>OX387644.1:15863187-18566321 GCA_947568875.1 Fissipunctia ypsillon | reverse complement strand
AAGTATCTGTTTGTAATGTCAAAATAACAACTTCTTAATAAATGCATATGAAAGTATATACGATACTTATAACAAAAAAGCAATTGAATTAAACCTACTTGACCAAAATGTATGAAACAGCAGATTTTTCTTTTCGTGATCTCATAGTTGGTCCCATAGTGATAGTTGTTCATGTTCATGGGTAGAACATCCCTGTAAAAATTCGAGACGGTAAAAAAAATCATACAGTATATCAAGCGTCAAATCTTTAAGTAAGCGCAAATATTTTAAGGAGTTTTATCTGACTTCATAAAACGGGAAGGAGGTATCAATTCGATTTATTTTCAATACATTAATATTTTAGACTCCCGTTACTCCGTCATTTATAAACCGATTAGAATTTTTTTTTTATTCGAAAGGATTGTACTTCCAGATTGGTCTCATTTTTATCCAAATCCAGTTCTGATGATAGGATCCATGAGGAATTGAGGTAACTCCTCAAATATTATTGGCAAACACATAGTGATTTTGGTATTTTCGTCAACAAATCAAGCATTTGCATTCAGAAAGTATGATTTAGTGAAGTGGAACTGACGAAGAAGACCATAGATGGCTACAGGAACTCATCAATGATAATTATTTCACGGGTGGCGATAAGATATCTCGATTATGATAGTTAAACGACTATGACGAAGCAAATTTAAATAAATGCTTCTGATGAAAATGGTACCATTGAACTCAGATCAGTAATTAAACAATGTATCCTAGCCGTGTTGGGGCTTATTGGAAATGTCATGAGATGCACTCTGGCTATAAATTATTTTTAACCGACTTCAAAAAGGAGGAGGTTCTCAGTTCTTCGGAATATTTTATTTTTATGGTTCCCCGATTACTCGAAGACGGCTGGACCGATTTGCAAAATTCTTTTTTTGTTTGAAAGGGTATACTTTCCAGGTGGTCCCATTGTCATCAGGTCAGGATCTGATGATGGGATCCTGGAGAAATCGAGGGAACTCTTCAATATAGGCACACCTATAGCGATTTTGGTATTTTTTATAGTAACTTATGCATTTGCTCTCAGAAAGCAACATTTGGTGAAGCGGAACTGATGACGAAGACCACAGATGGTAAGATGGCCACTGGAACAACTCAATAATAATTATATCACGGGTTGCGATTCCATTACTTTAAAATTATTGCTAAGCAATAGAAGCTCGTCACAATGCAAATGGTGAAGTGGAGCTGATGGTGAAGTACCAAGAGAACTCCTCAACAATTAACGTCCCTGCATCGGGAAAAGTAATGTTTTGTAAAAAGTGATGAGCAGTTGTCATAAGGCTATTAAAACTCAGATAAATTACAAACAGACCCACTAAAAAGTGAAAAATAAAAACAACCGACTTCTAAAACAAACACTACAAAGTGAAAAATAACATTAATTTCGGAAGTCAGTGGCATAAACCTAAAATACTGATGCAAAGACACCGACTTCCGCAAAAGTATTAGTAGGTACCGAGTTTCGAAATAATATGACAACGCTTTAAAATTTTTCCTAACTGTTCTTACGGTCCTAGTGTTCCTTACTTGTTTTAAAAAACTAAGAGTGACAATTTTTATTATTTCCTGAGGCAAATATTGCCATGTTTCAAGTTTATTAACCAAAGGAATAAGATTTTTCATATAATCGCCCTCCCTCCCTCTCTCTCCTTCTCTCTATAATCTATCCCTCTTTTCACCCCCACAGTGGTGGAATTTCGAAAAATCGTTTCGGATTTTTCCATAACTGAAATATAAGATTTCTTATACCAATTTTTGAGTTAATCAAGCCACACAGTAAAATCCTCCTCTTAAAAATCTAATTACCCATTCTCACCCCGTCAGGGGGTAGTTTTGAAAAACCAATAGTAAGAAACTTTATTGCTTATTTAGGCAAATATTCATGCCAACTTTCAAGTTTATTAACCAAATGAATAAGATTTTTCATCTAAACTATATCCCCGCTTTTCACCCCCACAGGGATGGAATTTTAAAAAATCGTTTAAGATATTTCCATAAATTGAATCAAAGATTTCTTATACCAATTTTTGAGTTAAGCAAGCCACAAAGTAAAATCTTCCTCTTAAAAATCTAATTACCCCTTTTCACCCCGTCAGGGATAGTTTTGAAAAACCAATAGTAAGAAACTTTATCGCTTATTTAGGCAAATATTCGTGCCAAGTTTCAAGTTTATTAACCAAATGAATAAGATTTTTCATCTGAACTATATCCCCGGTTTTCACCCCCACAGGGGTAGAATTTTAAAAAATCGTTTAGGATACTTCCAAAACTTGACTCAAAGATTATTCATACCAATTTTCGAGTTAATCAAGCTACGCAGTTAAATTCTCCCCTGTAAAATTGACAACCCCTTTTCTCCCCGTCCGGGGTAGATTTTCGAAAAACCTTGATACAGGTTATTCTTTATTTTTGAACTTAAGTATAAATGCTGAGTTTCGAGTTAATCGGACTGCGTGTTAAAATTCTTCCATACAAATTTTGACACCCCCCTATCCCCCTCGTGGGGGTAGTTTAGAAAAACCAAAAATTACAAAGTTCATAAGTTACTAAGATAAGTATTTGGGCCAAGTTTCAAGTTTATTAACTCAAAGAATAAGATTTTTCATACAAACGAAATCCCCCCTTTTCACCCCCTTAAAGGTCGAATTTCCAAAAACCCCTTCTTAGTGCTCCCCTACGTTATAAAAGGAAGCCGTGTGCAAAATTTCACGTTCCTAGTCTCAGTAGTTTCGGCTGTGCGTTGATATGTCAGTCAGTCAGTCAGTCAGTCAGTCAGTCAGTCGGTCAGTCAGTCAGTCAGTCAGTCAGTTTCTTCTTTTATATATATAGATAACAACTTATACCTAATTAATTAATAAAATAACAAAATTATATCCTAACTTAACTAAAACTATTCACAAACTAAAATATGGCGTCGAAAAATTCCTCCGCATCGCTGTCGACTGGTAATGTACCCAAGAGACTGGCGGCATTGCCACGTTGTATGGCAATGCTTAGCCTCTGGCCAAGGTAAAAGCCGGCCCTTGGGTCACGGGAAGTGTCAACTAGCCGTTTGGAGATTTCGTTAAACAAACCATGAGCGCTCGGACCCCACGGCCCGAGGGTTTCAACCCCAAACGGCTCGAAAATATAATTACCGATAAGGTTATTATACTTTCGCCGCTTGAGTTTTTCCGCAGCGGCAGCAGCAGCGCCAGCACAGCACGCCGAGCCGGGAAGATGGGATGGCGCAAGAGTGTCGACACAAGTTGCGTCCCACACTAAAGGCCTACCCACCTTCCATGGAAATAAAGACATGCCGTCCGGTCTCTTGCCATCGTCGCGTGCCAAGCCATTGGGTTCTAATACAGCTGGGACGCCGACGGTGACAAGAGCCCGTCGGATGATGTCATTAATGTTCGCGTGCCGCGCTATGCGACCCGCACTTCGGCTGCAAGACAGGCCGTGGTGTCCGAGGCTGTTGACAACTTCGCCACAGTGACAGCGATGAGGAGAGCAACAAGGGGCTCCTAGTCGCAGGGAAGCAGCGAGGCGGAAAGTAGTGTCGTCAAACAAAGTGCCTATGCTCGACGACGGTAGTGCATGAAGCCACAGACCCGACTCCCACTTACCCACAGCCAGCAGGCGCGCACGCTCCGCAGTAGTAGCAGACGTGTCAAGTAAATTTTTCTGTACTACTCTACAAAGCGGCTCATCCCACCGTCTCTGGGAAGATGGATTGTCGGGTGGATCTGAATTCGGGCAAGCGAGTCTCCAGGCATCCATAGCCTCGGTGAAGCACGGCACATCAAAATTAATCAGTGTCGAGGCTAGGATTTTCCTGATTAAATTCTCAGTGCCGTGGATCGAGGATATAAAAGCCGGTAAACTGATACTAGAAATTTTGCGGACGCCGAGGCCTCCCATACGTATGGGAAGAGTAGCTTGTGCCCAGGCTCGGTCATCCATGGCCACATTTAAGATCGAAGTTAATGTATGCCGGATAATTTGGTCCATTTTGTCTAAAAGATGAGTGTGCTTCCATAAATGGGAAGCGCGAAGGAAATATGTTAATTTAGGGCCGAAACAGCAGTAACGAATTAAGGTTATGGCCGAATGCATGTTAATTTGGAACAAACTTTCCGAAACGTCATTAAAATTTTGTATTTTTTCCTCAATAAAAACGGGAAAGGAATTTTCAAAGATTGGGGAACCAAGGAGGCGGAGAGAGCTTTTATCAATAATTTTGATATCTGGGGCTATTGCGTTAAATTTGGGAAGTGTCAAATGTCTGTCAGTACTGTCTGCTAAGAATAGTTCACATTTCGAAAGGTTGAGATCAAGGCCAATGGAATGAAATTCATTTTTTAAGAATTGAAGGTCATTTAAAACAGTTTCTACATCGCCTCCCAAGGTTCCATCATCAAGATACCAAACGTTAAATTTGGAATTTAGCTGTCGAATAATTGGGTGAATGGCTAAACTAAAAATCACTGGCCCGAGGGGATCACCTTGTTGACAGCCAACAGCAGATTTCAGAAGGTTGTCCCGATATAGTAATTTTGAAGGGTGCCTGTAACATTGCCAAAGGAAGCTATAAATTTGGGGTATTTCTTTTTTAGTTTCTGCCAGCAAGGTGTCCCTATTAACAGAATTGAAGGCATTCCGTATGTCAACCTTCAAGATGACCTCTCCTTTGCCAGAATTTAGGTAGGTCGACAGGGCGTGCACGGCAGCCTCACAGCCCCCTTTGGAGCCGTAACCTAGCTACAGGGGCTGACATTTTTCCGAAACCACCTCACCATAAAATTTACAACAAATCTTGGCTGCCATACGTCGGTAAGTAGTTCCCACGGCATAAAACTAAACAACTTTTCCCAATAAACATGAGTCAAAATGTGAAAAAAAAATTCTAACCCGATACTAAACCAGTCAGCTGAGCGTACAATTTATATCCAATGGACAGTCCAAAAAAAAATCGTATTACGACCCATGTTTATTGGGAAAAGTTGCTCAGTTTTATGAGTATATAAACCCCTTAAAATATTTGCACTTACTAAAATTTGACCTTATATACTGAATGATTTTTTTTACCGTCTCGAAATTTTTACAAGCTGTTCTACCCATGAACATGAACAACTTTCACTATGGGACCAACTATGAGATCACGAAAAAAAAATCTGCTGTTTCATACATTTTGGTCAAGTAGGTTTAAACTTTTCTATTAAACAGTAGATTTTTTTTTCGTGATTTCAGAGTTGGTCCCATAGTGAAAGTTGTTCATATTCATGGGTAGAACACCCTGTAAACATTTCGAGACTGTAAAAAAAATCATCCAGTATTGTAATTATTGTGGGTTTACATCAGGAAAATAAAAATTTCATTTCATTTCATTTATTTCAATCTGGAAGCAATGAAGTATAGACACGTCAATGAGAATAATTCTGGTTCATGAGAAAACTGAATCCGCCGAGTTTTGGAAAGAACATTGTGTCGTATTCAGTTGAAATAAATAATTAAAATTCTGGAACATTTAATACTCAGTGTAACAGCGTTGCGAGAGGTGATCGTGTAAAGCAGCCTTTCCCAAAGTGGGTGATAACGCCCCCTTGTGGGCGCTGCAGGCCTAAAGGGGGGCAGTAAGAGACCCAGAAAAAAAATGGGGGCGTTGTGTAGAGCCTTAGGGGGCGATTTGTAATTTCATCTAGGTAGTGGTTTTTAAGTAGGTGAAAAAATGGGGGCGCTAAAAAATAATTTATTCTCAGTGCGCAGTAGACAAAATAAGTTTGGGAACCCCTGGTGTAAAGGTTTAGATGAGGTCCAATTTTTTGTCTTTGTGGTATTAAAAAAACCGAACAAGAAGGATCTGGGGCTTTCCTTTAACCTCGTTTCTCTCCTCATTCCCTTCGAATCACATCAAGGCTATATTTCCCTAAGTACTCGAGCAAGATAAATTGGTAGCGAATCTCACTTGGGAATCCAGGTAGAAACAGGACTTCATATTTGAACTTCCTTTTCTAATGGAAGTTCATACCAATTACTGTTTTTTAAGCTACGGGTACCTACATACGTGCCCTTTTATGACTTATTTACTGATGGTAAACTGTAATGGAGACTAAGATCGAAACCACCGAATGTTTCTTTAGCAGCAGCCAGAAGCCTAATTGCATTCACAGAACGATCCTTGTCGTGTATAGTGTACTATCGTCAATATTATAAAGTACGGGTGTCACAGTGGCTTCCGTTGAACGTCGAGGCGGTGCACTGACGCACGCGGGACTCCCTATTTGTACGAGAGTACGTCCTCCGCCAATTGTCCACAATGCCTCCACAATGCAAGGTAAAGGTTATTGTTGGCAGAATTGGTTTCATTCGCGATACGGACGTTCTGGATTAACTTGATTATATAGTAGCGGAACGGTTCACACAACAACGATTGGTCATAATAAATAATGAAACAGATTGGGGCCTCTAAATAGGAACAATTGTAACTAAATTACACAAAATTGATGACCGGATAAAAGTGACAATTTAATTTAGGAAATGAGTTGACTAGTTTATTTGTTGCCAACGATATTATGAATTTGCTACTGTGTTTATACTTTTTCTGTAGTTTATAGGTACAATAGTAAGCATCGCGCGACGAAATTATCGAATGTTTAGAAAAGAGGTGTCATCAAAACATATACCAATTAACGAACACTCATGCAGCTAGATTTAACTGTCGATTCTCTCTAGCGATCTATGTATTACAACTTGCATTTCATAGATTACGAAAGAGCCCCCACCAAAATTGCCAATAGTGGTCGTTCTGATCCGTCGATCTGCGAGTAGCTCAGTAGGTCTCCTCGCTAACAATAAAGTACAATATCCAATTCAATTTACTTATTAACAAAACTGTTGACCCGATCCATTCGAACGACATTGAAATGTCATCACAATTTTAATATAGTTATCATCGCCATGTCAGAGGCGGTGCTCGTTAACTGGCTAATGTGGACCTTCCCTGCACTGGGATATTGCTATAATCGCCAGACACGCTTCACAACGACTCGATGACAGCCGTGTCACGTTAATAGATCACAGGAGTCGGGTGCTCTGTGATGGTTTATACTACGATATTTTGTAAGATGGCGGACAATGGGCCTATGTACCAAAAATATAGCCTTGACTTTAAACTATGTCTACGTTAAGAAGTCCATTCGCCCGATTTGTCCAAAACTTGGCTTTTCATAGATCTGGAAAATCATGTCATATATTAAGTCAGGTTAAGCGTTCACGACGTACGGCATTTCATACAAACTTTCAAGACTTTCTTTTTCGAAATGAATGAACCGATTTTAATAAAACTTCCTACGCATAAGCAGGATAGGTACATAGGTCTAAAAAGTTAATCGAAAACATTTTTGAAAAATAGTGTTACAGCTAAATTCAACCGATTTTAAATTTTCCATAGGAACAGAGATTTCCAATTATCTTTTTTTAAATAAGACATTTCGGAAATGTTCTTAACTGACTTTTTAGACCTATGTATCCTGCTAATGCGTATGAAGTTTCATTAAAATCGGTTCATTCATTTCGAAAAATAAAGTCTTGAAAGTTTGTATGAAATGCCGTACGTCGTGAACGCTCTTAAGGCACCGTTTGTACTTACTCTGAAGTTGCCGATCTTATCAGCCAGCATGCCAGCTAGCGGCGGCATGACGATGGACACGACAGGCGTCACCGCGGACATGATGGCCGTCTCCTCCACACTGATGCCTAGCTCTCGCATGTGGATCGTCAGGTACGGGTACAGCACGAACAGAGCTGAAAATGTCAACTTATTACATGGTATTCTTATAGATAAGCGTACAAATTCATGACTAGCTATCCGCCCCTGCTTCGCACGATTTCTACAACTTAACAAGGCATCGACGTTTCTTTTGTTATGTACACATAAACTTTCCGCAATAAATTCTCAAAGTAATGGTGAAAACCACATCAAATCCGTTGCGGAATTTAGAAGAACAACCCGCAGGCTTATTACGTATTTAGCAGAAGCCTAGCGAAAGCGAAATTTACGCAATAATTGTTTTTAAACAGCAAATCCATATTATGTATCAGCGATACATAACACGGATTTGCGATTTAAGAACAATTATTGCGCAAATTTCGCTTGCGCTAGGCTTCTGCAAGATACGTAATAAGCCTGCCGGTCACTCAGACCGACACGAAAGCGACTTTATTTTATAATATTTTGTGATTGCTATAGATTAACATCCAATTGGTGTGGCTACATCTTCAGGTCAGTTTTCTTTTGAAGAGTCGTTATGGCTTTCATGTTTCGTGCAAGGATTCCCTATGCAGATTTGCTAAAGCATTATGAGATATTCAGCTTGGATTTCAGACGTTCACTGATCATGGCTGTGATGCTGTACGGTATATGCAATAATAAATATAATTGTACTGAGCTCTTGAATAGATTGTGTTACGTAGTACCTAGAACTATTATTCGGCGGGAGGTGCGCGCACCTCGACTATTCTACACTGCGCGTTGTAGAACGAAGGCTGGGGTGCGAGCCCCTCTACGCCGACTTTTAGAAACTTTGTGTAAATGCTGTAATGTATGTATAACTGTTTTTTGTCCCAAATAAATAAATAAATATTTAAATTCACAATTCACTGAGTTTGATATTTTCGCGCTGTCGCAATCCAAATTTAAAAGAATTGTTTCACAATCTCTTGCAAGCCGCCCTTAAGACGGATGCTCTTGTTATCCGCTTCTTTTGATTCGTCGGTATATGGTGTTGTTCTCCTAAATATGTACTTTGATTTTTTTTTTCATTTTAGTAGCATGCGTTCGTTTCATACTCCGATGTCACTTCGTGGACAATAGTGTGGGTTATACGTTTTTTCGACTGTAATTTAACTACTTTCTGTAAATGCTGTAATGTATAACTGTTTTTTGTCCCAAATAAATAAATAAATATTTAAATTGCAAGGGAAGGCGGAAAAGTGTGCACACTGCACAGCGTGCAAAAGTCGTCCGAATATTATAGCGGTGCAGAGATAAAATTTTCAAGATGTTAGGTACACTTTGCGATTAAATTCTAGTTACACGGGTCGTGTCTGTCATGCTTGATAACTATTGGTACGTAACAGCCGGGGGCAGTTGACAATATTCTTACAAGTTACGTGGTATTGAATTTCGTGAATGTAATAAAATGCTACCTAGTATGTACAATATTACATACCTCCACTAAGTATTTGGTTACGGAATATACAAAAAGTTCCGGAAAACAATCGTCCACTTGGTGAATAATTACACCAGTGATTGCAGTCAGATCAAAAATGCCTATCGCTTTTCATTTACCTGTTATCGTTTTCGTTATAATTTTGTTTTCAGTAACCAAGCAAACAGCAGTGTTTCTTCTTCAAATTCCAATTTAATAATCGAAACTTAAGGGTTCACAGCGTATGTAATTGAGCTCCCCAAAATAGGGTTGAGCTACACGATGACTGATACTTGCATGCCCTCTATCGGGACAGCTCGACTCAAAGCTGCAATTGCTTTTTCTTCAAAAGGCATTTCCAGACATGGCCCTGCATTATTAGACTCACATAAAACCCTAATAATAATTATAATGTTTGGACTTTAAAAGAGACCATGACCCTGACCTTTGAGTTTGATTCGGCATTTCTTCTCAGGAAAACCTAGGAAATGTTGCATTTCTCAGCTTGGACATGCCGGACATGCACCATCTAGTTTTGAAAATATCGACGTGTAAAAGTATCTTAAAAGATGTACTTACAGAAATAAACATTTAATTTCATGTAACGCCTAGAAAGGCGCCTACGCAGCGTGCACGCCGTATAGGCGCAGGAATAGCTTTATGCTATCAACGCCCAGAGCTAAGTTTGTGTTCAATAAGCAAAGATCGAGATCGAAGTATACAGGACGAAGTAGGTGCAAAGATAATAAAATGAATATAAATAGAATTAAAATACTTACTGGAAGCATGTACGAAAAACAATATCTTTAGTGGAATTAATTTCTTCTGTTTGAGATCATCGGTTATCCGCTTGAAAAAGGAACGTACGAACTGCATTTTGGTAGCTTACAACGATATTTATGAACAACTAATAGGTACGTGTGTTTCCACACGAGGTCTCCAGTAGTCCTAGGTGGGAAAGTTCCTTGTCACCCAGCCTCCCTCATGTATGCTTATCTGCCTTTGTTCTTGAGGCATGGAAGATGGGTGCTCCTATTTTTTCCTGTAACAAGACAAAATACAAATAAAACACAAGGAATCACGGTTAATCGCTATTTTCAAAAAAAAAAAAAACGAGATGGATTTACAAGCGGTCATACATGTTCGAAATCGCTCAAACGACGTGTTATCGTGTTATCAGAAAAATAACACTGTGGTGTAATTGAAATTCAAGGATTTGTAGGTAACAAAATAAACATTTACTTAATAATCATAACACTATTAGGTACATACTACAGTCTAGCTATTTGTCTTTTTAACCGACTTCAAAAAAGGAGGAGATTCTCAATTCGGTTTTTTTTTTTTAAATGTTTGTTACCTCACAACTCCATCACTTTTGTAAACATGGATGACAATGACAATACTAGGGATTAGATTATTTTTTCAGTTACAGAACGGCTTCAAGTAATTCTTCAAACAGGAAAGATTGGTACCCAAGTTTTTCAACCAGGGTGTATACGTACGTTGGTGATAGGTCGGATCCATTTGAGGAATATGAGAACGGAGTTTGGGGACACACAACATAATCATTGAGTTTTACTTATAACTTACGTACCCTAATGAAAATGTTCGCAAAGTACATCGTTTTTAATTTTTTGGATAATATTTTCGAGACCGGTGGTCCCTAATTAGTCTAGATACATCTATCTATACATCTATATCTATACAAATAAATAAAATTGAAGAGTCTGTTTGTAATGTCAAAATAACAACTATTTACTAAATGCGTAAGAAAGTATAAACGGTACTTACAACAAAAATATAATTTTTAACATTTTTGTCTGTCTGTCTGCTTTTGACCGATTTTGACGTGACTTTCACTGGCAGATAGCTGTTACGGCGGGTAACTTAGGCTACTTTTATTTTAGAAAAATAATTAGGGTTCCGCGCAAAAAAATTAAAACCCATGAAATTATGAACAAAAAGGCGGATTTGAAAAATTCTTTTTTGCATTTGGCAGCCCGATTCTCGAGGATAGTTACAGGCTACTTAACATCCCGCTATGACCCTTAGGAACTGAGCAAAAAGAAAAAAGTCAGAAAGAACACTAAGCGAAAACGAAGTAGGTAATAGCGCGGGCGGGCGATTCAACGCGATGGCACAGATCAGATAAATCACTGCATACTAAATGTTCAATACCTACTGCTATAATAGCCTACACTTTCGATCCGCTAGACGCTGCGAACGAAAATGTACCTAACCTTACAAGCGTAAAGTGAGTTTTGCTTTATAGATGCGCGCCGCCGCGTGGTTATTGTGACTTGCCAGGGGCTGCTTTTTTCGATAAAGATGTCAGTAGGTATTTGTTTTTGTATATACAAATAAATAAAATTGAAGTGTCTGTTTGTAATGTCAAAATAACAACTTTTTACTCAATGCATAAGAAAGTATACTTAAGACAAAAAAGTATTTTTTTTAATTTTCGCCTGTCTGTTCGTTCCGGCTAATCTGCAAAACGGCTGGACCGATTTTGACTTGACTTTCACTGGCAGATAGCTGATGTTACGGCGGGTAACTTAGGCTGCTTCTATTTTAGAAAAATAGTTAGGGTTCCGCGCAAAAAAATTAAAACCCATGAAATTATGAATAAAAGGCGGCTTTGAAAAAATATTTTTGCATTTGGCAGCCCAATTCTCGAGGATAGTTATAGGCTATTTAACATCACGTTACGACCCTCAGGAGCCGAGCAAAAAAAAAAGTCAGAAAGAACACTAAGTCAAAACGAAGTAATAGCTCGGGCGGGCGATTCAACGCGACGGTTGGCAACGGGTCGGGGGACGAGGGAATTTTATTAAAATGTAATAAATAAATGTGTGTGTAATTTTAGTATATACTCGTATTGTGTATCTTACGACATCCGCGCGAACGAAGTCGCGGGGCACAGCTAGTTTTAAATAAGTAGAATGGTTCTAATAGCAAACAAGATTATGTTCCACTTAGGCCCAACACTACACGGGCGGTTCTCCCGCCGCGGGAATCCGCTCGAGAAAGCTGCCGCAGACCATCAAACTACGCGGAATGCGGTTTATCGCCGTCTATTGTTCATTACTCAACCTGGATCCGCCAATGATCACTGCTCTTGCCGCTCCTATATTAATAGAAATGAACGACGTATAGCTTGAAGGAGCGGTTATCAGCGGCGGTTTGACGCTGCATGCGGCGAGGCTGTCAATTTTCTCCCGCCTGTGAACCGCGACGGTAAACCGAGCAGTGTAGTTTGCAGCATACACTTTCATATTAAATTGTATACTATAGTGCGGTTCAGGAGCGGATTTCCGTGGCGGGAGAACCGCCCGTGTAGTATGGCCCTCACAAACACAGTGTCTAACAATATTGAGGTTGCGAATATATTCGTCGATGAAGAACTTCGGCCGCCAACACCTTTCGCTCCGTTCATCTCAGTTGAACTGGTTGAGTTAACCGGCTAAGCCTAATACGCGATGACGTCAACGACGCTCAAGCCCCGGGAGAATTCCGATGGCACGGTACGTTTGTGACTGCGCTCACAAAAATTGCCATACGATTATTTTTGGCTTAGAATTATTTATTTGACGAGAATATCTTCCATACCATAGAGTAAAACTACCCACAGCCGATGTAAGACTGAATTATAGTAATTTTATCCGTGCGTGAAACGCGTGAGTCACCGGCGCCGAAAAGGCGCCGGTGGGGCTTGACGGTAAGTCAACAAGCGGCGCGGCGCCGAAAAGTTAAAAAAATTCACCACCCAGTATCGAATTCGAGACCCTTTTTAGCCTATTCACGCGTAAATGGCTACTTTGTCTTTTAGCCTAGTGAGTATTTCTTATGTCCAGTGGCTTAGCTCAACTCATAAAGGGTATGTTCCAAATTTATTTTATTATCTAGTGGCTCTTTTTACCCAACTGTGGCGAAATTCCAAAGGAGGGGTTTTTTTACAAAAAAAAAAGCGTAGATTTCGAAGGTTTTCACTGTGATATTGCAAAAAAATGCAAGAGCTAGCAAAGTGAGCTAGAAAATTTGAATACTCTGACTCGGATACTAGGTCAAGCTGTCCTAGTGATACTACTAAGAGAATTAGAGTTTGCAATACTTATCGTATCGTTGCTGATACGGGTAATACGGCGATAGCTAGTACGTCCCTGTTCTTAAATCCACTTGTGAGTTTAAGACTGTTTAATTTTTGGGACAGGTTTAAATAATGATGAAAAGATCAAACTCTCTAAACTGATAATACAGGGTGGCGATTAGGTTATCACATTAATTGAAACCACGCATTCAGTACATGATTCTGGACCCTGCTACGTTGAAATTTTTCGTCGGTTATTTTTAAAAAAAATGTTGCTTCATACATTTTGACCTCGTAGGTAGGCAAAAATGTATGGAGCAGTAAATTTTGTTTTTTAATAACAGACGAAAAATTTCAACGTAGCAGGGTCCAGAATCATGTACTGAATGCGTGGTTTCAATTAATGTGATAACCTAATCGCCACCCTGTATAAAATTTGATATTAAACATCACACCGACCATGAATACCATGAAGTGGTGTAGGTTATAAGCACAGTTACTTACAGTTGGCCCGGTTGGCAAACAATGGTTGAGTACAATGGCTCATTCGTAACAAAATATAAGCAACGGGCACCCATAAACGAAACAGGCCGGCGAGCGACGACACCTATGTACTCGAACTACAGTGTTCATGCACTTATTTTAATTTTAATACATTTCCATACGAGATGTTAACTTGTACATTACATTCCTAGGCAGCCCGTTCTTTTGTTTAATAGTAAGCTGTAATCACGTGACTGGATGTCGCCAATGCGTATGTTTGTAAGTTTAAAATGTTTAATATAAACTTTAGAAGTGGTAGGTAATAAAACATGTGCGAATAATTATATTGGATTACCTACTCTTGCAATATATTTCACTTCCTTTCTTACGTACCTATTGTTTCAGTCGTAAAATAAAATTCGAAGAAAACTACAGTGTTAGGAGGCTACCACAATATTTCTTCCGTATTCTGCAACGGTTAATGAGAACAACGGATAGGAACGGTGGTGATTAGGGATATCTAACCTAATAAAACCTCCACGATGAAGCAACTTCTTAAACTCGTCAGTATTTAATTTCGTAGATATGATTACGAAAATAACACCAGTAAAGCGTCCCTTCGGGATTTCATACCAGCAATGATCGCCTACCGCAAACGAGTCTGTGATCCTGATCACTGTTCGACCTCATTGCTCTACAATCTACATCAATGGGTAAATATTGGGAAAAACTAAATTGCTATTGTTCCGAGTTTTCTTTGTACTTACTACTACTATAACGAAAACACTAGACAGCAAGCAAATATTTTGACAAAGATAAGGGAATCGTGTTCAACAGTGTCAACATGCGTGATGCGACATGAACACGATATGCACAACAGGTGCAATGGACACTAGTCCATTATTAGACTTATTGGCCGATTTTATAAGTTCCGCACCGCTGCATCAATGTTCCCGGACATCGGTGGAGCTATCAACTCGTGATAGAATATTAAAGATATACGTATACCAACGGCCTTGAGTGCATCGCTTGCGTGTTCTGTACTGAGCTCACGCAAAGCGTCGTACGTTCACCCAGTATTAGGACTCGCCTATCAAGGAGTGCTGTCCCAAATTAGACGCGTTATTAATTTACTATACATACGTAGGGCGGTCAATGTATTCTCGGTATCGGGGTGATTTGATATTATTGTGGGTAATTGAAATATATTATTAGCTATCAACATTATCTGAGGGTATACATATAAAATTTCATGTTTATAACTTCATTAGTTTGTTTTCAACCTCAGTCAAAGACGACGAAAATGACTGACGCGACAATGTTGAAGAAAATCGAGCATCGTGCGGTAATTAAATTCTTCACTAAACAAGGAAAATCTCAAAAAAATATCCATGAAGAAATGGTAGCCGTTTATCAAGACTGCTCCTTCATTATCGACCGTACAGAAGTGGTCAAGTGAATTCAAAAGAGGCAGGGAAAGTATCGAAGATGACCCTCGCCCAGGTGGGCCAATCACGGCGGCTACCGAAAAAAAAGTGAAATTTATCGAAAAACTTGTATTAGAAGATGCACGTGTAAAAATCAAGATGTTGGCAAAAATAACTAAGCTATCCGTTGGTACTATACACACTATACTACATGATTATCTCAACCTTACAAAAGTCAGTGCAAGATGGGTGCCGCGCATGCTCACTGCGCTTCAAAAGCAGGCGCGGGTTGATACTTGTAAGGAGTTTTTAGAGCTGTGTGGCGACGATCCAGCAAGTTTTTTCGAAAGGACAGTTACAGGTGATGAAACGTGGGTTCATCACTATGATTCTGAGAGTAAACAGGAATCTATGCAGTGACATAAAAAGGGATCAGACCCTCCGAAGAAGTTCAAAGTCACTCTATCGGCTGGCAAAATCATGGCCACAGTTTTCTGGGATTCTAAAGGAATACTATTGATCGAGTACACAAAAAAGGTGAAACTATCAATGCAGAAAAATACTCAACCACTTTCGCCGTTTGATAGAAGCAATAAAAGAAAAAAGAAGAGGAAAGCTGGCAAAGAAAGTGCTGCTTCTTCACGACAACGCACCGGTCCATACTGCGCGGCTCTCCAAGGCTGCTGTACGAGAGTGCGGGTTCGAGGAAATTAACCACCCACCCTACAGCCCAGACCTGGCCCCCGGTGACTACTTTTTATTCCCAAATTTAAAAAAAGACCTCCGGGGAAAGCGATTAGCTGACGATAATGAGCTCAAGTTCGCTGTAAATGAGCATTTTTTGGGCCAAGAACAAAATTATTTTTTTAAGGGAATAGATAAACTTATTTCGCGATCAAACAAATGTATTGATATCATGGGAAACTATATTGAACAATAAATTTTTTTCAAGGTTTTATCTTTTTTCTAACATACCCATACATTGAATGCACATCGCTAAAACAAATGGTTAAAAAAATATTAAAACACGTACTCTAAAAGATAAATAATTAAATTATCTTTAAAATGGTGAAGGTTTCATAAAAATACGCTTGATAGTTTTTGCGTGATTTGCAGTTTTTTATCCCCGTTAGACATGACTTTACAAATGAATTACACTATGTAATACAAATTAATTTTTTGCTATGTATTTTCTGGTGTATAACAAAGTATATATAAATAAATATAATCTAAAATATTCACATATTAAGTTATTAAAAAAATGCTCTAATTTAACACATTTTTATCCAAATCATTAACACTACTCGTTTAGACATGGTCATCAGTTTAAAATCATTAAAACTCGGTTCTCTTCGCCTTAACAATGGGTTTTCTTTTGTTTCGAAAGAGGCGTTAGGCATAAACTCGTACGTTAAATATGCATTCTGAAGATGAGACTACTATTTATACTGTCAGCACATCAAGACTTTGGGCTTGAGGTTTGAACGAGCAAATTGGTCCTTGTCTTGCAGGCTTTATTGAAGATTAAATTAAAGTCCTAGTGGGCTTTGCACATAAATACATTAAATGGTATTATAGGATTCACTTTATACCTGGATAGTGAAATAATACTGTCATTGAAAATACGACACTTTATTCGAAAATATGGATAACCAAACCCAAGTTGGCGCCGTGTACACAGACTTTAAAAAAGCATTTGACAAGGTGGACCACAAGCTGCTTCTGGACAAGATCGCCTATAATGGCATTCGGGGTAATTTATTGCAGTGGTTCATATCCTATATTTACAACAGAACCCAAAAAGTGGCTATCAACGGCTTTGAATCGGATTCCGTTTTCGTCACTTCTGGCGTGCCTCAGGGCTCCATTTTGGGCCCTGTGCTTTTTATTTTGTTCGTGAACGACATAAAACGCTGCTTTATTAACTCCCATTTCTTAATGTATGCCGACGACATTAAAATCTATAAGTCGTGCAAAAACATACAAGACTGCTTGCTGCTTCAGGAAGACCTCAACAGACTTTCCAATTATTGTTCACATAATAAACTTCACCTTAGCCTACCTAAGTGCAATGTAATATCATTCACAAAAAGCAAAAATCAAATTAAATACTGTTACACTTTACAAGGTACTACTCTTAAAAAAGTTGACCATATTCGTGATTTAGGAGTTATACTTGACTGTAAATTGCATTTCAACCTTTACATTGATAACATTATTATCAAAGCCTATAGAATGTATGGTTTCGTTATGCGATCCTCAATTGATTTCAAACGACCTAATACGTTTGTAAAATTGTATATAACCTTAATACGCTCCCAATTGGAATACGCAGCCCCAATATGGTGTCCTCTATATGATAAATATAAGCAGATGCTTGTAATGGTCCAAAAAAAATTTTTACGCTCCATTCACTACAAATGCTATCATTCAAAACTATCATACGCACAACTGCTAAAACAATACAAACTCCTAGGCTTGGAGTCCAGGCGAACCCTACTTATGGCTGTAATGCTGCATGGCATATGTAATAACAACGTTGACTGCTCTGATATCACCAATAAACTTTGTTATATTGTACCCAGAACTGTATTGCGGCGAGGGGCGCGCGTGCCCCGGCTGTTCCACACTGTAAAGTCAGAACCAATGCTGGCGCAAGGGCGCCCCTCCATCGTCTCTTAGAAATATATAACACACACTTTTTCGATCTTGATATATTTTCACTATCTCAAACAAAATTTAAAAGAATGGCTATTCAATTGCTTGCACAATAATTATGTATTCTTCATAACCTAAATCGCCTCCAGTATACAACGTGTACCTGGATGTACGACATTAAATGAGAACGAGCACAGAACTAATGCATCGAAACATTTTAAAACACGAAGATTAGTAGTTAATGGAAAATTTAAAAATTGCAGTTTTCAAACAACATAAATAGCAGAATCAACTGCATAAAAAGTAAACGCGCTTTATCTACGAAAAGTCACTGAGCAACGGTGCGGTGCGGGGTGCGGGGCGCGGCGGCGGCAATGTTTACCTATTATTACGGACTCGGATCTACATCATGTTGAAAAATAAGAAAATGAAAAATAATTTCCTGTGGCTAAAGTATTCATTGGATTTGATTGATTTTTTGTATACGGGTAAAGAACATGACTCTCTTTACGTGGTTTAAAGGAATGTCAATCGTCCTGTTCCACCTTGTATGCGTGGTTTTGTTTTAACTATTTCTCCATAATAGATTATTCCGCGGACATTGGTGTGGGTTACATGTTTACCTCTATTAACCTAGTTTGTTATTTACTAATAATTTTAACGTGTAACTGTTTTATGTCCCAATAAAATAAAATAAAATAAATAAAGACACTATTTACATCGTGAAAGTCAAACTTAAATTATATACCAGTTTCCCACGTGATATAATAATTGAAAAGTGAATTTATAGTAGGTAGGTATACTTAGATACTTACTTAGATACTTACTTACCTACCCTAATATATGTAATGGCCGATGGCAACCAACAAAGTTCGCGTGTGTTTGCAATTATCACGATAATTGATGGTGGTGGCAAGTATCGGTGCTCCATTTTTTGGAGCCCTAAATTCATGTATCTTTCTCTTCTGCTTTCTATTTCTATCTATTCTATTCTATATATCTATTTCTTTCTATACATGTCCCTGTATCTATTTCCGTGTGTACATATATCTCTATACATATACACATATGATGCATATGATTATGTACAACAAAAGCCTTGCCTAGGGCTCCTTAGCCTAGGGCTAGGACCCATTAGTCATTCAGCCTATAAACATTAGTGTAGGTACAGGTAGGTAGTGGTTCTGTTATGAGTAGGCCCTGGTATGCTGAGACCGCGTCGTCCTCGGATGCGAAACAAATCATTTAGAATGGTGCGTCTACGCTTGGAGAAGACACGACATTCGCTATCCACGACTAGTTTCGTAACCGCAATCCGGCGCGAAACTAACTAGAAGCAAATACCATTTTGATCTTAAGATTATTTTATAAATTATTGCATTTATTTTATTATGTACAGCTGTTGCCCGCGACTTTGTCTGCGAAAAGTAGCCTATGGCCTTCGCCAGGTCCCAGGCTACCTATTTGACTTGATAACGATCGGTTCAGTGGTTTAGGCGTGAAAAGGTATATACCTATAACAATATAATACACACTCAGACAGTCAGAGATACTTTCGCATTTATAATATTTATTTATTTATACAAAGGCTTACCAACTAAACACATACACAGCATTAACCCGAAAATCTTTGACATAATAAATATCAGTATGGATTACAAATATGAATTGAATAATATTTATCTGATGATAGATGAGTATTTACAGATAAGCAAAAATGTATGTAGGTAGGTAGGTACATAAACTTACAACCGTGAGTTAAGGACGTCGTAGTGTAGTAGTACCCTTCAACAATTTCAAGTGTTACACTTGGTAATATAGGTCATAGCAAAAGTCACTCTTGAAAGGTACACTGTAGGCAGCCAATAGACAACTGTTTATGAGCAAAACTGTTGGAAAATAAATAGTGGCCACTAAACTCCGTTTTATGGATATAATAAAACTTCACCATGTAAAACTACTATTTGTAATAATAATAACAAAATCTTATGGAGCGCAACATATCCGGATTATTTTCTGCATTTTCAATCTAAAATAAAAGAAATAACGAAACAACGATGAGGGCGCCACTGCGCGCACGAATTTCTCTTACACAGGTATAATCGTTATGAAACATATTATAGGTATCTATATATCTTCCTCCTACTGTGTTAGTACTTTGTCTCCGCGTAGGTATTCACAAATACCTTAAAATGTCAACACTGATTGACTGATTATGTCTTAGTTCTAACCATTATGCGCTATCAATGTTTTGTACGTGTTTTCAATAAGCATACTAAGTGCCATAAACTTGTCACGAGCAGGAAGATCACGTAGAGACCACTGTTCTATGAATTTAAGAAATTCGTTAAAATAACAGTCGGCGTAAACCGAAAAATATTTTATTATTTATAATAGAATAGTCAATATTCGCCCCCTATTACATGGGACTTAAAGTGTGGCGAAATGTGGGTGTTGTACACACAGCTAGTAACCCTAACACATCGGGGAATATAGGCGTGATGTTATGTTAAGATATTAAATCAATATTCTCTGTAATTGGAGTTGAAACATACCTAATAATAGTTATTCAAAACAGTATTCAAAACCAAAGTATGAAGTGTCATGTGTACAATGTGTACATATGTGGTGTTTAATACTTAAAGTAAGGATGGATGTCTCGCTGATGGTGGCGCGTGTGTTGGATCATTCGGTTCCCTACAAAATGGTTGAGCTGGATGGTGCTGATGCACGCGTCATGTTCGTCAACGGGCGCCGTCAGTGGAGATTGGACATCTCTTAACTGCCAGGGCTTATTTTTTATCTTATATTTTTAATTGTTTTTAATTATTTGTTTTTTACTTTGTTCTCACATATAGAAGCAACAAGAACAATGTACCCAGGATTTTGTAATAATTTTAATTTAAAAGAGTGTTCATGGAGTTTCTTGCCCATTCTTCCCCATAGAGATCTACGTTTTGGAATGGGCGACTAGCTTCAATTTTCTGACTAACTGACCGACTCTTTGACAATTCAAAAGTGCCTGTAATTCGTTTAATTGAAATGAATGCTTTGAGTTTGAGTTTGGGAACAGGAGAATGTTAGTTGAATCAGCATTGCCATCCAACGTGGCAATACTGCCAGCCTTTTGGGTACTTTAGCGATGCGGATGAATTTTTTGATGCCCAATGAGCTCTTTCCATTTTTTTTGCATAATCCCCCTTATTCATAAACGTCGCTTAAAGTTAAGTAATGATTAACGACTGGTTATCCATAGATTTTTTGAAGTTTATACATCACTTAACTTTAAGCAACGTTTATGAGCAAGGGGGAATATATGTATACAAGGTGTAACATAATTAACGCACAACCTCCTAAGTGGTCATTGTACCCATCATTATGAACATCTTTTACTATGGGACCAAACCTGAAATCGGAAAAAAAAAATCTGCTGCTCCCTACATTTATGTTCGCATAACTAGTCAAAATATAGGGAACAGCTGATATTTTTTCGCAAGTGAAGTGAGGTGAAGTGAGTTTGAAGTGAGCTCAATCCCTAGTAGAGTAAGGACACAGTAAGAGACAGTTCACATCACGCTCACTGCACCTGAATTTTCACGGTGGGATCTTTACAGAATAGCACCACTGTAGGTATTCATCATCTGTTGTATGAATTTATAAGAAATACAAAGAGGTGTAACACCATGTAATTTTTAACAACACAGTAAACTGGCCCCCTCCCCCCCCAAGCGTTCAGAAAATCCTCGTGACATCAGTACGTAATATTGATTACCAAACTTTTCTTAACTAAGTAACCTCGATGTGACTAACCATCAGTCGCTAGAAATGTTAGGGCCTGAGATTGTATTCCATGTTAATAATACTGTTAGCAGTGTACTACCTAGTAGGATCATTGTTAAAATGATTTATGTTTTGACTGAATCGATTCCCGGTACTTAGTTTGTCAACTAGGTATCTACATAATATACAGGATAATTTTAAAAGGAGTGCGAATATTTCAGGAGGTAATCAGGTGCATAAAACTGGACAACTTTCCCCAAGGAACATAGGTCGAAATCTTAAAACTGAAAATCGACTTTTCATACAAAGTGACTGGTCACGTGACTTATGTTTGTATGAGAAGTTGAATTTTATTTTTTAGATTTCGACCTATGTTCCTTGGGAAAAGTTGTTCAGTTTTATGCGCCTGATTACCTCCTAAAATATCCGCACTCCTTTTAAACTTATCCTGTATATCTACTAACGAAATCTTTGGAAATATATCGGTCGCGACTACATGGCGATATAACTAGTCCGAAACAATGGGCATACAGATGGGTTGTTCTCTAGTTCCCATTACATAGAATTCTACTTTTTAATAACAATGACTTAGGGCGGATTTCACCAATGAAACTGAACGCGATCAGCACACCTAAACTACGTTCAAGAGCTGTCAATGTCATTATTCGAAAGATAATAATGACAATGGTGAAATCAGCCCTTAGAATTTAAAGAAGGGTTATGATTTTAACAGGCTATGTGTTTAATTTAATTTGTTTTACTCCTGGGTCAAACGGGTCGAATCTTAGTTTGAAATCGGTTTTTTTACCTACTCTAAACCCAAGAACTTGGTTCCTTACCAGATTCCACAAAATCTACATCCCGATTTTCCCATACAGACTTTCTGACTATCAATGGATCATCCTGTACCGAAGTAAAACGAAGCTATTATCATGAGTTCAAGTCTCAAGTAACTAAAGTAGTTTGCTGCTTCGCCACTTAACTTCAGGTAGTTTTATGGCAATCTTAGGTTTACGTAGAACCCACCCCTCGATCTTGCACCTAGTCAGGTAGTTACTTTACGACCACACACAGGGTCAAATTAAATTAGCTAGTGACACTCCGCATACGTGTTGGGTATCGATAAACACGACAAATTAAAATTAAAAAGATTTGATGATTTTTTTTGGGGCATTTACCGCTGGACTTGAAGTATGAGATGAGAAAATCTGTTTTTTTTTTTGTTTCTATCGTGTTTAGTTAATCCATAACGTCTGTTAAGTTTACACAAAAAAAAACTGATAAGTATTTCATTTCAAGTGACTCACTACCTGCGGTTGATGAAATGATGATCCAAAAAAATCATCAAATTAATTTATTTTTTGTATTATTAAGTTTAACTATCTATACCCATCACGGCTGCTGAGTTTCGCTAGCTAATTTAATTTGACTCTGTATAGGCACACATGGGAAATGAGGGCAGCCTTTGGCATCCACCAATAAAAGTTCGCTAATCCTAAAATAATTGTTAATTATTTCTTCGTTCTTTGTTAATTATTATTGTAAGCAGGTAGATTTAGGTAGTAAGCACAGGAAGATAGAATTTTTTAAATTCCACTAGCTTATGCCCGCGACTTCCTCCGCGTGAAATTTCTTGTTCCTCCGACCCACTGCGTCTCATGGCATCGCCCGCCCGCGCTATATACTTCGTTCGCGCTTAGCCATCTTTCTGACTTTTTTCTTTTTGGCTCGGCGCCTGAGGGTCGTAGCGTAGCGTAGTATTAAATAGCTTATAACCATCCTCGAGAATTAGGCTACCAAATGCAAAAAGAATTTTTGAAATCCGACTGGTAGTTGTAGACTTTTAATCACAATTTCATGGGTTTTAATTTTTTGTGCGAAAACCTAATTATTTTTCTAAAATAAAAGTAGCTTAAGTACCTACTACTCCTTATAACATCAGCTATCTGCCAGTGAAAGTCCGGTCAAAATTGGTCCAGCCGTTTCAGAGATTAACCGGAACAAACAGGCATACAGACAGACAAAATTGTAAAAAATATTTTTTTGTTACAAGTAGAAGCCGTATATACTAGTTTCATATGCATTTAGTAAAAATATGTTATTTTGACATTACAAACAGACACTTCAATTTTATTTATGACTGCTTCGTTGGTCTAGTGGTCGCAAGCGCTACTGCTGAGCATGAGGTCCTGGGTTCGATTCCCAGGTCGGGCAAAATGTTATTGGGTTTTTCTATCTGGAATTTCTCAGAAGCAGCCCGGAGTCTGGAGTTGTGCCGGGTAGATGGCAATATGCTCGTCCCCTAGGCGAAATGTGAGTGTACTATGGGTACACCTCTGCCTAACCTTCCGAGAAACAAGGCGTGATGTTATGTTATGATGTTATCTATCTGTATAGATTCTAAAGCTGTTTAAACCTTACCTACTAATTCCTAAATCGCTAAATTCTGTGACATGTACCTACGGATAAAGTAAGAAAATAAACGTCATCCCTCGACCTACTCTGATCTGCTTGAATCATCCCTGATTCTACCTTCTTTTAGAGAATTTATATGAGAATATTACATTTCATCTCTTATAGGTAGGTATATTTCATCAGATAAACTGAATGTCGATCACGGAAGCTTCACGAAGTAGATAGGTAAAATAAAATAGGTAGTGTTTTGACATAGCGAGGAACCCGATACTAAAACGGCAACAAAACAAAGTAGCTACCCACATTTTTTTTTTTGTTTGGATGGGAAATCATCAAATGACTTCTCCCGCTCTGGGCGGAGCGGGAGGGCGTGTCAGACTTTTACTGACTAAAACCCACCCGCGTTCCTTCAGTTGCCTGTGCCAGGGCCACGGTAACTCTTTCAAACATCCCGCAACCCTAGCTGGCAACAGCCCTAGCGGACCCCGTCAATTAGTGCTGTCATCTCTTTGAGGCGCGCGTGGAACACAACGCACCGTCGACTCGGGCCTGGTCCTTACCGGACGGCGAGCTACCCATTGCTCGCCGCCCGCAAGCCCGCGCCTACGGTGGCCGGGAATCGGCAGTCAATTCCCGACGCCCAGGGCGTCTCCTGCGGCGACTAGGAACGTGAGAACGCAAAGATTACCTGCCTCCTTCGCTAGCATTACGGCTTCGCAAAAGGAGGTGATGGCATCCCATGTACTCTCACTCCGTACCATGGCCTGGACCAGGGCTGGACGCGAGAGATCGCCGCCGCCGATCGCTTCCGCAAGGACACGGTGGTGCTCCACCCATCCCAGGCAGACCTCCACCGTATGCTCCACCGTGTCCTCCGGGCGATTAACACAGTGGTGACACCCGGGCGTTTCCTCCCGCCTTATCCGGAACAAGTACCTCCCGAAGCACCTGTGTCCGATGAGGACCTGCGTGACCTGCATCAGGCGG
The DNA here is from genome assembly GCA_947568875.1 of Fissipunctia ypsillon. Taxonomy (NCBI): domain Eukaryota; kingdom Metazoa; phylum Arthropoda; class Insecta; order Lepidoptera; family Noctuidae; genus Fissipunctia; species Fissipunctia ypsillon. Next base: position 18,541,254 of record OX387644.1, on the reverse strand, counting down.
AAGGTGAGGACGCCGTGGCGCCTCTCCAGCCAGTGGCGTGCCCAGCACTGGGTTGCAACAATCGCACTCTCCAAGACAAGTACCTACCTACCTACGTCGCTAAAAAATTTTAATGACTTCATTAACATTAAAAATAATCATTATTAACAAATGGGCATCGTAGGGCAAAACTTGGCTAATTCGTGATATGCAGCTATTCGGTGATAGATAATTGTGTTTTATTACCAAGTTACTACTGACTTGATAAATGTACATTTTTCAATCATTATAGTATTTGCCACATTTTTAGATATAAGTTAGCAAAACTTATTTTGTCTACTATATCACAGTAAATTTAAAAAATAGTCTGATCAATGAATCGAATTTTACAAGTAAAAAACAAAACTATCACCGATTACCCAAGTTTTGCCCTACTTTTCCCTAGTTCGAACTCGCCCGGTCCGTATATATCTACCTACATGTATAGCTAAGCCAACCCCAAAATAGTTGGGAAAAGGCTAGGCAGAAGATGATGCTGACAGCTAGAAGGCGCAAAAGTAATGGTAAGAAAAATACTAGTATGATTTTTATTTATTTTTATTCAGTCATTATACGTGGTATAAAATTAACAGTAGGTAGGTAGGTACTAATTGTTTTTGTAACATCTATAAAATAGAATCAACATTAATAAACAACATAGGTATTATACGCTCGTTTAAAAGGACCATTCGTTTATCTAACCTCGTTAGTCACAGTTCGTAAGTACAATAATTAAAACTTTAATTACATATTAAAATTAAAACTTTTCTCTAAAAAATCACAATTTGTACAATACAATATTAAAGCTTTCTGCTAAATAAATCCCAGTCTTTATTTATTATTTTATTATTATTAGCTTTTGCCCGCGGCTTCGGCCGCGTGGATGTCGGAAAATATCCCATGGAACGTACTACTGGGATTAAAAGTACCTTAGGTTCCGTAATACTCTTATTGGTTTACGTGGCGCATGCCAGAAAGTTCCCAGTCGGTATGATTTTTTCCGGCATCTTCAACAATCATCATATTTCACCCAATTTATACAAAACCTTAATGAATTATAAACCTAAACCTTCCTCATGAATCATTCCGTCCATTAGTGAAAACCGGATGAAAATCCGTTCGGTAGTTTTTGAGTTTATCGCGTTCAGACAGACGAACGCGGTGGGAAGACTTTATTTAGTTAAAATTATGCCGGTCACGCTCTAACAACAAATATGAAATAATTTTTGACCGAGTGGATTTTAATAAAAACTTATTTATAAAAAAAAAACAACTGACTTCCAAAAAAAACACTACAAAGTGAAAAATAACTTTAATTTTGGAAGTCGGTGTCTTTGGTTTACTATTTTTGGTTTTCGCCACCGACTTCCGAAATAAAGTTGTTTTTCACTTTGTAGCGTTTTCTTGGAAATTGGTTGTTTTGTTTATGTTTTTATTTTCCACTTTTTAGTTGCTTTTTAGTTTACTCCACCCAAATTCATATACTTACCACTACTTGCTAAGTAAATAACAGTGACAGGAAGTTATTATAACATCATCAACATACAATAAATGGCAAAAATACGTATTATTGAAGCTAACTCAAAAACCATTCATCAGAATTTTAGAATTTAACCTTAGGAGTATACTCTTTCAAATAAAAACTGCAAAAAGGCAAATATAATGTATGTCGCGCTAAGTCGTGTCAGAAGTTTGGAAGGCGTAGTTTTATCAGGTTTGGATGCCAAATCAACAAATTAAATTAACCACACGACGACAGATCGTTGACGAAATCTGTCTTCTGACAATCAAGGCCACACTTAACAAGTAGCGCAATTTGAAGCATATTACCATTAAAATCATTTATAGCCAGTGCATCTCATGACAATTCCAATAAGCCCAAACACGGCTAGGATACGTTGTTTTATTACGGAGTTCCGGTTCCTACCTTCCAGCTTCATCATCAGGTCGGTTCAATGGTACCATTTTCCTCAGAACCATTTATTTGAATTTTTAACTATATTTATTTATTTATTTAAACTTTTCACACTTAAAAAAGTACAAAGGCGGACTTAATGCCTTAGGCATTCTCTACCAGTCAACCAAGGGTGGTGAAGAGATTAGATGGCAGGTGCTCTGTTAGAAATGGGACAATTTGTACATAAATAAGTCATAAACTTATAATACACATACATACATATTTACTATAATATAAACCTATATTATATATATATATATAAGTATTATATACAAATTCAAGAGAGAGAGGTTTTGAGATGACTACCGCTATTTATTTTGAAAATAACTCCGCAATCTCAGCTTAAATGCATACCGACTGGTGGCCATCCTGATGTCAAGAGGTAGCGCATTCCAAAGAAGAATGGACTGAATATGAAAGGAAGAATGAACAAAGTCAGAAGTATGAGAAGGACAGAGTAGGAGAAGATTGTTAGAAGAACGAAGATTCTTAGCGTGTGAAGAACATAGATATTGGAAGTGAGACACTAGATAAGAAGGAGGAGTGGGAGAGTTAAGAAGGGAGAAAAGCGTGGTCAAAGCACGTAAATTTCTTCTCTGGCGAATGGGCATCCATTTGAGCTCAGACCTGTAGCTCGACACATGGTCATATTTTCTGAGGTTGAATATGAACCGGATACAATTGTTAAGCAGTCTGTCAAGCTTATCCAGCAACACCGCATTCAAGTCAAAGTAGCACACGTCACCATAGTCAATGATAGGGAAAATCAAAGTCTGCACAAGCATAGCATATTAATCGAGATATATTCTCCCAACTTGTTTCTTTTTGTGTTTGTGTTCTTTTTTGCGTCATGTTTACCGAAAATAAACGTATTTTCTTTCTCTAGACATCGCCACCCGTGAAATACTACTTATCATTGAGGAGTTTCCGTGACCATCTATGGTCTTTTTCATCAGTTCCACTTCACCAAATGATACTTTCTGAATGCAAATGCTTGACTTGTTGATGAAAATACCAAAATCTCTATGTAGGTATATGCCTATATTATTTGAGGAGTTCCCTGAATTCCTCATGGATCCTATTATCAGAACTGGATTTTGATAAAAGTGAGACCAATCTGGAAGTATGTCCTTTCAAATAAAAAAAGAATTTTCCAAATCGGTTTTTAAATGACGGGAGTACTGAGGTAACAAACATTTAAAAAAAACTTACAACTGAATTGAGAACCTCCTCCTTTTTTTGAAGTCGGTTAAAAATAAAGACTAAAATGTTACCTCAAAAAGTCAAGATAGTTCGTTATGACTACATTTCTAATCCCTTAAATCTCTTAAAAAGAGGTACACAAAATTTTTCATATTGTGATTTTTTGAAATCAACCCTCATTTTACCCCCTTAGGGGATGATTTTTCAAAAACCCTGAACCACATAATTCGTTATTTCCTACCAAAAGAATAAATTTGAATGTTCATATCCCTAACTTAAGAAATGCTGGGTTTCCCATACAAACTTTCATCCCCTATGTCAACCCCTGCAGGATTAATTTTGAGACAAAAAGTAGCCTATGCCCTTTCCCAGGATGCCATCTATCTCCTTGCCAAATTTTATCGAAATCCGTTCAGTGGTTTAGGCGTGAAAAGGTCTAGGTACAGACAGACAGACAGACAGAGTTACTTTCGAATTTATAATACTCGTATTAGTAAGTATGGATAATTCGAACTATCGTCTAAGAAATGACAGATTGTACAATAATTAAAACTGCTAAAAAATCACAGTATTTATGTAATCTAAGTAGGTAATATAGTTAAAAACATATATAGAAAAAGATCAAGACTGCCATAGTAAAATGAATACGTGATAAGTATTTATTTTCTAGATCGTAGCACTTTTCCGACAAACTGTACTCTTTTTTTTTTTTTGTGGATCCATTCATGCATTTTGGGAATCATCAAATGACTTCTCCCGCTCTGGGCGGAGCGGGAGGGCGTGTCAGACTTTTACTGACTAAAACCCACCCGTGTTCTTTCTGTTGCTTGCAGATGAATCAGATGACGGGCATATAAAAAAGCGGGCGAGTTCGAACTAGGGACGAGTATAAACGAAGCCAACAAATGTTACATGTAATTTACTCCTAATCTATTAAATTACGAATGATTATAAATTATTTGGTAATGATTAGTTACCTACCAGCGCAAAGTACCTAATCTGCAGCTATTTTTACCTTTTTTACCTACCTATAGTGCTAGTTACGCGAGTTTATAAACTTCCTGCAAAACATTTTCAAACAATAAGCTGGAACCATATTTTAGTGCAAATTAAATTAAGAGTAATTTCAGGACGCGCCCGGGTGTTTTTCTATCAAACTAATTTAATAAATAGAATTACCATACCACTCATGATAGATTTAGGGCTGATTTTTCACTAGCCAGATAACTTTTAACTGAGCAATAAATATTGCGGTTTGACAGCTTTTGCTAAGAAAATATGTCAAACTATCATTAATTTTTCAGATAAAAAATTAATGACTTTTGACAAATCAGCCCAAATATAAAATATAAAGAATTTACCTATCTCTCTCTCTCCTCTCTCGCTCTCTCTCTCTGTGGGCGTACACTTCTGCTTAACCTTTCGGGGAATACAGGCGTGATGTTGTTTTTTTGTTACCTATCTCTACCCTTTTTGGTCACTACACGAAAATAATTCTGGATCCTGTGATTCCTATCGACTTACAACAATACACAAAGGAAGAATCAATGAGAAAAATATTTAAAAATACATTGAACAATACCTAATACTTAGTTATCAGGAAAAAAATTTGGTAAGATTTCAGTAATAAAACACTCACTCACCGCAGTTGTAAATTAAAAAATCTTATCAGGAAACGTTGAAAATCCACAGTAGGAAAATGTTGCTTTCAAGCCCTCGAATAAACTGTCACTATTTTTTATTTATTTTTCTTGCCGTACAAAATTATTTTGATCCTTTCACGACCAAGTTTATTTTTAACGGAAGTCAATAGATAAGTATCGGTTGCGCGCGCGACTTGGGTTGATGATACGCGGCCGCGGGTCGGAAAGATTGCGCTGCACTGGCGCGGCCCTATGCGCGTCCCCTCTCATACGCCATTCATACGGCGTTACGTTCTACTGTACCTAGGTATTATCCACATCATTCTCTATATCGTTACTTACGCGGTGAAAGGCAAGTGAAGTTTCGAACAACCATACGGCGCTGCTAGACACTCGTCGTTGTCCGTCCGGAGCGAGGTGTAAGTACCTAACTATTGGAGACGCCCTGGGCGTCGGGAATTGGCAGCCGATTCCCGGCCACCGTAGGCGCGGGCTTGCGAACGGCGAGCAATGGGTAGCTCGCCGTCCGGTAAGGACCAGGCCCGAGTCGACGGCGCGTTGTGTTCCACGCGCGCCTCAAAGAGATGTCAGCAGCATTGAAGGGGTCCGCTAGGACCGATGCCAGCCGGGGTTGCGGGATGTTCGAAAGAGTTACCGTGGCCCTGGCACAGGCAACAGAAGGAACACGGGTGGGTTTTAGTCAGTAAAAGTCTGACACGCCCTCCCGCTCCGCCCAGAGCGGGAGAAGTCATTTGATGATTTCCCATCCACAAAAAAAAAAGTACCTAACTATTGACCTATCAGCACCGAACCAACCTCAATAATTACTCTGTACCTACATGAGTTTTATTGAAACAGATAGGCAGTCGCTCCATGTAAAATACTGGTATTCAGCTGCATCCGGTTAGACTGGAAGCCGACCCCAACATAGTTGGGAAAAGGCTAGGCAGATGATGATGAGTTTTCTTGAAACATAAATGGTAGATATAATTTCTGCCTTGTAGCCAAAATAGTCTCTCAAGTCCATCTCTCTGATTACGATAATAATAATCAATGTTTGAATGAACGACATCCATCGCGGATGATAGCTGTGGTGTGATAGTATAGAGTAGGTAGAGCATCTCTTCCAATAGGCATTATGGTATCTTAAAACGCGAAAGTTTGTGAGGATGGACGGATGTTTTTTAAGGGTCCCCGAAACGATCAATTGCAATTGTCAATTTTTACGTGATTGATACACATTGATGCGCAAATTGACCGTGTACCAAGTGCAATTGAAGCGATTGTCAATACTACTACAATATAAATTGATGGCAACTAATCAAACCCAAATGATCGTTTCGGGGACCCGTTACTCTTTCACGCAAAAACTACAGAACGGATTTGAATGAAAGGCACACAAATAGTGTTTATAACCTGGATAACACATAGAATACTTTTTACCCCGGTGTCTCCACGGGATCGAGACTTCACAAAACTGCGATGCGATGCGATGTCGCAGTTTTGTGTGGGAGCCCTTATACGGGTGAAACCGCGGGGCGCTGCTAGTAGTTCTACAGGCAAAGATTTCTTTAGGCCTTAGCTGTCTAGTTTTTAATTAGTTTAGTTTTATAAATAATGTCCCAATTGGACTTGTTTAGGTAATAATGACATCCAACACGGAAAATAATATGTACCTAGCTAGGTATACGTTCCTAATTGATATCCTGGCTACCTACCTACCTAATTCCTACCTTCCTTCGACACTGGGTAAGTGCAGGATATGCATGCATGCGCGTGAGTTGTGGCGATTTTAGGTCTCAATTCTCAACGTTTCCCGTATCCTGTATCTTCGCCTACGGTAGTGCCGTGTACATTTAGACATCTATACAAATAAATAAAATTAAAGTGTCTGTTTGTAATGTCAAAATAAAAACTTTTTACTAAATGCTTATGAAAGTATAACCGGTACTTATAACAAAAAAGCAATTTTTAAAATTTTTGTCTGTCTGTATGTCTGTTTGTTCCGCCTAATCTCCGAAACATCTGGACAGATTTTGACGGGACTTTCACTGGCAAATAGCTGATGTTACGGCGGGTGACTTAGGCTACTTTTATTTTAGAAACAGAATTAGGGTTCCGCACAAAAAAATAAAACCCATGAAATTGTGAACAAAAAGTCGAATTTGAAAAATTCTTTTTGCATTTGGTAGCCCAATTTTCGAGGATAGTTATAGGCTATTTAACATCACGCTACGACCCTTAGGAGCCGAGCAAAAAGAAAAAAAACAGAACGAACACTAAGCGAAAAAGAAGTAGTAGCGCGGGCGGGCGATGCGACGAGACGAGTCGGGGGACGAGGGAGTTTTATTAAAATGTGGCTGTTATTTTAGTTACCTAAATTTTGTATCTTACGTCTTTCGCGCAAACGAAGTCGCGAGACACAGCTAGTTGTATAATAGAATAGAACTGAACAGCAGCTTTTTATAATAAGTGCATGCATCCTGGGCATCCTAAATAGGGTGAAGCGATACTTTACGCCTGGACAGCTTTTAACTCTCTACATACAAAGCGCAAGTCCGATCCTGCATGGAGTATTGCAGCCACCTTTGGGATGGCTCAGCTAAATACCAGCTTGCCGCGCTTGATTCGGTGGAATGCAGAGCTAAGAGGCTCATTGGCGACGTAAGACTGGTGGATGCCAAGCTTCACAGCTTGGCTCATCGCCGCAAGGTTGCCTGCTTGTCAGTCTTCTACAGATTGTTCTTCGGGGAGTGTGCTCGAGAACTCCACGACCTCATTCCGCCGGCCCCCTTCTACCATTGGACATCTAGACGCACTGCAGGTTACCATCTCTACCTAGTTGCTATTCCACCAATTCGCACTAAGCGTTTCCAAATGTCTTTTGTGATGCGCACAGCAAAGGAGTGGAACTCTCTGCCTGCGTCTGTGTTTCCGAACGTATACAACCCCGATCTCTTCAAAGTGAGAGTAAACAGGCTTCTTCTGGGTAAGCTCGCTCCATCGTCGACTTTGTCTCTGTCATCTCTGACCTAGACTAGAGTCAAGAACAAACCTATCTTAAATAAAAGAATTTAAAAAAAATAAAAAAATGCACCTGTGACCAGTTAGAAAAAAGTGGTCAACAAGTTAAGGACTCGACTGCAGAGAGAAGAACTGTAATTTCAGTTTTTTGAAAAAATAGAAGGGGTTTGCTCGTTTGTTCTAGTGGTCGCAAGTGACTCGCAACTCGCAAGTGCGACTGAGCATCGGGTTCTAGGGTTGGGCAGTATTGTTAAGTTTTTCTATCAGGGATTCCTCACTCCGTGTTTATGCCAAGGTATAAAACATGTAAATCGTGTAAATGTGTATTCTTCATATTGTATCTACTAGTTTCGCTTATCGTTTCGTTTACGTACACACAAAACTGTAAAAAACCTCTGCCTAACCCTTCGGGGAAACAAGGCGTGATGTTATGTTTTATGTTTAGAATTTATAAAAAAATATGAACAAAATATTGTAACGGTTATTCGCCAGCTGTACAGCTGTGAGCACAGGTGTCTTATTATGAAGTTCTAATGCCATCATGATTCCAGTGTGCGAGAGAGACAGAGCTATACATGACCGATACACCATCCCTTTTTCGGACTGGAATCATGATCACAGATTACGAGATAATATATTATCTCAGACGCTTATTAGAAGCCTAATTAGGTACCTACCAATAAAATACAAAACACGAAACACGCAAGTTTAAACAATTTACCTATTTATAAAAACGATAGTAAAACTGTAAGTATCAGCAGGTAAATTGAAAAAAGATAAGTTTTTATCTCTTCTCTTGCTGGATCTACATCCATCAACTGCACATACACCATATCATAAGAATCTGAAACTAAGTACGTCAGGTCGACCGAAATACATAGGTATGCGTACGTACGCGCCATGCGGCTGTCGGCAACCTAGTGACTTAGTGAGCAATGGGTCGCGGGCACATGAGTAGATAAACGGAACACAGACAAAGCTTGCAAAATTGTTACCTACTTATTTTGGTAGAGTTGTCACAATAGGTTAAGACAAATTAAACAAAACATTTTGTTAAATAGTTTTATTATTCAGTATGATAGAATACTTTACAAATTACTTACTCTAGTAATTTTATTTTTATAATTTTTGTTTTTTAATCATTTATTGTTTCTTTTAATTGTGTGGTAAATTCTGAATCTAACATATAGTTTTTTCAAGTAATCTAACGGGAAACACTCACATGGCATATCAAATTTACAATCTTTAATACGTTTAAGTATTTCGTTGCCAACATTGATAATATTTATTTCAAGATCGAAATATTCGCGAAACTTTTGCTCGAGCAATTCAACAAATGCGATAAAATTTTAGGAGGTATAATTAAAAAACCCAATTGTACTTTACCATCATTAAAATCCTTGTAATGGCTGAATAGAGAATCTTTGCCCATATTTATAGGTTGTTCAGATCTCTTGACGTACAGTTTTATTTTTTCACATTTGTTGTGTTGTTCGAGGCATTTTCTGTACAAATAGCCTGATACATATACTAAACCACTTTTTTCCGGTAAATCAAACCGATAGTCACTTATTCCTACTGTTAACTCAGGGGCAATAACTTCGTCTGGTTGCGGATCTAGCGAAACTTGTGAAGGGTTATTAAAAATACGACAGTCCTCTGGTTTCATAAGTAAGCTATCGAAATCTTGATCGCAATTATTATTTTGAGGTTTCTTTAGGATATTGGTTATAAATATATTTTTGCAGGCATTACTAAGTTGTTGACATGTTGGTTCCTGACAGTTACCACCTGCCTGTCTGACTTCCCGAAGAAATTTTCAATTAGGTACGTCTTGATTTAGGCGTCTCGTTAATATAAATTTAATTCCTTCTGATTTTAAATCTTCAGATAATAAAGATTTTATGGACACTTGAAATCCGTTGATAAAATTCATAATATTCGTAACGTCCTTTTGCCCATCAATACTTATTAAGTTTAGGTTCTTTTTTCTAGTATTATTCACACACACAGTACAATAAACAACCATTATAATAATAAAATACCACGTTTTACATTAAAATATTCAAACTTGCAACTAACAAAACAAACAACGTGCGTCGCACTGACCCTAAGATTATCAACTGGCTGTGCCAGCGTAAACCGGGTTTTTCCAGTCTCGCCGTGTACGCGACAAGCGGCTAGTGGTCACGCACACATGCTCCGCGTGCTTGTAGTAGTGCAACCGATTCGCACGGTAGTATGAAGCTTTGTCTCCGTTCCGTTTATCTACTTCTGTGTCGCGGACAAACCGGCGCGGCCGGTAGCGAGTTGGTAGTTAACGCGCGTAAGTACCTACATGGAGTGAGTTATCTGGTAATCTGTGTCATGATGGCATTAATACTTCATAAAACGGCCACAGGTGCCTTATCATGACGTTCTAATGCCATCATGATTCCAGTGTGCGAGAGAGACCTAGCTATTTTTTCGGACTGGAATCATGATGGTATTTATCTATATATATAAAAGGAGAAACTGACTGACTGACATATCAACGCACAGCCAAAACTACTGGGACTAGGGACGTGAAATTTTGCACACGACTTCCTTTTATAATGTAGGGGAGCACTAAGAAGGGGTTTTTGGAAATTCAACCTTTAAGGGGGTGAAAAGGGGGATTACGTTTGTATGAAAAATCTTATTTCTTGAGTTAATAAACTTGAAAGTGGGCACGAATACTTATCTAAGTAAATTATGAACTTTGTAATTTTTTGTTTTTCTAAACTACCCCCAAGACTGGGGTTGGGGGGTGTCAAAGTTTGTACGGAAGAATTTTAACGCGCAGTCCGATTAATTCGAAACTCAGTATTTATACTTAAGACTAAAACTTAAGAATAACCTGTATCAGGGTTTTTCGTAATCTACCCTTGATCCTGACCTTTGTTCAATAAATTAAATAATAAGTCTATAATTTAATCAATAAATCCTTACATATTATAAAACAAAGTCCTCCACCGCGTCTCTGTCTGTGTGAATGCGATAAACTCAAAAATTACCAAACGGATTTCCAAACGGTTTTCACCAGTGGACGGAGTGATTCATGAGGAAGGTTTAAGTGAAGGTTTTCAAGGTTTAATTCATTAAAGTTTTGTGTAAATCGGCTGAAATATGACGATTGTTGTAGAAGATGTCGGAAAAAATTATGCCGACTGGGGAGCTTTACTGGCATGCGCCGCGTAAACCGTAAGAGATACATTAAATTTATTAATATTCTAAAGGATTATACATCTTTAAAAACTCAACAAAAAATCCGCAATAGCATATATACGTCTATCTTCTAAGGATGACCTACAATAACCATTTTTATCTTTCAGAATTTGATAAAAATTTTATTGTTATTTCCGATCGCTTCGCTTCCTTTTAATCCAGGTAGTACGTTCCTGTGGAATATTTTCCGAAATTCACGCAGGCGAAGCCACGGACAAAAGCTAGAACTTCATAATACGGCCCCTGGAAGCCTCAATCTACTCCCGCATCGTCAGGAACAAACAACCAACGCCATCTACCGGCATTGAAAGCAACTAGTACAACAGCAGCCATCAGGAGCTAGACCACCACCTCTTAACGCAGTATTAGGGTGTGTTTCCACTGAAGCTGGTGCTGAGCGGAGATGTGCGTGAATCAACCAATCATAATAGTTGAAATCCTCATCGCGTCTCTCGTCTCGTTTGTGATTGGACGATTCCTGCACGTCTCCGCTCGTCTCTGCTTCAGTGGAAACGCACCCTTATTGTAATCATACTTCAGTGTGGGAAAGAGATGGAGCTAGACGTACTGTATAGCTCCATCTCTTTCTCACACTGAAGTAACATTAAAATTACTGCTTTAAGAGGCGGTGGTTGGCCCCCAGAGCGCGTTCACATGCGCGCGATTTGTTTCGGCGCGAAAGCGCGCGCGTCGCTTACGAGCCGCTCCCTCCTCAGAAACTGTAATTTAATAGTTAGTCCCTTGTCTTAACGTACATTTTTATCGATATAAAGCACGCGCGCACGCTGAGTGCCCGAATAGCTATTGCGTAGTACACGCGTCGCAATCGCGCAGCGACCGCGTCGCACCCGCGCCGCCTCCGCGTTAGTGTCGACCCACGTTAACTTGCGGGCGCGGTAACGAAATATCAAACACATTGCATACTATGCAAGGTGTTCACGTACAAAGCGCAGGTGCGGTGTGTGAACACTTGCATATTATGCTTATGTGTTTGATATTTCGTGACCGCACCCGTGAGTTAACCGATTCGTTGCGGCGCCCGTTTTCGAAAACTTCTAGCTGTGGCGGCGAACAAATATTTTTGATTTTCCAATTTTTTTAGAATTAAATCGAATTAGTTCGTGAGCGGTCGCGATGAGTGCTATTATTTACATATTTGTTATTTATTAGAAAGTATTTTTAAAAAATCTTCCAAAATGCAATTTGAGCGACCCGCATGTCATACGCCATCCAGAAAAAAATCGATGGCACGCCTGGCGTGCCATCCGCAACGAATCGGCACGTGAACGAGCATTTACGCGATCAGCACATTCAGCACACGTTGAAATCGTGTTATTAGAACGCGCTCACTAGCGCCATCTATCCACTCACAGAGACACTAATATGTTGTGGTCATGAAATTGCTGTTTTGTACTGAAAAGTTCAAACAATTTTTTTTGCTAAGGTAAAATATATTTATTTAATCAAAGTATGTCATACCTTCATTGTCTATACATTTCTGCCATCACATGGAAAGGTCATTTATGCTTTTGCGGTAGAACTCTGGGGACCAGGACTCAACAAACTGTGTGAAGGCATTTTGAATTGCTTCCTGAGAAGAAAATTTTTTACCATGTAAAAAATTGTCCAAATCACGGAAAAAATGGTAGTCGGTTGGGGTCAGGTCCGGCGAGTATGGAGGATGACGGATGGTTTCTAACTGTAGATCTTGTAGTGTTAAAACGGTTTCTCGAGCAGTGTAAATGTAGTGTGTGTGTGTGTGTGTGTGTGTGTATCTTGGGTTATCATGGAGCAATAGTGGTGAAGATCGGTTGACGAGTCTGAGCTGTCTCGCTGCAAGTTTCGCCATCATTGTTCGAAATTCTGTACAGTAAACATCTGCTGTTATTGCTTGACCGGATCTGAGGAGGCTGTTGTGAATTCCACCATGAAGAGACCACCAAACAGTTACCATCACTTTTCTATGGGTAAGCTTGGCTTTAGGGCATTGTTGCAGCTTTTGACCTGGAGTCAGCCATTGCGTTGTTCGCTTGCGACTATCGTAAAGAATCTACTTTTCATCACACGTCACAATTGACCACAAAATCACACGTTACAAGTCAAATCACTGGGCACCCTTTCTCAAGCTTTTTATCTTACCGATTTGATGCAAATGGGTCAATATTGTGGGTATGCTAACATCAAAACATTCCACTAATTCCTTGATAGTTTGATACGGATCGGCTTCCACCATCGCATTCTATTCATCGTTATTAACCTTAGTGGCTGGTCTTCCTCGGGATTCATTCTTCAAGTCGAAGTTTCCACTAAACGCACGGTGCGTTTGTGGCGGCACATCACACTGACGTCATGCAAAATCCTGCATAGCGCAATGAGAGTTTACCGCGCGACTAGCATATATAGGGTGACTGGTAATTAGTGACCGATACATGATTTTACACATGATAACAAGCAACTTTTACTATGGCACCAATCCTGAAATCGCTGCTGATTTTTTTTTCGCGATTTCAGGATTGGTGCCATAGTAAAAGTTGCTTGTTATCATGTGTAAAGTCATGTGTTTAAGTATCGGTCACTAATTACCAGTCATCCTATATACAACATCCCGACATCAACCGTCGGGCAGTAGCTCACCAGACACAACACCCGTCTGATCGGAGGATCCTCCCTTTTCTATGGAGGATGAGTGAACTTTACACCCTGTTCCTCATGCCTCTAAACTGGTGACCCCTAACATGACCGTCAGCGCAGCCTTCGTGCAACTACTACAGCGTGACGTCATCATCATCACTTCCTCGAGCTTTCGAGCAGCGAGTCACACAGCCAGCCAGCACCCACAGCTTCAACGGGTATCCTGACCACCAGCATGCAGCGACCGCGCATATCTGGTCATCACCCTCAGCCTCATCAGCGACCTTGGCACAGCACACTGCATTCTCGGCCGGTCAAACAAGCAGAGCCCTTCAAACCTCTCCCGGTCGACGCCAGCAGTCAGCCTCAACCCGGCGCTGTACCACATCCGACGCACTGGAGCATAACGCAGCGCCACCCCGACTCACTGGGGGCATCTCCGCAGACAGTTCCGACTCACCGTGAACTATGCGGCACCCGGTTCCGACTCACTGGAACCTTAACTGGCCCTGGCAAGCATCGCAAGATACACGACTCAGCCCACTATCGACCTCCGGTTTCCGGAGAGGAGTGATGTGGCGGCACATCTACATCGCCACATTGGAACGCGTCACACTGACGTCACGCAAAATCCTGCATCGCGCAATCAGTTTACCGCGCGACTAACATATATAGGATGACTGGTAATTAGTGGCCGATAGGTACTTAAACACATGATTTTACACATGATAACAGCTGGTTGCTTGTTATCATGTGTAAAATCATGTGTTTAAGTATCGGTCACTAATTACCAGTCACCCTATATACAACATCCCGACATCAACCGTCGGGCAGTAGCCCACCAGACACAACACCCGTCTGGTCGGAGGATCCTCCCTTTTCTATGGAGGATGAGTGAACTTTACACCCTGTTCCCCATGCCTCTATACGTTCATTAGCTGTATCCTCTCCAAACACAGCATTGATATTTCGAGCTGTTTCTTCTGCGTTAGTTCTACGTCGGAACTCGTATTCAAAAATTACTCTATCTTTACTTTTAAAGCTGAATGAAAAAACAATTGACAGTTAAACGATCGAATATTCTCGTAATTATTATGAATTGTACACTCAATTACAGCTGTACTGTCATCCGCATTGAGGATCATTTTGTTCAATGTTATTTTCGGGAGATCGTTAATGTATATTTAAAAAAGTGGCGGCCCCAGTGCGCTACCCTGTGGAACACCATATTTTACATGCCTTGCTTTAGACGTATATATGGTTTCTATTTTACTTTTCGGACAAATTCTTGAAATTTCTGTGTATTGCAGTCTATTACTGAAGGATGTTACCTCTTACACCTTAACTATGTAGCTTGTGTAGTAGAATTTTATATCATAAAAAAAACATTTAAAAATATAAAAAATAGTAGCCCACCGGTATCGGGAATAGGATCCAAGCTACCGGTGGTCAGAGCTCCTGAGAGGGACCTCCTAACGATACGTGCCGTATCGAGAAGTACCGCTTTCTGGATCAAGCCCTTGATCCAGCTGCCTAACGAGAGCCTCCTCAGATGTTGGTCAAGACTCTTGGCTATTATGCCATTTGCCGTCACGACTATCGGCACAATGACTGCTGTATCCACATCCCACATGTCGACAACCTCGCGAGCCAGGTCAAGATACTTACTCTGTTTATCTTTTTCAGCTTTCACGAGATTCTCGTCATGCGGAACCGCTATATCAATAATCATTGTGCGACGCTCTATTCGATCTATCACCACTATGTCTGGCTTATAGGCAACAATAGTCCTGTCGGTGATGATGGATCGATCCCAATACAACGTGACATTGCCATTTTCGAGAACTGGGTCGGGCACATGCCTATAGCACGGTACTTCCGATTCCACAAGGTTGTATTTCAGAGCAAGTTGCTGGTGGATAATCCTGGCTACAAGGTTGTGCCTATGCAAGTAGTCTCCGTTAGCCAGACGAGAACAGCCAGAAGTAATGTGTCGGATTGATTCCGCGGGGACGGTGGCATGCCCGACAGATGTCAACCGTGCCGTCCTTCACAATATATTTCCGGTAGTTTTATTATTAACATTTATTTATTTAGATAAACAAATAGACATAATAATATAACATAAATAGATAGCAGCAAATTTCTATGTTGGTCTCATGAGTAAAAGTTGTTACAATGATGAGTAACAATAAGGTTAGGTTTTCAGTTATTTCACACCTTGCATAATATTTAATTCTGTCGCCAAGCAGCGTTGCTGTTGCAGTTTCAAGGGAATGGGTTCCCAATCAGACTTATTCAGATGTCTCTGGAATGGCAACGCACTGCGGTACCCATGGTATCGTAATGTCCATAGGTTTAGGGGTGGTCCATTCGATTTCTGGCTGAACCAGTCGAGCATGCTCATTCAAACTATTCTTTATCAGACATACAAGTACTGTACTTGGTATGTCTGTTAAAGAATAGTTTTAGTCTATCTATAGGTGAAAAAGTGTATTTTTTGAAATTATGTTAAATATGTACAAAAAAGGAGCTACGTCTGCCAACAAACTGCTTTGCAGTTTGACAGAGGTAAGAATATCGTGTAAAAAAATTATTTCTGTGAATAAACACTTTTAATAATTTTTTTTTTTTTTTTTTTGCTCGCGTGTATTTTCGCTTAGAGCGACGTTATACTTACCTGCAGACTCACGACTACCGTTATTGAGGTGCATCTCGCAACCATCGGTGTTTCTGGCCACTGACCGGCACAGCACTACATTTTAGGAACTTAGTTGGGCCTAGCTGGGTAGGATGCATCAAATAATATAAAACAGATAAATTGTTCAAAACTTTTATTGAGGTTTTCACAGTGAGTAATATCATGTTGGCTCCATTAACCAAAAAAAAACACTTAATGTTATCAGTCTTGTTCGGTTATTCCAATGGGTGTGAAACTGAAAATACTGAATTCAACCCGTCAGAATAGTTCGTATCTAGCCAGTCCACACACGACAATAATTATAATTTAGGTACATAAAACAATAAACATAATCTAAGTACACTTACCTACTGTCGACCTAATGAAGGGCAATGATTTGGTATGTACATAAGCCGACCATAATGAGTGTTAACAAGACTTATTAAAACAAATAGTTTTGCAATAACTATTTTATCATAATTTCAATGTTAACACAGTGGGAGAGGGCGAATGCACGGTGCGATCTTTTCCCGTGGCCTTTGCGATCGTGTTTGAAACAATCGAGGTCGCAGGTTCGAGCGAATATTGCACGGAGATGATGCTAACTTCATAAGTTGAGCGATTTTGTTTGCAACTCACCACAGTTAAAGCTAGCAGAGTATGCGGGCCACATGGTGCTAAGCATAGTTGCTACTGCGGTTTTGCCAACCATGTCCATTGTTAGGTGTGAACAAACATAAATAAATAAATTTTATATTTTACGGGAGGGCGTGAAATCGCCCCTGGAGTTCTTTCCCCTTCGTACATATTACCAAGTGTTGCCATGTGGACTTCTACGGGTGTGAGCAAACTTTTAAAAAGGTGAGGAACTATGAGCAACGAGATGATTTGAACATGTGCAAATAAAAAGTAGCAATCCTGTGACGTTATTGTATTAGGCATATAATATGTACATTACAGGTTTGCTTTACAGACACCAAAACCATTGTATTTTTCGAGTGAATTATGCAAACTATAAAAACTCATTTGTCACAGTCCTGAGGCTGCACAGTGCAACTTATTACTATTAGGCATCACCTACACACTGGTAAATGCATTAGTTACGTTTTACGCAATCACGCTACGATTTGACGTTAACGACACTTTTTTTTTTAATCAGCCTTATTTATAAATCTAATATCTTGAAGAAATATTCAACTTCTAGTAATCCATCTTCAGGTAAATCACTACAGTGAATAGCATTTTGGACTTTAGTGTTACCAAGTTTAGCCCTAATTGTGTAGGGACGCAGCAACCTGGCAACTTCCTGAAAATTAAGCATAAAAATAAATGAAATGTACATTTTGTGCACTAAAGTAAATGTGCATCATTCAGAATGTTTCTTAAGATATCTTACTGGATCAGTAGGCCCGACCAGCTTTCTGAATTCAACAGCAGTATTTGAAGTTTTATTTTTCGTTACTATTTCCATCGCCACACAAGGCCCACTCGAAAGCTCTTCCACCATACCCTGGAAAAGATAAAATCTCAGTATTAGTACTAACTAGTTGTTTGTTCCCAACATAATACTTTCATATCCAGAACCCAAACGTTCACATAACTAATATCTGTTGACAAGCGAAAAACAGTGCTACATATTTTATATTCTATACACAAAAGTGCTGCAATCATGTCATCACTCACCTTATATTCTGGTACGATTCCCTTATACACTTCATAAAACTCAGCGGCGTTAATGTTCTCGACAATGAACATATTAAGAGCGGTGACGTCAAAGCCTCCGTCATCGATAGCTTCTAATGCTGCTCCAAGTTTACCCTCCCGGATGGCGTGTGGTTTAATTATGCAGAGGGTGCAGTTAGACAGGGTCGCTGTCAACCTCAGACGCGTTGATCGCATCGGTGGTGGAGGGAAGAAGTAATCTATATCCTGTTGATAACAGAAATTACTTCATCAGTTACTAGCATAGTGTTTCAATGGTGGTCAAAATAATGCAGGGTGATCCATTGAGATGATTTCTTAAGCTTCTCACACACAGAGGAGAGGCCTGTGCTCCAGCACATTACAAGAATAATAATTAGAATATGTGTATGTGTGTTTGTTGTGGTCGTACTTTAGGTACAGTCACGAGCACTAATATGTATACACTAACCACCTTTAAAAGTAATTTTCTCCTACTGTGTTAATTGTAATTTTATGTTGTTACGAACATAGTATTTTGAAACCCACACTATAATGTAAGAGGTCTTATCTCAAAGTTGCCATCGTAATTCCACGGGAAAATCGCTTTTGAATTGTGCTAAGTACACACTTGTACTTAAGTATACACTTGTATAGGTACATATAAGTGCTCATGACTATACATTTCTGCCCAACCCTTACGGGAACAAGGCGTGATGTTATGTTAATTAGAATATTTTTTATTGATGTAAGCTCTTTATTATAGGCGCATTATAGGAATTATGCTATACTAGCTTTTGCCCGCGGATTCACCCGCGTGGATGTCGGAAAATACCCCACAGGAACGTAGTACCGAAATTAAAAATACCTTATGTGTTAATCTAGGTAAACAATGTCTTTTCGCACTACTTATATAAACATTATACACATATAAATATGTGCATAGATAAAAAATGTGTCAGGAACGAAGTTTCTTCTCACGATTTAAAACAAAAACAAAATTTTCGCAGCCGCCATCTTGGATTTACATTTTGACCTCACTATCGGCTTTAGCACCCTCGAAAACCATTTAAACGACACTCATGACGAAAAATTTAAAAATATTCGCAGCCGCCGCGCCGTCTTGGATTTTCATTTTGACCAATTCGAAAGAAATTCGAAAATAACCGAAGAATTCGAAAGAAGAAAGTCGCATGGAGGGGGCATACAAGTATGAACGTTTTTTCGTTTGTGACGATTTCTGCCAGTTTACTTCTCCGCAAGCCGCATAAAAGAACTTCGTTCCAAAAATCCTAAAACTTAACAACAGTAACGGAATATACAGGTTGTTTGGTAGATGGGTGCAAAGCCTGAAGGGGGTGATTGATATCTTAGAACAGCCTCAAGAAGAATTTTATTTTGACCTTATTCAGTTTTTAATTCTTTGTAACATCCCCTGGTCGCAAATAAAAAATAATGTCTTAAAAGATTTTTTTCAAAAATACATGTGTGGTGTTTGTTGTTGTAATTGCAATAACAAAAAAGTGCCTGACGAGTCACAATAGTGACTCGTCGTCGTCGTCGTCGTGGCTCGTAATAACGAAAGGTGTATTTGGACAAATTTTATAAAAATAAAATTGCCTCCATCTATGAAAACGTTAAAGATGAGAAACTTTGGATATCGTTAGATGAGACACCTGACTTTTTAGGTCGTTAATTGTGCATTTCTTAGTAAAGCCATTAAATGAAAAGTTTTCTGGTCGACCTTATTTAATTGCCTGTAAAATGCTCGAGGTGGTTAGTGGCTAAACTATTTCAAATTTTGTAATTGAGTGTTTGGAAAATATTTGGCAAGACAACTTTGAAAGAAAAGTTGATAATGTGTTAATATTATGTACTGATGTGATATGTGTGTATGACTGTATGTGCATACAACATGTTGTCTGCGGGCCGAAAATAATATTTTTTTTTACCTCAATTAAAACATGTCACCTGTTTGGAACACGCTCTTCATCGCGTATCAGAACAGATACGGTTGGAGAACCATAATGTAGATATGCTAATATACAATGTGAAAAAAATATTTTTAAAAGCTCCTCGCAGAATAAAAGTATTGAAAGATACGTATTCTAACTTACCTCTTTCCCCACAGCCAGTGATAAATAGATGGGGCACTTGGCTCGAAGCTGCATCGTATTATGCAAAATATTATGAAGAAATAATAAATGTTATTTCTAGATTAAACAGCTCTGATTCAATGGCAATACGTAATGCGAAAAATATTCTGGAAAAGGAAAATCTACGGAATCAATTAGTACTTATATATAGAAAATCATTATACGATTATTTTATTTTCATTAAAAGTGTTACAGAAACAAAATTTAGCATTAAGTGACTCGTTTTTGCCTTTTGATCAAGTCAGAGCTGCTTTAAATGAATGTAATTCTGATAGAATAAAAAACAAAATTGAAAAAGTTATGGATAGGAATCCTGACATTGACATCCTCAGAGAATATGAAGGAAAATTATCGAAAAATCGCTTCACTAACATCAACAGATGTCGAACGCTCGTTTTCCACATATAAATGGGTGTTAGATGTAAAAAGAAATAGATTAAAATTAGATAATTTAGAAAAAATAATGGTGATTTATTTTAACTCTGGTCATACTCAGTCTTCTAGTGAAGCTGAAGACGAACCAGACCAATGACATTTTTTGTTTAATTAAGTGAATTATTGTTGAAGCGTATTGATTATTTTAATTAAGATTTTATTGTAAATACAAATTGTTCTATTTGATAATGTTTTGATTTTCTGAGGAACAAATAATTTGTATGGTAATATGTTTTTGTACAACTTCAGAATAAAAATGTTTAAATGATTGTTGATTCTTGAATAAGAAATTGTTACGTAAAAAATATATATGTGGTTTAATGAATCAAGATTATCTATTTATTATACTATCCTTAATCCCGTCCTTATTATATTTACCCGTCAGAAAGGAAGTGTAATCTTGCGAGAAAAGTTTTTTATGATTTTACTACTTAAAAACCAAATCCCGGGACTCGGGGAATATCCATATTATTCTAACCTATGGCAAGTACATAAAACAGCCCTACCTATTCTGATCTATAGTAATCACACATTACATAAATAAAAAATAAATGAAAAATAATAACATAACAGCTTTTACTGGACACTATTAACAATTAATTGAAAAAAATTGGTATTATTGTTAAAAAAGAGTTTCACAAAAAAAAAATACAAGGAACAGACTTCGTCTAAGACAAGTTTAGCTTAATAAGTTCTATGTAAATGGTCTAAGATATCACCCCCTTCAGGCTTTGCACCCATCTACCAAACACCCTGTATGACGGAACAGAAAATTACCTACTTGCATGCCTTTGAAGACAACTTTAAAGCGAAAATATAAATCTATACTAATATTATAAAGCTGAAGAGTTTGTTTGTTTGGTTGAACGCGCTAATCTCAGGAACTCCTGGTTCGAATTGAAAATTTATTTTAGTGTTGGATAGCTCATTTATCGAGGAATGCTATAGGCTATATAACATCACGCTACGACCAAGAGGAGCGGAGCATCAATGAAAAATGTTGCAAAAACGGGGAAAATTTATTCCTTTTGCGAGCTTCCGTTGCGTGCGCTGCGTAAACGGTTAAAGTTACACAAAAATCATGTATGACGGGATTGTTCCTCTTAAAAGTTCTACAAAAACGTCCGCGATAGCATATGTCTAACTTTTGAGGTTGGCTCACTATAACATTTTTAATGGTAATCAAATCTATACTAATATTATAAAGCTGAAGAGTTTGTTTGTTTGGTTGAACACGCTAATCTCAGGAACTCCTGGTTCGAATTGAAAAAATATTTTAGTGTTGGATAGCTCATTTATCGAGGGTGGCTATATATAGCATCACGCTACGACCAAGAGGAGCGGAGCATCAATGAAAAACGTTGCAAAAACGGGGAAAAAATATTCCTTTTTAGAGCTTCCGTTGCGTGCGCTGCGTAAACGGTTAAAGTTGCGCAAAAATCATGTATCATGTATGACGGAATTGTTCCTCTTAAAAAGTTCTATAAAAAAGTCCGCGACGGCATATGTCTATCTTTTAAGGTTGGCTCACTATAACGTTATTGATACTCAGTTACGACAACACGTAAAGCTACATGATGCACAGTTTGGCTTTCGCCCTGGTTTGTCAACAGAAATGGCTATACTGAGTCTCAAGAATACCGTTCGATACTACACTGACAGAAGCACACCTGTCTATGCCTGTTTCTTGGATTTATCTAGGGCTTTTGATCTTGTTGCATACGACAGGTTGTGGCAAAAGTTGTCGGATGATACGGATCTACCTACTGAATACATAAGTCTCCTAAAGTACTGGTATGGCAATCACAGCAACTTTGTGAGATGGTCGGGGTCGCTATCGGTTGAGTACGGGTTGGAGTATGGTGTAAAGCAAGGCCGGCTAACCTCGCCGACTCTCTTCAACTTGTATATTGACCGTCTGATCCGTGAACTCGGTAGCACCGGTGTGGGATGTTCGATTGATGGTGTGCTTGTCAACAACATCAGTTACGCGGACGACATGGTGCTGCTGAGTCCATCGATCAGAGCCCTTCGACAACTGATTTCGGTCTGCGAGAGGTACGCGGTGGCCCATGGGCTCAGATATAACGCCATTAAAAGTGAGCTCATGGTGTTTAAGGCGGGATCTAAAACGTATGATACTGTCCCACAGGTCATACTGGATGGCAGTGTCCTTAAAAGAGTCCCGCAGTTCAAGTATCTGGGCCACTGAGTCACTGAGACCCTTGTAGATGATACTGATATAGAGAGGGAGCGCAGGGCTTTGTCTGTTAGAGCTAATATGCTGGCTCGTAGATTCGCGCGCTGTACTGCGGAGGTAAAAGCTACGTTGTTTAGGGCATTTTGCCAATCGTTTTACACGTGCAGCTTATGGGTCAAGCATACGAAAAAAACGTACGACACCCTGCGTGTTCTCTACAACAATGCCTTCAGGGCGCTGATGAAACTGCCTCGCTACTGTAGCGCATCGGGGATGTTTGCGAACGCAAATATAGATGGTTTTTCGGCGATTATTCGCAAAAGAGTTGACTCCCTGATGAACCGCATACGAGGCAGTTCCAACAGCTACCTTCAGCTGTTCGCATGGAGGATGGATCTGGATCTGGATTGCCCAATAATGCGATACTGGACGAGGTTGCATGTTGAGCACTCCGGATTCAGACCTAAATATAGACTAAGATGACGATAGTGTGTGTGTAATCTGTTTGTTTGTAAAATTGTAATTTATAATGTTTTGACTTTTGTTTAATGTGTGTGTTGTGTAATATTTTTCATTGTTATATTTTAATTTATTCTTGTGTTTAAAAATGTACTTATGGACTGGTTCTGAATTAAATGATTTATTTATTTATTTTAACTTTTTTAATGGTAATCAAATTTGTTATAAAATAATGCATTAAGAGGGTTGTCACATTTTACACCGCTCTCGCTCACACGGGACCAAATTTTTAATAATGTTAAATGAAAAGATGCATTTTTGAAAAATGTATTCAATGGGCGGTCTACAAAATAATATTAATTTAATAGGTAATTATTAAAAACACATTTTTATTGCGGCATTTATTTACATCATCTCAAAAACAGATCATAATATTACATTATTTATTACATATGTTTATTAGATAACACAATAGAAATGTGTTTTTGTTAACTACCTATTAAATTAATATTATTTTGTAGACCGCCCATTGATTACATTTTTCATAAAAGCATTTTTTCATTTAACATTCTTAAAAATTTGGTTCTGTGTGAGCGAGAGAGGTGCAAAATGTGACAACGCTCTTAATTGCGAAGGTGTTTTCATAAACATGGTTTTAATCCGTATCCAAATAAATAGTTTCATAATGAAGGTTGATTAAGTACATGTAAACTCCTCTTTAAATTATTCGAAACGGACTCTTCGTTTAGAAATTACGACGGGTATAAATAAATATGCTTAAAGTAAGAAAAATGCGCTTAGTCTACGTATTAGTTACGTACACATTTGAACCCGCTAATCTCTGTCACTACCAGTCGGATTTGAAAAATTCGTTTTGCATTTTATAGCCCAATTCTTGAGGAAGGCTATTGGGTCTATTGTAATATTACGCTAGGACGGACGCTTAGAAGCAGAGCAAAAAGAAAAAAAAAGTAAGAAAGAGCGCTAAGCGAAAACGAAGTAACAGCGGGGGCAGGCGATGCGATGGTGTGGGTCGGGGGAACAAGAAATTTCACGCGAACGAAGTCGCGGGCGGAAGCTAGTTATTTATATTTAAGTATATAGATTATGTAGTAATGTAGTGCCATAATTACATTGTTTACTTACAAACACTGCATCCTCTGCAGTTACTGAAGCATGCGCACAGTTTCTCACAGGATCAACTCCATATAACGCCCTTACAGTTCCTGGTGCAGCTTTGAGAGGATCTGGGTTGCCAAGAGTTTCTAAGCACACAGCAACAGCGTCTTTCCCAACAAGCTCCAATCCATAGACCAGTTGATTAGTAAGGTGGTCCAGTAAAAATCTGGAATTCACTCAATAAATTAATTATCACTACTGAGGTACTGATAAACATATATGCATAATGCAAATTCATATTAGCATAAAACAACCAGAGTAGGAATTTTAAGAATTTTATTTGGGAAAAACTTGCCCTGTTGTTTTGTAATGAAACTAGGAAAGCTGCGCACACCACAATATGGGACTAATAATAGGCAGAAACTATAGGTACCCACTCTGTTCCAATAGTATCTGATGAAAATGTAAACAAATTGACGTCCACAGGTATAGTACGCGTCATGTAAAAAGAACGCTGGAAGAAAGTGGAGGGGTGTTTGCGCATGAGTACACTCGCGCATGAAACTACTAGGCCTATTGTTTTATTTTTGAACTAGCCCTTCGCTCGCGGCTTCGAATATTGGTTATTCGTAGATACATTGAGAAATATATTGATGGAGTATTATTAAATAGAATTAAAAACATGTTTGATTCAGTGTAGAATGTTTATCTAATTACAAAAAATTAAAGTAATATTGAAACTCCTTCCATTAAGTCGTCGTGGGTGACGTGAAAACCAGACGAGGACGCGGTGCTGGTGCTACAGGTGGCCGTTTCATCGTCGTCGCTGTCACGCTTGAGCTTTCATCATCATTTGAGTCAGAATCATCATCCCCTACACGAATAATAAATGTTTCTGTCATCATGTCGACCACATGATCGCTTTTACAATAATCGGTCTCTATTTCCTTTACTTTGGTGCATAATTTCCCCCATTCTGTTGCTCCCATTAAATTTACTTTTTCATTAACCAGGTCAGTTATCCGTGTAAGCTTCCAACTTACATTTTTGCTGGCGACATAATTATCCCTTTATTTGGGACCAGGCCATGTCAATAGGATTTAGGTCCGGGTGATATGGGGGCAAACGAAGTACAGAATGGCCTGCTTCGTTTAATATAGCGTCGATTTTAAATTTCTTAAATTGCTCTTTGTATTTTTTTATTAAGTTGTACAACTCCGGCTTTAGCATGGATTCTTCAAATTCAATTCCTTTTTGACGGAGCCAGATTTGCATGTCTGCTTTCTTTATATTGGACGTTGGTGCAGCATCGAGTTGTTTGTTGTGGTACGATGCATTGTCGACTACCACGACTGAATTAGGCGGTAAATTCGGCATCAGTTTAATACAGAGCCACCGCTCGTAATTTTCCGAATTCATGTTGTCGTGGTAGTCGCCACTTTTTGTACCGGCTTTGAACGTTAGCAAAGCATTCGGCACAAAACCTGCTTCACCACCCGCGTGCACTATGACCAAGCGGCTACCTTTAGATAGAGGTTTTTTAATGCCTTTGGTGGGACCGTCTGCCCAAGAATGATGAGACGCGTGGGAACTATCGACGTATGATTCATCAGTGTAAATGATAGGTCTTCCTTCCTCTCTATATTTTTTTATCTTTCTCAGATATTCAATTCTTTTAAATCGAATTTGTGACTGCTCGATTAAAATTTTTGTTGGTTTCTGTTTTTTTTCAACATAAAACCCAATTTTTTTAATATTCGCCTGAGACTTGCTGCAGATCCATGGAAAGTAGGTCATCCTGTAACTTCCTTCGCAACTTGCCTATGGTAGGCAATTCTTTTTCAGTGACGTGGAAATTGTGGACCACTCTTTTAACAACACCCTGGTCAAAGCTATCAATGTCTGTTATTGTTTTTTTTTTAATTCTTTTATTTTTGCCGGGAGTTCCGAAGACAATAAGAAATTCCGAATCTTTTGAACCTCGTACAATTCGTCTCACTCGGAACATTTTGTTGCCTCTGCGGTCCGTTTCATGCATTGTTATAGATTATCAACTGCATTATTGTCTGCCTCTCTCTTCATAAAACAATATACGTCATAAATCATTTTTCGCAATTTTCTATGTAAAACCATTTCGTAATTAAAAACTTTTGTACGCGATGGTATTTTTAGAACGAACGTAACGTGGACACAGCGCGGAAAGCAAAGGTCGACTGACGAACCAATAGCGCACCGGCAAGCATGCGGCGCGTGACCCGCCCGCCCCGCACCGCACCTCATACCACCAAATAGACCGATACCTAAATCGCCTATGCGCAGCTTGACCGCCAGCGTTCTTTTTACATGACGCGACCTGTAAGTTGAACTGAACTGGCGTACTCAAGTAGCTAGGGTAAGCCAGATGGTTACTGAAACGTTGCGGGCTCTGTACCGATTGAAGAATTTATTACCATCGAGTACGAAGACAATGCTTGTGCAGTCTAAATTTTCCCTATCATCGATTATGATGATGTGTGCTACTAGGACCTGAATGCAGATCTCCTCGACAAAGGAGATTGCCACGAAGCAGGTCCCTTTTGTGGTATCGTATCGTGTGCCTGATTGGAATAATAACGTAAAAATATTATTAATTTTTTTTGTGTATAGGGTATTTTTTATACAATTTATTTCATCCTGGGAATAAACTTAGTTAATTAATATTATAGTTTAACATTACGTCGACATCCGTTTGATTGGTATACAAAAAAAAGTTGCCAGGTATCAAAAAAATTAAATAACTAATGAAAATGACGTCTGTTAATCAATTAAGTAACCGATATCAAAATAAGACGATAATTAAACAAAAAAAAAAACAATTATTTTTAAATACATACAGGATGGAACAGGACGATTGACATTCCTTTAAACCACGTAAAGAGAATCATGTTCTTTACCCGTGTACAAAAAATCAATCAAATCCTATGAATAATTTAGCCACAGGAATTTTTTTTTAATTTTCTTATTTTTCAACATGATATAGATCGAGTCCGTAATAATAGGTAAATATTGCCGCCGCCGCGCCCCGCACCCCGCACCGCACCGTTGGTCAGTGAAAGTGGATTGTTTACTATAGTCGCAAGCGAACAACGAAATGGCTGACTCCAGGTCAAAAGCTGCAACAATGCTCTAAAGCGAAGCTTACCCATAGAAAAGTGATGACAATTGTTTGGTGGTCACTTCGTGGTGTAAATCACTACAGGTTCTATGTCTATTATACAGAATTTCGAACAATGATGGCGAAACTCGCAGCGAGACAGCCCCGAATCGTCAACCGATCTTCACCACTATTGATCCATGATAACGCAAGAACTCACACTGCTCGAGAAACCGTTTTACAGGACCTACAGTTAGAAACCATCCGTCACCCTCCGTACTCACCGGACCTGGCCCCAACCGATTAACATTTTTTCCGCAATTTGGACAATTTTTTACATGATAAAAAATTTTCTTCCCAGATAGCAATTCAAAATGCCTTCTAACAGTTCGTCGAGTCCAGGTCCCCTGAGTTCTACCGCAAAGGCATAAATGACCTTCCCATGAGATGGCAGAATGAGGTTACATACTTTGATTAACCCGTGAGAAGGCGCGCTATGAGCAATTTGCTCACGCAAAGATTGATTGCCAATTTCTTTGGTGATTCCGACGTCGTAGCGGCTCAAGCACCTCGGTACCTTCATAACTATTCACCCTCTCTCCCCTGAAGCCACTCATGCGCCGCTCCATACAGCTGCGACCATGCAGGGAAGTGTTTGTGGAGGCCGTGTACCATCCCGCGGCAACTTGCTCTTCACGCGCCCATCCACGTAAGTAGTTTTTTTGGTATTAAAAATTGATTTTAGTAATTTGCATGCGTATTATTTGGTTAATTTATATAATATTGCTTAGTCATTACGTAAACACTCTAAAGTAATATTTTAGTAATAATATTTTTGTTTTCAGGCCAAGCGGATTCTGTTCAATATGTTCTAGATGTGTGAACAAAAAAAGCGTGCACTTCGCGCAAGCAATCACTCTGCACCAATCACAACATGTTTTTAACAAGTGTTCAACGTGTTTCGAGAGGCACACTCGTCCTGAATTCGTGGAAGGGTGAAATTTTTAAGTTTTTATTCATTTAGATTTATAGTGCTTTTTTTTTGAAGACTGCCAAAATTTTAAAACTTAAATTAATTGATTTATTATTTGCGTTACAAATTGCATTTATGTTTCATAGTTTTAATTAAAACTCGTATTTTCTCACTATTAAATGTTTGATTTATTCATTAAAACTCATTTTTAGCCAATAAATTTTATAACTGTGGAAACATAAGCATTTGAAGTAGTGTAAGCATTTTGCTCGCGCGCGCCTGTCCGTGTAACAATATTAGGCGCGCCTTCTCACGGGTTAAATAAATTGTTTGAATTTTTCAGTACAAAACGGCAATTTCATATTTAAACCCCTAATATGTTAAATTAGAGCATTTTCTTAATAACTTAATATGTGAATATTTTAGATTATATTAATAATACATAGTGTAAATAATTTGTAAAGTTATGTCTAACGCGGATAAAAAACTGAGAATAACGCAAAAACTATCAAACGTATTTTTATGAAACCTTCACCATTTTTTAATTACTTATCTTTTAGTATACGTGTTTTGTGAATTATAATCACAAAAACCATTCATACATCTCTCTCAAGTTAGATTTGTTCCCTTTTGAACTGATTTCGAAAATCATGACATTTTAGACAGCCGGCCGCAACGAAATCTTGAAGACTGTAGCAGATAGGATCTCATCCCCACTTTGGAGGTCCTTTGTTAAGTCAGCTTGATATAATGTAGGTATACGTATGGGTGGTCTGGGTCGTGACATCCTAACTATATGTATATTATACTAGCACTTTGCCCGCGACTTCGTCCGCGTGATTTTGTATTTTCTCCTACAAATACAACCCACTCCACCACCTTTAGATGGTAGTAATAATGATTAAGCTCAACTCAATTTATTGCAACTTGAGAAAATTTATAAACAATAGTATATCAGAAATACGAAGAGAACGATACCAAACAACCGAAAGAATTCAATAGAACGACACGACATCCCACAATTATTTTAACAATGTTTAAAGACCCAACTACCGACAATATTGAAATAATAAATCAAGAGGGTCAATCCGCGGAAAATCTTAACACCTAGATTTAGAAAAAATTACGTATTTGCACAACGCCATCTATGGGTAAATGGATAAAACGTCCGCACAAAGCATGTTCTAGAGCGGTACGAATGAAAAATGTGTTTCGTGAATGTTTTAGCGGCATTTTGCGTTTTAGTAATTTTATATTATCTCCGAAACTATATGACCAATTGACATACTGTGAATAGCAAATCTTATCTCCATGATGTACTTGTGATCATAAAATAATTTATAAGTATATCGAAAAAACCTTTTTAAAAACAAAAGAAAAACAGATAGAAACATGGTGTCGCGGACTTCTTTGTAGAATTATTTAAGGCGGGCCAGGTTGCCATACATTGTTTTCAATTATATACAACTGTTCAGAGAGCACATGCAAATTATTGTTTTTAACCTTCCGAAGGCAACCGGGTTTTCTCAAGCGGTGGGGTAACGGATCACTGATCCGTCACCCCACCGCTTGAGAAAACTTTCAATATTTTTTGTCTCTGTTATTGTATCTTTCTACCACCCGGCCTATTCCTTATTTGAAGTGAGGGTAATTAATCGCACGCGTCACCGTATCGCGGTAAGTCGTTGTTTTTATTATATTGACTCTGCTGGGGTTACCGATCACCCCAATTGCTATTTGCGCAAGTTATATTTTTTGATTGTGCTACAATAAATTCTTGTTTTTTTAGTCAAAAATGGCTTCGATTTCGGAGAGTCAAAATGAAAACTATTTGCAAGGAATTGGTGATGTTAGTTCTGTCGATGACCCCTGTTCAGAAGATGGTGAGGTGTCTGATATTGAAGATCACGTGTCTGTGCAGTCAGAGGAAGAATTCGTAGTTTCGAATCATGAAAGTAGTGACGATGAGTATGTTCCGCTTGCCCAATATATGATTGAAGCAATTATTTAAAACAATTGGCTTTACAGTTGGCAGAGCCACACTCGTCACTCGTCGTTTGACTAAAAATTTACCGCGAGAATTAGGAAGCACTATACGATAAATTCTAAATATGAAAATGGAATCATCTGGAAGCAAGCCTCCAGTAAAATTACAGAAACAGGCAAGATGTGCACTGTGCCCAAGAAAAAAAGACAAAAAATTAAAAACTTTTTGTGTAAAATGCCCATTGCCGGCATGCTCTGAACACTGCAAAGATATTTGTAATAATTCCATTTCCTAAAATTACATGTACCCTAAGCGTCGAACCAATACTAAATAAAAGACTTTTTAGGTGTATTTAGAAATAAATAAGTGTGATTTTTCAATTACATATTGTTTTATTTGCAATTAAAAGTGGTGGGGTGACGCATCACCCCCATTGCTATTGACGTATGCACAAAAAGCCTTGCCTGCCGAAGGTTAAAAGGTATTTCTTTCGGACTTGCTAGACAAATATTGTGATAGCTCGGCTAGTATGCATGATATAAATATAATTTATAGTGTATAGCACTCGGGAATAATGTAGCTTTCTACCGGTGAAATTTTTTTTAGAATTGGATCATTAGTTCCGGAGATTGCCCCCTACATACAAACTTACAAACAAATTTTACCTCTATAAAATATTAGTACAGATAAATGCGAAAGTTTGTTTGTTTGTCTGTTCTTTCACGCTAAAACGGCGGAACGGATTTGGATGAACTTTAGCACATCGGTAGACTGTGACCTGCTTCCTAATAATTTCGCAACACACTATCAATCACTATCTGAATGATTTTGAAGCATATTGCTTATATGCTTATCCATTGCTTGATCGAATTTGTCTGCGTAAATGACGAATGCATGCATTTGACGTAAATGACACAATGAATGTTGGTGACCTGTCAAAATGAAACCGATTCCTACTGTAAGTGTTTTACGCAAGTGCCCACTGGGTTAGGACATAGGATACTTTTTAACCCGGTAGTATCTTCCCGTGGGATAATTACCGACTTCCACACGGGCGAAGCCGCCAGCAAAAGCTAATCTGAAATTAATTATTTTTATAAAACAACCATAATAGGGTTGAAAGGGGTGTTGGAACTCGAAATTGACGTGAACGAATTCGCGGGCGAAGTGCCCGATGTTGCAGAGGTGGATACAGCTCCACCCTGAATTTTAATTTTAATTGTCAAAGTACTAATCTGTCTGTACCTATTGTTACTAACCCTATGGACTCTGTCTGAAAATGAAAATAATCTATTCTCTTCTATTTCTATAACTATTTATTATATACTCTGGAATGACAGTTTTTTGCCTTCCTCTAGAGTGAATCAGTAAATTTGTCAAAACAACACCATCAGAAATCTTAGTTAAAATTATGAATGTTTCTATAATCTTGTTAATTGCAGGTTGCCAACTTACGGATAAGTAGGCTCTGCTGCTCGTGCCCGATATATACTATCAATATCATGAGGTGTGAGACATGCTTTCTTCATCTTAGATGGACGGAGTCCATGATCCCGCAAGTGAGTCAGGATTTTGCCAGCGATCTTAGTAGGCACTGGTTTGATTAATAAAAATGTTCTGAAACAAAAATACACAACACAATAAGCTTCCAATTACTGTAATGCCATAAGAAACAATGAATGCTAAAAAGTGTAACTCAAGGGACAAATTGGTCAACATGTTAGATAACTAGTTCAATTCAGGGGTTTCTAAAAGTATTCTGAATAGACATAGGTACATAATTTACTTACATCTGCATATCTTTCTGCAATTTCTTTCTTGTGTCTTCACAGGCAAAATCGACAATTTTTATGAGGCGACCCAAAATGTAAAGGCTGCACCCAATGTAAAAACTTTCTAAAGTGATGCCATTTATTTTGACCCTCCTCAAAAAAGTTTTCCGAGTTCTTAAATCGAACATCTCAAGTGTCTCATCAGTAGGATAATAAAACACATTATACCGGCGAATGAGGCTGGCTTGATTATCATACCATTCTCCAATAAACGAGTATTTGTCTCTGTAGGCCCCTTCCTAAACAAAATATGATTAATCGGCAAATGATTAGCAAGTCTTGTACCAGGTAACTGGTACAAATTGAACATCTTATTTGCAACAATCATTCTTTACCATTTTTATTTATAAAATAATGTTCGTATAACCCAAATATTTCACTACACAGAACGTATCACAGTCCCAATGAATTTGCGAAAATTGGATAAACAACAGGAACATCACATGAATAAAATAATAAAATTCACGTATCCAAGAGCTGATAAATACAGTCCACAAAAACAAACGGTTGTGGTGAAACCATAGATTATAGACACATAATAATAAGAAACGTCAAACGGCTGGATTATGTCCATAGATATTACACTCTCTAAATCAACATTCCGAATTATGCCATAATCGCTCACAGCGCTCACACCAATTTTGCGTTCCGATTATGATAATTATCACGATTATGACAACTGAGATCTGTCAACAATTCGGAACGCTTGTGAATACAGACTACATAGAGATACTACGTATCTTGTGAATGCGCTCACAGTGCACTTGAATACTCATGGATGGATTACAGTATTTCTTTGTATATACACCACAAACTTCTTCTTTGGTTAGGTGGCACAAGAAGCACAATTTCGTAAATGCCACGGCCACGTTAGTTTGAAGATATGATGCGACTCATAACAAAATAGCATAACTGTCATTTTTGACAGCGCTCACGGTGACATTAATTTAGGGCATGGTTGGCGTTATCGCAAGATGGCGCATGTCATGACGTCATCTATGACGATTCACGGGACATCGTTAACACACTCACTCTAATTCGGAACGGGTTTAAGCACGCTCAAATGTATTACAATGCAATTCGGAACGTACCCAAAGTATGTCAAGGGAAGCGCTAAGGTAGCCCGCGTACTCCTTTTCCTACCTTAAAGCGGGTTGCAGACCAAAAGCTAAGCTAAGTTAGTTTAGCTTAGCTCACATAGCTGGCGTAGTTTTTCACTCTTGTGTGCACACCGCAAACTATGACAAAAGTATGAAAAATTACCTCAGCTGTGCGAGCTAAGCTAAACTATCTTAGCTTAGCTCTTGGTCTGCAACCGGCTCTATACTTGCTTTACTTTATACAAATAACTTTCCTATCTCATTTATTACTTTAAATAATATTAAGTTATAATTTTTCGTCATTGTAATTTGCTCATTAATCTTTATGGTATCATCACATATACGTAAATACGGATCCTATATCGTCCTACTCTAAATCCCGTTTTAATTAATCTTTTTAATTCCGTTTCATCTAAACGTGACATTGGCTAAAAGCACAAACCGTGCGAAGCCAAAAAAAAAAAAAAAAAAATCAAATTTTCTTACCATTTTTACAATTTGCAACTCAGTGTCTGGTAGTAATGGTAATTAATGCTATTTCGCATAAATTTCATAAGCATGCGAAGTCATGAAACCTTATGAAATAGCAATTAGCATGCTAAGCATAGCATGCGAATTGATATTGCTATACTAATTGCTAATATGAGGATAATTCATAATAACTATGTGAATTTTGCTGTTATTGCGAATTAAAGATAACTTTGACCTAATACGATGCGCGTGCCACGCAAATTATTAATAAAAATGAAACAATCACACGCATTCATTCAATATACGACTCCAAATATGATCAAATCAACGAAAGATAATTAATTGTACGGTCTCGTCAACCGTACATTTACTTTGCGAACGCAGCAACCTACTTAGATGTCGTGCGTCACAAATATTACGCTATAATTGTAACTTTTCACGCCAGGCAGATCGAGTCAGACAACAACTGTGGAACTAACCACTTGTCAAGAGAAAGAATCACTACCACTCTAACTTGTTAAACGTTCAACTTTTTAATATAACTTTAAACTCGACTTGTGGTTCTTTCTGTGTACTCCACAACTAAACCAACATCAACATTGTGATAGTGTACGGTGCCTACAACCACTGGCTTCTACATTAATAATTGCTTAACTCATTCTTCGCATCACCTGCTAATCATTTTAAATGACGAAGTCAGGGACACGTGAAACAGATAGATTTAGTATTTCCGACTTCCCGTGGGTGCGACGGAGACGGAGAGTGCGCTGCTGGCTGAGGTATGATAGTAAAGTACGAAGCTATGAATTAAAATGAATTCACACTTCACAGAATTTCGCAATAACATTTCATTTGCTAAATGCAAAATGAGCATTCGCATGCTAAAAATGAATGTGAATGCTAATTAATCCATCACTAGTGTCTGGGTGTATGTTGATTATATGTAGTATGATTCGCTACCGTAACAAATATGTATTTACAAAATTATAATCATTAGAATCAGTAATAAAACTCCTTAAGATAGTATAATCATCAATAAATTGTCAATATTAATTTTGTTTGTTTCTGTGATAAAAGGCGTAAGCGTCATGTAGCCCGGGAAATTCCAACTTTCAGATGTCTGTTGATCAAAATATGATTCGCGACCGTAAAAAGTATGTATTTACAGAATTATAATAATAAAAGTCATCAATACAACTCTTTAAACATATGAAAGTTTGAATTTCGCGGGCTGCCTGGCGCTTCCCCCTTGGTGTTGTACCGTGCATAAATGAACAAATAAATAATCTTTAAATGTCAATATTTCATGAAATAGTCATTCAATTCACTTGGGGGTAGAGAGTTTTATTGATGACTAATTATTATAATTTTATAAATAAGTACATAACAAGGATAGTGGACAAAAATGTATGGGAGCTGGTCCCACTACCGCCACAGTTAAAACCACTGTAGATTTGAAGACATTACTTCTCCCCTTACTCAGGCCAATGCGCATCAAAATCAGTCCCAGAGTTATTCAGTTCTGTCAATGTTAGGTTAGTTCAAGTAGGGTTTTACGGTTGTAATTGTAACACGTATAAACCAGTTTAGTTATGGTGTTGATCATATGAATCGAGATAAAGGTTATCGAATACTGAGTAAAATTAAGAATTTATTTTGGAATGTTATTTTAATCATAAAATATTGTAACTGATTATTGTTATGGATTGAACTGAAACTTAATATTTATTTTTGTTTGTTGATTAGATGATTTATTTCTTTAATGTATTGTATTATGGATCCCACTTATTGAATCGACTAATACTCAATCGATTATTCGTTAATCAAGACATTCACTGTCATTCTCTATGGGAGATAACTGACATGACAGCCAGCCTTCATAATTTTACTCGGCGCAGTATTCCTTATACTTCAGTTCAACTCATATGACCATCAGCTTACTATAAAATTAAATAATTTAATTTAATACCGTATTTAATTTAAAATGATGGTAACCTGTAACAAAATAAAGGTTGTAACCGAAAAGTATTGATCATACCGGTCCTGGTTTCGGTCCCTGGTTTAATGTTATTTTTTTTTTATTTATTAAAGAAAAGTTTACAAAAATCTTAATTTAAGAACTATGCCCCACATATGATGCAGGTATGCTGACTTAAAAGAGCATGGCAGTTGAGAGTATGTCCTGCTCACTTAAATGTCTCGCTGCTGATGGTGGCGCGTGTCATTCGGTTCCCAGAATGGTGGAGCTGGATGATGCTGATTCACGCGTCATGTTCGTGAAGGGGCGCCGTCAGTTGAGACTGGTCATCTCACAAACTAAGTAGTACTGGGTTATCTATTAAATGCCAGGGCTTATTTTTGAATTGTTTTCCTTTTTTTTACATTGTTCTTATTTATAGTAGCAACAAGAATAATGTTCTTACCCAGGATTATGAATTATTGATTTTGTAATAATCTTGATTTCGAAGAGTTCCTTGAAAGAGTTTCTTGCTCGTTCTTCTCCAAAGAGATTGCGTTTTGGAATGGGCAACTAGCTTCGACTTTCTGACTCACTGAAAGCATTTATTTCAAATAAACCAACTTTCCACATTATTTTAGGATATTTGGAAAAATAAAAAATGGCTTTCTTGTGTCGACATTACTTAAAATCAAACGAAGCAGCTAGTATATTGTTACAGGAAAACCACTTAACTATAGTTTAAATCTAATGTATAATCACGAGCATAAATATTATATCTTACTATAGACAGCTCGACAATAATATCTGATTCATGAAATCGAGAATAAGAAGTGACACATCTTTTTGAAGCCGTTGCAGCATCCTACAAGGTGTCCAGAAAGGGTATCGGGTATTTGTTTTCGCGCCATATTCGAAACGGGGCGTCTAAAGGGTGCGGGGAGGGGTTCGTGGCGTCCGCCATTTTGTGGAGTTTTAGTCACGATGGAACAGTACTCGGGGACGCATCGCGCATTTTGCGTACGAGCGTATTATCGTAATGGTGATTCAATAGTGACTGCTCAACGTCTCTATCGTGCGGAATATCGTACACGCCACGCGCCAAGTGACGATAGCATTAGGAAATGGATCAGGATGTTCGAGAATACAGGTGCGACAGTTAAAATTCAAAACTCTGGTCGTCCTCGTTCAGTTCGCGATGAAGAAACAATTGAAGAAGTTGAGGCGTCGGTTCGTCAAAATCCGTCTTTATCCATTCGAAAGCGAAGCCAAGCGTTGAACATCAAAAAATCGTCTTTACATTCGATTTTAAAGAAAGACTTACATCTAAAAGCCTATAAAATTCAATTGGTTCAAGAATTGAAGGATACGGACTATGCTAATCGACTGAATTTTGCGAACGAAATGCTGCAGCGATTTAACAACTTTAACAACATACTGTTCAGTGACGAAGCAAATTTTCACCTGAATGGTCATGTTAATAAGCAGAATTGTCGGTACTGGGCAATGGAGAATCCGAGACGAAAGCATGAACGACCCCTGCATAGCCCAAAGGTCGTTGTTTGGGCCGCTATGTCTGCTAAAGGCATAATTGGTCCTTATTTTCATGAAGATCAACGAGGCCGAGCAATTAATGTGAATAGTGACCGTTATTGCGATATGTTGCGAAATTTTTTGGTCCCAGAGTTGCAGGAGTTTGCAGGTTTCAACTCAAGAACGTGGTTCCAGCAAGATGGGGCCACTTGCCATACCTTAAATGACTCAATGGAAGTTGTTAACGAATTATTCCCTAATAAAGTCATTTCGCGAAGGGGTAACATCAACTGGCCTCCCAGAAGCCCCGACCTTAGCCCGCTTGACTATTTTGCATGGGGATACCTTAAAAGTAAGGTTTATCAAAACAATCCGACGAATCTAACCCAGTTAAAGCAAAACATCAGGTCAGAAATGGCAGCAATATCGATAGCTATGTGTCAACGTGTTATCGCCAATCTTCCGTGTCCGTTTAGAAGAGTGCCAGCAACGTAACGGTCATCATTTGGATAACATCATCTTTTCCAAATAATTCTCCAATTCATATGCTAATAATAAACAATAAACTTTTTTATTGCATACAAATAATTTTTGTTTCATTGAACTTACAAATACCCGATACCCTTTCTGGACACCTTGTATAATTTGGCGTCGCTTGTCTCGTCAGATGG
This sequence comes from Fissipunctia ypsillon, assembly GCA_947568875.1. Lineage (NCBI taxonomy): Eukaryota > Metazoa > Arthropoda > Insecta > Lepidoptera > Noctuidae > Fissipunctia > Fissipunctia ypsillon. The sequence continues at coordinate 18,503,146 of OX387644.1, read as the reverse complement.
TTTTCGGGTTCCTTCGATGACACATATTTGTGCTGCCGCTTGTATACAAGATTAGTTTTAGTTTATGCGAAACCCGAAACACGTGTCTGGTATTTTTATATAAAGAATCTATGAACAAAATTTCAAAACTGTATCATGAAAAATCACAAAGTTATAAGCTTGTTATGTTATCTGGTTGTCCGTACAAAAACATGCTCACCACGCGGCAACCCCGCGCCGCCCGCGCCTCTAGCACAAGACTAATTAAAGGAACAGACAGAAAGCTTCCTAAGAGAGTTCAAAATTCTTACCTACTTTCATAGGGCTGTCACTCGGTTATTGAAAATAAAAAACTGGGCAAGTGCGAGTCGGAATTCGGCAATGAGCAAGGAGGATGGATGGACAGACGGATGGACGAACAGGTGGACAGGCACTGTGTGTGAGTGAGGTGGTGATCCCATAAGTTTTCCGTTTTCCAATTTTGGTACGGAACATAAAACTTATAGTGTAAGTAGCTTTGAAAGACGAAATTGATAAATTTTATTTTAACAGTTAGTTCAAAACATGCTTTATATACCGTTAAAATTTAATAACGTTACCCATTTCACAGCAGTTACCCTTAATTTTAAAATAACGGCAATAGATTTAACGTTATTGATGCTGCATTTTATCGTTAATCCTTATTAACATTAATTTTAGCGTAATTTTTAAAATAAAAAAAATCATGATTCCATAAAATTTTCTTACCAGAAACAATTTACAAAGTTCTTTCCAAAACAACCAAATAAACCGCTAAGCGAGGGCATTAAATGTAAACCTACGGAACAGCAAAGTAGCTAAATTAACGGTAAAATTAACGTTACTTATCAATGTAACCATATTTTACGTTATGTTTACTGGTGTGTAATGTTATCAAGTAGGTAACGTCAAATTTTGGTTACGTTAGTAAGGTATCTCATTGAAATTAACGTTCCGTAACGGTAAATTATTTTGTTATTTGGTAACATTAACAAGCTCTGATTTAAAATTAAGTAGCTACCCACATTTTATTGTTAGAAATGAAAAAAAAAAACAAATAATTTTTTTTTTTAATCAAACAATTATGTAGGTATCTATTGTTATTAATATATTGTACAAAATGTGTAGGTATAAGTAAATAATATAGATAATTACCTGACAAGATCTTTCGGATACACAAAATATGAGATCTCTTTAGTTTTCTTAGCGTGGTTTGTGCACACTGTACAACTGTTTGGCATTTTGATTTTCTTTTAAATGAAAACTAAACACACGCGTCGCGTGGCACACCTTAACTTTGGACCCGACTGAGCAGGCTCAAACCGGTTTTGACCCGAGTGGCGGCGGGTGCACGCTCCCCGCGCCTTGTCGGTGACGGCTCACGCACACATAGCTGTGTATGTAGTAGTGTTCCCGCGCAGGGCGTTAGTATGAAGCTTTCCGTCTGTTCTTTCTTTAGTCTTGTGCCTCTAGTGTCGTCTTGCGCTCATTGATAATAATTTGGCAGTAGGTACCTAACCGTACAGCGATTGTATTGTAATTAACTGGTGACAACATTTTCCATCACACTTGCAGGCTTTGGACTGTCTGTCGTAATGGTCAAGTGTATAGATATTATTATGTACAGACGCCAGCAGGTCAAGCTATCCGAAACTGTCAAATTTCCCCAATCAACCTTGAACCTAATGCTTTAATAATAAAGTCGAAAATCTATTAAAGAAATTTGACAGATTGTAGTAGCTTGATGTGCTGCCGTCCATACTTTAATCGTTAATGCAGCCGTAAGTGATAAAATGTAGTCAATGTGATTTGTTGCACCTTATGCCAAGTTCAAAGTGGATGAAAAGTGTTAAACATCACATTACTTAACCACAGCACGCTGTAGGTACAAATAATAACTTTCTACAATTAACCATCTTGGCGTGTTTTGTGTATGAGAAAGATATGGTTGCACGATACTTTTTACATACGATAAGTACACGATCAAACGAAACACAAAGGCCTCAACCTTTTTAAAATATTTTTGGGACAAAATATAACATGATGTAAAAATTATTGGAATCGATTCAGTTACTTATTCTTGTCAAACTATATTCAGGTTTCGCATATACTAAAAATAAAGTTGTATATGCCTTCCACAAATTAATTTTAACATATATTTACGTCATCTTGACGACAAATATTAATGGATGAGTCATAAAATCAGATATTATTGCCGAGCTGTCCATAGTAATATTCATGCCCGTGACTGTTCTTTCGTATAGTAATTTTAAAATGTAAAACATACCGTAAGGGTCCCCGAAACGATCAATGGCAACAGTCAATTTTTACGTGATTGATATGTCGTAGCCAGAGGGGTAATTCCCTTAAGAGGGAAGCGCTAAGGTAGCCCGCGAAATTAAAATTTTCTTACGATTTTTGCGATTTGCAGCTCGGTGTCTGGATGTATGTTGATCAAAGTATGATACGTGACCGTAACAAATATGTATTTACAGAATTATAATATTAGAATCAGTAATACAATTCCTTAAGTTAGTATAATCCTGAAATGTTAAGATTTCAAGACATACTCATTCAATAGAATTACTTGGTCTTAGAGAGTTGTATTGATGACCGACAAGGTTACCGCAGAGAATAATTCGCGTTCGACAGATGTGCATAGCGAGGATAGAGACGTAGCGAACAGACAGCGATGCTACCGGCTGAAGTCCCACCGGCTGTCGAGCACCAATCCCAGGTACTTCATGGTAGACTAGACAGCGATCCGGACCCCCCCCCCCCCACCACTATGTGTAATCCGGGCGGCGGCGCCCACCGGGGACCATGGAACACCATGGCCTCCGGCTTGTTGAGGGCCACCTCCAGGCCGAGGCGCCGTATGCGGCTCACCACCTCGCCGGCGACGGACTCGGGGACGTCCGTCGCCCCCCATACATCGGACCCGAGGTGGCAGCGCGTCGTGTTCCACGCGCGCCCCTCTTAGACGTCGCGGGGGGAGTCAAAGACCTCACTCCCCCCCTCGACACGAGGAGAGGCACGCCGTGACGGGCCGGCACCAGCCGGGGGTTGCGGAAGGATCGTAAATTCCCGCGACCCTCGGCGTAGGTATCAGATGGAACACCGGGGTGGTTTTCAGTCAGTAAGAGTCTGACAGACCCCTCCGCCCGCCCCAGGGCGGAGGACATCCATGAGGATTTTCCACCCCGAAACAAAAAAAAAAAAAGCAAGCGAAATCATAAGGCCGTGAACACGAAATCAGCGGGCGAGGGGCGGCGGCGCACGGTGGGCTGGAATCGTCAAGTGGGGACTTAAGGATTCAAATGAGTATTTTTGAATTTTATGTACTTACTAATACAAATATTTTTTGTTATTTGTAATTTTTTTTATACCTAGTATTTTTCGAGTTATAGACCCCTAAACTTTGTATGAAATATTAATCGGTTTTTGGTTTAATCTGACATGTTTTAATATTGTATTACAGAAATATAGCAAAAAATCAAATTATTGGTAAACATTCTACACCACCCTTATGACGTCATTTATTTTTCACGATACTCACTCACACCACCCTTATGACGTCATTTGTTTTTAACAATACTCAATAGCGCGGTGACCCTCATTAGCGCGTCGTCCATTGAGCGCAGCAAAATGATGACGTGTCATTATGTGATTGGATGATGAATAGCAGATAAAAAAATGACACGGTTACAATACATTTGAAATACAACTATCCTCAGTACGTTGTTACACATCGTAATAAACGCTCTATCCTATCTCACATTTTCGGAATACTAATACTATTTATTACGTAAAAATGTTCGATTTGGTGTCAAATATTGATATTGTTGTGCTATTAAAGGAAAGTGGAAGTTTTAAAAATAATTGTGTTTTATATAGTGCTATTAAATCTAGATTAGTCCCCACTGTGTTAAGTGATGAAAACGATAAAGCGCTAAAAGCGTTTTGTGCAAAATATTGCTATAATCTGCAAACGAGATGGCAAAATGCTCATAGCAAAGAGGAATTATACCAATATTAACAATAATAGCGAATGGTTATCATCGGAAATTAACTGACCTGATTTCATTGTAAGTGCATTTGAAAGAAACCAAGACTTTGTTCCTAGTACATCAAGTGAACATGAATCTCCAGCAAAAGTGTCTACTGCCACGTCAACGAATGTAAGTCCAAGAAAACCATTTTGTGAATTAGGCCCTAAGCAAAAAAAGAGACGTACAGAATATATTCATACAACTATGACTACAGAGGAAATATCTCATGCATATATTATGAAATTACGAGAGGATGGTAATCAAGGAATAGCTGAAATCCTCGAACACCTACTTAAAAATCCACAGGATGTGCAAAAAGCCAAACATAGTCTTTTAGGTAAAAATGAAAAACCTAAATTTACTCCAGATGAAGCTTTGGGACTTGTTTTGTCCCTTAAATTAACAAAGTGGCAATACAATACTTTAAGAAAAAGTATCAAAGAGAAAATGTCGACATGTTCCCTTCCTACTACAAGGTGCAAAATGCAAAACAAGAATGATACCGGCCAAAGGATGATATCACCTTAACAGATACAACTGCTAGAATAAAATTGCAGCCTCTATTAGATATAACCGCCAAAAGGATATTAAAAGCAATCAATATTGATAGCACAGACTGTAAGGAGTTGACAATGATAAGCAAATGGGGAATGGATGGTGCCTCGAATCAAGCAAACTATAAGCAAAAAATGACAACGGATGACAAAGAGGACAGTGCTTCGACAGATGATTCAAGTATTTTTATGGGTAGTTTAGTACCAATAAAAATTGTTTCCGAGGAATAAATTATCTTGGAAAACGACTCACCAAATTCAGCATATTGGTGTCGTCCAATATTTTTCAAGTTTGAAAAAGAGAATATATCAACGATTTTAAGAGAGAAAACCGAAATTGAAACAGAGATAAAAGAATTGAAGGAAACAGAAATTGGAGAAATAAAAGTCTCACATTCATTATTGCTTACCATGATAGATGGTAAAGCAACATCAATCCTCTGTGAAACTTCAGCTCAACGATGTGACATATGTAAAGCTGTTCCTACAGAAATGAATAACTTGTCTTTGTTATTGACTAAAAACATTGATACTGACTTGTACAAATATGGATTATCATCGCTACATAGGTATATGGATACGTTTTATGGAATGCATTCTTCACATAGCCTATAGACTGGCTTTCAAAACATGGGTTGCAAAAGGTGAAAACAAAGTTTTGATGGAAAATAGAAAAAAAAGCATTCAGGAAGCTTTTAAAAATCAAACAGGCTTTTTAATAGATGTTGTAAAGCAAGGACATGGAACTACTAATGACGGGAATACCGCTCGAAGATTTTGCTCAAATACAGAGATTGCTGCTGCAATTACTGGTGTCGATGAAAACTTAATAAAACGGTTTTCAATCATTTTAGAAACAATATCTTCAGGTCATAAAATTGACACAGTGAAGTTTAAAGAATATACGGAAGCCACCATAAAATTATACGTAGATTTATATGAGTGGTATCACATGCCCTCTAGTGTGCATAAAATTCTTGTTCATGGAGCAGCTATCATTGAAAACTTGGGATTAATTCCGATTGGAAAGTTATCGGAAGAAGCGGCTGAATCTAGAAATAAAGACTTCAGGCGATATCGCCAACACCATTCAAGAAAATTCTGCAGAAGAGCTAATAATGAGGATATTTTGAATAATTTAATAATTAGTTCAGATCCTTATATATCATCAAAACGTCATAAAATGATACGGAAACACAAACCATTTTCAGAAGAAGCGAAAGCCATGCTTCTGTTATCTCCAACATTTGAAGATGATGAGCGGGAAAATATAGAATTTGTAAATGTGGAAAATTTAGAGAACGAATCTGAATCAGAATCTGATGAAATTGTCTAAGTGATAATTTTGTGAGTGCGTGTGTGAGTAAGAGTGTGCGTATGAGTGGATTAGGCCTCCTGGGGACACCACTGATAAAAAAAAAACGCGCTTAGTTCTCTATCTCAAGGGTGGTGTGGAAAAGGGAATGAAAAACAATTTTCTCCAAAATCGAAGAAAATCGAAGCAAGTGATATATCGGATAATTTGCCTAAAAAATAGCACAATCGAATACCGAAAGCCGTTTTTTGAGAATTCTTGAGAATTAAAAGTTATTCATATAAAATCAAATTTCTCCATACAAAAATAAATTCAAATCGTTATAACTTTTAAAAATATTAGGTATACAAAAATCGCAGAAGAAAAATGTCTTGTATTTAGTGGTAGATCGCAAAGCCGTTATTATTTTTTTTTAAATTGCTCATCAATTTTCGTGAATCCCTAAGTCTATGAAAGCTTGATTTCAGCCCACCGCGCGGCGACGCGGCGAGCCGCTCCTCGCACCGGTGCCTTCGAGGCCATTCCATATAAATTAATTTTTAATGCTACGTTGCATTGAAACGCGCCGCTCGCGCCGCCGACCGCGCCGCCGCCCCGCAGTTCGCCGACTTCGTGTCCGCGGCCTTAGGGATGTCTCTATATAGGATAATTTGGCCTTTGCACCGGCCATAAAATAGAGCGCATCATCTATATTATAGAGATAAGAATATCACAAATACATATTTGTAATAATAAATTACAATTGAGCCAAAACTCAGCACAGCGCCATCTATTGACATTATTAAAAGTTCTCTACATCTACACTATTTATTAAATCTTTATATATTATTTTCTCAAAAATACAGGCAATTTCCAGTTCGAAACTTGAGATTAGGCAGTCTGTTGTGCAGTATTATCTGTGATGATTTTCTTTACAGTGGTTAATTTATCTCAGAATAAAGTACCAAAAAAAATCATGTCCTTTGCCAGATCGTTCCGTAATAGTACTAGATAATGCATCGTACCACAATACCGTGCTGAGAAATTGCCGACGACAGCCTCAACAAAATATAAGATGCAAGAATGGCTCACTTCTAAGGGTATACATATCGACAGAAGTTTGCGCAAAGTTGAGTTATATGATATAATAAAAAACCATAAAAGTGATTTTATCACTTACAAAATCGATGACTACATATAAAGAAAAGGATTTGAAGTATTACGCCTCCCTCCTTACCACCCTGAGCTTAATACCATAGAGAACATCTGAGGCGTCCTTAAAAACTACATTGTTGTAAGAAACGTTGAGGAAAATATGACCAACACAGAAAAACTTATTCATGAGAGTATTACAAAAATAACAAGTGAGACATGGCGTTATACTCGGTGTGCGTTACGCCAGCGGAATGTTGTCGCTTTTCAGAGTTTCGGCTTGACAGATAATTAGTACCTTATCTCGTGTAATTGTGCCCGAAATTTATAATTTGTGCGTCCAGCCGATCCAAACATATTCACGAAAAACAGATTCCGCTGGAGTAACGTTACCCCAGCGGCATGTTTTTTAACCGGTGGTTGTAGCTAAATACAAACTAGCTACTTAGAAATATGTCATTTGTGCATAATTGTGCCCAAAAGATGAAATTTGTGCGTATTTAGGTTTCAGAGTTATTCAAGATGCCGCTGGGGTAACGTTTAGCAAATTGCTGTATCTCTTAATACTCTCACCGCCACGCACATATACAGTTTTCCAAAGCAGCAGGCCATGTGGGCGGCGCGCCGCCCATTCCATTTCTTTAGCAACTCGCCACAAAAAATTAATAATAGCTTGCTGCACTAGAATTTACGTGGGCGGCCGGCGTACCACATGGCGGTGAGAGTGTTAAATGGCATGACATACAACTAGGATTTTTTTACGCCGGTGGGTCTTAATTTGTGCAATTTTATTTTTTCTATAATCGACACCGTTGGAAAATTAGATATGTTTTTTCAAAAACCCTAAATTCGATCCTTACGCTTCAATGAGAAATCCTAGAAACTTACCCATTACGGTGGTTTGTACCTTTTACGAACTCAAAGCATCATGTGAAATTAGATGTTTATATTCCAATTCCTTAGAGAATTATTTATTCCATTTTAATTAAAATCTGGCTACTATTATAATGTAACGCTCCAATTCATGAGTTATTATTAAGTAACGGTAATTATGATTCAACCAAAAATTAGTACCTTTATTCTCCGTAAATTAGGACCATGTCCGCATATTCGGCTGCTGTGTAGTTTGGATGTGTATTGACATCACGATCACAAGTTTTTAAACAAGCACTAGGTAACATACACAAAAACAATTCACGACGTAATATTTACGCGCACGCACGAGTATTAAAAAGTGTGTCAAGGACAAGAGCCCCGCTAGCACTACAAAAACAAAACAAAAGAACTTCGATTCTTAGAAAGGGCGGGTGGCGGATGGAAGGGGCGCGCGTCGCCTGCGCCGTTGGCCGACGCTCTCTCTTTCCTTCAAGTCGCAGTAATTCGCCTACCTTTTCGTACTTTTCCATTGATGCGATGTTACCCCGGCAAATGATCTCTGCGCCTACAGTTATTTAAGTACAGGTTGCTCTAAAATAATAACGTTTGATGAAATTAAAATATCTTGATAAAACAAAAACGCGAAACCGTATACATGTGTTGAATTAATGTCGCCATTAAAGCGCCACGCTGTATATAGAATTGAATTATTTTTGTCATTTTTCCGGATACCGGCTTTATCTTTTCGGGGACTCCTAATACAGTTATTATTTGCTTTCACAGATGTGCCGCTTCTGCCGGAGAAAAGAAGTGAAACAAACTTTCAAACATTTAGTCAATGTACAGTTAACTACAGTAAATATACTTCATTTATTCTTGTACTCATTTTTTATAACAAAATCATTCCCTTCAATTTCAATTTTATCATACATCCATTTTCTGTTCACTCTGAAACAAAAAAAAAACGCAATTGTTAGAGAACACCTTTTATTGAAGATAAAAGCATAACTACGTAGGGTGTTCTGAAAGTCTTGAGATTTAACTTTATTTTTCACAGTTTATCAAAATATTTGCCACCACAATTAATACACTTCTGCACCCTTATAAACCAATCACTAAAAATGTCCACGTAGCCAATATAGTGAACTTGTTCGAACACGATCTGCGGCAACACTGAATGCAATCAAATGACAACTAACACTAACGTATATCATAACATAAACAATCAAACTAACTACGGAACCTTTCATTATGCGTGGTCCGACACGCACTTGGTCGGTTTTTTTCTTTTTGCTCGGCTCTTGAGGGTCATAGCGTGTGGTTAAGGTGACGTATACCCAATATTGCATCACTTTGATTCAATAATAAACAAACAAATAGTGATTGTTTAAAGCAAAAAAACACATATATTGTAGTTTACTATCAGTGACAGTACCTTCATAGAAGCCAAAAAGCAGGGCTTGCCCTAATAAAATCATAATTTACAACAACAAACGTAAGCATAACTATAAAAAATATATTTAAAAAAAAAACCAAGCCAATGAACTCGAACTCAAACATTCATGTCAAAGGAATAATAAAATTTCGAATTCCGCGTAATCTGCCGCGCGCACTAGGCTAGGTGGCCAGTGGCCACCTAGCCTAGATGTGGCCACTGGCCACATCTAGGCACTCATTGAACTCATCATTCATAGGTAATCTTAAGAATAAAATTTAAATTCCGCGCTCTGTTGCCAAACCTACGCTACACTACACGCCAATGTCGCTCTTAACGCTATACAATGCGAACAAAATAATGCGCCTTCTCGCTCACACTCGTCGGGGCTTTGAAGGGGGCTTTTGTATCTTTCTTTGTCTAGCAGTTTTCGCCTACAAATTGCTATAGAAACGTTTACATTTGTTGACATTTTGGTAAGTAACACGTATGTACTTATACGCAGATTTCTATGAATTTAAAAGCCAGGCTTGTGACAGGCATTAAGTTTGCGCAAATGCACTACCCGCGTTGACCCGCGTAAAGTGAGTTGCGAAAGGGATTCCACGCGAAGACAGTTTAAGGCGAGATAGACCCTGCGAAGTGGGTATTTAACGCTACCAACCTACCCACGGAGCGAGCCGTGCGCTTACGTCGCCAGCGTGAACTTACATGAACCCAAAATGTGTCACAGTATAGGTAAGCGTGTCGTGTAGGCAGTAGGTCAACTCAGTGGAACGAAGTTCTTTAACGCAGCTTGGCAGAAATCGTCACTAACGAAAAAGCGCGTTCATACTTTCTTCTTTGAAATTCACACGTTCACTCTCTCTTTCTCTCTCTCTATCAAGAGAGAAAATTTTCAAATTTTCCTTCATGGGTGTCGTTTTCGAGGTGTTCGAGGGTGCTAAAACCGATAGTAAAGTCAAAATGAAAATTCAAGATGGCGGTCGTGAACATTTTCAAATTTTTCATCATGGGTGTCGTTTTCATGGTTTTCAAGGGTGCTAAAGCCGATAGTAAAGTCAAAATGAAAATCCAAGATGGCGGCTGCGAAAATTTTCAAATTTTTCGTCATGGGTATCGTTTTCAAGGTTTTTGAGGGTGCTGAAACCGATAGTAAAGTAAAAATGAAAATCCAAGATGGCGGCCGTGAAAATTTTCAAATTTTTTATCATGGGTGTCGTTTTCATGATTTTCGAGGGTGCTAAAGCCGATAGTAAAGTCCAAATGAAAATCCAGATGGCGGCTGCGAAAATTTACATCATGGGTGCCGTTTTCATGGTTTTCGAGGGTGCTGAAACCGATAGTATATTCAAAATGAAAATCCAAGATGGCAGCCGTGAACATTTTAAAATTTTTCATCATGGGTGTCGTTTTCATGGTTTTCGAGGGTGCTAAAGCCGATAGTAAAGTCAAAATGAAAATTCAAGATGGTGGCTGTGAAAATTTTCAAGTTTTTCTTCATGGGTGTCGTTTTCATGGTTTTCGAGGGTGCTGAAGCCGATAGTAAAGTCAAAATAAAATCCAAGATGGCGGCTGTGAATATTTTGAAATTTTTCATCATGGGTGTCGTTTTCATGATTTTTGAGGGTGCTGAAGCCGATAGTAAAGTCTAAATGAACACCTAAGATGGCGGCTGCGAAAATTTTCAAATTTTTCGTCATGGGTGTAGTTTTTATAGTTTTCGAGGATACTAAAGTCGACAGTGAGGTCAAAATGTAAAATGAAAATTATGTTTTTGTTTTAAATCATACGTGAGAGGAACTTTGTTACTGACGGTGTCTCCCGACTGCACATGTTTTTTATTTATTTATTTAACAGTTTACGTACACACATGTAAACAGACCAGAAGAAAGGAACAGAAAAATACGTACAAAGGTGATGCTGATGGTGGTGTTTTATTTTAAATTAGGTACCTATATATTTACAAATTAGTTTTGGATTTTTATTATTTATTACGGATTATTTATTGACGAAACACAGTGTTATATTGGGGCCATCCCTAATGGGTTGATTGGAAATGATACGATTGTCGAAATTAAGTGTCCCATAATAGCATCAAAACAAGGATTGGCGAAAGCTATAGAAGAAAACAAAATCAAATAGAAAAACATTATAAAATTGAGTGCGTCGGGGGACTTTCAACAGGAACAAAGATCCTTGTTACGTGATGACTCTCACATGATTTTAAATAAAAACAAAAGATTTACAGCCGCCATCTTTGATTTTCATTTTGACTTTACTATCGGCTTCAGTACCTTCGAAAACCATGAAAACGACACCCATGATGAAAAACTTGAAAATATTCGCAGCCGCCATTTTAGATTTTCATTTTGACTGCTATCGGTTTTAGCACCCTCGAAGGCCATTAAAACGACACCCATGATGAAAAACTTGAAAATTTTCGCAGCCGCCATCTTGTATTTTCATTTTGACTTTATCGGCTTTAGCACCCTCGAAAACCATGAAAATGACACCCATGATGAAAAATTTCAAAATTTTCGCAGCCGCCATCTTGGATTTTCATTTTGACTTTATTATCGGCTTTAGTACCCTCGAAAACCATGAAAACGACACCCATGATGAAAAATTTGAAAATTTTCATAGCCGCCATCTTGGATTTTCATTTTGACCAAATTTACATTTTGAAAGTCGAGTAGTGACGATCTCTACCAGTTTACTCTTACCGTAAGCCGCGTTACAGAACTTCGTTCCAAAATAAGTGTTCCGTTTTTCATTCGAACATACGAAACCCTAAAAAAAACATACTGACTTATTTACGCTATGTCCTACGAATGAATAATTCGATAAATTAGCGGGACAGCCGTGCGCTAACAAAACAGACATAGGTCCTACCTCGTCAAGGCCCGGCGGGCGACTCACAGAGTACATTATAATATACCGACTTGCCGTCTTATTCCAAAACACGATCTAAATTTAGTACTGGGATTATTACTAGGTTTAAACCATGAGTAAATAAAATGTTATTATAAAATGAAGTTTATCTCTAGTTCATGAACTATGTAAGGTACTAAAGTTAGTCGGCTGAGACCCCTAGTTTATCTATGGGGCTAACTTCGGTACTAATTTATTTGAGGTTAGCGTTGATTATTTTTGTGTCTTTTTATTTACAAATCATTAAAAATGGATATTAATATGACTGACTTGATGGATTTGCAAGATTAGGATATGCTAGAGACGTCTCGGCGATTTTACAGACATCGTCATCGTGTGAATCCTTTTGAATTGAGTGACGAAGATTTTAGATATAAGTAGGTTTAAGTTCACAAAACGTTTTGGTGACGTAATATTTCTTATAATAATAAGAACATTCGCGTTAGGTAATCGAAATAAGATGATACAAAGAATTGCTTACCTAATAATAATTAAAAATCCATGTTTTTACTATATTCTTCTTCAAACTCAATTTTTGTTTGTAGCTCACGATTTAATCAGACACAAAACAACTCACGAACAAACCACATAACAGTAATAATAAGAACAATTACAGTACAGGATGTACAGTCTCATCGGTGATGAGACTGTACATCCCGCGGAAGTGCGGGGGTCGAGGCTTTTTAAATGCAAAGACCCTCCACAACCGGGAGCTGTGCAGTCTCAGGGAATATTTTTTAAAAGCCGATGTGGGTATGCACCGTGATGTGGTCGCAGTGGACAAGGGGCTCACCCCGCTCTCCATGGCTAAAGAGAACTGGCGCAAACCTGTAGTACTTACTACAGATGACCGCAGGGCGGTATGGCAAAGCAAGGAGCTTCACGGGCGCTTCTATCGGGCTCTTCATGAGCCCGGTGTAGATTTCCTAGCGTCCGTATCCTGGCTACGTTTTGGTGACCTTTTCCGGGAAACCGAAGGTTTCGTCTGTACAATTATGGACGAAGTTATTCTGACGAATAACTACCGGAGACATATTATGAAGGACGGGACGGTTGACGTGTGTCGGGCATGCCACCATCCGGGTGAGTCCATCAGACATTTTATCTCTGGTTGTTCTCGTCTGGCTAACGGAGAGTACTTGCACAGGCATAACCAAGTAGCAAGGATTATTCACCAGCAACTTGCTTTGAAATACAAACTTGTGGACTCTGAGGTACCGTATTACAAGTATGTGCCCGACCCAGTTCTCGAAAATGACCTTGTCACGTTTTACTGGGATCGGTCTATCATCACTGACAGGACTATTGTCGTCAATAAGCCTGATATAGTGGTGATAGATCGATTAGCGCGCCGCGCAATGATAATTGATGTTACCATCCCACATGACGAGAACCTCGTGAAAGCTGAGAAAGAGAAACAAATAAAATATCTCGACTTAGCGCACTAGGTTGTTGACATGTGGAATGTGAGCTCGGCTGTCATTGTGCCGATTGTCGTAACGGCCAATGGCCTTTTTTTTTTGTGGATGGGAAATCATCAAATGACTTCTCCCGCTCTGGGCGGAGCGGGAGGTCGTGTCAGACTTTTACTGACTAAAACCCACCCGTGTTCTTTCTGTTGCCTGTGCCGGGGCCACGGTAACTCTTTCGAACATCCCGCAACCCTAGCTGGCATCGGCCCTAGCGGACCCCGTCAATAGTGCTGACATCTCTTTGAGGCGCGCGTGGAACACAACGCGCCGTCGACTCGGGCTTGGTCCTTACCGGACGGCGAGCTACCCATTGCTCGCCGATTTTTTATTTTAAGAAATATTTAAAAATGTAATTACATAAGAAACAAAAATTAATAAACGAAAGAACAATTAATAAAAATAAGAATTGCATTTAGTTTTAAGGACGCAACATAAACATTCGTCTCAAATTACGCGCGCCGCCGGTACCTAATTCACTCCACTTCACGCTAGAGGTGACAACTTGATATGACAACTTGATTACAAAAAGCGCGTCAAAAGTACAAGTTGTGCTTGTTCAATATACAGGGTGTTTGGTAGAACGTTGAACATACGAAAATGGTGGTTAGTTGGGGTCATCTGCTACCCACTTGGCCCAAATTATTTGACCTTGGCCCCACCGTTTTTTTTTTACTTTTTCTTAATTTTACAGAAAATTACCAGTTTTTTAACTTTAAATTCGAATATCTTTACTTGCGATGAGCAAAACAGGCAGGATGTTGTTTTGTATTAATGTCTAATAATAGCAGAGTCTCATAAAATTATTATTTGGTACAGATGTTAGTAGGAAAAAAAGTTTAGTCTTTAAAGGTGCAAAAAGATGTAAAAAAATACTTAGAGCATAACTTTGACTTGCATTAAAAAAAAAACTAAAGCGATCGAGAACTTAGGATTACATCAAAATATCTCTGCTGTATGAGCTTTCTAACGGTATATAATTTACATTTACTAAAACAAAAATTCAGGACTTATTTGACAATTTTATCAAGTAGGTTTTTGACGAAACAGAAAATTAAAATGTTTTGCGAAATTTAAAACTGTAAAGTTGTTAAAAAATGTAGCAATCAATTTAAATGAGGGGATTACTTAAATTACCCATTCAAAGGGCCTTTTTCTGTTACCTAAATGTCAGTGGGTAATAAAACAATTAAATTACATTTAAATGAATTTATTCAATTAAGTAATTGCTCAAATTGACGCCCTCCATTTTCAATGCACGCGCGACATCTGCGTCTTATTTCAACGGTTGTCGTCCGCAGCAGCATCTCTCCCCTCATCACTTGGAATGCAGCATTAATTCTGTTGATTAATTCTTCACGCGTTTCTACTTCCGTGAAGTAGACAAGTTCTTTGGCTCTTCCCCACACGTAAAAGTCGAGCGGAGTGAGGTTGGGTGATCGCGGAGGCCATGGGATTGGTCCGCCTCTGCCAATCCACGAATTGGGGAAACAATTGTTTAGTAGCTCGCGTACGCTCAGACTCCAGTGAGCTGGGCAGCCATCATGCTGGAACACGATAGGCCTGTCTTCATCAAATGCTTCTTGTAGCAATGGTGGTAGATCGTTGATCAAAAACTCTAAATAATTGCTCCAATTAAGATGTTCGGGCAAAAAATGGGGCCCTATGAGCCTGTTTCCAATCACTCCGGCCCAGACATTGACTGAAAATCTTCTTTGGAACCCTCTTCGTCTCTTCGTAAATTATGCAAGTTGGTAACCCCTTCTTTATCGAACTTAGATTCATCCGTCCACAGTATGCTCCGCAAAAAGTTGACATCTTCTACATCAGTATGCAATTAGTGTTGGCGCGTCCATACGCTAACAACATGTCAGCGTATTCTTCACTGGTAAAGGTAGCCATTTTTCACCAAGAAAAACGTAATAGCGCACAGGAACAAGAAACTTAACAGTATAGTAACAAGAAACTTAACAGACAGATAACACAACAAGTAATTAACAAAACGACTCGGAACGAAAACAGAAGTGACGGGCACAAACGATCGCAGAGGCAGTTAAGTCTCGACTGATTCAAATTATTCAAAATCATCGTTTTGGCCTCTTCAGCGGGCCCCGCCGGGAGCGAAAGAGAAAAAAACATGCCTTATGACTGCGCACGAGTGAGACAAAATGTTTACCTGCTTAGTGCTCCCGACCCCAGGTAACAAAATGTAAGTGGTTTAGTTTTCCTAGAAATTTCGCAACAAAGGAGTCTGTGCAGTGACTGGTAACAGAAAAAGGCCCTTTGAATGGGTAATTTAAGTACTCCTCTCATTTAAATTGATTGCTACATTTTTTGACAACTTTACAGTTTTAAATTTCGCAAAACATTTTAATTTTCTGTTTCGTCAAAAACCTCTTACTTGATAAAATTGTCAAAATAAGTCCTTTTTGTTTTAGTAAATGTAAATTACATACCGTTAGAAAGCTCATACAGCAGAGATGTTTTGATGTTATCCTAAGTTCTCGATCGCTTTTAGTTTTTTTTTTTTTTTTAATGCAAGTCAAAGTTATGCTGTAAGTATTTTTTTACATCTTTTTGCACCTTTAAAGACTCAACTTTTTTTCCTACAACATCTGTACCAAATAATAATTTTATGAGACTCTGCTATTATTAGACATTAATACAAAACAACATCCTGCCTGTTTTGCCCATCGCAAGTAAGGATATTCGAATTTAAAGTTAAAAAACTGGTAATTTTCTGTAAAATTAAGAAAAAGTAAAAAAAAAAACGGTGGGGCCAAGGTCAAATAATTTGGGCCAAGTGGGTAGCAGATGACCCCAACTAACCACCATTTTCGTATGTTCAACGTTCTACCAAACACCCTGTATTATAATCTAAATAAAGAACAATGTATGATATATTTTTGTTTTCATAAATAATTATTTAAGCATTTCAAGGGTTAATTACGGCAAAAGAAATATAGAATATGAGGGTGTTAACTTATACAACAAAATACCGATGGATATAAAAGAACAGAAAAGTATGTCTGCATTTAAAAAAACTGTTAAAATCATACATCATTCATGAGTAAATAATAATATATAAAAAAAAAAATTAATGAAGAAGAATTGCAAAGATAATGATAGGGAAAAGGAAAAAATAATAATGAAGAAAAGAATTTATTGTTAAGTAATTTTTAAATCAAAACAGTAATTTTTTTTTTGTTTGTTTGTTGTTATTGCTTTTTTCTGTTTTTTTTCTTTTGGATATATATAATTAATAAAGTAACTGCAGCTGAAAAACCTCAAAACAAATCAACTGATGCAAGAATAAAAAACAAAAATATTCAATTAACTGGTAAGCTGCCTTGTATGTCACATCTAGTATGTTGTAACTTTTACTTTTGTATTTGTGTTTACTTGGTGGATGATATTCATTGTATTGAGCGCATCGCCTACTCACTAAGAATTATTTTTTCTGTATGCTTGTTGTTTAAACATAAACTGTAAATCTTGTTTCTCAGTAAGTGAATTATTATTAATTCTTATGAGGAAATAAAGTTCTTCTTAAACTGTAATATTAACATGGCATCCGTCTTTGAGACTAAATTAAGCTTATCTTTAATGCCATTTTTAATATCATTACTTTTCTAGGGTTACATACACATTGTTATGTGTGACATTTCACACCTATTTTCCCTAAAGAACTAGGCACAGGTGTACCTATAGTACACCCAAGGGTAAGGTTAGGGCAATGACACCTATAATATTAAAATAAAAATGTGTATGTAATATAATAAATTAAACAAGATAGAACCAGTTAAGAAACAAGATGTAAATATTTTTACCTGCATTCATGTCCACACTTGCCAGAATTACACTTAGTGCATGGAAAGTGACATCCTGGGCAGGTTTCATCTAAACAATCACACAAATCTTTACCAGTTGCTGCTATTTGGCCACGTTCATTGTATATATTTTTGGTTTTGCGGCTGAAAAATCAGTAAATCCTTCATATAACTCAAATCCAAAATAATAAATTGCTAATTCGGCACAAATAAAAGGATGTACTATAAAACACTTACTTCATAAAATAACTTTTGCGATTAAGCTTACGCCTTTCCCGAGCTGATGTTTCCGGGTCAAAGTTATCTAAGAAATTCATTTTGCCTCTGATATAAACAAATTATTTGTCACCCGTGGTGTGCGTAAAGTAAGTATGGTAGATACCTAAGTTTTACAAAATGTATATTTATCTACTTATTACATTTAAGATTTAAGAGTCATCTTAGTCAAAGGGGAAATTGCTGATTTTTAATGATTTGGTAAGAAAAAAATTAATTTTAAGAGTAACTTCAATGTCTTGTGGACGAGATACAACAATTTTGATGTTATCACGAGGGTACTATGCTGAACCATCAGACACTGGAGATGGTTAAGTGAATGTTTTACTAATTTTAGTAAATTAAAAATCTACAAAAACAAACCAAAAAATTACTTGTGTGACACAGGACTCCACTTGTGACACTGTCAGACTGACAGTGACTGTGACAGCACCGCGTCAAGAGTCCAATAACACACACACACAGTGGTTTTAATTTTAGTTTGTTGGTTATCTCGATAGTCCACAAAAGTCATAATCACAGAACTTATTATACCCTGACGGTCATAATATAAATCAACTCCTACTGACATCGTTTTATTGGCTGACATATTCGAAATACATATTACAATGGCTGATACCAGTAATAAAGAATCATCAGTGACTAAAGTCCCTATGATCTACGTTTGTGGAGGTAACGCAATTTGTTATGTTTGCTTCGGTTCGTTTTATAGCAGTTTATGGGGTCAGTGGGTCGTCTTAGGGGAAGGATTCCTGGCATGTAGGTTTAGTTGTATAGATTTTAGATAGCACCTTTAATTTTTGTGGCACTTCCTATCGTTAACTTCTTCTCACGAAAAGTGTATATTTAATCTCAAAAACTTTGCAAAATCAAGTAATATGTATAGGTACAGAAATGCTAAGTATCACCTATATTTTCTCGTGAATAGTAACAAGAAAAAAAACCAGTTCCAATAAGCCCTGCAGGAGTGCTAATGTCGAGTGAATATACGTCCCAATTAAAAAGATTTATGAAATATTTTTACACACCACAATAATAATCAATTTTGTTTTTTCAGAATGCCATCGAGAGAATGAAATCAAACCAAGAGACCCCATAAGATGCAGAGAATGTGGTTACAGGATAATGTACAAGAAAAGAACAAAAAGATGTATCCTTTTTTAAATGAAGTATTTCTATATTCATAGTATGCTTGTACTTGTACGTTACTTTTGCATGAATGGGTGGTGTTAAACTTCTTCCGTAATCATTCACATTATATTCCTCATGGTAAACATATTTTTGTTGCATTTCATGTGCATGTAAACAATATTGTAATTTAAACCTTATGCCAATGTTCTTAAAAGTGACCAGATTTTGTGATTTGCAACAACTATAAAAATGTTTGGTTTTAAAAAAATCTTATTTAAATAATTTTTATGCTTAGCTTGGTGTGTGTACGGTTTGTTGCTTCATTATATGCATCAAACTATTGAATGCATTTTATAGTGGTAATTATTTTTGGTTTGTCATGATCTGTTATTTGGTAAGTACCTTTTTTCTTATACTCATGCTATACTGGTTTCAACTTCTGACATTCAATATTCCAAATCTGCCCGAAAGACTGCAAGTCATAACTGTTTCATTGTTTTTATTATCACCTATATGACCGTTCTTCCTTTCTCAGTAACCTCTTGTCCCTTCGTACTCCTTTTCCTACCTCTATACTTGCTTTACTTTGTACAAATAACTTTCCTGTACCTATATAAATGTATAGTCTCATTTATTACTTTAAATAATATTAAGTTATAATTTTTCGTCATTGTAATTTGCTCATTAATCACTATGGTGGTATCATCACATTCGTAAATACGGATCCTACATCGTCCTACTCTAAATCCCATTTTAATTAATCTTTTTAATTCTGTTTCATCTAAACATGACATTGGCTAAATGCACAAACCGTGCGAAGCCAAAAAAACAAAAAAATTATCCTTAATTGCCAAGTGTGAAAAAGTTTAATACTTAAAGAAATTGAGCATTGCTCATCTTTCTAACAGTTTTGGTAAGCAAATGCCTGCCTGCACTAAAGTCGGCTAAGTCAGTGCTTAACTGAGAAATTCTTAGACTAAGTTAATTCAAATACACCTGACAGCATTTAGGCAGTTGGCAGTTTAGTAGGTGCAGATGTTTAATACTTATGCGATACATTTAGATGTTGTCTAGTAATAATTATTATTTGTGGCTAAGTAATAACAGCCGCACGGGTCGATCCATCAGGTTAAGCCATGCTTGCTGGGGTAGGTCCGTGGCCGGGTGACCATCTTTACATACTGAGATTCCTCTGTGCCTCAGAAAGCACGAAAGCTGATAGTCATTTGTGGATCTTTGGCAGTCATTATGGGTCATCAGAAGCCCGAAAGTCTGACAACCAAGGGGTATTGTGTTATGCAGTTACTGGGTTGTGGAGGTCAGATAGGCAGTTGCTGCATGTAAAATACTGATATTCAGCTGCATCCGGTTAGACTGGAAGCCAACCCCAACATAGTTGGGAAAAGGCTAAGCAGATTGACACAAAACCAAATAGTAAAATGTAGTGTTTTATGATTTTGTTGTACCACAGTGACACAGTTTAAAGTCGAATGTTTGTCTCCTAAACTAGTCTGTCTTAGAAGCCTATTTTCCCCGAAATAGCAATGACATACAACTACATAAGAATCATGTAAATAGTTTTAATTTTCCAAATGCAAATGAAAATACCCCCAGAAAAAAAAAATGTACATGTGTTACTTTTGATATCCCATCTCTCATCAACTCTAAGGGGTCATTGTACTCATCATTATGAACAACTTTTACTATGAAAAAGTTGAGTAGAGAGGAGCTAACGAAATCGCGAAAAAAAAATCAGGTGTTCCCTACATTTTGACGAGTTATGCGTACATAAATGTAGGGAACAGCTGATTTATTTTTCGTGCCCTTTACCAACTCTGTTGGGATCAGCTTCCAGTTTAACCGGATGCATCTGAGTACCAGTATTTTAATCCACAATCCAGTTACTGGGTAACACGATATCGCTTGGTAAGACTGGTTGTCACACTTTCGGGCTTCTGACGACCCGTAACACTGTCAAAGATCCAAGAATGACAGCCGGGCTTTCTGAGGCATGGAGCACGGCAAGCGTAGTTTAACCTGATCGATCGACCCATGCGGCTGTTATTACTTAGCCACGAGCCCCGTGTTAGAAAATATGGACATTATTATTTTAATTTATCCAGAACTCCACAAATTGAATATAATTTTTCTTTGAATAGCATGGCTACATAGTCATCATCAGCGACCATGTCCACAACTGGACATGGCCTCTCCAAGCACGCCATTTAATTCAATCCTTGCCTGCTCTCATCCAGCCACCAGGCATCCTGCTTATAAATACCTTATCAATTGCATGCTACTCGGAGGCGGCGGTGATGCTCGCCACATACCACGTCAGTTGTTTCCACGGGGCGAAAAGCGAGCTGCGGAATGTCGCTTAGCTACGCTGAATGTGCAGGGAGGAATAAATGATAAGATGGATGAGGTGTGTGAGATGGTGAAGGATAAAAGGATAGATGTGTTATGTGTGAATGAGACGAAAAGAAAGGGAGTGGACATATCCAAACACGGTTCTCTGACCGCTATTTGGTCCGGTGTTCAAGAGACACATAGGGCCTGTCAGGGGGTGGGGGTTGTCCTCTCCGAGCGGATGATGAAATGAGTGAAAGATTATGTTTGTGTGAGTCCCAGGATTCTATGGATAAGATCCAAGGTGGGCCTGAACTCTATATTTATTTTATGCGTTTATGCACCCGATATGGGAAGCTCACCTTCGGAGAAGGACGAATTTTGGGACAGTATCAGGGATTTATTAAATGGATGTAGATCGAACGAGAAGATTGTTATGATCGGAGACTTTAACGGTTGGGTTGGTGTGAAGAGAAAGGCTACTAAAAGTATTAGGTGCATTTGGGGATGATAGGGTGAATGAGAATGGGATGAATTTACTAGAGATATGCGTAGAAAAGAATTTGTCTGTTATGAACACTATGTTTAATCATAGAAAGGTTCACAGGTATACGTGGGAAAGGCAAAACAGTAGAAGTATGATCGACTTTGTGATTGTGGATGAAAGATTAAAGAGTAAAGTGACAGATACTCTAAAGCATATCGGGGTGTTAATGTAGGGACTGATCATTATCTGGTTATGTGTCGGGTGGATGGTTTGTTCAAACCCTGTGACTGCTCTAGAGAGAATAAAAGTAGAAAGACTGCAAGATTTGAAAGTAAAAGAGGAATTTATGAGGGAAGTAAAAGTGAAGACGGATAAAATATTTGATGATGCGAACGATTATAGTCTGGAAGAAGTATGGGATATAGGGAAAAACAGTATGGTGCAAGTGGCCACAAAAGTATGTGGTTTGGCGCAGAGGAAATGTGGTAGTAGAACGAATGATTCTTGGGTAGATGGTGAAGTAAAAGAGGTAGTGAGGAAGAAGAAAGAGGCCTGGCTCAATTTGTTAGCATATAAAGCCCAAAATAGGATGAATCAGGTAACGAATGTGACAAATGACTTAGAAAGAGTGAAGAAAAAATACTCCGAAATGAAAACGAAAGTGAAAGAGATGGTAAAAATGAAGAAGGATGAACAGGAAGAAAAGTACAACAGGAAGTTCTCTGAAAACTTCAAGACCAATGTTAAGCTGTTCTGGAATCAGATAAGATTGGCTCGTGGAGTGACAAGAACATCGAGTATGAATGTTATAAGAGCAGAAGATGGATGTTTACTAAGCGAAGAATGTAAGGTCTTGGAACGATGGAAGGGATACTTTGAAAGTTTATTTAGCTGTCAAAATTGTGTGCAAGGCGTGGATAATTCGGCAGACGCCAGTTTTGAAGACCCAAGCTCAGATGTAGATGAAGAGAATGAAATAGAAATAGATGAGATTGTAAGAGCGCTGAAAGGGATGAAAGTTGGGAAAGCTGCGGGGTACGACAGAGTGTCTGCTGAAATGCTGAAGGGCGGTAACGGGATGGTAGCAAGTCTGTTGTGCCGGATCTTTAATATGTGTTGGAGATATGGCTGTGTGCCGGATGATTGGTGCAAGGCTGTAATCGTACCACTATATAAGGGAAAAGGCTATCAGCAGGAGTGTAAAAATTACCGCGGCATTAGTCTTTTGAGTGTTGTTGGCAAACTGTATGCAAAGGTTTTAATAAATAGAGTGATAAGAGTGACTGAGGAGAAAATATGGGATGTGCAAGCAGGATTTAGAGAGGGAATGGGCTGTACGGATCAGATCTTCTCCCTAAGGTGCATAGCCGAAAAACATCTGGCAAAGTACAAGAAAGTCTACTGTGCTTTCGTTGACTTGGAGAAGGCCTATGACAGTGTGTGGAGGGAGGAACTGTGGTCGACACTGTCGGTGTACGGTGTGGACTGGCGCTTGGTACGGGCACTGAAATCTTTATACAAGGATTCCAGTGCTTGTGTTAGGATAAATGGGGCATACACGGACTGGTTCTGCATCTCGAGAGGTGTTAGACAGGGTTGTGTAGCGTCACCATGGCTGTTCAACTTGTACATGGATAGTTGTTTGACAAATTTGAAAGAGGGTGAGTGCTGATTGAGGATGAATGATTTGCTTGTTAAATGCCTTCTCTACGCAGATGATCAAGTTCTACTTGCATCGTCAGCAGAACAGTTGCAAGACATGGTGACTGTCATGGATGAAGCATATAAGATGAAAGGGATGAATATAAATAAGGTCATGGTGTTTGAAAGAGAAGAGGACGTATCGAAGTGTGATGTGAAAATAAATGATAAAAGTGTGGAGCAAGTAAGTGAGTTTGTATATTTGGGGAGTCTGTTTACAAGGGATGGAAAGATAGATGAAGATGTGGAAAGGAGAGTAAATGCGGGAAATAAAGTGAATGGTGCTATACGTGCGGTTGTGACCAACCAGTTAATGTCCAAAAAGGCCCGACTGGCTGTTCACAATGGTGTGCTGGTGCCTACACTTATGTATGGAAGTGAATGTTGGGTGTGGCAAAAGAAGCATAAAAGTAGAATAAATGCTGTGGAAATGCGTTCCTTGCGAAGCATGTGTGGTGTGACTATAAATGATAGACTGAGGAATGATGTGATAAGGCAACGGTGCGGTTTAAAAGAAGATGTAGTGGCAAAAATTGAAAAGAGTATGCTTAGATTGTTTGGTCATGTTGAGAGGATGAATGAAAGTCGACTAACAAAAGGTACGCCAGAAGGGGACGCCCTAGGAAGACATATAGTGATCTTATTGGTGATGTTCTTCAGAAAGGTCAGGTGCGTAGTACTCGCAACCGGCGTGCGTGTATGACCAGATGTATGAATGTAAACGAGGCAAAAGGAGTATGTAAGGATCGTAGCAGGTGGCGTTCTGTAGTTTCTGCCTACCCCCATGGGAAGAAGGTGTGAGTTTATGTTGCATGCAAATATTATCCAATAGGTGTATTAATACCATAGGCTGCTGGTGCACCCCTATCACAAACAACAAACATGGATTTACATATCGTCAACGTTGTTCAATAATCAGCTTCAGTAAAATTCGATGCTTCTTACTAAAATAATGTGCTAATAATTCCCATTGAATGGTCAAGCAACATTGATATCATTGTCAATTTACCAAATCTTTAACTGCAAAATAATGATAGCAGTGACTAAAACCACTATGCATAAGCACTATGTATTTTTAAGAAATTCGAGATAGGGCTAGAATCCATAAATTGGTATCACTGTCCAGACGTGACGATACTTCATTATTATTATCCTTAACTACCTACCATTTTCAGTGGTCGTCTTTGATGCTCGTTGATGAAGAATGAAGAAATGATTCACCATGAGTATATAAGCATTATTGTTATAAAATACGACATAAAATAAAGAGCTGTAATTGATAACATTGTTTTGTTTCGTTAGTTCCTCAGACCATTGTTATAAACATTGTACTATTTTCTCATTTAAAATACATATAACGGACCATAACTATGTATTTTTATCTATACAAATAAATAAAATTGAAGTGTCTGTTTGTAATGTCAAAATAACAACTTTTACTAAATGCATATGAACGTATATACGGTACTTATAACAAAAAAGCAATTTTTAAAATTTTTGTCTGTCTGTCTGTTTGTTCCGGCTAATCTCCGAAACGGCTCGACCGATTTTGACGGGACTTTCACTGGCAGATAGCTGATGTAATGAGGAGTAACTTAGGCTACTCTTATTTTAGAAAAAATATTAGGGTTCCGCGCAAAAAAAAAATTCTATGAAATTGTGAACAAAAGTCAGATTTGAAAAATTCTTTTTGCATTTGGTAGCCCACTTTTCGAGAATAGTAAGTTATAGGCTATTTAACATCACGCTACGACTCTTAGGAGCCGAGCAAAAAGAAAAAAAGTCGGAAAGGCCACTAAGCGATAACGAAGTAAAAGCGCGGGCGGGCGATGCAACGGCTGTTATTTTAGCATATTGTGTATCTTACGACTTCAACGCGAACGAAGTCGCGGGGCACAGCTAGTTTAATATAAAACCGGCCAAGTGCGTGTCAGACCACGCACAATGAAGAGTACCGTAGTAGGTGGGATGAATTTATCCCAAGAACAAACTTTCAGTTGAAAAACATGTCCTCTCATGCATTCCAACTGCAAATGTAAGTTGGGCGACTATTATTTTTGTTTTAAAATGTTGGTAATTAATTAGGTTTAAATATGGAAAGAAAAATTGGGAAGGTTTCCTAATGGGGTCCTGTTTTCACCCTTATTGTTCAAAACCTAAAAAAAACATGTTTTTTTTTTATTTGAGATAGGTTTGCTCTTGACTCTAGTCTAGGTCAGAGATGACAGAGACAAAGTCGACGATGGAGCGAGCTTACCCAGAAGAAGCCTGTTCACTCTCACTGTGAAGAGATCGGGGTTGTATGTGATCGGAAACACAGACGCAGGCAGAGAGTTCCACTCCTTTGCTGTGCGCCTCACAAAAGACATTTGGAAACGCTTAGTGCGAATTGGTGCAATGGCAACTAGGTAGGGATGGTAACTCGCAGTGCGTCTAGATGTCCGATGGTAGAAGGGGACCGGCAGAATGAGGTCGTGGAGTTCTTGAGCACACTCACCGAAGTATGATCTGTAGAAGACCGACAAGCAGGCAACCTTGCGGCGATGAGCCAAGTTGTGAAGCTTGGCATCCACCAGTCTTACGTCGCCAATGAGCGTCTTACCTCTACGTTCCACCGAGTCAAGCGCGGCAAGTTGGTATTTAGCTGAGCCATCCCAAAGGTGGATGCAATACTCCATGCAGGATCGGACTAGCGCTTTGTAGAGTTAAAAGCTGTCCAGGGGGCCTACCACCACCTCTTAAAGCAGTATTATTTTGATGTTACTTCAGTGTGAGAAGGAGATGGAGCTATACAGGACGTCTAGCTCCATCTCTTTCCCACACTGAAGTAAGATTATAATAATACTACTTTAAGATGTGGTGGTCTAGCTCCAGGCGTAAAGTATCGCTTCACCTTATTTAGGATGCCGTTTCTTGGCCGTAGTTTGGGCTTTGTACTCGATGGTGGCACCGAAGTTGAGACATGATGTCATCTCCATGCCTAGGAGCTCGAGCCGATCAGTTACAGGAACAGATTTACAGTTTACTCATAAATAGAAGTTGTTTAGGTTCTTAGCAGACATGCAGGTTTTAGTTTCAGTGAGTAGGGATTTATTAACTGTCCGGAAGATTTAAACAAGCTCTAGGGGCAATAGCAGATGCATCTTAGCGACTATGCGTTCGGTCATATTAGAAAACTGTCACACAGTTTGGCAGGTTTATAAAATGTGTATAATTTAGTCCAAAATAAATGATTATTTATTTATTATTAAAATCACACGTTACAGCGATTACTTCGATGCTGCATCGCGTTTTGGCGACTCGTTTCAAACATCTCATTCAAACATCTCGTTCAAATGTGTAGGTAACTAATAGATTAAGGGGGAAGCGCTAAGGTAGCCCGCGAAATTCAAATTTTCTTACGATTTTTGCGATTTGCAGCTCAGTGTCTGGGTGTATGTTGATCAAAGTATGATACAGGACCGTAACAAATATGTATTTATAGAATTATAATATTAGAATTAGTAATACAATTCCTTAAGTTAGTATAATCCTGAAATGTTAAGATTTCATAAAAAAAGTCATTCAATAGACTTACTTGGTCTTAAAGAGTTGTATTGATGACTTCAATGATTATAATTCTGTAAACTCATATTTGTTACGGTCGCGAATCATATTTCAATCAACATACAACCTAATGCTGATCTGCAAATTGCAAAAAACGTAAGAAAATTTGAATTTCGCGGGCAACCCTGGCGCTTTCACCTTAAGCGCATTTTTCTTACTTTAAGAGGGCTGTCACATTTTGTCACCTCTCTCGCTCACACGGGACCAAATTTTTAAGAAAAAATTGCTTTTTTGAAAAATGTAATCAATGTGTGACCTACTAAATAATGTTAATGTAATAGGTAATTATTAAAAACACATTTTTATTGTAGCATTTATTGAAATCATTTCAAAAACAGATCATAATACTTATTGAGTTAAGTTTATTAGATAACACAGTAAAAATGTGTTTTTAAGGGGGAAGCCTTAAGGTAGCCCGCGAAATTCAAATGTTCTTACGATTTTTGCAATTTGCAGCTCAGTGTCTGGGGTGTATGTTAATTAAAGTATGATTCGCGACTGTAACAAATATGTATTTACAGAATTATAATCAGTATACAATTCCTTAAGTTAGTAAAATCCTGAAATGTTAAGATTTCATGAAATAGTCATTCAATTACTTTGTCTTAGAGAGTTGTATTGATGACTTTAATTATTATAATTCCATAAATACATATTTGTCACGGTCGCGAATCATATTTTAATCAACATGCAACCTAATGCTGACCTGCAAATGGCAAAAAACGTAAGAAAATTTGAATTTCGCGGGCTACCCTGGCGCTTTCACCTTAATAACTACCTATTAAATTAATATTATTTAGTAGGTTGCCCATTGATTACATTTTTTTAAAAGCATCTTTTCATTTTACATTCTCAAAAATTTGGTCCCGTATGAGCGAGAGGTGATAAAATGTGGCAGCCCTCTTAAAGTAAGAAAATGCGCTTAGTGTATTATAGGCCAACCGCATAACTGAGACGTTGCCCGAGGTAGCAGCGCGGTGAGGGAGGGGTGTGGTGACGTGATGCGAAAGCTCAGTGATTCGTCAACTTGTGACAACTATCACCCATCCCTCACCGCGCTGCTACCTCAGCAACGTCTCAGTTATGCGGTCGGCCTATAGTTACCTACACATTTGAACAGTATCGTGCGAGTGAGATAAAAAGTGAAATTTAGACCCGCGTTCAGGACGACCACGCACATATTCAAGTGCGTGCAATTTTAAGACGATCTCTTTAAACAATTCTATAAAATCAACAACTAGGTATATACATACATGTATAATTAATTGTACATACCTAGTTGTTCATTTTATACCATTGTAATGAGCCTTAGTGAAGCTGTGTGGAATGGGATCAGTAATAAAATTTGCACATTCAATAACTCAATGTATTATAATTATGTAACTCCTTTATTACAAATTTCTTGCAACAATTTAGTTAAATTAATCCCCTTTCGATATAATATACATCAAAAAAATTATATTTATAATTCTACCATAATCACGAGTACACCATTTCCTCCAAACATCCAATAATGTTAAATAGCTATATTAGAGTATATTTTGGCACAATACCAGCGAACTCACTCGGTACCTACGTAAATTCTCCGTTGTGGATTGTATTTTATTTTTATTAATTAATTTTCAATTTCATCATACACAACAATTTACATTACTTTTTGTACTTAACATCGATTTATAATGCATACCAGACAGAATAATATATCATACCTTAAATAGATCATATCAGTCATATTCATACATAATTATGTACAACAAAACGCATACGGTATAAAAATAATCATAGTTTTGTGAGTTACGGTAGCATTGTGCCAAGCTGGCAACACTTACTGGGAAAATTACAAATTCTAAAATGGCCCTTACGTTTTTAAATTGGAAAGAAGAAATTTATGTAGTTCATCATTATTCCTAAATAGGCCATTTACATTGGATTATTAGGTATATTAAATTTTATACAGTAAAAAGTTGTAATATTTTTTTCTATTTAATAGGGTTCATGATATGCTTATCTATATGGATAAGTAATACTTATTATTTACATAAATAACTCATTTCTGTTCAAATTTCCGCTTCATTCTCAATTGTGTATTGCCGTGACATTCTTTTTTAATTTCGTTAACTTTGATATGCCTAGCATGCCTCAGTTCATCCATGCGAACATAAAGCCGAATTGTTCATAATTTTCGCAGTTTCTTATGTTTTTGCATGCTGTACGCATAATCCACCATTTATTTATGATTAACTAACTATTGTAAAAAGATATATAGTAAAAGTAAAGAAAGATACAAATGTTTTTAAACACCGGTCTTACTACATAAATAACAGTTCTACTTATAAATCTTTAATAACCTTATATTCTGTGTATATAAAAAAAACGTTACGAGCCATATTTATACCCTAAATAACTGATAAAGATCGCCTCTAACAAGTAATCGGTTGGAGATTTAGAAAAACTGTTTTTAAATTATGGGACCTCTTATGATAGACAAAACTGCTTCAGGGATTAAACCAAATTGGTAACACCTTGTTAAGCATGCACGATGTGTGTGCTAAGTACCTATATTACATATATCAACCAACGCCAACGCCAACGGAATCTTAAGGATGATCTCTGAGAGACCAGAGTCTGCAGTGCTGGGGAGATTCGTCCAGCTTCATGTGACGAGATGACATTATGATATTATTGACATTGTTGACATGAATGATTTTATTAATTGTATTTTTGAATTATGTTATTTTTATTTTATTTTTATGAAGGTTTGAAATACTAACATAGATTTAAGACCATGTAACTAACAATTATGGACAAATTAATTTTAGTCTGAAATAAAAAGAATTTATTTATTTATATATAGGTAGCTTAGCAAATGTTGGATCTAAGGACAGTTTACCGTTGACATTTTTAAAGTTAACGAAATAAAAATACGGTACAAAACAATTTATTTACTGCGGAATTTTGTCTGGAAGTATGTCTGTTGGTTGGAATAGTTCCATCCTGAATGAATGCACTAAAGCCAAATATCGAGAACACGTACTATTTTTGATATGGAAGACTTTAACGATTTTTGTATATCTAAATTTAGTTTGTGGAATTTGATATGCCAATTATTTTTAGATAAAAGATTTGGAAGTAGATGTTACACAGTGTAAATACGTCATAAGTATATATTTTATAAAAAATACATACAAAAGTAATAATGGTACTTATCAAGATAAAAGTTGCTACATTTAAGAATTTTCAATATGTGTCATTGATATTGAAACGTACTTTACCTAAAATATGGACCACCAAAATATTTATGTAAGAATGTTTTGGATACGTTAAAATGGGAAGTTTTGCATTCAGCTTCTAATTTTCATCTGAATTACAATATTTTTTTTTTACTAATCCTATTTAAGAGTTACTTATAATAACAAATACAATATGTAAGCCCTAACATGGAAGCATATTTAACAACAATAAAAATTATTTAAATTTGAGATATTTACAAGAGTTTACATCAAAATAAGATACAGCAATGTATAATAATATAATTAAAGCGCATCGTTTTGTTTTCACACGTGTCTGAGTCAAACCCCAGTATGAATAGTTATACCTTAAATTAATAACAAAACAAAATTGCACATTAAAATATCCTACTTAAAATAATTTTGGCACTAAATATCTGTGGCACTATAATTAACTCGCATGTCTTTATCTTGACCTTCATTACTTTCAATTGTCTTTCCTTCAATATCTTTTTCACTTTCACTCATGTTTTCGCAAGCAGCGGAATCTTCGTCATCGGATGAGTCCCGGCTAGCGGTTGGACCTGTTAGTGTCGCACCATTAGGTTCTCGATACTCGAGCTTTGTTGGATCCTTCTCATGGAGCTTTCTTGCAAGCGATTGTAAACTAGCAAGGGAACTTGCACAATCTGTCGTGTCAATGTCCGTTAAACTTACACCCGCCCGTTCTATTTCCGTAAATGTTCCAAATGGCAATTTAAATAAACATTCAAGCCGCATTACATGCATTTTACTTCTTAGATGTTTGGCTAGGTGTCCATGTATTCGAAATGCTATGTTACAATCAGAACACCGAAATGGTCTAGGGTTAAAAGACGTAGCAGCCCCAAATGTTGAGGTCATGGACACTTTGTTATGATGTGAACCAGAGCGTTCATGTTTTTGAAGATGTCCTCTTGTTCTGAAACTAACGGCACATACACTGCATCTAAAAGGCCTTTCCATGTAATGTATATTCAGATGCAACCTCAACTGTGAAGGTTTTGTGAATGTCTTGTTACAAAAATCACACACCCTGCGACCATCTTCCATTAACCTGCCAGGTGAATAAGAACTATTTTCAAAATCCTTTCCTTTTGTAACTTTAAAAGCTACGCCTCCTACACCTATTACGACTTTTCTCGCGACAGGTTCATGGTCCAATGAGGGTAGTTTTGCTGACTCCGATTCTGAAAATGGCTCATCTGATTTTGTGTTATCTTCACGTATAACCAAAATATTATCGTCGTTAGAATCATCATTTTGATTTTGTACACAGTCTTCGTGTGTTTGAATATGATTTATTCTTGCATGTTTTAAATATTCAGAGACTACATGTTTTGCATTTTCTGCATTACTTTGAGTTTGTATGTGACTTCCTTTAGTCTCATTGACTGAACAAGTTGAAACTGGGGATTCTTTAATTACTGAGACCTCATCTCTTAATACAGCTGGAGATTTTAACACATTATCACTTTCACTATCTGATATTTTGGCTTCGCTGTAAATGACTCGAGAAGAAGATACTGTCGTCATAAACGAACTTTTAATGGACGTCACAATTTTATTGTTGCTGTCCATGGAGCAGTAACTGTCGGTGAATGTTGACTTTTCAACATCCACTTTCCTTACTTTACTTAAACTGCTACTTAGTTGACTTTGCTTAATCTTAGAATCTTGCAACGCTCTTTCGGTCAAATATGTATGCAACATTGGCTCTCCATTTGTCCACTGAGTCTGGTGATTAGGAAGTTTAGCAGTATTTGAAGCTAAGGATGCTAAAACACTAGATTCTCTGGCGGTTTGGATTTCAGGAATGTTATGATGCGTTGTTTTCATATCAGTTTTGCTGAGATCCATTGGTTCATTATCAGTACTCGATCTCGAGTCGATTGGAGAACTTTGTGCAGTACTTGGCCTTTCTGGATTACTTTCTGTACTAACATTTTCCAATCCCGTTGGTGTATACGGATATGTTGAAGGTCTCGCGCTAGTTATTAAACCGGGAGTGGCAGAAGTGGTCGGTCTGGATCCTCCTAGTGATAATAAACAGTGCGCGGCTTCATGTTCCGGTAACCGTGATTTGTAAGCTTCTGTATCTGAAAGGTCATAAGCAATTTAAAGTTTAGAATCAGTACAGTTCCTAATGATTAAGCTTTCACACGTTAAGAGTTAGCTTTGGTCTTACCACCACCACCTCGCTGCGGGTGGAGCTCTTTTTTAGCATACCTTACTTTCTTAATCATTTTATGTTTTTTTTAACACATGTCATAATGAAATCACGTCTGTAATGCCCGAAGGGTTAGGCAGAGGTGTACCAATAGTAGTAGTATTTTTTTAAACGTTTAATATAAATTATTGTAAAATAAAATGCACAACATCGAAAGTCACGATATGCTGTAAACCTAGTTACTTATACAGATAAAGATTATTACACGTCATGTTCGTGAACGGGCGCCGTCAGTGGAGACTGGTCATCTCTTAGCTGCCAGGGCTTATTTTTAATCTTATATTTTGAATTGTTTTTAATTATCTATTTTTTACATTGTTCTCACATATAGAAGCAACAAGAACAATGTACCCAGGATTTTGTAACAATTATGATTTAAAATAGTGTCCATGGAGTTTCTTGCCCATTCTTCTCCATAGAGATCTACGTTTTGGAATGGGCGACTAGCTTCAATTTTCTGACTAACTGACTGACACTTTAACAATTCAAAAGTGCCTGTAATTGGTTTAATTGAAATAAATGCTTTGAGTTTGAGATTCTTACCGCTTGATTCTGTTTCGCCTTCGTTTCCTTCATCACCGTCCGATTCTGTGTCATCGTCAGTTTCACCTGAACATTGCGCCATCTCTCCACCCTCAGCATCGTTGTCTTCATTTGGATTTATTCCCAACTCGCAGCACTTCTTATAGTGTGCTTTACTTTTCATATGCTTAGTTAAGTTGCCCTTAGTCTTAAAACTGAAACACAAAGTATTAAGTATGTGAATCATTTAAGAAACACTAGCTACTATGATGAACACTGAATTCATAAACAATAAAGTGGTAATACGTATTGAATTAATACCAATTATTTACCTAAAAGCGCAATGCACGCATGTATATGGTCGTACGTCGGTGTGAGTGCGGATATGTTTCTTTAGCATCGAAGGTTTCTTGCAACGAATTCCACATTCTGAGCAAACATAACGTCCTCTTCCACGGCCGCGAACGTACGTATATTCCTCATTACTTTCGAACCCACCGGTCACCTCTTTTTTAGGGGTTGTCAAATTGTCACCAACTGAATATTTGTGTTCGTCTGTTTTCTTCATATCTACCAAATGAAGTGCCTGGAAACCCAAATAATATGATTTATAATATAGGTAATTATTTCATATTGATTTAGTGAAATGTAACTCAAGTACTTTCATCAGATCGTAGCTGTAAGATAAAAAAGTACATAAACATACCTGTTTGTTATCTTTTAAAATTCTCTTCCACTGCGATGAATGAGTCAGTACAAGATCCTGTTTAATCACAGCGACAGATACAGCTTGCGGTCGATGACGTGAGTCATAAAGAGACATAGCAGACGATGCTGACAATCCCAGCGGGTCTGGCGTCAGCTCGGATAATAACTGTAAACATATTCATGTATTTACTATACAATCACCAACATCGTAAGTGCTCGTAAAACGCCAAATAGGTACTCATAAAAAAAATGTAACAATTACCTGCCAGTTACTGTACATTGATAGAAAATGCTGATTTGGAACATATGTGGGTTGAGGCCGATTGATCGTGCAGTAGAAAACTTTTGTCGAACATTTTAATCCTAGATATGTATAGGCATTTCCATTTAAGTATAGTTGGCCATAGGCTTTAGCGGGACGAGGTGTCTCTGGGGATACAAGAGGCATTGTATTCGCATTTGGCGTAATCCCGTGATGTCTTTTAGGCGTGAATGTGCCAGGTTTTAAAGGTAAAGTAGATGGCCGCAAAAACTTTGGTTTTCTTTCTTCTGCAGTAGGTTTCGTTATGATATTCTTCTGGAAGTAAGCGGTTTCAGACCTTTCATTGTAAACTGAAACTACTGACGTTTCTTGAGCGTTAGTATTCTTTTGAACCTCCGATGAACTTGGTATTTGATTGTTGTAAATTTCAGCTTTAGTTATTAGATTTTCAAAATTAAAATTGCGCAACTCCTTTTCTGATTTAGTTTCAATGTTCTTGAACAGATGATTGCTACTAAATTTATCTCTATTCTTTTGTTTGTGTGATGGAATATTTATATTTTCTTTCAAAACTGGTGTTCTAGGAAGACCATCGGAACTCCTCTTGACGGCTCCGTCTTGTCTGAGAATAGATTTGACTAAATTCGATGAAAACGATTTAGAAATCAAACTTGACTCATCTACATTCTTTATTTTTATTATAGGAACGGCTGAAATGTAATGTTGCATATCAATATTAAAGTGATCTTGAGTTTGTTCTTCGGCCTCTAGTTTTGATGGTCTTGAATTTGGACTTTTACTGTTTCGTAAGTTCTGTGTGTCGTATTTTATTATTGTTCCTTTTGAAGATTGAATATTTATAGAATTTCCATGATAGTCCTCTCGAGTGCATGGCACAGAAGTTTTGTTGGAATCACTGTTTATTACATTATTTGAGTGAGAATTTGGATTTCCAACGAATACCCCAGGTGTATTTGGTCCAGGTATGCCCGGCACGTGAGGTATTAATTTACCACCATGAAAAATTGTCGTTGCACCGTTTGGAGATGAAGGGCTAAGTGGGGGCAAAGTTAGTGGATTAAACGCTGTAATAGCACTTAGAGGTGGAAATTGAAAGTGTGTAATATCATGTATATTGGGTAAATTAGAGCTCGGTATAGAAGGCGCGGTTGATATTGAAATCCTGGGTGTCTGTGGTTGTGGAGTGCCTATGACTTCTTTAGGTGTTGGAGGATTGTGCATTATGGTTCCACCAGAATGCAAGCCGGATCTCACCACAACACTGCTAGCTTCCACATCATTACCAAGTTTTGATGGCGAAAGGTTTTGTTGTATTAATATGGGTGAGAGCTGATTTTTGCTGGGTTCAATTCGAAGTGTTGTTGTACTACCAGAATGATCTAAAATTTTTACTTCACCTCCAAACATTTGAAGGGAGGTTGAATTATGTCTCATATGTTGTGACATTTCATCCATTGTTCGTAAAGTTGTAGAGTTGGCATCGATACACCTTATCTTGGGTTGTGGATACAGATCATTTGATCTCGGCGAAATATTTTCTATCAACCTTGGACTATAAGTGTCAGCCCGACTGTCAATTCTTCTTTTTGGGCTCGGTAAGGGCTTCACTTTAAAACTTTCATTTTTTCTCGCATAATCTGATGGTATTCTAGTATCTACAAGTCTTGTATTTCCAAGTAATGGTCCTGGTGATGGTAAGGGAGCCACCACATCATTGGATTCTGATTTTAAGATAATAAGATTATCAGGTTTAATTCTTGATGGTGATGATTTCGTCGAATTCGTAGATCGTGAATAATTTGATGGTGATTCTGGTAATCTAACGTTTATTGAATTGCTTCTTACAAATAGATTTTCAGGCCTTATAGATTTCATATCTTTCTGGGAGATAGTATTAGTGTTAACACTTCCTTTGCAATAATACACTCTGTGTGTTTCTAAATTATCAGCACTTCGATATATTATCTGACATAAAGGACAAATAAATAAGGGTCCATCGATTAATTCACCTGTCACCGACGTTAATCCGTTCATTTTAGTTTTAAGAAGGAGATCTTTTATGATGGATCCTTCTGGATTCAAAGGATGTTTTTGATGGTCACTCTGTGAGAAACTTTCAGAATGAGATCTTTTTCTATATGAGTTTTCGTTTTCATGATTAGATTTTGTCAAGTTTAGTGGTGATGGTTCTGATTTAATTTCAGCTAATTCAGTCATAAATTGTTTGCTTTCCGCTATTTGTTTAATTTTTCCATATTTCTTTTGTAATGGTGTTTCTATAACGTCAACAATAGCTTCATTATCTGATATAATCTTCGAGATATGTTCCGTAAGAAAATCAGCATTCGGGGAAATAGATTTTTTAACTTTATATTTTTCATGGTTTTCTTTATATAATGCTGCTCTAAATTTTGGTTTATATATCGCTTTTGTTCTATTGTTATCAATTAACGAAAAACTCGTACTTGTTGAGGGCATGCTTGTATCGATAATTAATTCTGAAGAATCGTTTGACTCCACATTCTCGGCACGTATTATAGAAGCATCAGAACCAGTTTCTGACACAGATGTGGGCGGAATAGACGTATCACTTTCTGAACCTCCTGATAAATCGTCATCGTTTAAAGTTACTGATACGTCAGCTCCTTGCAATCTTAAGGCATGTGTTCTTGATCGTTGATGTTTGTATAAATTGGATTTCGTTTTAAAAGCAAATCCACAAGGTACACAAGGGTATGGTCTCTCATTCGTATGAGCTCTGATATGTTTTTGAAGAACTGAAGGCTTGGCACAAGATAATTTACAGTAGGGACATATATAACGTCCACCCACTCCACCATTATAGGCTTCTTTGATTAAATCATTTTCAAGATTCTCAGTCTTATTAGAAAATTCATCAGTAACACTGGTCTGACCAGCTACTTGAACAAAATTATTTACATTACTTAATCTACTATTTTCATTGTTATAATTAATTTGTACATTTTTCTCCACATCCTGAACTTCTAAATGCTGTTTATCTGCTTTTGTTTTTATTTTCTCTATTTCTGGATGAGCTGCTGCGATACTACCATTCGATATTGAAAGACTGCAAGCAGTCGACGATACAATCGGTTCCTTATGTCTGGTTTCCCCCGTTTTTGGTAGATTTCCGGGAAACACAGACATCGTAGATGCCATTTTTTTGAATTTCTTATGAAGATAGCTGTGATCATTGTTATTGGAGAAATTACTATCTAAACGTTTTTCTTGTGTAAGCGGCATCGTACCCGCGATGTTTGTACCTGAAAAAGAAAAAAAAAGTCATGAGTTTTTGATAGCCAAAGAAATATTTGAAAAATAGATACCTGCGATAGACGGGACAAAAATGCGAACAAAATCGTAATTTACTTTTTATAACCAACTAGTCAAACACGGCTCAATCTAGTTCTATGTCTTAATCGCTAAAAGAAAAGTGTGTTTTTGTGTGCTATAAGAAAATTATTAGTAAATTAGTATTGCAAATCACGTAGTGATAAAACGACTGGACATGACTACTGTTTATTTCGGTAGTAGTTTATAATTTTAAGTATTTGTGTCAAACGCTCTGACGGTTGGTGGTTTATTATCAACCGTCAGATAGTGTAACTTGGCAATTATGTAATTTTGCTATGTTACGCTTGATGGCCTCACTGAGAAGATGGAGCACAGTTTTTTATGACATTTCTTCCAGCCTCTCTATAGAATCTTACATATTTTTGTTAATAACCTTACTTACAATTTAGTTCAGAACCCCGAGTATAATGTTTTGGTTTTCATCAAAGAATTCACATGTTTTATTTTTATTGATTTAAGCCAATACTAGTAATATTATGTTATTCGTTTTCAAGTACCTATCAATATTTAAGAAATTGTTGGTATTTCTTGATTTAAGATATTAAGCCCTGGTTCCATCACTAATCACTCCATGCGTTTAGCGCTAGAACATCATTATGTCTCTGTCATATTCAAACGACTGACAGAAACGGAACGAGGTTTTAAATTCGTTTAGCGCTATACATAATTAGTGATTGTGAGTCAAGCGAGCCTAACTCTGAAAAATAAAAATTGTATCTAGAAGACGGCTTCACTCACGTGGATTTAATCGGGGTTGCCCGAACCTAGAGTTGGGTTCGCGACCTCGCCGCGTGATCAGTTCCTGATTACCGTCTCCAGTTGAGTACGAAACTTGTAAGGCAAATACGATAACATACACGTGACTAAGCCGAACATACTCCTAAAATATCGTAGTTTCATATCATTCTCGAAAGTTATTATAACGGTTGACTAATTCCATCGGTATCCTTCGAAGCGAATGAAAGTTCTCATGAATATAAACAGCTTTTACTATGAGCCCAGCCCTGAAATTAGGAAAAAACAGCAACTACTTCCTACGTTTTGCTATGTATGAAAAAGCAGATCATTTAAAATTTGTTACATGGGTACCTACTTTTACCCCTTGGAAGGATTCCAATAATTATATCATAGGTAGGTAATTAAGCTGACTTCTCTTCCGAAGTGTGGCTATTTGAGACCTCCTTCCGTCTAAAGTTTTAGCCAGGAATAAAGTGTATATCTAATATTAATTGCGCAATGAAAAATTCAGTCTCAGTTTGATCAATGGTGAAGGTTTTGAAGATCTAGAGCCAATTTCACCAAACAATGTGAGAGGCCTTTACTTGGTTTTAAGTTACTAAGCTAAATGCTTCGATTCTTCGATTACTATTACAAATATGTATGATGTTTCATATGAGGATGGTGTTCACACCTGCCTGATTCACTGATAAGTAAAATTTGTTATAATAGAAGGAAACAAACTTTAACAATACCTAGGTATATTTATGCATTGTGTGAAACGGTTTTTGAGGTTGATCTCTTTCTTTAAAAATAAATTCAATACTTATCTCATTCAAAATTGCTGTACTTGTTTATTTGCCTTTATTCATCAAATCTGATTTACTTAATTAATTTTATTGGTCCAGCCTGACAGTAAACCATCGAATTGAAAATCCAATTCAGAGACACTATGATAAAAATCGGAAAAGCTCAAAAAATCTGGGTAGTACATATTCTCCTAAAATTGCAATGCAGTTTGGGAGCATCGACAATTTATGCTTGCTATACAAACTTCAAAATAATTAGCAAGATGTAAGCAACGCGATGCTACCCATTAGTTACCACACTGTAACTGTACTACATACACTTGTATTTGGTTAAAACTGCTGTAATTGTTTTGCACACTATTTAGTTTAATTTCTTACCAGGTACAATGTTTGTTTGAGGTTTACTTACTGTTGTCCTTATTTGTAGAAAAAGTTCGAACACTAGCAATATACAACAAAAGTGGGAGATTTATACGTAATAGTTGTTTATGTAATCCATTCAAGATCATTTTTCCTATGTCAAATCATTGAAAAGCACTCGACACAAAACAGCGAACAGCGATGCGGAGAACGTGTTGACGCAACTCAACGCGCATGTGCCGCGCTATTTCTATTGGTGTGTAGTGTGTGTGACATCACCGTGACGTCACGCTAATAGACGAGGATATCCCCAGTCGGCGATGCTTTCTACCGTATTTTTACAAGCTTTATAATAGGTTGCTTCTTTTTTTACCACTGACGAAATAGCATTCATTATTTAGGTACCTACATACATAATTTAGTGCATATTTGGATAAACGGTGTGTGTTCGTTGTTAACATTAATGTTTGTCTACAGTGAAGATCGGATACTTAGTTTTAGGTTAACCATATTCTCTATTTTATATAAAATAGTTTTATAGGTAAAAGTCATTTCACTTAGTGTTTTTTACTTATACGTATATTAAAACATAGGTACCTTAGGTTCCTATATTAAAATATTTTAGCTCATTAAGAATGATGAATTTCAGTATGTAGGTACACCATTTTACTTATAAATAATAAGAAATAGCTGAAGGCTTAGTCGTATCACAAAACAAGATGTGAGAAATACAGTTTTGTAAGTGTGAGTGTTATCTACACAATCCGAATACGTGTAGTATATAGTACGATGGCGGACGACCTCGCTTGCGCTCACTTGAGTCGTTTGTGGACGGCTGCGTCGTTCGTTGGTACGTTCCGAGAAGGCGTTACAATTTCTGAGAACTGGAGACAACCAAGCCGCTCCGTTCGTTTAAGAACAGGCAAGCAAATAAGCTCAGTACGCACTTGCCGCTTACACACACAACACAACACAGGCCTCGTCTTTATGTATCGGCGTTCAGACAGCTCTGTGTGCGCGCGCTACCTATTTAAATAACGACTGGCAAACGTGTGATTGAGGTAGGAATACCTATAGATCAGATATAAAATTTACGAGATCAGAAATGAAGAGACCATATAGAGAAAGCTAGAATTGTTTGTCTGATATTTGTTTATGATGTAATTCCATAGCATCCCAATGGCGCTTTTAAAACTTAAGATGAGTAAGATACCTATTCTGATGGATCTTATCAACATGTAAATATAAAATCAGGAAAGTGGTCCTGAAGGCAAGTGGGACTAACTGCTAGTGTTGTATGTTGTAATGAGACAAAGGAATCCCGGCGGCCGGCCGCCGCCCGCCGGCCTGGCGCCGCGCCAGGCGGCCCTGGCGACGCCGCCGCCGTCGGCCGCCTGCACGCCGCCAGCTTCCATCGCAGAGACCTATCACTTCACTTGACACAACTATTATAATATTGACTAACGTTTCAATATAAGTAATGCTAATTTTAGTCAAATGTAGGTATCATTTGCGTAAGAATTAAATACTTACGTTGATATTAAAATGCATGCCCAAAAATAAAACCTACCATAAGTAGGTATAAAAAACTAAAGAATATATGCTTATTGGACTTATCTTAAAATCTAGTGCTATGTGTGTACCTACTTATAAATTTGTTATTCTTAAACGCATTACAAATAGTTCGGCTTTGTTTCTTTTTTTTTTGTTATATTACCAATAAGACTCTAGGTAACTACAGCTTCAAAACAATCAATGAATTACTTGATGATTGAACTTTCTAGTTTCCTAGAAGTAGGTAAATAGGTACTTTTTGGTTATAGGGTTTATTTTTCTTCTTTGTTTACTTCTCGGTTTTTAGGCTAATCCGTATCAAAGGTTAAACTTTTTAACAGACTTCAAAAAAAGAGGTTATCAATTCGGTTGTTTTTTTTTAATGTTTGTTACCTCAGTACCTATTCCGTCATTATGAACAGATTTGGAAAATTATTTTGTCTCAAAGAGGCATACAGGACACCTATGGGGTTGTGGGATTTAAAATACTTACATAAGTAATAATGGTATAACATTGCAATGTATTTTACTTATTTTTAAAGTAATCTTGATAATAATCCTTGACCTGACAAGCGATTGGGTGAGCACCTACGCTTCGATAGTAAAATTTAAGTAGATAAGTAGGTATCTCGTAATATTTTAATATGATAGATTAAACATGGTTATTATTCGACTTCAATGAGCAGTAAATGTAAGAATGTGATTCACACATCCTATTACCTACACTTATCAAGAATTCTTACCGCGGTAAAATTGATCAGTCCACCATTATATCATTGCTGTCTTGATATCATTTGTTGACGCCTCCAGAACAAATGTCAACAAGTCCGATAGGCTGCATTTCACCCGCGCACAAGTGAATCATCGTTAATAATTGCGCGACGATCCACGCCACACGGCACACACACACAGAGACAACACCTGTGTTATCGTCACACAAGTCTCACTAGCACTCCGGTATTGCGACGCCACTTTCTTTTTAGCAAAGGATAACAATTATTACTTATACGAGTATTTATTTGTTTTGTATGCTGGAAAATATGTCTCGTTTATCGTACACTTGAAGAAGGAACAGCGTACGTTCCCGTAGCGCGGATGAGTGTTCAACTGTTTGTAATGTCGTTGGTTTGTTCGTTTCGTTCCGTTCGGCTCCCCGCACCACCCGCGTCCCTACCCGCGCGCCGCACTCTGCGCCCGCCTGTAAGTAGTGATTCATGTCGCGTTTTATCTATCTCCCTCCTTCAGCGCAACCGGATCGGTTGTTCTTCGTAATCTATTTATATGTATCTACATATTATGCACGGACTTTAACCTGCACTTTAACTACAATTCAAATCTTAGGTACTTTTTATTGTGATGATCAGATAGGAAAAGGGTCTCATTATTAAGAGTCGAGTCAACATCAAAATTAGCAATGCATAAAATTCTGATGATATTATTATCACCTGACATTTTAACTTATTTGTATCCACTTATTCTATGTTGTGGCAACGATTAGCTATAATTATGTCTTCCGTAAACAATTGGTTCTTCGTTACCTACCACCTTCGTTATATTTGATTTTCAGTTAATACCTAATGCAAAACCCTATGAAAAATGTTAAACATAGAATTTAAAGTTACTAACACGTGTTAAAAATCTTTGTAAGTTACAGACTGTGATGTGATGTAGTATTGATAGGTACTAACCAAGAAAGCGCTTGTAAAGCAGTAAATAAATGCGAGAATACCATCAAATTTTTGTTTCCTATTACTTGTATCGGCATGGCAAGCAATGTAATTTAAGTAATTTTCATGCAGCGCTGATTTCGTAACGGCTGCGCTCGACTAGAACGGGTATCGGTTTTATTTGCCACCGTCAACTACATTCTCTATTGCAGGAAAGTATTTAGCGCCATCGATAGGTAGATACTAACCATATTAATTATTATTAAGTAAAAGCATAGTTGGTAGTCTCAGTTGGTAAGTAAAAGCGTAAAGAGATAATATAGAATCAGTACCTCGTTTATAATAAGTACAATAATTAATAATTTACTGATGGCATTTTCCTATATTTAACTTATCTCGTGAACTTATTATCGGCAAGACCTCTTTATCAAAATTCTATACATTCATAGTTTACCTACACAAATAAGCCTGGCATAATACGAGCATTAATCTATATGGTCGCTGAGTTACGTAGTGATGATAATTTATTTTCAGTGAATAAACTTCATGGCACTCGGGCTAGATTCGAATGTATAATATAAACACATTATTTGCAATGATAATTGGTAAGCGCTTATCAGTATTGCGGAGGCGATGACGCACGCGTTTCGAGGATAGCACGCAGTCGTTCGATTGTGAACACAAGTTGGTCAGGAAGCGAGCAATGCTCCGACGACGACCACTACAGAAAGAAACTCGTTTCTTAACGTGTTCTGCTGTTCCAATTATGTATACATATACAGATACACTGCATATGCAGGGTCTGTACTTCATTTTAACTCTTCTGAAGTTATCTATCATCGATTCTTCAATTGGCATGTCAGTGTAGGTACCATACCTACCTGTAATGTATTTTTCATATCCAGCTTAAAATAAAAGCATTGATTTCGCAACGTCGGCCTTCACTATGAGCACCTAATGATTTCTATTTTGTTTAAAAATAAATTCATTAGGTACTAAAATAATAATTAGGTAGCTAGCCACAAAATCAGGTTTGGCCAAAACATCTCGATTCAAAGTTCAATGCGTTTCTCCGGTACTGTACCACAAAAATTGGTTGGTGTTATTCTATGACGGCTACTGTTTCGCGAATGGTATGTGAAATGCGGGGGCGCGGGGCACTTGTTGCGTTATTTAGTTGGCGTAGGTACCGCCTGTTGCCGACTGCCGACGTCACGTCACGACCTTGAGCTACCGGGGAGTGTCTTTCTGTGTGTCTCCTCATCTGACAACGCTTATACCAGATCCTACAAATTTAATAGCAATGTTGGATAACTTATTCCAGCAGCTCTTCCATGAAACATTTTAAAAACAAAAACCAGTTTCCCGGATTTTATACGTCA
Organism: Fissipunctia ypsillon; assembly: GCA_947568875.1. Taxonomy (NCBI): domain Eukaryota; kingdom Metazoa; phylum Arthropoda; class Insecta; order Lepidoptera; family Noctuidae; genus Fissipunctia; species Fissipunctia ypsillon. The sequence goes on along the minus strand of OX387644.1, from coordinate 18,459,130 downwards.
TCAAGAATATTTATTTATTTATTTAAACTTTTCACACTTAAAAAAGTACAAAGGCGGACTTAATGCCTTAGGCATTCTCTACCAGTCAACCAAGGGTGGTGAAGAGATTAGATGGCAGGTGCTCTGTTAGAAATGGAACAATTTGTACATAAATAAGTCATAAACTTATAATACACATACATACATATTTACTATAATATATACCTATATTATATACATATATTATATACAAATTCAAGAGAGAGGTTTTGAGATGACTCTACGCTATTTATTTTGAAAATAACTCCGCAATCTCCGCTTAAATGCATACCGACTGGTGGCCATCCTGATGTCAAGAGGTAGCGCATTCCAAAGAAGAATGGACTGAATATGAAAGGAAGAATGAACAAAGTCAGAAGTATGAGAAGGACAGAGTAGGAGAAGATTGTTAGAAGAACGAAGATTCTTAGCGTGTGAAGAACATAGATATTGGAAGTGAGACACTAGATAAGAAGGAGGAGTGGGTGGAGTGAGATTGTATTATGGCTCAAATTAAAACGAAATAGGTGATAGATAAGTACACATAATATAGGTACATAATTAGTCAGTTCCTGCTACTATAAATCCAAAATCAGTCTGTCAGTCTATACAGGTAAAACTTTAATCCTAGCCTATAACAGACATCCATTTGGCAACGCAGCTGTTGAATAAATTTGTGATTCCACCCGGGCGCCATGAAGTCGCGTGGGCGGGAAACCATGAAACCAGTCTTAGTGGCAACTGTAACAGGCTGAGCTTACTGGAATTTAGTAAGAATAATTAATAGAATAAGGTAGTGCGAGCGTGAAAAACATTGCACTATTGCATCTCTACCTAGAATTTAATTGATAATAAGTGTTACGTTATTATGTATTAAGGTTTTACCTTGTTTTGTTTCATGCAAGTATTACTTACAATAATAATAACTGACGTCAAATATGTGAGTATTTTTCATTGTAGGCGATACGATGCAGGTCTAGGTTCTTATTCTGAAATATGTGTCTACAATTTGCTTTCAGATTACCTACACACCTGCCTGTTATTTTTAACGTTGAAGTCTTAACATGTCTGCATAAACTATGTTTAATATCTGAGCATGGACTGCTTCATTGTACTAAACAAGTTTGCGACTAGTGCGAATGCAGAACCGACTGCGTCGTCTCCCCACCTTGCTCGGGCTTCCCTCGGAACCAGGTCATCGTTAACTTGCCCGACCGCTACGCCACCGACCGACTCGTGGCCGCCACACGCCACACCCCATCCAATCTCTGATGTTTTTGAAGTTCTCTTGGAAACTGTCATACGAAATAGGTACAGTACGTGTCTCGGATCGGATCACTGGTATCTGTTAATGAAAAATAAAATACTTATCCGATTTTAATGTTGGAAATCGGTAAATATTTTTGATGTAGGTAATTAGTTGTGCTTTTCAATTTTCTTATTTATTTTTACGTACCTATCGCATTATCTATTAGATTATCTTTTAAAATGTGAATAAATTGTCTGTTGCTAGATAATTATTTTATTTTATTTTATTTATTAAGGGATAATAAACAACATATACAACATATTTTATCACATAAGGTTAACAAAACTTAAAGTAGTAATGTTGCAGTCCACTGCATTATCCGCAGATAAGACATATTTATAGATCAGTGGTTGCCACTAGACGAGCATTACCAAAATTAAAATTAACAATACTTTGAAATAAATAAATAAGTTAATTTATAGCCAATTAAAAATTATGTAGATTATACACTCCAGACTCGTTAAGTTACTATTTATGTATTGATCACTGAACCTGACCTGATTTCCGTACGTCTTTTTCGGGTAACCACTGAAAATCAGCGCTGTGCTGTGGGTCCCTCATAGCACAGCATCATGCTGAGTGGAAGCCTTCTTGTCACAGTCATGACGTGCAGCTTCCGACTATTTCTGTTTTGAGCTCGTGATTATAATGTGGTTCTATTTTGTTTTATTTTTCTGATTATTCTTATCGTTTTGTATGCACGTGTTTCTGTGACAAATAAACCTATTTTTCTTTCTTTCTAAATCGAGCCACCGTGCAATTCCATGTGAAGTATCTTTATACCTCACATGGAATTGCACGGTGGCTCGATTATTTTGATGTTTTAGGACTATGCCTAAAACATCAAAATAATGATGAGTCAAAGAAAAGTTTTTATGCCGACATACTGGCCATCATTTTGGTGTCGTCATTGTTCCGAATTTGAATTCACGACCATTTAAAAGTTAGACTTATAACAAAAAGTGCAAGTTGGCTCGATTTAGGAGTCCGGCACCCTACCTGCGTAACACACTTACAGTAATCAGTTTCATTTTGACAGTTCAACAACATTCATTGCTTTATAATTACGTTGTTGAGCAGACAGTTTGTCTAACATATGAAGCAATGGATTAGCAATATGCTTCAAAATCGTTCAGATTGTGATTGATAGAGTGTTACGCAATTAGGGTGCGGGAGTGTATTATATCATATTCATAACTAGCTGTGCCTCGCCACTTCGTTCGCGTGGAAGTCGTAAGATACACAATATACTAAAATTACAACCACATTTTAATAAAACTCCCTCGTCCGCCGACCCCCGTCGCGTTGCATCGCCCGCCCGCGCTATTACTTCGTTTTCGCTTAGTGTTCTTTCTGACTTTTTTCTTTTTGTTCGGCTACTAGGGGTTGTAGCGTGATGTTAAATAACCTGTAACCATCCCCGAGAATTGGGCTATCAAATGCAAAAAGAATTTTTCAAATCCGACTTTTTTTGCGCGGAACCCTAATTATTTTTCGAAAATAAAAGTAGCCTAAGTTACTCCCCGTAACATCAGCTATCTGCCAATGAAAATCCCGTCAAAGTCGGTCCAGCCGTTTCGCAGATTAGCCGGAACAAACAGACAGACTGACAAAAATGTTAAAAATTGCCTTTTTGTTATTAGTACCGTCTAAATAATACTTTCAGCATTTATTAAAAAGTTGATATTTTGGCATTACAAACCGACACTTCAATTTTATTTATTCGTATAGATGTATACAACGTGGTTCTGGACGTACGACATTAAATGAATACGAGCACAGTACTAATCCATCGAAACATTTTAAAACACGAAGATTAGTAGTTAATGGAAAATTTGAAAATTGCAGTTTTCAAACAAAATAAATAGCAGAATCAACTGCATAAAAAGTAAACACGCTTTATCTACGAAAAGTCACTGACCAACGGTGCGGTGCGGTGTGCGGGGCGCGGCGGCGGCAATGTTTACCTATTATTACGGACTCAGATCTACATCATGTTGAAAAATAAGAAAATGAAAAATAATTTCCTGTGGCTAAAGTATTCATTGGATTTGATTAATTTTTTGTATACGGGTAAAGAACATGATTCTCTTTACGTGGTTTAAAGGAATGTCAATCGTCCTGTTCCACCTTGTAGATAGGTAGTTCGTGGAATATTAATTTGTTAAAAGACAGTACCTAGCTACTCAAATCCTAAGATCGAAGCCACATGATTCAGAAATCGAAATACTTCAAGATATATTATAGCACAGCAATGCTTATAACTTCCTTGCCAATTGGCGCCCTTATTATGTTAGGTACATTTAGACTACAAACATTAATAATTTTAAATTGACATTGGCAATAACAACAGCATTGGATTTAGATACAATCGTATTTATTTTGTAGTTGTGGATGATCGGGGCGTCATCAAACTTATGTAGGTACCTAGATATAAAAAAGATACCACATATTATGTATACATATACTATATATTATTCATACTTTATAAACCACTTATAATTATTATTTAAGTCACCCATTCACAGACCGACCTCGGCAAGCGTATACATCCATTACATATAGAGTCCCGTCCATGCCTCGGAAACCACGGTAAACGTTGATTCCAGCAGTCATTGGAACATCTTCGACAGTACCAGTCTTACCAAGGCTATCGTGTTACCCAGTAACTGGGTTCTGGGTGTCTGATGGCAATCGCTTCGTTTAAAATACTAGTTTTCAGCTGAATCTGATTAGACTGGAAGCTGACCCCAACTCTCAAAATAGTTGGGAAAGGGCTATAAGCAGATGATGGTTTTTCTTTTAATTTAAGCGCAATACTCATCAACTTTGTCACCTCTAACCTAGACTAGAGTCAAGAGCAGACCTATCTTAAATAAAAATAATGCTTTACTTACACCTTTGAAAGCAATTTAGTTAGGTACAGACAAACGAATTGGTTTAAAAGGAATTAAATAGTTAATACCTATGCCCTACTTATAGGGGCAATAATATAATATTAATTTGCAAAATCTTACTATCTATTCGTTTTGTTTGTACAAATAGGAATAAAAAGTTTAGATGCATTTGAGGTTTTGCCATGATACAGAATTTAGGTTCGGATAATCGGAATGCAAAGCAGGTCTAAAAGTGAGTCCGGTATTTAGGTGCCACAATCTGTGACACTAACGCTACTCTAACGCAATATTGCTTATATACATTCACATTTGTACATATTTATTCAAACTGGCATTAACAGAATGGCGTCATTCTTCGTGAATTCTGGCGTTCACGTATCAACGACCAAAATACGCCATATGTATGAATGTGACAATAATATTTATGAGTCACCCCGAGACGGGTACCACTTGACCAAATAAATAACTATTCGGTATTCACGAGTCTTTCCTCAATGACGTTCATCATTGTGATGTTGGTAAAGTTTATAGTAAATATGTAGGTACCTAATATGTATATTTTAAAAAGTGAATTACTTAGGTAGGGTTACAAATCCTACAATATGCTTCGATAAGAATTAAATAATTAAGTGAAACCAGCTAATGAAGGGCATCTATCAAACCTTTTTTTGTGACTACGTTAAAATTAAATAAGTAGGTAAGTAGGTACTTTACGAATTTATAAATAAAAGCATAATTTATAAATAATTGGCATTGTTTATAAATAAAAGCATAGAAGCTTTCTCAGCCAAGTATTGTGTTGAGAATTGAAGTGCGTCGTCGATCGGTCGGAAATTCGGGATCGTCTTTTGGATACTCGCCAGAGAGGTATTCCCGCTTCCGAGGTGCATTCTCAACGCCTACACTCATTTTATGTTTCGTACTGATCGGAAAAAACTAAATGATACAGCTCCGACGTTACTTCCAGTAAAAGCGACTCTATTATTTAACACACCATTTTACTTTACGATACTTTTGAAAATATATGTTGTGCGTGATATTACGGACGGACGCAGACCAGCCCGCACCGACGCACCATGGGAAGAGGATCGTCCGTGGTAGCGCAGACACGTCCGTCGCGGTGCGTCCAACCCGCGGCAAGTCGGTCACTTCAAAGGTGCGGTGCCAGCTTCTCTTTCATTTCGCATTTTGGAATGACAAAATGGCTTCAAATCTCAAGACGCACACGGACTGGCACGCATCATTGGAAGAGCTTTGGTGTGCGGTGCGTGGCTGTCCGTGGTCGTCGGCCGTGCGTGATAATCCACAATATCACCGACCGTGGGAAGCCAGCTTAAGGAAATAAAAACGAACCACTAAGGGCAGCTGACCTGCAGAGTGAGTTCTAAACGATCTCCGAACGCCTTGAGAATTAGAGACGTTGGCGGTACAGTCGAGGTTTTATAACGATCTCCGACTCGTTTAGTTCATATGGGTATACCTAATACCTAGGTTAGATGCTATACCTAACTGTATCGAGTCATTTAATCCATATAGAAATCAGGACTAATGAAACCAAAATAATAGGTGAGACATTATGTATGAGTCTGCGAAATGAGTGTATTTATTTTTATGTGCGGGGATGGACAGAGATTAGATTATAAACATACATACATACATTGTTGGTAAGAAACTAAAATTATCTACAGGTTAGCTATTTTTAAACGACTTCAAAAAAGAAGATCACTTCGACACGTACCTATCTAAGTTTGTAATATTATTGGAACTGCAATATATTCATCTAAGATAAATGATAATCTATTAGGGCCTCCAAACAAATATATTTATTTAGGTGTATATACAGGGTTACTGGTAACTCGACGTATTTCTTGCAGGATGTCATAGTAGGGTTAAAATGCAACAAAGTAAGCCACAAATTTTCTACCGAAATTTAGTAGTTTTTGAGTTAGTTAGATTTTTAGTTTATTTATGAAAAGTCCCAGATTAAATTATTTGTAACCAATTTAAAAATGATTTACGGCGCGACTGTACTGAAATTTAAGTTAATATCATAGTTGATGCCGTAGCAGATCTTTGTCAATAATTAAAAATTCAAAAATGACTAAAACTTTTGCGAAGATTACTAATCAAACATTTTTTTTTTTTTTGTAATATTTACCATTACTTCATAAAAAATATTGTCTAGGGCAAAAAAAAATACTACGCCTGATGTACAAATTACTAGGAAAATATCCTTGTCTTATCAGCTATTCAGAAAGGTATGATTGTCAATACTTTTGCATGTGAGACAGGGAAGAGAAGGGTTTTATGAGGAGCAGGTAAAATTGCGAGACGGTCAACCTATTGTTTCGTATTATTCGTAGTTTTTACTTGCGCTTGAACTCCAAACACTCGGCAAGCTTTGTGATTGGTCACTATTGTTATCTCGGCATGACACGGGGTGCGACTTCGCAAAATCTGGCCGTCAGCGTTAGTTAGTTTCAACTCTACGTCGCGCAAGCTCGTGTTTTATTATCTGGCTATTTTCCTAACTGTTGCCGCGTATCTTGCTCTTATGCTGTGCTGTGCCTTCTTAAGTGCTGACTATGGCTGCATATTCTAATCCTGAATACGCTAGCATAATGTACTATTACGGACTTTGTGACGGTAACGCTGCTGAGGCGTGGAGAGAATATCAACTTCGCTTTCCCAACCGCCGACTCCCATACGTTACTGTCTTCAGGCTAACTTATCGTCGCTGATCTGTAATTGGCAGCGTCCAAAGAAGCAGGCAGATTGACACTGGTTGTTCCCGGAGATATACGGTTGAGGATGAGAAGCCGATTCTTCAACGTTTTATTGACGATCCCAACATTTCGATAAACATCGTAGCGCGTGAGCTTGATATGTCACAATGGAAAGTCTGGTCTGTAGTTCACTTGTCAGGCCGACATCCATACCACTACCAACCCGTCCAGTAATTAGAAGAGGGAGATCCGCCGAGACGGCTTAAATTTTGTCGTTTTGTGCTAAGTGCCGACGCCGAAGGCGAAAACTTTTTAAAAACATTCTGTGGACCAGGAGTCATGTTTTGACCGTGGTATCACAAATATGGTCACAAATTATCACAACTTACATTACTGGACACCGAAGGCAGAAGCAAACCCTAAGAAACTGAAACCAACCGCATCCCAGCGTAGGTTCTCTCTTAATGTTTGGCTGGGTATTATCGACAACAAGTTAATTGGCCCACATTTTTTACCCCGAACACTATATGGGGAACTTTATGAAGATTTCCTAAGAAATCATTTAACAGCACTGCTCACGGATGTACCGGAAGAAAAAAGAGCAAACATGATTTATCAACATGACGGACGTCCAGCCCACTTCCAAATCACAATTCGACAATTGCTGGATGAAAACTATCCAAACCGATGGATAGGCCGCGGTGGGCCGATTCAGTGGCCTGCACAAAGCCCTGATCTGACGCCGCTAGACTTTTACTTCTGGGGTCATATGAAAGACCTAGTTTATGTGACCCCAGTAAATTCAATTGAAGAACTAAGGCAGAGAATAACAGATGCGGCGGACCAGATGAGGGCAACAATAACATCAAGTATCACAAAAACCGCAGTAAGAAAGCGAATAAGAACATGTATTCGAAACCGAGGGAAGCACATCGAACAAGACGTGTGAAATGTGTGTAATTCATGTTTTTAAATTGACATTGATTAAAAATAATAATAATGTTTACGAAATATCGAAGTGAGCGAGCATACGGAGCAGACGTGTTACTAGTTATTTTACTAATTATAAACTTTGCAGTAGTTTAAAGTAAACGAAATAAAACTTTAATTACGAACATGAGCTTATAGACATCGTCGATTATTGCAAAAACCTAAGAGTGAACTTCGGCCGTTTAGCGAATACGCGCATACGCAGTAAGAGGCGCCCTTCACCTCCTCGGGTAAGCGAGACAAAATTATTTTTTTTGCTCTTTCACACTCACGGCAGCGTAAGCTGTGTGAAGCAATAGTACACATTATTGACTCTTAAATACACATAGTACGAAAAAGAATCGTCTATTATGAGTCTAAGAAGGTCTCCACAAAAGAGCGGTGGATCGCAACCCGACTTGACAAAATTAAAAGATGTCGCAGACCCAAAATAACACAGCGCAAGCGCAAACAGCCAGGGACGGATTGTGATTGCAATACCGAATTGTTTGAGTTTCGTAAAGAAATAAAAAAATTATTCGAAACTTTCGTAAAATCTCAAAAGGAAAGTTTTACCACCTTACTTGAATACATATTCCAAATCAAGTCAAAAGTGGACAACATTCAAGCCATTGCTGACCACCTTGTTCTGGAGCATAAAAAAAATTATCAGTGAAGTTTCTGACATAAAAAGCAAAAGTCTTGAGACTGATGACAAGATTAAAAGCTTGGAGAATGATCTCAAACAGTTAAAAAGGGAAACTGTTTTACATACTAAACTAATATAGTTCAATCGGGAGAAAGTCTTCTTTGAGAAATCTTTGAAGAAAGACAGGCATACGACAATAGGGAATGTATTAAATTACTAAAAATCTGTAATGAAAAGTGAGCCGCAGCCTATAAAAGTTATGAGACTTGGAAAATATAGCCCGGGTGTTAGCCGCGCTCTGATGGTATGATTTAAGTCAGCAGTGGAACCTAAAAAAATCCTCCAAAATAGAGGCAATATACTGGACGAACAAATTAAAATTTCCTCAGAAAAACCCCTATCCAACAAGCACACATGAAACAGTTACGGGACGAGGTTTTAAACAGACAAAAACAAGGAGAAGATAATCTCAAAATAAAATACATTAAAAAAAACTAATAGACTTAAAACATTCTACTAATACTAAGAGCAAAGATAAAATTACTTACCAAATATTACAAAATTATGATGATCTGGAGACGGGAAGATGTCCCTTTAATTTTTTCTACTATAATATTAGAAGTATTGTAAAGCCTGGCAAATTGGATGAGCTAAAATGCATCTTAAAATCTTTCAGTATGCAAATACATGCTATACCTACTTTTGACAAGAGACCTGGATTAAATCCGAAGAAGAAGAAACTTATATGGAAATTCCTAATCATTCACACTATTATAATATTACAACGAACAGAAGAGGCAGAGGAGTGTCGATATACATTCACAACAACATCAAACATTACCCGAGTCAACAAACATACATTAACGGAAACAACTTTCTATGGGTACATACCGAAAAGTATAAGATGGATATTGGTTTAAACTTTTTGGATGATTTTGAAATTCAGCTACAACAGAGGAATCGGGCCTTTATATTTGGTGATTTCAACATAAACCTATTAACAAACGATAAATATAAAGAAACAATACAAGAAAATGGATTTTACATCATAAACAAGATTGACATCAAATATTCCACTCGAACAACAGCCACCACAAACAGCATTAATCGATCATATTATAACAAACTTACTACCTCAAAATGATCCCCAATGATCTCGAATGATCCTCCGTTATGTCGAAAATACTGCAGCATTAATTTTGAAATAAATATATGGTAAAGTTGAGGATTAATGTTAAGTACAATGTTTGCCGAAAACAAGATTCCATAAAATTTTCTCGATACAAAAAAATTCCAAAGTTACCTCCAAACCGAACAATAAACCGCTGGTATTCAAAAAAATACTTCAAATTAGATCATGAAACTTTGCATACTAACTGAACTAACTATAAAGCAGGTCGTATGTTTTTTTTTTTTTTTTTAATTACCTACTATTATTTTCACCGTAAAAAGCAACCTAAACTGTCGGCGCTCCCTGCCGCCCAGCACCGCACTCAGTCCCGCTCTCACTCAGCCCGCGCGCAGTATCGTGCGAGCGAGATAAAGAATGAATTTTAGCTGAGGTAGTAAAGGCTCGTACACGACAACAACTTTAATGTAGCAGTGATGGATTTGGCGATCTCTGACCATCAACAAATTATTCTAGGGTTAAAAAACTGTAAGCCTGAACCACCAGCCAGATTACAATTTGATAGTATCAATAACAACAAACTTTATCAGCTTGCTAAAGACTCCTTTACAAAAGAAAGCCACGATTATAACATGATAGAACAAACTATCAAAACCGTAGTAAAGACAAACACGACTCAAAAATTAAAATTCAAAATTTAACACAAGATGACTGGATTCATAATACTATAATAACTAAAATAAACACAAGAGAGAAATATTGGAGAGAACTAAAAAAGAGTCCAAAAAATGTAGTCCTAAAGACCTCTTTAAAAAACACAGAAATGAAACTATTGCATTAATTGCTAAAACCAAAAAAGACTACTATTATCACGCATTCAAAAAGCTAAATAACAATCCTAAACATATGTGGAAACTTATTAGGTACCTTATGCAAAAATACAGTTAAACCAGACCCCAGTCCTCCAAAACAAATGACGGTCGCAGGTTTAGTTACTGAAGGTGGTGAAGTATGTGAACAGTTTAATACTTTTTATGCCACAATACGTCCCCAATTAGCAATGCAAATTCCCTCAAAATATCATACTAATCATTTTAACCTAGAAAGCAAAGCTGATGAACAACTTTACACCATGCACTGAGAAAGAAGTACCTAGCTAAAATAATAAATGCCCTAGACTCAAATTGCTCAATATAGACAAAATCGGTACAAAAGTAGTGAAATGTATAAAAGAATTTCTCATTCCAGCCTTAACAATGACTCTCTCTAGTCTCTGCGCAGGCCACTTTCCAGACGAACTTAAAATAGTGAAAGTCACACCCATATACAAATCAGGAACGAAGACAGATCCTAGTAACTACAAGCCTGTGTCAGTGTTACCCGTAATTTCTAAAATTTTCGAGTAGATGTTTAAACAAAATAAAATTTCTTTTTTAACGGCAATACGGCTTTCGTCCAAAATCAAATACTTTATCCGCCACTGTAGATCTTATTACCAAAATCAGAATGCATATTGATGGAAAAAACTAGGCCTTGGCATATTTATAGACCTCAAAAAAGGACACAAAAAGGGATGAATATAAATGTGAATAAGACGAATGTCATGGTGTTTGAAAGAGAAAAGGACGTATCGATGTGTGATGTGAAAATAAATGATAAAAGTGTGGAGCAAGTACCTAAGTGAGTTTGTATATTTGGGGAGTCTGTTTACAAGGGATGGAAAGATTGATGAAGATGTGGAAAGGAGAGTATATGCGGGAAATAAAGTGAATTTGCTATACATGCGATTGTGACCAACCAGTTAATGTCCAAAAAGCCCCGACTGGCTGTTCACATTTGGTGTGCTGGTGCCTATGCTTATGTATGGTAGTGAATGTTGAGTGTGGCAAAAATGCATGAAAATAGAATAAACGCTGTGGAAATGCGTTCCTTGCGAAGCATGTGTGGTGTAACTATGAATGATGAGAGGCTGAGGAATGATGTGATAAGGCAACGGTGCGGTTTAAAAGAAGATGTAGTGAAAAAATTGAAAAGAGTATGCTTAGATTGCTTAGATGATTTGGTCATGTTGAGAGGATGAATGAAAATCGACTAACAAAAGGTATTAACACAGCAGATGTGAGTGGAAACGCCGGGAGGGAACGCCCTAGGAAGACATAATTATAGTGATCTTATTGGTGATGTTCTTCAGAATGGTCAGGTCCGTAGTACTCGCAACCGGCGTACGTGTATGGCCAGATGTATGAACGTAAAGGCTCCTGCAAACAGGCGCGACACGCGACGCGAATCGCGTGCGACACAAAGGCACCGCTCGTCGCGCGACACGCGGTGCCTTTGTGTCGCGTCGCGTGCCGCGCCTGTTTGTAGGAGCCTTTAACGAGGCAAAAGGAGTGTGTAAGGAGCGTAGCAGGTGGCGTTCTGTAGTTTCTGCCTACCCCCATGGGAAGAAGGCATGAGTTGAGTAAAAAGAAATTACTTAACTAAAAACTATGAAATAACTTTAATTTCGGAAGTCGCTGTCTTGGGATCTGTATTTTAGTTTTTTGCCACAAAACAAATGGTCACAATCCGATTAATAGTTTCGGAGAAATGCGTGGACAAACAACATACAAACGTACATACACCTATTAACTTTTGTATATTTGTTTGGAAGCCCTAATAGATTATCATTATGTCAATATATTACAGTTCCAATAATATTACATACTTACATACGTGTCGAATTGAAAACCTTCTTTTTTGAAGTCGGTTCAAAAAAGTACTTACTTATTTTTTTTTTTATTAAATCGAATTCAAAAAGAAAGTAACTCAAAATTATGAACTAAAATACAGATCCCAAGACACCAACTTCCGAAATTAAAGTTATTTCATAATTTTGATTTAAAAGATAATTTTATTTGTCAAAACAATCAATCAATTTGTCAATTTTGAAGTCAATTTATTTTTTTTTTAATTATGGGTTTACACAGAATAGAACTACACTCCCGTCTATCACTTGTTTTTTGTCTGATAGATAATGCCGGATTCTGTGAAACAAGTCCTAATAATTATAATTAAATTTACTTGTATACTTCACAACATTATTTAGTACTTACATTTACTTAGTTTATGTAGTGCACACCATAATTAATCGTTTTTACGGTTCTCGTACTTAGTAGGTAGCGATAAACACAATATAAACAGCTCACCAACCGTAATCTTATTTCGTTGACGCAAATATTTTCGATAAACTTGCTAAAAAGTATTTATATTCAACTTCAAATCAGTCACTGATAAATAGTAGGTATAAAGATGGTGATAACAACATAAGACAGTGCTTTATGCCACGCGTATCGTATTGTATGATTAAAGAAGTATAATTCAGTCCCATCAGAGAACTATTTATCGATTTCTTAAATAAAACGTTCAATAATTTTAAGTGTTTAAAGGAGGACAATTTAAAGAAAAAATGTAACTGAAATTTTTACTTATCTATATCTGAAGTTTTTAATGAAAACATTTTATCTTATCTCATTAGCATTTTTATCCCGATCCTGACAACTAGCATCTCTTATTTTGACCACATAATGAAACATTTCGGCGACATAACTTTTGAAAATAGCGCTAAGTTCAAAATAGCATTTTTTTTTAATGAATTTAGAAGCTGCCATTTTTGATAGTCATTTTTTACAGACCTATTGCATCAAATAATGATTTCTTAAGAATAAAAATTCATTGCAGAATACAATAAAAGTTATTTCGTGCTATTACAGCCATTAACAAAAAAGTAATGATGACTTAAAAGCGAGATTTCGGGTAATTTAATGTTGGACATGGGGTCTTTGGGTGAAACCTAGCAAATGACCCCCCCCCCCCCCCCCCAAATTGTGTCGGCCCATGCGCCAAACACCCTACACGTATTACATAATCAGCCTATAATGTTCCCACAACTAGGACACAGGCCTTAGGAGCCTTACGGCCGAACCCAATAACCTCACCAGTTTTGGCATACTGGAAACAGAAAAACCTATCTATCTATGGTTTTAACGTCCCAATAATCTATAAGAGATTATGGAATCTTTCCGGCCTGACATAAGGACAGAGAGAATTATACTGTCTACCATCAATAGCGATGTGACTTTTACTGAAAATAGGTTATTGGGTCCAGCCGTTAGGAGATAAGTTATCAAAATACGATAAAACAACTAACTTTAAAGTTTAAAAAATTACGAACTTTCGCCCCCCTGTAGAGTATGAGTGTATGGGGGAAGCGCTAAGGTAGCCCGCGAAATTCAAATTTTCTTACGAGTTTTGCGATTTGCAGCTCGGTGTCTGGGTGTATGTTGATCAAAGTATGATACGCGACTGTAACAAATTTGTAATTACAGAATTATAATATTAGAATTAGTAATACAATTCCTTAAATTAGTATATGATCCTGAAATGTTAAGATTTCATGAAATAGTCATTCAATAGACTTACTTGGTCTTAGAGAGTTGTATTGATGACTTTAATGATTATAATTCTGTAAACTCATATTTGTTACGGTCGCGAATCATATTTCAATGAACATACAACCTAATACTGATCTGCAAATTGCAAAAAACGTAAGAAAATTTGAATTTCGCGGGCTACCCTGGCGCTTTCACTCTGGTGAAAGCGCCAGGGTAGCCCGCGAAATTCAAATTTACACACACATGACACAGCTAACTTTTATTTATAAACAGAAATCTAAGTAGGTACCGATTTACAGGTTCTTATAAACAGAAATCTAAGTAGGTACCGATTTCAACTTCAAAAATTACGAACTACCATAAAAAAGCAGTTTTATGTTCTTCCAAAATCGAGGTCACGGTTCCTTTGGCCAATTTACTCTACTATTCATAGTTTTGGATTTCGCCTGGAAGCAAAATATAAGTATATAATAGTACCTGAAGTCCTATTTCACTGATTTTTTAGCTTCACCGCCATCCAAAATAAAATTTTGTTTAGTATGTTAGTTCCTACTAATTAATGCATTAGGTATAAAGTTTCGTTAATGGCCGCTGAAAAATCAAAAGGCACCAATTTTGGTCATTGCCCTTTCATGCTTCTAGACTCAGCGGTAGGCTGTCGTTGTCTGTCAGAACTATTTTATTAGAACCAACCTGAATCGACCATCAAATTGTAAGCAGCCTACAATAAACCCAACTATATTGGGGTCGGCTTCCAGTCTAACCAGACGCAGATGAGTACCAGTATTTTTACATGGAGCGACTGCTTAACTGACCTACACAACTCAGTTACTGGGTAACGCGATAGGTAGTCCCTTGGTAAGACTGGTTGTCAGACTTTCGGGCTTCTGACTACCCGTCACGACTGTCAAAGATATATAGTTACGAATGAGAGCCGGAACAGCTACGACGGCAATAGCTTAACGTGCTTTCCGTGGCACGGATGGGTCTCAGTATGAAATGGGTGGTCACCCATCCACGGACCGACCTCGGCAGCGTACCTTAACCTTCTATCGACCCGTGCGGCCGTTATTATTTAGCCACGAACCAGAGCATAAAAAATATCCAAAAAGTACCGGTGGTATTTTGCTGGTCTTAACAAATGTAATAAGTACCTAGGTACCTATGACTTCATTATTCATCCGTTGCCACTGTTGTGTAATTGTGGAATATTTATGATTGTGTTGATTACTTCATCAATGACAATAGATATGTAATTGTAGCTGTTAAACATACTGTTATAGTATTTGATAAACAACTAGCGAAAAATATTCGGCCAAATGTTGTATTATAAGATTCCCAACAGGCAATGCGAACAAGTGATGTTCGCATTGCCTGTTCGGAATCTTATCAATATTGGTCATTTATTTATCGGTAGCTTAAATTCAATGTCTTTCATTCTCGTAGGTGTATAGAAATAGTACCTAATAAGAAGTACCTACTTAGTTGTTTATAGTTCCATCCTACATCCCTTTTCGGAGCTTAAGGGGGAAGCTCCAGGTAGCCCGCGAAATTCAAACTTCCTTATGTTGTTTGCAATTTGCAAATCAGTAATAAGTTGTATGTTGATTAAAGTACTGTAATGATCTGCCGGGGTAACAGGGGACCGAGCAGATCACTACGTGTGTCCGTGTCTGTTATATAGTGTAAGATATGTAAGTTACTGTGTGGGGGAGAGAGCCGACACTACAAACAGAGATACATGGGTGCACTATAATTATTTTAATGGCTTACAGAAAGCTCGTTACAAGTACAACGTAATACTAGCACTGACTCGATACAAAAACAATTTTCCTAACCAGTCATTTTCAAACTATTATATTTAAATAAAACCAGTGTTTGTCTTATCAGCCAATCAAACAATTCGCGAAGATTTCATGCTGAAGGCAGGCCCGATTAAAGCCTCTACAGTACCAATCATTCGCGACAGTAACAAATATGCATTTACAAAACTGTAACCATCAAAATCAGTAATACAACTCCATAAGTTTGTATAATCCTAATTGTTAACGATTTCATGAAATAGCATTATTAAATTAAATATCATATAATAGAATATTAAATATCATTTAATAGAATTACCTGGTCTTAAAGAGTTGTATTGATGATTTTAATTATTATAATTCTATAAATACATACTTTTTATGGTCGCGAATCATATTTTGATCAACAAACAACCTAATACTGACTTGCAAATTGCAAAAAAACTTAAGAAAATTTGAATTTTCCGGGCTACCTGGCGCTTTCGCCTTAAATTGCAAAAATATTTGAATGACTTTTTATCAGTTCATTTAGGTACTTAACATACGTTTCTATGGAGCTACCTACCCCTTATTAACATGGCCATTAGGGAACCAAAACACTAAACCAAGCCTTGAATCTCAGATTTGTTTAGAGTGATGCATATATGGAGCGACTGCCTGTCTGACCTCCACAAATCAGTTACTGGGTAACGCGATTGGAACCCCCTGTCAAGACTGGTTGTTAGACTTTCGGGACTTCTGAAATGGGCCCAACGGCTTAACTTGTTTTCCGACGCATGGAGGAGTCTCGGTATGTATTGGATGGTCATCACCATCCACGGACCGACCTCGGTAAGCGTAGCTTAATCTTCGACTCGTGCAGCTGATATTAACTGATATTTTGGTTTTGTTATAAGAAAGGCTAAAAACACCTTCATCTATACACCTATACAAATAAATAAAATTGAATGTTTGTAATGTTATTTTGCATGCATGTATGAACATATTAGGTCCTTACATATGAAATTGGCGTTTTGTACGGGAGGAATATAAAGTCAATTTTTTTTTTGTAAAATATATTTAATTAATCAACTTTGAAGGCGGTTTGGACTGCCGCATCGGAGTTGAATTTTTTTCCTTGTAAGAAGTTGTCCAAATTCCGGAAAAAATGGTAATCTGCTGGAGCAAGGTCCGGGGAGTACGGTGGATGTCGCAGACATTCCAATTGTAGCTCATCTAACTAAGTGGTTGTTTGTTGTGCAGTGTGTGGTCTTGCGTTGTCGTGAAGCAGCAGTGGCCTAGAGCGATTGACCAATCTCGGTTGTTTAGCAGCTAGTTCTTCCTTCATGGTTTGCAGTTAGTTGCTGACAATAGATATCTGCCGTAATCGTTTGGCCAGATTTTAGAAAGCTGTAGTGAACGACACCGGCGCTAGTCCACTAAACACTCACAAGTAACTTTTTCTCAGTCAATTTTCGTTTAGGGTGGGATTTGGCTGGATCTCCAGGGTTCAGCCATTGCGACGAGCGCTTCCGATTATCGTACAGTATCCACTTTTCATCACAAGTAATGATACGATTTAAAATCCCTTCATTATTGTGTCGGTTGAGCAAAGTAACACAGCAGTTGACGCGTGTTTGCAAGTTCGATTCACTCAATTCATGAGGTACCCATCGTTCAAGTTTTTTTACTTCCCGATTTGCTTCAAGTGGATTAATACAGTTTTATCACTTACCCGGAAGCCTGCAGCTATCTCTGAAGTGCTTTGTGATGGATCCGCTTCCAAAATAGCCTTTAATTCTTCATTTTCCTCTTTGGTCTCTGGCCGCCCACGGGGTTGGTTCTGAAGGTCGAAATTTCCAGAACGAAAACGTTGAAACCAAAAACGTACAATGCTTTCTTTTGCGACACCAGCGCCGTACACATCATTAATCCTTCGAGCTGTTTCTGCAGCACTGGTGCCACGGTAGAACTCGTACTCGTAAATATACCGATATTTCATGTTTTCCATTGTGCGGTAATAAGCGACGCCAAAGAAAAAAATAATGAGGAAAAAACAAATTGACTGTTTTCAAAACTCAAATGTACCAGCTAAATGAATTTATAAATTTGAATTTGGAATTCTTAACCAAAGAGGAGATATTTCAGATCAAAGTGGTCAGTACGACAAAACCTAATTTCATATGTAAGGACCTATTTTTAAAATTTTTGTCTGTCTGTCTGCTTGTTCCGGCTAATCTCCGAAACGGCTGGACTTTCATTGACAGATAACAGAGGCAGAGTAACTTGGGCTACTTTTATTTTAGGAAAAGAATTAGGGTTCCGCGCAAAAAAATTAAAACCCATGAAATTGTGAACAAAAACTCGGATTTGAAAAATTTTTTTTTGCTTTTGGTAGCCCAATTCTCGATGATGGTAATAGGCTACTTCACATCACGCTACGACCCTTAAGAGCCGAGCAAAAAGAAAAGTCTGTATGATCGCTAAGCGAAAACGAAGGAATATCGCGGGCGGGCGATGCAACACGGCGGGTTGGAGAACGAGGGAGTTTTATTAAAATGTGGCTGTTATTTTAGTATATTGTGTATCTTACGACTTCCATGCGAACGAAGTCGCGGGGCACAGCTAGTTATAACTGTTGAGTGTTGTTCAGTCAGTATGCAATTCTCAGAATACCCCCGAGCACGCGCTGCTCGCTCGCCAAACACGCCGGGCGAGACGCTCGAGCTTACTTTATAATAAACATACTACCTAGGTACATACGTAACCTTTTCACATTTACGATTCCGATATTTCCAAGAATCTTCTTCGATTCCCTCTATAATAGTGAGGAATTATTTTTACTAGATAGGGGCATTGCTGCTGTTTCAATTCTCAGTATTTGAATAAAAAAGCAAGCGATTGTTTTTCAGAAAATAAATGGCGTCTAACTAGTTTCTCACCACCCTGGCTTATTGCCGTTGATTAGAGTTTCCAGTGAAAATATCGTATTAATTGTATACCTAACTGAAAAGTACAAACTAGAAAAAAGACTAAAAAATACTAGCTAATTGTTATTTCTGCTTACTGTTCATAATGTAGATCGTTCGTTATTTAAAAATCTATATTAACAAGATTCAGTAAGTCAGTTGCTGAAAGGTTTTTAGCAAAATAAAAACCTTAATAGGTTTTTATTTTGCTAAGGCAAAGTCACAGTTAATGAATTTAAATGATTGGTAACTTTTTAGACATTTATGTAGGTACGTTAAAACGAAAACAGGGTGAAATTTTTGGATGGCTAGCGAATTCCGAAATATTGTGAATTTATGATCAAATAGCAAATTTAGGAACTATGGGATATTTTTAGTGAAAACGGTTTTTGTTTTTTGTTGTTTAGCTAAGAATAAAGACCGATATTTTTTTACGAATATGTACTTCCAGCTCACCACCAACATCACGCGGCGACAGCTGCTTTATCACGCTAAGGTTGGTTGTCCTTGTCACTTGCACGTCATAAAACGGCAAGGTCTATTTTGTCTATTACAGTCAACAACCTATATTATCAACTTATATATTATTGAAGTTTCAATTTTGATACTGGGAATTGTTGTCATAATAGAATCTATCTGTTAAAATGTTCGTAATAGGTAAGTCCGAATTAGGTTTTTATGGAAAGAAATAATAAAAGTTTTCCGGAAAGAGTTAAAATTCGAAAAACTGGACATCCTATTTCTATGGGATTTTATATGAGAGGACAGGACAAGGTGTGTCGGGTCCAATAGTAGGTAATAAATATATTTTGACCTCTAATGGTGGTTGTTTCAGACTTTTCGGTAATTTGGAATATATTTGTTGTCAGAGTCAGAGTTAGGTAGGTATTGATGTCGACCGGGTTAGTTACATTTTTGACCACGATCATTAAATCCTTTTAGCGCCATACGTTGAATAGAATCGCACTGTCGCGCGCACTCTAAGCAAAGTTGGGTCTGCACCTGCACGCTAGCATATGGTAACAACGTATTGATATCGAATTGATCACATGTTAGCTACGTGAGAACACTTTGGTACTGCTTAAAATTCACTAATTACTACCCGGCGTTGTTCCCAATGACCTCTATGACACTTACATAATTAATTTACTAATGTAAATACGTACTTGGTTAACACTAAAGTTATTTACCTAGTTAGGTTCGTTAAAATTATTTTAAATGCACGAAGCAGAATTTTATCGTGAGGGGCAACCCAGAAAGTTACTACACCTTTAACGTGAACGTATAAAATGCACCTGGCGAGTGTTGGAATTTGATACCCAAGTTATGCCTTCACATATTGGCATATTGATGATTTAACACTAGGAATATTTATGGAAATCGCATAGGTATGTACGCTAGCATTAACATTAATTATGCTAGTAGAAAACGAAATAAACCACTCCTAATATTCAAAGGGGATCGAAACTCTATACAAATAAATAAAATTGAAGTGTCTGTTTGTAATGACCAAATAACAACTTTTACTAAATGCATATGAAAGTATATACGGTAGGTACTTATAACAAAAAAGAAGTTTTTAACATTGTGTCTGTCTGTATGTTCCGGCTAATCTCCGAAACGGCTGGACCGATTTTGACGGGACTTTCACTGGCAGATAGCTGATATTACAGCGGGTAACTTAGGCTACTTTTATTATTTTAGAAACATAATTAGAGTTCCGCGCAAAAAAAATTAAAACCCATGAAATTATGAACAAAAAGTCGGATTTGAAAAATTATTTTTGCATTTGGTAACCGAAGATAGTTATAGGCTAATTAACATCACGCTATAACCCTTAGGAACCGAACAAAAAGAAAAAGTCAGAAAAAACACTAAGCGAAAACGAAGTAATAGCGCGGGCGGGCAATGCAACGCGCCGGATCGGGGAACGAGGGAGTTTTATTAAAATGTGGCTGTTATTTTAGTATATTGTGTATCTTACGACATCCACGCGAAGTCGCGGGGCACAGCTAGCTTCGATCAATAATAGCACTAGATTCCCGATAAGCGCTTCAAAAACGGCCCGAAAAATAAGTGCACAAATACTTTTGTGGTCTTATTTCAAATTAGTATGGTCCAATCATAGCCAACGTGAAGACATCAAAATGCCGCAGTGCGCGTTGAAAAACTGTGTAAATAACCACCGTAACACCAACATTTTGGAGGGAATATGTTTTTTTCGGTAAGTTTATATTATTCAGTATTTTTCTGAATAATATAAAAACCGAATTAAATAGTAAATATAAATCAAATTGCAAATATTATGATTGGTTGACCAATGTTTGCGACAACGCGCCAACTATTGTAACAAACATCGACTGTTCTGGAAAAGGAAATGCATGGAGTAGTATTGTTAATTGATATGTTATTTTTGTTTGTAGATTTCTACGGCTCGTGACTTGTGGCTAAGAAATAACAGCCGCACGGGTCGATCGATCAAGTTAAGCTACGCTTGCCGCGGTTGGTCCGTGGATGGGTGACCATCTTTACATATCAAGACCCCTCCGTGCCTCGGAAAGCACGTTAAACCGTTGGTCCTGACTGTCATTCGTGTATCTTTGACTGTCGTTACGGGCCGTCAGAAGCCCGAAGTCTGTCAACCATTCTTACCAAGGGGTATCGTGTTACCCAGCAACTGGGTTGTGGAGGTCAGATAGGCAGTCGCTCCATGTAAAATACTGGTATTCAGCTGCATCCGGTTTGACTGGAAGCCGACCCCAATATACATAGTTGGGAAAAGGCTAGCAGATGATTTTGTTTGTAATTTCCTAGCGATCTATTTCGCATTTAAAAGGAGAAGGGAAAGACTCCATAGTCTCCTGGGCCCAGGTGTTAACTCAATCAAACTAGCCTTATTTGTAATAGGATATAATAACAAGGCCTCACTGAAAATTTGATGAAATTTGGCTATCCATGAATCAAGTTATGTGAAGTATAGTAAAAGTGAGGTTACATTATAACATTTTAGTATTTTGATGTTATTTGCGAAATAGTTTTCAATGGCTTCGGTTGTGTAATGGTTTTATGCATGGAGTGCAAGTAGTGATCCTCCATGTGTGACGTGTCGAAAATCCGACACGTTTGGCACGCCCTGAACAGTCGCTACAGTTGAAGACAAGTCTCTATATCCAATATCCTGCACTTAGAAGCAGTAGGTACTTTTTAAAAAAGGGAGAAGAGGAAGTAAAATAAAACACCAATATACGAGGTGGAGATGACAATAGAACAAAAAAATAAACTTTATATACCTAATAACGTTACCAGTCTGCATACAAAAATTCAATCAAATATATCCAATAGTTTGGTCACTGGAGATTATTTTTCATTTTTAAGATTTTCTACATGACGTATCTGTTAACAGATCAGCACCGACAGGTTAAATACATCTGCAGTAATGTGCATCTGTATAAACCCAACATGTTGCCAGCTCGCTACCCCTTCGCCAAATTTATTCTTAAGTTTTATTTCCCGATGCGAATTAATGCATATTATACCTTATGCTAGAGGCATAAGAGTCATAAAGCGTGGCATTAGATAATAAAAGAATGCATAATAGCGTTATTACTGCAAATGTTACGCACTCATGTCAATCGAAAATTAAGTATGTGCGATAGGGTTATATGACAGATAATAGTTCGTTTGTTTCTACTTCGCTTTCTTGCCGGAACCTGCAAAAAATGATGTAGGTGACTGCACTGGTCAGTGTGTCGCGGCAATCCTGTGACGTCGTACGCGTCATAGTTTTGCATCGCAAGCACACGTGTTTCGGCGTAAGATGTATTATATTGCGCAAAATTGGACGCTTTATTTTTATAGTGACAAGTAGTAATAGGTAATAGTGACAAGTAGTAATAGGTACATACCTAGATTAAATTGTTAAGTGAATTGCGCGAAATTAGACGCTCAGTACATTATGTGTAATCGTTTTTTTTTTTTAAAATAATGATGCCTCATTTTAGTTACACAGCTTCGGAATACATCGACATGATTTTAATTTATGGGGAAGGTCACGGACACGCCGAGGATACGGGAAAATGTATCCTTAATCCTGCATTTGGATAGTGCTACTCTAGTCTGTAACAGTGACCCGAGACGAACGAATTTTAAATTATTTTAGACAGAACCCAACATTACTAGCTAAGTGATTGAACAGTGATTGTGATTAATAATTACTTGAGGGTGACTGACTATTCGGTTAATAAAATTGTGATTCGTAATTGTTTTTATTGAGCATTAATAATATTAAATATGGCGCTAAAAGACCACGTCGGCGCGCGTCTCGTCAACGCGACACACCACCGATACGCAATACACAATTGACAGCGCGCTGATAGTCCTTTATAATATGCAAAGCCGAGGTCGTGGGGTTATACAATAAAACATAGAAAATACGTGCGCACTCAGAACGAAAGAAAACGAACGAATCAATGAACGCCGATTTTATCTGCCTGTCATCTGTCAGGCGGTGACCAGTGTTACCAACTGAAGAAAAATTAAAGGAACTTGATTCGCTATAAATCGATTCCACGAAACGATTAATAAGCACTTGTCACTCGATTTTCATAGATATTCTGAGATTTTACCGAATTATTCAATATCGATTACTAAGAATTCAGGTATGTATTTAATTGATTATTAAGTTTCATAATTTAACTTTTCTCGCTTCCTAGATAGAAACATGGTACTGTATTTTGTAATCTTCTTTAGAAAAATATAACGGTTTTGTTAATACACATTTCATCTAGTTAACTGCTGGGCCCAAGATTTCCCATCTCCTTTTTTTATTACTTCTAAATTGCGTACAAAAGTAGACGCACCAATTTTTTTATACGGGTGGGTTGATTACAATGAGCCAACCCTCACAGTCGCAAACAATCATTAGCAATGTCGTAATATAATAACTAAAAATTGTACTAGTTTTTTAGCCCTACTACTTTTTTAAATCGGTCAAAAATATTTGCCACCATACAAACGAACCTTCGCCTAAAAAAATATATATTCTGCAACTCTACGTCTTTTAATACTTACTGTGTTCGCATTGAAATGTAATACCATACGTCTAATTCCAAAATAGAGTAAGCACGAAATTGCCAACAAAATGTTTTTAACCTTATTGCTTAGATGTTAAGTTTCATTTTAGAATAAATATTTTTTCACTAATTAAAAAAATGACTTTTTATTTTCGAGCGACATTTTGTATTGCTTTCCGATGATAGAAAGACCTAACAAAAATATTCTGCAATCGTGATTAAACTTTATGCTTGAGTGATAAGGTTTATTATTATAAACTGAAGTTGTTAATGTTATTAAACATTGTTCTATATTTCGTAGTACGAAATATAAATGTTTTAAATGTGTGTAAACACGTGGCCACTTGAGCGACTTATTTTTGTTCCTGATCCTTTGTCTAGTGCTATTATTGATCGAAGACAGCTAGTCTAAAATATATGGATAGAATAGAAGACACTTATAAACAAAACATGTTCCGGAATATGGTACCCTACATTGTCATTTTGCCGAGATATTCGTTGGAAAAGTTCCTATAGTGTTCTCGTCTTGCAGTGAGACAATATTGGCTAGTAAAAGTAAAAAAAAAATGAGTATGCTGAAATTAACGATTACTACCAGTTTTTGTTAAATCTGTCTGATGCTATGGCTACATTGTCGCGATAACGCGAACTAAACTTCGCGCGCACTCTGTTGTAAACGAGACCTCGAGCGGTGTGCGAGAGAGAGGGCGCGAAGAGTAGTTCGCATTATCGCGACAATGTAGCTGTAGCTTAAGGTGATGTGTTGAAAAAAATGTGGTTTTTCTATTTCGTGTAACTTATTGAGTATGTGGATTAGGGATTTAACATTTTGGTATATGTTTTTTGACTCTTTGGTCTAGTATCATGCAAAAGGAATACACGATTACATGAATTTTTTTCGATACAAAAAAATTGCAAAGTTATATCTATTTTTTTACTTTTTTCGACATCACGGCGTAACGCTTAAGAGTTATTCAATGGAATTTACTTTAAAACATAGAAAATTATCATATCAAAGTTTACTCAAAGTGATTTTAAATTTTATTTATTTATTTTGTTAAAAATGGAGTAAATTCGTTTTGGCACATACGTCGTTTTATTCTAAGCGCACGCACATTATAGCCATCTCTTCTTTTGCATTTCAAAAGTAATTGCATCACTTTCGCTCGCGTACTAGATCAGTCGCCTGGTGCGCTTCATCGACGACGGACCTATGACGTTTGTCTGCAGATCGGTGCTATCGGATTTTCGTGATTGTAATAATGGTTTATATAGTAAAAGTTAGTAGATTGTTAGTTAATTAGTGTTGAATAGGTATATAAAGACGATTCTTGCGATTGAACTACCTATAACGTATCTTTTTCTATTTGTGACGAGTTTTTATTTAATTAAAAATAAAAATGGGAAGAAATATGAAATCAAAACTAAATAAAATACAATGTTTGAAGTACCTGAAGATGAGGGCTCAGAAAACGAGAAAAAGTAAAAAGTAAGTATGTATATAGTTATGTACAATAATTAGTTTCTATTGTATCAGTTATGAGCACGTTCATGACTGCAATCATGCCCGATGGAAGACAAAGATGACATCGAAAATAAATAATGAGTTGCGCTCGAGAGCCTACTTCTTTTGTAATTTTTTTCTGTTGTTAGATCCTAAATTCTCAACCACTTGACCGGTTTTTATAAATGGACTCATTTTACAGGAAAACAGTATAAATAGCTAATAAGAAAGAATCCAAGTCGCCACCTTCGCTCATAAATTTAGATAATCAGCCACTCCCATTTAGATAACCTATCCTTGCCTCGCAAAGTAATAATGGGTAAGCATTCTATTTGCTAGAACAAAATATTCATGAAATAAATATAAAAAGGCTTAAATGTACTGTTTACTTTTTTAGGTTAGAAATATGTCAACAGTACATCAATAATACGTCAAACACTTTTACCGCGTGTGACAGACTAAGAGCACAAAAACGAATGGAGTCGCATTTGAATTGCGAAAAAAAGTGAGTTAAGTCGAAATTATTATTTTTATTTTATTGAGGTATGGATTATTGTGTGTGATTTAATATAATAAGTTAATTTCAGTGTTTTAATCATTTTAGTTTTCTTGCCAACTAGAATAGTTTTTTTGCGATTTTTAAAAGTCGTAGAACAAAAGTTATCAAAAATAAAAAACAATCTGAATGAATTTCATTATGCTCCACTTGAATGTGGATGAACGTTTTTATTCCAGAAATAAAAGAAAGCAACAACATGATGTCGATAACGAAGATGAGGAAGAAGAACCACTGCCATACGAAATCGATCTTGAAGAAAATGTGAGTTCTCTCATTTTATTTACTATGTACTTTCCAGTATAGAGCTTGGCGTAAATAACATTTTTCCAAGTTAACCTATACTTTTTCTTTCAGGAGTCCAAAACTGCCGACATCAGTGGCCACTGAGTTGTTGATGTAAATTACTTTTTTAATGAATTTGTTAAAATATCAAGCCACGAATCAACGTTCCAATGCGGCTTTACAACTATCAAATTAGAATCCGAAAAGTTTCTGGCCTTACATCTGAGTTCACATTTTCTTATACATTGTGTAACACAAAGTTTAAAGTACAAAACTCAACACAAAGGTTGAATAAAATGGCGGTAGCCGGGATGATGGCAGCTGGTTATGGTAACGCTCAACTTAAACAGTTTTCGGCAGCTGTCGATTTACCATCTATGTCGAAATACAGGTAAGAAAAGGTACAAGATGAAGTATGTGACGAATGGGAAGTGACGGCATGGGAAGAGATGAGAAAAGCGGAGGAAAGGGAGAAAGAAGCGGCGGTCAAAGAAGGAAAGGTTACTAAAGATAGAATACCAATAATAGATGTAATCTTAGATGGTTGTTGGGCTAAAGGTTCATACAGAACTAATTATGCTGCACTATCTGGCGCAGCGACAATTATAGGTAGACGATTTCCTCAAGTTCTTTATGGCAGTTAAAAACAAATACTGTTGTATTTGTGCTAGAAAGGGAATGAAGTAGTACAACAACATGAGTGTTTTAAAAATTATAGCGGATCTTCAACAGCTATGGAATCCACTATTATCGCCGAAGGATTTAAACAGTCCATAGAAATGCACGGCGTTATCTATGGACGATAAATAGCTGATGGAGACAGTAGCACTTATGCAAAAATACTTGACACTCGACCATATCCCTCAATCACGGTCGAAAAGATTGATTGCAAAAATCACATATTAAGAAATTTTTGTAACAAATTCCAAAATTTAAAAACAGATACAAAATATCCTAAAACAGAAAGGAACGTATATGTAGCGCCATCAAATATCATGGCTTACAAAATCTGCAGCAATCAGACAACATAAAAAATCTGCACCAAGATATTAGAATGCCATTTATCATGCATTTGAGCACCATAATTCTTGTAATAAAAATATTTGTGGTGAAAATTCAAATGAAGAATCAAAAACTATGTTTAATACACGTCTCTGGCATCAGATGAAATATTTAATCTGCAATGTTGCATCACACTCAAGGAGCTTAATTGAAAATGTAGACAGCAACATTGTAGAGAATTTTAATGGAGTAGTTGCCAAGTTAGTTGGCGGCAAAAGAGTCAATTATGCTCTTAAACGGTCTTATCAGGCAAGGTGCGCAGGGGCAGTAGTATCATTTAACGCGGGGAAATTGTTGACTTCTGTCCACAAAACTATTCACAATACGAGTCCTTTACCAAAAATCAAGAAATATGAAGAACGAGTAGAAAATACAAGAATGTACAACCAAACGTTAAATAGAAAAAAAAACGTAAATTGGTTTCAAAGAAAATAGATTTTAATTATGGCGAAAATGCTGACAGACCTGATATGGATTCTGATACATATAACCTCACAAAATTAACGTCTTTGAAAAATCTGATGAAGAATGCAAAGAGATACAGGAGAGGACAATACTACAGAGTGAAAGTGGGGAGTGGCTAGAATTACGTAGAAATCTTTTAACAGCGTCCAATTTCGGGAAGGTGGTAAAAAGGATAAAAACTAATAGTTGTGCTAATATGGTGAAAAACATGTTGTATAAAGCAAATATCGACCATGTGGCATCTATAAGCCACGAGAAGAAAAATGAAAAAGCTGCTATTGAGCAATTGTCTAATTTAGTACAGGTAAATATACAACAATGTGGTTTCTTCATTGACGATAATAAGTACCCGTTTTTAGGGGCAACGCCGGATGGGATTGCTAATGGCATGCTTGTTGAAATCAAATGCCCTATTGCATCTTACAAAGTAGGAATTGACGCTGCGATTCAAGAGGGCAAAATGCACTTTTGGCGTTGTGATACAAAAACAGGAGAAGTCAGTGTGAATAAAAATTCAGATTGGTTCATACAAGTGCAAGGCCAAATGCACATTTGTAAATTTAACAAATGTTTATTAGCAGTTTGGTATGGGGAAAACAAAATAAAGACTGAATTAGTTTTAAAAGATGACAATTATTGGCATACAATAATGGAGCCCAAATTGTTGTCATTATACTTTGACTGCCTTTTGCCTAAACTTGTCGACCCACGTTATACAAGAAACATACTAATTCGAGATCCTGAATACGTAATTTCAAAGAAGAGACCAAACAAGAGAAATGTAGATGACAAAACAGGCACAGAAATAAAAGATGAAAGAATTCAGGAAAAAGAAAATATTGAAAATATTGATTTTTCTGGAACAGTGGTGCTATTCTGTAAAGATCCCACCGTGAACATTTAGGTGAAGTGAGCGTGATGTGAACTGTCATCCCACCTTACTCTTCTAGGAATTGAGCTCACTTCAAACTCACTTCACCTAAGTGTTCACGGTGTGATGTTTACAGAATAGATCGGCTGGAAAACTCTACCGACGAAATCTACGAAACTGATTTAGATTTCAGTACTTTTTAATTAAAACATAAAAAATTGGTAATAAGGATCCAAAAATTTGTCTATATACGGGGGAAAAATTCATGTTCTTTTTTTAATTTAGTCAAATGACATTGATTAAATAAAAACTTTTTTATAAAAAAAAAACAACCGTCTTCTGAAAAAAATCTACTAAAAACTAGAAAATAACCTTAATTTCGAATATCGGTGGCTTTTGCTTTTTGACTGTTGTTTGCCACCAACTTCCGAGGTTATTTTGTAGGTTTTTTTTATTTTCTTTTCTTTGTTTTGTGGAGCTCTGTCATATTTCGCCTATAATTTTGTTGATATGTTGTACACTAAAACCATACTTGGGGTAACTAGATTATACCAGTGAAAGAATGATCAAAATCGGTTCAGTAGTTTACGATAAAATTGCGAACATATATTATTATACATACAAATAGACGAATTTTTTTTAAGTAGGTTAAATATTAGAAATATATATATATTAATTATTTAAATAAAAAAATATTCTTAGTACTTGCACCACGTTTTTATTATAAGAACACAATTAGAAAAGTAATAAACATTTGTTAT
Source organism: Fissipunctia ypsillon (assembly GCA_947568875.1). Classification (NCBI taxonomy): domain Eukaryota; kingdom Metazoa; phylum Arthropoda; class Insecta; order Lepidoptera; family Noctuidae; genus Fissipunctia; species Fissipunctia ypsillon. The sequence continues at coordinate 18,429,674 of OX387644.1, read as the reverse complement.
ATACCTTCATTACCTAATTAATTTTTATTATATGGTGTACTACATAAAAAAAATGGTTGAAAATTCAATATTTGTATTATTTGTCTACTCCATACCTCCTGTGTGCTAATATTTCAGGAATTCCAAGAAGTGCGTACTCGGTTCTCCCGATGTCGACCGCGTAAACTGCATTCGCCGCTCCCCGCGCGGGGGGCTAAGTCACGCCCATCGAGCTACGATTTATTTTCAACATAGCGCCTTAATCCAAAAAACAATACTAGAATTAACTACATCAAAATCAAAATATTTTATTTCACTTGGGCACTTATGAAACGTCAGAAGCTAGGTGCACGGTTCCAATTGGTCGTTTCCTGTGAATAAGGACCGGCAAGAAACTCCACGGTTACTCTTTTAAAAATAATTGGCTTTTACAATATTTTCAAATTACAGTGTTAATACATAGGTATGGGAGGTCAGTGTAGGCCTGTCAATAAGTACCTACCAGTACATAACAAAATAGAAAATGGCCTACAAATCTACAGTCTATTAAGCTTACAACCTCTTTGCCTACAACATTCTCACATTCACAAAATATAAAAGAATCTCCGAAGAGAAAAAAAAAAACAAAAATCTATTTAAACCAAAGACATGATTGCCAGTACAACTGTAAAAAACAAATCTGAATTCATACCCTGGAGACCAACCAGTCACACAACACCAATCACTTCAGTGTGAGGAAGAGATGAAGCTATGCAGGACATATACCTCCATCTCCTTCTCACACTGAAGTAAGATTAACACGAAAGCCACTAATGAATAGTAGAAATTAGAATTGTAGGATGTCATACTTCCGTATGTAAAAAAAATAAAATTAAAATAAACATCGTAAATTCGAAAATTCAGAGCAGTAATAAACATTTACATCCTTAAGTTATGCTGTTAACCTTTTAACCGCCCGACTTCATATCAGTTGTCGTGCCCCCAGCGCCGGGAAACTTGAATCATTACGATATTTGGTCGTAAATATACGACCCTGGCGAAATGGACACGAAAATATTTGTCGGATTAATCCGTCTTAGGCGGTTAAAGGGTTAAGAGAGACCAGGGAAACCACATTTCATTGTGCAGAAGGAATTATCGCCAAACTTCCTTGTCTTCAACGTAGTCTTTAATCTTATATATGCTTTTTTGATTAAAGGACACGTTTGATGTGGGTTTTGAACTTCCCATCGCTAAGTTCTGTAACCGACTTTGGCAACTTCTTATAAAAGCGGATACGGTTTATAAAAAATGACTAGCTTGTTTTAGTTAATCTAAATTTGGGTATCATAATTTCATGTTTACTACTTTTATTTACATTATGGAAATCGCTTCTGATTTTGAAAAGTCCTGAGTTTTTGCGAACATAGAAAATACGTAGGTACTTTCTAAGATATAAAGAGAAGGCAGAGTTAGTATATCAATTTATTTGAATTTGTTTCTAAGGGACTCACGAGGACCCATTTCACGGATTGCCCACATTTGTAAAAATGAAAATTGAATCTACATCGCAGCTGCCGATCCCCATAGTAAAACGCCATAAGACATGATACTGTGGAAATAAACAAAGTCTACTAACCTACCTGTGGCTATATCAGTCAATTGCCTTATTTTTCTTACTTCATATGCACCAGAACTTAATCTACATGAAATAGCCCTAATGTGGGCACCCCAATGCAATCTAGAGTAAATCCTAGAAATACCGTGTCCGTAATAGCATCTAGTTTCTTGCCGTCAAGTTTAAAATTTAGATCCACTTGGTGTACATTTGGTAAAGAGAACTTAAGCCATTTAATTTTGTTCGCAGATTTAGCTGCAAACCATTTCGAAAGAACAGCCAGACTATCGTTGACATGTAAGACATCCGTATCTTTTCTATCTATTTAAAAAATAAGCGAAGTGTCATCATCACTATCAGCGAATAGAATTATTATCTAATTATTATAGGTAAGTATAGTATTTAATTTAACTGTGTGAATTTACATGAATGGTGTTGTTGGTACTACTAGGTATCTACCTACCTACTAGTGAATTGTTCATTTTATGTTAGGGCCGGCGCACATCTGGCGAGGCGCAGAGCAGCGCATTAGTCACTGCCAAACAAATATCGACCTTGCCCCTGTTGAAATAAAGTTGAAAATAAATAAACTTCCATGAGCTCGAGAGCGCGTCTAAGCGGAAAGAGGCGCGCGTCACAGGTTATTCATTCTCAACTTTATTTTTAGGCGCGCAACGTTGATTTTTGTTTGGCAGTGACAACGCGCCGCGCTACGCCTCGCTAGGTGTGCTCCGGCCCTTAAACGCCATTTTTAAGTAATTTTAAAAATAACTAATACCTAAGTCATTCCACCTCGCGCATTAAGGGAACTACTATTGTTGAAGTATCTGGGTATTGAAACATTTTGTGATAATAAACCTAACCAATAACTTGATAACCACTAGTGACTGGAGTAGTAGTGTGTTTGGTCAGCGGGGCAAATGCATATCATACTTATAGTAATAATCGGTTTCATTTTGACAGTTCAACGACATTCATTGCGTTATTTACGTTGTTGAGCAGACTTTTTCGAAATGAAGCAATGGATTAGCAATATGCTACAAAATCATTCAGATTATAAGCACCCACACACATTTTGTGTGGGGGCTCTCTATGATTGGTAGTGTGTGACGCAAATAAGGTGCTGGTCTCTGATTACCCGAGAAACAAAGGGGAAGATCAGCGGTTGTGCCACCCTTCAACCTCCTAGAGGTCGGTAACAATAGAAATTTAATTTTGTCTACTCATAACATGACAGTTAAATGTATATTATAATTTCAAGTAATAATCTTTTTTGCAGGTAACAAGTACAAATAAAAGATTTTATTTTAGGGTGAAAAGTAAACACCGAAATAAGCTCAAGACCTTAGACCCCAAGTTTGAGGGATAGAATATTTAATAATAAGCCCAATATAATATTTATAATTAAACGTAGTCGAACCTATTGTTTATTTATTTTTAAGGAACTAATGAATTTCTATTGGGTAAGTGCAATTTAAACTATGTCGAAGCTACAAATTATGCTTTTATTTAATCTACTAAAAATAATTTTCTTAGTCGTAACGAGCGACGCGCGACGGCTAGAATTGAAACTGGAAATGACTGTTTTACTATTTTTCTTGATATATTTTATAGATATTAAAAGTGAGTATGTCTGTACCAACTACCAATCCGATTCTGAAAAAGCTACTCTCAGGAATTGCATTTATTCTTTTCCTCGTTGTTAGTTTACATAGGTCTTTAATACTTATCTACTGATAACGAATTGATGAGGATACGTAATAAATAATATTATAAAAAGTATGAGCGTAAGATGAATGAAAAATGGCGGTGGATATGAACGAAAGTCTGCCAGTGCCATGGTTGGCGGAAACCTGCGGGACCGGTCTTACCTTGTCCACTTTTTGTTGTTGCCCAGCCCGGACCATTGTCGGTACCTACACGTCCACATAAACGATCCGGATAAAAAGCTCCATAATGGGGCGTAAACTATTGATAATCTGTCGTTTTATAACGTGATTTAGATTGGTTAAAAAAGTCTGACGCGTAAAAGTGTTATTTATAATAACCAAAAGAGGAACGTTGTATTATATTTTTGTCTAGAGCGAAAAGCTTTTTCTGGACAGAATTGCAACGCTAAGCTAAAATATTTAGCTTAGCATCGCATAGCCCCAAGAGAGTTACGGACGGCTGACGGAATCCTTCATTATTGTTTTACTACTATTTTCACAAAATAATCTATCATTTTACAAAGTAGGTCCCTACTTATTTATAAGTGCAAGAGTAGATTATGAACGTCTAATTATGTCATTGTGTAGTCTGCAAAAGGTCCGCATTCCGTACTCGTTTACGAGTCTCGAATTATAAAATATACTGTGGTTTGCTACTTACTGGTTTTTGTTGACTACAAACCCAAAGTAGCAACTTGTATAACATCCAATTTCACACTTGGAGAAAGGAGATATGGATAAATATTTATAAGTAATTATAGTCAGTCAGAATATACCTAGGTACTAAGAATTTAAGTATAAAAAATATACATAGGTGCGATTCATTAATTCTAGGTCTTATCAATGATGACAATTACCGGTATCCACTGATTAAAAATATGGATTAACGATAAAAGGATAGCAAATTTTTGCTCTTTGATTACAGACAGTAGGTATGACCCGACGAGTTTGTGAACGTTAGTTTTGAGATGGGACGGAGATCGGCATGCGGCGGGGGCGGGCGGACGTGCCAAGGCAGGCAGGCAAGCAACATATTTACTCATACGCCCGAGGCGTAAATCACCGTGCATCTATTTCGAGTTGGCCTGTGCGGGTGTGGGCACAGGCGGAGGAGAGCGGGGCGCGGGTAGACGCCGATGCCGGTCTGGCGCCAGAAGGATTCCCCAGCGCCCCGCACTCCCCGCGCCATCGCTCGAGGTCGCCGTGCGCTCGTGTCTTTGCTTTGCTGTCGCAAATAACTAATCTACCGCTTATCCACAAAATCAACTGTTTAAAAAAGTTATTTTATCAGAGCTAACGGCGAATTTTATTGCAATCGCTGCAAAACTATGCGGTCAAGTCTATGCTTTTTGCAACTACTATCATTCTTTATTTAAAATTTCAAACCTTTTTGTTCCTTTTTCTCAGAGATATTTTAGAAGTTTTATGACATACGTCCAAAGATTCGCTAGATACAACATGTGAATAGATCTATTCTTAAAATAATCGCTTACATTTTTGTATTCGAAAATTATTAGCATGTCATGATAACGACACCTTGTGTATAGTGAGTCAACCTCGTTATTTACATGAATGAATAGTGTAAAAGTCAAGAAAATTATAATAAAAGGTAAGTATTTCTAATATTATAGGTACTCACTAGTTAAATTCTTTTGATCCTGTCCGAGATGAACCAAGAATCCACCGAAGTGTAGTTGGCAATCTGGTCTTCCCTTCCCCCCACCCTGTCCGCCCCCGCGCAGGGATGCCCTGCGGTCATTGGTTACTCATGCATCTTGGAAAACCTGTATTCGTTCCATTGCACCAATTTAAAATGCTTGTTTACATAGTTAAGAACACAACACTATTTTCACTATTTGCACTTGTGATATTTAATGCAAATTACATGAAAGTAGAGAATCATCTAAACGTATTTGTACCTATGTACTGTACTTTCGCACAAGAAAACGCGCGCACCGCGCTGAACTCCGACTGAGAATGAATATTACTACCGAATTGAAAGTAGGTATTACATACAAAATATCAAGCTAGCCGGACAGATGTTTGTATAGATATACAATGCCAGCGTAGTGTGACTCAGACATAATGACTCTTAAAACACGGTGGTAAAGCTTATTTTACATTATTTTGACAGCAAACAAAAATTGGTACAACTGTACTACGCTATCCACGTATCTACCCAAACATAGAAGGCATAGAACGACTCGCATAATCAGTGACCATTCGTTGAAAATTAAGCCTGATAATATGTGCAGCACTTTATAGGAAACGCATTCTAATTAACTGTTTTGTGACTTCGATGTTTCATGAGAGGTTTTTATACTTTATACCATGTAGATTGTATCACAGTTGGTATTTATGTATGCATTTTGTAAATGAAAAGTTTATGTTCGTATTTTAATTTAACCGTAAATTCACTAAATTACTATTGCAATTATTACATTCTTTAATTTTATTTATGTTTAAATCGAATTGACATGCCGTCCGCGCGTCCCTGTCTGGAATCGTTTGCCGGTCACGCACTACGCCATCTCGCGAATTACAACAAAACTTTAGTTCTCTTTACTGTCAATAGATGTCAGATATTACATCACCGTATCCAAACAAGTAGTGAGCATTTCGAGACTTATTTATCTTAAGCACAAAATGGCAACTGCCATAGTTGCCATTTGTGCTGACTAAGGGCCGATTTTTCAATCCTCAGATAACTTTTATCTGAAGAGTAAATATGGCGTTTGGACATATTTTCTATGCAAAAGCTGTCAAAACGTCAAAAATATTCCTCAGTTAAAAGGACATGTCCGAAAATGGTTTTTTATTATTCAATAATTCTAACCAAGATAAGTTAAATATATTTGGATAGACATCGCAAAAACTAGTGGTTCTAACAATATCATACATTTTTTTAAACCTCCAATTTTGAGAAAAATCGTTTTTTATTTTAGTGTGAATTTACTCCTAAAACCAATAAACCTTTCTAATTATATAGGATAATAAAGTGAACACACCCCAAAAAAATTGTAAACTTGTCAAAATTGACATATGATACTGTCATTATTGTTAATCAATATTTGATTTATGAGTTTATCAATGAAAACAAAACGTTCAAACCTAATTATTGTACCTTCAATACTAAGAAATAAGATGAAATGGGTTATTTTAAGTCAAAAATGTGTAGCATAATCCAAACTGAAAGCACACTGTATATGATTATGGCTATTTCGAATGTTCATTGTGCAAGTTGCAATATTTTAGGGAGACCCCGGTTATCAAGAGGTTCATGTTTCAGCATTGTCCACAAGGGTTTCTTAGCAGGAGTAAATGATAATAGTACCTAATGATCGTGAACATTGTTTAATTACTTAGGAGAATTCCTTTTTTGTGACTTAGAATCAAGATCAGAAGTGGATGAAAAGCCTTTCGAAAATTATGCAATTTATAAACTGAAATAATAAGCTATAGTTGGACGCTAGTGTTACGGTTTTGTTATGAAATAAAACTTTTTGTAGTTTTAAATATTCATTTATTGATTTTCTTCATTTTCAATGTCTTCTCTTATAAAAATATTGTCGAGAAACTGAGCTGGTGGAGATATATCACTTTGATGCCGGGCCCATCCAAGATACCAGACAATTGTCATCACATGAGCACAGCTTCCCAATTATGCAACTGCAATAATAATTGGAAATACAATTTTGCCAACTAGTCTCCGCTACTTTTAATAAAATATATGTGTAATACACTATTACTATAGTGGCGGACTTTATTCGTCCTCTGATCGAAGCTGTCTCATGTGATGACGAAATGCCTGGAATGTTTATTAATTGTACATCTACACTTACTTCTACAGTAAAAGTACCGCTGGGCCGAATATGTATAATAAGAGCGAGCCTGTTTAATTTCATAAACTTCTAAGCTAAATAAAACTCAATCAGATATGTCCATGATGGGGAACATAATTATTCAGCTGTGGTATTTGAGCATTTTGGATGGCATTTGAGATGAAACTAGCTTGGCGTCTATTCAGCTGATGCCCAATCACATAGTCAGCTAAATTATTTGGCATGTTCATTTTCTGATTAACTCTTTCTAGTATAGTTTAGGCATCAGGACGGTCAGTCAAAACGGGATGGAATTGGTTTCAACAGGATCAAATAACCGTTATGAAAAAGCAAAGTATCCCCTAATCAAGTGCAAAGTAGAAGAATCCGTTGTGAAAAGGCCAAGTCAGTAAAATCGGGAAAATCAACAAAGCACAAATTAAAAAAAAATACGATAGCACTGGATGATAACACGCAGGCCTGTCAAATAAGACATTGTCAAAGTGTGGGGTTTTATTTGGGTTGCCATCAACAAATAAAGTATATGTAGGTACTAACATTAAATAATAATAATTTTTCTCTTAAATGGAGGGGTCTAAAAATATTATTTCAGTAGTTTTAAGTTTCATATTTTTGTCGCATTTATTTAGGCGTAGTTTGATGCTGGTTAGATTTTTCTCGGAATAAAAAACCAACGTCCATACAAAAAGCGGACATCTCCTTTATAGAGCCGATTTTTCAATTTTCATTATGACGCATGAATATGCAGTCTTCGCTAATGAAATGTGCATAGGAAACAACGTGAGACTCGAGACATTCTTCGATGTAACGACGACCGTTTAGTGCAGGCAGGCGTGTTCCAGATAAGAAAGCGAGTTCTGTTTTTCCGTCGGTACGCCGTACGTCGCCCCCCTCAAACTGTCCATGAACCACCACCATAGGTTACCGTTTCCTCAATGCAGCACTCTGCATAACGTTCTTCCTCTCTTCTGAATTTCTCTCCTTCCATTACCATACAGCATAATTTTACTTTCGTCAGAAAAAAGAACCTTGCTGGTCCAATGTACATTATGACCCCAATTTAAGTGTTCACGTGCAAACTGAAAGCGCAATCTTCGATGGTCTGTTGCTAAATTCGGCCCATTAGCTGGCTTGTGTGGTACCAAGCCACGTTCCTTCAATCTTCGTCTAATTGTAGAGTCACTCACAGTCACCCTTCGAACAACACGGAGCTGTCGCTGCAGTTCAAAAGCGTTAAGGCGTCGATTTCGCAAAGAAACTGTTGCAATAAATCGGTCGTCTCGCTCAGAAGTGGCCCGATCCCTACCAGATCTTGGACGGCGCGTGAATAAACAAATCTCCCGATAGCTTTTGGCTTCGCATAGTTTGTGCATTTAGCCAATGTCACGTTTAGTTATTAGTTTGAAAAAACAATGGTAAGGAAACTAAAATATTATTAAGGTTAATTAAACAGGATTTTGGATAGGACGGATTTATAGGATCAGTATATATATAAAGATGAGTGAATAATGAGCAAATTACAATAAGGACATTTACAACTTAATATTATTTAAAGTAATGAATGAGACTATACATTTATATACAGGAAAGCTATTTGTACAAAGTAAAGAAAGTATTGAGGTAGAAAAAGGAGTACGGAGGGACAAGAGAAAAGAAGAACGGTTCATATAAGGGACAGGAGAAAGAAAAAATGATTTAAGTCGCCTACGTCTGTGCCACACAAGCAAATAGGGTCGTCGATGATATGAAATTTGGCAAGACGAGGAGCAAACATGACCCCAGTCTCATTCGTATTAGAATGGAGGTCTCCCATCTTGAAAAAGCCTTGCCCTGCTTACCATGGTTTTTCCGGAACGTCGTCGGGTTGAATAATAGAAAAATAACGGCCCTTCAATTTACTTCCGATATCCTAAGCTACCTTCCAGGTGTCCCCAAGAGAAAAGTCTTTGGTAACGACACGAGGTCAATGCTAAAATTTATATATGGACTAGGTCACCACACTGCACCGCATCACCGGCAAGTATATCATCCACTTCATTGCCATGGATTCCAGCGTGGGCCGGAATCCACGCAAATTGCAGTGTATTTACCCTCAAAGATTGTTCAGAACGCAAATTCTCTTATTAAATAAATGATAGGAAACTGCGATTGCGAATCGTGTTCGAAAGGGGATTTATTGATGACTAGAAGAGCGCTTTGAGAATCAGGAAAAATAATAGTTTTTTTGAGCTTTAAAACACGAGTCTATTCTATGGCTATTAAAATGCCACAACATTCCCCCGTAAAACCAGATGTCTCCGGAGGCAGATTTATGTTTTGTTCAATTTTGTATTGAGAATAGTAAGTATAGGTACCTATCCCTACCCAACCCGTCGGAGAACGCTTGGCAGCATCCGTATATTTATGGTCGTACTTGAGTGTTCAGCCAGAAAATGATTAAAACTTAAATGGCAATCGGGATCTGCGAGGCAATTCAGCTTAACTCACTAACTCTAAATGCAGACAAGACAAATTATATAAAGTTTTCGATGCGCAAACCAACTTCTAATATTCCTTTAACGTTGTATGCTCATTCCTGTACAGTACCTGCAAATTGCCCGTTTATGTGTCCCTATATTAATAAGTCGAATAAAATTAAATACTTGGGTGTTATAATTGATGAAACCCTAACGTTCAAACAACATATAGAAGCTCTAAATAGTAGAATTCATAAGCTGATATACGTATTCAAAAAGCTACGATATATTGCAGACCCAATAATAATTAGGCAAGTTCACTTTGCTCTATGTCAGTCAATTTTGACGTACCTACTGCATTACCTCATGGGGTAGAGCATGTAAAACTTTATTACTACCCATCGAAAGAGCGCAAAGAGCGATTCTCAAGGTGTCTACTTGTCGCCCGTTCCTCTTTCCCACTAACCTGCTCTATAAGTCTTGTGAAGTATTAACAGTTCGACAATTATTCATAATGAGCATTGTACTAAAACAACACGCAGCCCTTCGCTACAGCACTGAATTTACTAAAAAGAGACGGAAAGATATTGTTTGCCCCACAAATCGTACAAGACATGCTTTCACAGCCAAATTTCATGTTTTCCTTGGACCATTACTGTATAACAGACTAAATTTTGCCCCACAAATCGTACAAGACATGCTTTCACAGCCAAATTTCATGTTTTCCTTGGACCATTACTGTATAACAGACTAAATGCAAAAGCAAACATCTATTCTCTAAATTATGCAAATTGCAAGAAAACTCTCAAGGTAGCTCTTCAAAGTTTGTCCTATGAAGATACAGAGAAGTTGTTAGTAGTATTGAAATAAAGAGTGTTTAGCGTACTATTTATTTTTAATTAGTTCGATAAGTTAGTATGATAAGATTTTAGAAACTAAGATTTTACACCTTACTTACATACCTATTAGATGACTATTTTATTTTGTAAAATTACAGTGATTATATATTAATCTTTTTTCCTCCTCTCGTCTGAAACACAGGATGTCCTAGTTCAGGCAAATAGCACTAGTGAACTTGACATAGATTTAAGCAAAATTGTATTTTCTGTTTTACTTTATAACTTGAATAAATATATTATATTATATATTATAATTCATGGGCGCCGGCAGAAATAATTTCCAGGTGGTGCAGATTTTAGTTTTCTTACAATCTTTGCCATATGTTTGTTAATAAAAAGATGAAATTTTAGTCTGAATGTTCGAGACATTTACAAATTTCTGACTATTCATTATGAATTTATTATATAGGTACCCAGTCGTCACGGCTCACACCTATTTGTTCACGACGATCGAAATTTAAAAATTCTAAGTTGGTGGGCCAGGAGTATAAAAAAATAATTTCCAACAGACGGCTTTTTATTTCAATAATTCCTGTTGATCCCGAGATTCCCAAGGGGTGCAAGTGCACTCCCTGGCACCCCCCTGCCGGCGCCCATGTTATAATTGCGTAACACATTATCAATCGGAATCGGTTTCATTTTGACAGTTCAACAACATTCATTGCGTTATTTACGTGTTGAGCAGACAAATTTTTCGATCTTATGAAGCAATTTATTAGCAATTTGCTTCAAAATGATTCAGATTCCGATTGATAGTGTGTTACGCAATTAGGGTGCTGATTTACTTAATCGTTCAATCAGTGAAGTTTGTGTTGGTCTCCGACTAAAGTACCTACCTGCACCCCGCACCGCCGCCGCCGCGTCCCGCACCGTTGGTCAGTGGCTTTTCATAGATAAAGCGTGTTTACTTTTATGCAGTTGATTCTGCTATTTATTTTTTTCAAAACTGCAATTTTTAAATTTCCCATTAACTACTAATCTTCGTGTTTTAACCCTTTAAGCGCCGACACCGTAATATTACGGGCTCTGAAATCTGTGCCCGAATCGCCACACACGTATAATTACGTTATTTTATTTAAAAAGTTCTCATAGTGCACAAACTCCATATAAAATGTGTCAATTTTAAGATGTAGGGTATAATCTTTATTGTTATGGACATTTCTCAATGTTTTGAATGATAAATACTGTGAATTTTGAGGTTTAAATACATTGTGATCACTGTCTCCTTACCTGTATCGCCAATCACGTAATTTTACGAGTACTAGGGATGGGGCAAATTCGAAAAATACTTAATAGGTTGTCTAAGAATAAACAAGGCACTATAGAAACTACTGTCACTATTTGCAATGAAAGTGGGTACTTTCATTACAAAATAACCATAGTGTTACTCTGATACAAGTATTTGTACACAATAAAATGTATTTAAGTTTAAAATGATTTAATTTTTACGACAAAAATATAGAAATCTCATTACGCGGAACCTCACTAGTGCAGTCGCCGGTCGCCGTCACCGTAATATTACGTGCGGCCAAGGAGATTCAAGGTTAAATCGCGCTGTATTGTCAGTTGCCTTAGCGCCGTCACCGTGAAATCACGGGAAAGATTTATCGCTCAATGCAACTAGTGTTGTACAGCCCTTTTTCGTGTTATTGTGTGGAAGTCTAAATGCAAAAGAAATGCTGGAAGACGAAGAGTTATTAAATATTTTGCAATCGAATCATGAATTGACAAGCGACGACAGTTCTAACACAGATAGTGATGTTGATTTGGTAAGTTTAATTTGTTGTTTAATTCGATTATTTAATTTGGCAAGAAATTTATTGTGTTTGTGTTTTAATATACCTACCTACTAAGGTAGGTACATTCATAAGCTGGAATTATTTCATATTAAAAAGGTGCCTAGGTAGGTAATTATTAAGTAGATAAATTACCTTTATTACCATTAATAACAACAGATTTCGTAGTGTTATTACGTTTAGGTATATACCTATATTTTTATAATAATGCCTCTATGTATGAGCAGTATAAAAGTTTTTACCGGTAGAAACCAGTAAAATGATTCCAGGTCAGATTACATTGCTTTCTTGTTAAGAAATATTCTCAGAGTACCTACTTACCATTCGCAATTTTATAAACTTTTCTCTAACTTGGTTAACTTATTAAAACATGTAATTTGGCCTAAAATAACATGCTTACTTCTGTTAAAAATACATTTTGGTATTTATTGTTTTAGGAAGAGGAGGAATTAAATAACAGATGGAGTTCGACAGCGTTCGTACCCGAAATTCATGGATTCGATGATTTTGCTTCTGGGATTTTAACAGAGAATATAAATCTCAGTACCGAATCAACAGAAATCGATTTTTTTAAGCATTATTTTGGCGAAGAAGTTGTATTGAAGTTGGTTAAATTTACAAATGCTCAGCACCAAAATTTTATTCGGAATTGTGACATAAGGCTCTATTCAAGGTTTGCAAGTTGGCGAGAAATTACTATTGCGGAAATGTATGTGTTTTTAGCCGTAACTTTTTTATTTACCAGAAATAAATATTTGAAAATCGAAGAGCATTGGTCAACTGACCCTTTGCTACAATCGCCGATATTTTCAAAAACTATGTCTCGAAATCGCTATACTACTATTTTCGGATTATTGAGGTTTTCGTCGCCAAATGCAGAATCTTCCCAAATTTTGAAAAACGTCTTGCCATTGGTAAAACACACTAAGAAAACTTTTAGAAATTCATATGTACCTCACCAAGACCTTTGTATAGACGAGAGTATAATGCCGTTTAAAGGGTATGTTTCCATCAAGCAATACATACCTAACAAAAGGAACAGGTTTGGTATCAAACTATTCATTTTGTGCGACGTGAAAACAGGACTTATTATGGATTATATTATCTATTGTGGATCTAGAACCGAAATTGTAGATTCGGCAAACTTAGGAATAACAGGCGCTGTGGTAACAACCCTGTTAAAAGACCTGATGCATGCGCATAGACGCTTGTACACAGATAACTGGTACTCGAGTCCAAAATTGTTCGAATACTTGTACCAACAACAGACATATGCATGTGGTACGGCTAGAATTGATCGGTTAAAGAAAGCCGGTGTCACAGATTTCAAATCTCTGAAAAAGGGTGAAATTGATGTAAGATACAAAAAGCCCCTAATGGCATTAAAATAAAAGTCAAGATCATGTTTTGTGTGTCAACATACGACATTAAAGAAAAAATGCCGCAAGGAATCTCGCTTTATGTGCGAAGTGTGTCAGGTAACATTGTGTGTAACTCCATGTTTCAAAATTTATCATACATGTGAAACATTTTAAAATATATCGATATAATTATTATTATGTCACGCATCCCTAGATTGTTATGCACCGATTCTCTTCAGTTGTGCCTCCAAATTTAAATAGTTCAGTGTCCACGTCCAGTTGTTGTTTTCGGTTCTGAAAGAGAGGACGTGTGTCATGTCGAATAATGAAGAATCGCGACCTACGTCGCCTTCGATTTTGTGTCCATGTAAAATGATTTCAAGTAAAAGAAGACTAATTACTACTTCAAATAAATCGACGCAGACAAAACCAAATTATGTCCATTATGCAAAGTTAGAAGATGGTGATGTGACTGCTTTTATAGACCTACCAGACGCAAATTTTTTTGATCAGAGACCAAGTGATCCACGAAATGAATACTTCGCATCTTTAATAGCTTTTGAGCTGGAAACTGTACGGCCGGAAATCCGCTCAGAAGTTTACATGAAAATATTAAATTTAATACGACATGCTCGTGAAGAATCGTCACCAACAGAAGAACGAACTACGTGCCCATCTCCCGAGTACTGATTTTGTAACCACACAAGTACGTTAATATAGTTAATCGATTGAAGACTGAACAATGTTAGATTATTAATTAAGTAGGTAAATAAAACATTGATTTTATTTCCGGCTTTTAATTTTGTTAATAAATAAAGAATTTATGCATCGATATTAAGTATTCCCAACACTGTTCCAACTTATACCTAAAGTGACGTGGCGCTGGAGGTAAGTACAAAGAATCTAAATCTTGGCGGTTAAAGGGTTAAAATGTTTCGATGGACTAGTACTGTGCTCGTTTTAACCTTTTCACCGCCAACGTACACAGAACGCGATGCCGCGCCAGCGCCAAGCTATACATCTATAACGAAATATACAGTAAACAGTAGTGATGAGGGTATCGTCATATCGATGACTGAGATTTATACGCGTTATGTGAAGATTTATTTATAATTTTACGAATATAAATAAAAACTGATTAAATATTTCCATAATATTGTTTTATTTCACAGTATCCCTAGTAAGAAAAACCAGTATAAATTAAAAGTATCAAAGAAACAAATACATAACTCAATTAGAACTGTAGGAAAAGGTACATCTCTATTTGTTTCATGACGTCAGTCCTTGACTTCATTTCAAGTCCTTGGCGCTCAGAGCACGTAAATTCAATTCTGATTAGGGATGTGGTCTACGGCCTTTCTTTCGCCTATATTTGTCTACTCCCGTTTTTTTTTTAACTCCTTCAGTCGACGTTTTTTACCCCGTAGGTAAGCGGCAGAATTTGTCACTGTATTTAAAGTGTTTTTCTTCATGTTTTTTCGAAATGGAAAGTAAGTATATATTTAAATTATAACACCTAGGTAGCAGTGTACCTATTACAGCTATTTTTAAAGCCTTGTCTGTGTTTTTTTCTTTATTCATGTAACGGTAGCGTTTACTCGACAGGCCGGCCATTCTAAAGCTGCAGTCCCATAACCCGATAACGGACAGTCCGCGCCAGGTCGTGCCGAGCATTCCCACGAATCTTCCCATACATTCGATCGGACGGGGAACGACAGGCCACTGCAGGTATCATTGGATGCGACTGTCATGTTCCCACGGCCTGTCAGCTTGGCCTGGCGTGATCTGCCTCGTGAGAAAGTGGGCCGTGGGACCACAGGATAATACTCAAGCCCAACGTACTTAAACCATAATTTTTAATTTTTATTTTGCATTCAGAATTGAATCGGAGTGTACTACGTGAGTCAGACAAATGGATGTGCGATTACAAACTGTAAGCCGTAAGATAACCATTACAACTTTGTTAAATTTGCACTCCGGAGCCACAAGATACCTACCTACAAGCGAAGCTTAGTTTGTGGCTCACCGAACATTTCACTTGAATTCTTACTTTTGGATGAATAAACGTTATCATTATGATCTAGTGGGGCATACCTCAGAATCATCTTCTGGTGCAACATTCTCCACAAAATACTCCCGAGTCCGATTACACACCCTCTAAAATGTTTAGAAGCTCATCCGAATCCAGTTCTTCATTCATTTCACATAAAGTGAAACTTACTTATTAATAAAATAGAACTTACTTATTATTAAAATAGAATACTTAGTTTCAATACTTAGTCAGTAATGAGACACAACATAATTACTTTTTCTATTGTTAGACAGATTTTAGGAGATTTCGTGACATCGGATCGGATATTGTTACAACCAAAAGAAGGATGCGTGCGCGCTCACCCGACTAGTGCTGCACTATGCCAAAGTGACCTTGACAGCCGTACGCTTATGACGTCACAGAACGACTTCTATAATAGTCCGTGGCGCCCGGGGCACTGACAACCAATTGTTTTGTAGAGATGGGAATATAATTATCGACAAGGATTGCTAACAACTATTTAATTCCGGATCAGCACCCCTCTGAAGGTCGAAATTCGTCTATTTTCCCTTTGTTATAAAGTAGTTAACTAAATTCATATTTTACTGAGCTCAAATTGTTTTAGATAGTAGTATTGAAAAATATTTCAACGGGCGAAATCAAACGGTTGTAACTTTCGCGGCACATCACTGGCCGACTATACAGGGTGTCCGGTAATTAATGGATAACCTTGCGATAGCATATAATATACCCTATGGCCGTTCTAAAAAAAATACAAAAAAAATGTATATCCCAAGTAAGTAAGTACCTAAGATATAATTTTTTTAGAAAAAAATTCTGTGTAATTTCTAGTCACATTATTTATTGCCTCTCTGTCAGCGGCATAGTCAACGTACAATATTATAACAACAGATAACCGATGGAATTCATTCATTTGTGGTTGCGGTGATGAAAAATGTAAAAAAAGTTAGTATTCTTTTTCAAAAAAATCTTAGTTATTACTTGGGATATATTTTTTTTTGTATTTTTTTTAGAACAGCCATAAGGTCTGTTATATGCGATTTCAAGGTTATCCATTCTTTACCGGACACCCTGTATATGAAGTCCTTGGCGTGCTGGGGACATCAAAAATATTCGGTGTTTTTGTTTTTGCCGATTCTAAGACAAATAAGGGCTTCTTTTGTGTGGAAAAATATAAAACAGGGTATTAGACAGTGCTATATTTAATAATAAAATGAAACAAACCTTTTAAATACAGTAAGTTTATTTTTATAAGACAGTTAAAATGAAAACCTTCTAATGAAGTCGTGGCGCTGGTGGCACGAAAATCTGGAACTTCTATTGAAGTCCATGGCGGTGAAAAGGTTAATTTAATGTCGTACATCCAGATCCACATTGTAAATTTTTGAACATGAATGATAAAAAGCGCGCTGTCCGTTTTGTCGTATGTTATTCGACCTATCTGAGTGGGAACAACTGAAGACGGAATAGAATGGGAGGAATATCAGGCATTTTGTTAGGCCTTTCATTAGTGACTATTATTTCGGAGTAGTTGGGCTCTGATGTAGTAAGTTCTGTAATGAATTGTACAGTCCGTGCAACCATAACCCGAAGACACTGAACCGGCGCTTATTGCAGTGCTTGCAAACATTCACACGGCTTCTCTTTAAATTTCGAGCCGAAGACAACCCATAGGTATCCATGCCAGATTCATTTGATAGGTATATTAACTGATGCAATGTAACAAGACGTATTGTTATATTTCATGTTGTTTTACATGTGTACCCCATAAAAGAAATAAAATATCAATATATGAACCGCACTATTGCAGTAAATCGCTAAAACGTGCTTGATCCCTAGATACTTTCGATGCGTGCTCATCATATCATGCGCTTACTGAATTTTAGTGTCTTTTCGTTATTTATATTATCCCTTTTCAATATTAAGAGAATTCTGTGTGTGTGTGAAATGTAAAGCGAGCGTTCACCGGACAGCGCCTGAATTCGATTCCATCTTTAAGCTTAACGGCCCAATTACTTCACGCCAGATGATTTGTTGTGACGAGCGGGGGACTATGTGAATAAATTAAATAAAACATTGAAAAGAAAATCTATATTTTCATTTAAATAATAAATCGCTAACGAATATAAAACATAACTTGCATACATAGCTTCGTTGCTTTTAAAAACAACTAAGATGTGACTAAATAAGGAATCCCAAATCAATCGAGTGACATTTCGGCGTCGTCATCTTTTTTGTCGCCTTTGTCATCTTTGGGTTTCTCTTCTTTCTTTTTGTCATCTTCTTTCGGCTTATCGGCTGCATTAGACGTGTTTTCAAGTGCTTTAAAGAAAGCTTGCATATCGCCTGTGTTCGCAGCCGCTGTGACTTCCGAAGGCAAACCAAATTGCGATATCACTGGACCCATTTGTCCAGAAGTCAATGCCGAAGAGAATTGGTTCGCAGCCTGGAATATAATAGTAAGTGTTAATAGGTATGTTTGTTCAATAAGCAACTTTATGTTATGGACCAAACATTGTAAATAAAGTAATACTATTGTATCGAATTGAAGATATCCAATATTATAAACTAATCATTTGAAGTGTGCATTTTAACTACTTTGCACAATACTTGAACTATGAAACAGTCAAATTATATAGGCTGCATGTTACAACTTCATTGAACAGTTGCTCCACTAAAGCTCCACATTTTTTGGGATATCAAGGACTAGTCACACTATTACGGATGGGGAAACAATAGCTGATGATGGTTGTAATAAAACACTAATAAAAACGCAGTAAAGTTGATGCGATATCTGTAGTGTTAGTGATTATGAATAACTTCTAGGCATTTCCAGGACGTGGTGGGTAACGTCTTAGTTTATCTAGTCCTTTATTAGTGATAATATTATTTTTGTTAGTAATAGAGACATTTTAGTAACCTTTCAGATTTTCATAGGATTTACTTAGCACTGGTGAGTTAGTTAAAACAATAAAAACTAAATAAAATGTTATGTTATTTAGTAATAACATGCAATAGTCTGCAATGGATATTGTCTATAATTTGGATTGAAGATTACCTAGATTTTTTTATATTGAAAGTAATGACGTCGTCATTGGCATGTAAATGTAATATAATTCTGTAGTCGCTCTTTATTGGAGAAGAAGTCAATAAAATATTGCCGCCTTGACTGACTCATTACTTTATAATTGTCAGTTCATATTTTGATTGGCAATATTATTACTTACCTTTAAAAGTTACGACGTGTGTGTTATTTGCCACAATCCATCGTACATCACAATCATAACTGTGAATATTTCACATAACACAATTTCTCTCAGAAGTTCACTTAACGTGATAAAAATCTTATTTAGACTTCTGCCAAAACATTTTTAGTATCGAAAAAAGGAAATTGCATATTCCTAAATTCCATATTCCTAAATTCCAATTAGTATCATAAGAAGTATGTTCCAAATGCTTGCTTGGTAGTGAGGTCTGTTTGTCTATATACTGACTCACTGACAGGCGAGAGAAGTTTTTTTTCTGTAGTCTTTTAAATTATAAGCAGAATGCCATCTTCATTTGTAATGCCTTTGATGACGTCATTGAAGGTGAAATAAAGGACATGGTATTTTTCCACAAATTCCGATGACTATTAACCCTATTCTTCCTCCAAATGGTTTCATATTGGAAAATAAGCCAACTCAGTTAAAAAGATAACATTTTTCAAAAATAATTTGGGGCGTAGCGAAGCCTAATTAAAGGAATCCCATGCACTACGCACAAACAGACAAACCATAGAAGCATTAGAAAAATATGCGAAACGCATACCGCTCGATAAAGTAAGAAATCAGACGCGAGACGAGTCCCGGTGGCGACGTGCCGCAGCCGAGGACTGGAACGCTATACGTGAAGGTTCACCTGAGCGAACTGCGGTGAGAGCAGGGTGGTCCTTACATCGTCCTGGGCGGCGCCGGGCGTCGCGGGCGGCAGGTGCGGCGCCAGGCGCGGCGCGGTACCGGGCGCGCTGGCCGCCGTCACCACGTCGGGCGAGGCCAGCGCCGCCGCGAGCTCAACGCGCGCCGCACCCGCCGCGCCGGCCGCCCCGGCCGCACCCGCGTCGCCCTCCGGTGGCGCGTTGCCGAGCCCTGAGAAGTAGCGCTGCAAGTCTGACAAGTAGATCTGCCCGCCTGCACCATCTGTTTCAAACGTAGCATTAACTAGCTGTGGCTGTGCCCGCAACTTTCACACTAAGCCGCCAGTTACAAAGAACTGTTGGTAAAGTGACAGGGTCAAAGGCTGTCTGCTATGCTGTGACCATCTTAGTTGTCTTTTCTCCCCTTTGGGTTTTTTAAGAAAAAAAAAAAAAACATTGTATAGACGACCTCGTAATTGCTTAAGCACTTTTGACAACAATCCCCAGTAAAATGAAACTTTACTAAGGTTAAAACTGTCTAACTGTCACATTGGTCTTGAAAGCAAAATACAGGATGTTTGGTAGATGGGTGCAAAGCCTGAAGGGAGTGATATCTTAGACCATTTAGAACTTATTAAGCTAAACTTGTCTTAGACGAAGTCTGTTCCTTTTTTTTTTTAACTAAGGTTTTTAACAATAATACCCATTTTTTTATCAATTAATTGTTAATAGTGTCCAGTAGAAGCTGTTATGTTATTATTTTTTATTTATGCAATGTGTGATTACTCAAACAAAATAATTCCCAAGCATCTGTGTCATCAGAGAAACATTCTACGCCATATTCATCACACTAAGATAGGAGCCTTTTTGGCCTCGCACAGGTCATCTCTGTTTTGTTTTTTTTTTCTTTCCTTTTGTTTTATTTGTGTTTAAGATATTGTTAGTTTTAATGTTCTTTTTATTGTTGTATTTCCCACGGAACAGAAAAAACAGTGGAAGTAGTAAGTAGGCGTGGCACTGTCGCCGCTAGTAAGTACTGCATTACGCACTTGCTGTTCAAGCGCTCTCATTCGCAAACTAGACTGCGTCAACATACAATTTACGTAAAAAATATTAAAATGCCTTATTGTGCCATATTGGACTGTAAAAACCATAGTCGGACTAAAAATCTAACTCATGGAGGTGTATGATACCACCGGTAAGTATTATTTTCGGATTTATTTTAATAAAATGAAAAAATAAAATTTAGTCAAACATTGCACAAGATATACAAACAAAAATTGTCCTTACAGACATGACAACAAAGTTGATTTTCCTTTCCCGGTTATTAGCCTTTCTGGAATATTCGCTTGTCTACCTAGACTTTTGACGCTATCCAAATAGTGCGTGACTTTATCGATAAAATCAATCGACATGTAATACATTACCTTTTTAAAATAAAAATATTTAAATATGTATGTAAGTAATATAATGCAGATAATTACTAAATTAATAAAGTTAATAAAAAAAATGTAGGATGATATTCGTGATGTAATTTTAAATACATCTAGCTAAAGAGTTAGGTACAACATGGGGCATATTAATTGTTATAAGACTTACTCAAAAGTACCAACTTTTAAATCCTTCATTCACACCTAGTTTATTTTTGGCAGCCCTAGTAACGTTTTTGATTTGCACCCGGTAGGCGGGTGCTGGGCATGGTCACATGTCATCTATAGCTGACACGACTCGGGAGCCGAATTGTGGTCACACGAACGAATTATCGTTCGACCCGGGAGCCGGGTGCTGGGCACTTAAAGTGTTAATTAATGGTGTAAAATGAACAGCGGTTTGTGTACCAAATAAATAAATGTACTCCCAACAAGTCTTATTTATGCTAATTTAACAAAATATCGGGTATCTATAGATATCGATAAAGAATTTCAATGTGCTACGTGGTGCGGCCTTGGCCGAGTAGCAGCAGAATTCGACCGATCACGCAAATGTCAACCGTATGTCTAACGCAATTAAGTTGATAATTGCGACCCCTGAGAATAGCGCCATCTGTGGTCAAGTAGCGGAATTGACTCGTCAATCGAATCTAGTGTGACTATAGACCGTAAATACGTTTTTCCGCTAAAGCAAAATAAATCTTATTTGTAGAAACGTCAGGGTTTTTATTCCCAAATCTGTGATGTAGGCTAATTTTGACTAAACTTAAAACTACAAATCAAACGAATTGTTTCTTTGTAGTGCAATATATGATTATCGGTTTATTTGTGTGAGTTTGGCGACACCGGTTCTGGTACAAACATTTTCTCAAGCTACTTCCACTGTTTTTTCTGTTCCGTGGTATTTCCTGTGCGTGTCTCAAATAAAATATTTTTCTTCTTTCTTCTATATTCAAGTTTAAGAAACTTTTAAAAATCAAGAAAATGTTTTGTTTACGGCATATAAAAAAATAAAAAAAATACCCTGAGTTGTTCAAACCTTTTTAAAAACATGCTTGGTTATTGCCCTTTCTTTTGAAGTACTATTTACGCAGATGTCTCATCAACGCCTGGAATTAGGATGTACAAAGCAAATTGAGGGTCGAATGTTTAATTTTTAAACAGACCAAAATAATGCAACATTTTTGCTAATGCCCTATTGTTTTTTGTTAGGAATCAGTTATCAGTAACTGATTTCTTCTTAGAACTATGGTGCACGCGCACCAATCAAATTCTGGGAACTCGCATAACAAAAGCCGCCGCGCGACAATACCAAACTTGCCCTTTTTTCGACTCTAAGGTAGCGTCTAGTGAATTGTTATTCAATAGAAAAATCAGCTTAGTTGCTGAGGATATATTATAGTCGTTATTTATTTACACTAGTACTAGTACCGGAGTAGTCGGGTGGACTCGTCACATCTTCGGACCATCAGTTAGTCACGTAACGACTGCCCTTGTATGACAAGACGTTTTAATTGCAAATTCGTATTTACACAATTCACCGCGTGAGGTTGTGCGCTCCTTCACGTCTTGATTTTTGAGGTGTTTAAGGTGTTGAGCCTAGCCCTAGCTGTGAGCTCTGCACGAGCATCGCCACATGATATCAATTGTTTTAGTTTTTACCTGAACAAGCAGTTGCTAAATTCACGGATTTATGTCCATTTGCTGACTAGGCTATTACGCCCGCTACAAGTCACCTACTTTAGGTATTATATATTTTAATATTTACCTAATAAACTGTCGATCAACGGACACAAAACAGTGATTTTATTTCCTGTACACATCCCGTTTGATTCGTCCATCCACATCTCAGTGTGCGGAGCTGCTGCTTGTACAAGCTTCTTCACTGATTTTGAACTTTAATTTGTGTGATCAATCGACTATGGCTACTTTTTCGAATGAAGAATATGCGGATATCGTCTTCATGTATGGCAGAGCTGACGGTAATGGATCTTTGGCGCGACAGATGTACCAAGAGAGATATCCGAATCGCAGATTACCTAATGTCGGAGTGTTTTACAACACATTTCGTCGGCTTTCTGAAGTTGGAATCCATCACGCGGAATCTGGACTCAACCCGGGAAGACATCACCCAAGTATCGAGGAAGACATTATTGCAGCTTTTGATGCAGATCCTATTACAAGCGTCAGAGTAGTAGCTCGTATGGAAAGTGTGGAATACGATGCACCGAGAAAACAAATATCCTTTCCACGGCACGGGGTGTACAAGGTTTGGAAAATGAAGATCCCCCACGAAGGATTCAGTTCTGCCGCTTTTTGTTAAATAGTGACATTGAAGATGCATGGTTTTTAAAATCCATCTTGTGGACCGATGAGTCAAAATTTTCGAAAGAAGAAATTACTAATTTTCATAATCTTCATCGATGGACCGACAAGGAGAACAATCCACACTGGAAGAAGCAAGTGTCGTTCCAAAGGAAATTTTCAGTTAACGTGTGGGCAAGAGTAATCGGCCGAACGTTGATTGGCCCCCACTTCCTACCAGATAATTTAAATGGAGAAAATTACCTGGAATTCCTCCAAAACTATCTCCCAAAGCTTCTGGACGAGACCGAAATACCAATATTGGCAATGAGAAGATCAATGATTTTTCAACAAGATGGTTGTCCAGCACACTGGATCCTAAACGTGAGAGAACATTTAAATAATTGTTTCCCAGAGAGCTGGATTGGCAGAGACGGGTCAATCCTTTGGCCACCTCGATCACCCGATTTAACTCCTATGGATTTTTCGTTTAGGGACGGGCCAAGGAGCTCGTACACGCACGTTGAAATTTCAACTAGAGAAGAATTAATAGAAGGAATCCAAACGGCTTTTCAAGTCATGAAGCAGGAGATGAAATTAAAAATCACGACTACAGAAGTGAGAAGACGGCCACGCGCTTGTATAAGAAACCGCGGTCAACATTTTGAACATGAACAATAAATTATTTTAACAAAAATGTTGTTTTATTGATCTGATCAAAAATAACAATTTTCATACTCAATTTGCTTTGTCCACATCCTAATTCCAAGAGCTAATGAGATATCTGCATAAAAAGTACCTCGAAAGAAAGGGCAATAACCAAGCATGTTTTTAAAAAGGTTTGAACAACTGAGGCTATTTTTTTATTTTTTTTTTATTATGCCGTAAACAAAACATTTTCTTGATTTTTAAAAGTTTCTTAAACTTGAATATGGCGTAGAATGTTTCTCTGATGACACAGATGCTTGGGAATTATTTTGTTTGAGTAATCACACATTACATAAATAAAAAATAATAACATAACAGCTTTTACTGGACACTATTAACAATTAATTGAATATTATTGTTAACTCTTTGAATGCCGTAATTAGAGACACAATAGAAAGACAATTGCTTATGTCGAACTGTGTAACTTAAGACATTCAGAAGGTTAAAAACCTAAGAGTTTAAAAAAAATACAAGGAACAGACTTCGTCTAAGACAAGTTTAGCTTAATAAGTTCTAAATGGTCTAAGATATCACCCCCTTCAGGCTTTGCACCCATCTACCAAACACCTTGTATAATTTATAGTTTTACGACGTGCAAGAGACATTTTTTTTAAATGTTTGAATTAGCTTAGAAAAACAGTCCAATTTGAAGGAATAGTGAAAAGACAAGATAGTACAAGATTATGACGTACCACGTGGCTGCGCAGCGGTAGCTGTATTGGGCGGAGTGGCGGTGGGTGCGGGCACGTCGCGCGCGCGCGCCGGCGTGCGCGTGGCGCCGGGCTCGCTGACGCGCGGCTCGCTAGTGCGCGGCTCGCTAGCGCGCGTCTCGGTGCGCGGCTCGCTGGTGCGTGGCGCACTCCCACCGCGGCTGCTGTTGCCACTGCCCGCCAACGGACGTGCGCTAGTGTTGCCGCTGTTGCTACCGCTGTTGTTGCTGGTAAAAAAAAGTAAAAGAAATAAATTTGAGAAAATATATAAGGTGCTATAAAAACATCTGCCACGGCTTCAATGGGAGACAGTATTCTGTATATGGATTACAATAGTAAAAATACATTATTGATCTTTTGTCATAAATTTTTTCATACAAAAACATGTGCGAATAAATTTTAATTGATTAAGTTGCATAAAACCGTCTCATAGTTCAATGCACTGTTGTCATTCTTAACAAACAAAGGCACCTCCGTAGGTAGCGCAGCCCCCCCCCGCACACTACCCCGTTCGTCGCACGCGCTTCGCTCGCCGCTTGAAGCTACTCGAACGAATCCAGTTCGCTATTATCAGTGGTTAGAGACTTGTGTATCGCGTGGCTTTCTTTAAAAATGCCTCCCAGACGACGATATTCCAATCAAGAATATCTTGAAATGGTATTGTGTTACCGCGAGTGCAACAACATAACTGCGCATGCAGTAAGCTTATACCAGCAGAGGTTTGGTGTGCGAGTGAGTCATCATACCATTAGAGAACACGGCCGCTTGCCTGCGGTTGACGCAGGTAGGCCTCGATATTCTGCCGAATTCGAAGATGAAGTGTTGGACTTCTTCCGGCGTCATCCTCATGCGAGCACCAGGGACGCTGCTAGAGTCTTCGACGTGAGCGACAACTACGTATGGCGACTTCTAAATCAGTAAGGGCTCCGTCCTTACTACTTTACAAGAGTTCAAGTGTAGTACCAGAGCAATGGGTTTCATTTTAACAGTTCAACAACATTCATTGCGTTACTTACGTTGTTGTGCAGACACATTTTTCGAATGGAGCAATGGATTAACAATTGCTTGGAAATGATTCAAACTGAGAGTATTAACCCGTGCGCAATAATTTAGGACCTTCTAGGAATGCTACTCCCCCGCCCGCTTCCCGCGCACTTCCCCGATGGCGCTCGTATTGTAAGAGCGAGGCCCCATTAGTGCATTGCGCTGCGTTGCGTCGTCGCAGCGTCGTCGCTGCGTCGTTTTCCATACATTTTTTATGACATGCCCCATTAGACCGTTGCGTCGTCGCGCGCGACGTTTCAACGGATCGACGGACAAGAGACGAAGCGGGAGGGAGGGTGATGCGCTGCGTTGTCGGAGCTCCGCTGCGACGACGGACAGTGATGCACTATCTATCCATTGCAAAGGCTGAACTGAGACGCAGCTGCGTCGGCGTGCATACCCTCTTGCGTTGCGTTGGCGCAGCGTCAACGCAACACAGGTGTGGCATACAATGCGTTGTTCCGTTGCGATGACGCGACGCAACGCAGCGCAACGCACTAATGGGGCCTCGCTCTAACCGTTAGCATCGCACACGCCACTGTGACGTCACCCGCTCAGGTCAGCTGATTTCGGTGTTTATTCAAGAATAGTTAGGAAGAGATAACAATTGTTTTCATTGACGAAGCGACACATCGCGCGTAGTTTGTGAACCACGTTATGCAGAATAGAGTAAATGTTTATTTAATTACTTTATTTTCTCAAATTGATTTAACTATTCCGGGGTACAAAATTTCTTCACTACTGTAATCTCTAGACATAATACTGTCTCCCATTGAAGTCGTGGCAGATATTTTTATAGCTCCTTATATATAGTTCCAGTAGTATCAGTCAAGGTCGCTGCATTTGTAACGTGTTTTAACCTGGGCGGAACGGGACGACAATTTTTGGAAACCGTTTCATAGAAAATGTATAGGAAAGAGCATAGTTACACGGGCGCACGGACGGGACGGCGAGTGGCGACGTAGCACCCAATCGACGGGAAAAATATCATCGGTGACGGTATTTAGCAAATCCAGCCACACGCGCGCCACGTCCAGTCCGTGGTTCCGTTGCGTATACAGTCGATCCGATCGCTCTGGAGAGCTAAGTAGTGACATATTTTCTTGTTCTCCACACTACCACGTTAGTTTCGCGTCACTGTCACCCCGATGCAGCCTATATTTTGGCGTCGCTTGTCTCGCCAGGTAGTTTTCGTGTTCCTTTGATATCACATAATACAAGGTGGGCCAAAAGAAGTCATCCGATGTTGTTTGGCTCTCTTTTTTTTCTAAATGAAAAACTTCGATTCTGTTTTTTGATTATGTTTATTTGAACCTTTAGAATTTTATTGGTCAAGTCGAGAAGATTATATTGGCCAAATGGACGCCGTCACAATTGATTGCCATACGGGCTCGTTTTATGTCATTTTTCATCACTTTGGCGACAACTTCGGGCGACAGATAAAACACGGGACTTCAAAAAACCGCACAAAAAGTCTTGAACGCTTAAATCGGGCGATCTTGCGGGCCAGTGCAAATCGCCAAAACGAGAGATGAGGCGACCCGGGAACGCTGCGTTCAGAATATCGGTTGTGGCTCGCGCAGTGTGTGCCGTTGCTCCGTCCTGTTGGAACCACGTGTCCCTCAGTCCTAATTCGTCCAATTGCGGTAGAAAAAACTCGGTCAACATGGCCCTATAGCGCGCACCGTCCAATGTTGTCGTTTGGCCAGCGGCATTCTCGAAAAAAAAATGGCCCGATGACTCCTCCAGCGTGAACAGCGCACCATGCAGTCACTTTGAGCGGGTCTAATGGCTCCTCGTGTATCACTAGTGGATTTTCGGTGCCCCAGAAGCGATAGTTTTGCTTGTTCACGTACCCGCTAAGGTGGAAATCAGCCTCATCGCTCATTATGATTTTGGTCGAAAAATCGTCCACTTCTTCCTCGAGATTGAGGATGGCTTGGGCGTAGGTTACGCGCGTTTGGCGGTCGGCAGGCAGCAGCTGATGCACGGACTGGACTTTATACGGAAACATGCGCAGGTCTTTGACCAAAATTCTCCTTAGGGACGTCTGGCTGATGGCTAATTGCGTGGCACGGCGTCTGGTCGATGTTTCCAGCGACAGCCCGACATCCTCGGCAACAGCGGCGATATTCTCGACAGAACGGGCGCTCCGGGGCCGGCCACTTGGCAACGTCTCGTGTGGTCCCATACTCTTCAAGGTTGGTGGCCAAACGGCGCAGTGTTTGCGCAGTCGGTGTCGGACGGCCGGGGAATCGGCGACGGAATTCGCGCTGCGCCAACACCACAGACGTTGTTACGCAAAAAAATAGACACGATTATTCCGCGTTCTTCGGGAGTGTATCACTCCATGGATGGCTTGTTCACTTGTATTCTGCATCTGTCTAGTCCACAAATGTCAAAACAGATTTGACATTGGCGGCCATTTGCAAAAATGAGAGCATCTTCCAATAGGGTGATTTCGTTTGGCCCACCCAGTATATGCTGCCACTTGTATATACACTTCTGGACACATCTATTGGCCCACCTTGTATTTTCAGTTTCGTTTGGTCCTAGCTAAAATTTTATATTAGGTCGAGCAAAAAGTTTTTATGCAGTTTTGAACCTGGCACATTCACAATTTCATTCAATAGTCTTTTTTTGAATTTCGAACACAGAATTTAAAGAAACAAAAGACAATTGAGCCTGTTTGTTGATATCAAACAATCGAATACTAAGAAAACTTGGTTTTATTGGTTTACTTGGATTTAATTCTTGAAAAAGTGATTGATATCTTTGGTTTTGCAACAAACATTACTTATTCTTAACATTAAGGTGAGGTTCTATCAATAATCTATGGATACTTCACCTGAAGTCGCCGCCCAAGCTGTGGTACTTATTCAGGCCGGACACAGCCAAAGAAACGTGAGTGCTCAACTTAATTTAAGTCGATCTGCGGTCCGAACTGTTTATCGGAGGTACCTAGAGACTGGCGGCTTTGTTCGTCGCCAAGGAAGGCCACGATCTCGGGTCACAACTGAAAGGCAGGATCGATTCATCGTGACGACCAGCTTGAGAAATCGTCACCTTACCTCCATTGAGATACAAAACCAACTTCGCGACTTCCACGGAGTATCTGTGAGCGCTCGAACTGTTCGGAGAAGGTTAAAAGAACGCGATATGGTACCACACAAGCCAGCTAATGGGCCCAAACTAACGCGAGCCCACCGAACAGCGCGCCTTCATTTCGCACGCAGTCATTTAAATTGGACACAGCAAGATTGGAGCCGTGTACTCTTTTCTGATGAGTCTAAAATTGTGTTACATGGCAATGATGGAAGGAAGAAGGTCTACCGACGTAAGGGAGAGCGTTTCGCACAATGCTGCTTTGAAGAGAGGGTTGCTTATGGCGGTGGCTCATGGACTGTCTGGGGCGGTATATCCGCGAGCGGCAAAACTCAACTTGAGGTTGTTACAGGACCACGGCTGCCAACATTAAATGCTGAAAGGTACATTCGTGAGTGCTTAGAACCTCACGTGATACCATACGCAGACTATGTGGGCCCAAATTTCCTTTTTATGCATGATAATGCAAGAGCCCATGCGGCCGGCATCGTCAGGGAATATCTTCGGGATGTGAACATCACAGTTATGGACTGGCCAGCCAGAAGCCCAGACATGAACCCCATTGAGCACATGTGGGACGAGCTAAAAAGACGTGTTAGGGCTCGTCAGCCAGTTGCCCAGACGATGCAGGAGTTGAAAACTGCCATAGAAGAGGAATGGGAGATGATCCCTCAAAATTTCATAGAGCGGTTGATAAACTCTATGCCTAATCGTATGAGAGCTGTGATAGATGCCCATGGAGGCAACACGCGTTATTAAATTAAACCTTTATTTGATAAAACATGTTTTTTATTCAAAAATCAATTGCCTTTAACAAGGCGCATATCCGACTTGTTAGGCGTAGCTCCATGTCGTATGGTATTCTGAATTCAAATTTAAAACAATACGATCGAAAAAGATGGTAAAATATATCAGGTTTAAAACTGCATCAACAGTTTTTGTTCAATCTAGCAATCATATTTCGGTAGGGGCCATCGAAACCTAAACTCTAAGGTGGGCCAATAGATGTGTCCAGAAGTGTATATCAAATCAAAAATCAAAACTTCTTTATTAGGACAACATAGATCCATAATGTTAGTAATACCTTATAGCTAGTGTTAGTAAGTGATTTATTAAAATTATTATTTTTATTTAAGTTTGAAGCACTTTGCACAGAAGATGACCAAGTAAGGTACAAGTTTCTCACTTGGCCATCCTCCCCACAAAATGCCTCAAAATGGGAGAATAGAAGCTCTCTGACACTGTTATATATGCCTTCCACAAATTATGACATATATTTACCGTCATATATTAATGGTTGAATCATGAAATCTGATATTATTGCCAAGCTGTCCATGGTACAGTATTTTTTTCTCACGAAGCGACGCGCGCTATAGTGTACAAACACGCTGTGAATGTGTGCGTAAGCGCAGGAGCTTTAGGTACCGTCCGAGACAATATGGCGAAGTCAGAAGTGTGCCTGTGTTATGTGCTGACGCTAGTACTCTTCATGCACACATTCACAGCATGTTTGTACACTTGGTAAACACAAGTAAAGCGCAAGTCCCTTTGTGAGATAAAAATACTATAATATGTATATTTATGCTTGTGACTGAATAACTCTCAACTGCAGAGTGGTACTGATGACCTTAACGTAATCTAAAATTAGATTTTATATGATAAATGCTGAACACATTACTATTATATTAAATTATGTCTGGTATTTATAGCTACCCCATAGTG
The DNA here is from genome assembly GCA_947568875.1 of Fissipunctia ypsillon. NCBI lineage: Eukaryota > Metazoa > Arthropoda > Insecta > Lepidoptera > Noctuidae > Fissipunctia > Fissipunctia ypsillon. Next base: position 18,399,064 of record OX387644.1, on the reverse strand, counting down.
CCCAGAAGAGAGGACAGTCCTCCAATTTGGCCAACTCCTCCAAGAAGTTGCATGAGTTGCTGCTGAGACATGTTGTTCAGTATATTTTGTAGCTCTCCATCCTGTCCACCACTGCCACCACCACCGCGTCCACCAGATGTTGGAGGATTGTTCAAAGCCTCATTGATGCGGCGGCAGTAATCATCATCTTTATCTGTCTTGGGTTCCTATAAAACAATTACCTTTTTATATTTATACTAGCAGCGCCCCACGGTTTCACCCGCATAAATCTCGATCCCGTAGGGGTATCAGGATAAAAAGTATCCTATAATGTTAATCCAGGATACAATATCTGTGTGCCATATATCATCCAAATCCGTTCAGTAGCTTTTGCGTGAAAGAGTAACAAACATCCATCCATCCATCCTCACAAACTTTCGCGTTTATAATATTAGTAGGATAGGATAGGATGAGTAATATTTTCTTAGTAAAGTTAATTTATTATTGAACCGAATTTATTTTTTACAAGCTGTGCCTCGCGACTTCGGTCGTAGGATACACAATATACATTTTAATAAAACTCCCTCGTCCCCCGACCCGTCGCGTTGGTTCGCTCGCCCGCGCTATTACTTCGTTTTTGCTTAGTTGTTTTTGACTTTTTTCTTTTTGCTCGGCTCCTAAGGGTCGTAACGTGATGTTAAATAGCCTGTAACTATCCTCGAGAATTGAACTACCAAATGCAAAAAGAATTTTTGAAATCCGACTTAATGTTCACAATTTCATGGGTTTTAATTTTTTTGTGCGAAACCCTAATTATTTTTCTAAAATAAAAGTAGCCCACGTTACACCCCGTAACATCAGCTATATATGTCAAAATCGGTCCAGCCGTTTCGGAGATTAGCCGGAAACAAACGTTATAACTACAATATATACTTTCTAATGAATTTAGTCAAAACAGACACTTCAATTTTATTTATTTGTATAGATAATAACAGACGGAATGAAATGATGCGATTTTTTTTTATTTGAATGGCACATGACTGTTACAAGTTTTTCTTATTCCAAGTGAAATCTGAAAGTACCGTAAAACGGAGTGAATAGGGATGCAAGGGTAAATCAGGACGAAACTTTAAAAGGGATTTTAACATCTATACAAATAAATAAAATTGAAGTGTCTGTTTGTAATGTCAAAATAACAGCTTTTTACTAAATGCATGTGAAAGTATATACGGTTCTTATAACAAAAAAAAAAAACATTTTTTTTAATTTTTGTCTGTTTGTTCTGGCTAATCTCCGAAACGGCTGGACCGATTTTGACGGGACTTTCACTGGCAGATAGCTGATGTTATACGGAGTAATTTAGGCTACTTTTATTTTAGAAAAATAATTAGGATTCCGCACAAAAAAATTAAAACACATGAAATTTAAGCTATTTTGTGCTAATCTCTGGAACTACCAGTTGGATTTGCAAAAATCTTTTTGCATTTGGTAGCCAATTCTCGAGGATAGTTATTGGCTATTTAACGTCACACTACGACCCTAAGGAGCTGAGCAGAGAGAAAAAAGAAAGAACGCTAAGCGAAAAAAAGTACTAGCAGGCGATGCAACGCGGCGGGTCGCGAGACGAGGGAGTTTTATTAAAATGTGGCTGTTATTTAGTATATTGCGTAACTTACACGACTTCCACGCGAGCGAAGACGCGAGGCACAGCTAGTTGAAATAATGTAGTTTGTTGCCAAAAATGACTGTGTTTGCTGTAACACTATGATCTCGCGCTCGAGCTGAGCTCAAATCAGCTACACATAGTCATTTGAGCTCGATTTGAGGGGGTGAGGCGCGCGGCAATACGCGGGGCGCCGCCCGCGCTTCCTGCTCGTCGAGCACGTTAGCGCACCGTTAAAATTTCGTGCGGCGGCCATAGCGCAGGCAGGCAGGCAGCATTTTTATTAAATGAAAATTATTAAAAATAAGCAATGGCCGTGTTGAAAATTTTGCTTGCGCAGTGTAGGACTTTTGGTTGTAACTTCTTTGTCTTTCGGCAATGGCCAATGCGTAAAATTGGTGCCTTTTATTTTTTTGGCGGCAGTCGATCGGATATGAAAAAAGTGATGCAGAATAATATAACAAATGAAATATTGTATGGGGTCTTATATCATAAACTCAGTCCGAACTGAGTTATGGGTGTTTAAAGAAAAAATAATACAATTGTAAATAATTCAACAATTACCACTTGAAGTTTGTTTTATCGTTGTGCGTTTATAGCCAGATCATAATTCTGACTTCAAAATGATGAGCTGCTGTCCTTCCCGTGCGCTTTCACTGACGCCAACACCGGGCGGCACTGCCAATTGGCTAGAACGCTAGCCAATCACAGTCAAAGAATTTTTTACCTGCGCACGAGCCTGTTTAAGGTATTTTATATTTATTACACATTGGCAAACAAAGCACTCACTTCCCCCCGACCCTTGCTCGAAGAAGCGCCAGCCCGCGCCGAAGCTGAGCCTGTAGCTTTAAATTCCCCAGATAATAATAATTATCCAAGTTTGATCCAGCCTGTCCCAACTTGCTGTCCCCCCAGTGACGCCCTAAGCCGAGGTTCGTACCCCACAGGGGGTGCCCTTAGCGCGCAGTCACTTAGTATTGTAAGTAACACGCCCCTGGCTGGAGGCTTTGAGTTAGCTTAAGGCAGCCACAGGATTGACCGGTTAAGTAGTCACGGCCACTCTTGGCCAACTACGAGATGCCATAGTTAGGAAAAAAAAAAAAAAAAGCACTCACTGTTCTACCTTCGTGGCTTACGTGTGTTTTTTTAGAGTTTCTCGTGGTGATTTTATAGAGGACTTGGCTTAATAATCTGGACTTGAAAAACGCTTCTTTAATTGGATAACCTGTGCTTGACATACTCGGACTGTGATTGTGTTTTACGTGTTGGATTTTGTTGTTGTGACAATATGGCAGACTTGGGACTTTGTTGTGCCAACGCACTTTAAATCGGAGTAATAATCGCCGGAGACCGTCAATGCCATTAACTGCTGAATTAATGCAAGCACATCCTTCTTTGATGCAGTATCTCATCAATATTAGAAATATAACAGAGGTAAATTGTTTACGAGAATATAATTAATGCAATACGAAAAACTGTAAAAATGTCTCCGTTCAACTTATTGTTTGTTGTTGTTCCTTTACGCCGCAACGGATCGATATATTTATACAGATATTTTAGGTAGTAGCAGACGTAGAAAGTAAAATAGACTATACTATAGAAAATCGACACTTACAACGGATTGACAGGACTTTAAGAGCTACTATTCTTAAAGAGAAGAAATTCTTTATATCTTTTGGCTCTCGTGTATGTGAAGAACATAGAAATGATAGTGCTTGGCAAGACATCGGACGGAGTACACGTCACGTGTACAATATGTTTTCTCCAAGACAATTAATGGATATGGTGAGACTATTGCAGTCGCATTGTTCACATTTAAACTTCGAACGGCTATCTTCAATCAGTGACAGTATTTTCCACTATTATATTGGGTTTTCAAAGACTCAGTTCCAAGAAATGCTGTACCTTCAATTGCTGAAAATAACACAAGGCCAGCTACAGCCTTGGCAACGGTGCTGATGAAACTGCACACTGGTGATTCTAACCAAAGATTGTGCAGCCTTTTAAGAATGTCCCGCTCTACATTTGAGAGGACGATGACGATTGTAAGAGAATGCTTGAAGCGAGATTTTATTCCAAGACATCTTGGATACGATCATATATCTCGCGATGAAATTATTTCAAGGTGTTTGGCGATACCCAATGCTTTATTTGGAAACAATTATGAACGAGCTGTTACAATACATGATGCGACATACATGTACCTCCAAAGAAGTACCAATTATTATTTCCAGAGAAAGTCATATAGCCTGCATAAGTGGCGTAACCTTTACAAGCCATATTTAATAGTATGCCCTGATGGACACATAGTGGATGTATATGGGCCCTATGATGCAACGACGTCTGACTCAGTTATACTGAATAGAATATTAGAAAGCCGAGAAGATCCATTTCATTGGGTTTTTAGACCTAATGATGTTTTGATTTTAGATCGAGGGTTCAGAGATTCGATTGAACCGTTACAATCATATGGATATTGTCCTAAAATGCCCATTACAAAAAGCAGTACTGACTCACAGCTAACGACCCGAGAAGCAAACAAATCCCGGAAAGTAACGATGTGTCGCTGGGTCGTTGAAACAATAAATGGCAGGCTGAAGAACCAGTTTAAGCAATTGAGGCACACGAACAATAACCGAGCAATGATACACCTCTTTGATGAAATTAAGATTGCGTGTACTATACTCAATGCGTTTGGTTAACCTCTGACTGATCACAGGTTAGTGACTAATATATTGAGTGAAATACACCAAAGATTTGATATGGAGAACCATTTAAGCCGTTATGTAATTGCAAATAATCTAAATGCTCGCAGAGCTATATTCCTTGCAATAACCGTAGAAAACCCGGAACTAAATAGTTTTCCAACACTAACCACAGATGACCTTATTTTATATGCTCTTGGTACTTACCAGATAAAACAAGCTCGAAGCTATTATGGCGAGCATATAAAGAATAATGGTCAATATCACATAGAAGTATGCTGAGAAGTTAACACGCAAAATATAACACAATACGGAATAGTATCTGCCAATCCTGTGTTACTTAGGGGAAGAATTCAGTCCAGACATCGGCAGGCTCGGATATATTATGTATACTGTATGAAGAAAATGCGCATGGAAGAGATGCCATAATAGGCCACTACTGTAGCTGTATTGTAGGAAAAAGAACCCTCGGCTGCTGTTCTCACGCGATGGCTATTGTCTGGTACTTAGGATGGGGCAGACATCAACCTAATCTTAGTCCCCCAGCACTATTTTTAGACACGACGTCGAAAATGAGGCTAATGATGAACCTAGCGACGATGACGTCCAAATGTAATATGTTGTTTTTAAAATAAAAAGTTCTCCTTAAGACCAGTTTTATTGTTTTTAACCAATACATAATAAATGTAAACATGTATTTGAAGATATGACTAGTAACTAAATAGTAAATGTCGCTTGGGAAGGACAAAAATATGCTTTGTAACAAGAATTATTCCATAATGTGTGAAAATATTAGTTAGTCTTTAAACTGATATAACTCAGTCCAGACTGAGTTTTCGATATAAGACCCCATACAATAATTCATTCATAATATTATTCTGCACCGTTTTTTTCATATTTGATCGACTGCCGCCAAAAAAACAAAACGCACCAGTCTTCATACTAATTTGGTCACTGTCTTTTCAATTGTTGAGAAATTTTATATCAAAAAGTGTGTTAGTATATCGCAAACCTACCCTGAAGATGTTTAATTTAAATTATTGCCCATTTTATCGAATAAATTGTCTTTACAACAGCGCCATCTTGTGGAACGGTAATGCGAATATTTCCAAAGTGTATGTATAGCAGTCATACTTTTTTATGAGCCTATTTACCAGATTGAATGTTGGGATGCAGCTTTTAACTAAATATTAAGATAATATTATTATAATTGCATTATTTTCCCAAGCTTGAAAAATAATGACATTTTTTTTTCAATTTGACGTTATTATTTTCACGTTCGGTCACGTGATCGCGCGGAAAGCATTGACATGGGTCCGCCGTCTGAGAGCGCCTACGACTATGAGCGACTGAAGTAGGCTCGCGAGTGGTTCTCGTTGCCTCACGCATTTGGTAGATATTTAGACATAGTAAATTATTTTAATAATTTTATCAAGATAAACTCAGTGAATTGTGCTAAACAATCTTACTACCTTTTCATTTTGAAAAATAATAAAAAGGCATCTGTTTTTTAGCTATGAGATTGATTAAACATTACGAAAAGGATAACTTTTGGATTTTTTCTAGCCAGCAAAGTTAATCTAATTGTACGGATTGTAGTAGTTAACTACGTACACAGATTTGTCATGAAGGTTTGTAAGTTCAGTTAGTATCAGTGATTGGATATTCGGATGCATATTTACCTCAAGTTGAGATGTTGGCTAATATGGAATGCACTTTTGTATTGATTGTAAAAATTTTGCCATTCAGGAATTGATAAATTTAGTACTTTTTGACTATAGAATCGACACGCACTATGCTTCCTCTTACACCCTACATACACATATATTTGCATTAAGTTTGTAAACAAGCAAAAGAATAATTGATCCCCGTGTCTCAGTATTTTTCAAATAAATAATACCACATGTTTTAGAAGTTGTTTCCATACCATGTATTCGATTAGTTTTGCATTCCCAGATTTTCTGGAATCCAGGGATTTATATTAAGAAAGAATAAAATAAGAAGCCGCTTCCATAATTTCTAAGCCAAAAATTAACTTTAGGTAAATATGCATCCGATTATCCGATCTCTAGTTAGTATAGAGAAACACCTTCCACTAAGATGCACTAAGTAGTTAAGTTTATTTAAGTAAGTAACAGTACTAGGGTGCAAGGTGATTATTTCTGTTGTTGATAGCTACACAGTTATAAGTTCACTACATTTAAATTCATTAGTCATGTTATTTTATTATGCTAAATTATGACGCTCATCATTGGCCTAAAGTAGGTTAAAGAGTAAGCAGAAAAATGTAAGGTGATGAGACCGTACACTAATTGTGTTGTTAAAAGATAATATCTTTTTTCAAAATTTTATAACACTTTTTATGTTTACTGTGGATTCAAAAAACTAGTAAGGCATATGGCCTGAAGTGTCCTTGTTGGCAACAAGCTTTAATTATTTCAGCGTTAAAATCCATTTTAAAGTTTTGTCCCAATTCATCCCTGCTTCCTTGTTCACCCTGTTTGATTGTAGTAACTGATGGTGACCATAATGGTGGTATTTTATGACATTCATGATGTGGTCTGAATCAATTTTTTAAGCTTTTTGCCAATGAGCCACCTCGAAATAATACATGCTATCAGCTATGCAGAGTCATACTAAATGAAAGATTTTCATTACCTTGCTGGTTTAGTAACACACTATTTTTACAATCGTTATTTACATTTCGCGCTATAAGACAAGATTTTAAAAATATGTGACTAGCTGCATTTCTTACCTGCATCCAGAAAAAATACTTCTTAGAAAAAGACTTGAACTTTAGGACATAAACTCTGCCAGTTGTGCATTCGTTCACCCGCACAAATTCACAGTCGTCAGGAAATATTAGCAAGTCATCCTCAACCTCGCCGGTAGTACGGTCTTTCCAACAAAAATGCATCAATGAGTCTTCTCCTTGGTAGACATATAAGAGACCCTTCCTCTTATCAGGATGAACCATACGACCTTTCAGAGTCATTCTTCCGGCACGAAATTCTACCAGATGCTTGTTGCCTCCAGAACTACCGCCTAAGCCAGAAGTATTACCGAATAATGCAGTTGCCGACATGATGCTGAAATATAGATACAGAACAGTTTATAAGACGAAAGGAAAATAGAGCAAATCAAATAGTTCCATCTTGAGATGATTGATGTTCCATCAGTGATTCCAAAACAAAATGAGGCAAATTCGAATCATAATTATTTTAAATTATGCAATTTACCTGAATGAAATAAATAAGAACTGTTTGATTGCTACTACACCGTAATTATTGAAATCTTTAAGACAAAATTCAAACAAACAATGTGAATTCAATGAATGACTATGATTTTTTCACTTGGGTCCTCTATGCTTTCTACCTCTATTCCCAATCTATATTATTATACTCTATGCTTTGCACAGTCAGTATGCCGTATGACAAACAAACGTCGAGCTCGAGAAAATGGATGCTTGGCTACGTAGTACATAACTCTATGTACTCTGTGCTACATAATAAGTTATCTGTGAATGGTGTTGTTGTGTGTAAGCAATTTTTTTCGAGTTTTTACCTATCCGTACTACAATCTACAATAGATCTGGATATGGGCACTTCTGATTTTTTTTTTTAAGTTTTGTACCTCATTCCGTCGTTCATTCCTTTGTCGCTCTTCCTTTAATGTTTTAGATTTAAGTTATTTTCCACTTTAGATTGTTTTTTTTTTGGTAAAAAAGTTTTTATTTTTAACTTTTTAGTTGTGGTGCCTCCTACCCCACACGAATTGTTACTTGCTTCGACAAATTACAGTGACAGGAAGTTATTCTAACATCATCGACATAGACTCAGTGAGGAAAATACGTATTATTGAAGCTAACTCAAAAACTATCCAAGCAAAGTTAATAAAATTTATATGGGACCATCTAGGATTTATACCCTTTCAAACAAAAAAATAATTTTTCAAATCGGTCTAGCCGTCTTCTTGTAATCGGGGAACATACTCATAAATAAATAAAAAAGATTCCGACGAACTGAGAACCTCCTCGTATACGGATAGGCCAAAGCACAGAACACATAAATACTCCGAGGGCCAAAGAGTAAAGTAACTATAGAGAGGGGTAGGCATGCTGGGGAAAAAAAAAGGCATGCTGGGTACGGGTAGGCAGGACAGCGCTGCCAGATTTAAAATGTACAATGTCTATCTTGTTCGATTTGAACCACAGATTACTATTTTACTAATGTGTGGCAAGCTATCTTGAACGAATCGAGGTGATGTGACCGTGACTCAAAAAGTTACTAAAATTGTTTTCGTTTACCAAAATATTCTGTTGAAAATATTTATAAAATCCTGTCATTTGTAAGTATTTATACTTATGCCCAATATTTAGGTTACAGTTTTTTATGATAGATTTATTTTTTGACTTGGCAGCCTTGTTTTTACACAGTTGATCATTACCCGACGCATTATGTATTTAAAAATAGTTTCCACCAATCAAATAGCTTACAACTAGTTTTAAGTAATGCTTTAGTTTTGAGTGAGGTTCTGTTTAATATTTATGTCACAGATGGAATATGGAATCCGCCCTTTTACAAAACCGCTAGTTGTTTTACATAACAGCGCCACTAAGTAAAACAGGTTGTTCAGCTGGATTGCCATTGCGCTACGTTTTACAATAGGTACTGCTACACATGTTTAGACGTATTGCAGAATGATTATTAGAATAATATAATAATTTATTCATAAGTTCACATAAGTATAAATTACATAGAAGTTATATCATTACAAAGTTACATATTAATATTATGAAGAAAATATTATATTATTATTCAGAAATGAACGAGGACGCGTAATGAGGAATGTGTGTGAAACTAACGAATAACATCGCTTCATTTTCATAGCTTGAGCTAAGTTAGTGTTGTTATTTGTTAGTTTTACGCACATTCGCCGCTACGCATCCTCGCACATTAATCTCACCCTAATCTTTTGGTGTGGGTTTTAATACCGAATGGGTTGCAATAACTCAAGCTCTAACCAATGGGGAAGGCCATTGTCAAATTGGCGCTGTTGTAGCAAGTTCCCAAAACAAGCTATTAATGCAGCGTGAGGTGGTTTTGATATAGTTTTGCGAAAATGACTCGTTGATGTGTTCCTAAATCCTCGAAAATTGGAGTCCACCATTTTCCGAAAGACTCTCAAGCTTAGTAGATTGGTAGGGAATTATTTGAATTAAACAGAGTTAAAGGTTATATCGGAAACACTTTGAAGAAATATATTACGAGGAAATAAACGACATTTAAGGTTTTTAATTCTGACACTTTCCCAAGTCGAATAAATATGGATTTAAAGGGGTTAAAATATGGAAATCACAGAAAATAACCAAATAGTGGAATAAAACCAAACTCATGCGTGAATATTAACACGGAATGGAATTAATGAACGAAATGTCCAATTTATTGTAGGAAGTAGGGACCTAGCTATGGTCACGCCATCTATAATTAGTTTCAACTTGACCATCCCCATGTTTAGGTTAGATTAGAACTCTGACCAACCACGCGCGAGCCGAGCGAGCGGTGCGGCGGCAGCGGCCGGCGAGCGCTACTTCCAAGTTGGTCGCAGTTATTTGGTTATTTAGTATTTTTAGGGCTGACTTTCATAAAACACTTAAAACCTTATATTAAAATTGTCTAATCACTGTTTTCACTCTAGTTAGGGTCATTTTCACTCATACTACTCGTTTTATTTACTTTTGTTTCGGACACCATTATTGTTGTCATGACCAGTGATCGGAATGGGTAGAGCTATTTAGGTTCATTGACCGCAAACATTGATGTTAATATGGATATTCCACGGGATTCCGACTGATACTACGGGATTTTATTGAATTTCATTCTTTTTATCAATAAATATAAAAATGGTTTAAGTAAGCCATTAAGCGCATGAGCGACGTTGTAGATTTTACGTCCACAGCACGCTATAAAACTTTTTGCCAAGCGCGCGACGTTGCCGCTTTGTTGAGACGCGTAATGTCGCCGCATTATGGAAACAAAAGAAAACAATAGCGGGGTGTTTCCTTCGCTAGAGTGACGCACCTGTTTTTGTCTCTTTCTGCGCCACTAGAATTCAATTCTTTACCAACAGTAACTTATTGTCTCACTTGATTACTTCGGTTCTTAGAGTGCGCTTGTTTGCTTCCTGTTGTGTGGTGAATATCTTCTGACCCTGGCTTATTTACTGGATTCTGGAACCTTCTTGCTACTATGACTTTGGCTAGCATTTACGGACTCTGATTTGACCTTATTGGATTGGACGTTTGGAGTTATTTTATTGGATACTGATTCCAATTCCATTGAGTTCCATTTTTTAAGTAAAATATTGAATAAAACTAATGTATTAATCTTATTCTACCTTGACATATTAGATAAATTAATTGTTTGGGCTTAGCGAAAAGCTTGTCCTAAGTCGAACCAATAAAAAAAATTTTAAATACAAAAAGTAAAGTACAGTGTTATTCGCACAAAACGCAAAACCTTTTCTTGTTAGCTAAACTTTATTAATACTAATGTATTCCAATCCAGTATTTTCTTGACTTTAAAGTATGTCACGCACCTGTCAAAATTAACTTAGAAACTTATTAATAGAATGTATTAATTAGCTATACGGTAAAATGCAGGAGTCATAGACTAACATGTTTGCAGTTCGTGCACATATGAACTATGATTGAACTGTACTGAGTGTACTACTTGTGTGCGATTAACCGTACCCTCTCTTAGCGTAAATAAAAAACTTTTGATTGACTTTGCATTTTCAAACTTGCACTGGGAATATATAATATATATTTTACTGGTTTTATTTTTTGAACACTAAGTGTCCATGTGACTCTACTCAGCATTTCTAATTTAACGACATTTTGATTCAGGTGAAGTACTTCAACATAGCGTCAAGTTCTGTCAAGCCTGAAACAGTTCAGAAGTGGATACGTGACTATCCTGAGCTGATTTTTGACGCTGCCAGCTGTACTATTTATTGCACCAAATGTGAAAGCCATTTATTAGTAAAAAAATCTAATATTAATCGACATATTGAAGGTGCTCAACATCGAGGAACATACAAACAGCCTCAAGAGGAATTTTATTTTGACCTTATTCAGTTTTTAATTCTTCGTAACATCCCCTGGTCGCAAATAAAAAATAATGTCTTCAAAGATTTTTTTTCTAAAATACTTGTGCGGTGTTTGTTGTTGTAATTGCAATAACAAAAAAGTGCCTGACGAGTCGCTATTACGAAAGGTGTATTTGGAGAAATTAAAAAAAAATAAAATTGCCTCCATCTATGAAAACGTTAAAGATGAGAAACTTTGGATATCGTTAGATGAGACAACTGACTTTTTAGGTCGTTATATTGTGCATTTCTTAGTAAAGCCATTAAAAGAAAACTTTTCTGGTCAACCTTATTTAATTGCTTGTAAAATGCTCGAGGTGGTTAATGGCCAAACTATTTCAAATTTTGTAATAGAGTGTTTAGAAAATATTTGGCAAGACAACTTTGAAAGAAAAGTTGATAATGTGTTAATATTATGTACTGATAGTGTTGCATACATGTTGTCTGCGAGCCGAAAATAAAAAAAATTACCTCAATTATTAAAACATGTCACCTGTTTGGCACACGCTCTTCATCGCGTATCAGAACAGATACGGTTAGAGTACCATGATGTAGATATGCTAATATCCAATGTGAAAAAACTATTTTTAAAAGCCCCTCGCAGAATAAAAGTATTGAAAGATACGTATTCTAACTTATCCCTTCCCCCACAACCAGTGATAACTAGATGGGGCACTTGGCTCGAAGCTGCATCGTATTATGCAAAATATTATGAAGAAATAATAAATGTTATTTCTAGATTAAACAGCTCTGATTCAATGGCAATACGTAATGCGAAAAATATTCTGGAAAGGGAAAATCTACGGAATCAATTAGTATATATAGAAAATCATTATACGATTATTTTATTTTCATTAAAAGGGTTGCAGAAACAAAATTTAGCATTAAGTGACTCGTTTTTGGCTTATGATCAAGTCAGAGCTGCTTTAAATGAATGTAATTCTGATAGAATAAAAAACAAAATTGAAAAATTTATGGATAGGAATCCTGACATTTGGACATCCTCAGAAATTACGAAGGAAAATTATCGAAAAATTATGTGAATGACGAAATTTTGTCATATAAATTCGCTTCACTAACATCAACCTATGTCTATGTCTATGTGTGTATGTATGTTATGTCGAACGCTCGTTTTCCACATATAAATGGGTGTTAGATGTAAAAAGAAATAGATTAAAATTATATAATTTAGAAAAAATATTGGTGATTTATTTTAACTCTGGTCATACTCAGTCTTCTAGTGAAGCTGAAGACGAACCAGGCTAATGACATGTTTTGTTTAAATAAGTGAATTATTGTTGAAGCGTATTGATTATTTTTATTAAGATTTTATTGTAAATACAAACTGTTCTATTTGATAGTGTTTTATTTTTCTGAGGAACAAATAATTTGTATGGTAATATGTTTTTGTACAACTTCAGAATAAAAATGTTTAAATGATTGTTGATTCTTGAATAAGAAATTGTTACGTAAAAAAATATATGTGGTTTAATGAATCAAGTTTATCTATTTATTATACTGTCCATAATCTTTCTTATATTTACCCGTCAGATAGGAAGTGTAATCTTTCATTAGTCCTGAAGGCGAGAATAGTTTTTTTTATGATTTTACTACTTAGAAACCAAATCCTGGGACTCGGGGAATATCCATATTATTCTAACCTATGGCAAGTACATAAAACAGCTCTACCTATTCCGATGTCTGATACGATTCCTAAAAATTTTGTACTGTTTACATTTTCTATAGTTTGACCATTATAGTTTATATCCATATCTCCCGTAGATATTCGTTGGTAAAAGTGCATAATTTTAGTTTTTTGGAGAGAGCTACGAGTGTCAAAATTTAGAACTAAAATCTATAATCTGACGTTTCTTTTCACGATGTTTTACATAATTTATGCATGCTGCATTGGTACCCGCTGCATGTGGGTGTTCAGTAGTTATGTAAAACCTCTAAACGTCGTTCAGTTGTTTAACGTATGGACGCCAGCACATCAAGCTACCCGAAACTGTCAAATTTTCTCAATCAACCTTGAACTTGAAGCTTTAGCAATAAAGTCGAAAATCTATTAAAGAAATTTGACAGATTGTAGTATCTTCATGTACTGGCGTCTGTACATACATAACGTAGCTGTTTTGGAAAACAACTAGAGGTTTTGTAAAACCGCGGATTCTACAATGCATCTGCGACATATATACCAGGCCTAAGACAAATTTTACTGGACTAAGACTGGGAATACACGTCAGGTTTTGTTTACGATTGTCTGATCAGACTATTGGATCGTATTTTCTCGATACTCGTCCGATTTTTACGTCAGGCTTTTTCTGAACTCAGTCAAGTTCCTATTTATATAATAGTACTCTGTGACTCAGTCGTTCCCGAGCTATCATCCCGAGTGGTTGCGTACGGAGTAAAAAGAAAAGATGGACGAATTACAGTTACTCACTACCCGACTGCGGCGAAGCCTAGAAATGAGAGAGAGAGAAAGTAAGGTTATGTGTTTGACTTGTATGTACAGCCTTGGCCAAAAGTATTGAGCACCTTACAAATTTCGCTCGTACACGGTAAGTATGGGAAGAAACCAAATCAATTGCTTATGGATTATTTAATCGGCATCTACAAAGGTTTAAAAATAATCAGTCACGCCGCAGCTAGCAATAAAACACCTGTATGTCACAAAATTTGTCTTTTTCAATTTTTGTGTTGTGAACACATCCAGTGATCTAGTGCGCCTTTTGTATTTTATTTCAGAAGTTTTAAGTGTTATCGTTGCAATATGCCAAAACAAAACGAACTTTCTTTAGAAAAACGTGTGCAGATACAGCTTCTGTATGAGCAAGGGAAATCACAAGTAGAGATTTCTAAAACTGTGAAATGTTCGCGCCGATCCGTGCAATATGCTATTCAGCGATTCTCTACTACCGGATCACATGAAAATAGACCGAGAACCGGGCGCAAACGCATCACCACAGACCGTCAAGATCGTCAGTTACTGAGAGAGTCGTTAAGAAATAGGAAAAAAACATCTTCAGAGCTCGCTGCTGAGTTGTCGGAACAAATTAAGAAGCCAATTTCTGCTCGAACTACTCGCAGAAGACTTCAAGAAGCTGGTCTGAAAGGCTGTAAAGCTAGGAAGAAGCCATGGCTCTCCGATAACAACAAAAAAGCTCGATTGAAATGGGCTTTAAAACACCGAACTTTCACCGCTGAAGATTGGTCAAATGTTGTTTGGTCAGACGAATCAAACTTTGAGGTGAGTAAGTCAATTTAATGCCCTGATACAATTTTATAAAATGTTTTAAAAACCAAACGCATAATTGAATTTATTTTAGTTTTACGGAACTCAATATTTTTCTCTTTATTGCAGATTTTTGGTACACCTGGTGTGACCTTTGTGCGTCGCCGTGTGGGCGAAGAATTTAAGCCAGTGTGTGATCCCAACCGTTAAACACGGTGGAGGCAGCATAATGGTCTGGGGTTGCATGACCGATTCTGGAGTTGGCGAATTGTTCGTGTGTGAGGGTCGCATGGACTCTACTAAGTACATAAATGTACTAGAAACTGCATTACTGCCTTCATTCACGAAACTTTTTGGCGACACGAATATGGATGGTGTCAAATTCCAGCAGGATAACGCGCCATGCCACAAATCTGCACGCACTATGAGATGGTTTCGGGAAAATAACACGGAACTGCTTGACTGGCCAGCTCAGTCTCCAGATCTGAACCCCATAGAACATTTATGGGGTTTATTAAAGCGCAGGGTTAGGCGCCACACAATTAACAACAAAGAAGATTTAAAACGCTGCCTGCGCCTAGAATGGAACTCGATTACTGTTGACGACTGTAAAAAAGTTGTTAACTCTTTACCAAAAAGAATTTCTGCCGTAATTAAGGCAAAGGGTGGACCCACAAAATATTAATTTTCTATTAATAAATAGTAAAATAAACCCATATAAAACGTTTTGTTTTATTTCTATTTGATACTCCGCATAAAACTGAAAGATATCATGGGTGCTCAATACTTTTGGCCAAGGCTGTATGTACATATCTATGTATGTATGTATGTCCGCCACTGTGTTCTCTCGTAACTACTAAACGGCTGAACCGATTTTGATGAATGATATGTCGTTAGATTCGTCGTTGGCGCGAGTGTCACTGGATATATAAAAGGCTTATTCTTAAATTAAATAATGAAGACCTATGCATGAGATTGTTTGGAGACATAATAGGTCATCTTGTTTCCATATTTTTAAAGTTCACATTTTACGCAGTCGGGTTTATAGATTTTTTAAATTTACTTTTTTTATTATACCAGCACTCTGCCCGCGACTTCGTCCACGTGGATTTCGTATTTTCCCCTATAAAATTTAACACCCCCTCCACCCCTTTTAACCGGTAGTTTTGGAAAATTAATTATTAAGATCATTTTACTTATTATTACATACATAAACTCACGCCTTCTCCCCATGGGGGTAGGCAGAAACTACAGAACGCCACTTTAACCTTTGAGATTTGTATGTATCTTGTTGTCGTAAAGGTGTAATTTTTAATATGGGAGAACCTGAAATAAATGGATTTTATTTTATTTATTTATTTATTAACTTATTATTAATGGTGAAAGGAAGATTAAAAATTTCATATACAGGGTGGCGATTAGGTTATCACATTAATTGAACCCACGTATTCAGTACATGATTCTGAACACCGCTACGTTAAAATTTTTCGTCTGTTATTAAAAAACAAAATTTGCTGCTCCATACATTTTTGCCTACCTACGAGGTCAAAAAAAAACAAAATTTGCTGCTCCATACATTTTTGCCTACCTACGAGGTCAAAATGTATGGAGCAGCAAATTTTTTTTTTTAATAACCGACGAAAAATTTCAACGCAGCGGGGTCCAGAATCATGTACTGAATGCGTGGTTTTAATTAATGTGATAACCTAATCGCCACACTGTTAAGGTCTCCTCCCTTTTCACCCCGAAAGGGATTGATTTTTGAAAAATCTTCAATCATGTGTTTCGTCATTTAATGTTTAGATCACTTTGACTTAACCCAGACACGCACTGAAATCTTCCCCCAAAAACTAAATTAGGTACTCCTTTTGCTGGTTGATTTTCGAAAAACCCAAGAACTTGTCTATTTTTTGTCAAAAGCATTAATACCGTTATTCGAGGTAATCACTAGGAGAGCTTTAAAATTCTTCCATACAAACTTTAGCACCCCCTAAAATCCCTTTGACGTGTAGTTTTAAGAAACTAAATAGTGACAAACTTATTATTAATTTAAGAATAATTTTCGCTCATTTTCCAAACCATAATGATGCGTCCGTTCAGTATCAATGCTAGAGAATCAACTTGCAAGTCGGCGGGAGGAATCGGACGTCTATTTGTCTCTATCCAGAAGTATGCAGACCGCGCCTTCAGACAATCGGAACGACAATAAAATCGGAAATGCCGCGTGCCAGTTTCCGACTCCGGACGTCCGGCCGGACTATTGGATCGGACGTGGGACGTGTATTGTATGTTCATACAAACTAATGGCTCCAACGACTTCCGCTAGCCGGATCAGACATCGGATCCGACAATCTGATGAAAAAACCTGACGTGTATTCCCAGTCTAAGACTATCTAGTATTCATCTTCATATTATTATCATAAATTCATTTGAGGAACCAAAGCACACAGAAATTAAAATAATTTGGGATAGTTTAGTAAATTAGTAATGTAGACTCAGCTTAATGAATAAATTTTTTTCGAAACGAAATAATCAAATTCGGTTTTAAAAAATACGAAATTGTATAGAATCGATTATTTTCACTAGACGGACGTCGATTCGTCGATGTCGATCGACTAATAAAAACCTACGTGACGTGTTTTGTACATAGATAATCTTAGTCTGTGTAGTTAATCTTATTCGGTGTGTACTCTGAGAATACAGCGAAGTTATTTACCAAGTTCAGTAATTTAATTAATTCCTTTGTCGACTTTTAAACGCGAGTAATTAGGTTTACTATTTATAAGTAATAACTAAAACATCGTATATTTTGTGGATCGCTTTGCGGCTTCTTCATCAATCAACATGAGTGGTGTACAAACAGGTATGTTAGTTTGTCTGTAATTATTGTTTTTGTTATACTATTTTGCGATACGTAATTGTTATAGGTCTTTGATTCTACTGTCTATACAGTAAATAAAGAATATTCCAAAAAAATATTTTAATGTCCTTACCTACCCGAAACAGCACTGAATGAATTAGCTACTGTTTCTGGCTGGAAGATTACCTTCCAAGAAAAGTGCATTGCTATACCTACCAGACGTTTTTGAGGTATTATTATATTCCAAGACTCGTCCTTGGTTATAAAATATTGGTACAATATGCATATTTTCTATGCATTAGTGTATTTCCTAAGATTTGGAAGCATCCTTGACACTATTCCTAACTATTGTGGCACTGATTATAATATACATAGAGCCCCAGGGGCCTGCTCCTGCACAACCCACATACATTCGAAGCCAGTGATTCATACATTCACTGCCTTTTTTGTTTCTTAATGTGTATAACATTTTTTGGTTCCTTACTTCCTCCTCTGCTCATAATCAAGGCATGCTGATGTACTTAGATAATTAAAAAAGGAAATCTTAATGCTGTATGACTCATACAATTATGACCATGTTTCAAGCATGAAAATAAAATGTTGATGTTTTACAATTTCAAAAGCTAACACTATCTTAGTTATCTATGTGTCATTCAATACTTGAGTAATTCCATTACATAGTACAACCTAAATCTAGTAATAGGTACCTTATTTTATTTTTATCATAATTTTTTATTAACTGTTTATCTATTTATCATATTATAGCAGTTTCATGACTGACTGGCAAACAATTCACACTGCACAGTGAAGTTTGAAATAGAAACATTGTTTGACTCGTCCAATTTCATTTGCTACCTAAATCAAGTGGGCAAGATGCAAAAGCTACTTATTTTAAACATATTATAATATCACTATACAATTTCAGCCCAGGGCAGCCGCTTTTATGTGTACAATATAAGTTAATCAACGGATATAGCAGCTAATTGGATTTTTCTCTTACTGTATTCATAATACCATGTAGGTACAGTGTTGGTTTATGTAGGCTTTGTTTTTTAATTGAACATACCTACTTGTGTAAATGGTTGACCAACATGCATTTGTTATCACTCAACGGTGTCCTGTAGTGTTGTATGCTGAAATTGTATGGGGAGGTTTGACTTATGCACACTACACCACAGTTGTGTCATTTTGGTTGAGATGGCAGATTCAATAATAATATTGGTATCTGTATTGTTAACTAGTATAAGAATCTGTCTCTGAACGTTAAATTTGTCTCTAGAAGTTTGGATTAACATTGTTCTTTTGCAATGTATAATACTACGGTATTATAAATGGTATTCACCGTTTGTTACGAGAAAATGTTTTTGATTTATGCTGACTTTTATTTACTATGTCTGGCTCCACTTGTTAAACCATGTTTGAGCCCCTGTTGTTAACTTGCCATCTTCTTCGTCATATCGATGATTCCATTTATATATTTATAATAAGAAAGAAAGAAAATGCGTTTATTACAAGAAAAAAAACAAAACAAAAATACCTTAAAACTATAAAAAAAAAACAGAAAACAATGCTTATAATGCCAAAAGCTCGACCAGGATGCGGCCACTTCGACAACGTAAGCGTTGGCCACGCAAACTTGCCATAATAAATGGGTGTTTATTACAAGCATGAATGTGCCATCCATGCGTATTTCAGCGCACATAGCTCTGTTAATCCAGATAGTGTGTGGATATCTTGATTATTGGCAAACAAAAATACAAAAGAGGTCCTATAATAGATCCCTGCCGCACGCCAAGCTTTTTAAGCTGTAAAATATCAATGTCAAAATAGCTTATTTCAAATTGGGCTATCTATGAAAGGTGATCACATCGGATCTGATGAATCCGCATATTAAAATTTTAGAGAATGCTTTAATGGGATCCATCCTACCTGTCTTATCAAAAGCCTGTCTAATGTCCAAAAATTTAATAAGCAATATTTATTTATTTATTTAAACATTTCACACTTAAAAAAGTACAAAGGCGGACTTAATATTCTTTTACTTTCCAAAGCGTTCTTATAGTCTCGTAGACTCGTGGATTGTTTCGACTATGAAGTGATGCTACCAGTAAGGGGGATGCACTTAATAATTCTGAAATAGATTGCGACTCATAAACTCAATTAGAAATTGCTAAAGTGAAGGTGTTACATGGAGGCTACATATTTTTTCTATGCGGGTTGCTTTCGGGCCTAGGAGTTGAAATATCAGCACTATTGACGGGGTCCGCTAAGGCAGATGCCAGCTAGGGTCGCAAGATGGTCGAAAGGGTTACCGTGACCCCGCCACAGGCAACAGTAAAAGTCTGACACGCCCTCCCGCTCCGCCCAGAGTGGGAGAAGTAATTTGATAATTTCCCATCCAAAAAAAAAGGGGGACGTCGGAGTCCTGTCACAACGATGCATAATGATTACGACTAGTAGTCACTTAAGATGGCACACAGGTAGATGACTGAGCTACAATAGTAGATTACAGTTTCCGAACGTATACAACCCCGATCTCTTCAAAGTGAGAGTTAACAGGCTTCTTCTGGGTAAGCTCGCTCCATTGTCGACTTTGTCAAGAGCAAACCTATCTTAAATAAAAAACATAAAAAAAATATAAATATTTTATTGCAATAATGGATTTTGCGAATGTCGTAGTGACGTTTTGTTGTGTTGTTGATTAGGTACTAGTACCTAACCAACTAACTAACTCACGTCTGGCGAAGAGTGACGAGGAGAGCCGACCCCAAATGAGATGGGATAAGGCTACTACAGTGAGAGAGATTAAGACTGCAAAATTCAATCAATCTTCTTAGCCTTTTCCGAACTATGTATGTTGGAATCGCCTTCCAGCCTAACCGGATGCAGCTGAATACCAGTATTTTACATGGAGCGATTGCCTATCTAACCTCCGCATCCCAGTTACTGGGCAACACAATAACCATTGGTAAGACTGCAAAAGTATGTAATTGAAATAAAATCTAAATAGAACACGAAGCAGTGATCGGTGTGAAACAAAGGATTTACTTACAGATGCCTGAAAATAATTACTAAAAATAAAGGGGTACTCCTGAAAACGGCGCGTTAACTTACGACTTATCGGAAAGACGGTCTAATTTTTGTAGCGAAATTACCAGCCACCGAAAAAACTCTTTCACTCTCTGTGGATGTCGGTTTAACAGATAAGAAAGCTTCACACAGCAACTCCAGATTCGGAGAACATTTTCGGGAGGTCTCAAAGAGTTGGAAGTCCTTGTTTAGTCTCACAAAACGCGATTGCGTTGTTGGTACTTCCTTATGAGCTTAAGTTATCGCTTCTTTTAGTTCCTCTTCAAATGTTTTTCTTCGTAACTCTTTCTGTTCCTCTGGAGCGCTTCCTAACTGCCGTTTATTTTCACCAAGCTTTCCATCCCGAGGGGTGAGGGCCATGTTTTTGAGTTAAATTTTTCCTTCTTTCAGCTCGCTTGATCTTTCCGCGCAGACAATGACCCAATACTAGTTTCTGTTCGGCTTGAGTTTAAAGAAAAAAAATCTTTGTAATCAAAGTAAATATGGTTCTTTTAAATACATAATCTCATCTGTTTTCCCATACCTACCAATGCCACGGTCACGATTATAGTACCTATGTAGATGGTTGGGAGTTGGTGAAAAAATTACCTGCTTTATTCGCGATAAAAACTTTATCCAATTATTAAAGACTGTGAGTCATTTGTCGTACAAACTGCAGACTTTTTTAGTGTCTTTCGTCAAGTAACAAATGACGCAACACTACCGTGGCCCAGCTCCCGCGCCGCCCGCTCGCTCGCCTGCGGCACTGTCAATAAACTTTAGCGGCACAAGGTGAGCTGAATCTATGGTTTTGTTGTTTTGTTAGCTCTTTGAAACTCGTTGCTTAGTCACAGAGTAACAGGCTCTGTGTGGTTCACTGATACCGCGTTATAAATCAACGTGTTCTAATTGAGATTGATGAAAAGTAACAAAATACAGTTACTCCTTTAAAAAAATCGCAAATATTTTGAAGGTCAAAATTGTAATTTATACACCGCCGAGATCGGAGCTCGCGTTATTGGTGAAAGTGGCGAACACGAGCAATCAGGCAGCGGCGCGAAACGAACGCAAGCTGGCTCGCTTGGAGGGGCTCGACGTGGCGGAAGAAACTGACATCATTGCGCGCCGCCGGTGCACGCGTTCATGTTTCTCCGAGTCGATCGTGTATATTGCGAAATACAAAATGTTTGTAAAGTGACAGTAACTACCTATTTACTTATTTATAATGTAGAGTAACGTATACAAATAAGTGATCTCGATTTTCGGTCAAGGCGTATGATTTTACCGCGTATAACATAAGGACAATTAGCTTGAATTATATGATCATATAGACACAAAATATGCTTAATTGCCGCGGAAGACGAGGCAGATAGAATGGCAAGTGATGGGACGTCGAGCATCGGCGTGGAGCCGATGAGCTTGGAATACATGGAGGATCCTTACTTTGTGCTACCGGACGATGACTCCACACCGAGTTTCGATGTAGCTGTGGATGAACTGGATGAACTAGAGGAGTTGCCGAGCTGGCCACAAAACGACCCTGACGCTGACTGGCGTATGCTGCCTGACCTCGCCGATTCCGCTCTCTGCATTGAAACTGAATTCTATGTGGACAATCGACGTCGCCGTCTTAGAATATTTAGAAAAAAAATGCGGGAAGTACGAGTTACTTTTCAAGATTTATCAAAGCCTTATCTTGCCAAGATGTCCAGTCACACAAACTACAAGAAGTTCTTAGGGATCGCAGTTGGAGGTTAGTTAAAAGGGGCAAAGAACATAGAAAACCTTTAAATTATTGAGCATATAACACTGACTTGAAACTGACGTTCAAGTGAGTATTGAAACTTGAGACGGTATATTCTGGATAGGTTTAAATGAAATGCTAGGGCTAGAATATTAGAAGTGATGCAGTGTTTGTTACCTCGGCAGCTACTTATATTTTTGAGCTTATCGTAGTAGGTATCTTCCTAGTAGCTGTAGCTGCCGAGCTGTGTGCTGTAGCTGTTGTAGTGTTACTAGTAGCTGTATTATATGACTTGTGTTGTTAGTATTTGCAATGAATTGCACGATATCTTACCGAATACGCATGACAAGATCTTTGAGCAAGATCCCAGACCAGTCGATCAAGTTCAAGAGGTTCGATTAAGGTAGTATCTTATTTATTCTGCTTTTATTGTTTTCTTTTTTTTTTGGAGATGGGTTTGCTCTTGACTCTAGTCTAGGTCAGAGGTGACAGAGACAAAGAATTAGAAACTCATTTATGACCTTGTTTGGGTTTAGATAAACCTATCGTTAGTTTAAATTTATACCAATCGAAAGTTACCAACATTTAATTACAATCTGTTTCTAGACATAACCAGCAGAATTCATGCGTGAGTTAAAAAACTGTAACGGTAATTTTTAGTCATAAAATTATTCATAGATGTACGTCGCGGGTCGCGGAACTATACTGAATTAAAAATATCCGTTTCATTAATGTACTGCCTGTACTGACATATTTGTTGGTCATATAATAAGGCTCTTGCGTGTTTATATGGTTTTATTACCCAACTGCGCGACAGCAAAGACAGGGTTATGTTTTTCATGCGTATCTTTGTATGTGGGATTTTTTATACCCTCGAAGCATCCTAAGTAACGGCTGGATGGGGATACATGAGGTGTATATCGACTCGTCTAGGTTGCGCTATGTGTATAGGCCAGGTTTTGTTGTTATAAAATCAAAATGGCGGATTATAGACGTCAATAAGTAATACATTAAAATATTTGATTTTAGTACTATGACCATGTGGGGTATCAAAATAAGGGGCTTTAGGAGACGATTCCAAAAAATATGACACACAAGGTTGAAAAAAAAAAAAAACCCGACTGCAACTAAAAAGTTCAATATAAGCACACTTTTCAAGCAGTCTGATGCAGTTGGCGGCATCAATGGCTGATATTGAACAAAAATAACTGCCATACAATGCCGCTTGAAAAGTGAGGTTGTTTTGGACTTTTTAGTTGGTCAGGTTTAGGGACAAGTATCTATGAAACAATCTAAATAAAATCTTATGGTTTTCAAATTTCCGCGCTCTTTTTACTCGACCACTCAGGTTACTCTTCGAGTTACACATGAAGTTAGTTACATTGAGGACTAGTGTAGCGTGTGAGTCTTGGGAGTGAAAAGTTGTTTTTTATAGTCCAAAGTTTAATTTGCAGTGAAAAACATTTAGTTTTACTGAATAACTATTGACACCAGGTTTGTGGTATTGTTATACGTAAATGGGGCTATTATATTTTGTGACATATAACCTCAGTGTAAAAAAAATCATGACAGTTTGTATTTGATTTTTTTTTTGTCGAGTCGGGGCACTATGAAACGGGGTTCGATGAAACAGTGTTATACTGTACCCCACTAAAAACGTTTTGGTGTTTTTAGAGCAAATAAGCTATAATAACACAAACAAACTACAACACATTTTCATGGGGTAAGTACTTCGACATGGCTTACTGTGGCTAAAATAAAAGTATAATGATTTATATTTTCTTTTTAAGCACAATAAACCATGCCTTGCTCCTTTTACATACCCATCTATGCCTATTTATTTTTAGGACCACCCAATATGGTAAGAAATCGAAATACCCTCACCGAGTTCTTTCGGGAAGACTAAAAGACAATCTGATATTTACACATTACCCTCATAAATAAAATATAAAAAATTCGGCTAAATACCTAGCAGTAATGTCAATATTTAGAATTTCTCGTTTCTGTGACTGATTTTTAGATAAATAAGTAATAAGGAAGCACAAAAATTACGAGTTAATTGATTATAGATTTTTTTAATAAATGAAAATGCTGTTTCGTTTCATTGTAGGTACCCCACTTGTCAATTTGAGCTGAGTAGACCTCAAACTCTACGAAGTTGTCCGTTTAGTGCAGGGGTTCCCAAACTTATTTGGTCTACTGCCCACTTTGAGAATAAATTATTTTTTAGCGCCCCCATTTTTTCACCTACCACCACTACCTAGATGAAATTACAAATCGCCCCCTAAGCCTCTACACAACGCCCCCTAAACCTCTACACAACGCCCCCATTTTTTTTCTGGGTCTCTTACTGCCCCCCTATAGGTCTGCAGCGCCCACAAGGGGGCGTTATCGCCCACTTTGGGAAAGGCTGGTTTAGTGGGACCCAATCGGTGGTTCTCTTAGCTCATTGTCGTCTGACATGCGGCTGACATGTCTGGCCCAGTCCCACTTAAGCTTAGCGGCTTTCTGGGTAACGTCGGTGATCTTGGTTTTGGCGCGCTGTGTTGTGTTCCTTAGACGGTCGGAAATTCGAAGACCCAGGATAGTGGATTAAGGAGTTAAATTCATCATAACCTACCAAGTTAATCATCGACCCGTTTCTTACGTAGAATGTTCAACTCGCGCAGTCGCACGGTGTGATTTTAACTTAACAGTTGGACACCCTCTAAGTTTTCTTAAATACGGCTAGCACCTTGACACGCATGAATGAAATGTTATAAGTATTTAGGATAAGCTTAGAAGGAACATGCTTATATGACAATTTATTTTCATTGATTTTGTTGGGCGACGTTTTTAAAACGAGTTTTTATCAGCATAGTGCGCTATGTTATATCATCACAGGACGTAGGTAATACGGGATGGACCTGATATGCCAATGCCAAACCTCAATAATCCATATACCTACTAACTTGTACGATCATGTACTATGTACAATCAAAAAAAGCTATTGTCAAAATATTTTAAATTTTAACAATCGAAAATTTGTTTCAAGTACGGAAACGCTGTGCGGTTAAGTTAAAAACTACATATTCTAGGAAATAGTTACAACAGTTTCGCAAATTAGAATGCAGTCACTAAGGCTTGGTGTTGGTAATCGTGCAATTTAAAATGTATGTGCTATGAGCTGAATGAAGCAATATATTATTCTTTTATTGTATTACATAACTTTGCTTTCCCCCGACAGGCCACGATCATTACCAACTCGGCTCAGACGGACCACACCATAATGTGGCTTTGCAGTTTGAATCGTATTTGTTGTTCTCAATAATGATAGTTTTGATCAAATAAATTAATAATTTAGTAGGTTGGAAAGATTTTTATTTTGTCAGCTTTGCTCTTAGATTATTTCACTTATTTTTTTTGGGGCAAAACCTAGATGTAAGTTATTTTATTTTTATATTAAACTAGCTTTTGCCTGCGGCTTCGCCCGCGTGGATGTCGTAAAATATCCCACGGGAACGTGATAAAAAAGTATCCTATGTCCTAACCCAGGTCATGGTCATGTCATGGTCTACCTATGTGCCAAATTTCATCCAAATTCGTTCAGCCGTTTTATCGTGAAAGCGTAACAAACAAACAAACTTACTTTTGCATTTATAATATTAGTTACGATATCCGTGATTGTTATTTTGATTGAACTTTTTTTCTCTTACCAAATATAAACAAATCGTACCCGATTAGCGAAGTTTGCAGTACCTACCCATAGTATCTATCGATTTCTCGCAAGGCGACACTTTTGGACGGTAGGTCCTACTTAGGTACGACTTCAGTCTACTATCTAAGGTTTCTCAACCGTGACTTCTTCTTAATTGCCAATGTGTCTTGTCCGCGGCTCGTATAGAGGTCATATTTCTCGAGTCTTCTTCTCCTTGTTTCATCGTATTTCAAAACATTCCGTTTACAAGCGTATCTCACCGATTTTTCGGAGGATGTTCTCGATTAA
Source organism: Fissipunctia ypsillon (assembly GCA_947568875.1). Lineage (NCBI taxonomy): Eukaryota > Metazoa > Arthropoda > Insecta > Lepidoptera > Noctuidae > Fissipunctia > Fissipunctia ypsillon. Next base: position 18,372,672 of record OX387644.1, on the reverse strand, counting down.
CTTTTCGACTAGTTTAGGTACCTAATATAATGTTTGTCTCTATAGGGCTAGATTTGAAAGGCTTCTGGACTACGTTTCGTTGTACGACTATTGATTCTTTTTAACATTTAATTAATAAATTAATGTTGATCTTGCTTTCACGTTGTAGGCACATTATGCAGAAACAGCGGATATGGATTCAAAAAAGGTTGTTTTTGTATTTTGTCTCATATGTCATCAATAGGGGTCCTGGCAGTAGGTTCACGTAAACAGTGTCAACAAGTGGGGTCCAATCAAAGTCACGACTCTCGCTTAAAATACTGAAGTTCACAATTTTCTTATTTAAGTAGTAGTCATCATCCTCTTGCCCTACCAATTTGGGGTCGGCGCAGCATGTCTTCTCTTCCATTCATCTCTATTATCCATCATCTCAGTAGTACAGTATTTTTATCACACACACACACACAGTTCCGACTTCGCCATTGCCTTGGGACGGTACTGAGAACCCTTTTTTTATGGGTGGGAAATCATCAAATGACTTCTCCCGCTCTGGGTGGAGCGGGAGGGCGTGTCAGACTTTTATTGACTAAAACTCACCCGTGTTCCTTCAGTTGCCTGCGCCAAGTACCACAATAACTCTTTCGAACATCCCGCGGCCCTGGCTGAGTACTGAGAGCCTGCGCTTACACACACATTCAGAGCGTGGTATACTTGGTAACCACAAGAAAAGCGCACGTCGTATCGTGAGATTAAAATAATATAGTAAGTACAAGAAACTATCTCTAAATTGTGTAACTTTTACCTTCAGCTGAAGAAGCGATGGCCAGCGCCGGCGCGGCTGGAGACGTGAACACACCCGACGAGCTGGCGGGGCTTACCCCCGAGCAGGCGGAGCAGTTGCGCGCAGAGTGGAGTCGGGAGCTAGCGCGCGTCGAAGACGAGATCGCTACACTGCGCACCGTATTGCAAAGCAAGGTATGATAATCTACTTAATAAAAATCTTAAATTCATTCACTGACAAACAACGCACAGCCTATATACCTGGGTCTAGAAGCATGAATTTTTAAACAACAGTTGCTAATGTAATGTAAAAAAAGATTTGAAAATTAATGCCCTAATGCCCAAAGGGGATCAAAGTTACTATGGAAGTTTGTCATTTTGCCGAAGGGGATTTCCCATCACCGGGCACACGGCTCGTGTTTTCATGATTATGTTAGCCTTTCACTACAAGCTATTTATAGAAGTTGACTGTAGGTTCAGCTGTGACTACCAATATTACGATACTCACCCTGCTAACTCGGTGAACCTGAGTACAGTCAGCGTGTGTCCGGAGACGGTACACAAGCTACTTAAAGGTTTGGACCCATCTAAATCTGGTGGGCCAGATTTGATACCCCCCATTTTCTTAATTAATTGCGCAAAGAGCCTTGTGGCGCCAGTCTGTGTGCTGTTTGAGCGGTCGCTGAGGGAGGGTACTGTCCCGAAGATGTGGAAATCAGCATTTATTACACCGATTTCTAAAAAGGGGGATAAATCTAAAATAGAAAACTACCGCCCCGTTTCTAAATTATGTCTTCTCTCTAAAGTTCTTGAACGAGTAGTACACACGGAAGTTTACTCGGCTATGCAACGCCATTTCGGCGACGAACAACATGGTTTCCTCAGAAAACGGTCAACTGCCTCCAACCTGATACTATCCAATGAAATTATAACCACTGGGATGGAAGAACGATGCCAGGTCGACGCGATATACACGGACTACAGCAAATGTTTTGACCGTATAGATCATCGGGTGCTTCTTCGTAAGCTACTTTCCGCAGGAATTCATGGTGATCTATATCGGTGGTTTTCATCATACATAGATAATCGAACGCAGGCTGTGGTTCTACGTGGATACACGTCTGGATGGAAATCTGTCCCATCAGGAGTGCCCCAAGGCTCAATCTTGGGACCGCTATTATTTACAATATTTATTTTGGACATAAAAAAATGCTTTAAAAACTCACATATTATATTATACGCAGATGACATGAAGGTCCTAAAGTCCATACGCACATTATCTGATACTGAGCTACTTCAGTCAGACCTTGACAGATTCGTACAATATTGCAAAACAAACAAACTACAACTAAATGTATCCAAATGTTTTCACGTGGTATTCACCCGCCAGAAATCTATTATTGGCCCAGGGTATACACTGGACGGTACCTACGTGAGTAGAGAAACCAGTATCAGGGATCTTGGTGTGGTACAGCTGCTTTTTGATAACCATATAGAAACAGTTGTCAACAAGGCGTTCAAAGCCTTGGGCTTCATTATTAGAGCTTGTTCTAGTTTTCGCTCCCTAAAACCATTAAAAGTCCTTTATTGTTCTCTAGTGTGTCGCCACCTTGAGTACGTTTCTTAAGTATGGAACCCTCAATATGAGATTTACAAATCTCGTATTGAATCCGTTCAGAGGAAGTTTTTGCGGTACTTGGACTTCAAGGCTGGGCAATTCTCAGTCGACTATGAACACCGTTGTAAGCGATATCATTTCTTACCGTTGGAAGTAAGACGTAATATCAGTGATATCTGTTTTTTAGTGAACATCGCAAACGGCTCGGTTGATTGTCCCGAATTACTCAGCAAAATACTTCTTCGCACTAATATAAGCAACTTGAGAAAACGGCCTCTACTCCATGTACCATTCGCATCGACAAAGTACAGGCGCAACGCCTTTTGCATACGTAGTGTTATACAATAGTTTACCATCACATCTGGAAATTGATTTATTTTGCACCAGCGCACATAAAATTAGAAAGATTCTAAACAAGGAATATTTTGGTGACAGCCATAAATAGCTTTGAATTTTGATTTTGATGTTGCATGACTTGACATACCAAATATTTATTATCTCGACGTATATACCAATATGTCTACATCGCAATCGGTTTACTTGCTCAAATCGCTGTTACTGGTCAACGCAAGTAACTTTTGCTATTTAGATATATATATGTGGAAGCTTGTAATTAGCAAATGTTACTATTTATACATGATATCTATTTGTTATTAGTCTGTAAGCTTTATTTAAAATTAAATAAATAAATAAATTATTTCACATGAAGATTCTATTTCGTATTCTGTAAAATACCTACTCACACGTTCTTAACTCAATTAATCAATTTGCACAGAACCAGGCGCATCAATTATTACCTATTATCCTTACAGTTGCACCTTAGTAGTTTCGCCATAGTTACGCCACTGGTCAGAGTCAGCCCACGTGACCCCGTCTGACTCTGACCCGCTGAGTTTACGTTTGTTTGCGATCGAAGTGGCGGACAATAGCTACTGTTTTAATAATTGCCCAACAATTCTAGTATCTTTTTTTGTTTCAGATCCGCCAAAGCTCCGAATTGAAACGAAAACTTGGCATAACTGTGTGGAAGGAAATTACCGAAGATGTTAATCAGGGTTTGAAAAATGTAAAAGAAAGCCAAGTGTGAGTATCAGTTATGATCCGTTTATTGGCGTGAATGTGTAACTATCGTTATTCAAGTCTATGCCTATTTGTTTTTTCTCGAGGGTTAGAACATCTTTATATTGTTGGTTTATTAGTGGTGTTTGGCTTGAAATTTAAATTTTGCTTTAGCTTAAGATGGCAAATGGTGGCGATTTATTTAGTAGTACCTACTTATTTCACGTTTGATTTGTTGTACGACAGCTATCAAACTATAGAAACACGCGTGGCTGCGCTTACACAGGCTGTGACTGAAGCACCAATGTAAGTAAATTTGACAATTTGAACTTCAATACCACTGCCGCACCTAAGAAGTGGAAGTGAGTTTACTAATAAAATTAACGTAACTAAACTGTTGATGAAAAATCAGAATAATGCATGAGATTCACACACTTGTCTTAATTTATTTTTTATTTATTATTACAACGTTTTTTTTATTTATTATACGTTAAATTGAATTTGGCTTTAAGCTTATACAGGAGTGTATTATTTTGTCTAGCGAGTTAAACTACGGGTCATAGAGAAAACGCTGAAAACTAACCAGAATATCGGAGATATTTTACCTTTTTTGGAATAACCTTTCTCAATTATTCTGCCTCTACATCACATCACATTACAAACTAAATCATGTAATGCCCCGGCACAGATTGGTGAAACGTAACATGAAATGTAAACACAAATGAACCGTCCAAACTTATGCTATGCAGCATGAAATGTAACACAATAATTATGCGAATGTTTCAATGTTACGTTTCACCAATCTGTACCGGAAATTATAATCATAGGTCTAAAGTTTGCTAGAAGTTATCCAAAATATTTGTTTTCATTCACCTTTAACATGATCGTATAAACTATTCGAAATGACCGTTTCATGGACTCCGCTGAACTCAACTTGTTGTTACATTTAAAAAACTAAATGTACCTAATTTTTTTTTTAAATTTAGCCCATGGTTTCTTTCAGCGTTTTGTCTCTAGGACCTTACAGAATCTACCTACACTGGCTTGAAAAGAAAATTCATTATGTAGGTTAGTTTTGTAGTATTTAGAGGCTTTTATGGCTGATTTTTCAATAGTCAGATAACTTTTAGCTGAAGAGTAAATATCAAGCCTTTTCAGGAAATACATCGAAAGCGCCAAAAATCACAAAACTATTTTTCTTCGTAACCTCTTAATTAGGCAGTTTTACATCTTGTCGCGATTATTCTTAAATTTTATTTTTTTACACGACTTTATTGTTGTAAGACATTATCGTAGTAAATGTTAATTAGGAAAGAAAACATAACTGGCGAAATGTGGGTGTACTATAGGTAGGTACACCTCTGCCTAACCCTTCGGGGAAACAAGGCGTGATGTTATGTAGGAAAGAAAAAAATTGTCGCTTACGATGTACTTCCTGAAAAGGCTCGATATGACAGTTTGATATATTATTTTCTATACAAAAGCTGTCGAAACGCCATATTTGATCTTCAGATAAAAGTTATCTGACGATTGAAAAATCGCCCTTCTTAATAATATACAAGTACTATTTTTCTTCCAGTTCTAACCCGAAAGAAAATTGTTAACTTTATTTATAACTACTTACAGATTTTTTATTGTCGCCGCATTACAAACAAAGTTTATTGTAATACCTCCGTCCACTCATTATTGATAACATTTAACTATCATAAAGTAGTCGTTGTTTTCATAAGCCCAACTTTACCCACTCACCCACTGATGTATATACGTATCTATCTATACATAGACAAGGTGAAACAGGACGTACACAGGATGTGCACGTGGACAGGATGTGTTGCAATCGTCCGTGTCGTGAAATTCTCTAAAGAGAATCATGTTCTTTACCCGTATACAAAAAATCAATTAAATCAAATGAATGCTACAGGATATTATTTTTCATTTTCTTATTTTTCAACATGATGTAGATCTAAGTCCGTAATAATAATAGGTAAACATTGTAAGGTCAAGAACCTGTGCAAAACATATGATTCTATTCTCTGCGTTTGTATTGTTCTCCGACTATTACGCGCCTGAGCCCCGCACCGCCGCCGCTACGCCCCGTACCGCACCGTTGGTCAGTGACTTTCGTAGATAAAGCGTGTTTACTTTTTATGCAGTCGATTCTGCTATTTATTTTGTTTGAAAACTGCAATTTTTAAATTTTCCATTAACATTAATTAATCTTCGTGTTTTAAAATGTTTCGATGGATTAGTACTGTGCTCGTTTTCGTTTAATGTCGTACATCCAGATACACGTTGTATAATTACTTGTCCTGACTGATTCATCAACGTAGAGCCTACACTGCTAGGGCTACAAACTTGAAATATTAGCAGTTGATGTCTTTTATGTTGTAAGCATCCAATAAGAAAGGATTTTTGGAAATTCGACCTTTAAGGGGGAGAAAAGGGGGTTTCTTGTTTGTATGAAAAATCTTATTTCTTGAGTTAATAAACTTGAAACTTGGCGCGAATACTTATCTAAGTAAATTATGAAGTTTGTCATTTTTTGTTTTTCTAAACTCTACCCCCTAAAGGGGGATGGGGGTGTCAGTTTGTATGGAAGAATTTTAACGCGCGGTCCGATTAACTCGAAACTCAGTATTTATACTTAAGACCGAAAATAAAGAATAATATGTATCAGAGCTTTTTGAAAATCTACCCTTGACGGGGTACTAAAGTACGAAATCCGTGCGGAGGAAGTCGCGCGAGAAGTGCTAGTTATTAATAAAATTCGTGCTAGCCCATATTTGTGTTATCTCGCAGAAAATAAAACTGCAATAAAACTACCCCTATATTTAACCCTTTCTCAAAAGTTAACGTTGAAAAGAAATGTAATAAAGAAATCGTAAGTCATAATTTTCACCCCCCGGAAACACACCGCACGGAGGCTTCCATAGCAACTTTCCAGAACTTGTGCCACAGCCTTTTGGCTTATAATTGACTATCCTTTTTCACCTCAAAAACACAAATAGCCGGTTTTTGCTACCAACTCATCTAATTATAAAGTCGAATCGATTGAATGATTGACTTTTTGTAACAATAATGCTTGTTTTTATAGATACCAAAAAACTGAATCTGTGATAAAATCGACTGCGGAGAAGACTACTTCGATTCTCGGCGGTATCACTGCAGGAATGTCTACTAAGATTGGTCAAATGCGAAACTCTGATTCGTTCCGCTCTATCGAAGAACGTGTTGGCACAGCGTACGAAAATGTAAAGGTGACGCAATTTTTTTACATTTTCTTGAGTTTATCAATATGAAATGATTTTATCAAGAACCTATACAGAGTCAAATTAAATTAGCTAGCGAAACTCTGCAGACGTGGTGGGTATCGATATCTAAACACGACAAAATAAAAATTGTAAAGAATTTTCTATCGTATCTACTAAGGGAATGATGTTATGGGTGTTAAAAACATTGATGTTGATGTGTTAGTAGATTAAAAGAGCTTTTATGGGTGACTAAACCATGAAGAAAACAATGGGAAATACATATTAAAATGAGTTTCAAAAATTTTTCGTGAACCAAAAATGATGCCAGCCTTTTTAAAATAAATGAGTGTCTTTAAAAAATTTATCTTTTTAATAACTATAATTATGTACCGTTAAAGTTTGTCAGCGGAAAATTCCCATTGTGATCTTTCTGATTTACAATTCATTCATATTCTATTAAACTGCGTACACTTCTTTTAAACTGTTTTTACCTCTTTCTTAACTAAACTGCCTTTAATATTGATCTGCTAATTGACAAAATGATCCACGGTTAAGTATCGTCTATCAAACTAATTGTTTAATACATTGTCCTGTTTTACCACCTTTAAATTGAAAACCAAGATCGCAAATTTTTTGAGTGTAGATGTGCTGATGCCATTTTTTTTTATTTCGTCCTCATTTTGGGACGCTTGTAGAAGACAAGTATCAGGTCACAGATGATCAAAAGTGATTAAAATGATGAAGTCCATTAATATTTTTAGGAAATCAAAAAGGCAATTATTTGGGGTTATATTAAATACATGCCGAAGAAAATATTGAATTTATTGTTTCGGAAACGTTAAATAATAATATATGTCAAGTCTTCTCGTATTTCACTCATCCACAAGAAACACTATACTTGTACTATAGACGAATATCAGTAGATAACAGACCAGCAGACAATCGATATCAATACTGAATTATTGTATCAACGTAGTTCACCCTTTCTTGTAAAATTGAAATAAAAATGAATCCCGTCTGTGTAACTTTTCAGGGCAAAGTGTCATCTAGATCAAATTCAACGCAAAGCTTCGACGAAGCACTGCGCGACGCCAGCCGCTCGGCCAGCGGCGCCACGTCGCCCACGATCCCCGAGAACAAGCCCTTGCCCTAGTCGAGCTGCACCGCACCGCACCCACGCCGCGACGCATACCACGGACAAGAGTTGTCGGACGGCCATACATCGGCCTCCAAGGGCACTAACAACTTTCATACAAGGAATATTGCATACATTTCGTAATGCACCCTTATTTGATATACAACACCATTTTATATGTGCTATTAGATAGTTTTTAAAATTGTGTACTTATATTAAAATGTTTATATACGTGTCGAACAGTGATACTGCATGTTTGTTAATAAGGTTATTGGATTATTATTCACTATCTTTTTAGTTAGATATTGGTATGGGAAAGACACTTATCGGAAGTGTAAAGAATTTGCAATTTTGATTTCGCAAAACGCAAAACCTAAATAAATGCAATAATAATGTAGGATGTGTCTTTGGCTTTCTAGACATCGAAAGATGGTCGATAATCTGTAACAATGGTTAAGCATTGAGCATTGTGTATCACGAGTGCGTTATATCGTGTGCACCGTTGTTGTAAAATGCGGCGTGGTGGAGTCCTTTTAATTCGTTTATTTAAGAGACTGCTTGTTCGTTTCTTCGTGTCTTATGTGCATTCCAAACTATGATCACTGATTAAATTTATTATACATAAATAACATCACGCCTTGTTTCCCCGAAGGGTGAGGCAGAGGGAAATTTATTATACAAAGTATTAAAAACATTTTCAAATTGTGTATCCAATGCTTCAACTTAGTATTTCTACATGTAAAGGGGACAATTTAATATGTTCATGTTGTTATACACAATTTTGTAAATCCGTATTACATGTATAATGTTGTAAGACACAATAACTTGCCGATGCCTGTTAGGTCCATTATTACTATATAAATGATATTTTTGTAAGATGCTTAGCTTTCCTTACTTATAAAAAAATCAACTATTTACAATACTTATAAAGACGGTAAATAAAAGTTATGTATTGACATGTTTGTTTTTACTCAAGAAACCTTAAACAACCAACTATGGTGATATATCTCCGATTGCTTAGACCCATTAAATCTATGGACCCGCCTCGCACGATGCGCCGCACCGCTCCCCGCTGTGCGGCGCTCATGGCGCTGGCGCCGGCGGCCAGCGCGGGTTTGTCTTATGCCCGCAGTTTTGACTAGTGAGAACGTTAATTTTTTTTTTTGTACTAGCTCAGTCGAGTCGTACAGGGGCTCTCGGCGGCGCTCGAGTCGCCGCGCGCCGCTCCGCACGGGTCCTCTTGATGGAGCTCTGTGTCCAAAAACCGTGTGACTGACACTGGCTTGGCCACCATCAGGGATTTTAATTTTGATAACACAAAAAATTAGTCGAAATTTGTCGCCAAATATCAGAATTTGTGGGTCACTGGTTCAAAAGATAATAAGGGTTTATAGGTGGCCAAGCTGAGTCTCCCCAGCTTGGCCACATTTATATCTCAAAAACTAGGGCACCTAGCGAAGATCTGTTTTCTCCCATATTTTGTCGCCAATTAGTCGGAATCAGTCGCCAAATATCAGAATTTGTCGGTAACTGGTTCAAAAGATATAAGGGTTTATAGGTGGCCGATGTGGAGAGTCTCCCCAGCTTGGCCACATTTATATCTCAAAAACTAGGGCACCTAGCGAAGATCTGTTTTCTCCCATAATTATTTTGTCGCCAATTAGTCGGAATCAGTCGCCAAATATCAAAATTTGTCGGTCACTGGTTCAAAAGATATTAAAGAATTCAATTTCCCCATACAGTGGTACAAGCAAGTACAAAATACTTTTAGTTTCTAGACAGTATCTATGACGTCTTATGGAGGAATGTTTATTTTGAAATATATAAATATAAACTTATTCTATAATTTCAACCCACCAAAGGAAAGCTGTATTCATTATCTATAAACAAATGTACAATAAATATATGTAATTATTTATCGAATACAATGTGCACTTAGTCGCTGGCAGATAGATCGCTGCGCTCCGTTTCATTTACGGTAAGTAAGAAAGAGATAGATGCGCGTGTACAGACGAGCTACTTAGAACGAGTTGTCCGTGACGTAAGTTAAAGTCAGCCTGTTTAAAGTGGAACTTATTATGAATATTTAGGAACTCGAGTGTTTTATATATTTTTCCTTATAGATATGTATATCTGTGTAAAGCAACAATAACAAAAAAACCTAAACAGTGGTAGTCTTTGGCAGGGGGGTGAAAGTCTTGTACTATGCCGATTCTACGATTTTGCTGCTGCCATCTATTAGTCTGGTTCCCTAAACTTATAGTTTTTCAAAGTTCCGACAGATAGCATTGTATCCTCTTCTAGCTGCATGTCTCAGGGCTGCCATTTTATAACGATATTTCAGCGTTATAAAAATATTTCTATTATTAATTATTAATTAGATATTTAAACTTACTAAATTGATAATTTAAAATACTTTCTTTTAATATAATGTTAATAACAAATTATTATTTTTTTGGCAACACTGTTATCCTGACATAAGTGTATAATCTATGGTACTTTTCGTCTACCCGTTTTGGTCGTTTTCAAACGGGCTAGAACATCAAAAAACTTTAATTTTCTTTATTTCACGTATGATTTAAAGATAAATTGGTTTCTAAGTGCGTTGAGTGTTTTCCTCCGTTTCATTCGATTTGAGCTAGCTCCTCGTCTTATTTCATTAGTCAGTTACATGCGAAATTGGACGCCTTATTGTTATAAGTTTCTTTGCGATATTGTGGACGCCTTTAGTGTTTTAAGTTTCTTTGCGATATATTGTGGACGCCTTAGTTAAGTTTTTCGTTGTAATTATTGTTTGTTTATTAAGTTTTCAACAATGCCAACTACAAGACGATGTATCTTTGGATGTCAAACAACAGGTACCTAAACAAAAGTTGTAAAACCTGCAGACAAGAACTGCTTGCTGAAAATGAACTTGAAGGTAGTGGTTTAATAAAAAACAAAGAATATCTAAAAGGTAAAAAATGGCTTGTGTATCCTTTAAAAAAATCTGAACCTTTTTTTACGACATACAAAAAATTACAACAGATTGTTTAAAAGATAATATAGGTACAGAAAATACTAAATTAAATATAAAAGTAATGATGGAGTTTTTTATAGAAAATTTTAATTTAAATTGCGACAAGCATAACGAAGCATTTAAGAAATATTTTCAAAATACGGTTATAAATATATTGATTTTCAGCTGGTGCCGTTCAATAAATCGTATTTTGTCTGGTAAAATAGTTTGCACAAGTTTATTATAATAAACACAAACACAATAAAGTAAAGAAATAACTCAATGCATTTTTATTTAATCGCCCACCTACTGAGTTTTCTTTCTAAAAATACATGGTTAATATTATAATCTAGCACTTCCTAAAAGCATAGCTTTAGCTTATTGTCTGAAATTTAATTTCGAATTTAAAAAAAATCTGTGTAAGTATATAATTATGCACAGATTTTTTAAAATTCGAAGTTAAATTTCAGACAAAAAGCTAAAGCTGTTCTTGTAGGTAGTAGAAGTAGGTTATGAGCACACAAAGAAAGATTCTATTCACGTATGTGTGTGTAAACGCATACGGTAGTTTAGGGACACAGACTAATAGATGGCACCACTGCGCTAGGAGACACATTTTTAAGTCAAGAGGGCTCTCTATCTCTCTATATAGTTATTGTACCCTGTGGTCTTTGGATAAGTTTGAAATGATATGCTTAGTGTGCATTGGTATATTAAAACAAAACACATCAATGTAGTGTGTTAAACTCTGAACGCAAAAAAATGTAGTACGTAAAATAATGTAGGTTATTAGGTAGGTACCTAATTTGAAAAATGCCCTTTGATGAGATATTTTTTTGTTCCAAAAATAGCTATTTACCTAGATAAATCTCACATTCGTACATAGCCATGTTTACGTAGTAGGGCTGCGGCTGACTTACGTAAACATAACTACGTATGAATAAATTCGATACCTATTTACGAAACTTAAAATTCCACTCAAATTACCTATGGTCTATCGGTTTAGGTAGTTAACTAAAGGTAAACAATCTTGGTATGTCTTTTTATATTAAAGAGGTCGTATATAATATACACAAAGATTATTTAAATTTAGTTTATTAGCTAACATCGATTTAGTAAATACCTAGTCGCAAAGATTTTTATATACAATTTATAGACAACTTTTAGATAAAAAGACATGCCAAGATTGTTTACATTTAGTTAACTACCTAAACCGACGGAGTATAGTAGTGTTTTTTATTATTATAAAATGGGTTAGCTCTGGACCTCGATCTCGGCTGATGGAAAGCGATAGGTAGATGAGATCTAGGATGGAGTGAGCTTACCCAGAGGTGCTTGTTAAGCCTTAGGTACAATATTATGTTATCTCTAGGTATTTCGCAAATACAAAAACGGGGAAAAGAGCGAGTTAGAACGAGGATGTCACCTACTGCACGTTACCGGTGCGTCTGCGTTCGTACCACTCAAAGTACTTAAGGGGGAAGCGCCAAGGTAGCCCGCGAAATTCAAATTTTCTTACGATTTTTGCAATTTGCAGCTCAGTGTTTGGGCGTATGTTAGTTAAAGTATGATTCGCGACCGGAACAAATATGTATTTAGAGGATTATAATCATTAGAATCAGTAAAACAATTCCTTAAGTTGTATAATCCTGAAATGTTAATATTTCATGAAATAGTCATTCAATAGAATTACTTGGTCTTAGAGAGTTGTATTGATGACTTTAATGATTATAATTGTGTAAATACATATTTGTTATAGTCGCGAATAATATTTTAATCAACATACAACCTAATTCTGACCTGAAAATTGCAAAAAACGTAAGAAAATTTGAATTTCGCGGGCTACCCTGGGGCTTTCACCTTAAAAAAATAGGTAAATAAACAAAGATTTTTTCTTTAGGCATCCATCGAGAGTACAGCGAGGTTTGTTAGTGTAAAAAATTAAAAGAACAATTACGAATGCATTATAAGTGCATTGAACAAGGTGGTGGACAATTTGAGAGTGGTTTGAAAAGAGGACGCCGTATGAGTGCAGATTAATATGTAAGTTACCTTGTGGGACTGGCATACACAGTCGTGTAAAAGTCCCGAAATAAAAATAAAGAGAAAAAAAAAAAAACGTTACCTTGATTTTTCACGTCACTAGCGTGTTTGTGTGTGCGACCTTAGATACCAATACCGATGCGCTACCTACCAATGTAGTCCGTCGATGTCCATATTATTTGGCTACAATTAGCGATAGCTTATTTAAAAAAAAGCACTACCTAAGTGCTTCCGTGCATAAATTATGTCTGTAACTTAATTTCCTAATTATTGGGGTGTATACCTAAGGGTGTGCATTATTCCAGTTACATGTTGTAGGTATATTAAAGCACTATTGCCGGCGACTTTTGATTATCAGTCATATATTATCGCGACCACAATAGCACCGAGGCAGTTACTTTTCGATTTATGGTCAAAGATGTGCAAAAATAATAGATTGAAGTGTAATCGCGAGGATATGCTCATTCAGGACGAACCATTTAGTAGGTACCTTATTAGTAGGTATCTATTGAATTTTAAGATTATATCTGAAATTTAATAGTTTTTACCTATGTAGTAAAATTAACATAGGTACATAACATAACATCACGCCTGTAATCCCCGAAGGAATAGGCAGAGGTGTACCTAATAGTTCACCCACATTTAAAGTAGGTACATACTCAGTTAGTTCCTTTTTTACTTTCAGACACCATCTAAAATGTCAAGACGCGGTCGCGGATTAAAAGTTAACATAAACAACCAGGAAACCGTATATCTTGAACATAAAGATGTACTTTACCCAATACAGCCAAAAAGAAATGATGCAATTTATGATCTCCTGTTTAAAAAATTTAACAAACAAATGTCTAAGGATGCAATATTTATGAGCATATAGAGAAATTATGCACTATTTTTGGTTCAAATGTTGAACAAGAGTGAGAAAGAGAAAAACAATTGATTTCGTATAGTGGTACAAAACATGAACTCTTGTCGGAGATTAAATTTTCATCCAGAACGTCATCTTCCGAAGATAATTATGTATTAAATGATAATTTTAACGTATTTATTATTCTAACATAAATTAGAGCTTAACATTGTAAAATGGGAAAACAGTTGTTTGCGACTGTACATCTTGACACCAAATAGACCAAGAGCAAGGCTTAATGTTTTCAAAGAAGTTTAAGCCACTCTAACCTAGTAATTTTAAACATAAAAACATGTATTTAATTGAGAATTTATCTCTCTCGGACATTTCTAAGGACTTTAGACCGATAAAACTAGAAGTATATTACACATATTAATAGAAATATTTTTACTGGCAATTTTTCGTGAACTCTTCGATCTAGCTCTTGGACTATACCTTACTAATTGAACTCATTATATCTTCTAAACTAAGACTCGATTAAATCTGTGATTTAGCGACGCATTGCGGCTAATTAGCGTCAAAATATGGGAGAAAACAGATCTTCGCTAGGTGCCCTAGTTTTTGAGATATAAATGTGGCCAAGCTGGGGTGACTCTCCAGATCGGCCACCTATAAACCCTATCTTTTGAACCAGTGACCGACAAATTCTGATATTTGGCGACTGATTCCGACTAATTGGCGACAAAATATAGGAGAAAACAGATCTTCGCTAGATGCCCTAATTTTTGAGATATAAATGTGGCCAAGCTGGGGAGACTCTCCAGATCGACCACCTATAAATCCTTATATCTTTTGAACCAGTGACCGACTAATTCTTATATTTGGCGACAAATTTCGACTAATTTTTTGTTAAAATCCCAAAAAATTAAAATCCCTGATGGTGGCCAAGCCAGTGTCAATCACACCCAAAAATCGCGTTTCGCCACGCCTCCGTAGGTGTGCGCTGGGCCTATTATTCCACCCCTCTGTCAAGGTAATCGAATCGAAAATCTAATCGCTTACGCCAAAACTCGCGCGGATGCACGCTCGCGTGCCTGTATTGAAAAATAGTATGAGCAGCGCTAAATAGCGCGGGCGCGTGCGACGGGTTTCCAAATGTGCGGCGGGCGCACGGCGCGCGAGCACGTGGCCGGCGCCCGCTGGCGGACGTGTTTCTCCAAATCAGTTGAGCGCCGCTGGCCGCGAGTCACACGCGTCTGAAGGTTACGCGACTGACATACTTGGGTACGTTTTTAAATTCGTGGAATGGGTAGTTAGGTAATTAGTAGTTGTACTTGAGTCGTTACGAATTAAGTAACTCATTATTAGTACAAATACCTACCAAGTTTAATCGTAATTAGGTCATTAGTCTTTGTTAAAGTATTGTCGACCAAACGGTCAATCTATCTTCTGGCTATCGGTAGCGTGTTCAAAAGGTTGACAGCTAAGCTGGTGTGCCGATCCCTAAGAGTAGCTAAGTATGCCCGAATATTTGCAGCCGCATCAACTAGGGTTCGGGACGCGTCGGGGGTGCGAAGCTGCTATCCATGCGACGCGAGCTTTCGTCATGGACCCTGAGAACTCGAACTACGTGGTGCTGAAACTCGATATACGCAATGCTTTTAACACCCTAGAAAGGGACATTCTATTGAATGAGGTCAAAGATAAAATTCCTTCTCTATCAGGTATATTATTCTCCTTCTAATCTTTGGTGATAGTCTTATTTCGTCTCAAGTCAGCGCAGCAGGAGGATCCATTGGGGCCGCTTGTTTTCAGTTTAGCAATACACAAAGTCATCTCTGGACTGAAATCGTCTCTGAACCTGTGGTACCTTGATGATGGCATTATTGGTGGATCACCGGAAGAGGTTTGCCAGGGTCTGGAGGTTCTTGTTCCTCAACTTAGGGAGCTGGGTCTGGAGGTGAATCCTTCCAAGTGCGAATTTTTTCCCGTGACGTTGGAGCTCGTACTCACTTCTCACGCTTTGGTTCTCATTTAACTGGCCTCAAGGAACTTTCTCTCCTCTTTCTTTCTCCCTTTTGGGATCTCCCGTTTTTCTTGACGGAGTTCCAGAAGAAATTTCTTCTCGTAAACAGCTTTCCTCAATGCTCGGGAACGTCTCAAGGATCTCTCCGCACATGTTGCGATTTTGGTATTGCGCATGTGTTTCGCCTTACCCAAGGTTACATATCTCTTGCGGATCGCTCCTACCTGGCTTTGTCCTGGGGAGGTTTATTCTTTTGACTGTGCTCTTAAATCAACGGTTGAGTCTATCCTAAATGTGCCCTTTAATTATGTGCAGTGGAGACAGGCGGCTCTTCCTATCCGGTACGGGCGTCTGGGGGTGCGGTGCATGATTTGGGCCTGCAGGCTTTCCTGGCGTCGAGACATGGGGTGGCTGACCTCGTCACTGTAATTCTGGATTACAATGGTGGCGGGGCAAACATACATTTATGTTGGATGTCGAGTCAGCTTGATCTGTCCTCAGCATGGGGGCAGTGAGCCCTGACGCGAAACATGTTCAACGCGCTTGGGACGACGTCACGTCTAAGCTGATACAGGAACAGATGTTGGTGGGTTCTTCGGGGGTTGATTTAGCCAGACTCAGGGCTGTATCGCAGCCGGAATCGGGGGCATGGTTGCACGCGCTTCCTTCGCCTCACCTGGGCACGTTGCTTGATGACGACTCTGCGTGTGGCGGTGGCCCTCCGCCTGCGCTGGAGGGTGTGTAAACCCCACAGATGCACCTGCGGTTCCATGGTGGAGGCCTATGGCCGTCACGCTTTGAGTTGTCGTCGTTGCTCGGGGAGGTTCCCGCGTCACCAAGCGCTCAATGATATTGTGCGGAGGGCATTTGTGTCGGCAGATGTCCCCTGCGTGCTGGAGCCTCCGGGTCTATGCAGGTTTGACGGCTGACCCTGGTGCCTTGAAGGGACGGTAAGTGCCTAATATGGGACTCAACTTGCGTCAGTACCTACTGATGCCGCCAGTCACCTTGGTCACACCATCCTCTCGCCGTCAGCAGCAGCGGAAGACGCCGCTGAGAGGAAGAGGGTGAAGTACGCACCGTTGGTGAGCCATTACCATTTTGTGCCCATTGCCGTTGAGATCATGGGTTGGGGCTCTAAGGCCAAGAAGCTCATTAGTGAGATAGGACACAGGCTCCGTGACAAAACGGGTGACTCCCGCTCCAGCTCGTTCTTGGTGCAATGGTAAGCCATTGCTATCCAACGTGGCAATGCAGCAAGCGTTATGGGCACCTTTGCGCCGGGAAGTTACGGGCGGGTTATTTGACTATTTATTTGACGTGTCGTTGTGACTGGAGATTAGGGTAATTTAGGTTAACGTGTGATAAAGTTTTTATTATTAGTTGTGATCTAACTTACCAAATTGTGTGATAAATGTATAAAATAAATAAACAATGTCTATTCAAAACCAAAAATATACAGGATGGCCGGAACATTGACGTCAAAAAAAAGGAAATTAGGTCCGTGGGGTTAGGTATCGTGGAGTATCCGAATCATCCCCATATATGATCCGCGACTTTTCATAGTTTTCGAGTTATTAATTTTATTCTGAATTTTTGAGAATTTTCGACCATACCAACTTAAAAAAATTCTAACAAAAAAAAATTAGAAGACTGTCGATATTTTTTTTGCAACTGAATCTTCATGAGTAGTACTTTTATGCAAAAAATAATCAGCTTCGTAACTGTGATGAAAGTTATGAAAATGTTGGTCTAAAGTGAAAATTTTACGTTCGGTGAATTATAACATTTTTCGAATTTAAATTAAAACTCTATACAGGTCTTCATGGTTTCTAAGTAGGCCTCAAGAATGTGCCAGACTCTCAGCTTTCATAATACTAAGCTCTACAAAGGCTGCATGGGATACTGTGGTAGCCGCTGACGTCATATATGACGTCATGTGGTCTGATCACTATCCCTTGCGTATTGTTTGCGATATAACCTGTATGACTGTTGAGACGGCCTTCGCCGATTCCAGCCGTGCTATTCTGTAAATATCCCACCGTGCACCGTGAAAATTTAGGTGAAGTGAGCGTGATGTGAACTGTCATTCCACCTTACTCCACTAGGAATTGAGCTCACTTCAAACTCACTTCACCTAAGTGCTCACGGTGTGATGTTTACAGAATAGATCGGCAGTAACCACCAAAATGGAATCAAATGGGGCACGCGCACCAAAGAACAAATTAATGCATACCAAAAACATTGTTCACATAAATTAAGTGACGATTTTAATATTTTTAGGTGTGATTGTGAAAACAATATACCTAAATTGCGAACATTAGGACAAATATTGTGAATCAATAAACTTGTATTATACTTATACTATCTTTTGCCCGCGGCTTCACCCGCGTGGATGTCGGAAAATATTCAATGGAAACGTACTACCGGGATTAAAAGAACCCTAATGTTAATCCAGGTAAAAACACATTGTTTCATATAACTATATTGGTTTACGCGGCGCACGCCAATATAGTTCCCAGTCGGCATGTTTTTTTCCGACATCTTCAACAATCATCGTCACGTTTCAGCCAATTTACACAAAACCGTATGAATTATAAACCTAAACCTACCTCATGAATCACTCCGTCCATTGGTGAAAACCGTATAAATCCGTTCGGTAGTTTTTGAGTTTACTGCGTTCAAATAGACAGACAGACAGACGCGGTGGGGGGACTTTGTTTAGTTAAAATTATGACGGCCACGCTCTAATAACAAATAACTTTTGACCGAGTGGACCGACTTTAATGAAATAAAGATTAAATGATACCTCAAGATACGACCTATGATTACATTTCCAATCCCTTAAATCTTTAAAAAAAGTTCCACAATAAATTTATTTTTTTTTGTTTTAAAATCAACCCCTATTTTACCACCTTAGGGGATGATTTTTCAAAAATGCTGAACCACATATTTTTTTATTACCTACCAAAAGCATAAATTTTAATTTTCATATCCCTAACTTAAGAAATGCTGGGTTTCCCATACAAACTTTCATCTCCATATATCACCCCCTTTAAGATTATATTTGGGACAAAAAGTAGCCTATGTCCTTCCCCAGGATGTCATTTATTCCCCCCTCCCCCCAATTTTATCGAAATCCGTTCTGTGATTTAGGCGTGAAAAGGTAACATACAGACAGACAGACACAGAGTTACTTTCGAATTTGTAATAATAAGTATGGATTTCTAGACTTATTATTTAATTTATTGATCAAAAGAAAAGAAGAAAATTCATATAAACTGTTCCTCTCTTTTCATCACGATAGAAGTTGATTTATTAGAAATCTTCAATCATGTGTTTTGTCATTTAATGTTTAGATAACTTTTGACTTAATCCAGACGCGCAGTGAAATTCTCCCCCAAAACTTAATTACCCCCTTTTGCTGGTAAGTTGATGAAAAACCCAAAAACTTATGTCCATATTATTTGTCAAAAGTATTAATACAATTGAGGTTACTGGACAGCACGTTAAAATTCTTCCATATAAAATTTAGCACCCCCTAAAATCCCTTTTGACGGGTAGTTTTGAAAAACGAATGAAAAACTTTAATATTAACTTAAGAATGTATTCGTGCTGTTTCAAGTTTATTAACTTAAGAAACAAGATTTTTCATACATTAGAAATCCCCCTTTTCACCCCCTTCAAAGGTCGAATTTCCAAAAACCCCTGCTTAGAGCTCGCCCACATAAAAAGAACCTTTGTGCAAAATTTCTCATATTATTGTATCAGTCATTCAGCACTTCGTCCGCGATTTCGTTCGCGTGGGTTTCGTACTTTCCCATTGAAATGCTAATAATGCTTAAGATCTTTATTATTTATTTCTACATAAGTAGACATGTTGCGCCGACCCCAAATAAATTGAGATAAGGGCTGGAGAATTTTATAGATCAATGAAATAAGATTCTTTTTTCATACAACCTGTATCCCCCCTTTTCACCCCCAAAGGGTTAATTTTTAACAAGTCTTTTGTGACGTTTCCATTATTTTACTTACAGGTTATCTAAACCAATTTTCGAGTTAATCAAGCCTCGCAGTAAAATCCTCCCCTGTAAAATTGACTATGCCTTTTTACCCCGTTAGGGGAAGGTTTTTTAAAACCCTGATACACGTTATTCCTTATCTTTGGTCTTAAGTATAAATACCGAGTATCGAGTTAATCGGACCGTGCGTTAAAATTCTTCCATACAAACTTTGACACCCGTTAATCCCCCTTTAGGAGGTAGTTTAGAAAAACAAAACATGACAAACTACTTAGATAAGTATTCGTGCCTAGTTTCTGTGCACCGAAAATATAATTTGTGCGTCTTCAGGTTTTCGAGATATTGCAATTCCTGCTGGAGTAACGTTTTGCAGAATCGTGTATCTCTAAAACCATTGTATGTGCGCCTGTAGAATAAACATACACGAGTAGCTCTTAATTTGTGACAGAATTAGATTTGAGAAAATATTTATAATTTTTAAGTAATCGCACTTTTTTGAAAACCCGAAAAAATGCCGCAGCGCCTAAATGAGAAAACGTATAAGCTCGCTGAAAACTGTACTTGGTCCTTCTTAACGCTTATAATAACCATAAAAAGTTTCAAAACATGTACATGCATGCGTTATCGAATAATATTGGTAAAAGTCTAACGACGGTGTCATAATAACTTTGACGGCAGAATACAAGAAACCGGCTCAACCCAAGATGTGTAGGTGTAAACCAAAAATTAGTGCGTGTAGTCAAAAATATATACTTAGTGAAAATATTCAGCTTGGAATCTTTCGCATTAAGTAGATATAAACAAAAAACAAAATATGTAAAAAACGGATGGTTATCCGACCAAATTCGAATGACTACAAAAAAGCGACGGATTTATACATATCGATGACCTTCTTTATTGGACGTATTAAACCTAAGCGGTTGTCCGTACAGTCACGTTCAAACGTTTGTTGGCAATTATACGACCTAATTTTGGGGCGCGTCAGCGGATGGCGCGGGGCCAGAGGTAAGCAGCGGTGGCGAGGCGAAAAGGGGAATCTTCTATTAAGGGCCAATACTATCTCATATAGCTTAGCATGATCCTCCGTTATTTATTTATTTATTTTAACTATTCACACTAAGGCGGACTTAATGCCTTAGGCATTCTCTACCAGTCAACCAAGGCATTCATTTTGAAATAAATATATGGTAAAGTTGAGGGTTAATTTTAAGTACTATGTTAGGCAAAAAACACGATTCCATAAAATTTTCTCGATAGAAAAAACTTACAAAGTTACCTCCAAACCGAACAATAAACCGCTAGTATTAAAAAAATACTCCAAATTAGATCATAAAACTTTGCATAGTAACTGAACTAAATATAAAGTAGATACTTTATTTTTAAATACTATTATTTTCACCGTAAAGAGCAATTACCTAAACTATCGGCGCTCCCTGCCGCCCAGCACCACACTCAGTCCCGCTCTCTCGTCAGAGAGTAGTATATTCTTTGGTCTGCGCGCAGTATCGTGCGAGCGCGAGATAGTGAATTTTAGCCGAGGTAGTTATAGCCTATACTGTAATCTACAGCTACAGGTCTTACTGATGAAAAACTTAATCTATCTAACCACGGCTGAATTCAATGTATGTAGATAGGTACTTTGCCTTTTTTACTGTTGTGTTAATTAGCTTCTTATTTATATACTGTATCTGTAGGCTCTTTTTTGTAGTATTAATCACACATTTCTTGAACAAATTTTTGTTTTTTTTTTTAAATAACTGCCAATCAAATTTTTGGTCTATAAAGTACTTTTTCCACTAATATTATAAATGAAAATGTCTGGATCTGTCCTTCGTTCACACACAAAATACTGAATGTATTTTAATGTTTGCAATGAAGAAGATAGCTTATACCTTGGAATAGCTCTTAGGCTACTTTTTATAATGTAGATACTTAATCATGTGCAGTCACGGAAACAGCTAGTAGAATATAATCCAATAACAAATTTCTTTTTTTACTCTAGGAACTACTTTCCTGCTGGAGTAACGCACACGTCATAGTCCGCGTAATTATTTTCACATCATTGGCGCTGGGCTAAGCAAAAACTAAGTTTTGGTATGATTTTCAGCCGGTATAAATATACTTTTTCAAACTAACGTTACCGCCCGTACTATAAGTTGAAGCAACACACTGTTTACACGATGCAAGTCAATTAGGTCGTGGTACCTACCTAACACTTACAACTAAAATTCTAATATGTAGTAGTAGGTTTATACTTAGTTGTAAATAAAATACATTAATTTAGGGTAGAGAACATTTAATTACACAATTATAGTAATAAAAATAACGCAAATTGAGCGCTACTTCACAATAACATACATTCCGACGTTCCATTACCGAACCGAGAAATCGTGTATACCCTGCACGAAGAAATTTGAATCTATTTTATTTATCATCTATGTAAATGGAAACCCTACTTGAAAGAGTCATAGGATTAAAATATGCTATTGAAATCATTATGTGAATACAAAGCGTGGTCCGTTTATAAAATAACTATTAACTAGATATGTTTTCCAAACAAATACAATTTTACTTAAGTTGTAGTGAAGTCAATATTATAATAAAGAAGGACGAACAAAGTCCCGAGTAATTGGGTACTTGAATACAACACACACAGCGCTTTGTTCGTACTTCGACTAAAGAACTACAATTATTTAAAAACAAACAAGTGTGAATTATAAAAGAATATAATAGTATGGTAAATTATTGTATTGAAAAGTAAAATATCTTAAAATTAAAGGGCCCCCGCCCGTTCATTTTAAGATGTATTACTTCTAAATCAAATAATTATGGGACAGTAGACTGTTTCATGTACAGCTAGGAGGGTTATCACTATCAGCGATATATCTAAGTAATACAACTATTCATAATTATGAGCCCCGGCGATTTTAGCGAACTTACACGCTTAGTGCCATACCAATAGCGATGGATAATGATGATGATAGCGATGGATACCAATAGTGATGGATCCAATCATACAAGACCACAAGTAAATCTAATGCTTATTATATTATGACCTAATGGATATTTAGTTGGTGTCATTTGTGCTGAATATTTGTATTCTTTATAAAGGCAGATAAAATAATATGACGCCAGGTTTTTAATGAACTTTTTAAGCTTAGAACTAACGAACTCAGGTAAAAATAGACAGTAGTAG
Organism: Fissipunctia ypsillon; assembly: GCA_947568875.1. Lineage (NCBI taxonomy): Eukaryota > Metazoa > Arthropoda > Insecta > Lepidoptera > Noctuidae > Fissipunctia > Fissipunctia ypsillon. The sequence goes on along the minus strand of OX387644.1, from coordinate 18,349,721 downwards.
GAATTTACATCTGAAACTGTGAAACTGATGATTAGAGGCACAGTTATTTTAATTACTATTTGAGCAAGTATTGATATTATATGTATATTTTTTTAAATGCATCAATTTGAAGTACTAATCTAGGTGTCCACTTGATTGTAACGAAATCGGTGACACAATTTTCCGCCGCAGATTTGCGAGGTTATCGGATTAGATAGAGCCATAAAAGTATTATAACTTTTGAAAACGCACCAATTCTGAAGACACTGGTTGTTCAAGTGTCGTCTGGAACACCGCGGCTCCAACTATTGAGCCAAACGTATAACTAACGGGCCAGACTGAATTGACAAGACAGGATTAAAACACGTTAATTCGCACAGCTTGTTGATGAAATAGCAAGTATTTTACAGTTTCTCTCATGCGCTCTAGTACATGGTTATGACGAACTTTAAGCTAGAGTTGAAAGACATATAATGTTTATAAAGCATAATTTGTGACGTGCAATAATAAAACCCGGCGTCACATAAATAACAGTACAGTACCTATGTTACTGCTTTATGAATGGGTGCATATGGCAATTATATGTACCTATATTTAGTTAAAATCAACTCCAGGTAGGTACTTAATTGTTGCCGCTTTTTAGACGAGATGATCTACTGTAACACAACACAAATAACTCCTAAATAAAGAGGATTCATTTTTACTATGGAAGGGAGGGAAGTCGCCCTCCATTCTTTTGCCGTGTAGTGGAACAGTACGGGGTAGTAATATATGAATGATAAACATGCCTTTTAATGGCCATTCGAATAAATGTTTTTGACTTTGAGCGCAAATGCAACATATTGAGTTTAAACAGATTTTAATGTTGGGATTTTTAAGAATTGGTCTGTCGCAAAATGGCGAAATTAAACGGTCTTATTACAAAACTTTATTGTAGGTACTACCTTAATCCGAGGTAAAAACTTCGGGAAGGGCTTTTGTATTCCAAACTTTATTACGACTAACGACTAAGATAAAGTTCTTAATTACAACTTAGTGCTAGTAGACTAAAGCCCCATTTAGACGGTGCAAGTTTATTGCCTGTGGCATACCATAGAATTGAAGCAACAATTAACTGGCACCATCTAAACAATACGTAAAATTGTTGTACGATACGGGCATGTTGACTGCTGTTCAAAACTGGTTTAGCTGTAAACAGCGCGTCCAATAAAATCACATTCAATACTCGAATAAATTGTTCAAGGACGTGCAACTCTATGTTTAGACGAGGCCAAACTTTCATGCAATAATCGCCTTGCAATTAATAGCCTTGGTGTAAACAGAAGTCGCGTGCAATTACCTACCTATTGAATGGCAAAACATGCGTTCAATTATTGTATGCCTTTTTATGGAAATCGCATGCGTGTAAACACTTGCATGCAATTCTTGAATGACAATACTTGAACGTGCTTTAAGGCATGCGATTATTGCTCTTGAACGTTCCAGTAACTCGCACCGTGTAAATGGGGCAGTTGTCAATTTGATATTGAGAAGTGTATTTTGACCACGTAAAGATTCTTAATACCTACTACTAAAAACCTAAAACTGGGTCTAAAAATCTTGTTTTGTAATAAGGCCGATAAACTCTAGGAAACTGTAATATGGAAATGAGTTCATAAAACCTCAGTAGTGCACTTCCGAATACGCAAATGCCGTTTGTGTTGTTTTTATGTGACTTATGCGTAATGTCGGAGACATCAGTTCCCTTGTTTAACTAAACACGATTAAACTTAATCGCCAGACAACAGTTTTTTTGGATCACGGCCCGTATTTCATACAGTATAAAACTTCGATTTGGTTTCTATATACTTATTCGATACTTACACATTACAGTGCTCATCCCTTGTTTAAATTCATAATTAGATTAATATAGTTTATTACAAAATAAATCTTATAGGTATTTAATTTACTATTATTGGCGCCTTACATTAAACCAATTAATTAATAATGTGGATTTTAGACTCTACTTGACACATATTTTTAATTTGAAGCCACATTAAGTAACAAGAATAAAAAAACAAACATGATGTAAAACTATAAATAAAGCTTCCTAGGAAATAGGCGATTTTGTCTCAATTTTAAGGTATGAACTCTCCTCGATATCCTATTATTATTATTAATATAAATAGAACATTTGATCACGTACAGTATAAGATGTAATTTAAATAACTGCCAACTTCATGATGGGTCATTGTACTTATCATTATGAACAACTTTTAACATGGAACCAAACTTGAAATCGCGAAAAAAAATCATCTGTTCCCTACATTTTGACGAGTTATGCGAACATAAATGTAGGGCAGCAGATTTTTTTTCGCGATTTCATGTTTGGTCCCATAGTAAAAGTTGTTTATAATCATGAGTACAATGATCCCTCAAGAGATTGGCAGTTATTTAAATTACACCTTATATATGCAAACCAGTGTTTGAAGGTAAAATATTACATAAAGGCTTCAAGGGGCCATAAGATAATATTAAAACTCTTCAGTTACTTACACTAAATTACAAAGGGAATAAATATTCCTGCCACCAACAAAATGTTTACCATTAATTAAGCTCAATACAATCCATCATAATAATTTTATTTCTGATCATCTCTCTCTTCTGAATATCCAAATGTTTCTAAAAAACTTTAATGACCAAATAACACCGTTGTTTTCATAACAATAACTGTTTATAATTACCATCTCACTCATTTAACTTGTATGCACTACCTCTGCTACTATGCTATGAGTTGTGTTACCTATACTTGAATTCAGAATCTTAGATCATTTAGATACCATTGCTTACTCAACTAAGTACCTCCTTTAGTATTACTTAATTTTTGAGGCACCATTTGTAAAGCTTTTTAGTATTTTTTGTTGCAGGGTATTTCAATGTCATGTATGACATTCAGTTTGTGATTTTTGGACAGAATATAATATTTAATTTTAATATTTGGTACCTACATTAAGATCTTAATGTCTAACTTGATAATGATTTATTATTCTGTATTCAAGTTTAATTCCGATTTCCTATGAAACAGGTATTATTCTCAAATTATTTAATATGACATTAAGAAAGTAATTATGGAGAAGTAGTCCGATTTTATAATTCAGTGACAAATCATGTTTTGGAGAACAGTTTCTCGATTTTTAATATTTAAATAGAGATAAATGGATGATTGAAAGATCTATATTTAATTCGAAAACAACATCTTTACACATACATACAAACAAATTGGTATGGAAATTATACAAATGAACGTTTTTTTTTATAGGCATAACAATCTTCTTCCTTATTTAATTGAAACTAGTGCGTCCTTTTATGTATATGGCATTTAATATTGCTGTAGAAGACCGAATGTTGTCTTTGCATGTTGTAAATTTATACCTAATAGTATATTATATATACCTATTATGTGTTAAACTGGATAAGCGTATTACGTTAAGTGTGATTTTAATAAAAACAGCACTCGACAATCCGAATAACAGAGTTCAATTTATATACATAAAAGTGTATTTGATTGCACACAATTTATAACTATAACAAAGTACGATAGAATTTATAGCACAAGTGGCCGCTACAGTCCGGCCGTCGAGAGAATGCGTTCCTGACACTTGTCAGTTGGATAATTTCTAGAATGTATAAAGGATCAAATTCGCAAAACACATTTGTTAGTATGAAACTGACAGGTGACAAGAACGCAGGACTGTGTAGTTGGGCGAATGAGTTGTATGGCAGTAGCTAAATCGTCCATGGATCAGTTTAATAGTATTTCGAACACGTTTGTATACAAACGAGCTCGGTGTCAATAAAACCGCACTCAAAATGATTTTAAGGGAATTTTCAAGATGCTGACCAGATGACAACATCGTTTTTAACGAAATTTACATAGTACGGACTGCGACTAAACGAAGTTACATGGCAAAAAATAAAAAGGGTCAATAAGTAACCCTGCACATTGCTTCGCGTCGATTTTGTTGGCACGGACTAACAATAAACAAAACATGTTGCTTTCTTTTACTACCAGACAAAAAGCAAAAGTGGAGGATGTGAATTGCGTAATTCTTAAAGCCATACCTCACCGGGACGCAATGGCGCCGCAGCCAGGTCGCGCCAACAAATTGTATGGTTGGCTGCGTATAACCAAACGAACGCCAGGTGAGCCACCCACTATACAGGGTATAAGGGACAGCCCTCCGCAGACTGATGGGGTGAATTCAGTACATCATACTAAGTTGACCGGCACATGAAATTATTTCAGGAACGTTATGGGAATCAAATAAACCTGATTTGTTTTATTACCTCACACGCAATGTAGGGCAAAACTTGGGTAATCGGTGATAGTTTTGTTTTTTACTTGTAAAATTCGATTCATTGATCAGACTATTTTTTAAATTTACTGTGATATAGTAGACAAAATAAGTTTTGCTAACTTATATCTAAAAATGTGGCAAATACTATAATGATTGAAAAATGTACATTTATCAAGTCAGTAGTAACTTGGTAATAAAACACAATTATCTATCACCGAATAGCTGCATATCACGAATTAGCCAAGTTTTGCCCTACCTATCGTTATCGTCGCAAAACGCGCGTAGCGAACGGCAGCGTAGCGAGCCTTCGGCCGCCGAGTATTTCAACATCCATTGCTGATTTTTTGATTTTAGCTGTTTTATTTACATAAATAGAGTGCTACGTACAGATAATGTAATTTTACATTGAAATAAAGGGTAAGTAGTAACTGAATATATCTACGATAAAAAAAAATGAAAATTTTCCTGAGAATATTTCCGGTGGAATATGATTCACAATAAGGAGCTGAATGCACCCTGTTAGTTTACGGAGGGCTGTCCTTACACCCTGTATAGCTGTATGCATTTAGTTGGCAACGCGACCTGGCGACGTCGCCATGGCGTCCCGGTGAGGTATGGCTCTTAAACATAAACTTAACCATAATTTTACGTTCCCAGAGCTGTAACCCTGTAATTTTAAAGTTTTGATACAGCTGAATTTGATAGCACTTATTTTCAATCCAGCTCATTCTTGTTTTATCTGCATTTTTAGCTTAGTCGATGCCTAGCAGTATCATTTTTGTTATCTGATAATTACTACGACATCCAAGTTAACCCTAGCTGACAAAACACATTGCGTTGAATAGGTATATGATTTTAGCTCCCACAAAACGTACGGAGTAAAAATCTTAAATAATACTATTGTTTTTCTTAGCTCTGATCCTAGACAGTCTTTGGATAAAAATGATTTTCGCTTTGGAGTAGGTACTTATCAAATAATATTCACCAAAGTCTCAAAAGCCTTTGGCATTCCCGTGACTTTTATGTCCCCTTAAATATAAACCGACTAGTTAAGTAATGAGTAGAAAAGTGATAAAGAAAGAAAACATTGATATTTTATTACAATATAAATAGATTGTAGCCATGACAGAAAAGTTTATAGAAATTAAAAGAATAAAGTTTATATTATGATCTCTATTTCTACCGCGTTCTATCTATGTATAACTATTACTTTATAAATAGACGGCTCCATTACATACCTACATTCTGCTAATTTGCACTCAACGGTTGGACAACAGCTGGACCAACCATCAGATCGAAGCTGGCATAAATGCTGCGACCTCATTACCATAGTCACCCCTGTGCCGCTATTCGCAGTTTCGGGTGTCTTCGTTCGTTTGATATGTGGCGTCTTAGCGAAAAGCGGAGTGAGGCAGCATTACGACCGTAAATAATTAAATCTTAAACCAAAACGTGCAAGAGACTCAACAGTCGATAGGCACGTTTTTAATCATGAACCCATTATCCATATGTTTTTGAAACAAATGCAAAACAATTAATGAAAAAAAAGACAACAAATTAAGATTTGCTAATACATACATATTTTACATTACACATATACGCTAAATACCTTCGACAAGAAAACTTAACAATTTTATTAGCTTTGCTGCATATATTGAGTTTAGTTCAAGGGCCAAAATCCCTACGCAATTAAGCTGCCCACTACATTTCGTCCAGGTTAGCACGGGCGCCTTTTTAACGTGACATTTTTTTTACTGCGCACTGGATTTTCATCTTTCCGCATTGAGAATCCAACAGAGAGTATTCCTAGCGCTAAAAAACGCGTCTGTGCGAACGTGGGCGAAATTAAGTGAATGCTGTGGGCAACTTCTTAATTAATACTCTGACAATGAGAACTAGCGGATACGCACGCGTCATTTGACACCTTTCCTAACAGTAATACCAACAGAAACTGAAATAAGGCGCTCGTTTAGTTACATACTACCGCGATTTATAATGGAAGCCTTTGTAAAGGATCAAAACATGTTTAATTAAAGATCGGGACGCGGCCAATAAATGGAAAGAAACACTACGCCAATTTATGAAAATAATTACCTCCTGATAAAGAATTGGATTGGATAGATAGTGATCCAACTAACATTTTGGCCAAAATTGAGTTATTTGCATTTTGGCATTTATAATGGTTTCTTAAAAGCCAAAATGCACGTAACTAAATTTTAGCCAACATTTTAGTTGGATCACTTGGCTTCCAAGCTATACAATTATTGTCTATTAATTAGTGATCCGAAATTCGGTAAAGGCTGCCTTTAAAAAGAACCCTACATTTTTTGGTAGATTATTTCAAGAGGGCTTGTCTATGAAATTCTACGAATACAGCAGATAAGTTTATCCACGACGATTAATACAATTATTATTCCAATTTATAAGGTAAAGAGCGAAAAATGGTCTGCGATATACTCATTAATGATCATATTAAATAAGGACCCTTGTTGGAATTCAATGATTGAAAAAATTACTATCATCTTATTGACCGACTGATAAATTTGATGCCATAAGTTGAATTTAACTTTTATGGAACTTTAACAAAGTATACGTATGGGAACGTCTGTGACGAGGCACTTTACTGGGTTCCAATCTCAACTTCGAACCAGTTTGTGGTGTTTACTACCCCTTTATTTATTAGTGTGATTTGATTTTGTAGTTTCTGCCGAATGTTCGTCACTTTATTTTCATCGTCTTTTGGTCCTGAAATATGAAATGAGAGCATTCTTAAAGCTACGAATTAAGGGGTAGAATGTTATAAAAGTTTGATAGTGACTGCAAGGAACAGAATTTGTACCATAACGCAACGACGTTATAATAGTCTCTTTATGAAGGTTTAACAGACCTTCGTTGAAAATCAATCGAACTTATAGATTTTCACCGGTCGACGATGTAAATGTTGCAATCCCTGAATATTAATATAACATATGAAAATACTGTGCCCAAATAATTGAGAGGGTTGAGTTTAAACTCAACCAAAAAAACTCAAAATAATTATGAAGAACTCAAGTTCCACATAATTATTTTGTGAAAATATGGTATTTTATACATACATATTTACACTTTATTTATGTGGCTCAGAACAACTATTACCGTATGGAACAAGCACGTCTATGTTTAATGAATCTCTAGTGTTGTATGTATCGCTTATTGCAGAACATAATATGATTTACGATCCTAACTTCGGGAGTGTAATGTTTAATGTATTTAGTATGAATTCATGTGACAAACTACCAATAGAAACACCAAAACAAAAATTATAATAAAAATTTGTTTATTAACTTTCACGCTAATTACAAAAAAAAAAACATTTGTCACCAACTCCTAAAGTCAGGACATTGCCTCTTCCCAACTTTTAGTTGAAATTAAACTTAAAGCTAAAAATACATTATAAAGAACTCCTTACTTTTTTAAAATAAACTTAAAAATGTAAAATAAAAATAACTTTCTTTACACTGATAATAAGGTTGGTTGTATGTTTGTGTTTATATACATAATGTATGTGTGCTGTGTATGGCGGGTGCATAAAATGTGCGAAAAAGAGAGATGTAGAAAGTGGATAGACATAAAAGATAAAATGTATGTAAGCTGAACACTCACCGAGTTATTTAGTTGTAAATCAACTAAATAACTCGTGTGTGAGTTATAGACGAATAAGCCAAAAAGAAAATATTATTATCATAATTAAAACATCTTATGAGAATTATTTGACCGAGGACGCTACCAAGCGATGATCACTGATTACTGCAAAAGCAACACATACGTAGCAATAGTTACAAAAAAAATGGAAATAAATACTAATATAGTAAGGCTATTCATTACAATTCATCTCATAATTAAAAATATAAATACTCGTCAGGTCTCCGCTGCCGCACCATTGAACAGAGGGTTCATTTATTTTGATGGACATTAAGATTATGTATCGAAACTAGATTTTGAACTATTACGTGCGCTGGTCCTTGCATTCATAAAACATTCTCACGCAAGTGCTAAAATGTTTTTGATATCTAATTTTTGAGTTGCTTTTGAATGAGTCACTAGCAATGTTAAACTACGTTTGTAAACGTACTAGATTTAATAAACATTAAAAATCACCGTTTGTATCAATCATCATTCTGTCCTAGTATTTTTTAGTAGTAATAAGCACTTTGTTGATCCTATTTATATATTGTATAAAATATATTTCTTTGCATGTCACTGTCACTATCAATTCATTTCAAGTTTCAAATGACGATAAAATATCCACTTATTAAATTAATCGCACTTCTTTATTTTATTTAAAAAGCTTAAGTTGAATCCTACAAATGCTTCTTAGAAGATAGGCAACATCCTCCACCCAAGACAAGTCGTCTTCGAAAGAGGAAACACTACACGATTCATGCATGAGGTATTTTGTATTGCTTTCCCCTGACTATATTTATATCATCAACGAATTGTCAACGATTTTATTCAATTGCATCGCCATAACCAAAATTTCATAGAAAAGAAACGTCTTTTATATTGGGACAGCTGTCTTCGTAAAAGCATAACAACATTTATAAAATTAGACTATATGAAACATATGTGGGGCTATACAGAACCTGATAGAAAATGGTTGGCATTAACATCGACGTAAGCAACCAGAAAATAGGCGGAGTTCTATCTCAAAAACAAGGAGATCCAACGGGGTTAACCCTGCTCCAGGAAATTGTTGCAGAAACTGGAGTAAGGATTAACTACCGAACGTGTTAAAAGCGTTAACGTCGCGCGGGCTGGCAATGTCACATTTCTGGAGGTTTTTCGTGATTATTTTATTAAATTTAAATCAAAGGACAATTTCCTCTGACAAATACTTAGATCGTTGGTATTTCTAAGTATGTATGCTATTTTTTGACAGTTATTTTGGTATTTACTCTTAAAATGACATATTGTCAATTATTTTCTATTTCCTATTTTACATTCACGCTTTTAACAGACGCGATCTCCGTGCCGAGATAATTAAAAGTATAGAAGCCCCAACAGTTTCGCCGTGCGAGATTAATATTATCTGCATCACCGTCAAAAGCTTCTTTAGTCGATGACTAACGTTACCGCCGCTATGGAGACGGTCGCGGCGCACGGAGCCATGCAACTCACTGGCCGCAACGCGCGACGCGGCTCACAGCGGCCGGCTCGTCCGCGGCGGGCGCGCGGAGCGCGTGTTAGGCGAAGTACATGACCTTCTTGGTGACGGCGTGCACGGTGATGGCACGCGCCATGGCGATTGGCGTGCGGTCCTCGCTGCAAGCGGACTGGTGGCTACCCTCGCCTGAGTCATGCTCCTTCTCCACCAGGTGGTAGCGCGCGCGGAAGGCGACCAGGTGCGCGTAGTACGCGGGCGCCGGGATGGACACGGAGCGCGTGCAGCGCACGTACGTGTGGCACAGCTGGTAGGTGAGGCACTGCAGCTCGTCCGAGCCGAAGTGGTTGTCATCCCACAGCACGTGGTAGTGCGACGGCCGCGACGTGCCCTGCGACACACCAACTTACTCATACGCCTTCACAATATTATACTTTATCGGGGAACGGTGCATTTGGCCATAATCGGGCAAAAATATGTTACAATGTGGTTCGCAAATCGAGAGCTGTACGAGCAGGTATAAGATAAGAAATACAAAAAGCTTACCTGTATTCCTTGATGACTGCAGAGATAGAAGTCGAACTCGGTGGGGTGCGTGATACCGAGATCGACGGTGGTGCCGGCGGGGATGTTGCCGGACTTGCCCGACTGCTCCTTTTTGTCGGCGCAGAACAGGCGCGTGTGGTGCCGCTTCTGGACCACTATGAACGTGATACCCGGCTTGTACTCCGCCTCCAACTGGAAACATTCACATTTCGTATTAGAGGAAGGTACAATATTGCTATTGAATTCCCACAATGGTGAGGCGTTTTAGGCCGAGATATGTAAATGCTTTACTTGCAAAGTTACATTTGATTATTATCACTTTGGGTGTATCTTTCCGGAACTAATTGCATAGCACAATAAAGATAGATCTTTGAAGTCCAATTGGAAGGTAAGTAAAACAGGTAACATAGCATCACAATACTTTCTGTCATTTGCGTTTGCAACTAGATATTACCAGTCCAGCTGATTCTATGATGTTATGAAACTTCACACACACAACACAACAACAACAGTATCGTTCTGTACCACACAAGTCGCCTACCTTGATACAAGCTTCTCTGACAGCGGTGAGCTCGTGCTGCAGCACGTGCAGAAACTGTCCCTCGGATATACCGTCGCGGTACATAATGATGCGGTGCGGCTTGAACCCACCCGTGCTCTTGTAGAACATTATCAACAACTCCTGCACCATGCTGCTCATTTCATGTACTATCTCTTGTCTGAAACGTGGCATCGTTACAGTTAGGTACACACACTTGTATCACCCGACGCGATGCTCACAGTGCTCCTTGCACTTGTATCATGATATTGATTGGCGAGCGAGCGTCGATTCGGGTGCTACAATTAATTCCGCCTTGAGACTAGTGGCCCGCCAGCGTTTACGTAAGTATTAAAAAACAAAATAATCTAAAACCACCAAATGCCTTTTGAGTTCTTTATTTTTTCTATATGTAGATAATTTGACGATATTGGTGTGTATTTTTATAAATCATTGCATAAAGTAAAACTGGACAGTGTATCTTGTAGATAAAACAAAATATTTAACAAGCCGTTAAAAATGGAAAGGAAAGGATTCATTTTTAAACAATAAAACAGCTTTTAGTCACAAAAATAAAAATAAATTAGGTTTCATTGAATCCATGACATTTCTTTGGCTGTCTGTACCCCTATTTTATTGTGTATTTCGGGTATAGTCGCAATCCAAAGTTATGGTTTCGACAAATTGGATGGAGGTACGCGCAGGGAGTGCGCACATTGCAGACTTTTATCGGCCGATAGGTTAGTCGCTATCGGGCTGAGTCAAAGACTTAAAATATATAATTTAATTAAAAACGAGTGCACACACTGTTTACGATGGTCGGCCAATTGTTTGGAGTTCTCTTCAATTTTGAAATCATGGCGCTTGCGTTTGACACGACATCGCCCATGCATTGTGTGTTTTGGAACGAGAGCGACAAGTTAACCAAAAGGGAATCGGGACGCCTTTCAGATTATTTTATCGACCGATTTTAGATTGGATAATGTGCGCACTCCCATATTATATGCTCATATCCACTAGCGATCTAAGGAAACTATTCGTCAGCCTAGCTTGTTCCCAAGTGATTTGGGGTCAGTCTGCTGCGTCACTAGATGCAGCTGAATACCAACTAAACTATCGGCCGATAAAAAATCTGCAGTGTGCACACTCCATAAGACGGCCCCATCTACTTACTTATAAAACCCTAACGGTGAGTCGGTGCAACTCGCACACCTGCCCTCGCTTGTCATTGACGAGAGCAGTGGAGGTGTGATGAGCGAAGCGAAAGGGAAAAATAAAAAAACAGCGTAAGTGCGTTTGCGCACTGTGCCCGACCCGAATCCGAGATAACACGGGCCGAAGTAACCATAGTAGTATTAGTGTGAACCCTTGTGCACCGCCCCCGATCAGTTTCAGCGGCCAGTACAGAAACTAACCGCGGCAATTGTAATTTGTTACTAAAGCTACGCTACGCTATTTGATACATGCAATCAAACACACAGTGGGAGGATTTTCGGTCAAATTTTGGTATATAATCGTCGGTCGGCAGTGCACAATCAACCTCCGAACTCGGTATTCTCGGGCCGTATTGTCTCGGAATCGGATCGGACGCAGTGCACAAGCGCAAAAACTGTAAATTTACGATGCGGTTTACGCGTGCACTCGCCACTGAGATGGATAAGCGTAATTTTAAGCATACGAGTTTGTTCTGTGTATAGTTGTGCGCTTGCATCTCAACATATCCTGTTAAGAGGTTTTGCGGTGAGATATCGTATATGTTCTTATTTGTTTAAAGTATAAATCAGGCGCCATGGCCACATCTCTCACGGAGAGCACTCGGAAACAACCTCACATTAAAAAATGATCGAAGTTCAGCACTTATATTGTGTCTATCCAGTCGTGGTCGCAAAACAGTGGCGCATGCATTCGTAACTTGCACCGTAGTACTCAAATTAGTTATAATATGTATAACCCGTGCGAATTAAATAGGCACCTCGCTGTAATGCGGCCCCTCTCCCGCTTCCCCCGCGGAGCCACGCGTTCGCCTCGTGAGTTCAGTAGCGATAGCATCTTTATGATGTGATGTCACAGCGCCAGGGCCAGTTAGCTCGCACGGGTTGTATGTACACAGATTCGACGTGCATGCTGCGCGTACCTGTGCTGCTGCACGCGCACAGTAGCGGCGTAGCGCGAGGGGTGCGCGTCCATGGAGCCCACTACGGCTGCAATTGACGGCTTCTTGTTGTCGCCTGCCGGCGGGTGCGTCACGTCCACGCCCAGGAAGATCACCGGCTCGTTGAACACCTAGCATTCAACCAAGCTTTAAGGAGGATGCGCTAAGGTGGCTCGCGAAATTTTCTTACGTTTTTTCCAATTTGTAGGTCAGCGTCAGGTTGTATGATGATCAAAATATGATTCAGGACCGTAACAAATACAGTAGTCTTTACAGAATTATAATCAATAGAATCATCAATGGAACTCTCAAGTTAGAATTGGCGTCAAATGTCATAATTACATTCAATATGGTAATTTGAACTTATAAGAGTTGTTTTATGATTTAAATGATTATAATTTTTCAAATTCATATTTGTTACAGTCGCGAATCATATTTTGATTAACATACAACGCCAAGTTGCAAAGTAAGAAAATTTGAATTTTGGGGTACCTTTGGAACGCAACTGTCGACAAATAAACGAGTGCCCTCGACCGATGGCAACGACGGCTATAGTCAATAAAACCTATTAATATTAGGTATTTACCTATGAAATTGGAGATTTGTAAGAAAATGTTAAAATATGACATTTTTAAAATATAAAAATTTTGGTATTTTTTTTATTTCAGCTAATCAAAGTACTGGCCCAAATTATCCATACAATTTTGCCATTTTGATGGCAGTTTGTTTATCCCTTTACTGTAGAAGTCTGCCGGACGGGAGGCGATGAAGTCGGCGAAAGCGTTTTGTACTGCCTCTCGGGTGTTGAATTTTTTCCCACTTTATGTTGGGGCAAGGTCCGGTGAGTACGGTGGGTGACGGAGAGCTACCAGCTGTAACTCTTGTAGCTTTGCGATGGTTTGTCGTGAAGTGTGAGCTCGCGCGTTGTCGTGGAGAAGCAATGAGGAAGAGCGATTGACCAGTATTGGTTGTTGAATTGCGAGCTTCTCCATCATTGTTTGCAATTCTTGGCAATAGACATCTGCCGTCACTGTTGTGCCATTCGATAAGAAGCTGTGATGTACAAGTCCCAGTGGTCCACCTGGCCGCCTGGGCCTGGCACGGATACCTGGACAACGGTCGTCAAGAGGGGCCGCAAGAAGATAAGGACGGCGCTGCCAGTACCAGCACCCGCTGGAGCACCGGCACCCCAAAAGGCACAGGGACCGCCTAAGGTTAGAGCCCCACGCTCCGCGGCTGCAGTGATAACACTGCAGCCCGGAGCCGTCGAAAGGGGCGTTACATACAAGGCGGTCCTGGCGGAGGCTAAAGCCAAAGTCGCGTTCCCCGACCTTGGCACACCGTCCGGCTTCAGAATGAAGCCGGCAACGACGGGGGCGCGGCTGCTTGAGGTGTCGGGTGCCTCCAGCGGGGAAAAGGCGGACATCCTGGCCGCCAAGTTGAGGAAGGTCCTCAACCCGGAGGACGTCCGGGTGTCTAGGCCGATGAAGACTGCAGAGCTGCGCGTCGATTGCCTGGACGACTCGACGACCCCGGCTGAGGTCGTGGCGGCCATCACCAAAGCCGGCGGATGTCCGCCCCAAGACGTCCGGACGGGCGATATTCGCGCCGACGTTTCTGGGCTCGGCACGATTTGGGTGCGGTGCCCGGTGGCGGCGGCGAATAAAGTCGCCGACGGGAGGCGTTTGGTGGTGGGGTGGGCTGCGGCAAGGGTCAAGCTGCTGCAGCCCAGGGCTATGCGGTGCTACCGATGTCTGGACATTGGGCATGTCCGGGCCCGGTGCACCGCCGAAACGGACCGCAGCGAGGGATGTTATCGCTGCGGCCAGCCCGGCCACAAGGCGGCCCAGTGCTCCACGGCGCCAAACTGCAGCCTCTGTACAGCTGCAGGGAGGCCCGCCGGGCACAGAGCGGGCGGAAAGGCATGTGGCGCCCCCGCCGCAAAGAAAAATAAGGGGGCCAAGGCTGCCGGGGGCTCTTTACCCCCCTGTCAGCCTGGCTGCCCTTCGGCCGACTCCCGGCCTAGGAATGGTGTGGAGGGAATGGATTGCGCATAATGGCGCTCTACCATTTCCTCCAGGGTAATCTCAACCACTCTGCTAGAGCTCAGGATCTCTTGCTCCAGAGCATGGCGGAGTGGTCGATTCATGTGGCTGTGGTCGCCGAGCCGTACTTCGTCCCCCCCCCCCGGAATAACTGGGTGGGCGACCTGGACGGCTTGGTGGCCATCATCGGCGGGACTCTCGTCAGCCCGTCCCGAAGTCATGGCTGGGTGGCCGCTCTCGCGGACGGCGTTGGCACGATTGGTGCGTATTTTTCGCCCAATAAGAGTTTCGCAGACTTCGAGAACTTCCTTGTCGAGTTGGGTGCCGTCGTAGGCCGACTCCACCCTCGCCCCGTGCTGTTGCTCGGGGATCTCAACGCCAAGTCTGCGGCGTGGGGATCCTCGGTGACCGTTGCTAGGGGTGAGGCGCTGGAGGAGTGGGCGGTCACGACTAGCCTGGTCGTCCTGAACCGGGGCTCGGTACTCACGTGCGTGCGGCAGCAGGGCAGGTCCACAGTGGACATCTCGTTTGCTAGCCCTGCTGCCGCGAGCCGTGTTCGCGACTGGCGTGTCGCCGCGGAGGTGGAGACGTTGTCGGATCACCGATACATCCGTTTCGACGTCTCCGCCCAGACCGCCGGAAGCCGCAGTCCACCGGCCCCACGAGCGACCGGCCCGCGCTGGGCGCGCAAACACATCGACAGGGAGCTTCTCGAGGAGGCCGCGATTGTCCAGGCCTGGATCCGGGAGTCGGCTACGACCGGACCCGTCGACATCGAACAGGAGGCGCTGTGGTTCCGCGGGGCGATGACGCAAATTTGCGACGCGTCGATGCCCCGCGTCCACGCACAGACAGGAAGGCGCCAGGTGTACTGGTGGTCTGCCGAGATTGCGCAGCTACGCATCGCGTGCGTGACGGTTAGACGCCGATACCGCCGATACACCCGATACCGGAGGAGACGTCGTCGGGTCCCTGACGAAGAAGCCGCGCTGTATGAGGTGTACCGCGCGGCGAAGGAGGCTCTGTGGCTGGCCATCGGCGAGGCGAAGACGCGAGCCAGGGAGGAGATGTTGGAGACTCTAGACGGGAATCCATGGGGGCGCCCTTATCGTGCGGTTCGGGGGAAACTCAGAGCCGCGGCGCCCCAACTCACGGAGTCTCCAACCTGAGCTGCTGGAGGAGGTAGTCGCAGCCCTCTTCCCGGCTAGAGCGGAGCATACCCCGCCGCCGATGGATTTGCCCAGAGCCGCAGAGCCTGAAGATGAGAACGCCATCAGCGTCTCAGAGGTGACACAGGCAGAGATGAGGGCGGCGGCGGTGACACAGGGCGGAGGACATCCATGAGGATTTTCCACCCCGAAACAAAAAAAAAAAAAGGTCCGGTGAGTACGGTGGGTGACGGAGAGCTACCAGCTGTGACTCTTGTAGCTTTGCGATGGTTTGTCGTGAAGTGTGAGCTCGCGCGTTGTCGTGGAGAAGCAATGAGGAAGAGCGATTGACCAGTATTGGTTGTTGAATTGCGAGCTTCTCCATCATTGTTTGCAATTCTTGGCAATAGACATCTGCCGTCACTGTTGTGCCATTCGATAAGAAGCTGTGATGTACAAGTCCTGCACTGGTCCACCAGACAGTCACCTTCATCTTCCTACGAGTAATCTTTTTTAGCGCACTGATTAGGTGCTGTACTCGGGTCCACCCACTGAGACGAACGCTTACGGTTGTCGCACAGGATCCACTTTTCATCGCAGGTAACAATTCGATTCAGAATTCCCTCGTTTCTATGCCGATTCAGTAGTGTTATGCATGCTTCGACGCTAAGTCTCGCTGTTGGTCGCTTAGTTCGTATGGCACCCACTTATCTAGCTTTTTTATCTTTCCGATTTGACGCAAGTGCTTCAATGTTGTTTTGACACTAACTCCAAGGCGCGCAGCAAGCTCAGCCGTAGATTGAGTTGGATCCGCTTCCACTATCGCCTTCAATTCGTCGTTGTCGACAATAGTCACCGGCAGACGGCGAGGCTCGTTCTTCAACTCAAAATTTACAGATTTAAAACGATTGAACCAATAATGGACCGTGTTTATGCAAGCAGTGTTAGGCCCGTACACGTCGTTAATGTTTCGTATTGTTTGCGCAGCGGTATTTCCACGTAGGAACTCATATTCGAAAATTGTACGAATTTTCAGTTTATCCATGGCGCCAAAAACTACCACACTTTCACAAAAACAAAAAACTATCTAAAAACAAATGACTGAATTTGAAATTAAATTAACACGGCTTTCGAATAAAATTTATTTGAATTTCGAATTGCGCGCCAATCCACAGACAATTAAAACTGAAAATGCTGGTTATAGAATCTCGAATTACATAGGTAAAGACCTATTATTAAAACTTTGTGACTTGGTTACGCAGCACTTTGATGCGTGGTGTTCAAAAAGTAATCACACCTACTACTACTACTACTACTACTAGACAGTTGGCTAATTTCACAAGAGGTGAATCTTGTATAGTCATTTCTTATAGATGCAAAGTAAGTCGCTTATAAATTAGACAGTACTGTCCGACAGATTTGCTCGAATTGATTCCATCTCGTGCATAACAGCTAGTGAATAACAAAAACATAATTGAAAATTAACGACAGTATGTAAGCATCTGTATGAAAATTGTTTGGATAGTATTGTACTAAATAATTAAAGATGTTCTCGATCAGTGAAAAGCCACACGTAAACGAACATACCTTAGGACGTAGCGAAGGCACGAGGATAGAGTTAATACCGCCAAGTTTCACGTTGATCTTCAGACACAGATTGCTTAACGTCTGCGGTGACGTTTTGTTCACGTTCTTGGCTTGAACACACTGCGTCGCCATGCCTAGCACGGTGTCTCCTACCCTCTTTACTTCGGCTGCGGAGAAGGATTTATTTCAGTACGTATTTATTACAACCTGCATTGTCGTGCCTTTGACCTATTTCTATTAAACATCTTTACACAATATAAAACGTAACAAAAACATAAAACCACCTTTAAACCATTATTTACGTTTTTTTTTTTCAATTTTATATGTTAAAATAGAATTCATTTGCTAAGAATAAGAATAACTATTTGTGAAACATAGGTAATTACCAGTGATAGGAATAGGTAGTGCTAATTTGCCTAAACTTCGAGGAAGGAAGTAACATAGAGTGGATAATACCTCCTCTAAAATCCCGGAATAATTTTAATGACGTTTAACTCTTTCAGGGTCAGTGGTTAGCTACGCTAACCACATATTTCGGATTTTTTTAATTAAAATTCATGTCATCTGGCGATTATTTCTTAAACTAACATAGAAATACACCTTACGCTTGATTTAGTTTAGGCAGTAAGTGGCGCCGATAACCGTCTGTATGTGTATTGTTGGTTTGTATAACATTCGTTGACAGTGTTTTTGTAACGTGCTCGGAAAAAACTTTCACAAATAAGGTGAGTCTATTATTTTTATGACTATGATTGTTTTATTAGACGCATTTAGACATCTTTTGCATGTATTTGATAAATAATGTATGTAATTTTGCGTTTCTAATGGAATATCACACTCATAATTAGGTGGTTAGAGTAACTAACCAGCGCGCAGATAGAATGTTTTATTTGTTCGTATAGATGTGACAATGTTTTTTTGTATATCTTACAGAATGTCTCGTGCGTTAGCTGACGGGGATATTGAATACTGTCTGGAGGAGATACCCTCCAATGGCTACAGTTGCTGCAGTGCGGAATCGGACCAAGAAACTCATGATGCACAACCACCTACCATGTTATTGGGTGATGTCGTAGGGGAACGTCTGCAAACTTACAGTTTTGACGAAGAAAATAATGAACCCTTGTCAAGTTTTCGTTCTACGCTACCTCCGGAGGTTGCCACTCCTGCAGCGGAAGAGAGCAGCTCCAGCAGTCTTCAAACAAGAGTGCCAAAGTGGAAGAAGAACTACTCACTTTCCCCACCAAGTGAGTTTACTGAAGATGTAGGTGTACCAGCACATATACTGGAGTTGGAAAGTATTACGCCTCTCGCACTGTTTCGCTTGTTTTGGTCAGATGATTTGCAAGAAATTATAAGCTTTCAAACCAACCTTTATGCTACTCAATCTGAAAAAGCTTATACTCCCACTACATCTGAAGAGATCGATGTGTTTGTTGCTTTGAACCTGGTTATGGGTACAATAAAACTGCCAAGCTATTGAGACTATTGGTGTTCAGCTCCGGACTTGCATGATACTGTCTTTACCCCTTTTCTTAAGGGGGTATACATGGACTGTCCTTCGCCAGGTCTGCGCCTTCTCCAGGTCCGGCCATAATAAAACGCCATAAGCCAACAGTGGCCGACGAGATCCGCCTTGAAAGCAATCGCTATTAGCCAGAGCGAAGCACATCAAGGAGATGCGCCAAATGCAGTACCAGTAATATACCAGTACGTACTGTTTGGAAATGCAAAACCTGCAAAATTCCACTATGTTTGCGTAAAGGAAAGTCCTGCTTCGAAGATTTTCATAAGAAGTAAGATAAAAATTGTGTTCTGATATGTTTTTTAGCCTGTATTCATGATTAAAAATTATATGATTTTTCATAGTGTTGTTTTGTTCTACAGCGGCGGTGGTTATTACCGTAGCTAACCATGTGATTCCTCAAAAGCCTTCACTTTAATATTTTTGTTCAACCATATTTTCAGTATTGTTTAGCCTAAATATAACTAAAAAAAAACATAAACACCTATATTGTAACTTAAATAAAAGTGCCCCCGAAAGAGTTAAATCACGGGATTTAAAAACCACGAATTTTTTATCGGACTTTATTTGTAGTTACAAATTATTGATTTGAAAAATCATAACATTTTTTAGGGTTACACACACACACATTTACATATATCTGTAATTTGTATGGTGTACATGGTAAAGAGTATTCTATCTATCTATAAATAAAGTCCAATAAATAATTCCGGGATTTTAGAGGAGGTATTATCTACTCCATGTTACTTCCTTCCTCGAAGTTTAGGCAAATTAGCACTACCTATTCCTATCACTGGTAATTACTTACAAAGATCTTAAAAATTAGGTAGTGTGCTATGTTTTACCAATACTGACAAACAAATGATTAATAATATTATTAAAAACGATTAAATGAGTGGGTACTATTAAATTATAATGATAAATTTATTACAATATAATTATATGTACAAGTATTTGAGTACCTAATTGTATTAACGCATGCATGCAAATAAAATTCTATTACAATTCAGAGTCAATTTAATTTCATGTCAAAATTTAAAGTCAATTCAATTCAAAAGAAATTTATGTCAGCATTATCTACACTAATATTATAAAGCTGAACAGTTTGTTTGTTTGTTTGGTTGAACGCGCTAATCTCAGGAACTACTGGTTCGAATTGAAAAATTCTTTTAGTGTTGGATAGCCCATAATATTAACGTATATCGATGAGATAACGTATGACGTATAGGATCGAGCTAAAGATTTGGTGTATCTACGGTGAAAATGGACACTTAATAGCCAGCGTGGATGAGCTACGTACGCGAATCACCCACGCTTTTGAAATAATAAAAACCGGCCAAGTGCGTGTCGGACCACGCACAATGAAGGGTTCCGTAGTTGGGATGAATTTATCCCAAGAACAAACTTAACATAGTAGTTGAAAAACATGTTCTCTCATACATTCCAATTGCAAATGTAAGTTGGTCGACTATTACTCGTAAACTTGTAAAGCCTACTTAGCTGTAATAGTTTTCCTTTTAATTTCGTTGCATATACTACCGTGAATTTGATTTTTTTTTTCATATCCAAAACTAACCGTTTAGCTGGCAGGGGCACACACACTCGACTCTAACAAAAATTTGCACTTAAGGGGGAAGCGCCAAGGTAGCCCGCGAAATTCAAATTTTCTTACGATTTTTGCAATTTGCAGCTCAGTGTCTGGGTGTATGTTGATAAAAGTATGATTCGCGGCCGTAACAAATATGTAGGTATTTACAGAATTATA
The DNA here is from genome assembly GCA_947568875.1 of Fissipunctia ypsillon. Taxonomy (NCBI): domain Eukaryota; kingdom Metazoa; phylum Arthropoda; class Insecta; order Lepidoptera; family Noctuidae; genus Fissipunctia; species Fissipunctia ypsillon. Next base: position 18,328,959 of record OX387644.1, on the reverse strand, counting down.
ATCATTAGAATCAGTAATACAATTCCTTAAGTTAGTATAAGAAATGTTAATATTTCATTAAGTAGTCATTCAATAGAATTACTTGGTCTTAGAGAGTTGTATTGATGACTTTAATGATTATAATTCTGTAAATACATATTTGTTACGGTCGCGAATCATATTTTAATCAACATAGAACCTAATACTGACCTGAAAATTGCAAAAAACGTAAGAAAATTTGAATTTCGCGGGCTACCCTGAAGCTTTCACCTTAAAAGAAATGGATCCTTTTATCTAAAAATTGTCTTCACAAACCCGCAATATTTTTGAAACACCTATCCAACAACACCCCATACCATAGGGTAGATGAGAAAAAAAACATCCCCACTTTACGTGTACAGGAGGTGTATCCTAAAATTTTTTTTCATGATTTTATTTTACCACTTTATCGGCGTGATTAACAGTGGCGTGCTTTTCATAAAGACAGAAAGATACTGCCTACCCTACCTAGCATGAGCATAATCATGTTTCGTTATGCAATATTATTTTATCTACGAGTACTTACTAACGATAAACAAAATTCTCGTTCCGCAAGCTCGTTCGTATTGTATATTGTGGTATTGCGCTGTAGGTACTAGCGCCGCTGAGAGCCTCGGGAAAGACACAAACTATTCGGGTCTAAATGTTTATACAGGATGTAAAAAGATACATCATATACCCGTTAACTACGCATACTGCCTATCGAACTAAGTAACAAAGGGCAAAAATTATTGCTGGGAAACGACTTTCTTTTTTAGTGTGGAAAATCACTTTTTACGGTAACACGCAATGTAACACGCGCAAAACGTAGTGCTTACTGTAGCATACAACAGTATAGGGGTCGTGCCGGTATTTAAAGTACAGTTATAACATTTAGAACAGCATTCCTAAAAAAACGTAAGTAATAAAGTTGGAACTTTGACCTTCAATATTTCCGTAACCAGAAGGTTCCCAGGTATGGTCCAGAACATAAAAAAAAACGCAATGATGGGAAGAACATGTAACTTTCGGCTTCGTTAGGTGTCTTTATACACCTGATATGTGTGCTCTCGTGGTCATGCGGATCTAATGGGTGAGCGCTCCTATAAATACGTGGCACACAATGTCACAGTAAGGCGTTAGGCGATTAACACACGGCACCGCGTACCGCCGCGGAGGGCGGCGACGGTAAAGCGGATTTCGTAGCGGTGCCCCGCGCGGTAAGGCGGTTTACGCGCCTGTCCGCGCGGATGGATTTAACAAACTTTTCGACATCGAAATCCATTTTTAAATTGCAACACGTCCTGCACCCACGATGATCCGCGCGGCTATGCGGCGCCCCGTGTGTGAGGCGCCGCTCCACCGCGCGGACGGCAGCGCGGAGGGGCGGTGGCGGTGAGAGCACCGCTCGACCGGGCGGTCGGGCGGTGTACGTGTGTTAGGCATCTACGGATTTATTAGAGGCCAATGCGACATGAGATCCGCTTCACCGCCTACCGCGGCGGTGCGCGGTGCCGTGTGTTAATCGCCTAACGCACACAACCGTACAAAATAGGCAATATATTTTTTACGACACGACAAATTACGACACTAACCGATGTTTCCCGAACCGAAATTAGCTGTACAACTATTTTAAAAAGTGGTATTGTTTCATGTATATTGCATCATCATAACTTACACCATTTTTTTTGTCGTATTATTTTTTACAGTGAAACCGGGTTTACTTGTGACCGAGTCGCCATATTTTTTGTTTGATTCGTTTTGATTTGTTTTGTGACCCATGCTATCTGGTATTTAAGATTTTAACGTTGATAATAGTATGAAAAATAGATAATATTCATTGTGAAAGTTGTTCAGGTGGTGGGTGTATAGAGAAAATAAAAAATGATGCGTTTTCAAAACTATCTTTCGGTGAAAAAAAACAAGTGATTGTGAAAGGTCGTTGTACACCGGATTTGCAATTAGTACAAATTAAAGGTAAAGTTAATCGTAAATTCAATACAAAACAATATGATTCATATTATTGGCTCACAGGTTGCGTACATACATGGGCGCCGGCAGAAATAATTTCCAGGTGGTGCAGATTTTAGTTTTCTTACAATCTTTGCTGTATATGATTGTTAATAAAAAGATGAAATTTTAGTCTGAATGTTCGAGACATTTACAAATTTTTGACTATTCATTATGAATTTATTATATAGGTACCCAGTCGTCACGGCTCACATCTATTTGTTCACGACGATCGAAATTAATCGCTTTTTAAATGAGAATTGTGTAATTACTGCCTACTAATTATTGTGAATAAAAAAATGATTTCCAACAGACGGCTTTTTATTTCAATAATTCCTGTTGATCCCGAGATTCCCAAGGGGTGCATGTGCACCCCCTGGCACCCCCCTGCCGGCGCCCATGCGTACATAGCAATAAGTTATTCTGTTTCCCGTGCCTATTATTTTCAAACAATAAAACCGTCTGAAACGAAACCGGTTACGTCGATATGCATAATTTTCCTACGGCAGCAAAAAAACACGAGCAATCTGAAAAACACTTAGAAGCTTCCCTTAAATACCATACCTTTGGAAAAAATCGTAATGAGACGCGTTTAAATTCTCAGATAAATCGACATTGATAGACAACGCAAAAGTCGATCGGAACCGAAATATTTGTTTGCTTTTTGGGGAAACAAGAGATCGCTTTTCGTGGACATGATGAATCTGCTTCGTCAGAGAATAAGGGAAATTATTTAGAAATGGTCGACGTGCTCGGGAAATACGACGGAGTTTTGGAAAACCATTTACAAAATCGCACTAGCTCATTTACGGGTTTATCAAATCGGATTCAAGATGACCTAATCTCCAGTGTAGCGTCTGTAATGATTGAAACAATAAAACACCAAATCGCTTCCACTGATTTTGTTGCCGTGATGGTCGATGAAACACCAGAAGTAAGTGGTAAAGAGCAACTAATACTGGTTTTAAGATACTTTCATGAGTCAGAAGTGTTTGATCGATTTATAAAATATATTGACGTAAGTTCCGACCGTACCGCGAAAACTTTTAAGTGCCATCATACTGCAGATTTTATCAGAATTTAACTGTTTGTCGAAATTAATAGCAGAGACATACGACGGTGCTGCTGCGTTGTCATCTGAACGGTACGGCGTTCAGTCGATGATTCGCCAGCAATGCCCTCTTGCTGAATACGTTTGGTGTTCCGCCTATGTCCTTAATTTGATACCTTCCAAGTCCTGCGAACGTATTCATGAAACTAAACGTTTTTTTAATCGCATAAAAACATTCGCCAATTTCTTTAATAATAGTACCAAAAGGCAAAACCACTACTATAAAATGGCTGATATGAAAAAATTGCCTCGCGTTGCTGACACTCGATAGACTTACAATTCGCGTACTGTAAATGTCATTTTCATTCTTCTTCACATTTAATTTATTTATTTGAGGATATGGCTGAAGACTTAGTCCTGGGTTGGTGAGACGTTGGATGAAGTTTCGTCTATGTTATACAATTTAAAAGACTTTGAATTCCAATTTTTACTCCATGTATTTAACGAAATATTCGCAAAAACTGACGTGCTTCACAAAATTATGCAAAAAAAAAGACGTCGGATGTGACTTATTGTGTAAAAAAATTAAGGACTGAATCGTTTTTAGAATCATTCAGCGGGGTAATTGCGTAACACATTATCAATCGGAATCGGTTTCATTTTGACAGTTCAACAACATTCATTGCGTTATTTACGTGTTGAGCCGACAAATTTTTCGAACTTTGAAGCAATGGATTAGCAATTTGCTTCAAAATGATTCAGATTCCGATGGATAGTGTGTTACGTAATTAGGGTGCAGATCTACACTCAGCGGCACGGAATCTTTCCCAAGCGCTTATCTCGCGAATACTTGCAATAACAAAAGCTTTAAGTGATTCCAACGGTTGTTTCTTATGAAGGTATGTCAAAAAAATGTTTACCCTTAGTTGAAGAGGGTCATTCATTATGTTTGAGTGCAATGCAGCGTAAATTTTAATTTTTAGTTGAATTGGGTTTCTTGAGCGACTAAGTTGCAAGTTTAAATTTGTGTGTTGTGAAAGTTTACGGTTAAGTTATTCAATTATTGTGTTTTCGTGCTTTTAAATCAAATTCTAAAGGTGCTTTATAACCAATAAAAATGCCATTAACACCAGCACAGGTTGCACAGGCTGTAGCCTTAATCGACCAAGGATTCTCACAGCGCGAAGTTGCTGTGGTGCTTAACGTACCACGTTCATCAATGCAGTATGCCCTGAAACGATACCAGGAGACAGGCCACTACTCCTGCAGACCAGGCAGCGGAGTTGTAAGATGCACATCGGCACGGGACGACCGGTTTATTGTCCTGGAAATTTTAAGAAACCGCTACCTTACCGCTGTTTAGATACACTAGCGGCTCCAAATTGCAAGAGGTGTGATTGTTAGTGAGGGTACGGTGAGAAGACGCATGGAGGAAGTAAACTTAAAAGCCCATAGACCAGCACGCGGTCCAGAACTTCTCAGACATCATCGAGTAGCTCGACTTCAATTCGCACGTGACCACGCCAGCTGGACTTATGAGCAATGGGCTAGAATAGTGTTCACAGATGAGTGTCGAATCGCTTTGCATGCTCCAGATGGTCGGGAGCGAGTGTGTAGAAGAAGAGGAGAGAGGTTTCTACCCATTACCACCACACAAACTGTAAGTTTTCGTGGAGGCTCTATAATGGTTTGGGGAGGAATAAGTTCCGATGCTCGTACGGAGTTGCGTTACTGTTAACAACCGCTTAAATGTAACCCGATACATCGAAGAGGTCCTTGAAGAACATGTTTTGCCATATTCGGGGTTCATTGGGCAAGACCAATTCCTCCTTATGCACGATAATTCTCGCTCACACGTTGCACGTTGCGTTGAAGAATACCTTCAAGACATTGGCATTACAAAATTGCAGTGGCCAGCACGTAGCCCGTACGTAAACCCAATAGAGCATATCTGGGACATGCTCAAAAGAAAGATTAAGTCCACCTCCAACCGGCCAGAAACTCTAAATCAACTTAGAAATGCGGCACTGGTCGCTTGGGAAGACATATTGCAAGTTGATATCAGAAACATCATTCAAAGCATGCCAGATCGTATGCAAGCGGTTATTAGGGCTAGAGAAGGAAACACTCGATATTAAAACGTAGAGACAATCCAGAAATTTGGTATTTTTTTCATTTTGTAGTGTTTTTAAATTGATAGTGCAAAATCATTTTTTTCTGCAAAAGTGCCTAATTTTAAAAACATGCTTAATGGTGTAGTAATTTTCTAATTACTAAGTTATAAAAGCATTAAAAAACCACTTATAGAGTGCACCTACCCTTAAATCAGTGCCAAAAATATATTTAATTACGAATTATCAAATAATTCACATGTGGGCAAGTTTCCATGTCGGTGAGTGTAGGTTTGAATTCATTTTTGAAGGCGTAAAAAAAATAACCGGACCGCCAAAACTGAAACGTAATGTTATGGACGCAAAAATAAATTTTAAGCGGATTTTTATTGAAATTATAGACAATATACTAACGAATGTCGCGACAGTTATAAAAATCTGAAAGAGTTAAAAAATTTTGGACTACTGTCAGGCGAGAATTTCAATAAATATAATGACAATTTTCCGGTTGAATTAGAAACGCAATTCGAAAATGTTTATAAATCACACAATTTTAACTTAGATTGCCTTATCAATGAGCTCAAATGTGTTTATAAATCTGAGGAATTCAAAAACCTTAGTATTTACAAAATTATAGAACATTTTTACGAAAATAACATATAAATATAGTTTTCCCCGAAATACTGCGTTTGGCAAAATTAATTGTTACAGTTCCCGCGAGCAGTGCTTCAACCGAAAGGTCATTCTCGTCACTAAAACGTATACACACCCACTTAAGAAACACACAAGGCCATAAACAACTTACAGATCATTCCATGATTTCAATAGAAAAAACCTTCTTACGGAAATGAAACGACGTCCTAACTTTTACGATTCCATATTGCAGACATTTTTACAGAAAGATAGGCGTGTAGATTTAATATAAGTACAAATAAAAGAGTCGTAAAATAACTTTAAGGCTCCTGCAAACAGGCGCGACACGCGACGCGAGTCGCGCCTGTTTGAAAGAGCCTCTTGTAGATCCGTCCGTACCTATAGTCACACCACCATCTTTTCACTGCTATTATTTAATTTTACAAATACTGAACATCAAACAAACGCGCCGAAAGGCCACTTCGAATATCCGTAAATTGATATATCTATAAAAATCAGTCAATCTATGGATACTTGAGGTGGCTATTACCTACATCATTATTTAATCGACAAGACGACGAACCAAAACCAACATGCAGTAAGTATTTTTGGCTTTTAAAATTTTCTGCCTACCCTGTCTAAAAACTGTGCACGCCACTGGTGATTAACATGTACTCAATACGATTAGACGTACTGAACGCTGTGTTAAAATTTATCCATCTATTTTAATTGGACCTTATTATCTATGAAAGGAGACACTGACTGAATGACTAACTGACATATCAACGCACACCCGAAACTACTGGGTCTAGGAACGTGACATTTTGCACATGGCTTCCTTTTATAATGTTGGGGAGCATTAAGAAGGGGTTTTTGGAAATTCGACCTTTAAGGGGGAAAAGGGGGGATTTCGTTTGTGTGAAAAATCTTATTCCTTGAGTTAATAGACTTGAAGCTTGGCACGAATACTTATCTAAGTAAACTATAAAGTTTGTCATTTTAAGTTTTTCTAAACTACCCCCTAAAGAGAGATTGGGGGGTGTCAAAATTTGTATGAAAGAATTTTTACGCGAGGTCCGATTAACTTGAAACTCAGTATTTATACTTAACCCTTTGGGGGTGAAAAGGGGGGATACATTTTCTATAATAAAAATCTTATTTCGTTGATCTAAAAACTTGAAATTTGGCCCGTTCATCATCATTCTCCTGCCCTTATCCCAATTTATTTGGGGTTGGCGCAACATTTCTACTTATGTATAAATAAATAATAAAGATCTTAGGTATTATTACTACCATTTAAATGTGAATAAGTTTCACAAACTCCTGTGGGTTATGAAATTTTTAGAGGAAGTACGAAATCCACGCGAACGAAATCGCGGGTGAAGTGCTGAATGACTGACATAGTAATATCAAAAATTTTGCACAAGGGTTCCTTTTATAATGTAGACAAGCTCTGAGCAGGGGTTTTTGTAAATACGACCCTTAAAGGGGTGAAACGGAGTATTTCTAATGTATGAAAAATCTTATTTCTTAAGTTAATAAACTTGAAACAGCACCAATACATTCTTAAATTAATTAATACAGTTTGTCATTATTTAGTTTTTCAAAACTACCCGTCAAAAGGGATATTAGGGGGTGCTAAAGTTTGTATGGAAGAATTTTAACGTGCTGTCCGGTAACCTCTAATAACGGTATTAATACTTTTGAGAAAAAATATGAGCATAACTTTTTGGGTTTTTCGAATAATTATCTACCAGCAAAAGGGGGTAAATAAGTTTTTGGTGGAGAATTTCACTGCGTGTCTGGATTAAGTCATAAGTAATCTAAACATTAAATGACAAAACACATGATTGAAGATTTTTCATAAATCAAGCTTTTTCGGGGTGAAAAGGGAGGAACAGTTTATATGAAAATTTTACTTTTCCTTTGATCAATAAATTAAATAATAATTCTATAAATTAATCAATAAATTAGTAATAAGTAAATAAAAGGATCTTAATATTTAATTTTTCAAAACTACCCGTTAAAAGGAGTGGAGGGGATGATAAATTTTGTAGGAGAAAATACGAAATCCACGTAGACGAAGTCGCGGGCAAAGTGCTAGTATAATTATAGAAAAGTAGTATTTGTAAAGTAACATGCTAGTATTATAAAATTTGGTGCTTAGTTTTCTAATGATCCAAGAATATCGCAGAAAAACATAGTTACGAAACCTGGACTTTATAGATTGCTGTTTTTATCACAGCTAGTTCCTTCGCTATATGAAATGAGGGCAAAATCTCGAAGTGGGTCAAATTAAAATGATATTTATTTTAATACATACCATAAACAGGCGTCTTCCCGGGCAACACAACAACCACAAGCTGCAACTGCACGAACGTACTCTTGAGGTACTTGAACATAGGCTCTACCTGATCCGGCCCTGTCGCATATTTACAGAAGCACGGTTGTCCGATGATCGGCATGCCGGCGTCGTTCGATATCTTCTGCAGCTGCTGAGTGAAGTTCCTGAAACGGGAAACAAACGTGTAACCCACAAGCCTAATGACGGCACAAAAATTTCATATAAAGACGCCCGCAAAATACTAAGAAATCGTTCAAACCGGTCTGCCCAATAAAAAGTTGTGTGTGTGGTGGCATCTACATCGCCACATGCGAAAGTACCCATCACACTGACGTCTCGCAAAATTCTGCATCGCGCAAGCAGAGTTTACCGCGCGACTGGCATATACAAGGTGGAACAGGACGATTGATATTTCTTTAAACCACGTAAAGAGAATCATGTTCTTTACCCGTATACAACAAGTCGACTATGTCTGTAAAAAGTTAAGCAAGTTCTCATATGCCCTTTACAGACTAAGGAAGATTGCAAATCTACCAACACTAATAACGGCATACCATGGACACGTCAGCTGTAACCTTAGATACGGCTTGATATTTTGGGGTAATAGTGTTGATAAAGATCGCGCGTTCATTGCACAGAAACGGTGTGTCAGAGCAATTTTCAATCTACAGAAAACTGATTCGTGTGAACCATATTTAAAAAAAATGAATGTATTAACATTACCGTGTCTATATATTTTTGAGGTCGCAGTTTTTGTAAAAAATAATAATAATCTATTTAAATATCGAACGCGTATACGGCATCAGGACAAACTAGACATAGTGCCTAGTAAGACTCATTTCTTACACAAAAGTATTTTCTGCTCTGCTCCACGTATATTTAATAATATTCCAAGGCCTATAAGAGCAATTACTGAAATAAAAGCATTTAAAAAGAAACTCCATGAACTGTTAGTGAACAAATGTTATTACTCTATGAAAGACTTTTTTGATGACAAATCACTATTAAAATACAATCTGCCTGAGTCATGATGCGTTCTGTGTAGATAATCATATAATATAATAATAATAATAATTAACGAAGATTCAAGAATCTAATAATTTGCAATGTATTACATTATTGTTGACATGCATGTACGAGTAAACGCACTAGATACTTACCTACATTCTATTGTACGCCCTAAGGGTAGGACATAGCTGGTCCTAAATATTTAAATAACACCATCTGTATTATGTACCTATGATCCACAGTAAAGATGATTTGATTTGATACAAAAAATCAATCAAATCCAATGAATACTTTAGCCACAGGAAATTATTTTTCATTTTCTTATTTTTCAACATGATGTAGATCTGAGTCCGTAATAATAATAGGTAAACATTGTAAGGTCAAGAACCTGTGCAAAACATGATTCTATTCTCTGCGTTTGTATTGTTCTCCGACTAAAGTGCCTGTGCCTACCTATCTGCGCCCCGCACCGCCGCCGCCACGCCCCGCATCGCACCGGTGGTCAGTGACTTTCGTGGATAAAGCGTGTTTACTTTTTATGCAGTTGATTCTGCTATTTATTTTGTTAGAAAACTGCAATTTTTAAATTTTCCATAAACTACTAATCTACGTGTTTTAAATGTTTCGATGGATTAGTACTGTGCTCGTTTTCATTTAATGTCGTACATGCAGATACACGTTGTATACAACATCAACCGTCGGGCAGTTATCCACCAGACACAACACTCGTCTGGTCGGAGGATCCTCCCTTTTCTATGGAGGATGAGTGAACTTTGCACCCTGTTCCTCATACCTCTCTATACGTGAACATCCGACGAAAAATAAAAACATACATGCAAGTCAAATTGAGAATGTCCTCCTCCTTTAAAAGTCGTATTTAAAGGGTCCATATATCGTAAGGAACTGATGATGTCAGTTTGTTATCATCGTCAGAGCATGCTGCTGCCTGTACTCTTGATAAAAAAATAAAGAATTTGAGCTCCAAATTCTCGATAAAAAGAAGCAATTAAGCTTATAGGTATAGATAGCAATAACTTACTTCAGGGCATCTTCCCTGACAGTTCTCTGGGGTGCAAAACAAGCAATGGCCCAGACTCGTATCTCGACACCCATGAAGAACTGTTTGCCTCTCATATCCCACACGCCTTGGTTTGGCAACGCTTGCTATGGACAAAACGAAAGAAAAGCAACCATTAGAATAAAAATGTATAATAACGCAAGACATGTCAGATATTATTGCATTCTAAAAGCTGACACATCTGTTTGAAGCCGATGCAGCATCCTGTATTTTGGCGTCGCATGTCTCGTCAGTGTTCCTTCGATGTCACAAATATTTGTGCTGCCACTTGTAATGCTTTCCACAAATTATTATATATATTTGCCGTCATCTAAACGACAGATATTAATAGATGAATCATTAAATCAGATATTATTACACTGTCCATGGTAATATGGTCGGGGAAAATGTAAAAAAAATATTATTATAAGTCTTTATGTGACGATTTGTATGGCTTTCTGGTGATTATGATTTCCTTTTTGTTTGTTTTTTATTTGCTATTAAAGTTTTTTCGTATTTTATAGACAAGTTCAAGACATTTTTTTCATCGTTTATTTACATTTGATTATAATATATATGAGCCTTTTTGTTCGATAACTTGTTGCCATTTTGTAGGTAGTGACATAATCCTATTGCTTTAATTTTGGGACTTGCGATCAAAAAACTGCTAAAAGCAGATTTGACAGTCCTCTCTTGTTGTTAACCGAACACAACCTATAGAATTCTAAAGAGACCGAAAAAGGTGGAAATCTGAGGGTCAGGGCTATATGGTGGATGAATTAACCTTTCCCAGCCAAGCACTTCCAATTTTTGCTTTATACAGATTCGCACACACGATTCATTACACAGACCCCCCCCCCCCCACACACACACATACACGATTCATTAGGTTTCTTTCAGTGAGGTCATGTGGCACCCAGACTTTTTCAAATGGGTCAAAACTGTTTTGTGGTCAACCCCTAACTCTTCAGCTATGTCGTAACTATTACTAATATGCCGATATTGCTCCACTTTTTCAAAAATAGCATCGACTTTATCCGTAACAGGGCGACCAGAGCGAGCTGCATATTTGACATCAAAATTCCTGACTGAAAACGCTTGAACCAACTTTGTGCTACTCTTATTAACACTGAATTTCAATCGTTAGATTCACTCATTTTGGCAGACAGAAAAAAGTAATTGAAAAATGGCGGGAAATCGTTTTTACTTTTTTTTTCTTTTTTTAAATGTCATCTATTTAATGGAATCAAAACCAGCCAGTACAAGCAGTACAGCCAAAGAGATTTTACTACAACTTTATACTTATAAAATACGAAAAAACTTTTTCCCCAACCTAATATTTATGCTCGTTGTAACCTCGATTCATAATTGATCGTTCGGTGGCGTCCTCTGGTGGACATGTGAATGGTTATAGTACAGAAGTACCATTTAAAACTGAATAGATGGGGCTATTGTCAATCGATATTTAATCGATAATTAAGTGTGCGTTACTCTAGCAGGAAAGTAGCTCCTAGAGTGATTTGAATGGAACGTATAATTAGTGCGTGTTCTGCTGTAAATGTGCGCCAAATAAAAAAATTGTGCGTTTTGTCGTTTTGGACAAAAACGATTCCTGCTGGAGTAACGTTGCTCCAGCAGGAAAATTCTAAACGAATGATCGGAGAGAGACATATCGTGCATAGACAGAGAGCTTATATTTGTGCAAAATTGTGCACCGAAAATATTTGTGCGTCTTCAGGTTTTCGAGATATTGCAATTCCTGCTGGAGTAACGTTTTGCAGAATCGTGTATCTCTAAAACCATTGTATATGCGTCTGTAGAATAAACATACACGAGTAGCTCTTAATTTGTGCGTATTTGTGACAGTTAGATTTAGGAAAATATTTATAATTTCTAAGTAATAGCACTTTTTTGAAAACCCGAAAAAATGCCGCAGTGCCTAAATGAGAAAACTTATAAGCTCGCTGAAAACTGTATTTGGTCCTTCTTAACGCTTATAATAATAGTCAAAAATATATAGTGAAAATATTCAGCTTGGAATGTTTCGCATTAAGTAGATATAAAACAAAATATGTCAAAAACGGCTGGCTATCCGACCAAATTCCAATGACTACAAAAAAGCTACGGATTCATACATATCGATGACTTTCTTTACTGGACGTATTAAACCTAAGCTGTTGTCCGTACAGTCGCGTTCAAGCGTTTGTTGGCAATTATACGACCTAATTTTGGGGCACGTCAGCGGATGGCGCGGGGCCAGAGGTAAGCAGCGGTGGCGAGGCGAAAAAGGGGAATCTTCTATTAAGGGCCAATACTGCCTCAAATAGCTTAGCACGATCCTCCGTTATTTATTTATTTATTTTAACTATTCACACTAAGGCGGACTTAATGCCTTAGGCATTCTCTACCAGTCAACCAAGGCATTCATTTTGAAATAAATATATGGTAAAGTTGAGGGTTAATTTTAAGTACTATGTTAGGCAAAAAACACGATTCCATAAAATTTTCTCGATAGAAAAAACTTACAAAGTTACCTCCAAACCGAACAATAAACCGCTAGTATTAAAAAAATACTCCAAATTAGATCATGAAACTTTGCATAATTTTAATAACTGAACTAAATATAAAGTAGATACTTTATTTTTAAATACTATTATTTTCACCGTAAAAAGCAATTACCTAAACTATCGGCGCTCCCTGCCGTCCAGCACCACACTCAGTCCCACTCTCATTCAGTCCGCGCGCAGTATCGTGCGAGCGAGATAGAGTGAATTTTAGCTGAGGTAGTATAGGCTCTTAATGATGAAAAACTTAATGTTAATCTATCTAACCACGTGCAGCATAACTCTGCATGTCAAAACTTTTTGGTTCTTTATTGTCAACCTTTTTTTTTTTGTTTGTCATTGAGTCTGGTCGATTTTTTACTTTTTTATTTCGTGATTCCAATTTTTTTTTCTGACAGATGGGTCCTCATTTTTTCTTCAGTTGCAAGAAGTTGAGCCGTGGATACTGATCCAGTTTGTTAAAAATTTACTTGTTATTTGTGAAATTGAGTTATTTTAATTATAGCAAGTTGCTATCCGTGCCGTCCTATCTATTAGTACACATTATGGTAAAGCAATAAAGATATTGAGTATTGAGTACCAGTCAGGTGATTTCACCTTTATTTTTCCTGGTACGTATCTTTTAACAGTTTTCCTCAATCGGAAGTTCAGTCTGATCACTCTGGTCTAACCCTAATTAATTTTGTCTTAGGATTGAACAGCTTAGAACAGGCCGCCTTTCGGCCTCCAGGTTTTGGCCTAAAATAACGCTGGACGTCCTTGGTCAACGCCGAGTGTTGGACCGCATCTTGACGCGAAAGTTCACGCAACCAAGGCCAGCTCCTGAGCAGAGAACCACATCCTACAGTCTACGACAGCTCGCCGGACGTAATTACGTTATGTCAACGGTTTTATACGATATTTTTACGTACTAGTTTAATAATGTAGTTAGTAACTCTCTGCTAATTTTTAATTCGTCCACTATTTAATTTTTAATTTTCAAATCTGTAAAATGCGAGATACCTTGGTTCTCTGATCTTTTTTTCCATTACGGTTTATTTTGGGAGCGTTACCTAATAGCAATTGCAATCGACTAGTTAGTACGTTTTATTTTTCTTTCGTTATTCGTGTACTTCACCCTATCGGACCAAAGTTCTCTGCTAATTATTTTTTCTTTACATAAATCAACCTGCAACTCTTTTTATACCTTAAATATTCATTTTTTTTTTACTTTTTATACCAAATTCCTATGTTTTTTCTATTTTCTTTAATATAACAAAATTAAACGTGTTTCGGCGAAAAAGTGCATTTCCTTTTTTTTTTTCGCTACACACGACTGAATTCAATGTATGTAGATACTTTGCCTTTTTTACTGTTGTGTTAATTGGCTTCTTATTTATAAACTGTATCTGTAGGCTCTTTTTTGTAGTATTAATCACACATTTCTTGAACAATTTTTTTTTAAATAACTGCCATTCAAATGTTACTTTTTCCACTAATATTATAAATGAAAATGTCTGGATGTATGTCATTCGTTCACACACAATCTTAGTCTTGCCATAAATACTGAAAAAAAGAAAAAAAAAATCTATTGCAAATAACATTTATTACTTTTACAGTGTGTTAGTTTAAAACATAAATATAAAACAATTTAAAATATAAAAAGCTTATTCGAAGTGGTCTCCATTGGCTGCAATACAGTCTTTAAACGTTGAGGCCAGTTATCAATAGTTCCATGGGAAAATTCTTCACTGCCAATCGTGCGGATCGTTTTAGGGACTCCAAATTATCATGGCGTTTAGAGCAAGCCGTACTCTCTAAAACTGACCACAAATCATAATCCAGCGGATTAAGATCGGGACTAGACGACGGCCAGTCTTCAGCTCTGATGAAGTCCGAAACGTTCGTTTCCAACCAAGACTGCGTAGACCAAGCTTTATGACCCGGCGCCGAGTCTTGCTGGAAGGACCATTCTTGGTTATTGAACATGGTGTTGTTAAGGGGCTTCACTACCTTCTCAAGAATGGTATCTTGATACACTTGTGCCGATGTTTTGATACCTTTTTCACAAAAGTATGGCTCAGTCACTCCTTCATAGCTAATACCCCACCAAATCATCACTGAAGTCGGATAGGGCCCACGTTGCACTCTGTCGACTAATTGGGAGGCTTCCTTAGAGCTTTGAGCATAAATACGGTCATTTTGTTTGTTAAAATGTTGCTCAATTGTACAAATTTTCTCATCCGTAAACAATTTTTTTCTGTGACCTCCTCCCTTTGCGTACCGCTTCAGTAGTTGTTTCGATTTTACCACCCTATTCTTTTTTAAATTATCAGTTAAGAAATGACCAGTACGTCTCTTATAGGCTACATGTCTTAAGTCATCTTTTAAAATACACGACATGGTTCTAGGTGCTATCTTCATCTCCCGAGATAAAATCTTTTGCTTTCGGACAGGATTTCTTCGAATTCTTTCCCTTACTGCTTTGACCACCTTTTTCGTACGAACACTACGTGGACGGCCAGATCTTTTTCTGTCACAAATAGAGAAGATCTCATTGTACCTATTAATAGCCCGGTACACAAACATTTTACTAATACCAAGAGTATGGAGTTTTAAAAATTGCATTTGGCTCCATACCTACTTTGTGTAATGCAATAACAGCGATTCGGTTCTCTTTATCACCCCACTCCATTTTAATATCGCAAAATATTGTACAATGTATTGGCGCCAAAATGAGAAGTCAATGAACAATCATATAAAAATGACAGATTTCAAATTCAAATGTAATATTTTGTTTATTTTTAATTGTAACAATATTTATGGCCAGACTAAGGTATACTGAATGTATTTTAATGTTTGCAATGAAGAAGATAGCTTATTCCTTGGAATAGCTCTTAGGCTACTTTTTATAATGCAGGTACTTAATCATGTGCAGTCACGGAAAAAGCTAGTAGAATATAATCCAATAACAAATTTATTTTTTTACTTATTTTCTAAATACTTCAGTGTACTCGGGCACAACACGTGTCAACCAGTTCGTGAGTAAAGTTAGGAAGGTCATCGATGTATATGAATCCGTCGCTTTTTTGTAGTCATTCGAATTTGGTCGGATAACCATCCGTTTTTTACATATTTTGTTTTTTGTTTATATCTACTTAATGCGAAAGGTTCCAAGCTGAATATTTTCACTATATATTTTTGACTACACGCACTAATTTTTGGTTTACACCTACACATCTTGGGTTGAGCCGGTTTCTTGTATTCTGCCGTCAAAGTTATTATGACACCGTCGTTAGACATTTACCAATATTATTCGATAACGCATGCATGTACACTTTTGAAACTTTTTATGGTTATTATAAGCGTTAAGAAGGACCAAATACAGTTCTCAGTGAGCTTATACGTTTTCTCATTTAGGCGCTGCGGCATTTTTTCGGGTTTTCAAAAAAGTGCGATTACTTAGAAATTATAAATATTTTCCTAAATCTAATTCTGTCACAAATACGCACAAATTAAGAGCTACTCATGTATGTTTATTCTACAGGCGCACATACAATGGTTTTCGAGATACACGATTCTGCAAAACGTTACTCCAGCAGGAATTGCAATATCTCGAAAACCTGAAGATGCACAAATTATATTTTTGGTGCACAATTTTGCACCAATATAAGCTCTCTGCCCATGCACGATATTTCTCTTTCCGATCATTCGTTTAGAAAGTTCCTGTTGGAGCAACGTTACTCCAGTAGGAATCGTTTTATTCGTTTTTTTTTTCCAAAACGACAAAGTGCACATTTGTTTATTTGGCGCACGTTTACAGCAGAACACACACTAATTATACGTTCCATTCAAATCACTCTAGGAGCTACTTTTCTGCTGGAGTAATGCACATGATAATTAATAATATGTGTAAACAATAAAGTAAAGATCACATAATCCAAACAAAGGAATTAACTAAATTATGAATTTAAATTATATAGCTGTTCCCTACATTTATGCTCGCATGACTCGCCAAAATGTAGGGAACCTCTGATATTTTTTTCACGATTTCACGATTGGTCCCATAGTAAAAGTTGTTCATAGTGATGAGTACAATGACCCCTTAAGAGGTTGTGCGTTATTTATGTTACACCTTGTATAGTTGATTCAATGTGTTTGGTGTAAGTTTGACAGCTTCCAATTATCTGTGGAAGAATAATTGTCTGTGGTTGTGGAAGATCTAGAAGCTTTTATGTTCATAAGACAAGTTCACGGAAAAAAAATAGAATTGATAAAGATGAGTCGATCCAGGAGTGATACCAATGTTAAAATGATACGAAATAGGTTTCATTAGGACATTGGTCCTACGTTTTAATTTTAAATAATAAGAAAAGCAATAAAATGGTCTCCTCAATTGGAGAAGCACATAAATAGACTGTGCCAGTTCAAACAGTAGCCAGCAGAAGCGACAGGTTCCGGGTACAGATTTCCACGTGGCGTTTCGTCATCCAAGCCTGAACATACAGACAGCAGATGCTGATTGCGACAGCATACTTCTGGATGTTTGGCTTTTAAGGGTAATATAACCAATAAAATGTAAGTTGTCTGCATATTTACATGATTGTATCAAGAAGATCCTGATCTGGGACTGGCCGACTGTTTAATGTCTACATTCAATTTAATTGAGAAGACCAATTCAATGACTTTGCTTTGATCAAATCCTCATGCGAATCAATCCCTGAGTCTCATGCAGTATACTGCATGAGATGATTGATGAGATGATTTTTCCTACTCTCTGACTTACCCAGCGGTATACCACTGGGTAAGTCGGTGAGTAGGAAAAATTAACCCTACATCGTGACTGTACCTAAATAGCAAGTAAGTGTTACCTGTCCGCCAAGTGACGAGACGCGTCCGCCATACTGCAGCTTGGGCGGCGGCAACACTCGGCCGCGCACCTCCATCATGTTGTTCGAGATCGTGAGACCAAACTCTTTCACATACAAGTCTGTGTTGAAATTCGCACGCCGAACTAAATTATTGATTTCTCTTTCCCTGTTTGAATATTCAACCGATTTTATTCATCTTTTATAATAGTTTATAATGAAAAGCCTAGTGAGGCTCATAGCAATAACAATATAATTGAATTCAATTGATACAGGCTGTAATTTTAAATTCCAATCAGAACT
This sequence comes from Fissipunctia ypsillon, assembly GCA_947568875.1. Taxonomy (NCBI): domain Eukaryota; kingdom Metazoa; phylum Arthropoda; class Insecta; order Lepidoptera; family Noctuidae; genus Fissipunctia; species Fissipunctia ypsillon. Next base: position 18,311,034 of record OX387644.1, on the reverse strand, counting down.
TAAAACATTAAAAATAGCTTTAGAACACTTGGTGCGAGGTTCAGTAAATTAGCCAATTTTGCTTAGTTACAAAATACATCCTGTATGAAAAGATACTAATGAAAGAGACAGATAGGAAAAACATTGGCATTATTATCCTGCTACATTACATTACCAGTAGAATTTACCTGTCGGGAGCTGAGCGCGCAGTCGCCTTGATCATGGTCGAAGTTTGCATGTCAGTGAGTTTCTTAATACATCTTTGACCAGGCACTATGTTACACACTTCCAGTGGGAGGTATGTGTGTTTATGCTCCTGACCTACTTGTAGGCACGGCAAATGCGGATACCGCAGCTTCATCTTATATTTGTCCAAGAAATATTTAGCTACAGTACATTCTACTGTTTGTCCATTTTCTAGCTGTAGAGGAAATCTGTAGAAAATTGATTTAATCAAAATGTTAATTACTCACTGAAACCAAATAGGGAAAAGATGTTTCGTAAATATTTCATAAAAAATTCGGGCATTAACTGTATAAATCCAATTTTATTGTTAATTCTGACTTGTTTATTGACTATGCAATCAAAAAGTCAGAATATAAACAATAAAGTAACTTTGCCTGTTTGAGTTTTGTTTTTTTTTTTAAATATTTTATTATGTTTCCTTTTTCCTATGAGGATAGAAAAAACATACAAAATTCTGCATGCTACATCTATCCTTTAACCATCTGTTTTCCTCTTCCACAATCGAAATTAATTTCTTATCATAAACACCCTATTGCCAAATAAAATGAGTTATATCGAAACACTGAAATTTTTTTCCCATGTCTAAATGTCACCACTCATATTCCTTAATCGCCACTGCCAGTAATAACCTAACATTATTCACATCACTAATCAGAAAGCACCAAACAACTGTAAATGACTTACGATTGCATCTGTGAAGGTCTGCGGGTCACATTACACACTCTATATTTCCTCTTCATTGTACCACAGTGAGTGATTTCTATCTTGAGTCCTTTGATTTCTTTTGTGAATTTAACTCTCTGGGAGTCTGTCAGTGGCTTTCTTTGATCATTAATGTCTCGTATGTCAAGTACTTCACACATAAATTCTATGACTGGCTGTGCTTTGTAAAAGGCGGTTGCAGATACTGAAAATCGAGGAAATCTATTAGTATGACAAACACATTTTTGCTAATATTGTGTTTAAACTGGTTTTTGATACTGGTTCTCACAGAAAAATATTTTTTTTGTAATATAAATACTACTTACCATCTATGTTAAGCATCATTTTCCACTGGCTGGGTCTCACCGACTGGTGGAAACCAAACCAAACCTCTCTACCACCACCAAGAGGATGATAATATCCTTCCGGAGATGAGAAAAATGACCGTCCCACTGGAGTATACATCATAGATGGTAGATGCCGCATGACCACATCCAAAGCTAAGATGGCGTCATAAGGAATCTGCCTTGTTCGACCTTCAAGAGCTTCTTCTAATGCAAACAATGACACCTGAAATTATCAAATAGTTAAATGTTTTCACTAAAGTCAATTTTAATTTGCAATGCTGCCAGTCTTGACTTGATTAGTAAAATGCAGACAAGTATTTTGAGACATAGCAGGTTTCCTTTTCTTCAATAGGAAGGTATGGTAGGCAGCATGTCAATGGTAACAAAACCAGTTTAACCTTTTAACCGCCCGACTTCATATCAGTTGTCGTGCCCCCAGCGCCGGGCAACTTGAATCATTACGATATTTGGTCGTAAATATACGACCCTGGCGAAATGGACACGAAAATATTTGTCGGATTAATCCGTCGTAGGCGGTTAAAGGGTTAAGCTGACCTCTTATTTTTTTGAACCTACACTACACTACACTACACATACTAGGCCAGCTCAAGGTCGAAGTGTTAACACTGATGTGCAGCCTACTGTACTAGCCACCTATTAAGATGTAGGTATATAATATCTGAATTATTGATATGACAACTGTATTCTTATCAGAGAAAAGAGGGCAGACTCTTGAGATCTTTTAACTGTTGATTCAGTAACACACAGATAAATTTGGAAAGGTATGCACTACAGTAATCTCCTTGTTTCCAACTGAGCAAGCACGAACATCGCGCCACAGAGTAAACCCCCACAGAAGCAAAGCTTTTAAGTTTTGTACTGCAGCGGTTTGTAGTAGTGCACCTTTGCGCATTTTTTATGAAGTGTTCTCTCTGTCAGGTTTCCTACTCTTGTTCAAAGGTTTAAAACGTTTTTTTGGAATTGTGTAGAGTTGTTAATCTTTAATTATGGTAATACAAAATAGGCAAGTACTCCCATGGTTGTAACAGCTCTATATTAGATCTCAGTATCGCATGTTTGTATTTCCAAAGATAGACAATGATTCTGAATGTATACTTTTCCCAGGAGACCTGTACATTGTTCAATTAAAAATTCATAGAAAGGACCATATTCAGGGCTCACTTTTCAACACTGTTCACCTGCGCTGCTGCTGCTGCATTCTGCACCCCTAACTGCGCACCATTGTGGCTTTTTATAATGGATGGATTATAATCATGTTTACTCAAACTATTATTTATTGAATTACTTCTATTTTTATGTTGAAATAAAGTAAAAAAAAAACGTATTTTTACATTTTTGTAAAGAACACAAACATCACAATTGCATCTGAAAAAAATTGTGCAAGGCTAAGTCTACATTTATCATTCTTTAATTAATTATTACTTTTAATAAAAATTAAAAAATGTGCATAACATAATATATGTATGTCATGCACATTTTTCATTTAATTTTTTTTTTTTACATACCAAAACGCCATTTTCGTACTGGATTTCAACATAGCTGCCATAGAATGAAATAAAGTACACTCCAGTCCCCAAGAGCTTTCATATAACATAGGTTTCATCACTGTTGCACAATTTTGAAAAGTGGGCCCGTTCATACAAAAATGCCCATGATCCTTTAGTATCTGGGATTCATATCCCACATAATTAAAAGAAGAAACTGACTGACTGACATATCAACGCACAGCCGAAACTACTGGGACTAGGAACGTGAAATTTTGCACACAGCTTCCTTTTATAATGTAGGGGCTAAGAAGGGGCTTTTGGAAATTCGACCTTTAAGGGGGTGAAAAGGGGGGATTTCGTTTGCATGAAAAATCTTATTCCTCGAGTTAATAAACTTGAAACTTGCCAATATTTGCCTCAGTAAATAATGATGATTGTCGCGTTTTTCTAAAACAAGAATCACGGAAAATTTAGGGGGTGTCAAAGTTAGTAAGGAAAAATTTTAACATGCTGTCAGAGTAACTTGAAACTCGGTACTAATACTTAAAACAAAAAAAGAAAGTACATGTTTCAGGGTTCTTCAAAAATTAACTCCTAACAGGGTGGAAAAAGGTAATAAAGTGTAAGGGATGGATTTTACTGCTTGCTTCAATTATCACGAAAATGGGTATAAGTGATGTTTTAGTCATACAATGGAAACGCTTTTTTAAAAACACAAGCCTAGGGTTGTGATGAAAGAGGAGGACACAGTTTATTTGAAAATCTTATTCCTTTGATCTATAAACTTAAAAATTGGCCCAAATACTTATTTATCTAAATAAATTATAAAGATTGTTAACATTACTTTTCAAAGAAACCTTTCAAAGAGGGTGGGGAGGGCATTAAGTTTTTTTAGAGGAAAGTACGAAATCCACACAGACGAAGTCATGGGCAAAGTGCTAGTATCTTACATATTACGAGTGCATTATCATAATTTTCATGAAAACTAAAAGTAACAAAAATATCTCATACTCCCTGATGTTGTGACAGATTCTCAATAGAAAATCTAACAAAACAAGAATTTGATTCCTTTGTTTATAAGTAATGTTTCATGTCTAAGTATAAAATTAAATGAAAATGTTCACAAACCTGTGCAACCCATTTAATGCTGACACGGAAAACTCTGTCTTTGCCTTCTCCAGGCAATATAACCTCCAGTTCTACCTTATCATTACCAATAGGCAAGGGATCTCTTGTATACAGATTATTTCTGCCATCAAACACAGGCTTGAGTGCTCCAAATATTTTATTGTAACAATGAACCATAGTTTCAACAATTTCTCTATTGACCTAAAAATAGTACAAAAACATGTTATTTTCTTCTTACAGTAAAATTACATTGTTATTAATATAACTAGGGCAGGAATAAAAAATGATAATGGCAATATTTAGTAGTATTATCTATCACTCATGCTCCCAAATGTAATCAAAGAATAGACAAAAGATGATTGTCAACAATGTGGAACTCACCTTTCTGGGACATTTATCTGGCTGTATATTAACATCATAATGATGTACGAATCCTCTGGGCATTGATATTTGAAAATGATTAGCCCTTAGCATAATCGGTCTTCCTTCATGGCCAAGGTTGGGGCGTCGCGGGCATGTGAGTGTTGGGAGATCCGCCAGTGGTGCAGCGGGCGACACGAGGCTCATCGCACCCGCGGCGCCGGCTGTGCCAGGAGCAGTCGCTCCGGTCGCGGGGGCTGTGCTGGGGACTCCGGCCGCAGCACCAGTAGTGCTCGCGGCCGCGGTCACTGCCCCCGCAACACTCACCGCACCAGCATTCGTGTCCCCCGCTGGAGCTGTGTAGTTTACACATGTGGAAATATAATTCACAAACTTGCACAAATTCACAAATTATTAAAAAGATTGCGTTGCATCGCGTTACTTCTGATATTATTTAGAACAATCAAACAAAGTGTTGCTCCCATACAGCATAATACCTACCTTGACCAACGGGGTACATCCTGATAAAAGGTTTATATCAACAAAAAGTCAAAATTTATGAGACACAAATATTTTGTGTAAGAAATAGCCACAATGTGATAAATCCAACAATAATTGTAGAATGTAGAAAGTGTCAAAGTGTCATGTCGCCCTATTCTAATGCTTTATGACGTAGTGCGACTAGCTAGAACTAAGAGTAGTTAGTAACAAAACAGAAGTTTTTACTAGTGTTGTATACGTTAGTTGATAGTAAATCCAAGTTCAGACTATGCCAAAAATTAGGTATTAAGTCGAAAGGTTTGTTCGTTAACAAAGCTTTCCACTAGCTTATTCACTACCAAATAAAATAGCTATTCAATTTGAGAGTTGGAAGAAAAACAATAGATATTTAATGACGCATTTTCAAAAACACACAAATCTTGGATTTAGGCTGGCTATAATATGGGTTGTAATGGGGTCACTTTATCACGTCCAGAACGAACACGTCGATTTACAGTTCACCCTGTAGATAGTAATACGTTGTTATTATACATTATGCTATTTAGTTACACATCACTGTCCAATCTCATGTCCATATACAGGTCGTCGCCGACGACAAAGTAGCTGGCTGTGTGTGGTCTAGGTACACATTTTAATACAACAACGCCACCGCAGGACGCCTCCACTGAACAACGTTTAAGTGATATCAATGTAGTGTACACTTTACTTAACGTTAAGCCCACACGTTTTTCATGACGGTACTCCACTAGTTCCAACCAATGTTGTATTAAACTCTATGGTTTCATTCGACTGTGATATTGACATTTAGTTTGTATGTATGAACCAACCCTTAAATCATCTATATTACTACACTCTATGCCTTAAATTATTGATCAATACCAACAGCTACCTACCTATTTTGGGAAATAATATGTCTATCCCCTATAGTGGCACGATTAGAAGATCTGGAGGAGTTGTATCTGCAATTGGAAAACAGCTAAGAGGTGTTAATTTAAAAGCTGCGAAGAGAATCACAGTTAAATTTGATCCATTTGGTGATAATGTTACTCATACAAGGTGAGAAAGGCTGATGTAGTAGGTTCTGATGCCCATTTCTGAACAAAGGCAGAATTTCTATAGAATATATTATCACGATTTTCAGTTAATTCCTACTAGGTTATACCCAAACAATGTTCATAATAACCTATAAAATTCAGACAGACCATCAGGTTCAAGGGTCATCATCAGGTTCAGGTTTCAAGACATTCAGGTTTACCTGATACCATTTCTTGTGTAAACTTCATTTTAAATCTGGCTGCCCGAACATATTATTGGCAATACGATTATAAAATTATTACCTTGTAACCTTACCTATTTTTTATCTTTGAATACCTCTAGACCTCTATTCTCTCTTTATATTTGTTATTATGTATTTATCAGAATAATTTTTTACCTCACAAAAATTTCTAAAAGTACATAGGTATATTAGTGAAATTCTCATCTTCTAGATAAATTGTACAAGGCTTATTTGAAAATAAATGCAGCTTGTTCATACTTCATTATTATTGTTCAGGGTAAGAACTGTCAATACATAACCTATGAGTATAAAAAAATAAATACTGATTTGGTTAATTTATAACACTTTGGTAAATAAACACTTTGTTTTAGGAATTTCCTGCACTACATAAGTTCACAGAAAATAATTTTGACTAATCCAAACTGCTCACTGAAAACAGAAATAGTCTGTGACCGCAGTGAGCCTACTGTTGATATCACTCTAGCACCTTCAATTGCAGGTAATTAATCTTATACTAAGTTTAATTTGTCATTTTATAGCATGCATTTATTCTCTAGAGTAAATGTTATAATCAGCTATTTACATCAAGATGTTTTTCTGCTTGTAAAATTACATTTTGTAGCTGTTTGTTGTTCCTATCTAATAAAATAAAATAAAGATGGTTTTGTAAATCTGTGTTTTGATATTTCAGAAACAGCTAAAATAAGAAATATTACATTAAAAAGTGGGAACCTCACTTGTTTAGAAATACTGCAATTGTTGAACAAACATATTTCGTCACTGGCACCTGTAGAACAGCCAGCAGCTGCAATCCAAACCAAAACAGAAAAGAAGAAGACGAAAAAGAAGTAAATACTAAAAAGATGACGAGGTCAAGTAAAGGAAACCTTAATGTAGTTGAAGAGTTATACAGCCAGATACCAGCATTTACTGATGTGTTTTCAGAAGATACATTTTACATATTTGTTGTATTCTTTGTTATGTCAACATTGTTGGTTGCCTTTATTCTGTCCAAGTTTATTACTATCAAGCCTGTAGAATAGAATTTAAGATAGATATTTATTTCTATGATGTTTAAAATTACTGTAGTCTGTAACATTTAAAAATGTATCAAACAACAAATTAAAAATGTTTTGGTAAATGTTTTTTCATTTGAATTCTTTAATGTTTATGTTCTAGAGGCAAAATGGCCAGGCGCCATCATCATTCTCTTGCTCAATCTCTCATCTCAATTTATTTGGGATTGGCTCGACATATCCTTCTACCTACTTCTCTATTAATCGTAATTTCGGTTGTTACCCCCTTTCTAGCCATATCATCTTTACAACAGTCCATACATCGTTTATTTGGTCTTCCCCCTACTCTTATAGCCATCCACATTCATACTCAAAACTTTCCTCATACAGGACGCATCACATGTGTATACCATGACAGCCGATTTCCACGAAACGTCTCAGTCACTCTTTCTTTAAAGCACGGGCCATACCTACTGAGAACGAAGCTAAGTTCGTTTATCTTCGCTCATGTAGTGCCACGTCTTTTCTTCGGTTCATAATTCGCAATGTGAACTGAAATATGAGCCCCGAGAATGTGCGAGAATTCTCCGGAAGACGCGGGACCTGTTTTTCTGCTCGGTAAGGGCGCTTTCAATTTATGCGTTTCGTGTCGGACCGCTGCCGTATGCTTACCGTGCCGCAGGTTATGTTTCGCTATCGACCGTAGACAGAGTATTTCTACTATCGACTGTAACGTAAACTATAACTTTTCTTTTTTCCCTTCTGAAGGTAAATTGACACAGTCCACTCATTCATAAAATCAATTGGAACCTCATTGCGAATCACTGTCTCTTATGTTACAGGATACCCTAGTTTAAGAGACAGAGATTAATCTATTGTGTACAGATTTCTGCAACATCCAAATGTTTTTTGTTAATGTTCTCTATTCTGTATTTTTGGGAAATAAAGATATTATTATTATTTCCTTTATTACATTTTTATACATATATCTTACATTTTTAAATATGTTTATAAAAACATTTAAAAATATAAAAAATAGTAGCCCACCGCACAGTGGTTCCACCGTAGGCCATAAGTATTAAATTTGGTCCTCAAGCTAGGTACTTTTAACACTTACTAATTAGTTAACTTGTTGCCACCCCACACAAAAGTATAAATAGTTAGACAATAATTAAATATTTTCTCCCCCCGTCCCTTGCTCGAAGAAGCGCCAGCCCGCGCCGAAGCTGAGCCTGTAGCTTTAAATTCCCCAGACAATAATAATTATCCAATTTTGATCCAGCCTGTCCCAACTTGCTGTCCCCCCAGTGACGCCCTAAGCCGAGGTTCGTACCCCACAGGGGGTGCCCTTAGCGCGCAGTCACTTAGTATTGTAAGTAACACGCCCCTGGCTGGAGGCATTGAGTTAGCTTAAGGCAGCCACAGGATTGACCGGTTAAGTAGTCACGGCCACTCTTGGCCAACTACGAGATGCCATTGATAGGAAAAAAAAAAAAATATTTTCATTACTTTTGAGACCTCGAAAGTGAACACATTGTACGCCGCGTTATCAGTAGTGTAATTAGTGAACTCAAAATTTTTGGAATTGTTTGTTTGCTACCTGTTCCATTGAGATGGACGTCGAAGACAAAGGTATGTTGTCTTTTTAAATTCTGATTTCAGAATTATTAAAATTTAGTTTTTTGGATTTACTTGAGTGCTACGAATTAAGTAAACATAAGCATTATCATCTGCATTCACTGAGACTATTAACTATGGCCCCTCAATCTCCATCGTATAATTTATATATCAAAGTAAAGCTAAATTATTCTAGTAACTACACTATATCCTTCTGTTGCTCATTTTTGCTCCTTTTTTATTTATGAGGGGGCTACGTGTTCGTAGGCAACTGCTACGAAATGGTTAATTTTGCTACAAATTATTTTGTTTCTTGTTTTAGGTACTTTTTACCAATGCATCTATTCAAGAATGGATATTTTTCATCTCTGGCACAAGGCCAGTGGGTCAGACACAGAAAGTGCTGGTTTTGTCCGGAGCAAAGTGCTCGAGATGGTACCAGATTCTGATAAAGTTGATACTGAAGACCTGTATAAACGCATTTGCTATATTAGCAAGAAGCTTTCGGAATTTTGGAAAAAAGCAAACAGAGGTGTCGATAAGCTAACGAAGCTGCATTCGGAATGGTTAAATAGTCAAGAGACCGTCAATATGAAAAAGACAGAAGCATCATCGTCTGCATGTGAGGCGCCGAAATCAAGTAGCTGTGTTTCTTTGAAAACGGGTCGGCCAAGAACAGATTTCGCGAATTGCAGCAAACGTACTAAACGTAGAAGATTGGCAGAACTTTCAAACGTTGATGAGACTGCTGTTACGACGTTAATGAACACGTCCAGCCAATCTGATACTGATCACAGAGAAGTTAGCCCAAATGAAGTTCTGTCCCTTATCACGGAGGCAAAACTCACCAAGCATCAATACTTGTTGATAAGGGAGTTTATCAACTCACATAAGTCACCGATTTTGCCATCTTATCAAAAAGTATTAGACGCCAAAACATATTGTTACCCAGACACCGTCAAAATATCTGAAAAGGTGGCGAAAGTCGAACTACAAAGTTTGCTGGACCACACAGCCTAGGGCTAATTGTCGACAAGCCACGCAGCGGAGGTAGCGGAACCTCCAACGATGGAAATACGGCGCGCAAGTTTTTTGCAAACTCTGCCATCTCAGCCGAAGTAACCGGAGTCAATAAGGACGTCATTGACAGGTTTGCAACAATTTTGAATTGCCTTTCGTCTGGATATGCAATAAACTGCCAAAAATTCAAAGTGTATGCTTTAGACACAGCTCGACTGCTGATTCAACAATATCCATGGTTTAATATGCCACCTTCAGTGCACAAAATCCTGATTCATGGCTCTGAAGTGATGGAGCAGATGATGTCTGTGGGAGAGCTATCTGAAGAAGCAGCAGAGTCTAACAATAAAAATTTAAAGGCATTCAGACTAAATAATACCCGGAAACATTCACGAGTTGTGACAAACACAGATTTATTAAATCGTTTGCTTTTATATTCGGATCCATTTATAACGGGCCTCAGAAAATTACCTAGGAAAAAAAAGACTGTCCTTTCTGAGCTTGTAATTAGTTTATTAGATTAGTTATCTAATTTGTAGATTAGTAGTGTATTAGTTGTTTCATTTGTAGATCATCATTAGCTCAAGTATTATCATACTTAGCCTACTTTAAGTTCATAATAACTAATTAATGATATCTAATTGTGTTTAGTTAAGGTACATAAAGCTATAATTTAAGTTATTTTAAACTGTAATTAGTAACATATTATGATACTGTAACTTTTTAATTTTGAGAATCGTTTTTGTATGATCATAGGATTGTGTGTATTTAAATTAATTATTTTTTTACGGTATTTTTGCAATAATAAATATTTTTACTGTAAAATATGGCCTTTGATTACTTGTTAATATCTTTTTTAGTCGATTTGGTTAGATATAATAATCAACAGTTCAAATTTATACGACATCGGCACTTTTGGTCGCTTTACTTAGAGCACGGGACCACTGTACACCGGTATCAGGAATAGGATCCAAGCTACCGGTGGTCAGGGCTCCTGAGAGAGGAACCTCCTGACGATACGTGCCGTATCGAGAAGTACCGCTTTCTGGATCAAGCCCTTGATCCAGCTGCCTAACGAGAGCCTCCACAGATGTTGGTCGAGACTCTTGGCAATTAAGCCATTGGCTGATACGACATTATTATTATTATTATCTGTCAGCTAAAGTGTTAGGTTCAAGGTGGATTGGGAAAATTTGACAGTTTCGGGTAGCTTGACCTGCTGGCGTCTATACGTTACACAATTGAAATAAAGTTCATTAAGCTTTGACCCAATTTCGTGACAAAAATTCGCTTCCATTCCGTAAACTGCGTCTTAATGCCGTGGGAGTTATTTCGTGAGACGGACTCTACGTGCAAAAATACTACATAAATAACTGTCCGTTGGTATTGTGGTCGCAAGCGAGTTCGTGTAGTGTTATTGGGTTTTACCATTAGGAACTTTTCAATAACAGTCCAGTTGTCGGTGTGATACCCCGTGCTTCGGAAAAGCACGTTAAACCGTTGGGTCTGCACCTGATTTCGCTCCGGACGTGTCGGGTCTCATCGGACTATTTGAGTGAGGGAAGAGAAAGTGCACCTGTGTCTGCGCACACACTTGTGCAGTAATAATAAAGAGTTATCAAGTTTTACAGTTCACGCAAATCAAATTGACGTTGCATCCGCGATCATATCGATGGATCTGAAGTACACTCTGAACCAAAGATTACAATATAATAGGGTACAATAGGTGTAGGGTGAATCTGTCTCCAAAATGAATCTGTAGTCTGTACATTGAAGCATACTTAATCTGCCCTATTGTTGCAGATAGCAGTCTGCGTAAAATACAGGGGCCTTTGATATTTTCATGTGTAGTCCTCCAGACCGAATTTAGGCCATGGCAACCAATCTAAGCCGGGATTAGCTTCCTCTCTCCTACTTTGTTTCTGTGTCTGAGAGAGTCTCCACTACCACCCATACGATTCTCACATCAATTCAAAGGTGTAATTGAATTAACTGTATACCGGAAAACGGGTCATTGAACTAATAATTAATTAATACGTCCAGTGCCAGGAGGGCGCCTTCTATTTACTTAGTCACATTTAGGAGTCACATATAGGAGTCAGGGAATTAAAATTATTGTAACCTAGTTATAAGCCTTATATGCTCTTAGTTTTTAGTTCCTGTACTGTGATGGCTTTTGGTGAAATAAATTTATTATTTATTTACATTTTGGATTCTGGGAGCTCTCGAGGAGGGCTCATTTTAAATGTAGGTTTTACTTAGCAAATACCGTTATAAAATGTGAAAATGAAATCAGTTGTAGGTAGAGTTTGGCTAACGAAAGCTGGCCAAATAAAGTCCAATAAATAATTCGTGATTTTTAAATCCCGGGATTTTAGAGGAGGTATTATCCACTCTATGTTACTTCCTTCCTCGAAGTTTAGGCAAATTAGCACTACCTATTCCGATCACTGAACATCACGCTACAACACTAAATTGTTAGAAGCCGAGAAAGAAGAAAAAAGTCAGAAAGAACGCTAAACGAAAACGAAGTAATAGTGCGGCCGGACGATACAACGTGGCGGGTCGAGGGACGAGGGAGTTTTAATAAGGGCACATACGACATAATAAGGGCACATAGGACACATAGCGATCCGTTATGCAGGTCCGTTATTTGATGGCGTATATAGTTGTATGAGCGAGTTCACACACAATACAGTATTCCGGATCCAGTAAAAAATACTGATCCGACAAAATATGCAGCAGTCCGTTTAAACGTATACGCTATTGGCATATGTAGTTGTATAAGCTAGTTCACACACATGACAGTATACATCCAGTAAAAAATCCCACACACAACGGAAATACTCATCCATTTTATCGGATCGAAATCGCGCAAGGCTTGGCAGGGGGGTGCGGTGTGCTGCACACAGGCACCACTTGCCGGTTTCATTCGCTAGAGTACACGTGTCCAGTGCGCTCCTAATCATGGCAAGCCAGGCGTTTGAAAAATACATTGACCAAGAAATTTTGATAAATTGTGTTGAAAGTAGACCATTTTCGGTTGGCAAAATCGGTCCTGTACATTCTGTGTAATTATTACTTCCAGTAGCGTCGGATCCGTTATAATCGGTCCTGTAAATGCTGTGTGAATATTACCTCCAGTAGCGACGGATCCGTTAAACAGGATCCTGTAAAACGGACGTTCTATGTGTACGCGCCCTAAAATGTGGCTGTCATTTTAGTATATTGTGTGTAATAGTGCGGGCGGGCGATGCAACGCGGCGGGTCGGGGGACGAGGGAGTTTTAATCAAATGTGGCTGTCATTTTAATATATTGTGTATCTAACGACATCCACGCTAACAAAGTTGCAAGGTGTGCCCTGCGACTTAGTGCGAACTTTAAAACCAATTCCGAAGGGCTGTCCGATCCCGAATTTCACCCGGAACCAACCGGATCATGTCCTGGTTTTCTTCGGCCACCCGATCCGTTAGTTTTCGACACAAGGGGCGGGACCTTTCAATATAGTATGTAGGTGTATGGAGCTGACCACACGACTCCGAAAAACGTTCGTTCCGGGCGCTTCCGGATGAATCCCTTCATTATTTTTGGATATGACTTGTGGAATACTCCTTCCGTTATGCGGTCTACATGAAAAGGATGAAACCAGTATCTATTGGCTTTCCTTTTTTTATTGATGACCACATCTAAACACAAAACTTAAAGTTTCCATTCGAAACACCAAAGTAGCGATTATTCAGCGCAAGTGCTAGCGGCCGACTGTTTTCTCTCTGGATTCAAACGGGCCGCGTGTAGTCGATAGCATGCTGATCTCGGATATTTCTCGGACCGGGAATTTGCGGGATGCTTGTAGTCCGAGCCTTAGGCTGGCCACATACAGTCGGAATTCCGTTTCGAAAGCAAAAATCCATTAATTATCTAGTTCTCCGTTCGGAATTTACTCCGATTCGAAATTCCGCATGGCAGTCTGTGCGTGATCTTATATAGATTTGCTGCCTTCGAAATTCCAAATTGGTATTTCAAAACGCAATTCCGACTGTATGTGGCCGGCTTTATAGTGCGACTTGCGTCTGTTAAACCGGGAATACACGTCAGGTTTTGTTTCCGATTGTCTGATCAGACTATCGGATCGTATTTACTCGATACACGTCCGATTTTTACGTCAGGCTTTTTCTGGACTCAGTCGCAGTGGTCTCGAACCTACCGATTTTTCGGTATTTCTACCGATATGGGCTCTCGTTATAAATTTGTGTGTGAGTTTTTTTTTTCAATAAATAAACGTATTTGATTGAATATTGTATTTTTTTGTCAAATACCGATTTTGGGTACAAATATACCGATCTCGCTCTATGACGTTCGAGACCACTGCTCAGTCGTTCCCGAGCTATCATCCCGAGTGGTTGCGTACGGAGCAAAAAGAAAAGATGGACGAGTTACTGTTACTTGTTACCCGACTGCGGCGAAGCCAAGAAATGAGAGAGAGAGATGAGGGTTATGTGTTTGACCTGTATGTATGTACAGACGCCAGCAGGTAAAGCTATCCGAAACTCTCAAATTTCCCCAATCAACCTTGAACCTAATGCTTTAACAATAAAGTTGAAAATCTATTAAAGAAATTTGACAGATTGTAGTAGCTTGATGTGCTGCCATCTATCTATGTATGTCCGTCCCTCTATTCTCTCGTAACTACTAAACGGCTGAACAGATTTTGATGAATGATATGTCGTTAGATTCGTCTTTATTGCGCGAGTGTCACTGAGTAAAAAATATAAAAGGCATATTCTTAAAAATAATGAAGACCTATGCATGAGATTGTTTGGAGACAAAATAGGTCATCTTGTATCCATCTTTTTTAAAGTTCACTTTGTGCGCAGTCGGGTTTATAGATTTTTTAAATTTACTTTTTCTATTGTACCAGCACTCTGCCCGCGACTTCGCGTGGATTTCGTATTTTCTTCTATAAAATTGAACACCCCCTCCACCCCTTTTAACCGGTAGTTTTGGAAAATTAATTATTAAGATCCTTTTACTTATTATTACATACATAAACTCACGCCTTCTTCCCATGCGGGTAAGCAGAAACTACAGAACGCCACCTTAACTTATTATTAATTTATTGATGAAAGGAAAAATAAAAATTTCTTATAAACTGCTCCTCCCTTTTCACCCCGAAAGGAGTTGATTTTTGAAAAATCATCAATCATGTCTTTCGTCATTTAATGTTTATTACTTTGACTTAATCCTGGCACGCAGTGAAATCCTCCCCCAAAAACTAAATTAGGTACTCCTTTTGCTGGTTGATTTTCAAAAAACTCAAAAGCTTGTCTTATTTTTTGTCAAAAGTACTTTAAAATTCGTCCATGCAAACTTTAGCACCCCCTAAAATCCCTTTGACGTGTAGTTTTGAAAAACTAAATAGTGACAAACTTTATTATTAATTTAAGAATAATTTTCGCTCATTTTCCGAACCATAATGATGCGTCCGTTCAGTGTCAACGCTAGAATCAACTGGCAAGTCGGAGGGAGGAATCGGACGTCTGTCTCTGTCCAGAACTATGCAGACCGCGCCTTCAGACAATCGGGACGACAATAAAATCGGAAACGCCACGTGCCAGTTTCCTACTCCGGACGTCCAGCCCGACTATCGTATCGGACGTGTATTGCATGTTCATACAAACTAATGGCTCCAACGCCTTCCGGTTGCCGGATCAGACTATCGGAACCGACAATCTGATGAAAAAACCTGACGTGTAATCCCAGTCTTAGTCCGTTTGTTCAATATGTGTTCTGTGCGTTTGTTAGTCGCAGCTGCTTATTTCAGGAACTACTGATGTTCTTCAGGATCGCACTCGCCAGACCGGGCCAGTTCCTCGGCGCCAGCGAGCTTTTCTGCGTTCGTATATGTTTTGTGCAACATTTTCAAAATGGTCAGAGAGTTAAAATCTATTTATGAAATGCTGTTCGTTGGGAAGCGCATCACTTGAGAACGGCTCGACCGATTCGGCTATTTTCTGCGTTACAATGTTCGTAATACTCCGAATTAGGTTTTTATGGATAGAAAATTTGGAAAAGCTTTCCAAAAAAATTCAAATTCGGGAAAAACTGGACGTCCTTTTTTCTATGAGATTTTTGTAAGTATGAACTCTTTGGACGGGACAAGGTCTGTCGGGTGGATCAGCAAGTTTGGAATATAAGTAAAAGAATTTAAAAAATATTGTTAGTTTCATTGCAACGGGGGCCTAAATTGGGGATTTAAATTTAAAAGTTGGGTAACTAGGTCAAATGAAATATCACATGAAAAGGCTTCAGTGTTCTAGTCACTAGAACAATGTGTAGCCTTTACCACTAGAATGTAGGGCAAGTGCAGGGTACCCTTTGTGATGTTCGAAAGAGTTACCGTGGCCCCGGCACAGGCAACTGAAGAACACGGGTGGGTTTTAGTCAGTAAAAGTCTGACACGCCCTCCCGCTCAGCCCAGAGCGGGAGAAGTCATTTGGTGATTTCCCACCCAAAAAAAAAATAGGTACCCTTTGTGCCATTGTCAACCAATCTTCCAGTCTTCCAATGTGCCATATTGTATGTGCTTAGAGCAAACTAAGCCAGATGAAAATGATCTTTTAGGAAATGAAACCTTTAGGATACTGTTACTATTGGGTTATAAAATAAAAATCGAGAGATATATTATAAATATGTATATGTAATAAAAATTGCTTCATAGATGGGCCGAAGTATAGAAAGTAGTAGTAGGTTTTGTGAAACTATTCTTACTTATGTTTAATACAATAATGTTAGCTCTAATGAACTTTATCAAATGAATGGAATATACTTAAAATTCTTGTGTTCCCCAACGAATCTGAAACAGAAATAACATTTCACTAAATGACTGTTGCTATAAGTAGTTATTACCGGATTATCCTTCTCAAAGAAAGATAAACAGGTATAGGTGTATTGGAATATGTATTTTGTATACCATTTGGTAAATAAAACTTACATCTTGATTACGGGTTTTCTGTTTGCGTTCCACTAACGACGTCAGAGCTTCAGACCGAACTGCGAGCGAGTCGATCCTCTCCACAAGTTGTTGGTACGGGGACAATGGTTGGGCACCCATCACAACATGACCTAACTTGGAGTCAATCTTGGCATCTAGTCGAGCGTTACGGATCAAGTTTACAATCCAACATTCAGCCTCATCTGGCTGCATGTTCAAATTCTCAGCTAACATTCTGGAACAAAAATCATTGGTGAGCATACCATCTTGAAGTATGTTGAACATACATCATATTTGCAAATAATACATACCCAATACTGATGACTTGATGGATACGGCAGAACGTTTCAAAAATCATGAGTCGAGCATTTTCAACGAACTCTTCTAGACAAGCAATCAAGAAAAAGTCGGTCAAAAGTACTGCTTGGCACTGGTTTAATTTCCTGCGTGCAGCTTCGAAGTCAAAGTTTACATATAGATGCTCTATGAACTCTGTAATGGGGTCCCTATAAAAAAGTAATATAAAAATATTTATGAAACAATGTTACTATGACAACTCGTCCATAATTTACTCAATTGTTTACCTATAAGTGTAGGCTTCTTGCTGAATAACTTTTACAAGGTCCTTCAGAGCATTCCTTCGAGAACGGTTTATAATAACAGCAGTAGCCAAATACCGAAGGATATGTGGGCACATTGTTTGAATGGCATTCAAGTACCTGCAACAAGAAAAGAAACATTAAAAATAAATAAATATTAAACTAAAGTAAATAATGAATGAATGAATGAAATGCACCGACCCCAGCGTGGTTTGACCAGACTCGATTACTCGAATGAACCCATAGATTCACACTAGCCCCTGTAGCCTCATGTTTCATGGTGCCACAGAGGCCATTGCATATCAAGGAGTAGACCGGGGGGCGCGGTAATGGTAGGGAAGACGGGCCCTTAGGATATGGAAGGATTATTAGAGCCGTACCGGATATGCATCCTAAAGTAGGCAATGGAATAATGGAGAGACGGGTAATATTTATCTATGGATGGGCATCTTTTAACAACGTCGCCGCCAGGTTGTTTCAAGTCCGGCTTCACCGGTGAGTCTTTTGGCGGGGTTACTGCTATGCTGTATTACATGTTGCCGTTTCCAGTCTCCGTCTAACCTAAGGTCTCGCTCGCGCTTCTATCCGTTTCAGGTTTCTTGTAAATCTCGCTAGCAGCATTCTTGATATTATCTCGGTCTTCAGCCGTGTCCATCCAAAAATTCATTTCCTTGTCGAAGTAAGTCATGTCCTGTTTTGTTTTAAATAGGTCGGCTGACTTTCTTGGATTTGGCAAGTCGAAGTTAGCAAAGTATATTGACGTCTTATTCGAAATTCACCAAACCAAAAAGAATATCTGTCACTTTTTTTCTGTCCTCACGACTTTTTTTCAGGGGGTTGGGTACTACCTGAGTCGACCGCTTGAAGCTTGTCTATGTCAATGTCTAAAAATAGAATGCGCATTCACAAAAACAAATGATTTTGTAACACTAAATCACTGCACTGCACTGCATATAATATTATAATAATTTGTCACACACTTATTATACTTTAAAGTTAGGCATGTACCTATTTAGCACATATCAACTAATTAAACTGGCAGGAACAAAATAAGCTGTAACGGAAAGCTCTCACCAAATAAGCTTGCACGGGGGTCACGCTATGTCGCTCGGCGCACTGGGTTCCAGGCAATTAGTCTCTCGTATTTTCACAACACAGTTACAAACTTACTAACATAAAAATAGACCCTGACACTACACAACACACGGAATAAATACGACAACAGCGGTTCGAACGCAACGCAGCGCAAAGCGCACGTGTCGCCGTCGACGGTCGGCGCGGCAATCAAATATTAAACTAAAGTAAATAACATAGCAAATTAAATTAAAAGGCTAAACTTCACAGGCATGCAAAACAAAAAAAGAAGAATTTATGAACTCATCATAGTTATTAGTTTCGGGGTCAACGGCCGCGGGATACACGACAGCAGGAACTATAGAAATAGTAAGTTTGAAAATATATTATTTGTTTTTGTTTTAATATGATTAAGTACAGATTTTTGATACCGATCCCTGGTCAAGTCTGTAAAGTATAGAATGATTTATCTAACAAGAAACTATGAATACTTACAGAGGTTTGTACAAAAACATTTCGATGATAAGGTCTCGGCCTTTGACGTGGTTGAAAAATACGAAAAGCGACCAGTGCACAAGCCAGGTTCGCTGCTGAAGAGCCTGCATGTTGTTAGCAGTTGCGCCCGCGCCACCGTTGTCAATAAACTCCCGCAATTTCGTCAAATCGTCCAAAGCGCCATCCCAGTTTTGTACCAAAATCTCACTAGCCAGTTTTCCCCAAAGCACAGAAAGGTAATTCTGAAAAAAAAAAGTAATTCACCGTGTAACATTGCGTTCGAGAGCCAAGTTAATTTTACACAGGGTTTGAACCCGGTTACCAACGCAATCTAATGCTTCAAGAACGTGATCGCGCGCATTGCATCACAAGGCTTCGTTCACAGATTCACACTGCGACGCATAGTGCAATGTGATCAAATGGCAAAAACGGAACCCTTTATTATTTCGTCATGTACTCATGTCCGTTCAACTAGATGGTATGGACGGCAGCACATCAAGCTACTACAATCTGTCAAATTTCTTTAATAGATTTTCAACTTTATCGATAAAGCGTTAGGTTCAAGGTTGATTGGGAAAATTTGACAGTTTCGGGTAGCTTGACCTGCTGGCGTCTGTACACAGCCATTTTAGGCCGGCCACACACAGTCGGAATTCCTATACAAAATTCTGTTTCGAAAGCAGCAAATCCATTCATAATCTAGTAAAGTCTAGTAGTAATTTAGTAGTATTATTAGATTATGAATAGATTTGCTGCTTTCGAGACGTAATTTCGACTGTGTGGCCGGCCTTCTCGGAGACGAAACCCTTATAATTTCGTCAGGTCTCTGTCCGTCCGTCCGCCCGGATGTTACACAGCCATGTTACTCGGAGACCATTTGCACTATATCGATGAAAATTGGAAAGGAGGTGTATTCTGTGCACCGCTAAACAAAGGTGTAGAGTAAAAACGAAAAAAAAGTGGGTGGATTTCCCCATACTAGTAACTAGTAATAGTAGTAACATAAGCGTGTTGTTGGATCCCCTATTTAAAAAGATTATAATGTTTCTATGTGACTTTTCTCTTTTTAGTTTTTGAGATAATTACTGTAAAATGGGGCTAATTGGTACAAGGCGTGATGTTATGTTATTTTATTTTTGGTACGAATTTCGGAGAAAATTGTAATTATCTTGAATATAAATAAGTTTACCACATTTTTTGTATTTTCAATGGATACATCTCATTCAGTCCTACTATATCACGCACTTAGCATATCTTAAATAGCAGTAGAAATTGTTTTTTTTTTTTTTTAAATAGGTGTCTCAAATAGCCTCAGGTTTGGGGAGTTTTGGAAATACATATCTACATATATACATTGCATACATGAGAATATTGAATACAACGCGACAAGCTTATATTTGGAACACTTTAGCAACGACACCCAGTCTTTAGTTTATTGAAAATACGCTACGTTGTTGCCGACGACAAGTGCCGATTATAACCTAAAATTCCTACTGTTGCCGTTTTAGACATTTATCTACTGTCTTTTATTTATTTCATTCCAAATATCGCCCAAAACGGTAAGTAACCCCATTATACTATATGAGATATTTTCGGAGTAGTGATAACTTTGTTTTTATTATTTTTTCGATAAATACTGAAAACTACTGGGAGAAGACAGTGATTCCTGTAACACAGGTTACAACCTAGCGCAGGAGTCAGGGTTTCCATATATTAATGTAACATACTTTTATGTCAATAAAATATTATATTATATTATATATTATATTAAATACCTACTATGAAATACAAAGTTATTTTTGCGGTCGGTAAAATCGATACTGTGCATATAATATATGCGTAAATATTCATCCCAACTACGAAACCCGCGTGGTTCGTCCGACAAGCGTTGATCGTTTTTTGAGGTGAAAACTTTTTAAGCGTGTTGAGCACTTTTTGGTACGGGAAAAACTTACGGTTTCGCGACATGCTCCAACGAGTTTTTGTTTGTAATGGATAAACTCAAAAAATATAACATAATGTTTATAGTAGGTACTCATCATTACCCCCAAAAAAGCAAGGCTATATGTCTAACTATTATAAACACATCAAAAAGTCTGAGCAACACGCATCATTTACAGAAACTTCATGTTTTATTAATTGATACTCTATTTAATAGATTGGTATACAATCTTTTTGTTCTCGGAAACATACTGGCTGATTTTAAAAATAGAAACTTTTCGATTGTGTTTTGTTTTCATTAAAATAAAAGCTAATATTTTTTTCCCGATTTCATTTGTGTTTTCGTTGGTTGATAAATTTGGTATTTATCTCACTTTTATCATTTTGAGATACAGTTTTTGAAAAAAATTAGTGATGAGTCATTTTTTATAAATGCAGAGAGCTGTAGAATTGCTACTTAAGCGGGAAGAAATGAGTCCCAGGTATCTCGGCATTTTGGTGTCAACAGGAGCATGATTTGTCGTCTTTGGCAGCGTTACGTTAATACAGGGGATTCTGCTGAGTAGCACCCAGGATGTGGAAGGAATACAGGACAGGACCGATACATACAACTGAGTGCAAGACGTCAGCCGATATTAACCGCCTGGGAGATAGGTTTAAAGCTACAATTCTCAAGCGGTGTTGTTGTTAGCCACCAAACCGTGAGAAATAGGCTGCATGAATACGGCCTACGAACACGACGCCCAATTAGGTGCCCACCTATACGCCATGGGAATCGCGCCTGTCGAAACGAATGGTGTAGGGAACATTTGACATGGACGCTGGAGCAATGGGACAAAATTTTATTTTGCGATGAGTCCCGGTTTGGATTTAGGCCTAATACGAGAAGGGTAAGAATGTATCGTCGTCCCGGAAATGCTGAACGGCTGAAATGCGTCCAGGAAGTGCACCCTTACAGTGGCTCCACAGTGATGGTATGGGCGGCTATTATGAAGAACAGACGAACTGAGCTCGTTTTTGTAGATGACAATATGAACGCTGAAAGTTACGTTGAAGATGTCCTCGGGCCTTATGATCACTCATTTACACGAAGTCTTGGCTCAGATTTCACGCTGATGCATGAAAATGCACGTTCGCACACAACTCGGAGGACCAGAGAGTACTTGGCAATGGAAAACAACCGGGTATAGCCGTGGCCTGCACAATCGCCAGACCTCAATCCCACTGAGCACGCATGGGACATGCTCCAGAGACGTGTTCTAGAGAACCTGGACGGAGTGTCGACAACCCAACAACTGAAAGACTTGTTAAAATTCCATTGGGAGCGATTGCCGCAGAATCAGATAAACAATCTTATAAATTCAATGAAAAATCGTTGCCGACAAGTTTTAAACCACAGAGGCTGTCACACTTTGTATTGAATTACCAAATAATAGTAGAAAATGTTGTTATTTAATTTTTATAAAAAATGAAAAGTTTAATTTCGTTTAAACTTCATTTTATACTACGTACATATGTTACGGTACACATGTTGTTAATTATTGTGGTTAAATGAACAAGTGAATGAAGGATTTTGTTGCTTTAGTCACTCAAACAATGCTTATGTATTATTTATAAAAGAAATATAAATATATTACAATAGTAAAAATCGTTCAAAACCGTACATGTTGTTTAGACTTTTTTGATATGTGTAGTTAAGTCACAATAACCGTTTTTTGTTCAAATTAGTCAATCAACGGGAACACGGGTAGAATCGAAAGATGAAGACATTCGTATCATGATTACTATTATGATATTATTCCTTATACAAATAAATAGTTTCATAATAAAGGTTTATTATGTCGTAAATTTCTCTTTAAATTATTCAAATCGGACCTTTCGTTTAGAAGTTACGACGGGTAAAAAAAAAATGCTAAAAAAAAGAAAAAATGCCGCATTTCATATCTATACATATCTATCATTCATTATCCTACCCCTATCTTTATCCGTTTTTTGTTTTTGTATGTATATATCTTCTATCCTATCTCTTTTCGACCATCATTTCATCATCATCATTTTCATTGAGACCATTCCAAGTATCCCAAACACGATTTTTCTGCTGTAAATTGGTGAGGGAGTTGGGTATCCTGCAAATTCCAGGTGATGCTGCAGCATCAGTTCAAGGTTACTATGTTATTCTAATATAATTGAAGTAACAGAATACCAAATTTCGACTCAATCAGACCTGTGAAACTCATATCCATTCATCAACTGGAAAAGATCTGATAATCTTCAAACAGCTGAATAGATTTTCTTGAATCATAGCTAAGAACACTCTCGATCAAGTCACCGGCTCCACTGTATTTATAACCCACTCGTCAGAAGCGTCATAATTTTATAGCGTGTAGATGTCTTCATGTAGAAGACTTGCAAAATGACAGAGCCAGCAAATGCATCGTTTTCGAGAAAATAAATAGTAAAGTTTCAAAAACTTACACATAATTATGAAATAAAATTGAAAATTTTTGACATTTTACCACAGTCATTGAATGAATTTCACTTCTTGGTTGTTCCATGTTACGCTCAGACAAAGTGACATCTCAACTTAGTAAAAGGCAATGAAAACTTAGGATGCAAGAGCGAGCGAAGCGAGCTCGGTACGTGGGGCACCCCGACTCGGACAGGTTAGGTTAGAAGAGGATGGCGGGGTCTAAAAGACCCCGTCATCGATCACGCCTTACTTCGTGACGTGTCATTGACATTGAAAAGCTCTTTACCTGAAAACTTGTCACAAGGTAATATTTTACTTTTGGGTTGTTGACCTTGTCCTTTGAAATGTCATTAACTATATTACTGTTTGGAAACCAATTTTTTTTTCTCGACATGTATTTTGGGGATTTCAAAAATATACTAAGAAGGGTACATTCTACCAAAAAAAAAATAGGTGGGTTATAAAATACAGTGCTTCCATCAAGTCACCTTTTAAACAAAACAATAAATATAAATCGATTCAGTCGTTTGGGAGCTACGATGCCATAGACAGATGCACAAATATACACGTTTAACTTATGTATAACACCCCTCTGTTTCCGTCGGGGTTTAATAAAACGCGTTCGCCGTAGTATATGCATTTGAACAACCATTTGAATTAGGTTGCTCAAATTATTTTTAATCTATGGTAAGGGTATACAACCTATTATTAATCAAGTAATAATATTCTATTTGTCAGATTGCAGAAAATTAAAAAAAAGTACCATCTGTCTTTGTGGCATTTACTAAAAATGTCAGCTTCATCAAAATTAATAATTCATAAATTTGAAGCGGCTGGGGTTAATTTTAAATCTTTACATGTTTCAATCGATTGCGAGGGGAGTTCTACGTCTACGCCGAAATACAGTGAATGGTTTGATGGTAAATTAGAAGAAGAAAAGAAAGACAGTGATAAGTCATCACGCTTAGTTGTAAAAATTGTTTCAGGTAATGAATTTGATAGATTTCATTTAGATGCCAGTGCAAAGGAAGTTGATGGACCTGAAACTTACAAAGCCAATATTTTGGCGAAATCCTCAGAATATGAACTTACTCAAAATTTAGGTGTAAAGGCACAAGACGTAAATTACTATCACAAAGAAAAATCAAGAGATCTATTACTGTCAAATCAACCAACATTTCATAGTAATATAAGTTACGAGAACGATATATCATTACAGTTTTTTGTGAAGAATAAGTGCAAATTAAATAATTCAGGAAATTATTTGAGTCCTCTAGAACATAGCCTTGAGAAAGTGAAAGAGAACAACGCCCGTATTATGGAAAATATACACATGCTCAATAGAACCCTGAATTATACTAAAAAGAAAGAGATCCTTGACATAGTGTGCCCAAAAACGATTAGATCATTTCCTTGTAGCACTTGCGGCAAATGTTTCGTTTATGAAACTGGTTTGAGAAGACATTACTCAATGAGACATGCAATGACGGAGGTGCAACCGCGATGGCAAGTTGTATGGACCTGCATTCAGTGTTTTCAGGTATGGCCTCGCCAAGATCAAGCTTTGCAGCATTCTAGTGAATGTTGCAAATCAAATAATGCTGATTGTGTCCGAGAGATCAAAACATCTTCATTGTTGCAATGTGAATTTTGCGAGAAAGTATATACAAGCATTCCCAGATTACTTCGACATTCTAAAATTCATACAACAGCAAATAATTATGAGTGTAATGCATGTGGAATGGCTTTTATATCATACAAAACAGCTGAACAGCACTGGACATTATGTCCATGGTTGAATATGTACTACAGTTTTTCACTACCAAAACTGTTGCTTTGTAATGCCTGTGATCGTAAGTTCAGAAATTATGATCAATTGTATAATCATAGGTGAGTGATTTTTATAACTGAATCATCTCATGATTTATACTAAAAAATCTATTGTAAAGGAATATCTAACAAACATTGCCCTGAAATTTAAAAATTCTTGTTTTTGCAGATACAAAGTAGGTCACTTCATGACCAAAACACACTGTAGTCAAGGCAGTGCTAAATCTCTGGGTTTATTGGTTTACCAATGTGAAATATGTGGACAATGGTATGCTTCCATAGCACCATTGAAAGCTCACAAAAATCAATACCATCCCAAACATGACATGGGGATGCAGTGCAGATTGGTACGAATTTATATTTTAATTTATTTAGTAGCATACAACTTGGCAAGGATTTCATATTTACACAGAATAATATACAGACATCAGCAACCTTCATGATACTAAAATAAAGTTTAAATTCACAACCAAAACAATAAACAATATTTTCTGCATAGCTTTCATATGGGTCACATTTATCTTACTAAGCCTTTGATCATGTTACTGATTTAATTCGTATTTATTTTACCCAGCAGGATAAAACATTTGAAGATGGTCAAAACTACTATATGATGAAAGAAAATGAATTCTGTATACAAAATGAAGAGACTGTGAAGCCTGATGAAGAACAATAGATTTAATAAGTAACTTGGAAAGCTTATGCATTTTGTTATACAATAAAAAATAAATAACAAGGGTTGAGTTTCTATTTCTGGCAATGTTACTGTTATAGTATAGCATAGTTTAACATTATATTTTCAATTTTAGAACACTGTAACAATAAGTAACGGACAGGTTGATTCAGAAGGCAGTACCCCTCAGCTCTCATTGTGAGGAGGTTCTTGGCTCTAGGAGCCCTAACCACCAGTAGCTTGGACCCTGCTCCCGACATTGCTGGATCCCTATTGCTGTCAATGTTTTCTTATGTGTTTATCAAAGAAATATTTAAAATGTAAACAAAACAAGTATTTTCGCCCTTATGTTATGTAGTTAGCCTGTCCATTACTTGTCTTTATGGACAGACTAACTACATAATATAAGGGCGAAAATACACATGCCTGTAGCTGGTACAAAACTATACAAGTAGCTTGCATGCCATTGTGACATTCACCAATCAGAAATTCAGAATTTCTGATTGGTGAATGTCACAATGGCATGCAAGCTACTTGTATAGTTTTGTACCAGCTACAGGCATGTGTAGTTTAGCCCTATGTATATTAATAATTTAAATAAAGTCTTACCTTGTCTGTGGGGCACATGACCAGCTGACAGAAGTAGAGATATGAAGCAGACTCTACATAATTACCACACTCATATCGGTATTTGGCCAACCGATACATGCTGTCAATCATCTCGACTTTGAACTGTAATTACATATACATTGATGAAATAATTCACATATTGGGCATTACTTCATATAATTTACTTTTTGATAAACATTTTTAAGCTTCAAGTTGAAAATGATACTGAAATTTGGACATTAATAATGGAAGAGTCAGGATGATAACAAAAATAAATGAAAATACATATTAGCTTTTACACAAAATCATTACCTCAAACTCTTTATTAGTTGTAAGATGGTTTATGAGTGTTTTTGGATCCCTCATTGTCTCAACGGTCTTCATGACATCATCTCTTTGCATGAGCCTCAACACAGGTTCCACAGCATCTTGCAGCTCTTGAAGCTGGGAAAGGACTACACCCCTTCTTGCTTTAATTTCCTACAAATATAATATAATATTCTATAAATTTCTATATTGTTTTAGACGGCTGTTCCATAGTCTAGCTAATGCACTCACCACATACATATATAGATATCAAAATTCAAAATATTTTATTTCACATAAGCTTACATGAGCACTTATAAAACGTCAGAAGCTAGGTGCACGGTTCCAGTTGGTTGTTTCCTATGGAGAAGAACCGGCAAGAAACTCCATGGTTACTCTTTTAAAAATAATTGGCTTTTACAATGTTTTCAAATTACAGTGTTTTTAAGTATTGAAGACAGTGTAGGCCTGTCAACAAGTATCTGTAAGGTAAGCTGTGGGTAGTTTTATCGTATTTATCCCTTCAGTAAATGGAATTCAAAAATAATGAATGTGTCAGGCATAGAACAAT
Organism: Fissipunctia ypsillon; assembly: GCA_947568875.1. NCBI lineage: Eukaryota > Metazoa > Arthropoda > Insecta > Lepidoptera > Noctuidae > Fissipunctia > Fissipunctia ypsillon. The sequence continues at coordinate 18,283,774 of OX387644.1, read as the reverse complement.
GTCTAGAATGTGTGTCAGGGACAAAAATATGCATCAAATGCAGAACATTCTGCTTTAATAAAAGCTTTTAATGAGAAATTCAATAGGTACACAAAGATTTGTGGCATATACTGTTAGATGAATATCAATTATTATGAATAACAAAAAATGCATTATTGTTACGAGTACTTAACAATAAGAAATTAAGCTTGAAAACCACTAAAGTATAATGCAGTAAGAATTTGTTAATCATTAATTTGAATTTTATTTAATTCTATTTGATCTTTTATTTGATACATTTTATTTCTATGTTTTATAATTTGTTTTTGGCAATGGGTGTTATTTACCTGAAAGAAATGAATTTATTTATTTATTTTATTTTTTAAATCTTGATGACTGTTCATAAAATAATGCTGGTTAAAACTCTACAATTTCAGACAATCTACATACATGTTCTATTTGTAGGCATTTCACTTTTTTCATTGACAAATTACCAAATAAAGTAGGTTTACATTTATTAATTAGTTGAACTCATTCAAACATTTCGACACAATTGTATGTACAATAATTAGAATTGCTTACGAACTTGTATTTGAACGATGAACATTTAACATACCTCAGGGGTATCCTCATCAGGGTACAGCATTTTTCTAATATCAATAACATAATCAATCATGTTAGTTTTGCTAAGAATCTCTAACTTAGCTTGCAGGAGCTCCGATTGATCGTAAGTCTGAAAGCAGAAATATGTACGTGTAAAAACCTGGTGTATGAAACGGACTATTTGGACCGGTATATCACATAATTGGTAGTATGTAAAAAGAAACAGGTTAACTTTTATAACTCACCTCTTTAGCAGCTAAAAACTCAAGTAATGGGAATACCAAATGCCGATCTAGGTATTGACCTATTTTAAATGTTAGGTCAAACTTGGAATAACTCATTTTGGCGTTTTTATTTCTCTCTAGCTCAAAATATAAAAATATGTACTCGTGAAAGTAATATTATGCACAATGGCATGGCAGGGAAGAAGTGACAAATTACAAATTGACAACTCCTCAGAAAACTCCTATTTCACTTGGTTAACGACATTAAATTATTGGACATCTTTGTCTTTTTAATGAAAACTGTTTGATTGCATCTCTTTCTGATGCTTTAAAGTTGATCAATTGCATTGGTATGGAAATTTATAACCTCAAAATATTCGTTATACGTTCACCATTGGTTGGCGTTTATGGAAAGTTGGAAACGGAAATAGTAGTGATGACCATATTAGTTTCAAAATATGGCATTTAGCTCTTTCGCAATATTGTCAGCTTAGCAATGGATCATGGTATGCTATGTAGAATAATCAGCCTATAATCTTCCCTCTGCTGGGACACAGGCCTCCTCTCTCTCTATGAGAGGGACTGGTCTGTAATCCACCACATGGGCCAAGTGCGGTTTGGTAGATGTCACATGTCTTCGAATTTTTGGTTCTAGGACATGCCGGTTTTCTCACGATGTTTTACTTCACCGTTTTGAGAGCAGTGGTGAAGAAATAAAATACACAAAGTACAGCGCCTGTCTGGGTTCGAACTTACTACCTACAACTCGTAAGTCGCGGCCGTTACCACTGGGCCACCACTACTATGTAACACAGAAAAAAATTTTGAGCAAAAACTAGTAAGTAACCAAGTGTATGTATCATTAAATAATTATGGCATGACCCAGAACGTAAACCACTAGCTGAAGTATCCCTAGACAGTGGTGCCGATTCTCTTGTCACAAATGCGTCTAAACTTGACTAAAAATCAACAAAATTTAGTTTATTCCTTTCAAACGACTCTGAAAGCAAGACCTACCAAACGTTCCCTTTGTCTCTTGACAAAAACTAACACCATCAAATTTCTGGGTGTCGTAATAGATAATCGACTAAATTTCCAACACCATATTGAAGTCTTGGTTGCTAGAATTCGAAAACTTATATAAATAAGTTATTAATCTTAAACTTATATAAATAAGGTATTAATTGGTTACAGTTTTAAAACTGTTTATCTCACATTGTGCCAGTCCTTACTCTCATATTGCATAACTTCTTGGGGTGAAGCCGCTAAACTGTACCTACTGAAACTGGAGAGAACTCAAAGAGCCGTATTAAAAGTAAGTTCGTTCCTTCCGAAACGATACCCTACGTTTGAGCTATATCAGCGCTGTAAGGTACTGACCGTTAGACAACTTTTTATTCTACTGACCATTACCAAGAAGCACTCAGAACGTTCTTACGACCACAAAACAATCTCGGGTAAGAGAACAACCACAGATATCTGCACGTCTAATTATAGATATATCTTCAGTCTAGCGCATAATTTTTACGGTTTCCTGGGTCCATATTTATGTAACAATATGAACAAGCAGCTGTTGATTAATCCTCTTTCACTTCCAGAGTTGTTTTTAGAGAGAGTTGATTTTTCCTCTTTCTTTCTTTTTCAGAGTGCAAGAAAACGGTTTATTCGTGGCTTCAAGGCACTGATTACAATGCAACTGAGCGTTTATTAAAACGCCTAAGGTAACATTTACCAGTATGGAACGATATACAATTAACAAACACATACCCATCACACCCACACTGCACATACCTACACTATCACCGACACACCCCCCCACATACTCACCCTCACACCAAATTAAGACACTTGCCGCCAGAATTGTTTTACTTTAGTTTTTGATTTTCCATTTTGTTTCGCTTTTGTTATTATTATTTTGTAATACTGTGATATTATTTACAACCTGTAAGTTAATTTAATACAGTCATAGGTCAAAATTTAAGTTGTCCAATGGAGGGTACACCTGGTGATCTGTAATACAGGTTTTATTTACAACAGACACCAGTCTCGATTAAGTGTTAACTTGACATTGTACTGCGTTTGTGATAATGAGAGAACAATAAAGAATATATTATTATTATTTCCTTTTATTTTATTACATACATAAAAATTATATTTTTAAATATTCGAATATAAAAAATATAAAAACATTTAAAAATACCCACCAGTGTCGGGAATAGGGTCCAAGCTACCGGCGGTCAGGGCTCCAGAGAGAGGAACCTCCTCACAATGCGAGCCGTGTCCAGAAGTACCGCTTTCTGAATCAAGCCCTTAATCCAGCTGCCCAACGAGAGCCTCCTTAGGTATGGTCGAGACTCTTGGCAATTAAACCATTGACTGATACGACTATCGGCACAATAATCGCTGAGTCCACATCCCACATGTCGACAACCTCGCGGGCCAAGTCAAGATACTTGATTCGTTTATCTTTTTCGGCTTTCACGAGGTTCCCGTCATGCGGGACCGTTATGTCAATAATCATTGTGCGCCGCTCTATTCGATCCACCACCACTATATCAGGCTTATTGGCAACAATAGTCCTGTCAGTGATGATGGATCGATCCCAGTACAATGTGATATTTCCATTTTCGAGAACTGGGTCGGGCACATACCTGTAGTACGGCACTTCCGATTCCACAAGACTGTATTTCAGAGCAAGTTGCTGATGGATAATCCTGGCTACAAGGTTGTGTATATGCAAGTACTCTTCGTTAGCTAGACGAGAACAACCAAAAATTCTCCCGGACGGTGGCATGCCCGACAGATATCAACCGTGCCGTCCTTCCAGTGTCGATCGAAGTCGGTTCGTGGATGGGTGACCATCCATCACATATCGAGACCTCTCCGTGCCTCAGAAAGCAAGTTTAGCCGTTAGTTCTGGCTGTCATTCATAGACGTAGATTTTTGACTGTTGCGTCTGTAACATTTGCAGTTATTTATTTTAATAAATTAAAAATAAAATTATTAGGTATTTCAAAATACCTTGATGTCAACTAATCCCACATTATGTGGGATAATTTTATGTTTTATAAGATCCCAGATCACCTTATAGTACCCAGACCCCAGATCGCCTTATAGTACTGAATTACTGATGGATTTACCTAAAAAAATACTATAGTTAGTTTTGTTCAGTGATTTATGCAATATTAACAAAAAGTATAAAAATTTTTCGAATGCGCTGCATTCCGAATGTATTTTGTAAACATAACCTCAAATTCGTTAATGTATAGACGCCAGCACATCAAGCTACTACAATCTGTCAAATTTATTTAATAGATTTTCAACTTTATTGCTAAAGCATTAGGATCAAGGTTGATTGGGAAAATTTAACAGTTTCGGGTAGCTTGATGTGCTGGCATCTATACATTTCAATAATTGTATGAAAGGCTTATACTAGATATTGCACCTTGAAATACACACATTACATCTGATTACATGTATAAAATATCATTTTACCTGTCATTTCAGTGGTTCTTTTATACACATCGTTGAGATCGGATAAAATTTGTCCAGATTAGAGGTCCGCCAAACATCTCACGTACACTTTATAAATTATCGCTCTTACGGAGCTGGGACCTGTTCATTATGAACAAAATGGGTCACCAGTATCACTACAATAACGCAAACATATAAAACTAAACACGAGAAACAGTCACCGAGTACAAGAAATGACAGAATATGTACAGATCTAATGCCAGAACCTAATGCTTTAGCAATAAAGTTGAAAATCGATTAAAGAAAATTTGACAGATTGTAGTAGCTTGATGTGCTGCCGTCCATACAAATTATGTTTTTTAAACCAACAATACCAGATTTATTCATTCATATTAAATTTAAGTTTTGTGACTGCCTCGTTGGTCTATTGGTCTAGTGGCTGAACGCGGGGTCCTGGGTTCGATCCCCAGGTCGGGCAAAGCGTTACTGAGTTTTTCTATTAGTAAATTCTTTCACACAACCACATGGACCACTCTGCCAGCGGCTCCTGCTGTCTACGACACCTCGCCGGACGTAATTACGTTGGACAACAATTTTTTTTACGATATTTTTTTATACATATACTAGCTCAGTAACGTAGTTAGTTTAACTCTGCAAACTTTTAATTTGTTGACAATTTTATTTTAAATTTTCAAGCCTATAAAATGCGAGATACCTTGGTTCTCTGATCCTTGATTCCCTTTACCGTTTATCTCGTGTGCGTTACCTACATAGCGATTGCAATCGATTTGATAGGACGTCTTTTTTTTTCATTCAATATTCGCGTACTTTACTTTCGGACCAAAGTTTTCTCTGTTATTTTTCTTCTTATTTTACATTAATCAACCCGCAACTTTTTTTTATTAATTAAACATTACTTTTTTTCTTTTCATATTAAATTGTAATGTTTTCCTTTTTATTTTTTAAAGAACAAAATTAAAAGTAAAGTGGTGAAAAAGTGTTTTCCTTTTTTTCTTTTCGCTACTTTACCTTAATTATAATGCCAGCCATATTATTGTCCCACTGCAGGGCAGCTGTACATTTTAATGATAAATAAATCTTGAAAAATATTTTTGTTTTCTTTTAAAATGTTCTAGTAGTAATTTTATCTATCTCGATCAAGTTAAGATTGAAAGTATACTATCCTACGTGGAATCATATTTACTTACACATAGATATTTTTGCATTCATATTAACACGTAACCTGAATAACTTATATTTTTTAGTAGTACCTACTTCATTTGTAGTCCCACATATAGGGTATTATTTTGATCGTATTTTGGGAAAATTTTACGTTATAGCAACACTGAAATTTTATAGTGTTGTCTCATGAGCGGCCATGCGGTGGATCGATCTAGAGGTAAATTATCTACGATGTTGAAAATCTATTAAATGTGACAGATTGTAGTAGCTTGATGTGCTGCCGTTTGTACCTTACTCGAAGAGACAGAACGAGTGTTGCCAACGATTAAATATTTTAGTTCCGTTTTAGGACTGTCTTGCCAAACTGTATCGTGCTACCAAGTTATTAGGTAGTGGAGGTCAGATTGGCAGTCGTTCCATGTAAAATACTGTTATTCAGCTGCATCCGGTTAGACTGGAAGCCAACCACAACCTAGTTGGGAAAAGGCTAGGCAGATTCATTGAATCGCAGTGACTTTTTCAAATTTCACATCCACAGTCCACACACTGATTTTGACAGCCGATTTGCCTCTAGCGAAGTAGCGATTTCAAATTCTGTCTTCTTATCAATATTGTTGTTGTTAATTATGTTGTCTTATAATTAGGTTGCTAATAAGTTTATTGTCAATAATATGTGTTCGTGTGGAAGGAACTCGACTAAAAGTTTGTCATACTTTTCTCATTCACATTGACTAAATGATACATATCCAAACCATCCACACCCAAGCCAAGATAAGATACCAAAAAAAAAAAAACATTTTTAATATCTGTATCGGTGTGTTTCGGAAATTGAATAAGTATTAATAATTCTGTAAAACAATGATAATCAATTGAAAGAAGTAGTAACACTTGGAGCATTTGATTAAATTACTGGAAATTTAGATTCCACCAAAAGGTTATAAACCATTGTGTATAGCGCGGTGCGGCTATTTAGTCTTTATTAATGGTGGTGTCCAAAATGGCGTCTAGCGCGTTGGATTTGGTAGATGCGTCATAAATAGACGCGGTGCATGTGTCTTGAATGGCTATAAATAGAGGATTTGAATTAGAATGATTGCATGAATTGCAATGAAAAATGTCAAACACAGTCATAACTAATTATACGGATCTCAATGGACCTTCCACAAAAGCTGATAGTTCTGTTGTTGTTATTGTAAACAAGGATGGATCTCTGTCTGTTGATCAAAAATTACTTGGAACATTAATGGGTAAGTTTTTTAGACTAATGTTTGCTCTATATGTTAAGTAGGTAATAGTTGTCGAGCGCATTTTAGGTTGGCTAGTTGGAATTGTGCAGTCAAGTCTGTAATCGGCATAAAATTAAAGATGCATTCACGATTCAGTGTGTGTACTCATTTCAAAGAATAAAATAACCTCTCAAGTTTATTAAAACACGACTCCTAATAATCATTATTGTCGTATACAGGACAAATTTGATTTTGATTCATATTTATTTATTAATTCCCTATTGACTAGCTTAAAATTTATTTTGGCGCCAAAAAGATTATCGTGTAAAATGTTCATAATAATTTTATTGTTGATATTTGATATGTTATCTGTAGATAGTGTTGATAATAATGCAATCAATCATTCTAGGTACTGATGGTTCTCAAAGTACTGGTATTAGTGTAGTCCGTGTTGGTCATGAAGGCAAACCTGATGATGCTACTGATTCTGACACTGATGATGAGAAAGTGCCTCATGTGACACTTTCAGTGGATAGTTACTATGATGAGCCTAACAGTATCATAAAGTATGGTAAGAAAATAAAATCTTATTTGTATATTCTCAGTTCTAATAACTGTAGGCTTCAATAAAAATGTTATCCTTTTGATGTTTACAGACAGTGGTGCTGAAATGTTACAGTCGTTGAGAATAGAAACAAGGGAAAACAGTTTAGTTGGATTTCAAAATGACCACTGTTATACACCCCTCAAATCACCAAGCCAGTCCTTACCACAAAGTGACAATTTATCAACATATGATGAATCGGTTATTGAAATCACACATACACCACCTCCTAAGCCTGTTCCCAATTCTAAGAAAATTACTATTTTGGAACAACAAATCATACCAAAAGGTAAAAAGATAATTATAAATCCTACTGAAACTCCTATTGTACTAAAAGGGAATGAGGTGTTGCATAAACCACTGCCTGTATTAAATAAATCCAAGGATACCAGAGAATTGGATAAGGCTCCAGAGGCATTACAAAGGGCTGATGACAGTACTGAATCCTCTTCCATTAGCTCATCTGGAGATAGCATTCCTGACAGAGATTCTGATTCTGATTACAAAGATACTAAAGATAGAACAGGTTCTCTCAGACTAAAGAAAAATAAATTAAAACCCCGCATATTAAAGACCGTTGCAGCATCTAAAACTTCAAAACTTGAGTCTAAGTTGATTACTAAACTTAAGCCTGGCAGAAATATTCTAAGAAAAGATTTTAAAGAGAAGCTACAGCACAAAAATATTGTAGAAAAGAAAGATGCACCAGAAGTTGATTTGGAAAGTCTCTTACCTTCATCTAAGATATCCACGGTTATCACACCTGGCAACGACTTGAGCAAAGTGGTTTTGAAACAGACACCAAAGCCCATAAAAAAAGAAAAGAAAACACCAGCTCATGTTACAGCTCTTTTGTCTGATATGACTTCATTGTTCTCCACACCAGATGTTATAAGAAGGGTATCAACTGATGGAAAAGGTCCTCCTAAAACACCAACAAGTGAAAAAGACTCTTTATTGCCCCTTACTGACAAAAAACCTGCTACTGTTACAAAGATGTTAGAGCCAAATGAAGGAAAGATTACAGATAACAGTAAAGTTGACACTGCAGAAAGTCCCAAACCTATTGTGCATAAAACTTATTTGAAACCTAAAGATAGAGTTATTCCACCGGAAAAGACTAAACCTTATGACCTAATCCCTCAAATAGATGATGCAAGCTTGGCTCAAATACTTCAAGATACTACAGGAATATCGAACCCGGTTAAAAGTCAACCAAGTATTTCTACTGCTGGTGCTATGAACAGTCCAGGTTTAGCAGGTCCTTTATCACCTACTTTAGACTTGTTGGGTGGACTGCAGCCTGAAGAGGAAGGGCTGACAGAAGATTTCTTAATGTCTGTTGCTCAGCTAGTGGCAAGCTCAGAGAACTTACAGGAAGTAATAGATAAACAAGTGCTGGGGAAGGTAGATTCAGGGCCTATTAAGACCCTACAGACAGCTCAGTCTCCACAAACACCACAGCAACAAACACAAGCAAACAATTTATATGCACAGACTCTCTCAAAGTCAGTGCCTAAAACTGTACCCGTGCGAAAGGATCCGATAGAGATTGTACGACGCGATGGCCGAGTTATTACGCTGCCGCCGATCGAAGCACCAGCAACACGCTCCTCAAAACGTAAAAGTCAGTTGGAAATGGCAAATAACCCTGAACCACCACCAGTAGTAGAAGCACCAACCCCTGCTCCACTTGTGACAACAACTCCTGAACCACAAGTGCTGACTGTATCAAAGCAATATATCAACAAGAAGCTTTCCACTAAGAAACAGGAACAGCCATTACCTAATCCTGTACTTGACAAGATATCAGCAGAATCCCAAGAAAGTTGGAATTCTGAAGATGATCCTAATAGGTATGTATAAGTAATATATTCATAAAAAATAACACTGAGAAATATTGATCACATACTGGCTGACTTCAAGTACTTGAACAGGATATTCAAATTTTTATTTTTATTGTTGTAATTTCAGATTATGGTGCATATGTAAGCAGCCTCATAACAACCGCTTTATGATATGTTGTGATGGTTGTGAGGACTGGTTCCATGGAAAGTGTGTTAATATCACTAAAGCAATGGGGCAACAGATGGAGGAACAAGGCATTGAGTGGAGATGCCCAAACTGTATCAAGAAAGCAAAACCATCAACTAAAGGCACTAAACAAGTAAGTAGCCACACATACATCACCTAATAAATTGCATTATTTTCTATCTTCATCTTCCATCCATCTTGCCTATTAATCTAAGCACAAGGCATTAAAAGACTATTTTATAACTAATACTTAAAACGATTTTTCAGGTTCAGGCAACACAAAGTAAAAAAATTGAAAATGAACAAGCAATTCCAAGTCCTGAATTGAAATCACCAGTTCAATCGGGTGCCATCAAAGACTCGACAAAGACGAATTGTATAGTATGCAAGAAGCCAGCACGCGCAAGCAGTATTTATTGCAGTAACTCCTGCATATGGAAACATGCTCAAGACTCTCTGGTAAATCAAGGCTCTTCAGCTAAAGGAGATGGCGAACCTGGGAAATCTAACGAAAAACAAAAGGCTGAATCTAGAGTAAGTTCTAGTTATATTCCAACAACTTTTATTATTCTTGTAATAGTATTTGTCTTGTTTCAAAGCTTACTCGACACATTAACCATTTAAAAACTGGTTTTTGCAGGTTATAGTTTATGAACGCAAATCTGGTAGGTTGCTGGCTGGCACCAATGCTCCAACTGCAGAAAACTTGAAAGCATGGTTGCAACAACATCCAACATTTGAAGTTGTGCGTCCTGGAACCTTAAGTACAATCAAACCAGGACTGGCAAAGAAGAAGACTGCTGAACCAACTAAGATTCAGACAACTCTTAACTTTGAAAGGATACCTAGGAAACCAGCTGAGCAGTCAACACCTGTGAGAACACCTCATCCTGAGCCAAAAGAACGGTCTATTAGATTGATATCGGCGCCTAAAGAAGAACCTAGAGCCAGTCCACAGCTTAAATCCTCTGCAACTCCAAAATCGCAGCCATCACAGTTGATTGACACTCCTAAAGCCAGCACATCATCTGCTAGGCCTGCAATAACAACAAGGAAACTGATACGGACCCCTAGTAGTCATGGACAGTCCTCACAAGATAAGGTATGTGAAACACAAATCAATAAAATAATCCAAAAACTAGTCTTGCCAGCCTTCATAACTACATACTAGATGGTACGAATATGCTTTATTGTTTATTAAAAAAAAAAAGCATGTATTTCATCTATTGGTTGTTGCTGATAAAAAATATGAAATACTGCAAAGAAAGTTACGTAAGAAGAAAAAAATTATAGAAAGTTATGTTACGTCTAAATTTTTGAGAGCCCATTTCTATTTTATATTGTTAAAAATGTTTTATGGCCTTATTCCTCTTTTACGGAAGCAATCAAGATTATATTGTTCATGTAGAATTCCTCATAATCTTCCTACATTATTATGTCATACATGGCGTCAATTTTATGACTTATTTTGTTTACGTCGTTTAACTGCGTGATCGCTCAGCCTTAAAACTTAAAGCCAGCTAGTTTTACGACGCACGTGTCTAGTATGTTACTCATAAACGTGTGTAGTGATAATTAGTATCAGTATTGCATTAAATATTTTAGTGCGTACTTCTACACCAAAGAGGACAGTCGAAACCACTACCAGATTTTCAGTAAAATTTATTTACTCTGTGGTAAAGACTTTACAGTGAAGGTACAATTTTTTATTGTAATCGACATAGATACGAGCTTGTTTACTAATTTGGTAATCAGACAGGAATTGCCTAATATAGTGATAATAACCTTGAACGTGTTTGCATTTTGATTATGAAGCTGAGATGGCGAGTTTACGATAATTGTTACGTTACAGGCTCCTTCAGTTTCGCCATCGACATCGCGTCGGAAAGACGCCCACAGCAGAGTGAGAATGTCAAGTGGTGAACCAATCAGGGACAATGTGCGGAAAGCTTTGCAAGAACAGTTGGTCATTCGAATGGCAGAAAACACTGGACCAAAGTTTACAGATTCAGAAATAAAACAATTTGCTTACGACACGGAGCTCGAGTTGCACGAACTGTTCAGAGATGTGGGGATGAAATACAAGGCTAAATACAGATCACTTATGTTTAACATAAAAGATAGGAAAAATCTGACTCTGTGGGAGAAAATCTGTGATCGATCAATAACGCCTAAACAACTCGTAAGCATTCATTATTTATTTTAAATAGGTACAATGCTAATTTGCTGTATTCAAATTCTATGTGACTATAATCAATCTAATTTTCAGGTTCGTCTCTCTCCAGAAGACTTAGCAAGTCAAGAGCTGGCACAGTGGAGAGATAAAGAGGCTAAGCATCAATTAGAATTAATAAAGAAGTCAGAGTTAGATCTTTTAGCTGCTAGCAAAACTTATGTCCTTAAAACACATAAAGGAGAAGAGGTAATTAAAAGAAGAATAATTACATTTTGAGTCATTTAAGTTAATAAATTATCAATTATACTAATTTAAATTTGCCCAGGTGATGGAAACTAAAGAATCTGTGTCAACTGAACTGGACCCAAATGTGCCTATTGAAGATGTAGTTACAGCATTGAATGACTCTACAGTTGGTCCTGATGTTCACTCGAAAGAAAAAACACCTGAAAAGTAAGTTGTACATTAATGTAGATACTTTTTAGTTAATACAATACAGTTTTTTTTTAATGAAATATTTATTTCGTTTCGTTAGCACCAGCAAAGGCGATGATGAAGATAAGAAGTACAACAGTAAAAAACGGAATCGTGAAGATAGTACCTCTGGTCGCTCGAAAAGAAGCAGACGGGAATCAAAACGTGATTCTGACAGGAAATCCAGGTCATCTAAAAGAAGATCAGCATCTAACGAAAAAGATATACGGGAGCAGAGAAGGTCGACGCGGAGGTCGGACAAAAAGTCGAGTAGAGCCCGGTCCATATCAAAAGATAGATCTAAGGAATCTAAAGATAAACCTGATTGTAATGAACGATCGCGGCGCAGATCAGCATCGAGGGAGAAACCCAGAAGACGGTCTAAATCACCCGGACGAGACCGGTCGCGGTCACGAGCACGTTCCAGGCGGCGCTCTCCCTCTAGGGATAGTCCTAAGCGTAGGAATTCGACGCGTTCCAAACGCATTGTCAGCAGCGATGAAAAACTGAAGCATCGGTCCAGATCTCAAGAAAATGTTTATAGTAAAATTAAAAATGAGTAAGCATCGAGTTCATGCCCAGTCAACATAGCAAGAAATTCAAACAAATGCTCATTTATTAATTTTTATGTCCTTAGTTCCACAGATTCGGATTCAATAGAGAGGCCGAAATCAGCAATGTTGAAAGAGGTTCATCCGGAGTACGATCCCCATGAACCAATGATAACATCGGCATTTTCAGAAGAAGACTTGCGGAAATCTAGAGAAGACGTATTCGAGGAAAACTACAGAAATGATATGAGTAATTTTGAAGCTGAATACGATCCCTCTAAGTCTTTGATTGAGTCTAATATAATATTAGCTGAAACAAGGTTTCCAACCAAGCAAGATAAATCGTCGGGTGAGTAAATTAACTAGTAGTTTCTTATACTACCTTTTTGTTAGTGTTTTAGAACACAGTTATTTATTTGTACTGTTTTTATTTGTAGAAGCCGAAAGCGACCAAGAACCAAGTAGCACAGTGGACAATTCGGCGGCGACAGTGTGGAGTGGGTGTATTAACATGGTGGACGTGGCGCGGTTCTATGTTGCTGCACATGAGGTGCGTTGCTCTTTATCTTTTACTTCACAGAACAATATGTCTCATAATATGTTATTCTATGATTTTACCCTCGCCCTAAATTTCAGGTATCAGGCAGCTCTGTGGACTTGGAAGAAGATCTTAGCACAGAACTAGATATTGTTGGAAGAATAAATCCTGAGACTGTATGGGACTATATTGCAAAAATGAAAAAAACTAGTAATAAAGACATTGTTATTCTCAAACTTCAAACGGCGAATGATGAAGAAAAAATGCAATACATTGCCTTATATAGCTATCTAAGTAGTCGCAATAGGTTGGTATTGTATAGATATACAATTGATTATATATTATTGTTTTATATGGAAATAAAAACCGATCTCCCGTTCCTTGTGTTCCTACCTAATTAATTTTATTTTCCTTTCGCTAATAAACACGTTACCCTCCCTGGCAGTGATATTTTATGTGGAATTTTCATATTCTAGGTTAGGCGTAGTAAAGGCGTCGAATATGATGACCGTGAAAGATTTTTATATAGTACCGCTACCGGCGAACACTACGTTACCGGCGGTTCTCCTGCCTCTCGACGGTGCAGGCATAGGCGAAATCAAAACACATCTCCTGATTGCAATCGTAATTCGGCAAAGAAAGAAGCGTTTGCCCACCAACATTCCTACTGATGTTGTTCCCGCTAAGGTCAGTTCGCCGACGGAGGATGTAAATACCAATTAATAAAATAATAATTCAGAGTGCATTTATTATTTACCAAAATATTTGGTTGTAGTGATAAATGTTTGTAAATAAATGAAAATGACTGAAAATGAATAAAAATGAACTACTTTGTGTAAATACCCACTTCCTTCAATGTAAAATAAATGTATTAAAAAAAAAAGAATTGTTTCGATGTAAAACGTTTGTTATTGATTGTAAACGAAGTAACCTTCCGTTTATATCCAACCCAAGTACTTACATTATTTTATTGATGTTACGTTACATTAGGTGGCACGTGAGTCCCGCAAGCGCTCATACACGCCGCCAGCGTCGCCACGAAGACGACCACCGCTCCCGCTGCCAGCATACTCTTCATCAACTCTCTCTACAACTGTCAAGGACAAAATTGCTGCTTCTCTAGGTATTATAAAATCCCTGCTATGGTTATTGCACTATTTAATTACAAAAGAAAATCTTAGATACGAAGTCTACTAAATTTGTCGTTTTTTGCATTTTAAATAAATAAATGTATGTATGTTGTGATGGCCCAGTGACCTCGCCTCTTATGCACGAGGTTGTGGGTTCAAATGCGGGCAAGTACAAATGTGACTTTTTCAAAAGTTCATCTTGAACATCATGAGGAAACCTGGACTTATAATTAATATAAGTCTGAAATCGCCAACCCGCCTTGTGCGCGTGGCGTGCAATGCTCGTGCCTTCTCTTTATGAGAAAAGGCTTTTGCCCTGCAGTGAGACAGTTAAAGGCTGCTATTATTATTGTTTAAGCCTTTTCGCATATTTCGGGACCATAGGATCCCGGACCTTTGGCAGGCATACGAGAGGCCGAAGCCAACTTGCAGAGGCCCCTTAGACAATTTTAGTGTTTAGGCTATTATTATTAACAAATGTGTGATTGCATTCGGCAGTTTCTGCGGATGATGAAGAACCGTATAGTCCAGGCTCGACGAGTAGCAGCGGCAGCGGACCTTCATCATCGGGACCGAGCCTAGCCTCCAACACTCTCAGAAGTAAAATGGAAGAGCTCAACAGGCAAATTGAAGAACAGAAACAACAAATTCGCAAAATGGCGCAAGCAGACTCTTCTATTGGCGAGGTAATTTTTTATAGTTTTTTTTAAATTGAAATCAACGATGGCTTCCACCAAAAATGCCTCTAATCACTACCCATTGTTCAACAATAATAATATAATTCATTTATTTATTCAAGTAACAAGGACTCATTCATAGACACAAAATTCAATAAATAAATAACACAATAATAATTTGTGACTAATTTAGATTACTCATTCCGCTACGCCTAAGTTCAGGACTAAACTATGTTAGCAGATGTCACTAACCCTGACTTCTAAAACTTCTTCTTTTTTCTAATTATATAATACTTCTTATGAAATGTTTTGTACACAGGACGAAGCTTACTCTCCATCTCGGCCCATGACTCCACCTCCAGTTCAAAATGTTCCTTTGGCTGACATTGCCTTGCCATCCAACTTGCAAGAGATTCTAGCGACAATCAAGCAGAGGTCAGAGACCACTTCCACAGACGTCGACATGCGAATGCCTTTACCATAGTTCATAAAATTTAATAAAAATGTACATATAGAGTAATTATTTGTTTATTTAATTTTAAGCACAAGGTTTCTTTGCAGTCCAAACATTATTTCTGTTTTTGTAAATACTATTCTAGCATATTATCGAGCTTTGGTTACAAAATATATTACTGGAAATGTTCCCATTAATAATTTCTACTTTTGTAGATTATGACAATTTAATGCACTATCCTAAAATTTTATTATGTTATTTTAGTTAGCTTTAGGAACTGTAGGTTTTAGACTTATATTTTTATAAACTGAATGTGCAAAGCATATTACAATATTTTTTGTGCAACAAGTTACAACATGAATTCCCAGTACATTATGCAATTGGATAAATGTGGTGCGAATGAAAGAGAAACTTATCATGAATGGAGTTTAATTAGGTGCAGTGTATAATATTGTAATAGCCTGTCGTTTTTACGTAGGTACGTATTTATGGTATGTTCGAAATAATTAGTGTACAAAACTTAGATTATGATTAGTTTTATCACAATTATTTTACATTTTTCATGTTTAAAATCTGAAGTATACATTATAGTTAAATAAAATAAAGACATGTTTCGATTGGTATTTTATATATTTTCGTCATCATATAAAGACCTCTTAGATATAAATTTCTTTTCTTTAAATGGCAATGTGTCAAGTTTCTTTTCTGTAAATGCTAATTTGTTAAGTTTGGAAAGATTGAAATTTTTCATAACTACATTTTGTAACTTTGGATTGTGCTTCAATCTTTTCTGCATGGCCAATATTTTAGTTTCCATAAGTTTTCTCCTTGGAATGTGGCGCAAAGAATATTCCCAATCAGCAGTCAGTTTCAAATCTAAGAGAATGGGTACCATGTGGTTTATATTCAGATTTTTCTTTGATCCTGGTGCCCACTCAAGATACCTATCAAGTGGTAACTTCGCCATCTTTATCCCATCCCTTTTAGCTTTAGCTAAAGAGAGTGGTTCATTATTTACCTGCAATCATTTAAATTGTTAGATTTTAATTTAATTTGAGAGAAGGGTACAGTGACACCTCTCTTCTATTTTATTTAACACTCTTCACCATTATTCAAGAACATCTGAGTTTAGAGTAGACAATATTTTACAGACATCAGACATTTTGTACCCAAAAAAAGTAGGTATTAGGACTTTATCATACTTCATTGTAATAGTAAAAATGTTTAGAACTTTATTCAGTATTTTTTTCTTTCTGGCTGGCAGTTTTTGAGTATTATTATAACTTCATTTTACTTATTATGGTATGTTTACCTTATCAACCATGCATCCAATGATATAGACAGCATCATGATCAAACTTTGTTAGTTCTTCTCGGCAATGGGGGGTCAGATAAACCAACTTCTCCTTTGGAAATACATCTAAATAGCTTTCTGTGTGAACATTCAAAGGAAACCAGGGTTCATCTAATGAAGGAATATTTTTCCGCATTTGCTTCATAAATTGCCCTCCCATATTCACATTACACATGTGCAAGTTAAAGGGTTCTTTATGAATTCTATTATCTCCAAAAACATATGTCATTTGTTTAGCAGCATTTAAGGTTTCTTTATAAACCATGCTATCTTCATATGAGCAGTCTATTACAACTGATTGTCCAAATATGATAGCTTGAAGGGCCCTGCAAAACAGGTATATTTATTTGCATGATGTAGTATTATGAAACAATCAAATTCATGGCCTGCTGATTACCACATACTAACTTTAAATAAATAAGATATTAAAGATACTTACCTGTAGTTATCAAACTGGTTTATTGACTGATCCCTGATTCGCAGAAACAATGTCTGATGTTGTATGCCATAAAGAAGGTCATCTTCATTTTCTTTGCTATCTTCAGGTTTTATCACTGGGTGTTCCATTCTTTTAGCTTCTTTTTTAGCCTATAATAAACAAAAGTTGTAAAGATCTACTAACATTACTGTACACCAATATTTTTATGTACAATGGTACCGTAAAACGGGGTGAATAGGGATGTAGGGGTGAATCGGGACGAAACTTTAAAAGGGATTTTCACATTGAAATAATATACAGCCTTGGCCAAAAGTATTGAGCACCCATGATATCTTTCAGTTTTATGCGGAGTATCAAATAGAAATAAAACAAAACGTTTTATATGGGTTTATTTTACTATTTATTAATAGAAAATTAATATTTTGTGGGTCCACCCTTTGCCTTAATTACGGCAGAAATTCTTTTTGGTAAAGAGTTAACAAGTTTTTTACAGTCGTCAACAGTAATCGAGTTCCATTCTAGGCGCAGGCAGCGTTTTAAATCTTCTTTGTTGTTAATTGTGTGGCGCCTAACCCTGCGCTTTAATAAACCCCATAAATGTTCTATGGGGTTCAGATCTGGAGACTGAGCTGGCCAGTCAAGCAGTTCCGTGTTATTTTCCCGAAACCATCTCATAGTGCGTGCAGATTTGTGGCATGGCGCGTTATCCTGCTGGAATTTGACACCATCCATATTCGTGTCGCCAAAAAGTTTCGTGAATGAAGGCAGTAATGCAGTTTCTAGTACATTTATGTACTTAGTAGAGTCCATGCGACCCTCACACACGAACAATTCGCCAACTCCAGAATCGGTCATGCAACCCCAGACCATTATGCTGCCTTCACCGTGTTTAACGGTTGGGATCACACACTCTGGCTTAAATTCTTCGCCCACACGGCGACGCACAAAGGTCACACCAGGTGTACCAAAAATCTGCAATAAAGAGAAAAATATTGAGTTCCGTAAAACTAAAATAAATTCAATTATGCGTTTGGTTTTTAAAACATTTTATAAAATTGTATCAGGGCATTAAATTGACTTACTCACCTCAAAGTTTGATTCGTCTGACCAAACAACATTTGACCAATCTTCAGCGGTGAAAGTTCGGTGTTTTAAAGCCCATTTCAATCGAGCTTTTTTGTTGTTATCGGAGAGCCATGGCTTCTTCCTAGCTTTACAGCCTTTCAGACCAGCTTCTTGAAGTCTTCTGCGAGTAGTTCGAGCAGAAATTGGCTTCTTAATTTGTTCCGACAACTCAGCAGCGAGCTCTGAAGATGTTTTTTTCCTATTTCTTAACGACTCTCTCAGTAACTGACGATCTTGACGGTCTGTGGTGATGCGTTTGCGCCCGGTTCTCGGTCTATTTTCATGTGATCCGGTAGTAGAGAATCGCTGAATAGCATATTGCACGGATCGGCGCGAACATTTCACAGTTTTAGAAATCTCTACTTGTGATTTCCCTTGCTCATACAGAAGCTGTATCTGCACACGTTTTTCTAAAGAAAGTTCGTTTTGTTTTGGCATATTGCAACGATAACACTTAAAACTTCTGAAATAAAATACAAAAGGCGCACTAGATCACTGGATGTGTTCACAACGAGCGATGGTAGCGAACTGATAAATAAATACAAAAATTGTAAAAAACACATTTTATTGCACCCAGGTGTTTTATTGCTAGCTGTGCGGTGTGGGTCATTGTTTAAACCTTTGTAGATGGCCGACAAAAGAATTCTTCAACAATAGATTTGGTTTACTCCCATACTTTCCGTGAACGAGCGAAATTTGTAAGGTGCTCAATACTTTTGGCCAAGGCTGTAGTTTGTTACCAAATAGGACTCTAATGTTTACCGTACCAACTATAATTAACAATTAATTAGTGTCCTGGTTGGTAACAAACTATATTATTTCAATGTTAAAATCCATTTTAACCTATTCAATGCAGCAGCAAATTTTGCTCTCACTAGTCAGATGCGGCTCGTTTTTAACGTAAACGCCAATCGGCGTGAGCCGCACTTGATGAATAAAAAATAACACGCCAATCGGCGTTTTCAGCACTTTGTTATGAATTAAACTACTTATATCAGGCATTTCACTTATAAATTACATGCACATTTGTCTATGTTTTATTATTATATCTTTAGATTTGGGTAAAATATAAACGACTACATCACGCCGATTGGCGTGGTCCGAATCTGAGTATGAAAAAATAATACGCCTATCGGCGTGCGCCGCATTGAATGGGTTAAAGTTTCGTCCCTATTCACCCCTGCATCCCTATTCACCCCGTTTCATGGTAAGGTTTGACATTTCTGTTTAACACATATAATGCCACTGCATTAAAACAATGAAAAATCTATTGTTTTATGTGGAGTTGGCACCAAAAGACTTCGTATTACGTATTATTTACCTTGAAATTCTCCTTAGATTTTTCAGTTTTAAACAAATATCTAAGGTAACTAGCACGTTGGTTTTTTGTTGATAGGTCTAATAAATGTTGCCACTGGTCCTTGTTTATGTAGTTCGGTGCATGTCGGCCATCCTGGCGCATCACCTCAACTTCGAGCATTAAAATTCGGAGCTTCTTCTCGAGTTCAACTTCGCCTTTACTTAAATCTTCTACTATTAGATCTGTGAAGTTTTGCATTTAAAAAATGTTTGAGTTGAGTAACATAAAGAGTAGGTAGATACATTCATAATATGATACCAGTGTGCATTACAATCATTACCTGTATCATCTGTTTGGGATAAATAACATCGCGGTTGTCCAAAAGTAAGTTGATTTATGTTCAATATTCTTTGAATAGGTACTGCTTTGTTTCGATTTTGACGAACAACTGATAAAGCTGTTCTAATACAATGCATCATTTTAATTTACTTTCAATGAATTCCAGGGTGTTAATTATTACTGATTTTAATAAAAACCAATGCCGGTGCAGTCTCAAGTTAAACGAGGTTATCTAAATTTTGAAATCAAAATGACATTGACATCTTGCCTTTGCCTGATCTTGCTTCGAGTATCTCTATGTAGTCTGTGGTAATATTCGTAGGAGGAGATCGCAAAGCAGTGTTGCCATTCATAGCATACCATAGTATCCGTAGTAGATGGCGGTAGATGGTACATACATACATACATACAAGAGACAGGTAACTTGCCGCAAGCTTCCTTTGATTTTTGCACAAAACCCGATACGATCGGATCGCCAGCATGCACAACATGCTTGCTTGCAAGCCCACCACAATACCAGCCAAGTCTAATGCCATATCCAAAATCAGTTTGCCTACCCTTTTCCCAACAATGTTGGAGTCGGCTTCCAATCTAACCGGATCCACACGTTTGAAATTATTTATGATGGTTTGTCGAGGTTTACTTCGTCGAGATTGAGGGATACTTCTATTTTGTTCAAACTTTAATAGCTTGATTGGTATCGAGTGCATTTATATCTATTCAAATAACAAAAACCGGCCAAGTGCATGTCGCACCACGAACAGTGAAGGGTTCCGTAGTTGTGATGAATTTATCACAAGAACAAACTTAACATTGTAGTTGAAAAACATGTTCTCTCATACATTCCAACTGCAAATGTAAGTTGGTCATATACAGGGTGTTTGGTGCATCGTGTGCCAAATTGAAATGGTCGACTGGGGGGGTCATCTGCTATCCTTTCAGACCCCTAAACACTATTCATGCCCTGTCGATTTTTTTTCATCGACTTTTTATTATTTTATTTAAAAAATACCCAAATTTTACATTCAAATACAATTTTAAAAAAAAGTATAAGTCGTAGACTATGAATTTTAATTTTGTTTAGATGTGTATTGTATGACAGTATTTTTGATATCAAAATTAGTGACATTAGCCATCTAGTTTTTTTTTAATTTACTCGCAAAGTTTCGGACTTCAATTAAAGATGTCCATGTTAGAGCTATTTACATGGCTATAAAAAAAAAACCAAAAGCGACCGGGATCTTCGAACTCCCTCAAAAATTCTCTAGTCTATCCTCAATCAAAGAAAAAATCAAAGATTTTTATGCATGTGGCACATCACTAGCAAGAGCTAGTGATGTGCCACATGCATAAAAATCTTTTTACAACTTTGTGAATTCGCTAGAATTGTGAATCGAGTCACAAAATACTAAATTCCAAATTCTAAAGAAAAAAAGTCTTTTTGCGTAATTGTTAATTGAGACACAGGCAAAATTTGTTTTCTCACTCTCGCAAAGTAAAATCTATCTTCTATCTCTTTCTTGCATAGCGTAAACTAGTTTGAACAAACGACGAACTGCCGCCGACGCCGTTAATCCGTCATAATTTTAGTCGAGACATCACTGCCTCTGCTACCTGATGTGTGTGCTTAGTTCACCGTACTCCGCGTTTTTTTCATTTTGTTACTTTGTTTTGTTGGTTTTTGTTACGTTTTAACTTTTGGTGTTTGTTACGTATGGTGGCCGGGCATCGACGAGGCGGTGGAGCGCGAGTGTCGCGCGTGCACCGTGTGCGCCGCGTACGCGGACGACCCGCCACGCGCCTCCCCCCGCCCTTGGCCCTGGCCCGCCAGGCCGTGGTCTCGGCTGCATCTAGACTTTATGGGGCCTATAAAACTAGCTTAGTTATAGTAGACTCAACATCCAAGTGGCTGGAGGTATTTCAAGTTCCCAGTACTGCAGCGAGTCATACGATGATGAGGTTGCGCGAGCTGTGGAGTAGGTGGGGAATCTCCAGGCAGATAGTGACGGATAATGGACCGCCGTTCACTAGTAGTGAATTTGCCCAATTCATACAAAGTGACGGTATCCAGCATATATTTACAGCCCCCTATCATCCCTCATCCAATGGGGCCGCGGAAAATGCAGTTAAGACTTTAAAAAGGGTTATTAAAAAAGCTAATTTAGATAATAACAGTGTAGAACAGGCTCTGAACACATTTCTATTATATTATAGGAATACCGAACACTGCACTACGGGAATAAGCCCATCAGTCGCACTTATAGGAAGACGGTTGCGAACCAAGTTGGACGTGCTAAAACCCGATGTGGAAGTTAGAATACAAAAAGTGCAGCAAGGGCAGGTTGATAGTGCGGGAGGGATGGAAAGGAGGGTGGAAGTAGAAGACGACATTTGGTATCGACAATATCTAAAGGGGGAGAAATGGCTGCCCGGTACTATAGTTAACTTGACAGGGCCAAGCAATTATAAGGTACTAGACAGTAACGGTAAACAAGTACATATGCATATCGATCAGCTTAGGCGAAGGACTAGGAGTTCGCTAGTGGTCCCCACAGATTGGTCACGTCCACCAGAAGCTTCAGCTCCTACGTCGCCCCTCGAAGGCGGGTCGGAGCGGCCGGAGGTCTCGGTGGCATCGTCGTCGCCTGCGCGGGAGCCTGCGTCGTCACCGCCTCAGAAAAACGATCAGACCGATCAAGATACAGTGGCAGAAGTGTTTTCGACGCCACCGTCTATACCTGTACCGCCCCAGTCTCGCCCCATTAGGAAATGTAGGTTTAGTAAAGATGTTAATTATAAGATTTAATTAAGGATTTAGTTAAGTATTTAATTGTTAAATGTACGTTAAGTATTTAGTTAAGTATAAGTTATGTTATCAGTATATAGAGTAAGCTAGTTATTGTAATTATTAAGTTAGTCACTTGTAGTTAATTAGTGGTGGAGGGATGTAATATAGGTAGATGAATATATATATTTTATATGATTGTAAGTCAGGTAGGTCGGGCGCCGGCCGCCGCCGGCAGTCCGCAATATACGAGCTAAGCGACTACACACCTTTTATTTACTCCACCGAACGAACATCACAGTGTTATTGTTAAACTTTGTTGACTTTTTGTTGTTGCAATGGCGACGTTTTCTAACGAAGAATATGCTGACATCATGATGGCTTATGGAGCCGCCCATGGTGTCGCTCGTGCAACGCAACGACTTAACCAGGAACGCTTTCCTGGTAGACGATTACCTGGCCGCAGAGTCTTCCAAGACACATACCGACGCATACGCGAGACTGGCAGTGTCACTTTTCATGAACCAAGGGGCCATATTGTGCGACATAATGTTGAAGTGGACGAGAGAATACTGGCACTTTTTGAGGAAGACCCTACAAGAAGTATTAGAAATGTGGCAGCACATCTTGATATTTCAATATGGAAAGTGTGGAAAGTTCTTCAGCAAAACGAAAAGCATCCATTCCATTACACTCCGGTGCAAGGTACGTAATTTTAAACTAACTTTAAACCCGTACACGCTTTGTTTGACGATGCCTTTGTTTAGCAGGTAATGGGTATAGTATGACGTCACTTCCAGGTAGTGAATCATTTAGCCCATACAGGCGGTCCTTAAAAATCTTATTGTGCAATTATTTACTGCCCAACAGAAATTTAAAAGATTTCTTTGTTTGTAGGTCTTGAGGGTGGCGACTTTGAGAGACGAGTGGAATTCTGTCGCTTTATGTTACACACGGATGTGGATGATCCTAATTTTTTAAAAAGAATACTGTGGACGGATGAATCCAAATTTACCAAAAAAGGAATTCTCAATCTTCACAATCTGCACCACTGGACAAACAAAACGGAAAACCCACGTGTTAAAAGACAGAAATCATTTCAAAGGAGGTTTAGTGTAAACGTTTGGGCAGGAGTGATTGGGAATCAGATAGTTGGACCGCATTACCTGCCCGATAACCTCAATGGCGAATCTAACTATTTGGAGTTCCTTCAAAATGACCTGCACGAATTAGTGTCTGAGGTGCCCATATTTAATGAAAATGTGCCCAAAGTATTCCAGCATGACGGCTGTCCCGCGCATTGGAGTTTGACTGTGAGGGAATATCTCGACGATGTGTTCCCCAATGCGTGGATTGGTCGCGATGGCCCTATTGCATGGCCGGCACGTTCCCCAGACCTAACTCCGCTAGACTTTTATGTCTGGGGACGTGCCAAAGAGCTGGTATACGCCACGGAGGTTCCGACTAGAGAAAATTAAGGAGGAAATGCGACTTCGTACAACAACTGTGGAAATACGAAATAGATGTCGGGCCTGCATTCGTAATAGAGGCCAACAATTTGAGCAGAATATGTGAAAAATAAATAAATATTAACAATGCTTTTTTTTTAAATTTCTATTAACCCCCCCTCCCCCAGAGTGATACGAGACAGATTTTAACCTTATAAGAGTGAGATAACAGATTTAAAAAGTATTTCAGGTA
Source organism: Fissipunctia ypsillon (assembly GCA_947568875.1). Taxonomy (NCBI): domain Eukaryota; kingdom Metazoa; phylum Arthropoda; class Insecta; order Lepidoptera; family Noctuidae; genus Fissipunctia; species Fissipunctia ypsillon. The sequence goes on along the minus strand of OX387644.1, from coordinate 18,259,406 downwards.
TCATTTAAGCAAGAATATTTTTTTTAATCATAATTTGGAATTGTAGTATTTTGTGACTCGATTCACAATTCTAGCGAATTAATATAATATATATATAATAATATAATATAATATAATATAATATAATATAATATAATATAATATAATATAATATAATATAATATAATATAATATAATATAATATATCGTTTATTTAGAAAACAGGGCACATTTACATTAAAATATTTTACAAACAATTTTTACAGAACACAGTTGCTGATTTCACAAAGTTGTAAAAAGATTTTTATGGCATGTGGCACATCACTAGCAAGAGGATAGACTAAAGAATTTTTGAGGGAGTTCGAAGATCCCGGTCGCTTTTAGTTTTTTTTTTATAGCCATGTAAATAGCTGTAACATGGACAGCTTTAATTGAAGTCTGAAACTTTGCGAGTAAATTAAAAAAAAACTAGATGGCTAATTTCACTAATTTTGAATTTAAAAGTACTTTAATACAATACACATCTAAATGAAATTAAAATTCAGTCTACGACTTATACTTCTTTTTTAATTTGTATTTGAAAGTAAAATTTGGGTATTATTTTAATAAAACAATAAAAAGTTGATGAAAAATAATCCATAGGGCATGAGAAGTGTTTAGGGGTCTAAAAGGATAGCAAATGACAATTGAAATGGTCGACTGGGGAGTCGACCATTTCAATTTGGAACACGATGCACCAAACACCCTGTGTTACTCGTAAACTTTTTTAGCCTACTTAGCTGTGATAGTTTTCCTTTTAATTTCGTTATATATACTACTCCCGTCAATTTTTTCAGATTTCCAAAACTAACCGTTTAGCTAGCGAAAATTAGCACTTAGTATTTCAGAAACGGATCCCCTAATCGAAAAATTGTTTTCACAAACCCGCAATATTTTTGAAACACCTATCCAACAACACCCCATACCATGGGATAAACTAGAAAAAAAAACATTCCCACCTGTACAGGAGGTACCCTATAATTTTTTTTCATTTTACCACTTTATCGGCGTATATTATGCCAAATTATAGCATCTAGTCTCAGATCAACAAAAAAAGGAAGATGGAGCGCCGCGAACATCAAAAGTGAAGCCACCTTTTTATCTATGTGTGAATCGAAGGGTTGCCATCTGTTGTTGTTATTTTAATAAAAAAAACGATGTTATTTTAAGTACTTACAAGTGAAAAGTGATTCCGTGAGACATTTTATGGGATTAACTATTGTTTTTACAACTTTTCATTATACAGGAAAACATAATTCTATTTTTAAAACTATATTACCTAGACGACGACTCGTCACGTTCTATGAGCGGTGAGCATGGTTTTAGTTGTATTTGTGTGCGTGAGCGTGTATTTTACTTGCAGGAGCACGGTTTTGTGGCTTCACTTTTGATGTTCGCAGCGCGCCATCTTCCTTTTTTTGTTGATCTGAGCTTCTAGTACTAAGAGTCTCTGAGCTAACCTGCGGACGGACGGACGGACAGACATAGCGAAACTATAAGGGTTCCATGTTGACTACGGAACCATAAAAAATTTTGTTTAAATAACTGGCACTATGTTTTCTTTGATGACACACACGTCACACACTGACAAAGTGACAATTTATGATATGACTTGACACTGACACTAGTGACGCTCTTAAAAATTTCTAAGTTAGCAGGCAGAAAATTTTCGAAACGTGCTGGACGTGCTGGTAGGTTATGTGCACATAAGTGAAATTATTATTTCCTTTATTACAATAAATACATATAAATTATATTTTTAAATATTAGAATATAAATATTATAAAAAAATAGTAGCCCACCGGTATCGGGAACAGGGTCCAAGCTACCGGCGGTCAGGGCTCCAGAGAGAGGAACCTCCTAACAATGCGAGCCGTGTCCAGAAGTACCGCTTTCTGAATCAAGCCCTTAATCCAGCTGCCCAACGAGAGCCTCCTTAGGTGTTGGTCGAGGGTCTTGGCAATTAAGCCATTGGCTGATACGACTATCGGCACAATGATCGCTGAGTCCACATCCCACATGTCGACAACCTCGCGGGCCAAGTCAAGATACTTGATTTGTTTATCTTTCTCGGCTTTCACGAGGTTCCCGTCATGCGGGACAGTTACGTCAATTATCATTGCGCGCCGCTCTATTCGATCCACCACCACTATATCAGGCTTATTGGCAACAATAGTCCTGTCAGTGATGATGGATCGATCCCAGTACAATGTGATATGTCCATTTTCGAGAACTGGGTCGGGCACATACCTGTAGTACGGCATAAGTGAAACAAGTGTTATTTCATGAGAATGAGGTTGATTGGCATTTAAAATGTATTTGAATTGAATATTGTTTATTTTAGATCCACATTTTTTGTCCATGATGGCAATTTCATCTATATTACGGCGTACTTTAATAAATGGGACGCTGTATTCTGCCGCTACTCTCAGATTTGCTTCAAGCCAACCTGAAAAAAAAGTATTCTTCGATGTAACTGCTGATGGGGAGCCCCTGGGGCGCATAGTGATCAAACTGGAGACTGATCTGGTCCCAAAAACTTCAGAGAATTTTAGGGCCCTGTGCACTGGCGAAAAGGGATTTGGGTATAAAGGTTCTTCATTCCACAGAATCATTCCTTCCTTTATGTGCCAAGGAGGCGATTTTACCAACCATAACGGTACTGGTGGAAAATCCATTTATGGTCGTGTTTTCCAAGACGAAAACTTCAAGCTGAAGCATACTGGCCCTGGAACCTTATCAATGGCTAATGCAGGCCCCAATACGAATGGATCTCAGTTCTTTATCACCACTGCTCCAACACCCTGGCTTGACAAAAAGCATGTTGTATTTGGTTCTGTGGTAGAGGGTATGGATGTTGTAAGTAAAATGGAAGGTCTTGGATCTAAAAGTGGCAAGCCCACTAAGAAAGTTGTGATTTCTGAATGTGGTGAGTTGGACTAATTACACCTTCAATATTTATAATAAGTATAGTTTTTGTAGTACAACCATTAATGTAGTGTAGATAAGTGCAATGTATGTAATTTGTTCAGTAGAATATTGTAGATATTTATGTAAAATGCTGTGTAGGTTTTCATTGTTATCACCTTCCTCTGTAGGTTTAAAAGGCTGAATTCCAAAGTAGATTTGTCTTTCTAGAAAATGGTTTCTAGGTTTTACTAAATCAGTTAATATTGTACACAGGTGACTATCATGAAGAAATTTCTATTGAAAAAGCAGTTCAGTGATTGTTGAATTACTATGTCTTAAATTCAACTTAATGTTTGTTAAATTTTTTGTGTTATGTCAGAGGAAAAATAAAATATGTTTTAAAATAAGTATGCAATTTTATTAATCACTAAATGCAACAAATTAGTTTAGGAGTTGCTATTATCAAACTTGTCTGGGTGATTGACATAACAACTTATTCAAATACATCTAAGTCAGTATCAATATCAAGTCTTACAATCTATTGTAGTAATAAGGCATTTTTTCGTTAAAACACTCTCTTTCATATCAAACTATTAACCTCTCTTAACAATATGTGACAAAAATTTACATAGACAACATTCCTGTCTTTTACTTCATTATCTGAGATAAATATATTGCTTTTAAAATACATGTTCATTTATATTTAAATGATATAGTTAATAATTGAGTTCTTAATCCAGCAGCCCAAGAATTGACATTTTTTACACCTCAATAATAGTATTTTAAATAAGTATTGAAATTCATTTACAAGTATGATCATTTATGGGTTATAATAGACAACTTGATTTTAATCAACTAAGACAGTTATAACTGTTATAGATTTACTAAATTAATACTATATGCTAAATATTAGCTGTCCAAAACATACAATTATAAGAGACTCAGAATTGGCAGGGTATGAAAGTTTTTGGACCTTGAGTAGCATGCATAGAACCATTAATTGCACTAAATTCCGTAAAATAGGATCACAATACATAATAAAATTACTAGAAATAAATATTTACAAAAATTAAAGATGCATTCAAAATAATGATTGTTGTCAATTATTCACATTTGGTTGCAGAATTCATTCCCATCCATTGAGATCATAACTAATGTTTTTTTTTATTCAAAGATGTAACATACCCACCCTATAGCAATTTTGGTGATTTGTGCTTGTGTTTTATTCATTTTTAAGTTATAGTTAGAGGAATGTTAACAGTAACATATTACAGACAAAGACATTATAAATTAGAAGATAATATAGTAGGCAAGCTTAGGAGCACCATTATAGAAATTAATAACAGCTTTGTGCAGATATAAAGGTGTAGTAAAATGAGTGCATTTCAAAATGTGTGGCAATATTCTCTTGATTTCTAGCATTTTATAATTATTTTTTCCATGTGGGTGTTCATATTTTTGCTCTTTTCAATCTAAGTGGTCTCTATTTACTAAATTTCGAACATTGGTGAAGTTCAACAGTCTGTAAATTATTTGCACTACTGTAAGAATATACACAAACAACAAATATAATCAGCGACTTTTTACATAGCAATATTAGAATGATAAAAGTATATGCATCAAATTGAATTCATATCAATGATCTTGAATTTTAAGTACAACAAAAACTAGTTTTCGTTTTTATAAAGATTAAATAATAATTATGCATCTTTAAAATAGAAAAAAAAGTTAACAATTTTAATTTAACTAATTACATTAAATATAAAAACTAAAGTAAAAATAGGAGTGATGCGAGTATTTTAAATGTTAAAACAACAGTCAGTTATCACACTACTTGATTCATGAAACATTACATTGATTCTACGTGTTGTAGCTTGCAGCTTCAATTAAGTCATTACTAGAACACTAGTTACCTGCAGAAGCGACAGTATTTTTTTTTTCCATTAATAATTATATGAAAGCTTCAAAACTACAGTTAAGATATGATTTGAAATCACTCATAATTTGTTTTCTATTTGCTAAATTTAGAATAAGTGTAGTTCATTTTTAACTTAATCATGTTCATTATGTTTATCACTCTGCACTCTGTCGTGCACAGCAGTAAAAGTAATATTTTACACTCGTTCGTATCACTCAACTGAGATTCAGTCCTGAAACTAAAATGTACCGATTCGGCCCTATCTCTCTCACACGCATGGGTCCAATCGAGTCGACGCCAGATGATCCACGCTTCGACCTTTCTGCATCTGTAAGCTAAGCTCATTGGGTTCCATCGTGAGGTGATGTGAGGAGGTCCGCTTGTGCTTGGTCTCCGGCAGCTTGCAGTCCTTGGATCTCGTCCTGCGGTGGCGCAGCACGCCGGCGCCGTCGATGAGGCGCTTGCTCTCCTCGTCCGCGGCGCGCGCCAGCGGCAGCGCCGTGAGGTCGAGGCTCTCCATGCTCTTGAGCGCCAGGTGTTTGAGCTGCTCGAGGCTGAGCTCGCGCGAGTCGGAGCGCGAGTGCACTTTGAAGTCTCGCGAGCCGCTGCGAGAGTGCGCCTCACGAGGCAGGTCGCGCGACGCGGAGCGCGGGAAGGCGTCACGGCGCGAGTCGCGGGAGTCGCGCGAGTCGCTGCGCACGGCGCGGCTGCGCTCGGGCTCGTCGAGCGAGTGCTGGCGCGCGCGCGGCTCCAGCTGGATGGTCTTGGAGTCGTTGCGTAGGTGGCGCGACGCGACCAGCACGCGCGAGTTCTTGCCGGCGGGGCGCGTCTGCGAGTCCTGCGAGTACTGCGACTCGGTGCGCTGCAGGCGCGCGCGCGCGTCGAGCGCGTCGCCCGCGCCGCTCGGCGGCTCCAGGGGCGTCGTGGTGGCCGAGCTCACGCCTGACATCACACCCGACCGGAAGCCACTTGCGTTGTCCGCAGATGGAAGTTCCTCGAAAACTGTAAACAAATACTTTATAAGTAACATTTAACCGCATTACATTTTTGAAGAACAAGATCAAAGTTAGTCATACGTTTGTCGAGACTGATGATGGAGCCGGCGATGTCTTTGTGCGGGTCGAGCGGCGGCGCGGTCTCGAGGTGTCGCCGACGTCGCACCAGCCACCAGTCGGCCATGAATATACCCAGCGCCACTATCTTGATACCGCCGCACAGACCCACGTATCTGTACAAACAGATTCAATTTATATAACGATACAGACGAGATTGTGTTGTAATGTGTGATGTTATGGTATAATAAGGAAAATAAAATAGTAATGACCATTATGTTAACTTCATATTAATGAGAATAATTTAATTGTAACGCTAAAGAAAATGATTAAAGTATTTTATAATTTCGTACAAATTCTGTTACAGTTTTTAATTTATCTTTGCCTATCTGGACACTGAAACTGGCCCTAACTTTTAAAGAAGGAAGCTGTTCTTAACGATTACAATGCCGTTTAGACCAACGAAATACAATCTGACGTATGTAGTACCTGTATCTGAACTGTTCGATATCATATAGAAGACAGCGACCCCCCTTCTCTCCACTGCAGGACTGTTTCCACAGCAGACACGTCGAGTCGATGAGGTTCCCGAACACGATCGGCGCGGGGATGTACCCGAACAGACGGAATATCACGAACTGCATGCCGAGTGCGAACGAACGCTCTTCTTCGCTCACCGATCTGTAAAAAATAAAACACGTTGTTTTTAATAATTTGTGGCTCGTGGATAAATAATAACAACACCGGTCGATAATCAAAGTTATGCACCGCTGGTCGAAGTCGATCCGTGGATGGGTGACCATCCATTGCATATCAAGACCCCTTTGTGCCTCGGAAAGCACGTTAAGCAGTTGGTCCCGGCTGTCATGACATTTCACAAAACAAATTGCAAAAATGTTTACCAACAACACCCCCCAGTCGACATCATTCGAGCGCCAAACAATCCTTGAAGCAGTGTTTATGGTATAAAACAAGCTCCAAGCAAAAAAAAATCAACATACCTCAGCACAATCATAAGCAGCGGCATCTGCGTGACCGCAACGACGAAGGTCATGAAGAACAGCAGGACGAGGAAGGGGAAGATGGTGGTGCAGGGCGGGTTGCAGGCGCCCGCCGTGGCCACCGGCACCACCGTCACCTCTGAGTACTCGCCGCGCAGCGCCGCTGCGCCCGGGACCAGTGCGCCCGCCGCGCCCAGCACGCCCGCCATGCTCTCGCGACTGTTCTCGTGCACGCCTGGTGAGGTACTTTGTTATTAGAGGGAGATTATGATAAAATGTTAAATGATATATATTTCTGTAAATTGGTTAAAAAAAACACTTACACGTCAAAAATAAATTTAAAAAAAGAAATTAGTTCCATGTTAACTATCCGAATACTCAGAGAAAGACCGGAACAAGCTCAGAGATCAGTCTCTTAAAGTCCAGATATAATCTCTCAGCCATATCTATCTATCTTGTTGAGGACTATTCAGATTACTGTCTGAGATGGTCTTTTGAAGAAAGAACCACACAGCGAGTACAGTACCGAACCTTATATTAACAGATAATGCAATGAATAAAAGCTGCTCTAGACCGTATTAAATGACGTACGTGTTGTAGTGGCGATACTTGAAAACACCTTTATTTTATTTTATTTGGATAACTAGCTGTGCCCCGTGACTTCGTTCGCGTGGAAATCGTAAGATACACAGTATACTAAAACTTATATATAAAAAAACACTACAAAGCGAAAAATACCTTGAATTAATTAATAAGTTTTTCTTTTCCACTTTTTAGTTGTGGTACCTACACCCCACCCGAATTCAAATACTTACCACTACTTGCTAAGTAAATAACAGTGACAGGAAATTATTATAACATCATCAACATACAATAAATGGAACCTAATACTTAGTACTGAAGCTAACTCAAAAACCACTCATCAGAATTTGAACAAATTTATATGCCACCACAGGATATCCTTTCAAATGAAAACTTTGCGAAACGGAAAATATATACCTAGTCTTGCCATAAATACTGAAACAAAGAAAAAAGAATTCTATTGCAAATAACATTTATTACTTTTACAGTGTGTTAGTTTAATACATAAATATAAAACAATTTAAAATATAAAAAGATTATTCGAAGTAGTCTCCATTGGCTGCAATACAGTCCTTTAAACGTTGAGGCCAGTTATCAATAGAAGCACGCACTCTTTCCATGGGAAAATTCTTCACTGCCAATCGTACGGATTGTTGTGGGGACTCCAAATTATCATGGCGTTTAGAGCAAGCCGTACTCTATAAAACTGACCATAAATCATAATCCAGCGGATTAAGATCGGGACTAGACGACGGCCAGTCTTCAGCTCTGATGAAGTCCGAAACGTTCGGTTCCAACCAAGACTGCGTAGACCGAGCTTTATGACCCGGCGCCGAGTCTTGCTGGAAGGACCATTCTTGGTTATTGAACATGGTGTTGTTAAGGGGCTTCACTACCTTCTCAAGAATGGTATCTTGATACACTTGTGCCGATGTTTTTCACAAAAGTATGACTCAGTCACTCCTTCATAGGTAATACCCCACCAAACCATCACTGAAGTCGGATAGTGCCCACGTTGCACTCTGTCGACTAATTGGGAAGCTTCCTTAGAGCTTTGAGCATAAATACGGTCATTTTGTTTGTTAAAATGTTGCTCAATTGTAAAAATTTTCTCATCCGTAAACTAAATTTTTCTGTGACCTCCCTTTGCGTACCGCTTCAGTAGTTGTTTCGATTTTACCACCCTACTCTTTTTTAAATTATCAGTTAAGAAATGACCAGTACGTCTCTTACCTATAGGCTGCAAGTCCTAAGTCATCTTTTAAAATACGCGACATGGTTCTAGGTGCTATCTTCATCTCCCAAGATAAAATCTTTTGCTTTCGGACAGGATTTCTTCGAATTCTTTCCCTTACTGCTTTGACCACCTGTTTCGTACGAACACTACGTGGACGGCCAGATCTTTTTCTGTCACAAACAGAGGAGGTCTCATTGTACCTATTAATAGCCCGGTACACAAACATTTTACTAATACCAAGCGTATGGAAAGTTTTAAAAATTGCATTTGGCTCCATACCTACTTTGTGTAATGCAATCACAGCGATTCGGTTCTCTTTATCACCCACTCCATTTTAATATCGCAAAATATTGTACAATGTATTGGCGCCAAAATGAGAAAAGTCAATGAACAATCATATAAAAATGACAGATTCCAAATTCAAACGTACCTAATATTTTGTTTATTTTTAATTGTAACTATTTATGGCCAGACTAAGTATATAACGAATACTAGAAAAGTTAACTAACCTTTTTCTCAGGTAGGAACTCAGTCACACTGTAGTACGTTTTATCTATCAAAAAATTACGTAGTCTATTCTTAAATAGCAAAGCATTGAAATCTTTCTTTTTTATGTATGTATATGTCGCGCTAAGTCGTGTCAGAAGTTTGGAAGGCGTAGTTTTATCAGGTTTGGACGTTGTCGCCAACAAATTATTAAATTAACCACACGACGACAGATCGTTGAGGAAATCTGTCTTCTGACAATCAAGGCCACACATAACATACAACTCAAGTAGCGCGATTTGAAGCATATTACCATTAAAATCATGTATAGCCAAAGTGCATTTCATGACAATTCCAATAAGCCCAAACACGGCTAGTATACATATTTGGTTTATTACGGAGTTCCGGTGCCTACCTTCCGGCTTCATTATCAGATCAGGTCGTTGGTACCAGTTTCATCAGACCCATTTATTTAAATTTGCTTCGTCATAGTCGCTTAATTATCTTAATCAAGATATCTTATCGCTACCCGTGAAATACATTGAGGAGTTCTCGTGGCCATCTGTGGTCTTCTTCGTCAGTACCACTTCACCAAATGATACTTTCTGAATGCAAATGCTTGACTTGTTGATGAAAATATCAAAATCGCTATGTGTATGCCTATAATATTTGAGGAGTTCCCTCAATTCCTCATGGATCCTATCATCAGAACTGGATTTTGATAAAAATGGGACCAATTTCTATGCCCATTCAAATCAAAAAAGAAATTTCCAAATCGGTTTATAAATGACGGAGTACGGAGGTAACAAACATAAAAAAAAAAATACAACTTCCTCCCTTTTTTTGAAGTAGTTAAAAATTACAGCCATATTTTAATAAAACTACTCCCTCGTCCCCCCGACCTGCCACGTTGCACCGCCCGGGGCGCCCATAACTTCGTTTCGCTTAGTGTTCTTTCTGACTTTTTTCATTTTGCTCGGCTCCTAAGGGTCGGAGTGTGTTGTTAAATAGCCTATAACTATACTCGGGAATTGGGCTACCAAATGCAAAAAAAAAAATTCAAATTCGACTTTGTTCACAATTTCATGGGTTTTAATTTTTTGCGCGGAACCCTAATTATTTTTCTAAAATAAAAGTAGCCTAAGTTACTCGCCGTAACATCAGCTATCTTCCAGTGAAAGTCCCGTCAAAATCGGTCCAGCCGTTTCGGAGATTAGCCGGAACAAAGAGACAGACAGACAAAAATGTTTAAAATTGCTTTTCTGTTATAAGTACTGTATATACGTTTGCATTTAGTAAAAAGTTGTTATTTTGACATTACAAACAGACACTTCAATTTTATTTATTTGTATAGATAAACAGTTACAACACAGTACATAAAACATAGCATTGACAAATTTTAAGAAGCAATGTTGCAGCCCCTCGCAGATTAAACATAAAATAATAATCAGTAGATACATTTAAAAAACCGGCCAAGAGCGTGTCGGACCACGAACAGTGAAGGGTTCCGTAGTTGTGATGAATTTATCCCAAAACAAACTTAACATTGTAGTTGATAAACATGTTCTCCTATACATCGATATACGTCACGGTCAGTTCTCCAACTGCAAATGTAAGTTTGTAATCGCAAAAAAACTTATTTTTAGAGCTCCAATGGACTGTAGACCCCCGTATTTGTTATTAATTTCAATTTGATACCGCCTTGCGTTCCTGAGAAAATGGGTATTCACAGACTGACGGATAGACGGACAACGAAGTGATCCTATAAGAAGGGTTCCGTTTTTTCCTTTTGAGGCACGGAACCCTAAAAATAATTAAATCAGTTATGGAGCTAGCTTTAGCTTAACTAAAGTTAACTCACATGCACAGTTAGTGAAGTTGGAGCGCGAGGAGAAGGCGGCGCAGCCCGCATGGCAGGGCGAGAAGTACGTGAGGCCGTTGTTGCCGCACACCGGCTCCATGTCCGTCTCAGTACACAGGCAGTTGAAGTTGCACGCCGCTGTCAGGTTCACCTTGAACGGCTCCAGGTTTCTGGACAAGTAATGGCACATTATAAACACCTATAGTCTTGATAATCCAAACTATCAGTTTTAAGTATAATTTCTTAATTGTACCGGTAGCCTTTTTGTACTGAAGCCTGGTGTCTTAAAAGCCAACTGGTAATCACAGGAAAGCATCTATTAGATACTCATAATATTTAATTTTTGCGTTTGTTAGTCTGCTATCAGCCATCACCAGAAGATCGATTTGTAAAACGATTCAACAGAGAGTTTAATGTGAGAATGTTTAGCCGAAATTTGTCAAAAATAATACATACGTGTGATTAGTATAAGGTATGGTGGTCCCAGCCATCTTGATGTTGTCGCATCCGAGGAAGAACAGTAAAGCATAGCAGGAGAGACAAATTGTGTTCGATATGAGCACAAACTGCACGGCGCCCTTCGGTCGGAGCTCCAGCCGCTTGAGTAGGCAGCCGCCCATGAAGATGCCTATGCATGCGCCCGGGATCGCTATAGAACCTGTAGAAACAAACATTTAATTGAATTACATGGTTGACTAATGCCCTTTCTAAAGACCGGACTGCTAATAGCGAGCCGTTTTTCTATAAGGTCAAATTAAATTAGCTAGCGAAACTCCGCAGACGTGTTATCGATATCTAAACAAGGCAAATGAAGAGAGATTTGATGTTCTTCTTTTGGGGTCAACGACCGCTGGTAGTCTAGTTACTTGAAGTATGAGTTGAGAAAATTAGTTATACATAATTTAATTTTTATCTTGTTTATGCATTGTTTGCGTCTGTGGAGTTTCGCAAGGTTACTTAATTTGTCCCTGTATAAAATGATTCTGGAGATAATTTATTTGTAAACACTTGTATACGATGACATTGTGCTAAATCTACGATCCGATATCGAAGAAGATACGAGATTTGGTCAGTCCGTCGGCGAGTCTCTAGGCATCGGGCATTTATGGTTCTTACTGTTCTCAGCTACGAGTAGACCCAAACCTTTTTTTTCTGCAAATGTAAAACGCGGCTGAGACTATATCAAGGGCATAGGCATCACCATCCTTATTTGTCTGCCATAACATCATTTTGCAATTAACAATCTGTTTGCCAGGTATTATTTCTTACAAACGCTTGTCTTTATAATAAGGTACTCATATTCAATTGTGAGCTGGTGATGTAAGACATAGTTCTAAATAACGGTATCTATCTATTTTAAAACGATTAGTACACACGATGAACGGATATAGGTGACGCAAGCGGTGTCGGCATCAGATCGTCTGCTAAGATTAAGGCATTGTGTATAAATTCGCTGTTGCTACATAGCATTATTAATAGTGGTTTTATTATGCTTTATAGTCTTTTTGTCTTCGCAGGCAGATTGGAAACAGTGGGCGAACGATGTTTGATTTCTTAAAATTTAATTCACCGTTTCGCGTTTATATTTGTTTACAAATACAATACTACGCACGTAAACATTATTTACAATGTCCTCGGATAGCTTACCTACATTATAATGTAGGTAAGCGGTCCGTAAGTAAATTATAATACTTGCAACAGACGTTTATAAATCATTTTCCTGATTTACTGATAAATGTCTGTTGCAAGTATTATAATTTTAAATCTTACTTTGGAAATTGCTAATATGTGTTTTTACAACAATGTGATCAAACGTATTTTCTTTCTATTTCTTTTCTAAAGTGAAATGTCACATGTGCATGTATTTCCACCAGCACCCCTTCAAACATGTGTCAAGTTGCGGTTTACTGTACCTACCAACTTCTACAGGACCAAATTAAATTAGCTGGCGAAACTCGTCAGACGTGATGGGTAACGATATCTAAACATGATACAACAAACAAAAAATAAATTTTTGTGGGGACTTCGACCGCAGTTACTGTAGTCACTTGAAATATCAGTTTTAAAAAATCTGTTTTTTTTTTATGTGTAAACTTCACAAACGTGATGGGTATCGATATCTAAAGTCCCCGCCAGATAACAAAAAATAAAAGTCGCTGATCCGACTTGCACCAAAAAGTTCCGAAACTTCAATTAGAGATCGCTCGTCATTCAAAACTGTCGCTAATACTGCTTCGGTCGAGTTTCATAATATCAAACCCCCAACTCAACGGAATAAGTAAGAAATGAAAGGAGCCTCCCCGAGCGACGTATCTACAGAGCCACTATACCTCCGGCGCACCCTGGGCAATCAGCGAGTCTCCACGCTAATTGGCTAATCCTTTCACCACAAAGTCCACTTACAAAACTGGGTCTGTGCGTAGTCTCGATTAACATCGAAGGGTTCTCACAAGACAAATCTAAAATTCTTTCCGACGTCTACCGCAAAACTCACTGCGACATTCTTTGCGTTCAAGAGACCCACCGAGATGAAACTCAAAGCCGGCCACACATCCCAGACTTACGCTTATCGCCGAGATCTGTCACCCGAAGCACGGTAACGCAGTGTTTACTGCTCCCGGCGTAAGTATACTATCAATCAAGTGCTCAAATGAGAACGCGCAAAGAAATCATCACTGTCGATGTTGGTACCTGCACCATCACTTCCGTTTATAAACCACTTGGCACTACATTTAATTTCCTTCCGCCAGAGAATTTCAGTAGCCAACCAATTCAAGTTATAATCGGTGACTTCAACAGCCGTAGCTCCAACTGGGGCTACAATGACACGGACATTAGCGGAGAAGCAGTCGAGGAATGGGCTGAGACGAATGATTTGACGCTAATACATGACGCCAAACAACCGGCGTCATTTAATAGTGGTCGCTGGAAACGCGGATACAATCCCGATCTTCGCCAGCTTGTCTATCAGCTCACAGTGCACCAAAAGAGTGTGTTCGCCTATCCCCCAGCACAGACCTATTATTTGCTGCATCGAACCCGTGGTCCGGCCTATAAATGTCCCCTTTAAGCGCCGATTCAACTACATCAAGGCCGACTGGGAGTCGTTCACGCGGTCGATTGATGACGCTCTCTTGTATGTCTTGCCAACCCCGCAAAACTACGACCAGTTTGCTGAGATTGTGTCAACTACTTCCCGAAGACACATCCCAAGGGGCTGCAGGACTTCTTATTATCAGAATTTTGTTCACCACTCCGAGAACTTCTCCACAACCACCGTTTTCACGTCCATCTTCTCTCGGAAAAAAGTCGTTGGAGAGCGCAGAAAAACGGCCTACCTCAAAGTAGTGTCCTGGCACCGCTCCTTTTTGATATATATACCAACGACCAACCATCCAGCCCAAACACGTCCCGCTTCCTCTATGAAGACGACCTTGCCCTCACCTCCCAAGCCACCACCTTTGAGGCGATTGTGGTCCACTTGTCAGACGCTCTGGGTGACTTAGCCGCGTATTACCTCGCTGACTTACTTAAGCCCAATCCGAGCAAAACCCTGTCTTGCATATTTCATCTCCGCAATAGAGTGGCGCATCGCAAACTTAACATCGTTTGGCGTGGGGTGTCCATCGAGCACAGCAACTCCCCTAAATATCTTGGTGTAACTCTGGACAGGTCTTTAATATTCAGCAAAAACTGCAAGAACATCAAGCAAAAGGTGCACACTCGCAACAGTCTTCTTCAGCGATTAGTCTCATCGAAGTGGGGTGCTTCACCTGACGTTTTGCGAACTACTGGGCTGGCGCTATCGTTTTCTGCGGGTGAATTCGCTTGCCCCGTGTGGAATCGTTCTGCCCATGCAAAGTTAGCGGATTTGAATGAAACGTGCCGGATCATCACTGGTTGCCTCAAACCGACCCCGGTTCAAATGCTGTATCCACTAGCAGGAATAGCGCCACCAGTGGTTCGCAGAGCGGTGGCTAGCTCCAGCGAAAGAGCCAAAATGGTCTCCGACACACGACACCCTTTGCACGACAACATCCTTGTGCCACAAAGGCTGAAAAGCCGAAACAGTTTTTTAAAGTGTGTCGTTCCACTTACTGGCGAACGATCAAAAGAAAGACTGCAGCTGTGGCGAGACAGTGCTTCCTTACCCAAACCATTTGTTCCACCTGCTGAAGATCTCCCGCCTGGACATGGGTCTTGGGTAACCTGGAAGTCTTTAAACAGACTCCGGACCTCGGTTGGCCGAAGCAGGGAAAACCTGTTCAGGTGGAGGTTCAATGACGACTCCGCCTTGGAGTGTAAATGTGGTGCTGTTCCACAAACGATGGGACAGTTAATATTATGTCCTGCGTGTCCTGTCAGCTGCACGTTACAGGAACTGATGGACGCTAGTTATGGCGTCAAACTGGTAGCCGAATTCTGGGCCGAGTCTATTTAGATTGCCATCGACACGCTAAGAAGAAGAAGTAAGTAAGAAATACGTAAATTTGAGAATGGTTGTGGTATTTTTTTTTTAGTTTCATAAATACATAGTCAAACAATGAAATATGAAATTGTTATTGTTTATGTA
This sequence comes from Fissipunctia ypsillon, assembly GCA_947568875.1. NCBI lineage: Eukaryota > Metazoa > Arthropoda > Insecta > Lepidoptera > Noctuidae > Fissipunctia > Fissipunctia ypsillon. Next base: position 18,243,768 of record OX387644.1, on the reverse strand, counting down.
TTTCAAAAATAATTTTCGTGGTATATTCTTCTTTTTCGAGATTACATATGTTTTCAACCTAGATTGCAATAAAAGAACATGCCATAATTGGATTTATTTTTTTAGCTTTAACTTATATTCATAGAAGTATACAATTAATTCAAATAACCGAATTTTAAAGTTCTTACAAAAAAAATAGATTTTTTGGGTTATGCCCTCATAGACTGATAATGTGTTACGCAATTGCCCCGCTGGTTTGCGCGTGGGATTGATTAAGCGTAACCCATACTCGGAAAAATTTCACGCACTTGTTAATATGATACCGTTTTGTTTTTGTTATTATTGTTAATGAGTGAAGAAGTGAGAATGGATCCACCAACAACCCAAAAAAGGCGACGACAGAGAATCGTTGAACCTCAAGCAGGTTGGTTAAATTATTCTATGAAAGAATAAACTAATGACGGCTTTAAGTACGTAATTACTTTATATTTTCACAAAGATTCCCCTTCTGAATTGTCTGCTTAATTTGTTTTCATAATTGTTCACATAAAGGTTATAATTTGGTATATGAAGTTTCATAGTACTAGTAAGTAACTACTTTCCGAAATAAATACGATTGAATATGGTTGTGACCAAAAGGTTTGTAATTTGTAACTCATGTCAAGTGAAAGCGTCAAGGACGCCCCTTACCGCGATACGTTTGTTTTGATCGTGTTAGCGACATTGCCCTTACATTTTTTTCGAATAGTTTTGAAATATTGGCATACATTGGTAGACAGGTGTTAACGACTTTTATTTTTTAGCCGACTTCAAAAAAAGGAGGTGGTCATCAATTCGGTTGTATGTTTTTTTTTAATGTTTGTTACCTCAGTACTCCGTCATTTATAAACCGATTTGGAAAATTCTTTTTTTATTCGAAACGACATACTTCCAGATTGGTCCCATTTTTATCAAAATCCAGTTCTGATGACAGGATCCATGAGGAATTGAGGGAACTCCTCAAATATTATAGACAAACACATAGTGATTTTGATATTTTCAACAACAAGTCAAGCATTTGCATTCAGAAAGTATCATTTGGTGAAGTGGAACTGATGTAGAAGACCACACATGGCCACGGGAACTTCTCAATGATATGTATTTCACGGGTGGCGATAAGATATCTCGATTAAGATAGTTAAGCGACAATGACGAAGCCAATTTAAATAAATAGTGCTGATGAAAATGGTACCATCGAACTGATCTGATGATGAAGCCGGAAGGTAGGCACCGGAACTCCGTAATAAAACAATGTATTCTAGCCATGTTTGGGCTTGTTGGAATTGTCATGAAATGCACTCTGGCTATAGATTATTTTTAACCGACTTCAAAAAAGGAGGAGGTTCTCACTCAGTTCGTCGGAATCTTTTTTTTTTAAGTGTGTTCCCCGATTACTCAAAGACGGCTGGACCGATTTGAAAAATTCTTTTTTGTTTGAAAGGGTATGTTCTTCAGATGGCCCCATAGTCATTAGGTCAGGATCAGATGATGGGATCCTGGCGAAATCAACGGAACTCTGCAAATATTATAGGCACACCTATAGCGATTTGGGTATTTTTTAACTTGTGCATTTGCCCTCGGAAAGAACCATTTGGTGAAGTAGAACTGATGACGAAGACCACAGATGGTAAGATGACCACCGGAACAACTCAATAATAAGTATTTCACGGGTTGCGATTCGATTAGGTACTTTAAAATTATTGCTAAGCAATATCACCTCGTCACAATTTATATGGTGAAGTGGAGCTGATAGTGAAGTACCAGGAGAACTCCTTAGCAATAAACATTCCTGCACCGGGAAAAGCAACGATTTGTAAAAGGTGATGAGCAGTTGATATTAGGCTATTGTAACTTAGATAAATTAAAAACCGACCCACTAAAAAGTGAAAAATAAAAACTTTTAACAAAAAAAAAAACAACCAACCTCCAAAAAAACGCTCCAAAGTGAAAAATAACTTTAATTTCGGAAGTCGGTGGCAAAAACCTAAAATACAGATCCAAAAACACCGACTTCCGAAATTAAAGTTATTTTTCACTTTGGAGTGTTTTTTTGGAGGTCGGTTGTTTTTTTTTTTTTTTTTTTTTGTAAAAAGTTTTTTCTTATCTGGCGGAGACTTTAACCATGATGAAACCGATTTTCTCAACTCATACTTCAAGCAACAACACTATCAGAGGTAGTTACCCCCCAAAACAAACAAAATATATTTTATTTTTATTTTATCGTGTTTAGATATCGATACCTGTCACAGCTGCGAAGTTTCGCTACTAATAATAATAATATCGAAATCAGCCTTTAATGTTATCTGCGATGACTCTGACTTCCTCTGTGAGATTGAGACAAGAAGCTCTAAAACTACTCAACATTAGATAGCTTACCAGTAAACACGCTAGCCTGGCTCTTGCCCAGACTGAACTGCGTCTCCAAATACTTTGGCAAGAAGACGACGAAGCCTGACACGATCATGAGCTCCATGCACGCGCCCAGACACGTTACCACGTACACCGGGTTCTTGAGCAGGCGCCACATCGATACCGGTATGTCTGCAGATTAAGAGTTGCATTATTATTTCATAAAATTACGACTGAATTCCCCGAAGAGTTAGGGACAGGCGTATATAATACCAGTCTATTACTGTCCCACTGCAGGGCAAAGGCCTCTTCTCATACAGAGAAGGTACGCGCTCTGATCACCCCGCTTGCTCAAGACGGATTCGCGATTTCAGACTTAGCCCACGTTCGCAAGGACGTAAAAATATCGCGACTGGATTTTATCGCGCACTGCATTTTCAACTCTCGGTGTTGAGCCGAGAATTGAGAATCCAACAGAGTGCATCCCAGCGCGTCGTAAAACACTGTTGGATTTTCAACTCTCGGAGCTTAGTCTGCTTAGCAAGTTGAAAATCCAGTGCGCGAAAAAAAAAATCGCCGCGATAAAAACACGTCTTAACGAAGAAACTTACATCTGACCAATTTGAGAACAAAATCCCGTGCACACGATGACCACAACATCTGTTAGCAAGCGTTACTATAGCGGCCGAGCGCTGCAAGCAAGAATAATCCTTACGGTGTATAGATATTCGTTATTCCCATAGTCCATGCCAATCTGGGCTTATAGCGCATGTTATAAAGTGCGAGCCTACTCGTATTATCGCGCTTGCAACCACTAAACCATAAAAGACAACCAATGGAAAAAGAAAAATTCCGTCACATAGGTAATTGGATTGTCGCCATGCTGACTCATGAAAATTTAAAAAGAAGGCACGTTATTGATGGGATATTGTTATAAGTAGGTATGTACCTTTAATATCTTTCCCGTAGCCAGTATCCTTGATATCTGACTGCGGCTTGGCCGGTGTTTTAGATGTGGACGCTCCGCTGGCAGCTGCGGCTTTTTCCACCAGTCTGATCTTCTCTTTCTCTCGGACCAACACTTTCGGGAACGAGAAGAAAGGAATTGCGACAAGGATCAGCAGGAACCCACATAGTAGGAAACCACCCCACCACATGCCGACCCAACGATGGTCACCTGGATCTGTTAGAAATATAAAGGAAGATATAAATAGAATGTATCTAATGAAGGAGTATGTAGGGATCGTAGCAGGTGGCGTTCTGTAGCATAGGTGTAGGTGGCATTCTCAGCCTACCCCCATGGGAAGAAGGCGTGAATTTATGTTATATTTTATGTATCTAATGAGAATCCGAGACGGAAAAGGATAAATAGCTGTTTGACGCATCACGCAGAAGCATTATCGCCGCTTTTAATATGTGCTACAAAGGATGCTACGAGATATAAACATTATGCATTGTTTGCAATAAGTAACAAAATTTAATTATTGTCGAAATAATAAGTTAGGATAACAATTAAATAAGTACACTATAGCATTAACTAACCATAAATCCCGTAATGATAGTCGTGAGATGGATAAATAAATAAACGTTGATAAGTTTAGGATACGCACCTATAGATATGATAGTGCCAGAGAAAGAGTCCATGTGGAAAGATAGCAAGTATGCTCCGAGAAGGAACCCGAGGACAGGACCGAACGCCGCCATGCTGTACATGCATCCTATAAACAAAACAATCACTTATTAGCTTTATCTTTATTTACAACATATTTTTTTCATATTCATATTTAGCTTTATCAACGAATTATCACGTTAGCAATAACCTAATTAAAGACATAAATGCATTATTCTGATTATGCGATTACGTATATATCATAATCGTTATGATAATCGAAAAAATATAGGTGGGTATTTATCAATTCTGATTGACATTATGCAACCAACAATTAAGTCCTATCATCACACACAAGCAGCATGAGATCATAATATCGCATTGTCCTTTTGTGACGCGTGGGTAATGTGTCAAACAGTAAGACTGTTTTCCACCGCACCGAGAACGGGACATCAACGAGAAACGAGATTATTCGGCCATAGTAAATGTACTGTCGCTACTTCGGCGACGTCCCGTTCCCGGTGCGGTGGACAAACTGTGTAAGTGCACCCGGCACGCCGATATTGTGGAAAGTAGGTCAGTCTTGTTTTGTGCGGCTGCAAATGGCGCGGATTCCACCGCGAATATCAATGACTTATGGTCCCCCGAAATCGGTTCGCGTGAGAAACATTTCCATACGCTCCATTTACTTTACTAACGATTATTCACAATCTCAATATTTCAAAGGTCGATTTGAGCGTTCAAATTACATTACACTGATAAAATCAACCGAATAAAATTATACTCATTATAGAAATTAATGGCAGTATGAAAACTTGCGGCGTGGCATGTGTGTATGCTGTATGTGACGTAAGGGTGTATTATGAAAACATTGCGTGCTGACTTGCTCGCTTCCATAACTTTAAATTTCATTCATTTTTACGCGGCAAGTGTTTGGTGCAAGAGATAAATGTTTGTGGAAACAGTCGATTAACCGTGCTGAGCATTGACCTGAAGCTCGACGATATCAAGACAAAGCAGTTAAAAATACACTGCCATTCATTATAAAATAAAGCGGATATAAATCGCTCGATATACTCGGAGACCTCCTTCTGGCGCTATACGAGTGGCTCTCGAATCCAGGTCGCGTCCATAGGAGTCTTAACGTGAAGGATCTTATTAAAAAAAACCCTCCTCTCAATGACGCTACAACGAAGTAGGCTGAGAGAAAATAAAAGAGCGAAAATTTTTCTTCGATCAATATCAAAACTTTGAAGCAACAGAAAAAAATATTGATTGCAAAATTCCAAGACATAGGTACAAGTGAAGTTAAATAAAAGCTTTTAAAATATGAAAGTATGTAACTTTGCTTTGCAGTGTTATGTCTTTGCTGAAATGGATTTTTTCAGGACAGTATCAGTAACTATAAGCTCATCGGCCGTGATATAGGAAGTGGGTCAAGGACGCGGCCTCACCAGTCCGGTTAATTTTCAAGGCACCGCATTTTCATCGTGCCAGCCCAAGCACAATGTATTCAATATAACGTTCAACGCGTCGCTCCGAACCAAATTTTCTGAATTTCATGTCACGGTGGGATGGGCGTTATTTATAAGGTCGAAGGGTCACGGCCTTCTCTTTATGTTCTGAATAAATTATTATGTGCATAATAAATATCAATTTCAGTTTTGCGCAGCTTAATTATACCATTTCCATTAGGTAGTATGAATAAATCACAATAGGATACTCGTGAGTAGACCATTTAGTTGCCAAATAAGAAAATTCATTGTTAATGAGCAATAAAAAATGATAGTCGATGTTTTACCGGGTCCCCTTGTGGATGGGACTTCCCCCACATTGAAGAAACTAATTTATGGGTCACTGATGGAGTATCGTTTACCTGTACAAGTTTGGAGCTATGGTATGGTAAGCCACTGTCCATTATCTACCGAGGTCATAAACTAAAAACAACCATTGACACAACCTGTCCGGTCCGTAGCACGTTAATCTTTCTAGAACATTCTATACAAACATCACAAAGAGCATGTTTGGGAGCATCGACCTTACACGTGAATTCATTTAATAAATGGATCCTGCAGTTTATAGCGGCCCGTGCCGATGAATCACACACGTAGTATCGAGACAGTCGTGTAAGTGTCCACGATAATGTTTCTTATCTATTACTGTAGTAGGTGAACCATAATAGCAAAATTGTGTGATCCATTAAGTGGTGCGGCAGTACTTGATTCAAAACATTCATTTTAATTGAGTATTTTGTAGTTAAGCAATCTTGTATCTTCATAGTCCGATCAGTAAATATTGACAGTTTGCGCCTGGTTGCATGCTCCACTGCATAGTACAAATAATAACGTAAACGTGGTTATTATCTCGTAGGTACACAATGACGGCCAACATTGTTATTTTGTATTGTTAGAAATGTTAAACATACTGAAATTAAGGATAACACTGATTGATATATTGTTGTTCTACTTTTATTCCATTCAGTATTTGTAAACTCGTTCTATTTAAACGCGTGATGTTGATCAAAATGCTTTTACTTCTAGCGAATGCTGTAAAAAGTTAATTAGAGGTGTGTGTTGGTTTTAATGAAGTTCAGTGACTCGTGTACCTATGTGGTTTATGCACAGTTTATGTGAGGGGACACCGCCACACCGCAGCTTGGCGTGACAATAAAGACATGAACGACTCTAGCGATATGAAGTGGACACGCGGGCAGTATAATAAGCGTCACGACACAATACTATTGAAGTCGTTTCAAAGTTAACAAAGGGTGATAATAATTTATGAGATAAGCAGCGAGTCTGCCACTGCAGCGCTATGCATTTGACAGCAGCCATGACTCCATTATAACGTGTTTGCAAACGCTTACTGGTTGTTGGTTGACGATTTCAATAAACAAGCTTGAAAGAATACTAGCCACTACTAGACTATACACGTAAGGTACGCGTATGTTGTTATTAGTCTCGAAGATACTGCTACACCACCTTTGTTCATAATCCTTACTCGTACAAGATGGTAGCCGACTACAGACAGCAGCAGCAGGCGACGTGTCGCCGCGACACTACTGGTTTCTATGTATTTCTATGAAAACGACGTGTCGCTGGCTACGGAAGGTATTTCATAGAAATACATAGAAAACAGTAGACCTAGACTAGAGTCAAGAGCAAAACTATCTTAAAAAAAAAAATCATGAAATCTTGACATTTGAGTACCTATTTACTAACTTATGGAGTTGTATTACTGATTGTAATGATTATAATTCTGTAAATACATATTTGTTACCGTCGCGAATCATACTTTAATCAACTTTTACACCCAGACACTGAGCTGCAAATTCAAAAATCGTAAGAAAATTAGCGCTTCGCCCTTAAGCAGTTCAGCCTGTATGACAGCATGAAAAGAGAGGTGCATACCTATTAATTCTGTGCTAGCAGCCATGCCTCACAAAACAAACAACGTGAGTCATCGGAATACATTTCGACATGTCGCCGCACGACTTGCCAGCATGGTCAAACTTAATCGTGATGCTATAAAACTATCCGAAAGACTAACCTGCAAAGCTGTTTACTATTCAATACGCTTGCCGTGCCAAATCGAAATCAATCAATGTTATCGAAGGAGTCCTCTAAACGCTGTTCTTAAATTCGAAACCCAAAATCTTTGTCAGTGTCAACTAAATAGCTGCATATGCAGCTCTGCAGAAGTGACAAACGGTAGGTATAAAACGAATAGCGATTAGTTTCGACTTTCCTTTCCTATGCTACTCATATAGTAGGGTGTTCCGACATGAAACAAGAATAAGAGTCCTTTCTGAATAATGGTATTTGTGAACGACGGTCTTCCCTTATTAAAACTTCATCCTTATCCCTAAATTGGTGTCTTCTTCCTCCATCTATAGTTGTATACTATGCGTCTTACCTATATACATGCTGGATGACTCTGGCCGCACGTGGTCGTCCACATAGGTTGTTCCCAGGGTGAGCAGTGGCGACCCGCCGCAGCCGAGCAGCAGCTGTGCCACTATGAACACCATCACCGGCATGAATGTGCTCGGAGAACTCTGCCAAATTGTACGAATACATTAGTCATAAACCGAAGATGTCTTGTTTCTTTAAATGGTTGGGGAAAAAGACTTTGGTGACTAATCGACAGGATAAACGTCGATCTACCTTGCCAACTTAAATATACAAAATTAAACATGGACAAGCATTCAAATTTATAGTTGTGAAATTATTTGATTTTGCGGTCATCTCACCACATGGCTAGATAATTCTTTATTTCATTTTTGGAAAATGTATTGAATGACCAGGAATAGATATGGAATGGACTGCAGAAGCTGCAATACTATATACTATTCTGCAAAAATTAGTCTTAATCGTAAAATAAATACAAACCTTAATGCAATTGTCAGGTCTCAGGTTGCTGGGTGGTAAACCTTGCGAGAGTCGGCCCAAGCCGCCCATATCCTGCTCCAATGCACGTGGCAACCGACAGATGTTGTCGTCAGATTTATTGTTCATCAAAGTTTCGCTATTCACTTCCGCTATAAAGTGCGGAACGACGAACACTAACGAGCCGATGCCCATAATCACGGCACCTAAAATAACAAAACTCATGAAGCATTTTGTTGCAGCGGATGTGATATTGAATTCGCTCCTTATTGAATACTAGGAACAAAGGTTGTCTTTAATAAACGATTGATTTGGTCAGGTCAAGGCTAGACGAAAAGCCAATAAAGTAATGTAAACTCAAAGGCCTTGCGTAACACTTAAACATATAAGATTGTTTACGATCTATGTGCATTATGTCACCTAGGGGACTTTTTAAATGGCTTCTAATTAAATGTTCATGCTTACCGACTGCGATCCACACTGGAATGTGTCTCCTACTGCCGAGATACGATACGAAGATCACGGTAATAACGTTACCGATCTCGTAGCTGCTCGCGATGAGTCCGGACAGACTCGACGGAATTTCGAAACGTTTCTCGATTGTTGTGATCACAGAGTTTATGTAGCCGGAGCTTAACGCTTGTTGTAGCGTTACCAGGAACGAAAGAAAAAATACAAACACCTGAAAGAAAACCAACGTAAGTCATGGGAAAAAATGATGTACTTACCTAGATAGGTACTATAGGTAGTGCGACCTAAATTCAAAGCAAAAAAGTTTAACATTCAATCCTTACGTTAGGTACCTACCAATAAAATATACCAACACTTACTTTAATACTAGAAAATTGCTGTATGAAAAGCGGCCTCCACGACAAGATACCGCAATCTCTTGCGTCATGAGGAATGTCTAATATTTCTGGGTACAGTTGCCGAGGCTTTTCTCTTTCCTTGTCCCGCTCGCGATCTCTATAACAGATGGAAAACGCGCGTTAGTTCCTGTAATTAACATTAATTTATGCTACAGTTAATTCAATGAATATAACTACAGCAGCTGTGAATATTAAAACAAACTATTCACGGCGCGTGCGCAGGTCGATACACTGACAGGTATTTCTTGATATTTCATTGGGTTATTATTTAACTCTTGACATTGGAAATTAAAAGTAAGACTATTTCTATCGTATAGTACACTATTGTCAAGTGTCGGTATGAGATGTCCCACTAACGGCCAAACCCAATACCCTACTTTCAGTAAAAGACAGATCGCTATTGATGGTAGACAGTATAATTCTATCTGTCCTTATGTCAGGCCGGTAAGATTCCATAATCTCTTATAGATTATTGGGACGTTAAAACCCTAGATAGATATGTTTTTCTATCTCCAGTATGCCAAAACTGGTGATAGATAGGTTATTGAGATCGGCCGTAAGTAATGCTGTGCGATCTCGAATTTAAACGAGTTCGTCGGTTCCGGTGTCGTAGGTGCGAATGAGCGGTCATTTCAGCACAATGCGATGTTGTATCCATCTCTTTAAAAATACTATACAATGCGAACTCGGTTTCGGGTTACAGTAGTAAACAGAGAAAGTGTACGTCTTGTATAGAAGGCTGATATTGTTGGCTGGTGAAATAAATTCGACTTCTAGGGTAACGGTACTTACGTTCTTCCGGGAAGTCAGCTGTGCTAACAATTACCAACCTGCTGACCAGCTTATCTTTTCACCACGACGTCAACTAAATAGTTCGTATAACTCGTGCTGACACGAAAGATAAAGACCTGTCGACCTATTCTGTATAAATTTCACCGTAAAAACTTAACTGAAGTGAGCTGGAAGTGAGCTGTCAATAGTGTCAATCCCTAGCATCAGGTGGAATGACAGCGCACTTCACCTATGTTTTCATGGAGATTTTTACAGAATAGACCGTCTGATTCCTATAGCTAGTTCACCTGTCGCATACGCCGGCCGAAGGGTTTCGGCTGTGGCACTTGACGGACTCCCGCGGCGGGTGCGACGGGTGCGGGGGGGTGCTGGGCCCGGCCTCGTCGCCAGCGCCGTCTGCGCACCCTGACTCCGCGTACAACCCCGTCATCGCGTACATTGACTCTTGCCTCCTGAAAACACAGTTTCATGTGATATTTGATAGACTCCTAGGGGGATACCTTTTGGGCAAGGAATATGGTGTAGGACATAAGGATAAGTTATAGTTAGTGACTGTTCTTACATCACTGCTGTTTGATTGGAAATGGAATGATATTTGGTTCACGTAAATGTTTTCAGGAAACATCGAATTTTCCCACGGGTTCTCCTCTTACCTGGCACTGAATTCAATTGTCTTCTCACTGATTAATAGTGAGACATTACCAGCAGTGGGTAATCACTTTTGGCTTCAAGGGTCAGTAATTTTCCTTATGAAGTACAATATATCTTATTGCCTTGTTTCTATTCGTACGACTAAAAGTGTATGGGTAATAAATAGTAGATTGCAGAAATGCAGATATTACTTTCTGCTAAGACATCGTAATTTAATAATGGCCTGGGATTGCGCAGCTGACACTTTCCTATGTGAAACGTACAGGGATAATTAATGACGGCATCAAAAAGTTGGTATTATTAACATTATTGCTGCAGTCTTGGAATTGGGTTAAGTTAGGGTGATATTTAGCAAGCTGTGAGACATGGGTCTACAATCAAATGGGTCAGGGGAAATCTCCTAATGAGAATATCAACACCGCCTACATTTTGGATTAGGTACTTATCAATCTAATTCGTGAATAAATAACAATAGTATAAAATAATCTTTTAAGACAAAAAATATACAGCGTGTAAGGGACAGCCCTCCGGGTGTATTCAGCTCCTTATTTTGAATCATATTGCACCGGAAATATTCTCAGGGAAATTTTCATTTTTTTACATCGTATTTTCAGTTACTATTCCTTTATTTCAATGTAAAACTAGATTCTCTGTACGCAGCACTCCATTTATGTAAATAAAACAGCTAAACTAAAAAAATCAGCAACATAGTAAAAAGAGAGGAAGTAGGTTATCTCCGGCACAATCCGCGATATAATTGCCTACTGTCTCAGGGTTGTCACTTTTAGTTAAATTTTAATTCAGTGCCAATAAATTGGCAAGGGTCGGGAAGTTGTATTTTTTACTTGTATTGTCTGGGTACCTAAACGATGATGAAACCTTTCACGATGAAAGAAAGAGCGACGGGCCAGCAGACGGGCGGCGCGGGGCGGTGATGAGCACGAGTAAACGGTAGGTGATGAACTTTGCTCTATTTATCTGATTCACAATTAGTCAATTACTTATTTTTTAAGTACGATTTTATAACTGTAAGTAGGTACTTAGTTACTATACCTACAATAGGTACTGAGAAATCGGCATGACTAAACATAAACAAAGCAATAGCGGCAAATCAATTGACAGATCAAAAGTACCTAGTACATTCTAGTGGGAATGTAGGCCTACCTACTTCCTCTGTCTGATAGAAAACTAATACAACAAAAAATAAGTACTTAAGTAGGTATCTCATCATCAAGTAAAAATGATATGCTAGAAAAAGTGACTTCTTTCCTGTTCAATAGGTAATTTGAACAGAGACAATTCTGGAATCGATTAATTATTAAGACACCCAAACACACAGCAATACGTTCTCCTGCGATTATCACACATTTTTCATTCATTTAGCGGTGCCGAAAAGCCGTGACGCGCGAACCTCGTGCGATGTTAGCCCCGACTGGCGCACTGCGAAACGGGCCGAGATGTGTTTAAGTGTGCGTGCGGCGACGCATAGATACTTTGGCGCACACATACAAGCCGCGCGCGGTGCGTTTGTATGAAGATAACGTACTTCCTCTCTTTTTACTATGTCAGCAATGGATGTTGAAATACTCGGCGGCCGAAGGCTCGCTGCGCTACCGATCGCTACGCGGGTTTTGCCACGGTAACGTTACATTGCGTGTGAGATAATAAAACAAATCAGGTTTATTGGATTCCTATAAAGTTCATGAAATAATTTCATGTACCGGTCATCTAAGTATGATATACTGACCTCAGCCCATCATATCAGTCTGCGGAGAGCTGTCCCTTACACCCTGTATTATATTTCCAATACAGCAAGCTCAAATTGCGGTATATTGTTTCAATGCCAAGTTTTTATACCCATGTATCAAATATATGTTTATGAGACATACAATGTTTAAGAATGTACGAATTTATAAAACTGTAAGTAATGATTTCAAGATATAGGTTAGGGTTCTCATAACTTAGCATGCAGAACTTGGAGCTTCACGACCGACACGATTTGAGTATCCGTCAGAGCAGTCACGACAAACTTCGCTATGATAAATGGTCTGTATGTCAACCAGCCTACATACAAATGGTCCTTTGAAACTGTGCCACATAACTTGCTACTTTGCCGGTTGCCCCTTTCAAAATAATCTGGGGAATATTATCTATACATAGATATTTGATATAATTTTGCACCACATCCGGTAATTTTACCCATGATGTGATTAGAATTACAAATTATGTACATAGGTAGTACAATAATCACACCACAGAATCTATTATAATTATTTAAAGTATGTAAAAGTTTTGTACCTACATAGCGTATGGTGTTTGCACAATATTTTGCCATGGTTGTCATTATTTTCTTGCTTTTAACGGAATCTAAGGTTTTCTAGGTAATACCTAGGCATTTACTTGATGATGGAAAGTGCAAAGAGAACTGTGGGAACCCTGCAATGTGAGCATTGTTTACAAACGTACAAAACAATCACATCGCTGAATGGATACTAAGAAACCACAGTTTTTACAAATAATAATATTTAGAAATACAAATTAATACCTGTCTAATAAATAGTTAAGTTGTTCTGTTCTTTCCGACATTTCGACACGAGTTACGAGTCCGATTACTTCACAGACACACTTGATAAATAAAATAACTTCCTAATGACGAGGCACGAATGCAACGTAAATAATAATATGATATACATCAGACAGCGATTGTCTAAATTGGAGCAGTTTCATTACACGGTTTAATTTTAAAGTGTGGTGTTACGTGGTGCGTGCTCAAACATAACATTAGCACTAAGATGACTAAACTTAAAGCTTTGTATGCGGCGGGCGATATCAGAGCAGCGCGGCGCGCGATTACGTACGAATATGGGCCAGGTGTTGCAAACCTAACGTTATCTATGATATGAGTACGACGTTATCACCGCAAGGGACCAGAGGATTTTGTTTATGCCACTCGGACAGATGGCAGGGGCCGGATGAGGTAATGTTCTTGGACGGCTCAGAGATGATAGCAGTTAAAGAATCGGTACCAAATACTAAACCTACCTTCTGTATTATTATGTCAGAATTATCTGTTTTTGTGTACAGCTCACATAATGATACCAGCATCTGGTTGCATTAAACAGAAACGACTGAATCATAACAACGCTAGACTGTTGAAATGACTAACAATGTTTGAATCCTCAGTTGCAGCAACATGCAACACATGGCGGCACACACAGGAGTCATAGTATAAAGAGAGGAAGTAGGTTATCTCCGGCACAATCCGCGATATAATTGCCTACTGTCTCAGGGTTGTCACTTTTAGTTAAATTTTAATTCAGTGCCAATAAATTGGCAAGGGTCGGGAAGTTGTATTTTTTACTTGTATTGTCTGGGTACCTAAACGATGATGAAACCTTTCACGATGAAAGAAAGAGCGACGGGCCAGCAGACGGGCGGCGCGGGGCGGTGATGAGCACGAGTAAACGGTAGGTGATTCGAACTTTGCTCTATTTATCTGATTCACAATTAGTCAATTACTTATTTTTTAAGTACGATTTTATAACTGTAAGTAGGTACTTAGTTACTATACCTACAATAGGTACTGAGAAATCGGCATGACTAAACATAAACAAAGCAATAGCGGCAAATCAATTGACAGATCAAAAGTACCTAGTACATTCTAGTGGGAATGTAGGCCTACCTACTTCCTCTGTCTGATAGAAAACTAATACAACAAAAAATAAGTAAGTAGGTATCTTATCATCAAGTAAAAATGATATGCTAGAAAAAGTGACTTCTTTCCTGTTCAATAGGTAATTTGAACAGAGACAATTCTGGAATCGATGAATTATTAAGACACCCAAACACACAGCAATATGTTCTCCTGCGATTATCACACATTTTTCATTCATTTAGCGGTGCCGAAAAGCCGTGACGCGCGAACCTCGTGCGATGTTAGCCCCGACTGGCGCACTGCGAAACGGGCCGAGATGTGTTTAAGTGTGCGTGTTGCGACGCATAGATACTTTGGCGCACACATACAAGCCGCGCGCGGTGCGTTTGTATGAAGATAACGTACTTCCTCTCTTTTTACTATGCAGGAGTGGTGTAGTCTACTCTAAACATCTATGTACTTACCTAGCCCACTAGCCTCATTACGGAACGTAACTGTCCTTCAAACAGCGGCACTTTTAACTACCATCACATAACTATCCATTTCCTCAGTAAGATAAGGAATATTGTCTGTAAACATAACAATATTTCCTCCTTTTGGTTATTCCGAGTATTTACAATCTAGTATTCAGTGTTTATCTCTATTTTTCACAAAGTTACATGGGTATTAAAATGAGTCATCGGTGAATTCAATGGAATGATATCAGAAGCGATTATCTTGAATGATAATGAATGTATGATATGATCAAATGACCTTGTCTTCAGGGGATATAATTATTAACTATGTATCTACTCATCACCGAGGAAAAACAAATAACAAAAAAATACAAAATGTAAAAAATATGTAGTTTCTAGCTAGACCGGTAAATAGCCATTGGAGTTAAAACAGTAGCGTGAGAGTGGGAAGAAAGCGTTGTTTTGTAATGATGATGAAGTAGGTAGTGTAGGTACATTATGTTTTGATTCGGCATACAATGTTGTTACTCTCAGCTATTATCTCAATCTGAAAAATCAGACTTAAACTGTATACTAAAGAAACGAAGGATTGCTACCGAAGACACTACACTACTGTCAGAGATGTTATGTGAAAGGATATTCATATTAAAATGTTAATCATCCAAACCCAGCTGGTTCCGTTTCTAATTTCAGTCAATAAAGGAGAACATAATATTGAACCCATGGTCCAGTACATTCGCATGTCATAATTGCAAGTAACAAACCGACTGGCTACAACTGCGGAGCTGATTATGAAACAATTGTTTAAATTGCAACAAGTTAAAGCCGGTACTAACGGCCGAACCCAATAACCTATCTATCACCAGTTTTAGCATAATGGAAATAGAAAAACCTATCTATCTATGATTTTAACGTCCCAATAATCTATAAGGCATTATGGAATCTTACCGGCCTGAGATAAGGACAGATAGAATTATATCTACTGTCTACCATCAATAGCGATCTGTCTTTTACTGAAAATAA
Organism: Fissipunctia ypsillon; assembly: GCA_947568875.1. NCBI lineage: Eukaryota > Metazoa > Arthropoda > Insecta > Lepidoptera > Noctuidae > Fissipunctia > Fissipunctia ypsillon. The sequence goes on along the minus strand of OX387644.1, from coordinate 18,227,959 downwards.
GTTATTGGGTTCGGCCGTTAGTAGGCAATCATCATTGTTAGTAGGATTGTTAAAACAATATATGTGAGCGTCCAAGCCAAAATGGTCCAGTTCTTGGCATTTAGTTTCCGAGATATACGTAGTTTTGTAAAGTTGGATGAAAAAATTGCATTTCTCGATTTTCATTGATTATTAATTAATGCTCAATTATCTACAAGTTCATATAGTAAATGACTTTACATGATGTTTCCAAGTACCAGAAAATGTACTTAGAAACATCAGAAAATGTACTAAGTCGAACCAAAAATCAAACTTTGAAAATAATTTTTCTCAAATCAACTTTTTTCAGAGTTTCAACTTCAAATGTCTGATAGAAAAAATGTAACAGTTTTTGAATATTTTTTTAATCCTGACTATCAATTGACTATTCTAGATACCGAATCTGGTCTTAACTCAATCCCACAACTGGACCCTTTTTGCTTGGACGCCCACATATAGGATCGGGGAGGAACTATATAGGTATTGTTTTAGTTAATTAACTGCTGTAAATGTAGTGTTCCTGAATGCGGAAATATCAAGCGATGACGAAGTAATTTGATTAAACAATAGGTTTATACAAAGGTACCTGAAGGGGATACCGTAAAAATATCTCTTGCCAAACTAACAAGCCACTTCTAATAGGATGAAGATATTAATGTTTTCTTATCCTATCGAACTATACAGTTGGCAAATTCAAATGACCCGAAAGTTCAACGAACAAAGAGTACCAAAGCTAATTCTATACAGTGATAAAGCTACCAGCAACGTGCAATCGAAACGAGGAGTAAGTGGGTCATCATAATAATAAAATCATGAAAGATACGCTCGTGAACCAGAGCGCATAGAAACACCAATGCTGTTTTGTTGAGTTTGACTCTGAAATGAGACACTAATACTACCCCCAGTACGTGGCCGTATTAAAAGTATGCCTCTCAATAATAAGTATCGGCCCAGCACCGGTAGTAGATTACAAAGCGGAAAAACGTGATTTGATACAATACCGACACGCACGTAATTGTTTCAGTAAAGTTACGGACAAAAAAATAGAAAGCTTTTTTGTTTCGTCCAATGTATTGTTGGCAGCCACAGTCTCCTGAAACAATACTGTCCAAAATAACTCTATTTATGACGAGCGAAAATTCAGAATACGGTTTACATTGTACTCGCCAAAACCGTTTTGCGTCAGGTCATTCGGAAAGGATGAGTGAAAGTTGGTTTACGAAAAATAATTTTGAGATGACGCCATGGAAATTCACTGGCGAGAATAATGATGTCACTTTTTATGACGTAGATGAAGGAATATTAATATCTTTAGTAAATAAATATTGTGAACATATCAAGGGGTTATAAGATTCAGCTTATCCAAGATTTGTTCACGCAGTGAGACGATAAAACTGCAGCGATAAAAGCTTTGAAGATCGATGGATACTTGCTCCAGGCCAAAATAGGAGGTCTGGATACTGAGTGCGTAAAGTAATATCGAAGCTATGCTATGATCAAATGTGAAAGATCTGACTCTTCGTATTGGGCCTTTGTTTATTAGACCATAAGAATCAGCTAGGGTTGCGGGATGTTCGAAAGAGTTACCGTGGCCCCGGCACAGGCAACAGAAGGAACACGGGTGGGTTTTAGTCAGTAAAAGTCTGACACGCCCTCCCGCTCCGCCCAGAGCGGGAGAAGTCATTTGATGATTTCCCATCCACAAAAAAAAAAAAAAAGACCATAAGAATCAGGCGATATGGCTGCTATTTAGCACTTATATCCTCCCTTGCATGCAAAGATGGTGTCTCTTGGTCGATAGCCAAGTATGGATGGACTCAAATGGACTAATGATAGTGAACCAACCTGTGCCCTTTCCTGTGCTGAGGCGCGGCGTTGGTGCCGCCCGCGTTCTGTTGCCGCTCGCCCTCCGTCATCTTGTGGTGGAACTCCGCGTCTCACCTCACGCCCATACCAGTCTTCACTTCCTCGCACCTCCACCTGATACAAAATATAAACAAACTTAAATAAACACATATTTCTCACACTATAAATCCGAAAAGGAGGAGAAATGCTTACGGTACTGAAAAAATATTTTCAGCAGAACGATGTAGGTAAGTACGGGGTATAAGGGCCCAAAGGCCCAATTATTTATAATAAATTGCCAAGAGATTAGAAAGATTTAAATGCTTTGCTATTTAAGAATAGACTACGTAAATTTTTGATAGATAAAACGTACTACAGTGTGACTGAGTTCCTATTGTGAAAAAGATTAGTCAACTTTTCTAGTATTCATTATATATAAGGAACTCTAATTTAATAAGGATTAATTTAATGGTTATATAATTTAATAATAATTGATCCCATGATAGATAATATTTTTATGTGAATAATAAATTATAATAATATGTAACGATGTTTTGCGTAGGAAGCGCTAATGTAAATAATATATGATAAATAATAATTTGATGTAAATATTTGCATGTTGAATGGCATAATATGGCTGATCTTTGTACTGTACTAACATCTATTGTTGTATCATCTACCCATATTTGCAAAAATAAATTATTCTATTCTAAGGTAATGTTCCAAAGTTTATGTAATAATTCGTGCCAAGAATAAAATCCCTGCGCACTGAGTGCTTTCGTCCGTCATTGAAAAACAATGTCTAGAAATATGTAAAGCGGACGGACAGGTGAAGAGGCTATAATGAGCTTTGTCATAACATAATCATAAGTTCATAACATACATGCCTACGCTTTTCTTGCATATATGAGGGATGTACTGTTATGTATTGCTTAAATACTGTACAGTTTATTGTGCCCATCTGGTGGACTGTTATCATTAATGTTTTGTTGGATAACTTCCAGCTTTACTGCCGTAAAGAAAAACAGTTTTTCAAAAACATGCATGTTAAAACAGACGCAATGTATTGATCAGCAGTTTTTGCGAATAAAATATGTACCATAAATTAAAGATACATTGCTATATCACGCTGACACGGCAAGGTCACGTTGACGCCTCCATACTATACTGAAGGTTGACGGTTCCTCACTAATGGCAATTCGACTAAGGGCCACGGTAGCACGCTAGTCATTTTATATTCAAGTAATATTAAGATCTAGCTACTGTATTCAATTACGAAACTATATTTTATATGAGTCATGTTAAGTACATAAAAACAATGGGTTAGCAGTTTTTTATTTACACCCAACATCTATAAAATGAGAACGATGTTTTGCGTAGGAAGCGCTAAGGTAGCCCGCGAAATTCAAATTTTCTTACGATTTTTGCGATTTGCAGCTCAGTGTCTGGGTGTATGTTGATCAAAGTATGATACGCGACCGTAACAAATATGTATTTATAGAATTATAATATTAGAATTAGTAATACAATTCCTTAAGTCAGTATAATCCTGAAATGTTAAGATTTCATAAAAAAAGTCATTCAATAGACTTACTTGGTCTTACAGAGTTGTATTGATGACTTTAATGATTATAATTCTGTAAACTCATATTTGTTACGGTCGCGAATCATATTTCAATCAACATACAACCTAATACTGATCTGCAAATTGCAAAAAACGTAAGAAAATTCGAATTTCGCGGGCAACCCTGGCGCTTTCACCTTAAGCACACTTTTTCAGATCTGTTTGATGCCGTGGGCTGAACCGCAACGATACGTGTATTATCTCCGGGCCCTAGGATTATATGGATTAATCGTTAAGCCACTTCTTCCAAGATAAGCAATTAGCGGCAATTGGCGAAAAGCTAGCAAACAATGCCACACATATGCCTTGTTATCAAACAAAACCTTTATGGGATTCTCCTGTATTAGCAACTTGTTCACTTCAAAACAATACTTTACACTTTTACTGTGGTTTTCCAACACAGTGGTGGTGACCAGAAGAATACAAAATCTTTTATTAGAAATTCCAAATACGTAAACCGCGGTGGGTTAGCTGGTTATTATTGGTGCGATGATTATGTACCCATGACCCCCAGCGTTGTGGTTTACAACATATGGTCGTCCTGCGATGAGTCTTGGGATACAGGCGAATTGTTTACTTTATGTTATGGCACAGGTGGCCCGCGCTTATGGGTAGAATATCACATGCTGTTCTCAAAATATACTCTTTTGTGATACACTGAAAAAAATGATCAACAAAACTAATTTTGTTATGTGAAAGTTTTGTTGTAGGGAAATAAACTTTAGTTAAATTTAAACAATCTTTTCAGTAATCGATCCAAAACTAGTTTTGTAGGTTTATATTTGGTATGTAGTAACCTTAATTTTTGTTAATAGGAACTGAATTTACATAGACTAACTAGCGCAGTTGTAGCAACATAACCAATTTCTACACACATCTAAACCTTGTGCTTAATATCAATCAATGTGTTTGATTATTTTTTACCAAATTAATATATTTAATAGTAACTATTCCACACGTAATATGAAAGTACAAATCTTTTGTTAAGTACGTAATAACCAGTTTAGTTAATAACAATTCATTGATTTCATCTATATACAACAACAGTTTTGTTACTAGTAACTGTGGTTCGGTTAATAATTGACAAACAAATCAACCTCGGGCGGTCGTTGGGAGCGGCGGGGGAAGGAGGAGGACAGCGGGCGGGTAGCGGGTAGCAAAGCGAACGAGTTCATTCCTGATTCCTGCCATTTATATTCGTGTGAGAACATTCATAAAACGGTTTGTGAGATTTCTTTGATTTTATCAAGATTTTATGGTGTTTGTAAAAAAATTAGTACGCCAAAGTGTGCAGATTTTTCATAACATGAGTAACTTTGACCAGGCGGCGGCAGCGGCCGAGCCGGTCGACGGCATCGAAAGTAATTCAAGAGACCTTGAGGACTATCTAAACTCTTGGGGTCTTGGAATGTACATTGACAAGTTTAAAGGTATGTAATTAACATATTCATAATTTAATATTACTCGGAATTATCAGAAACAGATGTAAACGGCGCGGGCGGCGCGGCATTCTTTTTCGCGCGCTTAATGGACGGTAGGTTAGGTTAGCTCAGTACATAATTGTTGTTCGAGTTGTTGGTTTGGTCTAGAAGAGGTTACTTAGAAATCAGTCAAGCTTGCCAATCGTTCGCAAAGTAAGAAATAACTAAAATACCTACTACATCTACATGTATTATCGAATTCCAGAACACAGTGTGGACTTGGACACTTTGCAAATTTTATCATCAGAAGACCTTAAGGAATTGGTGCCAGTAATTGGTCACAGGGCCAAGCTAACCACTCAAATTTCCATGCTAAAAGACATAGTAACAGACGCATTTTCTGACAAAAAAACAGTGAGTATCTGCTTTACTTACCTACACCCTACCTACCCTTCTTGTTTTTTCTATTCTTGACTGAAATACTCCCCTACCTACTTTGCTAACGGTATGCGTTATTTTCAGGCTGAAGTACCAACAAATACTACAAACAAAATACAGTGTGAGTCTTTATAATGTGCACATATCGAAATGAGGGAATCTATGCTTAATTTTATCGACGGAAAAAATGTTAAAAAAAATCTAAATATTTATTTATATTTTTTATGGATTTTTAAAAAAAATTGTTTGCTTTTGTGACCCCAGTGTATACAAAACTGTGTAACTTTTAAACTAAACGATTTATCACGATGAAACAAACTCTATAATGTTTGGAAGTAATTAGGTGTCGTCATAAAATAAAAATTATGGAAAAAAAATAGCCACATTTAAAAATAAACATTTTTGTTTGGCAAAAATCTGATTTTTTTTCATTAATTTTTACAAAAATTGTAAAATTTCTCAATAACATGCCCCCATCACCTTCTTTTTTTATAACTTTAAGTTATTCTTCATTGTATTAGGAACCTAACGGTAAAAATTGCATGTTTTTAACTCAACCCCAACATTTTTTATCAACTGTCAAAGAAAGGCCCAACGCATAGCTATTGTTTAGCAGGTAGATAAACTTTCTTTTGAATGTGCGCAGGTCGGGGAGGTAGGGCCAGCCAAAGGAACTTGAATTATGACAGATGTCAGACTGGCAGTCGCTCCGAATTATTCGCCGCTGCTACATGTGTTTCGGTACTTTCGTTCGCTGGACTTTCATAACTTTCGTTCGCTGCTACATGATGCCGCGTTTAAGTGAATTTTCCCCGGCACACATCGCCGACATACATTTTTATTATGGAGTGGGACAAGGAAGTGCCAGAGCTGCGCGCGCGGCTTACATAGCTGCGTATCCTAACAGGCAACCAGTGCCATCTGCCCGAAACTTCCAGGAAGTTCACAGAAGGTTGTCGATCACTGGACTTGGATCAAGTAGAGATCGTCGCGAGCCACCTCAAGTAATTATTGATGCGGCTACTGAACAAGCAGTATTAAGTGATTTGTTTGCTGATCCATCCATAAGTACTAGACGACTGGCTCTTCGTCACGGAATATCCCAAAAATCAGTGTGGCGTATTTTAAAGAAAGAAGGATTGCATCCTTATCACTATCAAAGGGTGCAACATCTACATGAAGACGTAGACTGGCGTCCAAGGTGTGTGATGTCCACATGGATTCAAAGAAAAACCAGAGCAAACCCAAACTTTCCAAGAAAAATACTATGGATGGACGAAGCGACATTCACTAGAGACGGTATTACTAACTGTCGAAATTTACACAGATGGTGCCGCGCAGGTGAAAACCCGAAACTGAAACGGTCATCTACTTTCCAAGTAAGATTTTCGATAAATGTTTGGGCTGGTCTTATCGATAACATGTTGATTGGACCAGTCATATTGCCGAGAACATTGACTGGTGAAAGATTTTTAAGTCTATTGAGAGATGATATGCCTCAGTTATTGGAAGATGTCCCACTGGCTGTGCGTCAAAGGATGTTTCTTCAGATGGACGGATGTCCTGCCCATTACGCTACAAATGTAAGAAGATTTTTAAACGAAAATTATCATGACAAATGGATCGGCCGGCAAGGACCTGTAGGGTGGCCTGCGCGTTCACCCGATTTGACGCCCCTTGATTATTTCCTATGGGGGACCATGAAGCAACGCGTCTACAGTACCCCCATCAACAGTGAGGCCGATTTGCGTGACCGCATAATAAACTGTGCGAATGATATTCGCAATGATCCCGAAATGATAAGGAGAGCGACACACCAAATTCTAATTCGCGCGGCTTTGTGTTTACAACAACGAGGTGGACATTTTGAGAACCTGATGCATTAAATTTTGTATTTAATAATAAATGGGTTTCAATTGAACTCTTTTGCATTAATTATCATCCCAAACAAACCACCCTTATGAGAACAATACGATTCCGCGTTCGGAGTGCCATCTTTGAAACGACCCGCGCGCATTCACAACAAAGTTAACAAAAAAAAGTTTATCTACCTGCTAAACAATGTGCGTAGCTATGCGTTGGGCCTTTCTTTGACATTTGATAAAAAATGTTGGGGTTGAGTTAAAAACATGCAATTTTTACCGTTAGGTTCCTAATACAATGAAGAATAACTTAAAGTTATAAAAAAAGAAGGTGATGGGGGCATGTTATTGAGAAATTTTACAATTTTTGTAAAAATTAATGAAAAAAAATCAGATTTTTGCCAAAAAAAAATGTTTATATTTGATTATGGCTATTTTTTTTCCATAATTTTTATTTTATGACGACACCTAATTACTTCCAAACATTATGGAGTTTGTTTCATCGTGATAAATCGTTTAGTTTAAAAGTTACACAGTTTTGTATACACTGGGGTCACAAAAGCAAACAATTTTTTTTAAAAATCCATAAAAAATATTAATAAATATTTAGATTTTTTTTAACATTTTTTCCGTCGATAAAATTAAGCATAGATTCCCTCATTTCGATATGTGCACATTATAAAGACTCACACTGTATATCTATTAAAGGATTCAGATACAGTACTTGTGTTAGATGATGAACAAGTGGAGGACCAACCGACTTCTCTTTCAAGTGACTATACAAGAGACCCCAATAAGGACTGTGTGAGTACATTTTACATGTTTTCTTTTTCTTGCATAAATAATATGAGGCCGAACAGTGGCAGCTCTTAAAAACTAGGGATCAGGCGAGAAGCCTCGGTGTGGTGTAGTAAGTGGAAATCTCACTTTTGAATCATATTTTATTTTAACTAAACATTTTATTTATTTTCAGGAGCTGTATAATTTATTAAGCTCTTGCAATGAAGGTAGAGGCCTTCTTCTTCAGTATGAAGAAAATGGATTATTGGAAAATTCAGCCAGGAGACGACTTTGTAATATGATTATTAGTAACGAGTTAAAGGATTATCCTGAAAAATGCATCACCAGCTCACGGTTGTATCAGCTAGCATATGCAATAACGCAAGTCTTTAGAAAGGAAAGTGCATCTGTTTACTTTATTCCCTTTTCAAGCTTCAGTCCACAACAAAAAATATCTGCAAAAGGGAAATTATTAGACTGCTACCGTCAACGGCGAAGGACTTTTTTGAAATCTGGCATCATTAAAGGAAAAGAAAAAAATGCAAAATCATCACCTGCAGATACCAGGAGCATTCTTGAGTTACCAGGGCCAAGCACTAGTGTCCAAGATTTAACATTGCAGTTACCAGAATCTGCAGATGACCTTGATGATAAAATACTTTGGCTAAAGAACTGTACAGATCCATGGGAAACAGTAGAACAATATTGGAGCATCACAACCAAGATACGACTGACTCTTTTACAGTCCAATAACTTGACAATACAACAGTATTATTACAAATTCAAAGCTCTCAACCAGGCTGGAGGCATATTCTTGGTAAGTAATCAATAAGTGGTATTAGTAAACTTATCATAATTAGTCTAAACGATTGTATCATATCTTGGAATCAGCAAAAATGTATTGTATCGTACCTATTAGTAATTTATAAACATTTGCTATTTTTTTCCTTCCAGCTTCTCAAAGATTTCAAGTCCCTTTACCCTGACAATGACCAAAAACTAATGGAAAACTGGCTACTAATAAGACCAAGAATTATTAAATTGGCAAAAATCCGTTCTATCGTTCTTTTGAAAGAAGTCTTTGAAGACATTGATAGCCGTAAGTATTATTGTTTTATCAGAACACTAGCTGTTACCCGTGACTTCGTTCGCGTCAAATCCTTTTTTTTTCCAGTTCCGCCAAGCGATTGTGGCGTGATGAACAAACTTACCTATACATGATACAGGATGTAAATTATAAGATATACTAAGCTGCGTACTATGGGACCAACATCGAAATTGTAAAAAAAAATTTTAGATCTCCGTACTAATTTTCGATCAGCTGTTAGTGTATTCATTCTATTTGTATATCAGCTGATGGTCTGAATGAACACAACCCTCGCGGCTTAGTACCTCTTATAGAAAACACCGTGTATAAACACACATTGTTTTATTTAACGGCCTTCGTGGCGCAATGGTTGACATGCCAATGGTTAGCACGCTGATCTTGAGGTTTGAATCCCGGCCGGGGCAGACATTTGTGTCTGAGATAAATGTTTGTTCTCGGGTTTTGGTTGTTGTGTTGTATGTCTCCACGCCACCCGCGACAGGGTTTTCTACTCTAATGCAGGAGTGTGAGTGTGAAACGTTAATTCATTATTTATTCTCGAACATTATTTTTATTTAAATACATGTTTATTTACAGAAAACAATGAAATCAAGGACATAGTTGCGTTCATGTCTATACCGTTTTTGATGACAACTTCGAACATATCTAAGACAAAATCGAAGTCCAAAAACTTGTGGCGCCCATCGAAGCAGGAAGTTCTAGAAGGTTTTATCACCCATGTCAAGAGTGCAGCGGAAATAGAGGAAACCATTGCTCGTCGCACAAAGAAGATGCTCGACCTCGAATTGACTCTGCAACCATTCATTATAATTGTTGGACCTACTCTCACAGAAATATCTGCAAGGTACATTGTAGTAAACAATATTCGGTATGAGGTTACATCAATTGTTAAATCAGTAGATGCGTGCTTTAAAATAATATTTGTTCTTAACGCACAATATCCTCCAGAATGCTATAACTTGTGGCAATTTATACAGACAGTGCTGTACCAATTGAAAACTCAATATGACAAAAAAGCTACATCAATAAATACGCTTTGCGTAGATCTAAATATTCAAAGAGACTAGTCTATTTCAATTATATATAGGTAGACTTTCAAAATGCCAATGTGTTTCTTATGTTTTCAACTTTGTGATACCATTCGCAACTTATTAAGACATTTCAATTTATTTCATGAAACTCATAACTTTTCAAAGTATCATTGTGTAGAAGGTAATTGCAACAGGTCTTTTCATTTAAGAAATACTTTTCGTAAACATTTAATAAAACACCATAATTCTGATTGTGACCTAATTAATAATGCGGTCACAATGCAACATTCAAATTCTATAACCCTTAACAATTTATCTATTTCAACTGAATTTTCACCTAATTTGGATTCTCCTAATGATGCTCCTATAAATACTGAACAACCGCACCAAGCATTACGAAACAATACATCGCTTTCTAATGTCAACAATTACTCATTACCAAGGTTTCTTTCTGCACTATATGCAAACCCTTTAATACCTAGAAATGCAGTTCAAGGTATAGTGGAAGGAATGAACCAATACTTATGTGATAGTTTATCGGCTAATATAGAAAATATCTTGAGTACATCTGTATTACAAGAAGAAAATTTAATATCCTTAAAAAATAGTCTTTTCTCAGCAATACAGTCTCCGGTTAAGTCATTTAATACTGAATATAAACGCCTAAAATATTTTGAAGAAAATGGAACATATATACCCCCAATTGAGAAAGTCATAGGTCAAACAATGTGTACTATTAAAAAGCGCGGTGTTGTAACGTCTGTGCCAACAGAATGTAAACAGCAATTTATTCCTCTTAGATATGTCCTACAAAAATTTTTCACACTTGATAATGTTATGGCAGAAACATTAGATTATTGCAACAATTTATCATTAGATAACAGCCATCATATCAAAAATATAACTCAAGGTAGTGTTTGGGCAAATATGGTCAAAAATAAGTACCCAGGAAAGTTAGTATTTCCATTGCTGTTATTTTTCGATGATTACGAAAGTGGTAATGTTCTCGGCAGTCATGCAGGCATCCACAAGTTAGGAGCTGTTTACGTGTCTGTTGGTTGTATCCCACCGGATCGCGCATCAGCTCTATATAATATATTTTTGGCTCTTTTATTCCATTCGTCAGATAGAACAATATTTGGGAACCACATAGTTTTTCATCCTTTAATAGAAGAACTTAACTTTCTATCCAATTATGGAATTGATATAGACGTTCCGTCATTCCAGGGAAAACTTTATTTTTCTTTGGCATTAATAATTGGGGACAATTTGGGTATACATTCTATAACAGGCTTCAATGAAACATTCTCCTCTAATTATCCATGTCGAATTTGTAATGTGTCCAAAGAAAACATGAAAAGTCAATACTTTGAGGAAGAGCAATTGCTTCGTAGTAACGAAAACTACCTTGAACAACTACAACTAAATTGTCCTGCTAGAACTGGCATTAAAGAAAAGTGTATCTGGTTATCTGTTGAAAATTTTAGATTATTTGATCAAGTCGGAGTTGATATCATGCACGACATTTTAGAAGGCGTCGCAAAGTATATTATATCTTTCCTTTTAATAAAGTACACTAGAGATTTGAAATATTTCTCGTTACATATTTTAAATGCTAGGATAACAAATTTCGATTATGGTCCGGACAGTGGTAGCAAACCTTGTCCATTAAGTATGGAACACGTTTCGAAAGGGAATATAAAATTATCAGCTTCAGAAATGTTATCTTTGATTCGATATTTTGGCCTATTGATCGGCGATTTTGTACCCGCAGATGATGATTATTGGATGTTGTATATTACGCTAAGGAACATTTTAGACTTAGTTATGTCCAACTGTGTCGATAAAAATAGTTGTAACTTGTTAAAAGTTTTAATATCTGAACTGAACGAACTTTATTGTACGTTAACTGGGGAGAATCTTAAACCTAAATTCCATTTCATGGTTCACTATCCAGCAATGATGTTAAAATTTGGTCCCTTAGTTAATTTTTGGAGCATGCGTTATGAAGCCAAACATAGGGTATCTAAAATTTCTGCGAGAGCGTCATTTAACCGTCGTAATCTTACATTAACATTGGCAATTAAACATCAATTAAAGTTAAACGACTTATTTATACAAGGGTCTTTAGAGGCTTCAATTTCCGAAGGTACATCCAAACGAATTTCTGAACAAAAGCGGAATGAGATAATTCTCGAGTTAAATTTAAGCTTAAATCATACTCTTAACTACGTAACGTGGGTAAAAGTCAAAGGCACAATTTACAAACCTAGAACTATTCTCATAAATGATATTTCAAATATAGGTGATGTTACTTTTATGATGATAAAAAATATTTTTGTTTATGACAATAACAGGATTATTTTTGAGTGCGTATTATTGCAGACAGACAGTTTTGATTATCATTTACATAGCTTTGAAGTGAAAATTCCTGAAACGGAAACAACAGTTTTTACATTCCAGGATTCAATACTATCCTTCGTCCCTAATCACTGTAATGTAGCTTCAAATGGTAAAACATACATCACACAAAGATTTTATTTGTGACAATTTTTTTGAGTTATTTTAAAATTAATTTGATAATAAGGCTAGATAATATTGTTTAATGTTAAGTACATTAAAAAGCAAAGAATTTGGGTGGGAAACTCATAATATGTGATGTGTTGCAAACTATAACATAATCTAAAATAATATGTAAGCCCAAATAAATTATGGGCCGCATCTGTTTAAATATTTATTGGTTATTAATATTATACAGGGTGGAATTTTTTAACCTCACCTGGAGGGAAAGTACTCTTAATACTGGAGATCTGCGTTCAAAGATTTTCGAAAATTTGCTTGCCAGACTCGGAAATCGAACTTATTATTATTACATTTCATGCTTTTGCTTCCATTTAATTTATCATGTTTGTTATAGAGATTTCCTCCTTATGTTTGACCCTATCGATTGATGCCATAAAAGTACAGTTTCGGATTTTAGTCAGTTCGATTGCAGTGTGCAAGCGAATTTTCGAAAATCTTTTAATGCTGATTTGTTTCTTTATAAAAATAAAGCAATGTTTCCTTTGAGTAAAATTTGCTATCTCCAGTATTTAGAGTACTTTCCCTCCAGGTGAGGTTAAAACATTCCACCCTGTATAATAATCGTGATATTATATTAATTAAGTTTCATACTGAGTAAAATTCAAGGTGTTCATAGAAGTATTTTAATTATGTGTTACTGAGATAAGAATTGTTGATTTGTTTTGTTTAATGTGTTTAAAAACTTTAATAAAACTAATTCATTTTTCTCCATATTCTGTATTATTTCATATTTCTGTTACACCCTGTATACCTACCTAAACAGTAAAAATATCAGTAAAGTAATCAGTAACAAAAATACAGGGTGTAAGAAATGGATTGGCAAAAACTTTACACATGCAATTAGGTCATGAAACTGTACAACTAACCCGAAGGAATATATGATCTGTAACCGCAAATTTCACATTAATTGTAAACGTCTTTTTATATGGGTGGGTCAAAGGTTTTGGCTGTTTCCAGTCTTATGTTCCTTAGGGAAAGTTGGTCAGTTTCATAGCCTAATCGCGTCTGCAAAGTTTTTACCCAGCCATTTCTTACACCCTGTAGGTATTTTTGTTACTAATTACTCAACTGATAACAAAACTGTTTTGTTATATACTAACAAACCGAACCTGTAACCTGTAACCAAACTATAAAGTAAAATTTACTTAACAGTTTGGTTACCAGCAAGCAAATAGTTCAGATATCTGAAACAAAACGTTTTAATTAGTTACAGCAAAACCCCTTGTCTACTTTTTAACAAATAGAATTGTTATTTTTAACACAACTAGTAAGATTAAAGAAGTCAAATTGTTAGGTTAAATTAAACGAAAAAAGTTAGGCTGCAGGTTACACAACACAGTTAAACGAACCTCATTTTGTTACTGGTAACAAGTAGTTCGCAAGTCCCTAGTTTAGGGCCTACTGGTAGCCAAATTTTGGTTACTATTAACCAATCATTTTTTTCAGTGTAGCCTGACTGCAGACAAAACAGGTTAGTAGAGTCGGTTTATAGCTAATACTTCAAGTACTCTCAATAAGTACCTGTTCGTCAGCAATCGATCGATCGTTTTGTTATAGCAACGACGTTATGACAGAAGGTTGATAGACTCAATCAAGTCGATGATTCATGTACAACGTACATAGTCTGAATTTCCACATAAAAGATTTCCGCAAGGTTGACCTCCTTATGACATGCTGTGAACTACACAAGCTGTTCGGATGGAGTACCACGTCCGAATTGAGCGGCTAATGTAAGTCGTTCACATTTCTGAGAACATACATATTCCAATTCCGTTGATTGCGGTCAAACTGCCAGTGAACGTACCCCGTGCCGGGTAGGTACGGTATCTAACGGGAAATATATGCGGTCATTACTTCGTGCAAAAGCAAAAATGCCATGTCTAAACTCACTGCTAATATTTATCGTAATAATATACCTACCTCGTTGCCGTTGTCGTTGTAGACTGCCTCGTTGGTCTAGTGGTCGCAAAGCGCTACTGCTGAGCATGAGGTCCTGGGTTCAATTCCCAGGTCGAGCAAAGTGTTATTGGGTTTTTCTATCTGGCATTTCTCAGTAGCAGCCCGGAGTCTGGATTTGTGCCCGGTAGATGGCAATAGGCTCGCCCCCTATTACATGGGACTTACACTTAACTGGCGAAATGTGGTGTACTTTAAGTACACCTCTGCCTGACCCTTCGGGGAAACAAGGCGTGATGTTATGTTATGTTAATATACCTACTTAGTACCTACCTAAAAATTTACGGTAAATTGTCTACAGTTTGCTGAATAGTATAAAATACCATTGGAAATGGAGTCTGAATATTGTGATTTTATAAAACTGAAAAAACCTTTATTTTACAAGCATAAGTATTTAACGGAATCTATGTTTTTAATCAAACAGTCTCCCAATGATTTCATCAATTTACGTACGCCAAATTAAAATTTATACGTAGATACTGCACTACGCATACACACGCACGACATTAGCAGTAAATGCAATAAAAAATCCCGCTGATCGCCTTTGCGCAAGATATAAATTAACCGATATGTTTTATGCTAAACCCAATAAATGGAATTAAAGGATTGCTTATAATTTAACACCGACACGTCGCGGTAAGGCACTTAATTAAGTTGGACTACCGCAGTTTTACGTCCTAATATCCAATACTGCATAGATTTAGGTCACCACACAGCGGGTTGATTAAGTCGGTTTATATCGTCATAGCATGCCAGCGAAACTGAGTCTATTAAAATATGCGCAAAAAAACAAGGTGATCATTTATGCCAAACTTAATATCTTTGTCAAAATTAGCATACCCGTTCAATATCATTCATTTATGAGTGTTCCGAAGGGGTTGTCCGACAGATACTATTCATTATGCAGAATCCACAAATGTTTTATTAAATGATTAATACTTGTAACAAAATTCGCTCGAGTAACGGCAGTTAAAACAGTTAATGAACACAAAGTGGGCTCTCACGGTTAGTGTTACAGCGTGCATCGTTATAACTGTCCACGTTGCAGTGGAATGGCACAATATAATAATGATAGCGACTCCACACAATGTAGCATAGATCTACAATGCCACACTAAACTAATTATTTTGGTCTCTACGCGCAAGTGGTTTCTACCTACCTACAGTGTCAAAAATTTTTGGAGCATTGTGATAATCCCATTCGAATCCAGCAGTCGTATACATGAGTGTTTGGACGTATGAACAATTAAAAGTGATTGATTCAGTCATACATAAATCAGTAAACATTGCAAAGAAGAAGTTTGCGCACTTTGATCACGCTTTTCTCCCATCTCAACTCCCCCACTCCTCTTTCTTATTTTGTGTCTCACTTCCAATATCTAAGTTCATCACACGCTAAGAATCTGTGTTCTTCTAACAATCTTCTCCTATTCAGTCCTTCTCATACTTCTGACTTAGTTCATTCTTCTTTTCATATTCAGTCCATTCTTCTTCTAAATGCGCTTCCTCTTGATATCAGGACGGCCACCAGTCGGTATGCATTTAAGCGGTAATTGCAGTTATTTTTAAAATAAATAGCGTAGAGTCATCTCAAAACCTCTCTCTCTCTCTCTTGAATTTGTATATATTACAGTAAATATGTATGAGTATTATAAGTTTATAACTTATTTATATACTTGTGTACTTTATTAGAAGATAGAATACTCTTTATTATGTACACCATAAAAATTACAGATATAAATGTAGAAATTTTACATAGGGTGACACAATGGGCAGTCTTATCGCTAAAAGCGATCTTACTATTCTATTTATACCTTATTCATTATGATATATTTTATCATTGTTCCTCTCAAACATAGCACCTGCCATCTAATCTCTTCACCACCCTTGGTTGACTGGTAGAGAATGCCTAAGGCCGCGTGTGCTTTTTTTTGAGTGTGAACAGTTTAAACAAATAAATAAAGAACACTAAGCACGAAATCATTTCGCCAGAGTCAAATATTTGTCGTAGAAGCAGATAGACAAGGATATAACTTTGTGCTTGGAATGAGGGCACTTGAATGAAAAAACCATGCGGTATAATAGTCACAACAGATGATTTACGACGCGACGTCGCTCACCGTATGGCATAAAGTGAATACTCAGAAAGACGCCACTGTCGCTAATACTACTGGCTGACACGATAGACAAGTCTTAATGTTTAACGGAGTTGAGTGATTGGTCCACAAGTCCACTTCTCGATAATACGTGTCACTGTCGATATTAACATTAAGTATTCTTTCTGATTATTGATTCATGACGATTGACGAGTTATGTTTAAACAATATGTTTTTATGTACACAATTACTGACAACAGATAATTTTGATGGCTTCCATATATGTATTTTAATATTTCATTAAACAAATACTCACATACCGAACGTGGACTTTTATTGACGTGTCAGTCTATTGTTCACGGTGGCTTACTTCTAAGAATTTGTTGTCGTTCTTGTGCTATTATGTCCCCAATGAAGGTCAGGGTTGTACTCGGGGCTGCAATGTGCATTGAATGGCTTGGATACATCGGAGCATCGACAAAACATCCTGTCTTGTAGAGTGGGCGCATACCTGCATTGTTATGTAACAATTTCGCAGAGTAGGACGGATGCCAAAATTTCACTCCGCGCCAACTGCTGCCGGTCGCCTTTGGGGAGAATCGGAGAATGGTTTCACTGCGGGACCGAGACCGCAATATAAACGATTTTTTAAATTGTAACATAACATCTAACCACCGCTGCGTGTCCGCTAAACATCAGAATTAGTGTTACATAACTTCACTAGAGTTTTCCGCTTTCTACGTAAGTTTAGTTTTAAGCATAATAAATAAAAGAGGTGTGAAGATATTCCGTAATCTGCTGCTATGATGCATTTTGTATGCTTTCGTTTATTACTATTAGAGCAAATGAAACAAAAAACAGTCTACAGCAATTTAGTAGGTAACTATTACTAACTATTTTTGTATATGCATGTCCGTTAATAAAACCGTCATAATGAATATGAATATTCTTCAGTTGTATTTCTGCATGCTGAAGTAACCAATGACAAAAAGAAACGACTTTCTTGACGTTATCGGAGTTGCAATAGCACCAAAAATAATTATGAACACTTCTCTGTAAAATGACTCAACGACACTTGACAATGCTAAGACAATACAATATCCTATTGCAAATCTATCCCGGAATTCTATTCTAGTCGAAGGCTGCTAATATCTAAAAGGAAAGTGGTGTGATTATATTTAGTACATAAGTACCGTCGTTTCCTCACAAGAAAGGCATATTAATTGTAACACGAATGAAACTACCAAGTCCATGAACGTCTACTTATTGCCTATTTGAAGCCGAACTAGGCACTCCCAACGTTAGCAAGGAAAATAGGAAATAAAACCGTCCGCGTGTAATATTTTCTTTTATTGACCTGTTATTTGATAAGTCCTTGAAATGTTTAAAGGATTTATCAGCGAATGAAATTAACTATTAAAATGTTAATGAACTACAAGGCGTTCAAAACATTATACAAGGTGTAATTTTAATCACCGTTACCCTCTTAAGGGGTCATTGTACACATCATTATGAACAACTTTTACTATGGGACCAAACCAGAAATCGCGAAAAAAAAACTGCTGATCCCTACATTTATGTTCGCATAACTTGTCAAAATGTAGGGAACAGCAGATTTTTTTTCGCGTTTTCAGGTTTGGTGCCATACTAAAAGTTGTTCATAATGATGGGTCCAATGACCACTTAAGAGGTTAACGGTGATTAAAATTACACCTTGTATAAAATTGTTATGAAAGTGTGCAATGTCAAGAACATGACTAGACTGCGATGTGACATAACTTTTAAATTCGAGGTAAGCGAAACTCTAGAAACATTGATGGGGCCATTGAAGGTTAGCCATGAGATGCCTATGAGCTGCGAAGAGAATGAAGGCGTAGAAGAGAAATATGATAATGATCGCAAATGTACCGAAATGATGCTGAAAGAAAGTAATTTCATCATTATCACTATACATACACGAAGGCAACACGCGTGTGGAATCCTTATATTCGCTGTATTTAAAAAAGTCTAATCATGTGAGCCAAGGCAAGGTGAAGGCTGTTCTTTTCAACAACGGTCGCGTCTCACTCGTGCGGGCTAACAATGGCTCGCTGAATATGAATAGCCACCATCTTTATTCTATGACATGACTACCTACATCTTATATGGTTGTGATAATGCGCTATAGTGTTAATTGTATACGTTTCGTTAGAATGGTAAACAAGCAGCGTCACTCACCGAGCTTATTTGTCTTAGAGTATAATGAGACTCTCGACTTGATGACTTGATATTATCGCATCTAGATATGAGTTGAGTGGCGATGCTTTAGAGCCCATTCTAGCACTGGACGTCCTTCGGCTGTATGATAGTGATTCGATGATGAGTATCAGTAGTTAGTAGGTTTCGCGTAGAGCTCCGGTGTCAGAAAAGCTGAGGGACATGACTGTGATGCTAGAAAGTTCACTGTGAATGTGAATGACTATAAGCAAAATGACGATAAGATGGATCGATTGTGTGAAAGATGATACGACTGAGACTTATGAAAGAAGTGAACACTGAAATGACGGCTGCTAAGTAGCTGCATTTGGAAGTAAAAGAGGTACCGAGTCAAAATAATTTGGAGTAATATTGTAGCTTACATTATTACTATTCTTTATATCCAAGACCCAAAAGTAAAAATAGACAATATTCATTCGTATTAATTGACCGAAACAGAGAAAGTGACTAAAACAAAACGATGTAGCTATGTAAACGAGTGCAAAGAGCGTGCTTTAGCTTTCGAACATTCTCTAGAGAAATTAATATTAATTAAAAAGCGTTAGTTTAATCAGTTAAGTAAACGTTATAATTGAAGTCACTTTGAATGAATACATAGAGAGACACATTTTAGAAATATATCCATTAATTACTTTTTGAATTGTTTTTTTTCATCTGTCCTTCCTTTAACATTTCTCATAGAAGCCTGAAATACAGTCAGGGACATCGACGCGCATACTGTTATCATGAATTCAGTACATGTTTTTATACCCACCAGCGTTGCAATTTATGGTCGATTATATAAAAAAATAGCTCTTCCATACATTTTGACCGTGTAGGCATTGCACTGTTGTAAGAAATAGCAGGTTTTTTTTTGACATTCTGTATATGTACAAGAAATGGAAGTTCGAAGCACTTATTTGTGTTTTTATCGTTTTCGGACGTTAATAATAACACAAGTGCTTTCAATATTGACGAGTATGGATTGAAAGCGATAAATTGATTCGCATTCGAAACTGTTGGCACATGTAAATAAACAAATCTACGCCTTAACAGATTCGCATCACAAACATCGTCTTTCATGTGAAAGTAGGTGTGCTTTCAAGGTTAATAGGCTCGGCGCTGTCATGCCCATAGGTTGTACGGTCGATACAATGGCTGCCGAAGCGCCTAGAATATATTCCTTAACCACTAATTCGAAGGGTGTGTCTTCTTTTATTACGCAGCGCGGTCGAACGATTTTAATGAAACAATAGTAAACTAAGTTGGTATACATAGAGTCAACTGCATCTTTTTTTCCAGAAATGGGTTAAAGTCACAGAAATCTAAATAGTAATTATTTAGATTTCTGTGGTTGAAGTCAATGTTCTATCAAGCTTCTAAAGTATTCGTTAGTGATCAAGTGATAGATCTTCGAAATATAACTATTATCTAGCACATAACTGCATTAAGGTTAAACTCGCCAAAAGCCGTTTTGTAGGCTTTTATAATTAATTAAAGCCATTAGGGAAAATGGACGGCGGGTGTTTGATGTAAACCATGTCCGTAAGGTATTAAATATAGAACGCATTATATCATTGCATGTTCTCATTGGGAAAGCCAAAACACCCACTGATGTTTCGTTCTGATCATCGTTTAGATAACACGCTGTAACATTTATGTGTACAAATAACCCAAGTAACACTTCAGTTAATGGAAGTATGCTGTACAAACAATTTATTCAGTTATGATGATATTTGGCAAGATCTATCTAATAATTATTTTTTACCGATGTATCACGCGGTTGCCAGTAATTACGACAAGGACGGGTTTTGTTTTCAGTGAGGCGTGACAAAATTGACAAGTGGCGTGTCTGTAAGTTTGTTTGTTTTTATCAAATCATAGTAATTTGCTAAAGTATAGGGTGGTCAATTCGGATGTATATTTACGATTTGTTTAGCCCCTATTCTGCTTTAACGCCAAATTTTGCAGTTCTTTGATGTCTATTATTTAGTTAAAATGCGGCAAATTCGATGCACACAGTCTATAAGACCATGGCCGCCGTAATACTTTAGTAATTTTATCCTGAAGTTCTTATACAAATTTGAAAACGACCCAATTTTTCTAACAAATCATTAAGTGTAACGTATACCATTTTGATCACTGAGGATTTCGCGACATACCCTGACTTTTTTCTATGGGGTTATCTAAAGGGACGTGTGGTGGTCAATCATGAATACGAAAATTTGATGAAAAGCGATCGCATTTTTAAGATTATAAAAGAAGGATATTACGCAGATCTTATTTACCGTATAAAATTGCCAAGCCTGAATAAAATAATTATAGGAAAATATCCGGTTATTTTCGTTTGTAATAAAAATAATCTTAATTTAAAGTTGTTTATGTACTTCCGAATTGGCCACCTTGTGTAATCTCAGCATTAGTGAAACGAATATGTTAGTTTCTGCTTTCAAAGGTTTCTAAACTGGGCCGGAACTGTCGACCATGTATGACCAAATAAAATTACTTTCATTATAGATAATATTGTTAGTCAGACCACGTAGTATATATAGTAAGTGACGTGTCTTTCTATTGTGGCTTGAATACAAGACACAAGCGCAGAAGACCCACTTCATACAATGCGTAAAATGCCTTCAAATTTGCTGCAAAGTGCCGCGCGGCGGCAGCGCGGCTGCAGCGCTGCTTTGTTAATCCATATAAATAAAAAACGCGCGACTGCAGCGCTACACCTGCGCTGCGGCGGCGCATCAGTTGATTGATCGACTAGTGACGATGCGCACGTAGTTATGAACGAAAATCAGGTTGAAGAATTTATCGATGAGGTTGAGAGTCGTCCAGCGATATGGGTAATTGGTAATTCTGAAATTTTTGATCACAGTAGCCTTTTACTTTATGAAATTAAGTTCGTTGACTTATACAAAATAAAGGCAACGTTTTCTTAGGTTTCTTTTTTTTCATTTTCCAAAATCTTTTTTCGTTTTAATAGTTACACTAACAGCAGTATTGCAGCGCTGCAACCGCGCGGCACTTTGCTGCTAATTTGAAGGCGCCCCCGCCCTTATGCACACGCGCATACCGAACAACACTTTTAATAAATCTAGAGCTAAAAAAACCTGGATTTGGAAAGTGCGCACGCTTTAGTATATTTCTGTTTCTCGTAGGTACTGGCTACTCAGGTACGCGTATACGGTAGCTGTAAATGATGACGGTCAGTGGCATATATCCGGGAATAATGGTGGTTCTGTAAGTGATGATAGAAATGGCAGTTTTAGAAAGTTCAAATCCTGCGAAAACTCTACATGTCCCGGAAGTAACGCACAACCTCTTAAGGGGTCATTGTACTCATCATTATGAACAACTTTTACTAATGGGACCAAACCTGAAATCGCGAAACCTGAAATCGCTGTTCCGTACATTTATGTCCGCATAACTCGTCAAAATGGTAGGGAATAGCTGATTTTTTTCCGGGACATGTTATAATAATCAGTGGCGACGGCTTCATACAATCCCATTCCTACCGGCTTCCCTTTGGAAAAACGACTATAGGTATTTAACACAATATCATAAAATAAAAAGCATTACAAAAACGCGTATCTATAGTTACATAGGCGTTAAACTAAGAAAAGTAAAGGACTGACTTAAATTTTTGAGGTAATATTAAAATGATATTTTATTGAGTTTATGAGAACTGAACAATTTTTTTTTCGGCTTCCCTCTAACGGTAGTTGTAGCTTCGCTACTGATAATTATGCACTAATTTTACTATGACCAGCTATTCGGATTCGATGGGAGTTATGATAGTTATCGCAGGTTGTACGATTTGTACGAAGTGGATCTACTCCTGTGCGTTTTCATGAGTGTGACTTGAGGTCCGTGTTAGTGCGTGCTCGGCCTCTAGTACCCGCGTCACCGAGGGAAAGGCTGCGAGGCCGACAAGTCTGCGTGGGCGACGCTGCCCGATCAGGATCGATTTAAATGTCAGTCTTTGTTGCTTCGAAACCCGATTTGTGATTTACTTTTGTTTTTTATCTGAAAACTAGCACCCCTGATTCGCATAGTATTTACGATTTGACAAAAAATCGATATTAATGTATACTTACATGCAAATAGGTAAGTAGGTACACATAAACCAGAATAAATTCTCTAATGAAGGTGAAAACCGCATCAAAACCATCATACAGACAGGCACGAAAAGCAACTTTAATTTATAATAATTCCTATGTATAGATATATAGGATAGATGGCTAAAGCCGCGGACCCACGGCCCGTTAACTGACCGGCCGCGCAGGCGTTTCTACGCCTGTCGCAAACCGTGCGGAGCATTCCGACGACAGGCCACCGCAGCTCGCAGGCCTGATCGAATGAGACGGTTCCCACGGCCTGTCGACCTGGCCTGGCGCGATCTGGCCTGTGAGAAAGCGGGCCATGGGACCGCAGCATAAGATAAATTATTATGGTGTATGTATGCCTAGGCCTAGATACCTACTGACGACAACGTTTAATTAAATACTCTTTGTGTAGAAACAAGTTCAAATAA
The DNA here is from genome assembly GCA_947568875.1 of Fissipunctia ypsillon. Classification (NCBI taxonomy): domain Eukaryota; kingdom Metazoa; phylum Arthropoda; class Insecta; order Lepidoptera; family Noctuidae; genus Fissipunctia; species Fissipunctia ypsillon. The sequence continues at coordinate 18,204,426 of OX387644.1, read as the reverse complement.
GGCATCTATTCAGTTGTGTATGAACAAACACAATAAGGTTTTCATTAAGCTTGGAATCGTTAAGCTCATGTTTTACAACAAATTCTTGCAGTTTCGGCGAGAAACAATTCACTTTGATGTTTTAATTGAAATGAGCTGAATCGGGTCGTTGCATTATCATGACCTAGCAACAGCTATGAATAACAAATGAAGGTTGAGTGCTGCCGCTGTTGTTGCCAGGTAAATTATACAGATAGTAATTATTATTTTAATTAAAATACGGCTTCTGGCTGCGGCGTACTAATACCAGCTTACATCAATACTCTATGGCAGTAGCGCATGCTATCTCAAAGTCTTTACTAGGATGGGGTAACCTTTCGGGTAAGCGAACGCAGAGTACTAAAGACTAAGGATCCCTTTTAAGTTGAGTGGATGGCACATTATGGAATGGTGCTATCACTGCTTATGTTGTAGCTACTCAGCGCAATCCTCAGTTTTCTCTACTGGGTTTTTCTTTCTATCAGGGTAAACACATTTGCAAAGTACGTAATGCTGCCTGCAGCTAAACGATTTCATTCCATCGTCTAATATTCTGCTTTACCATTTATCAAACCCTTTATCAAAGAAACAAATACCTAGTTATTAAATTAAGAGCACGAGATTACAATAGAAGATGCAATAATAAATACGTGATTACTGCATGTCGCAATACCTGAGACTCGTAATTCAAGATCCAAGTATGTAATGACATTTTGTAAGAGATATTGTAAATAGAAATAATATTACAGATGATTACATCTGTAATATTATTTAAAAATTATTATTATTATTTTATTGTTTTTTATTGTCAATATTTCCAAGTCTTCACACGTGGCTTTGTCGAGGGCAAAGATAATGAAGCAATACTCTACTGTTAGTTTGAGTCTGGAACTAACGAGTACCTACATACTCGACCACAGCATAACAGATCTATCGGACTACGCAGTAACGTTCGTGGAATAAAAGCATTAATTGCCCATTAAACTGCTTTATTCGGAACGTGTCTATCGTACTTAAAAAAAGTTGCATATCAAGCTATACATTTCCAGTACAAGCTGGCCTCGCATTGTACAGAAATTCTATAAAATGCGAGATCAGCTTATACTAGATATGTAGCCGTGTGTACGATGAATAAAAGAGAGGAGGCAGATGCTGCGGCATGCATGAGGCAGAGTGCAGAGGCAATGAACGATCGCCACTCAACCTGAGGACCGGTTTGGTCTCGGCCAGACAAACATGCAAGTTCAATGATGACTCACTTGTTGTCCAACTTATGTCGACGACTTTACAATGTTCTGGATTGACGTGACGTTTTTTTAAAAAATAATCATGCTTCCGACAAATCCGTTGTTTTAATTTTATGGATTTGTGTAAAAATCCGATTTAACCTAGCATTAAGAACAATGGAGTCTCTTATCATGAACTTGATAGAAAATATATATTATTATAGCACTGAACACAGTGTGAAATTGCGAGCAATTTTCATTTTATTGTCACTTTAAAGTTAGGTACCTATGCAGTAAAAAGGTAATACTTTTTTAAAGTATGAAACGAATAAATCGCACTGAAATATACGTGAATGAAAATAAAAAAGTTCGGCGTATGTGTAGCGAGCATGAATGGTGAGATTACAAAACATATTGCACGGTGTATCGTCAAGCGTCTGAGTGCTCGCGTTGTTTGCACGGCTCTCACACGTTAATGCAGACTGGATGGAAGTTGATGGAACAATTTCCCCAATAGCAGGGATGAAACTTGCTTCAATTTGCAATTTTGTTCGACAAACTCGACATTTTTATCAAAAACTAGATACAGTTTTCGTCATTTCAATGACTACGAAATGACAAATTCTAGCTTCTATATTGTATGAAGTTCAGAATTAATCTTTGTATAGAAATGACGGGAATGCATATTATCTCAATGGTGTTACTAAACAATCGGGTAGTGTGTAAATATTTGAATTACAATACCTTCACTACTTTTGATAGATGACTGTCGTTGTACGCATTCCAAATCTGAAAGAAAAAGGATCTTTTAAAAAAAAGTTATCAAAAAGGCTTTCGCCTGACACTTCACACTAGCAGCTGTCCTTAAGCTTTTGAGTCATTTTCAGACGACAAAATAAAGAAAAAGTCATATTAAATGAAGCCCGCTCCTCTCCTAGGCTAAATTATTTCAATTTTGAAAAAAAAATCTTTATTTTGTCGTCTGAAAATGACTGTAAATTACTAGAACATGACTATAAATAATCGTTACATTATAGCGTCGCCACTCATAGAAAATCGATAAGTTGCTAGTCAACACTTCGACGCTGGACTGCGGTCCAAAGTAATCCACACAAGTGCCACTTGTATCAAGTGTTTGGAGTGTGGCTGTGGTAACACAATTTAAGTATATTTTAGCTTTTCGAAATACACACTTAATACTTATGCAATATTACAATATCGCCTACGTTTTTTCTCTGGCGATGTGATCAAAGTTTCAAGTAGTTCCGTATGGGGCCACCACATAAATACATATTTATGTTTCATATAAATAAAGTAAAACCCAAACATTACATTTTATTCTGACATTATAGAACGAATTTCCAGTAAAAACATTTTTTTTCCACCATACCATGATGTTCGTGAGTTTTCTTTGCTTAGTTGCCAACAAGAGTAGGTAGCAGATATACGAAGGTAACTAGATGTTTAAACAAAATATCAAAGAAAACACAGCAAGGGGTCATGGCACGGGCTCATAAAAAAAGCTGACTACAGAACATGAAAAAAAAAAAGATAACGCAGTCAAGTAGACAAATATTGTTCTAGAAGACTTAAGAAGACTTATCATTTCAGTGTTAGTAATTAAATGTACAGTACAACACCCACTGCGTGCCTCAATAGTTATCAAAGTACAAACAAAAACGAATAATAATATTGTAAACAGCGAGTGTGACGCCACACTAAGTTTATCGTTTAACTTTTAAATGTAGCACATCACTTCTCGAATACAATATCATACTTCCCAGTTCACGTGCAATGATAATAATGCAATGAAAACACATACGATGTTGCTACTTTATGATAGGCAAGGCAGTGGTTTCTATGTAAACGGTCTTGTGTTTTGACGTCGCGTAGACGCCGCGGGTACGCAATGTTTTCTAACCCACCGATGCGCGACGTGTACTGTCGTAATGAACATGTTTGGGAAATAGAAAGTTTATCATACTTCCGAGTCTTCGACTACGCGACGCAGCTGGTCTGTTACCCTACTCGGCGTAGCGGCTACGCGACGTAGCGACTAAGCGTCGGCTACGACAGCGCCTACGCTACGTCTAAGCAACAACGGTAACTTTACTAATGCAAAGCTGGAAACACCCCTTTTTTCCTCATAATAGGTCTAGAGATGACATCCTCCAGTCGTGAACTCATGAACCAAATTGTATCATATTCATTAACGTAGCTCGTTGATAGGCGTTCTTCTGATTTGGGGCCTGCACTCGCATCCTCACTCAAAGAGGTTACGATTCGAGTAATTTGACTGAACTCCAAAAACATTAATGACTCCAGAAATTGCGCCATTCACAAGTGGCAGGGAAGAACCGGGCCTAATAGAATAAGGGCGGATTTCACCAATGAAACTAAACGCGATCAGCACATCTAAACTACGTTCAAGAGCTGTCAATGTCATTATTTCCAAAGAAAATAATGACACTGACAGCCCTTGGTTTATGTGTTGATCACGTTCAGGTTCATTGGTGAAATCGGCCCTAAACAAAGAAAGATTTGAACTGAACTGAGGATAAGGATTATAATGACTAATTCAATATCAAATATATACAGTAGTTGTAAGGGACAGCCCTCCGCAAACTGATGGGGCGAATTTAGTATATCATACTAGGATGACCGATACTTGAAATTATTTCAGGAACGTTATGGGAACCCAATAACCCTAATTTGTTTTATTATCTCACACGCAATGTATCGTTACCGTGGCAAAATGCGCGTAGCGAACGGCAGCGCAGCGAGCCTTCGGCCGCCGAGTATTTCAACATCCATTGCTGTTTTTTTTTTATTTTAGCTGTTTTATTATTTACATAAATGGAGTCCTACGTACAGAGAATGTAATGCTACATTGAAATAAAGGAATATTAAACTGAAAAATGATTTAAAAAAATGAAAATTTTTCCGGTGGAATATGATTCAAAATAAGGAGCTGATTGTCCCTTACACTCATTATTTTTATACTAGCTGTGCCCCACGACTTCGTTCGCGTGGAAGTCGTAAGATACACAATATACTAAAATAACAGCCACATTTTATTAAAACTCCCTCGTCCCCCGACCCGTCGAATTGGATCGCCCCCCGCGCTATTACTTCGTTTTCGCTTAGTGTTCTTTCGACTTTTTTCTTTTTGCTCGGCTCCTGAGAGTCGTAGCATGATGTTAAATAACCTATAACTATCCTCGAGAATTGGGCTACCAAATGCAAAAAGAATTTTGCAAATCCGACTGGTAGTTCCAGAGATTAGCGCAAAACAGTTTAAAATTCTTGGGTTTTGATTTTTTTGCGCGGAACCGTAATTGTTTCTAAAATAAAAGTAGCCGTTAAATCGGTCCAGCCGTTTCGGAGACTAGCCGGAACAAACAGACAGACAAAAATTGTAAAAAATGTTTTTTTGTTATATGTAAGTACCGTGTATACTTTCATATGCACTTAGTAAGAAACTGTTATTTTGACATTACAAACAGACACATCAATTTTATGTATTTGTATAGACAATAAGCCTGTTAACCCAGTAATACAAAATCATTTATTTATGAAGATTTAATAAACAAAAACACGTAAGCCTTAAATGTTGCCATAATAAATGATCAATGTGTCTCTAAACGGTCAAAATTGCTTGACAAGCACGCTTGACGAGGCTTGACGCCGCAACGTCAAGCATACTCGTCAGGCTTCTGCACTCATTTAGTTTTCAATTTTAGTTTCCGTAGCACACTGTTGCTTGAAAATCATGCATCTAAATGGCCAAGCATGCTTGACAAGCATTGCAAAAATAAAATTTTTCATCAAGCATTATCAAGCACGTAGTTTCCTTGTCAAGCACAAAAAAATCACGTACTTGGCAAACAATTTTGACCATCTAGGGACCGCAAACTATGCGATTTCAATCTAATTTTATTAAGCAAATAAAGCTTTCTAAATTCCGGCCTAAATAGTTTCGTCCTCGTTCAGATGACACAGAAGGCGGTCGACCTGCTTATCATGATCAAAGAGAATAATCATAGAGCAGATAGAACCAGTACTTTCCCTGCCCCACTTATAACAATAACAGAGATGAGGTTTATGGCAATAACCACCCACTATCACTCTTCACCTTGCCATACATTCTTTTAAAAGGTTTTATGACATTGAAATAGATTGTAAGGTACAATCTACGTGTGTATCTGAAACGTTTGTGTTAGGAATGTTGATCTTTACGACCGGTTCAGTCACATCAAAACGATAATTGCATTCACTTTATAATATTACAAATCTGGTTTTTATAAAACTTATCTGGGATGGGGAAGGAGGAGGTATTGGAAGATGATTCATAGCCGACGGTATAAGTACAGGGTGTAAGGGACAGCCCTCCGCAGACTGATGGGGTGAATTCAGTATATCATACTAAAATGACCGGTACACGATATTATTTCAGGAACGTTATGGGAATCCAATAAACGTGATTTGTTTTATTACCTCACACGCAATGTATCGTTACCGCGGCAAAACGCGCGTAGCGAACGGCAGCGCAGCGAGCCTTTGGCCGCCGAGTATTTCAACATCCATTGCAGATTTTTTTTATTTTAGCTGTTTTATTTACATAAATGGAGTGCTGCGTACAGAGAATGTAATTTAATATTGAAATAAAGGAATAGTAACTGAAAATACGATAAAAAAATGAATATTTTCCTGAGAATATTTCGAATATGATTCAAAATAAGGAGCTGAATACACCCTATTAGTTTGGGAGGGCTGTCCCTTACACCCTGTAGATAAGTACTATCCGTCTCCACTCTCCACAGCATCGTTGGGAGTTTCAATTCATTTGAAAGGGTAGGTATGTCTCAAAGAATCAGTAGGCAAAACATTTCAGTTGATTATATTCAAATATTGAATAGAGCTTAGCGTGTTTTCCGGGTGCAGGTATTCTGACCGTGAACTTTTAAAAATAACTTTTATACTCAGCCGGCAAGGTGAGGAAGACGAAAACTAAACTTTACGTCAACAATTTGCTAAACAAATCTTGAAGGCAAGTGGGCCTTTGGTAAACAAGTTCAAAATGTAGGTAGCTTATGAATGGCGGCAAAGCAACAATATAGCACCCATGTTAACTTTTAGTAAGTAAATAAATAATGCTGCGTTATGTTAGCACATTACAAAGACTAATAAAGCAACAGACTTCATAGACATATTAAGACGTGTTCAACTGTTTACTGTAATGCGGTAATAAATAAATTACTCATTTCTTCTGGCACCCAATCATGTACTAGTGGTTACGGACTATCTGTGGATAGGCAGTAGTAAACTCACTATATATTCCAGATTCAGGTATCTGTCGAGTTGTTTTCTACAGCAGAGAGTAGAATAAGGATATTTTCATTAACAAGCAGGCGCTATTGGAGATGTCCTAGATGTGGCAAAGGACAGGTGAGCGACCGGTTGGCGGGTCAACGTCGCGCACGCCTCATGCCTCGCCCGCACTGATTCGTCTTCTGTTGCGCAACATGCTAAATGCTACTTCTACATCTGTAGGTAAACTGAATCGGTTTACCTACGTTGGTAGGAGGCAATCTTTGCAGTTGTATATTTCAAGGTGACAGTCTGGTCAATAAACTCACTGAAATGAGTAAGACGTAGAGAATGCTTAGAACTCCTATACAAATCAGTTTTAAGATGCTTTTTACTTTTTAGTTACGTACCTAGTAGAAGACCATATTCTTGAAGTAAAGTTCCCATCAGCCGTTTTTGCCGCGACTATGGCAACTATTAGAGCTGTTCATCAACTTTTTTAATATACCGATTCCATTACTTACGAAGGAGTAGTGCTATTTTGCCAATTGCTAGGACTTTCATTTAATTTTATTATGTTTTTAATCACACAAATAGGTTCCAAAACCGTTCCGTAACAGTTTGACCTTCATGCGAATGTTCGTGATTAAGCTCAGCCGAAATTATGTTCTTTCAACAACATATTTAATACTTACACAAAATTCTAATCATGTAAACAAAATATTTGATTGTATTCGTTTTTTTTTATAAAAATTTTCTTTTCGGTACCCTTCAGGATATAAAGTAATTAAACGAGAAGGTCGTACACTCGTTACATTAGAGGTAGCTAAAATATGTATACATTTTGTCGTAAAAAATGTGGTCCATTGACACGAAGAGTAGAGAAGAGGAAACAGTTCTTTACTTTCTCCTTTAATAAATTGGAGAATTATATTACTTATAGGGAATACAAATAACCGAAACCTTCTGAATATATGAAGTAGTTTTGTGTCAATACAATGGTGTGAGCCACTATACAATGAAGGGCTGAGGGAAGAGATCTTTGATGCTCCAAAAAGCTATAAAATTGGAAGGCACTGCATTGTGCAAGTGTGATGCGCAATTTATTGTGCTACGATTAGTCTCTCAAGTTTCAGCTTATCATCTCATAAAAATCTAAAGTGTACGCTGCATTAAGTGCCACAGTCTTTGTGTGAGACAAGGAATAGATATCTGATATTGCATGGTCTCCAGATCAACGGCAAGCCCCTAAACAAAATGTGTTGTATTCTTGTTGCTATAATAAGTTCAATGCTACTTTAAACAAGTTTCTAAATGCAAAACAATAGTACGGCCAGTGTGGTGTGTGTTACGAACGTTACCTACTTCTATGTAACGAGCTGACTTACTGTAGAGTAGACAATACCACTTATATTAACCGTTCTAATGATTAAGTGACGCAATGACTTACGAGTATAATCGCCATGGCGTAATAAGTTCACATTACTCGGCTTAATTAACTTGGATTTTTATTATCATAAATGACCTCATTAAATGATACCAATAAAAAGGTAACTAATACACTGATTGAAAATTTGCCTCGTCTTGTAATATGAGCGTTTGGTAGTTAATCAACAAGCTAAAAAGTATAAAATCGATTAGAAATCGCGAGGGCTGAAGTGAAGCTTACGTAATAAACACAATTTTTCTGAGAAGTGAGAATGGACAAAATTGCATGCAATTTTGTGGCCATTGTTATTTGACGACGACCCGACCCTAATGGTGAGCGACTGTCACGTCAGGAGTAATCTGAATAAGGAATGAGCTTGCATATTATCAGTAGATACCGATGGCTGATTCATGCAAAAAAATCTGAGGGTTGTCTGTGTCACGCACGCTGGGTTAAAAACGGAACACGATGCGCGTTTTCCGTCCCACTAATTAGTAAGTGTTAACCGTGCGTTAGTGGTATAAGGTTATTCTAATTATAAAACAGAATGTAGTGCAATCTTCTCCATGTCAGAAACTTATGCTGAGTTACCAGGCTGCAATATGTTCCTGCTTTACAGTAAAAACCGTTAGTTATTGAAAGCGAGCACCATATAAATATATTAGGTCTTTAACTATGAAATTGGAGATTTGTATAAAATTTTTAAAATATAATAATTTTGGTACTTATTTTTTATTATTTCAGCTAATCAAAGTACTGGCCCAAATTATCAATACAATTTTGCCATTTTGATGGCAGTTTGTTTATCCCTTGACTGGAGGCGATGAAGTCAGCGAAATCATTTTGTAATGCCTCTCGGGCGTTGAATTTTTTCCCACTTAAAAAAATTGTCTAAATTTTGCAAAAAGTAGAAATCTGTTCGGGCAAGGTCCGGTGAGTACGGTGGGTGACGGAGAGCTTCCAGCTGTAACTCTTGTAGCTTTGCGATAGTCTGTCGTGAAGTGTGAGCTCGCGCGTTGTCGTGGAGAAGCAATGAGGAAGAGCGATTGACCAGTATTGGTTGTTGAATTGCGAGCTTCTTGCAATTGTTTGCAATTCTTGGCAATAGACATCTGCCGTCACTGTTGTGCCATTCGGTAAGAAGCTGTGATGTACAAGTCCGGCACTGGTCTACCAGACAGTCACCATCATCTTCCTATGAGTAATCTTTTTTTTAGCGCACTGATTAGGTGCTGTACCCGGGTCCACCCACTGAGACGAACGCTTACGGTTGTCGCACAGGATCCACTTTTCATCGCAGGTAATAATTCGATTCAGAATTCCCTCGTTTCTATGCCGATTCAGTAGTGCTATGCATGCTTCGACGCGTAAGTCTCGCTGTTGGTCGCTTAGTTCGTGTGGCACCCACTTATCCAGTTTTTAATCTTTCCGATTTGACGCAAGTGCTTCAATGTTGTTTTGACACTAACTCCAAGGCCCCCGCAGCAAGCTCATCCGTAGATTGAGGTGGATCCGCTTCCACTATCGCCTTCAATTCGTCGTTGTCGACAATAGTTACCGGCCGACCGCGAGGCTCGTTCTTCAACTCAAAATTTACAGATTTAAAACGATTGAACCAATAATGGACCGTGTTTATGCAAGCAGTGTTAGGCCCGTACACGTCGTTAAGGTTTTGTGTTGTTTGCGCAGCGGTATTTCCACGTAGGAACTCATTTTCGAAAGTTGTACGAATTTTCAGTTTATTCATGGCGCCAAAAACCACCACAATTTCACAAAAACAAAAAACATCTAAAAACCAAAAAATTCAGTCAATTGAAATTAAATTAACATAGCTTTCGAATAAAATTTATTTGAATTTCGAATTGCATGCCAATCCACAGATAATTAAATCTGAAAATGCTGGTTATAGAATCTCCAATTACATAGGTAAAGACATATATCTATGCGAGCAACATTTTAAATTCCAAGTTCAAAAAATAAACTTCACCTGCTACGCTTAGAAAATTAGGACCGAAGGAAAAAAACAAAAGGTTCAATGGAAGCACGAAAAATTTAGCTCCAATTGGTCCTTTCGTAGAATAACCGCAATTAGAATGCTCGTCGTGATTCCAGTTCGTGGTGCACTTTCTACATATATCGAACAATAGGAAACTGGACTGCTTTCAAAAATGGTTCTTGTCTCTCCGCAATAAGATTCAAAACGCTTTTAGTAGCCTTAAAATAAATGTATAAAGTCGAGTCAAACGAAGGATGACTAGACTTTGGTGTAGAGGCATTCACTGACTAGCTACGATCCCAAAAAAATACAAAGGCAAAAGTTACAGAAGATAAAAAATGATAAAAAGCATTGTGGTTTCTTAATAATATTTTAATGTAGTTCAAAGGACAATTACACATTAATAATTTAGCAGTCCATTTGAGGCCAGTGGAGTCTGAACTCTGAACGTTTATCAGTGCCGTTTGTGAGAATGACCTCGCCATATCGTCGCAATGCGCAGCTGTGCCGTAGATACTTACTGCTAGGGTTGATTTCAATAGTTTGGGGGCTTGTGCCATATTTTCTTGGCAAATGTTTGATACATAAAAATGTTTTTCTGTTTTCTAAAAATTATCTGTTACAATGTTGTAATGCAAAGTTAGATTAGGTCTTCGACAAAGTAGGTAATCCATAAGATTTTTATCGATAAGGGAATTCATTCACCTCTTACTGGCTTTCGTTCCTGGTTATTACTATAAACGTCTAATAATATTATAACTATGTAGGTAAATGGTAATCAAGTCTTGGACATTTTGATAATTGGACATTCTAAACCTGAACGATCATAATATCAAAATATTATGCCCAATATTAATGTAGCCACTATCGTACCTACGTTCAAGTGTTTCATAAGAAAAATACAACATTAGGTAAAATTTATTTGGAAAGACCCTGTTCCTTATTAGCATTATATAACGTTGATTTGATATTGTTATTAGTAACACGGAAATCGATATACGCTAAAAACCTGCAAGGTCAACGTCTCGCCTAATATCACAGAGCAGATAAATTTATCTGTTTTGTGTCTATTATACACATTATACACAGCGATACATCTGTAGACCGTACTCACAACATATAAGATGTGTTACAAGTATTTTTCCTATTTATTTTCTAAAAAAATTTAGCTTTTATCGATTCCTGCCGTTTTACTCTTCAATGGTTATTCGTTATGGTATTTACTTACTTAAGTTTACGTCATATATGTTATTCATGAAATATATAAAGCAAGCAGTATATAGAACTGTGAAGCAAAAGTGAGCAGTAATGCTGCCGTCCTTGGCCGCTATCCAATTCTTAATGTATTAGGTACTATTGCAGCAACCTTATGTTTTAAGAAGTTTCACCTACTTCTGAAGCGGTTGTTGTTGAATGCGGCTCTGCGGGTGTGGCTGTGGCGTTGCCGACCCGTTGCGTTTACCCCGCATACGGCATAGCAGCGCCATCGACCTTGCAAGGTCGTCACTCACCCCCACTAATCTGACAGCAGTTTCGTGATCGTTTCACTTAATTTTATTATGAAGCTTGCGATTTTTTTATGTCTTTATGAACGTACATTATGTTACGTAGATCATTCACGGGCATCATTTTAAGTGAGGGTGAAGCTTTATTAACCGTTGGTCGCCATGTCGGACAATGGTGACCGTCAGTAAATGTTTCATTCAGGCCGCGTCGGACTTCGGTGACCGACAGGGCACACCTTGCTTTGACTTACGCTTACAGGCTGGCGGCCACTTTTTCATTTCATTTGCGCATACTAAGTGACCCGCGCGGCCCTGTATAGTATTAAATTACTAGCTGAGCCCCGCGGTTTCACCCGCTTAGGCCTCAATCCCGTGGAAATATCGGGATAAAAAGTATCCTATGTGCTTATCCAGTTCATGGTCTATCCGTGTGCCTTTCATCCAAATCCGTCCAGCCGTTTTTGCGTGATTGAGTACTTGAGTAGTAAACACACTTTCGCGTCTATAATATTAGTTAGGATAGTTAGGATGCAGTACCTAATAAATGAATCACGCATTGGTTGACTTTGACACTATCGGTTGCATCAATACCACCAATCAAAGACAATAATATTGATTTGAGAATATGAAACAAGAATACAATTGACATAAATTCACAGTAAGTAATTCAATGCACAAGATCAACTTAATAACAGCGATGTAATGAAATGAATCCATATAATAATATGCAAATTACATTACTTACCAGGTATATTAAATAAATTAAGAACTGTATCTAATTGAATTATAGAATTTCATCGACAACAGCTGCCACTCATTTATTATGTTCTCTATCGATATTCAATTCGGCGACTTTTTATTTGGCAACCAATTCGATACGATGACGTTATAGGCGTTACTTGCATGGACCCTTTAAGCTTTTAAATTATACAAGTACTAGCAGCGCCCCGCGGTTCCACCGGCATAAGTTTTGATCCCGTAGGGATACCGGGATAAAAAATATCCTATATTTTAATCCAGGTTATAAACTATCTGTGTGCCAAATTTCATCCAAATCTGTTCAGTAGTTTTTGCGTAAAAGAGCAACAACCATCCATCCATCCATCCTCATAAACTTTTGCGTTTATAATATTAAGTAGGATTTATGCACGCTTCAAATTTTCAAGTGTGCATAAATGTTTTTTCAAATTGAAAAAACATTATATTTGTCATTTTCTTAGCAAGCTTGAAGCAAGTGTGACCTTGTCAACTTGTGACAGCCTAAGTAAGCCACAACGTGTGCCGAGCTGTATTAATTTGTCCAACAAAACGGGTCTATCCAACCATTTATTTTTTAAGACGAGGTCGATATTATTCACCTTTGTAATTTTATGCGCATCGCAATGTGGCAGGTTATTTAAATTATATTATATACCAAAATCCAGTTTGATGTAATCTTGCATTCAGGCTGTCACAAGTGCCAGACTGGAGCGGGCTGGGGCTGCCTTGAGGCGGCTCATGCCCAATCTAGGAGGTCCAAACGCCTCCTACCGGAGGCTCTATGTGGGGGTCGTGCGGTCCATGGCCCTTTACAGGGTTCCGGTGTGGGCGTGTTCCTTGAGGCGGCGACCGGCCCGCCTGTTGAATTCGTCCCAAAAGGTCATGGCCATCCGGCTGGTCCGGGGATACCGCACGGTCTCCGGTGAGGCGGCGAGCCTCCGTGCCCGATTGCCGCCATGGGATCTGGAGGCAAAAGTCCTCGCGCACATGTGGGAGTGGCGCGAGGAGGCAAAACACCGGGGCGTAACTCCGCTGCCACGAGAAATCGCAGCACAGCGGACAGAGCTTCAGCGGGATCCCATGGCGTCATAGAGAGTGCGATTGTCGCAACCCAGTGCTGGGCACGCCACAATTGCGGCGATAAGTCCCCTCTTTGAGGAGAGGCTGGAGAGGCGCTACGGCGTCCTCACCTTCCGCCTGAAGCAGGTCCTCACCGGACACGGGTGCTTCGGGAGGTACCTGTTCGGGATAAGGCGGGAGGAAACGCCCAGATGTCACCATTGTGTTGATCGCCCGGAGGACACGGTTGAGCATACGGTGGAGGTCTGCCCGGCGTGGGCGGAGCACCGCCGTGTCCTCGCGGAAGCGATCGGCGGCGGCGATCTCGCACGTCCAGCGCTGGTCCAGGCCATGGTACGGAGCGAGAGTATTTGGAAAGCCATCACCTCCTTCTGCGAAGCCGTAATGCTCGTGAAGGAGGAGGCGCAATGCTTGAGGAAGAGGCAATCTTTGCGCCCTCACGCCCCTAGTCACCGCAGGAGAAGCCCTGGGCGTCGGGAATTGACAGTCGGATTCCCGGCCACGTAGGCGCGGGCTTGCGGACGGCGAGCACTGGGTAGCTCGCCGTCGGGTAAGGACCAGACCCGGGTCGACGGCGCGTTCTGTTCCACGCGCGCCTCAAAGAGATGTCAGCACAGCAGGGTCTACTAGGGCCGATGCCAGCTACGGTCGCGGGATGTTCAAAAGAGTTACCGAGGCCTCGGCACAGGCAACTGAAAGAACACGGGTGGGTTTTAGTCAGTAAAATCCTGACACGCCCTGCGGAAAAACCATTTGATGATTTCCCACCCCAAAAAAATAAAAAAAGGCTGTCACAACTACAAGTAGACTTTGTTGTGATGCCTACCGTGTAAGTATACCTACATGGAGCTGGCTTGCTACTTAGTAGATTTTAATTAAAACAAAAACACTAACTTTACTACATTCCCGATTCCGTGAACAACATTTGGTATTGATTCTGATTGGTATGGGATATGAGTCACATGATCACACGAGTATAATAAATCAAGTGAAACCACAAGATACCACAAGATATTTAAATAATAAAATGTACTTATTATTCAATTAATTTTAAATTCATTCAATCAAATACAACGCGGAACGAAACCATCGTTATTAATAATTGCTCTATTCATCTATACCAACTAATAATAAAGCTGAAGAGTTTGTTTGTTTGAACGCGCTAATCTCTGAAACTACCAGTCTGATTTGAAAACTTCTTTTTTCATTTGATAGCCTAATTCTTGAGTAAGGTTATAAGGCTATTATTTTAATACCAGGTTACGACCCTTGGAAGCCGAGTAACAAGAAAAAACATCAGAAAGAACGTTAAGCGGATACGAGGGAGGGGGGGGGGGGGGGCACAAATATAGGATATATGTTAAAACAAAAAATTTCACGCGGACGAAGTCGGGGCAGAAGCTAGTAATTAACTATTATTATCTGGTTATAAGTATGACGTAGTTTACGGAGCAGCTTTTAACAAACAAGTAATTTTATTTAATGTTATTGAGATACTATGTTAGTACATAGTGTCTCAATGTTTATCGAAGGTTTAACATAATAATTGCTCTTTTTTTGTTATAACTAGGTGTGAGTTAATAACAAATAGAAATTTCTTCAATGCGGAGTAGGTTTCTTTTGCAAATAAAAAAAAAACTGATTTTAGGGTTCCCTACCCGAAGGGTGCCAGGTGGCACCCTATTACATAGCCTCCGCAATAGGTTGACAGCTGAAATTTTCACAGATTGTGTATTTCTATTGCCGATATAACAAAAAATAATAAAAATAAAATAAAGTTAAAAATTAAAGGGGATCCCCATGCAACAAACGTGTTTTTTATACTATAATAATAATAACGGTCGTGGTGGGGCTTGCGCGCTCCTGAACTCTAGGTCTATGCCGGTAGAGTTTACTTTGCCGAAACGGGTCTAGAGTGAAGAGCCAGATCAAGAGATACAGAAACCCGCAGGGCAGCATGTGGCGAGCTGTTGGGCAGTAGCGACCCCATGGACCCTATACCCCGGGAGAAGTTTTGTCCCTCATCTCTGGCTTGCCTTTATAGGCCGGCTGGAGTGAACACTGACGAGGAACTGACCTCCCATCTCATTCTTGCCTTTATTGGCCGGCTTGAGTAGAGATTCGCACGAGCAAACATGCTCGGAGGAAGGAAGTATTCCAGTAAGATGCTGGTAGGGGTCTTGACCGTATTTCAGGGATTGTCCTGATAGCCGTGGAATACCACTCCACTCCTTTTAAGCACCTCAGGACATGTTGCCCCCTTGTCGCTACGACACTATGTGCTAGCGACCGTTTCCGGGGGCCCATTATTCAGTGTGCAAGTCACCCCCAACAATTTTATCCGTGTATTGTATTTATAAAACATTGGTCAGACAGGGGCCATAATCCTTCCATAGTTTTAGGTAACCAGTCCATTTAGCCACCCAAACCCATAGTCCAATAATTATTTTTGTTTCCATATCCTACAATAGTCCTAAACTAACCGGGGGTTGTCCTTGGGTGCACCTGCATAGTGCATAGAGGGATAAGCGTCGGTTGGTGCCTCATATAATTAAAAACGTCTAACGGCCCTCTGCAAGTTGGCTTCGGCCCTTCGTACGCCTTCCAAAGGTCCGGGAACCCAGAGTCCCGAGATATGTCAAAGACTTCAAAAATAATAAATCTTTATTTCAGACATGAACAGTCCGTTGTTTAGTGATGGGTTAGTAACAGAAAGTACTTTATAGTCTATATTAGTATTGTTAGTAGGGACACAAACAGTTAAATTGCCTAAGCCCGCCCTCGAGGCTCAGTGTGGTAGCACCATAGCACCTATCTACTAATTGTTTATCTTTAAACCTTTGTTTTGTGTACCTATAGCTAATTCCACCCAGCGCCATTGCATAGGATAGTCTGGCCTGTTAACAATCATTTTCAGGATGCCGTTGCGAGTGTTACGCAAGCGCTGTAGCAAGGAAGCCACTTTTTTACGCATGATGGCGTGAAAACCATCCGTGCGAGCTTCGACAATGCGCGATGCACTACAACGCCGCGGCAGCCGCAAAAGCATCCTGAAGGCGTTGTTATATTGTACGCGCAGGATGTTGTAGGCTCGGCTTGTACATGACACCCGCAGGCCGCTCGAATAAAAGGACTGCCAGAACGCTTTAAATAAGGTCACTTTAACGTCTGCCGTGCAGCGAGCAATACTGCGGGCGAACATATTGCTCCTCACCGCCAGCGCCCTGCGCTCCCGCTATATCACTGTCATCGCGTATGTCACTATTGACAATGTGGCCTAAATACTTGAACTTGTCAACTACGTTTAGTACCACGCCATTGAGATATACCGGAGATACACAGCGGGGCTGTTGTTTTTTTTTTAAGGTGAAAGCGCCAGCGTAGCCCGCGAAATTCAAATTTTCTTACGTTTTTTGCAATTTGCAGATCAGTATTAGGTTGTATGTTCATTGAAATATGATTCGCGACCGTAACAAATATGAGTTTACAGAATTATAATCATTAAAGTCATCAATACAACTCTCTAAGACCAAGTAAGTCTATTGAATGACTATTTCATGAAATCTTAACATTTCAGGATTATACTAACTTAAGGAATTGTATTACTAATTCTAATATTATACATAATTCTGTAAATACATATTTGTTACGGTCGCATATCATACTTTGATCAACATACACCTAGACACCGAGCTGCAAATCGCAAAAATCGTAAGAAAATTTGAATTTCGCGGGCTACCTTAGCGCTTCCCCTTAAACACCAGAATCTCACTCTTTTTAAAGTACTGTAAGTAAAAAACGTAGTCTTAAATATCATACGGTGGTACGGAACCCCTCGTGTGCGAATCCGACTCCCACTTGCCCAATTTTTTATTAAGTGCACGCCCGTATAAGCCTCAACTGTCGATCGGCCTTTAGTGATTACTAATGTATGTCCCAAGATTACGGTTTATTGATTTCTATGTTGTTGACGTCTGTCTGTATCACGGGTCTTGACACAAAACGTCGAACGTAGTAAAACAATGGTGTATAGAGGGCAATGAAGGTAAAACAAACGTCCGATAGTAGCTAGTAGAGGTGGTGCCTGTCCTTGTTCCACCTATTGTGTTTGCAACTGTTCATATGAATGGCAACCGTCTAGTTCCTCGTTTCTAATGATAATAGTACGATTCTCGTGTTACTTCTAGTTATGAACGCCACTTCAGATGATAAATCTGAAAGGAACGTTGCATAACTCTTGAAAATGTGTAACTGACGTCTAAATAAAGATCACACGATCAGTGGGCCTTAAAACTATGTATATAGAAGCAGTGCAGTGGACACAGCCATTGAAATAAATCACTCAAAGTGTATTATATTTTCGTTAACACTTGCAAACGTTTATCTTATTGAAGGTAATTGAGTGCATTTTCTGTATTGCCCGAGATCGCATACTGAGTCTACTTTTAGAGTATTATTTATGTAACGTACGCCTGGAAAAGATTAAAAATATTGTGGATTATGTTATGTAGGTATAGAGATCAACTTTGAAGTAGTTAAAGACGTGTAGTAGCTAACAAGCGAAGCAATTTCCGGCAGCATATGTAGACAAAATGTATGGAGGGTTGCACATACATAGTGGAACGTGGGAACGACAACTGAGCAAATATTTATGCACATGCAAGTAGGTACTACCTGTAACGTCACAACTCGTACGCGCAATGAGATAACACAAGTTGGTATTATTTTGCGATAGGTATAAGTAACAAGAAATACCTATCGAGTTTTCTAATTTTCATAATGATAATCTGACATTTGAGCCTGTTTTAATGAGAACATCATATCTTTTGAAACATTTCTCGAAAGATAAATCATAATGTTTTGAAGAGTTTTTATTAGGTATACAAACTCACAAATTTTACCTCTACATAATATTAGCAAAAAATGTAGTTAATTAATTATAGGCACTACAACCCGACATAACTAGTTTTCCCTGTTGACATTTACAATGCGGAAAGACAACAGCGGTTAAATCAATTACACCATTTATATAATTTTAATATTATGAATAAAACTATACTACGTATACAGATTATGTACTAAGTGGTTCTATAAAAATAATGGTCTGTATCTGCAGTATATGTAAATGGGCGCAAATGTCTGATTACGAGATGAAATAAGCTGAAATGCTTTAGTTCAGAGCGATATTTCACAATTAAATCTAGATCTCTAAAGTTCAGTATAACCAGACGATTTTAACAATGGTAATCTTTAATGTTATATGCAGTTCACGCTTTGGTCTGTCTTCAGTCGACCTTGTTAGTTGTTAGATTTAACTTTCCTGCGCGGTGAATACACTGTACTTGCACTTAAGGCACTACCCCGAGCAAAACCTTGCGAGTGCCTTATTCAGAGGCTATTAACTCATTAATTAAGAGAAATAAACTACACCTAAAAGCACATTACTAATTTTCGATATCATATCATCACAATGCATTTTTATTTGTTTTTATATGTTATATATAGATACATTAAAAATCTCCTTGTAAAAAAAATGTTAAAAATATTGATTGCATGAATCTTTTGCTAAAGGTGACGTTCTATTAACTCGAGGATTACATTAATGGATAGATAATTAAAAAAGGATAATATTTTTGTGTTCACCAAAAATCTAAAGGTACATCTATATTCTTCCCCGAAAAATACTGATCGTGCACCAAATGTTCCTGAATGTTACACAAAATATTTAGTATGCATCCTAGTACCGTATACCCATTTACATATTTTATGTTAGGTTAGGTTTCATTTTTTATTAATAAAGCTACATTGGACATTAATTGGTGTTTGATTCAAATCCATTTTGCAGTGCATTATCTGAAGTAAAACTAAAAAAATAAATGCTTGTTTTTAAAATTAGGTGTATTACTATTTTTACAAATTTGCAACAGTTGTTAAATAGATGCTCGTTATGACATATTTTAATGAACATATCGTCGATTAAATGGAAAAATGACATTTTTCAAATTTATTGGAAAATGAGGTTATTAGTTAAAACAAGTCTGATATCAATATTATTTTATATGGATAAAAGACACTTTATAAAATTACACGTCAAGATCACCAGATGTCGCAAGTGTCATTTCTGTACTCTGTGGTCATCCGCCATTTTGATTGTAGAAAAACGTCGCTCTGCCATTTGTAACCCGACCACGAAACTGAGTGCATGTGCTTTTTTGTACAAAAGTGACATCTCTCAAAATAGCGTTTGGATACTATTGTAAAAGGTAAAAAATATTTATAGAAAAACGTATTTTTTCGAGAAATGACGTTTGTTCTTTAAAATTGAACTATAATTGGGATTGCACCTTTTATAGAGAAATGGCATTTTTAAAAATGTGACTGTTTGTTGTAAAATAAAGTTATAGAGATATGTAACTTCTGTACATATGCCATTTTTCTTTATAGTTTCTGTACATTTAGTAGCCATGAAGTTCATCAGAAAAATGTTTAATTTCAAGTGTGTAATAATTATTTAGAATAATTATTTTTTGCTATGAATTTTTTTTAATCATGACGTTTATTTGTTAAAAAATACATGCATTTTTACGTTAAAAGTACAAAATTATTAAAAAAAATAATTGAATAAAAATGTTTTTATTTAACCTTTGAAACGAAAATATTGATGAAAAACTTTTTTGTTTATTTTTAGTATGAAGCGTGGTGAGAAAATGATAAAAATGATTATGTCTAAGGAGTTTTCTGATGAGAATCCAGTGGGCTTTAATTCAGTTCCGTTAAAATCAAACGAAGATCCACTAATTGTCATACCTGAAATATCTAATACATCTGAATCCACGAAAGCGGTTAATTCAGAGTTGGAGCTGATTTCTCAAGACCATACCTCAACTTCAGAGAATATAGAACTAGCAAACAAAGTATCTACATCAAAATTGTGTGAGATTATCGACGTCGAGCCATTGAAAAATAATTTAAATACCAAACGCACTCCTTTGATTAGTTTAAATAGAAATGTTAAGGATCCTAATCCCATTAGCAACAATTCTTTTTCGTATTCACAAATAATTCCATACATTATGCCAAACGATCAACCTGGGCCCAGTAGAAGTATTGTGGAACTTGCTGCAAGTGATTCAGAATCAGAAAAAAGTACTAACGTTCTACTTTCTAACCATACCAAGACTTCATGCAATATAATAATATCAGAATCGGATATTTCCTCTGAGAGTGATGACGATAATTCTTCCAGCTCCATACCTGACTGTCAAAAGGACTTTTCGTCTGACGATGCAGATAATGACCCAGATTTTATACTACGCGAAGATCTTGAAATGTCATAAACATCTTCAGAAGATGAAACCACTAGAATTAATGAAAGCCAAGAAGATACAGTGGAAGATGGAAAAGAGAAAGCAAAGATCGGCAGAAAGAGAAAAGCTGTGCCAGAAGAATGGAGAAAAAATAAAGCTAAACTATTAAGGAACTCTGGAAAAGCGTATATATCGACATCGAAGTCACGAAAACAAATGCAAGAAAGACAAATAAAACCAACATGTACTGAAAAATGTAAACTAAAATGTTATAACAAGATTAGTGAGGACAAGCGGCAACTTATTTTTATGAATTACTGGAAGATGGGAGATTTAGATAAGCAACGTGAAAGCAATTTGAAAATTTATAGTATTTTGGAATGTTTTACTCATGTTTGTATTTTATAGAAGAGGCTCTATTTGATTTTTAGAAATAACTTTTAATTAAGAAAAGAATACCAAATACTTTAGTTCTATATTGATTGGTAGAATAGGTACAAGATTTACTATTAATAATAATAATAAAAAATACTTATAGGAACAAACGTTTTCGATTTATTTTGTTATAAAAAATATGGATAGATTTAAATTCATTGATCTCAATATTGTTGCCATTGATTTATCTAATAAGTAAGGGTTACTTTTAAGATAGAGGTTTTTTTAATGATTGTTAATTTTAAGTAGATGTGG
The DNA here is from genome assembly GCA_947568875.1 of Fissipunctia ypsillon. NCBI lineage: Eukaryota > Metazoa > Arthropoda > Insecta > Lepidoptera > Noctuidae > Fissipunctia > Fissipunctia ypsillon. The sequence goes on along the minus strand of OX387644.1, from coordinate 18,183,106 downwards.
TATTCATTAAATATCTCATTTTATAAAAAAAAATTACTTAATAAAACCATTTATTCTCCTTTATTGTTTTTCACTTTTTAGAAAATACCTTCCGCAATATTCTTATATTTATGTAGAAAAATGACATTTCTTGCTTAAAATGCCCCCCTTCTTAACAAATTAATTAAAATAATTACACCATTTTAATCCTTATGTAAATACCTTTATAACACTATATTACACTAACACACTACACTACGGATATATAACACTTATATTTTAATATGCATCATAAAAAAATAAAAAATAAATAAAAAAACTAAAAACTTTAAACGCACGTATTGTAAAATTTGTTATTTTTTAATAACGCCACTTTTCTATTTATCCGACGATATTTTGGTGCACATTCAGTATATTTGGTGGAACACAGGCAAAATTAGGTAAATGAAATGGGAATAAATTGAAGTACTTTTAAATACCATCCATTAAAAAATCTAAATAATTCACATTTTATTTTATTTAAAAAAAATCGCTTTTCTTTTTTATTAAAATAATTCCAAAAATTGTATGATAAATGGGCATGTGGGGGGAGCGGGACAGAGAAGGACCGAACGCTAAAGGTCGTTCAGTCGGGGGCACAGTATTACGACTTTACTCTTTCTATAATGTGGTACTTTCAGTCATACAATAAAACGTATGTGGCTAACTAAATGGATGTCTTTATCAATAACTATTTTCAACATGCTTTTTTCACGGTTATACCACTCGTAGAGTCGTAGCGGTAGTTCGTACCGTACCTATCTGACAAAAATCAATCTAATTTTGGATAAAATGTCGTAATTCAGATGACTCATGCATGACAGTATAGTCCCATCTCGACAACCTGTCATAAATCATTGTTAGGTACACATCGAAAAATGGAAACACAGTATAGGAGAGTAACGGCTGAACCCAATAACCTATCTATTACCAGTTTTGGCATACTGGAGATAGAAAAACCTATCTATCTATGGTTTTAACGTCCCAATAATCTGATAAGAGATTATGGAGTCTTACCGGCCTGACATAAGGACAGAGAATTATACTGTCTACCATCAATAGCTATCTCTCTTTTACTGAAAATAGGTTATTGGGTTCGGACGTAAATCAACTTGATTATTTACTAAATCAAAATAAATATTTTTCAAAAGTTACTGTTTATAAACATAACATAACATCACGCCTTGTTTCCCCGAAGGGTTAGGCAGAGGTGTACCTGTAGTACACCCACATTTCGCCAGTTATGTTTAAGTCCCATGTAATAGGGGGCGAGCCTATTGCCATCTACCGGGCACAAATCCAGACTCCGGGCTGCTACTGAGAAATTCCAGATAGAAAAACCCAATAACACTTTGCCCGACCTGGGAATCGAACCCAAGACCTCATGCTCAGCAGTAGAGCTTGCGACCACTAGACCAACGAGGCAGTTACTGTTTATAAAATAGGTTTAATTAATAATAATGTATAATATAAAGTAAGGCAGTGACTGAGTGGCGTCCAAGGACTGGAAGATGAAGCGTCGGTCGTCCGGCGGCGAGATGGGCAGACGACATTGTTACCATCATCGCGGGTAGAACCTGGATGAGGTTGGCACGGGAGCGTGAGGACTGGCATATGAAAAGAGAGGCCTGTGCTCAGCAGTGGGTGAAAACGGGCTGTGGGCGATGATGATGATGATGAATGTATAATAGTGTTAATAATAGTGTATTGTGGACAAAGTAAAAGATATTTTTTGGACTTTCACAGACAAGCCCTTGAATCGCTCTAATTAGAGGCTTCATTATCTCTGCCTTGGCAGTAACTTGGCAAATCTTAAAATATATGCAAACATCAACGATTTGATAAACAATTAATTAAACTTATTTAATAAACAGTAACTTTTGAAAAATATTTACTTTGATTGAATAAATAATCAAGTTGATTTACTCACTAGATCCCTTTTTTGATGTGTACCTAACAATGATTTATGACTGGGTGCTGAGATGAGAAGACTAAACCCATAATATCTATAAAGGACGAAAAGAGACTAAGTAAGTAAAAACAATGAAACAAAATAATGTTTAATAGTGGCGACGTTGCGGCTGCGCTTGCGCAACTCGATTGCGTCAGGGCACCAGTCCGGCTGCGGGCCTCGGGCTCTGTTACTGCGAACTTAGAAACGGTACTTAACTTACTGTAGAATCTCTCATTGAACTATAGCGAAGGATTCGCTTTTGGTAGATCCGATAGATGGGCTTTGGAATAAAACTGAAATGAGTTAGGCGCGCTCAGCCTGGGCCCTGACGTCATAAATTCAAATAATTTGGCATTGAATGACAACCCATAGAGATTGCTAGTCATTTACTAGATTATTAAATTATTTTAATTTATAATGCGTCATCTTAGTACTGAGACGCATTATAGTTAACCTTTTGAACGCCATTGTCACATATACGTGACAAAAAATGTGGTGCACTTTATCACGAAATAAACAATTAAATCATTACTTTTGTGTGCTTTTATTTGTATACCTTAAATATTTAAGCTCTTGTCCATATTTATTTGCTTGAAACGAATTAAATTATACCATGGATATAGAGAGGTTTGATGACAAAAAAAGAGAAATTAAACGCGGTGAAATTGTGGCTTGGCGTGGAGGGCACGCGCGTGCGCTTATGCTCTGGCGTTCAAAAGGTTAAATCAAGAAGTGTCTTAGGGTCAGCATGTTACAATGAATACATCGCACATCCGAACCTGCTGACAATAACAACGTGATAATGCGCGGGTAACTGAATTAGTGAATTAACATGAATTAGCTCCATCATTTGGGTCAAGATTACACAGTGCGTGCTAATATCAGCATGTGCGAGTAAACAATTCAAAAACACATAAATAAAAACTATTCAAAATCAACCTTGTGGTTAGAACTATTCGTCAATGCTTACTTAATAATAGCTCTTGCCCGGGAAAGCAATGATTGTACTTTATCGGTCAATAATCTTAATTTTTACGCTTTTGGGTTGATTGGGGTTTGGCTAGCACTGCATTCGTTTGTTTTTGTTTCAGCATCATGCTAGTGGCCTATTGCATAAATGTAAAAGAGTATGTATTTAAGTAGTGGTGAGTAGTTTGGCAAGTGGTGTACATTTCTGCGCACGCGCCGACGACGCCGACGCCTCGACACGGAAGCGCATACTGACCTAGTATACTTCTCTCCTTGGCTTGCAATGCAAATGTATCGTTAAACACCCCACAATTGAATCGAGGTTTGAGATTAAAATTCCAAATGGCCGATTTGCATGCGTCACAGATCTACAGGACTGCACATGTAAACCGTAGTCTACGAACAGTGTGAAGGTGAATGTTCTGCTACTAATAGGTAAACGTGAGACTAGGTGTGGCAAGTGGCGACGTAGATCGCAAAAAAGGTTGCAATGTCAACGCTTATTTGAAGCGAACACATAATAACGTAAGTGGCCTGGCACTTATGTCAGAAACAAAGAGCTACCTTAGATACGCTACGTAATGACGGATATTAGTTTTGCTGAGCGAATGTGATTGCAGGGGGAAGGGCGCGGATATTGTGTCGTTCTTTGTGTAGCTTGCAAGTCTTGTAACTCTTATAAGTATAAAACAATAGTGGCCTTCATTTGATTTATGTCCTAAACCCGATTTGATAACACTCATTTCTTCATTTCATTTCTTCTAAACAGTTTTCTGTAATCCACGTAAAAAGTTATAACGCAAAATTGTGCGATATTCGATAGTCGTCCACGAAGCCATTATAGTGAACTTGTTCGAACACGATCTGCGGCAATACTGAATGCAATCAAATGACAACTGACACTAACGTATATCATACATAACATAAACAATCAAACTACGTGCTCGCGTCGGCCGAATCGCCTTAGTATTATTAAGATTTTCAGAACACCCTACGTACTTACGCAATGTGCAATGTAATGTTTTGTGGCTACATACTTATACAATATTTTGGGACAAAGATTGTAGACAATTAAATGAATCCTTGTTGGTGTATATGTCGTGGCCAGATCTTAGAATTGATCATTTCATGAAGTGTTCGGTTATTTCATGAAATGGCCAGCTAAAATTGGCGATATCGAAAAATGTCAACGTTTAACGATATTGTCAGTTGACGTTTGGCCATATCATTAATGTAGAGTATCTAACGTGGTCGATCGTAGAAATGATCATATCGTGACGAAAGAAACCTATGTATCGATATTCCCAGCTGACCACTGGGCATATCGCAAAGTAGGTGCATTTCACGCCGCTATTGGCACCCCGACCAAATGGGTTAGGTTAGAATTGTGACCAACCGCGTGCGAGCCGAGCGAGCAAAGCGAGCGGCATCAACGCCTCTACTGGTGGATAATAATCTATTTTACGATATCTTCACTAATGTTTGGCTACATCATGAAGTAGTCGTGCGTTTAACTGTTCATATCGTCAAACGTCGAGTATTCAATGATCTGGCCAGACCACATCATGATGTGGCCAGCGGTCGATGTTCTATTTCATGAAATACAACCATTTTATGAAATGGTCGAACACTTCATGAAATGATCAATTCTAAGATCTGGCCACGACATATACATATTTTTGAGGCTACGTACATGGAACATTTTACCTGGCAACCTTGGCACAGAACGCCATAGTAAAAATGTGTCAGATGCGCTAAGGCAACTGAAAGTTATAACACTTACCTATGGTCAATGTGCAAAATTACTATCGTGTGATTACAAAAAATTATGACATTTTTATTTTCTAGCTTTTTGATTTCAGATGAATCACTGATCTACTTCAGTGCTGAATCATCAATGAAGTTTGTCAATGCATGTCCCATTCTTATTTTGATTACAAATTAATCTGTGAATGTTTAACTACTAAATAGTATGGTTAGCAATGAAAGCCAACTCACTCTGTATTAATAATGGCTTTTGTACCTATACCATGCCATAAAAATTTTGATAGTAGGTACACTGTTTTTTTTAGAATTTTATGTAAGTACTTTACTTCATAGTGTTCTTTTTATTTTATTTCTGTTCGAGCTTTTTTAATGTTTTTGTGTTGTGTGTTGTGAATAAATTATGAGCTGAAAAACTGAATTGTTAGTTGTTAATTTATTGACTTTTCGTTGCTGACTGTACCTAGTGTATCCTGTCATGGTTCAAGTTCACAAGACACTGGCTTGCTTAGTTTGGGATCCATAGGCAAGACCGTAACATAATAACTAAATACCTACACTGTTTATTTTATAATTGTTACTATGACACACAATGCTTTTATAGTGCTGTGGCATAACTTTGAAAGTTAAGGAATGAAAGTTTGTTACATTGTTTTTTTTTTTACCTGAAATCACTTTTTAGTGTTATTGGGATATCTGGAATTTCTCAGTAGCAGCCCGGAGTCTGGATTTGTGCCCGGTAGATGGCAATAGGCTCGCCCCCTATTACATGGGACTTAAACGTAACTGGCGAAATGTGGGTGTACTTAGGTACACCTCTGCCTAACCCTACGGGGAAAGAAGGCGTAATGTTGTTATGTGAAATCACTTTTTATCTTTTTCTTTACTTTTTATCTTTTAGTCAGACCTTGGTAGAAACTAATATCATTTTCATTTTTTCCCCTTCATTTGTTGCAAGGAATGTCAAAAAAACTTACTTGAGAATAGGAACATAATTATTTGAAGATTAAAAAGTACTGCAAGAACCTACATAAATGTGGAATGTGTAGTAGGTACACTGATATTCTTTCCTTTTTCCTGACATTTTCGTAAGAATTGACCAACAAAAGAATGCTCTGTCCCTTTTTACACAAAAATAATTTGGTAGAGTGAGGCTAGAATATGCATTATTTTTTGTTTGGTCTAAATTACTCTAAACCAACCTTTAATCAACAACAACTTTTAGTAAACTTTATGGTGAATGCTGTGTATACCTGTAACAGGCATAGGTATATCAGCACATTATTGCAGCATGTTATTGGTTTTGAATGTACCTACTGCTGTTGTAGTAGGTACCAAATAAAATAAATAAATAACATTGCAAGTAATATTCATTATTTTTATTGAGTGTAATGCTAACAATGTGGGTAAGTAGGTATTATTTTAATTTGGTATGTTAAGTTATGAAATAAAAGCTGCGCTAAAACCATTTAATGTGACTCCATCAATTCACCTTCGCATACCTGGGAAATCTCAATGCATAAATGCTTTTTGTAGAATTAAAGAAACAAAATTAAGTTATTATAAATTAACAAACAAATAGTATTTATATAACTATACTAAAGTCATCAATACAACTCTCTAAGACCAAATAACCCTAGTGAATGACTACATGAAATCTTGACATTTGAGGATTATACTAACTTAAGGAGTTGTACTGATTCTAATGATTATAATTAAGTAAATACATATTTGTTACGGTTGTGAATCATACTTTAATCAACATACACCCAGACACTTAGCTGCAAATTGCAAAAATCATAAGAAAATTTGAATTTTGCAGGCTACCTTAGCGCTTTCCCCTTAAAAAGGATTGTTCTCAAAGCAGGTAGGTATTGGACTCACAAATATATATATAATACTCTACCTGTTGGTGTGAATGTATGTGAAAACAGCAATACTACTCACTTTAAAGCAACTTGTGTGTGACTATTACTAATATGATTATTTTTGTGCAGCACCTTGTCATTATCATTATTCTAAATGTTTTAATAATTTATGTAAGTTCTTTGCCATCATATATTTTGAAAAATGGCAATATCACATTGGCAATACATGTTCACTAAAAGATTAGTTTCTACACCAGTGTATCTGAATGCTCCAGTTGTACAATTTAACAATTATATAAAGTGTGTATTAGCTTGAGCTAGTGTATGGTCTGGTAAACCAATATAATATTTTCGACCAATGTTATTTTGCTGATAAAGTAAGAGTAACTATGAAAGTAAGGTAGCAATTTACAAGCATGTTAACAAACTCTTCGAGGTACGTCACTACTAATGAAACTTACGAAGCTAAAAAAAAAGTCCGCAAAAAATGACAAAACCCCACACAGCAGTTGTCAACTCAGCTGTCTTATTTCTACAACTCTACACGAGCATTTCAAAAATAAATAAATCGATACTTTTCATGGCTAACATGGATATGTAGGTACAATTCAGACGTTTCATAAGTTTCAGCGTGCATTTTAACGATATCATATAGGTACTGCCGCCTGAATCACTATTAATAACATCAAAATGTTAACTCAGAAAGCAAATCAATATGGAAAAAACTAGACTATTGGTTGGTTATATTTATCTTACGATTATGCTTGAAAAATACTATTAACTACTAGCATTAAAAATCATCTCAATAATTCTACTTACGTTCCGCAATGTGTAGTTGTCGTTTTGGAGAAATGCGCACGGGTAAAACACGAAGTCTCCCGTTTATCCTTTGTGAAAGGAGTCCGTCGGACGCACAATATTTTCTTTAGCACTATTTTTAGATCAGGGTGTACAATAATCACATAATATAACGGGTAAGAAAAACAATATCGGTTGCACTGGTCAATAAAATTTACTAACAAAATAATTGTACTCCAAATTAAATCGACGTAGTAACACAACTCACGAAATCGAACACGAATTCTCACTGGCTGACGTTAGCTGGTTGCCGTGACATGAAGTTGGCAGCAATTGAAGAAAAGCAAAACATCATCATAAAAACAGCTGTTTAACGATATTACTGACATCTACATTAAATATTTTGACTTACAAAATAAGCTCACAGCACTATCAATAGATGTCAGTCGTAGACCGTCGTCATTCAGTAGGAGTAAAAGTGATATGAAGCTATGCTAAGAGATGTCGCTTTTAAAAAATAGCTTTAAATAATTATTTTCGGGGCTCTGATTAACTGCAATGCAAGGAGAATAAAAATATTTGCTTATTTTATTGAACTGTTATATTATTTCGAGTCATTCGTTGATTATTTAACGATAATGTTAAAATATTTTTTGAAAGAAATATGAGATAAATCTGAATGTTCTATTCTATGGTATTTATTTTCTTCCTTGATCACGTATAAGATAAAAAAAATCGTTAATTGCAAAACAGGGCCCCTCCGGGATTTGAACCCGGGACCTCCTGCACCCAAAGCAGGAATCATACCCCTAGACCAAGAGGCCGCATGTACATAAGTTTGAAAATACAAATCATAGCATAGATGGAGTTATTTTTATAGCATACAATGAAAGGTGGAACCAAATACATTAATTATTGGGTGGAACTAATCACAATTAAGCCAGAACCAGTCCGTGACAAAAGCTATACTCACAATTTTTGTTCGTATTGATTTGTAGTTTATGTCTGTATTTAAGCTGAGTAAGGTTAAAATAAACAGTTTAAATATTTAATGTAGATAACTGTTTATACGTTTTCCTTGGTTCGTTTATTCATGAGACAACTGACAGTCATGAATCGATATGCTTCTCACGCAGCGCCATCCAATACACGTTCGACGTACTTGAGTCATTCAGCGCTGCCATAGAAACAACGCGCGTTTGTAAATGTAGAGTATTGTTGAATCACTGAGAATGTTTAGTACCTAGGGTGTACGCCGAGTACTAGTGCGGGTAGTTCAATATGAAAGGGACAGGTGGCACTCTAATGGGTAGGCACGGATAGGCACTTGTTTGTTGGCAGAATAATTAATATTCGTAACATGTTTACCAGGCTCTTCTAAAGTCAACTAAACTTTCTACTGTTTTAAAAATAGTACGTATTTTAATTTCACATAGCTAGCTGCTTTTTATGCTCAAAAAATATGCCTACTTAGGTTGTACCTATTCAGAAGAATAGGTAGGTTGTAGTAGTTGCGACTGCTGAGCGGGAGGTCCTGAGTGCACGAAACTGAATTGCTGGGGAATTACAAGACTCAGAACCAACTCAGAACTGGAGAAATATGGGAAGGTATGGTACTCACCCCCGCTTCTTCAGGGCAAAATTACGTGATGTTATGAATGAATCGATTAAATAAATTACTTTAGAGACGAATAGGATCTTATTTTGAACTGAATTCTATTGGAACAATCAATCTGCCTAGGAACAATATGGGCAGAAAATGGGTTATATTTGACTAGCTGTGCCCCGCGACTTCGTTCGCGTGGAAGTCGTAAGATACACAATATACTAAAATGACAGCCACATTTTAATAAAACTCCCTCGTCCCCTGACCCGTCGCGTCCCGTCCCGTCGCCCGCCCGCGCTATTATCACAGATTACCAGATAAATCACTCCATGTACTTACGCGCGCTAACTACCTACCGGCCGCCGGGTTGCACGCGACCCATTTCTCAGTGGGTTGCCGACAGCCACGAGGCGCGTACGTACGCATATATTTCGGTCGCCCTGACGTGCTTAGTTTCAAATTCTTATGATAAGGCTGGTTCTGGTGTATTATGTGCAGTTGATGGATGTAGATCCAGCAAGAGAAGAGATAAAACTTATCTTTTTCAGTTTACCTGCTGATACAGTTTTACTATCGTTTTTTTAAATAGGTATATTGCTTAAACTTGCATGTTTCGTGTTTTGTATTTTATTGATGCGTCTGAGATAAGAATAGAGAGGTCAATGACCTCCATTTGTCAACTGTCAATAGAAAATTACGTTTAGCAAAAATCTACTTTGTGCAAATTAATTTTCAATAATATTTATTATCGTTATTATCTTGTTAATGTTATTTTCATATGATTATTGTTTATTTAAAAGCGTGCATGCCGTCACAATATGGCTCCAGCGCAAGTTTGTTCATAGTTTAGAAGCATAGTAGTTACCTATTAGGTATGCTAATTGTGTAAATGAACGAACAAATCAATTAATCGTGTTTTCAATTTCCTCGATTTCGTATTTCATTCGTGTTCGTGGCCATGCGGAGTGGTTACGTCACTGATTATTAAATAGTTAGGTACTACACGTTTCGTACGATATGTGTCTTACCTGTCTTACAATTGCAGTTTCGGGGTGCGGTCACAGAATACTAAATAGTTACGTAGCATAAAAATATTCCTCGGTCTTTCATAAGTATTTTAAACATGCTAAAACATTAAAAAACATTTTATTTTATTTCAGAAAGTGTACTACAAATACCTACTGACATCTTTATCGAAAAAGGCAGCCCTGGCAATTCACAATAACCACGCAGCGGCGCGTAGCTACAAAGCAAAACTCACTTTACGCTTGTAAGGTTAGGTACATTTTCGTTCGCAGCGTCTAGCGACTCGAAGGTGTAGGCTATTATTATAGCAGTAGGTATTGATTTGTATGGAGTGATTTATCTGTGCTATTACTTCGTTTTCTGACTGCTGATACTAGAGCATATCGGGGTGTTAATGTAGGGACTGATCATTATCTGGTTATGTGTCGGGTGGATGGTTTGTTCAGACATTGGCGTCACCGAGTTCGAGTTCCTGTGACTGCTCTAGAGAGAATAAAAGTAGAAAGACTGCAAGATTTGAAAGTAAAAGAGGAATATAAGAGGGAAGTAAAAGTGAAGACGGATAAAATATTTGATGATGTATCTGATGGCGGTAGTATAACGAATGATTCTTGGGTAGATGGTGAAGTAAAAGAGGTAGTGAGGAAGAAGAAAGAGGCCTGGCTCAATTTGTTAGCCTATAAGGCCCAAAATAGGATGAATCAGGTAACGAATGTGACAGATGACTTAGAAAGGGTGAAGAAAAAATACTCCGAAATGAAAACGAAAGTGAAAGAGATGGTAAAAATGAAGAAGGATGAACAGGAAGAAAAGTACAACAGGAAGTTCTCTGAAAACTTCAGCACCAATGTTAAGCTGTTCTGGAAACAGGTAAGATTGGCTCGCGGAGTGACAAGAACATCGAGTATGAATGTTATAAGAGCAGAAGATGGATGTTTACTAAGCGAAGAATGTAAGGTCTTGGAACGATGGAAGGGATACTTTGAAAGTTTATTTACCTGTCAGGATAGTGTGCAAGGAGTGGGTAATTGGGCAGACGCCAGTTTTGAAGACCCAAGCTCAGATGTAGATGAAGAGAATAAAGTAGAAATAGATGAGATTGTAAGAGCGCTGAAAGGGATGAAAGTTGGGAAAGCTGCAGGGTACGACAGAGTGTCTGCTGAAATGCTGAAGGGCGGTGACGGGGTGGTAGCAAGTCTGTTCTGCCGGATCTTTAATATGTGTTGGAGATATGGCCGTGTGCCGGATGATTGGTGCAAGGCTGTAATCGTACCACTATATAAGGGAAAAGCCTCTCAGCAGGAGTGTAAAAACTACCGCGGCATTAGTATTTTGAGTGTTGTTGGCAAACTGTATGCAAAGGTTTTAATAAATAGAGTGATAAAAGTGACAGAGGAGAAAATATGGGATGTGCAGGCAGGATTTAGAGAGGGAATGGGCTGTACGGATCAGATCTTCTCCCTAAGGTGCATAGCCGAAAAACATCTGGCAAAGCACAAGAAAGTCTACTGTGCTTTCGTTGACTTGGAGAAGGCCTATGACAGTGTGTGGAGGGAGGAACTGTGGTCGACACTGTCGGTGTACGGTGTGGACTGGCGCTTGGTACGGGCACTGAAATCTTTATACAAGGATTCCAGTGCTTGTGTTAGGATAAATGGGGCATACACGGACTGGTTCTGCATCTCGAGGGGTGTTAGACAGGGTTGTGTAGCGTCACCATGGCTGTTCAACTTGTACATGGATAGTTGTCTGACAAATTTGAAAGAGGGTGAGTGCGGATTGAGGATGAATGATTTGCTTGTCAAATGCCTTCTCTACGCAGATGATCAAGTTCTACTTGCATCGTCAGCAGAACAGTTGCAAGACATGGTGACTGTCATGGATGAAGCATATAAGATGAAAGGGATGAATATAAATGTGAATAAGACGAAGGTCATGGTGTTTGAAAGAGAAGAGGACGTATCGATGTGTGATGTGAAAATAAATGATAAAAGTGTGGAGCAAGTAAGTGAGTTTGTATATTTGGGGAGTCTGTTTACAAGGGATGGAAAGGTAGATGAAGATGTGGAAAGGAGAGTAAATGCGGGAAATAAAGTGAATGGTGCTATACATGCAGTTGTGACCAACCAGTTAATGTCCAAAAAGGCCCGACTGGCTGTTCACAATGGTGTGCTGGTGCCTACGCTTATGTATGGAAGTGAATGTTGGGTATGGCAAAAGAAGCATGAAAGTAGAATAAATGCTGTGGAAATGCGTTCCTTGCGAAGCATGTGTGGTGTGACTATAAATGATAGACTGAGAAATGATGTGCTAAAGGCAACGGTGCGGTTTAAAAGAAGATGTAGTGACAAAAATTGAAAAGAGTATGCTTAGATGGTTTGGTCATGTTGAGAGGATGAATGAAAGTCGACTAACAAAAGGTATTTACACGGCAGATGTGAGTGGAAACGCCGGAAGGGGACGCCCTAGGAAGACATATAATGATCTTATTGGTGATGTTCTTCAGAAAGGTCAGGTGCGTAGTACTCGCAACCGGCGTGCGTGTATGACCAGATGTATGAATGTATACGAGGCAAAAGGAGTATGTAAGGATCGTAGCAGGTGGCGTTCTGTAGTTTCTGCCTACCCCCATGGGAAGAAGGCGTGAGTTTATGTATGTATGTAGATTACCTAATACCATGTTTATGAAAACACCTTCACAAATAATGCATTATTTTATAACAAATTTGATTACCAATAAAGAAGTTATAGTGAGCCAACCTTAAAAGATAGACATGCTATCGCGGACTTTTTTTAGAACTTTTTAAGAGGAACAATTCCGTCATACATGATTGGCAGCGCACGCAACGGAAGCTCTCAAAAGGAATACATTTATCCCCGTATTTGCAACATTTTTCATTGCTGCTCCGCTCCTATTAATCATAGCGTGATGTTGTATAACCTACTTCGATAAATGGGTTACCCAACACTAAAATAATTTTTCAATTCGAACCAGTAGTTCCTGAGATTAGCGCGTTCAACCAAACAAAGAAACAAACAAACTTCAGCTTTATAATATTAGTATACATGGTGGATCAATCATGGCACATGCATCTAACTCACACGGTCTACATAGATCCTTATCTACAAAAACAAGGTTAGAAAGTGTATTCCTGCTAAGTATGTATGTAAGCATGTGGGGTTGCTCTTGACACGGCTATCGTTGGTCATTTTAGTGGTACAATGATCTGAGTACTAATAATTATTACATTGATAGGCTTTTATGTAAAATAATTAGGTATAGGGTTGAAGTATTGGACGTGGAGTGTTTAATACAGGGTGTAAAGTGTAAGGGACAGCCCTCCGCAAACTAACAGGGTACATTCAGCTCCTTATTTTGAATCATATTGCACCGGAAATATTCTCAGGATTTTTTTTTTTTTTAATCGTATTTTCGGTTACTATTCCTTTATTTCAATGTAACATTACATTCTCTGTACGCAGCACTCCATTTATCTAAATAAAACACCTAAAATAAAAAAAATCAGCTATGAATGTTGAAGTACTCGGCGGCGGCCGAAGGCTCGCTGAGTCGCTGCGCTGCCGTTCGCTACGCGCGTTTTGCCACGGTAACGATACATTGCGCGTGAGATAATAAAACAAATCAGGTTCATTGGATTCCCATAACGTTCCTGAAATAATTTCGTTTACTGGTGGTCTTAGTATGATATATTGAATTCACCCCATCAGTCTGCGGAGGGCGGTCCCTTACACCCTGTATGTATAGAATAGATTTTTTTTATTTGCATTTAAAAATGGTACAATAATGCTTTTAATAATAGGATTGTGATCTACATGTATCTAAGTAGGTACTTACTTATAGTTAGTGATAAACAGTACAGAATTGAAATTGATTTGAAAAAGAATAAAACAGTAAGATAATAAAAGATCTGGTGGTGATCTGCGATCACTAATAAAAACGTGAATTAATAAGAATGTTAATTATTAATAATATAAATAGACATTCCTACCTAGGTAGGTATTTAGGAGTTTATGTCGCAGATGGATTGTAGTGTAGAATCCGCTGTTTTACAAAACCACTAGTTGTTTTACGAAACAGCGCCGTTATGTAAAATAGCTGAACAATGTTTAGCTGGATTGTCCTTACGCTACGTTTTACAATGCAGCTACCCACGTTTAGACGTATTGCAGAATGGCTTATCTGCAGTTACAATAAGCGTTTGGTGTGACTTCTGATGCCGGTCGCAATAACTAAGCAGGGCACCCTGACCAATTTGTTAGTTAGGTTAGAACTGTGACCAACCACGCGCGAGCTGAGCGAGCGACGCGAGGAGCGTTAGCGTTACGTAGGTCGCAGTTACTTGGCTGTTAATGGCTATTTAGTATTTTTAGGACTGACTTTCTACAGTTTAGGGAAGAATCGGTACTGGCTGAACTGAAATCCCTTGATCCATCTAAGGGACCAGGTCCTGATGGGCTTTCCACGTTTTTTCTTAAAAATACTGCTACTTCCGTGTGTAGACCCCTAGCTATAATCTAAAATAAATGTATCACAGAATGTGTTATGCCAGCGGTGTGGAAGCAGGCTAATATCACACCTGTACACAAAAGTGGATCGAAGCGTTGTGTCGAGCAGTACCGACCTGTTCCTATTTTGTCTGCCTTGTCGAAGATTTTTGAGAGGCTGATACACAACGAAGTGTATCCTGTCCTTCATAATACTGTTATAGAGCAACAATATGGTTTTGTGAAAAAGCGATCCACGACAACTAATTTATTGGTATTTACTAGTGACCTATTTAACAACATCGACAATCGTATACAGGTTGACGCAGTGTACACGGACTTTCAGAAGGCCTTTGACAAGGTGGATCATGAATTGTTGCTGAGCCGAATAGCTTTTAATGGTATTCGTGGTGACTAGTTGCGATTGTTCATTTCGTACATCACTAACCGATGTCAGCGGGTTGTTATTAATGGATACCACTCTCATACTACTCGTGTTACATCTGGTGTCCCACAAGGGTCTATTCTCGGTCCTCTTTTGTTCATTATCTTTATAAATAATATTGGTAGCTGTTTTCATCTTAAAGTATACAGACCTATTCATAGCATTCAGTATTGCTATCTTCTCCAAGAGGACTTGGACCGACTGACGGACTATTTTTACACTAGTAAGCTCCACCTGAGCATTACCAAGTACAACTACCTAAATATTTACCAAAAATAAAAACATCATAAGTTTTTCATACTCATTGTGTGGTGCTTTATTGAATAAAGTGAGTTCGGTTCGTGATCTTTGCGTATTGCTCGACTCCAAACTCTGCTTGGATTTGCATATCGAACAAATCGTAAATAAAGCATATAAAATGTATGAATTTATTATGAGATCCACTCATGACTTTAAGCGGACCTCTTCGTACCTCTGCCTGTATAAAACACTAGTCCATTCCCAGCTCGAATATGCTGTTTCCATCTGGAACCCGTAATATGGCAAGTACACTGACATTATAGAAAACGTCCAACGTAGATATCTTCGTGTAATGCACTACGGGTGTCACAAAACTTATTTAGAGTATAATCGGTTACTCGGTAAATACAGACTTTTGATGCTGAGCTCTAGACGTAAACAATTAGAGGCAATGACATTGTACAGGTCTCCCCCAAAGTGATAATGCGCATAGAAATCTTCGTCACTGTTCGGCAACGGTCGTATGCCCCGAGCGTCGGAAGACGATATACATACAGAGTGGTTAAGTGCATTTTCTTCATGCATAATTTTGTAGAATTATGTGTTTTGTGAACTGTGTTTCCGGGAATACGACAATTACGAAGATCTGCATGCGCATTATTAATTTGGGAATACTGTATAAAATAGTTAATGGCAATTTTGACTGTATAGCTTTAAATAATGTAGGTATTGTGCTATGCAGTTCCCAGAACTGTCCATAGACGGCGGGTGCGTGCGGGCAAACTCTTTGCAGTAGGTAAGTACTTGCCAATCAAACACTGGTTTCCGTTCACCAATTCGCCGAATGGCAGCAACCTATAACGAAGCATTCGAACACGTAGACATATTTGCATGCTCTTTGAAAAGGTTTCGTAGTCTTTTGTATTTTGTTCAGTCACTTGAACTCAAAGACTAAATTTTTGTTATAGTTTTTAAATACAATTTTTTTTTAAATCGCTTTCATAATATTAGTGTAACTGTCACGCAAGAACAATTCACCTCCTAGTGACTGTAAGGTTTTATTTATTAATGGTAATCTGTGGAAAGCGCTGTGGGCTACATTGTTTTTTTTTCTGCTTGTAAAATTACATTTTGTAGCTGTTCGTTGTTCCTATCTAATAAAATAAAATAAAACTCTGAAAACTTTGTATTAAAATTGCCCAATTACTGTTTTCACTCATAAGTATTAGGTACTCGTATTATTTATTTCTGTTTCGGACGCCCGCCATTATTGTTGTCATGACACACAGAGCCACGAGCGTCAAAATATAGACTAAAATTAGTTTCTCTGTCTACGACTAAAATCTGACGTTTCATTTCACGCTGTTT
This sequence comes from Fissipunctia ypsillon, assembly GCA_947568875.1. NCBI lineage: Eukaryota > Metazoa > Arthropoda > Insecta > Lepidoptera > Noctuidae > Fissipunctia > Fissipunctia ypsillon. The sequence goes on along the minus strand of OX387644.1, from coordinate 18,166,544 downwards.
ATCATAACCTCTAATCGTTGACCCTGCATTGAGAAACGCAAAACGTTCAAATATTAGGTAAAACCGTTAAACGTCGTTCAGTTGTTTTACATAACGGAGCTGTTTTGTAAAACAGGGGATTCTACAATCCTTCTGCGACATATACACCTACTTCTAGTCTTATACTTTGTGAGCTGGTGATTCATGAACGCAGCATGCGACAACGCAATGCACATGCAAGCAATTTAACGTAACAAGATTGTAAAACCTACGGCTACACTAATAAAAAAGAGTTGATAACTATTTAGTCTCTTCACTCAGTAGTGGGACATGCAGCAAGTAAATGCTGAAAAACAAATAGGATTATTGGTCTTTGTAGTCTGTCTATTTCCGTACTTGGAGAGGTATATGGATAGAGCAATCGCAATTGGATCGGGCACGTAAATAATAACTATGCGGTAATTCAGTATATTTTAGTCATATTTAAATAGGAATTGGGGTTGTGGTACCTAAGTTCAGTATAATAAAGCTCTGCCTTGATTTATACTTACTTAGGTGAGTATAACTATAAATTGATTGATCTGAAAAAAAAATACTAAAACACACGACGGCCAAAGAAGTTAATTACCGACACTTTGCAGTATCGAAAAATACCCCGGCAACTACTTCTAACCCATTTCCACATAATTGCACAAAGAAAAATCGTGCACCGTATAAAAATAGGTACCTACTCACTACGCAAGTAACCAAAGAACACTTAACGTGCACGTTGTTCGCTTGAAAAGATTAATGAGCAAAAATTACGTACTGGCCTTTATTTAGTGTTTTAGCCCGACACACGGCGTTATTTGTAAGGCAAATGTGTTCTTTAGAGCCATTAGCAGTCTGCTCGGGCAGTCCACGTGCTGCATTCGTTATACCGCTAAATGTAACAGCCTTATATCATTTTGGCCACGCAATTTGACGTAATTACGAATTACATGAGCAGGCGCACCGCCACGCGAAACTACCGACAAGGAAGCGCCCAACCGTTACTCAAACATGATAATCATCCAGCCGAAACAATTGTGTAATTTTATATATGTTTTATACCATATACGAGTCACCTGCTGATGATAGATGGCTTAGGTAATCAGAATCTTGTCCTGATAATTGGTACGCGCCTTAAAAAGTTATGATAGCAATCATGTGCTTGATTGATTTTGTTTCTGCAAACCTCGGATTTACTAAATGAGACTAACTTCATGTTAAATATAAATAGCTGATACACAATGAGAAAGAAGACATTTCTGGAAAATATTTTAGTTTTAAGATATCAATAATAATTTATTTTTGTTGAAATTCTTGTAAAATTCGTACAATTATGGGCTTGTCACGAGCATAAGCTTAGTGTAGCATAAAGAATAAATATATGTAGTAGGACCAACGACAAGTGGGAACACTCTTTGCTTTACAAAACGCAACGTCTTTCTAAAGGTACGAGCTCGTAGGCGACTGCAGACAGCAACAGCAGACGACGTGACGTTGCGACACGTCGCAGCGTCATGTCGCTGCAGTCATGATTCCGAACCCAACTGCAGATGGTATATATTTCCAAATATTACCTTTTACGACACGTTTATATAGTTTTTGTGAGATGCATCGTACAGTGCAGGATATTGGGCCACCTGGTTTATCAGTTTTTCTTCCCGGAATCGGAAAAACTCATTTTTTAAGAAAGATTCAACGTGGTGGCACTACTGATCTGCGGTCGGGCGACACGTCGTCTGCGGTCGTGCGGAAGGTATTTCATAGAAATACATAGAAACCAGTAGTGTCGCAGCGACACGTCGTCTGCTGCTGCTGTCTGTAGTCGGCTACGAACTCGTACCTTAATTCTGCTATTATAGATACCTAGTACCTACCCGCGTATCGGTCCTACCTTCTACGTTATATTATTATAAGAATCGAATTATCCATTAAGTACAACATTATCATGATCTAAATTTAAATTCGCACATTAATTTCTGATAAATACCTACCTACTTATTTTTTATACTTATTTTTTATATACGTTAAGTGGTTTACTTTGATATGGCCCTGGATAAAGATATTTTGTCTTATTATAAAGGGTCCCCGAAACGATCAATCGCAATTGTCAATTTTTACGTGATTGATACACATTGATGCGCATATTGACCGTCTACCAAATCCTACTATCGTACTTCCTACTAATATTATAAACTAGCTCTTGCCTGCGGCTTCGCCCGCGTGGACGTCAATAGTGCCCTATATGAATCGGATTTTGTTCACAAATTCAAGGGTTTTATTTGTTTTGTGCGAAACCCTAATTATTTTTCTAAAATAAAGGTATCCTAAGTTATTCCTTATAACATCAGCTATTTGCCAGTGAAAGTCGATTAGCCGGAACAAACTGATAGACAGACAGACAGACCGACAGATAGACAGACTGACAAAAATTTCAAAAATTGCTTTTTCTTTATAAGTATCGTATATACTTTCATATGCATTTAGTAAAAAAAGCTGTTATTTTGACATTACAAACAGACACTTCAATTCTATTTATTTGTATAATTGCGAAAGTTTGTGAGCTGAGGATGGATGGATGGTTGTTTGGTACACTTTTACGCAAAAACATATGAACGGATTTGGATGAAATTTGGCACACAGATAGTTTATAACCTGGATTAAAATATAGGATACTTTTATCCCGATATACTTACGGGATCGAGACTTATGCGGGTGAAACCGCGGGACGCTGTTAGTTGTCAATATTACTGCCATAGAAATTTATGGCAGTTGATCAATCGCAATTGATCGTTTCGGGGACCCATTTAAATACAGCGAATGAGGTTTTATGTTCATGCCCACCCACGGTTGATTGATAAAGTGTAGGTTACCTCCTATTTTGGTTTACCGCAAGGCTTTTCCTAAAAATAGAAGGACACATATTAGAGCAAAGGGCAATAATTATTTTTTGATATTTCTCGGGACCCTGGAGTCCCGGACCTTTGGAAGGCGTACGAGGGGCCGAAGCCAACTCGCAGAGGCCCGTTAGACGTTTTTAATTATATGTATGAGGCACCAACCGACGATTATCCCTGTATGCACGCAGGTGTACCCAAGGACAAACCCCAGTTTAGGACTATTGTAGGATATGAAAACAAAGATATTGGATAGTGGCTAAAGTGGACTGGTTACCTAAAACTATGGAAGGACTATGGCCCCTGCCTGATCAATGTTTTATATACAAGATATAACATAAATAACGCACAACCTCTTAAGGGATCATTATACAACTTGTACTATGGGACCAAACCTGAAATCGCGAAAAAAAAAATCTGCTGTTCCCCACATTTGACGAGTTATGCGAACTACGAATAAAATATAGGGAGCAGCTGATTTTTTTTTGCGATTGGATCTACGTAATATTATTAATTGGAAGTGCGATATATTCACAAATCATAATCATAAATCTTTATTTATCTCAACATCATATTACAGGCACTGGTTAATAAAATGCACAATCTTAAATAGAGAAAGGTGTCTGAGGTAGGAGGGTCCTGAGCTACAGATCACCCGGCTCTCTTTTAAAGGACATGTTAATTTATAAAACAGTTAAACTTAAGATATAATAGGTATTATAAAGTCTGAAATTGCAATTGAGCGCAGAACGTAAAAAAAAAATAAAAATTAAAAACAAAATCAAAGAAACATACATAAAATTCAAAGAAATATACAAATTATGTACATTATTATTCATTGATACGTACTTAGGTATCTAATTAACAAAATAAAATAATAATGAGCATAACAAAAAATGAAGAATGGAAATGGGGAAAGAATGTTGTATGTATGAATGTATGTAAGTGTAGGTGTGTGGGTGTAAATGTGTGGGTATTATCAATACACTGGTTTTAATAAGCTTTCAGTGGCAATGGATTTAATAGCCAAATTCGTAATTTTCTTTTACAAATAGCTTTTGTATGAGTGTAGATAGGTATTTTGTTATTAATTGAATTATAAAGAAAAGTGCCAAGAAAACAGAAAAACTTTTGGGAGAAACTAGTTTTCTAACGGATGATTGAACAAACATTTGTTGATCGTTTATTTTGTGTTGGTAAATCGTGATCTAAGGGAAGTTCAGTGTTTTTTTAGTACTGTCATGAGAAAGAACAACTGCCGGACATGATACCTAATCTATTAGGGCTTCCAAACAAATATACCAATGTTTATAGGTGTATAAGTATATTTGTAAGTTTTGATGTATATGTACCTATGTTTGTCCACGCATTTCTCCAAAACTATTAATCGGATTGTGATCATTTTTATATTATCTTAAATTTACTTCAACTTAGGGAAAAGTGCAATTTTCATCAAAATCTGTTCAGTAGTTTTCAAGATATGGACTAATACGTGTAAGTGTGACGGCCTGGCCTATTGATATGAGCTACGGGTCAAAGGGAAAATATTTCAAAACCTTGGTCAAATTCTATTGTAATATTTACTACTCAACTATTAACTACTTATTACAAACAAATATTCCAGTTTTAAAGTATGTAAAACTAAAAATTACAAAAAAAAGTCATTAAAAAAAATTAAATCGACTTCAAAAAGAAATTAACTCAAAATTATGTAATAACTATAATTTCGAAAAACTTAAATACAGATCCCAAGACACCGACTTGCGAAATTATAGATATTTCATAATTTTGAGTTAATTTGTTTTTGAAGTCGATTTAATTTTTTTAAATTACTTTTTTTAGGTATTGTAATGTAAAGTCTGTGTATTTTTCATTTACTTATTCTAGTTGCGTTATATGAATATTAAATAACCAATCTTTATGCGTAGGTACCTATATTCTTGATCAAGGCGTAAACAATAACTTACCCAACCTGATTTCGATCACGCAAAACCCACTTTTTTATTTTAGAACTTAGATGTGCTAAGATTATAATAATATTCAAACACAAGGTTATTGACCCGATATAGGTAATGATATTATTAAAAAAATTTAGTAACTCTACATTTATTTATTGATCTGTTGATTTCTGTGAAAACGTCAAAAGGTTCAATTTTTGTGAAAATCAATATGCACGTAAGATAACGTGCATATTGATTTTCACAAAAATTTAACACCTTGATAAAAAGTATCGTTTTCCTTTAGCTAAAATCCGATTCCAATATATCTTAACGGATAACGTCACAACAACTATTTAAATTCTGCATAACGGACCTAAAACTAAACGTTTGCGGTTCACATGAGCTTAATATTCATAGGTAGATAAAGGTGCGTCTTCTCATTTTAAATTGCGACATCCGACTCATCTTGCGGCCACTCCGATCGCCGAATAAACACCAAGAAGGTCGTAACTTCAGGTCTATGCTAAATACCGGGCATTTGAATGAATTATCTTACTAGAACATGTAGTGTGATTTACTTAGACTTTAGACTAATAATCTTTAGATCATTCTTTATTAGGTCAGTGATTAATAGGACTGCGCAAACTTAATCAAGACCATCATTGTTTAAATATTACAACGGTAGTCTGATTAGTGTCCTATCTACTAGTGTCTCCTGCACCCTCGAAGATCTGAACAACGCCTCTGATGCCGCAATCAATGTGGTCACCCACTGGGCCCAAACAATATAAGCAACATAGATGCACCGTCGAAACGAAAAGAAAAAGAAAAGTCAGACTATCGTTGTATAAAAACAATAATGGTACGCACACACACTACATAAATAAGCGCTTATAGGATTATAAATACTCTAGAAAACAAAACAGTGTTTAAACTGTTTTGTTTGGTTAGGAGCTTCCCTGGACACCTTCTTAAAAAACCTTGCTAAATTGTTATAATTACATAAAAGAAAAGAAAGAAAAAGAAGAGAGAAGAAAGACTTTTATTTATTTATCTATACAAATAAATAAAATTGAAATGTCTATTTGTAATGTCAAAATAACAACTTTTTACTAAGTGCATATTAAGGTACTTATAATAAAAACAATTTTAAATCTGCCTGTTTGTTCCGGCTAATCTCCGAAACGACTAGCTAGACCGATTTTGATGGGACTTTCACTGTCAGATAGCTGATATTACAGGGAGTAACTTAGGCTACTTTTATTTGAAAAAATAATTAGGGTTCCGCGCAAAAAATTAAAAACCCATTAAATTATGAAAAAAAGTCGGATTTGAAAAATTCTTTTTGCATTTGGTAGCCCAATTCTCGAGGATAGTTATATAAACAATTAAAAGTTCTATTACTCGAATATAACACAGTTACATCCGAGTTATAGTTTTAACAAGCGCTATTTATTGCATTACGTAGCTTACAGTTATTATAAGTAATATTTTTAGTTTATGTCAGTAAACAGCACATGAAAGATCATTAATCACAAAACAAGATATTCGAGTGAAAGGGTTCGTCTAGGGAAGTACTACCTGTAGACCTATTTTGGCAGTAAATCAGATTTGTTCTATTCCATGCCCGCCATTACATGAGTGAGACTTTTCAATTCTCTCCACATGTATGGATTGCAGCCACACCGCCACCGCAGTTGTTAGTGTCCATGGGCCTTTGCAACCGCAGTCCATCGAATGCCCTGTTGCTTAAAATTATAATAATTTGAAAGGCAGATGAAGAAGTACCATTAAAAATAATCTTTTTCACGCTCTACCAGAAAGAGATAAGTCACGGAATTATGTCGATCGACAAAAAGCGTGACATACCTGTCATTATTGCACTGGATGACACTTCACGTGTTTACCCACGAGTTACCATCACTGTCTCAACAGGTTTCGAGGAATTTTGTGGAATGCGAAATGAATGTCTCTCGGACGACAAATAAACGGGTCCCAAGTGCCAGAAATGGCTTTTATTGACTCGTAAAATAGAATTCTTACACGAGTAAATATTATCTCGATTTTACGTTTTGTTTTCTACAAAAACAATTAAAAAACATTATGGTGACATATTGAAATAAAACAAGGTGATCAAATAATGGTAAAACCCTTTTTGGTTCACCAAATTCTTTGTTCGTTTACTGAAAGTTAATTATTCTGAAAGGCCGCAAAGAAAAGCTTAGAAGCTAAGAATAAGCTGAAAAGAATTTAAAACTATGTTTGAGGCCAAGTTTTGTTAGTGTTTTTTTTATTATTAACACCACCAGTTACTCATAAATTATTAAAATCATTTTAAAAAGATGAGGTGATGTCTCAATAATATTATTAATTTGAATTTAAATTAAGTATACAACCTTTTTCGATTTAATCGAACTTGTGAGTGTGCCGATGTGACTCTTTAAAGTTAAATATGTAGGTCAATTCATCTTGCCATCATGTAGGTAATTTTATATAGCATCTAATTTGGAAGAATGATGTACACGGTCTCGAAGCTAAAATACAAGTTATTTCAGTCCATCGCAACGTAGAAATGTATCATTTTGGCAGAACCTACGCGTTTACGTGAGTTCAACTGCGCGTAAAAAAACAAGTTACATTACAAGTAATTTGCAGTTTTGCAGCAATCCGTAATAGGTTCCTCATTAGTACATGAGATACCTATTAAGTCACCAGCTTTAAAAATAATGAAGTCTGTTACTTGATTAGTACATAATATCTACATTCTATTATTTCTAATATGTACGTAGGTCTGAGGCCATCACGAACGACGAACGAACAGCTGCGTTTGGTAGTGGAAGCCTATTATGAAACAATTAACAATAAGGTTTTGTTATTAAAATATTGAAACAACAAAAGAAATACCATAAATACATTCCAAAAAATGAAAATAACATTATAGTCTATTATTTGTGTTTAACCTGCTATTTATCTTCCCTCTATGTTATTAAACTCTACTTTTTTAAAAACAATAAACACGCTCACTCATAAAATAAAGATTTTTCTCGAAATAAGTAAGATCGTAGAATGTATTGCAATAATAATGACGTCCATGACTTTACCAACTGTTTCGAATGCATTGACAGTGACCTTGACGTAATATTTATAATACAGTATAAAGCGGTAATTTTCTGGGTGTTAATACGTTACCTAAACATGGGGTTTCCACTAAAGCAGCAACGTATGTTATGTTAAGTACCAGTCATTGACACATGAAGAGCACTGCTCGTGAACTTTGAAGATGTTCAGTCAACTTAGAAGTATGCCTTCACTATTTATGTTTTTTTGTTTTGTCTGCAAACTGAGGTTCCTACTTTCAATTTTGTATTGTTATTTTTATAAAGATCAAGTGGAATCGCATTTATTAAATACATACCTTTATTAACCGACTTCAAAAAAGTAGGAGGTTCTCAGTTCGTCGGCATGTTTTTTTTTAACAAACAATTTATTCGACCCGTTTTAAAATAGAGTTGCTAATTTTCAAGTGACTACCTATTTAATTGCAACTTCCATAATAAAAAAAAAGAAAACAAAAAAATAGAAAATAGTAAGAAAGAAAACATCACTGATCACTAAATATTATAACTGTGTAATGAAGTTTTAAGGACGTTTTACTTCTTCCATTTTAAAATATTGCCAAAAAAAAAAATACTACAAACATCCCAAAAATTAACGGTAAATTAATCGAAAAGTTGCTAAATAACTGAAGAAGACACGGAGACCTTGTATATTAATTATAATCCGGTACATAACGAATAAAAGGGACGTCTGACACACACGCGGAGGTACTTGTGCGTGCGTTTTCCTTGAACCCTATGAAATGCGAGGTGGCCGGTCGCCCTCCCCCGGAGCATCGTAGTGCAATCTATAAAAGAATTGGACACCAACTCATTGTCATCGTGTGTCAGTGGCTGCTGCTGTGCTGTGTTGTGTGTACGTTAACATATCGCCAAGGTACTAGCGTAGCATTTTTTTTGTCCGCATCAGTGTTTAGTGGCAGGTTTTTCTTTTGAACTGCGTAGGGGTCGGGAGAAAGTGGGAACTAGATAAACTTATGGCAATCTGTATTTTTAAATGATCCCAGTACACAATAATAATAAAAAAGGATTTATAAGATTATTTATTATTTATTTCGTTTTTTATTTGCATAGTGCATATGGGGATAATCGTCGATTGGTGCCTGCCTCCTCATCATTTAAAATTGTCTAAGGGGCCTCTGCTAGTTGGCTTCGGCTCCTCGTACTTCTTTCAAAGGTCCGGGACCCCAGGGTCCCGAGATAATATGTAAAAAAAAAGGATTTATAAGAAAACATCAATAAAGACAGACATTGTTAGCTTAGCTTATCATCAAATGGCTGAGTCACTTCATGTATATTTTTGCAATACTGGTGTCATTTATTACCATCATGATGGGACAATTAAAGCCCAGAGATATTGATGGCTCATTTCATTCGATATTTGATACATCTAAAGCCGACGTGTCAGCTAGTATAATATGAATCCCCAAATGAATTATTCATTACACTTATCTATTATTTAATGTCGGGTTTGACATAATTATTTCAATATTTATTTGAATACAGATGGGAATTAATGTCATCCCTCGTTCCTGAAATATGGCTCGTTTTCATAATTCCAAATTGTATGGTCGCTACATACATTCTGGCATTACATTCTGGCACTTAGTTCGGTATATTTTTAGTATTTTGGCGTGCATCAGTCGATAGGTAGCGAAGCAAATGTTTTCTCGTCGGCAGCCGCAACCGGATCGCCAAGGAGATGGCTAGGAAATGTTGAACGAAAACCAAATAGAAATGTCTCAATTTCCGTTGGAACGCTTCTTAGCGGAATTGCAACATTTCTTTTTCAGAAAAATTTTGTACCGGAATATGTTTCGTTTATATCAATTTAAAACGTATGACCAAATAAAATTCTTGTAGATTTCATAACTTTTTATATCAAGTAAGCCTCGAATTGGGTTTGTTTAAACAAATATTTAGTGAGGTAGGTACTTGTCTTTCTCTTTTCGTAATGTTAGCGAGGAATTAGACGATTTATATCGGCGCGTCTCTTTAATCCTAATTATCCCAGCTGACTGTCTATTAGTTAACAAAGATTAAGAACAGTCGATAAACAAATACGCCTTAGTATGGTTTTAAGATAATCCGTGAGCTATTACAAGTCATAAGAGGCGATTATTCGCCTCTTATGACTCGTTTTCGTCGCTTATGCGACGAAAACGGTCGGACTAAAATGTGTACTTACTGCTTATTAACATAGACGCCATGCTAATAAGTTAGTAGCAGCAGTGTGTCCCTGAGGTTGTTTAACTGGGGACCATGGCTTCGATTCTTAGGTCAGACTTAAGTAACCGTGGAAGTTACGGTTAACATTTTGTCACCTCTCTCGCTCACACGGGACCAAATTTAAAAAATAAAAAGATGCTTTTTTGAAAAATGTAATCAATCGGCGAAAAACTAATAAATAGTATTAATTTTATAGGTAATTATTAAAAACATATTTTAATTGTGGCATTTATTTAACTCATCTCAAAAACAGATCATAATACTTATTTTGAATGAGGAGTTTATTAGATAACACAATAGAAATGGGTTTTTAATAATAACCTACTAAATTAATATTACGTATTAGTTCGCCAATTGATATTTTTTTTCAAAAAAGCATCTTTTCATTTTAACATTCTTAAAAATTTGGTCCTGTGTTAGCGAGAGAGGTGACAAAATTCGACAGTCCTCTTAAGTAGAATAAAAAAAGACATCCGCAAAATATACGCTTGATACAAGTAGTACCATAACCATAAAGAAAGATGATTAAAATGATGACGATGCTGACGACAAAAACGCGGCAATTTGGCAGATGACACCGGCTGCCCTTTAAGGCAATAGGAAGCACTACCGGAATCACTAATTATATACAAGTTGACGATGACATTGTAAATAATCATGTAGAAGAAATCATGTGAACCTGTGCACCCATCAGATATTATTGTTACTATCCTTTTGTTTCGATTTCTCATATAAATACTTGCTATTATTTATTATTGTGATGCAGGTTTCAAGGCTACATTCGTGGCAAGTAAATTATCGAATGTAGTCCTGTTAGGTGACATTAAAATAGAACGAGTTATGAATACCAATAAAAACAAATTAAATTGTTTTCAATTCCTACTTGAAAGTTGTTTCGTGACATCCAGATTAAACAAGTCTACTTCAGTACCTACTTATATCTTTTGTCATAACCACAGTAAGCTTCTTTATTTTTGAATAAGTCCTCTTCAGAGTGCCCCGTGTCCTATCCCCATTTAGTTTGTTTATTTTTGATTATCCTACGAATAAAAATAAAATTTCAAATATACTGTTATGTTATATTATGACATTTCTATAACAGGAGTTCCTTTGAACTTCTTTTATGGGGTACTGTGTAAAATGTTATAATAAAATACCTCTCGATATTCGCCAACTAAATGAGAAGCAATTTAAAACATGCATTAAACGCACACTATGTAGACAAGCATATTATAGGTTGAATGATTATATCATAGATAAAAATGCTTGGCTAAATGCTGGTCCGCTCCACAGCCACTTGGGCTTTGTTAAAATTTTGTTTTTTTGTTTTTTTTTTTTGTTTGGAAGAAATGCGTCCCTTTTTTCTGACATTATGACCTTATTGTTTACTAATCGTTTAATACAATCATTGCAAACTATAGTTTTGTATAAATTAGAAGCATCTTTTCAATTTTGTAAATGTGAGTACCATGGAGCGGTTTTATGTTATGATGTAGGTATGTTGACTTGAAAGAGTATGGCAGTTGAGAGTATGTCATGCTCACTTAAATGTCTCGCTGATGGTGGCGCGTGTGTTGGATCATTCGGTTCTCTACAAAATGGTTGAGCTGGATGGTGCTGATCCACGCGTCATGTTCGTGAACGGGCGCCGTCAGTGGAGACTGGTCATCTCTTAGCTGCCAGGGCTTATTTTTAATTTTATATTTTGAATTGTTTTTAATTATCTATTTTTTACATTGTTCTCACATATAGAAGCAACAAGAACAATGTACCCAGGGTTTTGTAACAATTTTGATTTAAAAGAGTGTCCATGGAGTTTCTTGCCCATTCTTCTCCATAGAGATCTACGTTTTGGAATGGGCGACTAGCTTCAATTTTCTGACTAACTGACTGACTCTTTAACAATTCAAAAGTGCCTGTAATTGGTTTAATTGAAATAAATGCTTTGAGTTTGAGTTTGAACATTCACAGAAACTTCAACCATGCAGACCTCAATCATCGTAGTACTGTTGTGCCTGATTGCCATGGTGGCGGCGCGGGCGCAGGAGCCTTTACCTGTGGACGCGGCGCAGGAGTCACTCCTCGACACTCCTGCACACGACAGGAGTCCCAGGAACAAGAGAGGACTGCTGCTGCTTAAGAAGAAATTGATACTTGGTGAGAATTTCGTTTATAGTTTAAAAAATAACCGACGACGTGTATGTTTTACGGGTAGTTGAAGCTGCATCTGACGTTAATTTGTTCTGCGGGTTAACTCATGAGATAAATAAGGAGACGCAGTAGCAGTTTCGATTTCCAACAAATTGACACTAGTACTAACCACACAGACGTGCAGCAGTCGCGAAGAATAGCTGTTACAGGAAGTGTACCATAGCGGACGTTTGCGGTGAACCACTTTTCAACCTTATTGCCATAGTTATAAAGTCGAAAAGTGCTTCACCGCAAATGTCCACGATGGTACCTATTCCAAAAGAGTAAAATGACAACTTGGTAGGTTCTAATACCATTCCACAACAAGTGTGACGTTACTTACTAACTTGGAGCAACTTTTTGCAAGGTATTCGCTGTGTTAATGTTACGTCAGTTGGTTCATTGGACGTACGTTGCCCTACTCCAAGGACAATTATCACTAGTATTGTTAAAAACATTTGAAAAAAAAATGCCAAGATGATGACAATTGATAGTTTTTTTAAGTTCCAAACAGGTGTTGGCTTCTTTAAGGAAATTAAATTACCTTTCCAAAGAATAAAGTTTGTCAGTTACGCTAAGAGAGCTCAAGGACTAAGAATAATGTGTAAAGTCATCATGATAAGTACAGTTTCTTCATTAGCATTTCTATTGGAGTTTCCTTTACTTTTGAGTGTTTTGATAGCATGAGAAGTCATTGGCCTCGTTGGTCTAGTGGTCGCAAGCGCTACTGCTGAGCATGAGGTCCTGGGTTCGATTCCCAGGTCGGGCAAAGTGTTATTGGGTTTTTCTATCTGGAATTTCTCAGTAGCAGCCCGGAGTCTGGATTTATGCCCGGTATATGGCAATAGGCTCGCCCTCTTTATAGAGGGCGAGCTATCATGGGACTTAAACATAACTGGCGAAATGTGGGTGTACTATAGGTACACCTCTGCCTAACCCTTCGGGGAAACAAGGCGTGATGTTATGTTATGTTAGAAATCATTGAATGAATTTCGTTTAGTCTTTTCTCATAAATTGTATTATTGTCAGACTACAGGGCAAAGGCCTCTTCTCATACAGGGAAGGCACGAGCATTGATCACGCTTGCTCAACATGGGTTGGCGAATAGTATTGCTTTACGGCCGTACCCAATAACCTATCTATCATCAGTTTTGGCATACTGGAGATAGTAAAACCTATCTGTCTATCTATGGTTTTAACGTCCCAATAATCTATAAGAAATTATGGAATCTTACCGGCCTGGCATAAGGACAGATACAATTAGTCTACCATCAATAGCGATCTGTCTTTTACTGAAAATAGGTTATTGTGTTCGGCCGTTAGACATTCATAAATAATTCTGTCCGACTCAATTTAAAGCCCCAGTTCTGAAAATACGAAAATCTATTACTTTTTCCGAAAAACGGTAGCTCAATTATGTACGACGAACGTAGACGAAGATTTCACTCAAGGTTCATGTTCAACATAAAATTAATTGCTACGAGTATTGCTAAAAATCAAATATACCACCTCGATAAACTTAAATGTTTACACATTTAATTTTAACATACCATCAAGGTAGCAGTGAAGATGATTTAGCTAATCGTGTCATTGTCAGCTGTGTCATGCATGTTTTTACTAGATGTTTCTGGTCGCCACCGGGTATAGGGTCACCAACAGGCCAGATTTGTCCGGACATGTCCGTCTTTGGTCCTCCGTCAGGATATTGTCCGGCCTTGTCGTTTGTCCGGACTTTTAGACTTACGGGATTCCTTTAGAAAAAAAAAAACAAATAATTAATACTGTAGAAAGTAACAGTAAAAAGTAAAATGACCGGACATTTTCGCAAATCAATGTTTGGATTTTTATCAGGACGTTCAAATTTCGAAATGGTAACCCTAACCGGGTGGTGTGTTCCGCATAATTTGGCATCTAAATTCTTATACAAATATCGTTCTCCCAGTATCATTGCTATGCAAGACGCAATATGTTTTAGAAACAATTTAACACACATCCTTTATACTGTACCGGCTTCTGAGGTACACTTCGAATAAGAAATATTGAGGTTTTGTGTGGGAACCTATTGTCTGCCATTAGCGTAGCTAAATAACGTTGCATAAAATTGATTGGGAATATAATAGTTGGTAATGACTGTCTAGTTTATAATAATTGCGTTTACCTGGCAGTTAAACGCCTTGTTGGGAGGTTTTAATTGATTGTTGATTATTTTACGTTTAAATATGTTTTGTCTCCGTTTATTTAAGAATTTGTATAAGGCACTGTAGTTAATCTTCTGCAGAATCCATTGTGAATGAAATAACACTTTTAATTTACCTATGTCCCTAAGTTTGTAAACAATAATGTCAACACTCACCATGGATTACTTGTTACGGGTTGAGAGACAAATGAAGATAAATATTCAATATTCCCTTAAACTCATAAATCTCATAATACTTCTTTTTGATGATAAATTCGTCCTTGACTTCTCAATTTTCTTTCAATTATATAAATACCTCATTCATTCCAAGAGTGGGCAAGTATTCGAATTATTTAGTTAAGTAATAATAAAGTGTTTGTAAATCTATATTCGAAGGTTTACTTTTAACGTTTGAATATAGAATTAGTTTACACATACGAGTAATTAGGAATATTTATACCCTGAGAGGTTTTCGTTGTGTGGCTTAAAGCAAATTGTAAAATAGGATATGTGTTTTAGAAAAAAAAAAATATTATACCTAGTTAACTTGTTGATAAAAAATAAGTCACATCTCGTTTTTAATATTGCAAAATATTCAAATAATGCGGTTGCGGTTTAGATTTCCGCAACAGACTAAATATTTGTACTCTGCGGACCTCGGCTTTCAGATATTTGCTAAACGTCAGGATCGCACACAAATAGTGGTTTATTTTCCAATAAACCCATCTAAACTATTCACACACATTGCACAAGTCTATGTAATTGCAAAAGTAGGTAAATATACATTTGGATATATGTACGTCATTTTGGAATCTGTAGGAGTGTAGGATAACCTACATATTAATAATAATATTAGATAGGCAGTATGAGTCATCAGCATTCGTTATTTATAGATTAATTTTTCAATGACTAGAAGAAATTAACTACGCTTGCGCAGGCTACGGAAAAGGGAATCGTAGCACCTCGTAGCAGTCGTAGAACAGTGCTACGAGCGTAAACTATTTTGTAAGGAATAAAACTACAATGTATTCTCAAAAAGAGGATGAAAAATCCAAATTTGCATCGTCTGCGTACATGTAAACATGTTTTGGTACGCAAATCATTATCCCGGTCGTTAGGCGTCGCTAATCCGCTGATGGATGTAACAACACTCCACTCCAAGGCAGGATACGCCTGATAGGCGTGCTCTAACATCCGATGCTGAAATATTGTAACAGAAACATCCCTAGTTGTACGTGTTTGTATATAGTTTAGAATGTATGTTTTTGTAGAGAAATGTTGCAGTTCTGAATGCGATTGTTATTATTTTGTTTAGGAGCATTGTTTTTTTTGAAAAGCTAGGTATTGATAATTAATAAAAAACAGATTTCTAAACAAGTCAGACTATGAGAGGATGTCGTATAAGTATTATCAAAATGTGACGAAGTTCACACATTGTGTGAACTTTCGTAACATTATGAGAACTAAATGAAATGAGTGTTTGAACAGAATTTTTTTTTAAATAATGTTTTGTTTTCGTTGAATTGTTGCTTTTATAAATAATAACATTATTTTTCCTTACCAGGTGCTCTGGGTCTGAAAGCAGCGAAGGTTGGTGCTGTGGGAGCCGGAGTCGTGGGTGCTTTGGCCCTGAAGGCGAAGTCCAAACCTAAGGCTGTGTCACACACATATTACCACCACGGGTAAATATCTCCGAATAACTATAGTTTTCTTTGTTCAGCAAATATGTCAATAATAGGTAGAAGGAATTCTATTCTAAGTTGTTCTAAAGTCGAGGAACAAGCGACCTTTGAGCGTGAGTCATTATCAAATAGCCGAAATGTCTTCGAGTCATCTATATTAAACTAGCGTAAATCGAGTTTCGTAGTATCCATAATGGTTTGCAACTTCTTAGGGTTACGCTTTACAGTAGATGCCATTATAATTCAATCAAGTTAGACCGCAGAAATATTTATATCTCATTCTAGCTTGTATTCAAAAACTTTCAGTAATTCTACAGCGGTATTTCGTAAAAATTTGAAAATATTACTTTCTTGGCCTGTAACTAAAATTTTATCCCCTGAATTCTTTTCAGAGCTTTTGGACAACATATTTTGAATATTAGTATTTCAGTTGTTCCAAAAAAAACATTACGACTCTTTCTAAAACTGACATTTTCACTTCTTGCTTCGTGATGACATCTTATTAATAAATTTTTTTAACTGCGTGGTCACGGTCATCGTCTATAGTTATCACATACATTTTGTTTCTTCATTTTATATGAATAAGTTATAAGTCAAGTTCAATCTTCATATTTTGTACCTATCTAATGTATGTTATTTCGATATCAACCTCTAAACTTATGTGTTAAATCCGCATAAATGAAATTAATATTTGTTAAGACAGGATTCTTACCGGAGTATTGAACGTATTGAAATGTTTGTCAAAAAATGATTGATGATGATTGTTTTATGGATTGTGATCTTATTGTTATATTTTATAAGGTATGTACTTACCTAGGTAGGTATTTCTGTTTGATTACACTCATGTTTTACTGAGAAATGGTATACTTAGGTTTAAACCGATTTTCTGGAAGACTACTTCCAGGAAATCGGTTTATAAAGGTGATAGTTATTGGTTATACATATCAATGCCAAAATAGATAACTGGAGAAATGAAAAAATGTTCAATGCACCGAAAAAGATGGTTGCTCACATCTAGAGCGTATTACATATGTTCTTTTCAATTTCTGATATTTTTTGTTTCTGTACGGAATCGCAAAGCTCCCGTCATTCGCATCACTAGTGTCCTTTTGAACGCTCATCCGAGTACCACCTGTTACTGCAATTTCTAAAACGTGCATTGTTATCTGAACGTACTTCGGATATGGCGCGATTGGGAATCGTTCGGTGTAAGTGTACGATTCAGTAATTCACTTTAATAATACATTCGAACCGAGAACCATTCTATTTATTGAATCGAGTAAGTGGTGATTACTGATTCGGAATACTGTAATTTATGTTTAGTTTATAAAT
The DNA here is from genome assembly GCA_947568875.1 of Fissipunctia ypsillon. Lineage (NCBI taxonomy): Eukaryota > Metazoa > Arthropoda > Insecta > Lepidoptera > Noctuidae > Fissipunctia > Fissipunctia ypsillon. The sequence goes on along the minus strand of OX387644.1, from coordinate 18,148,976 downwards.
ATAATTGCTTTCGCGTTACATACACCGACAACCTAACTCAATATTTGGGAATAAAATTGATTCTTTGAAAATCAAGATTTTAGGAGAGTAAAATCTTTGTAATAATTGCGATATTCATATCCGACGAATTTGTAGATTTTCACTTGAGCCTAATCGTCATACATCCTTTACAAAAAATAACCTAGGTAGGTATACGAATATGATGGTCAGACTACATGCCCGACATTTTCCTCCTGCAGCTATTATGGCCCTGAATTGGAAACAGAACAGTTGACAGGTTTGCTTCCGAATTCTCAAACGATACTTAGCTTTACGACGTTCTCCTAAGCCATGTTCTAAAATTGAATTGCGTTTGAGATTTCGGCCATTAAATTATTGGTTTACGTACGTGTTTTTTTGCACCGTTTTCAAACCAGTAACACGATTATTTACTTTATGATTCATCATCATCATCATCTTCCTGCCCTTATCCCGTATTTTTTGGTATTTACTTTATGATTATATTTTTTTTATTTATATTGTGCAGGGACCTACCGTTGGTAATCAGGTACTGAGTCGACAACTTCTCCTACCTCATAAATAGTCTATAATTATGATGAATAGCAGAGAAGTTTCATGTCAGTATTATTTATTTTACTTTCGCACGTGTAGTAACTTAGTCGCAACTAAGCATGATGTTAGAAGCACCTATCTATCACCCAATCTAAGTTTAAATAAAGTTTATTAAAACTTAAAAAAGCCAAATCTACGTTGCTGATGTTTTTAATTATGAAACATCGGCAAGGTAGATTTGGCTTTTATTTTTTTATATGTGCGATACGGTATTTTCACATTGCAGTAATTAAGGAAAATGTTAGAAATATTTTCTAAACAGGCGAGTATAATAGTGTTACGAATCATTATTAAGCACAAATTCTTTTACCAATACATTTGAAATAGTAAAATAAAATTTAAATCAAGGCTTGAAACACTATATTATTATTTTATAAAAAAATAAACTATTAATAACTGTTAATAATCTTGTTTAAACTTTGTTTAAAATAAATACAATTCTTAGTTTTTTTTTAAATTTGCTAGAGAACAACGTGATTCAAGTTTGTCTGTGTTTCGTGCACGTAGTGTGTACTTTTAATGTGTGTTATAAAGTTCAAATATAACCTTTACTGTTAAACGCAAGTATCGACCAGACTCCGATGTAGCGAAGTTAAACGAACACATTAAAATGTGCTTACTGTCATGCTTCAACACATTCCAAAGGTTTATCTGACTGTCTCATTGTGAAATACGTAAATCAATTGAGCAACAAATCGCAATATTAAGATTCAATGGTTCATTTAATTGACAACAATACAGTGATGAATGTCATGCATGAATCTTATCTTACTTAATCTGAAGGTCGAACTGGGTACCAAGGGAGTTCTTTCGACAACTCTCATTTGGGTTTCATAAGGGTATAGTACTTGACTATGGAAGGGTTTAAAAGCTTCTGAAAACTTTAATTAGTGAGATAGGATCCGACGCCCATACGTAAATTCTTACTCAAATTACTGTATGAATAATTCTAAAACTGGTTGTGACTGACATGATTCAAATATCGCGCATCGTTTGGTTAAAAAAGTAGGTATGAATGAGAAATTTTCTGTTTATTCATTCATACTTATTTGAAGAGTTCGCACATTAGCGGTTTTCCCCAAATGAAGTAACTGAACAACACCTAAAAAGATTCCAAGAAGAGCTTAGCTTTGAACCTTTTGCGTAATTGTGAATCTCGTATGTTAATGAAATGTGAAATGACAGTCACGTCCTCATAATTAATATAGTTTGATTAATTTCGTGAATAACATAAACCGGTATCCCATCTCCATATTTCACCATGGTATGTGATCTGTGAATAGCGATGGATAGGTATATCCGACGACGAATGATAGGTTAAACCTTTAAATAGACTTGAATGGAATGCGGATTTGAAGGTGATAAAAGATTAGAAATAAAGAAATCGTTCACCTATATACTCTACATATATTCATAGTATATATAATTATTGGGCACGACATTAGGTATTTAACTATTTAATTTTTCTTGAAATCTTTCCTACACGTCACTCATCTTTTCTGTTTTATTTGAGTAGTTTGCATATTTGCACTGTTTTATCGTTTTATAGTAGTCGCATAATATCACGTTAGATAATTTTAGTTTTTGTAGTTAGTAAAATAATTTAATTTTAATTTTAGATATTCCTTGAATCTGTGTTCATTTTATTGAACTTCGACCGTCATCTATCTTATCTGCTGAGCTATTCTGCAAAAATCTCACCTTAAAAACTTGAGTGAAGTGAGCTGGAAGTGAGCTGTCAATAATGGCAATCCCTAACATCAGGTGGAATGACAGCTCACTTCACCTATGCTTTCATGGTGAGATTTTTACAGAATTTTGAAAGATGGGCGAAAAGTTTTTAATTTTTTGTTATTTCATTTACATTAACGCTTTCAAGGACACCAAACGGCCATAGACAAACCCATTTTTATGTCCACGCAAGCACTGTCCATTCCAAGGCTGCCTGGAAGAGATTGCAGAAAGCGATAATTCCGCCTATTGTATGTTTTATAGTGCAATTTTTTTTCTGTTATGTATTTACTGACGTACAATAAAGTATAGGTATTTATATAAATAATTGTAATAAATTGACGTCATAACAATAAAACTTCAATTGTGTCTCGTTCAGTGTCCTTGAAAGCGTTAAAAAGTAAAGGAATATACTAAAGGGGCGTTAAAGGTTGTACTACATATAATAATATCCTTATAATCTGAGAGACTTCCAAAATTTATTGGTGACATCATCCAAAAATGTCGCTGTAGGCTGCCGAAATGGGTATAAACACACCCATGTTTCGATGGCAAAGTACTTCACATTAACATAAGGAAACCATAAAGAGATAAACTTACATAATACGACAAATGGTAAAGTCCATAGTCCTCGTGGAGCAGACAGTATTATTATGATCAATAATTATATTTTTTTTTATTATCTTTCAGTTGGTGATTGTCTACACTTGGGATTTTCTTATAAGGCATCGAGTGTGTCTACGTTCTTAGAGAAACCAGGATGCTGTGTAAAATAGTATTAATCGCTAGGATTTCGTTTTAATCTAAGAGAGGCTTCTATGTGATGGGTATATAGATTAAATGTTTCATTCTTATAAGATATTGCATAGACAGTCGTGACGTTTGTTAGCAAAATATTGAACGTGTCGCTTGCATATGAGTTATTTTATAAATGGAAGACGCACTGACACTGGTCCATTAAACTGTAATTTGTTATGCATAGCATTTAAACAAAGATTCGTATTAACTACACTACAAATTGTTAAAATAATTGTGCGAGTAGCATAAACAGCTTTGATGAAATGGCGGATCGTATGCAAGCGACAATCACCAGTAGAGGCGTAACGCAAATGTAACCTGCCATGTTAATTATATCCGGAAACAGCACTTCATGACAAAGAACCAGATTATAATGAAAACAATCCATGTGTAAGGTTTCTTTTTAAAATCGTATTTTACTTTTAAATCTAGACAGATTAAGTAATTAACTCTGCCTGTTTTAAAAGTGGAACACATGGCTTGATGTCAACGATAGGTATGATTTTAAAGTTATTATGTTCTAGTTGAGTATTTTGTTCTAATTGTTAATTTAATATCAGCATTAATAGCAGCAGTGCACACGCATGGCCGGCGCATTGGGTTCAATATTTGTTATGTCATAACGTCACGTAAACTTGCATTATATGTAAATGGCCTGTTACATTAACCTATGATTTAATATTAAGTCAACGTCTGAAGGAATGCCATAGTAGATAGTTTAGTAAACTGTATGTTTCCCGCATATTGCATTAAACTCATAGAATATTAACATACACTTTTGGCAATTAGGTAGGTACGTTTATCACAATTTGACTGCAATGTGCAGGAAATATTGTAGACATTTTAAAGACACAAATGAGTTTCGATTTCATGAAGGTATTTGAGCTTCGAACAGGTCTAGTAATGATGGCTCACATAAGACCTCTATAAACTGTTGCTGTGATTTTATCAATCATTCATTTCAGTATATCCCAGTTCACTGTTGGATACAAGGTATTTGAGGACCGAAAATGTTAATAAAACTGTGTAGTCAGTGAGCTGTAAATTAACATCAAATTGCATCTGAATTTGCTGTTGTTAACAACAGCAAATTCAGATACAATTTGATTTGACAGAATGTTTTTGACAATACTGCTTATGAATACTGCTCTAGCAGTATTGTCAAAAGCATTCTGTGAAGTTGCTTTTGTGGCGGTGTTTGTTATAATATTTATAACATTAAGTGCCGAAGTCATTATCATTTTTTACCGTTTCGTTACGAATAATAAATGAATGTAATGATGATTTTTGTTTTTTTTTTAATTTGTTTGGTTACGGTATTCTGTTTTAAATTATTATTATAGAGTACCCCACTGAAATTACCTCTGCCTAACCCTTCAAGGAGTAAAGGGTGTGAAATGTTAAAAATCAACGAGCTTCTTTTAGTTTCGCTATACTAAATAGCGAAAATAAAATAAGCAATTCATTCAACAATTCCGATGAGGTAAGTTATGAGAACTGCTAAAATATTTTTGTAGAACGGCTTATTATGTTTTATTTTTACCAAATGTGTCAACAACACCTGTCCATTAACTTTACGGATTTAAAAATACTCATAGGTATCTCATATATCAACGTGTTATTGTTAATAAATTCCCAGCACATTAAAAGTCCTTTACTAGAGAGCCGTTACCTACCTATCCACAATCCACATGCTAAATTCCATATTGATAAATAAGTAAAATATGGTAAATTTATTACATTGTTGACATAACTAATAAGAGACTATAAATAAAAATCGATATTCTAGAAAGGTTATTCACCCGATTTTCTTATTAGAATTCTAAATGAAACCCTTTTTAATGGAATAAAAAACTAGACACAGTTATAATGTGGCTGCAGCACCTAAGCATAGTATTCAGAAAATATGTTTTCTTCCATGGTTTTACATTATAGTAACTAATAAAATTCTATCTAAAAAAATACAGAGAATACTGTCCGATTGAAACGAAAACTATTATTCAGCCATATTCTAATTCAAGATAAAAGAAAAAGAAATAATTACCTACTGTAATGGCATTTCTAATTATTTTGACCGATATGGCCAGTTATTCTTCATGTAGGCAGTATCATAAATAAAAAAAGGTTTTATTCCAAATTGTAATCTTATAAAAATATGGTGCAGTGTCGAAAAGAAATAAAGAATCAGAATTATTAGCTCCTTTGATTTATACCATATTCACCTTTCGCAGCACACGGATACGTCAGCACAGTAAGCAAGCAGTTGGTATGTTGCTACTAGCAGACAGAAAGGCGTTGCTGCTCATTCTATTGATGTATAAATAAAATATTTAAGCTAGGTAGGTACCATTTAAGGAGCCACGTGTTTTTTGGCCTATTAGTTTTCGTGAAATGCTTGTAATGTAATTATTAATTGAATAATGGAAATAAGTGCATCATCGACACTAAAGCTACAACTCTTCTCGGACTACGGTCTGCACTAGAGCTGGTAGCAAACTTTGATTTTTAACCATCAATTTATAACAAGTTTAATAAAAAATACTACTTGCATTTTATTTTATTTCGAACTATTGATGACGAGACATAAGAATCCTGTTACAGATAGATGATAAGATAAAAAACCATTGTAGTTTTACACCGAAAGGTTAACACTTGTTAAAAATGTACTGAAGAGTCACTAGCTTAGTACATACTTGAAGACAAAATCTTTGACTTTAAGTAAATTTAGCCAACACTTGCTATAACTAACACGGTACAGGGCAAGTACACTTCATATGTAAGGCCAGTAAAGTGCCCCTGTTCAATGGTATCCATGCAAACGAGGCTCGAGGTCTCAACATACCTAAATGTCAAAGCATTTAGGTATTGTAAATAATACAAAAAAATATTCCTGATTTTACAAATAAAACATTAATTAGCAGCAAAAGCTAAATAGCCTGTACGATAGTATAATAAGTGGAAATTTCTATCTCCTATTTTTATTTTATTATACTGTAATCTGAGAGGTCACTTTCAGATGATATCGTTCTATCGAATGTCGTTGACATTAGCAGAAGCCAGTTTTTACCAAAAATAAACCAGGCAGAGACAGTTTCTGATATGATTATATAATTTCGGCATCATATGGTAAAACACACCACGACTTTTGATGATGTCATTTAAAAGACATGGCCATAGAAAACTGGATATATTATCTACTATAGCCTCGTGTAGCGTTTAATGGTCAAAGTCTTTTTAACGTGTCGCACACCGGGTGCAACAACGTCATAAGTAACAAATGACGTCTTTTTCAGGAGATCGATATAAAAGTTGATGTTTTATAAAAGTGAAATGTATTTATAATCCAATTATATATCGATGATCAAAATATTGTTAATACTCTATATTTTAAAATTAAGGTGGTTTCGGAAATAAAAATGTGACGTTGTTGCGCAGAAAGTTAAATTACAAGTAGAACTTGTCTGTGCAATAACGACATAAAGGCCGAACTAAACAAAAAATCAACTCTAAATTTATAAAATAGTACTTACACTTGACTTTTTCAGTGGATGACAATAATCAATATTATTATTAAAATAAATGGCATATAAAAATCTAACTGAATTATGAATAATTTCTTACATTTAAATACCCGTAATCAGACTTTTATGAGGACCTAACAGTCTACGAATAGCCTACTAGTATTCGCTTTTAAATAATGATTCTCTATCTTTGGGATCGAGTTAATGTGATCTCTCACAGATTGCTTTATTTCTCCGTACAATTTGATTTGTTTGCCACGTCCTCTTGCATCTTCTTTCATAATGTGAATGCCTTCATCTTTATGCTTGCATTCTATAACTGTAAGTAAAATTCTCTCAGTGATACCCAAAGTATTCATACAAAATGTCTTGTATATTCTAATTTCCTTCATTGTACAAATAACAAAGCTGTATATGGTTTCCTGTGATTATTTTGCCGAGATTCTTTTATTCTACGAAACGATAGCTCTAGAAGTCTCACATAAGATCCCAAATAATCTCGCTGTCTTTGTAAGTTGCCTAACTGCCAATAAGAATCAAATAGCTTAGTTCTCTTTTCTGTGGAAAATTTTGATGAGCAAGACAGCCGGCATTTATCTGAACAAGTCGGCCCCATTATTTTAGCTGCTTTAACCCTACCAGTTTTTAATGAAGTATATTGCTGACCAGAATTTGACCAGCTCGATAGTCTGACAGCCAGTCTTACCAAGGGGTATCGTATTACCCAGTTATTGGGTTGTGGAGGTCAGATAGGCAGTCGCTCCATGTAAAATACTGGTATTCAGCTGCATCCGGTTAGATTGGAAGCCGACCCCAACATAGTTGGGAGAAGGCTAGGCAGATTGATTGATTGATTGTTGACCAGAGTTTTTCAGCGATTTGGCAACATTTTTTCCCATTTGCTTGGATAGCGAGTACGTTTTCTAGTACGTTCCATGGTCGATGGTCTAGACCCTTAGTTCCCAAATTGGTCCAGGTGGACCCCTAGGGGTCAATGCAGCCTAACATTCACATTTTTTGTCGAGTTTTGAGAATATGGTAGAAATGTGGCTGCAGGGGGTCCACCGGAACCAGTTAAATTTTGAAAGTGGTCTATGAGAAAAAGTCTAGGATCCTCTGGTCTAGACTCTTGGTTGATATTTCCAGTGGTAAGCGTTTCGTGGTCAGATTCCGTTGACGAAGAACTTTCTGAGTTGCTTCTACTATCCGAGCTAGTTGACGGTTTAGGCATGTATTGCTCATCATCATCAGTCCCAGAAAAGTCATGTCCAGATGAGTTTTCATCGTAGGAAACTAAAATAGGCTAAAATAAGTTTAAGAAGGTAAGTAAACTGTGTAAAAATATTAAAACTGACAAAAAAATCTGAATTAAACAATACACCATACCAGAGTTTGGTCATCACGAAAGCTTGATGATTCAACAGCATTTATACTAATATTTGAACTGGATGAGGGTTTAGGCACGTATTGCTCACCTCTGGTCCCAGAAAAGGCAAGTCCAAACGAGTTTCCATCGTAAAAACCTCTAATAGACTAAAATAAGTTTTAAAGAAATTAAGTAAACTGGGTAAAAATATGAACACAAACCAAAAAAAAATGTAAAATCATTCTGAATTATAAAATCTTATACCGTACCTGAGTTTTATCAACACAGATGTTTGAAGATTCAATAGCATTTATAACGGAATGTTTTATTAAATCACCATCATGTGGATTTAAAATGGGATAATTGTAATAAATGACGGTAACACTTGCTGCTTGTAATAGAACATAGAACCACAAAGTCATAACTGTTCACTTGTGTCATTCTTGCCCCAAACTTGTACGAAATATTTGTCATAATTACCTTTATGACGTTATTGCTCCTATACACAAACCCTTTCTGCGGGGGGCCGCGAGCAACTGACCAATTAGGACGTTCTCGCGCTAGCGTTTACAAAAACCCGCCAAAACCACAACGACATTTACGCCCTCAGTGGCACATTTTAAGAGTTACATTTATGATATTGCTGCACCGGATGTAGACGCGTGTTTGACATCATTTGTGATAAAGAACTCATTTTACCAATTTTAGCATTTATGACGTTGTTGCACCCGGTGTACGATGTGTTTACTATATTATCCTTAAATCTACTTTTAATATTAAAAATGCGTCTATCAGTAATTAAAAAAGCTATTAATCTTACTTATGGGTGTTTAGGGCTTTATAGTTTTTATGATGATTTATAAGGGGTTATACGGAGACGAACGCCGACGGTCGATGGCTTTAGTGCGGTACCGTTATAAATTATTATATCTCTTCGAAATTTCTCGCGCCTTGAACTTGCACTTGGTTCGACTTTGAGCCAAAAAATACCAGGCGTTAGCAGCAAGCATACATATTGAGAAATAAACTTACGTCTCATGCTGTTTCATGCAACTCATCATAAAACTTACTTACCTTACCTTACTTAACCTTACTTACCTTAACTTACTTACTTATGACCTTTGTACCCTTTTTTGTGTGCGAGAAGTTAAAATAAATTAATAAACTACTTTAAGAATGATTTTTTGCTTTTGTGTTTCTAGCAAATCATATTTTTTGGCGTTAAACATATTACATATATCCTAGAATTCTACACAGTTTAAGAATATTATATGTTACTATGGGATTGCCAAGTCATGGGTGCCCAAATCCTTCGGTCGATTTACGCGAATTGGATCCGTAACGCATACATTGTATGTTTTTCTTCCATCTTGCATCCGCACGAAAATGTTCATTCTCCAGCAAAATATGGTCCCACTTCTCAATTTTTCAGTACCAAGATACTTTTAGAGTTGGATTGTGTTCTCTGCAGCAATTGTTATGGGCTCATATATTTTGGGGCGAAGCTTACATATTGTTTATTTTTTGTCAAGATAATCCGACGTTGCGTCTCGTGTTTATGGAAGCGCATTCGGAATAAAATTGTTTAAAGGATTGTTGTTCCTTAAATGTAGAAATAGTCGTATTATGTATACTTTCACGTAGGTTTGTTAAAATGTTTTGTTTAAATGTTCACATCATTTCTATACAAAATAAACAAACCTCTTTTTCAATAACTGTTAAATCATGAACATCCACAGCAGATTAATTTACCTGTATTAACAAATTATTTTACGAAACCATCTCCATTGTATTCGTTACTCATTTATCATTGCAGGAGTCACCGATGTGGAATAATCTTTATTTGATTGGATCACTATCGAGTGCTGGCTTAAAAGTGTGTATTATTCGGCAGCAATGGAAAAGAGTAATGTATTCAAATATATTTCATTGTGAAGGGCCCCGGCGCCTTTCCTCAAAATATTCTGGGCGGTTTATGAGCTAAACAGCTGATAAAACAGGTGCTATGTATGTTCGCAATTTACCGGGGCACCTCGAGATTTGCATACCAAAATTGGATGATTCAATTTGGCATACAAAACTATAATGTTATTATGTAAAGCGTGGAAAAAGTTTTGAAGTAATCCTGTTGGGGTCATTCACTCTAGGCGCGAATTGTTTGATGTCAAACAACTATCTCGAAGATACGTATGAGCATTGGAGACAAAAATTCTATTTGAGTTTACTTTGACGTCAATTTGCTTAAATGACTATTGACATTGTTGCTTGATGACAAAAGTTTTAAGATGTGGTATAGTGGGTCATCATATGAATATGCGTAAATTGATTTACGTAATTAATTCATCTGTTTTTCCTTTGTATGAATTATCACTTACATCAAGGTTAGCGTCGATTAAGAATGATTATTATAGCTCCCTACTCTGCCTGTACCAATACTAGGAGTACTACCTACTACAATAAAATAAAACAAAAGCTTAAGTACCTGTTAGTACACACGAGGACATCATAATTACGTATGCTATACAGGATGGTACAAATAGTGACGTCCAAAAGAAAAATCTGAATTCCACATACCCTGGGGTATTCAAAAATACCCCATGTATGTTCCGCGATTTTTTGTACCGTCGGGTATTTACCCGGTATAGATAGTAGCTCGGCGGAGTCAAAAAAGCAGCATCAACGATACCGATTACACATTTAATTAACATAATTTCCCACTGCTCTCATAATAGGTAAAGTAAATTTTTAGCGTAAAACACTTGAATACATTCGACCTATTATTGTAACAAAGATGATATTACAGCTAGTTACAGGCACTATACAATCCTCAGGTAATTGTGACCCTATAGCTTTTGATTAATACCTAAGGAATGTCTCGAGGCCCAACAAAGTGGAGTTAACAAACTATGCCCAGTAACTATTTCATGTTTGTAATTACGTCTAATGAATATTGAATATCTGAAACTACTGAGCCTGTTGCGTGATATATGGTAGTATATGTTATAGGTGTGGAGCGACAGCATACCTTATTAAAGGCAACAGATTATATATTATCTGTTAGTGTGTGTGTTCGACTCGCCGACCTATAAAAGACATAGGCAGGACACCATTGAGCAGTAGATCAGTGATCAGTGTTTGTGCTGGACGGTGATATTTTAAACAGGTAAAATTAATAATACAAATTAATTTTGCATTTGAATTTTCTAGTGACGTCAATTTTTTTTGAGATATGAGTATTTTTTATATTTTTGTGATTGACAATTTTGTTAAATATTTTTAAGGGCTATCGATTAATTTTTAATATTGATTAATTTTGGTTTTCTTTAAGGTAAAATGAATTTGCTTGTATATTATTTAAAAAAGGAACATAACTTTGCAACAGCCGGAATGATATTAATTTCATTCAGATATGGTATGTTTTTGCATCAACTGTTTGAAACTGTCAAAAGTTTCGAAACGAAACTTTTTTTTAAATCATTATCCAATTTCGGGGCAACAAGGCGTGATGTTATGTTTTATGTTATTATCCAATTTCAAATGTTGCAATGCATAGGTATAGGACATTATTTTGAATTTTTATTGATAATAAAAATCTCTCCTTTTTTAAATTTTTGCTAAATTTCATGTGAACACACACTAAACACTAAACAGAAAAATCATTTAATTCAATTTAAATAAACTATAAGGGTGTCAAAAGGAGTTTCAAAGAATAAAAAGTAGAGTTTTTACAGAAAAGAGATGAGATTAAAAATCTCTAACGACTTTAAAATAATAAATTATTCGTTGACAATATACCTACCTGTAAGCTGAAATGTTATTAACATTGAATAACATGCTGACAATTTTGCCGGCAAAAGCTATAGAAGTGTGAAGCCGATATCTAACAATGTATTAAAATATTTACCTAAAACAAACAATGCTTGTGAACTTATTAGCATTATACATCAGTATGGATTTGAGACATCTACAATAAATAAAAATAAAAGATTCCATAAACTAAATTACCTACCGGAAAATCCAAAAATGATGGAATTTGATAAAATAATAATAATAATAAAAACAGGAAAATTATTGTACAGAATCAAGTTATCAAAATACAGTAGAATTTTTAGATAGGTGGTCCTACTAAAGTGTGCTAAATAAACAAATTTTGTTACTCACAGACCAAATCAAGATGAAAGTGTGCACATTAGTCTTCGTGGTGTTGGCGGCGTGTGTGGCGAGCCTAGCGGCTGAGAACGGTCCCCTGATGTCCGCGCTGCAGCCCGTGGAACAGCCTCAGCTCCAGGAGGTCATGCTAGTCGACGCACAGGGCAACAGGGAGAAGAGGAGTCTGCTTCTTGGTGAGTAAAAGCATTTGTTAGGCGACTATAGTTGTACAATTATATTTTGGTGCGTGGTCAAAATCGGAACTAACGCAGCAATCTTGTTTTTTTAATACAATTCCACGAAATAATTTTACAAATGTTTGTCAACAACGCCCCCCTGTCAATGTGATTCAAGCGTGAAAAGATTCTTGTAGCACTGTAGCTACTGCCAGTGACCGTAGTGATGATTACCTGCAGATACGTGAGGACTTCGTATAGTCTGTTCATTTTACGATGGTACGCGTGACAGATCCAAAAATAACGTTTTACACTTACGTATTTTCCTTAAAAGTTTTGGACTGGTAGACAATCGATTACATATCGAATTACCAATTTCCGACGTTATGTCACGCCAATGCTCTCAAAAGAACATTTGCCTCGACATGTGTCATGCAACCCATGAACACACTATGGGCGACATTTATGTTCTGCGACTCGTGTCGTGTCTTCACGACTTTGCCTAACGTCGCCGAATACAAATCGCTTAATATTTTTTTTTATTGAATCCCAAACTTTTATACATCTAGATCAATCCTAATCAAAAGCTGAATGAAATCGCCAACTTCTATTTTTCTTTTCGAGACTCTCCCAAACCTCTAAATAAAACCATTTGAAATCTCCGATAGAAGAGAATCTTAGTTGAGATACAAAATTGTAACAGGTTAAAATACATAAATCATACTTTTCTGCCTACCCTCTTTTGCGTGCGTTACGTTTTGATGATACACATACTTATCTCCACGCGAGGTCATTTCAGAATTTAGTTCAAGGCCACGATTTCTACGTAATTAAATCCTGTCGATAATTATAATTATGTAATTATATAATTTTCGGGATTAATCCGTGCCTCATGATTATGCAGACAAGTGCACAATTCAAGGTTTCAAGTCATATCACGCAATACATGCGTGTACGTTACTTGCCCTTATTTCGATGATCTGAAGTACCTGTTTACATAATTTACCTAAGTACGCATCAGCTGTTTGTTTAGTTTGAGAAGTCTCGGCTAGGTGATAGAAACCGGTCTTATGCATTCATTTTGTTATATCATAGTTATTTTGGTGTAACTTAACATATATTATAATAAATAAAAATGAGACTGTATTATAGTCTCATTTTTATTTATCACTCGTTCCTGCCCGCGACTTAGCCCGCGTATTTTTTTACGCCTAAAATCTTCGCGCAAGTTCTAGCAATAAGTTGACAAAGTTTTATCGCATTCAGATTAACGGTATGGCAGCGCATAGAAAATTTTCATTTATATTGTATATAGAAGATGATTTTTCAATGTAAACCGGAACTGGATTTACCTAGATATTAAAACTCGGAATAAAACATAAAAATAGAATACAAATTGTTAACATGTTAGTACCAGACTAATGGTGCTCACTCAATAGCACTGCAATAGTTACCCAAATAAAGCTTAAAACGTACCTACTATTGACTGCAATTGTTGTATATTCTATTAATTAATAGTTCGTATCATTGTATCCACAGGCTTTTTTATTAAGCCAGTGAAAGTTTGAACTGAAACATCCATTTGATAAGAAACTTACAAAGCAAACGGTCCGCTTATGTAGAAATAGTGGATTAACGATGATATAGTAGCGAGCCAAGTGTTCGCCACGCGGCCATACTTTGTACATCTCACACTTATCTTACCTGCTGGGCTGTTCAACTCCTGAGGGATTTGTTACAGCCTTACTCTTGGTCTGAAATATTGCAATGATGAGAACAGGGTTGAAATCCCCGCTGGAGGGTTGTGATTACAGTTCTACATGCAGACATGAAAGTTCAAATAACTTTGCGTTTTATTTTAACGTAGGTGTTTTTATTCTTCATACTTTTTTGAAATGAAAATGCTTTGGATAGAATAACAATATTTTCTACGAAGTAATTAAATATAAATAAACATGTTTAAGCGAATTACATATATTATGGTTTTAGAGAATACAAGTTTTTGATAAGGTGCGTTGCTTATATTAATTTCATTCGCTCTTTGAATTTTTAAGCAAGCGACAGATAAAAGAAAGGTTTTAGATATTGTGTAATAAATAGCTTGTACCTACTATTAGAATTTCAGTTATAGTTCCATTTTATTTGTATACGTATATGATGGTTTTGCTAGTTAGGCAAGTAGCAGTATTGTTCTTTTACCTGAAACTCCGCGATATGTCGCAGTAATCACCTAGTGCCGTAAACTGAAAGTACTGAAACCTACGTGTTTCAGTTCCACAGTATAAGCTTTACCTTTGCGTTATGACCGAACTTTTATATACACGTACAAACGTAAAAGATTGCTCGTTTATATGCTAAAATAGTAGAACATATCGTATATATTATGTACAGTAAAGTGCAAAGTGATTAGATACAGAGTTTACCTTCATATCATTTTTTCGTTATGATTCATAAATATTTATATTGAATTATAAGTGTCAAAGTACTGTTTCAGTATGAATAAACAAATTCATGAATAAAACAAAATAATAAAAAATCCATAGTCAATGCGAAATACATTACTTAGGGATATTATAACTTTGTTATTTAAGGTTATGCTGATGACCGGACGTTGACCTTCACAGGACTTTGTTTTTAAATTGTATCAGTCGTGGCCAGATCTTAGAATTGATCATTTCATGAAGTATTCAGCCATTTTATGAAATGGTTGTGTTTCAAGAAACGGCCAGCTGAAGTTGACCATATTGTTTAAACGTCAATGTTCAATGATATGTCAGTCGACTTTTGGCCATATCATTAATGTAGGGTATCTGTCGAGGTCTGATCATGGAAATGGTCATATCGTGACGAAAGCACCCTATCTAACGACATTCTCAGCTGACCACTGAACATATCGCAAAGTAGTTGCATTTCACGCTGCTAGTGGCACGGCACCCCGACCAAATGGGTTAGGATGTGACCAAACGCGCGCGAGACGAGCGAGAGCGAAGCGAGCGGTGTCGCGGCAGCGGCCGGCGAGCGCTAAATTCAAGTTGGTTGCAGTTACTTGGCTATTTAATATTTTCAGGACCATAAAATAGGAATTATTCGAGTAGGAATAGATGCACAACAAAAACAACGTGGCATCTACGATTCTACCGGTGGATAATCTAACTGTTTTACAAAATGATGTGACCAGCGGTCGGTTTTATTTCATAAAATACAACCATTTCATGAAATGGTCGAACACTTCATGAAATGATCATGATCAATTCTAAGATCTGGCTTCGACATAATTATCCATTAGTAATTAATAAACTTTCATACGAATAAATTTTATTAGAATAGATTTTTTTACGAAAGTAAGAGAAAAATTTAAGCAACTTAATTGAAAAGATTTCATATTCATTTTAACTAGCACCAACCAGTAAGCCCATCTAAATAAAATTAGTTTTAGCAATCATCTTAAGAATGACAAATTTCTATGGCAATTGATTGTGTCCAATCATCTTAAGAATGACAAATTTCTATGGCAATTGATTGTGTCCAATCATCTTAAGAATGACAAATTTCTATGGCAATTGATTGTGTCCAATCATCTTAAGAATGACAAATTTCTATGGCAATTGATTGTGTCCAATCATCCCGACCAGCAAAATCGTGCTTCGTTAATTTATGCGAAAACAATACTGTTTAAATAGTTGGGAATATACTTTGTTTGAGCAGTCATTCAGTCTTTGTTTGAGTTTTCATTTAGTCATGTTATGGAATCCCCCATGGAACATGTCTCATCAACCTTACGTGTTGCGCATACACGTAAGGTTGATGAGAAATGGATACTGCGTAACAAATACGTCACGTCGATCCCTAAAGACGTCACTTTCTAGCCCTAGAGGTAGAGATTGATGACGTCATATAAGATAACAGAGACGTGAGACGGACCCCGATTGGCTATCAATAAAGCCGTAATATGCTAATATATTGAATAAGAGGATTGGAGTTAATAACAACACGCACATTAAACTTTAACCGTCACTGTTATAATTTTTATTATAATGCTCAGCATCAGGATATACAAAAACCATAAAAATGTAAATTCCTCAAGCTATAAATAATAAAAACAGAGTAAGTAGAGGAATTAAAGCCGTCATAAAAATGTGTATAGAGCGTGGTCCGGTGGGGGTGTGGGGACGGACGGAGGGGTACCACCGCACCACTCGTAAATGCAAATCTGTACGAAGATTTATTTTTATGAACAATTAGGTACGTTGTCTATTTAATAAGATAATCTTGTATATTTTTCACCAAAATTTTGCTTTACGTGTCACCTCGCGCGTTTGTTTAGTATTTTCCCTCAGCTTTTATTTCGTTTTTTTATGGTTGGCTAGTAAGAAACTTGCGGTCGTAACATCTTTTTTATGAGAATATTTATTATATTTTAAACAAGTTTCGTCCTTGGTAATAATGCACTAAAGTATTAACTACACAAAAAAATATGATACGAAACAAATTCCAGCTCGACCGATATAAATTGCCTGATATAAATTAGGATTTTATGTAAAAGATATTGTTGTCAATCAGATAAATTCTCTTGACCTTCTACAGGTTTAAGTATTTTAATTTTAAATGAAACTCTTTCTTATGTCTCAAAGTTGAGACTATTCAATTTATTAGTAGGTATTAGAATATATTTAATGTATAAGTATAATGTTATGTTTTTTATCATCATAATTAAACTGGTCTGGATTAGTATACGCCACGTTCGTTTTGAGCGTCATTGTTATATAAATTATTTCATTTACTGTTTGTCTTTCATTCATTCATAATTTACATGCCCCTTATTACGCGGGACTTAAACATAACTAAACATAATCAAAATGTGGGTGCCCTTTGGGGAAAACAGGCGTGATGGGCATGTTATTATGTTATGTCATATTTTTTATTGTACAGACAAAGTCAGTTACAAAGTCGATATATACGTTAGGGAACCAGACGATCATATAATTGAGTTTTCTATCAGCAAATCGAAAGATCTGATAGTGAGAGCAGAAAATAAGTGCAGAACTAAGGCAATATCAAATGTCTTAATTGTTAGTGTTTCTTGTTCTAACGTTATGTTTTTCTTTGACCAGGTGCTGGTCTTCTCGGCGCTGGTGCCCTCGGTGTCGGAGCTTTGGGTGTGGGTGCTGGTCTAGTCGGTGCCGGTGTGATCGGTGCTAAGGCTGGCTTCATCGGCGGTGCCCTCGCTGGAGGTGCCCTCTCGCACGGCAGGAGCTACGGAGGCGGTTACGGAGGTGGTTACGGAGGTGGTTACGGAGGTGGTTACGGAGGTGGTTACGGAGGCGGCTACGGCGGCAGTTATGGTGGATACTACGGCGGCGGCTACGGCGGCGGTTACAGGTACGGATCACGTCATATTGAAATAAAGTAAAAATCATTTCTATCTTTGGAAATAATCATTCCTCTACATCGATTCCCATTATGTCTCTAAAGTTTAAATATCTAATTATTATCATCCGAATAATTATAATATGAATCTATATAATTGTTACTTATTTACATAAAATGTATTTGTTTATTTCAGGCGCTATCATGGTTAACTTTAAGCATATCGATATCATTATTAAAATATTTTCCACAATAACAAATTGGCATTACACACAGTATCAATTTACAATAATTCAATAATACACCTACTTCAGTAATACACAGTAAAAAAAAACACTGAAATCGTAACATACTATATTCGCTACATATTGTTCTTGTCATGATGCATGGACCAGTCCTGTATGATGGAGTTACTTAAATACCTGATCAGCCTGACCTAAGAGAGCATAAAAGGTAGTTATCTTGAAGAAGAATGATTCATAAGTAATCGTCACTCTTGGTGCTAAGGAGTTTTCACTAAAACTATACCTTGCCTGACAAGTATAGACGCTTTGGTAGTAACCACAAAAAAGTCTTTACACACGCACCTAGGATAATTTCTAGGAAGGATGTAGCACCTTGCATCGACCACAATGTTTATTGATGTCATTGGCAGTCTTTTATTCCATTAAATCTTGAGTGAAGACCTCATTTCCCTGCTGCAGTTTTTTTACCAGCCTAAGGGCGAAAATGTGTGATTGGTGAAACGTAACATGAAATGTAACACACGCGAAACAAATTCTCCTAGTGGTTGTGTTACGATTCTCGTTGCTTATTACGGCACATTGGTGTTGGTTACAATTTCTAACACACGATTAAACGTCAACTGCACTATTTTGCAGCATATAACTATATCCAATGTTCTTCTGAATTATATCTCTCTTAATCATGATGTTTTTTGTTTCAGGAGAGTGTACCTTGTAGAATCCGACCCCTGGTGCTGATCCAACCGACTGACTAGCCAACCACTGTGCAATAATATGGTTATTAAGTGTACGTGATTATGAATGAAGTGTATTTGTACGAAAACAATAAAAAAAAAACATAAAAATTATCTCTTGGTTTCTGTTTATTTATTGTATTTACTGACGACTTAATTCAGTTCTGATGAAGTTGTAAATATTTTATTTCTTTTGAACACTTCGTATTCCATTGAGCATAGTCTTTCTTAGTTTTTCCCCGAGCGTATTCTTTTACCAAAGCGAATTTTATTTTATCAGTTTTTAACCGACTTCAAAAAAGTAAGAGGTTCTCAATTCATCTGTGTAAATATATATATATGTATATTATATACTATACATGTTCGGGCGTAACTTCTTTGTTTATGAACTGATTTCTTGTTTGAAAGGGTAAACACCTTTATTTTTGGTTAGCTTTAATAATACGTTTCTTTTTTCACTTAGGACTGATTTTGCAATCGTCAGATAACTTTTACATGAGGTTTGACACATTTTCTATACAGAAGCTGTCAAAACGTCAAACATATTCCCGATTGAAAAATCAGCCCTTAGTGTAAGTATTTTTATTTTATTTTACTGCGGGATAATAAATTTTTCAATCGTCAGATAAATTTTATCTGGGGAATATGTTTGACGTTTTGACAGCTTTTGTATATAAAATATGTCAAACCGCCATATTTACTCTTTAGATAAAAGTTATCTTAGGTTTGAAAAATCGGCCCTAAATGTCATACATACTATCTTAGTAATTAAACAAAATACTTTTTATAACTACTAGCAACATTATCCACTTATTACTAAATGGTTGATTGTTAATGCTACGTGAGACAAAAAAAAAAAAACAAAACAGAATACATGAGTGCATGGAGTGAAAGATTAAATGAATTGATTGATTGAATGAATGCTTTCTAATAACGAAAGGAGATGGAAAACGGTGGGCCCAAATGTAATAAGTTGAGATATGATCTAAAAAATTAGTCATATTTTTTATCTTAGAATATCAAAAATCAGCTCAGTTCTCAATCTGGAAGCGGAGAATTAAGAGAAATATAGTTACGAGTAATCGATTACAAAATTACAAAAAGAAAACCTTCGCACTAGGTAATTAGGTAATTAGAGTAATTAAATGCACTAAATATACTTATATACAATATAGTGCATTTACTTACATGCCTTATTAATAAATTAAATATCAATGAATTACTGAAAAACCAATATAATGAATATCGATTTCATATCGATTAAAATCAGTCTTATATTTTTAGTCTGTCTCTGGCATGACAGCTGTGAGTCAGCTCAACATTGACAGTAGACAGTTGCCAACTGCTCTTGCTTGTTCACTCGTCAGAGAGTAGTATATTCTTTGTTCACTCGTTTCGTGTTTTCCGATGCGTTTTGACTGCTTTTCAGATTATTTCATTTTTAACGACCACTGCGTTGTTTTTCACGGATTCTGACCGTGCCTACATTGTACGACCCTGGCTGTCACACTGGACACCGAAGATCGCTCACACGTTTGATTTGGAATTGTTATTTTGAATTTTACCGCCGCCTTGTGGATTGGATATTGCTGAAACTCTGGTTCGCTGTGTGACTTGTGGGATAGCAACTAGTCACTGCAATACACTAGGCCGACGACCCTTAAACGAAATATAATAAACATTAGTGTTTAAAGAACATCTTTTGCACTTCAGGAATAAAGATTGTGGCATAGCCTTACTTTTAGTAAACTTCTAATAACTCGGCTCTCAGATTGTCAAAACTTACAGAATTTTGAGCGAGGGACTGATAAGTTTAAACCTATTAATTCACATCAATTTCATCTGGTTACATTCAGGCCCAAGATTGTATGTAATAGTTTCCGTCTCCGTTACCGTTTCCGTAATGGGATAGAAAAAGGAAAAAAGAAGAAAATAAAATAAAAATACACCACTTAATAATTTATAAAGTTAAGATGGAATTGACTACAGATTTCCTAGATTGATGTGCTGTTAGATTAAAAATGCCAAATTTTTGTGGAGTAGGAACCACAACTAAAAAGTGAAAAGCAAAAAACTACATATTTTACAAAAAAAAAAAAAACGACCGACTTCCATAACATAACATCACGCCTTGTTTCCCCGAAGGGTTAGGCAGAGGTGTACCTATAGTAGTACACCCACATTTCGCCAGTTATGTTTAAGTCCAGTCCAGTAATAGGAGGCGAGCCTATTGCCATCTACCGGGCACAGATCCAGACTCCGGGCTGCTACTGAGAAATTCCAGATAGAAAAACCCAATAACACTGCCCGACCTGGGATTCGAACCCAGGACCTCATGCTCAGCAGTAGCGCTTGCGACGACTAGACCAACGAGGTAGTCACCGACTTCGACCGACTTCCATAAAAAAAAATAACAAACTGAAAAAATAACTTTAATTTCGAAAGTCGGTGGCAAAAAACGAACATACGGAACCTAAGACATTAAAGTTATTTTTGTACTTATTTTTTTTTGTAAAAATGTTATACCTATTGATATAGAACCAGTGTAAAATTATGTGACTTTTTAAAATCACCCTAATTTTTCAGCTCTGGATTTGATAATAGTTATATTTGTTTTTCTGGCTCCTGAAATACAGGTATCCTAACCTAGCTCTGGAGCCAGGGTCTCACATTTTTCTGTAACCTCTGTTTTTACGGCAATAAAGAAATAAAATAAATAAAGATTTAAAATCTAATTTGCGGGCTCAAGGCAAAACTTGCAAACTTTGGAAAAAGTGTTACATGGTTAGCATCCTCTAATATCCGTGAAAAAACCTGTCTTGGCAAATGCCGAATGTCGTTAAAATGTGCATTTGCAAAATGGATATTTGAATGTGTCTGGGGCGAGTCATGCATACGAGTTACCTTAAACTAGGATTCCATTGCCGTGCTATATATTTGCAGCCAGCAGTTCAATCAATACATACATTTCCAACAAACAATGCTCATTAAACTTCAGCCGATCTATTCTGTAAACATCACACCGTGAGCACTTAGGTGAAGTGAGTTTGAAGTGAGCTCAATCCCTAGTAGAGTAAGGTGGGATGAAAGTTCACATCACGCTCACTTCACCTAAATTTTTACGGTGGGATCTTTACAGAATAGCACCACTGAAGACATTTTTAAGCGGATTGCTCTGTACTAAAATGTTACAGCAGTCTAGACTAAAAAAGACTATCAGAGACTACAGGTACAAGCAAAAATACCTTTATTTCATGCGGCAATCGAACCCAGCGTCCCGAAGAGCATAAGTAATCGCTCAGTCACTGCACCAATAGTGTGGACATAACTTGACAAAACGGATCTGAAAGCACTGTCGTTTACTGAGGAAGGCTCTAGCTAGAACATAAAGCATTCACGTACTACCACAACTCAGGCGCGGGAGGCAGTGGCCAAAAGCTAGTTCCCAATAAATACCATCGCACTTGATGCGGCCGTGCATCACGCCGCTGCTCACAGCCGTTGGATGGAGCCGTCGATACAGCATTAACGGAGATGGATGGCGTCGGGCCACGCCATCGCCTCTTTAATCTAACATACAAAACAGATATAGGTACTACGAGTGAGCCGTGCTTCCGATAACCGTGCTTTTCATTGTTCTCTTCTGTTCATTTTACATTACACACATAGGAGTCTTTGTTGAGGTAATCCGATTTGTAAATGTTCGTTTGTTTGAATACAGAAAGATGGAATATCCGCTTGTTTAATTTGCCTCAATTTAGATACTTTAGGATAATCTCATTTTACGGGTTTGGTTTGCAAGATAATGGTTTAATTATTTTATTTCTTTGTTGAATTGTTATTAATGAAATAAAGTCAAAAGCTGTATAAAAATTGGTAAAACGATTTTACTAAGCTGTTTTATGAAGATAGAACTAGAAAGGTTATCTAAGATTTCCATTAAGAAGATCGAAAGAAATCATTATTACAGCAAAACTTAATTCAGTGAAGATGTTTCGCGTATCACTGCGAACGTCATAAAGCAAAATACGTAATGGAGTGTAACAAAGAGAGAGTCTGTATCTGTGAGGAGCAGATCTGCAGACGAAGGTAACAATGACAAGGATTAATTACATCCCAATAATGACGGAACAATCTTATCTGACGCCATTCATGGAATAGATTATGAGAGCCGTTTGCGCTAAGCGCTTCGTCATCTGAAGCCACTATTGAGATAGAAGCAGTTTTGTTGGCCGTTGTGATAGAGAAATATGACAACAATACAATACTACATTTGCAGTCAGCGAAGTTATTTATTACTTAGTATTTTGATTTAGGGTGTAGGAACTATGCCAATATTTTTGTGAGCGTAAGTATCGATGTCTAACGAATTATAGCAGTAGTGAAGTTTCGGGTGTTTAGACCGAGTTTCACCATACCATATTAGTTAGTTCAATCTTGTGTTAAAACTTTAACGGGAGATTAAAAGTAGCGAGAGTTTCACCATGCGCTAATCTGTCTTAATCAGGCGTTAAATTTAATTGCTGCCCTAGAGGTCCGATAACTTACTAACCGACATTTAGTCAGTTGTCAAAATCATCGAAATGAACAACGCGAGTCTATACTATACGGTTAGCTAAAATGATGCATTGTCAGCTTAGTGAACATTGACATGTGACATTGCGACTATTTATTTTGGTTGCTTTGAGAACTGACCGATATAAGAGTGAATGATACATCCTAACGCCAGATTTCTTAACGTGGTATTTTTTCTGGTGGAACGTAACATCGATGTTTATTTTAATGGCTGATTTATTAATGTCCGAATATGAATAGTTTGGTGAAATTAGCTCTTAGTGTCTTATTTCAATCGCAATTTGCTGTTTTCTGGTAACTTTTTTGCGACATTTCGTCACGTCAACACAAGAGAATTCCGCTATCAAAGATAATGTAAATTTTCTGGGCTGATTTCATCTAATGAAGACGTTGTTCGTGGAAGTGGGGCGGAGTGGCGGTAGTAAACCGCGATCATCGAAACTTTTCAAATAAAACCGATGAGACCCCTTGTTTACGCACTTTGTTGCTTTATCCGCCCTTTTCTTTGTTCAAATCCAACTTTGTCCTGTTTCCTTTAGTAATTTGTGGTTTCAACTATTTTATTGGGATTCAGAGAATCTAGTTAGGCTTTATATTTTTTTGGAGCCACGTCTGTCTTCTTGCTTGAATATGTTTTTTTTTTGTTGCAAATAATTTAACATAACTTTACGCTTGTATTCCCCGAAGGGTCGGACAGAGGTGCACCTATGTGTAGTACACCCACATTTTGCCAGTTAATTTTTAGTCCCACGTAATAGGATTGTCACCAACAGACTACTGCTACTGAGAAATTCCAGATGGAAAAACCCAATAACACTTTGCCCGACCCCCGAATCGTACCCAGGACCACATGCTCATCAGTAGCGCTTGCGACCACTAGACCAACGAGGCAGTCAAGTGCAAATAATTTGTACGTAAAATTATCCTATCCTAAATTATCCTACTAATAATAATATTATAAACGCCAAAGTTTGTGAGGATGGATGGATGAATGTTTGTTACTATTTCACGCAAAAACTACTGAACAGATTTGGATGAAATTTGGCACACAGATAGATTATAATAATATAACATGGATTAACATATAGGATACTTTTTATCTCGATATCCCTACGGTATACTTATGCGAAGTATCGATTATACTTAAGCGGGTGAAACCGCGGGGCGCTGCTAGTCCTTCATATAATAGAAAAGTTAGCAAGTAATTATTTAATACGTGTAAAGGACTTTTGATGCATGTTGTAAAAACTTTCATATTATAACTTCTCAAGATAGTCTCAACATCTTTAAAAAACCGACCAAGCGCGAGTCGGACTCGCACACGAAGGGTTCCGTACCACCGTACAATATTTAACACTACATATTTAAAAACCATACTAAAACGAAGAATATTTTTCATCTTAAATTTTAACAATCGCGATCGCAAAGATAACGTTGTATTTCATAATTATACTGTGAATTACAAAGTTACTTTTTCCAGTTGCAGAAAATCGCCCATATTTAAACAAAATACCTTATGAACAGACGTTTTTAGTATTTATTGATAAAATACAGGTTAAATACAGATTAATATGGTACATAATATACAGAAGTTTCAAATTCCTAACTTTTTCAGTTGTTGCGATAGAGCTCGTACAAAAATGGTCTAAAACTATCAACTTTTGCGGCCCCCTATTTCTTCATTTTTGAAGATATATGCATATATATTTGTACCTACTCTACTCGATGAGTTCTAGACAATGACACCCCACATGCCAAGGTGAGAAATTTTTTTTTTTCAAAATCAATTACGCATTCTGTGAAAATTTCAACTGTCTACCTATTAAGCTTCATGAGATACAGCCCGCTGACAGACGGACGTACGGACAGACAGCGGAGGCTTAGTAATATGGTTCCATTTGGCACCCTTCGGGTACGGAACACTAAAAAAACGTCTATAAAATAAAATTCATTAAAACTTTGAATTACTTATTGGTTTTTAAACTATATTTTATCATGTAAAATGCCTTTTTAAAGTAGGTAGGTACCTACATGTTTTAGATAATGTAACTGTAATAAATTGTATCTACATAGTTGAGTGCGTAGAACATAATTTTCAATGCACCGGGGGCTTGTTAATACATATATGCCTCAAGGAATTACAGCATTAATCGCTCAGATAAACCCTTTGAAGCTTCATCTGGCAATATGAGCTCCGTTGAATATTCATAATATGGGCAAGTCATTAAGCCACTCCTACTATTTTAATGAAAGCAAATTCACTACACGAGCAATTTGTGCGAAGTTTGTGTTTATAGGAGCTGATTTAATATTAGTTTCGGTAGGCCAATCATTGTTTAATAGGCTGGCTTGGGAGTTTTAATGACATACATATATACATTTTGTTAATGAATTCATTTTTGTGACAGTTTGTGGGAGTGTGTAAACAAATCAGAGCGGTTACCTGATTCAAAAATATTTTTCAGTACAAAAGATCAGTACAAAATCTATATACAAAGATTAGGTAAGTTTACCGCAGTTAAATCAAACCATTCAGTTTTGTTACAGCAGCTAATGTCGTCGTAAAGTGTAAAAGTGTCATACCATCATGAGATGTGCCCTCTCGCTGCGCGTGACACACTTTATGACTATTTGATGCTTCGGTGTCACGTTACTCCCAGCACTATTCCTGATATATCATATTTGATAACTTTAAAGAGTGGCGGTGGTACAGGAAGTATGAAGAGGTGTTAGAATTGCTGCGTGTTTATTTTGCGCGGGTTGGAAATTTAAGTGGTCTTCACTTCAAGTGGGGAAGCCATTCAAGAGTAAGACAGTTTTGACGGACGCATTGGCGATACGGGTAAACCTATTTATAAAATACAAAGGCTCATTTTTGACTTTTTAATAAGGTTTTATATAAAGCTCAGAAACAGAATAAATTACGAAACGAGTCGGAATTTATCTATCGACAAGCCGTGCACCGATGTTTTCCCACCGTCAAAAATGACGACCTTCCATACAAACTTTCATCTCCTATTCAACCCCTTTAGAGGATGAATTTTCAAAAATCCTTTCTTAGTGCTCACCCCAAGGAACTCTGTGATTTGCACCAAATTTCATGCTTCTAGACCCGATTTAGGCTGTGCGTTGTTTGTCAGTGAATGAATGAATTTAAGATTTTTAGTAAAGTAGGTTTGCTTTATTAATTCAAATGTTTGGCTTTTACTTAAATAGAAATTAATCGGAAGGAGAAGGACGTACTATGTCCTCGCCTACAACGCGTAAGTTACTCCAGTAATTTACGTGAACCCGTAAGTTCTGGTCAGCCGGGGGACGATCTATGTTAATCGAAAGCAATGGCTCGCAATTCCACAATCCTATAGAGACCACAGACTATTGGATACAATGGACTAAGGGCGAATTTCACCAATGAAACTAAACGCGATCAGCACATCTAAACCGCGTTCAAGAGCTGTCAGTGTCATCCTTTTTGGGGAATTATGACGCTGACAGGTCGTGAACACAGTTTAGATTTGTGCTGATCGCATTTAGTTTCATTGGTGAAATCGGCCCTAAGATAGAATTAGTAGCGGGTAGCCACTATAGTAGGTATTTAGACCTATGTAACGTAGGTATATCATCAATGGTTTTCACTTTAATTATATGAAAGTGTTATATCATCATCAATGTTTTGGATGAACCTGTAATGAATATTGGTTTCAATATAAAATTTGTAGTAAAATATAAAATTATTGATTTTTGAAATTGCTGAAAAACGTGTAATAGTACCTATCGATGATTATTTTATTATTTTAAATATTTGACTTTAGAGTAATAGCAAAATATACTACATTATACTTTAGAGTAATAGCAGAATATTTTTAAAACGTTTTGCATAGGTTATTTAGGCATATAGAATTCATTTAGATACATATTTCAAATAGGCACTTAGATATGGGACTTTTGAACGTCAAAATTTACAAAAAAAATTTGAATTGATTCTGGTTGCCACTTCCAAAAGGTTGTGTGTGGAGAAGAATGGGCAAGAAACTCCTCTTTTGTAATGTTAACAATATTTTGTATACTTACTTACCTACATAAATTATAGACTTGAATAAGTACCTACATTAGTTATATAGGTTTCCCAGGTATGTAATAGTAAAACATTTACCTGCACATCTTGCATACAACTTTTACCATAATAATTAGGTACTTAAGTATCATGTCCCCCATTACGTGATTACAAACACGTTCCATACGTTATAGTTATTCACAAAAGCAAGGATTTTAATGTTGTAAGAAGGAGGTTAGGCCTCTAGGGCGTGATAGCGGCGCCCGTAAAACGAGTTGAACCAGCGAAACTTTCAGGTTTCCGCTCTTTCCAAGTACCGCGAGTCCGCGAAGTACGCCAAGAACGACGAACGTAGCAAACTTAAGCGCGGTCCGGTGAGCTGCCGTAATTTCTAACAAAATTCCTCTTTAACTTGAAGTAGT
This sequence comes from Fissipunctia ypsillon, assembly GCA_947568875.1. Classification (NCBI taxonomy): domain Eukaryota; kingdom Metazoa; phylum Arthropoda; class Insecta; order Lepidoptera; family Noctuidae; genus Fissipunctia; species Fissipunctia ypsillon. Next base: position 18,121,226 of record OX387644.1, on the reverse strand, counting down.
AAATGCAAATTTATCCTACGCTTATTAGGATCCGAGGTGAATTATTATATCACTTTGTAATGACTTGGATCATTGTTAATTCACTATGCTTAAATGTCTCCGGAGAGTTGCCGTCGCTTTGGCGCATAATTATGATTGTTATATCTGAAATTACGTTTCTCATTTGTGTATGGTGGTAAGTTTTATTCCCATTTAATTTTATTAGCTACTTGTTAGCAAAAAATAACAAACAAAGAATTATTAAGGTGGAAACATGTACGCGTTTTGAGTAAAGGCTACTTACGAAAAGAAAAAGCGTTTGATTTTTCCTTGTGTTCTCTTATAGCAATTTACATGTTTATAATATTTTTGGCAAATATTACTTCTAATATCAAGAGAAAGGGATAAACAAACATTTGAGATATAATATGAATAGATCTGAAGAAAGGTAGCTCGGGGAAAAATATTAGGTAGAAAAGTAAAAAAAACTCGCGCATAGTAAGAAAGTCGATTCTTTTGATATTGTAATTGTCGGCAAGCGTCAACGGAGCTTTATTTTTAAAGTTAAAACGTTTCTTTGTTCTCAATATTTCCATCTTTTTGATAAAGAAGGCGCGAACTCGTTCTTTATAATAACAGTTTGAGTGCAAGAGACGATAACAATAAACTCCCTGTATTTTCTATACAAATATAAAAGAGTAGGTACTTAGAAAGTTGCAGTGCTGAAACACATCCATACACCTGTGAGATCAATACCTACTGGACGAGTAGCTCTTAATTACATTTTCGTTTAGATTGTTTTACCTTCACTTGACTGGATTCAAACCCTAGCTTTTAAACAGACTGCGCAGAACATAAATCAACAAGTATTTTTAAACGACATTAATTCTAGTCGTGACCCATTTCGATTCCCGTGGTTCTGGAGAGCCTTTCGGAACGCAAACGCAGCCGAGTCATCCATCAAATCAAAGTTGATCTTTGTTCGATTTATGAAAACCGATAGTTTGCTTTTCGTGCGGCCATAATAATCTCTGTCATATTGGAAAACTTTATGAAGAATCGACGCTTTTTTGCCGTCCCCAGAGAAGGTTGACTACACTGAAATTGTTGTTGTCTCAATTTAGGTGATTCAATTAGTAAGACGATATTATTATTTTATTGATGTGTTGTTAAATATATAATTGGCTGGGTCTTGAAACATTGAACTCGCTGCTGATTTCGTTTGCTTAGTTTCCAAGGTAAAGCTCGTCGTGGGCATCAAAGAAAACAACGGGAGATAAGGTTCAGAATATTTGGATAATGCTAAATTGTCTTATGACTCATAACGAACTTAATCAGGAAAGGGCGTAGAGAGAAGGAAAATATAAACATATTTCCGTTTATCAACTAGCAGCGTTTCCAATTATGTTCACAAGGTTTCCTCCAATAGCAAAATGTTTTACGAAAAACTCGTTTGAAATAGTGATATAAATTTTAACATGGGATGGTTAAAAATACTTTTTCAGCGTCCCGATATTTCAATATCCACGGAATTTCTAATAACATGCGCTTCATGGGGAGCGACCCGTCAGCGCGTATCGTAATGTACATTTTGTTAGCCTGAAGCCACGTCATTAAACTCATGCGATCAGCGTTCAGCGCATAGGCTATAGTTTGGCAGGTTGGCGGGTGAAGTTTGCGTCGATGAGCTGAGTCGGCGGTAAAAGTTGGCACATCAATATGCAGGGGCGCCTGGCCGGTGGCCAATGTAGGATACGCCAATTGAATATTTTGGCCGTCCCAAGTCCCGCTACACATCCGCGGTACACAACTTGCGACAAGTTTAATGGGGTGCTCATAATAACGCGTCCACTCGCCGATTACGCGACGTTTCTTTTTCTTTTCGTAAATTGTGGACTTTATTGGGCAAAATGGGTTCTTAAATTGTTGACATTTTTAAATAAACGCTTGGTTTTTGGAACGAAATTCTTTAACGCGGCTTGCGGTAGAAATCGTCACGTAACGAAGAAGCGTTATGCCCCCTCCATCCTCTCTCTCTCTCTGTATTTTTCTATTATATACTAGTATATAGAAAGACACAGAGAGAGAGAAAGTGTGAATTTGGACAAACTGAAAATCCAAGATGGCAGCAGCGAAAATTTTCAAATTTTTCATCATGGGTATCGTTTTCATGGTTTCCGAGGGTGCTAAAGCCGAAAGGGAGTCAAACTGAAAATCCAAGATGACCGCTGCGAAAATTTTGTTTTTGCTTTAAATCATACGGGAGAAGGAACTTCGTTCCTGACGGGGGTCCCCCGACTGCACACTATTTTCTTATCCATTTGTTTTTCCTTTCTCCATTTTTCTTTGATGTAGTGTGTATTAACAATATCCACTTACAGTCAGTTAAAATCAGTTTTTTTTTTTGCATAGATGGTTTTTTTTTAATGATTACGTAACATCGCCATAGTATACAATGTTTCACCAGAAGCTTCATACATACATCTTATATCTATTTCACTAATAGGTACATGCCTAACGCATTCCGTGTTCGATACATTTGATTTTGATGGAATTTGGCACGCTATCTGGGACTTAATAGGGATTATAATAGTGTGCCGTGTTTCAAGGGGAGAACTGTTGCCGTCTGTACATATTTGATCATACATGTTTAGCGTCATCGCTATGCGTGTGTCGAGTTCCTGTATGATTGTCGGAATTTGGTTAATTAGTGTTTGTTAGTCCGATGGGTATTCGACAGCAATCTTGTTACTAGGTATACAGTCGACATGCAGGATTTAGTTTGATTGTTCATTTGATGAATAGTTAATACAGGGTGGCAGGGACAGTGACGCGCTACCTATTACTAAACATGTATTCAGTACATGATCCTGGACCGCCCTGCATTGAAATTTCGCGTCGGTTATTAAATAAAAATTTGCTGTTCCATACATTTTGACCGCATAGGTATTGCACTTTTTAACCGAGTTCAAAAAAAGGAGGAGGTTATTAATTCGGTGGTATGTTTTTTTTTTTTGATGTTTGTTACCTCAGTACTCCGTCATTTATAAACCGATTTGGAAAATTCTTTTTTTATTTGAAAGGACATACTTCTAGATTGGTCCCATTTTTATCAAAGTCTAGTTCTGATGACAGGGTCCATGAGGAATTGAGGGAACTTCTCAAATATTATAGGCAAATACATAGTGATTTTGATATTTTCAACAACAAGTCAACATTTGCATTCAGAAAGTATCATTTGGTGAAGTGGAACTGATGGAGAAGACCACAGATGGCCACGGGAACTCCTCAATGATAAGTATTTCACGGGTGGCGATATCTCGATTAAGATAGTTAAGCGACAATGACGAAGCAAGTTTAAATAAATAGTGCTGATGAAAATGGTACCATCGAACTGATCTGATGATGAAGCCGGAAGGTAGGCACAGGAACTCCGTAATAAAACAATGTATCCTAGCCGTGTTTGGGCTTATTGGAATTGTCATAAGATGCACTCTGGCTATAAATTATTTTTAGCCGACTTCGAAAAAGGAGGAGGTTCTCACTCAGTTCGTCGGAATCTATTTTTTTAAGTGTGTTCCCCGATTATTCGAAGACGGCTGGACCGATTTGAAAAATTCTTTTTTGTTTGAAAAGGTATAATTTATAGGTGGCCCCATAGTCATCAGGTCAGGATCTGATGTTGGAATCCTGGAGAAATCGAGTGAACTCTGCAAATATTATAGGCACACCTATAGCGATTTGGGTATTTTTTTATAATAACTTGTGCATTTGCCCTCGGAAAGCACCATTTGGTGAAGTGGAACTGATGACAACGACCCCAGATGGTAAGATGGCCACCGGAACAACTCAATAATAAGTATTAGTAGTAGTAAGCTCGTCACAATTTATATGGTGAAGTGGAGCTGATGGTGAAGTACCAGGAGAACTCCTTACAATTAACGTTCCTGCATCGGGAAAAACAGTGTTTTGTAAAAGGTGATGAGCTGGTCTATTGTAACTTAGATAAATTAAAAACCGATCCACTAAAAAGTGGAAAATAAAAAACTTTTTTACAAATAAAAAAAAACAACCGACCTCCAAAAAAATAACACTACAAAGTGAAAAATAACTTTAATTTCGGAAGTCGGTGGCAAAAACCTAAAATATAGATCCAAAGACACCGACTTCCGAAATTAAAGTTATTTTTCACTTTGTAATATTTCTTTTGGAGGTCGGTTGTCTTTTTTTTGTAGGAAACAACAGATTTTTTTTTTATAACTGACGAAATATTTTAACGCAGGGTTCCGAAACATGTACTATGGTAACAGGATGTGCGTTGATGGCCACCCTGTATTTATAGCACGAGGTATACAGACTTATCTCTATTAGGTATCTGATATATAATTAATTATTATTTGGAAATTCAACATGCATTAATTATGTGGTTATTTGGATTTTGGTTACTTCTTTATTGAATATGGTGCGAGATCTCTAGAACCCTAATTTATAATAGACAAGCAATTTATGACCGCTCAGCAAACTGCCATATTAGCCAGAACGTAATTTCCATTAAATAATACGTCTGCAGAACATTTTATCATTATTTTGATTAAACCTCTAAGGTTACAAAGTGAGACAAAACACCTAAAGGTACATCAAGCCTAAACTTTATCCAAAGTACCTATTTCTGTCGCCGTAATTCAATGCCCAACAATTTAAAAACATTTGTATTGTTCCCCAAAACCTCATGTAAGTAATTCAAAGCTTACAAAGCTACAAAAGGTTAAGCACATTATTCCTTTAACATTTCAAGAAACAACTTGAAACATGAACATGAAATTCATGACGATTACAGTGTAGTCTATCACTCGTTTGTTTTGGCTATATACACGTACTAATGACTTGAGTACGATGAATTGAAGAGTGCTGCAGTAAAGCTCTTTGTTTTTCATCTAAAGTCCATGATGGCAGATAACTTTGAACTGATTCAATGCGGGCCGCAGCGTGTTTTGCCGGTCCGTGAAGATACGACGTATTCTCAAATAGCCGTGTACGGAATATAAATTAAAATACACAGGCTGCTTTTGCGAGCACATTCGGATCGTGTGAAGGTTTTATTTGATACGATAAAGCCGTTGGGGTAATTTACTCCGAGAAGCGTTTAAAATAAATCTGCTTGTAAAAGAGACAAATAAAATTGTGTGACGCGAGAGGAAATCTTTAACAAAGTCAAGGTCGTAGTAAATTCCAGTGTCGGGCAAGGTGTTTTATTCTACCAGAATGTAGCTTTACTTGATAAGATTTGATAAAAAAATATAAACTATGAACGTACCTAATTACAAATCTGTACGTAAAAATATTCTTACAAACAAAGCCCAACTTCATTAAACCAGCGAACCCTTGCAGAGTTTGAAGTGTGATGTGAGAGGTTATAGGCGTAGAAAATAACAATGCCGAGTGTGTCATCGCCCGCGACCCAACACTGTTCGACGCTGAACGACGCTGCCCAACGCTGCCGGGGCAAATTTCGATTGCAAATTCTAATTGTACTGGCGCATGTCGAAACCACATCGAAAACCTTACGGGTAAAACGGCGCTTGTTTCAAAACACTCGCAAATGGAACTAGTTTGTATGCAAGTGAAGTTTTTCATAAACTTTTGCCGGTTTAAACCGCGCCAGGCGTTACTGTGAGGCAAAAAGTGTAATTAGAGGAAGAATGGAAATGAATTCGTTTCCTCTAATTTCTTTTATTCTATGGTGAATACTTATTTTCATGTTATTAAATTCTTGACACTTCCTTTTGCCTGTTTCGCATTTGAAATAGCTTTTCTTATGCATGGCAAAGTAGAAAGTAGTTATTCTAAGTGGCTCAGTCTAGACATCATTTAAGTGTGCCTGATATAAAACTCCTAACAACTCACCGCATTTACATCGATTCATCTAAAAATAGATGCTATTCTGTACCGCCCTTATCGTCGTCTTCGGTTAATCAATCAAAGATGACGTTTCGATCATTAAATTTAAGCACTCTTGGAGCAAAAATAAGCCTAGTGCTGAGGCATGAATAAAATTAGAATTGTAGAACACCTTTTACATTATTTTACCAAAGTTGTTTACTAAGTTCGGGACAAAGGGGAGGCTGATAGGGGTAGACTCAGCGAACGTCAGTCTTGTCAACTACTTTATGTGTGAATACAGTTTCGAAATTGTTGAATGAATGCACTTGCTGCTTTAACTCACTCTGTATCTATTTAAATGAAAGTTTCTTTATGAAATATAATATGCTCGTAATTTTATTATTTTGAACGAGCTCTCCTATAGTGCATTAGTTGCGAAATGGTGTATGAAGTGAACTACTGCGGAAACTATTCTTGTGACGACAAAGTAACAGCCATAAAACATATAATATTGAAAATACTTTTGACATTGCGGAAGCGCTTCTTTGTTACTTTATTGAGAGTGATGCAAGTGGATGTAGAAGGGAAGCTGTTATGGTAATGGATCAAACAAGCATCAGACACTATTTGCCGCGTACCTTGTTGATGGTACGAACAGGAAGCGACACAGTGCAGTGCCGGTAATCGGATTACGGGCGATGGGCAGCTGTGCGCGAACCTGTGCCTCGGTGTTTGAGCTGCCCCCGGCCCCACGACCCACCGACACCTTGATGTATAGCTAATATCCTTTACCTGCACTGAATTTCATCAAAATGTCCCAAAGTTGCACTAGAATAAATTACGTTGGTATTCACACGACCGGAGAGGTCGCGGTAAGTAAACTTGACGAATGTATACTATTCGTCAGGAACCCGTGCACTGTGTTTATTCCTATCGGCTATATTTTCCGAACTAGCGCAGTTTCAGTGCAGCAGTGTTGTGGACTAAAACATGCGTGTGTTTTATGATATTTCGGCGCAGTCAGAAAGATTTAAATCAATAAATGTTGATATACATTGGCGCACGTGATTGTGTTACAAAAGTTTCCGACTCCGTTGTTGTGAGGACATCATTCGTGCAAAAGTCGACAATTTTAATAGTTTATCATAAAATAATATCCGTTTGTTTGGTTTATTTCGAATAATGAAGTTGAGCATATGCAAATCACCGTATATTAAATCATCAAGTTCATACAGAACGGAGCACGCAAAATTCGCACAGTGGGATTATGCAGTCTCGGTGAAATATTTCATAGAGCTTGGGGCCCTCGAGGAAATTCAATTAGCCAGTGCTTGTTTGACCACCAGCGCAGCATGTCGCTATCGCACGCTGTTGCTGCGAATTAATACGACAGTTTGTTACTGCGTCGGCGTCGTTTCGATGCTGCCATTTATCGGACGGTTTTCACAAGATATTTAAAAAAAATACTTTTGAGTCGTAACTGTCTTGACTACTATGGACTTTCGCCCGACCATTTGGGTGTTAATATTGTAATAACTAAACAAGCTTAGTCTTTGTAAACCCAAAACCTCACTCATCTAACTTTTACTATGGACAATGAAAAGTTTAGGATACAAAAAACTAAGATGCCTTTCAATATATGCGTTGAACTTCATCAATGTAGGAACAAATCATGGACCCTGTTTAAGGAAATGAATGCCTAAACGGCCGAACCCAACAACTTATTTTCAGTAAAAGACAGATCGCTATTGATGGTAGACAGTATAATTCTATCTGTCCTTATGTCAGGCCGGTAAGATTCCATAATCTCTTATAGATTATTGGGACGTTAAAACCATAGATAAATAGGTTTGTCTATCTCCAGTATGCCAAAACTGGTGAAATATTGGTTATTGGGTTTGCTCTAACGTCATAGAATAGAGCATCCACTTGCAACCAAAATGGAATTCTAAGAACTTCTCTAGAAGCTTAATAAATTCCACTAAACTACCAATATTTTTAATACCTAGAACAAGTCTGTAATGAATGATCGCTGGAAAAGTTGGGATTTAGAGACGACGTTAAGCGGAACCCATCGACCCGAGGGACAATGTTGACTAAAGAACGGGCATATTTTACTCCTGATAGGTATATTATCTTAAATGGTTCATTTCCGATTGCGTATATTCTTTTATTAGGGATATACCAATAATGGAAGTGATATATATCTATATCTATCGAGATATATTCGCAGTGAAGGAGAGAGTCCCTTGGTTATGGCGACGACTTACAAAGAGCTATTGATTTCGGTTGAACTTAGCTTCCTAATACATACATAAACCTAGCCAATAAACTTCCTAATAACTTCCTAATAAATTCGACAATACGAACTCATAATAGGTATAGGTACATACCCCTGCTTGTTAGGTTTTATTAATTTCAAAACGTACCAAGGACCGTAGCAAATAACAATCAGGATAACTTTATTATAAAAAAAAACTTCGCAGTTTTAAAACAAACTCAGTATAAAGATTTCGTCAGGATTTTTAGAAAAGTTTGTTCATGTAACAAGATTTTTAATTAGTAGTCAGAATCAAAACTCAATTAGCGTTTTAACCCGGGCTCTTCGACGTGTGCCCGAAGTTCGTTATGTAATTTGTGTTGAGCGTATTACATAGGGCACCATCGCGCCACTTACTTGGTAAAGTAAACGGTAAAATTCGCAAGTCCTCTACCGTGGGCCGTGTGCTAATCGGTAAATTCGGTTAGCGCGGTTGTAACGAATATCGGGTTTCAACATTTATTTTGTTGAAAAGATTTTGTAGATTTTTCAGCGGTTTATTTTGTGTTTACTATAAACTTTATACCATTATATCGCGGGATTTCTCAGTCCTTTGTCAACGATTATTTTCTTTGAAACTTTTCGAAACAATAAATATTCTTTTCTTAAATCTAACTTCAGAGAATAATGTTTAACGAACATCAAAAGTTTTAACATGTTTAAGTAATTGGTTGAAACTGAATTTCGAAGGAAAGCGAGCAATTTATAATGCTTGTAAAGTTAAGTTTGTAACTACAATGTAATTGATGTCGTGAATTTAGTAACTTTCTTGAGTGATATACGTTTTCAGTTTCATAAACTGTATATTCTTACTATGATGTTTATGAATATAATTACTTATTATTATACTAAAAAAAACTTCTTTATTTATCTAAATTAGAAAAAAATATAAATAATAATTAATTAATAATAAATAAGTAATGAATTTAAAATAAAAAATAATTAATTTAATAATAATAAATATCAAATTACCGGAAATATATTGTCAAGGACGGTACGGTTGACATCTGTCGGGCATGCCACCGCCCCGGTGAATCAATCTGACATATTGTCTCCGGTTGTTCTCGTCTTGCTAACGGCGAGTACGTGCACAGACACAATCTAGTGGCTAGGATTATCCACCAGCAACTTGGCTTGCAGTACAACCTTGTGGAGTCCGAAGTACCGTACTACAGGTATGTGCCGACCCAGTTCTCGAGAATGGTCATGCCACATTATACTGGGATCGATCTATCATCACTGACAGGACTATTGTAGCCAATAAGCCTGATATTGTGGTGATAGATCGACGAGAGTGCCGTGCAATGACTGTTCCTCATGACGAGAATATCGTGAAAGTTGAGAAAGATAAAAAATCAAGTATCTTGACTTAGTACACGAGGTTGTCGACATGTGGGACGTGGACTCTGCAATCATTGTACCGATAATCGTTACGGTTAATGGCCTAATAGCGGAGAGCCTCGACCAACACCTCAGGAGGCTCTCATTGCACGGCTGGGTCAAGGGTTTGATCCAGAAAGCAGTACTCCTGGACACGGCACGCATAATGAGGAGGTTCCTCTCTCTAGAGCCCTGACCACCGGCATATTGGACCCTGTTCCTGATGCCGATGGGCCACTATTTTTTATATTTTTAAATGTTTTTTTTTTGTTTTTATAAAAATATTTAAAAATTTAAATAATATGTACAGAAAATGAAATAAAGAAAAAATATATTCATAAAAATAAATAATGTTATTGTGTATTTTTAAGTTTACCTAGTACCTACGTAAGTTATATGGTTTTGCCCGATTTATGAACCAAGAATAAAAAAAAAAATAAAAAAAATGTGGCAACTTTCATACTGACCCTCACAAAAATGAAAATAAATCATTTACAACTTGTTTACAGGTCAGTCTAAAGTTATGATATATTTTCGTTGTTTATTTAGATTTTTAAATGTCAGTTTATCGTGAATAGCGAATATCGTTACTTAAATACATGACTTGATTACCCTAATTACTAGCCTCGCAATTAGCCTTGCTGACTGCCAAATATTTTCCTCAGCTATGGCTAAAACTTCGCTCGCATAGCGTGTGCCAATAACAGAATGAGAAAAGATAAACAAGAGGGAGCCACTAGCTCGATACTTATAATTCAGAAAAAGTAGAGGGTGCCACTAGCTCGATACTTATAATTCAGAAAAAGTATACCGAGTTCAAAGGCGCCTAAAGAGTTAAGTGGAGCTTCAATTAGTGCCAGAGTACTAATTAAAACCACAGTTGGCACAGATACTGCGAGGTTAAAGTTTACACAATCGCGCTGGGGCAGTGGGCAGTGTAGTGAGAGCGGTCAGCATGTCAACTGTTTACTAGAGCAGTTACCACTATTCCCATGTTACGAGTTATGTGGGGTGTTATAGAAATATAAGAAAATGCTTTTTTTTCTGTTAAGCCTTGTGTTGAGCTAGTTTTTGTTTTATTGGCGGAATTATGGTGGTGGTACCGCGTAACGGCTTACTAACCCCATCAATGAAATAATAGTATCTATCTACAGCTGTAAGTCGTCTAGTAGGCACCGCCATTGAAGATACCAGGTGTAATGCAAATCAACGTTATACCAACAAATCCACGCTCGGCACACGTCTGAAAAGTTTCTGTCATATATATTCTACTAGCTGTGCCCCGCGACGTCGTTCGCGTGGAAGTCGTAAGATACACAATATACTAAAATAACAGCCACATTATAATAAAAACCTCGTCCCCCGACGCGTTGCATCGCCCGCCCGCGCTATTATTTCGTTTTTGCTTAGTTTTCTTTCTGACTTTTTTCTTTTTGCTCGGCTCCTAAGGGTAGTAGCGTGATGTTAAATAGCCTATAACTATCCTGGAGAATTGGGCTACCAAATACAAAGAGAATTTTTCAAATCCGACTTTTTGTTCACAATTTCATGGGTTTTAATTTTTTTTGCGCGGAACCCTAATTATTTTTCTAAAAGAAAATTAGCTTAAGTTCTCTCCATAACATCAGCTATGTACCGGTGAAAGTCCCGTCAAAATCGGTCCAGCCGTTTCGGAGATTAGCCGGAACAAACAGACAGACAAAAACTTAAAAAATAGCTTTTTTGTTATAAGTACCGTATATACTTTCTTATGCATTTAGGAAAAAAGTTGTTATTTTGACATTACAAACAGACACTTCAATTTTATTTATTTGTATGTATAGATTTATCCTACGTAGACATTCGCTTACCCACGACGGATGCTCAGTCAATCGAACGACTGCTCATGTAATGGAATGTAACAGAAGCCTAAAACTCAAGCTGGAACTACAAGTCACCCGGGATTCGTGGCTCAAACGTAGTTATGGGATTTACATGGGAACACGAAGAACAATGTTTTATTGCCCGACTGTATCAGAGTTGGTATTTCCCAAAGGCCTTCTGAAAATGTATTTGGAATTGCATGTTCCGTCAAATGTACCTGTCTCGTGGAGGCAATGTTAGGCTCAGATATGCTGACGTAAAGTTACCCAATTGTGTCTCAAGAACTAATACCACTGTTGTTGGAACTTAATTGAAATACGTCTGCATGCATAGTTCTCTCTTCGTAAACTTTGAAGTGACGTATCTTAGAATTGTTTTGGTTTATTCAAATGAGTCTTAACCCTTTAACCGCCTACGACGGATTAATCCGACAAATATTTTCGTGTCCATTTCGCCAGGGTCGTATATTTACGACCAAATATCGTAATGATTCAAGTTGCCCGGCGCTGGGGGCACGACAACTGATATGAAGTCGGGCGGTTAAAAGGTTAACATAATACAGATGATGAATTTGTTAAACGAAGCAAGCATTAAAGACTCTAATGAACAGAGAAAGTAAAAAGAATTAAAAAATATATTAACAAAGACTTATTTACAAACCAGTTACCTACATAATTTAATTAGTATTTGAATAATTAGGTAGCGTAACTTAAACTGGAGTCAATTCTTGGAATAAAGGCTAATCATAATTATAATTACAAACAACAAACAAGTAGGTATTTCGGAACGCAAATATTTTGTAAAACAGATATTGTACCTACGTTCAAATATGTTATGTTATAGCCTTACATAAGTATAAGTTCTTAATTATTTAAACATTAGTTACCATCAGCGCCCACGCTTACGTTCTCGAGACCAATAATTCGGTTTAACGTGAAATATACAGCTTCCGAACGGTCCTGTAGCGAAGTCGTGGAGCATAATTGATCAGCTGGTCGCAATTCCACGGCTCACTGAGGAGACCGCGTGACCCCAAAACCAAATAAAAAGCCTTTATTGTTTGGTTTCCATTTTAAATTTATCTGCGGCTTAACTGGCGAGGGTTTCGCGTTTGTTCTGCAAAACCAGTGATATAAAAACTGTTTAAATACGTATAGTAATAGGTATTTAACACATAGTTAATTTAACGAGTTAACGAAATTCTGGTTTGATAAAACTCTTGAGTTGAAGATGATTGTAGAAGAACTACTTAATAAGCTTATAAGTCGATGATAATTAAGTTAACTGCCTCCAGTGTCATGATAACTAATTCGTTCTCGACAAGTAGCCATGTGTTTCCGGTAAGATTGACCCCGCGTTCTAACCAAAAGCGATCGTTACGCTCATACTCGTTTGTCACGTTTTGAACACACATGGCTACATGTGGAGAATGCATTAGTTAGTCTTGAAGTTAGTGCAAAATATATATCGGATTGCTTTGGACAACAATGTCTCTCCTAATAATGTGATAACAATCAGGCCACTCGTATATATCTGAAGTCGCCGCGGTGTGAGCTCGCGCCGTAATGGTATTGATTCCGTTTATTTGTGGACTGCTGCAGTCCGCCATCCGCCAGGCTCCCCGCCTGTCGCCCCACACCAACCAGCCAATCGGCTAAATAAAGATTATGTCTAGCCGCTCTAAAACGCTACTGTATTCCAGGAAAACTTTGCTAAATTATTTAATGGTAAAACTGGATATTTCTGAGAATTCCGGTCTTTGTTGCGTTAAAATAAAGTCTGTTAGGCAGTTGCTAGTTTAGGATCAATCATAACAAAGACTGTTGACTGTAGATAGTAATTTTATTTTATTTTGGTACGCTATGAACATGAATAAGTAATAAATACGAATTCATAACCTTAATAAACGAAAGTAATTTGTACCTGAGCACATTGTTTTATTAGGCCATAGCTATCTCGACGGAGGTAATTTGTCTCTAGCGATGATCCTTTCATTCAAAGAAGAGTGCGAATCATTCTTCGTAATAACACCTTCGCTCGGTTGGTGTTAAGATTTACGATTTTATTCAATCCAACGTCCCGGTAAATTACCGGGAGCCGAGATCCATTAAGTGCTTAAGTGCCTCCCGAGCCCGAAATTGGGGATGATAATGGAAATGGGTTCCTTACTATGTTAATATGGGACTTTACACCGAGCGGGCCAGTTCACGCGTTGTTCCCGCAATATGCACGGTGTTGCGGTACAACCGTTTATGTTATGAATAGCCCTTGATTATGCCGACTCATTACTTAATGGTTAGTGTTACTTAGGACTGTGTAAAAAGATTAGTCAGGCCTTATAAGTAAGTGGATTGAAATACGAAGGTACGAACACTTAATAATGCACTTTCCTATATAGATTGCTGTTAATTACACCTTTTTGGGGCTGGAACAGTTAAAGAATCTTCAGGTAATCATTTAACTAAGTTTAAATTACTTACGGTAGACGATTCTTTCTACAGTTTGCGTTTGTAGGTATCGCTCCGACTTTGATACTTTTTCTCTACGGAAGAACTTTTAAAATAAAAAGTGAATAAAGCATCCACTCTATTGATACTGCTCTGATACAAGTTCTAAAACAAAATTTACCGCGGAGCGGCAGACAGTATAATGAATTTATTTTAATCTACCCGTTCTCTGCAGCATAAGCTGATTCCACTAAGTGATGAGGTCGGTTTCGCTATTCGTAATTTATTTAATTTTCGTATGTCCAAGTTGGCGTCAGTTTACGACGCAGCAAGTTTCTGCGAGAAGGTGGCGCTCCCATTTATCACTCACAACTTGCACAACCGCCGCTCGTCCGGTTCCCTCTATAAAGCTACACGATACTATGTATTACAGTTATGTTATTATAATTTATTAGTTTCGGCTCACTAACTCGATAGAAATGGAAATAGGCGCTCGCAACTTTGGCACAATAAAGAAGTTCCAATTCCTTCACACGGGGGCTACAAATGGGATAAGTTTAAGAAAGCAATCGGCCTTATATGGTCGTTATGGACCACTACGAAGGCGCGGGCGTGAAAACCATTGGAAAGTTTCCCTTATCGCTTCATTTGATATAATTCTTCTACAATAGCTGTTTCCGTTTTAAGAACTAGCACTCGATAAACTTTTAAAATAATTTAGTGCTAAATAAATGTTAAGGGTGAGCCGAGTCAGGGCGAGTTTGGCCCGAGGTCGTAGAAACAAAATTAATTACGAAATAGTCGAGAAAACTTTTGGGTTGGCGTCGCGTCGTCGGAATAATTGTTGCTAATTGAGTTCCATCCACCTGGGTAAAAGGGGACAGGAGGGGATGAATTACATTTGTGACTATGAATGCACCCGTCCCCGCCCGCCGCGGCGATGCTGCACCTAACGAGTTGTCTTTTAATTGCACATACCTGCTTGCCTGTTGACATACCGTGGGAACTAAGTCAAATACGAGGAAAAATAATTCGGTAATAATCATAGTAGGTATCATATCTAATTTGGGATTTCACTTGATCATCGATAGAACCCTTTTGTTGAAAATTGAGGCGAGATCAAGGTCAAAATCGGGACCCATTTATTAACAAAAAGAAACTTACGTTGAAAATCACAATTGTTCCACTGATTATGAAAGTTTCTCGAGAAGAAATTCAGGTTCCCCAATTTAGTGCCTTATTTGATCGTTGAGAAAAAGGTGTCTAAGTTATTCCGCCGGCTGTATCTTAGTTTTTTTGTGATCCCTAGCTAATATTTCAAAGGTCATGTATAAAGACAACCCGTCTTTTGCTGTCGAATAATTTCCTTTGTATTTTAATTTCTAGGTAAGCGATAATAAACAAACATTTGTAAATCGAGCTTAAAAACACCATTAATTTGGCCTCGTCCTTTGATAATAACATTATTATGGGACGAACCCTCTACGCCGTAGACTGTAGAGTCTACAACATTTACTCGTAGCACCTCGTAGCGTTACTCGTAGCACCTCGTAGCGACTGGGTGCGATTGCGATGAATGTCGAGTTGTAGCCCGTAAGTACTCGTATCAGTCGCCTTATCTTCGACTGGGGTATCTCGTTAGAGACGGTCGCGTCAATAGTATTAGGATTACGGTGCTGTTCGTCGCGTGATTGGTAATAAGCCAATCATTCGCCACTGATTGGCTTTTGAGATTATATGGAGTTACAGCTTTTCATGTTTATGGCAACAAAGCTGTCTCGTTACGCTCTGCGTTTAAATAGATATTGTTGGATTTTGAGATAAATACGTACATTACGAGACTGAGTGTAGTTCGGACTGTTCGGAATGGTGCTTATCTTTGTGTTGGGATATTGTAGAGTTCATTATAATTACACATTATGCCGTCGACTACGTAGCCATGACCTACTCTCTCAATTTCCATGTAATTGTAACGTTTGTAGATAACATAGATAAACACAATTTGTACCTACATACATAATTAATATTGTTCAATAGTTTATACTGGAATTATTAACTTTCACCACGAAATTCTCCAAAACAAAGGTGAGGAAACTCATCACGAACTTGTTCATTTACATTTGAACACGGACTTTGTTAAATTACAACCTTTAGATACGTAGTTTACAGATCGTTATCAAGGTAAACAACATATTATATGATGTTCATTATACAGTCAGTGTGGGTATCTGGATAAAGTTCTTGAATGTTGCCAGTTTATAATAATAATGAATTGTACCTCATACAGGAAGTGACGTGACCATACATACATCAAAAGGATTCAACGCGTCAATTTACTTATTTAGATAGGAGCTCGCTATACAGGCTGTGTTTTTGAATGACATATACAGGGTGTCCGGTAATGAACGGATAACCTTGAAATGTCTTATAGTATAACTTATGGCCGTTCAGAAAAAAAAAATGAAACAAAATATATCATAAGTAGTACCTAAGATATGATTTTTTTAAAAGAAAGGTCTAATTTTTTTTACCTTGTTTTACTTTTATGAACACTACGATCAGAAATGAATGGATTCCATCGGTTTGTTGTTATTTTATGATTATACACGAACTATGCTAATAGATAAACAGTAAATAGTATGACTAGCTATTGCAATTTTTTATTAAAAAATTAGCAAATTAATTAATTTTAGAAAAACTTTGCAAAATTTATTTTTTAAACAATGTTTAAACATCTTGGGTATAAAAAAAATGTATGAATACATGAGTGGCCAATAATTTTAAAATAATGTCACTTTCAAGTAGATTTTATAATGGTAAAATTCATAAATGTATCTACAATAAATAGTGAATTATTGCCATTAATGTAGAAAAGGAGAAAATTTTACTAAATGTCAAAAGTAATGTGGGAACTTTTTTTAAATTAAATTGCTTCTGACCACTGAGGATTAATAAAAAATACATTTAAGGAATTTGTAGTGAATAAAAATTGCGTATTGAAACCAAATCAGAAATTTACAAATACTCATAATGATTAAAATAGTTACTTTAAAAGCGTGAAATGGGTCGTGTGACCTTCATATTTGCTACCTGCGCGCACGCCGTGCTGTCATTCTTTTGTGTTATGTTAGACAAAGAGGGTCTGAATTGGCTAGGTGCGAGAGAGAGGAAATAAATGTAAAACATCAGGTAAGTACTCTTACTTAGTGCGTTACTCGACTTGCTCGACTTCGCATGTGTTTATTTAGTTTCCGTTTGCAATTATCGTGATTTACTTTGAATCAGTGTTAAAACGACCACCTGGCTATTTTATTGGACTATTCGTTTTGCTTACTGATTTGGACTTGTTTTGTTTGGTAATATTTGCGACGATTTGGTTTGTTTTTGGACTAAACTGGACTTTTGTGTTTTTGTGTATCAAAATGCCACGTCAGTATACGGCACAAGAATATGCAAATATGCATTACATTTATGGAGAATGCAGAGGTAACGCAAATGCAGCTGCAGCGCTCTATAGGGAGAGATACCCTAATGCGCGCCACCCAGACTACCGCGTATTTATCCGTGTCCACGGTTGTTACTCCGAAGGAAGATTGCCGGGTAGTGGTGTCGGTGGTACAAGCAGTGGAAGAATCGCTCGTCTTGATGTAGAAGAATCCGTGCTTGAGGAAATCGAAAATGATCCTTCTACCTCTACGCGAACAATAGCTCAACGCACAGGTATCGGAAAAAAGACCGTGCACGATATTTTGAAAAAAAATAAATTCCACCCTTACCACGTTACACGCGTGCAAACTCTCCAACCAAGAGATTATGCAGCTAGATTGCGTTTTTGCCGACAAATGCTGGCAAAAATCGAAGAAGACCCGCAATTTTTTAATAAAATTCTGTGGAGCGACGAGTCAACACTCAAAAGAGATGGATACATGAATCTTCATAATTTACACAGTTGGGAACTAGAAAATCCCCATCTTATGCGTGAAGATAGATCACAATATCAATTTAATATCAATTATTGGACTGGAATATTAAGTGGAATAATAATCGGGCCATTTGAATTACCGGGGAATTTAACAGAGCAAAGCTATTTGGAGTTTCTTCAAAATGATCTCCCCAATTTATTAGAAGAAGTGCCCGAGGAGCTGAGGGAGTCATATTGGTTGCAAAATGACGGCTGTCCTGCGCATTATGCTGTATCTGTTCGTGCATTTTTAAATAACACGTACCCAGATAGATGGATCGGGCGGCTAGGGCCAATTTTGTGGCCTCCACGTTCACCGGACCTAAATCCATTGGATTTTTTTTATTGGGGCTGCCTTAAAGAGGAAGTATACCGTAAGCCTATAAGGTCTTTAGAAGAATTAAGAAGACGAGTCAGAGCAGCCGCATCAAAAATTAGTGAACGACGGTACACAAGACTGCTCCGTAGATCATTTATCCGTAGATGTAGGGCCTGCATAAGAGTGGGAGGCCGACAGTTTGAACATTTATTATAAATGAATGTATAATAAAGTGTTGTTTATGTTAAATGTTGTTTTTTATTAATCCCCAAAGTTCAGGTACAATTAAAATTAAAAAATGTTCCCATATTACAAATTTTGATATTTAGTAAAATTTTCTCCTTTTCTACATTAATGGCAATAATTCACTATTTATTGTAGATACATTTATGAATTGTACCATTATAAAATCTACTTGAAAGTGACATTATTTTAAAATTATTGGCCACTCATGTATTCATACATTTTTTTTATACCCAAGATGTTTAAACATTGTTAAAAAAATAAATTTCGCAGTTTTTCTAAAATTAATTAATTTGCTAATTTTTTAATAAAAAAAGTGCAATAGCTAGTCATACTATTCACTGTTTATCTATTAGCATAGTTCGTGTATAATAATAAAATAACAACAGACCGATGCGATGGAATCCATTCATTTCTGATCGTAGTGTTCATAAAAGTAAAACAAGGTAAAAAAAATTAGACCTTTCTTTAAAAAAAATCATATCTTAGGTACTACTTATGATATATTTTGTTTCATTTTTTTTTCTGAACGGCCATAAGTTATACTATAAGAAATTTCAAGGTTATCCATTCATTACCGGACACCCTGTATATACTTCATCCTCATATGTTTCGTCAACTGAAAACCACATTTAAAAAAAAAAAAGAATGCTTTTAGGATAATATTATGTAAATTTTGTAATATGCGCTGAGCTATGGTTTGGGTTGATGGCACTGAAAAAAAGTGGTTATTAGGTGCACATTTAAACGACTGCATTTGAATTTCATCCGATAATTTGCAGTCGAGAACCTTTCTTTTGCTAGCGGTAATGTGCAGTCAAGAACCTTTCTTTTGCTAGCGATAATGTCCAGTCAAGAACCTTTCTTTTGCTAGCGATAATGTCCAGTCAAGAACCTTTCTTTTGCTAGCGATAATGTGCAGTCAAGAACCTTTCTTTTGCTAGCGATAATGTGCAGTCGAGACCCTTTCTTTTGCTAGCGATAATGTGCAGTCGAGAACCTTTCTTTTGCTAGCGGTAATGTGCAGCCAAGAACCTTTCTTTTGCTAGCGGTAATGTGCAGTCAAGAACCTTTCTTTTGCTAGCGATAATGTCTAGTCAAGAACCTTTCTTTTGCTAGCGATAATGTCCAGTCAAGAACCTTTCTTTTGCTAGCGATAATGTCCAGTCAAGAACCTTTCTTTTGCTAGCGATAATGTGCAGTCAAGAACCTTTCTTTTCCTAGCGATAATGTGCAGTCGAGACCCTTTCTTCTGCTAGTGATAATGTGCAGTCAAGAATCTTTCTTTTGCTAGCGATAATGTGCAGTCGAGACCCTTTCTTTTGCTAGCGACAATGTGCAGTTAAGAACCTTTCTTTTGCTAGCGACAATGTGCAGTCGAGAACCTTTCTTTTGCTAGCGATAATGTGCAGTCGAGAACCTTTCTTTTGCTAGCGATAATGTGCAGTCGAGAACCTTTCTTTTGCTAGCGGTAATGTGCAGCCAAGAACCTTTCTTTTGCTCACTGAACGCTGGACTGTTTTTTTTTTAAAGAAACGATCATAGATTTCTTTCTAAAATAGTCCATTCTTTTAAAAATAACATAACAATCGTTTCCTACTGTCGATCCGTCTATTAATATAAATAACACCCTGTTGGTAGGTACCTCGGTACCTCGGCAGGGACGCGAGGTAGCTCGGTGGGGCGACGAGACATAATTAGCATCAACTTAATGAATATGTAATGCTTGTTAGGTAATTGAATTATACTCTCCTTGAAAGTAATTTTGAATGCAGCCTCCATTTCACGCTACAAAATTATTGTAATCAGCCATTTTTCGATGATGTGCCGGAATATTTTAAAGTAATTTGAGTTAATGATGATCGTCTCGTTGGTTGTAAAATAATATGGTCGTGCATTTTGGCATTTGGTTAGAGCAGGATGGATTTTTTATTCTCTTCGTGCATTAGCGGTGCAAACCCGTGCGGGTCGGTCCTACCGATCGGTACAGGGTTATTATCGTAGTCGGCACCGACAACTTTAAACCTGTTTTGTTTACAAGTGAGCACATAAGATAACATGGGAATATTATACCTGCACCGATCGGTACGACCCGCACAGACTCGCCTGGACCGGAAACCTGTTTCTATAAGTTATGTTATACTTTACAGTTATACCCGAAACCGTTATGTCCCAGAATCAAAAATTAGCAGATATGTGAATACAACCACCAACCCGCACAGGGCCCGCGTGGTGGATTACGGCCCTCTCCCTCTCACAAACAAGAGGCCTGTGTCCAGTAGAGGGAAAATTTAAAGTCTGAGCTATGTGCTGTCAGTGGATAAATAGTAGTAGAACCAAGTCATAGGTACAGTCCGTTATCAAAATTACCTAACTCCCCCTTGAGTAATACAATGAATTTAGATCTTAGTGCACTCGTAATTAAGCACCTTTACATGATGTAATTGTATGATCGGCCGCCGGCCGCCGCCGCGCCGCCGCGCTAGTGCGATATACCGAAATATCAGTTTCATGATATATTTATTTAATAGCGTGATTGTGCGATAATGAATGTGAAATGTCTAGTGGTCAGTGTATCGAGTACAGGTCGAGTATGGTCTAGTCTGAGAATCAGAACCAAGTATGTATACGCAACGACTTTTTGTTCGATGTGTTTTTTGCCCGACAGTGGCGAAGCCAAAAAAGGAGGATTATGTGTTTGACCTGTATGTATGTATGTATGTCCGTCCCTATGTTCCCTCGTAACTACTTAACGGCTGAACCGTAATTTGATGAATGATATGTCGTTAGATTTGTCTTTATTGCGCGAGCGTCACTGGGTATATTAAAATTACATAAAAGAAATCAAAAAAACGGATTTTTGGCGCCAAAATGAATGTTTAAAAAAAACTGCCAAATCTATCGAGTAGGGTATCAAAATGAGGGGTTTTAAAAGGTGATTATAAAAATATATGCAAATTATATGTTTAAATGTAATTTGGAATGAGAAATGTTAAAAAATACAATCCCGAACTTTTGGGAGTGAATAAGAGATGGTCATCACCCGATTATCATTTAAGATGATTTTTTATTTTCAAAAAAGAATTACGGTTCCGCACAAAAAATTAAAACCCATGAAATTTAATTTATTTTGCGCTAATCTACCAGTCGGATTTGGAAAATTCTTTTTGTATTTGGTAGCCCAATTCTCGAGGATGGTTATAGGCTATTTAACATCACGCTACGACCCTTAGGAGCTAAGCAAAAAGAAAAAAGTCAGAAAAACGCTAAGCGAAAACGAAGTAATAGTGTGGGAGGGGCGGTGCAAAGCGGCGGGTCGGGGGACGAGGGAGTTTTATCAAAATGGGGCTGTTACTTTAGTACCTATATTGTGTATCTTAAGACTTACACGCGAAGGAAGTCGCGAGGCACAGCTAGTTTAACAATAAAGACCTATTGCCTCCGACTGCATGAGATTGTTTGGAGACAAAATAGGTAATCTTGTTTCCACCTTTTTTAATGTTCACTTTTTACGCAGTCGGGTTTTTGTTTTTTTTTTTTATAATTAATTATCTTTTTCTTTAAGGAACGGAGTCGGCTAGTGTTTAAATATACATAGGTACAGTTTGCTTAGGAATTAAACAAAATAAATTAAATCAGTGAAAATGTTTATTATTTTATTAAAATATAAAAAGACTTGTCTAAAAGTTACTTTTCGTGATTTACGTAAAATGTATACAAATGTTTGTGCATTGTCACTGCTAATAGGCGTATACAGAGGTATTGTAACTGACGCGCGGTTTTTTATCTATATACCCTCTCTCTGGTAAGTTTTAGTAGACGTGTTGCCTACTCTTTAGCCTTTTGATTGGTTGAAATTCAAATTAAAGGGTAAGTCCCTTTAGTTTTAACCAATTTAAACCTAATGAAATAAGGTAATGTTGATCACAGACTGTACTATTACTAGAGTATTAATAGCTGTCCGTTTACTCAAGATAAGCGTTTTTAAAACATGAACAGATGAGAGTGCCATCAGAAGCCATCAATATCGATACTCAATAAACATCAGTCAATGCCGCACCGTATATTTGGCCGCCAACACCACCACTAGAAGGTACCTACACCAGAAGGTACTTCGAAGATGTTGTTATTCACGGCAAGCCGTTATTAGCTCTTGTCAAAATGCCAGCCATTTGAACTGAGTCCCGTCTAGCATTTATGAAGGTTGGACTATTACTGAAGTTGTGCAAGTTTCGCTATCAGTCTAGGTATTGAAGTATTATCGTAGGTAGAGTGTTGTGTTCCGAATTTGGAAGAAGGGCTGTTATAATAAAAAAACTTAAGTATGTTCATTGAACGTAATGTGAATACGTTTTTTCTATCCCAATATAAGTACAGTCTGAGTTTTAATTCATTGCCAATTTCAAGTAATTTTTTTCTGTCGGTTTTTCGTCTGTTGTCCAGCAGCATAGTCAACGAAAAAGTGTTTGAATAACACCGAGAGGAACAACTTGACATACACGAAATATTCTAGATGACGTGTATAAACTTATCCCCAGGAGAATAGCAGTCACAAACCAAACGCTAATCAATAACAGAACAAATATCTAATATAATATCAAAAAATCCCTAACAACAAAATATGGACATCGCATTTCATAATGGACATTTTGGTCGGGGCTATAGGCCAATCCCATTTAAAAATAATACAGCTAAAACAGACGATGTCACCTGTGATTTGCATTAAAAGCTCTTCATCCGACGAATGAAACCGGGTCGCTCGTGTAGATTGAGTGCATTTCAACAAAGCTTTTAATATTAAGTTGTATCGGTTTGGTTTTAAATACTTTTCTTTTGACGTCAGTTTTGCAAACGTGTTGGCTTTTAAACGGGTCAGATACATAAATTACATTAAAAACTAAAAAATACCAGCCTATTACTGTCCTACTGCAGAGCAAATGCCTCTTCTCTTACAGAGAGAAGCACAGAACACTTATATTCAGAGAGAAGGCACGATCATTGATCACCACGCTTGCTCAAGGTGAATTGGCGATTTCAGACTTATATTATTAATACTAGCTGTGCCCCGCGACTTCGTTCGAGTGGATCGTGGTCGTAAGATACACATTATACTAAAATGACAGCCACATTTTAATAAAACTCCGTCGTATCCCGACCCGTCGCCAACCGTCACGTTGAATCGCCCGTCCGCACTATTCCTTTGTTTTGGCTTAGTGTTCTTTCTGACTTTTTCTTTTTGCTCGGCTCCTAAGGGTCTGTAACTATCCACGAGAATTGGGCTACCAAATGCAAAAAAAATCAAATCCGACTTTTTGTTCATAATTTCACGGGTTTTAATTATTTTGCGCGGAACCCTAATTATTTTTCTAAAATAAACGTAGCCTAAGTTACCCCACGACCCTTTTAACCTTCCACTACAAATTAAGGTGGCGATATCCGACTTTTAATGATTTTAAACTGAAGATCACGTCAAAACGATAATTTGGAAAAAATATATGTCAAATTAGAGCATTTTCTTAATAACAATGTGAATATTTTAGATTATGTTTATATTACATACCTAGCGTAATTAATTTGTAAAGTTATTTCTAACACGGATTAAAAACTGAGAATCACGCAAAAACTCTCAAGCGTACTTTTATGAAACTTTCACCATTTTAAAGATAATTTAATTATTTATCTTTTAGAATACGTGTTTTAATATAATACCTTTTGTTTTATGTATAAATTAATCCATCCAAAGGTTGTCTTTAAAAGATCGCTCTTAGCGATAAGGCCGCCCATTGTCACCCCTTGTAAAATTTCTACTTTAGGTAGGTATATCTGTAATATTTATGGTGTGCTTAATAGAGTATTCTATCTATCTAATAATAATGCGTCTAATTTGGGACAGCGTTTCTTGATGGGCGAGTCCTATTACTGGGTGGACGTACGATGCATTGCGTGAGCTCAGCACAGAACACGCAAGCTATGCACTCAAGGCCGTTGGCATATATGGGTTTTAAATGGTCAGATAAAAAAGGCAGTAGTCTTGGCCACGGGACGCAATGTGAGAGGTTGAGAAAACTCCACTATACAGGGTGGCAGGGACATTGACGTGCAACCTGTTACCATGGATTCAGTAGGTACTTACATGATTCTGGTTGAAATTTTTCGTCGGTTGTTAAAATAAAAATAATCTGAATAATTGTACTTGAAGTAAAATATTATTCAACAGATAATAATATACCCCTTAGACCATAATAACCTTATTACCCCTGCTATTTACTTAGAACTGTGTAACCGCCATTATGTATTGGCGTATTGCAATGGTGGGTAAGCAAGTTAGCGTTACAATATTTCGCCTTGAGGACGGTCATAATCAGTACCAAAGTTGAGCACTAAACGAAACTAGCTTGGCATTTTTTAAGCGCATTAAATTTCACCGCTCAACTTTCCTGGCACGGCCATAATTATATCGTATTATGAATCGTTCAAGCTCGTTTTCAACAATACTATCCCTGAATTTGTACTGATGTTCAACGTTTAGTACATGATCAGTGTACTTCTTCCAGTCATCAGCAGTTGGTTAGAAAACATTCTTTTATTTAATTTTGCATTTCAGACCCTGGTATTCATATATTTTTGCTTGCTACTTTTCTCTTCGCCCGACTCCATACAAGATCAATTGCATTGCACAAACCGTCAAATCTGGCAACTTTACCAAGGATTACTAACTTTGCCACCAGCAGAGCGCTTATGTTAATCCTTTCATACCACAGACTACGTTTATTTTTTAGTGTTGTGACTATTTTTAGGGAAAAATACTTACGGTTATCAATTGGCAACACTATTTTGAAGGTAACACCCACGGCAGCCAGTTTTTACCATTTCAAATTCAAAACTCGTCACTCACATAACATTAAAACACGTGCTCAAGAACTTTTAATATTTTCGAATGTAAAAATCGGATCCAGGTACGTAAATTTTAGAAATAATGTTATTTTAATGGTAAGGAACGGATTGATTACCTTCTAAATGCCGTAGTGTTTGAATTGTGTCTCATAATGTTGTTGGCAAAGTTACCAGACCATGCCGGTCAATATGGAAGGGCAGCTTTGCCATGTTTTGTAGCCGCCCAGGGTTGACAAACACGGAAAATAAAAATTATATTTTTATGAGACACTTTTTAAACTTTATGTGCTAATTACTCATAATAATCATCAATACAGGGTGAAATTGAATTCATGGGCATCCTCTTAAGGGCCATTGTACTCACCATTATGAACAACTTTTACTATGGGAACAAACCTGAAATCGAGAAAAAAAAAATTTGCTGTTCCCTACGTTTTGTCGAGTTATGCAAAACATAAATGTAGGGAACAACTGATTTTTTTTTCGCGATTTGAGATATGGTCCTATAGTAAAAGTTGTTCATAATGATGAGTACAATGACCCCTTAAGAGGAAGCCCATGAATTCAAATTTCAACCTGTATACACACCATCATCATCATCTTAGTAGTTGTAGGTACAAGATAACATTAATATATATATATTATGTACACGTATACAATAAAAAATAAAAAGGGAGAAGTGCTCATTGGGCATCAAAAAATTCGTCCGCATCGCTGTCAATCGGAAAAGTGCCCAAAAGGCTGGCAGCATTGCCACGCTGAATGGCAATGCTGATTCTTTGGGCTAAGAATAGGCCAGCCCTCTGGTCCCGTAGAGAGTCGACCAACCGCTTAGCGATGTCCCGAAATACTCGATGAGCACTCGGACCCCACGGCCCTAGTGTTTCAACACCAAACGGCTCAAACATATAGCTCCCAATGAGGTTGTTATATTTGCGCCGTTTGAGGTTTTCTGCACCTTGTAGCGAAAAAAATAAAAAAGGAGAAGCACTTTTTCGCTAAAATACGTTTAATTTTGTTTAAAATAAAAGTAGAAAAAACATTAAAAGGTAAAAAAAAATGATTATTATGGTATAAAAAAAGTTACAGGTTGATTTGTGTTAAGGAAAAAATAATTAGAGAACTTTGGTCCGATAGGTACGCGAATAACGAAAGAGAAATAAAACGTACTAACTAGTCGATTGCAATCGCTATTAAGTAACGCTACCAAAATATATCGTAATGGAAAAAAGATCTGAGAACCAAGGTATCTCGCATTTTACAGATTTGAAAATTAAAATTAAGTAGTCAATGATTTTAAAAAAATCCGCAGAGGATTACTAACTACAGTATTAAATTAGTAGTAGTAAAGTAGTAGTAGAGTAGTAGTTCTCTGTTCAGGAGCTGGCGTTGGTTGCGAGACCTTCCGCAGTCAAGATGCTGTACAACTCTCGACGTTGACCAAGGACGTCCAGCGTTATTTTAGGCCAAAACCTGGAGGCCGAAAGGCGGCCTGTTCTAAGCTGTTCAATCCTAAGACAAAATGAATTAGGGTTAGACCAGCGTGATCAGACTGAACTTCCGATTGAGGAAAACTGTTAAAAGATACGTACCAGGAAAAATAAAGATGAAAACACCTGACTGGTATACAATACTCAATATTGCTTTACCATAATGTACTAATAGGAAGGCACGGATAGCAACTTGCTTCACTTGAAAATAACTCGTTAATTTTCCACAAACTGGGTCAGTATCAATTGATTCAACTTTTGCAACTCAAGAAAAAATGGGGACCCATCTGTCAGAAAAAAAATAATTCGAATCACGAAATAAAAAGATAAAAATCGACCAGACTCAAAGACAAACGGAAAAAAGGTTGACAATAAAGAACCAAAAAGTTTTGACATGCAGAGTTATGCTGCAACCTGCAGCAGCCGCCCCAGTACAGCCCGCCGTGCTAGGAAGATGGGATGGCGCGAGGGTGTCGACACAGGTTGCATCCCACACCAAAGGCCTACCCAACTTCCAAGGTATTATGGTCATTCCGTCCGGCCTCTGCCCATCGTCACGTGCCAAGCCGTTGGGTTCTAAAACAGCTGGCACCCCGGCGGTGACAAGAGCCCGACGGATGATGTCGTTAATGCTAGCGTGCCGTGCCATACGACCAGCGCTCTTGCTGCAGGATAGGCCATGGTGTCCGAGGCAGTCGACTCCTTCACCGCATTGACAGCGATGTGGAGCTCCGCAAGGAGCGCCCAGACGCAAAACAAGTAGCGAGCCGGAATGTGGTATCACCCAGCATAGTGCCTATGGTGCCTTTAGTTGTAGGTTCAAAAACATTTTCTTACTTTTTAAGAGATGGGTCGCCGTAATCTCCGAAAACTAGGATCAAGAACCTATAAAAATTACACCCAGGAAATGCTAGACCTAGCAGTAGATCTAGTAAAAAAAAAAAGAACATAGTCATTGGAAGCCGAAAAAAGATTTCTCATACCTCGACGTACAATAGAGAATAAAGCAAAGGGACTCCATGTGAAACCTCCTGGTGCTCAGTTGCGCCTTGGCCACTCCGAGGAAAAGGACATTGTGGATGTTTTGATAGCCGCAGCAGATTTTGGTTCCCCATTATCTCGACTGGATCTACGTATCTTTGAATATCTGAATAAAAATGATCGCTCTTGCCTATTTTCCGGTAAAATACCAGGTAACTGGTGGGTAAGAAATTTTTTAAATAGACACAAGCATACACTGACGGAGCGAGCAGTGCAGAACATTAAGAAAGCACGAGCAGAGAAAACTGTAGATGATTTTACGGATTACTTCAGTAATCTTGAGCGCACTTTAATAGACGTCCCTCCACAAAATATATTAAATTACGATGAAACCAACTTGTCCGACAACCCGGGTTCAACAAAATGCATTTTCTAACGGAAAGTTAAATATCCTGAAAGAATATTAAATCATTCAAAAGGAAATATTTCTATTATGTTCGCTGCAAGTGCAGATGGATCTTTATTACCTCTTTATACAGTATACAAATTCGAACATTTGTGGTCTGCATGGTGCTTAGGTGGGCCACCAGAGGCTAGATTTAATAGAACTAAGTCAGGGTGGTTCGACGCCACCGTTTTTGAGGATTGGTTCAGGTATGTCGTCATTCCATGGGCTACTAACCGTGATGGGTCCAAAGTTATCATTGGCGACAATTTGTCAAGCCACCTGAATGTGACTATTTTAAGACTTTGTGAAGAGCACGATATACGATTTGCTTTTTTACCACCGAACAGTACACACATCACACAGGCATTAGACGTAGCCTATTTTGGACCTCTGAAAAAATCTGGCGACGAATCCTGACAGACTATAAAATAAAAAATCCATCAGAGGCTCAAATAAATAAAACTCACTTACCTATATTGCTGAAGGAGTTACTAGCAGAAATCAGAATGAGTAATAAGGATAACATTAAATCAGGTTTTAAAGCTACGGGCATCGTTCCATTCAACCCCCAAAAAGTCCTCAGGAAACTGCCAGATTATGAAGAAGAAATAAAATACAAAATAGATACAGCACTTCTTGATTTTCTGAAAAAAACCAAAGCCCCTGATCCGCTTAAGAGAAAAGCAGTGAACAAAAAATTGAAATTAGAACCCGGATGCTCGATTTTATTTCAAGATGCAGAAAATCTTATGTGTGCAACAAAAACGAAACAAACAACAGCAACTAAGTCGAATTAACCAAAAACTAATGAAAATCGTATAACTACTTTATCAGATGTTACAATTTTACCAGAAAACCAAGCTTATGTTGATATAATACAATGTAGCTCACTCAATTTAAAAGAAATTTATGCAAAATCTAAAATCCCTCTGAAAAAGAAGGAAACTGAAATTATAAATCCGTATGAAATCCAGTGCCATTTACTTCTGGGACCTGTAATCTGATCCAAAGAAAAATTCCAGACAGAAAACAAACTCACAAAAAAACGGAAAGTTGACTATGCCAGTGACGAGGGAAATGAAGATAATTATTCGCTACGAGACCTCAGATGAAGACACAATCATGTTTGAAGATGAAGACATAGCTTTATATGCCATTTTAAAACATAATAAAAAGTACGACACTGATTATATCATATTAGTAAAACATTGCCAGATATAAATGACGTGGATTTCTCTATTGATGGAGAAACTGAAAAGGAAGAATTTCAAGAATTTGATATTAATGAAATTGAATTGAAAAACGAAGAGGCTAATTGTCCTGAAGTAAAGGAGGTGCACTTGAAGATAGACGAAACGAATATAAACAAAAAGACTGATAAATATAAGAAGAAACAAGGTTTAATATTGAATAAGGATGTAGCACAAATGAATGGAAATGAAAAAAAATAAAATAATAGAAAATGAAAATTTAAATGAACAAGAGAAAGAAGAAAGTGTGATCTCGGACATGGACGAAATTGGAAAAAGGAAAAGACTGTAAATGTGAACCTGAATCTGGACCAAAACAAAATAAAAGAAAAAACTTATGAACAAGACAGTAAGCTTGATTTTGATATAGAAGTTGACAATTTGGATCTGGACAAAAACGAAAATATTAATATTAGGGGAGACTGGGGACACTTGATCCCCCCTTTTGTTTTTGGTCCATACTGTCCTCATTTAGTATCGTATTTTAAATGTGTTTGTATTAAAAGAGGTGAAATTTCATTTGAAATAATTGCTACATATACCATTAACCTCAGTTTATAAATAATGTAAACAACCTACCAAAACTAAAAGAAGACAGTAGTATCAAGTGTCCCTTACTTATGGGTGACTTGATCCTCCCCTATGGATGACTCGATCCCGGGGGGATCAAATCTCCCTTATGTAGGGGACACAGGGTACTATTGCTCTGTTTTCAGGATTCGGTATTTTTATTTTCAAATAAAAGATAATGAAATTACTTAAATCGCTTTTATTGTCATCTAACAAACAAAAATATACTTCTAACTCAGTCATATAGTCATTCTATCAAAAGATAGACAACAAGCATTTGTGGGTAGTATCTACCATTTATTGCAAAATCAGTAAGTAATATCTAAAAAACAATCAACAAACAATATTTTCTTTAATCTTAAAAGTAATAATTAATCTTAAAGGTAATCAAGTCTTTTCATTTCAACTGAGATTCATTTGCCTACTTAATCCTATCGACCTATTTGATATTAAACTTTCTCAAGGATTTTGGGAATTCGATGCTGATAACTCTTTTTGACGATGATTTCTGCTTTGGATTAGGTAGCTTCTTCACTATTTGATATTTTGCAACTGCACCAATATCATCTTTAATGGGCCACTTGAAACACTTGTCGTTTATTTTCTTAGCGAATTTGATGTCATACCCTGCTTCTGATTCGTTAATGATCTGTCCAACAAATCTATGGACAAGATTCTTTTCAGACACTAAATTCACAATAACCCAGTCAAAACAGTTGACTATTGTAATATTGGTGACGTCTGTATTTTCCGATTCGCTAGAAGACACATCACTTTCGCTAAAAGGGCTCAAGTCTGATTCTGGCGATGGTGGTACTTGCTCATCCTCTGACGTTGTGAGTTCGTCGTCTTGTGAATTTAGGTTACGTTTTACTTTCTTGGCTTTGATTTTGCAAATCTTCTTCTGTTTCTTTAGTTGTCTAGCTGCCCATTCATTTTCGATGGCCAGTTTTTCGGGTGTGTCAGTCAAAATCTTGGTACTGCCTCTTTTTCTTCCTTTTCCGGAGCCCTTTCTCGGTCCTGCTTTCGGATGAGGTCTAATAATTTCAGGACTTACAAATCCTGACGTGGAAGGAACCGGCATGAGCAAAGACTTTAATGGACTTTTGAGGGTTGGTGTTTGAAGTGTAGCAGACGATGTTGGTCTATTATCGGGAGAACGTTCAAGATTAGCTCTTGCAGCAGGAAAATTTGCCAAAGTAAAAAAAGATGCAGTGTTATTTACGGGTCGAGATACGGTTGCATCATTGTACATTTCACTATCCGAAATATCAGATGTCACATCATCGTTTGTAACTGGGGCCGTGGCCGATAAAGCATTTGAAGCGGTAACAGAATTTGTTGCAGGCCGCGACTCAGCAGTTAGAATAGGTTTTTCAATATTTGCTGCTGGTATTGTTGTGGCACATAAAACGGCTTCAGCATTCCCTGTAGGCAGAGACTCAGTGGCAAGGACGAATTCTTCATTATAAGTCGGAAGCACAAGCACAGCAGCATCAGAAGAGGGACCGGATAACAAAGATGGCAAAGCAACTCGTGGGATTATTTCGGTTTCATGCTGCGTTGATGGTTCCACAATCAATGCAGGCGAAATAATTCCTATGCCCTGATTATCTCCGTCCGGCCTGTCCGTTACGTATGAACTTAAGAATTCATCGTCTGTGAATATATCAGGATTGAAGGGGGAAATTCCAGTAATAGAAAAACTTTTCTGTATGTTTCTGGGAGTCATCGCATTTGGGTAGGCATTGCCTAAGCATCCAGCCAAGTCATATATTGTTAATGGCCGCCCAGGGTGATTGACCATCCAGTTATCACACGCAGTATTATAGTATGATTTCATCGTCCCAAATAGTATCCGGTCCAGTGGTTGCAGTTTTTGAGATGTGTGGGGTGGTATAGTTAATAGGTGAATTCCATTTTCTTTGCTGAAATTTATAGACTCCACCGTTAAGTGAGACTCGTGGTTGTCAAATATAATAAGACATGGACTATCCTTGGAACATCTCACATGCTTCAGAAAGAATTTCAAGTACAGTAAAAAGTTTGGTCCAGTCATCCATCCGCTAGGATGTGGAGCTCCTTCTGTTCCTGGTGGTCCACCATCTATCATTCTTTGTTGCCAGTTTTTACGAGGGAATATCATAAACGGGGGCAGATGATTTCCCAAAGCGTTTATAGCTGCACACACAGTAACAAGCTGGCCACGCTCCCCTGACGTTACTTTGGATACCTGCTTAAGAGGGTTGTCACATTTTGCACCTCTCTCGCTCACACGGGACCAAATTTTTAATAACGTTAAATGAAAAGATGCATTTTTGAAAAATGTAATCAATGGGCGGTCTACAAAATAATATTAGTTTAATAGGTAATTATTCAAAACACATTTTTATTGTGGCATTTATTTACATCATCTCAAAAACAGATCATAACACTTAATTACATAAGTTTATTAGATAACACAATAGAAATGTGTTTTTGAATAACTACCTATTAAATTAATATTATTTTGTAGACCGCCCATTGATTACATTTTTCAAAAAAGCATTTTTCATTTAACATTCTTAAAAATTAGGTTTTGTGTGAGCGAGAGAGGTGCAAAATGTGACAACGCTCTTAAGACCTCTGCGTGCAACAATTTTTTTCGGTTTGTGGACTGTGGTAATGCCCGTTTCGTCAATATTCCAAATTTGATCTGGACGAAAATTACATCTGTCGTACAAACTTTTTAAATTTTCAAAAAACTGGCCAACATTGTGTTTATTAAATGCTGTGGCGCGAGACAAGCTTGTGGCTTCAGGAACTCGCAGGGATAGTTCCCGATGGCGATTCATGAACCCATAAAACCAATCATACGTGGCTGATTCATGTTCTGCCCACTTTGGTGGATACTTTTTTTGGTTGTTATAAGCATATTGGTAGGCAAGTTGTCGAACAGTCTTTGGTGTCAATCCGTAATAGAGTTTGCTAGCCATAATTAAATACTCGACTAACTCATTTTCTTCCACGTTTGTAAACACTTGTGAGTGTCTATAGTTTGGAGCATATTCAATTTGTTCATCCTCTGTAGCATTTCTTGTTTTTCGAACATACCTTTTTAAAGTCATGACTGCTATTCCGTAAACTTTTGCAGTTCCACGAATACTTTGGCCGCCCAAAACTTCTTGTACAGCAGACTCCAAGTTTTCTTTATCTAGAGGTATTCTCTTTCGAGCACCTTCTCTCGTTTTATACTTCCTCGGCATAATGAAATCTGAAAGAAAAAGAATCGCTTAAACTTAAACTGAGGGACACTTGATCCGGGGTGATCAACTCTCCCGTACGAATGTGTACCAAGTGTCCCCTAACCAGTATACGTTAAGAAATGATTGTCTACAAAAAATCTGTTTAGACTTCGCTGTTTTTCTGTATTTAGATGACGACGACATCGACAATCACTCGTGTTAAAACACTTAAACACTTCGAACAACTTTCACAAACAATTGAATAAACAAAATTAAAACTTACGAAAAGTATTACTGCACCGCTCCAAACACCAAACAATCCGTCATTTGAAAAGCTGTCCAGTTTAACAGTTGACACTGCTTTACAAAGTTTTTGGGTATAATAAACGAAAAGTGTTGCCAGTCGAAAATTATCCAATGCTTTTAGAAGTTCTGAAAATATCGTGTACCTAGTCTCCCGAAAGGATCAAGTGTCCCCAGTCTCCCCTAATGAACAAAACTCAATTAATGAAATAAAAAGAAGCGTTTTAGTTAGATACTATATCCGCAACAACTGGAAGTATTTTGTAGGATTCATTGAAAAGGTAGATGTACAACAAACAGAAACGTATTATTCACTAGATTTTTTAAAAACCGTTAAAAAGCCTTATTTAAGATTTATCGTCTGTAAAAGAGATCGTGATGTCGTACCGTCTTCATCAATTGTTTAAGCTGTAAACTTCAATCCGGTGAAGGAAAACCGCGAATACTTGGTTGAGGAATGCGATGAACATTATTTTTAAGGTTATTTTTTTTATTTACTGTTTAGAATATGTTTACCTTACTAGGCGATTTGTTTTGTTTTAACAATTTTATACTCAGAGTTTTAACAGTACTTAGTTAAAAACAGTATGAATGGCACATACATACTATTTTCTAATAATTTTGTTGCTAGGTACGGGTGGGATACTCAACTTCAAAAACCAAAGTCGGTAGCAAAAAACTTTCGAAAGAAAAGTTATTTTGTAGGTTATTTTAAACATTTTTGTGTTGTTTTTGAAGTCGGTTACATTTTTTTTAAGTTTATAATGTTATTAAAGAGTTTTGTATGTTTTTCTGAATACATATGTACCTGATTACTCGTATGTTACAAAATAAATAATTACTTTAATAAATAATCTTTTTCAATTGTGCCAGCCCTGACCACATTCACTCACTTTCTATGAAATTTTCTTAAATGGGTGATCAAATTTGCCACTTTTTCTATGGTTTATTTTATAACAAATGAATCTTAAGGATCAAATTCCTAAACTATTGTATCGTAACTATTGAATATTCTGTACTAGTATTGTAAATACAACTTACGTTTTTTTTTAAAGTAAAAATTTAGTTGGCAATGTTGCCATATGGTATAGGTATCTTTGCCAGTTTTGTTTTTAGATGTTGGTAGCCTTACTATCTGTCATTTTATTTGAAAACCATTTTATTTAGGCACCCGGATAAATATACTGTCTGTCGTGTCATACATGTTTTAATGGTTTCTTAGGCGTTCTGGTCAAAAATGTACCATGACTTTTCAACACTTGTGTAAAGTGGCAAAGTTGCCAGATCTGACGGAACCCTTCCTCTGATCCTGTATGCATAATAAATGTCTTATTCCTGACAATATATTACTAGTTAGTGCCACCACTTGTTGAAGGTCCTTGCCATGATTTTTTTATTCTGACATACATAATATATATCTCCATCAAGGTAAATAATCTGTTAGGTAACCTTCTCGTCTATTTTGATGTATTGTTTGTGTGTTGGTCTTTAAAAGATCGCTCTTAGCGATATGATCACCTATTGTGTCACCCCTTGTAAAATGTCTACTTTTATATCTGCATTATTTATGGTGGAGATAATAAAGAGTATTCTATCTCCATGCCGCAATATCATATTTTTCTATAAGCAAAGCCCATTCATTTTATTGTTTCGAAACTCAAACCCATTCTCATGTCAATTTTTTTCTAAGGATTTCACGGCATCCCATACATCCAAATTGTTTCCTTCAGCTCATGGTGCAGGCCTCTGTGTTGGGACTTGTTTTTTCACACCATAAATTTCATTCATTTTGTTTCTTAAAGCCGAAATTTCCAAATTGGAAACTGTAACTGAATGTGACAAATTTTCCCCGGAGTATGTCTGTGATTTTTAGACCCTTCAATTTTAATTCTTCTTAGTGTCTTCACATTTACATCTGAAAAGAACAAATACAATAAATTATATAACAGTATAATAATACCTACTAACCAAACACTTTTAAGTTATACACTAAGTCATAGCCCAGGTTTCCCGAGAGCTTGTCCCACGCCACAAAGAGATGTCAGCACTAATTGACGGGGTCCGCTAGGGCCAATGCCAGCGAGGGTTGCGGGATGTTTGAAAGTTATAGTGACCCCGGCACAGGCAACTGAAGGAGCACGGGTGAGTTTTAGTCAGTAAAAGTCATATAATATGACATAAATAAAATGTTACAAATAAAATGTCATAAATAAAATGTCATATAACCTGAGAAATAGATATAAAAACAAACTTGAAGTCATCAGCGTTCACATTAATTACAGTAGAAAGAAAATATTATTTGAAGGAGCACAGGTGTACAATGGATTGCTGGACAATATAAAAGAGTGTGATAACTGAATACATTTAAGAATAAGCTTAAGAAACATGTATGTACATTATAACAGAACTTTAATACTCTGGAGGAATTTATATTGTACTGTATCATCATACTTACTGTAAGTTATTATGAGAAATAATTTTTTTTAAACCGAAGTCTGACACGCCCGCATTCATTTGATGATTTCCCACCCCAAAAAAAGGATTCGTAAGGGCAATTTTTTTCCGCAGTGTTTTTTTTTCTTCGTGCACTGGATTATTAACGCAATGCTTAGCACTGAGAGTTGAAAATTCAACTGTGTTTTTCTCACGAGCCGGGAGGCACTCTGTTGGATTCTCAATGCTCGGCTCAACACCGAGAGTTGAACATCCAGTGCGCGATAAAATACCACCGCGATATTTTTACGTCCGTGCGAACGTGGGCTAAAAGTCAAAACCATACTACAATACAAAGATAGCATATTATTTAATTTAGCCATCCATGCAAATATCCTATGACTATACATTCCATTCAAAGTGACTGATCTATGTCTGAACTTACCTGTCATTGAAGATATCTTGTGTTTCACAAGTCGACATTTCATTTTCTTCGCGAGTTTTAGTAAATAGAAGCTTCCACGTCGAACTTTTGATTGTTTTCCACATTTTGTCAAACAAAATCAACGAAATTGATGCACCGTACGAAACTTCAATAACAGTCAATGTGACAATTTTGATTTTGACTAATATTTTAATAAAAATTTATTCATGACCATAGATACAAGTCTTTCAGTCGGATACATAGATGGATTTTATGTAGATCGCTTTTTTTATCGTAGTTGTTAGATTCTTTCTTTTTAAATGGTGTTGGTTTTGGGTTTCTATCAATTATAACAAGGTCGATACAATAGGTCGTTAGCAAGTGGTTGAAACCGCCTTCAGCTTAAAAAAAAAACGTAAGAAAATTTGAATTTCGCGCGTTACTTTGCTTTACTTACGCTTTAACAGTTTACAAATTGTACATTTATTCTCGACTAAACGTGTAAAATTACACGTTAGAAGCTCTCATAATAGGCCCACTTGTGG
Source organism: Fissipunctia ypsillon (assembly GCA_947568875.1). Taxonomy (NCBI): domain Eukaryota; kingdom Metazoa; phylum Arthropoda; class Insecta; order Lepidoptera; family Noctuidae; genus Fissipunctia; species Fissipunctia ypsillon. Next base: position 18,084,272 of record OX387644.1, on the reverse strand, counting down.
GCCTATTATGAGAGCTTCTCAGTACAAGGATCTTTTAGCGTCGGAATGACATTGACAAGGAGATGATATTGGTAGACTTTTATTATTCGTAGGGTAGACATTATAGTGCAGCAAATCCATCTGACCCAGTGATGGTGACGCTGTCGGTGAACTAAAATGACAGTACTCGTCAATTTTCATAGTAATTTCGTTAGTTCCAATTAAAGCCATTGGGCCAGATAAGCTTGCTGGACTCTATTCTAGGAATTGTCACAGAAATTTTATTGACAGAACGAGATGGCGGCATTAGTTCTGATTTTAGCCACGCGCCAAAAAAACCCTTGTAGCGTTGTATTGTGTGGCAGTACAATAGTGGTGGCGTGGTAGCGTTTTTAGTAATGCTACCGCGTTGGCCCGAATGGCAATTTATTAGAAACTGAATTATCATAAAACTACCGTACTCTTTGCTAGTCTACCACTAACCTGCCTATTCGAATATTCTACTAGTGCTACGGAACTTAAATTAATTATTTATAATTATTATACCTATTTATTTTGAGAGCACTTAGGCTGTATGATTTTTGTAAATCCTTGCCTGTGTAAATTGGCCGAATATATGATAGAAATATTTTGTCTGTGAGTGATGGATGAGTTTAAGTTCAGTGTAGTCTGTGGTTCAGTGGAGTGATTCAATTTGGCGGGAATCCTTTTCTTTTAGATTCGAGACCGTAATATTTTTCTGTTTGACCTAAGATTTTTTTATTTTTAGTAAGATAACATTACTAAAAATGGACGTAACTGATATTGGGAGAATCGCCAGCAGAAAAAGGATGAACACGGATGCCGAAAAGCTCAGAGAAAAAGTATCGCGTGAAACAGCTAAAATTATTAAACTGAAGGTTTGTTTTCTTTTAATTTTGAGTAGGTACTCAAAATTAAAACTAATCGAAAATGTTCTTCATTTTCGTATGCATAAAAAAAGTCTCGGTCGTTCCGCCCACACAGGGAGGTGGTAATATCAAGCCTTTTCGGGAAGAACATCGTAAGCGAAAATTTGCACTTTTTAAAGGAAAGGGTTTTTCTTTCCTAATTTTTTTTCTTTTACGAAAAGTCGTGTAAATTTAGAATAAAATTTAAGAGTAATCGCGAAAAGATGTAAAACTTCTAATTATGAGGTTACGAAGAAAAAATAGTTTTGTGATTTTTGGCGCTTACGATGTTTTTCCTGAAAAGGCTCGATAAAAAGAGCTATCGCTGGATTCACCGTTTTACTGAAAGCCAGAGCGATTCGAACTAGCATTTGGCCGAAATCAACAAGCTCTTGTTATCACACTGCGGCGAGGGCGGTGGCTTGAGTTTCTAGATAGGTACAATTTAAAAATATAGTACTCAATGTAAATAATTATTCAAAATTATTTATTTTAAAACTTATAAATTATGGTTGGTCACATCAATCTTGTAACAAAGATAGTCGTTAGGTACTTATTACACCATGTTTACTTTAAAATATACGGGTGTGCGTGCGGTCAGGTGGCGCAGGACACGGCGTACTGGGACCTGAAGGAGCGGCTGCAGCAGCTGCAGGGCGCGCACGAGCGCTTGCAGCAGAACATGGTGGACGTACAGATGCAGCACGAGGCCGCGTCCGCGCACTACACGCAGGAGTTGCGTCTGCGCCCCGACACACTCAACAAGTACGTTCGCTCAGCCGGCGCGCGCGTGCCCGTGCGCGGCAGGTCCTATAGCTCTTGTGTGCGCAGGGTGGCGGGCACGCGCGGCGTGTGCGACGTGCTGGAGGAGTACGGCGCGCGGCTGCGGCGCTGCGTGGCGCGCTGTGGGGCTGACCGCGGCGCGCTGCAGGCGGCCTACGCGCAGTGCGGCGCGCGCGTGCGCCTGTTGGCGGCCGAGCTGGCGCGTGCGCGCGACGCGCAGGCCTGCCAGCGGGACGCCGGTATGCCGTGCCTACTTGTATCGTACGAGTCGTCGGTTACCTAACGTGGAGTGGTTATAATCTTCTAACATGAAATGTTACGACTGTAAAATTTATAAATGCGGTGGGAAAGGGTCAAGTTTTTTATGAGTCGTAGCCTCTTATGTGACGATGCTGCTCGTGGCTAATTAATAACAGTCGCACGTGTCTATTAAGGTCAAGGTTAAGCTATGCTGGCCGAGGTCAGTCCGCCGATAGGTAACCATCCATTACTTACCGATACCGAGCCTCGGAAAGCATGAGTCCGGGCTGTCATTCATAGAACTTTTACGGCCGTTATGGGCATTCAGAAGGCAGAAAGCCAATGAGTGTCGTGTTATCTACCCAATTATTAAAATATTGGTATTCAGTTACATCTTGCATCTGCAGACTGGAAGCCAACATAGTTGGGATATGGCTATGAGATGATTCCGATGATGATCAAGCTTTCCGTCTCCAGCAATGAAGTAGGGTGAACGTACAGTACGTGCCTCGGATTTTTGTGTCTGTGAATTTAGCTCGGATAGCCTTTTTCTGTTAATTTCTTCAAATCTAGCTTGCTACTAATACCTAAGTAATCTGTGTTCAAATCTCGGAGAGAACGATGTCGAGAAAGTCGCGTCGAATGTACGACCTCCGTTAATTCCAGTGCAGCCATAGAAATATAATCTATGGGTGCAACTAAGTTCACAAACATTTTGATGCATGGCTCGTTAAGGCGAAAGCGCCAGGTAGGCCGGGAAATTCAGATTTTCTTATGTTTTTTGCAATTTGCAAGTCAGTTTTAGGTTGTAGGTAGTATGTTGATTAAAATATGATTCGCGACCGTAAAAAGAATGTATTTACATAATTACAATAATTAAAGTCATCAATATAACTCTTTATGAGTACGTAATTCTATTGAATGACTATTTCACGAAATCTTGACAATTAGGATTATACAAACATAAGGAGTTGTATTACTTATTTTGGTGATTATAATTCTGTAAATGCATATTTGTTACGGTCGCGAATGATACTTTAACCAACATACAACATAATACTGACTTGCAAAAAACAGAAAAAAGTTTAAATTACGCGGGCTACCTAAAGCTTTGGTTTGTGTGACAGCGCGGGAGAGTGCCGCGCGCGCTGTAGAGCAGGTGCGCCAGCTGGAGGCCGCGCGCGAGCAGCTCGGCGCCGCGCGCGCCCTTGCCGATGAGCGTGCTGCCGCCCGCGACCAGCTCGCCGCGCACCTGCGACAGGTGAGTGCAGGCTGCACACTCGCGCGCCGTGGAAGGTGCGCCAGCTGGAAGCCGCGCGCGAGCAGCTCGGTGCCGCGGGCGCCCGTGCCTACATGTTAGTACGCACAGTGAGGCCCAGCCCCCCCCCACACACACTAATGCTGCGGCCACATTGTCGCGATAAGGCGAACTACAACACTTCGCGCGCTCTCTCTCGCACACCGCTCGATTCGACGCCGACGGCGGCGACGCGACGTCTCGCTGTAAACAGATAGCGCGCGAAGTGTACTTAGTTCGCTTTATCACGAATTCGCGACAATATAGCCGAAGCATGAGCGCGTGTTGCAGGCGGACGAGGCGGCGGCGGCCATGCGGGACGAAGTGTCGCGCCTGGTGCGCCAGTTCGACGCGCAGACCACGCACATGCAACAGACCATCGCGCGCCAGGAGGACGAGTCAGTACTTATTTATTAGTTTACGTGGACGATCGCGACGCTGAAGTTTGCTTACCTTCTCCAACAGTATGAGCCTATAATGTTCCCCCTGCTAGGACTAGTACCTAATACACCACGCGGGCCCCAGTGCGGGATGGTGAATAACACATGTAATGACATTGAGTCTTTGATTTTCCTTCACCGCTTTGAATTTCGATCCCCCGAACTGTACGAGTCGAGGCCGCAGTGGTCCACCACTGGCCGTTTAGTATAGTGTAGTGTGTAGTCCTCGTGTGTGACGTGCTCACTCGGCAGGGCGCGCTCGGCGGGCGCGGAGGGCGCGCGGCTGCGGCGCGACGTGGCTGCGCTGCAGGACGAGCTACGCCGCGCACAGGACCAGCTGGCGGTACGTCACCACTAACCCAGTGACAGGAGCGCTGTTATTACTTATCAATACTCAAAACACTGTACCTAGCTCGTTTCTCCAAATCATTAGTATACATAATAATGTAGTCAACATTTCAACAATCACAGCTTCTTTTTCCTCATTTTGCGGTTCCATGAACTTAATAAAGAAGTCCATTCCAGTTCCAGTCCAGTTATCCATGTTCTTATCATATCGAAGTGTCTTTATCTTATTATAAATGTTTTTATATACCATTAGGACGCTAAGAATACAATTGACCACATGAAACAGAAAGAGGCAACGCACGTTGACGAGATTAAAAATCTGGAGAAAGTTATTAATGATAAAAATCAAGTAAGTACCTACCCACAAACAGTAGATAAGGATTCCGTACCAAAATGGAAAAAATAAATAAATTTACCTACCTGTTTTAGAACAGTAAGTACAAAATACTACCAATCGCACATTAATTACCTACTAAATTCAGTTTTGTCATTTTAGCATGAACAAGAGATGGAGACGGAAATAAGTTCCATTAAACAATCTGTGAGTCAACTGGAAATAGAGAAGCTGGAAGCGAGCGAAAAACTGAGCAAGAGCGAGCAAGAGTGCGGCGCGCTACGCACCGCGCTCGATGAGCTGACCCGCGACGCCGACCAGCTGCGCGCGCGCCTCGCCGACCAGCAGGCCGCGCACCAAGCGCAGCGGTGCGTACCGACCCGCCGCCTCGCGCCCCACGTCCCGCGCCCCACGCGCTAGCCATGTGACTTATGTGGCGCACGCGCTCTTACAGGGATGCCGACGCCGCGCAGCGAGCCGAGCTTTGCGCCGCGGCCGCCACCAAGGACCGCGAGCTTGACGCTAACACCGGCACCATCGCGCGCCTCATGACCGACCTCAAGAGCGAGAGCGACGCGCGTGCGCGCGCCGACGCCGCGCTCGTCACCGCGCGTCGCCAGCACGACGCCGAGCAGCAAGCCGCGCGCGCCCTCGAGCAGCAGCTGCGCGACGCCGCCGCCCGCCTGGAGCTCGCCGTGCAGGTACGCCGCGCCCGCGCCTCTGCCTGTCTCGTCCCCGTCCCCCCTCTCCACTCACGGCTCCTCTGCTTGCAGGCCAAGGACGACGAGCTGGGAGCGCAGATGACCATCATCCTCGATATGAGGGGCGAGAAGGTGAGCGTGCGCGACGACCGGCGCCGAGCGCGGTGAGGCGCGTGCAGTAAGGTCAAGTTGGTTCTCAGGAGCGGCTGCAGGAGCGGATCCAGGGCATGCAGAACACGATCGACAATATCCAAAAGGAGCTGACTGGCCGCCTCGCGGCACCCAAGGGGGCCGCAGACGTGGGCGAGCCGCCCGAGCTGGACGCCGGGCCGCACGAGGCGGGGCCGCATGAGGTAGGGCCGCACGCGGCCGGGGCGCGCAAGGCGAGAACGCTCATGGCCGAGCCACGCAAACCGGAGCCGCGCCAGGCCGAGCTCTACAGCTTCCTCAGCGACGGCAGCGTGGACGGCGACGCGCTGGACGTGAGTACAGTAGCGTGCGCGCGCCTGTACGCTGGGCGGCTTTTAACGTCTGTTGTGTTGCAGCCGCGCGAGGTGGAGCGGCGGTTCGAGGCGATGGCGCGCGGCGACGTGCGCGGCGTGCGACTGGCGGCACAGGTACGTGCGTGACAGGAGCGAGCAGCACCTACTGTGCACCGACTGGCCAGTGGCCGGTGCTGATCACAATTCACAAATCTTTATTGCAATCCTTTCCGTACATGCATCCTTCTCTCTGGTGTGCCCGACTAGACGTATTTAACATCGTTTTGCCAGTCTGTCGCTAGTGCGTAGTGCGGTTATACCTACGAGTTCTCGTGGTTCGAGAAACGCCACATACGTACGCCCAATGCGATTTACTTGTTTTTAGGGTTCCGTACGTCCGAATGAAAAACGGAACCCTTATAGGATCACTCGTGTGTCTGTCTGTCCGGCTGGCTATCTATCTGTCTGTCTGTCCGTCCGTCTGTCAATGGCGATTTGCTCCGAATCTACTATACCGATTAAGTTAAAATTTGGTACACATGAATTTCTGTGACCCAAACACAAACGTGTAACGTAATTAAGGGGGAAGCGCTAAGGTAGCCCGCGAAATTCAAATTTTCTTACGTTTTTTGCAATTTGCTGGTCAGTGTTAAGTTGTACGTTGATGAAAATATGATTCGCGGTCGTAACAAATATGTATTTACAGAATTATAATCATTACAATCAGTAATAAAACTTGTTAAGTTAGTATAATCCCCAAATGTCAAGATTTCATGAAATAGTAATTCTTGGGGTTTACTTGGTCTTAGAGAGTTGTGTTGATGACTTTAATGATTATAATTCTGTAAATACATATTTGTTACGGCCGCGAATCATATTTTAATCAACGTATAACTTAATACTGACCAGCAAATTGCAAAAATCGTAAGAAAATTTGAATTTCGCGGGCTACCTTGGCGCTTCCCCCTTAAGTGGTTTTTGAATATGGGGTTCACTTTTGGGATAAAAATTAGAAAATTTAAAAAAAAGTTTTCCCAAACTGTACCTGTAAAATACAGAGAATATGCTTATAGATTACAGGAAAATTTATAATAAGTCTATGGTTTTAAAATAACATGGTAAATCACTCAATATTGTGCGTACAAACTTACATTTTGCAGTTGGAATGTTTGGAGAACATATTTTTCAACTACAATGTTAAGTTTTTTGTTGGAATATTTCCCAACTACGGAACCCTTCATTCTGCGTGGTCCGACACGCGCTTGGCCAGTTTTTTTATTCAATACCTACAAGCTTTTGCCTGCGGCTTCGCTCGCGCCGAGGCCAATTTATTTACACAATATCTTTATAAATTATAGTCTAAGTATGTGTTATTCTGATTATTTCTGATGTTTTAAGCTATATTACTGTAAAGTTTCGTACAAAACCCGTTCAGTCGTTTTTGCATGAAAGAGTAACAAACATCCATAAATCCATCCATTCTCACAATCTTCTTTATAATGGTGGGATAGGTTCTTTATAATGGTCTTTTTTTAATATTAATAATCATCATTGATAATAATCGAATATTTATATGTATATAAAAAAAAGTTGTCGTCGTTTTTATGATAAATACCGAGCCCAGTTGGTTATTTGCCTGAACTCTGCTTCAGGCTAGAGAGTGCATAAACAAGTAGGTACCTACTTCATGCTATAAATAAACAATTTTCTGGCTTGGTTTAAAAAACAAAACCAGAAAATCGTTAATTTTATTAATAAATAATATATTTTTTGACAGGGGTCTATTTCGCTGTCGCAGGTGAAAGATGATTTAAAGATAAAGAGTCGAACGTTTTTTAAAAACAAACGGTTCGATAGTAAACCAAAGAAGTTTAAGTAGATGAACCATTACCTTCAGAGCCACCGTGACCACGTGTCATTTCTTAAGTATTGGATTGTTTGTATTCAATTCCTTATATCTACATAAAGATCTCATGCATTAAATTTTAATAAATATGTACAGATGTGTTTGATTACCCTATTGAACTATACCTCGGAACTAACCTATCGTAATAATAGATCACTCATCATTCTAGCTTCATCCATAACGAAGTTACAGGGGGTCAAAAATGTCCTGAATGACTTCGATACAGGCAGTGCCTAGAGCCTAGCCTAGGTGTCAGTGCTTACCTGCATAAATTGGTGGGGAGGCTCTTGTCGAATTGCCTGCTCATGTAAAACCGAGCCATTCCTGTTTTAATCCCGGTCTCGTTCCTATTTTAATATAATAATTCTTTTCGAAGTTGGACTTGTGGAGTGCCGAGTGTTTATTAGTACTTTGCCACGCAGTGCAAACTACAATCACATGCATAAAAAACCGAGTTTGCCTAAAATGTAAAATCGGTACACCTAAACGACAGGCTGGAATTTAATGTAATGTAGGTTATGTACATTTTAATTAAACGTTCGACTGCGCAAACTAAGCGTGTATGGGGCCGTGGTCCGCGCTGCCTGAATCCACGCGAGAGCCGCCGCGCCGCCGCTGCTCTACGCAAGTACATTCGTTTCGCTACTGTATGGATTTTAATACTGTGACGGTCCGGCCCACTCTCTCTCACAGACAGGACCCAGTACCTGTGCAAGGAAGTTTTTTTATTTATTTTTATTTATTTATTTATTTCTCTTTTCACAAAGGTTCACATAAACAACATAGAGACAAGAAATCATAGCGTTTTGACAAAAAACATAAAATATGACCCTTTGTGAGAGACTGGCGTCCTTACTAGGATACCCTGTGTGACAGATCACCAGGCTCTCACCCCGAAATTAATCTAATAACATTACAATGGGTAATTTTCACACTAGACAAATTATTTATTGATGAAAAAAAAATTAGACATTTAAATTAATCAACCAAAAAAGAAAAATAAATTTGAATTATAAAAAAACAAATTTAGTGTAATGTTGTGTGTAGTGTGCAGGTGAAGTGATAGTTTGATGTGAAGATTGTAGGCTGATTATTAAAAATGTTAATGTTGTTTTTTTTTTCCGGTACACATCCATCACACACGCACATTTCGGAATTTTCGAACGGAAAAACTACTTACGTGTATGATGGATGTGATGATCCTTGATTTTGTATGAATTTGCTGCGTTCGGACATTTCCGAATCGATATTTCGAAACGGGATTCTAAAACAGAATTCCGACTGTATGTCGCCGGCATAACACAAACTATTACTGGGACGCGCTTACATTTCCTACGGGTGTACGCCGGCAGCGGTGTCTTTTGGCGGCTTCTTTCAACAGGCGGCACGAGGCACGCGGCGATCTTTAAACGCGACGGTCATTGAGCGAAAGAATTTTTCGGGCGGCGGGGAGGGAGGCGCGCGGGCACGCGGATTGGCCACCTGTAACAAAAATAGGCAGGTAGGTTAGTAAGTAGATGCCACAGGCAACTGAAGGAACACGGGTGGGTTTTAGTCAGTAAAAGTCTGACGCGCCCTCCCGCTTCGCCCAGAGTGGGAGAAGTCATTTGATGATTTCCCACCCAAAAAAGGGGTGTACCTATTATGCGTTCGTATTGTCGAATTTATTATGAAGCTAAGTTCAACCGCAATCATATAAGTATATAATTTTACCTAGTTACTAAAAAATCAATCATTACTTAGGTACTATGTGGCAAGAAAGCTGGCTTTGGGGCTTCAATTAGAAACGCAAAGGGGGCAAAGGGGCTTCAATTAGAAACGTTTCCACATTTTGAGCTGTGAAAACTTTCGATTTCTTAGCACGATGTCTTTCCGATTTCCTTTTTAACCGACTTCAAAAAAAGAAGCTTATCAATTCGACACGTAGGTAATATTATTGGAACTGTAATATAATGACATATGATAATCTAATAGGGCTTCCAATCAAATATACAAAATTTTATAGGTGTATGTATGTTTGTCCACGCATTTCTCCGAAACTGGTTATCAGATTGTTATTGTTTTTTTTATTGGCTTACATTTATTTCAACTTAGGGAACAATGCAAGTTTCATCAAAATCGTTTCAGTAGTTTTCAAGAGATGGACTAATATGTGTAAGTGTGCCGGCCTTTTTTTATTGTGGATGGGAAGGCGAAAGATATCCTCCTTTAGATCCTATTCAAATAACTTCTCCCACCCTGGGCGGAACGGGAGGGTGTGTCAGACTTTTACTGACTAAAGCCCGCTCGTGTTCCTTCAGTTGCCTGTGCCGGGGCCATGGTAACTCTTTCGAACATCCCGCAAAAGTGTGCCGGCCTGGCTTATTGATACGAGCTATGGGTGTGGTGTCAAAGGAGAAACATCTCAAAACCTTAGTCAAATCCTAGTGCACTATTAACAAAAAAACTATTAACTACTTATTATAAAAAAATATTCCAGTTATACTTAAAACTAAAAATCACGAAATAAAAAAGTAATTAAAAAAAAATCGACTTAAAAAATAAATTAACTCAAAATTATGAAATAACTAATTTCGGAAGTAAGTGGCAAAAAACTAAAATACAGATCCCAAGACACCGACTTCCGAAATCAAAGTTTAATGTCTTTACTTGTAAAGTAGGTACTTGTAACCTTTACTTGTGAGGTAGGTACTTGTCAAGACCAGAGTACATTGAATACAAGACAAATCCAACGAGACCAAACACAATGGCGCTATTTTGTTTGGTTGAGGAGTTCCTATTTCCACCTTCCGCCTCCATCATTAGTACCTCGACGTGACCCAGGGCTATAGTAGTTGTCAAGACAAAACTAATGGGTTCAAACACAACGGGAGTATCTTATTTAGTTGAGGAGTTCCTATGGCCACCTTCGGGCTGTCATGGTACCAGATTATTGCGTTGTCACCGAAGCTACATAGGTTACTCACAACAAAAAAAAAAAAATCACTACAAAGTGAAAAATAACGTTAATTTCGGAAGTCTGTGTCTTTGGATCTGTTTTTTATTTTTTTGCCACCGACTTCCGAAATTAAAGTTATTTTTCACTTTGTAATGTTTCTTTTTGGAAGTCTGTTGTTTTTTGTAGGTTTTAAACACCATCAAGTTTCAGTGTACGAAAGAGTTTATCATCGGCAGACATTATCACAACGTGTATTTAATTTACCTTTGTAAAACCACGTAATTTATTATATTCCTCTCGCAAAACGGAATATACGTCCATTAAAACAGTAGTTGCGCACAATCCTCTCAAATTCTATTGTTGGTTTGTAAATTAGCACCACTAGACTAGGGTTCATTACATATGTATGAACAAATATTCCGCTATGACCGACCGGAGACTGCACTAAATTGGCCGAAGCCATATCGACCGGCTCCTGCACCGCGGCCACTAACAACGAAGGTAGAATTTATTCCACTTTATTACGTTAATATCGGTGTATATTATATGCCCTAGTTTCTCATTACGACAGTGATTTCGTTTAAGTGACAGCAGAATATGAGGCAAATCCCAATTACGTCAGTCCTAACGAAGCCGTGTTGTTTCTGGCCCCGACTATTTTAAATGGATGAGGAATATCCACTGTTACACAGATTACATAACACTGGAACAGGTAACCTGATTTCAGTTTCGGATGTCTGACCGCGTTCGCGAATCTTGGCATGTATGGATGACGGAATTACAGTGCTCACTGCTAGGAAATGTGCGCTCGATTAGTTCCGTAAGGAGAAGCTCTGGCTTTGTCACTTATATCTCGCTGTTGAACTAGAAGAGCGTAGTTGTGTTTAGTACACATCGTCTTGGATGTATCATAGCATGTAAGCTATGATGTTATCTATACATCTATCCATATCCACACTAATATTATAAATTCGAAAGTAACTCTGTCTGTCTATATGTTACCTTTTCACGCCTAAACTACTGAACGGATGTCGATAAAATTTGGCAAGGCGATAGATAGCATCTGGGGAAGGACTTAGGCTACTTTTTGTTTCAAAAATAATCCTGCAGAGACAAGGCGATGAAAGTTTGAATGGAAAAACCAACATTTCTTAAGTTAGAGATATGAACATTCAAATTTATGCTTTTGGTAGAAAATAAAGAATTATGTAGTTCAGCGTTTTTGAAAAATCATCCCGTAAGGGGATAAAATTGGGGTTGACTTTTAAATTCACAAACAAAATTAAACATTTTGTGTAATTACCTATTTTTAAGAGTTATGGAAATGTACTTAGTCAATGTAATCATTGATCGTATCTTGAGGTAACATTTAGTCTTTATTTCATTAAAATCGGTCCACTCGGTCAAAAGTTATTGTCATTAGAGCATGGTCGGCATAATTTTAACTCAAACAAACAAACAAATAGACTAAACAAAGCCCCAATCGCGTCTGTCTGTCTGAAGGCGATAAACTTAAAAACGACGAAACGGATTTTTATACGGTTTTCACCAATGGACGGAGCGATTCATGAGTAAGGTTTAGGTGTATAATTCATTAAGGTTTTGTGTAAATTGGCTGAATATGACGATGATTGTTGAAGATGTCGGAAAAAATCATGCCAACTGGGAGCTTTACTGGCGTGCGCCGCGTTAACCAATAAAGTTATATATATGAAAACAATATATTACAGAATTATTACATTGTTTATCTGGATTTACACATAGGGTACATTTAATCCCGGTAGTACTTTCCCGTAGGATATTTTCCGACATCCACGCGGGCGAAGCCGCAGGTAAAAGTTAGTTGCATATTATAAAGTAAAGTCGGTTTTTGTGTCTGTTTGTGTGACCGCGTTGTTCTACTGAACTACGCAGCGGATTTTGATGCGATTTTCACCATCATTTAGAGATTTATTGCGGAAGGTTTATATGCACATCAATACCTATTAAACATACATAAGTACATAGGTATAGATATAATAAAGAAATTTCGATGTTTTGTTAAGTCTTAAAAACCATGCGAAGTAGGGGCGGCTCGCGTAGGTAATAAATGAGTCATTAATAATGCCTAACTGCACTTATATAACGAAATAAATGAATATGAATGACTAGATCGTGTATGAATGTAAGCTCCATTTGAATAGTCCCAAGTCGTCGCGACAGACCTTACCCATGTTCCTTTTTTGCTGCTAAATTGTATCGCAACAATTTTCCCACCAAAGTTCCGACAGTCGGCAGGAAATGGGCGGATATGGTGGTGGGAGATGGGCTATTGACTTTTCTCGTTATCGCTACACGTGGCTTCAAGCAGCCGCTCTAATAAACTTCTTGAGGGATCCCCCATACTTACCCCACACTCACCGTGATAAGGAAAATGCTAAGGAGTTGATGTGTGTGCAGTATACCCACGTATTTACGTGTAAAGTATGATATACGGTGAACAGATAATTTATTTTAATATAATCATATTAAAATAAATTATCTGTTCACTATATACCACCATAGAGAAAATTCCTTAAAGGACCACACAGTATACCTAACAACCCACAACTTTTAAATGATAAATGATTTTATTTCTGTAAGTAGGTTTGTACAAACACTTTTACACGTCAAACATATTTTTTTAAACTAGATGAGGCCGGCGTGTCCTATCTGACTACTCTGAGAAGAAAGGCCGAAACAAACTCAGAGGTCACAGTCTCTTTTAAAGTCCAGATATAATCTTGGTCAGATCATGTGAATACCATGTAGATTGGTGTCTGAAATGGTTTGGAAATGGTCTTTTGAGGAAACCTTTGTTAGCTTTAAATGAGGTCAAATTATATGAAATATCACAGTTATCACATACCTACACGTTGTCTACTCTCTTTATCTACTTTCATTTCTATCGCAGGTATGCTGGAAGAGATTTCTTTAGAAATAAGCATCACCTTTGTACGTATTTTTCTATTCCTTTCTTCTTGTCTGCTTATATGTGCTTTTATGTGTTGTGTGTGTGCTTACGTGTGCTTGTGTGTGTGTGGGCAAAGTGTTATTGAGTATTTTTATTTGGAATTTCTCAGTAGCAGCCCGGAGTCTGGATTTGTGCCCGGTAGATGGCAATAGGCTCGCCCCCTATTACATGGGACTTAAACATAACTGGTGAAATGTGGGTGTACTGTAGGTGCACCTCTGCCTAACCCTTCAGGAAAAGAGGGCGTGATGTTATGTGATGTTATGTTATGTGTACAAAATTGTTAAACAAATAAATATATTCATAAATGTATACTCAATTCAGAAGTGTAGTAAGTGGTACATACACTGGGCCGCAAAGAAAGCTGCACCCTATAATTGCGTCACACACAGTAGAAATCGGTTTAATTTTGAGAGTTCAACAACATTCATTGCGTTATTTACGTTGTTGAGCAAATATTTTTCGAACATATGAAGCAATGGATTAGCAATATGCTTCTCAATAATTCAGATTGTTATTGATAGTATGTTACGTAATTAGGGTGCGAGTCGGTAACAAAAACTCAATAACTTCCAAAATATTGGAGCTAGGTTTAAGAAACAAAGACTGTAGATAATATAGAAAATTTTATAATACTTAAATCAATGTCATATAAGTTCAAGATTACGAAGTTTATTTTCAATAAAAGTAAGTTAAGTTAAAGTGACCATTTTCTCTAGATTTCGAAAAATGTACTACGGTATCAAATAGCAAATTTATACACATTTTAGTATTTTGTATTGCCACCACGATCTGTTAATATTAATATTTTTCAATGCAAGCTTGGTTCTGGGTTAGCGCTCTGTCTGGGATGCAAATGGAAGCGAACAGTCTACAGAAGACCAGGAGAGCGCTATAACCAAGCTTGCATTGAAGAGAAAGTGCCATACGGCGGAGGCTCCATACACGTGTGGCCTGGAATTTCTTTCGAAAGCCGCTCCGTGCTAGTGGTGATAGAAAATGGCACTGTAACTGCAGAAAAATACTCGAATGAAATCTTAAATGAGTATGTTGGCCCATTTTTAGTAAACATGCGCGAGAACGCCATCTTTATGCAAGATAACGCTCGTCTCCATACAGCTCGGATAGCGTTTGACTACCTTGAAGATGTCGCGATCAGGGCCGGATTAGCCACGTAGCAATTATAGCTAATGCTACAGGACTCGCGCTTTGCGGGGCAACGCGCTTGGACGTACATAAAAGCAAGTCTGGTTACCTATACCACCACCGGTTCCACCGGTAGGTCCATTGGAATATTATGTTCGAATGGTCAGAGAAATATAACCTCTCAGAGGCGGGATGCTATACATTTTTGAGCTCGCTTCGCTCGCTCTTGCATCCTAATTTCTCTTTATTCTTCTGTTTTCCTGTTTATGTCGTATAAAGCAATTCCTATTTATGTATGAATAGGGAATATTATGCAAAGCTGAGACAGCAAATGGTGCCACATGGACACGAAGTAAACAAAGCAAACTGTCAAAGGCGCGCGGCAACATTTTTCGGCGCTTTTCAATATTATTTCATCCTTGTTACTATAATTGTAGGTTAAAATAATGCCAAAAGGTTAAAAACATGCCTATAAGAATTTCAAACATATTTGTTTTTGTGATATAGAACTACTTTACAATAAACTATTAACGTTACATTCAAGTAAATAGCACTAAAAAGACTATTTTTACATTAGGTTAATACTCTGACCTGTAAAATATCCTTAATTCTCATAGTCTTCAGCTCTAAAATGATCAGAACAGAACCTTTAATGTTTTGTGACTGTAAAATGCTTGCAACCTTAGATTATTCTTGCAACGTAGCAATTTACCACTACTAGCGAATTTATTCGTTTTTAGTGAATTAATGAACACCTTGGTTCCTGCATGTACTACCTAACTAATAGCACAGCACTGATCCACTGACTGATGCATTATTACTATCTATTATAGAATATTCCTGAGGAACGAATGTCACTAAAATTATATATCAGTAGATTGTAAACATGGATTTCTCAATAACAATCATCTATTCATAGATATTTTTTTTATAGCCATGGAAGAAAAACCGGCCAAGTGCGTGTCGTGCATCTTTTTGTTAGCTAGTTTTACCACAGACGGACGCCATGTTGTTCTGTTTAGCAAGCGTTGCAGGTGCGCCAGGGAACCTTACTGACAATTTATCCCGCTGATTGTCAGTAAGGTTCCCTATTGTCAAAAGAACATCGAGTAGGTACTTAGGCGGGGTGCTAAAAATTTTCAAGCTTGCTTCGCTCGCTCTCGCATTTTCATTTCCCTTAGGTCTTATCCTAACCTATCCAAGGTGCTAAAATTTTCAAGGCAATTCCCAATTTCTACCATAGTGAGCCTCTTGGTAGAATTTGCTGCAGGCCCCACGCTGGCTTAATCCGGCACTGGTCGCGATCACACGCATGGAGTGGCCAGCACGCAGCCTAGATTTGAACCCCATCGAGCATGCTGGGACGACGTGTACGCCAGAGAAATCCACCTCCAATCACGCTTCGTGAACTGAAAGAAGCGCTGATGGAGGAATGGGAGAATATTCCTCAGATCGGCTCAGAAATCTGGTGGAAATCATGCCAAACCGTATAACAGCTGTATTAACAGCTCGTGGTGGTAAAACAAAATACTAAAAGTGTTAAAATTGTATATTTGATACCGTAGCACGTTATCCGCATTATTTTGGAAAAGAGTGGCCCTCCCTGATGCGCCGCGTGGGGGCAGCACCAACAGCCTTCTGAATACTGTATTGGGACGGGTAGATTGCCCGGTTGTGAGGCACTGGAATGCCGTCCACGGATCCGGAGGGGCCCTGTATAATATTAAATAGCGCAGTGTTGTGAATAATAATAATAAATAAATAATTAAATATTTGATAATTTTAATAACATAGGTATAGGTTAGTATTTTTTACTAGCAAAGTATGGAATGTAGAATGTTTCTGAATTTAAATAATTAATAATAATAATTTTTATTCGAAATCTTGTGAAAATTGACATTTTTACAAAACTTATTTTTATTTAAAACATACTTCATAATCTTGAACTTTTATGCGATTGATTTAAGCATTTTAAAATTGTCTATAATACAGTCTTTATTTCTTAAAACTAGCTCCAATATTTTGAAAGTTATTGAGTTTTTTGTTACCAACCCGCTTTCTTTGCGGCCCAGTGTATTTGAAAATATGTAATAGATAAAACTTTTCGAGTTTGTTTCTGTGGAAATGTTTGCCGCAAGCATTATTTGAACAACTATTTTATTCAGACGAACGAAAAGCTCTCGACTTTTTGCTATACAAAAATATCAGAACCCAGTTCTTATCTATTCCATTGGTAAATTCTGAACGCACAAATACATATGTACTTTAATATTTGATGGATAAATCCTGGCAACGAAGCATGATTACGATATTATAATAAAATATACAGGGGCACTAAAAGGTGTGCTTTCAGGGTATTATTAAACGCAACACTATGAAAAGAGCTGGCTCATGCGAGCCTGTAACACAGTGCCTACATTTCGTGTTCGTTCGTGATGCAAACACATAAAAGTAGTGTGTGGCAGCTGTGTGAGGTAATGGTCCCGAAATAATTTTCTTCGCTGAATACTGAATGCTATCGAAGTTTAAGCGGCACGGTGTTAAATGTTCCGTTATCCGTTGAAAACGTCCAAGAACTTATGTAAAACACTACAGTTTTGTAGCATTTTAAACCGTGACGTATTTTTATACCTTTGCACGGATGAAGGGGTGAAGTGGCTGAGTGTTTATTTATATTTTCGGCCTTATGTGACGTTCAATATAACAGGTGACAGCGTCCAGACAGGGTAGTTTTCTATTACGAAAATAAAATAAACTCTCCGGACGAGGCACATCACATTCATAATTTAGTGGACCAACTGACGTCACGTATTTTTAGTTGACGCTTTAGTGCAGAATGAAACAATGGCAATTTATATATGATTTATCAAATAAGCTTCATGTAGGTAGAAAATGTAGTTCGGTTGTTTAGTTTTCTCTGCACCAACATTAGTTACTAACATTTATTTCATATGAAACTTGAACGTTCCTGAACTTAGCATGTCTGTCTAAATAACTTTATTTTGTTGTTTTCTGACTACATTTTGGAGCTCAAAATTTTCAGCGAACGCGGGTGGAAATTGTTTTCGCATATTTTATTTCTTACTCAAACAAAAAGGCTTTTAGCACGGTAAATATAGAAACACCAAGGAAACTTTTTAATGTTATATGATTTTATTTTTACTGGCGTATTCGCGGGTATGGCGGCGCGGGTGCAATTAAAGATTATACCCGAGTATTTGCATAATATTGGGGCGTGTATAAAGTAGGTACGAGTACGCGGAAGAAAAATATGGAATGGCGCAAAACAATGGCCGGCCATTCCCCAGATTACTAAGGCTTTATAATGAATCGCTGAATTACGGAAACAAAGGCTCGGGGTAAAGATGTTTTTTCACCAACTTTTTGCGAATTTTATTTAATAATTATGTTTATTGTGTCTATTCGGTTTCAATCAAAGAATGTATGTACAAATACCTATTATTTTTTGCTTTGATAGAAAAAGGTTAAAAAGGAAACGTTTCTGAAGAGTGATTTTATTTCAGTCGTTTATTGGTTTAGGCGTTACCAAAAAAGGCTTTGAAGAAAAACAAAATCTAAAAATACAAAACCGCGATTTATTTCGTAACAAAATCTTTGTGGTACGGGACAAACAAAAAGATGAAACGCCGCGCGCCGGTTAGTTTTGCTATACATTTTTTTTTGTCAATCACATGTCTATAAGTAGCTACATTCTGGAGTTAACTCAGGTAACTCATAATTCACTTTACAACCACATCAGTCCACATCAAGCCGTACCCAGGGGTAAAAAGGTCTCGCCCATAATTTGGCAAAAATACTTAGGAGTACTTGAAAATGTTGGACGGCTGTCTTGAGCACGCGTACTAAAACTTTCTAAGAGAAGTCGTCCCAACGAGAAATCTCCTCGGAAGCCGGGGAAGTCGGGTAGATTTATGATGCCAGTTACCGTGACGCAGGTATTTTCACAAAGGAAAACTGACCAATACCTTTACACATTTTTTTCTACAGGGATTTTACTTTTCGAACGTCGGGTATCTTCGAACAATATTGACACCTCTCAGTTGATACGCACTTATGTCGAAACTTGTTTTGTGTATTCAGTAACTTTTGTTAGGAAGTTTGACAGTTTTGTTTGACTTATTTATGTGGGACTAACATTTAAGTAATGGTTAAGTCTGGCATGTACCTACCTGCAGTAGGTAAACTAGGAATATATACAAGGTGTAACATAAATGACGCACAACCTCTTAAGGAGTCATTGTACTCATCATTATCAACAACTTTTACTATGGGACCAAACCTGAAATCGCGAATTAAAAAATCAGCTGTTCCCTACATTTATGTTCACATAGCTCGTCAAAATGTAGGGAACTAGGGAACAGCAGATTTTTTTTTAGCGATTCCAGGTTTGGTCTCATAGTAAAAGTTGTTCATAATTATGAGTACAGTGACCCCTTAAGATTGTGCGTTATTAAATTTACACCTTGTATATTATCGAAGCGTAAATCGAATTATACTTAATCTATAAACATATATATTTTTAGTGTGAGCCTTAGCTAACAATCTATTCTAAGCTTAATAGATGGGGTGAGTGGGTGACCACCCCTAAGTTTCCCGTGTGAAGCACTTAAAAGATTATGGATATATAGGGTAGAAACCCTTACCCTGATAACATCATACAGAAAAACCTGCGTTCTCAGTTACCTTCCAGAAACTCGCACAAGGAAACTCGTATAGGTACATAGAAACCAAAAAGGACGCGGGACTAGCGCCCGCTTTCTGAAACCAAAATCAACATAAACATTAGCTTTCTAATTGCTGTAATTTGTTTACTAAAATCAACAGCCAATTGGATCACTTGACTTGCGTTAAATTTATTACACGTCGATAATTTTCCTTCCAGAAACCAGAGGGGCAATTTCCGTAATTAAAAACGTTCAAAATCACAATCTCATCTCAGTGACAATTTAATGTCAAAAACTTGTCAAAAGTGTAGAGAAATTACAAGTATTTTTGACATATTGAGACTAAGATCAGACTGTGATCGTTCTTAAAATTATGGGAACTGCTAAATCTCTAGGCAACATACACCATAAGTACTATAGTGTGGAATTAAACAGACGAAGATAAAAATGCCATATCAGGAACAAAAGCTGGTTGTTGTAAATACTTTCCTACCAGTGGCGCAGCTACAATTATCATTAGAAAGAAGCCGAAGAAAAAATTGTTCAATTTTCATAAACTCAGAAAAAAAATTACAGGCATTTTTGTAATGCTTTTAATCTTATGATTACTGTATTAAACTGGTATTAAATATATATAATGTGATGTGATACACAGTTACACACACAGGTCTACCATATTATTTGGCAATAGTAGACATTAAGAAGAGTGGTGGTTCCGAAGGGAAGCCGATTGGTGGTACAGCTTCCCTTACATATTCTTTTCATCTACCTTGCTCTATCGCCGACATCGGGTCGGAAATGTACTACCTAGTGTTCTGTAACCATCCATTGAAAAACTCTAATAAACTATTGTGTTTTAGAAAGTTTGGTTCTTTTATGCACTCAATTTTCAATTCCAACGTGTAAAGAATTTAAATTCTTGCACGTAAGTATGCTTCAGCTTTCTGATTGTTTTTTTTTTGCTATTTAAGAAAAGAAAAACAAAATCGTTTCATTTGTAAATCTGAAACAACGAATGTAAATAGGCCACGGATTAAAGGTTCTCGGAACCGTGAAAATCTACAATAGACTAAAAGCTAAGGACTTAATTACAGTAAGTCTATTGGGGTCTAATCTATTTTCCTCGTAAGAGCCCGAATGGAATGTAGCCTACAGCCCGGCAATTTAGAGTTGAACTAGGCAGTTTAACGTTTATATTTTGTTAAGGAATCTTTAAAAATTGCTTTCCTCTCTTTCCTTGTTTTTAAACCAATTTTCTTTTACGGAGTCAGGAAAAGTAATTGAAAAATCTAGAAGAAACCGCGGCGTTGTAGGCTTCACAACTTTTTACACTCGGCTTTTTATTTCCTATCTGTCTTTTGTCAACTTAGTCAGATTCAACTACTACTTGAATCAAGAACAAAAGATAGACATTAAAAATACCATCCGAACCAGAAATTTGCATGAATTTTACACAACAACTTAAAAAACTTTCGAAAAAACTGTCACATGTTTCCAGGTAAAGCAGGAATGCGCAAGCCATATTATTTAATCTTTCGGCAAAATTTTTTTGGTAGCTGTACCTACATGAATTTTTATTGCACAAAATTTGTTTCTGTATACCTCAATATGGCTAAATATGCTTGTAATAAAAGTGGATTTTTGTCAATTGTGAAATGTATGCCGAATCCACGATCACCGGTTTGGAAAAGTAAATTTAAAAAAAGATATATAAAAATATTTTTGCAGAAAAACAACCGACTTCCAAAAAAAAAACACTACAAAGTGAAAAATAACTTTAATTGTTTTTTTGCCACCGACTTCCGAAATTAAAGTTATTTTTCACTTTATAGTGTTTTTTTTTGTAAGTCTGTTCTTTTTTTTGCAAAAAAGTTTTTATTTTTCACTTTTAGGTGTGGCACCTACCCCATACAAAGTCGTATACCACTACTTGAAATGTGAATAACAGTGACAGGAAATTATTATAACATCATTAATATACACTAAATGGCAAAAATACGTATTACTGAAGCTAACTCAAAAACAACTCATCAGAACTTGACTAAATTTATGTGGAACCAATTCGGAAATATATTCTTTCAAATTAAAAATAATTTTTCAAATTGGTTTAGGTATAAATGACGGAGTTCTGAGGTAACAAACATAAACAAATACAACCGAACTGAGAACCTCCTCCTTTTATGAAGTAGGTTAAAAATTAAAAACAGTATTTTAAATTAACATGCATTAAAACAGGCTGATTTTCATTAAAATTCGCAATTATAACCGCTATTTTACCTCTTTTATACGACCTTTAACCCGTATTCTCGGTGGCAGCGGCGCGGGGAGCGAGGCACGAGCGATGCGCTCCAGTCGCGCGGTGCCTGTGCGCTGGGGTTGACGTAGTGTTCTACAACATTTAATTTTTATCAAAAAAGTGACAAAATGAACGTGGAGTACTTCGGCAATTTTTCATAGCTCACCAGTATGGAATAGTCTAACACTCGATAAACAACACTACACCTTTGCGACGCCACGCGAGTCGCAACTGCCCGCTGTCATCGAGAACGGGTCAACGTCGCCGCTCCACTCCCCGCGTCGCAACCGCCGCCGCCCTGCCATTCACTGCCGCCGAGAATACAGCCTAAAAGGTTAATGAAAAGCGTAAATGTTAGAAGAAACAAAAAAGTCAGACCATCAGAAATTCAGGAAACAATGCTGAAACATTTCGTCCCACACTTTAAAAACAATTCGAAGCCATTTCTTAATGAATAAAGTGCTATTACCAATATTGATTGTCAAGAAACTCGTTACTACAAAAGTAATTACGACTTTCTCACTTGTTGATCTAATTTTACTTCTCATTGGGTGGAAGCAATCTATTTGGTCAGTAACTGGTGTTAACAGTTGATCCTTAGAGCTTATACTATCAACAATATCTGAGGAAGTTCCGCAAAGATCGCAGGAGAAAGGCTTAATTACTGTTCTCGATGAAGTTAAATTAAATGTTGAGACCTGTACTGTACAGTGTTATGACTTTAATTAAAGGAGGAATATGAGATTACTAGAGGTTTCCTGTAACTTTGTTTCTGTTGAATCATAAAATGAGGTCTACTTAATAACAAAAGTTGTTATGATTGATTGATTAAAATGAAAACAAGTAGGCCGCGTTCACACCAAACGTATTTTCAGCCGCCGAGAGTACGTTGTTTATATACTGCTTTTCCATAGGTATGTATTCAACTTTTCGCTCAAACAGAACCGAGAGTACACTGTTGTGACTTGAAGAAGTTCACACTGAGCTCACATTGAGCCGGCTTACAATCGGCGGCTGACTCGGCTGACTATACGTCTGATGTAAACGCGGCTTAGGGACTAGAGAGCTGATTTACATATCAACGATTTGAAGATAATCTCAGAAAACAACAACAAAATATGGTTGCTATTTATGACTGTTACATATTTTTCTGCACAAGCAAAGATGTGCTAACATAGGTGTCGTTTGACAAGGAGTCTTGAGTCAGATCCTGACCAGCACCCTAATTGCGTAACACACTATCACGCGGAATCTGAATCAATTTGAAGCAAATTGCTAATCCATTGCTTCATAAGTTCGAAAAATTTGTCTGCTCCACACGTAAATAACGCAATGAAAGTTGTTGAACTGTCAAAATGAAACCGATTCCGATTGATAATGTGTTACGCAACTGCCCCGCAGTTGACCTATTGTTAGAACGAGCTCCTACTGCAACTTCCCTGAAGAGGCACGCATGGAAAGTGAAGCCGGCTTATCCTTTCAGTCTTAAGCTGTTACATAATAGAAACATAGTAAGGAGGCCCGAGGTACTCGAAAGTTGGAATATTGCTTTATCAACTGGATATTAACTAAGTACTTTTTGCTGGACTTTGATGCAGGAATGCTAGCAACTATTATTACCTACCTTTATGTAAGTAGATGGAGAAATAGACAGAAGAAAATGTATTGTTAAGGGTTCAACTGAATAAATTATTATTAGGAGCATAACATAAGTAAGTAAAAAAGTATGAGTAGGTCTACTCAAGATTTTAAGTAAAAGTTATTTATGAACGGACAAATTCAGGGCACTAAAGAAATCAGCCTACAATACTAATCAAATCCGGCAGGGCAAAACTTGGCTAATTCGTGATATGCAGCTATTCGGTGATAGATAATTGTGTTTTATTACCAAGTTACTACTGACTTGATAAATGTACATTTTTCAATCATTATAGTATTTGCCACATTTTTAGATATAAGTTAGCAAAACTTATTTTGTCTACTATATCACAGTAAATTTAAAAAATAGTCTGATCAATGAATCGAATTTTACAAGTAAAAAACAAAACTATCACCGATTACCCAAGTTTTGCCCTACTCCCGAATGGGCTTTGATTTTGTTATGATAAACTTGAATTTTCAGTTGCAGGTGCAATCATGCCAAGGCTAGCTGCTGGCTGTATGCAGAGCGACTGGCGGCTGACCTCCACCGCCCCGGGGAAATCAAGATTTCGTAACATGATGTTATAAGAGCTCATTGCAGGTGAATATCATATAAGATTTCTTAAGACACCCAAGGGAAAATATTAGATTGCTAACCTACGAGAATTAATGAAAACTATTGCTCATTTTATTTCCCAGCTTGCAAATATCAGAATGAAATCTTTTACAAGTATCCGAATGTATTCCAGTCCATTTAACCGTACTCGGTCCAACTTTAACATAGTACGCGCTAGTAGTAAGTACTATATACCTCTCCTGACATAAGTGTTTAAGAACGGGTTCTTTAGAGGCCCCTAAGCGGATGAAAAGACGCAAAATTTGTTATCACGGCCCACGGTGCGGGTCAGACATTCTAAATACTCGTGCAAGAAACGACCAGCAGTTTCCGGCTAGGTCTCGTGAACAACGTTGCGCGATGGTTCGGTTCTCAAATTATATTCTGCACAAATCGAACAATAACTATAAGATACGTAACGCTTGTTTAAATTCGAATACAGTGCCAAGATAATGCTTTATACGTTGGTAAATTAACAATAAATTTGCGTTGGTTGTTAATGGAGGGCAAATATTAGCGCGGCCCGAGCCGATGAGGCTAGTGGGGCGTGCTTCATGCTGGAGCCATGCCAGAGAGATACACGTCTTGTTGCAAGAATACTGCTGTTTGTCTTCATTATGACTCGCTCTTAGGATTAACTTAAGACGTTTATCTCGGCTTCCAAAGCGCAAAACAAAAATTGCGCTGCGACGTCGCGGGCAGTAGTTGGTAGACTAAGTAGTGCACTCGTTCCATTACTTTAGGTTGATGCTTATTTTCCAATTAATTTGTTCAGGATTTAATCAGAAGCCCAATTCCCGTAATTAAAAACGTTCAAAATCGAGTCGTAATCTCATCGCAGCGACAATTTTATTAATGTCAATATTCCCGTACATTTTTTGACAGATTGAGACTGAGATTACAATGCGTCGTTCTTAAAAATACGGGAATTGCCCCTCTGTTTGCTTTTACATACGGTGGCTGGTAATTTGTGACCGATACTTAAACACATCATGACTGCACCTACTAATGGTAACAAACAACTTTTACTATGGAACCAACCCTTTTTTTTTTTTTTTTTGTGGATGGGAAATCATCAAATGACTTCTCCCGCTCTGGGCGGAGCGGGAGGGCGTGTCAGACTTTTACTGACTAAAACCCACCCGTGTTCCTTCTGTTGCCTGTGCCGGGGCCACGGTAACTCTTTCGAACATCCCGCAACCCTAGCTGGCATCGGCCCTAGCGGACCCCGTCAATAGTGCTGACATCTCTTTGAGGCGCGCGTGGAACACGACGCGCCGTTGACTCGGGCTTGGTCCTTACCGGACGGCGAGCTACCCATTGCTCGCCGTCCGCAAGCCCGCGCCTACGGGGGCCGGGAATCGGCTGCCAATTCCCGACGCCCAGGGCGTCTCCTGCGGCGACTAGGGGCGTAAGGGTGCAAAGCTTGCCTCTCCCTCACGCGTCCCGCCTCCTCCTTCACGAGCATTACTGCTTCGCAGAGAGAGGTAATGGCTTCCCATGCACTCTCGCTCCGTACCATGGCCTGGACCAGGGCCGGACGCGAGAGATCGCCGCCGCCGATCGCTTCCGCGAGGACACGGCGGTGCTCCGCCCAAGCCGGGCAGACCTCCACCGTATGCTCCACCGTGTCCTCCGGGCGATCCACACAGTGGTGACACCCGGGCGTTTCCTCCCGCCTTATCCGGAACAGGTACCTCCCGAAGCACCCGTGTCCGGTGAGGACCTGCGTCAGGCGGAAGGTGAGGACGCCGTGGCGCCTCTCTAGCCACTCCTCAAAGAGGGGACTTATCGCCGCAATTGTGGCGTGCCCAGCGCTGGGTTGCGACTATCGCACTCTCCATGCCGCCATGAGATCCTGCCGGAGCTCTGTCCGCCGTGCCGCGATTTCTCGCGGCAACGGAGTTACTCCCCGGCGTCCTGCCTCCTCGCACCACTCCCACATGTGCGCGAGGACTTTTGCCTCCAGATCCCATGGCGGTAATCCGGCAAGGAGGTTCGCCGCCTCCCCGGAGACCGTGCGGTATCCCCGGGCTAACCGGATGGCCATGACCCTCTGGGACGCGTTCAACCGACGGACCGGTCGCCGCCTCACGGTACGCGCCCACACCGGAGCTCCGTAAAGGGCCATGGACCGCACGACCCCCGCGTAGAGCCTCCGGCAGGAGGCGTTTGGACCCCCCAGATTGGGCAGAAGCCGCCCCAAGGCAGCCCCGGCCCGCTCCAGTCTGGGAGCCAAACGTCGGAAATGCTCCACGAAATTCCACCGGCTGTCGAGGACGAGTCCCAGGTACTTCATCGTCGACTCGACACCGATGGGAACCCCTCCTACCGTTATTTGGGAACCCGATGATGGCGCGTTCCGAGGACCATGAAAACACATGGCCTCGGACTTGTGCAAGGCCACCTCGAGTCCCAATTGCCGGATCCTCTCTACGATAGTCGCAACCCCGCGTGCCGCTAATTCGGCCGCCACCTGGTGCGACCTCCCCTGCGCCAGGACCAGCGTGTCGTCAGCGTAGCAAACTACGCTGACACCACCAGGGCGCAGCACCCAGTCGTACCCGATGTCCCACAGATGCGGTCCCAGAACCGATCCCTGCGGGACACCGCACGACATCTCTCGCCGGTTCCACTCTCCCCGGTGACCGGGGTAGATGACGGCCCTGTCCGTCAGATAGGCCTCGACCACGCGACAGAGGTAGGTCGGCACTCGGTGATACCGGAATGCAACTCCAGGGCAGGGTGTTGAAGGCATTGGCGATGTCTAGAGACACCGCCAAGACGACCCCACCCCGGGCCACAGCATCCCCCGTCGTGAGGGCTCGAACGCGCATGATGGCGTCCACCGTAGAGCGCCCCTTGCGGAAACCAAACTGGCTGTCCGCCAAATCCGGCCCCACCCTCACCAGCCGCCCGACGAGGCGGTCTGCAATGACTCTTTCAAAGATCTTGCCCACCTCGTCGAGCAGCACGATGGGCCGGTAAGCGGACGGAGAGTCCGCAGGGCGCCCCGGCTTCTTAATAAGGACCAGTTTCCCTGTCTTCCATTGAAGCGGGAACCGGCCCCTCTCCAAGCATGCGCTTAGGAGCCCCCTTAGTCGAGGCCCGAGAGCCTCCAAGGCCAGGTCCCAGGCTTTTCCAGGTAAGCCGTCGGGTCCTGGAGCGGTATTCCTGGCATTCAGCCTGCGCACCGCCACTCTCAGCTCTACCTCGGTCACCTCCGGAGCATCGTCGTCATCGTCGGCTGCGTGGTCCGCATCCGACACCGCAGGAGGCGGAGCCATGGGCGGGAGAGTATGTTCCCCTCGCGAAGGGAACAGAGCGCTCACCACGTCCTCCACGAGCTGGGGCCGGAGACTCTGCGTCAGCGGGGGAGCCCATGGGCGGAGCTTGTTCCGCATCATTTTATAGGGGCGTCCCCACGGGTGCCTGTTCAGAGCCTCCAGTGACTCCTCACGGGCCAGTCCCTTGGCCCGCAGGATCTCCGCTCGGAGGGCGATCTTCGCCACTCTGTACCCCTCGTACAGCTCCGCCTGAATGGCTTCCGTATCCGGAGGGCGGATACGGAGCCCGCGGTGCCTGGTGTACCGGCGTCGCGCAGCAACGCACGCGTCGCGCAGAGACGTCAACTCCGGCGACCACCAGCACACCTGGCGCCGGGCGCGTCCGGGCCGGACCCGGGGCATTGCCACGTCGCATACTTCGGACATGGCCTCCCGGAACCACCCCGCCTCGTCATTGATGTCAGCAGGCCTGTCCGGTGGTGACACCCAGGCCTGCACGATCGAGGCTTCCAGGAGGAGCTCCCGGTCCAGCTGCTTCAACGCCCACCGCGGACCACTCGGGGCCTGTCGGACCGGCGCGCTCGAGGTCTGGGCGGAGACGTCAAACCGGATGTACCGGTGATCGGAGTAGGTCTCCACCCCCTCCATGACGCGCCAGTCGAGGACACGCGGCGACAGAGCGGGGCTGGCGAACGAAATGTCCACCACTGACTCACCCCGCATCCGCACACACGTGGGGACAGAACCCCGGGTTAGGACGACCAGGCCCGTCTCCAGAGCCCAGTCCTCCACCATCCTGCCCCGTGTGTCCGTATGCCGGGAACCCCAAGCCACATTCTTGGCATTGAAGTCCCCGAGGACGAGCACAGGGAGGGAACGGAATCCGACGACGACGACTCTCAACTCCGCAAGGGAGTTGTGGAACTCGGCGAGAGTTCGGTTCGGGGAGAAGTATACCCCTACCACGACAAACTCCCCGAACCGTGCTGCCACGCAACCCCGTCCCCTATTGACAGCCTCTAGGGACAGGGTACCGGCGGCGGCCGACGAAATTAGGGTCACTGAGCCGCTCAGGTCCTCCACCCAGTCATCCCTGGGCGGGACAAAGTACGGCTCAGCGACCACGGCGATGTTAATCGACCACTGCGCCATGCTCTGGAGCAACAGATCCTGAGCGGAGGCGCAGTGGTTGATGTTCGCCTGGAGGAGGCGTAATGGGGCCATTATTGGCACTCCATATAAGCCCCCTCCCGAACCCCCTGTGAGGGCCCTGCCGCGGTGGTTGCGGCGGCGGCGACAGTGGAGGCGGCAGCGGCGGCGGCGGCAGTGGTGGCGGCTGCGGCGGTGACGATGGTGGCAGAGGGCTTGCTGCCCCTGGGTTTGGCGGGTGGAGCGCAGGCCTTGCTCCCAGCCCGGTGATTGGCCGGTTTGCCAGCTGCCGCACACGCGAAGCAGTGCGGCGCGGCTTTACACGAGTCGGCCTTGTGACCGGGCTGACCACAGCAGAAGCAATGGCCGCTACGGTCCACCTCCGAGGTGCATTTAGCTCCCACGTGGTTGCCCACGTGACAGCGGAAGCACCTCAGAGGTCTGGGTTCCAGCAGTTTCACCTGCGTGGAAACCCAGCCCACCTTGAGCCTTTGGCCCTCCCCGGTTATATTTCGGGCCACCGCCACGGGGCAGCTCACTGTAACAGTTCGCATCCCCGTGAAGTCAGGACGGATGGTGCCTACCCTAACCTGCTCGGCTGAGCACCCTCCAGTCCTAACAACGGCGGCCACCACCTCTCCCTCCGTCACTGAGTCGTCCAAACCCAGTATGCGCATGTTCGCGCACTTGGTGGGTCTGGAAATCAGCTGTTCCAGCCCTACATTTTGACGAGATATGCGAACATTAATGTAGGGCAGCACAGCAGATATTTTTTTCACGATTTCAGGTTTGGTCCCATAGTAAAAGTTGTTAGTTATCATGAGTAGGTACAATCACGTGTTTAAGTATCGGTCACCAATTACCAGTCACCCTATTTGATTTTATTTGTTTATTTGTTTACCTGTTCCGGGGTTGTTTATGTTTTTGACTTAGAATGACTTCATTAATTGAATTCATTATCTTTTATGGGTGTAGGTATCTACAGTTAATTATTTAATTGTTTTATAACGTAAAAGAAGATTTTAGTTAATTTAAAAAGCATACTGTTCAAAATACTATGCTCGTTAGGATAACATTCTATCCCGTTGTTTCTAGGTTTAAGTAAGTAACTGTAGTAACTTTTTGCTGAATTTCAATCTGCAACTCCTCGTCGCAGAAATGGAAGCTTCGCAGTGTCTCCAAGGGCTCTAAATCGTCGACTATTCGGGAGAAAAATGACCGAGCATCCCGGAGCACAGGGCAAAACGCTTTACGAGTGATACGTAAATATTTTTTATTTCGTACACAAGGCTAACTCCGAAAACAAAGTATGAATAAAATTTATGACTGCATAAAATTACTGGTGTACCTTTAACGAACATCAAGCCGTATAAACGTGTAAAATCTGCCGGGCTGACTCGGCCCGCTCATTACGTATTCCGTTTCGGCGAGCGAATATTTCGACAACAAACATTATGGTAATTTGGCCGCATAACGATCTATTTTACACCTGTTTACGTAAACACGCTGCCTAAGCTTCGGAGACGATTTTTCCCTGCTTACACTAGTTCGTTCGTCGCCAAAACGATCGTTTATTTACAAAGGACGCCAAATAAAATGGAACTTGTACTGTCATGAGGGTCTAATGTTTGTAGTTAGTCCCGAGCTTTTTTGTTCTCTGTCAAATGTTTTAGAAAGTCATTATTGAGTAATTATCTACGATAAGGGTCGTTATGACATTTTAATAGGCTTCTAAATGGTTTAAATGGAGATATTCAGGCTTGAAACGTACACGTTTAATTCGTAACTTGTTGCTTGAGACATTAAAGCGTATTAATCTGGCTTACTAAACATTATGCTGGGTTCAGTTGCAGGTCACGTTCAGGAGTTTACAGTCGATTGGCTAAAACTTACGGCAAATGGATTCAATAAGCGTTATCTTGAAATCTTATACGTTATTTCGATTTATTCCACCGTCGTAAAACGTGGGAGTTCTGGCTAAAATTTGTGGCTAACATCGGTTCAGACCAATAACTCACGAGTCTCTTGAGGCGCATTATAACAGGACGCTTGACAAAGTGCTGCACAATACATTGTCATCGTTTTTATTCCAGAAGCGAGTACTATCAACTGTTTTGGTACTGCGAACATTCAAACTATTAATGACAACCAGAGGAGTATCAACATCTAAACTTGCCCGGACAACTGTTCCGAGACTAAAGTTGGTAAATGAATTTAAACTCTAGCATGGCAGATTAAGGTTTAGTTCATGTGGCGCTAGCGAAGTGATCGCGACAATGCTCATGAATACATCAGGACAATCCGGGATGACGCTAAAGTGCATCACATCATTCGACCTTCGGTAGTGTAAATTGTGGGCTCTTGGGGCTTGCATGCAGAAATTGATGTTACAAGCGTCGGGAAGTTGTAAATGTTTGTGTAATGTTACCTGTTGTACCTATTTTTTCTAAGCAATACAATGTTTTTAATTTATTTACAATACTTAGACAATTTGAAAAACTAGTACTTATAATTAATAAAAAAGATAAAAGAAAGATATTTTAATTTTTCGCTATAACTAAGCCTGTCTATCTGCACTGCTCAGGTCACTTTAAAGTCTCCAATTACGTACCCTATAAATATTTACCTAATAGCTCGACTATATTTGTGAAACCACCTGTACATATGTACATTGGTAAAGTTAGTGTTGAGGGATGTACATTTGTAGTATTCTTAGAAGCGTCCCCTCGAGACGCGGTGAACAGCGCTGTATGTAAATGTAGTCTCGTGATTTGTGGCAGAGTGACAGGCTCTCATTGCGCGCCCCGCGGCTCCGTCGCCGACGACACTCCAACACACCCTATTGTTGACTCGCACCCTGTACCAACTTATACCTACACTACATTGCACGTGCGTACAAATATCCGCAGACAATAAACGTCTGCCCGACCAAATCCCCGGCTTTTTTTTACCTCCGACGAAGGAGATTATTCAGGAAGAGCCCTAACTTTATGGCTTCCGAGCTTTAAGTAATCGAAAATTTATAGTGCCTATCCGAAGGCAAATCGCTTACAGGACTAATAAATGGAATAAAATATCCAGACTTCATTTTATTATCATATCTCCTCTAATACCTATAACCGTCAAAGTGTTTGTTTCTGAAATATATTCCGAAGCTCGAAAGATCAACAAAAACAATCGTGAATAATACAAAAGCGTAACTAGCAATGTTAGCGTGTATTGAGTCGTCAGATGTGCCGCTGTCTATTGTTAGACGCAAATCCCAGATTTACATAACACGCCCCGGATCATCGGCTGTGATTGTTTCGATGCCAGTAACAGCCCATGTAATTTGTAGGGATTCCGATGAATAAATGGCTTACATTTATAAAACGTTTCATCTACTTTCCCGGCCAGTACAAATTCGGGTACTACGAACAATTTTTCAATTGAAATTATTGTATTAAACTTAGTTGCTACACAAATGTTTGTACGTAGGCTTGATACAAGAAAGTTTCCGATACAAAGTGTTTTGGATAGTACAAAGTGGAGTGCACACGCTGGGTCTCATTCTAATAATAAATCACCACTTTGTTGGAAAAAAAATGCGTTAATATTTCGCGAGGAATTTTCATTACTGCGAGCCTTGTTGGCTTTCAAATAAATAGGCGTTTTATTGCTTTTCTTCGTCCGGCGATGTTCGATATTGTGTATCGGGTTGAGATTAGACAACACGTATTCGACATACTACCCCTACATTATTCCATTACGTAAACTAAGGCTTCCTTGTATTTTGGTATTCCTTGAACATTTTGTAAATGTTGGTCCACATTTCATTTTATGTTTTGGTATTTTATTCTAGGTACTGTTAAACAAAACAGGCTATATTAAACTTGGTTTGTGTTTTTTGTTTCACATATCGATCACTTCATTGAATCTAACAATACCAAATTAATAGCCCTACATGTCTACATTAATTACCACATTTATTATCATTAAATTTAAGATAAGTATTGAGTAGCAGATTTGGTCCTAGATGCTTTTAATAAACATAATCAAAGTGATTGAAGTTTGTAGGTAGTTTTATGAAAAAATTAACCAAACTGGATATAATTGCGTTTTAAATATATTCATTTTAAAACTTCCTAGAATAAGACTACCTTGGCTACTTTTGAAGAGTCGCGCTTTCATAATTTTCTACTCTGGGGCCGTATTATGAAGTTTTAATGCCATCATGATTCTAGTCCGAAAAAGGGATGGTGTTATCAGTCATGTATTATAGCTAGGTCTCTCTGGCACACTGGAATCATGATGGCATTAGAACGTCATAATATGGCACCAGCGGGGCAATTATGTGATACACTTACAGAAGGAATCGGTTTCATTTCGACAGTTCAACAACATTCATTCCGTTATTTACGTTGTTGAGCAGACAAATTTTTCGAACATATGAAGCAATGGATTAGTAATTTGCTTCGAAATGAATCAAGTTGTGATCGATAGTGTGTTACGCATTTAGGGCGCAGTTCTGTAATTTAATTATCTACACAATAAGATTATACTTTCAAGGATTTCTATTAACTCATTCTTAAGTGAAGGTATCTACCTATATGTTGAAATTAGGCAATAACATCTGCAGTGGTTGCCTTGTTCTTATCATCTGGGTTCCGCCGAAATTGAATTTCAGGACATTTTTGTTTTCTTCTGCAGTTTAAAAAGTTTTGGCGAATCAACCCTAAAAGTATCGAGCTTTCTCTTCCAATTTTAAACATTTGAGTTAGGGATGGCCGGAGAGGCAACGTTGTATTACTAATAGGGTTTCTGTTTTTCACGGTACCCTAAGACGCACTCGTGTGGCGTACAGTGAAAATTGTACACGAGGGAGTGTAAGAAGAGGGGTGAAAATGAGAAATGCAAATAGGTTGTTGAGCTCAGCGCCTCGCGGAATAAGCCTATGAACGCTTGACAAATAGTATTATGTTACGATTGCGCCTCACATGGAGAATAAATAATAATACAATAATAAACTGGCGCTATACATTTTGTTGCCTCGACGAAAGAATTTTAAAAATGAAATATGCCACGTTCACAGTTTGAACACAATATTTCGTCAACATTCAATTTCCTGTTGTATGAAAAGGTTACGTCCTGCTATCGAAAATGTCAGAATAACGAGCGGAAATCGAAATGAACTCAGCTATAGTACCTACCTACTACTATCTATACAAATAAATAAATAAAAGTGAAGTGTCTGTTTGTACACACAACATAACATCACGCCTTATTTCCCCGAAGGGCTAGGCAGAGGTGTACCTATAGTATCTACACCCACATTTCGCCAGTTATGTTTAAGTCCTATGTAATAGGGGGCGAGCCTATTGCCATCAACCGGGCACAATTCTAGACACCGGGTTGCTACTGAGAAATTTCAGATAGAAAAATCCAATAACACTTGGCCCGACCTGGGAATCGAACCCAGGACCTCATGTCTGTTTGTAAATTCAAAATCACAGCTTTTTACTAAATGTATATGAAAGTATACACGGTGAACAAAAACACAGTTTTTTAAATTTTTGTCTGTCTGTTCGTTCTGGTTAATTTCCGAAACAGCTGGACCGATTGTGACGAGACTTTCACTGGCAGATAACTGATGTTAATAGGAGTAGGTAACATAAGCTACTTTTATTTTAGAAAAATAATTAGGGTTCTGCGAAAAAAAATTAAAACCCATGAAATTGTGAACAAAATCCGATTCAAATGGGGAAGTACTTATTGACATCCACGCGGGCGACTCCGCAGGCAACAGCTAGTAGATACTATGGCAATAGATACGAGAAAAAAGA
This sequence comes from Fissipunctia ypsillon, assembly GCA_947568875.1. Lineage (NCBI taxonomy): Eukaryota > Metazoa > Arthropoda > Insecta > Lepidoptera > Noctuidae > Fissipunctia > Fissipunctia ypsillon. The sequence goes on along the minus strand of OX387644.1, from coordinate 18,050,261 downwards.
TGCTGATATATGCGATGTCAATTTACTGTCAAGTAGGATTAGAAATTAGGGGTCTAAGATTTAACAGTTAGAAAAAAATATATTTGCTGTAGTAAAAATATGAAAGGTCAGACTCAAAAGTTCAAATTCAAATTAATTTATTTGCCAGAATGTAGGTTTACAAAGTGTGATCTTAAAACTATACTGACCCCTTTACATTCTACCATTACAATATGGTGTGCAAATATTTAATTGTAGGTGTCCTACACAATTATATTATTTTAATTAAATAAAAAAAAAGACAACAACAACATACATATAAGAGCTCATGCATTAAGATTTTTATGTTGTTTCTTACAAAACCTATTACAAAAGTAAATTTAAAAAAATCTAAAAGCCCGACTGTGGAAAAAGTTATTTTGTCTACAAACAGTTTCATATTAGGGTCTTCACTGTTGAATTTGAGAAGATGCTTCCGACTGCATCAGATTGTTTGGAGACAAAATGGGTCGTCTTGTTTCCATCTTTTCTAAAGTTCACTTTTTACGCATCGTCGGGTTTTTAGATTTTTTTTTTGTGATTGAAAATTTATTGCCACCGAAGTCAAAGGAAAAATACAAACTTGCCTACGAAAAGTTTGCGCAATGGAAAATCGACAGATAGTCAGTCTTTAAAATAAAAAAAAAAAACCTTTTAAGTCTTTTTTTATTTTACACTCTTTAGTTAGGATTATTTTTCTCTCACTATCTAATCGGGCTACTCACTCACTCCAAAAGTTCGGGATTGTTTTTTTATCATTTCTCATTCCAAATTACATTTAAACATATAAATTGTATATTTTATAATCTCCTTTTAAAACCCTTCATTTTGATACACCACTCGGTAGGTTTGGGATTTTTTTCTTTTTGAAAACTTACATTTTGGTGCCAAAAATCCGCCATTTAGAGTTTTTAAATTTTAATATACCTACTCAGTGACACTCAAGATGAATCTAACAACATATCATTCATCAAAATCGGTTCAGCCGTTTAGTAGTTACGAGGGAACATAAGGATGGACATACATATATACATACGTAGATACATACATACAGGGCAAATACATAACCCTCCTTTTTTGGCTTTGCCATAGTCGGGTAATTAGAGAAGTTGACGTCTCAAGTAAATTCAAATTCAACGAAACAGAAACATAACTTAGGTACCTACCTATTAGTTATGTTTCATGAACTTCAGTTTTTCCAAGTCTTGAGTTGTTCTCTCGAAATGAAATGATGACCAATAATATTCAGAGTATAATGCCTTTGTATGAAATAACTGAACAGTTCCCATTGAAATGCATCTCGTTTAAATATGTGCCAATACACGGAGATCCGACCTGCGTCCTGCGGGTCGTTTACAGTAATTTATCAACATGTTTGCTATTGACTTAATCAGTATCACATTGTATGAAAAAGGAAGGGAAAATGTCCTTGATTACTGTCACTATGTCCTTAACCATATTAGGTACTAAGTTTAGCTTTTCGGTGTTTTTCCTTGTCTCTGAAGTGTAACTCATGTGTAAAATAAAGCGTGTAAATACAGTTTACTTCTAATAACATAACATAACATCACGCCTTGTTTCCCCGAAGGGTTAGGTAGAGGTGTACCTATAGTACACCCACATTCCGCCAGTTATGTTAAGTCCCATGTAATAAATTAATAAAAAATATACTTTTTAGAATGTAAACTTTCTAACCTGAAATAATTCGCATGAAAAGGTCGCGGTCTGTCCTTACGTAACATTTTCAGATGATTTATCAAATTTTAAATGACGAATTTATGTCAGTGTATCTTTTTTCAGTAACCTCCATTTGTAATAAGATTAGAAATTTAACTAAACTTTTTTACAGTCCGTTCAACCGATTTTAACTTCTATTGCGTTGGTGGCATGACAAATGGCAACTGCAGTAAATAGTTGGTAATGAAACCACGTTTTTGCTTTTAATGCCATCCTTAGGGCTACGGAATTGAATTCAAAACGGAACGGAACGGTTGAACGGACTGTAAAAAGGATTGTTTTTTCTAATCTTAATTCAAATGGAGTATAGACCAGCTTGAAAACTAAGTACTCCATTTACAGAACTTTATATTTTACTAGATGACCGGACAGATGTTGTCCTGTTTCCTAGAAATCGATGGCAGCGTTATCTACCGGGTCCAATTGGACGTAGTTACACGAAAAGGATCCAATCCACACATGACTTTGTGTGGATTGGATCCTTTTCGTGTAACTACGTCCAATTGTGAATCTAAACCATCAAGGGACCCACTCAAACCGATAGAAAAAAAAATCTCAAACCGATAGAAAAAAAAATCAAAATCGATCCAGCCGCTTAGGAGGATTTCAGTGACATACACACGTACAGACGAATTATAAGATGTCACCGTAAAATCTTACAGTAATATCTTTATACATATAATATAGATCGATACAGATAGATTATAAACTGTCGAAAAATTGTGAATTGGGTGAAATAGGTTAGGTTAGGTTAGAATTGTGAATAACCGCGCATGAGCCGAGTGAACGCTACATCCGAGTTGCTCGCAGCTAGGCAGGCTATTTAGTATTAGCGCAAGGTGCGTCACGTCGCAAGCAAGTTTGATACCAATTCACAATTAGTCGGTTTCCCATAGATAGATTATAAACCATCGAAAAATAATGCGTTAAATTGTAAATGGTTTTTTGCAGTTCACAATTTTCGATAAATAATAGGTACCGATAGAGTATAAACTAAAGAAGTTCATAATTATACGATGACATATATAAAGCCAAGCCAAGATAAGATATACCTACTTGCTACTACGTTTTATACGACGACCGGATTCATATTATTTCGTCCTCCTTTAACAACTGTATAACATCCGCCCAGGAAACGATCTTTACTATTTTTTATCCGCTTTACGATATTCAATAGCGATACACGGATGTCACAATTTGGGTCCAAAGATGGCGGGTCTATACCTTCTAACTTAATGATGCCCATATAAGTAATACCCGTGCGAAGATACGATTTTGCGATACTGATTTTATGGACAGCAATCAAGGAAAAAATATAGAATATTGATCTGAAAAAGAAAGCAGTTGTTTATTGTAAAACTTGACTTATGTTTGCAATATTATTATAAGTTTATCTTCAATATGTCTTGGAATTAACGCACACGACCAAACACCCCAATTAGAATATTATGTTGTAATCATAATACTTACACAACATTTTTACTATTATGTATAAAACGTTGTTTATTTATAAAATTGAATAAACTGATTGTGGTCACATTACAAATCTACGCACGCACACAGTCGCACACGTATGGGTCTAGCGTGGTAGGTACCATGGGAGAAACGAACATCTATATACCGTAAGGACTATTCTTGCTTACAGCGCTCGGCCAGTTTAGTAACGCTTGCTAACAGATGTGGCCATCGTGTGCACGGGATTTTGTTTTCAAGTTGGTCAGATGTAAGTTTCCTCGATAGTACTTTGTCCACTTTGTTTTGACTGTACAGCGGAAGGTACTGACTGTAATTTACGTACTTTTAATTATGTTTTGGATCTGAACAAAGTACTTTCATAATGTGCATTAAATCAGTTACACATTGTTTATCCATTTTGCATTGAAAAATTCAAAGTCATCCGAGTGGGGCGGACGCAACGTCCTTGTTAGCTAGCGATCAGGATCATATTTCAGCACAAAACAAAGAGATCAAACCCTCTCTTGTTCCTTGAGTTAACAAAGCTTCAATGACCCTTTGCTGTCGGCACCTTCTTTGTCATCCCGGAGCCCTTGTCGTTAATGTCGAAAAAGATTAATTTTCAAACAAATTAATGGGAAAACGTCTACTGATGACAGAAATGACATATTGCAGTGTAAGCTCTATTGTTTTGGCTATTATCCGCGGAGCCCGGCGTATTTTCCAATATTGTGTAGTATTTTAATTTTTTATTTTATTTGTTTGAGCTTTGTTTTAATAATTTTTTGTGGTAATATGATAATAGGTGAATATGGGTAAATTGGACATGTTTTTAACTACTACTGTAATTTTAAAGCTTCATAGCAATGTATCTTCGATGTATATCTCCATAAGTACTCGTAGAATAGTGTATTACAAGTGACACGTCGCTTATGATCTAGTGCAGGTACATGTGAGCTAATTAGGTGAATTAACTCCACATGCCTGATACAGCTTTTAACTGAACACCGCCGCCGACCACTATATTAAGAGTAGGTATTCTATTAACTAATGATGCTATCACTAAGTTGAAATCATGACAAAAAGCCAGTCTGAACAAAAACTGCCCAAGTTTGCCATAATAATTAGGTCTACTCTTCCACGCGTGTTACCTGTCAAAACTTTAGAGAATTTTGGGTCTGGAAAATTGATTTGTTTCGTAATTGTTCTATTCTGGTTTTAACCTAGGAATAAAGTAGTTATATTTGTTATATACGTAGTTAAGTAATACCATAATTTCTTGCTTGAGCATTCGCACAAAGCGCTAAGCGGCGCTGCAGCGCTGTGGTCTGTGGTAGTGTTGTGTCGAATAGTCTACCGACGTCATCGAGTCCGCAAGTTTTGGAACACACTAGTTTATACAGGGTTATTTTAAATTGGCTAGCTAAACTCCGCAGATGCGATGGTTATCGCTTGACACGATAAAATAAAAAATAAAACGATTTGATGTTTATTTTTTGGAGGTCAGCGATCGCTGTTAGTGTTGTTACTTGAAGTATGAGTAGAGAAACACTTTTTATCCTGTCTAGATATCACGTCAATGAAGTTTACATAAAAAAAAAACAGATTTTTTAAACCGATAGGTATTCAAATGACTACAATAACTGCGGTCCATGACCAAAAAAAGATATCATCAACTTAATACATTTTTTCTTTTATCGTGTTTAGATATTGATACCCATCGCGTCTGCGGATTTTAGCTATCCAATTTAAAATAACCCTGTATAATATGGTTCAACCGCACACTAACTCGCCCTCTAGGTTAAGACATCGTAAAATCACGCCCGTATTCCTCGAAGGGGTTGGCAGAGGCGTATAGTAGGTACACCCACATTTGACTAAGTCATGTTAAATCTCCCATGAATAGGGAAAGTTCATTCTATTTCGTTCGGTTGGTTCGGATCCGACCGAACCTCTTTTTGACGTTTGTTTAACGAACTTCATTTTGACGTTTGGTTGGATCGGAATCGGCCGAACGAAATAGAAAAAGTGTAGTAGAAAACTTCCGAACATTCGGCCGATACTTCGGATTTACGCTTCGGAGTAGGCTTCCTGGGTACAAAACCAGGTATCGAGCTGCAACCAACTGAAGATTTCATAGGGGAAAAACTTAACTGTGCCTTCAACAGACGCTGTTCAAATCTAGTTAACCAACGAGACTTTTATTAAGCATAGATAGCCTTATAGGTAAATAGTATTTTTTACCATCCATAGAAAAAAAATTGAAATCATCCATTAAAAATATTCTAGTGGTAAGAGTCACTGATTGCCACTTCGAGAGTGATACCTACATAATATTTTGAAAACGGCCTGAAAGGTAGATCAAGTTAATCTTTGAGTTCGAGAGGTGATTTATGGCAAGGAAGGTAAACACGACGGGCCTTCATTAAAAAAGGATTTGATATTACAAACTGATCTTATAATATCAAATCCTCTGTTCAAAAAAGAGGATACAACGCGTTTATTGGAACTGAGGCATCTCCGGTTGCCTCAGTTCCAATAAACACGCTGTGTCCTCTTTTTATGTTAATAAAAACCAACAAAAACGAGAATACATTTATTACGTAGCACCATTTTAAATGTCTGTGGTTTTCAGAGCGCAAGCTCAATCGTCAGGTAGGTACTTAAGAATCGAGAATCACTAATTTGAGTTACGTGTTTTTTGTTTACTAGTTCAGCACCCTAATTCCGTAACACACTATCAATCAGAATCTGAATCATTTTGAAGCAAATTGCTAATCCATTGCTACTTAGGTTCCAAAAATTCGTCTGCTCAGCAACGTAAATAGCGCAATGAATGTTGTTGAACTGTCAAAATGAAACCAATTCCTACTGTAAGTATGTTACGCAATTGCCCCGCAGATATTATTTATTACTGGATAGGTTTTAGTCACGGTCACGGTCACGGTCATCAGTCACGGTTACTTTCATTCGAAACACCAACAACATTCGTTACTTTAATGAAGTTAATACATCAGCAAAATGTTCCCGCGAACTTATCAATAATTAGCACGGTCGGTGGCCTGGCAGTCGATATCAAACATGAGTGGGTTCACATCACTATCGTGATCGCGGTGGAAGTGATAGCACTCAGGCGCCGGCGCCGCGCCATTTGCAGGCAACCCGCGACGCCGACGCGCTGAACTTAACTGCCAATTAATAGCACCTATTTAGTTCCTAGTAATCTATATCTATACTAATAATGTATTGGATTTAAATTACTTAATGTTAGAAGTAGCGAATGTGACATCATATTGAATGGAGAAAAACTAGAATTTATTAATCAAACGGTTTCCTAGGAATCACGCTAGACGAGAAATTACAATGGGGATCTCATATAACATCTCTTGCGGGGCGGCTAAGCTGGGCCGCTTTTGCTGTTAGAAAGATAATACTTTTTTATTTTTTATTTAAGATAGGTTTACTCTTGACTCTAGTCTAGGTCAGAGATGACAGAGACAAAGTCGACGATGGAGCGAGCTTACCCAGAAGAAGCCTGTTAACTCTCACTTTGAAGAGATCGGGGTTGTATACGTTCGGAAACACAGACGCAGGCAGAGAGTTCCACTCCTTTGCTGTGCGCATCACAAAAGACATTTAGAAACGCTTAGTGCGAATTGGTGGAATAGCAACTAGGTAGGGATGGTAACCTGCAGTGCGTCTAGATGTCCGATGGTAGAAGGGGGCAGGCGGAATGAGGTCGTGGAGTTCTCGAGCACACTCATCAATACAGCGCGATTCGACTATTTTAGCTACTTCCATAACATTATGTCGTATGGCATTTTACTGTGGGGTCGGGCTGCTGACATTGAATCCATCTTTATTTTGCACAAAATGGCTGTCAGAGCCATTCATAATATACGTCGCCGCGAATTTCTCAGGGAACTATTTAAAAATATTAATATTATGGTACGGACGGTACTTTGCCAATTCATTTATGAAAATATTGTGTGTAAGAAAAATCTACATATTTTTAATAAAATAAGTGATAGACATAATGTCTAGAAATAAAAATAAAATAGATCAACCATTTTTCAGATTATTTAAAGTATATACGTTTTATGTGTTTATGTACATATTTTTTATGGGGTTACTGTGTTAAATATTACAAAAAAAAATACCTTGTGATTATAATGCAATTAAATGAAAGAAAATTTAAAACTCCTTTAAAAGTTCACTTTGTAAACAAGCTTATTACGAATTAGAGGATTATATCCAGTAGAAGAATGCTTGGAAACATGCTGGTCCTCCTCCTTAGGACAATCTATAGTCTAGACAATATCATACTGGTTGATAATGTAATTTATTGTATAATTTATTATTTTTATGACATTGATTTTACATTCTGTGATAAATGATTTTATTTCTGTATGTAGGTTTATAAAAACACTTTTACACGTCAAACATTTTTTTTAAACTAGATGAGGCCGGCGTTTCCTATCTGACTACTCTGAGAAGAAACTGATACTGACTTATTACTTGTTAAAATTTTAGGAAAATCGTATAAGTACTTATTTTTACAATGTTTGTAAATATGTGAGCACCTTGTATCTAACACATAATTAATTTATCTGTCTTTGCTTCATTTTTAGTTCTATTTACCTATTGTGGTGTAGTCATTGTATTCTAGGTGCATCGTCTTCATATTATTATTTAACTACCTATATAATTACTGTATACAAATTATTGTAAAACCTTTTAAAAGAGTGATGGTGGAATTTCTTGCCCATTCTTCTCCATACGAAACTACCTTTTGGAGGAGGCGACTAGAATTAAATCTATTTTTTTTGTAAATTTTGACGTTCAAAAGTGCCTTTTAGATAAAAGGCAACTTTAAACAAACAAAAAAACGAACTTTCCAGCTTTATTCAAAGTCAATCGTTTGTTTCAAATAGAGATGCCTATTTGGAACAAACGATTGACTTTGAATAAAGCTGGAAAGTTCGTTTTTTTGTTTGTTTGTATGTTTGAACACGCTAATCTCTGGAACTGCCAGTCAGATTTGAAGACTTCTTTTTGCATTTGATAGCCCAATCTATAGGCTATTTAATGTCACGCTATGACTCTTAGGAGCTGAGCAAAAATAAAAAAAAAGTCCGAAAGAACACTAAGCAAAAACTAAGTAGTAACGCGGGCAGGCGATGCGATGCGAAGGGGTAGGTCGGGGGAACAAGAAATTTCACGCGGACGAAGTCGCGGGCAGAAGCTATGATGATATAAAAATGGAGTTATCGTGAATTCGACAACAGATTAAGATATCCTGAATTAAAAGATGATCAGGCTGACTTAAAATACGGAGAAGGTGAAGCTGGACTCCAATGAAAAAGAGTGGTCCTCAGTACTTCAGTAGCCCCAAATAGAAGTGGAATAGAGAAGCCTTTGCCCCGCAGTGACAGAGGAGAGCCCGCAGTTATAATGAGTTTTTGTTTGCCCCACAGGCAAACACAAACCTAATAATAATCCTTAGAATAAATACATTTATTATTTACTCTATTACGTACATTGTTAAATATTGTCAGAAAAATTGGGTTTTTGTCGTGGGCAAGTGGAAACTAGAAATACTCGACTGTAAGTCGCTACTACACTCGAGTCGGACACTCGTAGAGAATTTAATACGTATGTGACTGAACAATATTTCTGTAGACCACCTAATAAAAAGTAGGATGATGAATGTGCAGCAGTGGCGAATTCATCATATAACACGATACCTACCGGCTTTCTTTCGGAGGTTCGCATTAGTAACTGTACTGCTGTCAGAAAATGGCACAGTCAGTAGTTTCTACTATTGCCAAAAAAAAAAGTTAAAACCGTCTTCGCTTCGGCTTCTCTCTTACAAAAATTGACACCTCGCCGCTGATGTGCAGACTGGGGTACTAATGGAACAGGCGAAAACCAACACTTACCTACGTGCAGGTATGATATCCTACGCTCATCCACCGTACTACATACATATATGTAGGTACATTAACAGGCATTAATAGCAAAATCTTCAGTTACCAATAATTCGATTCTTAAGTGATATTTGACTTCGGTAGTCAAATACGGAACAGGTGGAAGGCATCACTTGGCCAACGTAAACCTAATCATTGAAAACTAACAGTAGGCACTATGCGAGGGAGCATCAAGCCAGCGGCCATTCTCAGTTGAGATATGTTTGACTTGCTACGTTTGTATTCCCTCTCCTATTTGTGATTGAGACTCTCTACGGCGAATAATCTGTCTTCATTTTAAAGGAATATAGGATAGGTATGTTGGCTTTCGTACGCTCCATCTTCTAGGAATATATTTTCTTTGTTCGAAAATTTAATATTGAACTTTTCAATAGTTTGCCGTCGTCGATTCTTGTCAATTCTCTTATGTATCCTGTTTTGTTTGAGTGCAATGTCTGATAGAATATTGTATTTCTCTTGACAATACTGTAAAATTATTGGTTTTACAATTTGATGTAGATACTACCTATGTACATATTTATTGACTTTGCTAATAAATGACTTTTACCTGACGTAGGTATGAGTAAACGAAGCAAAATGAGGATGTAAGGATCGTAGCAGGTGGCATTCTGTAGTTTCTGGCATGCAAAAAGCATGTCAGGAACTACATGGTAAGAAAGCGTGAGTTAATGTAGGTATGTATGGTAATAAAGTTTAACATTCCCCTCTAAACTTTCATGATAGCTACCTGTCTTGATGGCATATCAAACGGCTTAACTGACGCTGCATAGATCGCCGCCACAACAATGACTGAAATGCGCGGTCAAAAGTGGTGAAGTTTCAAGTGGCTCCACAGAAGCGGGGAACATAGTGACGTCACAGGCCGCTAAACATTGCATACAAATCAGCGCAGTGGCCGACTTTCAACGAAACTTTGCGAAATTAACTTTGATCGCGTTTTAATACCCGCGCTTGCGTGGTAAAGTATTAAATCTCAATTTATATCCAAGCCGTCTTTATCCAACTAGTTTATGAATTCGTTTTAAAGTTAACCCATTAAGTAACCGTTGCTCTTACAGAATATTTTTCAAGGAGAGTCAACAATTGTGTCTAATCATAAATGTTATTTTTTAATTCTTTTTGCTACTTATGAGCGTTTACGAAGTACCTACGGCATTTCATACAAACTTTCAAGTCCTTGATTTTAATGAAACTTCATCCGCATTAGCAGGATACATAGGTCCAAAAAGTTAGTTAGGAACATTTTCGAAATGTTTATTTAAAAAAGATAATTGGAAATCTCTCTTTCAATGGAAAATTTAACACATTCAGTGCCCAGCACCCGACTCCCGGGTCCAAAAATAATTTGTTGTTTGTTCGTTGGCGTGTTTTGATTTGCACCCGGTAGGCGGGTGCTGGGTATGGTCACATGTCAACAATAGCTATCTATATGTACGACTCGGGAGCCGGGTTGTGGGCACACGAACGAATTATTGTTGGACCCGGGAGTCGGGTGCTGGCCACTGAATGTGTTAAAATCGGTCGAATTTAGCTGTAACATTATTTTTCAAAAATGTTCTTTACTAACTTTTTAGACCTATGTATCCTGCTTATGGGTATGCAGTTTCATTAAAATCGGTTCATTAATTTCGAACAACAAGGACTTCAAAGTTTGTATGCAATGCCGTACATCGTAAACGCTCTTAAATAATTATTTTGTTACAAGTCTGCTAGTTTATGTACATTTACAGAGAATGAGGGAAACTGTTCCACTGTAATACAGTTTATACTAGTACGGGGAACAGAGTGAATCAGTTCCGTTCTAACAACCATATTATGTACCGATACATAACAAACAAAAATAATTAACCTACCTTTACCTCCTGCTTATTTGTAACTTACTTGAATTGTGCAAGGTGTTGTATTGATTTGTCAAATAAAGATCTTTTATAAAAAAATATTTACTCCTTTAAACTAACTGTAAAAATTACTCAACATAAAATTCGTAGAAAATAGTCGCATTTGAAGTAATACAGATTCAAATGAATGTATTTCATTTTGTAGGTTACCTACTCAGACACGACTCATCCGTTGATCAAGATCCGGAGGTTTCATGTGTATTTCTGGGTTTCCCAAGTAAGGAGAGTGCCGGATGCCAAAACTCGGCGCTGGAATCGACGGCTTGCCCACCATAAACTGCGAACAATAATTACCAAAACGATTATGATACATATTATACAGTCTATCTGAACAAGGGTCTCAGAATCGGGTCCAATTTGTTTTCAGTCAGCTAACCGTTGATGTTTAAGTAGGTAAATAATAAATATGTATATAAAAAAACGATTTGATTCAATCAAATTATACTTAATGAGTTTTTATAGTACCTAGCCGCCTTTGGCAATAACGTTTTATTTATTTCGTCAATTTATAGTTGTAGCGTGTCTCAAAATGTGTCCTTTCAATATCACGGGCTGTCCGGGGTACTCTATACCTACATATAAAATAGTCACAAAGGTCATTATTCAAAATACTCACTACTTCGATTAAAAGAAATTTACGATACATGTAGGTATCGGTAGTCTGGGTATAATTTAAAATATTCAGAATAAAATGTTAAATAAAATAGTCAAGATTAGGGATAGTTTGAATTGGCTTTTAGGCCAAATTAATAAGAGAAAAGACCTGTTTCACAGTGTCCAGACAGGCGCTATTTACCAGATCAGATACTATAATAAATGTAACAACCTTGTTCTTAACAATTATTTTCCAGTGAAACAAATCGTAAATAATACGTGTTTAATTAACACTAGCACTTTCCCAGCGACTTCGTCCGCCCTATGTTCTCCATCCCGTGGAAACTTTGAAAAATCCGGCCTTAATCCATGTCGACATCATAAAGGGAACCTTTGTGCAAAATGTCATCTTTCCTACAAGGGTTTGGGCTGGGGGGCGTTGATGAGTCAGTGAGTGTGTGAGTCAGGCCTATTGATTAGCTTTTGCCCGCAGCTTTGTCCGCGAGCAGGTCGGAAATTAACCCAAGGGAACGCATTGTGCCGCGCTATGAATATAAAACTGCGAAGCGATGCAAATATGCAGTTTTGTGTGGGAACACTAAAAGTATCATGTGTCCTAACCTATGTTATGGTGTATAGTCTGTGTGCCAAATTTCATTCTAATCCGTTCAGCCGATAATGCGTGACAAGATAACAAATGGACAGACAGACCGACACACCGACAGACAGATCGACACAAGACCGATAGACAGACAGACCAACAGACAGACATACAGACCGACAGACAGACCGACAGTCAGATCGACAGACAGACAAACTGACAGACAGATCGATAGACAGGCAGAGTTACTTTCGCATTTACAATATTAGTATGGACTGATGATTCTGACCTTCTGTTCGCAGTAGACGTTGGGCGCAGGAGTATTTTCAGTATTTCGGAGCGGCCTAAATGAAGGCGCGAAAGAGAACGCTGGCTTCGTCTTCTGGACGTACTTGGCATTTGGGTCGTGCGCCCCTGGGCCAGGGGGGTTGAAAGGGGTGAGGAGCAAATGCGGGTTTCTGAAGGTGTAAGCTGGTGATCTTCTGCAAATAATGACAAAAATTGTCAGTAAGGTAAAAGGAGCAGGAAACATTTGGACCTTACATTTCCATTAAATACTTGTTGAATTTACAATTCCGTGGCAAGATAAAGTTAATCTGGCAACTATATTTGGTATTGCAGCTCTTTCTATTAACGCTAAAGATCACAAATAATGTTCCGACGGAATCGCATTATACTACGGCTAAGACCATTGTAACCCGTAGCAACACCAAGTCCTATGATATTCTCGCGATAAAGTCAACATCAAAGGGGTCTACAACGCGGCAGGATTTTATCGCGCACTGGATTTTCAACGCTCTGCTTAGTGCTGCGAGTTAAAAATCCAACAGTGTGTCTTTTCCACGCGTTGGAATGCACTCTGTTGGATTCTCAATGCTCAGCTTAATACTGAGAGTTGAAAATCCAGTGCGCGATAAAATCTCGCCGCGTTATTTTCGCGTCCGTGCGAACGTCAACTAACTGTTCTATTTGATTTTAATTTAAATAAGAAGAATCTCGTGTCACCTCAGTCTTAGCGTCGCGTTTGCGCAGCGCTTACGCTGCGTACAAGTAGTGCGTATACGTTCGACGAACGCCCATAATGGGCCAACGCCAGATGAGAACTTACCCTTAAGTTGGCCATTCACGATCAAATTTGAATGATGTAGAAGAACCATTAGTAAGACTTACTAATAGTTTTACAGCCGAACCCATTATCCGATTTTCCGTAAAAGACAGATCGGTATTGATGGTAGACAGTATAATTTCTATCTGTCCTTATGTCAGGCAGACGTTAAAACCATAGATAGATAGGTTTTTCTATCTCCAGTATGCCAAAACTGGTGATAGATAGGTTACTGGGTTCGGCCGTTAATGGTGAATGTCCTACTTTACTGTAAGACTCATGTATATACTTGCACCGTCTGTGAACTAAGTTCTAAACCAATTTTAAACATGAAGTATCAAGCCGATTTGATCACAGTTGCTTGCTTCGTGTGCTAAGTTGCTTAGTAACAACAACAGATCCATAATTAAGTTGCAATAGTCACAATGCGAGAGCACTAAGAGCATAATACAAGCGTGTCCAGTGCAAGGTTTTAAATCCTCAGATTATCCCGAAAATGGAGCTGAATTTTGTAACAAATTCATTAATAGCAGTAAGACTGGTATTACTAATGAGTAAATTCTCCTAATTAGAGCTGTATGGGTGATGGTTTGGTTTTTTTTAAGCCTCATATTTAAAATCTCTGAAAATTACAATAGTTTACAGGGTGTAAAAAATCCACAACATAGCCTTGAACTAAACTACTACATTCTGTAAATTAAACTAAGTTACATTGAGCAAAATATTATACTTAGGGGTGCATGCAACGGTACAGGGGTTGTAAAGGTAAAGTAGTAAAGTTATATCATTTAAAACTTGTTTTCGTAAAAAAGTAATAAACTTCTTTCACCTTCAATATCTCCGTAACCAGAAGTTTTCCAGGTATAGTCCAATACAAAAAATGATCACAATGACGAGGAGTATACATATACAAGTGACTCACTTCGTTAAGCGTCTTTTTTTACCCGACTGCAGCGAAGTCAAAAAAGGAGAGTTATTGTTTGACCTGTATGTATGTATGTATGTCCGTCCCTATAATCCCTCGTAACTACATAACGGCTGAACCGATTTTGATGATGATATGTCGTTAGATTCGTTCATTCGAGAGGAGGCATCTTCTTAAATTTAACTATATACCTATTGCCTCCGACTGCATGAGATTGTTTGGAGACAAAATAAGTCATCTTGCTTCCTTCTCTTTAAAGTTCACTTTTTACGCAAATAAAAAATAATAAATCCTGACGGTTTTTAAATTTGTATTTTTTTTTAATTGATTTATTTATTTTCCAACTTACATTTACATTACATTTTTATACCCGTTATTACACTTATGTTTATTTTTACTCACTTTTGCGGTATCGGTGGGCAATACATATTAGGTGGCGGGGTCCACATGTCATACGGTTGATACGGAGGCTTGGCAGCAAGTCGCAAGCTGTATGCTGGCGCGCGCTTGACATGTACCCTCAGCAACGGTTCGTGAGTACCAGGCCCGGGCACATTGAGCGTATTGCCTGGGGGAGAATTGTTTGGGGTCATCAACCCTCCCGGGATTTTGTGGCTGCCTGTGGAATATTCATATACCATGAAACATCGTTTATGTTAATACATCTAGTTCTTGAATTAAAACTTTAAAGAACTAGGTAACCATTAATTACAAAAATATTAGAAACTAGCTGTGCCCCGTGACGTCGTTCGCGTGGAAGTCGTAAGATGCACAATATACTAAAATAACAGCCAGATTTTAATAAAACTCCTTCGCCCCCCAATTCGCCGCCCGTGCTATTACTTCGTTTTTGTTCGTTCGTTTTCCTTTCTTTCTGACTTTTTTTTGCTCGGCTCCTAAGGGTCTTAGCGTGATGTTAAATAGCCTATAACCATCCTCGAGAATTGGGCTATCTAATGCAATAAAAAATGATTAAATCCGACTGGTAGTTCCAGAAATTAGCGTTTTAATTTTTTTGTGTGGAACCCTAATTATTTTCTAAAATAAAAGTAACCTAAGTTACTCCCTGTAAGCTATCTGCCAGTGAAAGTCCCGTCAAAAGCGGTCCAGCCGTTTTGATGATTAGCCGGAACAGACAGACAGACAAAAATTTGAAAAAATGTTTTTTTGTTATTAGTACCATAAGTATATACTTTCAAATGCATTCAGTAAAATGCTGTTATTTTGACATTACAAACAGACTCTTCAATTTTATTTATTTGTATTGATGTATACATATAGATAAAATAATGTATTAAGTACCTAATTTTGCATTAATCCCACTAACATTGACCAATGGTGCATTAAGTTTGACAGGTGGGGGAAAATAGGGGTTTAATACTCGACCAAAGGTGTAGGCTGGGGCACGCTTTATTTTAGAAAACCCATTTCCACCTGAAAAAAAAAATTAAATAATGATACTAGAAACATATGTTACTCGTTGTACGCAAAATACGCGCATTGATGTGGAGTTGCAAACACTAGCCCGTATTAACTATGTATATGTTACAGAGGAATATAACAAGTCGTTTAGATAATGCGTCAGCAACAAACGTTGGTGAAGACTAAAATTTTTAAAACTACAACTAAACACATTTATTTATTTTACTATTTATGTACACACAATAAAACATTATACAGTTAAGACATTATGAGCATTGAGTACAAAGGTACTGCTTATTTCTTAAGAAATTTCTTCCAGCAGACCTGCGAAAGGAGAAATTAAAAAAAGAAATGTAGACAATAGTGTGTGTGTGTGTGTGTGAGAACAAGAGAAGAATATGATTTATGATGTCTTAAACTAAAATATTAAATATACCTACACATATACTATAAAGCATAAATTAACAAATACTTAAATTAATAAATATGCTCAAATATACTCATGATAACAAATAACTTTTAGTATGGGACCAAACCTGAAATCATAAAAAAAAATCAGCTATTCCCTACATTTACGAGTATGTTCGCATAACTCGTTAGAATGTAAGGACCAGCAGATTTTTTTCGCGATTTCATGTTTGGTCCCATACTAAAAATTGTTTGTTATCATGAGTACAATCATGTGTTTAAGTATCGGTCACTAATTGCCAGTCATCCTATATATAAATTATCACAGTTGAGAGTTATGTACTAAGAGCTCCGAAAACACCTTTATTATTTAATCCTTTAAATAGCAATTGGTGTTACTGGTTTCAGGGTCTCTGCTGCTTTGAAATTAGAATACCTAGAGCACATTGTAGGTAATAAGACCAAAATGAAAGACCAGCATGGAACCAAAGGGAGGAGGCACCTATTGCCGCGTAGAATATGACTGTCCGACCGTCCAGGTGGTGACGTTTTAATGCCATCATGATTCCAGTGCAAGAGAGAGATGGAGCTATAAATGACCGCTTGCATCACCCCTTTTTCGGTGTGGAATCATAATGACATATATAGAATATATACTTCATAATACGGGGTGGTGGTGTTTTCATATATGTACACAACCACAGCAAAGTCGATGAAGTATACGCCGGAGACATCAACTATCTATGGATATGCCTCGATAGGAGCTGTCTACAATCCAGGAAACAATAACACAAGAGAGTTTCTTGAAGTATATTCATCGCAACTAATTAAGAAATCCCGATCGATTGATTTCGGCGATTTTAACATCGACCTCCTGACTAAAAATTCGAAGACTAAATACTACCGAGATGCTATAAAAGAGTCTGGATACGGTTTTCTTAACTTTTACGGTTTTCTTATCCATGAAGACTATAGCACGCATGAGACTGCTTACACAAAAACCATTCTTGATCACATATGACCTTAAGGACAAAAGCTTTCATATGGTCATTATTGACTCGCCTATTTCTGAAAATATAAAAAAATATCAGAGACTACCAAAGAAACGTATAAAATACGAAGCGATAGACTACACGAAAGCATCGCACTCGCAGAATACTCGTCAATTGACAACACTTACGAGAACTCTGAGAAGTATCTAAAGTGTGGCATTCATAGTAGCACAACGGTCAAAACAAAAATCTTAAACCCACCGCGCCAAGGTTGGATATGTAGACAAGTAACAAACAAAATTATGAGAAGAAATGAAATCTGGCATCGATTGAAATAAGAGCCAAGAATGAAGATCTGATGGAAAGTTTTAAAATTGAAAGAAATATTACAGCTGAAACAATTAGTAACACTAAGAAGAAGTTCTACAATGAGGCATTTATGAAGCATACTGCAGACCCTAAAAAGATGTGCAATTTAATGAATACATTGTCTAATAATAAAATCAAGTCACAATGCACTCCACCTAAACTTCTTACTGACCTTTAACCAATGGCAACGAGGTTTGTGAAACATTCAACCGCTTCTTCACAAAACTGTAACAACCAGATTCCAGATTCTCAACCATATAACAGAGAACTCATAAGCTTCCCACCATGCTAAGCAAGCGAAGTATCCAAAATAATCAAGATCTTGATCGGAACTGCGGTGCCGGTATAACTACCAAAGTCGTCAAGTGTGTAAGTGACTTATCCATATTGCCAGTGGAACCTTTCCAGATCAATTAAAGTTAGCCAAAGTTACCCCAATCCACAAATCTGGTGTCAAAACGGATCCCAATGAGTATAGAGCAATCTCAATTCTTCCGATTATCTCTAAAATATTTGAAAGGTTCCTTCATACTCGCTTGGATGAACACCTCACCTCAATAAATTTCCTCTTTGAAAGGCAATATGGGTTTCGAACACATTCTAACACCCTATAGCTACTACAGATCTAATTACGAAAATACAAATGAACATTGATCAAAAAAACATGGCGCTAGGCTTATTCATCGACCTTAAAAAGGCTTTTGATACAGTTAGCCACCCTACAAAAGCTAAAAGACATAGGCGTATCAAGTGTAGCTTATAAAATGTTCGAATCATATTTGAATAAAAGGCTTCAGGTGGTTAAAGTCGGAGGATACCAAAGTAAACCGCACAACGACACACACAACACGCACAACACAACACGTTTGGTGTTCCCCAAGGATCACTGTTAGGTCCAATATTTTTCTTAATATACATAAACTCCATCCTTAAGGTTCCAATACACGGGCAAATTTCGCTATGTGCGGACGATACAGATAGTGTAATTCACGAAGACGCGCCCCACCAATTTTTGGTTGAGGGGATCGCGGGGTGCGGGGAGTTTGCTCCGAGCTGCAGTCGCGAACCGTCAGCGGTTCGATGCACACGAATACTACACTCTATGCTGCGAAAATCCAGACTCGTCACGAAAGTTGCTCTACTTTATATATTTTTAAAATGTCGAAAAAATCTCAGCGTGTTGTTCTTAAAAGCCAGGTATGTAAAGAAGTTTGTAGTTATTAAAATACATGAAATTAGCTAACGAAAGTAATTTAATTTTAATAAATAGCAAATTTTAGTAATAGTGGATTTAATTTCATCTTTACAAATAAGTAAAACTATGTAATGTTTTTTTTTAATTTTAGGCAAGAGAAATTATTTCTAAAGTTTACGATTTTATGAAAAAAGAAGCAAGTAAAAATTATGCAGAAAAACTCACTGATGCGCGATGGAGAACCGCACAGGCTGTTGGAGTATCTGAAAGCACAGTGACTAGAATTCTACGCGAAAGAAAGGAATATGAAAAAGAGATTTGATGAGGTTATGTGTTATAATGAAGCAAACTACAGTACCTGCTATGGAATCGAATATAACTATGGAGACGGATGCGATAGTTCCTATAGCCCCAAGTGCAGAGAGTACAACAGAGCCGACTACGGAAGCGGATATTGAGTCTGAAAATGAAGCGAGTACGTCGCATTCGAATTTAGTATACAGAAGTGCTTGTATTTTTACATCACCTATGAAGAAGAGAAGGGTAAGACCACGAAAAATTAATTTAGACGAATTTGATATTGGTGTAGTCCGAAGAACTATCCAAAACTATCATATAGAACATCGTCAATTTCCAACATTATCACGACTTAATATTGTTTTGAAAGACCGTATACAATTTGATGGATGTATAACAACCCTAAGAACATTGTTACTTAAACTTGGTTATAAATGGAGAAAAACTGAGAATAACAGGAAGGTGCTAACCGAAAAACATGATATTCAAATGCTAAGATTGAAATATTTAAAACAAGTAAAGTCTTTTCGCAATGCAGGTAGACTTATAGTCTACACAGATGAATCATATATTCAAACCAACCACGTGCAAAAAAAGTCTTGGGCCGAAAAAAGTTGTAAAACAGCAATAAAACAAAACTTAACAAAAGGAGTGCGCATAATTATAGTACATGGCGGAAGTGCAGAGGGTTTCGTACCAAATGCGTTGTTGACATACAGAGCAGAGATCAAATCCGGAGACTACCACGATAACATGAACACAGAAAATTACTTAAAGTGGCTAAAGGAGAAACTTATACCAAATCTCCCAAATGATGCCGTGATAGTCTTGGATAATGCAGCCTATCACAATACTAGTTCGGAAAAAATACCAACATCCAACTCCAACAAATTAGACATGCAAACTTGGCTGAATGCAAAAAATATCTATTTTGAACCAAGCTACAAAAAACCTGAACTTTATGACCTTATATTAAAAAACAAAGAAAACTTCCGCAAGTACAAAGTTGACGAATTATTGAAAGAACATGGATTCACAGTGCTTCGGCTGCCACCTTATCATCCAGATTTAAACCCAATCGAAAACATTTGGGGTATTGTAAAAAACGATGTTGCTAGTCGCAATATCAATCAAAATTACACTTCGATTATGCCCATTTTAAATGAAGCATTTGATCGAGTAAATAAAGATGTCTGGTTCAATACTTGTCAGCACGTGGAAATAATAGAAGACGAATACATGAGACATTGTGATATTGATTTTAGTTTTATTGTAAATGTCGGTGATACATCAGACTCTGAATCAGATATTTCTGAAACGAGTGATTGACGATTTTCATTTCTCAATAAAGTTCAATAAAACTATTTCCGTATTTCATTAATATCTATAATTACCTCCCATTATAAAAATAGTAATATTATCGATATTAACTAATAAACACATAAAATATCCACACCTAAAAATAAAATAAACATAACCCTTTCCTTGCGGTCGGGTAAAAAATATAAAATTGAAGTAGAGCATCTTTCACTTTGACCATGACGCTCTGTCCTGATTAGTCTATTCATTGTAGTGTGCGTGTACACTCATAGGTAATTAGTGTGTACCGACAACACTCAAACATTGACGGAAGCTTGCACACATATACTATAAACGGTTAGGAGGAATAGTGGGGCGCGTCTTCGTGGATTGCACTATCTATACCTGCCTTTTTTATTTTGGTAGTTCTATAGCTCACATTATAAATTTAGTCCAACAAGACCTAAACTCATTGTCCATCTGGTTTCAACAAAATCTTCTAACAGGCCCCGCTCTCGCGGACATTGCGCACACTAAACCTGGTTGCTCATACGATAGACGTACTCTCTTGTTCACTGAGCGAATTCGCAAAAGTTACGTTACACGTTATATGTTATAGCAATGAGTTGATTGTATAAAAATGTATTGTATAGTTTTGTTTTATTAATGTTAATTCGAATTGAATTTATTGTATAATCTGTGAATTGAAATTTATTTATAAGTATCGTTATTATTTTTTCCTACACTATCGCATTGGGTTACTGTAATGATAGCTGTATGTAAGTCTGCAATAAATAAATAAAATAAATAAAAAAAAACAATTAATGCATCCAAGACCAGTTACGTATATTTAAAGACAAAAGAAAGAAAAGAAAATAACACCTCATCCACCTCTTACAAATGAAAACCAAATACTCGAACTCAAACAACACGAGAAATACCTTGGGTTAATACTAGACTGCCACCTAAATTGGAAGGTTCAAATTGACTACATCAGATGACATCTTTATTGGGCTCACTACGAAACATCGTACACTGTCTGCCATATAGTGTACGGCAGACAATATACAACTCTTTATTATTGCCACACATACTGTACCTTATCGAAATCTGGGGCAATGCACCTAGAACAAAACTTTAAAAGACCTACAAATTGCACAGAACAAAATTATTATAATACTTTTTCATTACGACTACCTAACACCTACAATTATTAAAATATACAAAGACACGGAACTCTTGAACGTCAAACAAGTTCATGCTACTGCACCTGCATACTCATTCAAAAAATACTTAATAAAACCATACATACACAAATTTCATTCAACAAAACACACCAATTACATAACCGTAGCAGTCGTAGAAAAGATCACATCGTTCTTCCTCGAGTGCGAACCACTCAAGGTAAAAGATCACTTGTTTATGAAGGAGTGCAAATTTACAATAAATTATCAGATGAGATGAAGGGTGCGAATTCGATCAATATTTTTAAAACCAAATTAAAAAAAATATGTTACTCAAAATATCAATATTAATTAACCATAAAAGATTATTATTGCTACTAACTTAACATAAAACCAATACGAAAAATAATATATTAAATGAAAAACTAAACACTAGCCGCTGTAAATAAAAGTTGCACTACTGATTGATGTATCTGCATTATGACAGCGGGCCCGCACTCTATCTCGAGGCAGGGTAGTTACGCGTAATGGTACAGTGTTAGATTTTTGAGAGTACCCACAAACCTAACTAATTTGTAATACTAATGAAATAATATATAATTAAATACGTCAGATTAATTATAAGTAAATTTAAATTTGTTTTCATGTAAGTGAAATGTAAGTTTCTTTATGAGAATTAAATGTCTTTAACTAGAATACGGTCCCAGGCTAGACTAAAAATCAGCTAGAGAATTAGGAGACAAATAAAACAATCTGGATTGACTGGATTGATTGAAAGGTAATTTGCAAAGACACAATAAATTGTTTATGATATTCAACAAACATTGCAAAGGATTCGACATAAAACTTTAATATCGATAAAGCTTTTGAGCATAATATTATGATTCTTAGTAATGATTTCTTAGCAACATATTCTGTCTCGAAAATTTGACATCAAAGCCAAATAGCAACTGTAATTGATAAGATTTATTGTTAGCAAACTGATTTAGCTTTCTGGTATTACAACTTGGAACCGAGTGGGGCGGATAGCGTTAATGAACTTTACATTAATTGGTTGGTAACTTCTCGACGATGTTCCGCAATTAATATCACGTTTATTATTTGTGAAGGAAGAAAGAGATGGCTGAGATGGTGTCATGGTTTTGAGTTGTACAACAAATTAATTCTACGCTAGGTATTCGTAGCATGGTAGATGCCTCGTAGTTGTGACTAGGCCTCATAATATGTAAAATGTTAACAGTATTTTAAAAATCATGAATATGATGAATCAGAATTTAAATAATCATCGTCATCATATCATTCCTAAATACGTCGGTTGCCATCCCAATGATAACATGAATTAATGGTTTAAAAACGTTGATAATTACTATCTCATCACTCAGCACGCGAATTTTTGATAGCAGTTACTTGTGAGTGTTAGACGGAAGACGCTGCTGCAGTTTTCCTTATTCATCTTTTATCAACACCTATAGTTCGGTACCGAGAACGTCCTTGTCAGAACCCAAACAGATACGAATGCCTTACCGCATATCTGTGGCGGGTCATAATGGGCTGGACCGGGAACGGACATTTCTTTTGCTATGAGGCCGGTCCGAACTGTTGGCTTAGCCGGCACCTGTTTAAGAAGCTTTGATCTACACTCATAATCAAACGGCATCTTTTTCAATTATTATTAATACTAAACTTGGCTAACAAAAGGACTGTATTGGACTGTATACTAATAGTATAATTTATTATTATACTCTTTGAAAATAACGTTGAAATATTGATATAGGATGTCAATGTTCAATATTGTCGTAATTGTATGTCAAAAACATTTGTATTTCTCATCAGCCAGCGATATAGCAGCGAGTATACATACAAAGGAGATCTCAAATCATAGCAACGGATGAACGGAACAAAGCTAGCGATAACATTTGAGGATAAAAACGGCACGAACGCAGGAATCAGGAGGGCAAATAAAAACTCAGTGGAATTTCCACGGTCCAGGAAATTGAGCTGCACCGGATATCGTCGCACCGGAGCGACGTGCGACGGAGGAATGGCTTCCGATCGAGGTGGGCCTCCTTCATTATTCCTTTATTCTCTCACATTTAAATTCTGCAAATAGCATCGCGGATTAAAGATTTTTGATTTCATATTTTTGCTATGGAGTTATTATAAAATTAACTACATCTTTGTCAATAAATCTATTTAGTAATCGTTATTGATTATGCGTAAAAGCGATGTTTAGACCTCACATTCAATCTTACCGAAGCTACCTTAAAATATTCTTTAGGTTGTATTGCCTCCCTATTTTCATGTACATCCAAAGTATTCGAATTCGATAATCTAATTCTATGATAGGTTTCGGTTTGTTTAGCTCGCTCGCGTTTTATATAAAACCATTGTTGTGGAAAATTAGAATGACCCCGTTCGGTTAAAAACATTCAAAGGCTCTTTGACTAGATGGCTACGCAGAAATCGTTCGTAACATTTCTAAGAAGAGTCTTCGGCAAAGAGAATGGTCCCTTTAGAAGAACATAACCGTTTTAATATAAGTAACTTGTTAGCCATCTTTCCTGTGGATGCTTTTAACATAACATCTACCCTATATACCGTGAACAGGTAGGTAGGCAGAAGAGTATATTACACCCTTAGCTTATATTCAGCCTATAATGTTCCTACTGCTAGGACACAGGCCTCCTCTCTCCGATAGTGTGAGAGTGGTGATGAAATTATTTACAAAAAGTAAAGCGCCTGCCTAGGTTCGAACTCACGACCTTGTAAGTCGGTGCCGTTATCACTGGGCCACCACTGTTCGCCATATTACACCCTTATTACGCCTATTTTATTTAAATACCATCAAATAGCTATGTTTACTTATTACTACACTGCTGTTTGTTGTCCCTAAATAAATAAATAAATAGGGGAGAGTTGGGCACAAATCCGGCCTCCGGTCTGCAACCACCCCGGTATCAGTTTGCTGGATCTACATATTGGGCATCGAATCCAGGATCCTACGATAAGGTTTAAATCAACGAGACAGTGATACTAATTTAATTCTGCTACCTGGTTTACTTGAAAAAAATATAGGGGGCTTTTATTAAGCTTACTGTTAATCATCTATCACACATAGGAACCGCCCAAAACAGACACAAGCGTCATAACTTGGCGGTAAATAATCAATGAAACGCAATATACTGTCTCGCGTTCCTTCCATTATTTATTCACGTAGATAATGGAAAATTAAAAACGAAAACGGGCCAATATGGCGGGTCGTGTGGCATTCATTATTCAGGCCATATTGCTGGGACATGCAGATCGCGGGGTTTATAGATCCTGCCATGAAAGTGCTGAACTCTCGGGGTGTGCTGTACTCGGTGATATGGTGTTAAGTATTACAAAGAGTCGGTAAAGAGCTAATAGGTGTCTTGGTTGGATTTCAGGGAATCTATGTAAGTCCAAGCACACTTTGTGCTTTCATACGAACGTTCGTAGAACAAGGTTCTTGAAATACTGTAGGCATAAGAATACCTAGGCTAAATATTAGGTTCATATTGAATACAAGTGTAATAAAAACTAAACAAAAAGTACTTACAGCAAAAAGACAGGCATCAGAATACTCCCCCACGTTTAAAGGTTATTTGTGACTCAACTAGATACAAGCTACATTAGCAGTACTTATAAGTCATCAGAAACACAGTACTTAAAATAAATATTGTGTAATCTAAAAGCACTGAAAACAAATAAACTTGAACGTGACGAATATTTCATTACTTAACTAGAAAATGGTTCTCTTAACAAGCTCTTATATATCATACATTATTTACACGAGTAGAGCTTCCAGAAATTTCTGAAATAACGTAAAGAGCATATTTTAACATACAAAAATATCTAAGGAAAACCTGTTAATGTAATACACATGTATGAGCAAGCATCAAATAGATTTTGTAACAAGAAATTGGACTCTTCACATTACACAGCCAGCTGCGGGAGTAAAGGTAGGCACACACTTATATTCAACTGCTAAATTAATAGCATATTACTTCATTTATTCGGTTCAGTGAAAATTTTCCCTAAAGAGATTTCGGGTAAAATGTCATTTACAACAATGTAAATCTGTTTTCTTTCTACAACTCTCCTGGGGCATGATTTTATTACACACAACATAACATAACATCACACTTTGTTTCCTCGAAGGGTTACGCAGAGATGTATACACCCACATTTCACCAGTTATGTTTTTAAAGTCCCACGTAATAGGGGGCGAGCCTTTTGCCATCTACCGGGCACAAATCTAGACTCCGGGCTGCTACTGAGAGGTTCCAGCTAGAAAAACCCAATAACACTTTGCCCGACCTGGAAATCAAACCTAGATACATAGAATATTCTTTATTGTACACCATAAAAATTACAGATATAAATATAGAAATTTTACACATAGGGTGACACAATGGACGGTCTTATGGCTAAAAGCGATCTTTTACAGACAACCTTTGGATGGATTAATGGAAGAAGGAGAGACAATACTGTAGGTAGTCAGTGGTGCACCGGTTTTATAAACAGATACCTACATAGTATATATAGGGTGACTGGTAATTAGTGACCGATACTTAAACACATGATTGTACTCATGATAACAACAACTTTTACTATGGGACCAAACCAGAAATCGTGAAAAAAATATCCGAAAAAAAAATATCCCTACACTTTGACGAATTATGCGAGCATAAATGTAGGGAGCAACAGATTTTTTTTTCACGATTTCAGGTTTGGTCTCATAGTAAAAGTTGTTTGTTATCATGAGTACAATCATGTGTTTAAGTATCGGTCACTAATTACCAGTCACGCTATATACGAGTATATAAGTAAGTAAGTATATATAAGTAAGTATTTATATACACTATTAAACATGAAACAGTGGCAGGGAGCTTTATGT
This sequence comes from Fissipunctia ypsillon, assembly GCA_947568875.1. Taxonomy (NCBI): domain Eukaryota; kingdom Metazoa; phylum Arthropoda; class Insecta; order Lepidoptera; family Noctuidae; genus Fissipunctia; species Fissipunctia ypsillon. Next base: position 18,023,851 of record OX387644.1, on the reverse strand, counting down.
AATGATGAGATTTAAGGAGAGAGGAAGTGCTTTTTTACGAGAATTTTAAAAGTGGACAAAGATTGAGCACGCCTTATCGACACGGGCAAGGCATTCCATAACCACACTGCTTGAACTGTAAAAGACTTGTTATAAAAACTGGTGGAATGCATCGGCATCTCCAGTCTCAAGTTTCAAGTTTTAGGAACTTGAAACGTTCTTTAAGATAAGAGGGGGTTGTAGGATTGAACAGAATACTGTAGAGCTAGGACCTCATGCTCAGCAGTAGCGCTTGCGACCAATAGAGCAACGAGGCAGATGATTTTATTAATTACTTAAATTAGAAAATTAATAAGAAATGAGACAACAACTTACGTTTCAGTGCCTTCTAACAACTTCTGGCAAAATTCCGCAGGTAGGCAATAGGAATAGTGAGACTTCGCGTTAAAGAATAAAGTTTTGTTCCACGAGTGTGGAGCCGCTCTTGTTAGGGAATCTCGCGCTTCGTTGCCTTCCGCGCAATTTGCGGTTCACTAAACTTTATTACATCTTTTGTTTTAGGTGGAGCGCCCAACTAGTCAGCGCGAGACAGAGTTAGAATACAAAAATTACCTCTCTATACACACACTTATTTGTGGAGTTGTGTGCATTCGAAATTCTTTGTTTAACGTTTCAAGACAATCACAAGAAAAACAATGAGGTACGGCGGAGTTAAAAATCAATAGAAAAGGTCGACTCAATGCCGCTCGGCTTAAGCTCTGTGGAAAAAGTTGCCAGTTGGAATTGACTTTCCCTGTTCAGGGCCCGAAGTTACAGTATGCTTCAGTTGCTCGTAATACGGCTGACCCATTTTGCCACCATTGTTGTAGAGTCGTGTAGTTTTTAATATTCAACAGCGTAATTTATAATTGCCGAGATAATTTTACTTTAAATTTTATTTAAAATAAAATATAAAGTTTGTATGTAGGCCTTATTTTTACGTTAATATTATTTTACGTATCGACGTAGTACCTACATAACATTATTTTTTACAAACTTTATTAATATTAAACATGAATAAGTAAAAGGCGGATTTTTAATAAAATCGCTCATATTATTATTTGTTTGATTTCATTTGAACTAGGTACATAGATTTGGACAACGTGTCTCAAGTATAGTAGGTAACACAATTATATTATGTTCGGAATAAGTAAAGGAAGTACATTCTGTGTCAGTATAATTGATTGCATAAATAGTGTGCGAACGGTCCAAAGCGGAGAAATTCTGGGGTCTTCGCCGCAGGAAACAATCCGTTCTGCTAAATAATTAAATACATCCCAAATTACTTTTCTCTTTCTGTTAGTAAATCATATTTCAAAACCTGGCTTGTATCTTGATATTTTTGTGAGAATGTCTTTCTTAGGACACGTAAACGATGGAAGTTTTTGGGAATGTTACTCACAGATTTATACAATGTCAAGATTAGATTCGGTTGCTAAAATACTGCTTAATTTTATTTGAAATGCTGTATATTTGGACTAATATTTTTGCCTCCTATTTGCTAACGTAACTTTTATCTATCCAAGTACTAACTTCGATGCTTCTTGAAATTTTTAAATCACACGAAAAGCATTTTCTTTTAACATAAATTGTTATTATAAGTACTTATTCTTATTGTTTTGGATTAGTGAACAAAAAATAGCCAATCATTGGGACTGTCGACAGAAGTGAAAACTTAAAACATTAACATGTACACAGGCCGCTGCGCGTCGTCGCCAGTCTGGCGCAACACGTCACATAAGCAATTCGGTGACGCGAACCCGTAAGATTTTCCCCTACCAAAAAGCGCTCAACGCGCTTAAAGAAGTTTTCACTTCAAAAAACGATTCTTAATTCTTGAGCGTATGCAACAATTACAAATGAATTTCGAAATAGCAATTTTAAATATTCGCGACGAGAGCTTTTAAAGGCTCCTGAAAACCGGCGTGACATGGGACGCGACACAAAGGCACCGCGTGTCGCGCGACGAGCGGTGCCTTTGTGTCACGCGCGGTTCGCGCCGGTTTGCAGGAGCCTTTAAGGTTTTCATTACAAAAGCGAGGTTACGTATACCTAACCTCCGATAACAATAACGGAGGTTATTGTATCTAGATTTATCGATGAAATTATCCATTTGCTTGCAAACGTTTGAGTAATAGAGATTAAGAAATTATTTACTCTGACAGGAACCAAATTATTTATAAAGCGACTATAATAATACTGATACGGAATTTTATTACTCTTTCAGTCAACTTCATCAATCTCCTTGAATTTATTCATAAAAGCAAGGCTCCCGGGGTAGGTCGGCGCTGTTCGGTTAAAAGCTTTGTCAGGCATGTGCAGTTAGTTCACCTAATTAGCCCGTATCTAGCCGCGCTAGATCATAAGCCTTTCACGACTACAGTAGCACTAGTAGCTTCAGATATGAGGCTGGTCGCCTTGTCTTACTTTTCTTCTTAATTTAATTAACTTTATGATCTGTGGCTTTGTGTGAATTTTAGAAGTCTTTTCTAAAATTCACACAAAGCCTTTTGTATTCTGTTCTTCTTTTATAGTGTCGGAGCTATGCGAAAATCACTGAATGCCTAGAGCCGCACGTACTCACGTACTTGCATATGGTCTCTTGTGAAAGCAGTGGGACCGTATGTAGGTAAGTACGATTGTTTCACTATCCTCTTAACACTATGTTGCATATTGTACTAGTTTGGTTATTTATGCTACAAGTGCGGAAAGTAGGTGATTTCCGGCGAGTGTATAAATCGACACGATTCAGAAATCATCTTACGCACGTGTATCATACATTTGTTAGATCAAATATGCATCTTTTTAATAAAGTGTGCGAAAATAGAAACCGGCTAATCAGGAGACAGTACCTATAAAAATTTGCTAATTGTTAGAGGTTCCGATACCGGCCTGTTAAAGAAAAGTATTTTATGTATGGGTCCCATCATATTTAACAAAATACCCGATGTAATAAAAAAATGAGACATTTCCACTCTTCAAAAATAAATTGATAGATCTATTAATTAATAAATGTTATTACTCAATTGCCGAATTTTTGACGGATAAGAATTTAAATTGATAATACGACATCTCTGTATTCTTGACTTGTAATAAAACATTTATATTTTTAATTTATCTATATTGACCTCGAACTTGACGAATTTGTAATCCCATTTTGCTAAACTTGACATTTGTATTGTATTGCCTATTTTAAATTATTTTATGAATTTCATGTTGACATGGTAAACTTGTATTGATTTAATTGAATGTGTTAATAATATATTTTGAATGAGTCTTTACTATTATAGCTTAAACTGTTTGCTTGCCTTCGTTAAGGTAAATAATAAATAATAAATTTATTTCACCAAAAGCCATCACAGGTAGTTAGTATACCGCCCGGGTGTCACCACTGTGTGGATCGCCCGGAGGACACGGTGGAGCATACGGTGGAGGTCTGCCCGGCTTGGGCGGAGCACCGCCGTGTCCTCGCGGAAGCGATCGGCGGCGGCGATCTCTCGCGTCCGGCCCTGGTCCAGGCCATGGTACGGAGCGAGAGTACATGGGAAGCCATTACCTCCTTCTGCGAAGCAGTAATGCTCGCGAAGGAGGAGGCGGAACGCGTGAGGGACAGGCAAACTTTGCGCCCTCACGCCCCTAGCCGCCGCAGGAGACGCCCTGGGCGTCGGGAATTGGCAGCCGATTCCCGGCCACCGTATTTATTTATTTATTTGCCAGAAACATGGTAAATTACAGGTGTAACATAAAATGCATGGAGCTGCATGTCTCACCGTTTTAACGGTATGCAAAAGTAATATACATAAAATTACAATTAACACTATTTATATACATTCTTTTAAACATTAGTTACATTACATTAATTTTTAAATTATAAATTATTTTAATTATTATATTATTTTGATATATTGCACATTCTTCTATTTTCACCACGTTATAAAATTAAACAACAATTTAGACATAATACAATACCATTAACTTAAATAACTACTTATGCCTATATTTGGATGCCAGATCAAGAGAATAGAATTTACATGGACATTTTACAAAAAACTCGTGAATTGAATAAAAACATTCCTGCAACAACCAATTCCGTAATGCCGAACAAAACTTTTTGAAGGGTAGTTGGGTAATTGACTTCGGCAAAGCATTGTAGATTAAGGGAGCCATGTAAATACAGCTCTTTCGGAAGAATTGCAACTTAGGAACAGGTATCTCAAAATCCAAATGTGCAGCTTTCCTCTGCTTTGCTTCCGTAGGCGCGGGCTTGCGGACGGCGAGCAATGGGTAGCTCGCCGTCCGGTAAGGACCAAGCCCGAGTCGACGGCGCGTTGTGTTCCACGCGCGCCTCAAAGAGATGTCAGCACTATTGACGGGGTCCACTAGGGCCGATGCCAGCTAGGGTTGCGGGATGTTCGAATGAGTTACCGTGGCCCCGGCACAGGCAACAGAAGGAACACGGGTGGGTTTTAGTCAGTAAAAGTCTGACACGCCCTCCCGCTCCGCCCAGAGCGGGAGAAGTCATTTGATGATTTCCCATCCACAAAAAAAAAAGGTAGTTAGTATATGGATCATTTTTCATTTTAACATCTGTAACTTGTACCTACTTTCTGTGCAAATAAAGAACTATTCTATTCTAACGTTTTAGTATGCATTGTGCGAGAAAATAAAAAAAATATTAAGATTTACACAAAGCACTAGTGTGAAAAAGTGGCAATTTCTGCACAATATCATTGTAAAATAATTGTTGATACTATTCTAACATCCCAATGCTAGGCAAAGGCCTCTGCGCTTAACTTTAATTGAATACTTTATCAAATAATAATCATCACGTACACGCTACTTTATAAGCATTTAAACTTCGAAATGTTTTATTTAAAAAGAGATAATTGGAAATCTCTATTTCTATGGCAAATTTAAAATCGGTCGATTTTTTTTTCTTTTTTTTAAAAATAATAATCGTTTATTGGGAACAAAAAAAAAACAAATACATTCAAAGATAACAGTGTTAAACGATGATAGCTGCAAAAGTTAAAAACTGTGGCGCAGCTACCATTTAGCTGCAACACTATTTTTCGAAAATGTTTTTAACTGACTATTTCGACCTGTATACATATCCTGTTTATGCGTATGAAGTTTAATTAAAATCGGTTCATTCATTTCGAAAAACAAGGACTTGAAAGTTTGTATGAAATGCCGTACGTCGTAAACGCTCTTAAGTGCTTGTAAATTAGCGTGTGCGCTAAGCTATAAACTAGCTTCGGCAGATATTTCTTACGACCCTACGACCCAACTCGCAACATTAAAACAGTTCATGAAGCCAGACGGGCGTATTCATGAAGTCCGTATGGAAATCTAGGACGTCAACCAAGGTCAACTGTCAACCACGCTGCATGGCGCATTATGTGCTAGACTGGTGTCAGGTGTCCTGATTGGCTAATTAGGCAGGGAGTGAGGTACAAGTCGTGAAGTAGGCTACTAATTTACGCTGCCGTGAGTGTCTAGAATGGACTCTAATAATATTAGCAAATCTACTGTTATGGTTTACGCTTATGGTGCAGCCTTGGTGGCAACTTATCTTCATAGAGTATTTCAAAGAGAATATCAGACACTGACATTCTACTGTCATCTCATACATCATTATTTTTAAAAGATTCTAAACCACATATAAACAGTGTAGATGTGAGGAATTCAGAAATATGTTTACTTATAAACTTGTGTGTGGTTTAAGGGCGGCGCTGGTCTCCACAATTTTCACCAGGAACAAAGGAGCGGGTAAAGGAACGGCTACCGACCCTGTTCAGCAGCTATTTCTCGACAAATTAAAAGAGTACAGGGCTAAGAGCCCTAATGACGAAATTGTGGATCCCAGCCCATCAATTTTAAAGGAACTGAAGAAAGAATTGGAGAAACTTGACAAGAATTATGGAGCTGACAAAGGGGTCGACATGACTGCGTTTCCAGCATTCAAGTTTGAAGAGCCCAAACTCGATTCCATAGATGCAACCGTTCCTGAAATAGAAAAAAAGAAAAAGAAAAGGCCAGTTAAAAAGAAGCAGGCGCGTACAAAAGGAGCGGCAGCTATAATGGCGAAGGCTGGTAAAAAGGGGGATCCAAAGAAGCAGGAATAGCTTGTAACGCTTCGCAACATTCATGTAAATATACCAATTATATTTTGTTATATTAAATAATGACGACTGGCGTGCGTAATGATTACCTGCAGTTGTAAGTTTTCACAATTTGTTTTCATATAAACCATTTTTAAGTTATAGTATTTCTGATTCTGGTTGATACTGTGTTTGCCTAGAATGAGATGGCTAACACGACGAAAGACATTCATGTCCTGCAGTGGATAGTAAAAAGATGACAATTCGACACATTTTAAAAAGCTTTGTTTATTAAACGGCCGAACCCAATAGCCTATCTGTCACCAGTTTTGGCATACTGGAGATAGAAAAACCTATCTATCTATGGTTATAATATTCCAATAATCTATAAGAGATTATGGAGTTTTACTTCCCTGACATAGGGACACATAGTATTATACTGTCTACCATCAATAGCGATCTGTCTTTTACTGAAAATAGGTTATTGGGTTCAGCCGTTAGACAATCATAATCTGTCTATCTATATATATAAAAATGGATGAGAATGTGTGTGTATGTATGTATGGACTTCACAACGGCTGGAGCGATTTTTATGAAATTTTCAGGCAATCTTCAGATTAGCCCAGCGAGTGATCCTGTGAAGTTTTGTGGCGATCGGATCAATACATCAATAATAATAACAATTTTTTTTGCTTGTAGTTTTGTATCATATTTTTTTTCTAAACAGTACTATACAAGTACTAGGTTTGCATGAGTTCAAGATATTATCATTTCAGTCATCCACCACAAGTTATTTGGCTATAGATAATTAGTGCTACCCGTGCGAAGCGGGGCGGGTCACTAGTTTTAAATAAATAATTAAGGCACAATTATGGAAACCACTAAGAAGTACTTGCATCGGTATGCCTTTAGGTGGTACTTGAATACTGTGGGACAATACACTAGTATTGGGAAATTAGCGTTAGGACAGTCATAATGCTAAAGAGGGTCGATAACTTATCGCCATTTACTGCAATCCCGGGCTGGTACTAAAAGAAAAGCCCAATTACTTGGGATTTTGTGAGGGCATTTACATGTAATTTGACTTTTGGTCTAAATGGCTTTGTTATGGAGTTGATTACTAGCTACTTATCTCAAACTTTTCAATCAAGCTCTAAGGTCTATGGTTTGTTTGTGGTGAACTCTGGCAATTAGGCAAAGTAAAAATTTAAAAAACCAGTTGTTAACTTTTCAATCAACAGTCCTTGGTCCAATTTAGCATGCCCTGTAAAAAAACACGTCGCTGAATTTTAATCTTTAATTTAATCTTTTAATTTAATCTTTTTTATTTAACAATTTAAGAGATAATTAATTTTCAAAACTGACTTGGAAGGCTAAAACATTTTTTTAGAAATTAATTCAGTAGGTATTTGATTACTTGAAGGACTTGGTGGACATGGACACTACACATAATATATCTTCCGAATTCCGTATAAAAGTATGCAAGAAAACTTATTACCAGATATTGCTCATATATTGATGTTATGAACAATAACGTACCCTAATTTAGTTGAGAGCATCAAGCTTGGGAGCATCCGAGCGAGGAATTCCTTACAAGAGCCTCCAACACTCTTGTAATATAAGTTTATCCAGTGACACGGAGGTATCTTTATGACCTGCCTACGTAAGTACTTGCGTAACTTTGGAAGAAAACATAAAAGTTACAGCCGCGCAAAATATTTGGAGTTTTTAATCCAGTTGCGTAGTTCTGTGGTCGAATTAACCTTCCGTTTGTAAGGGGCGAAGTAACTTATGGAATTGTTTTTGTATCGTTATGATCTGTTACCAAAGGACGGAAAAGTGTCTAAGGAGCTCCAACCGGTTAGAGGTTTGGGAGAAAGGGGAACTTAATATACTATCTCAAGATACCTAGTGTTAGCGTGAATTGACTTTCTGTTAACATTATCTGTAATAAATACTCCACTGCTGACTTCCGGTTGTCAGAGAGACGCTTTCGGCAGAGATTGCCGCAGGAGCGAACTATCGCTTGGACCAACTTGTGAGGTTGATGTGATGGTTATTGTTGTGTACCTACGTGTACAGTTGGAAGTTGATTATTAGGTAAATTGAGCGATAGCAGAGTGAGTCGCGTTTTTATTTGTAGTCCGCAAGTATATTGCTTCTGGAGGAAATGGGAACGCGTAATTTCCTTTACTAGGTGCATAGCTACATACAGTACCTACTAACTACATACGTGGTGAACTTCAAAATGTTGTAAATTTTGAAGTATCTTGTGTTTTCTTTTATTACCACCAACGCAATACTAAAATAGTACATAAGTGATAAAAGTCTAAAATAATGACTCTAAAAATAACTACAGAAGCACAAAAAATATGGAATACGCATTCGACCATAAAGTACCGTTCCTCATAATTTGAACAAATGTTTATTAGGTAACATCTAGGTAAGCAATTACGGTAAGTGAATGGAAAAACACGGTGTTCGGTAATTAGTACATCCTTGCGATTTATTCTACTTTGTGTAAATTGAATACCGTTGCGTATCCGGCCTCGGCTCTGTGATCTGAATACACAAGTATCCAGGATGTTATACTGCTGTACTTGATGTTTATTTATTGTTATTTATCGTTGTAGGTAGAACAAAATGTTTTGCTTCGCCCACCTCCGCTCGGTACTTTCGTAAAAGATGGTAATTGCTGCGGAGTTTAACTACTACGTTGCTGATTGATGGAGATCAAGGAGTAGAACAAAAGTGCTGAAGTATCTGGCACCCTCGACAGAGGTGGGTAAGCTGGTGCCTATAATAATGAGCCTGTTTCCTTCTGACAATCTTTAATAGGTAGATAATCTGCTCACATTCTTCACGTTGAACAATCACGCTAAGTTTTTCAGCCAGTTCATCGAGCCACGTTGTTTATTAAGAAACAAGAGGCTCCACCACGTAGCTCCCTGAAGATCGAAGGTATTAACAATAGACTGGCACATCATCTAATTAATTACGTGCACAGACTCGGAGTTACTGTAGCACGTACTTTTACAACTTATTCTCTGAATCAAGATAGTTTTGTGGCGAAGATTACAAGTAATCAAGCTGGGCTGAAGACAGCTGGGAACTTATTGTCTCAAGTGGAGATACTGCTGTTGGAGCAGCAGATACCTGTAAAGAAGGATGTTTTCTATGTACCATCGCGGACATTTGCGGTGAACTACTTTTCAACCTTATTACCTTAATAATAAGGTTGACAGGTTGATGGTGCCTAAGTATAGTGATATCAAAATAACAATAGTTCAAGTTCTTTCTAGATAGAACAATTTTTTTCTGAATTAAGTTTTGATGGGAATTATTTTTATTTTTATGAGCTGATCAGCCTAAGCTTTTCTATTTAGGCACGCGCCAGTTTTAAAAGTCGCAAAATTGTATCTAGAGGTTAATGAATAATAAGAAAAGAAAAGAGAGAAAAAAAATGTAGATACTTATGCATTATTTTTTACAGAGGATACCCTTTGCCACCTTTCAGAGTTTTGATGAAAACGAGTTATGTCATAATTATAACGAAATTACGAGTAACTTCAGAAGAATACTGTTACGATCATTTTTGAGGAAAATCTTTTAACTTAGCATGACAGCTTTAACCTACTTTACGAATTAAAATTATATTGAAAAAAAATTGCTTGCTCAAAGCTTCTACGAAGTCGGTTCAGTGATTTATTTCCTTGAGAAATAACCACACAGAGGTACAAACTTCTAGTACTAAGTTCCTTAGAAAAACTACCGGAGACCACGACTACCCACGTGAGAAGTTTTCAATTATCCTGTGAAAATTCTTCGCAACTGACCTATGTTCGTTTTCTGGGTACCAAGCTTAGTAGTTTCATTGTAAAGTAGTAACTAACAAACCGAAAAACTCTTTACCTCTCTTTAACTGTTGTCGTCTCTTTTTTTTCTCTTTAGCCTTACCTCAATATTTGAAGGCAGCTAGTGACGTACGTATTTTATTTTATTCTGGAAACTTACAGCTAGCTTAAACAGTGTTCTTAAAAAATATGAAATTTAAGGCCACTTACAAGCTATTGGTAAACTAGCTGTTGCCTTTGATTGTTTTCGCATTAAAAACCGCTCATTCAGGAGCTGAACTTTGAAATGCAATATATTTTCTTAGTAAATCCACCCCCGGTCTAGCGTTGTATGCTGCTAGTTGTTCAAACACGAGACAAACAGGTGAGAAATCCGTAAACATGAATAATTATGTCACACAAAAGTTATAATATTTAGAGTTATAATAAAAGAAGGGAAGGATATTAAGTGAAACAGAATGGTGTGCAACATAGTACTTGTGTGTTCTAATCAAGGGTGTGTAACCGCGCCTGGCGATCATCAGGCATACTACGGCTTTGAATATTCAACAGAGCAATTACTAGTTAAATCTCTGGTGTCTTGCTGAATTCGACCACTACTACTGGTAGCGAAGTATTTATGGCATTCATGACTTTGATATTACATGTCCTTGACAAAAATATTTTACTAATCAAGTGTTATTTTCCAAAGAAGAACAACACAAAGAAAGATTTTGATAAAAAGACTGGGACGAAAATGGTTACATACCTGGCGAGTTATTTTTAAACTTCACGATTGTCTCTGTAAAACCTTAGGTACTTGTTTATCATTTTATCTCAGTTGTTTTTCTTTGGTAAAACGTACATTTTATTTACACGTGTCAGGACAAAATAAACCCACAATTTATTTTCAGCAGCACGTGTAACAGACAGTCTGTAATAAACCATTCTCGGACAGGCCGACACATCTACACAATGTACTTCTACGCCAGCACATCAAGCTACCCGAAACTGTCAAATTTTCCCAATCAACCTTGAACCTAATGCTTTAGCGATAAAGTTGAAAGTCTATTAAATAAATTTGACAGATTGTAGTAGCTTGATGTGCTGGCGTCTGTACATCCACACTTAATTATCCATAACTTTATTAATAAGCGTTGAAACAGGCTTACCATCGAAGATGCAGTGAGCCTTCTAATCACCCTGGTATATATAACGGATTTAATACCGTCTAATTCGCGTATCCCAGTGTAAACACGTAGTTGAGATATTAGTGTGAGCGCGCCGAGCCAACTTGCGACGAGATAATCCTTCTGTTAATATTCACTGTCGGTAGCCACCTACTCCGAGGATTCGATGTGTGTTAGAATCTGGCTGCTATTGTACGTGTGTTCCACTATGAATAAGATATTCTACTTAGACAAGACTGATTTGGATGCGGCCGCCGAACTGAGAAGACGTCGATTGCAAAAATTCGCGATGGATAGATGAGCTTGTTTATATCTTTTTGTTTCGATTTCCTGTGTACAAAGTATTTCGGTATGTGTAAGCATCACCTATTGTAATCGAAATAAGTGTAATTATATTTTTGGTTTGGTTTGGTTTGGTTTGGTTGGACTGCCTTATTGGTCTAGTGGTCGCAAGCGCTACTGTTGAGCATGAGGTCCTGGGTTCGATTCCCAGGTCGGGCAAAGTGTTATTGGGTTTTTCTATTTGGAGTTTCTCAGTAACAGCCCGGAGTCTGGATTTGTGCCCGGTTGATGGCAATAGGCTCGCCCCCTATTACATGGGACTTAAACATAACTGGCGAAATGTGGGTATACTATATAGGTACACCTCTGCCTAACCCTTCAGGGAAACAAGGCGTGATGTTATGTGTTATGTGTTTGGTAGGTAGATCTGGTTCACATCAGTAGAAATTTTGGTAAAGCTATGGTTGTCTAGAAGAGCCGTAGACAGAGAATGCTATAGACAAATTGATATCTTTTATCGCATTCACACAAGAAAAAGAGCAACTTACGCCGATGTCGTGTAAAGAAATGAAACAGAACGATGAGATTTTTTGTTTCACGGCCCGTGTCTCGTTTTTCAAGGTCAGCACACTAGTTTGCTAAACAAAGTTTGACAGTTAACGTGCAGCTAGCTATCGTCTTCATATAAAAAACAGTTTTCTAAGTGCTTTATGCTAAGTAATGTAAGTTATATATTGTTTGTGAACAATTTACTTAATATTTCAACAATTTAAAAAAAAAAAAACATGGTGCGGTGTAGCGTTTTAGGGTGTAAAAGTGATAGTGGAACGAAAATGCCGGATTTATCTTTTCATTCGTAAGTATAAAACCCTTTATCAGTTAATAGGCGTTCAATAATATTTTAATGTGTTCATACATAGTGTATAGTGTACCTTAGACGAAAACTAATCGATTAAAAAGTACAAAAATAACAATTATTCCATTCGCCAGAGAAGAAATTTGCGTGCTTTGACCACGCTTTTCTCCCTTCTTAACTCTCCCACTCCTCCTTCTTATCTAGTGTCTCACTTCCAATATCTATGTTCTTCACACGCTAAGAATCTTCGTTCTTCTAACAATCTTCTCCTACTCTACTACTATGTATATAATATAGGTATATATTATAGTAAATATGTATGTATGTGTATTATAAGTTTATGACTTATTTATGTACAAATTGTTCCATTTCTAACAGAGCACCTGCCATCTAATCTCTTCACCACCCTTGGTTGACTGGTAGAGAATGCCTAAGGCATTAAGTCCGCCTTTGTACTTTTTTAAGTGTGAAAAGTTTAAATAAATAAATAAATAAATAAATAAATTATTAATTATAACCTAAGAACTTTGGTGTTGCCAACTTTTCTTTACATTATTACCCACTATTATGGGAAATATGTATCATGCAGTGTGTATGACATTTAATGACTTGTTGCAGTTTTCCCGAACATGATAATTTACGTCAGAATTGGATTGTAGCTACAGGACGAACACATTGGACACCAAAACCGTCATCTAAAATATGTAGCAGACATTTTGAGAAAAAAATGTTAATCAAAAAGAAGAAACTTACACTGCTATTACCTGATGCTGTACCCATTCTGGTAAATATTCAGTTAATGACATATTAAGTTTCGATCCAGGTTTTATAAGATTTTTATTTATACAAATAGTTTATTTTTTTTTGTATGTACCTACTACATGGCTAGTGATAGAAGTGTCCTTTTAAGCAACTAATGCCTGTAATGGGACACTCCACTCTTCCGCAACTTAGATTTACGTAATGTAATTAGGTTTAGTATTTTTAAAAGTATTAGTAATACTTTTAATACTGTATTACCTGTTGCAAACTATTATTTTGTATATTTTATGAGCAATGACTGAGACAGGCTTCTCTTAAATTCTGAATGCGATTCAAGTTTTAATATTGATCAAGAACTTAAAATACTTACCTTTTTCTGTAAACAACATCTTCCTACACCTATTTTGTGTGTTCTTTAAAGATAATTACCTAACTTTTTTTTTAGGAAACAAAGGCCTGTAATCTACCATCTTCCTCCATCAGTTTACATGAAGAACCAAATATGGATATTGAAAATAATTTAAGCAATCTGGTAAGTACGGCATATTATAATAATTTCTATGCACAAGTACATAGAAATTGTAATGGAGTATTGATTTGTTTTGTATTGGGAAAATAATACTATTTTCCCCCGAACCAATATAGAATTTGGTATAATTATGTGCATACACGTGTTTTGTATGTATAATTATGTATTCTACAATATTAAGATAAATTACCTTCGTAATAATCTTGGTACATTAATTCATTATCAAGCAGTTTGATTTGGCGGTGCTTAGGGGAGGCCTATGTCCAGCAGTGGACGTATTTCAGCTGAAATGATGATGATGAAGAAGTTTGAACGAGAAATGTTGTGTGGCAAATTTTAACAACGTACAAATCTCATGATTCCAGATTGAGCCTGCTGTTGCTCTACTGCCGTCGACTAGTGGTCAAAAGTCCGTTGTAATAGCATATCCTCCAATTTTTAAACCAACATCAATAGCGGTAAGTATTACAACCAAAAAATATTGTGTCTGTAACAAAGATAAGGTTATTAAACCGTTATTTTATTATTTTAGGACAAGACTCCAGAGTACTCTCCTCAAACTTTGCGAAAGAAATGGAAAAACGCCGAAAAACTTTCATCCGAACGACTAAAAAAATTAGGCTCTTCGCGAAAAAAGTAGGCGTTTAACGAAAAAAGTCGCTAAACTAGAGAATGTGATTGCGGAACTCAAAACAAAGTCTCTGATTAGTGAAGAAGATGGGGATTTATTAGAATCTATTGACCCTGCTAATAGAGACTTCCTTAAAAAAATGTTGAACCCGGTTTCTGGTGGTAAAAAATATTCACCATCGTTACGCAAATTCGCTCTTTGCTTGCAATTTATAAGTCCTCGGGCTTACAAGTATGTACGACAACAATTTAATACTTGTCTGCCTCATCCATCCACACTTACTACATGGTACAAAAGTGTAGATGCAAACCCAGGTTTTACAACATAATCATTAGAATGCATTAAATTGGTGGCAAAGAACAAAAAAACCGAATTGTATTGTGCAGTACGCATGGATGAGATGGCTATTAGGAGGCACGTCCAGTGGGACGGAAAGAAATGTGTAGGTCTGGTGAACTATGGGGAAGCTTTGGATGGTCATAATATAGCTGAAGCTCGGGAGGCGTTGGTGTTTATGGTAACATTTATAAATAGTGGATGGAAGATGCCTATCGGTTATTTTTTTATTGACGGCTATACTGGCGAACAAAAGGCAACATTGATGAAACAATGTCTGAGTTTGTTAGTAGATTGTGGTGTTATTATAGTCTCCCTAACTTTTGATGGTTGTCCGGCCAACTTTTCGATGGCAAAAAGCTTAGGTTGCAATTTCGATGATCTGGAAAATATAACTTCATATTTTGTTGCTGATAAACAGCACGTAGTTATTTTTCCAGATCCAGCGCATATGCTAAAACTTGTGAGAAACACACTAGGTCAGAAAAATGAATTAACAAACATGCATGGCGGAATCATTTCATGGCATTTTATCGAATTGCTTCATAATTTGCAAGAAAAAGAGGGTCTCCATCTTGCTAACCGTCTTAAAAATCAGCATATTAACTTTTCAAAACAAATAATGAAAGTTAAGTTGGCGGCACAAACATTCAGTAATTCCGTGGCAGATGCGATAGAATTCTGTGACAAACAATTGAATTTGCCTGAATTTTCGGGTTCTGATGATACTGTTGATTTTATAAGAAAAATAACAACTTATTTGATATTTTTAATAGTCGGAATCTGAATATGTATGGTTTTAAAAAACCTATTAGTAGTAAAAATGGCGATAGCATACTAGACTTTATCAATGTAATGGATACCTACATCAGAGGACTGAAATTAGAGGGAAACCCAATACTGCAAACAAATAGGAAAGTTGGATTCATTGGTTTCTTGATATGTATACAAAGTCTTAAAAAAATGTATGCTGACATCATAGTGACGGGTAAACTTAAATTTTTACCTGTGTACAAACTTAGCCAAGATCACCTGGAGTGCTTCTTCAGCTCGATTCGATCGAAAGGCGGCTATAACAACAATCCAACAGCCTTTCAATTTCAAAGTGCCTACAAAAGACTAGTGATACACGGGGAAATAAAAGGCATTGAGTCAGGAAACTGTATACCTCTAGAGGATATAAAAATTTTAACGCACACAGAAGTTCGATATGAACGTAAAATTAATATGTACTGCACTCAAGATGTCGAAGACTCAATTATAGATTTTCCCGCTAGTAATAATTTCTTTGTCGATGATGACCACGAGTATATTTTTAACCCCTCAAAATTGACAATCTATACTGAAGAAATAATTTCATATATCGGTGGGTTTGTTGTTAGGAAATTAGGAAAAGCTATAAAATGTGAAGATTGTCTGCTAGCTCTTATTAGCGACAAATATTTGGGTCTTATATTTAAAAAAGATAAGGGTGGCCTTATTTACCCTTCACGCGACGTAATTAAAGTATGTACGGTCGCAGAAAGAATATTTAGGATTAATTCACATGGAGGAATCTCATTCTTTTCCGAAAAAAATCTTTTGTCTAAACTAATTTTAGCGACTTTCAAACGGTGCCAGGATGTATTCACGACTAATCATTTTGAAAGTCAACCTTTTATTGGAAACCACAAAGTTTTACTTATTAAGGCAGTCTCCATGCACTATTTTGAACTGCGTATACATCACGCAACAAAACAATTTGAACCTAAACAAAAAATTAGAAATATTCATACGAAGCTTGTTTTATTTAAAGGACAATAACATATAAAATTAATAAAAGCTAATTAAAAATAAACATGTATTACATGGGGCACTAAAGTTTTGCACTTCTAGATAATCGGAACTATTTGAATTTCGAATGTTATATTTTTTTAAACGTTGCAACCTTCTTAGTAATAAAAAAAAACAATTGGCGGGAAATCATTTGTCAATTGTTTTTATCACACATCAAAGTTCTACGTACGCAACGAAAATGGAATTAAGTCGAAAAGATTTTAGAGCGATGATTTTTTATGATTTTAAAAGTTCTCTCTCTCCGCAAGACTTTTACCCATTTGTGATGACTAAGAGTAGACTTAAAATCCAAAATATCATTTTGATTTATCTCCACAACTTCATATGGTTGATCGATTGTTTTACTATAAATTTTATTACTCACACTAAGATTTCATTACTTTTTGCATTAATATTGAACTGTAAACACTATCATTATCATGACATATTTGTGTCACAGTCACAGATACTCAGCTTCGTAGGCATTTTGCATTGTTTTAAGTTTGTCAAATCTGAAATCTCATTTATTTCTTTCTCTACACCTTTTTTGGCCATATTTAAAAGTAGTTTATTTCTTGAGGCACTCATTTTTAAATATTAACTGATACTCTAATTATTAATTTAAGGTAGAATGCGTTGAACAATGTAAATTTAATAAAGTCAAATAAAGTAAAGTCTGAAGTAAAGGCGGACAAATTCAAATGTCCGTTTCTACTGCGATGTTTTTTTAAAATCGAGTGAAGATGTCTTCATTTACGTGGCAGATTTTCTTCATTATTTTATTTTAAGGCGCTATGTTGAAAATAAATCGTAGCTCGATGGGCGTGACTTAGCCCCCCGCGCGGGGAGCGGCGAATGCAGTTTACGCGGTCGACATCGGGAGAACCGAGTACGCACTTCTTGGAATTCCTGAAATATTAGCACACAGGAGGTATGGAGTAGACAAATAATACAAATATTGAATTTTCAACCATTTTTTTTATTTAGTACACCATATAATAAAAATTAATTAGGTAATGAAGGTATATAACAAATGTTTATTACTTTTCTAATTGTGTTCTTATAATAAAAACGTGGTGCATGTACTAAGAATATTTTTTTATTTAAATAATTAATATATATATATTTCTAATATTTAACCTACTTAAAAAAAATTCGTCTATTTGTATGTATAATAATATATGTTCGCAATTTTATCGTAAACTACTGAACCGATTTTGATCATTCTTTCACTGGTATAATCTAGTTACCCCAAGTATGGTTTTAGTGTACAACATATCAACAAAATTATAGGCGAAATATGACAGAGCTCCACAAAACAAAGAAAAGAAAATAAAAAAACCTACAAAATAACCTCGGAAGTTGGTGGCAAACAACAGTCAAAAAGCAAAAGCCACCGATATTCGAAATTAAGGTTATTTTCTAGTTTTTAGTAGATTTTTTTCAGAAGACGGTTGTTTTTTTTTTATAAAAAAGTTTTTATTTAATCAATGTCATTTGACTAAATTAAAAAAAGAACATGAATTTTTCCCCCGTATATAGACAAATTTTTGGATCCTTATTACCAATTTTTTATGTTTTAATTAAAAAGTACTGAAATCTAAATCAGTTTCGTAGATTTCGTCGGTAGAGTTTTCCAGCCGATCTATTCTGTAAACATCACACCGTGAACACTTAGGTGAAGTGAGTTTGAAGTGAGCTCAATTCCTAGAAGAGTAAGGTGGGATGACAGTTCACATCACGCTCACTTCACCTAAATGTTCACGATGGGATCTTTACAGAATAGCACCACTGTTCCAGAAAAATCAATATTTTCAATATTTTCTTTTTCCTGAATTCTTTCATCTTTTATTTCTGTGCCTGTTTTGTCATCTACTAACTCTTGTTTGGTCTCTTCTTTGAAATTACGTACTCAGGATCTCGAATTGGTCTGTTTCTTGTATAACGTGGGTCGACAAGTTTAGGCAAAAGGCAGTCAAAGTATAATGACAACAATTTGGGCTCCATTATTGTATGCCAATAATTGACATCTTTTAAAACTAATTCAGTCTTTATTTTGTTTTCCCCATACCAAACTGCTAATAAACATTTGTTAAATTTACAAATGTGCATTTGGCCTTGCACTTGTATGAACCAATCTGAATTTTTATTCACACTGACTTCTCCTGTTTTTGTATCACAACGCCAAAAGTGCATTTTGCCCTCTTGAATCGCAGCGTCAATTCCTACTTTGTAAGATGCAATAGGGCATTTGATTTCAACAAGCATGCCATTAGCAATCCCATCCGGCGTTGCCCCTAAAAACGGGTACTTATTATCGTCAATGAAGAAACCACATTGTTGTATATTTACCTGTACTAAATTAGACAATTGCTCAATAGCAGCTTTTTCATTTTTCTTCTCGTGGCTTATAGATGCCACATGGTCGATATTTGCTTTATACAACATGTTTTTCACCATATTAGCACAACTATTAGTTTTTATCCTTTTTACCACCTTCCCGAAATTGGACGCTGTTAAAAGATTTCTACGTAATTCTAGCCACTCCCCACTTTCACTCTGTAGTATTGTCCTCTCCTGTATCTTTTTGCATTCTTCATCAGATTTTTCAAAGACGTTAATTTTGTGAGGTTATATGTATCAGAATCCATATCAGGTCTGTCAGCATTTTCGCCATAATTAAAATCTATTTTCTTTGAAACCAATTTACGTTTTTTTTTCTATTTAACGTTTGGTTGGACATTCTTGTATTTTCTACTCGTTCTTCATATTTCTTGATTTTTGGTAAAGGACTCGTATTGTGAATAGTTTTGTGGACAGAAGTCAATAATTTCCCAGCGTTAAATGATACTACTGCCCCTGCGCACCTTGCCTGATAAGACCGTTTAAGAGCATAATTGACTCTTTTGCCGCCAACTAACTTGGCAACTACTCCATTAAAATTCTCTACAATGTTGCTGTCTACATTTTCAATTAAGCTCCTTGAGTGTGATGCAACATTGCAGATTAAATATTTCATCTGATGCCAGAGACGTGTATTAAACATAGTTTTTGATTCTTCATTTGAATTTTCACCACAAATATTTTTATTACAAGAATTATGGTGCTCAAATGCATGATAAATGGCATTCTAATATCTTGGTGCAGATTTTTTATGTTGTCTGATTGGTGCAGATTTTGTAAGCCATGATATTTGATGGCGCTACATATACGTTCCTTTCTGTTTTAGGATATTTTGTATCTGTTTTTAAATTTTGGAATTTGTTACAAAAATTTCTTAATATGTGATTTTTGCAATCAATCTTTTCGACCGTGATTGAGGGATATGGTCGAGTGTCAAGTATTTTTGCATAAGTGCTACTGTCTCCATCAGCTATGTATCGTCCATAGATAACGCCGTGCATTTCTATGGACTGTTTAAATCCTTCGGCGATAATAGTGGATTCCATAGCTGTTGAAGATCCGCTATAACTTTTAAAACACTCATGTTGTTGTACTACTTCATTCCCTTTCTAGCACAAATACAACAGTATTTGTTTTTAACTGCCATAAAGAACTTGAGGAAATCGTCTACCTATAATTGTCGCTGCGCCAGATAGTGCAGCATAATTAGTTCTGTATGAACCTTTAGCCCAACAACCATCTAAGATTACATCTATTATTGGTATTCCATCTTTAGTAACCTTTCCTTCTTTGACCGCCGCTTCTTTCTCCTTTTCCTCCGCTTCTTTCTCCTTTTCCTCCGCTTTTCTCATCTCTTCCCATGCCGTCACTTCCCATTCGTCACATACTTCATCTTGTACCTTTTCTTACCTGTATTTCGACATAGATGGTAAATCGACAGCTGCCGAAAACTGTTTAAGTTGAGCGTTACCATAACCAGCTGCCATCATCCCGGCTACCGCCATTTTATTCAACCTTTGTGTTGAGTTTTGTACTTTAAACTTTGTGTTACACAATGTATAAGAAAATGTGAACTCAGATGTAAGGCCAGAAACTTTTCGGATTCTAATTTGATAGTTGTAAAGCCGCATTGGAACGTTGATTCGTGGCTTGATATTTTAACAAATTCATTAAAAAAGTAATTTACATCAACAACTCAGTGGCCACTGATGTCGGCAGTTTTGGACTCCTGAAAGAAAAAGTATAAGTTAACTTGGAAAAATGTTATTTACGCCAAGCTCTACAGCCTTGGCCAAAAGTATTGAGCACCCATGATATCTTTCAGTTTTATGCGGAGTATCAAATAGAAATAAAACAAAACGTTTTATATGGGTTTATTTTACTATTTATTAATAGAAAATTAATATTTTGTGGGTCCACCCTTTGCCTTAATTACGGCAGAAATTCTTTTTGGTAAAGAGTTAACAAGTTTTTTACAGTCGTCAACAGTAATCGAGTTCCATTCTAGGCGCAGGCAGCGTTTTAAATCTTCTTTGTTGTTAATTGTGTGGCGCCTAACCCTGCGCTTTAATAAACCCCATAAATGTTCTATGGGGTTCAGATCTGGAGACTGAGCTGGCCAGTCAAGCAGTTCCGTGTTATTTTCCCGAAACCATCTCATAGTGCGTGCAGATTTGTGGCATGGCGCGTTACCCTGCTGGAATTTGACACCATTCATATTCATGTCGCCAAAAAGTTTCGTGAATGAAGGCAGTAATGCAGTTTCTAGTACATTTATGTACTTAGTAGAGTCCATGCGACCCTCACACACGAACAATTCGCCAACTCCAGAATCGGTCATGCAACCCCAGACCATTATGCTGCCTCCACCGTGTTTAACGGTTGGGATCACACACTCTGGCTTAAATTCTTCGCCCACACGGCGACGCACAAAGGTCACACCAGGTGTACCAAAAATCTGCAATAAAGAGAAAAATATTGAGTTCCGTAAAACTAAAATAAATTCAATTATGCGTTTGGTTTTTAAAACATTTTATAAAATTGTATCAGGGCATTAAATTGACTTAGTTTGATTCGTCTGACCAAACAACATTTGACCAATCTTCAGCGGTGAAAGTTCGGTGTTTTAAAGCCCATTTCAATCGAGCTTTTTTGTTGTTATCGGAGAGCCATGGCTTCTTCCTAGCTTTACAGCCTTTCAGACCAGCTTCTTGAAGTCTTCTGCGAGTAGTTCGAGCAGAAATTGGCTTCTTAATTTGTTCCGACAACTCAGCAGCGAGCTCTGAAGATGTTTTTTCCTATTTCTTAACGACTCTCTCAGTAACTGACGATCTTGACGGTCTGTGGTGATGCGTTTGCGCCCGGTTCTCGGTCTATTTTCATGTGATCCGGTAGTAGAGAATCGCTGAATAGCATATTGCACGGATCGGCGCGAACATTTCACAGTTTTAGAAATCTCTACTTGTGATTTCCCTTGCACATACAGAAGCTGTATCTGCACACGTTTTTCTAAAGAAAGTTCGTTTTGTTTTGGCATATTGCAACGATAACACTTAAAACTTCTGAAATAAAATACAAAAGGCGCACTAGATCACTGGATGTGTTCACAACGAGCGATAGTAGCGAACTGATTAATAAATACAAAAATTGAAAAAGACAAATTTTGTGACATCCAGGTGTTTTATTGCTAGCTGCGGCGTGACTGATTATTTTTAAACCTTTGTAGATGCCGATTAAATAATCCATAAGCAATTGATTTGGTTTCTTCCCATACTTACCGTGTACGAGCGAAATTTGTAAGGTGCTCAATACTTTTGGCCAAGGCTGTATACTGGAAAGTACATAGTAAATAAAATGAGAGAACTCACATTTTCTTCAAGATCGATTTCGTATGGCAGTGGTTCTTCTTCCTCATCTTCGTTATCGACATCATGTTGTTGCTTTCTTTTATTTCTGGAATAAAAACGTTCATCCACATTCAAGTGGAGCATAATGAAATTCATTCAGATTGTTTTTTATTTTTGATAACTTTTGTTCTACGACTTTTAAAAATCGCAAAAAAACTATTCTAGTTGGCAAGAAAACTAAAATGATTAAAACACTGAAATTAACTTATTATATTAAATCACACACAATAATCCATACCTCAATAAAATAAAAATAATAATTTCGACAACTCACTTTTTTTCGCAATTCAAATGCGACTCCATTCCTTTTTGTGCTCTTAGTCTGTCACACGCGGTAAAAGTGTTTGACGTATTATTGATGTACTGTTGACATATTTCTAACCTAAAAAAGTAAACAGTACATTTAAGCCTTTTTATATTTATTTCATGAATATTTTGTTCTAGCAAATAGAATGCTTACCCATTATTACTTTGCGAGGCAAGGATAGGTTGTAGCTGATTATCTAAATTTATGAGCGAAGGTGGCGACTTGGATTCTTTCTTATTAGCTATGTATAGGTACTGTTTTCCTGTAAAATGAGTCCATTTATAAAAACCGGTCAAGTGGTTGAGAATTTAGGATCTAACAACAGAAAAAAATTACAAAAGAAGTAGGCTCTCGAGCGCAACTCATTATTTATTTTCGATGTCATCTTTGTCTTCCATCGGGCATGATTGCAGTCATGAACGTGCTCATAACTGATACAATAGAAACTAATTATTGTACATAACTATATACTTACCTTTTACTCTCTCTCGTTTTCTGAGCCCTCATCTTCAGGTACTTCAAACATTGTATTTTATTTAGTTTTGATTTCATATTTCTTCCCATTTTTATTTTTAATTAAATAAAAACTCGTCACAAATAGAAAAAGATACGTTATAGGTAGTTCAATCGCAAGAATCGTCTTTATATACCTATTCAACACTAATTAACTAACAATCTACTAACTTTTACTATATAAACCATTATTACAATCACGAAAATCCGATAGCACCGATCTGCAGACAAACGTCATAGGTCCGTCGTCGATGAAGCGCACCAGGCGACTGATCTAGTACGCGAGCGAAAGTGATGCAATTACTTTTGAAATGCAAAAGAAGAGATGGCTATAATGTGCGTGCGCTTAGAATAAAACGACGTATGTGCCAAAACGAATTTACTCCATTTTTAACAAAATAAATAAATATAATTTAAAATCACTTTGAGTAAACTTTGATATGATAATTTTCTATGTTTTAAAGTAAATTCCATTGAATAACTCTTAAGCGTTACGCCGTTGGGCACGCCACAATTGCGGCGATAAGTCCCCTCTTTGAGGAGTGGCTGGAGAGGCGCCACGGCGTCCTCACCTTCCGCCTGACGCAGGTCCTCACCGGACACGGGTGCTTCGGGAGGTACCTGTTCCGGATAAGGCGGGAGGAAACGCCCGGGTGTCACCACTGTGTGGATCGCCCGGAGGACACGGTGGAGCATACGGTGGAGGTCTGCCCGGCTTGGGCGGAGCACCGCCGTGTCCTCGCGGAAGCGATCGGCGGCGGCGATCTCTCGCGTCCGGCCCTGGTCCAGGCCATGGTACGGAGCGAGAGTGCATGGGAAGCCATTACCTCCTTCTGCGAAGCAGTAATGCTCGTGAAGGAGGAGGCGGGACGCGTGAGGGAGAGGCAAGCTTTGCACCCTCACGCCCCTAGTCGCCGCAGGAGACGCCCTGGGCGTCGGGAATCGGCAGCCGATTCCCGGCCACGGTAGGCGCGGGCTTGCGGACGGCGAGCAATGGGTAGCTCGCCGTCCGGTAAGGACCAGGCCCGAGTCGACGGCGCGTCGTGTTCCACGCGCGCCTCAAAGAGATGTCAGCACTATTGACGGGGTCCGCTAGGGCCGATGCCAGCTAGGGTTGCGGGATGTTCGAAAGAGTTACCGTGGCCCCGGCACAGGCAACAGAAGGAACACGGGTGGGTTTTAGTCAGTAAAAGTCTGACACGCCCTTCCGCTCCGCCCAGAGCGGGAGAAGTCATTTGATGATTTCCCATCCACAAAAAAAAAAAAAAAAAAAGCGTTACGCCGTGATGTCGAAAAAAGTAAAAAAATAGATATAACTTTACAATTTTTTTGTATCGAAAAAAATTCATGTAATCGTGTATTCCTTTTGCATGATACTAGACCAAAGAGTCAAAAAACATATACCAAAATGTTAAATCTCTAATCCACATACTCAACAAGTTACACGAAATAGAAAAACCACATTTTTTTCAACACATCACCTTAATACAGACTTGTAGATAGTGTTTATACAAGGTGTAATTTAAATAACCCACAACCTCTTAAGAGGTCATTGTACTCATCATTATGAACAACTTTCACTATGGGACCACCCCTGAAATCGCGAAAAAAAAATCAGCAGTTCTCTAGATTTTGATGAGTTATCCGAACATAAATGTAGGGAATGGCTGATTTTTTTTTTTGGGATTTCTGGGGTGGTCCCATAGTGAAAGTTGTTCATAATGTTCAGTACAATGAACCCTTAAGAGGTTGTGGGTTATTTAAATTACACCTTGTATAAGCTCATTTTTGTAAAAAAAGTATTTTCACAAAAATGTAGATGTCCGTTTCTACTTTGAAAAGCAATAAACAATATTTTGGTTATAACATGTTGTTTTTTTAACTTATAGTGTGACCTACGTATTATTAACTCACAAATCCAGAACATACGTCCTAATATCACATTACAAACGGTAAGTATTTAGAATCACATGACCACTACCCATCGTCACCCTCCTGTCCTCATCGCAATTTATTTGAGTTTGCCAGCATGTGTGTGTGTGTGTTCCATACACCTTTATTATTCCTCGGCATCACGTCTATTATAAGTGTCAATTTCAAGCTTTCTCTTACATACTAATTTCTAATTTTAACCATTTACGTAACACCGTTATATCACACTAACACAACAATTGGGGGTAAATTTTTCCTCACATGTTAACCCTACATAAAGTGACGTATTTTTTTTTGTCCTTTTCTGCGACACGCTTTGTAGGTGTCTATAGCATTCTCTGTCTACGAGAAGAGCGGTGGCCGTCATAATAATAACCGCAGTGACAGCTGTCATGAAAATGATGGCAGCGGGGTTTGAGTTTACACGGTGACAAAAATCGCTCTTTAAGTAAACACATTAACTTACTTTCATAAATAACGTTTCAGTGACGTCATTCGCTGGTAAAATGCAGACGCTGTGTGCTGTCTTCTGAGAAACTGTAGCTTTACACTAATTCTGGCTGTTTTTCCGGAAATATCGGCTTATAAACTGAAATAAGTATATCCCACCCCCGCCGCACCTTGTTACGCCTTGTTTTCCCTTCGGGGAAACAACGCGTGATGTTATGATGTTATGTTATAAGTATATTCGGGGCGAAGAACCTCAAAACGTAGTTGTAATACCCGAAGGCCAATTCCCGTAATTAAAAACGTTCAAAATCTAGTCGCAGTCTCATCGCAGCGATAATAATTAATGTCAAAAATGCCATACAATTTTTGACAGGTTGAGACTGAGTTTAGAATGCCGCCGTTCATAAAAATACGGGAATTGCCCCCACTCTGTGCATGTTCGATGACAAGCATTGCATTTCATCTGGCACTGTCCAGCGAGTACTTAATTGATTTCTTATAATTATTCTACGTCATAACTACTACTAGATTTCTTAACCACACCCAACAATAAAACACAATCGCGAAACCGAACTGTTTTTTACTTAAATTACTATGCAATTACCGCCTCGTTGGTCTAGTGGTCGCAAGCGCTACTGCTGAGCATGAGGGCCTGGGTTCGATTCCTAGGTCGGGAAAAAAGTGTTATTTTGTTTTCCCATCTGGAACTTCCCAGTAGCAGCCTAGAGTCTGGATTTGTGCCCGGTTGATGGCAGCCGCCCCCTATTACAAGGGTCTTAAACATAACTGGCGATATGTGAGTGTACTATAAGTACACCTCTGCCCAACCCTCAGTGATGTTGTGTTACTAAGCAATTAGAAATCCGTATCAAAATTGAAACTAACGAAACATGTAAACAGGCTCACAATTTTATTTTACAGGACGGCTGGCACAATTTTAAACACAGTTTTTAATTAATAAATGTATTTCCAATGTTCGCGTTGCTAAGTGGTAGGAACACAATAAAAGAAACGTCTTAACTTCAGATAATTAATTAAACTGACTCGCAATTGGAGAGCTCAGTAAAGCTGAAATATCTCACTCCACTTGTATATTTTATTATTCCTTTCAATTTTATTTATGTTGGCTCTGTATAACAGGGATTATTAGAGTTTTAATTGAACCCAATTATGGTTATAAAACATAGACAATACACAATATGAAGTTATAAAATAAGAAGAACCAAAAAGTATGAAAAATATGACCTGTCGTGTTACGATTACGATTTATTGTATTATGAATGTGTTGGGTTTATAATTTTAATGGACGTGATTTTATTTATTTGTGATTTCAAACACAATGTGAATTGTTCTTGAATAAAATTGAATTGTTTTGATTGGTAGATACCTCTATCTAGATAAAGCAGCGTCTCGACAAAAAAACTTATGAAGGCAGATATCAGATATCTTAAGTACGGATTAACAGTGATAGACTTATCTACAGGCGCATATTATAACGAAAAATAAAAGGACAATTTGTCCTTTTATTTTTTTTTACTTGTTGTCTATCCATTTTCGTCAATATTTATTTTGGTTTCTTTTTCCTGTAGTGTTTATGGTATTACACGTATCTACATAAAAAAAACCATAAATGAGTATCTACTCATAAACAAAATATTTCATCAATCGACTCCACACATACGAGAAGTTGTAGTCCCGGCACAAAATTAACTTTAAATCTTTTGTGGTGCGCGTTCCGCTTCATCACCTGGAGACCTTCATGAAGGAAGAACATTGGCCAAAAGGTGTCGTGTATCGGCGTTTTTGCGGAAGGCTACATGACCCCTTGACTCAGCGCAATACGTCGCCGACCCAACGTACTAGGTACTTACTTAATAGATTACTATATTATAGTGCCTAATGCTTTTAAAATGTATCAGTTTATTATTTCGTAACAATAATTTGTGTATTTTATCCTAAGCCTAAGTTGCGTGACAATAAAGGAATTATAATTTCCTTTATTTCATAGTTTTTTTTTTCATTCAAATGTTTTTAAATTTTTATATATATACTAGCGGACCCAGCAGACGTTGCACTGCCCGAACAGCGCCACCTACCGGGTCCAATTGTGTTTTCAAACCATCCAGTAACCCATTGAAATATACACACAAAATTTCATCCAAATCTGTCCAGCCGTTTAGGAGGAGTTAGGTGACAAATACACGTACAGAAGAATTATGTATATTAAGATATATTTATATGTATAAAAATTATAAAAAACATTTAAAAAATTCCACCCACCACGGGTATAACAGGGTCCAAGCTACCGGTGGTTAGGGCTCCTGAGAAAGCAACCTCCTAACAATACGTGCAGTGTCCAGAAGTACCAATTGCTAGATCAAGCCCTTGATCCAGCTACCTAACGAGAGCCTCCTCAGGTGTTGGTCGAGGCTCTTGGCTATTATGCCATTGGTCATCACGACTATCGGCACAATGAATGCTGTGTCCACATCCCACATGTTGGTAACCTCACGAGCCAGGTCAAGATACTTAATCTGCTTATCTTTTTCAGCTTTCACGAGGTTCTCGTCACGTGGGACCGCTATATCAATAATCATTGTGCGACGCTCTAATCGATTTATCACCACTAGTCTGGCTTATTGGCAACAATAGTCCTGTCAGTGATGATAAATCGATCCCAATACAACGTGATATTGTCATTATCGAGAACAGCACCCTAATTGCGTAACACACTATCAACCGGAATCTGAATCATTTTGAAGCAAATTGCTAATCCTATTGCTTCGTAAGTTCGAAAAATTTGTCTGCTCAAACGTAAATAACGCAATGAATGTTGTTGGACTGTCAAAATGAAACCGATTCCCATTGATAATGTGTTACGCAATTGCCCCGCTGGGTACCGTGCACATACCTATGCATGTATAGTACCAGTAGCGCAGCTACAATTATCTTTAGAGGAAAGCCGAAGAAAAGTTTGTTCAGTTCTCATAAACTCTAGATAACAGCGAAATCAATTATCTCAAAAATTAGTCATTACTTTATTTTTCTTCATTTAAGGCCACATATGGTCAAGTAACATAACCAAAGAGATGCTATCACTAAACAAACAGAATATTGTATCAATTTTTTACAGAAATAAACGATAAAAGTTCCGATTATAGTTTTATTTCTGAAAAACATTATTTATTATTTATTTTTTATAACGAATAAAATGCAAAAGAGCAGGTGAAAACAAAATACACGTGAATTTATGTGTCAAGAAATCAACATTAACAAAGAACATTATTATAGAAAATGAAAAGAAAAAAAAATACATTTATTTGCGGTAAACAAAGAAAAAACAAAAACAAAAAAGAACAGTGATTCATTCTATCTCGTTCTCGCCTACATAATTTTCTATTTATGTCCCTGTCATAACACGCTGTAGTTCGGCTTCTCCAGTTACCTACGACGCCGTGCTGCGGGACACGAAATCACAAGCGTTCGTACCTACGAATTTAGTACCGCATTCTGACCGGCTTTGACGCTGATGTTATCGGAAATCTTTGTTTAGACAAAAAAAATTAGGCATTTATGTAATGTATTTAGTCTTATGATGTATTAAACTGGTATTTAATACCTGTAGACTCGCCCCCTATTACATGGGACATAAACATAACTGGCGAAATGTGCGTGCACTATAGGTACACCTCTGCCCAACCCTTCGGGAAAACAAGGCGTGATGTTATGTTATGTTAAATATCTATAATGTGATGTAACACATACAGATGTACCAATATTATTTGATAATAGTAGACACTAAGAAGAGTGGTTGTTCCGAAGCGAAGCCGATAGGAATCTGGTTGTATGAACGCTGTGCTACTATATAGTAGTCTCCGTGAGATAGACGAGAAAAGCCAGAAATAAAGTGTTGGATTGATTCCACCAGACGGTGCCATACCAGACAGATATAAACTGTGTCGTCCTTCACAATATATTTCCAGTAGTTGTTTGTCAACATAACTTCGTACACAATTGCAAAGACAAAACCTTCGGTTTCCTCAAAGAGATCACCGAATCGCAACCAGGATACGGACGCTAACAAGTCTACATCGAGCCTATGTAGGACCTGGTAAAAGCGCCCGTGAAGCTCTTTGGTCTGCCATACCTCCCTGCGGTCATTAGTATCTAATACTATAGTTTTGCGCCAGTTATCCTTAGCCAAGGAGAGTGGGGTGAGGCCTTTGTCTACTGAGACCACATCTCCGTGCATCTCCGTCCACGTCAGCGTCTAAGAAGTATTCCCTGATACTGCATACTTCACGGTTATGCAGGATCTTAGCATTTAAGAAGCCTCGATCTCCACACTTCTGCGGGATATACAGTCTCAACACCGATGACCGTGGGTGATGCACCCGATTTGCGGTCAGCAGTTTGCGGACCCTCCTATTTAGGTCGTCAAGTTCCGTTTGAGACCATTTGAGTATGCCGAAAAAGCATACCAAATGTGGCATGATCCAACCGACGATATAATACTTTATTCAGGAGGCCAAAGAAGCGCTCCCTCAGTGATTGTTTCATGTCAGCAGCGTTGACGATTAACGCTTCCGACACACCCAAATACTTGTAAGTTTCGATTGAGGAGAGGGATCTTTGGTATATGGAATCCGAGAGTTGAGTTCCCACGGAATCCACAATCCCTCCTCGCTTTTTTGCACACCAAATTCCATCCTGATGGCGCTATTGAAAGTTTCGGTTACCTTCAGTAGCTCCATCAGTTGCAAATTGTTGGGGGCATAAAGTTTCAAATCATCCATGTAATGGAGGTGAGATATAACCTGACCACCTCTCATCAATCGATAGCCTAGACCTGAATCCTCCAGCAGTGTGCTTAGAGGATTCAAGGCTAGGCAGAACCAAAGTGGACTCAAACTATCACCTCGCTCGATCCTTATCGGCTCTCTAATATATTGGATACATCGACATCCTGGATAGCAAAATACCATTCTTTATTGCCCTATATATGACATCAGGAAGGTGCGCAGAGTTGCATCTACTTTATACAACTACAGTACGTTCGTGAGCCATGTATGTGGCATCGAGTCATAGGCCTTCTTATAATCTATCCAAAATATCGACAGGTCGCATTATTGTTATTATTTCTACATCTTTTGACAATTCTCGGGACCCTGGGGTCCCAGACCTTTGGAGGGCGTACGAGGGGCCGAAGCCAACTCGTAGAAGCCCGCTAGACGTTTTTAATTAAATGAGACACCTACCGACGATTATCCCTGTACGCACTATGAAAGTGCACCAAAGGACAACTTTCGGTTATGTAGGACTATGCCAGGATAAGGAAACAAAGTTATTGGATTATGGGTTTGGCTGGCTAAAGCGAACTGGTTACCTAGAACTATGGAAAGACTATGGCCTCTGCTTGACCAATGTTTTATACAGATAAACTGGCGGGAGTTGACTTGCATACTCAACAATGGGCCCCTGAAAACGGTCGCTAGCACATAGTGTCATAGCGACAAGGTGGCAACATAGAAGTATCCCACAGCTATCAGGATAATCCCGGAAGTACAGTAAAGATCCCTACCAGCATCTTACTGGAATACTTGCTTCCTCCGAGCATGTTTGTTCTTGCGAATCTCCACTCGAGCCGGCCAGTGAAGCAAGAAAGAGGTGGGAGCTCTGTTCCTCGTCAGTGATTACTCCAGCAGGCCAATAAAGGCAACTTAAAGGAGAGTAACAAGACTTCTCCCGGGAGATAGGGTCCGTGGGGTCGCTACTGCCCAACAGCTGGCCACATGCTGCCCTGCAGGTTTATGTATCTCTCTTGGTCTGGCTCTGGCTCCTCACTCTAGACCAGTTTCGGCAAAGTAAACTCTACCGGGTACAGACCTAGAGTTCAGGAGCGCGCAAGCCCCACCACGACGTCAACGTAGAGATACGGCGGTGAGGTTATGATCATTATAAGTAATTTAATGTATCAGGGAACTAGCAACGGCAAGTATTTGTGTAAGTAGCGGATATTCGCTTGAATTACCTGAAATGATCAAATTATGTAGGAAATCGTATAATTGATGCAATAGATCGTTGAGTTATAGCGGTATTTATGATTCGGATTGATTCTGTTTATATTATGCATGTTTTTTTTTAAATAGGTAAGTGGGTAGTACATTGTATACTTACGTAATTTGAAATCATAACATTTCGATAAATGTACGGATTCCGATTCACGGATCATTAGGCAAGTCCACGAAGCAAACCAATTGAACCAAACCAATTACAAATATTTTTGGAATAAGTAGTGAAAATGTAGCTTTTGTTTCTACCTCAGGCTCAGTAGTGCATCAGTAGTTTAGTAGAGAAACTACACACCACTTCGCTTCACTTTTTACCTTAATTTATTTTATTTTTTATATTTTTATTTTTTATTTGTCTCAAACAGTTTTGACAGGTTACAAACAGACAAAAATAATTTCCATCAAAATCAAATTTTATTTCACTTAGGGCTGATTTTTCAATTGTCAGTTAACTTTTACCTGGGGAATAAATATGGCGGTTTGACACATTTTCTATACAAAAGCTGTCAAAACGTCAAACATATTCGCCAGATAAAAGTTATCTGACGATTGAAAAATCACCCCTTAAACCTACATGAGACTTATGAAACGTCAGAAGCTAGGTGCACGGTTCCAATTGGTCGTTTCCTATGGAGAAGAGCCGGCAAGAAACTCCACGGTTACTCTTTTAACAATAATTGGCTTATAACATGTTTTCAAATTACGGTGTTAATAGGTATAGGACAGTCTAGGCCTGTCAACAGGTACCTACCAGGTACTTAACAAAATAGAAAATGGTCTACATAGTTAAGCCTACAGCGTTCTCACATTCACAAAATATAAGATAATCTATTTATGAGATAAATAAAATAGTAAAAATTAAAACGTATTTCAACCAAATGACATGATTGCCATTCAATTCCCAATTCTTTCTTGCATTCTATAATGTTGGTAAAAACAGTTGATTGGCTTAAGTTATTTTCAACACACTTGCTCGTAAAGTGGCTCTTATTGAACCGCTTTTAGGTTCATAATGCAGTGTATTAAACACGCGTGCTGTTTACTTTATATTACCGCACTAGTGCGATAATGTTCGCCACAGATAACTATTTACTAGTCGGAGAAGTGCGCTTTTTAAATCTTATCAAAGAGCCTTCGTGCCTTTTTATGCCTACTGTGTACATAGATGAAATATGATAAATTGACATATTTCATCAAAGTATTTGTCAAAAAATAACATTCTTTCGTGTTCTTCGTCCAATCTTAACGTTTATACCACAGAGTACATTTTTATATGTTTATACAAAAGAATACTGGATTATTCATATTAAATAGCAACCAAAAACCACTATGGTTTAAACTTGTGCTATCATGCCTCTATCTCAATATCAAACCATACAATGATGCATTTACATAATTATGCCGTTAATGAGGTACCAGGGAAGCCACATGTGCAGAAGGAATTATTGTCAAACTTCCTTGTCTTCAACGTAGTCTTTAATCTTATAATAATATGCTTTTTTGATCCTGGACACGTTTGATGCGGACACATCGTACTACAAAGTGGAGCCATCCTGCAATAAATCACTTCAACCAACACTAGTATTACACATCACGGTTGTATCCGTGATTGTTGCAACATTTCGACAAACGTGTTAATCGAAGTTGCATTATGAGTGCACGCAGGAACGTGTAATAACGCAGAAAACATGCACAAGACATATTTGTTGCATAGATTCCTGTTCACGGGTATTCTGACAATCGAATGTTACTCGTAGTTGGAATAAATGTGTGTTCAATTTAAATCAGTACTTGGAACAAGGCACTTTGTTAGTTTAGTCTTCAGAATTAATTTAGTTATTCAGTGATGGTGATTTAGTTTTAGATCATAATGGATAGTAAACCAGAGACTATGGATCGGGTGAAGTTCACGATAAATGGGAGAAAGTATAGCGGTAAGTGTGTTTTTTAGGGATCCGTACCTCGAAAGAAAAAAAACAGAACCTTTATAGGAATACTCGTGTGTCTGTCTGTCTGTCCGTCCGTCTTTCACAGCCAGTTTGCTTAGAATCTAATGGACCGATTAAGTTGAAATTTGGAACACATATGATTTTCTGTGACACAAACACGGACGTCGTAACGTAAATAAATGAATTTTGAATATGGGTTCACTTTTGGGAGGTAAATAAGAAAATTAAAAAAACAGCTTGTGAAAAAACCGTGTGATATATCAAATGAAAGAGTTTATTGTGGGGGTCTCGAATAGGTTTGTTTTATCATTTTAAATAAATAATAACAGCCCCACGGGTCGATCGAAAGTTAAGCTACGCTTGCCACAGTTGGTTGGATGGGTGACCATCCATTACATATCCAGACCCCTCCGTGCCTCGGAAAGCACGTTAAGCCGTTGGTCCCGGTTGTCATTCGTAGATCTTTGACAGTCGTTACGGGTAGTCAGAAGCCCAAAGTCTGACAAACAGTGTTACCAATGGTTATCGTGTTACCCAGTGTGTGGACGTGCATTATCATGCTTATGCAGAAATAAAGCACTAAATTGGGCCCGCAAAGGAATGCCAACATCTGATACAATCGTTTCAGCGTAAATCTGTGCTTTGAGATTGCCTCTGATCCAAATCAGTCCAGTTCTTATGCCGATCCTAATATCCGCCCATATACTAATTGTTCCACCACTGTTTGGACTTCCTGGCATGATTTTAAACGTTCTTGGTGTCCAGGAGTCATCCAATACCGTGTACGTCTAGTATCTGACCTCATACCAAAGCGAAATTCGTTAGAAAAACACACAAAACGCCACGCGAAGAGAAGTGTTCACGAGCCCATTGTAAACGGGCTCTGCTATTGCGGGGATCAATAGACGGTACACGTAGCGGCCTTCGGGAGCTGAGATTGACTTTGTGCAAGCGATTTCTTATAGTTTGATCGCTTATTAACATCCCTGAAGAGCTATGAAGCCTCGTAACCAACATCATCGTGGTCATTGTACGATTTCATCGAGCAGTAATTTGTATGTAACGATCTTCTTAGCGTGTGATGATGCGAGCTCGTCCTCCATGACGCTCTGCCACGCTGCCAGTGATTCGGTGACGTGTCTAAAGTCGACTTATAACACTCTGCGTAGTGCCCAGAGCGATCGCCACAGCACGTTGCCGAGAACCAGCTTCCAACATTCCCACGGCTCTGATAATTTCTTCTCAGCTCAAATGATGTCTTCTCCCTCCATAATAATATTTTTTAGTATTGATTCCACTCAAAAGTATGGCAGATATTTTACTGATTTGGCCTCAAACCCGTTGCAGGATCATATATAAAAACGACTTGACAGAAGATTTTCATCTTTTGACTGAAATTTTAAAAAAATAACGCAAAAGTATAAAGTAGGAGTTACAAAAAATATAATGAATAAATCTGATTTTTAATAACTCAAAAACGTCCTTGATCCCTAGATACTTTTGATGTGTGTAGTTGGGAAAAGGCAAGGCAGA
Source organism: Fissipunctia ypsillon (assembly GCA_947568875.1). NCBI lineage: Eukaryota > Metazoa > Arthropoda > Insecta > Lepidoptera > Noctuidae > Fissipunctia > Fissipunctia ypsillon. Next base: position 17,988,930 of record OX387644.1, on the reverse strand, counting down.
TTGATATTGTCTCATTACCTGCAACTACTATAATTTAAATCTTAAAATAGACTAAAATAAAAACATACATAATGCGATTGCTTATCAACACCTTGACGCATGTCGTAAAGTCAAATGTCTGTTTCTGTTCAAAAGTTCTGTTTTTTACAAATATTTGTTCCAAGACTTTTTGCTTATGTAATTTTTTTTCTTTGTGAACATTTGTAGCAGGTTCCGAGTTCACAGTGGACTTGACATTAAACGAGTACATCCGTCGCTATGCGGAGTTGCGCGGCACTAAATACATGTGTCGCGAGGGCGGCTGCGGAGCGTGCGTGGTCAATGTTCGAGCAAACACGCCTGACACGCACGAGATCACTACGTTCTCTGTTAATTCTGTAAGGATACTCCTAAGATAATTAAACCTTATTTCATTATTTTACAGGCTGGCGATTAAGTCACCTGCATACGTTAAGAGGGTGATTCTACTCGTCATATTGAAATAAGGCGGGTCTTGAAGCCGCGTCTCCAAGGCCCAATCTACTCGGTGCATGAAATGTTGCCTAAGCCAGAGAGAGATGTCTTAAAAGTGCCACAATCATAAATACTTTGGTCCTTGTCCCTCAGACGATTGCCTTAATGGCTAATTGTTTAGAATACAAGCTTAGTCCAAACAAGCGTACTTGTTATGTTTTGACAAAATAAAACGTTTACTTAGTACATTATATTATTGATATCCCGATGACACAAAAGACCAGGTTCATCAGCTTTTCTTTTTAGTGTCTTGTTGCCATCATGTCCTGCGATGGCTGGGACATAACAACTATTGAAGGTATCGGCAACAGGAAGATTGGCTACAACATCATTCAGAAACGACTCAATCATTTTTTTGGGTCACAGTGTGGTTACTGCAGCCCTGGATTTGTGATGAGCATGTACAGGTATGTAATTGAATTAGCTGAAAATCATCTGTTGGTTAGCTGTTGTGTCAGACACCCAATGCACTTAACCAGACGCGGTTTTTAACCGATTCAAATTTAGTTTCTGGGTTGGCGCGCGTGCATTTTATATTTTATTTGCTGTTTTTTGCTACAGATTTTCATAGAAACTACAAAACAATTTCGATATTGCAATTAATATTCGCGTGGGGTTAGCCAGGTTAACTACAATGCTTGTTCGGTCATAAAGTTGTTCTTGTAAAAAAATGTACGGTTTGCCAGTAAAATAAAATCTGCTCAATTTGTTAATCCTTTTTAACTCGAATCAACGACATCTTAATGATAGTAAACTATTCCAATATTTCCAGCCTCGTACAGGGCAGTGACCGTCATCTTACAGAAGGAGAAATAGAAAACTCTTTAGGTAGCAACCTATGTAGGTGTACCGGCTACCGTCCCATTTTAGAAGCATTCAAATCTTTTGCCGTCCACCCAGACGCGAACACATTGAGGAAGATAAAGGATATTGAAGATATATCTGAGCAAATATGTCCTAAATCCGGTAAAACGTGTGGTGGCACTTGTGGGATCAATGAGGACTGGTGTTTAGTAAATATGGATAATATGTGTGCTCCAGATTTGCCTAAGAAAATATCTCTCGCTGATGGAAGACTGTGGTACTCTGTTAGTGATATAAGATCAATATTTACTGCTTTAGACGATGTTGGTTATGATTCTTACATGTTGGTCGCTGGGAATACTGCCAAAGGTAATTTAAGATATTGCATATATTATGAGACTAATTTATTTGATGAAATTTCTATACATTTAGTTTTAACAGTTATTAAGTTGATTCTAATAATACCTTGATTGATTTCAGGAGTCCGTCCAATACTATTTTACCCAAAGTTGTTGATAGACATAAGTGATGTGAAGGAACTGGCCACACATTACTTGGACATAAACTTGGTCCTTGGAGCCAATATGACGTTGACTGATACTATGCACTTATTCAAAGAATTATGTGTATCAAATGAGGACTTCTGGTATTTAGAAATACTGTATGACCATATGGAACGAGTGGCTCATATACCTGTGAGAAATGTAAGTACCTAAACAAATGATCCCTAATATTTTACTAAATTTAAAATGTAACTTAAAGTATATACCTAATTAATTAATAAAATAACAAAATTATTCGAATTCAGATTCACCCGACAATCCATCTTCCCAGAGACGGTGGGATGAGCCGCTTTGTAGAGTAGTACAGAATAATTTACTAAACACGTCTGCTACTACTGCGGAGCGTGCGCACCTGCTGGCTGTGGGTAAGTGGGAGTCGGGTCTGTGGCTTCATGCACTACCGTCGTCGAGCATAGGCACTTTGTTTGACGACACTACTTTCCGCCTCGCTGCTTCCCTGCGACTAGGAGCCCCTTGTTACTCTCCTCATCGCTGTCACTGTGGCGAAGTTGTTAACAGCCTCGGACACCACGGCCTGTCTTGCAGCCGAAGTGCGGGTCGCATAGCGCGGCACGCGAACATTAATGACATCATCCGACGGGCTCTTGTCACCGTCGGCGTCCCAGCTGTATTAGAACCCAATGGCTTGGCACGCGACGATGGCAAGAGACCGGACGGCATGTCTTTATTTCCATGGAAGGTGGGTAGGCCTTTAGTGTGGGACGCAACTTGTGTCGACACTCTTGCGCCATCCCATCTTCCCGGCTCGGCGTGCTGTGCTGGCGCTGCTGCTGCGGCTGCGGAAAACCTCAAGCGGCGAAAGTATAATAACCTTATCGGTAATTATATTTTCGAGCCGTTTGGGGTTAAAACCCTCGGGCCGTGGGGTCCAAGCGCTCATGGTTTGTTTAACGAAATCTCCAAACGGCTAGTTGACACTTCCCGTGACCCAAGGGCCGGCTTTTACCTTGGCCAGAGGCTAAGCATTGCTATACAACGTGGCAATGCCGCCAGTCTCTTGGGTACATTACCAGTCGACAGCGATGCGGAGGAATTTTTTGACGCCATATTTTAGTTTTTTAATAGTTTTAGTTAAGTTAGGATATAATTTTGTTATTTTATTAATTAATTAGGGAGAGGAGCTCGTGGCTAAGTAATAACAGCCGCACGGGTCGATCTATCAGGTTAAGCTACGCTTGCCGGGGTTGTCTGTGGATGGGTGACCATCTTTACATACCGAGACTCCTCCGTGCCTCGGAAAGCACGTTAAGCCGTTGGTCCCGGCTGTCATTCGTAAATCTTTGTCAGTCGTTACGGGTCGTCAGAAGCCCGAAAGTCTGACAACCAGTCTTACCAAGGGGTATCGTATCACCCAGTTACTGGGTTGTGGAGGTCAGATAGGCAGTCGCTCCATGTAAAATACTGGTATTCAGCTGCATCCGGTTAGACTGGAAGCTGACCCCAACATAGTTGGGAAAAGGCTAGGCAGATTGATATTAATTAATTAGGTATATATATTAATTAGGTATAAGTTGTTATTTATGTACATTCCGTTTTAATTCTGAATAAACATATCTCATTGTTTTGTGAAAAAAAAAAAAAACTTACAGTTAAAGGAGTACTGTAATGATCTGCCGGGGTAGCAGGGGACCGAGAATATCATTACCTGTGTCCGTGTCTGTTGTGTAGTGTAAGATATGTACAACTAGGCATGTATGCTGGCTGGGTATGTATGTGCAATTAGGCACCGGAGCACTATAATATTATTTTATTGGCTTATTCAAAGCTCGTTACAATATCAACCTAATAATAGCAATCACTCTATATTAAACAATATTTTTATATGTCATATTTAAACTAATCTGTTAGTCACTTAGTGCCCCAATACAAATACTTTAGGCAAATACTTAGCGACCTGTCCCACGTGAGGTGGCCACCGGCATTAAACCTCTACCTACTCTAGAGTCTCGCGGCCCTAGCGGCATTAAATTAAATTCTTTTTAATACGTGATAATTGTAATTTGTTTAAGTTTTATACTCGTATTGAGAATTTTTCTGCACAGTTTAAGTATTAACTTTTCTATCTTTTTTCGTTTTCAGATCGGAACGCTAGCTGGTAATTTGGCTTTGAAAAATTCAGATCCATGTTTTCAATCAGATATATTTCTCTTATTGGACTGTGTCGGAGCTACTGTTACTTTAGGTATGTCTAAATTTCTTATTATAAAAACAGAATCGCTTCGACAATGTAAAATCAAAATATATTTTTATTCCAGTTGACCGTGAAATGAGGCAGACGGAGATGAAATTACCTGAATTTTTGACTACGAATCTAAGAGGAAAAGTAATGACACAAATAAAACTACGCCCCTTATCGCAACACTATGAATTAGTAACTTATAAGGTAGGAAATTTTATTTGATATGTTAAAGTGTGTTTTTTTTATTATTACACTAACTTTTGCCAGCGGCTTCACCCACGTGGATTTCTGACACTATCCCATGGGAGAGTACTACCCAGGATAAAAAGTATATTAAGTGTTAATCCAGGGTAACTATCTGTTTACTATATTTCATCCAAATCCGTTCAGCCGTTTTTGCGTGATTGAGTAACAAACATTCAAACTTTCACATATTTAAAAATAAATAAAATTGAAGTGTCTGTTTGTAATATCAAAATAACAACTTTTTACTAAATGCATAAGAAAGTATAAACGGTACTTATAACAAAAAAGCAATTTTTAACATTTTTGTCTGTCTGTCTGTCTGTTTGTTCCGGCTAATCTCTGAAACGGCTGGACCGATTTTGACGGGACTTTCACTGGCACATACCTGATGTTACGGCGGGTAACTTGGCTACTTTTATTTTAGAAAAATAATTAGTATTCCACGCAAAAAAAATAAAACCCAATGAAATTATGAACAAAAAGTCGGATTTGAAAATTTCTTCTTGCATTTGGTAGCCCAATTCTCGAGGATAGTTATAGGCTATTTAACATTACGCTACGAGCCTCAGTAGCCGAGCAAAAAGAAAAAAGTCAGAAAGAACACTAAGTGAAAACGAAGTAATAGCTCGGGCTGGCGATTCAACGCGACGGTTGGCGACGGTTCGGGGGACGCGAGGGAGTTTTATTAAAATGTGGTTGTTATTTTAGTATATTGTGTATCTTACGACATCCACGCGTACGATGTCGCGGGGCGCAGCTAGTTTATAATAAAATAATAATATTTATATTTATAATAAGTAGAATAGTAAAATTTTTTGTTGGCAAATTTGTTTAATTCTGTCTTAAAATTTCGATTGAGTTTTAATATTTTAACTACATGTTTGGTTTTATAATAACTAATTTATGGACACTGGAATGTCGTACACCTATATAGTTCAGACTTGCATACTCGTTGTTTCAAATATAAAACTTGTGTAGAATACTAATAACATCGTGTCGCAACACACTCTAATAAGAACTACTTTATATTATGTACTAAGTTTTTTTGCCAATGTAAAGCTTATATCTAAAGCAAAACCGCTTATAAGACAAATAAAGAAGTCTAAACATGAACATTTGCTTCTAGATTACGCCGAGGGAACAAAACGCTCAGGCATATATAAATTCAGGCTTTCTTTTGAAATTCAACCCTCGTACACATCTCGTAGAAGAAGCGTCCATTGTGTACGGTAATATTAATCCATCATTTACACACGCTTATGACACTGAGAAGTTTTTGATGGGACGTGACATATTTAACAATCATGCCTTACAATCGGCTCTGCATGTCTTAGAGAAAGAAATCAATCCTGATGTTCGACCACCATATCCATCGCCATTTGCTCGGAAAAAAGTGGCCTTGGGTCTTTTTTATAAGGTGAGTATATTTCTTACAAAATACATTTAACGTATTTTTTGGTAAAGCACTTTTTTACAGAAAATTCTAGCTTAGCTAAACTTTTAGCGTTTAAAATATTTAATAGTAACTTTCCTTACAGTGTATTATCAAACTTTGTCCAAAAGATATATTGCATCCAATCTACAAGTCTGGGGCTACCACTCCAAGTGATGACAGACCACTGGTCAGTCGCAGCTATCAAGAATATGACACAGACCAAAAAGACTTTCCCATAACACAGCCGCTGTTGAAGAAAGAAGGAATGATTCAATGTGCAGGCGAAGCTGTCTATACTGATGACATGCCGGCGATTAAAGATGAAGTCTTTGCTGCACTAGTGCTCTCCACTGTAGCAAAGGCAGATATTGAAAGTATTGATAGTTCTGAGGTTTTGGTAAGTACATAACTTGTTTCTAATTTGCAATGTACGAAGGCGTATCGTTTTACACCCTTTTGGGCGCAAAACGATGGACCGAACGGATGGATGGGCCGAACAAAATTTGTTATTCAAAATTTGGTTATTCTGAATCCAATAATCATATTTTCAGAAATGTTTCGCGTCACGACTGACCTGACTGCGTTTTCAAATTATGTCAAAAAAACCTAACTGTTTCAGGGCAATTTGTCTGATTTTCAGAATGTAGCTGAGCGATAGATTTTAGATACCAAAAACACAATTTACAGACAACAATAGCGTCACACGTACCCAGGACACCATTTGAGAAAATTAAAATTGAGGCAAAAATAAAACCTATACTAAACCGTCTGAAAATCTTGTTTTCAAGTGAACATTGGTCAGTTGATGCGAAAAAAAAATTTCAGAAGAAAGAGTCTTGTGTTTTGAAACCATTTTGAACGTGTTGAAAAATTTTACCGATCGGTAACGTAGCATTGTCTGAAAACTGTTGGACATGATGAAAAAAGTTGCCCAGATGTAGAAAAAAATTGTATCAATCAAATTTAGTGTAGCACCTTACTAATCAGACAACTTTTCTATAGTCAGAAATTATAAAAAATCGTATTGCGGCGTATTTAAGCACGATTAAAAAATAGGTCACCCGAAGCTTATTGAACTGAAATTGAAGGACTTTTTTAATAAATTGGACAAAAGGAAACTGGGATAACGTTTAAAAATGATTGTATATTGAAAAAAAATCATCGTTTTTAATCATTGTCGAACTCGTGATCGTTGCCGTGAGGAATAGGAGCGTAACAAGCACCGCGCGACTCTGAAACGTTCTTTCCGTTTTTGGAATTATGTGACATTTAAAATGTCTGAAAACAGTTTTTTGGTAACCTCAGCAGCCATACAAATGATTAAAAAAGAAACTGAACCAGCACACTAATTGCGTAAGGGTGCTTACATAAAGAAACAGGTTTCCGGTACAGGCGAGCCTGTGCGGGTCGGTACCGATCGGTGCAGGCTCGGTCCAGGTAGTCGGCACCGACATGTTTAAACCTGTTTCTTTATAAGTGAGCGCATAAGATAAAATAGGAATATTATACCTGCACCGATCGGTACCGACCCGCACAGACTCGTCTGTACCGGAAACCTTTTTCTTTAAGCACCCTAACACACTATCAATCATAATCTGAATGATTTTGAAGCATATTGCTAATCCACACATAAACATATACATAACATCACGCCTTGTTTCCCCGAAGGGTTAGGCAGAGGTGTACCTATAGTACATCCACATTTCGCCAGTTATGTTATTGCTAATCCATTGCTTCATATATTCGAAGTCTGCTTAACAATGTAATTAATGCAACGAATGTTGCTGAACTGTCAAAATGAAACCGATTCCTACTGTAAGTGTGTTACGCAATTGCCCCACAGGTTGCTACGAGACAGGTTGGTTAAATTTTTTGACATTTTTGAAAATGCGCTTAGGTCACATGTGACGCGCAAATTGTCTGAAAACAAAATTTTTCGTAATAAAATGATTCTACCTATGTACATTTTTAATACCAGACATACCATCAGACAACCTATTTTTTTTGACATAGCAGAAACGGGCCCCCATAAAACTGCGTCGTTCCTAAAACTAACGATTAACTAATTTAAACTAACGATTTCATACATTTTTGACCGTAAAACGATGCGACTTGGTATTGGTCGTGGGCTCTCGTACTACAAATAATATTGGGGAATTAATACACACGTCACCTTCAATGATTTTTTTACGTTTCAGAAAGTTGACGGTGTTTTAGCGGTGTTGACTTCCGTGGACATACCAGGCGTTAACAGCATAGTTCGAGCAGATTTTATGCTTATGTTTGAGAATGAAGAACTATTAGCTAGCAATAAAATATTATATTACAATCAGCCAGTGGCTCTTGTTGTTGCAGTTACTCAAGTATTGGCTGATAAAATGGCGTGTTTAGTTAAAGTGAATTATAAGAATGTTTCCAAAAAACCTATTGTTTTTACCATTGACGATGCAATACATGCACCGAAAGAGGAAAACAGGCTTTACCCTTATCCAGGCATCGTACCAACAGACAGAGGAGCGAATATCAGAAAAGTAATTACAGGAAAGTTCATCAGTCCTCGGCAGTATCACCATATGATGGAACTGCATACGACAGTTACGAAGCCAGTTGATGAAGGCTTGGAAGTTATATCGTCAACTCAGTTCATGGATCTTACACAAGCAGTAATCGCACAGCTTTTGAAAATGCCTGAGAGTTTGTAAGAAAACTAATATAATTTACATTCAATAATTCTTAATTTGAATAGACATTTATATTACGAATTTTTTGTTGATTACAGAATAATAGTAAAAGCAAGAAGGTGTGGAGGTGGTTTTGGTAGTAAAATCAGCCGACATGGTTTTGTAGCATGTGCAACGGCATTAGTTGCAAAAAAACTCAATAAGCCATGTAGAATGTCTATGCCAATGCACAGTATTACAGGAGTTATTGGAAAAAGACCAAACACCAGACTTGATTACGAGGTATGTAACACAGAATATTAATTGATCTAACAATAGATGATTTTGTTGAAGGTTTTTCTAAACTGATATTTTAATCAATTGTCATTATTTTAAATTAGGTCGGGGTGGATGACAGAGGTGAAATACAATATATGGATGCGGTATTTTATGTGAATGATGGCCATTCCCGTAATGAAAATGAGAATGCGTATTCTACAGAATCGTTAAAAAACTGTTATGATTACAATAGATGGAAATGTGATTCTTTTGGCGTCATTACAGATGCTCCATCGAACTCTTTTATGAGGGCCCCTGGTAAGTTGAGAGATAGTTTAAAACCAGTTTCACTGAGAAAAGATTAGAATACAATAAATTATATTATACGAATATTTATTTCAGGTGGCTTGGAAGGAATTGCAGGAATAGAGCACATAATGGACCATATAGCCGAAGAACTAAATAGAGACCCAGTACAAGTTCGCATGGCTAACTATCGTCGAGAAGACAACGAATTGCCAACCTTAGTGCCAATGTTTCTCGAGAGAATAAACTTTAAAGAACGACAAGAGTGTATAAAAAAGTTCAATAATCTTAATAGATGGAAGAAACGTGGGATAAAGCTTAACAATATGGCCTTTCCAACGCAGTACCTCGGTAATTATGGAGCTTTATTGTCTGTGTACCACGGTGACGGAAGTGTGATCATAAATATAGGTGCTATTGAGATCGGACAAGGAATTTTCACTAAAATGGCGCAAGTTGCAGCTTTTGAGCTCAATGTCCCTGTTGAGACTGTTGCAGTCATACCTTCTGTTAACTTTGCAACCCCAAATTCTTTTGCGACAGCTTCTAGTATAACTAGTGAATGTTGTGCCTACTGCGTGATTAGATGTTGTGATCAGATTAAAGCAAGACTGGCGCCTTTTAGAGCAGCTATGCCTACTGCTTCATGGCGAGAAATTGTATTTGAAGCTGACAGGCAGGGAGTTTTGTTACAAGCTAATTATTTGACGAGTCCAAATGATCCAAGATTGGTGAATTACTCTATATTCGGTATAGCTGTAACCGAGGTCGAGGTAGACATATTGACTGGCAGTAAATGGATTGTTCGAACGGACATATTTGAGGATGCTGGTCGTACCTTGAATCCAGCTTTAGATATAGGCCAGGTGAGGTATATTTTGAGTTTGGATGATGTTGCTTATTAAATAGTTACACAGTGTTTAAGGAACTCATTAAGTATAGAATTTGAAAATTATGAACTGAAAAACTTAAACAATAAGTTACAATCAATTTATTCGTTCTTTTAGGTGGAAGGAGCATTTATAATGGCTGCATCGTTGTGGACGATGGAAAATACAGTTTACAATGAGTTTACCGGAGAATTATACAGTGACCGAACGTGGACTTACAAAATTATGGGGGCTAAAGACATTCCTTACGATTTCCGTGTCTATTTAAGACGAAATAGACCGAATCCTGTTGGTATTTTGGGATCTAAAGGTGAAAACTATTGTAACATACATATTTATCGGGCATAGTTGGAAGAATACTGTACTACTGTACTCTACTAACTTACTAATATTTTTATTTATATCTTTATACAATAGCTACTGGTGAACCTCCGTGCTGCCTTGCTTATGTTATAGTCGAGTCATTGAGAAATGCCATAGAAGCTTCTCGAAAAGACAGTGGCTACGATACAAAATATCTTTGTTTGAGTAAGTGCTAACTGCTAATTTACTTAATTATCCTTTTATTTGCCAATCCTTACTAAAAATACTTATCCGTTACTGCTTGGATGAAATTCCCGACTTTATGATTTGTGGCAATAATTGCTATTCCCAAACTAATGAATCTGTAGTATATCATAATGCATATTGTTACAGAAGTTCCAGTTAATCTTGAAAGTATTGTTGAAGCAGCAGATGTGAGAATAGAAGAGTTTCTACTTTATTAAGAAGAGTATGGAAGCGGTAGAGAATTGAAGCTGGTATTATACTTGTGATGGCTGATTTTTGCACTCATACTGATGTTCTTTATTGAGCTAGTTTAACTAAGATAGGGTTTCTAAAGTTAAGGTAGGTATTCATATATCACTTTTAGAATTGTATAATATTAATATTTAATATTTTGTACTGATGTTTTTTTTCTGAAATTGTTCATTGGTTTGATGTTATATTATAGAGGTTGTCCCAGACCAAGTGGTCTAACGGCAAATAGGGTAAAGCTGAGGTGGCCAACTATCATTAAAAACATTTAAAGTTGGGATATTCTCAATAGTTCAGAACATTTCACTAAGAATTTGAATCCGTATCACGGGCCCAATCTTATCGTTGGTCTCCAGAAGACTGTACCATATACTTACCCACACATGACAAAGCTATTATACAAATATTACACCTCAACATTAGAAGTATAAACAAACATTTTGATGAGCTAACAGTACTACTATCTTTAATAAATATGAAATATCACGTCATAATTTTAACTGAGTGCTGGTTGAGTAAGGTCCAAAAAATAGCTGTCTTGGATGGATACAAATCGTACTACATCACGCGAACTCACAATCAAAATGATGGTATAATAATTTATGCTGCTGATAACCTAAACTGTAAAATATCAGAGCCTGAGTTTAAAGATGATACTTGCCTGGTCTGTAACGTAGACAATAAGCTGGCACTTGAAGCCATTTATCGTTCGCCTTCTTACAGAAATAGACAAATTTTGACAACTTCATAAACATTTTAAACAATGTCTATAATACATTAACTGAGTACAGCAGTATTGTTCTCATGAGAGACATAAACAGAGACATAATACCAAACACATCGGATGAACGATGCGATGATTATCTTATATTGAATGCGTCACACGAATTAATAGCCTAGACCATATTCTACTTAAATCTACACTACCAGCTACTAGTATAGTCCTTGAGACTCACATCACTGATCATGCTCCAGTTATGTTATCTTTTCAAAATGCAAGCACTACTCCTAAACCAAATAACGTAATAAATCTGCTTGATTACCAAGCGATTAAAAAGGAGTTGGAAGAGATGAATTTTGTAGAAGTGTTACATGCTGAAGACGCAAATGAATCCACAAATAAATTCATTTTTCTATTAATGACGGTCACATCTAAACATACACAATCTGTCCCGGTATTTAGAAGAAAAAGAAATATAAAACCCTGGATAACTCCGGGACTTCTTCGCTGCATGAAAAATAGGGATAGACTACATAAGAAATCATTTAAGACTCCTGATAACTTAATTCTAAAGCTAACATACACACGCTATATAAATTTTTGTAACTGTCTGCTAAGAAAACTAAAAAGGGAGCATGAGAAAAAAGAGATTGAGAAACCCGGTCATAATCCCAAAGCCCTCTGGAACGTCATCAAAGACATCACTCATACATGAAAAGTAAATTCATCACCCACAGAACTACTTAATAACCAAACTAACCCTAAGATTGCAGTTAACCAGATATGCTCTTATTTTACAAATGTTGGAAGTAACCTAGCTAATAAAATAATAACTTCGAATCAGGGTTGGCAGACAAATCCAATACAAAATGAAAGTTCATCTCCTGGTAACTCTTTTCTTCTCATAGAAACTGACGACGCTGAAGTAGACTCTATAAAACTACAATTGCGTAAAGACTGCGCCACGGGCTGGGATAAAATATCAACCAATATACTAAAACAATGCAGACAATTATTAACACTACCTGTAACACACATGCAACCAGTCCATAAGAACAGGTGTGTTTCCACAGGCTTATAAAAAAGCCTTAGTCCATCCTGTCCACAAGGGAGGGGACAGAGACTGTGTTAACAATAATACGCCAATATCCGTATTACCCGCTCTGTCTAAAATTCTAGAAAAAATTCTGAACTCAAGGCTAAATAGTTTTTTGGACAAGTACAACATTATTGCTAATAATCAGTATGGTTTCCGTCGCGGCGTATCCACCGAGGATGCCGTATTAGATTTAACACAGTTCGTTGCAAGACAACTGGATGCAAAAACAAATGTCTTGGTGTCTTCCTGGATATGGCGAAGGCATTTGATACGGTCTCTGTCCCCATCCTGCTGACCAAACTTGAAAAAATAGGATTTAGGGGTGTACCACTTTCGATGTTCAAGAGTTAATTAACAAATAGGACACAACAGGTTATAATTAACTCTACTCAGTGATGGACAATCGGTGTGCCACAGGGGGGTATTTTGCAAAATGTCACTTTCGAATGCAACCATGTATACCTACGTACGGAGATGACACTGCTATTTTAGTATACGGGCCCAGCTGGGAATACGAAGTTAAGATTGAAGACTGTCTTCGATGAATAATGAACTGGCTAACTTAACCTTTTGACTTTGAATTAAAAAAAAACTAATTATGTAACCTTCGCGATAAGTAAAAATAACAAACCATCGGAATAGTTTAATATAATTTCACACACGTTGGGATAACACACAGACCTGTCAATGCCAGACTCTTACTCCAGCTGATGTTGGACCTAGGAGTGCAAATTGATGAACAACTACGGTGGGATAAATAACTAAGCAAAGTTATTGCCAGGTTAAGAACCATGATTTACCTGTTCAGAACTCTTAGAGAATCAGTGTCACAAGAACTACTCATAAACATGTTCATTGCGCTATGTCAGCCTGTGATCAGCTATTTTGTCCCATTATGGGGTGGGGCAGCATAGACGATGTTTCTTAGCCCAAAGAGAGTGAGGAGAGGGTGGGAGTGTTCTCAAGGTCATCATAAAAAAGCCATATTTATTCCCTACTGGGCAACTGTACATGGACTGTAAGGTTCTTACTGTTCGTAAGCTCTTTGTGCTCCAAACCATCTTAAAAAGGCATCGAACTGTTGCCCCGCCCGATACTGGCAGACAAAGGAAATCACCAGCCTGTCCCAGTGTCTCACACAATACAATTTTCGCAAAAAGATAATACTTTGTTTTAAGTTCTTACCTATATAGCAAAATTAACAAAAAAAAAAAAAACCAACATAATTAAACTAAACGCATATTATGCAAACGCTGCTGTTAGGAGGTGGTTATTGCAATTAGATTACATTGAAACTGAAAATCTCAATACCTTTATTACATAACCCTATCATAAATCATATCACCAACACATTCTCCATACAATATACAAACTTAAACATATATTCCCCCCCACATCTTTACACTTACACACCACACCCTTCTTAATACACTTCACAGCACACATCTACTTTACACTTACCACACTTTTCATGAACACCTTACATCGCATACCTACTTTCTCACACACCACATCCTCAGGTATACTCACACTCTCAATACCGAATTATCTCTAAACAGTAGTGGCACTCGGTAAATATTGTATAACTCATGGCTGAACACTACCCCCTTTTTTTTTTTTTTTTTTTTTTGTGGATGGGAAATCATCAAATGACTTCTCCCGCTCTGGGCGGAGCGGGAGGGCGTGTCAGACTTTTACTGACTAAAACCCACCCGTGTTCCTTCTGTTGCCTGTGCCGGGGCCACGGTAACTCTTTCGAACATCCCGCAACCCTAGCTGGCATCGGCCCTAGCGGACCCCGTCAATAGTGCTGACATCTCTTTGAGGCGCGCGTGGAACACGACGCGCCGTCGACTCGGGCCTGGTCCTTACCAGACGGCGAGCTACCCATTGCTCGCCGTCCGCAAGCCCGCGCCTACGGTGGCGAACACTACCCCCTGAGATACAGGTTTCCACCTAGTTCAGGGGATATGGTCAAAACTTCTTGGCAACCATCACAGCCTCGGTCATCGTAGTATTAAGTCTAACGAAAATAAGTTCCTAAAAATTGTAATTTATTTCTAGTGGTGAGAAATAAACAATTAAATTATTTTTTTTATTTTAATTTAATAATTTTCAAGAAATCGACGTAGTGAGTTCAAATCTGGCTGGAAGATGCCTTGATAGTGTAGGTACAAGATTATGTTCCTATTTACGTTCAGTGAGGCTCTGCTTCAGATTTTATTTATACTTGTTTATTCTAACGTTTTATTAAACTTTAGCGAAACTTTCTAGCCATGATTAAAAAAAAGTAATTGAGAATATTCCAACTTAATTTTTTTTTATTGGCAAATCTTTTGACATTACGATTGCACTGTAAAATTCGATCCTTATTTACAAATAAATATAGATTTTCTAAATTAGGGTGGATATTAGCCGGCAGAATCTTGTGGGCAGTGGAAGCCTTTCTAAGATGTAGAATGTATAGCAAATTGTCAGCTATCATTACGATAATTTGAACGACGATCTTCATATTATGTCACTAAATAATATATAATAGATAATAAAGTAATAATGCCAGCTGATCCTACCTAAGCGTTTATATATACGTATTATTATAGATGGAATGTTTCTCTTTGTCGGTTGTAAATCCATTGCTTGTACTAGGGTTTATTTGATTATGTGGACGGACTCGGCGCCGGGATGGACATAACCGAGTTTATTGCTTACTTAAATAACTACCGTACCTACTACGGAACCCCTTGGCTATCATTTTTGTTTCATGTTACTCTTTTCACAATCTTATTTTTTCGTGTATAGTTTGGGTTTGTTTATTTTATTATTAAAGAGTTATATTTTTTTATTATTTGTGTTGCATTCTTGTCATATTCGGTGGTTATTTTAAATAGGATTTAGAATTTTATTGCTATGAAACTTTTACTACTTAACTTATGCCCTACATCCTAATTGCGTAACACACTATCAATCAGAACCTGAATCATTTTGCAGCTTATCCATTGCTTCGTTCAAAAAATTTGTCTGCACAACAATATAAATAACGCAATGAATGTTGTTGAACTGTCAAAATGAAACCGATTCCTACTGTAAGTGCGTTACGTAATTATTCTCTAAGCAAATCTTTTTGTTCACACTTTTTCATTATTTACTTTACATAGCATATAAGAAAAGAAAATTTCGCCATGATACATCAATTTGTACAATAACTTAATTTATTTCTAATTTTCTCTACTAAAGCTGTCAAATATTTCCATCTTACCTTCAACAGATTATGTGCTTTTTTTCAAATTCATAAAGTCTAAATTCCAATTTACTCTGTGTACGCATCCCGTTTATAAAAGAATATCTCGCTATCTTGTTTGGGAAGGGGCAACGGCCGCCACCGGCAGGTGTCACCCACATTGGAACACTATGACATGAATCGTGCAATTCCTTTCAAAATTAATAAAATATTTTTCTGATTTTCCATTTATTTCTGGTACTATCGACAGTGTCGATTATTGAATGGATATTCCTGTTAGCGACTCTGTCATGAATATGGCTGCTAGACAAAAATTGACAACTAATTTTAATGCTAACAGCAACAGTGCTGTTAGCATTAAATTTAGTTGACAATTTTTCTCACGTTTATATACAGACATAGATAGATAGAATACCTACTCTTTATTATGTACACCATAATTAAAGTACAGTAAAAAATGTAGAAATTACACTATCGACATGATATCACAATAATGTAGAACTTAAGATACTCGTACATCCCACACAACTTACAAATGCCAACACAAACTCAAAGCGAAAACTGTCAATATTAATATAACCCTTTAACCTAACTTACTTCGCTAGTTTATGGAGATGGCTCAAGTCATCTTGAAGGGTGTATCGTGACCTATAGAGATAGCGTTGTATTTGATTGAAGATGACGCCGAAGACAATGGCGTTAGGTATCATTTTACATCAAAGCCCCGGGGGTGACAGTTCGACCAGGGAGTCAGCGTAGCGGAAAATAGCCTGCGCAGTATAGCGAGGAGCCAATGCCGACGGCTACCGGCTAAGTCTCGATTACGTGTTATATTTACGATAGGGCTGCGAGACGGGAATATTTATTTTGTGGTGAGTTTGTGTTGTATGATCAAGTGTAAATACGGTGTTAGAAAATATTGTGAACCTGTCAATTGAACCTAAATAATTCTGATCATATTGTTATCTTTTACAGAAACTGGTATAGTATGAAAGCATTACCATATTTGGGTCAGTGGGCCGTCTAAGGGCCCTTGTTTTATTTGTTACATAATTGGTTACTAATTCATAAACGGTTCGAACGATTCGATTTCGAACCTTTCCATTGTAATTTAATATCGCTAGTTATGCAATGATATTAATAATATCATTGTAGTTATGGTTATCTTCTTGTAACTAAAACCAATGAAACCGCTTTTCCTGTAACCCAAGCAAGAAAATCAATTTCATTCACTTACACGGCGTCACTAACGCCTCGAAGAAAATTAGTACAAATGGACTCAATAAAGTGGAACAAATAAATACAATTTCCCCGTCGTTGGTCATTTGTTCAGGACGTGCGTGCGAGCATATTTATAGATACATTGGATTGCCAATTTGTTCTGTGTCACCTTTGTTATGTGAGAATTTTAGCTCGCAGTAGTCTCATTTAATTCAAAATGTAGGTACTATGCTGATGTTAGAAGTGAGGCTATTGCAATTTACTAGTTACATTTCTACACTTTAGGCTCTTTATTTTTTTTCTGGGTCTGAGGCTGCTAATGAGAATTTCCCAGGAAAAAACTCTACCAGGTCATTTGAAGATCGGAGAATGACAAAAAATTGTAGATAAGCATGACTTGATTATCAGCCGATTTATTCTGTAAAAATCTTACGGTGGATACTAAGTTTAAGTGTCAGTAGTGTCAATCTCTAGCATCTGGCGGAATGACAGATTTTTACAGAATAGACTGGCCCGAATTATGCAACTAGACACGAATGCCACTCAGTCTGTAAGTAACAAAACATATAAAGCCTGTACTTCTTCGTCATACTCAGAGTATCTGTCGCAGTAAGATGGTTGTAGCCGTCATACAGTTATATCCCTAGGGTCAGAGCTATATAGTAAGAAAGGATAGTTATACGAAAGCGGTTCATAACTGTCGGAGTGCCCTAATTTTGTTACTGCGACCAATTTCGACGTAGCGCTCGCTCGGCTCGCGCGTATTTGATCACAGTTCTAACCTATTTGGTCGGAGTGCCTCAATAGCTATATTACTAGATCGTGCTCGTATCATAGTTATATTCCTAGTAAGATAGTTATGAACCGCTTTTATATAACTATATTACAGTATAAAGCTCTATCCCTAGGGATATAACTACATATATGACGACTAAAACCATCTTACTGCGACATATATCCAGCAAGACGTAATTAATACTTACTAACAATGTAGGAATATATTTTGTCTCTAGGTGTAGCTCGCGTTTTCGTCTTTGTCGACGGGAATAGGTGCGAGGCGCAGTAACGAGCAGACGTCTTCTGCGGTGTCGTTCCGCGACTAACAATAATTCATTCCAGGAGCCCGTCAACAGTTTCACCCCCTGCTGTTTATACTTTGTGTAAACTAAAAGGGCGTATGTCTGTTTGACCTAATTGGAAGGAAATGTCTGTTTAGTTCTAGATGTGTTTGTAGCCTGTCTGAAACAGTAAGCTATCTGTTATTTAAAATTGAATATTTCGCTGAGAAACGTATGTAAGGGAAAATGTGTTATGAATGACATATGACAAAATTAACATTTATTCCCTCGACTGCCTCGTTGGTCTAGTGGTCGCAAGCGCTACTGCTGAGCATGAGGTCCTGGATTCGATTCCCAGGTCGGGCAAAGTGTTATTGGGTTTTTCTATCTGGAATTTCTCAGTAGCAGCCCGGAGTCTGGATTTGTGCCCGGTTGATGGCAATGTGGGTGTACTATATAGGTTACACCTCTGCCTAACCCTTCGGGGAAACAAGGCGTGATGTTATGTGAACACTTATTCCTGATATGACAAAATTAACACTTATGCCTTTTTAGTTAACCGCGAGATTGAGTATATGCTCGACCATGTTTACAGTGATGGTTTCGGCCCTTTTCAGTTGCGTTACTTCGAGATTTAGGTACTTACTTTACTTTTCACTCAATGAACGGATACGAACTAGGAAACTAAACTTTGTATGGGCCTGGGAACTGACCCCGCCGTTGGTAGGTAACAAGCAAGATAAAGACTACCACGAACTCCATGATTTATTTTAGATCAAGATGTGCCCCGCGACTTCGTTCACGTGTAAGTCTTAAGATACACAATATACTAAAAAAAGAGCCGCCACATTTTATTAAAACTCCCTCGTCCCCCGACCCGTCGCGTTGCATCGCCCTCCTGTATTATTACTTCGTTTTCTCTTAGCGTTCTTTCTGATTTTTTCTTTTTGCTCAGCTCCCAAGTGTCGTATGTTAAATAGCCTATAACCATCCTCGAGAATCGGACTACCAAATGCAGAAATTATTTCGAAATCAAATCCGACTGGCGGTTCCAGAGATTAGCGCAAAATAGCTTAAATTTCATGGGTTTTAATTTTTTTGTGCGGGACCCTAATTCTTTTTCGAAAATAAAAATAGCCTAAGTCACTCCCTATAACATCAGCTATGTGCCAGTGAAAGTGCCGTCAAAATCGGTCAAGCCATTTCGGAGATTAGCCGGAACAAACAGACAGACAGATAGACAAAAAATTTTAAAATTGTTTTTTTTTGTTATAAGTACCGTATATACTTATACTATTATATGCATTTAGTAAAAAGCTGTTATTTTAACATTACAAACAGACACTTCATTTTTATTTATTTGTATAGATATCGATGATGATAACGTTTAAGGGTTGATTATAAAAGTTAATAGTAGACCCTGCTACAAATTATAATTACTCAGGATTGAATCCATACAAAAGGTTTGTTCCCACTATTCCTAGCATGAAATACTACCAGTAGGTATAGTGTGAATTTTATTCAGTTTATCTACCAGTTGGATTACCAGATACATGGATTTCACATAATTACAACTAGTAGGAATAAGGAGAAGAAAATTCTCAATATTCCTTCTGGTAAGAATTCATGGTAGGAGTAGTGGGAACAGCCCACACAAAAAGTATTTATATCGTACTTAATCTTGAGCACGATTAAAAGCGCTTTATCGAGCGTGTAGCATAAGGTAGAGGCATTTATTATAACACCTCGTTAGAATAAATCTAGCTTAGTTTTAGGTTTTTTAGGGATACACTCCACGTCAGACGCAGACTTTCTAACGCAGGGTTATAATAGACTGTAATATTGATCGTAGATACATACATATTGTAGGGAAAGACGAATTGCTGAAGTATTAAACAAAGTAAAACAATTTTTATTAATCTCCAACAAGATTATGATAACAAGAAAGCTACACAAACAACAAAATATGCAAAATAAAAAGTCCCTAACAATCCAAACTTACATACATAAACTGATACAAAATGTAATTGAAAAAACGCACAAGGGGTCATTGTACTCATCATTATGAACAACTTTTACTCAGGGAATAAGACCTGAAATCGCGAATCAATAATAAGGTGTTCCCTTTTTTGACGAGAAATGCGAACATAAATGTGGATTGTGTGCGGATTTTTATTCGCGATTTCAGGTTTGGTCCCCTTGAAAGTTGTTCATAACGATGAGTACAACGACCCCTTAAGAGCTTGTGCGTTATTTAAATTACACCTAGTATGCGCTGGTAAAATAAAGATTAGAAACCAATAACGTGGATATGCGAGTTCTCAAACATGAGCAAAAAATCTGCTTGAACTATGCTGTTTACGCCTGGTATGTCCACGGAAGTCAATACCGCCAAAACACCGTCAATTGTCTAAAATATAACAATAGCATTGAAGAAAAGAAAAGTTATGTTTACTCTCTCAGTTATATTTATTAGCATTAATTCGTGTACTGACCAAAACCTCAGAACTATCAATACTTTCAATATCTGCCTTTGCTACAGTGGAGAGCACTAGTGCAGCAAAGACTTCATCTTTAATCGCCGGCATGTCATCAGTATAGACAGCTTCGCCTGCACATTGAATCATTCCTTCTTTCTTCAACAGCGGCTGTGTTATGGGAAAGTCTTTTTGGTCTGTGTCATATTATTGATAGCTGCGACTGACCAGTGGTCTGTCATCACTTGAAGTGGTAGTCCCAGATTTGTAGATGGGATGCAATGTAGCTTTTTGACATATTTTGATGATACACTGTAAGTAAACAGTATCTACAATTTGTATTTTACTAACAGTTCTGTCATCAGCCGTGGCCATCCATATTACTTTTAAAGACAGAGAAAATAAGTTTTAGGAAAAAGTCGAGAAAATTATGACGTAGTCTTAAATTAACGGTTATTGTTTATCAAGTCTCTGCTACCATTTTTTATTAAATTATTAAAATAGTGTTAGGTTTATCTTTGTCGAAATGTACTAACCTTGTAAAAAGTCCCAGAGCTACTTTTGCCGAGCACAAGGCGCTGGATGCGGTGGTCGAACATTGGGATTAATTTCTTTCTCTATGACGTGCAGGGTCGATTGTAAAATTTGATTGTTAAATATGTCACGTCCAGTCATAAACTTCTCAGTGTCATAAGCGTGTGTAAATGAAGGATTAATATTTCCATACACAATGGACGCTTCTTCTACGAGCTGTGTATGTGAGTTGAATTTCAAAAGAAAGCCTGAATTTGCTTCCGCCTGAGAGTTTTGTTCCCTCGCTGTAATCTAGAAGCGAATGTTCATGTTTAGCTATTTTTATTTGTCCTATAAGCGGCTTAGCTTTAGAGACAAGCTCTAAATTGGCAAAAAATCTAAGTAAAGTAATGACTTTAATTTTTGTGTTATTTTGTAATTGATTTTGATGTTAGATATCTACAGTTTATGAGAACTGAACAATTTTTCTTCGGCTTCCCTGTAACGATAATTGTAGCCGCGCCACTGGTGGATACGTTATACGATAATCACGTAGATCTTATTACAGTTTGTTGCTACATGATGTTATTAGTTTTGTATTTGGAACCATGTATCCATCTGTGTCTAGGTAAATTAGATAATTGTATGACACACATCTATTCATAAACAATTAAGTATAAAACCCCAGTTGGTTCAAACATTAAAAATCGATCATTTAAAACTATAAGTCAGAATAAAAGCTTGTTTATCTGGAACAAAATTACACAAAAATTAATATGTAAGTAGGAATTACTGCATTTCATGTTGTTAGTCAGCACAATCCTTATAACCTTGTGTGTTTGTAACTATGGACGATTAATTTCTCTCAGCACAGAATAAAGTTAAACGACCTTATAGGTTACAAATTCACATTGTCGCGACAGGGGCCGTAGTTTATTTGAGTCATCACTTTTTTTCTTAGATTCGTCGTCAAAAACTCTATTAAAAAAATAATACTTCAGTGTGAGAAAGAGATGGAGCTATACAGGACATCTAGCTCCATCTCTTTCCCACACTGAAGTAAGATTACAATAATACTGCTTTAGGAGGTTGTGGTCTAGCTCCAGTAAAACCAAATTTAAATAGAATCAAATCGTCTGAAAAGGAATTCAATTAGTTACTTATTTAATATAATGGATATGGTGCCGCCACCATAAATGTTTAAAAGGTAATCAGTAAGTTTAATTCTTAAAAAAGTACAGCGATATTCAATTCAATTCAATTCATTTATTTATTGCATCAAATATGGTAGGTATAAGTTCTTATCAATATTAAGTAACACACATTTGGCCAATATACAGCATGCAATATTAAAAGTTTTTACTTAATATATTAATTACTACAATTCGTCAATTTAAGTAAATATACTAAATGATTAAATTTGTCTATGCTTTATTGTATAGAATTTACAGGGACACTTTTGAAAAAACTCATCAATCGAATAAAAACACTCTTGAAACAACCACTTCCGCAACAAAACACAAAACTTATTGAAGGATAGTTGAGTAATTGACCTTGGCAAGGCATTGTAAATTAGGGGAGCCATATAAACGCAGCTCCGCCGAAAAATTTCTAGCTTTGGAACAGGTATTTCAAAATCTAAATAAGTAGGTTTCCGTTTATTTGTATTATCTTTCCGCTCAAATAGCTCAAGATTGGACCTCACAAACCTGGCAACTTCGTAAATATAAATGCATTCATTTCATTATTGTATCGATTTTTGTCCTTAAAAAAAATAAAAACAAAATTTTTCAGTATTCCCAGCGACCAACATGTAAGAATCATAACCAACATCGTCTAAAGCAGTAAATATTGATCTTATATCACTAACAGAGTACCACAGTCTTCCATCAGCGAGAGATATTTTCTTAGGCAAATCTGGAGCACACATATTATCCATATTTACTAAACACCAGTCCTCATTGATCCCACAAGTGCCGCCACACGTTTTACCGGATTTAGGACATATTTGCTCAGATATATCTTCAATATCCTTTATCTTCTTCAATGTGTTCGCGTCTGGGTGGACGGCAAAAGATTTGAATGCTTCTAAAATGGGACGGTAGCCGGTATACCTACATACTCGTAGGTTGCTACACAAAGAGTTTTTCTATTTTTCCTTCTGTAAGATGGTGGTCGGTTCCCTGTACGAGGCTGAAAATATTGGAATAGTTTATATCATTAGGAACATAAAGTTTACAAAAGGAATTGAAAATTAATTTATTAGATTGAAAATTGAGCAGACTTCATTTCAATGGAAAACATAAAAAGTTTATTTGAAGTGAAAACTTTTTCGTTGAGCGCTTTTTGGTATTGGGAAATTTTACGGGTTAGCGACATGCGACATGCTTGCGTCACCGACATGCTAATGTGATGTGTTGCGCCAGACTGGCGACGTGCAGCGGCCTGTGTACCTACGTGTTAATGTTTTATTAAGTTTTCATTTCTGTCGGCTGTCCCCCTTACTGCCTACTTTTATTAAATCATCATTATGACCGAACAAAAAACATCGATTATAATAGGGAGGGACGCGTGTCAACACAGAAACTGATGGGGTTAAAAACGGCGTCCTGTTAAGTCCATTAGGTGCCTGACCCATTAGTTAGCTAACATTAATAATTTTCAGCTAATTCCATTACGTGAGTCTCATTGGTCCAGCGGTAGCAAGCGCGACTATGAGAGCATGGGATCTTGGGCTCAATCCCCAGATCCGATCGGACAATATTTTTTTGGAATTTTCCATTAGGAATTTCTTAGTAGCTGCCAATAGTCTGGACATGCCCGGTGGTTGGGAAAAGGACTTAATAATAACTGGTGAAATGTACAATACACCTCTGCCTACCGCTTCAGGATAAATACAGGCGTTATCGATGATAAAGTTATGTTTTGTTTATATATTCAAATTACCTGTACATGCTCATCACAAATCCCGGGCTGCAGTAACCACACTGTGATCCAAAAAAATGATTGAGTCGTTTCTGAATGATGTTGTAGCCAATCTTCCTTTTTTCGTACCTTCAATAGTTGTTATGTCCCAGCCATTGCAGGACATGATGGCAACAAGACACTAAAACAAAAAGTTAAGTTTACATTCATTGTTTCAAATAGTTATACATAACATATGTATATAAAGGGTGTCTCAGTAGGAGTGCTTTTTCATTTTAAAATAAAAACAAGTATTTTATGACAGAGTTGTGATATTTTTATTGTATTGTAAAGAAGACATGTTCCGATTAAGTATGGAATAAAATATCCGGCAAATTACCCCCACGGCTCCGATGACAGACCATTACTCTTTTCATGAAATCATGACTTTTGCACAGAGATGTGGCTGTATCTCACCGATGACGCGTTGGATTTCCGATTTGAGCTCAGGAATTGTTTCGGGTTTATTCGCATAAACCCGAGATTTCACAAAACCCCAAAGTAAAAAATCGCACTGCGTTAAATCGCACGATCTTGGTGGCCAGTTGACATCAGAATTTCGTGAGATAATGTGTTCTGGAAATCGTTGCTGCAATGAGTCGATTGTTTCATGCGCGGTGTGGCAGGTTGCGCCGTCCTGCTGAAACCACATGTTGTCCAGATTCATGCCGTCCAGTTAAGGGCACAAGAAGTCCGTTATCATATTCCTGTAACGAATGCCGTTCACCGTTGTAATGAGTTTTCACAATTATAACGCGTTGTTCTTTCGAAAAGCGCTCCATTTTTAATAATCGGAATAAACAGAGGTGACAGCTGTCAAATTTCAGAGTTGCCACTTGCATGAAAAAAAAAATTATTCCAATTTTAAAAAGTGCACTCTTACTGAGATACCCTTTATATATTTCATACAAACTTTCAAGTCCTTGTTTTTCGAAATGAATGAATCGATCTTAATGAAACTTCATACGCATACGCAGGATACATGGGCCTAAAAAGTTAATTAAGAACATTTTCGAAATGTCTTATTTAAAAAAAGTTAATTGGAGATCTCTGTTTCTATGGAAAGTTTAAAATCAGTCGTATTTAGCTGTAACACTACTTTTCCAAAATGTTCTTAACTAACTTTTTAGGCCCATGTATCCTGCGTATGCGTGTGAAGTTTCATTAAAATCGGTTCATTCCTTTCGAAAAACAAGGACTTGAAATTTTGTATGAAATGCCGTACGTCGTAAACGCTCTTAACACATTTAAAACATTTTTACATATACTTATCTCAAATAAAATGTAATGTCTGCCGTGTTGGTAACAGGGTTTAAGCTACCAGTGGTTACCTGGACTTACATTCGTAATTTTTCTGATTAAAGAGAATTATTCCTCATCAAGTTTAAATTTAACTTAAAATGAGAACAATATTTAGATACTAAATTAAACATCTCTGTACTTTGACATTCAGACTATTAATTCTAATAACATTGTTTACAATTGCAAATCATAACTTGTAACAATACGTGAAACTACTTCGCTTGAAGATAAAAAGTGCGTGGTGGAGTAGTCTAAAATAAAATGATAGCTTTATCGAGCGTTTAGCATAAAATGGAGGCATATATTACAACACCTCGTTAGAATAAATCTAGCTCCGTTTTAGGTCTTCAGGCATAAACCCCACATCATACGCAGACTTTTATTGTAGGCTATGTTAAATGTTAGGGTGAAAAACAGTATGAAGAACTCGTATCATGTTTAAGAAGAGTAATGTGCAGTACAAATTGTTTGCAGAAATGTCCAATAAGCCTAGATCTCCTTCTTTGCAGCGACTATTTCTTAAAAATCAAGACAGGAGTAAGAAACAAAACAATTTATTTGTTCAGATTTTGGACCTACAACAAGAACACTTAGGGTTTATTATTCAAGCGTAAGGCCAAAAAGTCTTACACATAACCGTAAAATATTTCACAGTGCAAATCCAACTGAGTGAATTATTTACATAAAAAAACTTCTGTTACTGAAGATGCATGTCATAGAGACATGTACCTAAATATAAAATGGTATATGACAAGCCCTCATGTACATATTTCACGGAAGTTGAACAATGGTACTCCGCAGGTTTCGGGAAAATTCCACCCTAACTTTTCAATGTACGGGAAATACTTCTACTTTTACTTTAGAAAAGGAAGCCAAAAATTAAGTCCCATTTTAACCGTATTCTCTAATTTGTCTCGTTTAGTGCTGTACTAGTTTATGTATTGTCAAACAATAGAGGTTAACAACGGAAGGTCGTCAGTCTGATAAATGAGCGGACGACACATATTTCGTAACTACACGAATACCTGCGACCATGGAGCCATGAAGATGGCGCTTCGCCAATTCTAAAATTTATAATTTAAAAACTCAGCTGTACAGGCAAAGAAACCGCTTTTAGTTTGAGATTGTGTATAGCAAAGTTTTAAAACAAAAGTGTCAGAGCTTAGATAAAATACACAGCGGATTGCTTCGGCGTCGGTTGGTAGGATCCATAAAGATGCTGTGCTAGGTAATATCTGAGAGTAATCTGTAGTCTGGGGCAGGTGATAATTGTTCTCGCCTGGCTGCTCGCACCTTATTGCTTTGCATCGCATGAAACGAGCATTGAATCCATGGCTTCATTACTTTTTCTGTTACATAATTTTGTAGGGATACGTTGTAAAATTGTTTAGAGTTTGGATGAAATAAACAGTAGAGCGCTCCCGTGCTGGTTCCAAATACACATAAAGAACCAGTGCTACCTAATATCAGAGTGAGTGTGAGGCATGTGACAATTGTGTGCTCCCCGCCTATTTGTAACCTCATCTTATCTCTATAGTATGCACCCTGCACTGTTTTAATTGCTTCACCCCGCTCTTCACCGTACAATGATAAATAGTACCCACTTCTTCTTTCACTCCCTTATTTCTAGGTCAGCCGCGTAATAAATTACTTTTCAACACGCTCGTAAAGTGGCTCTTATTGAACAGTTTTTAGGTTCATAATGCAGGGTATTTAACAGGCGTGCTTTTTACTTTGTATTACCGCACTAGTGTGGTAAAGTGCGCCGCAGATAACTATTTACTAGTCGCATATGTGCGCTTTTATAATGTCATGAAAGTGACTTCATGCCTTTTTATGCCTATTTATAGCCTTATGACAACTGCTCATTACCTTTTATAAAATATTGCTTTTCCCGATGTAGGGATGTTAATTGTTGAGGAATTCTCCTGGTACTTCACCATCAGCTCCACGTCACCATATGCATTGTGACGAGCATAATTTACTTAGCAACCATATTAAAGTAATCTAATCGCAACCCGTGAAATACTTATTATTGAGTAGTTCCGGTGGCCATCATCAGTTCCACTTTACCAAATGGTGTTTTCGAGAGCAAATGAACGAGTTACTATAAAAATACCCAACTCGCTATAAGTGTGCTTATAATATAATATTTGAAGAGCTCCCTCGATTTCTCCGTGATCCCATCATCTGATCCTGACCTGATGACAGTGGGACAATACCAATACCATACATTTCAAATAGGACATTGGATTTTTGTGAAAAGGCTGCACGAATAGTGGAAAAACCTGCCACCTAAACTAGTCACTGCGATAAAGGGAATCCGCGGGCATAATCCATATTTTTGTTACATACTTTATGAAAGTTTATTTATTTTTTGCCTCGCGTATTGAAAAACGTCGTATGAAACGCGTGTGCATTGATCATTACACACTTGGCTCCCTTATCGCGCTCGCCTACGTCTCGCGCGTAACCAACATAGCGCACTTGCATCATAATGTACTATTTCCGTAATAATGACTGCTCTGTCATTGGCCGGAAATTTATTGCGTTCTATTTTAAACATTATTCTATCATTATTTTTAAAAGTTTGTTAAATACAGGTCACGTCCTCCAGAAAAGTGACTAAGGCCATTGTCACGAGAATGGGCAGCAGTGTTCTTCAATCTGCTAGTAACAACTTAGGAACAGTGATTCAGCCAGTCACCACGTCTATCTTTCCATCAATAGCAATATCCTGACGGCCTACTTAGAAAATCCGGTAATTAAATGTTCAAACCGAATTTACATTACAACAATAATTGCATGCATGGTAAAATTAATTTCACGAAACTAGTTTCAATAACAGTGCAACTTGTTTCATAAAATAATATCTTATCCACAGTATCACCGAAATCATGAAGTTAATGCATGCATCATGAATTTGGAAGTTTATAAGTGAAATTGTTAATGAAACTAATTTTATGTCACTATTTTCGTAATTTAATTTTGGATTTAAGAGGGAAGCGTCCGGTAGCCCGCGAAATTCAAATTTTCTTAAGTTTTTTGCAATTTTCAAGTCAGTATTATGTTGTATTTTGATTAAAGTATCATTCGCGACCGTAACATTTACACAGTATTAACAGTATTTTTTAATTCTGTAAATGCATAATTATGCATTTACAGAATTATAACCATCAAAATCAGTAATACATCTCCATAAGTTTGTATAATCGTAATTGCCAAGATTTCATGAAATAGTCATTCAAAAAAAATACCTGGTCTTAAAGAGTTGTATTGATGACTTTAATTATTATAATTCTGTAAACACATACTTTTTACGGACGTGAATCACATTTTGATCAACATACAACATAATACTGACTGGCAAATTGCAAAAAACGTAAGAAAATTTGAATTTTCTGGGTTACCTGGCAGTGGCGCAGCTACAATTATCATTATTGGGAGGCCGAAGAAAAAAATGTTCAATTCTCATAAACTCACAAAAAACTGTAGATTTTTAAAATTACGATGACTATTAACCTGGTATTAAATATAATTGTGTAATGTGATGTAATGCACACACACACAGATGTACTTACCATATTATTTGGCAGTAGTAGACATTAAGAAGAGTGGTTGTTCCGACGGGAAGCCGATTGGAATCGGGTTGTATAAAGGATTCGCCCCTGTTACCTGGAGCTTTCACCTTAAATAGTGTTCATGTTGTGTGAAACGTCACACGTACGACGTTTCACTGCTCATAATAAAAGTTCACGTTCAATGTGACTGGTGTCGTCTCATACTGTTCTCACTCCTCAGTACATTTTCACCTTTGTTATTAATAAGGTATGACAAATAGTAGTTTACATTACAAAATAAAGTTCAAAACAATCATTTTTCAAAAGTATTAAATAAATCTCCCACAGTATTAGTGCTGTTTCATGATAGTTTCAGATTTTCTGCAAAATTATGTTTTTACTATGCAAAATAAAGGATAAAATATATGAATTTTGCTGAGGACGATTTCTCATAGCTTCAGCTGGGTTTAATGCTGAAAAATTAAAGTCGAAGCGGTTGAGATATTAATGTATTCGTAGGGAACATGCTACTTGACTAATTATTCTTGTATTTTATGGAATTGTAACCCGTTAATGAGTTTTTATGGAGTTTAATTGAAAGTTTTGATATTTACTGAATTGTAAATGGATGACTAAGTTATTATTATTCCATGTTTACGGTTTCTAGTATGGATTTTCTTGTGTGAAAGATCAGTATACAAAAAAAACACTGCAAGTAGGTAGGTATATTTAATTGCAACTAAATCTTATTATGGAATACCGACTTTATTCGACAGCACCTCTTCTGAATGAAAAATAGGTACCCCATGCCATGACAAAGTTCACACAGTTCTAGAGTTCAAGTGATATATTATGTCAGGGCAATTTGTTTAAAAGCCGCCATTTTTAAGAATGGGCTTGGGGGTCATGGCGTAATTTGTCTCACGTTTGAATAAGTAAGAGATGATTGTGTAAAAATATATTTGAAATTTCCTGGAACAATTTTTACTCCAACGTGTGGGTGTAGTTAAGAAGATAAATATATTACAACTTGACTTTTTAGGGTTCTGTACTCAAACCATGCCAACGGGACTCTATTACTAAGGCTCTACTGTCCGTCTGTTCATCCGTCAGCCACAGGGCTGTATTTTTTGAACCGTAACACTTGAATTTTTCACAGTGTGTACTAAGTACCATGTATGAAGTATTAAATATTGTACGGTGGTACGGAACCCATTGTGTGCGAGTCTGACTCGCACTTGGCCGATTTTTTACTATCGCGAGAAACGTTTTCTTAATTTGTGTACGCAACATAGGTACCTAAGTAAAGAATAATTTTTTTTTTCTCAAATAATATCAATTTACTTCATTCCAATATTGTGCCAATATTATTTATCTCATCAATAAACAGATGTTGATAAACAATATTTGTTTTCTTGGAAACAAAATAAATGATAATTATAATGTTATTTGCAGGCCCTCGTATTTTTTACTTCACAGTGTGTTTACGTAGGTACTTATGTCTATTGAGCTTTTAGTTAGCAAATACTTTAGCGAAGCCGAGCATATTATTATCATTGCTTAAATGAGAAGTCTTTTCGTAATACCTCATTTTACTTGACTACCTCTGTGAACCTGTGTACTTTGCACCTAAGTATTTTTTGTAATTTTCTTTTTCAAGACAAACGGGAAGAAAATGTCACAATTTATATATTCACTTCCCGCAGCTCAAGTATTCTTGTATTATTTTCCAAGGTGGCGTCCAAAAACTCTTCTCTGTCTGATTTGAATTTAAAATACTCTCAGGGAACAAAAAGACGCTCATCATTTTTCTCCCGCGGCCTCGGAATTTGCATCTATCCATCATAAAGCTATCGAAGTGTTTCTGTTCGCTTTATTCATGTCCCATATAAATATGCATGGACACGTAAAGTTGTATTCTCAAAAATGATTACATCATCAAAATATGTCCGTTGCTCATTACCTGCTTATTGCAAATCGGCGAAACAAAATGAATTCCCAATTAATAATTTCACAACGGACATTTTCATAACACAACAAATTCGTAAAAGAAAAGGACTTTACTGATCAATTATTCTTATAGTGATAATCGGCCATAAATCTTCCAAATTTAGGGTTGCCGACGAAAACTATCCTGCCGTTAACGTTTTTATAAATGCCTTTGGCCTTTAGACTTAACACACATAATTTCTCCATAACTCCGGAAAAACCGTTCCGGTTTTATTCTTTAAAAGCATCCGGAGGTCTGTTATGACGTATAAAAATAAGGTTCATCTGACCCATTTTATCGAAATCAATATTTTTACATTTACGTATAAACCCAAGGACCGAGAGATCGTATTGCTAAACGACCCCTGTAATATTGAAATGATTATGACTGAGATTAAAAAATATATGCACTGCTCTAAAATTGGCCTAAATCAGCAATTTCACATCAATTAGCCACGGCAGGGCTACAAAATGATTATGCTAATACACCAGGCAGGCAATTGCTTCCACGTTGGTTCCGCCGCTGTAATTAAAGTTCATCAGGCATTCGCGTCGCGTCTTCAACTCGCTTGTATATTGCTTTGGCTGCAAACCTACTACTTAAAATAGACCCTCATTATTTCCTTTGTGCAACCCCTCGGTGGCCATGTTGGTAGAGCTGTGCGGGGGGAGGGGTGTCCGTCGCTACAATGGCTCCTACCTGTTTGCGGTAACAGAGGCGCTGCGTTGGCCTAACTACCGTCATAAATTGTGCAAGTGGCGAAGCGGTTGGGAGTTTTTCGTAGCAAGTCTTTAGAGAGCACTCAAGGGAACGGTTCGAGCGAAGATTTCTTGCGTGAATTAAGCCAGTGCTACACGTTTGGGAATTTGGTTGCTGTACTAATGCTAATGCAGGTACTACCTACTAGCAGGAGCTCAATAGTTAAGTGCCGCATTTATGTTCACTGTACGTTCTATATGCAGTGTGTAATGTTATGAATGTTGATTGCTCATGTTCAATAGAATGTAATTGCAACGGTGATGCTTTTGCAAGATAATAAGAGTGTAGCAGCCACACACGTATCTAGCTCGTTACATCATCATCATCATCATCATCATCTTCCTGCCCTTATCCCGTATTATTTGGGGTCGGCGCAACACGTTTTTTTCTTCCATTCTGTCCTGTCACTCGTCAAACTATCACTGACTCCCTTTTCTTTCATATCACTTCTCACACAATCCATCCATCTTTTCTTTGGCCTCCCTCTCCCTCTCCATCCATCCACATGTAAACTCATAACTCTTTTAGCAACATGCGTTTCATCCGTATCTAGCTCGTTACATTATTAATAAAACCAAGGGCAGAATTAATTCTTAGTAGAAAGTACGTGAACAATATGAGCAAATTCTTCTCGGCTCATTGGTGCAGTATTATGCATTTGATGTGGCGCCAGGCGTCGGATCCGGGCCGGAACCGTGTCTCAAGACAACGAGCTTCATAATGAGACGGCCGGGCAGATTGCCGGCTCAGTACCCGCCCGGCTCCGGGGAAATTAAGACAGTTTATTTAGACATATCTACATATATCAAGGGACTGAAAATGCGTGTTACGTAAAAATATTGGATTATGCAAAGCGTTTGTTATTCAAATTTTTGGGATAATGGGAATAAACGGAAAATAAAGAGCTTGAAGCTTGTCCTACTTTGCAGATTATTTAAAAACCATCTTAATAATGCAACTTTATGTTGTTTTCTTAGTATCATTTCTATTATTTATTCCTTATGAACACAGCTCCGACTCAGGTAGCCTTCCATAGTTTAAACAGTTTAATAATACTACTGTCCTAATTATATTTGCTGCTGATAACGAGCGTGCCGTAGGCTATTTATTATTGTTTAAACATACAGTAGTAAGTAGTAAGTTTAAACAATAATAAATAGGTACGTTTTCTGTTTACCTACCTTTCATCTTTATTTTCTTTATAGAAATCGATTGAGAACACATCAAATTGGCTGCGGTGCTCACAAAGCGATTTTTTTCTAAACAGACGATATAAAACGAACACGCAGGAGTCTGCATGTTCTACGTATTCACAACTACAAAAACCGGTCAAAAATATAAAGAAGGCTGGTGTTTTCAACGTGATAGCATCCACCAGGGCAGTTACGTGGCAAATCGCTGACAATATCGATTACAAAGGAGAAAAATAATATTTATAGTACTTTCCTAGTCAAGTTAATGCATTATTCCCTTGTTTATTTCAGTTTTTCAACTAACAACAAGGAAACACGTTTACGTCGAGAAATGCGATGGAAAAGTTACACGAGTGGTGACCTTGATCTACGAAATACGTGAAAAACATGGCTATTGCGATAACTGGCATGGAAAATTCTGTTTCAGATATTTATTATAAGGAAAAATAAAATATTACTGAATACACAAACAAAACTGAATATTATTTCACCGTTATTCGACCACATTTTCGTATTTTTTTTTATCACGAACCTATTAAGCATGGTAAGACAAATTGGTGTAGAGAAGAATATTCTAGATACAATTACGTAGGACACTTATGAATATAAAAGTAGCAATTCTGTTACTACCGCCTAAGTTTTCCCATTTCATTTGTTAACACTACCCACACAGACACAGTATGTACCCACATGCCCAAAGCACTTACGATCCTGAAACCTTCATTACATGACACTAGCAAGTTTGATGCTTATAGCCTAATAAAACACCTATTGGTCTCCAGCGGGCAGTTACGCGGCACCTTCCACGACCTACAGACGTATCGATTGCTGAACTACGAACTCTTCCAAAGTACTTATGTGACCATTGGCGTCGCTCAGAATAATTTTCCTATTCAAGCCCAAGCAACAGTTTTTACGACTTGATGAGGAGGGAAAAGTCTTCTGTATAAAGTAAAAGCAAGGCTACAGATCTCTCCCTCCCTCATCGCACTAATTGCGAGATTCGCAGATGAATTTTTTTGCTGAAAGTTTAAAAAAATCCATAATTTGTAGGACCGAGAGAAACTAAAGCTGTCTGGCTGTTCGCTTGTCAACTGAAAGAAAAAGGCTCATAGCGCGGCTCTTAAGATGATGAAAATAGCTGTTTAGCACGTGTTTTAATTAGGTAAATTTAGCCATAATTGATCCGTTTACATGGAAAACAAAAATAATGAACATTTGAGCAAAAGGTGTTGTGTCGATGTCCCAGCTTCAACTGAAAGTATTTTATATATGTATATTCTGGAATAAAATTGTTATATAGCATAACTGATGTAATTAAACATTATTTGGTTCCAAAAAAACATACCGCAGTGGGACCACATCGAGTGTTAAAATAAAATAAAATAGCCTTTTATTATCTTGCCGTTTGAATCTTACAAAAAATAATGTAAATACTGCATGCAATCATTCAAATTCATAGTTATAAGGAAAGAAAGGCATAAAGAATATTTATTTGTCTTCCTGATTATATGTTTTTATTCAGAATTAAAATAATATGTACGTAAATAACAACTTATACCTAATTAAATAAGACGACACCGCATGCGCAGTGGCACCCACATCGTTTGTTTCGTTATTTCTTTTATTTAAGAATGAATGTTTTATTATAATCCTTAAAACGGAGCTTATTGACCACTATAGATTATAATAAAACTTAACAAAATAAAACTACTGTTTGTAATAATAATAACGTATAGTCTTGTGGAGCACAACGTAACATGCTCATTTTCTGTATTTTCATTCTACAAACATACAAATACAAATAAGCATACAACCGATGAGAGTGCCACTGCGCGCGCAGTGTCGTCTGAATAAAAATAATAAAATTATATATATCCTAACTTATCTAAAGCTATTTACAAACTAAAATATGGCGTTGAAAAATACATCCGCATCGCTGTCGACTGGTAATATACCCAAGAGATGCAATGCTTAGCCTCTAGCGAAGTAAAAAGCTAGCTCTTGGGTCACGGGGAAGTGTCAACCCCACGGCCCGAAGGTTTCAACCCCAAACGGCGCGAAAATATATTTTTTTAAGCAATTTCATAAAATTTTTACTATACCTAGTAGTACTTACTAATGAAATCAATAAAAACAATAATTGATTACTTTTCTATTATTAGATTATTGTGATTATTTAAAACGTAGTCAGATAGGAAACGCCCGCCGCCGGCCTCAACTAGTTTAAAAAAAAAAATAATGTGATTGACGTGTAAAAGTGTTTGTGCAAACTTACTTACAGAAATAAAATCATTTATCATATATGATTTTATCAATTATACTGTTACATTCTATTATTAAAATTATTTTAACGATTTCAGTTTTAATAGCAAAAACACACCGAGTGTTATCGAAACATAAAGGGTCTCAGTTGAGTGATGAATGGAACTCACGCACGCATTTGGTCACAGTTATATAAACTTTTATGAAACATTTACGTAAATACGTACTTGGCTGGCTTGGGACGAATTTAAAACTTCATTTGTCAAACAATCTTATAAAAGGGGTTTTGAGAAATAATATTATAAAGACAACACTTGTCATGCTATTTATTATTTTCACTTAAATCTAATATCCAATAATTTGTCTCGAAGTTATTATACAGGGTGTAAGGGACAGCCCTCCGCAAACTGATAGGGTGAATTCAGTATATCATACTAAGATGACCGGTACATGAAATTATTTCAGGAATGCTAGGGGTATCCAATAAACCTGATTTGTTTTATTACCTCACACGCAATATATCGTTACCGTGGCAAAACGCGCGTGGTGAACGGCAGCGCAGCGAGCCTTCAGCCGCCGAGTATTTCAACATCCCTTGCTGATTTTTTGATTTTAGCTGTTTTATTTGAATAAATGGAGTGCTGCGTACAGAGAATGTAATTTTACATTGAAATAAATGAATAGTAACTGAAAAAACGATAAAAAAAGAAAATTTTCCTGAGTGTATGATTCAAAATAAATAGCTGAATGCACCCTGTTAGTTTGCGGAGGGCTCTCCCTTACAGCCTGTATATATATTAGGGTATATTTATTAGGGTATATATATTATATACTACTGCTACTATTTTTTACCTACTGTCTTCAGGTATAGTATACGGCACTCATGGTATGACTGACAAAGCCTTGATATGCTAAGTACCTCCTTAAATAGCTTATACAGGCCGTCCCATGGATATGCCACATGGAGGGAAAGTACCTTGAATATTGTAGATGGAACATTTTACTGAAAGAAGACATTATTTGAATTAATATTATTTGTGATACTATGTTATTTAGCAAAAAATAATCCTTATGATGAAGCCTTTCGATCGGTATGATAAAGCTACAAGGTGATTATTTTTCTCATGTAACAACGGGTTCGATTCCCGGTTCAACCATGTAATTATTTAAATATCTATGAATGCAGTTTACCTAAATTGTTTTTAAAATTCAAATAATGTCTTCTTTCAGTAAAATGTTCGATCTACAATATTCAAGGTACTTTCCCTCCATGTGGCATATCCGTGGGACGCTCTGTATAAAATCTACCTTTCCTTATACTCAGGGTGGTCGGTTAAAAAGTGCGGTAAGCCGGATTGCTGTCAAGTTGCGAGGGAGCCGCCGATCGCAGGCGGCGTGATAACTGTATTGTGAACCAATAAATTTCACCCCTTCTGAAATTCGAGAAATACGTCCTAGCTCTTTTGAAGGAATTAACGC
Source organism: Fissipunctia ypsillon (assembly GCA_947568875.1). NCBI lineage: Eukaryota > Metazoa > Arthropoda > Insecta > Lepidoptera > Noctuidae > Fissipunctia > Fissipunctia ypsillon. The sequence goes on along the minus strand of OX387644.1, from coordinate 17,952,397 downwards.
TTTATTATTTTGAACAGCTTATTTATTGTGGAGTTTTTACGTCATCCGTACGATGATGTTATAAAAAGAACGAGACTATTTATTACGCTTATACGGCTAGAATACCAAGGTGATTCAGATGACTATTTAGAAGAAGGATGTTTTCCAAAGGTCATTTCAATATTTTTGATTATAAAGAAGAAAAATGGATACACTTTTACGGTCAGAGCAGCTGACCGCAGCTAGTTTTTAATAAATGGAGCAGAAAAATAAAGCTAGGCGGCTGTCAAGCTTGTATTCCCTGAAGGCATAGGCTCCATACACCAAATACCGAACACAATTCCAAACTGTTGGCCGTAATTAAGACTGTTCCGAATCGAAAAACCCAATTACACTTTGCCCTATCTAGGAATCGAATCACAACTTGAGGTTCTTGCGTTTGTTATTTTCATTTCAACTCAATTCGAAGTAGATATCTGAACGACAATTTATATTATACGAAGGCACTTCAAAGTTGAACACAATAAAACACTTCTCTCGCTTACTTTAAACGTTTTATTGGACTGTTTGTTTTTCGACATTAATTTATAAAGCGAGACAAAATAGTCATGACAGTGTCGCGCGATTCGCACTCACTGCGCCTGCAGACGACATTGAACGATTTACGAAGTCCCCGGTGATTAATATGGATCTCATCGATCGCTTGGAATAATGCCCGTCGCTCCCCGCCGATAAACGCCTATTAACTCTATTATTTAGCAATATTTTTCCCTTTAACCAGTGGATTTGCGCAGTTTATTTGAATATGAATTGGACAGTTGGTATTGTGTGAACGTGTGGGTCGTGTTTTTGTTGTTTGCCGAGTATTATGCGCCGGTTTGGCACCGTTAGGGTTGTTTGAGTAAGATAAAGTACCTACAGCGGTAGTTATATAAATACAATATATTTTTCAACACACTTGCTCGTAAAGTGGCTCTTATTGACCCGCTTTTAAGTTCATAATGCAGTGTATTAAACACGCGAGCTTCTTACTTTCATTTTACCGCACTAGTGCGGTAATGTGCGCCACAGGTAACTATTTTTGAAGATATGCGCTCTTTTAATCTCATCAAAAATACTTTTTATGCCTATTGTGTACATAAATAAAATATGATAAATTAACATAATATTTCAACAAATTATTTAATTTTGTCAAAAAAAAAGAAATATTCTTTCGTGTTCTACATCCAAATAACATACAAAATATTAAGTTTTTATGCTTTTAATACCTAGTAGACTGTTTGACGGTTTCGTGCCTTTGCCTTTCTTTCAACCTGCGAAGACACCGCGATAAAAGGAATCCGCGGGACATATTTCATATTATTTTTTACATAGTATATGAAACTTTATTTATTTTAGCTTCCCAAGTGTGTTGAAAAACATGGTATGAAACACGTGTGCTTTGATCATTACACACTCATAATACCGTCTCGAGTGTAATGACCAACAATAGCCCACTTGTATCATAATGTACTATTGTAAATTGTTTCTAACGTAATCAGGGTTTTCTTTCTTATGTCCCAGATGATTTTTTTAAATATATGTGTTTTTGCAAGTTCACAAACATCGTCACCACTGTCTGCAACCAACATTTCTTAGACAAACATTAGTGCATAGAAAAAGACTGATGGTCTCCAGATAGTCACCATGGGAGGAGGGCTCCCTCGGGCGATATTTTTCACTCTCGCTTCAAATTGCAAGCTAAGTTCATTTTGAATAATTTATGAAGTCAACTTACTTATATTTTGAACCGATAAGTCGTTATACTCTTTATGCATGTCTCTCGTTTTTTACGTGTTAAGAATAAAATCGTAGCATGCTCCAAGTGTGTGGAAACTAACTAAGTTTTACTTATCATTCATTACATTACCATAGCTAATGATGTGCAAAAGTATAAGTTACCTAGAGGTACCTGGGGGCCAAACACCACCTCTTAAAGCAGTATTATTTTAATGTTACTTCAGTGTGAGAAAGAGATGGAGCTATACAGGACGTCTAGCTCCATCTCTTTTCCACACTGAAGTAAGATTACAAAAATACGGCTTGTGGTCTAGCTCCTGAAACAATGATAATATGTTTTTAGTAAGCATTCCTACTTGCTTGCATAATGCTTTCCATTCAATACTCCTGATGTTCGAACTACTCATTTACTTAATCGCCAAAAGCATATGAATTCCGTTTTCCTGCAATCGGGTGCAGCTGAAAATAGTTACTAAATCAAAAATAGACTATCCACTATACCTATGTTGTCATAGTTGCGTATATATTTATATTTTAGAGATATTTTTTTTTTGTATTTAGAAGTCCTATATTAGGTATGTAAGTACATATACATATTCTCGTATTGTATGTTTTATTTAGATATTTGAATTGCTTTATGGTTTTATATATTTTAAAATTAATGTAAATTTATTTCAAATAAACCAATTACAGGCACTTTTGAATTGTCAAAGAGTCGGTCAGTTAGTCAGAAAGTTGAAGCTAGTTGCCCATTCCAAAGCGTAGATCTCTATAACGAGAAGAACGGGCAAGAAACTCCACAGAAACTCTTTTAAATCAAAATATTGTTACAAAATATTGGTTATATCATTAATGTTGAAATTAAGTATGTGAATTTATTTATGAATCAAAATTTAGAAAGATGTGCACGTTAAAAGCGTCCGCAACACAAAGATTCAAAAAGAGTAAAAAACGATTCAAAAATTAAAATAAGCCGTGGCAGCTAAGAGATGACCAGTCTCTACTGACGGCGCCCGTTCACGAACAGCATGGATCAGCACCATTCAACTCAATCATTTTGAAGGGAACTTAATGATCCAACACACAAAACATTTGATAGCATGACAAAAACAAAGAACAAAAACCTAGCAATAGTTTTGATGACTTGACGGAGTCGACTCTTGAATTCTGTACGTGGATTGTACTATCACCATCTGTGCTGTGTGAAGATTGGAAACTAAACAAGTATTGACATCAAGATTAAGCAAGAATTACGAATGCAAGTATAGGATACCACAAACTCTTTACGTCCAAAGAAACGTTATGTTTACATTACGTAGTCCCTGGAACACAGCAAAATAGGCCCATGACGTACCTACGTAGGTAGGTATGTCCGTACCGCTTTATTGACGTAATCGTAATTGCACGAACCTATCCACACCCTTAGCACGACAACTTTATTTATGATTGCTGGAGAAATAAACAAATTGTCCTTGTTTACTCAGATTTTCATTTGAGTCTTTATTCATTAATGTCCACCACTTCATTAGCCGTCTATTTCCCGCTTTCTTTTGTTTGTTTTATAATTTTCATTGTTAGAATTGTTTAATTAAAATGCTCGTTAATGAGGTCTTGGTTTCCTGATTTATGTTACGGCTGCTGTACCTAAACAATGATTGGTTTACGAATTTGTTCATTATGATTTGATTCAGCAATTAAGTAGAAATATTGTGACCGTGTTGTAAAAACTAATTTTCGAAAATTTCAGAAAGATTTTCGTGCTAATGGAAAAACGAAAATGACGTCGTAAACCGGGTTAAAACAACTTTATGTTTACTTTCAACGTTCATTCCTTTTTAACAAGAAGCGTTGCTCTAAATCGTTGCACCAAATCTCGTTTGTTTAACTTTTTCTTCATGCTGTGTGAATTTAATACGGTGTCGGAATTCAGCAAGTTTGGTGACGTTAGCAATGTCTAAGTTGGCATTGCATAGGCGCCACGGTACAGGCCGCTGCAACGCTCACCGTCTGCAAATTGAATTTCTAAGTTATTCCCCAAGTTGTGAAGGCACGAATGAAGTGAGCTCGTTCCCAGTTGTTGTTTCCCCGACTTGGGACTCGATGATTAGAGCCGAGGGCACGAACGAGTTCGGTTTAGACCAACTTCTCGCTTTCTAACATTCTGTTCAGATCAACGTCGCCTAGCATAGCAAGTAGACATCGATTATTGTATTGCTCTAAAGGTTGCGCCATACGTGACACGTTTGATACGCGTCTCTTGAGAATGTTCATTTACAGAAATTTATTCCGTTTTGTATTCATGTTATGCAAAATCTAATAAACGGTTATCTCACATATGTTTATGTATCAATTACCTATGAATGGTGGAGTGGGCAGTTGTTTTGTTGTACATGATCAGAATCACTTCACGTTCTATTAGTAGTCTGATTGTCAACACAGTGTACCTCTTTATGTGAATCTGAAACCATATTCTCCGAAATCATTTAAATATGTATGATAGATAAGACTCTCATATGTATACTAGGTATTGTGTCTACGTACGTACATGCGTATATTAGTGCATAGTAAACGGGATCGGATGTAATGCGTATTCATTAGCATGTAAACTGTCGCCTTGTGATACTCTTGGCGTATCACTGTTTGACAGGCGTTCCGTTCGACGCTCCGCGGTCTGAACAAAGCGATGTAAGTGATTTCGTGTTGGAACCCTGACGCGATGCCCTTGAGAGATAACTCGTTCATTTCGAGAGCAGATTGAACCGATTCCCCTGTTCAAGACATGAATTTAAAATGCTCGATTTACAATTCAGTTTCGTTCATGGAACCACCCCCATTTTTTTTTTTTTGTTTAAATCTGTACCCCTGTAACAAACGTGATTACATTTTTAATTAGATTCCTTTTTTCATCGTTTCGAGCGACCAACCACCCTTGGCTTGCGTGCACACTGTACATTAACACGCTGCCTCTCATACCGTGTTACTCTACGATAATTGCTATTATTAACTGCAAAAACGTCAGTCAACTGTAAACCTTATTCTAACTTCTAAAAAGTTCAAATTTGACAGTGCAAACATAGATTATTTTTACTTATTATTTTATACGGCGCTTGTATTACTACTTCGTAACATTGCCCGTCTTTAGAGATTTCCCATTTCCACGTTACGTTTATTTAGCTTAATTAAATTGAGCTAGTGATTTAATTACAGACATTGATTTCGTATAATATAATAGGCAGTTTGAATGTATGATTTCAATAAAATAACTTTTTACTAAGTTAAAAGTTCAGCTCAGTATTTAATAACACAAACGTGGTTGTTTAGCAGGAAATAAATATGTATCATCAATAACAGCTTACGGAATTCAATGAAAATAACATATTTTCCATAAATAAAAATAGGGTAAAAATAAAGTTATAATCATGTTAGGTACCTACACGACCATATAAGATTACATAAAGTTATTGGTCCGTAAGAGATTACATCCAGAGATTACAAACTTTCGGTAGCTGCCATCACATTACTCTCACATAATTTACGCCCTTAATAGTTTTCATATTCATCGATGCATTAAAAAGAGATCAATGTGACGAACAAAAAACGTGTACTGTGAGGGATATGTTATTTATCATTCTTATATTATCATAAGAAAGGAGGCTCATTCATCATTATCTTACTGACTTTTCTTTAAGGCTGAAAAGCGTTGAGGGTAAAAGGGATTCTCTAGCCAACAAAGACTGACTACGTATTTCGTATAATTTGTTTACAAAAGGCCAGAAAGTCTTCCTTCATATTTATTACCTTCCCCTCACCTCGATGGGCGGGCCTCTAACTAATGTATAACAATATTAACGCTGATTTTAAACCGGAACATAGTTTAGGTTTTGAATGTTGTGGCGGCAACTATTGTGTAAACTTTTACATTGTGAACTAAATAATACATTCTAACAAATATTATATTATTTAGTTTTGTTTGTTTTACAAAAGCTTTTACGTAACTCCTGTGAGGTTAGGTGGAGTCATGCTATCGGTACTAATGGGATTCACATGAAATATCCAGTCCTTGTGTTACAAATGAAAAGATACCGTCAACGTTTGTCTAAGTTTAGAGGTAGGTGCTAGTACTTTCTCACGTAGCTAATGTGAAATAAGTAACACGGAGCATAAATAGCGTTTACCCGCTAGTTGCTCCCACAGCGAATGGAAGTTTTTAGCATAATAATTTTGCTTTCAACCCTCAAGTCTGAAATACCTCCCTCCTTTATGGAAGTAAAATAAAAACATTCAGCTTGTTCCACATGCAGGAAGGAAACGTCCGTAAGTGCATAAAGTGTGAGTTACGAGACAACAGATTTACGAGGTCCAGCAACAGTTCGTCATCACTCATAGTGATGTGTTTATCACTGCACCAGCAGAGGTTTGTAACTTACGTAATGCAGCGTAGGTGAAGCCAGTTATCCTGGCAGGAGGGCATAAATCGAGCGTGCGTCCGCTAAACGTACACTGAGCAACAGTGACAGCACAACGTTCGCTTATCTTAATTGCCTTCCCAGATACGATCGTGGAATTTATCTACGGCGCCGCCAGAATAAGTACGGCACTTTTTAGCGGTCTGCGCGGTAAAAAGTTTAATGATAGTGCCGCAGCTATCTTCTGCAAAAGTTGCTCTTTATTTTTCACAATTAAAATAAATGCTACTTGCAGTTGTTTTGTATCAAATAAAGCGATGCGCTGAAGATTTTTATTGCTCGTAAGAAAAGATTTCAAGCTGTAAGAAATAGTTTTTCATTCACCTCAAGACTGGTTGAGGAAAATGAGGGCCTTTTCCCCCTTTGTGTGCCTTTTGTGTTATAACAGTCCTTGAACATGATACGTTATTGGTTTTTAAACGATTACGACGCATTTTCCCACGCCATATTCCATAAAACAGAATATAAACCTGTCTGTACAAAGGAAGGCATTAGGAAAACACTCTATTTAATGAAAGTACGGAATTCTAAAGTCAAAAGGTCTGAATGCCAAAGATATTTATTAAAATTCAGCTGGCTGGGGAAGTATTTTCAATCACGCCAGTTTATTGTTTCTCTATTGTCTCGCAAGCGGCTGATTTAACGGACTAACTGAATGAATAATGCATAGCACAATGAACTGCTAAAATCCAATCTGAATCCATTTTCGAAATCTTTGAATCCGATAAATATGAATGTTTTGGGCTGAATAAGGAATAACTGGATTAATCTGCTACTAACTTACTACTTATTCATGTGAACAGGTCTAACAGTATGTTTATGTTTATAGTATATTCACTTCTAAATCATAACGGTAGGACGTATTGTGATTAGATAGGTACTGTAAAGGTTGTCTGCAAAAGGCGACCTTATGTCGCTCAGGCCGGTAGAAAAATAACTCTGGTTGCATTCGAAAACTCAAGCGAATTTGGAATTAGTTTTAAAAATAAAGTATTAAGTTTTAATTTGGAAAAAAACAAGAGTTATATAATAGGCGTGTAGAAGTGAATACAATTTTCTTAAAATAATCGGAATAAATTTAATTAGATTTATTTCTAGCTGTACCCCGCGACTTCGTTCGCGTGGCAGTCGTAAGATACATATGTACACAATATACTAAAATTACAGCCACATTTTAATAAAACTCCCTCGTTCCCTGAACTGCCATGTTGCATCGCCTGACCGCGCTATTACCTATTACTTCAATTTTGCTTAGCGTTTTTCTGACTTTTTTTTGCTCGGCTCCTAAGAGCCGTAACGTGATGTTAAATAGCCTATAACCATCCTCGAGAATCGGGCAACCAAATGCAAAAAGATTTTTTCAAATCCGACGTGCAGTTTCAGAGATTAGATTTATTTTTTTGTGCGGAACCTTAATTATTTTTCTGAAATAAAAGTAGCCTAAGTTACTCCTTGTAACATCAGCTAACTGCCAATGAAAGTCCCGTCAAAATCGGTCCAGCCGTTTTGGAGATTAGCCGGAACAAACAGACAGACAGAATGACATGGTATCTTGGATATGGTTTCCTTAATACTGTCTGACTTTTTTTTTTGCTCGGCTCCTAAGAGCCGTAACGTGATGTTAAATAGCCTATAACCATCCTCGAGAATCGGGCAACCAAATGCAAAAAGATTTTTTCAAATCCGACGTGCAGTTTCAGAGATTAGATTTATTTTTTTGTGCGGAACCTTAATTATTTTTCTGAAATAAAAGTAGCCTAAGTTACTCCTTGTAACATCAGCTAACTGCCAATGAAAGTCCCGTCAAAATCGGTCCAGCCGTTTTGGAGATTAGCCGGAACAAACAGACAGACAGAATGACATGGTATCTTGGATATGGTTTCCTTAATACTGTCTGACTTTTTTTTTGCTCGGCTCCTAAGAGCCGTAACGTGATGTTAAATAGCCTATAACCATCCTCGAGAATCGCGCAACCAAATGCAAAAAGAATTTTTCAAATCCGACGTGCAGTTTCAGAGATTAGATTTATTTTTTTGTGCGGAACCTTAATTATTTTTCTGAAATAAAAGTAGCCTAAGTTACTCCTTGTAACATCAGCTAACTGCCAATGAAAGTCCCGTCAAAATCGGTCTAGCCGTTTTGGAGATTAGCCGGAACAAACAGACAGACAGAATGACATGGTATCTTGGATATGGTTTCCTTATTACTGTCATCGTTGATGATAATATGTAATGATAGTAAAATGTAAATGAAATACTTTTTAAATTAAGCTTTTAGTTAATATAAACGAAAAAAAAAGATTAAAAAAAAAGAAAAAGATAAAAAAAAGATTTTTACTTAAGCATGTTTTATTTTGTACTTTTTACATTATAATTTTTTAAATAAATATCCAATCACTTTCACCTAAGTAAGTAAGTAAGGTACTTGTCAAGACAAACCCAACGAGCCCAAATACAACGGGGCTATCTTGTAAAGTTGGGGAGTTCCTATGGCTACCTTCGGGCTCCATTATCAGACTCTGAACACCACCTAGTGTAATAGCAGTTGTCAATACATACATATCAAATGAGTCCTAACACGATGGTGCTATCTTGTTTGGCTCAAATGTAGAAAATCCTCAAGGTTCGGACAGTTTCCACCCAAAGGCACGTATCCGTATCGTATAAGAGAGTAGCCTCCGTGCCTTTGGGTGGAAACAGTCCGAACCTTGAGGATTTTTCTATGTATTTTTACCTCTGTAGCTGAAATGTAGTTGTACAATACACGTCTGCTTACCCTTTAGGGAATTCAGGTGAAATGTTTTTTGTGTTAATATAATAATGATGATGATGTTTACAAGTCACTGTTTATTAATTATTTAACTTATGACGAGAATTAAGTGTTGATGTTAACGTTACATTTAGGACAATATAACGCCGAACAAACTAATCTGACCCGTCGTAGTAGTAACAAACGTTCTTCTACTCGTTTAGAAGAACGTTTGTTTCTATTTTAATCTTTTCAACCTACCTCTACCAATATTTTCAATTAAATATATCTTAACGGTATTGGGAGTTTCGGCAGGTTTAACATTATGTCCGACTGACTCATAGAAACATTTTTCTTAAAATGGCATAGATAAGAAAAATAATGAAAGTCAATCAATTGACGAAATAAGTAGGTACCTACCAGAATTTCAATAATTACTTACAATCGAGCGAAGTCTTCACAATAAGAAATATTCTACTAGATGATATCTTTCCATTGGTACCTACATATCTTAACGCTATTTATTGGTCTTCAGGGCAGAAACGCCCATTATCCTTTAGACCACATCCTAAAAAACTAGTAAAAGTATTTTAAGTGTTAATCCAGGTTATAAACTATCTGTGTGCCAAATTTCATCCAAATCCGTTTAGTAGTTTTTGCGTGATTGAGTAACAAACATGCAAACATTCACATTTATAATATTAGTGCCTTAGGATTGTTTTCCTATTTAACCAAAGAAAATTATTATTATTGTTCTACAATTAAATCGGCCAAGTAAATAAATCAAGTTACAGCTGAAACTTAACTCCCGCGAGATAGCAAAATGTTTGTTAGAACAACACCGCTACGGAAATTTAGTTTTCAAAAGCTTTTAGAAATAATCTTAAGGAAATCGCTCCGTATAAAACCAATTGTATTAGCTTAAGTTGCTTTATCATTATCTGCCTAGCCTTTTCCCGTCTATATTGGGGTCGGCTTTCAGTCAAACAGGATGCAGCTAAATACCAGTGTTTTACATGGAGCGACTGCCTTTTTGACCTCCACAACCCTGTTACTGAGTAATACGGCTGAGTAAAACGGCTTAACGTGCTTTTCGAGGCACGGAGAGGTCTTGGTATGTAAAGATGGTACGTACGTGGTGGTATCTACGGACCAACCGCGGCAAGCGTAGCTTAACCCGATCGATCGACCCGTGCGACTGTTATTACTTTGCAATAAGCCCCTCATTAAGTTGCTCTATAATAGACTAAATTATCTCTTCTTTGAACAATCTACTAACTAAACTTTGTTATATTAACTGACCAAATTCTGAGAAGTGTGGTGTGGTGGAGCTCAGTATTTATTCAGTAGTCGTCAAGTTTGCGGAACAGTAATTGCATTAATTCAGCTATTATTTAGTTAGCATATCAATCGAACATGTAATCTCATATGTAGGTACTACTGACAAAACGGACGCTTTTACATCTTAAAGTTGCTTTTTAACCGACTTCAAAAAGGAGGAGGTACTCAATTCGGTTGTATTTTTTTAAATGTTTGTTACCTCAAAACTCCGTCATTTATAAACCGATTTGAAAATTTTAATTTTTATTTGAAAGGTTTCAAATTCGTCTCATATAAATTTGGTCAAGTTCCGATGAAAGGTTTTTGAGTTAGCTTCAATTACATATTATTTCCACTTAGTGTACATATGTTGATGATATTATAATAATTTCCTGTCACTGTTATTTACATTGCAAGTAGTGGTATACGACTTTGTGCCTACCCCGTTACCATAACTAAAAAGTGAAAATAAAGACTTTTTTTGCAAAAAACAACCGACATCCAAAAAAAACAATAGAAAGTGAAAAATAACTTTACTTTTGGAAGTCGGTGACAAAAAAGTAAAATACAGATCCAAAGAAACCGACTTCCGAAATTAAAGTTATTTTTCCCTTTGTAGTGTTTTTTTGGAAGTCGGTTGTTTTTTTGCAAAAAAGTTTTTATTGTATACACTGATTCTTTGAAGAAATTCTGCCCTTATGGTCCTTTGTTCTCGTCCAACAATAGAAATTCGGTACGGTACAAAACATTTGCAAGCAAAATTGTTTAAAAATTGGAAAGGCCTGGCGTTTGTCGATGGTACTACATGGAACAAGCATTGATCACGACGCTTGCTTACTACGTAAAGCAGGTTTGACGATGTATCCTTCGCCATGAGACAACCACAGTGTCTCAAAAAGTTACATTAGTGCATTCCAGATTTCGAGCCCTCAACCTCGAACAATGACGATGTCTGAATGATGACGTCTGTACAGATTGTTAGACAAAGGTATGATGTGAAAGTCATTATGGTGCTACCTATTTCCTTGATTAAAACGCTCACTCCCATGGGGTACTTAAAAATAAATGGAAAGTTAACGAGGAAAGGGAACCACTATTATTTAATAGAATGTAGCAGCCCCACTGTGACACACGTAGACACACATGTATGGTGACTACTCGTTACCAAGAAAAGCAAAACGAAACTTCTTTAATTAGAGTAATTAGCTTTGACCGTGCAAGTCAAAGTAAAATAAAAGAATATAATATGTATGTGGAGAAATAGGGCGTATCTACACACAAGGCTTGGCGGCAATTTTATGAGAATATACCGGATGAATTTTTTTACCGTCTCGAAATTTTTACAGGGTGTTCTACCCATGAATACGAACAACTTTCACTATGGGACCAACTAATCAGCAAAAAATCAGCCGATTCATACAAAGTTCAATACCTACTCGACCAAAATGTATGAATCAGCTGATTTTTTTTTCGTGATTTCAGAGTTGGTCCCATAGTGAAAGTTGTTCATATTCATGGGTAGAACAGCCTGTAAACATTTCGAGACGTAAAAAATTCATCCGGTATGTAGTTTGTAGAATATTATGTGTTGACGCATACAAAACACTGGTTTAATATCATTTCACACTTCGGATGAATATATTTAATGGGTGAAAGGCTAACAGTCGTTAACTGGCCAGTTGGCACAGTCCGATGCAGGCTCCGTTAATTCCGGGGGCGGTCACGGAGCCGGTAAATGTGTCATGTTAATAGCTCCCCGTTAAAATATCGCACGTTTCCATTTTATGATCTTCCAATTTTATAGCTAGTGCTGCTGATGAGAAGTGTAAAGTTTTGGCGCCAGGCTCCTGGAGCATGTTGGTAGTGTCGTACGTACCGCGTGATGTTGTCCGTGCACTGCGGGACAGAAAGATGGTGCGTTTACATTAGGTCGGCCACCGTATACGGCGACCGCTTTCGGTTGAACCGGATCGGTTAGCCGAATTGGGTTGTTTACATTAGGTTGGTTCACCGAATTCTGCAACCGCGTACGGTTTTACCGGTTAAATACGGGCTGAGACCGAATACGCCCAACCGAATACCTGTTCACACTATTCGTTGACCAAATACGATTGCAGCCGAAAACGGCCAAACCGACCTAATGTAAACGCGCCTTGAGGTATCATCACTATGTATGGGAGCAAGCGTGGCATGTAAAAGCCGAGAAATATGACGACTTTTGGTAAAACACTAGTAGGAGATTAAACCAGCTAGGTTATATTAATTTTGTACAAGTTACCTAATTTTAATAATAGGCCTTTACCTATGTAATTTTTAAGATTCTATAACCAGCATTATCAGATTTCATTATTTGTGGATTGGCGTGCAATTCGAAATTCAAATAAACTTTATTCGAAAGCCGTGTTAATTTAATTTCAAATTCATTCATTTGTTTTTAGATAGTTTTTTGTTTTTGTGAAATTGTTGTAGTTTTTGGCGCCATGGATAAACTGAAATATTTTTTGCCCAATCCGATTGATTGTGAAGTCTTTGTGTAGCTAGATATTGTTTCTAGATGTTAACGATACAAAGGCTTTAAATGTACCTAGCAAAATATATACCTTTTCCGTTTTATGTCAGTATAATCCAAATCCTCTGGCAGTGTTAATATAGACGTTAATCCCGTAATCAGGTGCACTCGATACATTTACTCTAATACTGACCAAACGATAAGATATTTTACGGTCCACTAAATGCAGTGAACACGACTGAATCACCTAAAATAGATATTTAACCATGGATATCGACGGTCAAAATCCGCACCCCAGGCACAGGCGATAATGGTTATGAATAAAAATTTATAGGCTTCGAAATAGTCTTCTATTCTGTAAAGCTTCATCTCAATTAAAATCCTATTATCTACTCAAAATGGTAGCGCCATGTGCTGGAAATTGCTGCTATAAGTATTATTAACAGAGAATTATCAGGCCGCTCGTCGATAAATTTCTTCGGCCAGAAGTGTAACTATTTAAAACAATTTTGCGAAGTTTACCTACCCGTGTAAAGTTTTTCCGTGTTGAGGATTGTACGGAAAACAAAGTTGTTTAGCTCTTTAAAGTGTAAAGTTATACGAATGAAGATATGAGATTGATCTAGCAATAAACTGACTGCTATTTATTAAACTAGGTTTTTCTCCATTCTTTTTCTTAGCGTGTCGATGGCAATCTAAATCGAGTCGGCCCAGAATATTGCTACGAGTTTGGCGCTTCCAGTAGCGTCTATCAACTCCTGTGAAGTGCAGGCAACAGGGCAAGCAGGTCACGATATTATGAATCCCATCGTTTATGGTATTCCATAAACGATAGGATTTATAATATCGTGTCCGGCGCGTGTTTGTAAAAACTTCACGTTCCATATTCACGTCCGCGTGCTCTGTAATTTATAATTGTGTTCGCTCTACTTTTATAAATACTTTACTAAATTATGGTGTATCAATTTAAGTTGTGGCCGCAATTTATTACTTGAGTAATGAACAAAAACCATTACACAATAATCATGCTCTTCACGTAAAACCATATTTTTCCCCTTTTATTCAACAAATCCTCTATAGCTCGTAATTAAGCTTAAGTGAGAATACTCAGTGCTTTGCTAGATCTTTAGAGGTTTAAGTAGCCACCCTAGTTTGAGGTTTTTATTGCAAAAATAGATCTAAACAAAATCATGTCTAAATTAAATAGTTATTGAGACTTAACAACATCATTAAACTCTAAGGACCTTTTAACACACACGTATTTCTTGCCGTGAAAAACTACGGTTTATTCGCCGTGTGTAAGCACGGTCGTCAGTTTGTATGGATCACTATGGAAGCTTGTTGACAGACACGGCAGCAGTACGGCACGGTGCCGTCGCCGTGTAACATAGAACCATGTCATATACAAGGTCACACGATTTTGCTACGGCGCGGTTAACACGCCGTACCGTCAAGAAACCGTGCCGCGTACAAAGGGTTTAAAGGAATGTTCCACCGTTCCACGTGTAAAACCAAATGTAATAGAATATTTGTGTATATAAAATTATATCTTATTAAAATTTTAATTAGGAAACAAAATATTTGGTGCGCATTAGACTCTGACTAAAAATTATATAGGTATGGTGACGATAAATCAGTAAATAGGGTTTATTTTACAGTGTACACACAGAATTTGATTGTGCCTACATAATCATAAGTAATATGTATAGAATTTACAATCCCATGTTTGTCGTATCAACTGTGGCCCAACTTTACCAAGGTTGTCCTCCAAAGTTCTTGTAGTCAGAAAGCTAACAACTTGACAGATGATTTTGTAAGCTATAACTGAAACACAAAGCTTTTTCGTTCCAAAAGGCGCAGTGGCGGACCTCTGTCTTTGGAGGTCAAGGTCACAAGTCCGAAGCTCGTGGTCGTGCCAAATAATATGTTTGAACCGCCTTTATTTGCCAAGTATTTGTAAAAACTGCACTTGTTCCAAGTGTAGATGTGTCATGTTTGAGAGCTTAGAAGTACTATTGTAATAGCTTATAACTTTGTGTTTCAAGTGCAGTTTATTGTAGCAATTTTATAAGTATGGATGTTTGTGTAAACAATTTCATTACAACTGCTTTCAAAACGACGACGAAGGAAAATATCGTGAGGAAACCGGCATGTCTTAGAACCAAAAATTCGAAGACAAGTGACATCTACCATCTGATTATGCTGGATGTTTGTAAGTATGCTGATTTGCTTGTCGATACTGTCAAAGTGCGAACGTGAATGGAAATGTTTTTTTTTTTTTGGAAGAAGACATCTGCAAGGTATTTCAGGTCCCGGGTGTCACCACTGTGTGGATCGCCCGGAGGACACGGTGGAGCATACGGTGGAGGTCTGCCCGGCTTGGGCGGAGCACCGCCGTGTCCTCGCGGAAGCGATCGGCGGCGGCGATCTCTCGCGTCCGGCCCTGGTCCAGGCCATGGTATGGAGCGAGAGTGCATGGGAAGCCATTACCTCCTTCTGCGAAGCAGTAATGCTCGTGAAGGAGGAGGCGGGACGTGTGAGGGAGAGGCAAGCTTTGCGCCCTCACGCCCCTAGTCGCCGCAGGAGACGCCCTGGGCGTCGGGAATTGGTAGCCGATTCCCGGCCACCGTAGGCGCGGGCTTGCGGACGGCGAGCAATGGGTAGCTCGCCGACCGGTAAGGACCAAGCCCGAGTCGACGGCGCGTCGTGTTCCACGCGCGCCTCAAAGAGATGTCAGCACTATTGACGGGGTCCGCTAGGGCCGATGCCAGCTAGGGTTGCGGGATGTTCGAAAGAGTTACCGTGGCCCCGGCACAGGCAACAGAAGGAACACGGGTGGGTTTTAGTCAGTAAAAGTCTGACACGCCCTCCCGCTCCGCCCAGAGCGGGAGAAGTCATTTGATGATTTCCCATCCACAAAAAAAAAAAAGGTATTTCAGGTATATATCTATATTCTTCTCATTCTCTCGTGTAGGCTAGAGTTTAACGATATAATTCATGTCATGGTAGAAATAGTGGCATCGAAACTGGCTCAAGAATAAGACCCTACTATATAACAATACCGAGTTTATTGCATCAAATAGAGCTATGACATTCATGTCGACGTCGCCTGTTCATCCGTCATTCCGCTGCCCTCCATGCGGCATCTTATGATATAACATTATTACTGTCTGTCAACTGCTGTCAGTTAACCTCAAAGTACGGGTTGGTGGTAGTTAGACAGTAGCAGTAGTGGTTTACGTAGTTTACGTTGCGGTGTACCTCTCCGGGACTAGACTTGTTAGAGGTCCCCATATTAGTCTGTATAGTCGTTTTCTGAGGAGCCTGTGGCTAAGTAATAATAGCCGCACGGGTCGATCAATCAGGTTGAGCTATGATTGCTTGATGGATCACCATCTTTACCAAGACCCCTCCGTGCCTCGGAAAGTACGTTAAGCCGTTGCTGTCATTCGTAGATCTTTGATAGTCGTTACGGGTCGTTAGAAGCCCGAAAGTCTGACATCAGTCTTACAAAGCGTGTTACCCAGTAACTGATTTGTGGAGATCAGATAGGCAGTCGCTCCATGCACTTACAGATACCCTTGTATTCAAGTGCATCTGGTTAGACTGGAAGCCGACCCCAACGTAGTTGGGAAAAGGATAGGCAGATGAGTCGTTATTTTTTTTTAACAAAATGATCGAAGCACCCTTCGTCGCCAATTTTGGTAATTATAAGAAAGTTTAAATCTATTCGAAAATTAAGTCAAGCGTTTTCAGATTTGAATTTAAATCCTAGTGCATATCTTGAGTTATATGCTTAATAGTGAATTAGTGATTAGTTCATGAAATTAGCTCAGTTTAAGTTCTAAATTAGTATCACTGTCCCAAATCCAATCCATTTTCAAGTGTGTAGACTATTATGGTTCAAAAGATACAACCCTGTGACAGACGGACTGACGGACGGGCGAACGGACAGACAGCAGAGCCTAGTAATAAGGTACTGTTGGCACCCTTTGGTTACGGAACCGAAGAAATGCACGCAAATTAAACCGTGAACGATCATTACACTGTTTTTATGTGTATAAGGTGTACCTATTCAGACACGAAATCTCTTAAGGGGTCATTGTACTCATCAATATGAACAACTTTTACTGTAGGACCAAACCTGAAATCGCGAAAAAAAATCATCTGTTCCATACATTTATATTCGCATAACTCGTCAAAATGTAGGGACCAGCAGATTTTTATTTCGCGATTTCAGGGTTGGTCCCATAGTAAAAGTTGTTCATATTGATAAGTACAATGACCCCTTAAGAGCTTTCGTATACGAATAGATACACCTTATATAAGGTAATAGAGTGATTTGGCGTCCTCTTAATCATAACATATTAGAAAGAGGGAGGAAGATATATGAACCTATTATGCAACACCACAAATTAACTACGAATACAGAAGTTTTAAAATCGATAATAGCGTTAGTTAACCAACACATTCCTGTGGATTAAACGTCGGCAGTTTAATTTAAGCGTTCACAAGTTTTATTATCAGTTAGCCGGTGTTGCAATGAATAATAAGGACTTTGCCTCTGGGAAGTTTGTTGGCATCGCACGCCCTCTATCTGTTGGGAACTTAAACAAGAGCGGTCAGCTATTTGCGATTGAGTTTATTATGTTATAATGGCATCATAAGTTCATTAATTAACTATAGGAATAGGTACCTATAGTTAATTAATAATTAATTAATCGAGCTTTTGTTGATTTCAAAATTTAAACTACAAGTTTGGATAATTATGAATTAAAATTATTGTTGAAATATGAATTAGAAACTTTTATTCACCAAGTAATCAAAAAAAGGTTTACTTTTCTTTATAAAAAAATAGAAATTATTTTCAAAACCAACTCATGATTATATTTCGAAATCGTAAAACAAAAGGTATCATTTATATTTAACGGATAAAATCATCCCTCTCATTACGCATCCACACATTACGTAGATACCTTTGTATCCTTTGATCCTTTGTAGCCAAAAATAGAATCAATCACCCATGGAAACAACGTAATGGCCGACTCAGTGCCGAATCCTTACAAAAATATATTATAATTGTGTGTATACTGAATTGAGTGTTACAGCAATTTTTATTCCCCCACAATGCTTACGTAATTCAGAAGGATGGAAAAAGACAGATAGAAGAAGTACCATGTTGTAGGTTGTAGCCGCATCTACATCTTTACATACAAAGCTGATGTTATAAGGAGTAACTTAGGCCACTTTTATTTTAGCAAAAGAATTAGAAAAAATTAAATTGAAAATTAATTAAAATCCATGAAATTTGTAACAAAATCCGAGTCAAATAAAGTTATTATCCGACATCCATGCGAACGAAGTCGCGGGCACAGCTAGCTGTGCCCATGCATAGGCATATAATAAAATAATAACTAAGTCAAAACTGTACATTGAATATTTTTGAAAAAAGTAATTGCTACGAGGTGTGGGAACGAGTCTGATGCCGAAAATGTAGTTTTTTTTTGTACGTTTGTCTAGATGTACAGTTGACAGTGGACACATAGTTAATAACCTGGTTTAATCTCGGTAGTGCGTTTCTGTGGGATATTTTCCAATATTCAGGCGAAGCCGCGGGCAAAAGCAAGTAGGCAAAGCTAGTAGGTATAGGAATAAACAAGGAAAGCTAAACTTTTTTTTTACCAACTTGTTATGTATGACTCGCACTTTGTTTTTTTGAACGAATTGGAAGCAAAATCAAGTGCTGAAATGAAATACGTACTTGCTTTTGTCTGCAATATCGTAGGATTTAATAAAAGAAGGTAGAATTGTATATTTTTTGTTTTGTTAAAACTCCTAACATAACACGGTAGTAACGTGTTGCTAGGGGGGTTGCTGCCATTTCTTTTCTACATATACATACCTTTATCTCTAGGGAGAAAGAATTCCTGTTGAAAAACAAAATGTTTATTGCTTCGATATAACTCTTTTAGAAAACTTTTCTGTAAATGACGGTTTTCATAAAAATTCACGCCACCAGGTGGCGCCACTTTGACAAGAGGTCTTCCATTTCGACAATTAATATAAAATATATGATGATCGTCATTCGTTTAATTCATTCGTTTATCATTCAGTCACGACTACAGAAAATATAGGCGCTTTGACACTTTTGACTAGTGTCAGGACCTGCCATTTCAGTGCTGCCACCTAGTGAACGTCATTTCACAAAGCCCTCATTGCATAATCTCTACCTAAATATAACTAATACTTATAATAAACCAATAACTGCCTCCTTGGTCTAGTGGTCGCAAGTGTTACTGCTGAGCATGAGGTCCTGAGTTCGATTCCCGGGTCGCACAGTGTTATTGGGTTTATCCATCTGGAATTTCTCAGTGGTATCCTGGAGTCTGGGTTGGTGCTCGGTTGATGGCAACACGCCCCCTATTACATGGGACTTAAAGATAACTGGTGAAATGTGGGTGTACTATAGGTACACCTCTGCCTAATCTTTCGGGGAATACAGGCGTGATGTTATGTTATGTTACATAAACCAATAACCCTTCGTAACTTCGCAAAAACTTTATTAAGTACTATCGGTGGCAATGTGTCACTCAAAATGGTATGGCTGTTGGCAAAATGGCGCCTGAGTGATGTGTCGTTACGTGCGCTGACCCGCTGACCTTACACCTATAATTCTCGAAAAAATCGTGTGACCTTGACGGATACTTCATTCAATCATAAAAGGGATTTATGAAGAAACTTGATTTCTTCATCATTCATTTGTTATACATTCAGGGAAATTAATTGTATATAAAACTGACACATTACCTCAATCTGCCGTGTTATAAATAGCCGTGATATACACCTGTCAAAGAAGTTGTGATTTGATTTGAATATGCGGAGAATTTAAGTTGGTAGTCAACAACAATCAATTTCCCTGACTTCTCATAGTTAATGTGGTCCCTCATGAGCGTTGACTTAACCTTTCTATATAACTTACTTATTATGTCTTAAAATGGCGCCTGAGTGACATGCCCTTACGTGACCTGATCTTACACCTATAATCCTCAAAAAACTCATTTAACCTTGACCTTGAAATAAAATCAAAACTGGGAACTTAACTTCATCTTTCTTTTGTTACACATAGTAATGCAAGTCTTACTTAGTTTGGAAGTCAAGAGTTCCATTCCATGTACGTTATTTTAATATGCAATAAACTTTTTATTTATTTAGTAACCATGGTCTCACATGATGTTTTACGTAATCTTGCTCTGTAACTCTCGTTTTTATTTACTTTTACACTTTTACCTATAAGCATAATTTTTATCTATATTATTATGATACCTACAAGAATTTTTAGAAATAACTTTAAAAACAGAGATTAACCCTGAACAAAATTTTTACTGCTAATCAAACGGGATAATCTAATAAAGTAAAAGTTTGAAATCAGATTATCCAATTACTTGTTTGTTTTTCAGCGAACTGTCTGTGATTTACTGTGGAATTTACTATAGGAATTTTATTATTTTTATATTACTATGAGAAAATCTCCTTGACCTATATAAACAATCGAATATTTTGATGCCAGCATTATTCTTGCGACCAATAATCCAGGAACTTTGCTAATTTCAATATTCATAAAGTTTTTCCCGCTAAGCTACGTAGTTAACTGGCTATTATCGTGATCGCTTTGCCGAGGCTGCCGTGAATATGCATTCAATTTCCACGTCACTACATATTTAAAATTGTAATGTAGCATGTGTTTCATAGTGCTAATTTGAAGATTGTATCGGTCAAAGGTACTTGACTGGAATTTAACAAAAGTAGTAATTGAAGCCCTCGTTCAAGGATGGATGATCAACTAATTTGTAGCGACGTGTTTGACCTTACTATAAGCGATGATTAAAACTCGTGAAGCGAAAACGGCCAAATAACAAGAAGCTATATACCAAATCATATACCAGCCTAGAATTGACATTTATAACTTTATTTCGCATCACCAAATTGGCACACGTAAAATCAACTACCGCGCTGGCGTATTTGCGGCTACTAACCGCAGCGGTACCTATGACCCCAGCCGGTAATATCCGTGCGACATCGCAGAAAGACATACGTCAATGGTCACCGCAAAAACCGCCGAGGCAGTGCTTGACCGATCTAATTAATGGCGACTGTCCCCTGGGACAGATTAAGTCGCACATAAAACCTTTTCCGTGCCCATACGGTTCGCGAGAGCCCATCGATCCTTTTCTTGTTAGGCGCTGCCAATCAAATGCAATCAGGACCCTGCGACAATCCGCTATCGAGCCATCGGTGTGTCGCTGCTCGTAAAGTTGGCTTGTAAAAGCATTAGCTCACGCAAAAAAGGGGATAACGGCTGCCGCGGTTTATTTCATCGACCTATCCATCAGGATGGATAAGTATAGTGTAAGTGGTGTCAGTCTGATAAGGGTTTGCGCGAAATGTGATAATTCTTGTGCGATTGCTAAAATATTTCATATTAGGTACCCTAGTAGGTACATAATATGAAACTTTAATATGGATGCAGAACATAAAAAGTTACTAACCGTCTACAAAAATGATGAGGTCGTGTAAAAACCGCACATTTTCAGCAGAGTTGGGAATTCATAATTAGAACGTGGCTTATTCTAGAATATGAGCTTACTTTTGACCTAATTTCAGCTCATGCATGACGTCCGACTCGAACTCCGTTTAGTAGGTTTTGAACAGAACAACTTGGAGCAAGATTGCACTGCATATAGTAGGACATCAAAGTTTCGCCTTTTGTATGAAGTATTCGTTGTATTTCCATGACAACGCGGGATTCATTGAAATGCAGCGAGTCCGCGGAAAGTAACATCGCGGGGAAGCCCGTGGTCCATAACTACGCGCGTCTTCCTCCGCTCCCCAATAAATTCTAACAATGTCGTCGAGTGCGCCGAATATTTTACACTGAATTTAAAATTTGTGTATCGAGTGAAATGTTGTTGGCTGTAATTTTTGTATGAATTGTGTGTATACGTTTTGTGCGGGTTCGTATATTGTGTGTTTGGACTAATGTAGGATTAAAGGAGTTAGTGTGTTGAAAAAGAGTGTCAGAGAGTAGCAGAATTAGGTACCTTTACTTTTATAGAATTTTTTCAAGGTGGTCCGTTTCAAGAAACAAAAGTATCTATGGAAAACTAAATCATCATCTTTATTTTCGGTCCCAAAAAAATATAAAATTGTCCTCAACAATTAAACAAGGAAAACGATTACATTTCTCATAATAAAAACGTATTTATACAACATTATTCTGTGGACTGAAAAGCAAATAAGATAAAAACAGGACTCTGTATAATGGACTAAAGTTTACCGTATTATTCGCTTTAGATACGGCCAGGGCGTCGGGTACTAAATAATGCGCGTTGTTTCTATTGATTGCGGCTATTTTCAGCATCGGTGCCGCCGCCGCATCGTTGGCGAGCCCTAAAATTATATCAACAACTTTGTTGAATTGGGGACATCTATATTAACACTTAATTTTATTGAACTGATAATCTGGTGGACTTGATAGGGTGTTAACGATGAAACGACCGCTTAGGATCGAGAACTGGATTGATGTTAAAATTATTATACATGCATCTTAATGTATAAAAATCACGTGCTATGCTATGTTCGTACACGCTAATCTCCGAAACCACCCAACCGATTTTAATGAAATTTTGTGAATGTGTATACCGTAGCGAGATACGTCGCTATAATAGCCGATGCTACTCCGTAGCTACGGCGTAGCATCGGCTACGGCGTAGCATCTTCATACCAAGCACGTTGAAAAATACCAACATTTGTTTCAATAAGAAGTCCTTCTGTGTCTTAAAAAAGTTAATTGGAATCTGAAATCCAATTTAATAGTTTTATTGCATTATTTTTTAAATTCGTGAAGTACAAGATCCAAGGACCACCACCACCACTAACATCTTTTTTAACCTGTGTGCACAAATAAACATATTTGAGTTAATTTGATATGATTTAAAAAAGACTATCACTATTGTCAATAGACCTCAACCTATTTTATAGATATTATGGCTAAAGCCTCTAATAATCATGTCTATCACGAGTATCACGTATTTCAATTATCATTAGTTCTATATAATTTACTAGGGTGTCATACAAATTAGATGTCCATAATTGTTCATGAAGCGTCGTCGTGGTCATTAAGGGGTTTCAAGGGTGTAAGATTCGTCGCCCTGATTACTGTGGCACGTAGCTTTATAGTAAGATATTAAGGACACGGAAGAATAGCTTTTTTAAGACACTCCGACAAAAAAGGGACGTAATCTTTATATTATTATCTTTTACCGCTATTCTTTTTACGATGCTATATTTTGTTTTGGTGGGATCCGACTTCCTACATGTATTATAAACGCGAAAGTTTGTGAGGATGGATCGATGGATGGATGTTTGTTACTCTTTCATGTTAAAACTACGTAACGGATTTGGATAAAATTTGGCACACAGATAGATTATAATCTGGATTAACATATAGTATACTTTTTATCCCGATATCCTTACGGGATCTAGACTTATGCGGGAGAAACCGCGTGGTGCTGCTAGTATTAAAAATGTGAAAGTTTGTATGTTTAGATGTTTGGATTTTTGTTACATAATCTTGTAAAAACGGCCGAATGGATTTGGATGAAAGGAGATGGAAAACGGTGGGCCCAAATGTAATAAGTTGAGATATGATCTAAAAAATTAGTCATATTTTTTTATCTTAGAATATCAAAAATCAGCTCAATTCTCAATCTTGAAGCGGAGAATTAAGAGAAATACAGTTATAAGTAATCGATTACAAAATTACAAAAAGAAAACCTTCGCACTAGGTAATTAACTCCAGTAATTAAATGCACTAAATATACTTATATATGTACAATATAGTGCATTTACTTACATGCCATATTAATAAATTAAATATGAATTAATTACTGAAAAACCAATATAATGAATATCGATTTCATATCGATTAAAATCCGTCTTATATTTTTAGTCTATGTCACTGGCATGGCAGCTGTGAGTCAGCTCAACATTGACAGTAGACAGTTGCCAACTGCTCTTGCTTGTTCACTCGTTTCATGTTTTCCGATGCATTTTGCTTGCTTTTCAGATTATTTCATTTTTAACGACCACTGCGTTGTTGTTTACGGATTCTGACCCTGCCTACCTTGTACGACCCTTGGTTTCACACTAGACACCGAAGATCGCTCATACGTTTGACTTGGAATTGTTATTTTGGATTTTACCGCCGCCTTGTGGATTGGATATTGTTGAAACTATGGATCGCTGTGTGAATTGAGGGATAGCAACTAGTCACTGCAATACACTAGGCCGACGACCCTTAAACGAAATATAATAAACATTAGTGTTTAAAGAACATCTTTTACACTTCAGGAATAAGTTTTTAGTTAAAGGTTGTGACATAGCCTTACTTTTACTAACCCTCTAATAACTCGGCTCTCAGATTGTCAAAACTAACAGAATTTTCAGCGAGGGACTGATAAGTTTAAATCTATTAATAATTCACATCAATTTCATCTCGTTACATTCAGGCCCAAGATTGTATGTAATTGTTTCCGTCTCCTTTGGCACACATATAGTCTATAACCCGGATTAACACATAGGATGCTTTTTATCCCGGTAGTACGTTGCATGCATACAAGCCGGATTTCTGTTCACAACACGTTGTGCACAATTTCTGAGCAGTAACTTAACAAAAAGTTGCATGAATTCACGATAGTACTTATTTCAGTCATTAGTATGCTTCTAATAGGATTTGGATGTTTAGCACACTGACAGTTTATAACCTTGATTAACACATAGGATACTTTTTATTTCGGTAGTACGTGCCTGTGGGTTAATTTCCGACATCCACGCGGGCGAAGCCGCTGGAAAAAGCTAGTATCTAATAAAAATATGTTTGTATTAGGCTAACTCAAGAAATGGCTTGATCATTTTGTGTAAAACGGATCGAATATTTACCTTAAGGGAGAAGCCTTAAGGTAGCCCGCGAAATACAAATTTTCTTACGATTTTTACAATTTGCAGCTCAGTGTCTGGGTGTATGTTGATTAAAGTATGATTCGCGATAGTAACAAATATGTATTTATAGAATTATAATCATTAAAGTCATCTATACAACTCTCTTAAGACCATGTAACTCTATTGAATGACTATTTCATGAACCTCAAAAATATCTTATGGACGTTGCTGAATTATGATGGCCTAAGCATCAATATCTACTATAAGCTAGTAAGGGTTCATTTTATTTCATCCTGCAGTCCCTCTAATGGGCATCTGTATCAAACTACTTCAGTCTGGCTGGTGCAACACCATCATGTTGCTTAAGCTCATTGGGTATTATTTAACTGTCAGTTGACTTGGCGCTAAATTCATTTTCTCTCGTATTATTTTATTCTAGGTGGATGCTTCAGCTAGTTCAGTTTCAGTTTTATTTACGGTAGGCATTTGAACCATTTTGCTTTTCTCAAAAAGTAAATAAATTTGATGCATTTTGGGCTAACCAACATAAATTTTCTACTTATACACAATTTTCAATAGTAATAACTTAAAAAACTTCCTTACTTAATTAGGGATATACTCTATTAAATAAATAAAAGTCTATCAAATAGTTGCTTTTTTATGATTTTTTTTTTTCCAAAAAAATAACTTTGATCCGTCCTCCTGCAAGTTTTACAAAATGTCGCTTAGATCAATTAGCCTTTCAACCGTCAATATATAAAAGGAGAAACCGACTGACTGACTGATTGACATATTAACGCACAGCCAAAACTACTGGGGCTAGGAACATGAAATTTTGCACACGACTTCCTTTTATAATGTAGGGGAGCACTAAGGAGTTTTTAGAAATTCGTCATGGTGAAAAGGAGGGATTTCGTTTGTATGAAAAATCTTATTCCTTGAGTAAATAAACTTGAAACTTGGCACGAATACTTATCTAAGTAAATTATGAACTTCGTAATCTTTTCTTTTTCTAAACTAACCCCAAGAGTGAGATTGGGCGATATCAAAGAATGTATGGAAGAATTTTAACATGCAGTCCGATTAACTCGAAACTCAGTATTTATACTTAAGAACAAAAATAAAGAATAACCTGTATCAGGGTTTTTCAACAATCTACCCCTGACGGGGTGAAAAGGGGTAGTCAATTTTACAGGGGAAAAAACTTTGAAAAGTAAGAAAATCTTTGATTTAAGTTATGGAAAAATCTGAAAAGATTTTTCAAAATTTCACCCCTGTGGGGGTGAAAAGAGGGGATACAGTTTATATGAAAATCTTATTACATTGGTTAAATACACGTGAAACTTGGCATTCAGCCTCAGTAAATAATAAAGATTGTTGTTGTTAGTTTTTTAAAACAACCCCTCACGGAGGATTTAGGGGGTGTCAACGTTAAAATGTTTCCTTACGAAACATTTTAAGACGCTGTCAGATTGACTCGAAGCTTGGTACTAAGACTTATAACAAAAAACAGAACAGTACGTGTTTCTGTGTTCTTCAAAAATTAACTCCTACCAGGGTGGAAAAGTGTAATAAAGTGTAAGGGATGGATTTTACTGCTTACTTCAATTAACTCTAAAATGGGTATAAATAATGTTTAAATCATACAATGGAATGGTACCAAACGTTTTTAAACAAAAAACAAGCCCAAGATCAAATTCAAAAATTCAAATTCAAAATATTTTATTTCACATGTTTCGATGAAAAAGAGGACACAGTTTATTTCAAAAATCTTATTCCTTTGATCTATAAACTTAAAAATTGGCCTGAAAACTTATTTATCTAAATAAATTATACAGATCGTAAATATTACTTTTTGAAAAACACCTTTCAAAGGGGGTGGACGAAGCGTTAAATTTTTTAGAGGAAAGTACGAAATCCACGCGGACGAAGTCGCGGGCAAAGTGCTAGTTAAAAAATAATTGTCGTGTAAAAAATGGCAATAAGGCAGCGGTAACAGGTTGGTAACCTATCGCGTGAGTGGAGGGCTGTATGGTCCTCCATTGACTTTTATAACTTTTGCACGAACGTAAGCAGCTGGTACAATCAGACAATCTTAATGTATTTCTGCTTCCTACATTTTTGGCTTTAAAATTGTAGGTACCAATGATATAGGACTTAAATATAGCTCTTTTTCATACTAAACTACCTTCTGGAAAGCTTAATTGACTTTAACTTTGCTGGCACAGAATTGGTGTAAGAACAGTGAGAAATAAAGATGTTATCATAAATTTATGTAATTTAGAAAACCAATCATCTCAGGTAATTTAAATGAAGATGTAAATCAAACTTGCTAAAAATAAATAAATTTAAAAAATAATATCAAGAAATATTTCCAAGTTAAAATTCATATTTGCAAATGAACAATGGAAAAGTAATCACTTAGATGACTACAGAGGTGCCTCTCGCTTTGCAAAAACACCTAAGACATTAGACATTTCGTATCTTTCTAAAGATTCCGTAGTTATTTACCACGATGACATAATATTACGCCTGTATTCCCCGAAGGCTTCGGTAGAGATATTATTATTATTTATTTACATATCTTCCAATATAGAAATACCCTGCTCCACTGACTTTTGGGAATCAAATCCCCATAATTCTTACCTCATTTTGCCGCTACACTAGTGACAAAATAGTAAAAGAATTATTTATTGGATGTTTACACGTATACTTGGGTCGACATGGTTCCGTATAAAAACGGGCCGGCACCCACTTAATTCGGATCACGTGTGCGCTCGCAATGAGCTTGTAAACACATACATATGTACCATCAACTACGCGCTGACAATATTGTTTACACGCTCATCATTCAAGCATGTTAAGGATATGTTATGGAGTGGGTCCCTAATGTAGAAGTAATTTAGTGTCATTTTTAAGTTGGGGTGGATCTTAAGACTTGCGTTTCTTGCATAAAAATTAGTGTAGCTGTAAACACACGTTTCATTCAAAGCTGTATCCACTAACTTTGCATGGGCAGAATGACTCCACACGGGGCTACCCGCAGAAAAAATAGCCCAATCAAATAATTTTGGCTGAAATAATATATATCACATTTGAAATTCATAACTTCGAAGTCATCTTCCACTTATTAATTTACGTATTATTATTACTTTTAAGGTAATTGTTCGTTCTTCTATCGCTAGAGAACAGTAATCGCAATACTTTGTATCAAACCACACACAGCAGAGAAATAAAATACACGCGTTTTTCTAACACAATTAAAAATAAACTTTCAAGACAAAGTAGGTATTTATAAATAGTGGTCAGCACAGAGTAAAGATATAGTAAATCTCTTTAAAACGTACCATATTTATCTTCTTAAATAAAAAGCATTTTACATATTAAAGTGGATCCTTAAGAGCTGCTCTCTTCATAATGCGGGGATGCTCCAATTTCTAGTATATTGTGTTACTGGGTCTGAGCAGTAGGTACCGAGACGTACATATCCTAGTACGGAAGTTTCCTCAGACTTATCAAATTATCCACCATTTTGCTGCCTCAATAAAAAAGTTTGAATCACCACTCAACTTGTCATTAATAATTGATTCAGCCACCCGAGATATCAAAGAGCACTGATCTAATAAAGTGTAGGGAGGTGTCACTTAATGTCCAACTGGAGGACCGATGACCGCTCTAAAAATACGGTAAGGAAGCTATCACCCGGCTGGTTATCGGCGCGGCAAACATAGGACCAACCGTTCATGAATAGTTAAAATGTGAACATCTAAGGAAATGTCCACATGAACCAGAAAAGTACATCGCAAACCTCAACTACGAGTCTCGCTGAAAACTCAATATTCCAAATTCAGCAAACCTAACTGCTACATAAAACATTGCGGATTCAGTCGCCGATAGAGTTGTTGTTTAAATAAAAATCAGTTTCACGGGATGTGCAAGCTCTTTAGATGTTCGTGTGAGCTCGGGCTTATTGTGATGGAGGCATGCGCGGTGCGCGGCTGGCAGCAAAGCCTGGCTCAGTGGCATTCGGCGCGACGCCCGGCACGCGCGCGACTCGAGCGCGCCCGGCACTCCGCGTGCGTACTTACGTAAGTCACGTGAAAATAAAAAATAATAAACTTGACACACAACTCTCCGTGTGCTCGCATGTGGTTTTAAATAAACACCAAAGCTTTTTTCTCATGTAAAATATACACGTTAAAGTGAGTGAACATATTGTGTTTGTTTGACATTTTCTGTGCCAATACGGACAGTATAGATGTTTGTACGTAAGAACGTGATGTTTGGTGAGTATACATGAGCTCTTAAAGGAATGTTGTATGTAGCTAGGAGCTGTTGGCGGGCTTATTTTGTAGATATTATTCTCACGCATTAGATGTGGATGTAAATTAGTCGTACTAAGTCTTACCTAATAATCGGAGAAGCTAATTGGAGAACTTATATTTAAATTAACAGGCCGTTGATAGTGTAAAAATAAGTAAATAAGGTAACGTAATTAATTAACATGCGGTTTGTGGTGTTCTTTATATTTAACCTTAAAAAATAAGCTTCTACCTTATCTTTCCATCAACAGTACCATTTTCCGATTTGACACAACTGAAAAGTATATTCTCGTAGATCTAGGAGTTACATAAATTATATTACTACAACTGCTATGAATGATTTTGTCTGAATAGAAACGACCAAACGTATGTTTCTGTATAGCAACTTAATGTTTTTATACAGGGTGTAAGGGACAGCCCTCCGCAGACTGATGGGGTGACTTCAGTATATCATACTGAGATAACCGGTACTTGAAATTATTTCAGGAACGTTTGGGAATCTAATAAACCTGATTTGTTTTATTACCTCAAATGCAATGTGTCCTTACCGTAGTAAAACGCGCGAGGCGAACAGCGGCGCAGCGAGCCTTCGGTCGCCGAATATTTCAACGTCCATTGCAGATTTTTTTATTTTAGCTGTATTATTTACATAAATCGAGTGCTACATATAGAGAATGTAATTTTATATTGAATTAGTGATAGTAACTAAAAACGATTTAAAAAAAAATTAAAATTTTGCTGGAAAAATTTCTGTTGGGATATGATTCAAAATAAGGAGCTGAATGCATCCTGTTAGTTTGCAGAGGGCTGCCCCTTACACCCTGTAGATATCTTTCATAACTGTAATTAAACCTAAGCACTATCAAATTTTAACTCAAACTATACTTATCTAACGTAATCGTATCTTCCGGTTACTCTAATACTGAATCAGTCCCAATTCCAAAATTATAATCAGCTGTTCAATATAAATCGACTAAACACTTTAATATCGCTGTTAAACACGACAGATTATTTCATAAAACGTTGTCCTACGATTATTTCTTGGCCATAAATTCCAATATCAAATAAGAATCAATTTAGACAATAACCGGGGCTTAAGCGCTCCTTTACTCAAAGAAGGGAGTCAAGTGGTTCTCAATCCATCGCGTTCAACATCCTTGTTATAAATATAATCTACGTCAAATACATGATATTGAAACGGAGACATTGACTTCTTCTTATCTCTAATCGGTATGAATTTTATCCGTCTTATAAACAAGATTTATGTTCAGACCCAGGTTTAAACCATGGAGCTATTATTTAATTTAGAGCTTTGTTACCTGCTACAGTAACGTTCTTAATTAAAGTTGCCTACTCAGTACTGTTCTAAGTTGTTAGTTTTGTACAAAAAACTGTATTTCAATCACTGTAACGATCTAATTACAAAAACTGTATCGATGGTTTAAATAAACCATCGATCTGCCGAGCGATTTCTCAACCATGTTGGGGTTGGCTTCCCGTTTTGGATGCAGCTGAATATCAGTATTTTACCTGAAGCGACTGCCTATCTGACCTCCACAGCCCAGTTACTGGGTAACACGATACCCCTTGGTAAGACTGGTTGTCAGACTTTTGAGCTTCTGACTGCCCGTTACGACTGTCAACGATCTACGAATGAGACCCGGGACCATCGGCTTAACGTGCTTTCCGAGGTACGGAGGGGTCTCGTTATGTAATGGATGGTCACCTATCTACGGAACAACCACGGCAAGGGTGGCTTTGCCTTCTATCGGCCCGTGTGGCTGTTATCATTTAGCCACAAGCCTCTAGCCGATGGTTTAAACCATGCCAAAAGAAAATTCCTGTTTTTAATAAGACTGAATGAGTTATCGCATTCGGTTTATGTCAGGGTGAAATGATTTGCCATTCAGTGAGATGGCGAGTAGAAGAGCGCCCAGGGAGCGCAGGATTTGTTTATAAATAATTATCATTAGGTACTCAGATTTAAATGCAGTCGTTGACTATACATCAAATACTTCTATGATTGACTAACGGACAAACAACGCCAAGAATTATAAAGATAAAAAAAGTACCTTAGAGAGTTGTTCCCACAAAGCATGCGGGAAAAAATCACAAAAAGTTTAGTTTCTATTTTAGCTACATATTTCTTATTGACAACAAGGAAAAGGAGACATTATTAATTATTATCTTCATTTCCTGAATGGCTTGTTGGTTCACTGCCTTGAGTGTAGCGACTCTGAACGGAGTTTCGAACCCTAGGTCAGGCAAAATGTAGTTGATTTTAATCAAAATCAATAATCATTAGGAAATTTTCAGAAGCAGACTGAAGATTAGTTTAATGATTAGGTATTAGTTAATGGTAATAGACTCGCCCAGTTAAATTTGACTTTTAACGTACTCTCAGTCTACCCCTTCGGAGTACACACGCGTGAAGTTATGTTAGCCTACCCAAATATCCTTTCTTTGGTATTGTCCGTCGAATTGTTGAGTTCCTTAAGTTCTGAGTTGAGCTGTACGATTGCTGACAAATGCGTGCTCTGACTGGACAGGTCCACTCAATCTGTGGTGAGGAAAGCCTCAAAAGACCATTTCAGACACCAGTCTACATGGTCTTCACATGATCTGATCAAATTAATGTCTGGACTTTAAGAGACTGAAACCTCTGAGTTTGTTTCGGGCTTTCTTCTCAGAGTAGTCAGATAGAAAACGCCAGCCTCATCTAGTTTAATAAAAAATATGATTGACGAGTAAAAGTGTTTGTACAAAGCTACATATACAAATAAAATCATTTATCCTTTATTTATTATTATCGGCAAGAGGAAAAGTCCGTTTCTTTTTACAACGGTATGCGGTAATTGTGTCACAAATTCCAGCTTGTAAAGTTATGCAATGTCACCAATCAAAATAAATTGATTTGTTTATAAGTTTTCTGCGAAACGTGTCGTTTGGTTGGGAAATTTCCTTTGAATTTAGAATGGAGTCAGTTCAGACTAGTTTTTCTAGTTGTTCTGCATGTAATTATTTGCTTGTCACTTCTTTTAGAGTTCTGTACTAAAATGGTAAAAAGGAAGGAAAGGAAGACTATGGTGCGACTCAGTCTGTCTGTCTATCCGTCTGTCAGAGCTGGATATCTCAAGAACTACTAATGCTATCAACTTGGAATTTAGAACAGTTATATATGACGTTTGCCCAACTATTTTATAAATAAGAAATAAATATATATATTTCTTTTTGCCACAGGGACTGAAAGGGGGTCTTAAAAATTCGAAGTGGGGCTATTAGGGCATGTGGGGTAT
Organism: Fissipunctia ypsillon; assembly: GCA_947568875.1. Lineage (NCBI taxonomy): Eukaryota > Metazoa > Arthropoda > Insecta > Lepidoptera > Noctuidae > Fissipunctia > Fissipunctia ypsillon. The sequence goes on along the minus strand of OX387644.1, from coordinate 17,919,981 downwards.
CATATGAAAGAGCGCTGTATGCACACTCTCAAACATTTTTTTTCCTTTTTTTAGGCCGCATAGTTTTCGACTTTTGATGAAAAATGTAAAAAAATACGGTTACCCTTTATCTCTGAAGTTTGCATAGAGAAAAATCTGAAATTATTCTATGTGATAGAAGTTTATGTAAAGATTATAGGAAAAAGAGGACGACGTCTCTAAATGGCACACTTTTTCAGAAATCATCAACAAAAATTACATTAGTTCCGCTATCGGTCAAAAGATGGCGCTGACCTAAAACTGCTATATTCTACATCGCAGTGTTAAAATTCCTACTTTTGAAGGACTGTAGGTACGTAAAGTAACACATCAAAATATTTATACAAGGTGTAACATAATTAACGCACCACCTCTTAAGGGGTCGTTGTACACATCATTATGAAGCTGTTCCCTACATTTTGACGAGTTATGCGAACATAAATGTAGGGAGCAGCTGATTTTTTTTCGCGATTTTAGGTTTGGTCCCATAGTAAAAGTGGTTCATAATGTAGAGTACAATGACCCCTTAAGAGGTTGTGCGTTATTTATGTTATATCTTGTATATGATGGTACGGGACCCTCGGTACGCCAGTCCGACTCGCTCTTGACCAGTTTTTTGACTCTGAAGTGATCCTTAGATTTACGTTCAGCACATGAGATAGAATAGTAACTAATAAAACTACTTTTTAAATTAAATATCATTTATTTCAGGCAATTATTAAACCCATACCATACAGACACATACTCTTAAATACCATAGACATTAACATAATAACATAGATAGAATATGAATATTAACTTTCTACCCTACAACGTTAGATAAAACTTCTAAAAGAATATCTCCTTATAAACTGTATTAAATATTATCTATAATATAATATACATATAATCTAGGTATAGGTATACAAAATCAGATAAAACATTAATCTACGCAAGAATAGAAGCACGTCCAAGTCTTTCCAATCTTTTATGCGAATACAGTGCAGACTAGCAAAAACGAACAAGATTTTTAATTACTGCTGCTGGAGGTCTAAACACATGTTTTTTTTTTAAATTTTCATGTATGGACAAACCTCTTTCAGCCTTGTAATAATAAAAGGAACACCTACAACATATTATTATGGTATAGTGTAAGTTAATCTGCGGCGTAAGTTTGTTTGGATTAAGCGTTTATCTCGAAAGTACTGAATATATTCTTAAATTCTTTTAACGTTATAAAGATACACTAGTTCTATGACCATGTAGTATCACACAAATGCAAGCGAGTGAAGCGTGAGCGGGTTGTTGGTATAATGTAAACATGAATGTACCAACATTATGCAGTATATGGAAATTAAAAAATTGATTAGCTAATATTTATTGTTTGTAAGTAAATGAGGTTGTTAACTGACCGATATAACACTCTCAAAACAGGGGGTCTACTCCCTAAGCACGAAGTCCATAATTTCGGCCGAAGTTAGGGGCGTTTCCTACTCCGTATCACTTACGGACCTAAGATTAGATCGGTTTCCGAACTAAGAATGAATGACAACACGATTTTACAGTTGTCCCTACGCCCGATGTGTTTGTGTCCGTCCAAAAATATTAATTTTACACTTGTTTTGACGGATTAACTAGTTTCGGACGGGCCCGTACCTTCGTTGACGGACTTAGGAAGTAGACCCCCTGTGACGGAAAACATTGTGAGGAAACCGCCATAACTTGGAACCAAAAATTCGAAGACACGTGACATCCGTTAACCCGAACTAGGCCCGTGTGGTGGATTACGGTTCCTCGCACAGAGAGGAGGCCTGCGTCCCAGCAGTGGGAACGTTAAAGGCTGATTATTTATACTTATACATTATATACTGGATGGTTTTTTTACCGTCTCGAAATTTTTACAGGGTGTTCTACCCATGAACATGAACAACGTTCACTATGGGACCAACTCTGAAATCACGAAAAAAATCTGCTGTTTAATAGAAAAGTTTAAACCTACTTGACCAAAATGTATGAAACAGCAGATTTTTTTTCGTGATCTCATAGTTGGTTCCATAGTGAAAGTTGTTCATGTTCATGGGTAGAACACCCTGTAAAAATTTCGAGACGGTAAAAAAAAACATCCAGTATACGGAGATGGCGGGGTGAGCTGGACTCCTTCAACAAGAACTGGTCCTTAGCAGATTTAAACAAAGAGAAGTGGAAAGAGAGTAGGGAGGCCTTTGCCCTGCAGTGGGACATCACAGGCTTTTAATAATAATAATAAATACTGGATGATTTTTTTTACCGTCTCGAAATTTTTACAGGGTGTTCTACCCATGAATATGAACAACTTTCACTACGGGACCAACTCTGAAATCACGAAAAAAATATCAGCTGATTCATACAAAAGTTCAATACCTACTCGACCAAAATGTATGAATCAGCAGATTTTTTTTTCGTGATTTCAGAGTTGGTCCCATAGTGAAAGTTGTTCATATTCATGGGTAGAACACTCTGTAAAAATTTCGAGACGGTAAAATAAATCATCCAGTATTTATGCTTATGCTAACTTTCTTTATTTTTCAGTCTCGAATTTTTAAATAACAGGTATCGCCGGGTTGCTAAAAGCATTTATAATTTAACGTTTTGTCAAACGGATAACAAAATGATATATGGTAGCGATTTATCTTGCTAATGATTTTGAAGATATTAAATTTCGAATAAAGCAAAGGTCTTCAAACTTTAATTGTGCATAGCTACCTATGCGCGTTAGAATTAGACGAAAAGAGAAAGGTATCGCGTTTTAAAATGATGCACATTTTATTTATACATAGTTATGTAACTTTCCTTACGTTCGCCTATTGAACCTGTCACGTTGGAAAAGAATTTTCGGCGAGTCGAAAATAACTTTAATGCCAAGAATTTGCCACGGCGCGGCGCGGAGACTCGATAAAGTATATCACCTTTTCTAAACGGGTGAACACAATTAACGTTTTATCTACTGGTCCTTATGTATCATTTTTCACAGTTGTTACGGGTTGTCAGAAGCCCGAAAGTCTGACAACCAGTCTTACCAAGGGGTATCGTATTTTTAATAATATTTAATTTAATAATTTATTGACACCAAAAATATTAACATTTTAAAACCATGTTGCGTAAAAATACTTTTGTAGGCTATAATGATAATAATGCAACATAATAGCATCTGTAGCCGAACTAGGTGAAAAACCTGTATCTCGGCATACAGCGCCAAATCTCTCTGACAATAGACTGAAAAATTTTAGCCAAACATTTACAATTTAGTTAGATATTACAAAAAGTAGATTAATATTACAGTTTATTTGTTATTAAAATAAAGAAAATGATTAGGTACACTTAAAAAGAGTTGTGGAGTGTGGACGAGAGTAAGTCGGTGTGTATGCATGTAGATATGTGTATGTGGGTGCGTGAGCTAGAGTGTGCATGTGGGTGTGATAGTATATGTTGAGAAAGTAGTAAAAAGTTGTATATGATGTAAAATAGCTTAAAGGAAACCTGGTTACTCTGGAATGATTAAAAGTTTTTCTGAGTCTTCATAAGATAGTGTCAAAAAGTAGTCCTTCATCTTATTTTTACACTGGGTTTTGTTTAGGGAATAAAATTGTAAGTAAGAGTTTAGTTTGTTGTAGATATAGGGACCCAAAAATACAAAAAAATCTTTTAATGAAAGACGTGTGTGGGTAGTGATTACTAGAACACACCTTTTGATTCCTGCGTCTACGATTATCATTGGGGTCATAGCTCAAACCTTTATGTTGCCTTAGAACGATAGTAAGTAGGAAGAGCTGCCGGACAGTAAGTACTTCACAGTATTGGTACAATAACTTAGTCGAAAATAATCGAGGCTTAAAAGTGCAGACCTTTAGGATAGCGCGTTGCGCAATCTCAATAGGTTTAATAACCGTTTTAGGAGCTCCTCCCCAGGATGAGATGCAATAAGTTATGATAGACTGGCATAAGGCAAAGTAGATTTGTTTTAATAACAAAGCGTCCACAACATGTCTCAGCTTCTTGAAGACGTAAATGACCTTTCTGACTCGAGCGCTAAGTAATTTTATATGGTCTTTAAAGCTGAGACTGCTGTCAATCAAAACCCCAAAATATTTGATGGTGTCAACATGTTCTATTTTTTCGCAAGTGCAATTTATTCTCTGAGAGTATTGATGAGACACTATACTGTAGTTAGTCCCAATAAGCGGTGATTGACGAATACTGAAAGTCAGAAATTTTGTTTTTTCAGTATTTAGAGTCAAAAGATGAAAACGAAGCCAGTTGCTAACAACGTTAAATCCAGTTTGGGCAGCATTAAAGACCTCTTCCCATGTATCGGCGGAAAAGAGGAGAGCTAGATGTATTACCCAGTAACTAGATTGTGGAGGGCAGATAGGCAGTCGCTCCATGTAAAATACTGGTATTCAGCTGCATCCGGTTAGACAGGAAGCCGACCCCAATATAGTTGGGAGAAGGCTAGGCAGATGGTTATACATATTATTCATGTCACTAATAAGTTGTTTTTTTAAAAAAAGGAGGAGGCTCTCAAGTCAACGCGTATCTATACTAATATTATAAATTCGAATGTAACTTTGTCTGTATGTCTGTATTTTACCTTTTCACGCCTAAACCACTAATCCGATATCGATAAAATTTAGCAAAGAGATAGATGGCATCCTGGGGAAGGACATAGGTTACTTTTTATCTCAAAAATAATCCTACAGGGGGTGATATAGGGGATGAAAGGGGAGTTGGGTAGGGGAGTTTGTATGGGAGACCCAGCATTTCTTAAGTTAAGGATATGAAAATTCAAATTTATGCTTTTGTTAGGAAATAAAGAATTACATGGTTCAGCGTTTTTGAAAAATCATCCCTTGAGGGGGTAAAATAGGTGTTGATTTTAAAAAACACAAATCCCTTCAATTGGCATTCGCGAATTAAATTAATTCGCTACAATGGCGGCAACCTTGACGAAGCCTTTTCAGACAACTTGCGTTTAAACCCCGATTTCTCGCTATTTTACTATGAAACCCATATAAAACTGTAACTGATTCGTAATCTGGAACTGGCGAAATGTGGGTGTACTACTATAGGTACTACACCTCTGCCTAACCCTTCAGGGAAACAAGGCGTGATGTTATGTTATGTTATGATTGGTAATCTGTACAATATTTCCTATTCGTGGTATGACTTTTATGTAATATAGTTGACAACAAAACGAACATAATTCAAACTAAAATCAAGTTTTGTTATTTTCACCCATTCTTTTTTTCATTCAAGCCTCTATACAAGGCGTCCGACGGATATGTCACATGGAGGGAAAGTACCTTGAATATTGTAGATAGAACATTTTACAGAAATAAGACATTATTTGAATAAAAAAAAAAACAATTTAAACTGCTTTCATAGATATTTAAATAATTACGTGATTGAACTGGAAATCGAACCCGTTACACGAGAAAAATAATCACCCTGTAGCTTTATTGTACCGATCGAAAGGCTTCATCATAAGGATTATTTTTTGCTAAATAACATAGAGTCAAAAATAAAAGGAAGACCATGAATTTTAACATTTGATGTGAAATTTTGATCAGAAAAGAGACACTGACTTCCGAAATTAAAGTTATTTTTCACTTTGTAGTGTTTTTTGGAAGTCGGTTGTTTCTTTTTATAAATAAGTTTTTATTTAAATCGGTGCACTCGCTCAAAAGTTATTTCTTATTGTTATTAGAGCGTGACGGGCATAATTTTAACTAGACGCTGTATACAAGGTGTAACATAAATTACGCACAACCTCCTAAGGGGTCATTGTACTCATCATTATGAACAACTTTTACTATGGGACCAAAACTATAATCGCGAAAAAAATTTGCTGTTCCCTACATTTGAATCCTCCCGCCGCGTCTGTCTGACTGAACGCGATAAACTCAAAAAGTACCGAACGGATTTTCATTCGGTTTTCAGCAATGGACGGAATGATTCTTGAAGGTTTTTTAGGTGTATAATTCATTAAGGTTTTGTATAAATTGGCTGAAATATGATGATTTTTGAAGATGTCAGAAAAAATCATGGCGACTGAGAGCGGAACATAAGGTAGGTACTTTTAATCCTAGTAGTACGTTCCCGAGGGACATTTTCCGACATACACGCGGGCGAAGCCGCGCGCAAAAGCTAGTATAATTATAAATAGCAGTGCCCCACGATTTCGTTCGCGTGGAAGACGTAAGATATACACAATATACCTACTAAAATAACAGCCACATTTTAATAAAACTCCCTCGTCACCCGACCCACCGCGTTGCATCGCCTGTCCGCGCTATTACTTCGTTTTCACTTAGTGTTCTTTCCGACTTATTCTTTTTGCTCGGCTTCTAAGAGTGGTAGCGTGATGTTAAATAGCCTATAACTATCCTCGAGGATTGGGCTACCAAATGCAAAAAGAATTTTTCAAATCCGACTTTTTGTTCACAATTTCATGGGATTTAATTTTTTTGCGCAGAACCCTATTTCTTTTTCTAAAATAAAAGTACCCTACGTTACTTCTTATAACATCAGCTATCTGCTAGTGAAAGTCCCGTTTAAATCGGTGTAGCCATTGCGTAGATTAGCCGGAACAAACAGACAGACAGACAGAATTTTTTTTTTTGTTATAAGTACCGTAAATACTTTCATATGTAAAAAGCTGTTATTTTGATTTTACAAACAAACACTTCGATTTGATTTATTTGTACGTATGTATGGATATGGATTTATGAGCCAGTAAAGAGGTTATAATGTGCTCAGACAGGATTGGGCTTACACGAGCTCAGGACAGAGAGAAGTGAAAAGGAGAAACGGAGGCCCCGCAGTGGGTAAACATTGGCTAAAACTAAAATATTAATAAATAAATAATGTGAGAGAACAAAAAAAGGTTAGATGCCTGAAAAGTTCCTTGCAAAACATCAACATTAATATTTTATGTAGGTCTATAGTTTACATTGAAACATAAAGTATAAACAAAAATCCCAGACATCACTTTGCTTTGTTGTCTATTCATAGAGTCTAGACAGAATCTTTATATTTTACTTATGCTCTATAAAATATGTAGGCAATGTCATGGGGGTGTAACTTCTTCTTGACTCGAATTAACCAAAATAATAACCTTGATATGATATTTTTCTCTTGTTTGAGTCTATGTAGTAGCTTCTGAAAACCTGAAACATACTTATTTGTTGTGATGTAACACGTGGGTTTATTCATATGTATTATTTTGATACTTGCCTAAATCTGTACATCTATACAAATAAATAAAATTGAAGAGTCTGTTTGTAATGTCAAAATAACAGCTTTTTACTGTAACTTAATGTATATGAAAGTACATTTCAACGGAATTTATAACAAAAAATCAACTTTTTAAATGTTTGTCTGTCTGTCGGTCTGTCTGTCTGTTGGTTCCGGCTAATATCCGAAACGGCTGGACCGATTTTGACGGGACTTTCACTGGCAGATAGCTGATGTTACAAGGAGTAATGTAAGCTAGTCTTTATTTTAGACAATAATTAAGGTCCCGTGTAAAAGAATTAAAACCCATGCAAAAATAATAACTCTGGAACATACCTGTCGGATTGGAAACATTATTTTTGCATTTGATAGCCCAATTTACGAGGATAGTTATAGGCTATTTAACATCACGCTACGACCCTAAGGAGCCGGTTAAAAAGAAAAAAAATGTCAGAAAGAACGCTAAGCGAAAACGAAGTAACAGCGCGGGCAGGTGACTACCTGAACATTAAATTAATATTACTACATTTAAATGATCAATATCTAAATAGTTATCAAAACGACCCTTAAGCTTTCAAATGAGGGTGATTTATTAACACTGACCCAAATTCATTCAGACCCTCACGGCACAAAACAATATCACCCAATGGCCAGCTCTAAAACGTACGTTCACAGTATTTACGAATAGGGGTACACTGGCCCGATAAATTAAACCTGATACAATGTAACGTCACATCAGGCAAATTAGTCCACAATACATGAGAGGTGATAGCTGCTAAATAGGTCAGACGACACGGCTGGTAATGCACCATTTCCCGACCGCCTAGCACTTTCATTTTTTGTATGCAAGTGAGAATGCCAAAAGTTTTGCGCACTGCGTCTCCCTCCTTCGCAGCTGAATATGTATGGGACAGACTTGCCAATTCAAATTCGGTTACTTTATTCACCACATTGCAGTCTTATTGGAATTTTTAGCTGTGATAATCCCCTTTTTGTTATTTAAAACATCTGCGCTTGAATGTAGAGTGTTTTAGTGTGCTTTTATAAAGGAGGAAATGACGTTTTGCGGCATGAATATTATTTAGATTTTAAAGTTATATCTTCTGCATTGAATACCGAGTCATAACCATGCTAATACCTACACAAGTTAACGGTGAATACAAAATACTGTTTTGGGATTTGATATTCTTTAGATTTTTAGTGTTAAAGTTAAAGATATTCACAATTATTTTTGGTTTGTCTTCCTATCTGATGTAGGTAAGTGATACAAAATCATATTTTCTTTGTAATAATTTCCACGGACGTTATAATACCTAATTACACGAAACATAAATAAAATAATAGTAACATTTCCTTCAAGGTCTGTTTTTGTTTTCAATATCGGTACGTGTCCTTCATATTTTAATTACGATCAGAACTAAAGCTCAAGAAGACCTTTGCTATAATTAATTTGTAAATAAATGATCGTGGGCCGAGAAAAACACTCTTCTTTCTTTGTCCAGGCAGTCTTTCTTTGGAATTTGCTCCCTCTGAACATTAGGGCGGTAACCAATTTGTTGCCATTAAAAGTGAAGGCACGTGAGCATATCCATAAGAAGTAGGCAGAAATATCCCAGCGCTGATTGGCTGGATTCATTTTCTCCTCTTTTGATCATTATTTCTCCTGACGAAGTTTATCCCGTTTATAGGTATGTATGTATATATATATCTATGTATTTATTCTTGTATTTTATAGTTATTTTCGTGGTATCTATCCCTTATGTTGCACCTGCCATGTTTTCTCTCTGCATCACCCTAAGGTTGACTGGTAGAAAATGCCTCAGGCATTAAGTCCGTCTTTGTACGGTATTTTTTTTTTTACTTGTGCATAAAGTTTTAATAAATAAATAAAAACACAGTAGATACATTTACAACAAAGTATTTAAGCATTAATGAGGCAACCGTTGGTAACCATCAATGTATAATCATCATCATCCACAGCCCGTTTTCACCCACTGCTGAGCATAGGCCTCTCTTTTCATGTGCCATCCTCACGCTCCCGTGCCAACCTCATCCAGGTTCTACCCGCGATGGTAACAATATCGTCTGCCCATCTCACCGCCGGACGACCGACGCTTCGTCTTCCAGTCCTTGGTCGCCACTCAGTCACTGTCTTACTCCACCTGTCATCACTGCGCCCTGCCAGATGTCCTGCCCAACTCCATTTGAGTTCCATAACTCGTCTTCCGATATCGAAAACTTTCGCTCGTCTTCGGATCTCGATGTTTGGAACTCGGTCTATCAATCTTATGCCGAGCATGGAACGCTCCATGGCTCTCAGTGGAACTCTCACCCTGTACACAGTCTCTTGCGTGAGCGTCCACGTCTCAGTACCGTACGTCATGGTGGGCAGAACACACTGGTTATAAAGACGGGACTTCAGACATTGTGGAATTTAGGCTGATTTCAGTATGTCATCCAATTTTCTAAATGCGGCCCACCCAAGCTGTATTCTTCTATAAATCTCGGTTTGCTGATGCTCTTTGCCAAATGAAAGAATATGGCTAAGATAGACATACTGGTCAACCATCTCTAACGTTTCATTTCCTACTTTAACAGAAGGATTTGAATTACTAAATATGTTTGCCATAACCTTTGTCTTGGCCATATTCATCCTAAGTCCTACCTTAACCTTTGGTATGTCGGAGCGTAGACCTACGCGCCAAATTTTGTATCCGTAAACTGTCGGAACGTATATCTACGACCAATTTCTGTCAACCGAAAATTATTCGCGCGCCAATTACTACGCGACAGACAAGACGCTCAACGCATCGACGGTGCGCGACAGACCAGAGGTTATAAGAAGCATCATAAAGGTTTTGAAGCATTTTCTGGAGAGCATCGAAGTTTTCAGCGAAAAGCACAAGGTCATCACCATTGATGTTAACACCGCAATAGTCCCAGTCTAAACATTTCACGATGTCTTCTAGGACTGCTGTGAAAAGTTTCGGTGAAATGGTGTCGCCCTGTCTCACTCCCCGCTTGATCATTACGGGTCTAGATAGGGTATGCATGCGGACCTGCAGAGTGGCTGGGGTGTATAGTTCCCGCAGCGCACATCCACGTAACGGGAATCGATGTGACAGCGATGGAGAGCGTGGAACACGGCCCAATACTCGACACTGTCGAAGGCCTTCTCGTAATCAACGAAAGCCATGCTCAGGGGCCGGTTATACTCTTGGCACTTCTCCATCAGTTGCTGTACCATGTGGATATGGTCAATGGTCGAATATCCGCTGCGAAAACCGGCCTGCTCGATGGGCTAGGTTTCATCAAGCTCACGGGTAAACCGATTAGTGAAGATTTTAGCGAATAGCTTGTATATTTAATATAGGAGGCTAATGGGACGGTAGTTGGTTAGTTTTGAAATAACATCTTTTTTGTGAATGATGGTGACTATAGCGTTCTTCCATTGTTCTGGAGTACGGACATCATACAAAACCCTATTAAAAGTTCCATGAGGACCTTTTGAACTGGTTCGCCACCTGCTTGTAGCAGTTCAACGGTGATTCCATCTTCCCTAGGAGAGTTATCTGTCTTCATGTCGTGTAGGGCTTTTATAACTTCACATGGTAAAATAGGTGGTAAGATTTCCGTATTTTGATGTTCAATAGGGCTCGCGTGCTCTAGCACCGTCTTCAGGAGGTTATTCTGCAGATTGAGATGCATACAGTTCCTCGTAGAACTTCTCAACAATAGATACAATCTGACTCCGGTCCGTCGCCATGCTATCATTGTTGTCTCTGAGCTTAGTAATCTTTTTGATACCTATGCAAGTTTTCCTTCGAAACACTTTTGGACCTCTATATGATTTTATTGTATTAATAATAGTGTTAATGTTATATCTAGTCCTTCCTACATAGTCCTTCCTTATTGACTTTTTTATTTGTTTATTTATCATATCTACGTCTTTTTTTATCTATTGCAGTGTGAAATGGTATGTCTCTTGTCTTTTGTATTAAGTTTAAAGTTTCGGGCGACAACATCTTCTGTTTCTTTGAAACTCCACCTAGGTATTTTTGGCTACTTCGGTCAAAGCTCCACATAACAGATCATTTATATCGTCTACATCTAGGTTTTTCTCTTCAAGTCCCTCAAATCTGTTTTTTAGTTCCGCTTGGTAAGTGTTTTGCAAGAAAGCGATTTCCTGCTTCTCATACCTTGTTGTGGATGTTATCCTCTTAGTTCGACTCTTCAAGTCAAACCTCAATGTAGCTCTCACTAGCCTGTGGTCACCCCCCGAATTGAAGCGTGAGAGGACCGATACATCGGTGACAACGTATTTATGTGAACTGATTAAATAATCTATCTCACTCTTGGTGTTACCATCTGGACTTACCCACGTCCACTTTCTCGGTGCTCTTTTCTGGACACGTTGCGTATGTTGTGTATGTTACTTGTCTTACAATTGCAGTCTCGGGGTGTGGTCAGAGAATACTAAATAGTTACCTAGCGTAAAAATATTATTAATATAATGTTTACTACAGCGGCGGTTGTAACTACGCGGCGGCACGCTGCTATAAAGCAAAACTCACTTTACGCTTGTAAGATTAGGTACATTTTCGTTCGCAGCGTCTAGCGACTCGAAGGTGTAGGCTATTATAGCTGTAGGTATTGACAATTTTGTATTGAGTGGTTTATCTAGTCATCTGTACCGTCCCGTGGAATCGCCCGCCCGCGCTATTACTTCGTTTTCGCTTAGTGTTCTTTCTGACTTTTGTCTTTCTGCTCGGTTCCTAAAGATCGTAGCGTGATGTTAAATATCCTATAACTATCTTCGAGAATTGGGCTACCAAATGCAAAAAGAATTTTTCAAATCCGACTTTTTGTTCATAATTTCAAGGGTTTTCATTTTTTTGCGCGGAACCCTAATTATTTTTCTAAAATAAAAGTAGCTTAAGTTACCCGCGGTAACATCAGATATCTGCTAGTGAAAGTGCCGTCAAAATCGATCCAGCCGTTTCGGAGATTAGCCGGAACAAGCAGACAGACAAAAATGTTAAAAATTGCTACAAGAACCGTTTATACTTTCCTATGCATTTAGTAAAAAGTTGTTATTTTGACATTACAAACAGACACTTCCATTTTATTTATTTGTATACTAGCTTCCGCCCGCGACTTCGTCCGCGTGAAATTTCTTCCTCTCCCGACCCACCCCGTTGCATCGCATCGCCTGCCCGCGCTGTTATTTCGTTTTCGCTTAGCGCTTTTTCTTACTTTTTTCTTTTTGCTCGGCTTCTGAGGGTCCTAGCGTAATGTTACATAACCTCTAGCCTACCTCAAGAATTGCGCTATAAAATGCATAAAGATTTTTCAGATCCGACTGGTACTGACAGAGATTAGCGCGTTCAAACAGTCAATAAAAAATAAAATGTGTACATAACTAATAGACTAAGCGCATTATTCTTACTTTAACCATTTTTATACCCATCGTAATTCTAAACGATAGGTTCGATTCGAATAATTTAAAAAGGAATTTACATGTTATTAATCAAACTTGATTATGAAATTATTTATTTGGATACGGTTTAAAACCATGTTTATTTAAAACACCTTCGCAAATAATGCATTATTTTATAACAAATTTTATTACCGTTAAAAAAAGTTATAGTGAGCAAACCTGAAAAGATAGACATTATGCTACTGCGGACTATTTTTAGAACGTTTTAAGAAAAACAATCCCGTCATATATGATTTTTGCGTAACTTAAACCGTTTACGCAGCGCATGCAACGGAAGCTCGCAAAAGGAATAAACTATCCCCGTTTTTGCAACATTTTTCATTGATGCTCCGCTTCTATTAGTTGTAGCGTGGTGTTATATGGTTTAAAGCCTTCTTCGATAAATGGGCTATCCAACACTAAAAGAATTTTAATTCGAACCAGTATTTCCTGAGATTACCGCGTTCAACCAAACAAACAAACTCTTCAGCTGTACCTATAATATTAGTATAGATTTTCGTCTGGTATTGTACCTACCTACATATTAACAAAAATTTCGATGCTTCAAAAATATACCTACAGCTTACTTAGTCCTAGAGAAGAAGAACTTTTCAAGTAAGCATAACATCGTATAAATGTTGCAAGAATAACGAATACCTTCGGAGAATTCCGAAGGTATTCGTTATTCTTGCAACATTTTCTTTCCGAGTATTCTTAGAAACAAATTCCCGGAAACTCATTATTTTTGAATACAACAAATTTTATACGCATCATTAATTTTACCGTAAATGATGGAGGTACATCATTTTTATATATTTTCTACTAACAGTTGCCTGCGGCTTCGCCCGCGTGGATGTAGGAAATTATTACACGTGAAAAAAGTATTTAACCCAGGTCATTGTCTACATATGTGCTCAATCGAATTCTATTTAGCCGTTAAGACGTGAAAAGGTTACAAATAGACAGACGGACAGAGTAACTTTAGAATTTATAATATTAGTAAAGTAAGGATATAGATTTTCTATAAAAAAAATACGACCCTATCGTGCGATGTAAGTTTAAAAATACTTGGAATACGTCTGAGCTATAGGTACCAGTAAATATAAACTCTAGTTAAAAGATTGAACTCTTTTTCAAGATGCCTATTTGCAGCACTTGAATTGACGTTCAAACTCCTAAACACAGCGAAATACATGATGGACATTTGGTTGTGTCAGATCACAACTCCGGGCATCTGGACAAACAAGCACGGCAAATTAATTACTTCGTCCATAACATAGTGAAATAAACATATTATTAATAACAAGTAATACATGGACCGTACATGCCAGCTCCATCATGTGACATTATTTAGTTACACCCAAAACTAATATCCAAGTTAATGACATAGCGTGCACTAAATAATTCGTAATTATGAAATACCTCTGCTACCTGTAAAATATAGGTGTATTTGTATATAATACTCACTACATGTACATATGGACTGTGAACAGAAATTGATTTCCTTTGAGCATTAGGTATCTTTTGTGAAGGTACATTGAAGTCAGTAAATTAAGTTTCATTGAAATGCGTGTAAAATTTTAGGTGCTCGATATAATGTTAGTTGGGTTTCGGTTTTATGAATTTATTTCTCCAAAGAATCTTACAATTATCGACGTACACATAAACTACAATATAAAAATACGGAACCCTGAAAACAACATTACCACCTATCAATATATTAATTACAGATTTATTATTTTGAACAATCTTGGTGCAATTGTCTTTTCAATTGCCCTAAAATTAAAATAAACAACTTCAAGTTTAGCAAAAACTTTACGACACAAAAGTTGCTAAGTCGAACTACATATTACGAGTATAACACCAGAATACTTTTTAGTTTACAACGCGCAGCCAAGTAGCCATTAGTATGCCGAGCTACGGAACTAGATCCGGCTCTAACCTATAATATCCTACCTTAACTGGGCTACTTTACCATCTAAATCGATAGTGACCCATTTTAAAGTAGTTTATTAAGGGGGAGAATAATGTGGTAATACTATATACAGTCGTAGTGGCTTCTTAGGTAATGGGTTTAGAATCATTAGATCTTCATGTTAGGCAGATACCGTGGCGTGGGTACTACAAGCGTAAAGCCTGATATTCGTGGTATGACATGTGTTTGTGTTGCCGGCTACTTGGAGTGTTCCTGTATTGTACGCAGGAGGAAAACACTGTTTTCTGAAACAGTTGATGATTTTGGAAAGAATGTTGCTCAACTTTCGTTTACCATGAATTCGAGGCTTCAAGTTAACTCTTTTATTTATGTAGCTTGAAAGTCCGATTAATGCTCAGGGTGGGCAAGTTGGGCGTCGGGAATCGAGAGCCGATTCCCGGCAACCGTAGGCGCGGGCTTGCGGACGGCGAGCAATGGGTAGCTCGCCGTCCGGTAAGGACCAGGCCCGGGTCGACGGCGCGATGTGTTCCATGCGCGCCTCAAAGAGATCTCAGCACGAACTGATGGGGTCCGCTAGGGCCGATGCCTGCCAGGGTCGCGGGATGTTCGAAAGAGTTACCGTGACCCCTGGCACTTGTGCCAGCTTGCATTGTGTGATGCTTGCATCTGAAGGAACACGGGTGGGTTTTAGTCAATAAAAGTCTGACACGCTACACTTCTCCCGCTCCGCCCAGAGCGGGAGAAGTCATTTGATGATTTCCCACCCAAAAAAAAAGGTGGGCAAGTTCAGCATGTTTTTTTTGGAGTTTACTCCTTAAGGGGGAAGCGCTAAGGTAGCCCGCGAAATTCAAATTTTCTTACGTTTTTTGCAATTTGCTGGTCAGTGTTAAGTTGTACGTTAATGAAAATATGATTCGCGGTCGTAACAAATATGTATTTACAGAATTATAATCATTACAATCAGTAATAAAACTTGTTAAGTTAGTATAATCCCCAAATGTCAAGATTTCATGAAATAGTAATTCTTGGGGTTTACTTGGTCTTAGAGAGTTGTGTTGATGACTTTAATGATTATAATTCTGTAAATACATATTTCTTACGGCCGCGAATCATATTTTAATCAACCTATAACTTAATTGCCAAAATCGAACGCTTAAACCAGCAAATTGCAAAAATCGTAAGAAAATTTGAATTTCGCGCGCTACCTTGGCGCTTCCCCCTTTTTTTTTGTGGATGGGAAATCATCAAATGACTTCTCCCGCTCTGGGCGGAGCGGGAGGGCGTGTCAGACTTTTACTGACTAAAACCCACCCGTGTTCCTTCTGTTGCCTGTGCCGGGGCCACGGTAACTCTTTCGAACATCCCGCAACCCTAGCTGGCATCGGCCCTAGCGGACCCCGTCAATAGTGCTGACATCTCTTTGAGGCGCGCGTGGAACACGACGCGCCGTCGACTCGGGCTTGGTCCTTAACGGACGGCGAGCTACCCATTGCTCGCCGTCCGCAAGCCCGCGCCTACGGTGGCCGGGAATCAGCTGCCAATTCCCGACGCCCAGGGCGTCTCCTGCGGCGACTAGGGGCGTGAGGGTGCAAAGCTTGCCTCTCCCTCACGCGTCCCGCCTCCTCCTTCACGAGCATTACTGCTTTGCAGAAGGAGGTAGTGGCTTCCCATGCACTCTCGCTCCGTACCATGGCCTGGACCAGGGCCGGACGCGAGAGATCGCCGCCGCCGATCGCTTCCGCGAGGACACGGCGGTGCTCCGCCCAAGCCGGGCAAACCTCCACCGTATACTCCACCGTGTCCTCCGGGCGATCCACACAGTGGTGACACCCGGGCGTTTCCTCCCGCCTTATCTGGAACAGGTACCTCCCGAAGCACCCGTGTCCGGTGAGGACCTGCGTCAGGCGGAAGGTGAGGACGCCGTGGCGCCTCTCCAGCCACTCCTCAAAGAGGGGACTTATCGCCGCAATTGTGGCGTGCCCAGCGCTGGGTTGCGACAATCGCACTCTCCATGCCGCCATGAGATCCTGCCGGAGCTCTGTCCGCCGTGCCGCGATTTCTCGCGGCAACGGAGTTACGCCCCGGCGTCCTGCCTCCTCGCGCCACTCCCAGATGTGCGCGAGGACTTTTGCCTCCAGATCCCATGGCGGTAATCCGGCAAGGAGGTTCGCCGCCTCCCCGGAGACCGTGCGGTATCCCCGGGCTAACCGGATGGCCATGACCCTCTGGGACGCGTTCAACCGACGGACCGGTCGCCGCCTCACGGAACGCGCCCACACCGGAGCTCCGTAAAGGGCCATGGACCGCACGACCCCCGCGTAGAGCCTCCGGCAGGAGGCGTTTGGACCCCCGGCGCTTCCCCCTTAAGAATCGATTTTTTGAAGGCCCGGGTATGGAAGTTTTATGAGGAGTGAAGTTAATACAAGCGTACCTTTTTCTGCGCAACGTACCTTGCGCACCTTTAACTTTGAATTCATGTATGTGTATACTTGTATACAGCCGACATGCATAGGGTATGTTGCGTGACAGTTGACGCAAATATATATATATATTGTTTTTCACTTTTATTTGTTTCGGCTGAGTGGATATACCATATATATGTCACGGGTAAAGCTAGAAGATGGAGTAAACCTAGGTTTACCCGGGCTGACTTAGTACTACCCAAGCTTCTTGGGTAAAGTCCGAATAATAAGTAAAATAAATTTTAATTCGGGGTTTACCCATAATCACCTAGATCTACCCAACTCTGGCTTGGTAATGTTAAAAATTTGCCTAATTAATTAGTAAAATGAAAATCCAAGGGCATGTTAAACTTTTATTATTTAAAAAACATACAAAGGCGAACGTAATCGCTTGAAGAGCATAAACTTAATAGCTTTAAAAGCAAAAACTAATAGCGGGCTGAAATATGATATATTTAATAGCACAAACATATTAAAAGTTTGTATGACAATTAATTCAAATTACTACCGATCGTTGTTATTAAAATTGAAATTATTTATTTGAGCAAGATAAACTACTATGACATTTTGAATTGCAAAATTTTCCTGCAGCTTTGCATTAACACTTCTTTGTAGCACATTTTGTTTTGCAATTACACCTTTTATAACCCTGGCCTCCTGAAAGCGCCCCCGCGATTTGCGTCACGGGCTCGAAAATTACGCAACACCTAACATTACCCAGCCAGAGTTGGGTAGACCTAGGTGAGTATGGGTAAACCCCGAATTAAAATTTATTTTACTTATTATTCGGACTTTACCCAAGAAGCTTGGGTAATACTAAGTCAACCCGGGTAAACCTAGGTTTACTCCATCTTCTAGCTTTACCCGTAACATATATACATATATACATATATATCTGGTGTACAATAAAGTATATATAAATAAATAAGTAAATAAATATATACTCGTACAACACATGTAGACGCTGTACAGTATCAATATGAAAAATGTGAATAGAATAAAAATACAAACATGCTTTCAGAGACATACTCGTATAGAGCATATATTCAAAGACAATAGTACTTAAGGGGTAAACTCCAATCGTGCGTGGGAGCTGACACACACACAATTTTTTTATTATCATCATAATAATCATCATTTTAATCAAGTAGGTAGGTACTTATTGGACATTCGCCTACTCCAAAAATTGTTACAAGAAACAGACCAACACTGTTCGTTTCGTTTAAGACTTTTTAAATTAGGACAAAAAATATTTCAGAACAGTACCAAAATAGCAATGAATAGGTTTCAAAAGAATCCAATTTACCAATATCGTCATTAAAAGTAAAGCTATTAATAGCAATATTATTACATCGTCTGTTATTACAAGCTAAAACGAAGATCAAAGGTTCATCTTTCTTTATTAAATCCGTTATCGAGAACGGAAAGAGATGAAATTAGGTATACGTTGCCTATTATAATAATTACTTTTTTTGCAAGTTTCTTGACTTGGGTCGCGACCACGAGGTTGTCGACATGTGGGATGTGGACTCAGCGATCATTGTGCCGATAGTCGTATCAGCCAATGGCTTAATTGCCAAGAGCCTAGACCAACACCTAAGGACGCTCTCGTTGGGCAGCTGGATTAAGGGCTAGATTCAGAAAGCGGTACTTCCGGACATGGGTCGCATTGTTAGGAGGTTCCTCTCTCTGAAGTCCTGACCGCCAGTAGCTCGGACCCTGTTCCTGTTCTGTAGGACCGATAGGTTACTATTTTTTATATTTTTAAATGTTTTTAATTTTTTTGTATTCTAATATATATTTTATATGTATATAATGAAATAAAGGAATTAATTTAAATAAATTTTCAATCAGCAAATACGCTAGTCCGCGTGGCTATTGTAAATCCACACCGCAACTTATATTAAACGTGAAACACACGCAAGTAAATTATATCAACAAACTGGCTCGTATTTGCAAATGAAGGTAATTGCTTCATTTGCGTTCGCAATCTCGTTAATTCATTGTATTTTAATTAATATCTAAATAGGTGTACAGTTCGGGGAGCGAGCCGTGCATGGGGCTCATTTGAAATCCAATCATATCCGGAATCAAATAACTGCTTAACCGCACCTGCTCGTTAATACAATTGGTATGTACAAAACGGACATGTTTGATTGTTTAATTTTGCTTCATGGGTAAGCGTTTAACGTTTTTTATTCCTATGGCTATGGAAATAAGGAAAATTCCTATAAAATCTGTGCTGGAATGCAAAACTCTGGAGAATAAAATTAAAAGCTACTTTATTGCGGCTCCATTTAGCTTGGAGTTGAATGAGCCACTGAGGCATGTTTTTAAATATGTTCTGATAGAATGGCGAACAAGTACCTACTATTTAAAATTGGTAATTTATCTATGTACCAACAGCAAAAGTAAATGTAGGTGTAGGTATGTATATATAGGTACATTCGTTTATAAAACAACACGCACGTCACAGGTGCAATGCCCCGCAAAATAATTTCTCTAATAAAATCTGTACACCCATTGAAACTGAAAACACGCAACCAATTTGAAGTAACACTCGCGGATTTAATTGGATGGGTTAGTTTTTTGCCACAGAATCACGTTGCGTTCTACTGTGACAATTATTTTTAATTAACTCTCTTTGATAGTTAGTTAGCTTTGTTTAATTAACAGTGATATTTAATTATTTATACATTTACCAATCCTTTCGGTAATGGAGTGTTTGTTTTGATTTGTATTACCTATATTACACGTGAAAAGGATATCAAAAACACACGATTCAGACACTCCCACGTTAGACGTACTTAACACTTTGAACTACGAAAACAAGTCTTATTTCTACGGAATTAAGACGTCAACATCAAATTTGTACCACCGAAGTGTCTCTACGGCATACACGTTATGTGTGTCTGTCTATGAGATTAACTAAACCGAAAACGGGAAAACCCAAGAACTAGCTTTGAAGTTACCCTCGTGTGAGAGATTTTGAGATCAAAGGATCATATAGAGCTCAATAATAAATCTGACATGCTTTACTGTTTCGTAGTCCCTTGGACAATAGAGCCACGTTAATAAATCTTTTTGAATAAACACATAACATACCTACTTACTATCACGACAGTTTCCCCAAAGGGTTAGTGCGAACCAGCCCAACGAGGCATACAATACCTATTTATATCTGAATTCCATGACAAAGACTGCCTCGTTGGTCTAGTGGTCGCAAGCGCTACTGCTGAGCATGAGGTCCTGGGTTCGATTCCCAGGTTGGGCATTTATATGTTATTGGGTTTTTTTATTTGCAATTTCTCAGTAGCAGCCCAAAGTTTAGATTTGTGCCCGGTTGTTGACAATAGGCTCACCTCTTATTACATTGGACTTAAGAAATAACTGGCGAAATGTCAGTGTACCTCGGACTAACCCTTTGGAGAAACAAGGCGTGATGTTATGATGTTAAGTTCCATAACAAGTTAAAGTATAATTCACACTTCTAAGTCACACCAGTGTCATTACCTAGGACTGGTCGTGAACTTATGAAAGTTAGCGTTAAACAGGTTTCACCTTAAGAGCGTTTACGACGTAGGTACGGCATTTCATACAAACTTTCAAGTCCTTGTTTTTCGAAATGAATGAACCGATTTTAATGAAACTTCATATGCGTATGCAGGGACACACAGATCTAAAAAGTTAGTTAATAACATTTTCGAAATGCCTTATTTAAAAAAGATAATAGGAAATCTCTGTTTCTATGAAAAAAATAAAATCGATCAAATATAGCTGTAATACTATTTTTCTAAAATGTTCTTAAATAAATTTTCAGACCGTGCATCCTGCTTAAGCGTATGAAGTTTCATTAAAATCGGTTCATTCATTTTGAAAAACAAGGACTTGAATGTTTGTATGAAATGCCGTACGTCGTTAAGAGCGTTGTCACATTTTGCACCTCTCTCGCTCACACAAAACCTAATTTTTAAGAATGTTAAATGAAAAAATGCTTTTTTGAAAAATGTAATCAATGGGTGGTCTACAAAATAATATTAATTTAATAGGTAGTTATTCAAAAACACATTTCTATTATGTTATCTAATAAACTTATGTAATTAAGTGTTATGATCTGTTTTTGAGATGATGTAAATAAATGCCACAATAAAAATGTGTTTTTAATAATTACCTATTAAACTAATATTATTTTGTAGACCGCCCATTGATTACATTTTTCAAAAATGCATCTTTTCATTTAACGTTATTAAAAATTTGGTCCCGTGTGAGCGAGAGAGGTGCAAAATATGACAACCCTCTTAACGTCCTTAACGTTGTGTTGCTTTGTAAGGAGAAGGAGTAGTTAATGAAAAGCAAGTCTTTAGTAGTTAGTACACTTGGTCAACTTGTACTTTGCGTCTTGCAAACTACTGCGTGGTGTGAGCGGTTATAAGTTAAAAAGTCCCAGCCTGTACTTTTACTTTGAAAATAAGTAGTGTTGCACGATTCATATACGTGTTTTTATATGTCATAACTCTAGGGTTATGTTCTATAAGTAAAAATAATACAAAAAGTCCTAGAATATTTGGTCCAAAAATGCATAGTTTCGAAGATATCATCAAGACTCTCGATGTGTGTAGGTATCTAAGTTGAATTGATAAATACGAGTAATTCAGTTTCATTCATTCTAATAATTTATAATTAAAGCTAAGAAAAAACAACGTTGTCATATTTAAGGTAAGGGTGTTTTACATTAATAATCGTGACTGTCGAATTATAATATTTTGTGTGAAAAATTAAAACAAAACAGTTGATTCTTTGATATGGTCACTTTCATACCCTAGAGTTACGACATATAAAAAAAATACCTTGTATTAACCGCGGGGTCATTGCGCAATACACTTGTAATTGAAATAGCATTCATTTTGACAGTTCAACAACATTTTATTTACGTTGTTGAGTAGACGAATTTTTCAAACCTATCCTATGAAGCAAGGGGTTAGGAATTTCTTTCAAAATCCTTCGAATTGTTATTGGAAGTGTGTTACGCAATCATCAAACTGCTTTACTAGGTATTTGGATTATTATTCTAAGTCGATGAATTGTTGTGTTAAGACGAGAAAGTAGGATAAACAAACAAGTTAAGAATCTTACGATCACGTGGTACGATATGACGTAATAAATCTTGTGGATGTAAACACGCTTCCCTGAAGCTGATATTAATATTAGATATTTACTAACACCTAAACATACAATTTAATTGGGTTTTTCCATCAGGAATTTCTCAGTCAACCGGGCACAAATCCAAACTCCGGGCTGCTACTGAAAAATTGATGTAAAAACCCAGTAACAGTTCGCCCAACCCGGGAATCGAACCCAGGACCTCCCCACCCGTCCCCTGTTACATGGGACTTAAACATAACTGGCGAAATGTGGGTGTACTATACTACACCTCTGCCTAACCCTTCGGGGATTACAGGCGTGATGTTATGTTGTGTGAATTTCTCAGTAGCAGCCCGGAGTCTGGATTTGTGCCCGGTTGATGGCAATAAGCTCGCCCCTTGCCGAAATGTGGATGTACCAGTATAGGGTACATCTCTGCCTAAACCTTCGGGGAACACAGGCATTAATTATGTTATGTTATTTATCTAAACATAAAATCACTAAAACACAAAATTTTAATTTCTGGAAAATTGGGGATTTCAATACGCAAAATAAATGCATGGATTTCGAAATTATCACCTCGCCTGGCAAGCAGGCTGACAACCAACAGTATAATTATGTATGACACAGGTCGATGCCGGCGTCCCTTGATTGATTAATCCCTCAGTCGCCTCCCACAATAGCTACGCGAAGTAATAGAGCGTTCTATTTGTAGCCGAACCCCTCTGCCTCCGGTACAAATACGTACGTAGGTAGTCAGGGATATTAATTGTAAAGCAAATCGACCTTCAACTTAAATTGGCCACGGCTTTTTTTTTTTTTTTTGTGGATGGGAAATCATCAAATGACTTCTCCCGCTCTGGGCGGAGCGGGAGGGCGTGTCAGACTTTTACTGACTAAAACCCACCCGTGTTCCTTCTGTTGCCTGTGCCGGGGCCACGGTAACTCTTTCGAACATCCCGCAACCCTAGCTGGCATCGGCCCTAGCGGACCCCGTCAATAGTGCTGACATCTCTTTGAGGCGCGCGTGGAACACGACGCGCCGTCGACTCGGGCCTGGTCCTTACCAGACGGCGAGCTACCCATTGCTCGCCGTCCGCAAGCCCGCGCCTACGGTGGCCGGGAATCGGCTGCCAATTCCCGACGCCCAGGGCGTCTCCTGCGGCGACTAGGGGCGTGAGGGTGCAAAGCTTGCCTCTCTCTCACGCGCATCCTCCTTCACGAGCATTACTGCTTCGCAGAAGGAGGTAATGGCTTCCCATGCACTCTCGCTCCGTACCATGGCCTGGACCAGGGCCGGACGCGAGAGATCGCCGCCGCCGATCGCTTCCGCGAGGACACGGCGGTGCTCCGCCCAAGCCGGGCAGACCTCCACCGTATGCTCTACCGTGTCCTCCGGGCGATCCACACAGTGGTGACACCCGGGCGTTTCCTCCCGCCTTATCCGGAACAGGTACCTCCCGAAGCACCCGTGTCCGGTGAGGACCTGCGTCAGGCGGAAGGTGAGGACGCCGTGGCGCCTCTCCAGCCACTCCTCAAAGAGGGGACTTATCGCCGCAATTGTGGCGTGCCCAGCGCTGGGTTGCGACAATCGCACTCTCCATGCCGCCATGAGATCCTGCCGGAGCTCTGTCCGCCGTGCCACGATTTCTCGCGGCAACAGAGTTACGCCCCGGCGTCCTGCCTCCTCGCGCCACTCCCACATGTGCGCGAGGACTTTTGCCTCCAGATCCCATGGCGGTAATCCGGCAAGGAGGTTCGCCGCCTCCCCGGAGACCGTGCGGTATCCCCGGGCTAACCGGATGGCCATGACCCTCTGGGACGCGTTCAATCGACGTACCGGTCGTCGCTTCACGGAACGCGCCCACACCGGAGCTCCGTAAAGGGCCATGGACCGCACGACCCCCACGTAGAGCCTCCGGCAGGAGGCGTTTGGACCCCCCAGATTGGGCAGGAGCCGCCCCAAGGCAGCCCCGGCCCGCTCCAGTCTGGGAGCCAAACGTCGGAAATGCTCCACGAAATTCCACCGGCTGTCGAGGACGAGTCCCAGGTACTTCATCGTCGACTCGACACCGATGAGAACCCCTCCTACCGTTATTTGGGAACCCGATGGTGGCGCGTTCCGAGGACCATGAAAACACATGGACTCGGACTTGTGCAAGGCCACCTCGAGTCCCAATTGCCGGATCCTCTCTACGATTGTCGCAACCCCGCGTGCCGCTAATTCGGCCGCCGCCTGGTGCGACCTCCCCTGCGCCAGAACCAGCGTGTCGTCAGCGTAGCAAACTACGCTGACGCCACCAGGGAGGTCGGCGCGCAGCACCCAGTCGAAATTGGCCACGGCTAACATTTAAGTTGGTCATTTCATACAACTGTCAAAGAAAACGTATTCAAAACTCAACGGTCATTCCTTGACCGTTCTATGAAATGGCTTTCACCTTTAAGGTGAACGTCCACTGGTCCGCACCGGCCGCAACGCACGCACGGCAAGCAACGGATTTTGGTTTGTTTGTATCAAGAAACGATCCGAGCGCTCGGTGCGGGCGGTACCGGTAGTGGACGCAGTGCTATATGAATTCATACAAAGCAAACCAAAATCCGTTGTATGCCGTAAGGAGGAAGCGCCAGGTAACCCGCGAAATTCAAACTTTGCAATTTGCAAGTCAGTATTAAGTTGTATGTTGATTAAAGTATCATTCGCGACCGTAACATACATGAATATGCATTTACAGAATTATAATCGTCGAAATCAATAATACCTGGTCTTAAAGAGTTACATTGATGACTTTAGTTATTATAATTCTGTAAATACATACTTTTTACGGTCGCGATTTATATTTTAAAATCAACATACAACCTAATATTGACTTTTGAATTGCAAGAAACGTAAGAAAATTTGAATTTCCGGGGCTACCTGACGCTTTCGCCTTAACACGGCAAAGTGACGTAGGGTATGATTAGCTTAATAAATAATTTCCCTCAGTGTACCTACATCGAAAGATAGATTCACACGTCCCCATTATATTCATAACAGCGTTAGCATAACACACGTTGCCTTAACGACTGTAAAATTATATAACAATTTTATGTACGCAGCAATGCAGTCCCAGCGGTAACAATTACGAGGGTGGAGCTTTCATTAAACTTCATGAACTCGCGTAGATTTATGTTCGGGAAGTTTCAAAGAGTTTGGCGCCTCGCTCACATCGTTTGGGTGTCTCGTACTCTCGTCGCAATGTTTTGTGAGCTAGTCGACCGCCTCTACTAATTTTACATTTCGTAGCTCTTTTGTATGAAATGCGAAAATTGAGGTCGGTGTGCTCGGTTTTAGTTTTGTGGTTCCAGCGTGATTGCTTCGATTTTGGTGATGGCGTTGCTGGTTAATTTGCTATGTTGGATTTTATTGACAAATGTTTGATAAATAAAGTATCACCTAGTTTATTTATATAACATTATTTTTAGTATATGCGAAACCTGAATTTAGTTTGTTCAGAATAAGTAACTGAATCGATTCCAATAATTTTTACATCATGCTATATTTTGTCCCAAACATATTTTAAAAATGTTACAAGTTGGACACCGAGCGACACTAAGTACTCTATCCGCATCGATATACATATATGTACTACGCACTAGATTTGGCGATCCGAACACTCACTTTGTTCGACTGAACTGTACTGCAATCCATACACCTTACTTTAGTGCGACTTTGACATTCATGGAGCGTGGGCGTGTACGGAGCGGCACTAATAATAGGTTATAGTACGATAATTTGAATAAAAGTGTGAATCTGGACGTAAATAACAATTGAGAAGGCAAGTAATTAAAATAATTTCTTGATCTAGTGAATAAATAGGTAGTAATATCGTAATACCACGAGAGAAAAGATAAATTTTCATCGCCATCTACAATCATAGACTAAAACATGCAGATGTCCCATTACAAAACCGGTTGTAGGTAAAAATATACGTCTGAACAACAAAAAGACAGAAACTAACAAAACTTATCCTATTAGAGGGAAACTTAGATATTCATTAATTACTAGCTTTTTTTCAACCGCAAAGTTTGTTATTTAAGTATGGAAGCCTCACTGAGGAGAGAGTTTAATTTGATTTATATTATTTTAAAGGAGATGGAAAACGGTGGGCCCAAATGTAATAAGTTGAGATATGATCTAAAAAATTAGTCATATTTTTTATCTTAGAATATCAAAAATCAGCTCAATTCTTAATCTGGAAGCGAAGAATTAGGATAAATATTATTAAGTAGTCGATTACAAAATTACAAAAAGAAAACCTTCGCACACGTAATTAACTCGACTAAATAAAGGCATTAAATATACTTCTATACAATAAAGTGCATTTAATCACATGCCTTAATAAATTAAATATCAATTAATTACTGAAAAACCAATATAATGAATGTCGATTTCATATCGATTAAAATCAGTCTTATATTTTTAGTCTATGTCACTGACATGACAGCTGTGAGTCAGCTCAAAATTGACAGTAGACAGTTGCCGACTGCTCTTGCTTGTTCTGTGTTCACTCGTTTCGTGTTTTCCGATGCGTTTTGAATGCTTTCCAGATTATTTAATTTTTAACGACCACTGCGTTGCTGTTTACGGATTCGGACCCTGCCTACCTTGTACGACCCTTGCTGTCACACTAGACACCGAAGATCGCTCACACGTTTGACTTGGAATTGTTATTTTGGATTTTACCGCCGCCTTGTGGATTGGATATTGTTGAAACTATGGATCGCTGTGTGAATTGAAGGATAGCAACTAGTCACTGCAATACACTAGGCCGACGACCCTTAGAAGAAATATAATAAAGATTAGTGTTTAAAGAACATCTTTTGCACTTCAGGAATCAGTTGTTAGTTAAAGATTGTGACATAACCAAGACATAACCTTACTTTTATTACTTATTTTATATTTTCTAATAGCTCGGCTTTCAGATTATCAAAACTTACAGAATTTTCAGCGAGGGACTGATAAGTTTAAATCTATTAATTCACACCAATTTCATCTCGTTACATTTAGGCCCAAGATTGTATGTAATCGTTTCCGTCTCCTTTAAACCGTTGTAAACGTAATTGAGTATAAATAAACGTATAACAAATCATTGTCTTTTACTTTTCTACTTTACCGTTTTTTTATTTATTTAACAGTTATAAATTTTGAAATAGAGTATGAATTTCCTCTAATGAAGTTTTGTAGGTACAAAACCCGTATCGTGGCTGTATCTCTTCTGCGGTGTATAATCTATAAGGGCATCTTTTGATACACTACTTTGAACGAAACGCGTAAGCGCCATGAAATACTCGGCGTTTAAGACGTTTTGGTCGCGAGAAAACTGTACTCTGTAAGCGATCTAGCGCTGCATGTTTTAACAGTTTGGTTAGACGACATCACTAATGTTTTAATGCTGCAGCGAACTTTTGTTTTAATTCTTTCTAAAATGGAGCAAGAATTTTGCTTACGATAGCTTCTCTATTCATTATAACTCTATGTCTATCCGCAATCATACGCGCACAACATAAGTCACGGCCAGCCATAGGCGGCAATAGGCGCGTAGGCGCGGGCGCACAGGCAGCGGGGTGGGGGTAAACAAACCCCTTCAGTCGTCCGGATGCTACGGGTTGATGCACACGTGTCACGCTCCGCGCGGGCGTGCGGTTGCCGTGGGCCTTTGTGTTTCATTTGATCGTGTACCTATCGTATGTAAAAAGTATCGTGCAACTATGTCTTTCTCATACACAAACGTCCAGTACACAAAAATGGTACGACATTGTAAGTAGTGATCAAGTCAATTAATGTGTAATAGTGATGATTAACATTTTTAAACATGCCAAGATGGTTAATTGTAGAAAGTTATTATTTGTACCTACAGCCTGCTGTGGTTAAGTAATGTGATGTTTTTCTTTTCATCCACTTTGAATTTGGCATAAGGTGCATCAAATTGCATTGATTACATTCTATCACTTACGGCTGCATTAACGATTAAAGTACATAATAATATCTACATACGCCTGCATGTGTGATGGAAAATGTTATCACTAGTTATTACAATACAATCGCCGTAGGGTTACCGCCGTACCGTACCTACTGCCAAATTATTATCAACTAACTGTGCCCCGCGACTTCGTTCGCGTGGATGTCGTAAGATACACAATATACTAAAATAACAGCCACATTTTAATAAAACTCCCTCGTCCCCCGACCCGTCGCCAACCGTCGCGTTGAATCGCCCGCCCGCACATTTACGTACTTCGTTTTCGCTTAGTGTTCTTTCTGCCTTTTTTCTTTCTGCTCGGCTCCTAAGGGTCATAGCGTGATGTTAAAATAGCCTATAACTATCTTCAAGAATTGGGCTACCAAATGCAATTTTTTTTTGGATAGATGTATAGATGAGCTCAAGACGACGCTAGAAGCGCGGGCGGCGCGGCGCGGGGTTGCCACGTGGTCAGCATGTTTTTGTACGGACAACCAGATAACATAACAAGCTTATAACTTTGTGATTTTTCATGATACAGTTTTGAAATTTTGTACATAGATTCTTTTCTTAAAAATACCAGACACGTGTTTTCACATAAACTAAAACTAATCTTGTTTATAGAACCGGTGTTTGTTAGCAACTCAGCAGTTCATTATCATCTTTAATACTAATATTAATATTATAAAGAGGTAACTGAGTCGACTTTAACTGCCTCACTGGTCTAGTGGTCGCAAGCGCTACTGAGCATAAAGTCCTGGGTTCGATTCCCAGGTCGGGCAGTGTTATTGGATTTTCTATCTGGAATTTCTCAGCAGCAGCCCGGAGTCTGAATTTGTACCCGGTTGATGCCAATAGGTTTGCCCCCTATCACATGGGGCTTAAACATAATTGGCGAAATGTGGGTGTACTATAGGTACACCTCTGTGCCAAACCTGTCTTTGGGGAAACAAGGCGTGATGTTATGTTATGTATAAAAAGGTAAAATTAGTGAGTTTGTATGTAGGGGGTAATCTTTGGACCTACTGATCCGATTCCGAAAATTCTTTCATAAATGGGAAGTTGCACTCGACATTATTGCAACCTTTTATCATAGGATACATTTTAAGTTAAAAAAAACATGCAGTTGAAGTCGCGGGCAGAACATCATCATCTGCCTAGCCTTTTCCCAACTATGTTGGGGTCGGCTTCCAGTCTAACCGGATGCAGCTGAATACCAGTATTTTACATGGAGCGACTGCCTATCTGACCTCCACAACCCAGTAACTGGGTAATACGATACCCCTTGGTAAGACTGGTTGTCAGATTTTCGGTCTTCTGACGACCCGTAACGACTGTCAAAGATCTACGAATGACAGCCGGGACCAACGGCTTAACGTGCTTTCCGAGGCACGGAGGAGTCTCGGTATGTAAAGATGGTCACCCATCCACGGACAACCCCGGCAAGCGTAGCTTAACCTGATGGTTCGACCCGTGCGGCTGTTATTACTTAGCCACGAGCTCCTCGTCGCGGTCGTCCAAGTCGCGGGCAGAACCTAGTTGCTAATAAATATGTACTGTCTCTATTTTCAATATAAAAAATATGATTAGGGCTGAACCACTAACTCGGTAAAGAAAATTTAAAATCTCACCCTACCCTGTCACTTTCGACCCATTTCCATTCTCCCATTCCTGTCTAAAGTGCTTGAGGGCTGCGTACACAAACAGTTAGCGGGATTTGTTCACCGGAACAACCATGTTAGCTTGTTTCAGTCTAGATTCAGGCCTGGGCACAGCACAGCTTCCGCTCTCCTTAAAGTGATTGGTGACGTTAGAGTAGCGATGGAGGATACCAAGGTTACTGTTTTGGTATTAATTGATTTCTCCAATGCCTTTAACGCTGTCAGCTACGATATTCTCCTTTCTATGCTCTCTCATCTTATGGTTTCGTCCGAGGTTCTGGAATGGTTCTCCTCTTATCTTCGGGGACGTCGGCAGTCGGTTCGCGTTGATGAGAGCTCTTCGAGTTGGCGTGACCTGAATGCTGGTGTTCCACAAGGCGGTATTCTTTCTCCATTGTTATTTTCCATCTTCATTAATTTTATAACTCACTGTCTTCGGTGTTCGTATCATCTTTATGCCGATGATCTTCAATTGTATATAGCAGATGTAAACCAAGACTTAGATGCTATCAAAAAGTGGTCTGATAGTTTTGGGGTATCAGTGAACCCCTCAAAGTGTCAGGCCATTGTAATTGGAAGCTCGCGCATGATGGGTAGGGTGACGCTTAGCTCTCTTCTTCCTCTCATTTTCAATGGTACCGTCATACCCATTACCCCTACTTTGAAAGATCTCGGTTTGCATCTTGACTCGACGCTTAGCTGGCAGCGCCAGGTCTCTAATGTTAGTCGAAGGGTCAACGGTATTCTGCGATCCCTGTATCGACTGAGAAACTTTTTGCCCGCTAAGACGAAAACTATGTTCGTGCAGACTTTGATTTTCCCTATCCTCGACTTTGGTGACGTGTGCTACTTTGACTTGAATGCGGTGTTGCTGGATAAGCTTGACAGACTGCTTAACAATTATATCCGGTTCATATTCAACCTCAGAAAATATGACCATGTGTCGAGCTATAGGTCTGAGCTCAAATGGATGTTCATTCGCCAGAGAATAAGTTTTCGTGCTTTGACCACGCTTTTCTCGCTTCTTACCTCTCCCACTCCTCCTTCTTATCTAGTATCGCACTTCCAATATCTATGTTCTTCACACGTTAAGAATCTGCGTTCTTCTAACAATCTTCTCCTACTCTGTCCTTCTCATACTTCTGACTTTGTTCATGACATTCTTCCTTTCATATTTAGTCCATTATTCTTTGGAATGCGCTACCTCTTGAGATCAGGATGGCCTCAGTATGCATTTAAGCGGAGACTGCGGAGTTATTTTCAAAATAAATAGCGTAGAGTCATCTCAAAACCTCTCTCTCTTGAATTTGTATATATGTATATATAATATAGGTATATGTTATAGTAAATATGTATGTATGTTTATTATTTTATAATTTATTTACTTATGTACAAATTGTTCCTTTTTAACAGAGCACCTGCCATTTAATCTCTTCACCACCCTTGGTTGACTAGTAGAGAATGCCTAAGGCATTAAGCCCGCCTTTGTACTTTTTTAAGCGTGAAAAGTTTATAAATAATTCGGAGAAATATTTACCTGAAATATTTCCTCTTTAACTTAACAGTTTGTTCACTTCAGTGGCAACTTGCAAAACTGTTTTCCTAAAACCAAATTGCAATTAGTGGGAGCGCAAACAATAAGAAAAAACAATCACCACGAAACAAAAACCCTTTTTCTGTGGAAAGCATAAATCTTCCTTGTTTGAATTCTTTTCGCATTCGAGGGTTAGCTGGCACAGAAATAGAAACATTATTTTCGTTAATTCTATGCAGATATTAAAGGCTCTTTGTCTATTTATAAATAATGCCAAAATGCTAACCACATTTACAATTAAATACAATGTACTTACGTATGTATTGAATAATTTTGTGTCAATATAGATGATGTGTAAAAGTGGCAGTGTTAATCGACTTTTGTCGCTAACTGTACCCACTAACGCTGAAAAATTGGAATGCTAGATTTGTCCATATTCAATTAATTTTTTTTTAATTTATTTTTTTAATTCTTTATTATTAAGGGGTTTTTATCCACACGGATACGTCAACCCCATTGTACCTTATATTCTATTTATACACAACTATATACCTGTAATTATACATACTATATTTTATTACATTACTATCTAAATAAATAAAAAAGAAGAATCACTGCCTAGACTTCTGCATTAGACTACAAATTATGCGTTTAGTCCTTTCTGATTTAGGGTATGCCAAAATATTCTGGATAAGTCCAACATCCCACATGTTTAGTTTAAACTCCCTAGCCAAAGATTCCCTTTCATCCTTGTTCTTAGCACAATCCATCAGCAAATGTTGCACATCTTCAATTTTATTACATACCTCACAATTAGGCGATGTAGCCTTCCGCATTAAGAAAGCAAATTTTGCCGATGGAAAGTGGCCAGAACGAAGCCTTATCGCTAACTTAACATAACTCCTAGTTAAACATTTATCATCAAACCAGGACTCACGAGGTGGCTCATTTTGAATAACTTTATACCAAATACCTTTTTCTTTGGATATTTCATTAAAATATTCTTTCCAATTGTCGAAACACACACTCTTAAACCTGGAGAAATATTCCCAGTAATCGGACATAACTGAGGTAACATTGCCCGTCTCCACTGCCAGCTTCAACAGTCTATCAGCCTCCTCGTTGCCCCGTAACCCTATGTGCGCTGGAACCCATTGCAAGATAATCCTAATGTCATCTTTATTGTAGCAATGAATTAGTTTAAGAATGTCATAGGCTATCGATGCACCTCTGCAACCAGAGGCGCATCGAGCCACATGTTGTAAAGCGCTCTTGCTATCTGTAAATATAACTACTTTATTTAGATTTTGGCTAAGCGAATATGACACCGCTTGATATATTGCAATGAGTTCCAGAGACATTATACATATATTTTCATTAATTTTATACATAGCCTTATAACCTGTACTTTGAAGAAAGAAAGCAGCTCCACACCCATCTTTACTTTTTGATCCGTTTGTGAAAATTTTACACCATTCACTATATTTGGAAGCTAATTCAGATACCACTTCGTGTACCAAAGCATTTTGATTATAACATTTTCTTGAGTGCGTTACACATTCTAAATCACTTTTAATAATATCTTTAATTTGTAAAGCTGATACCCAAATATCTAAAGAGAACATTTTAAGACTATTCGAGGTATTAATTTCCGAGGTATTAATTAATTGTCCTAATTCTTTAAAGGAAGTAGCCAGTAGGGGTTTTCTTTTATTTGTCCAATAAGTACCGTTAGTTAGGGAGCCTAATTCTGAAATTGTGTTTATAGTTATATTATTAGACCATGACAATGATTTTAGAATTATCTTGTATGCGAGATATTTTCTCCTTAAAAATAATGGTGGTATGTGCAGTTCACTCTCCATAACATGGATAGGTGAGCTTCTTATGAAACCTCCTACTATTCTAAGTGCTTGATTTTGTAATTTATCTAGTTTGCTTGTATGTGTTTTTGCACTAGAATCATACAAATAACATGCATAATCAAGTCGACTTCTTACTAGCGATATATATATTCTACGTATATGTTTAGTATGTACTCCCCAAGAAGAGCCCGCTAGTACTTTTAATACATTAAGGTATTTTCCACATTTACTAGCAATCTCATTGATATGTTTCCGCCAGTGTAAACTTCTATCCAACCAAATTCCTAAATATTTTACTAATTCCACCACTGCTAGCGGCTGACCATACACTTTTAATGAAGGCAATATTCGCCTTCGGCCCCTGCTAAATATACAATAATTAGACTTGGTTGGGGACAAAGTCAATCCAATCTCACCCAGTAATGTGATTATACAGTTTAAGGCATCCTGTAAATATCGCTCACATTTGTTTATTTGCTTGTCACTAAAATATATAACAAAATCATCTGCGTATTGCGATACCATAACGGTTTTTACTTGACGACAGATTTGATGTGTGACTAAATTAAATAATAAAGGCGACAACGGGTCACCTTGAGCCAATCCTCTGTTAGTCAGCCTCGTTTCGAAACCTTCATGATTAAATGATTTAATTCTTAATTGCCTCTCGCTCAGAAAAGACCAAAGATAAGTACACACTCGAGACCCAACCTGAATTTCATCCAATACTCTTGTAACAGAGTCAATTGAAACATTGTTGTACGCATTTTCGATGTCCAAAAAGCATGCAACTGTAGGGATGTTTTTCGTAAATCCAACTTGAATGCAAGAAACTAGTCGGGATAGTGCATCCAAACATGATTGAGCCTTTCGAAATCCTACTGTATATGGAGACAGGAGTTTGTTTCTTTCTGCAAACCATTCTAACCGCTTACAAATCATAAGATGAAAGGTTTTACATACACACGACATCAGCGAAATAGGCCTTAACGTAATTTCACTATTAACATTTTTTGCAGTTTTGGGTATGGGAATAATTTGAATATTTCGCCATTGATGAGGGACAATACTGAATTTAAATATATAATTGTATATCTTTAGTAGAAGAAACTTTCCAGAGTCTGGTAAATTATATAACATTGAATAAGATAAAGCATCCTGCCCCGGGGCTGAATCCTTTCTCTTTAGACAATTTTCAAGTTCTTGACGTGTAAATTCAGATTCTAAAATTTCATTTCGAGATTTAAAGCTTGGCATCAAACTAGGAACATAGTCTGGAGTCAGAGAACGTAGAAGATCAACTTGTTTGTCAATAGGAGGGCACCATCTTTGTTGTTTAAAACCCTTCATCCACTTCATACGGCGCCACATTTCCTGTGTCGACGTAGCTTCGTTTATAGAATCACAAAACGTTTGCCAACCATTGTTCCTAGCTTTCTTAATTAATGTTTGAGATTCTAAGGTCTTGGATTCTAGTTTATTTAAATTATCAGGGGTGGGATTTTTACGGAAATTTGACAAGGCCAACCTTCGTTGTGCAACTATTTCAGACAATTTAGGGGACCAGTAATTTTTTTGTTTAAATTTTTCGTTTGGTTTTATACTGAATTTATAATAGGGTATATGTTTACTAGCCGCATATTCAACATAGTTTATAAAAGAGTCATACATTTGTTGCCCGTTACCATTAAAAGATCCATCATTAAACGTTTTAATACTTTCAGAAATCGTTTGCCGATATTCATTCCAATTTGCATTTTTAAAATTACGTTTTTTAACAATATGTACATTACAAGATAAGTTAGCTGTCATTTTAATAATCAGGTGATCACTACCCAGATTTTCATTGAAAACCTGCCAATCAAATTTTATTGCAACGTCAGAGGAGACAAATGATATATCCGGGGATGTCTGTTGCAAATTGCCATTTACCAATTTAACTCGAGTTGCGATGCCGTTGTTAAGCGATATAAAGTCATTTTCCAGAGATGAATCCATAATTCGAGTACCTCTCACATCCGATTTAACCGACCAATTAGTGTGATGACCGTTGAAATCCCCAGCTATTATAGTTTTACTAGAAAAGTGACCAAAAATATCATTCCAATCGGAAGGTTGAGTTTGAACGGACGATGGACAGTACAGTGATATAATATGTTCTAAGTCTTTGCAG
Organism: Fissipunctia ypsillon; assembly: GCA_947568875.1. NCBI lineage: Eukaryota > Metazoa > Arthropoda > Insecta > Lepidoptera > Noctuidae > Fissipunctia > Fissipunctia ypsillon. The sequence continues at coordinate 17,884,461 of OX387644.1, read as the reverse complement.
TTTAATAATTTAACACACATTAGTTCAATACCCACATTATTGCTACTAAATAAAACTGGGTGAGACTGAATTGATTTGTGCAACACCAAGATAGCAACACCACCATAACAATCGTATCTATCATTCCTATATATATTAAATCCACTAATATTTACGCTAACCTCACAATCGAACCACGTTTCGCTAATTATTGCAATATGTATATTTTCTTGTATTAGCAGATCCGAAAAAGATACCAATTTAGGACGCAGACTCTGTGAATTCCACTGGAATATGTTTACCTTTATTATTTCTTGTGTACTATCCATTACTGAGGTCACATAAATATCCCAGGATGTTTTCTCCAAATATAATGCTAACCAGAAGTTTCTTAATCTCTTCCCAAATAATTTTTAACGTTGATAGTATTTTTTCTTCCAATTTTAGTTCAGACTTATATATACCTTTTATTTTTTTCCATATCTTCCTCCATTCAAAATTACTTAACACTTGCGCACTTTGTTTAGATCCTTCTGTTCCTTCCTGTGCACTACTTTTATCTTCGTTCGTTTTCTGCTCCTCCGAAACATCACTTTTCTTTTGACCCTTTTGCTTTATCTTCTTTTTTGTCTTTTGTTTTAGGTTTTTAGTATATTCTTTTGTACCCACATTTGCATGATTTTCTTCTTCTTCTTCATCCTCTTCCATATCCGACATCGGTTGTTGATGCACTTCATGTCTGGTCAATACCTCTCTGTAAGTTTCTTTACCAGAGTTGATTGTGGCCGTAGGTTGATTGTTATCAACTCGCTGTGAGATATTGACTGTGTTTAAATACACCTTCTCCTCCATAAACAGTTGTAGGGCACCTCGGTATGTAACTTGTTTTTCGCTCATTATAATCCGAATAGCTTTTTCTTTTAGGAAAACGGGACAAGTTTTATCCAGGACAAAATGATTACCCTTACAATTTAAACATTTAAAATCTTTTATGGTGCAGTTTTCGTGATTACCTCCGCATTTCGGGCACAAAACCTTTTTAGTAGGGCAATATTTAATTATGTGGCCAAATTGCCAACAACCCGAACATTGCGTCACTGGAAACACGTACGGTTCAACTTTAAACCGGCAATCATAGGCATAAATATATTGTGGTAGCACATTACCTTTAAAACTCACTCTTACCGATTCACAATCGACCCATTTTCCTTCCGATTGCAAACGTTTCAATCTTTTTACGCTTAACACTTCAACATTCGCTTCTAAAATATTAATAATCTCTTCTTCACTCAATTCAAGGTCAACGCCTTTCACTATTCCATACGATGTTGACATATCTTGCACTAGTTGACATCGCAAGCCCATGTCCTTGAACCTTTTACATTCGACCAATTTTATAGCATCGTCTTTTCTTTGGAATTGAATGAGAACTTTATATGCGCTTTTATATTTTATCCTAAGAATATCCTTAATGTTTTCGGAACGCAATAATTTAGCCATGGCTATTAGTTTAGGCAACTTCTCCACTGAGGTAACACATACTTCATGAATCGCTATTGTTACAGATGTATTAACATCTACCTTATTTTTTTCTTTGTGATTATTTACGTCCACTGAGTCACTTCTTATTAAACGTTTCGGTTTTCTTCTGGTGACAGTAATAAAACCATCATCACTATGGTCGTCTTCTCGTTCTTTTCTTTTCTCTGCCATTCTTATTTCACCTTCTTTTATTCTCTCTCCAATCTCCCGATTTACCTCTTCCATATTTCTCATCTCATTAAATTGTTGTTCACATTTCTGTAAAACTTCTGAGTCACTTAATTCTTCATCACATTTAACAAAATGTGGAATGTGGGTATTCGTAAAAAAATGTCACTCGATACGAAAGGCACAAAAACGCGTGCGCACGGCCCAACGTCTCGCGCGGACTCCAATTAAAATTTAGAATATGATATTCGTCCAATCAGTGTTTGAGATCACAAGCAACTGTTGTTTATGTTAGCACAGCTATCGCGTTGTTAATTGCTATATGGTGTTTGTGGAACAGCAAACAAGCCCCAGCAGGCTGCGTTTACACTAGGTTCAATACTTAGTTATTTGGGGATAGCCCCAGGCGACGTTTTGGGTAATAAAACGACATCTGGCTTGTATTCCTCAAAAACGATTAAGTGAGGTGAATAGACCACTATCATTTCATAGGCGACCCTACTGCAAGTCATCGGTCAAAAATCCAGGCTGCCACGGAGTAATTTCAGATTGAAAAACCAACCTGGGAATCATACGCAGGACTCCACGCTCAGCAGTTGTACTTCTGTTCACAAAATCAACGAGACAAAAAGAACATCTTTTAAAGATTGAATACCTCCTAAACTTTTTCTGAATTTGAGGATTAATTATTTTGTTATTTTTAAAACTGTGCATTAATGTTGTTGAAATACATTTCATTTCTGGATTTCCATTTCCTAGAATTACGCACAAACAAGCATCAATTTATGGCTACCAGTAATTGCATGGAAACCGGCTTTAACTTCTAATGAGCCATGAATAACCAATCATTTTTAAAACCTACCAGTGAATTACTTGAAAATTGGTTTTCTGTTATGAAACGGTACAAGATACTTTGTTCTGTATTCCAAGATATTTAAAATATAAAACAATAAAACGTAATTTAAATTAATAAAAATGTAATTAAGAGGGTCCGGATGAAAGTCACTCGATTAAATGTCGTATAACAATGAAAAAAGGCCCTTAATGTAACCGAGGGCGCTCTCTGTCAGCCCTCCCTATTGATGCACAGATAGGGAGGACCCTATCAAAATTTAAATGCGGTCCATTTTAGCTGTTTTGGTCTGCGGAATCGTAATGAAAATGTCCTTTACATTTACCTATATTAGATTTTTTATTCGACCCCTATACCCGTATTAAGCCAAACCAATTATTCCGTGATGGCAATCTCGACTTTTATACAAATTCAAGTCGTTGTAGCAAATCTAATATTTTCCTTTTCAATATGAAGGTTGTGCTTAAAGTGCGCGTCCAGACCGCGCAACATCAACTCACAAGAGAAATATAGCGCTTTCATAAAATCCGAGGTGTCATTTCCTTTTGAATAGTTCGTTATATCTGCGCTATGAACGAAGGCGTGTATAAAAGTCTCAGGTTATTCAGGTTATTACGAGTCGGCCGCGATCCTTCCGCGTCATTGTGGGCGAACGTGTTATAAAACGGAAACTAAATCCAGCTTCTATTGACAAATGACGTCGCTCGTTACAATACTGTATCGTTTTCCAGGCCCATACCATTTTATATTTCCTTCCACATTTTGATGTCGTATGATCGTAAACTGCTATAGTTTCCTTCCTATTGAGCGTGAGGATTGAATATTCCCCTTTGATGTGTATGTGCGTCTATAAATAAGGCCGTTACATCAACGTTCGTTTAGTCTTCCTTTATTGCGATATTTTTGCGGCTATTGGTTACTTTTCCTGAACTATCTATGGCTGGGAGAAATGTTCATGTGTAATGGTTTTTATAGGCGGGGAACGGGCGAGTAGATATTATGGTTGGTAGATGTAAATAAACAGAAGAAGCAAAGAAGAGTCGTATAAACTACATATCTATAGTTCTGTTACAGCCGGGGAAGATCTAGTTTCAAAAACTTGGTAGTCGTGCTTGGTACCTAGTTTTTCTCGACAAGATTATTAGCATTTTTAAACTACTAGTTTAGTTTGAGCTACTCAATATGAAAATATGGTAGGTAAGCAAGGTAAGCTTATAAATCATTAGATATAAACTTAGCATTCATATTACTCCTCACTCAAATAATGTAGGTAAAAGACTGAATAAATATTTCCTTTTTCTGAAAGATATTGTTAAGCTTATATAGTTTGACTTTACTAAATGAGGACTAAGCTTCTTGTTAGAAATAAATGAGGACTAAGCTTCTTATCTATACATGTATACAAATAAATAAAATTGAAGTGTCTGTTAGTAATGTCACAATAACAACTTTTAACTAAATACATATGACAGTACGATACCTATAATGAAAAAGCAATTTTTATAATGTTTGTCTGTCTGTCTGTTTGTTCCAGCTAATCTCCGAAACGGCTGGACCGATTTTAACGGGACTTTCACTGGCAGATAGCTGATGTTATAGGGCAACTTAGGCTACTTTTATTTTAGCCATGAAACTATGAACAAAAAGTCGGATTTGAAAAGTTCTTTTTGCATTTGGTGGTAGCCCAGTTCTCGATGATAGTTAGAGGCTGTTTAACATCACGCTAGAACCCTTAAGAGCCGAGCAAAAAGATAAAAGTCAGAAAGAACACTAAGCGAAAACGAAATAATAGCGCGCGCGGGCGATGCAAGGCAACGGGTCGGGGGACGAGGGGGTTTTATTAAAATGTGGCTGTTATTTTAGTATTATTGTGTATCTTACGATTTCCAAGCGAAAGAAGTCGCGGGTCACAGCTAGTATACATATAAGAACGGCTATTTTAGTCAACTTTCAAAATAGTCCTCCAGACCGTATGTTGGCCATGGCGACCAATCTGAGCGGAGACCAGCCTTCGGCGCGGGAGAAATTATAGTGCACAAGTGTGTGCGCAGACACAGGTGCACTCTCTCCTCCCTCACCCTTATAGTCCGATGGGACGGCAATCCGACACGACCAGAGAGAGATCAGGCGCAGGGCCAACGGCTTAACGTGCTTTCTGAGGCACGGGGTATCACACCGCCGACTTTCAAACTCCGGCCTGTTATGTAATGGAAAAAAAAAACAATAACCCTTTGCCCGGGAATCGAACCCAGGACCCCACGCTCAGCAGTTGCGCTTGCGACCACGAGACCAACGGGGCAATCAACCTGGAACTTTCAACAAAGCAATGCAAACCTGAGTTCAATTCGCAACAATTGAAAGTGCTTCTTTATTTACATTTTGATATACTATTTTATTGTGATAGTTCAAAGTTGGTACGTACACAGAAAAATAATTAAGTTAGGCCTCTTCTGTCATCCATGGCTACAGTAAAAATAAGTATCTATGGTTAGGTGACTGTTAATGAGAAATCCCGTAAGTTTTACAAAAATGTGATGTTATTTTAGTATATTCTGGTGTTTTACGACTTCCACGCGGATGAAGTCGCGGACAGAAGCTAGTTATAAATAAATATTAAAATGGAAGGAGTTTTTAATCCTGAATGATATTACTCATGAAATTACTTATTTTTATTTCAAACTAATTTATAAATATATTAATGGGGATATTAATTGTACTATAATTTTAATATTTCTACACCGGCAACGGTAGTATATATGAAGCTGTTTAGGATGTTAATGTACCATATACTCAGAAATAAATGAATCTTTAAATCTTTTAATTAAAGAATATCAAAACTGTTATATTTTTCTTTTGAATGCAGTCAAACATCTTATGCTTATTTCTAGCTCTGGAGCTAGACCATCACCTCTTAACGCAGTATTATTGTAATCTTACTTCAGTGTGGGAAAGAGATGGAGCTAGACGTCCTATATAGCTCCATCTCTTTCTCACACTGAAGTAACATTAAAATAATACTGCTGTAAGAGGTGGTGGTTCCAGCTAGGGTTGCGGGATGTTCGAAAGAGTTACCGTGGCCCCGGCACAGGCAACAGAAGGAACACGGGTGGGTTTTAGTCAGTAAAAGTCTGACACGCCCTCCCGCTCCGCCCAGAGCGGGAGAAGTCATTTGATGATTTCCCATCCACAAAAAAAAAAAAAAAAAGAGGTGGTGGTTGGCCCCCTGGAAGTCTATTAGCATTTTTGACTAGAATTGTATCGTGGTTACTTACTCTGTTATTAGCACTTCTTTATGTTGCCATTATTAGTGTGTGTTCCGCCAGAAAAAATACTAGAGATGACCGTAGGCTGTTCAACGTCAAAGGCCAGACTCTTCTCGATCTTAGTTAACTCTTGTACTCGCATTAAAATGGTGGCACATTATCTGTATCATACTTACCGTCCTACGTCTTATACTTTACATGGCCGCCGCCGCGCTGACGCGCTGTCGCGCGTTACAATTGATAAAATATTTTATAATTAAGCGTGTTTTAAAGATAATATGTTGAACTTGCTGGTGAAAAATCAATCCTTGACTTTTACTTATATTTCTCGAGTTGTTGGAACAGTAACTCAATGCATAGAAAGGCATATTTTAAGATTCAAAACTTAGGCTCAAACGTGTCTCGTTGCAGCGAGAGCTTGGCACAGACCATTATATAAAATAGTACTCTGTGGCACAGACTAAGTGAGTTGGAGTACACGCACTCTAACGCGTCTTACAAACAATCGAGTAGAAGCGTCTCCTCTAGTACGTAGTACATCAACTACAAACTCAACATCAAACGTAGAACTCAATGTATATATCTATTTTTTTTTTTTTTTTGTTATCGCTCTCAATCTATATATTGTCGACTCACGGAGTCATGATGTAATAGTATAACTGCATAATCTATTTATAATCTCATATTTTAAGTGAACTATTTGTGTTTCTTTATGAGAATAAATATCTTTAAACCGATATTATTCATGCACCTTATATCGAGACATAAATCCCCACTTTCAATACTTTTATGTCCCATACATATGACGGAATTTATTACGTTTCGATAAATAAGTATGGTATGGCTCTTTGTTGGAAGGGTCATAAATCACCCAAATGAACCTGAGCCTCCATTGACAAAAGTAGCATCATAAATAAATAAATACATTCTTACACGGTTCCCGCCACTCGAGGAACTCCTTCAAGTGATGTTCCCTCTTTGTGCAAATAATGGTAAATAGGCATTTATACAAACATATTTCGCATTTGTCAAAGGTGTCCTTTTATGCTGATTTGTGATATTTTTTTCGTTTTCGTGGGTCTTCTTTCCTTTGTGAGAAAATAATAAATACAGAAACAAGTATACCTACTTGCTTTTGCCATCGCATTCGGTTTAGTTTTGGCTTCAAGGGAAAACGCGTCGCTGTAGAGAGTAAACCTGAGTTACGTGGTGCGGTTTAATTGTCTGTGGCATACAATTAGTTGAAGCAGCTCCGTGCACGAAAAAAAACACCATATTTTGTCAATTTCTTATCTAATTGTGAGAAGGCTTTAAATAATTGAAACATTAAGTCTGTGTGACTATAAAAGTACAGTTTTCGTGGCGCTAAACCATTCGTGTCAGTCACAGCACCTGATAATACAGCCTTGGCCAAAAGTATTGAGCACCTTACAAATTTCGCTCGTACACGGTAAGTATGGGAAGAAACCAAATCAATTGCTTATGGATTATTTAATCGGCATCTACAAGAGTTTAAAAATAATCAGTCACGCCGCAGCTAGCAATAAAACACCTGGATGTCACAAAATTTGTCTTTTTCAATTTTTGTATTTATTAATCAGTTCGCTACTATCGCTCGTTGTGAACACATCCAGTGATCTAGTGCGCCTTTTGTATTTTATTTCAGAAGTTTTAAGTGTTATCGTTGCAATATGCCAAAACAAAACGAACTTTCTTTAGAAAAACGTGTGCAGATACAGCTTCTGTATGAGCAAGGGAAATCACAAGTAGAGATTTCTAAAACTGTGAAATGTTCGCGCCGATCCGTGCAATATGCTATTCAGCGATTCTCTACTACCGGATCACATGAAAATAGACCGAGAACCGGGCGCAAACGCATCACCACAGACCGTCAAGATCGTCAGTTACTGAGAGAGTCGTTAAGAAATAGGAAAAAAACATCTTCAGAGCTCGCTGCTGAGTTGTCGGAACAAATTAAGAAGCCAATTTCTGCTCGAACTACTCGCAGAAGACTTCAAGAAGCTGGTCTGAAAGGCTGTAAAGCTAGGAAGAAGCCATGGCTCTCCGATAACAACAAAAAAGCTCGATTGAAATGGGCTTTAAAACACCGAACTTTCACCGCTGAAGATTGGTCAAATGTTGTTTGGTCAGACGAATCAAACTTTGAGGTGAGTAAGTCAATTTAATGCCCTGATACAATTTTATAAAATGTTTTAAAAACCAAACGCATAATTGAATTTATTTTAGTTTTATGGAACTCAATATTTTTCTCTTTATTGCAGATTTTTGGTACACCTGGTGTGACCTTTGTGCGTCGCCGTGTGGGCGAAGAATTTAAGCCAGAGTGTGTGATCCCAACCGTTAAACACGGTGGAGGCAGCATAATGGTCTGGGGTTGCATGACCGATTCTGGAGTTGGCGAATTGTTCGTGTGTGAGGGTCGCATGGACTCTACTAAGTACATAAATGTACTAGAAACTGCATTACTGCCTTCATTCACGAAACTTTTTGGCGACACGAATATGGATGGTGTCAAATTCCAGCAGGATAACGCGCCATGCCACAAATCTGCACGCACTATGAGATGGTTTCGGGAAAATAACACGGAACTGCTTGACTGGCCAGCTCAGTCTCCAGATCTGAACCCCATAGAACATTTATGGGGTTTATTAAAGCGCAGGGTTAGGCGCCACACAATTAATAACAAAGAAGATTTAAAACGCTGCCTGCGCCTAGAATGGAACTCGATTACTGTTGACGACTGTAAAAAACTTGTTAACTCTTTACCAAAAAGAATTTCTGCCGTAATTAAGGCAAAGGGTGGACCCACAAAATATTAATTTTCTATTAATAAATAGTAAAATAAACCCATATAAAACGTTTTGTTTTATTTCTATTTGATACTCCGCATAAAACTGAAAGATATCATGGGTGCTCAATACTTTTGGCCAAGGCTGTAGTTTCATCACTTTTGCGCTCTTGAAAATATAGTTTATTTTGCCTTTGATTTACGTATTGAAGATATTGTAGTATCATAAATAAAATTTTGATTCTATTTCAAGGATAGTTGAAGACAAATATATGATTTTTAAATCTCTTGAAATGGTTTGCTAAATAATAGGAAACAATACATTACCGACTGGGTTTCTTTTTTTTAATAGGTTTTTCAACTTTATTTCTCTGCAATATTTGGTATGGAAGTTGAAAAAATTTACCAGTCACATGCAAGTAGACCATATAGTGATCTTGATGATATTTTTTAATGTTCAAAATCAAAAGTAGTTTCTTGTAAAAAGATGGTCAAACGACTGGGTCGCGTAATTTTTTGCAAAACTTGTTGCGAATATTTATTATTAAAAAAAAACCTTTCAGCCACATGCAAAACAAAAAACTCGACTTTTCAAGTCACAAAAATAACTTTGATTAAATTATTTTTCTCTTTCTCACAAACAATGAAAAATATTTTTTTTAATTTGAGATAGGTTTGCTCTTGACTCTAGTCTAGGTCAGAGATGACAGAGACAAAGTCGACGATGGAGCGAGCTTACCCAGAAGAAGCCTGTTCACTCTCACTTTGAAGAGATCGGGGTTGTATGCATTCGGAAACACAGACGCAGGCAGAGAGTTCCACTCCTTTGCTGTGCGCATCACTAAAGACATTTGGAAACGCTTAGTGCGAATTGGTGAGATAGCAACTAGGTAAGGATGGTATGGTAACCTGCAGTGCGTCTAGATGTCCGCTGATAGAAGGGGGCCGGCTGAATGAGGTCGTGGAGTTCTTGAGCACACTCCCCGAAGTATAATCTGTAGAAGACCGTCAAGCAGGCAACCTTGCGGCGATGAGCCAAGCTGTGAAGCTTGGCATCCACCAGTCTTACGTCGCCAATGAGCCTCTTAGCTCTGCGTTCCACCGAGTCAAGCGCGGCAAGTTGGTATTTGGCCGAGCCATCCCAAAGGTGGCCGCAATACTCCATGCAGGATCGGACTTGCGCTTTGTATAGAGAATTAAAAGCTGTCCAGGCGTAAAGTATCGCTTCACCCTATTCAGGATGCCCAGCTTCTTGGTCGCAGTTTGGGCTTTGAACTCGATGGTGGCACCAAAGTTGAGACATGATGACAACTCCATGCCTAGGAGCTCGAGCCGATCAGTTACAGGAACAGATATACCCCGAAAAGTAGGAGTTTGATCGAAACGACTCCTTTTAGCGGTAAAAAGACACGCCTGTGTTTTGGTGGCATTAAAAGAGACCAGATTATCATCACCCCACTGGGAGACAAGGCTTAAGGTCAGATCTGTCCGCTCTACCATGGCCTCTCTCAAGGAACGAATTTCGGCCCCGCTGGTTTTTGCGCTGGACAAGTATCTCTCTGAAACTGTACTGTCGTCTGCGTACTCAACAATACCAGACTGAAGTAGGTCATTGATGTGTAGCAGGAAAAGAGTTGCAGAGAGAACAGACCCCTGAGGAACTCCGGCATCAATAGCCATAAGGTCGGAAGAGCAGCCGTCAACGACTACTCTGATCGACCGTTCACTAAGGAAGTCTGATATCCAGCTACAAAAATCAGCAGGGATGCCATAAGCAGGAAGCTTGCTGAGTAGACCAACGTGCCATACCCTGTCAAAGGCCTTCGAGATATCAAGCGATACAGCAAGTGCTTCGCCATGTTTCTCGATGGCCTCGCCCCAGCAGTGCGTGACATACACAAGAAGATCGCCAGTTGACCGTCCCCGGCGAAAGCCATATTGATACATAAATTGATCAAAATCAGTCGATTTCGTGCACGGCCCCATAAAAGTTGCACCGTCCAAACAGTATTTAGACGATTTCATTGTATTCAAGTTTATTGTATGCCACATGCAAGAAACTGACATCGTGTAAATGGGGTTTTACACACATTAACAGTGCTCACGAATGTGTACTATAAAAAGGTTATAAAGTGGAAATATCATATGATAGGAACGTGCGAGAGGATCGCTATCGAATTCACTTCAAAGGACAGAACGAAAGGAACAAGTCGATTGGAAATAATCTTCTTTTTCAGGAAGGTATCGTGACTAGTAGACGTGTCATTATGTTATCTATGAAGCCGGCGTTGAAGTGGTTATTATTGACGTGATTTCCTGTTAAAGATTATTCAGATCAAACAAAATCATTCAACAGTTCATAAGTCCTATCAACTTCAGTCTTGCAAAGGCAGTGCTGATCATCATCATTCTCTTACTTACTTACTCATTCAGGACGTAGTTAATAATAAAATTAGAACGGCATGTTATCTTACAGTAGATAAGGGCCTATATCCTAAAATCCAGGGCCAGTTACCTACTTACGTTTCTGAACCCCTATCAAAGTGCGATGAATCCATTTGATTGCTCAGTGCAAGCTCAAATCATTGATCACAAAATAAAAATGAAAACAAAGAAAAAGTATAAGTTTGGTTTTAATGTAAACACATTCTATTGGATACTTTGAGTGCTGGAAAAGTGTATTCTGAACGGGTTGAGAGTTTACCGACGTTTCGTAGACCGCCGAGTGTAATGTTTACCAGACAGACTTGCACAATACAAACAAAACGCATCGGGACCTCGGGAGTTCATTTTCATAGATGCAACGTGTAAACATTTTACACTGAAGCAATTTAAAAAGCTCACCAATACTCGTAAACATTTCACGTTTTATTCAATCTTCGCCCAAACGATCCTCGAATAAGTACTTTAACAAAATTAAACTCGATGCTGTTAATCTTTTAAACTGCGTTTTTGCGTTTAACAATGAAACCAAAGATGAACATAGAGATTGAAAAGGCAGAAAGGAATGAAAGAAATAAACTAAAAAGTAATCTACCGAAAACGATAATTCAATTTCACACCATTGAATCAAACGCTACGTTTCATGGATTCGTAGTTAATAAACATTTCCTTGTCAGCGTTATAAAGTTTTTATTGGGCTTTTCCAATATTGACGGATGTAGACTTGGCCATCACCAATTCTCTTCGGAAATGATGTGCGGAATCGGCAAGTAAAGGGCATTAAATCTGTCTGGAGCGTTCGATTTGCATTGAGAAAATTGCATTTTCGAATCGTCGGCGACAAGGAGGCGGCGCCTGAATGTTTGCAAATGTGTTGCAAAAGCTTTGCTTAGAGTTTTGCCCCTAGCGTTGCCACTGGCAATACGATGCCGTGCCAAGCAAATGACGTAAACCGGAGACACTTGTGGACTTTGTGGCAAATCACATTGTAGTTTTGTACTGATTATTTTATTGAATTGTTGTTGTGCCAATATTTACGCTCTGGAGTCGAATATTTAGTACAAAAACGAATTATCAGAACAAGCCATGTGCTTTGCCATTGAATTTTATACAGTACGTATTCTATACAAACTTTTATTATAAATCACAAGGCTGCACCAAGAAGGTGGACACACTTTACACGATAAAAATACTTTTTTCAGTAATAATTGACAGCAACTTTAATATGAAATAAAAAAAGTATAAAAAGAACTTGTTTTGAAATTGACAGTGAAAAAAATACTCATTTTACAATTTTTTGGGCATAAATGTAAATTTTAGTAAAAGTAATATTTATTTTATAAAACAAAATTAACAAGAAGAAAAGAGAATACCTAAAAAAGAAACGACAATATTATTATTATTGAAAATATTAAAAAACATGGAATGTTGCTATCCAGGTGATTGTGGGGAGTATACGGTAACTCCGATGTTGAGGTCTCCAAATTGTTCCCGAAAATATCATGCACAGGAACCGCCTTGTTATCCGCGTCTGCCGCGATGCCAGAAGCCAGGGCACTACTGCTGTGAGCAGAGGCCGCCAATTTATGACTGTTGTGACGCCCCTCCGCAGAAAGGCTGTTGTTCCCCACTTTACCCTCGGCGCGGCTCATGCACTGCACATCAACCGAACTGTGATTCTTATTGCTACCAGCCACCGCCTTGCAATCCAGTCAAGACAAAATATATAATGCCTTGCTATAGGTACGAAGATGGACGAATTGTAAGTTATGTTCATGAATGGTGTTATCTCGTTGAATTAGTCAAGTTTTTTTCGAACAAAATAGAAGTAGATTCAAGTTCACTTTGTTTTTTACGTAAATACCGTGTAGAACAAATATTTTTTTTTTGTAAATAGAGAAAGTATTACGTATAATAATTAAGTAGTTTTAAAGTTACTTGAATATAATGTTTAAGTACCTACCCGTGCTGAAACCAACTTATTCAAATTCAAAATTATAACATAACATATTCAATAAAGTCCTATTTTTTCAAATTTCTTTCTTGAATCAAAGCTCTATAAAAGAATTACGATGAAATGTATTCTGAACATACCTGCTTGAATTATTCAGTGGATCTGCCACATTACCGAACCGGGCGTGTCTTTGTGAATATTTTCGTGTCCCATTGTTTTGTTGTTAGTTTCAGGAACGGTATGTTCCGACACGTTATGGTAGACTCCCCCAATCAGCATACCGTCGAAACGGAATGCAGGACCAAATGCATGGGTATCGCGGAGCTATCCGATACTTATGTTCGGGTGAAGGACCAAACGGCGCATCTTGTGTCTACACCTCCGTTGAGCCTATGAATAGACTGTACCCAAGAGTCACACAAGAAATGCTTCCTGTTAGAAAGAGAAAGGATAAAAGAAACTAGTCTTAGCGTAGATGTACCTATTTAGTAGTTTAAAGAAAATAAGAAAAAGAACACACCTGGCAGGTAAATCCTCTGCCGTCATCTGCACTAAAACGGAACGGAATTCAAGATCACAAATACAATGAGTGCGGCAGTATTTCATACATTCGCAAGTGTTGGGAAACTAAACTGTGCAGCTACTACCCTTTTTGCATCCTTGTCAAACCGGCGAAGAAATGTCCCGTACTTAAAAAGAAGCACTGATCTCTTCTATGGTGCGTAATTTAATAAGTAGCGTTTATTAAGGCATATAACAGCAATGATAACACCCACATTTCGCCAGTTACATAACTGGCGAAATATGGGTATACTATAGGTACACCTCTGCTTAACCATTTGCGAATTACAGGCGTGATGTTATGTTATAACATTAGTTACGCATTTGTTATCATTACTGTGATGCATTTAAATAGATACATACATAGATAAATAGATAGTTAGAACATGCTTTAGCGTAATACATTCAAAAGCAGAGCTTGCAAACTGAAGTTGTACCCGTCTTTCACCATAATTATTCTTGTTTAAATTGCGAAAATATCTGGAAATTCGCAATGCCTGAGTAGGGCGCAACTAAAACTGCGACTGTCTGGTCCGTTGCAGGTGAGAAGGTTCCCCGTGAGCGCGTTCAAGCGCAATGGAATGCAAGACGTTGAGCACTCCATGCAAGGCACTGCGAATTTCCTTGTAAGGCAACCTCGAGATGTGTCCGTCGAATTTGAAGCCTCCTTGAACTTGAACTCTGTCAAAGTCGCCGACCCAGCCAAAGTACCTCTTTATTGTCCCAAACACGGACTCGGCCGTCCACCCAAGAGGCCTATTGAAGTTAATCTTGAAGATATATTGGACGACTCGTGCTAGCTAGAAATGAAGCGATTGTTATTAAATAATACCACAAAAATGAATGCAACCACCTCATGTAAGCGGCTTTTCTTGTATTATTGCAGGAGTTACGTTGTACGGGATTTCTAATCTTGGATACACAATAGGTATCCTTCTTTCAACATGAAACGCAAATCCGTGCGAATTTGCTTTGAATGTGAATAGTACTTATATAAAAATAAGTTCTTACGGGATTTCTAATCTTGGATACACAATAGGTATCCTTCTTTCAACATGAAACATTATTTTTTCCTAACTGGTTCTTGACAGGACCAAGTAGGATCGTTATTGTTAAAATAGTTAGTGAAATTGAATTTTGCATTGTTTCAGGCAAATCAACCAACGGTGCTGATGCGCCGCGCTTGTGAGGTGGCTTGTGGGACGCGCAAGCGGAAACCTTTTGTGGTGTCGTCATTTGCGGCAGACCCTCACAACCAAATACGACGGTTCCATGCCGAAGATGAACGGGTATATTCTTAATCTAACAACTAATCCTTAGGAGCCACTTCAGTATTTACAAAGAAGGTATTAAATCTTAGGTTTAGCGACCGTGGGATCATTTTGTGCTGAATTTATTCTTTGGATGAATAACAAGAATTATTTTATAAGACTCCCGTCTTATAATAATACTTCCTCTACAAATAACTTCCTTCGGTTGATTCCAATTGAACTCGGCGATATTTTATGAAAAATTAATATTCAGTAGGAGGATGGAAAACCGCCACCTGAATTGATTCCCACGCAATATCCTTTTAGAAGCCAAAGCCAAAGCAAAAAGCCGAATAAACGCCGTCGGTGACGCCGAGGAGAAATTCAATTTCATTACAAACCCAGTCAGTGCTAGAAAAATGAATCCGCCGTGGACCACAACCGGAAAATGAGATTAGAATTCTTTTAATAAAAATCCGAAAGTTCTGAACAAAAAAGCGAAATAATCGCAAACGAAGTAATTGCATCCCAAAACGCAAGTCAATTTGTTTGTTCGGTTTAAAAATGTCTTTATACGAGATGTAACGTAAATAACGCACAACCTCTTAAGGGGTCATTGTACTCATCATTATGAACAACTTTTACTATGGGAACAAAGCTGAAATCGCGAAAAAAAATCTGCTGTTCACTACATTTATGTTCGCATGGCTCGCCAAAATATAGGGGAACATCTGATTTTTTTTCACGATTTCACGTTTGATCCCAGTAAAAGTTGTTCGTAGTGATGAGTACAATGACCCCTTAAGAGGTTGTGCGTTATTTAAGTTATACCTTGTATACTTTGGTAATGCCCAAATCTACTTGTAGGAATCCGGTACATAATATAAATATCAATAATACATGAGTAACCATGTACCTACTCATCCTTAAAATGCTTACATTAAAATGATTACATTGCTTTTGATTGTCCCTATAATTTAATAGTACCTATTTGGACTAAAGCATTAGCCTTGTTAATGCCGCTTGCGACATCAAACATATCGTAATACATATGTAGGTACTTTCAAAAGTGTGATACTCCCTGGTCGCGCCAGAGTGGAAAATTAATAAAACAAGTTTTTAGGTATATTGTACCATTAATGTGTACTATACGGTACGTGTAATGAAAAAAAAATGTACCTCAACGAATAATGAAATATAATGAAGTTTTGGTGGCGCGGCTGGGGAGTATACTCCCTCCCTGGCCGCGCCATCACGGTTTCTGTATTCGATGTACCCGGACATAGTATACACTAAAGAATTGTACGGAAATTGTTCTTTTCCGTACGCTATAAAGAGATTCGTTTCGATTTTTTTTTTATACTGAGCAACATGATGCTTTTTTGTACAAAGAAACCGAGTTCGATTCAGCTCTGGATTCGGCTCAGGCAGAAGCTTTTTAGCTTTTGCCTGAGCCAGGAATCGAACGCGGTTTTTTTTCAGTTTTCCGTAATTTGTGAAAAAAAAAAAATTACAGAAACTGGTACTTCCTTTGATTTGACACATAATATTCATTTGCAGTATTTGACCCTTGTCAGACACACGGTTGCCCCGTACGGCATCTGCCGCCTTCCAAGCCTCATACTACCCGAGTGCCTAGTTGGCTTGGTGGAGTAATATTATATAAAAATACGGGAGTGGTTTTTTTTACAAAAGTATCCGGGTTTGATCTTGGCTACGAATTTTAGAAATTCGATCACATTATTAAAAGAAAACCGGAATAAATGTAATATTAATTTATAAGAAATGCAAAAAAGCAATGTATTCAATAATTATATGTCAATTGAGATGACGTAAAAGTAACAGTGTTAACGACTTTCTTTGCTGACCGTACCTAATAAAAAGTACCTACCAATTTCTTATCTTCTTCTTGAAGGTCAGTTATTCTTGTTATACATATAGATTCGTATTGTGTTGCTCACCGAGATAATTCCAGTACTTCTAGTTTGAAGGCCACATCTAGTAAGTACAAAGATTAGCAAGTCTGCTGCTGCGGCTTAATCTTGATTTGATGTTTGCTCGTAAGATGTTACATTTTTCTGTAATATTACTTTTTTGGGTTATGTCCGGGTACGTATAATAATTCACCAACGCAAGGCTATGCTTTCTAAAGGAATTTAATTTTCTAATCTCTTTATAGCGTACGGAAAAGAACAATTTCCGTACAATTCTTTAGTGTATAGATACTATATCCGGGTACGTCGAATAGTTTACAGAAGCCGTGGTGGCACGGCCAGGGAGTAGACTCCCCAGCCACGCCCCCAAAACTTCACTATATTTCATTATTCGTTGAGGTACAATTTTTTTTATTACACGTACCGTATAACACAGTTTTATTAATTTTCCACTGTGGCGCGGCCGGGGACTATCACACCTTTTGAAAACATACCTATAATGTCGAATGAATGTACATACGACCAAAGCAACATTAGCAAAGTTAAAGGAACCTTCTAGTTTTCAGTCTAACCTAATTACAACATTTTCCAACTTCAAAATGTGTGTTTAAGAATCGGATTATCCGTAGAATTAGAATTTTAATTAAATTGCTCCACTATTTACGAGCAATTTACGTGAGATTAGATGTTATTTGGAGTGCGCCTGTTTGGTGTGTTTTTGACATCGATCGTGCCGTCTCGCGGACCACAATGTTTATTCGGTGAACGCGACATGGGTTCAGATGGGGATTTATTTTCGACTGGGGCTCAAGATACGACTCTTCGTGATTGGACCCTGTAATCCGAAGGCTCGCAGAATTAGGCCGGCTCTGTGTACACGAGACACCCGGTGACTAGCTCCTGTATAGTTAAACATTTTATTGTTTGACATACTTGACAGTTTAATTAAAGTTTAATCTCTTAACGTGATGGTTCACTAATCCGCTGCGGGCCGCAAACTTGAGCGCGATTTCGCAATTGAATATTCAACGAATTGTACACACCAGCACCTGGGCCATTTGGCATCCTTTTATGCGAAAGAAAGTTAACAGATCTCTAACTGAATTTAAACTTTTAACACTCCTCGTCTAAGCCCAGTAATTAACAGAAAGCGTAGTTATTATCCGAAACACGGAAACTTTCTGGATAGGAATTTGGACTTACGATTATTCGTGCTTTTTTACCTGCAAAGTTAATTAATTTACGGGATTCCAGTTCAGAAACTTATCTGCTTATGCAAATAAGAAGATTGCTGTCCCTCGTAAGATTTTTAAATTAAATTAGAATTTTATTTGTTGATTCTGGATGAATTCTTGATCTTCTTCGAGTCGCTTTTCGCTCCATTTATTTTTTATGATTTTATTAAGCTTGTTTTTGTTTATAAACAGGGGAACTGTTGCTACCACTTTGAGAGAAATAAACCTGCGAAGTGTGAATCGTGTCCTTGGGCTGCTGCACCATGTCAGCCTTGTAATCCGTGTCAGTCTCAGTGTCTCGAGTGTCAGTACGTAGACAGTGTGTATGCGCATCCCGTGGACTCGCCAAACTGCTGTCACTATTGAAGATGAAGTGAACTTATTCTCTTAACGAAATATTTGTGAAAGTCCGTAAATTATTTGTTCGTTTTTTTCTTTTATGCCCAAACAATTTGGCGGCTATATTTTTGTAAGTAAAGTTTATTCATAATTCTATTGTTTCATTTTGAAATATAAAAAGCATGTCACAGTAATATAGTCATTTATGCTAGATTTTGTAAATTCCAACTGTGGCTATTTTACTGCAACATACAAGTTATGGTTTTTTATTTGGTAGTCGTAGAACTGGATTTATATTTTAAGACCTTCATAAATAGTTTTTTTTTTATGTCGGGCCACACTACATATGCAGATTTCTAGATTCCTTAGCTTATTAGGTAGGTTGGTAAACAAGAATAACATCATCATCACGCCTTGTTTCCCCGAATGGTTGGGCAGAGATGTACCTATAGTACACCCACGTCCAATGTAATGGGGGCGAGCCTATTGCCTTCAACCGCGCACAAATCCAGACTCCGGGCTGCTACTGAGCAATTCCAGATGGAAAAATACTTTGCCCGACCCGGGAATCGAGCCCAGGTCCTCATGCTTAGCAGTAGCGCTTGCGACCACTAGACAAACGAGGCAGTCCAGGCAGTAACAAAACATAAGTTTTAATAGGTACTTTGTTTTGTCAGACTTCTTAAGGTGAAAGCGCCAGGGTTGCCCGCGAAATTCAAATTTTCTTACGTTTTTTGCAATTTGCAGATCAGTATTAGGTTGAATGTTGATTGAAACATGATTCGCGACCGTAACAAATATGAGTTTACATAATTATAATCATTAAAGTCATCAATACAACTCTCTAAGACCAAGTAAGTCTATTGAATGACTTTTTTTATGAAATCTTAACATTTCAGGATTATACTAACTTAAGGAATTGTTTTACTAATTCTAATATTATAATTCTATAAATACATATTTGTTACGGTCGCGTATCATACTTTGATCAACATACACCCAGACACTGAGCTGCAAATCGCAAAAATCGTAAGAAAATTTGAATTTCGCGGGCTACCTTAGCGCTTCCCCCTTAAACAAGAATGAGCACGGTCCATGCAAAATTAACCCACGTCCTACAGCAAAGAGAAGTATCTCAGAAAAATTAAAACCAATGCATTTGACTAATTATGACTTGAATTAGGTATAATTTATTTTAATTCAGCAGCTTTGCATTTCTCGGAGGGACGGTACCTTCCAGGGACTACGGGAGGGACTACCATTTTAATTCGGCAGCATTGTATTTCTCGGAGGGACCACGGGTAAAAAAATGCCCGTGGTACCTTCCAGGGACTACGGAAGGGACCACGGGGAAGGAGCGAAAATTGCTATGAAAATTCGTACAGGCGCAGTGATAGGTATCTAGGTACTATAGCTACGATATTGAGAAATACTTGGCTATCCTGAGTTGTGATCAAGCTCAACTATCTGTAGAAAATATTTCTAACGGCGGCGGAACCCAATAACCTATATCACCAGTCTTACCAAGGGGTATCGTATTACCCAGTTACTGGGTTATGGAGGTCAGATAGGCAGTCGCTCCATGTAAAATACTGGTATTCAGCTGCATCCGGTTAGACTGGAAGCCGACCCCAACATAGTTGGGAAAAGGCTAGGCAGATTGATTGGCATACTGGAGACAGAAAAACTCTATCTATGGTTTTAACGTCTCAATAATCTATAAGAGATTATGGAATCTTACCGGCCTGACATAATGATAGATAGAATATTATACTGTATCTATATCATCATTATCGATGTCTTTTACTGAAAAACTTTTTACAAAAAAAAAAAAACAACTGACTTCCAAAAAAACACTAACACTGAACAAAAAAACGCTTAATTTTGGAAGTCGGTGTCTTTGGATCTGTATTTTAGTTTTTTTTTTGCCACCGACTTTCGAAATTAAAGTTATTTTTTATTTTGTGTTTTTTTTTGAAGTCTTTTTAATTTTCACTTGTTAGTGGGTCGGTTTATAGTTTATCTAAGTTATAAAGTTACAACAGCCTAATGTCAACTGCTCATCACCTTGCTTTTTCCGATGCAGGGACGTTAATGGTTGAGGAGTTCTCCTGGTACTTCACCATCAACTCCACTTCACCATATGCATTGTGACGAGCATAAATTGCTTAGCAACCATATTAAAGTAATCGAATCGCAACCCGTGAAATACTTATTATTAAGTAGTTTCGGTGGCTATCTGTGGTCTTCATCATTAGTTCCACTTCACCAAATAGTGCTTTTCGAGAGCAGATTCATGAGTTATTATTAAAAATGCCCAAATCGCTATAGGTGTGCCTATAATATTTGAAGAGTTTCCTCGATTTTTCCAGGATTCCATCATCAGATCCTGACCTGATGACAATGGGACTACCTGAAAAGTACATATACCCTTTTAACAAAAAAATAATTTTTCAAATCGGTCCACCCATCTTCGAGTAGGTACCTAATCGGTGAACACACATAAAAAAAAAAAAACATTCCGATGAACTGAGATCCTCCTTCTCTCTCGTCAGAGAGTAGTATATTCTTTGCTCCTTCTTTTCTAGAAGTCTGTTAAAATAGGTTATTGGGTTCGGCATTTAGAGGAATATGATGGTCAGATGTTTAAAAGAATATTAATATCAGTGTCAGTGTTAGTGTTGTATGCAATGAGGTTATATAATACTAGAGGAACAGCGTCCTACTAACAAATTGAAAAAAACGTTGCCACTTACGAGTTTAAAGACGTGGCTTTGAAACGGATACATAAATTATGTTAATCTATCAAAATAATCTGTTTGTCTCATTTCTTCTACCGTCAAACTAATTACTGTTGGAATGAGACAAGACATTGTTTAGGGAAAACGGCCAGAGTTTCCAATGGTCAACACGATTTCCCCAGAATAAATGAAGTTATTTTTTTAATTAATTATATATTCTTATAGTTACCACCTAAGTACACATTATGGTAAAGCGATAAAGATATTGAGATAGAGATTAAGGTTGTAACAGGGAACTTTCAACAGATTAAATATATAGGGAAATTGACAAGGATTAGGTAGGTACTTAAAGGAAGAAAAAAAATGCGTAATCATAAATATTCTATTTCAGAACTATTAAGATCGTGTCAAATAATTATTGTTTAAAATAGAATGATATTATTTATATGTTGTTGTATGACAATCATTTATACAAAATAAAATTAATTCTGGTGTAAGAAGTGGTTATTAATGGCTTGCGCAGACTGGCGGACGGGACGGCAGAGGTTTTTAAATTTACTGATTGAATTTAATACTTATCCTATCGAAATAATGTATATATTTCAATGCTCGGGAGTATCGGAGAGCAGGCTGGAGGATACCGCGGCGGGAGGCGGCGGTTTGCGCCGTTATGCGCTGAGCCTTCTATTATTATTGATACGCCTCTGTTCTTCTTCATCAGCGGAAATTGATAACACTAAATCCCAATTCGCCATTATGAAATGAAACCTACAACACACTCTTTCAAATGCAACTTTTCGACTGCGTAGTCGCTAGTGGAATAATCAAGTCCCGGCGAGCAGTGGCTACTCGGCGGATGCCGCGGCATACCGGCGGATGCTCCAGTAAGCTGGCGGCCGCTCGCGGTATCGCAGAGGATTTGTCTTCTCAGTGTGCGCTGGTGGATAGAGGAATCCTCCTCGATGCTCTCCCCAGCCGTCCGCCAGTGTGCGCAGGCCAATATTAAGTTAAAACCTTCAACATACAAGTGAAGGTGTTACTTTTCCATTTAGTGACTGTTTAAACCAAACCAACTTAATAATAATTTAGATTTACAGGAACATACCTACATTCGTCTTTCACTAAACTTCCAACAGTCTGGCAAAATCGAAATCGTTTTTACTGGTAACACTGATGGCAAAAACAATGTTTGATAAATTTATTTCTTCTCGCAATGTTTTTTTTGGATAATCTGAAGAAAATTGCACAAATTTACTTGTGAAATGTAACACCACTTACTTTGTTAATCTTTTCAGACCGCGACATACACATTTTAGCCGCTCATTTCACCATTTTTATATTTTTCATGGCTGAGCAATCGCTTATGTCATGATTTCCAAATATTAATAAGATTTTTAGTGATTTTAGATGCTAAATATAAAATTGAAAGTATGTAATTTGACTCAAATGATTTTTATATCAGTGTACAACGCTTTGGCATCGTACACTGCTGATCTAGTCCTATAAAATATCATTGGTTGTATGCATGTCATACAGAGCAATGGGTATTAATTTATATCGTGTATTATCTATGGTAATGGGCGAAAAAAAATAAAACACATGCTCATGCAAGCACATGCTTTCTCGTTCTTGGAAAGATGAAACCATCTTTCAGCCATGTCTCGTCAATGAAAACGACATTATCCCAGTTTATTTTTTTGGCATCCTTTTTAAAATTGTATTATATCGTTCTAATAGAACTTTTCTTTTGTGGTTTTTTTTTTATATTGAAAACCATTTTATTTTAACCTTTAGTTATACAGGGTTATTTTAAATTGGTTAGCTAAACTCCGCAGACGCTATGGGACTCGATATCTTAATATGTTACATTAAAAAATATATAAATTTGATAAATTTTTGTGGGTTCATCAACCGCAGTTTTTGTAGTCACTTGAAATATCAATTTAAAAACCCTGTTTTTTTTTTTGTAAACTTTACAGACGTGATGGGTAATACATGGTACCACATGGGATCTAAAGACGATAACACATAAGAAAACAGTTTTTCTCAACTCATACTTCAAGTAACAACACTAACAGCGGTCGTTGATCTCCCAATAAAAAATCAAATCTTTTTATTTTTTATTTTAACGTGGTTAGGTATCAAAACCGTCTGTGATGTTTCGCTAGCCAATTTAAAATAACCCTGTATAAAGTATATCTATTTATACACGAAAGGAGATGGAAAACGGTGGGCCCAAATGTAATAAGTTGAGATATGATCTAAAAAATTTGTCATATTTTTTTCATCTTAGAATATCAAAAATTAGCTCAATTCTTAATCTGGAAGCGAAGAATTAGGAGAAATATAGTTATAAGTAATCGATTACAAAAAGAAAGCCTTCGCACTAGGCAATTAACTCGAGTAATTAAATGCATTAAATATACTTATATACAATAACGTGCATTTAATCACATGCCTTTATAAATTAAATATCAATTCATTACTGAAAAACCAATATAATGAATACCGATTTCATATCGATTAAAATCAGTCTTATATTTTTAGTCTATGTCACTGACATGACAGCTGTGAGTCAGATCAACATTGACAGTAGACAGTTGCCGACTGCTCTTGCTTGTTCACTCCAGGGGCATGAAACTTAGAACTGTTGATATTTTCGACCTTAATGACATGCAAGTGCTGCAATCTTTTAAACTTTTGCAGAACTATATTGACAAAACTGTCAGTCTGATTGTCACAGTCAGTCCCGGGAAATGTTGAACTTGTTACCGTTACTACCAAAGCTGTGAACTAAAGCAACGGTGCTTTGGTTGGAAACCAGTGTTATTCGCGTTATTTGTTATTTTGTGTTGTTTATTGAGTTGTTGTTACTACTGTTTTTTTCTGTGCTGTTTGTTCTTTATTGTTGTTACTACTGTTTTTGTTAATATTAGGTATAAACGAGTATTTCATTTTGCGATTCTCGCAATGAGTTCTCGCCAAGCTCGTTGCATTTTTGGTTGCGACACTTTTGGTAAGTATTGCAGTTATTCTGAAGTTAAATAAGTATATGACTATTCTGTAATGTTAAAATACATTGTCTAACATCTTCAACCACTGTTTTCACAATCAACGTTTTAATAAGTTGGAATTCGACGATTCCAAAGCTCGACATTATAAATATTTTAAATCTATATTTTATCGTATTAAAACTTATACAACTTTGAAAACATACACCTGTAAAAAGTCATTATTTTTTATTTTTGTACCTATCTTGTTTTTAAATAAACACTATTATTTTCAGGAGTGTCAATGCATGGTTTTCCAAATAAAAATAAATACCCAGCCGTCTTTGAAGCATGGGTAGCAGTCATACCCGAAAATATAGTCCATGAAGATCCTGAGAAGCGTCTGAAATCATTAAAAGTGTGTGACTACCATTTTAAACCTGAACACAGGACACGGGGCCATGGTGTAACTAAAACAGCTATCCCCTGTCTGTATTTAGAAGGTAAATGTATTTTGTATATGTATCCCACCTAGGGCTGCCCACCCTCCGGGTTTGACCCCAAAACTCCACGTTTGAATGATGCATCTCCAGGCTATGGGTTGACATTGTATATCTCTGGGTTAGACAGGGTGGGAGCGAAATCCTAAGTCCTATCGCTCACTCCACTTCTGAGTTCTCCAGTTTATATGTGATTGACCAAATTACTTATGTTTCAGGTGTCCCAAAAGTAATAACAGATCTGCATACAGAGCATAATTATTGCTTACCAAGGATGAGCCTAGCCGTTTCCTCAACAAAGATTGAAATGACTATACCATCATCATCATCCGGTGTAACACAGGATACAGGTAAATAATTATTGTCAGACATAATATTTCAGATCAGATCTGCAGATACACGACCTGCAAATACAAGGCAGTTCTTAATATGACCAAAAATGATTGTCACTTTAACCATCCACAAATGTATTGGTTGTCATGTAATCTTTATTTGTTTTGGTTCTGAGAAGTTAACAAATAAAGTTATTTACTTTAATGTAATAATACTGGATAAAATTATACTTTCTAACCAGTATTTATTTTCTTCTTTATAGGCATTGCATCTACGAGCCATGTGCATGTGGAAACATCAGTGGAAGCTTGTGTGCCGCATAATGAGAAAGAACCTTCTAAATTGCAAACATCAAATCAACAAATCAAAGATTACCAAAGGCAAATCACAAACTTGAAGAAAATGGTTACTCGGATGAAGAATAAAGAAGAGTCATTCAAAACCCGATTGTCAAGAGCAGAAAAAATGGCACGATCGTCTGTTAAAATAACTAGTGGTATGTCCAAGGCAGCCAGAATTCTGACTGGATTACAATGCAGGGAGTCGGGAAAAAGTTCAAGAGGTCGGAGATTTACTGAGGAAGAAAAAGTACTTTCGCTTTCCTTACTAAAAAAGAGTCCAAAAAGTTATAGCCTTCTCAGCAAGTATTTTTGTTTGCCATCTAAGAGGACTTTGTTAAACGTTTTAAAATCAATCAAATTGGTTCCTGGCATAAACAAAATAATTTTTGAAAAATTAAAAAATACTGTTTCGAAAATGAATGCCGAAGACCGTTTATGTAGCCTGATTTTTGACGAAATGTCTATAACTCCGCAGGTCCACTATGACAAATCTAGGGATGAAATTATTGGTTTTGAGAACCTTGGCACTTACAAGACCCATAAGTTTGCTGACCATGTCACAGTTTTTATGATCAAAGGTTTGAGAAAAAATTTTAAGCAGCCAGTTGCCTATTACTTTACCCAAAATATGAAGTCTGTAGATTTAAAAAATATTATTATAAATGTTATAACAAATATTCATTCCACTGGACTACAGGTTTTAGTGACTGTCTGTGACCAAAGTGGAGTAAATACTGCCACTATGAACAGCCTTATGTTAGATGCAAAACGTCAATGTTTAAGGAATGGAAAAAATTTCAGAAACAATGTTTTCATTGTTGGTGGTAAAAAAATAATACCCCTGTATGATGTGCCCCACCTCTTAAAAGGTCTGAGGAACAATTTATTAAATAAGGATTTAATTTTTGTTGATCCCATTTCAAAAGAGGAGATAGTAGTGAAATGGGAATATTTTGAAATACTATATCAGGCTGACAAGTGTTTTGGTGAGCTTCGGTTGATGTACAACCTTACAGAGGAGCATGTAATCCCCGAAAAAATTAATAAAATGCGGGTTAAGCCAGCTGCACAGCTGTTTAGTCACAGCGTAGCTGTTGGCATCAAACATTTGTCAACTAGGAATGATGTTCCAAAAGAAATGGAAAAAATCATACCATTTATACTTCTTATTGACAAGTTATTTGATAGCCTAAATGGTGGTACTTTTAATATAAAAAACGGCAAAATGTATACAGGAGCTGTAAAAAAAAACTCTCCACATCACCAACTGTGGAATGATGCGAAAAGCTTTTTGAATTCTGTACGGTATGTTGATAAGGTAAGCAAAGTAGTAAAACGAGTGCCGTCTTTACCAAATTGGATTAAAACCATAGAGGGATACCAACTTTTGTGGAAAACTTTAAATGAGAAATACTCCCAAGATTGTTTCCTGACTCGAAACTGCAACCAGGATCCTTTGGAAAATTTCTTTGGCAATGTCAGGAGTATGGGTGCTCGCAATGTCTCACCAAATTGTGTAGGTTTTGAAGGAGCATATAAAACATTGCTTTTAAACAATTTTAGTGCTCACCATTCACCTCGTGCAAATTGTGAAGAGGACACAAATTCTTGCCTACAGTCATTGCAGTTTTTTATAACAGAAAAAGAAACAAACCAGGAAGAACCAGTTAAATATGGAAATGTGTACATTGGTGAGCCACATGAATTGTTTACGAGAGACATCGAAACTTCTGGCATCTCCCAAAGAAATTATGTTTGTGGATGGGCATTAACAAAAGTATTAAAATTGGTAAAAGGGTGCAAAAAATGTAAGCTTTCTCTGTGTGGCAGTAAAGACGAATTAGGCAATGAATTTATAAAATTAAGGGAGTATAATAAAAACAAAACTTGGTTATTATATCCTTCTCAAAATTTATCTTTATCTTTTAGCCACATCCAAACTGTGGTATCCAATTTTTTAACACATGATGTGCACTTACCAGGTCTAAAAGAAAGAATTAAATTTCTTGTAGAAACAACGTCTGATTTTTCGTATCATAACTGTAATAAACATACAGAAATGGTGATAAAATGCTTTACAGATATCTCGGTAAATGTATTAGTTTATAGTTGGTGCAAAATTGTTAATAGAATTTTATCAGGCAAATGCAATTATGATGGTGATGACCAAATTAAATTAGCAGCCCTTTCATACTACTTAAAATATAAAACTAAACCAAAAAAGTAAAATAATGGCATCACTGATGTAATATAATTTGGTGTTCATGTTTGACCATTCTTATTTCATTTAGGGCCGACACGGACCAGTATATTAAATTAATTTGTTATTAAAATGTATTTGGTGAACCAATGATTGATGTCTAAATAATTAAAAATGTTGTTTACTGTGATTTGGTTTTATTATTTTAATTTATAGGCGATCGGACACCGACAACCCGATTTGCATTTAATTATTGTTCTTATTCTCTTTAAGTTAAAATCTTTCTGCTGTGGTGATATATTTATTTTCTTTATTAAATGCAAATCTGGCTGCGGTGTAAGGTCGCCTTCCAGTTCAATCCGTTTCAAATATGGCGGTAGACTTAATAAAATAATATAGGTATATATATTTATATATATCCCACAGCCTTGGTGTTTAGTTCTGATAAAGTTTCATAGACAGCAGCACTTTCTTCATGGCCGTTCTTTATGGTCGACTTGCTTCTCTTATCCATTATAAATAGTTACTACTCTTTGGTTCACTCGTTTCATGTTTTCCGATGCGTTTTGAGTGCTTTCCAGATTATTTCATTTTTAACTACCACTGCATTGTTGTTTACGGATTCTGACCGTGCCTACCTTGTACGACCCTCGCTTTCACACTAGACACCGAAGATCGCTCACACGTTTGACTTTGGTTACTTTGGATTTTACTGCCGCCTTGTGGATTGGATATTGTTGAAACTATGGATCGCTGTGTGAATTGAGGGATAGCAACTAGTCACTGCAATACACTAGGCCGACGACCCTTTTGACGAAATATAATAAACATTAGTGTTTAAAGAACATCTTTTGCACTTCAGGAATCAGTTGTTAGTTAAAGATTGTGACATAACCTTACTTTTATTAAACCTCTAATAACTCGGCTCTCAGATTGTCAAAACTTACAGAATTTTCAGCGAGGGACTGATAAGTTTAAATCTATTAATTCACACCAATTTCATTTCGTTACATTTAGGCCCAAGATTATATGTAATCGTTTCCGTCTCCTTTCTTAAGGGGACATTGTACACATCATTATAAACAACTTTTAATATGGGACCAAACTTGAAAACGCGAAAAAAACTCAGCTGTTCCCTACATTTTGACTAACTGTCAAACTAACTCGGATTCAAAAAGTTGCAGTTATCGTCTAGCGACCCCTTTTAACACAATTAAGTCTAAATATTTCACCTTTGCGCAATAGCGAAAAGTATAACCAAATCGTAATGATACCTACCCAAGTATGGTGATAAAAGCGTCTGGACACCTTGACACCCCAAACTTCTCATACGGCATCAGGTATCAAACTAATTATAATTTATTACACACATGAAAGGAAACCTCTGAGTTACAACCGACAAAATAATCCACTTACGTACTTATTCTTTGTTTAGTCTTATTACTGCCAATAACTTTTTAGGTGTGTTTCCCGCAAGTTTCCCGAACAAATGAACGAAATCTGTACCAGACATAAAGTTGAACGATCAATTTAGTGTTATTACTTTGATTCTCGCCTATCAGAGCGTAATAAGGCGTAACAGAGATAATATTTTGTTGCAGACAACACGTCGACGAAAATCCATCACGCAATCAAACGGAAAAAGGAAGATCTCGAAGGTTTCTAATAAAACCGCAATAAACTATAGTAAAATAAAAAAAATATTTTAGAAAAAGTTTGTGCGAAAATGCGATTCCTGCGTTTTGTGAACAGTGAGCTTGTATTTGTGTGTGGTTGTGTGGGTGTTTGAGGGGGTGCAAATGCGAAGGCGGCGTGGGAGGGGGGCGGGGCGAGGTGTGCGGTGACTGCACCATGCGACCGCCGCTGCCGCTACTGCTGCTCGCCGCGTGCGCCGCATGCACCGCGCAGATTGCGTGGACGCCAATTTTCCTCGACGGCAGCAGTGAGTATAATATTATAAAAATAATGTCGCTAAAATCCCAAATAGGTATAAATGTTGCCCAAATACCTATATCTGTAGATCAACTGTAATTCATCCAAGAGCCCTGCGTTTTTCTTCTATACTAACTAAGCCCCATCGAAATACTTCGAACTCGGCACCAGTTCAGATGATGAGTACAACAAAAACGTCTGATAGCTTAATTTAACACGAGTGAAGGCGGCGATTCAAACCTTTCAGAAACACCGCCAAAGCCAAAGTCAATCTTTATTTATTTATTTATTAAAACTTTATGCACAAGTAAAAGAATACCGTACAAAGGCGGACTTAATGCCTGAGCCTTTATCTCCTTAGTAGGATTAGGACAAACCACCTTCTCTGTTCATAGGTCAAGTAGATCTGTGGACGCAGTCATCGTCGGGCTGCGCGTGCCCCGGCGGCGATGGCGATGACTGCGCATGCTGCGTGCGCGACGGCGCCTGTCCCTGTGGGGATGTCGCGCCTGCGCGCTGCGCGCAGTGCGGCATGGAGCAGTATTGTGCTAATAGTATGTGGAACTGATAATTTGGTGTCATTTACCTGTGTCCTTAACCGTTAATCTAATCGGGTTACCCAGTAACTGGGTTTTGGAGGTCTGATAGGCAGTCGCTCAACTGGTATTCAGCTGCATCCGGTAGACTGGAAGTCGACCCCAACATAGTTGGGAAAAGCCAGGCAGATGATGACATGTGTCCTTAAAATATCTCGATTTAAGGGCAAGTTGGAAGTACCTATAATGCGTTCGTTCTCCAAACATGTAAACTAATTCATTTAATCTGGATGAAAAAAGGATAAAATCTTTTTCGGTTCAGGAGCTAGACCACCACCTCTTAAAGCAGTATTATTCGTAATCTTACTTGAGTGTGGGAAAGAGATGGAGCTAGACGTCTTGTCTAGCTCCATCTCTTTCTCACACTGAAGGAACATTAAAATAATACTGCTTTAAGAAGTGGTGGTTGGCCCCAGGATTTATTTAATACAAAATGTAAAAGAAATCGAAACATTGTGGAATTAGTCCTAACTGCTTATATTATGAAGTATAACTGGAACTGGAAATATAAATGGTAACTATTAAGTATATAAAGATGATTCAAATACCAAATTGTAGCGCATTTAGTCTAGTTAATTGCATTAGAAAATTACTTTGCTATAAACCCTAAAGTTTGGGATTTATTAAATGAATACTGAAAAAACTTTGAAATTTCTATTGTGTTATGGACATGGCAGAGCCCGCGGCAGCGAGGTCAAGAACTTGGATTTTAAATGAAGGCCTTTACTTGTATAATATATCCAAAAATTGCGGATACCTGACCTTTTGCAAGATTAAATGTTTAAATGTATTAGATTAAACAAGAGCAGACGTTTTTTTACAAAAACAACTTTAATACCTACTTTTAAAGTTAATTTTGTGCTATGACTTCAAAAATTCAACAGTATCTCGTTCTGAAATTAACTTAATTTACACTAGCTTAAAATTGTTTGCTTAAGGCGGAAGCGCTAAGGTAGCCCGCGAAATTCAAATTTTCTTACAATTTTTGCAATGTAAAGCTCAGTGTCTGGGTGTATAATGACTAAAGTATGATTCGCGACCGTAACAAATATGTATTTATGTACATAATTATAATCATTAAAATCAGTAATACAACTCCATGAGTTAGTATAATCCTCAAATGTCAAGATTTCATGAAATAGCCATTCAATAGGGTAATATGAAATTGGAGAGTTGTATTGATGACTTTAATTATTATAATTCTATAAATACAGATTTGTTGCGGTCACGAATCATATTCAGATTGATCAACATACAATTTCCTACTGACCTGCAAATTGCAAAAAATGTAAGAAAATTGGAATTTGGCGGGCTACCCTGCCGCTTTCGCCTTAAGTGGAAATAACATCAATTATTATTGAAAACAAGGATTTGGATTTGATATTGTCGGTAGATAGGTGTGAGATACGGTTTTTTGCAAAAATTTTACGACAAAACTAACACAATCTGTTTAGTCTTTAGTATACGGATTGTGAAATTTTTCTAAAAATTCATTCCCATTGCTCCAACCCAACCAGCCTTCAACTATCATACCACTGTCCACAGATACAGGGTGACTTGTAATTATACTTGTATTCCTTCCAGGACGTGATAGTGTGACCCATTTGCAACAATTAAGTACCCCATAAAGCCTAGACGAATATTCATGGGATTGGAGAAAACCCATTTTTTTTTTCGCATTTTTGAAAATTTATCAGAATTCGTCACTTAATATTATATCACTTTACTCTTTCTCTCTCAAATTGAATTGCGTTTTGACGTTCGAAAAGTGCTGATTCTCAGCCTAATTTGAAAAAAAATACTTTTAATTTTGATTTTTCGATTTAATTGCTTTTCCATTGGGTACCTGATACTTTAACAAACCTTTCGATGTCACAAAATTTTCTAAAATATCAAACAGTTAAAAGTTATAGGAAGAAGCTTATCAACCATTTTCAAATATCATTGGGTTATCCTGTAATGATAGATGTAAGAAGAAATAAATAAATAAATAAATCATCTACGTGAACTTTGAAACTAATTATCTCAAAATATTACAATGGCAATAAATGTACAAATTACGGAGAAGACATCATCATTTAACCAAAGGCACCAATCCATCGTCAAAATGCTTCTTCATTATTTTTCTCTTAAAGGACAAAAATATGATTTCAGGCTAATAACATGATTCGGGTACGACTGGGTGCTGCGCGCCAACCTCCCTGGTGGCGTCAGCGTAGTTTGCTACGCGGACGACACGCTGGTCCTGGCGCAGGGGAGGTCGCACCAGGCGGCGGCCGAATTAGCGACACGCGGGTTTGCGACAATCGTAGAGAGGATCCGGCAATTGGGACTCGAGGTGGCCTTGCACAAGTCTGAGGCCATGTGTTTTCATGGTCCTCGGAACGCGCCACCATCGGGTTCCCAAATAACGGTAGGAGGGGTTCCCATCGGTGTCGAGTCGATGATGAAGAACCTGGGACTCGTCCTCGACAACCGGTGGAATTTCGTGGAGCATTTCCGACGTTTGGCTCCCAGACTGGAGCGGGCCGGGGCTGCCTTGAGGCGGCTCCTGCCCAATCTGTGGGGTCCAAACGCCTCCTGCCGGAGGCTCTACGCGGGGGTCGTGCGGTCCATGGCCCTTTACGGAGCTCCGGTGTGGGCGCGTTCCGTGAGGCGGCGACCGGTCCGTCGGTTGACCGCGTCCCAGAGGGTCATGGTCATCCGGTTAGCCCGGGGATACCGCACGGTCTCCGGGGAGGCGGCGAACCTCCTTGCTGGATTACCGCCATGGGATATGGAGGCAACAGTCCTCGCGCACATGTGGGAGTGGCGCGAGGAGGCAGGACGCCGGGGTGTAACTCCGTTGCCGCGACAAATCGCGGCACGGCGGACAGAGCTCCGGCAGGATCTCATGGCGGCATGGAGAGTGCGATTGTCGCAACCCAGCACTGGATACGCCACAATTGCGGCGATAAGTCCCCTCTTTGAGGAGTGGCTGGAAAGGCGCCACAGCGTCCTCACCTTACACCTGACGCAGGTCCTCACCGGACACGGGTGCTTCGGGAGGTACCTGTTCCGAATAAGGCGGGAGGAAACGCCCGGGTGTCACTACTGTGTGGATCGCCCGGAGGACACGGTGGAGCATACGGTGGAGGTCTGCCCGGCTTGGGCAGAGCACCGCCGTGTCCTCGCGGAAGCGATCGGCGGCGGCGATCTCTCGCGTCCGGCCCTGGTCCAGGCCATGGTACGGAGCGAGAGTACATGGGAAGCCATTACCTCCTTCTGCGAAGCAGTAATGCTCGCGAAGGAGGAGGCGGGACGCGTGAGGGAGAGGCAAACATTGCGCCCTCACGCCCCTAGTCGCCGCAGGAGACGCCCTGGACGTCGGGAATTGGCAGCCGATTCCCGGCCACCGTAGGCGCGGGCTTGCGGACGGCGAGCAATGGGTAGCTCGCCGTCCAGTAAGGACCAGGCCCGAGTCGACGGCTCGTTGTGTCCCACGCGCGCCTCAAAGAGATGTTAGCAGCATTGAAGAGGTCCGCTAGGACCGATGCCAGCCGGGGTTGCGGGATGTTCGAAAGAGTTACCGTGGCCCCGGCACAGGCAACAGAAGGAACACGGGTGGGGTTTAGTCAGTAAAAGTCTGACACGCCCTCCCGCTCCGCCCAGAGCGGGAGAAGTCATTTGATGATTTCCCATCCACAAAAAAAAAAGGCTAATTACATGATCAGCTAGGGTTGCGGGATGTTCAAAAGAGTTACCGTGGCCCCGGCACAGGCAACTGAAGGAACATGGGTGGGTTTTAGTCAGTAAAAGTCTGGCACGCCCTCCGGCTCCGCCTAGGGCGGGAAAAGGCATTTGATGATTTCCCATCCAAAAAAAGGCTAATGACATGATAAATAAAATATTATTTGTCA
Organism: Fissipunctia ypsillon; assembly: GCA_947568875.1. Taxonomy (NCBI): domain Eukaryota; kingdom Metazoa; phylum Arthropoda; class Insecta; order Lepidoptera; family Noctuidae; genus Fissipunctia; species Fissipunctia ypsillon. Next base: position 17,850,600 of record OX387644.1, on the reverse strand, counting down.
AAAGCCTGGGAAACCGAAGTATGTTCAAAAATTAAGATATTGTACGTGCGCATTAGTTTAAAATTACGCGAACTAAGCGACAAGTGATCAGTGATAAGCCATTGACTGCGAGTCAACTAGTCGAAAGTGGCGTCTCAGCTTGCGACCTGGTCGCGACGACCTGGCTATAAACGTAGGAAGGAATGCTGGGGGGTGAAAAGGTAAAGAGATAACATAAACCAGTCAAATAATTCGATTATCAAGCAATATCAAATATTTCAACAATTTTCTAACTCGACCATTGCCAGCATTATCGGCAGTTTCATCGGCACCTCTAAATATTTAAAAAATATTTATACTCTTTAGATAGCTGATTAAATGAAGATGTTTTTCCTGTATTTTGTACGCTTAATGTCATAGTAAAATTTTGAGAGAACTGGTGTCAAAGTTCATGTCCGTATATGATTTTTGAAAATGGTTAATACAATTCTTCCTTAAACCTTTAACTGTTTGATGTTTTAGAAAATTTGGTAAGATCAAAAGGTTTGTTAAAGTATATTAAGGTACCCAATGGAATAGCAATGAAGGGCATTCAATTTGAGAGCTTAGAGAAAAGTGATATTTAGTGACGAATTCTGAGAAATTTTCAAAAATACTTGAAAATTGGGTTTCCTCGTATTCCATGAATTTTCTCCTAGGCTTTATAGGATGCTTAATTGTTGCAAATGGGTCACGCTATCACGTCCTGGAAGGAACACGTCAAGTCACCCTGTATACTTAGCACTAGCAGTTCCTGTCTTCAGAACCAGACATGTATGTTAGTCATTTATTTCAATGGATAATAAAAATCACGCCTGTTTTCTCCCAAAGGTTAGGCAGAGGTCCGTACACCCACATTTCGCCAGTTATATTTAAGTCCCACGTAATAGGGGGCGAGCCTATTGCCATCGACCGGGCACAAATCCAGACTCCGGGCTGCTACTGAGAAATTCCAGATGGAAATACCCATAACACTTTGCCCGACTGAATCGAAATCCGAGAACCTCATGCTCAGCAGTAGCGCTTGCGACCACTAGACCAACGAGGCAGTCAATAGATTCATGCAATAAATAACTAACTTCTCATAGCAGTTCTTTTGCACGACCGCAACAGATGTTAAATTACAGCTAATTGGCCGTTGTATATGAAAGTCTTAATGGGTTCCATATTGTATCCGCCACACTTAGCTTTTATTTTTCTTCCAGTCTTATTCCTCACAAAATTACTGTTTCTCCACAGACAAGATGTATCTTTGTTACAAGAAATTCAATTATTATCTATGCGGCTGGCAGAGCGCCAAGCTATCATTGATATGTTTCCTTTTCCGGTGGAAAATTAATATTTTTAATTTTATGGTACGACACACACGGCACAATAACAAATATTGGACAATAAACAGGAATGAGAAAGATTTTTGTCACAACATTATAAGTTACAAGTTATTAATGATATGCTGTTAAAATAACTTGGTAAGTACTTTTGTTCTCAAATAATCTAAAACATAATTTGAATATTACTTTATTTTTATTCGACGCAGTATTTTATGTTGATGTGAGAAAAAAAACACTAAAAGTTACAAACTTATCAGCTTATATTAGTTTACAGTACAAGTACCTACACAAAAAACTACAAAATTAAAGATAATTATTATAAGCCTGTGATGTCCCACTGCAGAGCAAAGGCCTCCCTACTCTCTTTTCACTTCTCTCTGTTTAAAGCTGCTAAGGACCAGTTCTTGTTGAAGGAGTCCAGCTCATCCCGCCATCTCCGTCTGGGCCTGCCGCGATGTCGCCTGCCATTAAGAGGGACATGTTGGGTCGTAAGTTTGGCCCATTGGTCGTCTGTCTGACATACGGCAGATGTGTCCAGCCCAATTCCATTTTAGCGTGGCAGCTTTCCAAGTGACATCAGTTATCTTTGTGATGGAACGGATGGTCGTATTCTTAAACGGTCTGTTAGTTAGATACCCAGATTACTCCATTCCATAGCCTTCTGGCAAACCCTGAGCATGGACCACTGCTGATTTGGCAAAGACCATATTTGAGAACCATATGTGAGGATGGAAAGAATGCACACGTCAATGAATCTTCTCCTAAGGGACAAAGGAAGATCACCCTTCGTTACATAAAACATAGATTAACATTATAAAATATCTAAACTTAGGTAAATAATCAGGCATCAAAATATGCGTTAAATAGATACCATTTGTCTAGAAGACTGACAGCGTTGCCATGTTAAATAGTAAAGGTGGATATTCACGATAGCGCCATTCAGCGTGACTCCAAACGACTAAAGTCAAATCCAGAGTTTTACATCACGCCAACGGATTTTAACATTCACGATCATAATTTTGGATGTACATCACGCCATTTGGCACGATGGACTGACCGTGAATGCCCACCTTAAAGTGAATTCTTTGATAAAAGAACGAGATAGCCTTGCGTTCGGGCAAAGTGTTGAGACAGACCTCTGAATGCCTCCGAGCAATGTATATATCTGAAAAGGCGACAAACACTCGGACACATTAAAAGATTTCAAACGGAACAGACATTAATGTGACAGTTATGTACTTGAATATATCCTGAGGGGCTTGAATACATTCAAAGGCTTACTATGGATATAAGGATTTAGCATCCATGAAAGGTAAGGATTTCTCAGAATCTACACAGTTAAGAGACTTACTTATTTTTAGGGTTCTGTACTCAACTAGGAACACTTATAGTTTCGCTATATCCGTCCGTCCGTCTACAGCTTAGCTCAGAGACTCTTAGTACTAGGAAGCTATAATTTGGCATGGATATACATATTTGTCACGCCGACAAAGTGGTACAATAAAGTCACGAAAAAAAAATTTTAGGGTACATTCTGTACACGTAAAGTGGGGATGGTTTTCTTTTTATCGTCTACCTCATGGCATGGGGTATTGTTGGAAAGGTCTTTCAAAAATATTGCGAGTTTGCGAAAACAATGTTTCGATTAAAGGATCCGTTTCTGAAATATTAAGCTTTAAAGTGCAAATTTTTGTTATAGTCAAGTGTCCCCCCCTGCCAGCTAAACGGTTAGTTCTGGATATGTGAAAAAAATTACGGTAGTAGTATATACAACGAAATTAAAAGGAAAACTATTACAGCTAAATAGGCTTTACAAGTTAACGAGTAATAGTCGACCAACTTATATTTTTGTAGTTGGAGAACATGTTTTTCAACTACAATGTTAAGTTTGTTCTTGGGATAAACTCATCCCAACTACGGAACCCTTCATTGTGCGTGGTCCGACACGCACTTGGCCGGTTTTTATTTGATGTAGATTGTAGATTATGTAGGATTCAAATAATATGTCATTGGATACAATAAGCTACAAAATACAATTCACCACAAAACGCTACATTTAGTTCAATAACCCATTGATCGAAACGGAGCAATTATGGTGTGATCTATTTGTTTAGCAAAGTGCTCCATTGTTGAATCTATCAATATTACGACTGTTGTTATTACACAGTAGCTTCAGGATCCCTTTATCAGCATCCTAATTGCGTAACACACTATCAATCATAACCTGACTGATTTTGAAGCAAATTGCTAATCCATTGCTTCATATGTTCGAAAAATTAGTCTGCTCACCAACGTAAATAACGCAATGAATGTTGTTGAACTGTCAAAATGAAACGATTCCTACTGTAAGTGTGTTACGCAATTGCCCAGCTGATCTGTGGACTAGTTTCAACATATTGTCGATAAACACGGTTTTATCGGTCTATAGGTAATGGATCTGATGAAATCAGCTGGCTTCTAATCGACGTAAACTGTGTAATCCAACCCTTATCAATCACTTTCAATATAGTTAGGAGATCGTCATCACGTTTATGAACCCGTTTGGGAAAGTTCCACTAAGAAAATGTGCGGAACTTTTTCGTCCCAAAGCTTAAGCTTTTAGAATACATAATAATTTTACAGGTCCTAGTTGGCGGTATTAAGCTATTAGGTGATCATAATTGTGGTGGTATGGGTTTAACACCATTTAACGGAGAAATGCCAATCTGGAATCAGAGTTGAAACTTTTTCTACCAGACAAATTAAATTAGGTAGTTCGAAGTATGTAATACTTTTTGCCCGAACTAGTACCTAATCTAATCAAGAACCCGATGACTGATTTCTTCTTTACCTTTTATACCACAGCCGCGAAATATGAAGCTAAGAAATTCCTGGCTATACATTAGTCTACGGCGTCGTGGCCATAGCAACGCTAGATGGATAGATAAAAAGATAGAATATGCTTTATTTTACACCAAAATTCCTCAGTTTTAAAAAAAATTAAATATAGTAGCTGGCACATGAATTTGTTATAAATACACGTTTTCTTTCAGTGTGCAACATTACAATTGACTCCCGAATTCTCAAGAGCAAGTCTGGCAAGACGTTCGGTCAGATCAAGTCGCCTTCCATCGAGGGTCCTGGTGCGTGTTCCTACTTTCTTCAGCCGGATGCAGGCCAGCGGGTCGAGATACAACTGTACCGGCTCGTCTCTGTCGGCAAGTTTAATGGCACCAGGTAAATAAAAAATTTTAATTTCTTCATGACAGAATTTCGGTCACGGCGGCTAATGGAGACTAGCCAACTGCGCAGGAGATAATTATTACAGTGCATGAGTGTGTGCGCAAACACAGTTTGTACTCTGGTCCTTCTCTCACTCTCATAGCCTAATGGTACTTACAGATATCCGACATGATTAAAGAGTGATTTACGTGGTCTCAAAGGCATGAAGGAGTTGCACCACCATAAACAATTTTGACACTAAATATGAAGACCCCAACCACTCTTTCTTTATTTCTATCTCACGTTGACAATCTCAAGTCCATTAAACTTCAGAGGAGACTTTAGAGAAGTCTATTATTTTTACGCAAAGACTTGATGGAATATCATTATTCAGATCACGATTTCAGTAAACACATTTTGATACCGAGTCAATTTCTACTTTCAGTCGCAACAAATTGTTATCATTCGTGAATACAAATACCATTATTATCTGAAATCCAATATTAATATTCTATCTCTATTTAGAATATTAAAATATTAGCCTATAATTCTTCTAGCGGCTGACTGACATATTTAGCTTAATTGAAAAGGAATTAATTTAGTCCGAAATTATATATGCAATCGGAAACTAAGTCCCGATTTAACTATCCTGATTTACTAATCTATTTGATAGAACACAGGGGTTTTATGTGTTGGGCATAAATAGTTTTGAAATATGATCCAATTACGAATTACATTAATTTCGGTTATCATCCATTAAGTTTTTACAAGGCTTTAATACCTATAAAACAATTAGGCACAGCTGCATCCGCTTTGGTCACGCAGTAGCTATTAAAACCATTTATAGGTTTCTTTATAGGTTGAAATTGGATCATAAAAAGGCCATTTATAAACCAAATGCGAATAATCCAACCACACCTAAGGGTTTAATCAGGGGACGACATTAAAATTTATTTGTTAAAACGTATAATACCAAGTTGATATAATTTCTTAGCCTTCACATCTTTTTTTTTAATATGTTAATAAGCTACAGGATGTAGAAAATTTTTCTGACAGTCGGACAGATGGACCAGTCAAAATCTTTGGCACATGCAGAATCCTAAAAAGCAATTCATAAAATCAGATCTGTCGATCGTCATCATAGTTTCACTGAACATGTATGAGAGTTAAGTATATGGACCGGGACGTGATTGTTGGGAAAGAATCGAGTGTGACGGGTCCGAGGTTTCCCCACACTGCTATGATCAATGTCCCGTCAAATTGAATATTTCCATAAGGTTGTCTTAGGATAGACACCTTTCATGTTAATATATCGTTCAGTACCATGTGTGTGACAATATTATTTGTACTTAAGGTGCATCGAAGGCTTCCAAAAGGAATTTAAATAAGTAATGTGATTATGAAAAAAACACTGAGGCTATTATTTATTTATTTTCAGCCTATTATGTCCCACCGCAAGGCAAAGGATTCCATTTCCTTTTTCCACTCAATTCGATATCCTGTCTATACGTATCAAGCTCGTACCGCCTCTTCGCTTATGTCTGTCGTTATACCGATCATATTATTATGAGACAAAGTTACCCTTAGTTAGTCTTAAACCCAAATAGAGTCATCAAGCACGACGTCATCAAAAAGCTATTAGTGTTTTAGTCACGTTCTATACACTGTCGGATGATTGGATGTCGATCATACGTGAGCACAAAACTAAGATTCTGAACTCTCGCCCTACACTAGACAAAGCTTCAAACGTTACACCAAAGCTTCATTATCAGCTGCGGTGCGTATTATATCCGTACTGTCGCGATGTCTGGAACCTCAGAAATGCACACGGTATTTGATTAATGTGCTAGTTACCTGACGATGAATCAGTGGCACAGCTACAATTATCATTAGAGGGAAGCCGAAGATAAAACTACTGTAGGTTTTTAATCTTATGATGTATTGAACTGGTATTAAACATAATTGTGTAATGTGATGTGATACACTTACACACACAGGTGTTCCATATTATTTGGCAATAGTAGACATTAAGAAGAGTGTTTGTTCCGAAGGGAAGCCGATAGGAATCGGGTTGTATGAAGACTTCGCCCCTGCTATGAATATGAGAGTATTTGCTGGATCCCAATAATGCAGTAGCATAAAGTAGAATATTGTAATTCTCTTGTATTTGTGAGTACATAATGTTGCATACATTTTTAGCGAGTCAAACGTATAGGTAGGTACTTATAACATTGTTGGCAGCGGTGCCTTGCCCACAGCGAGTGCCCCAGTCGTTGTCGGATCCAAGACAAATATGTCTGGATTATGTTGTGCACAATATTTCGTATGTAACCGTTGGCGGTAACACATATTTTTGTTCATTCCTTTCCAACATTAAACGATAATTTCACGATGGGATTTGTACGCTTGTTACTTTTGGTTAAAAGGAACATACACAAATGTGCCTTAGTTTATTTAAGCATGATTTCACGTGAATTAAAACATATTTCTTTTTTCAGCTGCGTCGGGGGTTGGCTGCAATTGGGCAGCGCAAGCGCAGTGCCGGCGGGCGGCGCGGCCGAGACCCGGCTGTGCGGTGCCAACGAGCGGTACACCCCGCCCGTCGTGCTGTTCGCAGACCATGGCGCTTCTACTTTAGAGTTTAGGTAAATAGCCGAAACCGTTATTGGCTACTACATTGGCCAAATAATCCAATAGGTATCTGCTTTGATCCTGGAATTGTGAAAACCAACGCGAATTGCTTAAACATTTTCTACACACCGCTGCTACGGCACGTTAATGCGATAAAATAATACAAGTACATGAAAATACTATAAAAGTGAGAGTTAACAGGCTTCTTCTGGGTAAGCTCGCTCCATCGTCGACTTTGTCTCTGTCATCTCTGACCTAGACTAGAGTCAAGAGCAAACCTATCTTAAATAAAAAAAAAAGTCCGGCACAAAAATAAAATTCAGCATTTCAATATTATCCTAAATGGCAAATGAAATGGGCGTTACCGTTCCTAAATTGTTGCTCTGTTGATTCAGTAAGGTAAGCAAAGTTAGTACAAGCTGCTCTTAAAATTCTATTTTTATACAATTTAATTCTTGATTAGTATACTTAGGTCTTCGTAAACCAAAAACCTGCGCAAGCACTTATTATAGCCGAGCCGCGACCAACCCTTAAACATTCTATCTAATGTTGTAGTTACGATGGAACATTTTGTGGACCGCTGTATATAATGGTATCAGAATAAACTCTTTATTTGCGGCAAACCGCCGCCAAGGATATCAGAATGCGGACGACATTATCCTCCCACTCACTCCTATCTACATATTTATGGTTGATATCCAAACTGTACACGTGTAGATTCATCGATCACTAAACATAACTCGTTAAGCAATCCGGTCTACTCGCGCGGTGGTAATGAATCCAACCAAAATGAACAATAATTAATTACATTTTCATCCGCTAATGGGAACGGCAGGCACTCAAATGAGCATTATTTCCGGATAGTGAAGCGATGCGGCCGCGTGGAGCATTTCAGAATTTATCTCCATTTGCAGTTCGGTTCGGAAACGCGAATTCCGGTAGTGAGCGGCAGTCGGAATCGGAACAAAAGGTCGTCACAGCGGAACCGGTAATGCTCGATTCGGAATTGTGGCCGGTTGTCAGGGTGTGCTGCAAATGCTCTTGTCAGCTGACGACGTTGAATTGCTTGATTTTATGGACTTACTGGCGTCGCGCGCCGAGCACTGAATGTGTGGTGAAGATTTTATGTCAGTAGATGTAATGTGCTGCTATTTATTTTAAGGGTAGCGCAGTCGCAAATCTGTTAATAATCGTGTTACAATCTTGCTGGTGATTTTTCGACGTATTTGATACTAAATAAATACAACATGCTTGCGTCTTCTAGCGACTTGATATGTTAATCCAATTGCTACAGAATAAAAATAGACGTAGATAAAATTGAACAGTTTATTTATAGTCAGAATATGTTTTTTATTATTTGTGAACCCTACTCACACATCAAAAATTCATAAGCGCCTTTAACACAGCCCTTTGTTACCAGGATAACAGAAAAGACTGTGAGGTCACAGTTCCTCGCGTTCTTCAGTTTCACGTCGCTAAGCAATACCCAAGGCGTTGGGTTTCACCCGAGGGGCGGCTCGAGAATACCCCACACAGGTACATTAACATAGAAACATTAAATTTATTTTATTTTTTATTATTTTTATATTATTCCCTTTTTGATTTTTTTTTAATATTTCTCGGGACCCCAGGGTCCCGGACCTTTGGAAGGCATATGAGGAGCCGAAGCCAACTCGCAGAGGCCCGTTAGACGCTTTCAATGGAAATGAGGCACCAACCGACGATTATCCCTGTGCGTACTATGCAAGTGCACCCAAGGACAACCCCCGGTTGGTGTAGGACTATTGCAGGATATGGAGACAAAAAAAAATATTGGGCTATGGGTTTGGATGGCTAAAGTGGACTGGTTATCTAAAACTATGGAAGGACTATGGCCCCTGCCTGACCAATGTGTGATAAATACAATTATATTATTCTTTTATTATTATTTATTATAATTTATTTTATTTTTTATTAACAGCAGTAAAAGAAAATTTAAGGTGGAAATGGTTTTTCTGATAATTTTTATTCTTACGCAAGATAATTATTTCTATTTCATTTACTATCTCTTAAGTTCCTAATTTCGAAACTTAACACCTAATATTTACGTAAAAACTCCAACTCTCAAAGGATGTTTTATGTTTCAAAAGGCGCCTTACCCGTTTTTATTTCACAATTTGCTTAAAGAAAACAAGTTTTTACATGAAAACATTATGAATGTGCCGAAAATTGCTCTGTAAGGAGTATTACGGCAGCCATGCACGGAATAATTCACCTTTACAATAATTATGGCCGTCAGTTTTTGTGCCCGTATTTGGCCTCAGGCCTCTTTTGTCTTACAGTTGAATTATTGCTAATGAGACAGGTCGAATAAAGGCTGAAACATGATTGGCTATTCCTCATCTAGCCTTATCGTCTCTAGGAGGGATCATCGGTAGGAGGCTCATTAACAAGCAGATGACCGTTTCCTTCGTCCATATTGTGTGGATATAATAGTGGCTTCCGGTGTTACGTCCTTGGCCCATTGTGGTACCTACAGGGTTTTCACTGTAGATATAACGTTTTCATTGTGCGGGAGGATACTACTGCCAACTATGTGTATTAGGCTGGTATGAAAGTACCTAAATGTGCCCTAAATATTGAAATAGCTACTGTCAATGTACCCTTTATGTTCATCAGTATTTTTACGTTTTATTATATCTGAATAAGGATTGTAACGAAATAATACTTTCTTAGTAAGAAACTGAAGCTGGATATAATGTGGTATCTAGCAGTGATATATTCAGTACTAGCTGTGCCCCACGACTTCGTTCGCGTGGAAGTCGTAAGATACATAATATACGAAAATAGCCCCATTTTAATAAGACTCCCTTGTCCCCCGACCCACCGGGGTGCATCGCCCACCCGCGCTATTAGTTTTCGGTTAGCGTTCATTCTGACTTTTTTCTTTTTGCTCGGCTCCTAAGGGTCGTAGCGTGATATTAAATAGCCTATAACTACACTCGAGAATTGGGCTACTTAATGCAAAAATAAATTTTCAATTCCGACTTTTTGTTCACAATTTCATTGGTTTTAATTTTTTTGCGCTGAGCCCCAATTATTTTTCTAAAATAAAAGTAGCCTAAGTTACTGCCCGTAACATCTGTCAGTGAAAGTTCCGTAAAAATCGGTCGAGCCATTTCGGAGATTAGCCGGAACAAACAGACAGATAAAAATTATAAAAATCGCTTTTTTGTTATAAGAAACGCTTCGCGCTCTAGTAAAAAGCTCTAGTAGTCGCTTTAGTAAAAAGTTGTTATTTTGACATTACAAACAGACACTTCCATTTTATTTATTTGTATAGATATAGATAAAGCAGTTCTGTGTTAACGTAGTTTTACTATTGAATGAGCATGTGATGGTAAATTGCTAGAATATCACCTTTTACCATTCATTAGAGCCAATGTATCCAATCATTAGAGGTATTCCAGTTTACTCATATACATTCGCTTTTCTACTCTATCTAACACGTTTTCAATAGTAAAGAGAGACCCATTCAACGAATCGAGTCTCGATTTTTGAATAAACTGCATTTCTTATCATGAAATTAATTTTATAAGACAAATAAGAGTAATTATAACTTTTTTCAGCTAAGGGCTGATTTTTCAATCGTCAGATAACTTTTATCTGGGGAATAAGTTTGACGTTTTGACAGCTTTTGTATAGAAAATATGTCAAACCGCCATATTTATTCCTCAGTTAAAAGTTATCTGATGATTGAAAAATCAGCCCTTAATATAATAAATAAATAAGGTCTGAAGGGTGTCCCAATGCTCGGCTGATGACATAAACATTGTGACAACTACCTACATAAGTTGTTATATAGTTGTCTTGTCAAGATATGTTTGGAAGCAGCGCAAGTGTAGCGGGCTTTAGAGACCCTCGTCAGAAGTTGCCTTATAATTATTGCCTCTATTCAACCAATAACATTATGGTATATAGATACTTATATATCATTTACTTGTACGTCAAATACACACCTATTTATGAAGCTTTCCCGGTTTCGTTTAGGATCTACCACTTCCTTTCAGTGTAAGGTAAAGGCGAGGATTGTATGTATTCGTAAGGCCAAATATATTCTATGGCGTAGATTAAGTAATAATACCTATAATAAACAATATCTTTCCCTTCAGTTCTGTAATTCTCTTCTGTGATAAATAATTTTACTCATTGGATATAACGATCCTATTTTTGAACATGAATTCGGTACTGGCAACATGAAAATTAAAGGACAATAGTATTCGATTTTTAAAATCTGTCCGAGGGAAAGTTACTTTTGTTTATTTTTATCTGTACTTTGATCATTGTGAGCGCGCTAAATAATAAAAATACAAATAATATTGGCAAATAATAAATATAAAATTTTAAAAAAAAAGTCGTTAAGTAGCTGTCGTGAGACACCCGGTTGGAACGAGGTTCCTTTCGCAGCCATCTAGTTCATGTGGTCTAGCTCCTGTATTAAAAAACAAAAACTTTTGACACTTGAAACTGACGGAATAACGCTTTTTCGTTACGTCACAATTTCTGCCATTTACTTAGTCTATGCATTTACTCCTACCACAAGCCGCGATATAGAACTTCGTTCCAAAAATGCATTCGTTTAGTTACTTATCACTTGCAAAATTTAGTAAACGACAATTTTGCAATAGTTCAACGGTGTATCCGGTGTGATTGAGCTGAATCTCACTTATTTTAGAAGCAATCATGCAAATGATACGTGCCGAATGATGCGATGCGTGTTAATAATAATGTCTGGAATTTTCCCATTTATATCGGATTACCTCAATGTTTATATTAGCGGAATAACTCGTGTGCTCTGTAACAACTTCTCGCTGAAATGTTTAATGTGTTTGAAATTACTTAACTGATGACTGAACTGAAATTAATAATTATATTGTAGGTGGTTTAACGGTGCTATTTAGAAACCGTTTGTATTTAAACAAACCGAACAGTCAGTATACTCAGTGCATTTTCTACTCATTATTTCACCACGAAGAGTTTTTGAAGTTTTGTTTGTTTGAAGTTTTGTTCCAAACATTTATTTTCGACTCACGTTTGCGACTTTTACGTTTTAGAATAATTCGTTATGTTTTCTTCTAGCCTTTTTTATCAACTGGATAATTTGTTGACCAGAGACTTATCAACACTTTCCTTCCGCAGACTGCGACTGGTTATACCAAGACGTATCGTGTCGGGGCCCAGGGGCCTGCGTGCTAGCTAGTCCTGGGTACCCAGGACTGTACCCACCGCATCGCCGCTGCCGGTACCTCTTCGCCACCAACTCCGTGCACACCAGGGTTAAGATCATATTCACTTCTATTTTACTACCTAGAAAGTGAGTACACACACACATTTTATTATTATTGGTAAAAGGTTGGTCTTATAGTTGGATTGACGAAAATGTTTCTTTTGGGGACTGTCTTATACATCGTTCATATGTATTTAAATATTGCTTTTCCTGGGCGCAAAGTAACATTAAAAACAAAAACCTTCCCTACGCGAATCAACGATCTGCATTATTATGTAAACACGTAAATGAATACGAAAGCAGAATCCTATAGGAAGTTGGCTCCGACGCAAATCTTAATGTAACTGAGTTTTGTTCACCTAAACCGACGAAATAGTGTTTGTTCCGTCGCTTAATAAAAGCCGTCACGTTGTCTCCTCGGTCAACACACTTAGTTTAAGTGGCAGTTACATAAGTGACCAAGCCGCAAGTAACCTCGAGGAGTCGAGGTCAAGTCACGAAAGTTGAGGAACCTTTACGAAGAACTCCTTACCTTCTAACCGCAATACCAATCATGCGACCTTTCCGTTTCACGCAACGAATGAACTCAAACTTTTTCCAGAGGTACATATTTAAATTTATGAGGTATAACAAATGTGGATGGTTCACAAAGAAGGCGCCATATTGAGGTTCCCCTGAAAAGGGTTTGGGACGGATACCGCCCTGCCTAAATTGAAAAGAGCTGTTGATAAGTCAGGGATACCCTTGTGGATAGATGGATCCACATATTCTACCAAATTATATTAGGCAGGTATATCATATGATTCATAATGATATGTTTGTTAACATGTTCGTGAAAGTTGAGGGGAGTTCACTCAATATTTTATAGAGTTTAAACCTTTGTTGCCATCGAAATTGTACCCAATATTGTATTCGATCTTTATTGAAAAAGCTTGATGAATACATCAGTTCGATTTGTATTGATTTATTATGTGTATGACACACAATATAGGTACATGAAATCTTGCAACTACGCAAAAGGGAAGCGAAGACATAACGTAGAAACAGTATAGTGAATTCAAAAATTAAATGTAAGCAACATAAATTAACACAATTAATGTATTTTAAGTGGACATTAACTTTAATGGGCGTGTCAGTCAGAAGTCTCATTTGCGTAATCTTATTCAGTAAGTGAGTGACGAACGGAAACGACTTTTTCATCTTACTTGTTTACAAGCTATTTATGAGAAATTAAGTGATGTTTACTTTAGAAGACGCTTTTGCGAAAAAATCATGTTTTGCAGTGAAAACTAAGAAAGAAATTGAAAATAAACAAATAAATACCTCTGAAGAACGCTATGCCTGCTTATCTTACTCCAGTTTAAAATTAAGTTAGCCTCAAATCACTATCTCTGATAAACGCTAGCCTGAAGAACTCCAAACAGATTTCAGCAGTACATACTTATACGAAACTAATATCATCACTAAGCCAAAATCGAACCTGACCATGACCTTAACAGAGAACAGGGTCGCAGTGACATTTGAGTCTCCAATTTGGAATAAACTTTGACTTTCAAAGCGGAAACAGTCCACATCGTTGCTCACTAATAGGTATTAGGTATGTGGACACCAATAGCAAACGGGTTGAGTACTCAAGCAACGAACGATAACTTAATATGTTACTACGAAGGCAACTATTATTGTGGATAATTGTTTGCGTAACATGGGTCACGTAAAGATGAGCAACGACAAAGACTTGACCTCTTAATACACATATTCTGTCTTAATTGAGAATATGTACCGACTGTAGTAATAATAATGGTGGAGGCGATGAAGTATTTAGCCAACCATATCAAATATTGGTTAGCCAGTGTAACCAGGTGCTAGTATTTTACGTGGAGCGACGGCCTATCTGACATCGCATGTCATTATGTTGGTCACAAATGGTCACACGTTACCCAGACTTTCGAGCTTCTTAAGACCTGGAACGACTGTCAAAGATCCACGAATGACAACCGGGACCAACGTCTTATCATGCTTTCCGAGGCACGGAGGGGTCTATATGCACCGATGTAAAGATGCTAACCCACCCAAGAATCGACCTGGGCAAGCGTAGCTTAACATTATCGATCGACCCATGTAACCATGGCCCCTCAGTAAGTACCATCAAGTGATTTTAAAAACGATTGCCAGTTGAAAACACTCAACAGTATCTACCATGCAATGAACTGTTTGAACAACAGTGTCACAGCAAGTGAAACTCGATAATTACACACTTAACTATTCGAGGGTCAAGGTGATAATACGAATACAAAAGGTGAAACCTAATATTCTAATGCCTATTATGGCTTTAAATTATGTTTTAATTACTAGCGATTCGGCAGTTTTGTTCAGTTTACAGTATCTTCGGGCAGGTATCATATGGGCAAGAGTGGGCGAGGTGGGAGTCGGTTTTAAAGAGAATATTGCCGCAAGGCAAGCCTGAGCTGCAAAGCTCAGGCTTCGCGTAGAGTATTGATTTCATATCCGTCGTTCATCACGCCTAAACCTTTACGGCGAACTGTCATCTGTCACTATCATTCATAAAAATCTTCAAAACTCGCCGGAAAGCACTTTGCTCCTACGATGTGAGTTTTTAATTTAATTTTAACATAATATATGTTTTGTTGTAATGCAAACCAGTTGTATTATGATGCCTTCAAAACATACAGCGTTGTTTGAAGACTCGTCTTGTGATCTTACCTTGATTCAACAAATTATTGCTGATCTTTGAACCGAAAGCAGTTCAGTTTTCGATAAGTTGAATTTGATTCTTATTGTTATCCTGTATCAACATATATTTTGTTTCGTCAACGAAACTGGTTTGAGGTTTCAATACCTACATACATCTACTACCTTGTAAAAAATACATTGTAGAAACGAATACCTATTCAATAAGAACTTACTTATTCTAACAGGACATTAACCTAAATGCTAAAAACTAACAACTGTGACCTCGTTTGAATGTTGGTACTCAGTTGCTATTGTAACACAGTCTGCTGTGGCAGCCTGTATTGAAGCTTCGCATAATTACGGCAACGTTCCACCAAGATTACTTGCTAATTTAGAATCTAAGTTAACGTAGGATAAGTATCAATTCTTTTTGAACTAGTCTGTCAAAATTGTCTATTTATGTCGCTAAGGCCACATTATTAGACCTACTGGGGTAAATGAGAATTCGTAGCTTTGATGTAGGATGACGTGTGCAACTTAATGACAGAAAGGAGATTTATTTAGAAGCGATTTACGAAGCATAGCAACTGTAATAGGTAGAGGTAATTCATGGCTATACGTCAGTAAGTCACTTACCCGATCAATAGTAATGTCAGCTACCGCACATCAAGTATATGGTAATAAAAAAGTCAAACCTTTTCAACATTCAAACTCGGCTTTCCTTTTAAAGTATAAAAGATGAAATATGTGAGCTAGCATTACCTTCTAAGAAGTTATTACACCGACGAAGTAACATAATATTATTACACATAAAACGTCTATTTTGTAGCGTGTCTGACTCCTTCTACTTTCTATAATAATTCTCAGTTTTATTGATTCCTTTTACCGTTGGTACACAAGGCTGATGAAGCGGTTATGTGTGTTACGCTTACGACAATGGCTTCACGTTCCCAGTGTTCTTTCGGAAGTATTTTTATCAACCCCTATGAAATCCACTCGTTTTGAAAGCCGGGAACAATCGTTGTCAGTAAATATAAAAGGATCGCCATCCGTATCTCCCTTCCAGCCGTGTGGGTTTGGCGACGATTTTCACTAAAAGTGTTTGTGTGATGGGTGTACCTATGTATGTATGTGGGGCGAATGCGAAATTATCGGACGGTAATTTAAGGCGCCACAGCTAGCCGTTCGTTGTGCAATTTTTTGGAGCTAGCTACTTGTTATTTAAAAGAAATGTCAACTAATTAGAAATACATTAAATTTCTAAGTAATTGAAGCCATATTCGTACATTTAATTCGTTTTTAATAGGAGTACATTTTTAATTTATCTCCTTACAACGAAACAACAGAAATGAGTAATAGTAATTGTTTACATGCGTCTCCTCGTGAAGTAAACATTATTTTAATTTGATATACAATTTGATAGGCAATTTAATAATGAACATTTTGCTAGAAATATTTTTTTAAAAGACCAAAATTTGATTTTCTGTTAAAATAATTCCAAAAATTGTGTAAATTCTGTGATAAATGGGCGTATGGAGGGAGCGGGACAGAGCTGATCAGAGCGGTGGGACAGAGGAGGACCGAACGCTCAAGGTTGTTTGGTTGGGGTAGCGCCTTAAATAAGTAATGTAATTAAGAGTACCTATCAGTTGTTGTGATATGCATTTTTTATTTCATTGAAGATAAACTTAGATTTTAATTGATTTCTTGTACTTGTTCTCACATCATGTTATGCTCAATGGTGTAGGTACCTATACTTGGGCAAATTAAAGTACCTATGCCAAAATCTGAAACATCAAAAACTACTGAAAATAAACCGTAAACTGTATATTTATATTTTAAAATATTGTGTTGATATAGTGAAAATATCCACTAAACAAGTTAATTTTGTTGGGAAATCTGAAAAAAATGTAAATATATTTTGTTGTAACTAGAAAGTAAGTTATTTATAATCTATTTTTAAGCAGCTGTTAGTATATCAATTACGCTGATAAAGGCTTTATTTTATACTAGCTGTGCCCCGCGACTTCGTTCGCGTGGAAGTCGTAAGATACACAATATACTAAAATAACAGCCACATTTTAATAAAACTCCCTCGTCCCCCGACCCGTTGCGTTGCATCGCCCACCCACGCTATTACTTCTTTTTCGCTTAGTGTTCCGAGCCGAGCAAAAAAAAAAGTCAGACAGACTTTTTTCTTTTTGCTCGACTCCTAAGGGTCCTAGCGTGATGTTAAATAGCCTGTAACTATCTTCGAGAATTGGGCTACCAAATGCAAAAATAATGTTCAAATCCGACTTTTTGTTCACAATTTCATGCGTTTTAAGTTTTTTTCGCGGAAACCTAATTATTTTTCTAAATTAAAAGTAGCCTAAGTTACTCCCCGTAACATCAGCTATCTGCCAGTGAAGGTCCCGTCAAAGTCGGTTCAGACGTTTCGGATATTAGCCGGAACAAACAGACAGATAGATAACAATTTTAAAAATTGTTTTTTTGTTATAAGTACCGAATATTCTTTCTTATGCATTTAGTAAAAAGTTGTTATTTTGACATTACAAACATACACTTCAATATTATTTATTTGAATAGACTGTAAGAATATAAATCGGTGGTAGTTTACAGAGGATAATTTACTTTGCTAAAATATTCAGATTTATTTTTATTAAAGTATTAGCATTAATGTTAATACCGGTATAATACTTCAGTGCTCAGCCTCTTAACTTAACGGTGGCACAAACATAATTATGTAAATATTATAGCTTTATTCAAGGGACTGCTACTTGTATTAAAACGGCATTAAATTAGGAGTTTCAGACAAAACATAAACTTGATTAGCATGCGTAGCGTACTCAGCTTAGGGGTAATTGCTGTCCTGGCTCCGTGTAATGCGATCTCAACCGTCTTTAATCTCGCCCACTTGACTCTCTTCGTATTAACACTTCGTACACTTACATAGTTAATATGTTTGTCATTACTTAATTTCACACACAATTATTTGCAAAGCCTTTACACTTATTATATATGTACACCCTCCCAGTTATCTGCGATGGTATTAAAACGTGTTTGCGACTCAAATAAATCGGGACTCTGTCGCAGTTGGGAAATTCTAAATATTTTTATATTGCCGATATTGCTCGCTGTATATATTTAAACATTCTTGATGGAAATATTTTTATTAAATTTTTTAATTTATAATAAAACACTGGTGCTCGAGATATCGGGGTTTATTGATGGAGGTCAATGTGATTTTTAGCGACGGGGTCAGATTATTACGGGGAAGAGGCGTATTTTTAGAATATTTTATCATTGTATTGCTTTGATCCCGATAAGAGAATGTGAGATTATGTAATGCTTTTAAACAAGAGGAAATTTTAAAAAATCAAAAGGAAATAACTGTGACTTACATATGCAACATTTGCTTGGCATGATAATGTGCACACATTGATAGGTACATTTTCGTTTCACTAACAGTACTTCTACAATAAATCCCACAGGAGTGCCAGAGAGAAATAAAAGTGGTATCTTTGTGCAATACGTTTTCCGACATACTAATAGGTAGTATGTTCACACGAAGCGAAGCACTTTAGCTACCAGATTTAACGCAAACACACTTGCTATAAAGTTTGCAAAGAAACGCTGCGCTTTATGATCTCTTTCAAAACGAATTTGTTATGATACACTTGGAATGTCAACTTCTACAGCTGTTTACTCATGGCGATGTAAAGTGGATTGAAGTTATTTGCATAATTGTTTATTTAGTGAAAGCCAGGATTCAATCAAAGAACATCATTAATTTCTAAGCTGCTTTAACAGGGAAGCGCTAAGGTAGCCCGCGAAATTCAAATTTTCTTACGTTTTTTGCATTTTGCAGCTCAGTGTCTGGGTGTATGTTGATTAAAATATGATTCGCAACCGTGAAAAATATGTATTTATAGAATTAGAATCAGTAATACGACTCCTTAAGTTAGTATAATCCTTAAATGTCAAGATTTCATGAAATAGTCATTCTTAAGATTAATTAGGTCTTAGAGAGTTGTATTGAAGACTTTAATGATTATAATTCTGTAATTACGTTTGTTACGGTTGCGAATCTAATCAATATACAACCTAATACTGACATGAACATTGCAAAAACTTAATAAAATTTGAATTTCGGTGACTACCCTGGCGCTTTCAGCGTATGGATAACAAAATCGCAGGAAATATAAATATACGATTTTTCTTCTGAGAAAAATTCTTCCATAAATACAAATCATACATGTATTTTATAAAAGTGATTTTAAGGGGTATAAATGGGCCAGAAATATATGATACAAAAACGAATGAACATGATCTAACATTTATCTATATAAACGTTTATTGGAAAATGTTTGTGGAAATTATTTAATGATTTTATTTTTCGTGGAGATGGCACGAAAACAGTAGGTATAAGTTGAGTAGGTAAATAATGTGTACTTGTGTAGTCCCAAAATATGATGTCCAGTTCTGTTGCAAAGGTCAGATAGAAAACCTTTTTCCTTATAGTATTTTCCTGCCTACTCTCAAGGATATCGCGTTGCTTAAGTGAGCAGAGCATTACTTATAACGCATGGTGGAAATGATACTCATTACCCCAACAACGTGACTATATACAGCCATGATAGGAGTACCTACTTGATAGGTCGGTCTTCTTTTCTTTTCCAATGAAAATGTGTGCCTGAGTCTAGATTCCTATAGAAGGTTAGGTAAAATTATAAATAACAAAAACAGAAATGCATCTCACACAAAAACAACATACAGACAGTTTTAATTGAAACTATTATTTTTTTAAGATTTTACTAAGATTTTATCATGAAACTTCACTTGTAAAAATGGAACGCGCCATATGTTGTTCTGTGAACCAAATAAAACGGCACAAAATGTTGTAATGGTACATCTAGCAAACACGAGATCAGTGTAAAGATGTTATCATTTCGTTTCAGAACATTTGTAGAACCGCGCTCTTTCAGCGCCAGTCACGTTAGTTCATTTCTTACTTACAAACGTTGTACTATTTTCCTCGTAAACTCTGTTTACTCGTAAAAGTGTTACAGTTTTTTTTTTAAATCATGAACCGTAGTAAATTCTATGCAATCCTTTACATCTACCCGCGTTTACCGCCACAGACAAGTTGTGATACTTGTTTTCGACAACACTGGTTAAAAAAAAAATAAAATCAAAAGTAATTTATTCAAACTAGGCTGAGAATCAGCATTTTTTGAGCGTCAAAAATTACATAAGACAGTCCCCCAAAACGCCCGCCCTTCACCACGTCCTAGTGATTTAGCTGGGAAGAAGTGAGAAGGAGCGCAACAAACTCCCCAGCAGCACAGCTGTCTATTTACTTAGAAAAACTTGATTCTATACAATAGTATGCAAAATTATTTACATTACGCAACACAAAAACATTAAATAAAATTATTAGCCATGTGTCAAAAACATGTGTATCAAATCTAACAAGCATTGACGTTGTTTCAGACGTCTATTGTGAACTATTATGTTTACCTTTTTGATCAATTTGCTACAAGTTTTGTATGTAACTAGTCTTTATAACTTGTTTTAGGTGTTAACGGTAGGTACCTAAACCGTTGACTTAAATAAAACTACTAGACACAACATGTTTTATATCTTTTAGTCAACACGGAGTAACGTTCAATTTAGTTTCTTGTAAAAATCTACATATAAATAGAATCCGAATACAACGACGCTAAAAGTAAATCTTTGTCAGTACACAAACAAAATGTCTATGGGTTTCCGTATTCCAACAAATCTGAACAAATACCACGAAAAGCACAATTTTCATAGCAAAGATTGTTTCAGTTTACGAAACACAAATGTAGCTCCGGAGGCACATTAGTTTACCTGTGCGTCAATGATACATATTCACAGAAGTGAGGGGACTTTATAAGGGGCTTGAACGTTTCTTGGTAGTAACTGTAGTCTTTGAGGATCATATTTATGTTATGTTAGCTCGTATCTCGTCCATTTAGTGACGTTAGTAAGATACAATTAAAGATTCATCTATGATGTCGAGTCATCATCTCAGGGGGTCTTTATGGAGAACCATAAAGACCCCCTGAGATGATGACTCGACATTTTAATGTTTTAATGTGTTGTCATAGAAATGAGGGATGTATTGGTCTTTGAGGAATTATGTAAGATTAGCTGTTCGTATCTAACGTCTCTTTGGCTACGAATTTGTGATCATAATGACATTAATAAGGTGGTTCACGATAGTGCCATTTGGCGTGGCTCCAAACGACTAAAGCCAAATATCCAGAGTTTTACATCACGCTAACGGATTTCAACATTCACGATCAAATTTTGGATGTACATCACGCCATTTGGCGCCATGGACTGACCGTGAATGACCACCATTATACAGAATAATTACGATGTGCTTTTGTTTACAAAAGCATTAGCATTGCATAAGGAACACGATGTTTCCTCCTTAATTAAAACGAATAGAACTATACACACCTAACTATTTGTATACCAACAAATCCGGTATTACCAGAACCACATTCCCTACCGAAAATCCGTGCAACGTAGAAATAAGTCGAAAATCCGTAAACACAATCTTCGAAACGGAACCCGTATAATCCATTCATAAGCTATACAGTAAAACAATATCGTTTCGGCAGTCACTGTACCACGGATTATCTGACGTTACGGGCGGGGAGCTCGCCCTCTGCCTCGCTGCTCGGCATCCTATGCTCCGAGCGCACAGCTACGCTCGAACATCCTGGACCGAATCTCCTGTTGGAATTCAAGTGAGTAAGCTTTGAGCTCTTAGAATATGCAGTTAATTTTGAATGGGTGAATAAGCTTATGTGTTTTGCTAAAGCAATATTAGCGAAGTCTGATTGATAAACGAGTTTTTTTTGTCAGTCGTATAAAATCGCTACAACACGCCAAATTGACATAGTCTACTATCAAGTTCCCTAACTGTACACTATAAAGTAAGGATTGGAAGTATTTATTTATTTATAAAGGTCTACCAACAGCTTCTGTATACAATATATTACAAGTATAGGTAATAATTATTAGTCTTGGACTTACGCAGTCGCCAATTATAGGTTATCCAGCATTCTCAAACATAAGAAACACAGAAAAATAAGAATATAAAACTAGTGGCGTTAGAATTCAGTTATGGCAAAATTAAGACATAAAGAAATATGAAATTATAAAACAAAACTGTACAGACAATATTGCAATTTTGCCCAATTACTAAGACTAAGACATAAACAACATAAAATGTAATAAAAATGAGATCAAATTAAAAAGTACCTAAGTATAACTAAGTAATAATAATTTTGAGTAAAAAGTTGAGTTACAATAAAAATTAAATTGTTTCCAGAATAGTTTCGAAAAGTAAAGTTTAATTTCGAAACTTACACTTTCGATCACTATGATCTTTTAAGGAAATACGCAAAACATCCCGTTGCAACAACCATCAATGTAATCTGTATTTGGTTTTCAAAAGACCATTTTGAATAGTCATGCTTTTATTCTAGGCTCAAATGTAATTTCATTACTACGATTTTCAAAAGAGATCTAAGCCCTAATTCGTTCCTCGTTAAACATTTTATATCAGAAGCTTGACAGCCAAGATTAAATTAAACCTTACATTAGTCCCTACACACACGACATAGAGCTATTGAAAGGCACTGAGATACATAACATCTAAGAACCGTTTTGCTAATCTTGTTTTATACTGTTTTGATTACCCAGAGCTGTATAGTTCAATGATCATGGCATATTATAAATATAGTGCATAAAGGAGATCAATTGCATTATGTTATAAAATATGAAAAAGTCGTTAAGATTTTTCATTATTGATAAAGCTTACTTATGCATATAGTCCTTTTCACCGTATCTGG
This sequence comes from Fissipunctia ypsillon, assembly GCA_947568875.1. Lineage (NCBI taxonomy): Eukaryota > Metazoa > Arthropoda > Insecta > Lepidoptera > Noctuidae > Fissipunctia > Fissipunctia ypsillon. The sequence goes on along the minus strand of OX387644.1, from coordinate 17,827,561 downwards.
TGAAAGCGACCCAGACTACTTTTCTTTTGTGAGCTCTCTAATGACTAGTAAAACAAAATTTTGTCATGAAAACCCGGTTACATCGTGTACAGAAGAGCTGATCAGCATCATTGTATGTGTAGGTATATGAAGTCTTCGGTCGACTTTTGCATATTTGGCGCTTCTTGTGTAAGTCAGGTTCAGGGGACTGATGAACCTTAGATACTTATAATACTGACTGCTTAAAAACATAGCTATAAAACTCCAAACAGCCCTTATATCCAACAGAGCACAACTATTTCTTTATTTCTTGTACACACACACACGAAGCTTTCCTAACATGACGATACCTGTGTTCAGTTCCGGGCCATTAGTGCCGCCGTACGACTACAACGGATTTATAGCCAAACTCGAGTTTATTGAGGGGATCGACAGCAGTGGCTCGCCGCCCACCATGGTTCCTGCCTCACCTCCCCTGGCTGCACTGACTCATCATATACAACATGGTAAATAAAACCCTTTATTCAAAGTTGCGCAATACTGTTGCTGCAACATCATTTTGTGGCGTTTGCAACATGTTTCATACAGAAACTGTATGACAATATGTTGTAGGTAACATGCATGTAACTGAAATAATGTCGTGTATCTTTTGTTTCCCATTAGCATACTGAGATAACGATAAAGCAATTTAGACATTTACGACAATATAATATACGTCTATAGGAACCAATAAGATTCGCAGTAAGCACGTCCTGTCTCTTTGAACTTCTTAGATACAATCCTCCTTTTTTCATGTGATAAAATCATGGTTGAATTTGAAGTTGGACTTCAGACCCGTCTTATTGAAATTGCAATGAATGATTAGGTACATGGACTACAGTATGATCCATTAAACTAGCAGAAATGGTTTAATAATAGAGTAGCTCTTTATACTCGTAAATTACCATGAAAAGTATATTGCATTACCACTGCAGTAAGTCCATAAATCCCAACTGAAAGAAAGGGTTATTAATAATAAAACTCAGCTACAACACTGAATAAAAAAAAATGCATTTTGTTGTCCATTAAAAAAGTCGCAATAAGCTCTTTCCATTCATTGGTTCTAACAATTGTGCTGGCTAGTTAAATTCTGTGCGTCATTTTTATGTTTTATTTCTGTTCTCATATTACCTGTTTTTTTTTTCCATTTGGACAATAAATTGTATTGTTATAGAAGAATGAAACCTATATTTTTTTAACGAAACAGAACAAAAACTAAGCTAAACATTGTGCTTCTTTACATTTACGAAAAATTTCTAAAAATATTTTTTTTTAATATTTTTCTTAGCGGATAGAATACCAGTAGATAGTAGCGGGATGACAAATGAAGTGTCCGGGGGGAGCGGGGCGCGGGTGGGCTGTGGCGCCACTGTCCGGGGTTACGGCCCGGGCGGCGCGCGTTCCGGACACTTCGACTCCCGGGCAGGCCCATGGCGCTCCCAGTGTGTCATACACTTACTCGGAGCACCCACCGACGTCGTCCAAGTATCACTATTTAATTATAATTTAAGGTAAGTGCTCGACAGATTAAGGAGTTCGCTCCTCCTTTATGTCCTCTATTAGAGTTAGGGCGAGTTCTAATGCTCATGGTGTTGGCCCTCTATCAGTTTAATAGAGCGGAAGGAATTTGGATGAATTTATATTACTATCCATATATTTTGTAAACGTATTGCGACCTTTCTTGCTTGCGACAGCACGGTACTCATTAAAGGAGACTTAAAATACCGGAATTTGAAATAAGCGCACTCACACACATGCCCGTTAATTAAACCTTATCGAGTTACAAAAGAGCATGTGACGAAGTACTGATTAACAGACTCGTTAGGATCTAAAACTAAGATGCATTTAGTTCAACATTCAACAGTAGTTCAACAGTATTTTCTCCGGTTCACCGGGTCAGACCATGTTTCCGTTTCGTAGATGCCTAGCTCCCTACATCGATTTACATCACTGTATAAAATGCTCCAAGCTATTACATTTATGTGCATACCGTGAATCATGTTTGATTCAGTTTAGTAGGTATTTTCTCCAAGACAACTGAATGGCGACCCAGTTTTGGGCCGCCTACTCCCCGGGGTGCAATTTATTGATAGACTCGCATTAAGAAATCACAAATTTATGATTCGTGAATTTAATTTCGGATGTTCAATAAATGTTTTTGTTGACGGTTTTCCTTATTCATTTCTCTTACGTAAACACATCCAATTAGTATTTTCTTGTCCCTTGTTTGTTTGACGAGCCCTAGTAATGTACGTAATTATTTTTCTTCGAAGTTTTCTGGATACTCATACCTGGATATTTTTCTAAATCAGGTTACAAAGCTGTCGATCTCATATTGAGATCTTAGAAGGTCTTCACGAATTTGGAGGAAGAGGGGAAAGAGACAGGTCTGAACGTGGGGACCGAGCTCTTCTCAGGGTATGTGGACCAGCCGTGAGGGAGGCCAGGGATCCCTCAGGCCGGTTCCTAATACGTCAGGCAGTGACTTCGAAAAGTGCTAACTTGACAATTCTAGTCCGAAGAGCGAGCCAACAAACTCCTGACGAAGAAGAATTTGTTGACGGAGCCTTCGCTTTCCATGACGGTGAGTAAACAACACTAGACACGACTAGAAATGTCAGAAGGAAACATGAAAGGAAAATAATATTTTCGCTTCCACAACAAGACATAAACAATGATATTTGATGACTTATGGAAAGTGAAAAAGAAAAGGGCCAGACAAAATAATATTCAGAGGCTAAATCCTACTGCTGCTTACTAAGGGTAATGTGAGTGTTTATGTGAAGTGTCTTCTATATGTATGTGACATACATAATGACTGGTGAGAGGGAAAAACATGACGTACGGAAAATATATTGCCACGTTACTTTCGCTTGTTTGAATAAAAATAATGCACTTTTAAGAGATTTGATACGTGGTATCAAAACATCATTTCGACGGTTGAAAGGTAATAGGGCATAAGCGACATTGTGGTCGAAAATCAGTTATGAATGCCATCCTAAAAGCGGAATTTTTAAGAACATAGGCATTCATAGGCCCTATTACCTTTTAACCGTCGATTTGCTTTTATTCTGTAATTAGCTTTTGCCCGTAACTTCGCCCGCGTGGATGTGGGAAAATATCCCACGGGAACGTCCTACTGGGATTAAAAGTACCCTATGTATCAATCCAGGTTATAAACTATCTGTGTGCCAAATACATCTAAATCCGAATATACATCCAGACAAACAGACAAACGGACAAAAAATCTTCGTTACTATTTTATTATATGTATAGTTTTAGAAGTGCCAGTTTGTTAAAATTGGTTACTATCTAAATGGAAGGAAGCACTCTTAATTCTGGTAAAACTAAATTTTGCCATCAAATGGGTTTATTGTCACAGAAACACGTGCTCATATAAAAAGCAGCATGGCTAATCTAATGTATCATATAAAATTTCAATAAACTATAAATTTTTGGTGCAGAACAACATGAAGGAACGGCATCTCCGGATGCCACATGTGCAGCGACACACTACGGGCTCTCGTCTCCAGCCCACGGAGGAGTGTCAGCACCCTCACACCATCACATCTTCTGGAACATCGAGGAGCGACTTCTCTGCACGCATCGGTTCATACCCGCTGCGAACCAGAGCGTAACTATTGAAGTAAGTGGACTGACTAATCTGACTATAAAAATTAGGTTTACCGATGCTTTAGAATGTTCTGTGCACCACCAGGCAGTTGCAAGCACTACCAACCTTAATAACTGGGTAATCTTATCACCACGGTATTTATATATTAATTTCGTAAAGCTTCTACGAACTACAAGCCTAACCTACCTCACATAGGGACGAATATTGCACGCCACTGACAGCTGGACTGATAAATGGCGAATAACTTTGATAGGTCCTGTAAAGAGTAACGTTTCGCCGACAAAGCTGCTACAACGAGACTTTTTTGTCGTGGCTATAAGTAGGTACTATATCGATCATCGAAAGTTGCTTTTTGCCTTCAAAATTTAATTTACCGATAGGTAGACCACTTTGGGTCATTGAATTTTCGATTTCGTCCACTTTTGTTGTACAGTAAAATACATTTTTTTCGTCCGCAAGTGCCTGACGGAAAAGACAACATGCACAATAAATTGTACAAATATTGTAAAACAACAACACACAGTTTATTTCGCAACATTCTACTGTGATAAATGTTTTCTTTTCTTATTTCTACAGATTTTATTTTGCCAGGTTTTTGATTCCATGTTTTGCTGTGGTTGAAACATGGTTGAAATTTCATTTTTCAGTGTCGCTGTTTCGGTAAATTTTCTGATTAAAAAATCCCCTCAACAACTCCCGTTACAGGTTGAACTCTAATTTCAGGTTGTAGGAGCAATAATATAGGTTAACTTATTGTCTGAAGCATCGGATACCAACATTATCTTGCTCGTCGTATTCTCTCGGGTAATACGATAAGAGAATGAGATAATGAGCTGCTGGTCCTGATTAAAAGATTAACCTGTCAGCACGATTGGTTAGCGAGGCTGACTGCCCAGAGTGCGTCGGTCACACTTACGACGTAATTAATAATCACACCATGGCATTGGATTAATGTACACCGTGTGTACACCACATTCATCCATGTCGCATGATTTTTCTGTTGATTCATCTACAACAGTCATGATTCTCCTTAGATCCAGCGTCTGGAGAGAATGTGGAGCGCGGAGCCGACGGGTACAGTGGGCGCGGGGGGGTGTCGCACCGCATGTGGGGACGCGGGGTGCGAGTGCAGGTCGAACACGGCACTCTACTACCACGATCATGTTGCCCTGGTAGCTGGTGATGGCACGCACCTGTCCTGTCTCTGTGGGGACTTTCAGGTGAGATTAATTTAGCTGAAATGACTACTTTGATTAATATAATAAATGTGTTTTTTTATGAAAAATTTAAGTTTGATAATAATCCAACCTCTGTGACCACCGCTCATGTTTCCGCTCACAAAAAGAGCCTTTGATATAAGCAGTCACGGTTCACCCATAAGTATTCCAATTTTCCAGGTGAAGAACACTAAAAATGCCTGAAATACTCAACTCAATACCTGTCCCACTTGGAATACAAGATGAGGTGATTTAAAGAAGAGTCTATAACTTTATGACGTAGCTCCCCTTATTTGCAATTCAAAAAATAACAGTGCTCGACGTGACAATCATTGGAATCGACGTTCATTACAGCTATCTGAGCGAATGAAATATTCGGGAAGCATCGACAAGAAAATTGACGTTAATTGCTTGAAATATTAAGGGAAACATTGAGGGTAATCGACAGGAAAAATCAGGGGACCGATACATAATACAGTATAGCGTTACTGAAGTCCTGAACAAATGGTTACATTTGTTTGGTGAATTATACTTTGAGCATTTCAATTTCAAGTTGAATAAACACTGGTTCTTTTGCAAACAGGAACCGAAATGTATGATCTAATTATTGCGAGCTCTGAATATACGATAACAAATAAATTAATCGCGTTACTGGGGCCTTGTGCTAACACGGGAAAGGACGAGCAACCCTCTCGCCGCGACGCGACGCCCCGCGCGCCCGGCAGCGGTGCCCGCCGCATAATTAAGTAAGAGGGTTACTTACTATTAAGTATGTAACAGTAATAAAGCGTAGAACGACCACCCGAGCGTATAGGGACTCCTACATAAAAGCAAATATGCCGCTTAATAATATAGTTGCCATGTTAGTACTCTTTCTGGGTCAGATTAGTTTAGTTTCTTTCGAGATGACGGCTGAGCTTTAAATGCTATAACTTTAGGTTGCATTTGCTTCCCAAATTGAGTTCCTATTGAGTTGAGTAATAAGTGTCATTATAATATTTCAATAGGCAAAAATCAATGTAACGTAAAACAAAATCGAAGCGACGAAAATACTGTATCACGTAAAATATTTATTCAGAACAATTTGTTTTAGCAATACCCGAACGAAAATTATTTAGATGGTATCGCACATTGTTATTCGACAGAGTAAGGTGATTTGCTTCCGGTATATTTATGTTCAATTTATGTTGATGTGTTTACATTTGACGGGAGCGTGTAACAAAATGAAGAGATATGATCCGTTACTTTGTTATCTTATGTCGTGAAACGCGCGCTTAATTTAATTATTAACAGTGCTTTACCCCCGTCGTGGCTTGACGCCATCCGCGCCAAATTGTTACGAGCTCATATTGTTCCAAAATGGACTCTGGGCCGTATCTAAAACGGGTGGCGGCGTAGCGGACCATGTCCCAGTACTCATAAAACATGGGCTAACTGGCGGCATGTCATCCGTCCGCCCCTGTTATTAGTGGGTAGCCGACGACGCGGCTCGGGGCGACAGCTCAGAGACTCGCCCCTGAAAATTCAATTACTTAATAGCGGCCGACGTATGGCTATTGCGTAGCGTTAGCGTAGACCGCTGCACGCTGAATTTGTTAATACGCCGTACACGTACGTACAGTTATGATGACGGTGCGTATCTGATCGGAACCCTGTTTTTATGTTCTTGCTACGAATCTAAAGAAAATATTTACTTTTTTACTGGCTACGAGTGAATATCGTAACTTTACCAAATAAAAGATTGTGGGGATAAGATTTTACTCTGTTGTTGTAAATTGTATTTTTCTTTTCCTCGTTTCAGCTGTTGCGGTGATTGTAAATTTTAATTTACATAATTGCTATTTGTCACAGGCGGCGTGGTTGCCGGTCGTGGTGCGGAGTTGGACGAGTGTTCGGTTGGAGTATTCGGTGGCGCATTACACATACGCGAGCCGTGGTTTTGATTACGCAGCCGCATACAGTTTCAACGATGACGCCATGTGCGGTCAGCGCACATACACCACTCACTCCGGTAAGCGTAGCGTCATGACGTCAGTCGCGATCACCTGTAAACACTGCGGCTATTATGAACATTATGCTAAAACGATCCCCACACAATTCGATTCTCAATGAAAGAGGCAAATAATCGGCAATTTATCTCCAATACTCCATAGACCCCAATCACATAAAGCGAAAAACAAACAGTTCTATTTGACATTCGAGGCGCGTCTCAGACGTTTGGAAAAACGCGTCGGATATTGTTCTCGGTGGCGCGGCGGGGCGCGTCCGAGAAGATTACGTGCCACGACCCAGTTTCACGCCGCCTAGGTAACACTGAATCGAAAAAACCTTGAACAAGATCGTAAAGTTCCAATTACAACATCGCTATTGCGGTGACTCGCGCTGTCTTAACGTCGCATTATTGCCCACGTAGGTAGATGTCTTGCTGGCGCCTTTTAAATTTATTATTTTTCATTCTTCTCAAGATCTTAATTTTGTTTTTCTCTCTGTAGGTGAAATATCTTCGAGGAACGTATCGGTTACGGGCAGTCTGAACGAGTTTTTCTATCAACAGTGCACTTGGGTATTAGACTCCAACGTTGAGCGGCAGTTGTTCATTGACATCACGTCTGAACAGGTAAGCCACGATAAAAAGCTGTTGAGTTTTATTTTTATTTTACTCATCTTCTCGACTTCAATTTATTTTTTGTAGTTTTTCTAGTGGTGGAAACTCAATTCATTTTTATAAAGGTATTTATTTTATTTACAAAGCAGAAAAGCTCTTTCACGTTTTCATAAAGTTTGGTTATACTGCACTTGTCTGAACTGTATCTCAATTACCTGAATTAACGTGTCTCTATAACCCCAAAATACTGATGACCACACAAAGTACTGATGACACACGTTGCACAATCAGCGCAAAACAATAAAAAATATGTAGCCTCAGAAAATCGGAACTCTGTAAATTCGTGCGACTGTTTGCTGCTGTGGCTTCCGCTATGTGTGGTATTGTATAAAAATGTTGCGGTAGGACAAGTCATGCGGCTCGTGGAACATCACGCTGCACGAGTGGGCGGGCGGGGGCGGGGGGGACGCGGGGTTGGCGGCGGCCGCCGGCGACCTGCTGTACACGTTCTGTGCGCGGCACAAGAACCACACCTACACGCTGCCCTGGCAGCTCAACACCGTCGTCATTAGGTATGTATTAATTCACCACGTATGACGGCACACAGGCCCCAACGTTGACGAGATTGTCCGACTAATCAAAACAGCGAACCTAAATTGTGTATTCACATCGTAAATCTTTATGATGCATGTCTTTTAGTGTGGAAACAAGTGTTTTTGATACTAAACCGATGCTTGTACCATTCTAACAAATTGATGCAGATTACTGGAGATTACTCGATTTATATTCGGCAAGCGTAAACAGCCCGCGTTGCTAGTTCGCTTAGAAGTCAAAAGAAATCTTTCGCTGAGCTTTTAGCGCGATCTAAACAATTTCCAAAAGAAAGAAAACGCCACGATAAATTATTTATGAATGGTCTCGGCTTTCATACACCAACCGAGGTGCCAAATACGTAGGAGCGCATGGTTTTATTTAGCTACTCTCTCGGTACAAAGATCTTTTTTCTTTGTGCATATTAGAAGAAGCCGTAAGAGGGTACGTGGCGTGTTACCGAAATGACATTTTCACTTGTAAATCCTGAATAACGATGTGTGAAAACACACCTTTGTCGATGAATCGAGAGGTCGCGCAAAACGTTCTTTTTGGTGGACGCAGGTGCTATTGTAAATAAAGTTTTTAAGCGCCCTCTGCAGCTTTTCGTGTTGGCCGGTTCAATATTCGACCACACTTTTTTCCAGTGCAACGCTTGCACTTCGGAATTTTGATAATGGCCAATACGAAAGGCGTGCTAAGTACTGCAATCAAAAACTTTTCGTACATTCTATAAGTTACGCTGCTGGCTATAAAATGCGTGGTGCTCTTCATTTTACACACATTGTGTATGGTATATTGGTAGCCATTTTTTTTTGCTGTTACAATGTTTTGAGAGACTAAAAGTTAAATCTGACTAAATAACTTGACTAAGCAACCAATTTATTAGTTATGATCTTCAAGATCCGCCACCATCAAGATGAAAACTAATACTAACACTTCCTTTCCCTATAGGTTAGTAGCACTATCCCGGCAGCAGCCGCTCTACACCATCCGCTGGAGATCTCAGGTCGTGCGCGCCAACACGCGGCTAGGCCCGCCCACACCCGCGCCGGCCGCCTCCGCCGCCGCCACCGGCATCAGCGTCACCAGAGCCCTTTTGTACTGCGTGCTGTGCCTATCAGTGCTAAGACTTTGAAATACGATGAAATTAGCGTCAGTGCGTAGGGTACAAAGACTTGACCTTTAAAATTGATGTTGGGGGACCTTAGAAATGCGAGTTAAATGTCACTTTCGATAAAATTACGTGAAAAGTACTAAGTGCTTGTGACCACCGTCATTGGTGTGGTAGAAGGCTACTTCATTTGGAAGCTATTGCTGAGAATTGTAAACGAAACTTCGAAATTGACTCTATGGTGAAAACTAGTTCAGAGATACGGAGTGTTTGATGTTTAGTTTTGAAGATTGGAGTGCTTCATAGATCGAAATGTACTTCGGGTATTTACCTATTGTACGGAACCTCATGCTGTCTATACATTCTGTCTACGAAAATACAGTGGCTACCCGAAGTCCTATCTGAATATTGTAATGTTTATATGGATTTAAGAACTGATCCTTGTAACGAAATATAGATGAAAATTTGAAGAATTCTAACAAATACGGAATCAAGGTGAGAAAGTTATTGTTTTTTGTTATCATTTAGCAGGTGCTACGGTTGAGTGAACGCTAAAAATCACATAAATTGTATATTTGACCCTTTAAAAGGTGCCGTAAATATTCTAAATTAAATTGAGTATATCACCGACACTCTTGTATGCCAAAGGCAGGAAAAGGACAAAGAATACTCATTTTCCGTTTCATTTTTAAACTAAAACTGAAATAATTTATCCACGAGATACAAAACCAGGTTTAAAGCCACGCTAATCTTTATAATAATAACTTAATTAAAATGGATTAAAACTCAGTCCCTAAACGAGTATAGTTTCAATTTTGCTGATTTATCTTCGGATATAAATCTAACTGCAGGGAGCAGCGCACTGCTACATGAAAACAAGCACATGAATCAAACGCTACGTCGAAAATATTCTAACCTAACCGTAGTGCGGAGACCAGTTATTTATTATTTTAGCACTTTTAGGCCCGAATGAATGTAGCGCTCGCGATATGAAACCGAAGAACCGAGCTTTAAAAAGTAACTTGAGATGTCGATTTATCTAAATTTATATCTTGTAGGAAAACAGTCAACAGGAAAGGTAGATGTTATTTTCGGAATGTTGATGTTAATTTGGCAAAAGGCAAACATTGCTCTTTAAAAAAGTTACTAAAAATATTACTTTCTTTTTTTTTTTTCGGGAAAACTTTTTATAGCGGGTTTTAAAACATTTAACGAGCATCTTTTCGTATTGCCATTCACGATGAATTCATGATTATCAGAGCGAATAATTACTACAGGCCTAAAAACGGTAGTGATATCGTTAATTCTCGCTTCCTTTATCATCGATAGATTTGTAACTTAGCCGAAACAATGAAGCCACGACGAATAATGAATACCGCTCCAATTTGATACAGAAAGGTTTTCAGGTATAAACGTGTGCATGGTCGTAACGAGAACGTATCGGGAGCGAAGCTGTAACGGTACTGATAACCTAGATAAATCTATGTATACTACGTGCAAACAACCACAGACAATGTAAATATTGAATATATGATACAAGCTAAAACGAATCCCCTAAAATAGTATAGAATAACACCTCCAAAGACTTCTTGGATAACTAGGAAAATAATATCGCTTCAATAAACTGTGTTCATATTTTCAAATGCTGTTCTGTTATTGTTTATTTATTTTACTGTAATAATGTAGCTTTAATGTGGGTTTAAATGGCTGTTTATTAAGTAACTGTCTTACTGTCAATTATAAATATGTGTGTAGAAAATTTAATCTGAAATTGTTTTATCTAAATTCTTCGCTATTTACTGCTAGTCTGCAAGGTTAATAATTATGCTTCTATTGTAAATTGATCTTAGTCACAATGTAAAATATAATCTAAATACTAACTTCGTCATATGCCGGTAATTTTTAATGTCCCAACGGGGTTTCCCCGAACAATAACATATAAATCACCTAACGTAATAAAATAACTCTGCAAAACAATTGAAGCGTTGGAAATCAATTCGTATAAAATTATAAATGCACGGAAAAATATTTAAATTTCTAACACACGCAATTCATGCAACAAAAAATAATAAAATTTAATCGTTCGGTCATGGATTTCGAGCACTTCACAGGAATTGAATTTGAAAAAAATAACGGTACATCCATACACAAATCTCACGAATGGATTTTAGGGGTTTGTTGGAATAGAAAATATTAAGAAAATGTTTTGCACGATGTGTTATTTATTTTAGATAGTAATAGCGTTGTGACGCAGTAGATATGGAATACATACGGAGAACTATTTCACTAAATAATAATAATATTGCGATAGGTACCTACCTACGGCGAACATTCGCGTGAATATTTGTTAATAACCTACGGCGAACATTCGCGTGAATATTTGTTAATATAAATGTCGCGTTTCATTCTGCTTTGAGTTATTTTGTGAGTTGGTTGCTTTGTTCTCAAAAGTCATTTCATTAAGTTTGTAAGAACCGCGTGCCGCGCTCTGTAGGTAAACGCAACCACTCTGCTTCTCAAATATCCATCATACTCTCTTATTCATTGAATTATACTGTATTCCATATCGAATGCTGAAACTAAATCTTCGCAAGCCATTGTATGGTAATTGGTACCAGCTTTACCATATATTTAAATAAGTTCACGTTGATCCATAGCGAATTTGTGTAATATTTAAATTATTAATTATGTAACTAGATAATAATTTAGCTTAGATGTAAATAGTTCGGACAAAGTTGGCATTATCTTTATTGACTTCGTAAAACTTCGCCGATAACCCAAACTTTGTCCTCTTTAGATTACATGAAAAAAAAAAAGCTAACTTTAATAGGTAGGTAGATGATTCTACGTATAAAATAATGAATAATGTTTGTTACACTGAAATAGATAAAAATGAAAGCAATTTTGTGTATTATTTACTCTTGAGAAAGCTCCTTCCCTACATATAAAAATTAAGAAATATCAAACTCAGATTCTAAAGGGGTGAATGCAGTAAGTAAGGTAATTTTATTGTTATCAAAATCCAGATATATAAACTATGACCCATCTGTTTAACGTTTACGATGTTTTTTGTATAAGATCCAGTTAAACTCGACTCTAAAAAATAAAGTCAAGCAGCCAATCATAGACAAAATTCAATTTCAGACGAATTTTAAAACTTCTAAATAATATTTTCCATCTACATAACTAAAAGGTTTCGTAACGAATAAATGACAAACCACTTTTCTTAGAAATCACTGCGATTGATGTCTTAATTAAAAACCAGTAGGTACCGATGCCATATATTTAGTTATCGTTATACGTAACAGTCTACAGTGAGCTGTGCCAAGAGCTGATTACACGCCATCTCTTACGTTTGATCTGAGCCACTAGACTTAACAAAATTATAGGAGCAAACATCGAAGGCTTTATCAGTTCGATCGAGCTTCAGTTTAAACTTTCCATTTGAAATGTTCGCCTCTGCCTTTCTTTAAACTTCCGCTCTTGCCTTTGAGGTTTCTAAGAAGGAAACTTCTTTTTAAAATAGGTTTCGAACCGGTACTTTTGTTTTTCTCTTTACTCACTATTACGGTGCTAGTGTTTGGTGTGTGCGAGGATTTTATAGCGCTCGAGTTTACGTGAGCACAATGTTTTGCTAGTTACTGCCTGGAAATATTATTCGCATTTTTATCTTTCTTGAAAAATATGGTGTGTTTGTAATGAACATACTCGTGAGATAAATTCATGATTGTAGATAACAGTTTGTTTCTATTCAGGACGTAAGCAGAATGGTATGGGGAATATAAGAACTACTTACTTGATTCTGAGAACTAGCCTTATATGCACGTATTATTTGTTTTGGAATAACACAGAACTAACAAGAGTACCTATACTTCTTACACTAAGGGCGGATTTCACCAATGAAACTGAACACGATCTAAACTACGTTCAAAACGTGTCAGTGTCATAATTCTAAAGAAAATGACGATACTGACAGCCCTTAAACGTGGTTTCTGTGCTGATCGCGTTCAGTTTCATTGGTGAAATCAGCCCTCAGTTTCACAGTGCAGGCAACGTCATTAGACTTAATTACCAAACTATTAGCAAACACGGTTTATTTTAATAATAGAAGCCATAAAAGGTCAGCTGCATGAAATTTATTCGCAAGTCCCGAAGATTTGTTCTTAAACTAAAGTAAGTTTAATATGAAGTGAGTTATGAAGTTGAAGAAAAGATGGATTCGCAGTCGGTTGCTAACTTAGCAGCTTTTGATTCGCTAGCACTGCGCCAATCGTGAAGTTGTGTACCCTGAAAAAGGCCGTTGGCAAAGTCTTCCGTTAGATGAAGTTCCTCACATCTAGGCGTCTTTGTGCTTCACTCAAAGGAAACGCAATTTAAACTACATGCGGGCACACCAGATATTCATCCCTTAACCCCAACTCTTTCGGAGCACAATTTGCAAGTTTTATTTAAGACTGGGGATATCATAGACGTCATAGACTCCACTCCAGACTTTCAATAATAACAATATTAAATCAACATAACAATATTAATTGACAGGCCTGTTGGTCTAGTGGTTAGTGACCCTGACTGCAAAGCCGGAGGTCGTAGGTTCGATTCCCACCCAGGACAAACTTTGTGTGATGAGCATATTGTTTGTTCTGTGCCTGGGTGTAATTTATCTATCAAACTCAAACTCGAACTCAAACTCAAAGCATTTATTTCAATTAAACCAATTACATGCACTTTTGAATTGTTAAAGAGTCAGTCAGTTAGTCAGAAAATTGAAGCTAGTCGCCCATTCCAAAACGTAGATCTCTATGGAGAAGAATGGGCAAGAAACTCCATGGACACTCTTTTAAATCAAAATTGTTACAAAATCCTGGGTAGTGCAGCATAACTCTGCATGTCAAAACTTTTTGGTTCTTTATAATCAACCTTTTTTTCGTTTGTATTTGAGCCTGGTCGATTTTTATCTTTTTATTTCGTGATTCGAATTATTTTTCTTCTGACAGATGGGTCCCCATTTTTTTCTTAGTTGCAAAAGTTGAATCTATTGATACGGACCCAGTTTGTGGAAAATTAACGAGTTTTTTTCAAGTGAACCAGTCTATCTCTGCCGTCCTATTAATACCTTATGGCAAAATTATATTGAGAATGGTATATTAAGTATTATTCTAAGCATTCATCTTTATTTTTTCTGTATTGAACAGCTTTAAACAGGCCGCCTTTCGGCCTCCAGGTTTTGGCCTAAAATTACGCTGGACGTCCTTGGCCAACGTCGAGAGTTGGGTCGCATTTAGACCACTGAAGGTTTCACAAACAACGCCAGTTCCTGAACCTGCGACAATCTACAGTCTACGTCACCTCGCCGGACACAATTACTTATGCCACGGTTTTTTTTATGATAATTTTACGTACAAATTTAATAGTGTAGATAGTACGAGATTTTTTTTATTCATTAACTATTTAATTTTATTTGTAAAATGTGAGATACTTTGGTTCTCAATTTTTTTATAACGATATGTTTTGGTAGCGTTACTTACTAGAGATTGCAATCGACTAGGTAGTACGTTTATTTTCTCGTTCGTTATTCGCGTACCTATCGGACCAAAGTTCTCTATTTCCTTCCCTTCACACAAGACAACCTGCAACTTTTTTATACAATAATATTCATTTTTTTTTACCTTTTAATGTTATTTTTTATTTTAAAAACTAAATTAAACGTAACGTAGCAGAAAAGTGAATTTTCCGTCTTTTTTTTTTTTTTTTTTCGCTACAGTAGGTACATTGTTATTGTTCTTGTTGCTTCTATATGTGAGAACAATGTAAAAAATAGATAATTAAAACAATTTAAAATATAAGATTAAAAATAAGCCCTGGCAGCTAAGAGATGACCAGTCTCCACTGACGGCGCCCGTTCACGAACGTGACGCGTGGATCAGCACCATCCAGCTCAACCATTTTGTAGGGAACCGAATGATCCAACACACGCGCCACCATCAGCGAGACATTTAAGTGAGCATGACATACTCTCAACTGCCATACTCTTTCAAGTCAACATACCTACATCATAACATAAAACCGCTCCATGGTACTCACATTTACAAAATTGAAAAGATGCTTCTAATTTATACAAAACTTAACTTGGGATCAGATGGCCGTGTGTGAGTTGTCCCAAGATATTTAAAAAAAAAAAAAAATTGAAATTAAGTTGAAGTTGCAGTGAACTATGTGCAGTTCGTTAAAACTATTTAATTGGGGCTGGGAGACCATAAATACGAGGAGTGCTAATGGCGCACGCTGTAAAGGATTAGCAGACGTGTTGTATTTTCCACGTCACTCACTGGTTATCCTCCAAGAGTCTCGTGCGAAACCAGAGTTGTTTTGAAAACGTTGGCTGTGTTTGTTTCTAAACAAACAGCCATGCGAATAAGTAAGCTTGACTAAAAAACAAATAATAGTATAGGCATTAGTGTCGTAGTAGAGTCTTCTATAAATCAAGTCAGAATTTGCGTGACTGAACAAAAGGATCTAAGTAGCATAACTGTTACATTTTTGTACCTAAATCAAAATTCTCGGTACTCAAAGTGACCCTTTTCAATCATAACACGTATTTTATCTTACGATTTACTGTAGCGATACTTACTTACTGTAAGACGGTTTACGAACAGTCTTAACCTTCCATCGAAACATTGCTTATTTTTCATTAAGTAAAACAATTCCCCTAAACGAAGGGTTAAAAATAAGTCCGTTTATAATAAAACATCAAACTAAAGTAACTCAATTACTAAAATGGCCAGAATCCATAAAACTTTTAACAAACATTCGCGCTAATTAGTTTATTTTGGTTATCAAATTACTTCATGTCATCTAAACAACAGTTAAGGCTGCAGTAAAAGTTGCTGGCGGCTCCTTTGTAAACAATAACAATGACTGCCATTGTCTGCGCCGCCTCGGCATGTCCACCGGCGCTCATTGCTGCCATAATTAAGTTTTTAACAAAGATAAATTAACAGCGAGATACGTTTTATCACAGACATTCGCGAGAATATTAACGCTCATGACATGGTGTTAAAATTAATATTCGAATTGTTTTAAGGAATTATTGTGTATTCTTCTCTTCTAACATTGTTCCGACTGTTTTACTAAACGCTTAAATGTTAACAGAGGCTCGAAATTCAAACCTAACCTAACCTAACTCAACTAAATTATTTCTGTGAACTTAATAAAAATGCCGTGAACATCTAGAAAGGTAAAATGTTCACTAAGTAGGTACATATTTTCTTCAAAAAAATCTTTGCTTTACTTTCAAAAACTGTAGTATCAATAAAATTACAAGCTTTAGTTATCAAGAAGATGTCACAGAATACTTAGTTTACAATAATAAGGGGCTCGTTCAAGCATCTTCAAAGGCTTATCTCGGTAATAGGAGCTAGGCCCCGGTAGATTAGTCTGTCATACAACGAATAGGCACTCATTTTGAGGACTCAAAGCCTTCAGACGACCTGCGTTCGCTCATCATAAGCAATATTGGAATGCTATATT
The DNA here is from genome assembly GCA_947568875.1 of Fissipunctia ypsillon. Lineage (NCBI taxonomy): Eukaryota > Metazoa > Arthropoda > Insecta > Lepidoptera > Noctuidae > Fissipunctia > Fissipunctia ypsillon. The sequence continues at coordinate 17,810,855 of OX387644.1, read as the reverse complement.
TAAACGGTTTAATTTCAATGGCTCCTTCGTTTATATACAAGGTCAAATTAAATTAACTTGCTTTATCATCATTATATGTCGGAACCCAGGCCACGCTACTCCTGTGAAGGTGCATTTGTAATTTAATTTGACTTTATAGATATCATGGTTTATCGCGGTGCAATTGATTAAATAATAAATAAATAAAAATAAGTTTATTTGATACATCTCATTTGGCTTACACTGTATATCGAGGAGTCTCCATTTAAGCATAAAAAATGCCTGTAGTTGAAGGCTCCGCTCTTCCCTTACATTATAAACGTACGAGCTAAACAGGTATAAAAAAAGAAAAGCAGAGAAATACAGATGAAACCGAATTTTATTCGATTATTTGCTTTACTAATGATAGTAAAAAAAACGATCAATAAATACCACTAACAAAATGTTGTACATATTTATTGAAAGTAACATCGGAACAGTCGATACAGTTACAATGAACCCAAACGATAACATTAGTAAAAGCAAAAGCAGGTAGGTAAGTATAATCCGTATAATTTATGCTTGCTTATATTTCTTAATGTGAGAGACGAAGTTAAATTAGACTAATTGCTGTACTTTTCATGGCTTGATATTTCTTAATTGATCTTCCGTAACAATGCAGAACTTCCACATTTGTTAATTGGAGTTAGAATTAGAGGCCGTCTTCGTCTTGAACTGCTAATGAAGCAAAGAACCTCGCAAGTGTGTCCCTAACTTAATTTTACTGATTAATTATTTCTTTGTATACTTATCTGTCAGTGACGAACGAGATTTAGTACCGAGTTTTATGTGATCCTTTTGTTTATTGACTTAACACTCTTTGGAACAAAGTATTTAAAGTCAATATAGGGAATTAGGAGTCTGAATAATCTCACTTTGGTGTGTCAATTTGTTTTGATTTTCTGTGCATGAGGATAAATAAATACGACGCGGCGCTGACAAAGTAAATGAAGTTAAATGGTTCAAGGCATAGTGGCCTCAGTTAGTTGCTGGGCAAAGTTGAATTCTACGGACAATATTCCTAATTAACTAGTTTTTAATGATGCATTTGCACAGCACATTCATTACTTAATGGCTGTCCGATCTTGGCTGTAATTGTTCATTTAGCTTTTAATGGCATAATGAATCTTCAAGTAACAATAAACGGAAACGTTTGAAAGAGCACTTCTCACTACCAGAACGATTTATCGTTGAAGAAATAATATAAACTTGAAATAATCTATCGCACTAGTTTCATGACTATCCAGTTTATAGTTTTGTGTGAAAGCAATTTACTGCATTCTAAAACCTCGTGATATTTCGCATTCCAAAACACAGATGGTGGACACAGCTCAAAAACTGTCAAAATAAAATGGGATTCGTCGAACCACGTCGGCTGCACTCCGGATTTTCTATTTACTAAAATCACAACAGGGTTCCCTAAAACTGAGGGACTATTGTAAGTAATGGAATAACAAACACCGTTTTAGTCCCCCGGATTCATCAAGATGCGTGGGAACCGACAGAGCTGACTTTGTCATTTTACTTAGAAGTTGGATCACACTACACTCAACCCACGTATGAACTAACAAGCACTCACTTGCGCAGTTGTTTGTTGATGCGGTCATAAGTGTTAACACACATTTCAGAGAGGATATAATTCCAAAAATGCAAGTTGATTTTATGTTTCATATTTTCACAATACATACCAGATAACTAATAAAGTTAAACACGGAACACGGCTACGAAGAAGCCGGCTCTAAAGCATTTATAGGACGACATAGGGTACCTTGTAATACTATTTACAAACTGAAAATCAAACACCAAAAAAGTTCACGCCGTCTATGTGCTACGCCTTGTCTACGAGATCGCCGCTACGCCGTAGCACTGTCGTAGCGCGTCTACGCCATGGTCGTAGCCACTCAGAAAAGTCGTGTATTTTGCTTCGTCAGGTTTGGTTATTTAGTTATCATGGCCCCGACACAGGCAACTGAAGGAACACGGATGAGTTTGATGATTTCCCATCCAAAAAAAAAAAAGTTTGGTTATTTCTTGTTATTTTTTGGTTATTGGTTTTGGTTGTTCAATGTTACGATTGCAGCAAAGTTAAACATATGCTAAACGTATGCATATGTACAAACATTATGCTGTCTAGGTGCGTACCTGCCTATAGGTATGCTAAAGAACCCCATCTTAGTAATACGTCGTCATGGTTTCTAAAGAAAGATTAAAAGGTAATATCGGTCACATACATTAATCATTTCGCTCAGTTGTTATCATGTTTATTTACTTCACGTTTTATTGTACGTTCCTAAACACCCAATTATTTCCGATATATCCATTCGTACTGCACACATCAATTTCACCGAATAAACAAAAATGTTCGTGCTTTTTTACATACTGTGTTTATTTTTTGAACATTGTATGCGTGTATCAATCGGTATTGTTTTTTTGGGGTCGGTCAATCCCATTGGGTATTGATATATTTTTAAACCCCGTCACACTTTTTTTTGTCTGTCGTCACATGACACAATAATGAATACTTGTGTGAGAGTGGTAGTATGGAGTATCTATGAATGTTAAAATCGTGAATAATAAATCTATCATAACTTTTTAGTATCAAAACCAAAAGGTAAGTAAGAAGTGTAGGGAGTAATTAATAAGGAATATATCTAAGGTAATCAATTACAGACTTTTATGAATCGTTCTACCGACACTTTTGGAATGTTTGACAAAACATCACTGTTATTTTTATCATCAGTGCAACAAAGGGAAATGCTTTGTTTTTTCACCACGTGTTTTGTTTCATTTACTTCACGATAACGTTTATTTATAAAAAGTTGAAATAAAATGTGCTTTAGTTGGAAACACGGTTAGTTTACTTTGGTGTCGAAGCAATTTCGACGTGCAATGGCCTGAGAGAAACTACCCTTGGGCGACGCACCTGCCCACAATCATTACATATTATATACCTCGATATATAATGTCATATAAACAGCGTTGACACTACCCACATGCTATAAAAATAACACTTCGCATATCCATCGACAATGTTCTCGAAATTTGTTGAATTTCAATACTGTTATAAAATAAAATGAAGGGTATAACCAACGGCGACGATATGAAGATACGATATTATAATATCTCAAGCATCTATATTCTGTATATTCAATTTTAAAGAGTACTTCAACGCATGTATAACTTGAATTGAGTTTTGAACTTCAAACGGTTCTAAATAACAATGAGCCCTCATCACAGTTTCAATCAAGATTTTATCCTATTATGTATTTATCATTAAACCCCTAAATGAGAAGAGGTAATTATCATTTTTTTCTAATGGTGAAATAAATTATTCTTTGGAGAGATAGTAATTTGTTGTACAATTTATTTTGTGAATTACTTCTAATATCAAAAACTTTTTCATTATTTGTATAGAATTAGTAGTTTTCACTTTTTGGGGTTCCGTACCCCAAGGGTGCCAAACGGAACCCTATTACTAAGCCTCCGCTGTCCGTCCATCCATCTGTCTGTCAGCGGGCTGTACCTCATGAACCGTAACAGGTAGACAGTTGAAATTTTCACAGATTATGTATTTCTATTACCGCTATAAGAACAAATAATAAAAATTAATTAAAGTTAACAATTAAAGGGGTCCCCATACAAGAAACGTGTTTTTATAAATAAAGTAAAAAACGTGCTAAATACTCGTAGTACGGTGGTACGGAACCCTGCGTATGCAAGTCCGACTCGAACTTGGCCAATTTAAAAAAAAAATAATGGAAAACAACAAGTACCTACTGAAATATTTTATTTTTCATATCAACATGGCTTTCCAGGTTTACTAAATAATAAAGCTAAATAAGCTTCCACATTAGTCATTATGAACAGTAACCATTAGATAACACCTATCCGGTTAAATCAATTTGACGGGACGCGATTCAATCAGTAGGTATGCGGAACGGTAACTGGCTGGCTAGTGTTAATTATGGAAATCCAACATGGCGGGTGTTAAGTCTGACGTAATTGAAATCAGTGAAATGAAGGTTAGGATTTTCTTGATCTTCTATCTTTATTGATATCTGCGGGGTAATTGTGTAACACACTCACTGTACCAACGTAATTCATTTGAAATGATAAAAACGAATATTTTTCAATTTGTCAAATTGAACAATATTCGTTTCGTTATTGGAGCAGTGCAGCAGTGGTGGCCCAATGGTAACGGCCGTGACTTACGAGTTGTAGGTCACGGGTTCGAAACGTAGCAGGCGCTTTATTTTGTGTAAATTATTTCATCACCACTGCTCTCAAAACGGTGAAGGAAAAATTCGTGCGGAAACCGGTATATCTTAGAACCAAAAATTCGAAGACATGTGACATCTACCAACCCGCGCTGGGCCCGCGTGGTGGATTACGGCCCACTCCCTCTCACCGAGAGGAGGCCTGTGTCCCAGCAGTGGGAACATTATAGGCTGATTATGAATGTTATACATTTCGTTATTTACGTTGACGAGTTAGCGAATTATTCAAACATATGAAGCAATGGATTACGTATTTCTTTGTTGTTGTGATAAAAAGTGTGTTACTTAGGGCGCTGGTTTCATTAGGCTAATGTTATACCTTTGAAAAACAGTATTGCCTTAACTTACGCATTTAAGGTGTGTCTTTGGGCCCACATAATGGAAATCCCACCACGTCTGAAAGATTCTGTAATGTCAAAGGGTTAGTTAGAAAGGTGAAAACTCTCATGTTCCTGTAATTCTACTGATGAACCTTTCGAAATAAATAATTTTGTTCGGTGTCAGAATTCGTTATAGAAGACGCTGTACCTACTTAGCTATATAACTCACTAGCTTCTGCCCGCGACTTCGTCCGCGTAAAATTTCTTGTTCCCCTGACCCACCCCGTCACATCGCATCGCCTGCCCGCGCTGTTACTTCGGTTTCACTTAGCGCTTGTTCTTCCTATTTTTTTTTGTTTTTGCTCGGCTTCTGAAGGCCCTAATGTAATGTTACATACCCTAAAGCCTTCCTCAAGAATTGGACTTTATAATGCAAAAAGAATTTTCAAAACCGACTAGTAGTGATAGAGATTAGCGCGTTCAAACAGTCAATAAAAATAAAATGTGTAGGTAATAGACTAAGCGCATTTTTCTTACTTTAAGCATGTTTATACCCGTCGTAATTTCTAAACGAAAGGTCCGAATTGAATAATTCAAAAAGGAATTTACATGTACTTAGTCAACCTTGATGATGAAACTATTTATTTGGATAAGGATTTATGCCACGTTTATGAAAACACCTTCGCAAATAATGCATTATTTTATAACAAATTCGATTACCATTAAAAAGGTAATAGTGAGCCAACCTTAAAAGACATATGCTATCGCGGACTTTTTTTTAGAACTTTTTAAGAGAAACAATCCTGTCATGTATGATTTTTGCGTAACTTTAACCGTTTACGCAGCGCACGCAACGGAAGCTCGCAAAAGGAATAAATTTTCCCCATTTTTGCAACATTTTCATTGATGCTCCGCTCCTATTTATTGTAGCGTGTTATATAGCCTATAGCCTTCCTCGATAAGTGAGCTATCCAACACCAAAAGATTTTTTCAATTCGAACCAGTAGTTCCTGAGATTAGCGCGTTCAACCAAACAAACAAACTCGTCAGCTTTATAATATTAGTATAGATACTTGACGCTCTATTCATTATACTTTATTTTAGTTTTAATTATTTTAACAAGTGTTTAGTTAATTACTGGTTAACCCTTCGTACGAATGTAGATACATATATATACGCGAGACACAATGGCTTTTAACTGTTTCTGTAATTGTACCACTAGTGGTACAATTAACTTTTACTATGGGACCAAACATGAAATCGCAAAAAAAAATCAGCTGTTGTTGCTGTTGTTGTAGCTGTTGTTGTGTGTGTGTGTGATTTTGACGAGTTATGCGAACATAAATGTAGGGAGCAGCTGATTTTTTTTGCGATTTCAGGTTTGGTCCCATCGTAAATGTTTTGTTCATAATAATGAGTACAATGACCCTTTAAGTGGTTGTACGTTAATTATGTTACACCTTGTAGATACAGCATGTATCAGAAAGGTGTGGTCATATTTAAGGGTGTGGTACAGACCATATAACTGAACCACTTTCTCCATGGGACTAACATTGTAATCGCGAATTTGTTTTCCTCTGTCCCGTTCAAAACTTCAATACCTACTCGGTCCAAATGGATGGCTGATTATTTTTACGCAAATACGATATTGGTCCCATGGAGAAAGTGGTTTAATTAGATGGTCTGTACCACATCCTTAAACTTATGACCATACCATTCTGATACATATGCGGCTGCATATGTTAATAAGTAAGTACTTTTTCAAAGCAAAATAATATATATGTCGGAAATACGTCAGTCGTTGTTTGACAAATCGAGACGCCAGCGCCACCAAGCGGCGCTCAACAGAGTCTACAACATAACGCTCGTCGACTGGTCACCGGAATTAAGCAGAGTTCTTCGGTGGCTGTCGAGCAGTGGACACGTTTAGAAACTGTCCCGCGTTCCGTATAGTTGTGTGTCGTGTACCTACAGTGTGTGAATAGCTAGTGTGATTAATTTGATCGTGAAGTATAATTTGATTTGAACTGCAATCGGTTTTTCTATTGCGCAATAACCAACACTACCCATAGCACGCTCACAGTAGTTAAAATATGGCTGACGATAACTGGACAGATGTACCCTTATTTTTTTATTTGAGATAGGTTTGCTTTTGACTCTAGTCTAGGTCAGAGATAACAGAGATAAAGTCGACGATGGAGCGAGCTTACCCAGAAGAAGCCTGTTAACTCTAACTTTGAAGAGATCGGGGTTGTATGCGTTCGGAAACACAGACGCAGGCAGAGAGTTCCACTCCTTTGCTGTGCGCATCACAAAAGACATTTGGAATCGCTTAGTGTGAATTGGTGGACCTTCTCCGTCATATATGTTGATGATGGTCAACACAAATCCATACATTACTTTACCCAGTAAATAACTTAATACTTGTTAAAATAATTACTATAACAAAAATAAAGTATGATGAGTAGATTAATTGGAAATCAAATTTTAAACCGCATCCAATGATTAACATGACCATTTCAGAGGATCAATTAATATTATCTCATCTGTAGATATTTTGAGTTCGCAAGTTTTCGTAGATAATTATAATTTATGCTGGTCGTTGTAATCTACAAGTGGAAATTAATGAACCATTAATTAATGAAAGAAGAGTCGTTCGTTGATATTTTATTTGTCTGAGTTTGTAAGTATATGCAGATGACGCAGTGCCAGTATGAACTGCAAAGATGTACATATTCTTATCAGCAATCAGCATTATTAAGTAATCCGCACAAGAACGCATACTATATTACAAATACCCTGTTTACTCAAGATATTTTTATATTGCATAGAAATAATATTATTAATTTATCATGTTTATATCATAATACTTAATTTTACACCAATTTATGTTCCTATTAAATTTAAATAAAGATTGACTCGAGAGTCGTTTAAAAAGTGTTCTATGCTAAAATTATCAAAACGGTTAGGAAAATAATTTGTTTGTCATCATGCATGCGACTTTCTCTAAAAGTGTTTGAAATAAAAGTATAACATTTCGCGAAGTAATAGAGCGAAGTGGCAGAGTGGTAGCCCAATCAAACAAAAAGCAATATTTTGATCTTAGAGATCTTTAGCGTATAAACGGAGATATTCAAAACACATTAAGAAAAATTATGTTAAATGAAATCACGTTGACGCATGAATTCGAAATGGACGTAATGTATCCAATGGAAACATAATAACTATCAATTAGCTCAATTAGGCCATTAGCTCATCACCCAACGTATTTCTTAGTGAAAAAGAAGATATTATAAAGAAAGCATTAGTCTACAGTCATCTGTGTCACGGGTTAATTTGATTTTAGCCATTGCTTACTCATTTCGCGCGTATTGGAAATTTACATAACATGGTTGGTTGAAGGGCCATTTGATATAATTACCGGCACGAGTCGTGAGCACAACTTCCATCTTAACTTTAATTGCCCTCGTCAGCGTTCGCTTGTATTCTGTTTTCTATCTATCTGTATATAAATATGCTTAAGCATATATTGATTTCATTGCTCCCACCCGTGTGCAACCTGCCGTGATAGGAAATAAGATTTGTTAGGTTTACGAGTAGAGTTTATGCTCACAACTCGTGCCGGCAACTATACAGTATATTTGCAAGACAAGTGTGTACTGTAGAGGTTTTAACCGGGCGTGCGATTAGCATGCAACCTCCGCAAGTTTAGCGTTGATTGCTTTAAAAAGACAAACATTGATTTTGAAACTTAGAATAGGTGAAGAAAAAGGTATGTAGTTGACAGTCAGCCTCCCGAGGAGTATTAATTCAGTGTTCTGTGGCCTCCCGGCTCTGACTGATGGTGTAATTAAATATGTAATGGGATTTTTTATGATTAGAAGTATACTGAAAAGTGTTACGGCGTATTATTTATACACACAAATCCCCCTTTAGGTAAGGGTTCGTCCTAGTGTTGCCCAAATTCAGTCTTGGTCTTGCAGTCTTGGTCTTGTTCTTGCGTTTTTGCAAGACCAAGACCAAGAACAAGACCGCGTATTTTTAGCAAGACCAAGACCAAGACTGACCGTGCAAGACTTGAGCAAGAACAAGACATAGCCTGCAAGACTCTTGCGTCTTGCAGCTAGGACTTAGCGCTATTTCACTGAGTAGTTAGGTGTAACAGTTCGGTGTATAGGTAGGTACGCTTAGGAATTCTATGAGACGCAAAAAACTGTATCAAAGAATATGAAAAACTGGACCTATGCGCATTACGACTAATACCATAAACATAGCGAATAAAAAAATATCTATTAAAATCAAACTGAGTGCATGCATAGTTATGTTTTAACCATCGGCACTTTGATAATGCGGCATCAAAGGTTTTGTACTTACTTCTCAAAGAAATTTGCCGCTTTTCGGAAGTACATGGTTATGATACACGCGCCGGCGGCTTTTTTTGAAATCTAAAACAATCGTTGCCGCCACGCCGAAATCATAACATTTGTGACACTATTTGATTGCCGCCATAGGGCGTAGGTATACTCATGCAAAATAATTTCGAATTTTTTTAAGAGTACCTACAGGTGTTCCAAAGAATAAATAAGTTTCAGAGTGCTTAGAATGAAAATGAATACATTATACTGATCACGCAAGTAGTATTATGATTAGGATAAAATGGTAAGGATAGGTAGTAGATGTCATATTAATTCAATCTAGTAAGTATATATTATAATATTGATTACTTATATTTTATATGGTTTTAAACTAATTACTTAGGTACTATTATTGTACATTTAGTCATTATATTTCTTAAGTTTTTACAAGAAAAAATAGCAAAAAAGTGTTCAAATATCACCCGTTTAATAAATATTGTAGCCACTTTTAAATATACTTGAAACGTGTAAAAAAATTCTACAAAACTAATAAAATAATATAAAAAGCGTAGGTACTTACCTACTAATAAAATAAAAAGCCTGCGATAAGAGTTTTGTATTACTTACCAGCCCGAATATCTCTGAGAGAGATGATGAGAGTAAGTATTTACTAGCTGTGCCCGCGACTTCGTCCACGAGGAATAGTAACTTTGGAGGTATAGTGACGTTCAGGACTTATTTATTTATTTTAAAACTTCTGTCATCAAACATACAAACGAACTCTTCAGCTTTATAATATTAGTATAGATGTACGCCAAAACATTCACTTATATGTAAAGAATAGTGATTGGCACTAATTCTATTTTATTCACGCGTCGCGTCTGTACAAGTAGGTAATATTTAGTGTGTGTTTGTACGCCGCACGCGGCATTGTTTGATTTGCGGCGGCATCCTTTTCATAGAGCCGGCACGTGGCGAGGCGGCGCGGTAGAAAGCAAGGAAACGTACTATAAATAAAGGAATTATTTTAATTCCAGTCATTTCCAATTGAGCTGTGCTTCGAGTCTAACTTAATAATTGTTTTTACTAATTCTCGTTGTTTTCTAAAAACGTATCACGTGTACAATTTAATATGAGTGACGAAGATTCAAATTATTCTAGTCCGAGTAACGAGAGTTTGAGTCACAGATCTAAAAGACCCAAAAGCAAATTTGAGGAGTTTTTCGAAATAATTCATGCATCCCAAACTGCCTTCTGTAAATTGTGCCAACATAAAAAGATTGAAATAAAAATGAAAAACAGAAACACTTCAGGCTTAAGGAAACATCTAATATCTTTCCACAAAAAGGAATCAGAAATATTTCTTCCTGTTAAACCAAAATTAAGTGGAGATATCACAAGCTTTTTAGTAACCGCTGGAAGAAGTGGACAGGTAAGAATATTTTTTTAACAGTTAAAAGAATTTTAACTCCGCGTAGCTATTCATGCGATACTTTCAAAAACGCCATTAACTTACGTAAGTATTTTTGAGTTAGTGGTGTTTTCATCTAGGGGTGCGACATATTAAGTATGTAATTATCGTCTTAAATATTTTTTATAAACACCCATATTTTCATTTAATCGGCCAGTAACAACTAAGTACTTTATTTTGGTAAATTACAGTACAGTGCAACCTTAATATAACAAATATCAATTTAACGATTTTCTCGATTTAAGAACAACAAACCTCCTCCTCTTATACGCTCAAACCTAGTATGTTTTAAATAATAACACAAGATTTATTGTTTTGTTTCAGTCGGAAAACAGCAGTGACAACATCACGACAGCTACAGTTGATTGGGTGGTGAAAAAATATCTTCCCTTCTCATTTTTCGATGACGAAGTTACACAAGTATATTTTCGACGTATTTGCCCTAATATGGTGTTTCCTAAAAGGTCTACACTTAGAAGGAAAGTCAAAGAGCGATTTGAAGAGCTCCAATTGAATCTCAAGGAACGACTTCAACAATTATCATCTAAAATGTCTTTTACCATTGATGGGTGGACGTCAATTGCTGGTAGGAGTTACTACGGGGTTACTATTCATTATATAGACAACGAATGGAAGTATCAATCTGTAGTTCTTGATTTTATACCATCACGCGGTCGACATACTGGGGAAGATATTGCAACGATTTTCCATGAATGTTTATTGGAATATGGCATAATTGATAAAATACAAGGTATCACGGTCGACAACGCAACTGCAAATACCAAATTTATGTATGAACTGGGCAAACAGCTGCCGCCACACTTTGATTCAGACAATCAACATTTCCGGTGCTTTGCTCACATTTTAAACCTTGGTGTACAAGATTTATTAAAGACCTTAGCATTACACTGTGAGTCTGACACTAACGCGCAAGATCAGCAGTACGAAGACTATGCAGACGAAACTGAGGATGAGGAAGATGAAGAATCTGCACCAAATATTGCTGACTCGCGTACATATGTAACAAAGTTACGCAGTATTTCCAGTAAAATAAAAAGAAGTGAGATAGTGAAGAAGAAGTTTCAGTCTGCTTGTGAAGCAGCTGGCGTGCCATCAAATCTAAATGCCATTCTTGACTGTCCAACGAGATGGAATTCCACACATGATATGATTGGATTTGGTTTAAAAGTGAGAGCGGGCATTGACATATTGTGCAGTTCTGTCACCGAATTAAATGATTTTCAAATCACAGCTAATGAATGGCAGGTACTCGAAAAATTACATAAATTTCTAATAAACTTTAAACTTTTAAGTACAAAACTTGGTGGAGACAAATATGTTACATTACCGCTAGTCATTGTATCATTCAATCTCTTGCTAGATAAAATTGAATCCATGGTAAAACAGTTAGATGAGAAACCTAATCGATCTGAAGTGGATGAAAGGCTCATTCTAGCTTTCCAAGCAGCTCGAGACAAAATGCTTAAACATTACAAGAAGAGCAACTGGATTTATTGTACTTCTTTAATTTTAGACCCAAGGCATAAGGCTCAGACTTTTGACCTGACAATGTGGGGGAAGCAACTTAAAACAGAAAGTCTGCGCAAGTTCAATGAACTTTATGAAGAATATAAAAGTCTACACTCACTGAACAAATCTCTGGAATTACCAGAAAAAGAAAATAAAGTATGTGATGAAGATGAAGACGTAATAGACTTTGATAAACTCTATGAATGTCCCTCGACGTCATCTGGATCTTGTCTTCAAGGCTTAGTGATAGACGAGTTGGAGGAGTACCTGAGAAAACCAAGAACTGCCAGCTCGGAAGACATTTTAGATTGGTGGAGGACGCATGAGACAGAGTATCCGATTTTATCGAAAATGGTCCGTGATTTTCTCTCAATACCTGCAACTTCAGTACCTGCTGAGAGGTTATTTTCTAAAGCATCATTAGTAATTAGAAAACATAGAAATAGGTTAAGTGATGAGTCAGCCAGATGGTTACTTTGTATTAATTCTTGGTCAAAAAAATTGATATAAAGTATCATAACCTAATGATAAAGCTGTTGATTTGTGTTGTATTTTATTTTTTATTCAAATAAATGATAAATCGTAAAACTCTTTTATTAAATTTCTTATAAGTTGAGGGTTCAATCTCTTTCTAGACAGATAAGTATTGTTCTTTAAAATACAGTCAAGTTATTGTAATTAATTGGTTTTTTTACATGTTTTAGCAAATGTAAGCTTATAAATCATAAATGTTTATTAAGAAACAGTTAGGTACTTCCATGGAAAATGACATATAGGTCAGTTGATTTTTCGAATTTCTTATCAAATCTTCAGTTATTTATTAATCTGCTTGATCTTTACTATGGCTATGTTAATTCAAGCTCACAATGTTCCAATTCTAATACGTTTTTCTAAGATTTAAAGTAAACTTTAATAAATAGTAATAGACTAATAGGTAATTGCAAGACTTGCAAGACTCTTGCTGCAAGACCAAGACCAAGACCAAGACTGGGAGCGCAAGACCAAGACCAAGACCAAGACCAGGTGTATTGGCGCAAGACCAAGACCAAGACTGGCTAAGTCTCGTCTTGTTCTTGCATTTGGGCAACACTAGTTCGTCCAAAGCACCAGGCGAATCGTTACAGTACTAACTTATCAGAAAAAATCTCAGCAACACTAACACAACATACGTGACCAATCAGCAAAGACAAATGAAGGGGTCAACATGAGTCACTGGTTCGTGACGAAGTGATTCGCCCACAACAATTGTCAGCGCCCACCAACGCACCTTGCCTCCTCACTTCTCTAACCTTGTTACAAGATTATAGATACTGTGACAGATTTTGACAATCATATCGAAATAATGACTACCAGCTATCAAATGAATACATCAAGCAGTCAATGCTTTTATTCTGAACGTGAACAGGCCAGCACTTGAAGTAAAGCATGAAAAGGAAAGTTTTTTTTTAATAATGTGGTTCAATATTAAAAATAGAGTCGTTCGTGGAAAGGGGAATGAATACCATAGTAATGTTTGAGGACTGTAAAACATAGGTACAATCAAGCTATATAAACGTAGGTGCATTACAATCTAGTGCTAACTGAACTAGAACTAGCCTTTTGGGCACTTTTTCCACTGATAGCGATGCGGACGAATTTTTGATGCGTAATGAGCTCTCCCTTTTTCCTATCAATTCTTGTACTTATTATGATGTGGTACAGCGCCGGGTTGAGGCTGACTGCTGGCATCGACCAGGAGAGGTTTGAAGGGCTCTGCTTGTTTGACCGGCCGAGAGTGCAGTGTGCTGTGCCAAGGTTGCTGATGAGGCTGAGGGTGATGACCAGGTATGCGCGGTCGCTGCATGCTGGTGGTCAGGATACCCGTTGAAGCCGTGGGTTGCTGGCTGGCTGTGTGACTCGCTGCTCGAAAGCTCGAGGAAGTGATGCTGATGACGTCACGCTGTAGTAGTTGCACGAAGGCTGCGCTGGCGTTCATGTTCGGGGTCACCAGTATAGAGGCATGAGGAACAGGGTGTAAAGTTCACTTATCCTCCATAGAAAAGGGAGGATCCTCCGACCGGACGGGTGTTGTGTCCGGTGGGCTACTGCCCGACGGTTGATTTTTTTTTTTTTTTTTTTTTTTTCCTAACTATGGCATCTCGTAGTTGGCCAAGAGTGGCCGTGACTACTTAACCGGTCAATCCTGTGGCTGCCTTAAGCTAATTCAAAGCCTCCAGCCAGGGGCGTGTTACTTACAATACTAAGTGACTGCGCGCTAAGGGCACCCCCTGTGGGGTACGAACCTCGGCTTAGGGCGTCACTGGGGGGACAGCAAGTTGGGACAGGCTGGATCAAACTTGGATAATTATTATTTATCTGGGGAATTTAACGCTACAGGCTCAGCTTCGGCGCGGGCTGGCGCTTCTTCGAGCAAGGGTCGGGGGGAATTATTAACTCGGGGTTTTCGTGCTGGACCTCGGCGGCGGGGTCGGAATGTCGGTTTTTTGTGTTTTTGTACTGTACTAGTAGCCCTATTGCTTTCCTGGAGGAGAGTAATAGGGTCGTCTGGGTCTAATAGTGTGTGCCTCGGACGGCGGACTTTACTAATGTTGGAAGGGGTATATTTAGCGGCCTCGACAACTAGGGGGTTGCGATGTTTGGCGGCGGTTTCAAAGAAACGCTTGGAGTTACATTTCATGAACTGGAGGATGGTGGGGATTTTGAGATCGAGATGGAGGATCTCGTTCCGGACATAGAAAGGGGATCCCGTGATCATTCGGAGGGCACGGTTCTGGAGGGTCTGCATCCTATGGATGTGGTGGGGTTTTGCGTGAGCAAAGACTGCACAGGCGTACGTCATGATAGGGCGTATGCACGCCGTGTAAATGCGCAACTTGCACTTTAGTGACAACTTGCTTTTTGCATTCATAATCGAGTGGAGTCTACCGAGAGCGAAAGCGGCGCGCGAACGAGCCTTCTTTATGTGCTCTGCGAAGGTGAGGTGCTCATCGAGAATCACACCTAGATATTTGGCTCGCTTCTCCCAAGGGATAGGCTTACCGAACATGGAGATTAGTCGGGGGGGGGGTGGGGCTATGGCGCGGTTTTGAATAAAGAACCGCTTGACTTTTGTCGGGATTCACTTCAATTCTCCACTTCCTGAACCAGTCGCCAAGTTTGGTGACCGCTCTTTGGAGAGTGAGAGAAATCGAGGCTTGTTTGGTGCCCGAGCAGTAAATGGCCGTGTCGTCTGCGAACAGAGCCAACTGTGCCTTTTTGCTCCTGGGTATGTCGCTAGTGAACAGCGTGAAGATGAGGGGGGCAAGCACAGAGCCCTGGGGGACGCCTGCGCGGATAGGGTGGGGGGAGGATAGTGCTCCTTCGATGCGATAGCGGAAGGTGCGGTTCGACAAGAAGTCTCGTAAGATGAGTACGAGACGGTCCGGCACACCGAGTTGGTAGAGCTTATATAATAAGCCGTTGTGCCAGACTCTGTCGAACGCTTTCGCTATGTCGAAGTATATAACGCCCGTCATCATGCCGCGCTGGAAGCCAGCGCTTATGTGTTCGATGATGCGGTGGGCCTGATGCACACAAGAGTGCTGGGTTCGAAAACCAAACTGTTCGTTTGGGATGAGGCCTTTAGTTTCGGCATAGTCTCTGAGACGCTTATAAATAAGTTTCTCATAGACTTTGCCGAGGACATTGAGCAGACTGATGGGGCGGTAGCTCGAGGGCTCAGATTTGGGCTTTCCAGGCTTGGGGATGCCGATGACAGTGGCCTTTTTCCATGCATCTGGGAAGATGTTATTGCTCATGGCACCATTGAAGATGGTGGTCAGTAGCATTATGAGGTGGGCAGGGAATAGTTGTATTACCCTGTTTGTGATGCCGTCTGAGCCGGGAGCTTTACGGGGCTTTAAACCCTTGATGATATCGTGCACTTCGTCTGGAGTGACGGGAGGCAGAGGATAGTCAGAGTTTTCAACGGGGGGAAGGGAGGCTCTACGTTCGACTTCAGCGTCGACTTTTGACAAGTGAGCTTGGTCTACTGGTTGAGAGCTGGGAGAACATTGAGCCTCGAGGCTGTTGGCTAGGCATTCAGCCTTGTCTGCATCGTCGAAGGCGATGGTCTTGTCAGGGCGGAGTAGGGGGGGCATGGAGACTACTTCTTTGGACTTTAGTTTCCTTTGAAGTTCCCAGAAGGCCTGATGAGTGGGCTCTAGGTCGCTTAGCATCCTGTCCCAGTCAGCGGTACGCAGCTCCGCTAGGCGTGTCTTTACAGCTCGCTGTAAATGGCGCATATGGGCTTTGTTCGCAAGGCAGGGGAAGTTGCTGTATGCACGGACAGCCGCGTTCTTCTCGCGCAACAGTTCACGCACATCGTCCGGCAATCTCCAGCGACGGTCATCGTCCGCTGGAGTTACCTTTGAACAGTCGTTCAGGACTGATTGTACGTGCTACGTGAGCGAGTCGATCGCGGCCGTCGTGTCCGCGACAGAATCGAACTGATCAGGGATGGAGTCCAAGTGATGGGAAGAAGTGGATTTCAGGCTTTTGCTTACTTTCCTCCAATCTGTGACTACCGACGGTTGATGTCGGGATGTTGTATATATGCTAGTCGCACGGTAAACTCCGATTGCGCGATGCAGGATTTTGCGTGACGTCAGTGTGACGCGTTCCATTGTGGCGATGTAGATATGCCGCCACATATATATTTTAGTATTAGATTATATATTGTGCAGTATTTTCAAATAATTGTTTATTTTCAGTTTCTTACTTGGAATGTAAGAACTGCAACGTGAAGTTTTCAGGATGTACAGCCAGTTCCGAAATGTAACAAAAACCCGTATTGAAACATTATCTACAAATGAGTAAAACAACAATCACAATCAGAAATTAAAGTTGTACGTGAATGCAATACAGCGTAAGCATAGGAAAGTTTTTCACAGCTGGTATATCGCTCCAGCAAAAAAATTCATTTAAAGTATTAGCAATTAAACTTTATGTGACCAACCAGTTATGTTACGCCTACGCATTATTTACCTCCCTCTTTATACATAAAACACACACATGATTACAAAATTAAACGATAATAGACAGGCTCACTCAAAAAATTTATTTATAACCTTAATAAATTGACGCAGTATCTATCAAACTTACAACATAAAAGTATACTTTTTTTGGTTCCCAAAGCAGCCGAAATTTCTGTATAAACGTAAGTTCGTGAAAGTGATGGGTGGCTCACCGGGGAATAAAGAATTTACTTGTATCCAACCCGAGAGCAATTCCAATCTTGTGTTCCTAGGAGCACAATTAATTCCCTCAACTTAGATACACCGATTTATCATTTGCCTTTTTGTTCAAAGTTTTCGAGCTTTAGGTGAAAGAAATTTAACTTTTTGTCTTTAATACTTTGGTCATTTTTAACGCTGGTTTTACATTGCTTTGTCTCGTTTTGGTGGCGCGTTGAAGCTTAAGATTTATTTCTATCGTTAAACGTAATAATGTAGTTTTGCTTGGGAATGTTAAAAATTATATAATCACACATACCTACATGAATATAGGTAAGTACGTACATAACTTTATAATCAATTTGAGTATAGAAAATGGACACTTCCCAAGTAAGCTAAAAATGTCATTAATTAAACCATTACACAAGAAAGGTGAAAAAACAACCATGTCAAATTACCGCCCAATAGCCTTAATTCCAGTACTATCTAAAGTGTTTGAAAAGGTAATCCATAATTCCCTATATTCTTTTCTGGAATCAAATAATATACTTGCATCGGAACAATATGGATTTCGAAAAAATAGAACTATAAACAAAGCAGTCTATGAGTTATTCTCTAAAATTGTTCTGAATGTTGACAAAAAAATACCAATTGCAACACTACTAATGGATATGTCAAAAGCATTTGATCATGTAGACCACCATATATTACTAAGCAAGTTAGAACGCTATGGCATTATAGGCAACATGCTAAAACTTATTGAAGCATACTTAACAGGCCGACAACAAGTGACTGTCATAAATAGACTATGTTCAAAAACAAAAATAGAAATTGGGTACATGTCTTCAACTAGATTTACAATATGCGGGGTTCCTCAAGGAAGTGTCCTTGGGCCCCTGCTATTCATTATCTACATAAATGATTTACCAAAATGCACTGAACATCAAACTATTTTATATGCCGATGACAGCACAGTAATCGTTCCATGTACAGATATAAAAACATATGAAAATAATATAAATAGTTCCCTACAATGCATAATTAATTGGTTAGAAATAAATAAATTAAAAATAAACGTGGATAAAACAAAAATAATGTCATTTTATCAACGGACAAATCGATCACCATTAAATATCATTCATAAAAATACAAAAATAGCTGACACCAGTAATGCCAGGTTCTTGGGACTGCATTTAGATAGTCATCTATCTTGGAAATCACACATCGAATTTATATGCAGAAAGTTAAATCAATACTCTTATGCAGTTTACAACTTAAGAAAAATTGTAAATGAGTCCGTCGTCCTAGTAGCGTACAATGCCTACGTAACATCTACTCTACGCTATGGAATAATATTCTGGGGAAATTCTACAGATAAACTCATGGCATTCAAGGCACAGAAGAAATGTTTACGATCTGTCTTCAAGCTAAAATCAACTGACAGTTGTTTGCCATTTTTTAAAAAGTATAAGTTGCTAACCTTACCATGTTTATATATTTATGAGACAGCAGTATTCGTGAAATCAAACTTACATCTATTTGAAACACTGAAATCGAAACGTCGCAACAATGAGATTTGTGCTAATACACACAACACAGCATTCTACACTAAAAGTTTTCTAGGCATGGCACCCAGAATGTATAACAAAATACCGAAGTCTATTAGAGACAAACGCGATTTAATTGATTTTAAAACACACCTAAACAACTTCTTAGCGCAGAAGGCATATTATTCAGTTAATGAATATCTAGACGATAATGCTAATTATGCAGATAAATATGTGCAATAAGAGTTAGAGTTAGGTAGTTAAATCCTGTGATTATATATTATATTTGTCACCCTCTAAATGACTAAAATGAGGTATAATAAATGTAGAAGTGTGTATTTAATTTAATTTTTTACAATTTTGTACGCAGAATTGTAATCTTTGTTTGATTTTAAGATAAGTTTTATGTCATCATTTAGCGTGGATAGATTTTGTCATTAATTTTAATAATTCTAATTTTGTTGCATATGTGAAATTTTAGATACTACTTTTTTGATATTTGTACGCCGTCAACGGCAAAGCATAGTGTACCTATACATATTTTTATTTACAACACCTGTTTTTACACCCACCTATGTTTTACAAATAAAAACTTTGACTTTGACTTTGAATATTTATTTATAGCTTTGCAGTCGATTTGTAATATCTATTACCTAATATGCGATATAATCTATGTGTAATTTAAACTTTTAACTAAATTGCGTCAGCAAAACCAGTTTTAATATTTCTGTACAATTTAAACGATTTCAATCTAAATCAGATTTCAAATTATTGATTTTACACTTCAGAGCAACAACTTCAGTCTAGATAGATTAATGTCACATAATAGGGAATATTCATGTATTTTTTTTTCACTAAATCAATAAAATACTGTAATATAAACCCAATAATAGTATTTAAAGTTAAATTCAACTACAGGGGGCCAACCACTACCTCTTAAAGCAGTATTATTTTAATGTTACTTCAGTGTGAGAAAGAGATGGAGCTATACAGGACGTCTAGCTCCATCTTTTTCCCACACTCAAGTAAGATTAAAATAATACTGCGTTAAGAGGTGGTGGTGTAGCTCCTGCTTGTTGATCAGAAACATTATGAAGCTCTAACAATTTTCTACTACAGTCCGAAAATCCATTTCTGTCGCTGTCATGATGTGACGTCATTTGGCACGTTATTGCTTTCTTTTCATCCGTTTTTTAAGGGTTTTTAGTCCCAAATTGACATTCAAATTATTCTTTGTACTTTATTCAAGCAGAAATCTCACTTAGTTACTTACTTACTTATTGAGATTTCAAGCACTTTGCAAAGATTTTAATTCACATAGTTTTTTACGTCACTTCCGGCATTGTCGAAGGCGCGTTTTGAGTTTACGTTCCATTGCACCAAAAAAAGAAACATAAAATAATTAATTGTAAAATAAGTAATCTATTAAAAAATGTAAAAAAATGGGAATTTGTTTCTTGACTCCTATACAATGTATATTTAAATAATAAATAAGTTTTGAATTACGTGCATATTCCCTATTACGCTATAGAAATTCCATGTATAGAAATACCAAAATGCTTTAAATACACTCCCGGACACCTGAATTGAGCCATCCTGCATATGTTTTTTTTTTCTGTAAGTAGGTTTATACAAACACTTTTACACGTCAAACATTTTTTATAAACTAGATGAGGCCGGCGTTTCCTATCTGACTACTCTGAGAAGAAAGGCCGAAACAAACTCAGAGGTCACAGTCTCTTTTAAAGTCCAGACATAATCTTGGTCAGATCATGTGAATACCATGTAGGTTGGTGTCTGAAATGGTCTTTTGAGAAAAGAACCACACAGATTGAGTGGACC
Source organism: Fissipunctia ypsillon (assembly GCA_947568875.1). NCBI lineage: Eukaryota > Metazoa > Arthropoda > Insecta > Lepidoptera > Noctuidae > Fissipunctia > Fissipunctia ypsillon. Next base: position 17,790,282 of record OX387644.1, on the reverse strand, counting down.
TGTCCAGTCAGTGCAAGCATCTGTCAGTAATCGTACAGCTCAACTTAAAAGTTAAGGAGCTCAACGATTCGACGAACAATACCAAAGAAAGGACATTTGGGTAGGCCGCATAATTTACTCAAACTGGCAGACTATGATTAAAGCTGAGAGAGAGAAAAAAAACAAGGACCTACATGGTCTTCACATTCACAGTAATTAAAATAATATAACATTTTACAAAGTAAATATTCATGTCATTGTATATATAAAATTCATCAATGTCAATGTGTATATAAGAAGAAAAAAAAGTTAGCAAAAAAAAAAGAACAAAAAAAATTTGTATTTATAAAAAAAAAATAACAGCAGCTCAATCCCACGCCTTTTTGTCTTACATAATACTCTATTTCATAGTTTCAGATTTTTCCGTACTGACCCATCTCAATAAGTCGCCCGGTATTTTCCTGTACATTATTATTTCCTCATGAGTTCCACCATCAAATAGGACGTTATTAACAGTCCCCAAATAGCTGACCTTTGTCTTTTCAAAATATTCTTGTTTCGTAAATTCATCGTCTGATAATATATTACACTCCCGGACTCCTAAATCAAGCCACCTTGCATTTTTCATGTTTATAGGTTATAACATCAAGCTACGCTTGCCGGGGTTGGTCCGTGGATGGGTGACCATCTTTACATACCGAGACTCCTCCGTGCCTCGGAAAGCACGTTAAGCCGTTGGTCCCGGCTGTCATTCGTGGATCTTTGACAGTCGTTACGGGTCGTCAGAAGCCCGAAAGTCTGACAACCAGTCTTACCAAGGGGTATCGTACTACCCAGTTACTGGGTTGTGGAGGTCAGATAGGCAGTCGCTCCATGTAAAATACTGGTATTCAGCTGCATCCGGTTAGACTGGAAGCCGACCCCAATATAGTTGGGAAAAGGCTAGGCAGATGATGATGATAGGTTATAACATCAAAATAATGATAGGTTATAGAAAAAGTTTTAATGCAGTTTTGAAGCTGACATACAGGCCATCATTTTGGTATCACCACTGTTCCAAATCAAGGAGATCGCCCAATCTTGGACGCAGAGCGGTACAGACAAAAAGTTTGAAAAATAACTTTATGATAAAAAAAAAAACATAAAAAATCATGTTTGTGTTTTTATTGAGATCATGCATTCCGTCGTGAAATGGTTAAAAGGCAATGAGTTAAATCTTTAATCAAATGTCATTGTCAAAATAAAAATGAAATTAAATGAAGAAAACATTCTCTCATTCTGTGTGTGTTTTACGCGTAAGTGAATGTGTTGATCAACACATTCACTTACGTCCTGTTTGATGGTGGAACTCATGAGGAAATAATAGTGTACAGGAAAATACCGCGCGACTTATTGAGATGGGTCAGTACGGAAAAATCTAAAACTATGAAATAGAGTATTATGTAACATTTACATTTACAGTTCAGTTCTTAGAGTAGTCTACCAAAGAAATTGTCTTTTTAATTGTTGGTAACAATAAAGTAGGTATGTCGTAGGTGCTTATAAAAGCTGTTACTCATTTGTTATTGACTCCTAGAACTTCACGGTAGCCGTAAGTAGATTTTACAGCAATGCTTAATTCAAGTGAGACTAACTTAGGTACAACCTATTAATGGCCATTTTTTGGACCATCCCACGTTTCCACCTTTTAGTTTCTCGCCATCATACCCGTGGGAAAATGCTACACACGAAAGAAATATTCCTCCGATCAATCTTACGCCATACCTGATAGATTGAAACGTGTATGGCGGCGATGTTTTACGAAGTGCAAAAGTATTAAACAGTTCGTTGCCAAAAAGGCTTGTTATTGATGATCCACAATGAGAGAAGAATAGTTTACTATTTGTTATCGCTGACGTGTCTGTGGCACAAGTGGCTGCTGATGTGGTCGGGTACACGCGGGAATTCACACTTTTTGTGTCGAATAAATCGACGGGTCCCAAGAACAAAGCTGTATCTTCAATATTGTCTAGTTGGACAATATTGAAGATACGACTTTGTTCTTGGGACCCGTCGAAATAATCACATGTATACGTATAGTATCTAATAGCTGCTGTGTGTATAATGTTCCTTGTGTGGTAAAATAAAAGATGGTGGTTGGTATATGAAGGTTTACATAATAAAAAGAGTATATCGGGGAAATATTACGAAATTAAATATTTCACTCGCTGTTTTGAATTTTCAATACTTGCAATTAACAAATACGATATTCGCAAACAACGTAAAATAAATTGTGAATTGCAATATTAATTACTAACAAATGATTTAACATCAGCAACTCAATTCCACTAACACTCGACCGTTATAAAATTCTTTCCACACATGATTTAAAATCTAAATTCGAATTTTTGGAACCAGTTAAACGGTACGTCGATTTCCAATCGAATCTCTATTTAAAACTCTAAAAATAATAGTTAAAATAGAACGCATGGACGATCTCCTGCCTGCCAGTCACTTCGGGCCGAGTGCTATGAGAGATTAAAGGCTTACGCGCCTGTAGCCAAACAAATTGTCCATCTAATGGGAGAGTAGTCAGGCCTCGGTTTCACCCCGCCACCATAATCCCGAACGGTTAAGTTTCATGCCATTTTTGTTAGCTCACTTCGATTATGTTGACGCTAGCTCTATTTTAAATTCTAGAGGCCACAGCACTTTAGAGTCTTCAGCAGATTTGTCTTTTATGTTTCAGCCTAAAATAAATGAGACAATTTAGATAGTTTGTGTTTGATGCATCAGTTATATTTAACTATATTGAAGTAAGTTATCAACCCAGCTGGGAACAAAAACGACGTTCGCACGGAAGTAAAAATATCGCGGCGGGATTTCATCGCGCACTGAATTTTCAACTCTCAGTGTTTAGGCGAGCATTGAGAATTCAACAGAGTGCATTCCAGCCCGTCGAAAAAACACATTGTTGGATTTTCAACTCTCGGTAGTATGCAGAGCGTTGAAAATCCAGTACGCGAAAATAAATCGCTGCGATATCGGAAATACAAAACAAATAAGTACTTGCAAGTATAGTAGGTATCGATACAGTATAAAATTGCAGAATGCGTGATCGCCTTTATTCCTAAAAAAACATCACCCAAATCAAGGAAATGATTATCTTCTACGTTTTCGGTACCAAAATAAGCTATCATACAAACACATTTATATGTTAATATCATAGTGCCGTAATACTAAAAGTAATGTAGTGTATTTATTTCCAATGGGTGCGCGCAGTGCGTCGATGGCGGTAAAAGGCCCCCCTAATGTGATAGGGGTAAACTTATCACGCTTGATCTGATCCAATTGCAATTCCCTATCTGTGATTTTTATTACGCAAAACCCAGTTATTTCATATGTTAAAAATAGTAGGTATTGTTGGAAATTATTAATTAACTCTTCGACTTTGCAATGCTTAACTTTAGCCTTTTTACTGAAAGATGAATGTCAAGGATCAATCAATCTTTACCTTTCACCAAGCATTGGTTCGGATAATAATTAATTAAAGGGAATATGTTTCACAAAGATAAGAAAAAAGTCGTGACATTTATAGATAGCAGTATTGAAGTATGTACATGTTATCCAATTACCAGTGCAAAGGACCAGACACATGATTGCATCGATACGTAAAGGACATACGCGCTTCGAGAGAGTTGGCAATATCTCCAGTTGAACTCCCCTACCACACGTCGCGCGTCATTTTAGATAACATCGAGGGTCCCGCCATGAATTAAATGTTCGCTGAAATGTCAAGGGATCTGAAAGGTTCGAATGCGAACTGAGCGAATAAATAAACTAGCAGTAAATCAATTGTTTTTTGTTTTTCTGTAATACGATATTGCTTTCGTGTATGATTTTTTCAACAACTAAGTTTAATCCTTTTGACAGCTAAATTGTCACTTCAAATAACCAGTGAATAATAAAACAAATCCAGGCAGCTCAAATCAGGACGAGATAAGAACTTAGTTGGGGCTTGCCAATCTCATCAGCTTGCTAAACGACAAAGGACTCTGATCCTTCTTCCCTTTTGTCTGACACCCAGAATGAGCAAAAAATTGTTCACTCAGTTTCCTCCCGTATTACTGTGAAGGGATATGGAACGAAGCTTTAAATCTCTAGAGAATACGGGCAATTACGAACATTCTGATTTTATCTGGTTTCTACAATGTACACATGTATTCACGTTTAATCCTTAGAGGAAAAAAATCTTTATTTGATAAACCAGCTTTACGAAAATAAAAGAGAGAATGTTTATGATTTCAAGCTGCGTGCTCGGGAAACGTTTCATTGTGTTCATTATTTATAGTGGTCTGAGAGATAGTTGTGTGGGTCGATGTTGCTTCATCCTGTTCCTTAACGGTTGATTGCCGATCAAATCCATCATACATTATCCCTTGACCCGTAAACTCGTATCCCGGAAAGGTGACAAAGTTCGACCCTGTGTAATGTACCCATTCGGTTTTTGGGCGTGTGTGGGTAACAAATTCTCGTCCTCGATCGCCACTGCCCTATACAATTAGATTAATTAACACTTTGGCGAAGTGAGCGGTTGCCTTTGGCTAATGTTTACACTTGTGAGTTCAGAAGTTATCAGGAGCAGAGCAGGCGGCAAATTTATTAAATATGTTTCCACGTAGCATCAATAAATCTAACGGCCTTAGCAGCTCCAGCTAAAGTGGTCGGGCGACATCTCGCCATTTACTATGACTTATGGACACAGGGCGCAACGTTTTTGTCAAACCATATGCCACAGACTTCATCTTGATCTTCGCTACATTCATCTAGTTTAACGATAAGAAATGTACTTTTATTTTTAAGTATATTTTCATGTCTGAAAGGTTTTTCTGCTGAACTGAAAACTTTAAAACATTAAAATCTTCAAAAGCACTTGTTAAATTGTTTAACTAGAAACTTTGTTCTTTGATGTTATAGAAATATCAGTGGGTCTATGCTATAGGTAGCATCGTATATAGTCAACCAATTATCAACCGATTAACAATTCAATTTAAAGTAGGGTGAATCTTTCAGTTAAATTTTCAGATAATAAATCTACTGTCATTATTTTACAAACCCAAACGAACGAAAACCTTTTCCTAGTAACCTTTTCTAGGAACATTTTAATTCCAACTCAACTGAATCTGAACACATAATACAAAATTAGACTTTACGGTTGCACGGATTGAATGTTATTCGTGAAATGGTCTTCTAACTCCGTTCGTTCATTATTAGAACCGCATTTGTTCAATTCAATTTACTTGTGGACACTACTACAAGAGATTCCATTACGTTTCCATTTCAGTTTTGAATGGGATAAAGATTTACGTCGTTATTTTGGTTAGAATCATTGTGTTAAATCTATTTAACTGAATACTTAAGAATGTTATTTAATAAGGATTTATTAATAGATGCTTCACAGTCACGAAAAAAGATAACAAAAAATAATGTTTTTGCATCCCCATGTGACGATTGCTATCTCAATAATATATTATGGAATGTCCTTATAACTTTGTTCCGGACATTAGACATACAGACATAAAAATAATAGAAAGTAGTCTCTAGTCCCTAGCAACCCTGCTCCTTGATGAATGACGAGTTCTTCGCGCTCCGTTAGCGCCGTACGAATTGTCGCAAGACGCGGCAACCAAAGACAGATTGTTCAACTTATATTGTTGGTTCCGCACACCCATCATACGCCATGTTACTGAGGATATTGCGGTGCTAAATAACCGGCTTTTGGGAGATCTTAATTGATGGTACGGTTTCATCACAAGCTTTTCTTTTGTTCTTACGAAGTTAATTGCGTAACAAAAATAAAGTTTCGATAATATTTTTTTCTCTCTCTATTTAATATAATTAATAAGCAATAATCATCATGTCCTGCTCTTTGGAAGAACTTATAGATGCTACTATTATAACAATACAAAACTTGTAGAGTTCTGGGCTGGTAATATTTAGATTACCGTTACGCTAATAGGAAGGTCATAAAAGATTTCAGCTACACTGATAAGCCGCGTCCAGACCCACCGCGCACCGCTCGCGAGTCACGCTCGGAGTTCCCGCTCGCGAGCCGTGGCACCCGAGGCAAATATGAAAGTTGCGCGCGGGCCTCGCGAGCCAAGGTGAGCCAGTTTGAGCATTTAGTTTCTCTCGGATATACGATGGAGAATCGCGTATTTTTAGCTGCTACGGCCTTAATGCTGTCTGGCTATTTAATAAAAAACCAGACAAAAAAGAACAACAGACTTCCAAAAAAAAAAAACACTTTAGAGTAAAAAATAACTTTAATTTCGGAGGTCGGTGTCTTTGGATCTGTGTTTTAGGTTTTTGCCACTGACTTCCAAAATTAAAGTTATTTTTCACGTTGTGGTGTTTTTTTGGAAATCGGTTGTTTTTTCTTTGCAAAAAAGTTTTTTTATTTTTCACTTTTTAGTGGGTCGGTTTGGAATTCATTTAAGTTACAATAGCGTAATGACAACTGCTCGTCGCCTTTTGAAAAATATTGCTTTTCCCGATGCAGGGACGTAAATGGTTGAGGAGTTCTCCTGGTACTTCACCATCAGCTCCACTTCGCCATATGCATTCTAAGGAGCTTATATTGCTTAGCAATCATTTTAAGGTAATCGAATCGCAACCCGTGAAATACTTATTACTGAGTTGCTCCGGTGGCCATCTGTGGTCTTCATCATCAGTTCCACTTCACCAAATGGTGCTTCCTGAGACCGAATGCACAAGTTACTATAAACAAATACTCAAATCACTATAGGTGTACCTATTATATTTGAAGAGTTTCCTCGATTTCTCCAGGATCCCATCATTAGATACTGACCTGAAGACAATGGAACCACCTGGAAAATATACCCTTTCAAAAAAAAGAAGAATTTTTCAAATCGATCCAGCAGTCTTCGAGTAATCAGGGAAAACACATTTTAAAAAAAGATTCCGATGAACTGAGAACCTCCTCCTTTTTTTTAAGTCGGTTAAAAACGAAAACTGGATCAATAAATTATACCAAATTCGTACTTATAAAACTTTTTTTTTTATTGGAGATAGGTTTTCCCTTGACTCTAGTCTAGGTCAGAGAGTCATCTCTGACCTAGACTAGAGTCAAGGGCAAACCTCCATCTCGCTCCATCGTCGACTTTCTTTGTCAAAAGAAAGTCGACGATGGAGCGAGCTTACCCAGAAGAAGCCTGTTCACTCTCACTTTGAAGAGATCGGGGTTGAATGCGTTCGGAAACACAGACGCAGGCAGAGAGTTCCACTCCTTTGATGTGCGCATCACAAAAGACATTTGGAAACGCTTAGTGCGAATTGGTGGAATAGCAACTAGGTAGGGATGGTAACCTGCAGTGCGTCTAAATGTCCGATGGCAGAAGGGGGCCGGCGGAATGAGGTCGTGGAGTTCTTGAGCACACTCACCGAAGTATAATCTGTAGAAGACCGACAAGCAGGCAACCTTGCGGCGATGAGTCAAGCTGTGAAGCTTGGCATCCACCAGTTTTACGTCGCCAATGAGCCTCTTAGCTCTGTGTTCCACCAAGTCAAGCGCGGCAAGTTGGTATTTAGCTGAACCATCCCAAAGACGGCTGCAATACTCCATGCAGGATCGGACTTGCACTTTGTAGAGAATTAAAAGCTGTCCAGGCGTAAAGTATCGCTTCACCCTATTTAGGATGCCCAGTTTCTTGGCCGCAGTTTGAGCTTTGTACTCGATGGTGGCACCGAAGTTGAGACATTTTATTTATTCGGGACAAAAAACAGTTACACGCTACAGATTACAAAGAAATACTTAAACTAAGATTAACGAACATGTAACCCACACCATTGTCCTCATTTTAACTAAAAATTTAACAGCAGTGCTGATAAACGAAAAAAAAACAAAAAGGAAAAGACAAAACAATACAATAGTCGCTACAACAATAGCGCTGTTGCTAAGATTAGCTTAACATAACTTATGTCACTTCCTCGATGTCAACTCCATGCCTAGGAGCTCGAGCCGATCAGTTACAGGAACAGATGAACTTCCATGTAATTGTATTACGAATACTGTCTTCTTTATCCATTTTCATTTTGCACTGGCTCGCAAGCGCCGTCACATCCGTCCACACCGCGCGAGCAGCTCCGACTGACTAGACTGAGCCGCTTTTGAGTATCGACAAAAACCGACAACGGATGGCTCGCGGTCGAGCAGCGTTCGGCCGAGGCAACGTGCGCCCGAGGCAGCCCGAGCCACGTTCACACCGGCCGAAGCATTGGCTCGCGAGACTGCCTCGCGAGCCGTGCGCGGTCGGTCTGGATGCGGCTATTGATAACATTATACAAAGATCTTGCTAATAAGTAATGCCTGTTTAATGTTTTGTTTTAAATATTGTATATGTAATAAACTAAAAGGACTTAAGTACCCCTGTTCAATGAATTACTAAGGGAAAGTCCATAGAGATTATTACAAGTTACGGGGGTCAGGTGGCTGTTTCTCAGTGAAAGCTTTCTGTAAAATACTAAATGTGGCCATACATATACTATTGTAGCTACCTACCTATACATCTATACATATAAATAAAATGTAAGTGTCTGTTTGTAATGAAAAAATAACAGGTTATTAGATACTAAATGCTTAAACAGTGTTAAAGTATACATATACGATACTTATATAGAAAACATTTTTTTTCTTTGTGTTTGTTCCGTCAAATCTCCGAAACGGCTGGACCGATTTTGACGAGACTTTCACTGGCAGATAGCTGATGTTATTACTTAAGCCAATTTTAAATAAAAATAGCGCAAACAAATTAAAACCCATGAAATTGTGAACAAAATCCGATTCAAATAGGGATGTTGTTTTTATTATTGTTGAACGAAGTCGCAGGCACAGCTAGTTTTGTAATAGATTCAATTGAGCTCTTGTGCAAATGACTGAGGGCACGAAATCAATTGGGGGAAAAGTAACTCCAGGATAAAATGAATTTGGTCAAACTTTGCTTGTAATAATTATTGCTTTTCTCCAACAACGCTACTGTTTTAATGTAAAAACCACAACGCCTCGGCTAAACAGGCAATAATAATACAACTTCCACCAGCATTAATATTTCAATTAAGTATTTACCTACAAGGTAAAATGAATATTCATATCAATAGGGTTGTTATGAATTGTAATCGATACCCGACCTCTAGTTACATAGAACACCAAAGTTAATAGGAAAAGTAGTCCCAACTTTGTAAACAAGAAAATTAAACAGGATTAAGGCGCTTTATATTTACGAGGTAAGACGGTACTCCTTATTAAGGAAGGAATACAATTACGCAGTTCCAGCAATTTAAGAAGACCTAGCACCGTTTAATTGCACTGGCATAAATTGTCTTTTGAACAGATAATTTCTTGGTAGCGTTTTATGGGCCACTCGTAAAATTCGCAAGCTTTTGGCCGCGGGATATATCCATTAAGTGCTAAGTTGGGTGATATTGTAATCCTTTCTGGTAATTAAGACTCTGATTTAGAACTTACAAATAAAGTAGGTAACGATACCGTTTTCTTATTTATTACGGAAGCCATTTTGTTAGGCATTACATAGAGTTTATGATGGTATGCCGTGGAAACTGGTTCTTGGCTGCAAACACATATAAACAAGTCACATCCCGAACGTATAAAAGCAATTACGTGTGTAATAAAATGCATACATTCCCCATCTAAATATGTATATTCCGATTAATGGACCAATCAACAGCAATTTGGAATAATAAATTATATTCACAGAAGGCGAGGCTTCCTGATTAAATCCCAAGACATTACCATCCATGGCTTGTTAAATATTTACAATTTATACAGATTCCGTATTAAATTTGTAAGGAAACAACTCTGTCTCGCTTTATATATCGTTCTAATCTGATTATACGATATAAGTACTCATAAATATGAAATAATTTACATGAAGAATGCATGGATGTGAGGTTTCATAGACGGGAATCATTAATGTAGGGCGTAAGTTGTGTTTTGCTAGAGGCTAGGGAAATGAACTTGCTTGGTTAATTTTCCCGGATGTTGACATTGTTTGAAAAAGAGAACTCAAACTCTCAAACTCAAAGCATTTATTTCAATTAAACAATTTACAGGCTGTACTTTTGAATTGTCAGGCAGAAATATGAAGCTAGTTGCCCATTCCAAAACGTAGTAGTTACCTATGGAGGAGAACGGGCAAGAAACTCCATGGACACTTTTAAATTATATTGTTAGGTACAAAAATATTAGTTATGTTGATCATAACATTACATCTCACATGATCTGACCAAGATTATGTCTGGACTTTAAAAGAGACTGTGACCTCTGAGTTTGTTTCGGCCTTTCTTCTCAGAGTAGTCAGATAGCCTCATCTAGTTTAAAAAAAAAAATGTTTGACATGTAAAAGTGTTTGTATAAACCTACTTACAGAAATAAAATCATTTATCACTATGCTGAATTTATAATTTCATGTGCGAAAGATTTAAAAAAAATATGCACACGTGAAAAGCGTCCAGCAATAGCAAACAGAAAAACAATTCAAAAATAAAATAATTAAAATAAGCCGTGGCAGCTAAGAGATGACCAGTCCCAACTGACGGCGCCCGTTCGTGAACATGACGAATGGATCAGCACCATTTAGTTCAATCATTTTGAAGGGACAATAAAAGTATTATTTTCAATCTTATTCAAAATATAATTATTATAAAATAATATTAATAGTAGGTACCTGCTTACCTGCTCAAAATACACTTCTGGACACATCTATTGGCCCACCTTAGAGTTTAGGTTTCGATGGCCCCTACCGAAATATGATTGCTAGATTGAACAAAAACTGTTGATGCAGTTTTAAACCTGATACATTTTACCATCTTTTTCGATCGTATTGTTTTAAATTTGAATTCAGAATACCATACGACATGGAGCTACGCCTAACAAGTCGGATATGCGCCTTGTTAAAGGCAATTGATTTTTGAATAAAAAACATGTTTTATTCAAAAATCAATTGCCTTTAACAAGGCGCATAAAAAACATGTTTTATCAAATAAAGGTTTAATTTAATAACGCGTGTTGCCTCCATGGGCATCTACCACAGCTCTCATACGATTAGGCATAGAGTTTATCAACCGCTCTATGAAATTTTGAGGGATCATCTCCCATTCCTCTTCTATGGCAGTTTTCAACTCCTGCATCGTCTGGGCAACTGGCTGACGAGCCCTAACACGTCTTTTTAGCTCGTCCCACATGTGCTCAATGGGGTTCATGTCTGGGCTTCTGGCTGGCCAGTCCATAACTGTGATGTTCACATCCCGAAGATATTCCCTGACGATGCTGGCCGCATGGGCTCTTGCATTATCATGCATAAAAAGGAAATTTGGGCCCACATAGTCCGCGTATGGTATCACGTGAGGTTCTAAGCACTCACGAATGTACCTTTCAGCATTTAATGTTGGCAGCTGTGGTCCTGTAACAACCTCAAGTTGAGTTTTGCCGCTCGCGGATATACCGCCCCAGACAGTCCATGAGCCACCGCCATAAGCAACCCTCTCTTCAAAGCAGCATTGTGCGAAACACTCTCCCTTACGTCGGTAGACCTTCTTCCTTCCATCATTGCCATGTAACACAATTTTAGACTCATCAGAAAACAGTACACGGCTCCAATCTTGCTGTGTCCAATTTAAATGACTGCGTGCGAAATGAAGGCGCGCTGTTCGGTGGGCTCGCGTTAGTTTGGGCCCATTAGCTGGCTTGTGTGGTACCATATCGCGTTCTTTTAACCTTCTCCGAACAGTTCGAGCGCTCACAGATACTCCGTGGAAGTCGCGAAGTTGGTTTTGTATCTCAATGGAGGTAAGGTGACGATTTTTCAAGCTGGTCGTCACGATGAATCGATCCTGCCTTTCAGTTGTGACCCGAGATCGTGGCCTTCCTTGGCGACGAACAAAGCCGCCAGTCTCTAGGTACCTCCGATAAACATTTCGGACCGCAGATCGACTTAAATTAAGTTGAGCACTCACGTTTCTTTGGCTGTGTCCGGCCTGAATAAGTGCCACAGCTTGGGCGGCGACTTCAGGTGAAGTATCCATAGATTATTGATAGAACCTCACCTTAATGTTAAGAATAAGTAATGTTTGTTGCAAAACCAAAGATATCAATCACTTTTTCAAGAATTAAATCCAAGTAAATCAATAAAACCAAGTTTTCTTAGTATTCGATTGTTTGATATCAACAAACAGGCTCCAAATTGTCTTTTGTTTCTTTAAATTCTGTGTTCGAAATTCAAAAAAAGACTATTGAATGAAATTGTGAATGTGCCAGGTTCAAAACTGCATAAAAACTTTTTGCTCGACCTAATATAAAATTTTAGCTAGGACCAAACGAAACTGAAAATACAAGGTGGGCCAATAGATGTGTCCAGAAGTGTATAAGCATCAACGTAAATATTGTTACGAAAGCCCGTTTCGTAAAAATATTTACGTCGACGTCTTTATTTAAAATTTATCGACGCGTCGAATATTTGAAAACAGTAATCAAAACGCCAAAGACTTTTAATAAATGTCAGGAGCGGCTCCAAAGTGATATATGACTATTTTCGGTGGTCGGACACCCCGCCACGTAAAACGCTGCGTCAAGAGCCCTTCATAAAATCGACCTTTCTTGTCGAATCACGATAGCCATCGTCGGTACATCGCTTATAATGACCCATAAAAGATAAATATTTCAGCATCGTTCTTTGTTGAAGAAGAAGCAATAACCTCATCAAAAAGAATGCCCGCCCGCCCCAACTCTTAGCCTGAATTGAACAATGAACCGGATGAATAAAAAACCCTTTATCTCAAAAAGAACGCCTCTCCACAGAGATAAATCAAGTAAATCATTTTTAAAATAAATGTTATCAACGGAATAACTAATTGTCTCATTGTAAATGGAGTATAATATCTCGCAGTTCTTTTGTTTCAGTGGAAGCATTAAGTATGAATAATAATAATAATTGACTTGGCCCGCGAGGTTGTCGACATGTGGGATGTGGACTCAGCGATCATTGTGCCGATAGTTGTATCAGCCAATGGCTTAATTGCCAAGAGCCTCGACCAACACCTAAGGAGGCTCTCGTTGGGCAGCTGGATTAAGGGCTTGATTCAGAAAGCGGTACTTCTGGACACGGCTCGCATTGTTAGGAGGTTCCTCTCTCTAGAGCCTTGACCGCCGGTAGCTTGGACCCTGTTCCCGATACCGGTGGGCTACTATTTTTTATATTTTTAAATGTTTTTTTATAATCTTTATATTCTAATATTTAAAAATATAATTTATATGTATTTATTTTAATAAAGGAAATAATAATAATAACCCTATCGCCGTATCTCTACGTTGACATCGTGATGGGGCTTGCGCGCTCCGAACTCTAGGTCTGTGCCGGTGGAGGTTTCTTTGCCGGAACAGGTCTAGGATGAGGAGCCAGACCAAGAGAGATACAGAAACCCGCAGGGCAGCATGTGGCGAGCTGCTGGGCAGTAGCGACCCCACGTACCCTATCTCCCGGGAGAAGTCATGTTCCTCATCTCTGGCTTGCCTTTATTGGCCGGCTGGAGTGAACACTGACGAGAACTGACCTCCCACCTCATTCTTGCCTTTATTGGCTGGCTTGAGTAGAGATTCGCAAGAGCAAACGTGCTCGGAGGAAGGAAGTAGTCCAGTAAGATGCTGGTAGGGATCTTGACCGTACTTCCGGGATTGTCCTGATAGCCGTGGAATACCTCTCCACTCCTCTTAAGCACCTCAAGACATGTTGCCCCCTTGTCGCTACGACACTATGTGCTAGCGACCGTTTCCGGGGGCCCATTGTTGAGTGTGCAAGTCACCCCCTGCCATTTTATCCGTGTATTGTATTTATCAAACATTGGTCAGGCAGGGGCCATAGTCCTTCCATAGTTTTAGATAACCAGTCCACTTTAGCCATCCAAACCCATAGCCCAATATTTTTTTTTCTCCATATCCTGCAATAGTCCTACACCAACCGGGAGTTGTCCTTGGGTGCACTTGCATAGTACGCACAAGGATAATCGTCGGTTGGTGCCTCATTTCCATTGAAAGCGTCTAACGGGCCTCTGCGAGTTGGTTTCGGCCCCTCATATGCCTTTCAAAGGTCCGGGACCCTAGGGTCCCGAGAAATATATATTAAAAAAAAAAAAAAAATATTTCTTTATTTGTATAGAATGCAGGTATTACAATAATGGTGTTACATTCAGGTATATTCCCAGTACATTCTGCCTGTTGGCATACAAAAATACAGTGGTTGACTTACAGATAGAAACTATGTACTTAAATTCAAAATGAGATTATGGATAAAACTAAGTCTAAAATTATTTACATAATAATTATATGAGATAAGTGAAACAAATATTATTACAAAATATCATTTAAAAAATCAGTAACAGAGTAATAACATTTCTCTGTCAGTAGCGACGACAGGAGTTTCTTGAATGTTATTAAGGGTTTATCCTTAATACAATTTGGCAATTTATTAAATATAACAGGTGCCATACCAATAATGTTTTTTTTAAGCAAAGCAGTGTTATATCTGCCAGTACACAATAGATTCTGATATTTGGATCTCATGGCAGTGGTTCGCATTCTCGTATCATTTATTGCAGGAAATAGATGCTTGTTAGTTTTAACGAATATAGCTACTTCGAGAATGTATATACAAATGAAATAATGATATGAAATAATGGCGAAGTTCCGTATACGGTAGACAGTTACTTGTCTCAACAATGTTATTAAATCATACACAGAGACGCCGCGACTGTAAAGTACAAAGCATCGTATTCTCGCGACTCGTGTACCTTCATAAATATCTGCTTTGACGTCACATTCAAGACGAAACTAAAATCAGTTAAGTTACGAAAATGTAAATATACTTTCGTAACACATCGGTTAGTTTTGGCTTGTTAACTTTGTGCATTTACCATTTTTACTGGAGATTTTTAAACATCTAATTAGTTACGGGTTGGTATTTTTGACCACAGAGAGGTATAATGATGAATTCTGCGTGATAATTAAAAAAAAATACACATTAGTCTGAACCAGAGTTAACGATCTCATTAAAATTTTATTTAATACTTCTGTCCATCTACTGACTCACCCTCCAAACAAAACCAAAACAAAAGCTGATCACTAAACTGCAAACAAAATCTCAATATATTCTTGGAAACCTTAGGAAAATGCTGTTAAACTCTCATTTAAAATCACCAGCTTGAAATTGCAAAAGAATATCGAGAGAAAACCCCGTGTCAATAACAAATTCTAGGCGTGTGCAGTGCCTTGAGCGGTGCGCGATAAATAAGGCCATCTGTCACCTCACAGATAAACGGATCCTCTCACATTGACACTCTATTAAGCCTGCTTACTCTGAGGTGAGCGGTATCATACTAATATGGGAAAGGGTTCTGTTTCTGTTTTACTGGAGATAAAACTAATTTGTTTAACGGGGTTTTTTGATGAGTTTATTGTACAATCAGGAAAATTAATTGTTTAAAATCATAACTGTTCCTGTTTGACAGTTGCATGAAATGGCTATTATTATTATTTATTTCAGAGAAAATCTCCATACAGTTTCCATAATGACATAAAATCAACAAAGTTAGTGTGTTAGTAACAAATTGTGTCTATAAATCATGTTAGTATTGTTAGGTATTCAGATACCTATGGCTGTCCTTAGCCACTGGTTTTGGAAAGGACAGTCAAAAGGACTATAACACGGCAAATTCACGTAGTGTGTGAATTTGATAAACCATTAATTTCCCTTACTGTATTAAGCAACATTAGTGACAAAACATTGTAATCTTACCTACCTGTTCATAGGTAACAAAATTGGATAGCAAGATATCATTCTGCAACCTAATTGCGTAACACACTATCAACCTCAATCTGAATGATTTTGAAGTAAATTGCTGATCCATTGCTTCATATGTTGAAAAAATTAGTCTGAGTAAATAGCGCAATGAATGTTGTTGAACTGTCAAAATGAAACCGATTCCTACTATAAGCGTGTTACGCAATTGCCCCTCTGTTCTTATTCGCGAAGTCGCAAAACAATACTATAATATAGCTAACTTTTGTACCATCGCGGATAGAACCTGGATGAGGTTGGCAGAGGAGCGAGAGGATTAGCACATGAAAAGAGAGGCCTATGCTCAGCAGTGGGTGAAAACGGGCTGTGGATGATGATGATTAACTTTTGTTTTAACACGTAGAGTTAATGAAATGAAGCATATTTTTTGCGAAAGTATTTACTTTAAAGAAAGAATGACAGACCCTAAAATCATATAATTTAACATAATAACAGGCATTGTAAGGACTCGCCTAGTCAGCACTCTGGGACTGCGGGCATTTCATTACATTTCTTTTTTTGGGAGAGGTCAAAAATGTCAGGCATTTTATTTTTAAGAAAATGTTGTCCGGCTAAAAGTTAAGGTAGTTGAGGTATATAATGAGAATTTCCCGACAGAAAAAAGCTTAAGTAAGTATACAAGGTGTAACTTAAAATGTGTAAAAGTTGTTTATTATGATCAGTACAATGACCCTTTAAGATGTTTTCCGTTATTTCAATTATACCTTGTACTTATAGAGATATTGAAAATTGCCAAGGGTGAGCGACAGTCACGGTTATTATTCAATACAATTAAACCAAAAAGCACTGTAATAATTACCTTACGTATGGGAGTTATTACAATGCTTTTGAATTGATTAGTTGCCGAAAATTCGCTCATGTCCATGTTGTTCAGGTTAATAAGCTTATCTTTGTAATACCACGCCAAAATTTCTGCTGTTTATGTTTGATTTTAGTTTCTGACTGCAAGTATTAGTATATTTGAGTGCGTATTGTAGCGAAAAAAAAGAAGGAAACACATTTTTCACCAGTTAACGTTTAATTTTGACTTTTAAAATAGGCAAAAATTGCAATTTATTATCAATTAAAAATACGTCGACGTCTTCTTTTTTTCTTTCGATATTCGCGTACTTTACCCTTTCGGACCAAAGTTTTCTCGGTTATTTTTTCTCTTAGTTTACAATAATAATCAACCGCAACATTTTTATACTCTAAATATTCCTTTTTATTACTTTTTATATTAAATTGTAATTTTTGCCTACTTTAAAAATCAAAATTAAACGTAAAGTGGTGAATGTGTTTCCTTCTTTTCTTTTCGCTACAGTATGTACCAAGTGCTTTCATTTAGTAAGTACTTACTTCATTTTTTCCGTATCAAAACAAATCATCTGCCTCGCCTTTTCCCAACTATGTTGGGGTCGGCTTCCAGTCTGACCAGATGCAGCTGAATACCAGTATTTTACATAGAGCGACTGCCTATCTGACCTCCACAACCCAGTAACTGGGTAATACCCCTTGGTAAGACTGGTTGTCAGACTTTCGGGCTTCTGACGACCCGTAACGGCTGTCAAAGATCCACGAATGACAGCTGGGACCACCGGCTTACCGTGCTTTCCGAGGCACGGAGGAGTCTCAGTATGTAACGATGGTCACCCATCCACAAGTAAACCCCGGCAAGCGTAGCTTGACCTGATGGATTGACCCGTACGTCTGTTAGTACTTAGCCACGAACTCCTTCCGCATTAATACAAATACATGCACAAAACAAAACAGTCTGCTAATGACCTGTTATAATACCATCCTAAATAACGTTACTTCTCGACAAAATACAGTAATTGAACGTAAAGTGACGAAGCGACATCATACTTTATGTATGCCCGAGGTCATAAAACTTTATATGAGAAACAAAATAGCGATATATTTCCAAGGAAAGGTATTTTTCACTGAGAGCCCGTCGCTAGGTGATTCAACGGGAAATTGACACTTATGTTTTTTTAATTGAATAAGAAATAATGATATAGAACCTTACAAATTAAGTCGAAAATTTGAATTTCGCGGGCTACCCTGGCGAGCCCGTTTTTTTGCAATTTTCAAGTCAGTATTCTGTTGTATGTTGATTAAAATATGATTCGCGACCGTAACAAATATTACGTATTTACAGAATTATAATCATTATAGTCATCAATACAACACTCTAAGACCAAGTAATCCTATTGAATGCCTATTTCATGAAATCTTGACATTTGAGGATTATACTAACTTAAGGATTTGTATTACTGATTCTAATGATTATAATTCTGTAAATACATATTTGTTACGGTCACGAATCATACTTTAACCAATATAGACCCAGACACTAAGCTGCTAATTGCAAAAATCCTAAGAGAATTTCACGGGCTACTTTAGCGTTTCCCCTTTAAATTTATAACTTAATGGTGCGACACGCGACGCGAATCGCGCGTGACACCAAGGCACCGATCGTCGCGCGACACGAGATGTCTTTGTGACGCGTCCGATTCGCGTCGCGTATCGCCCCTGTTTGCAGGAGCCTTAAGTTGTTGAGTCGTAAAAACAGTCCGAAGCGGGGGCGAGTCGCTAGTAGGTAATGGTATATACAGCATGTTCATTGTTCATTTTAAAATGGAGTCTAGCAGCATTCCCGTGTAGTTGTAGTAACTCGATATCCGGATACAAGACTTACTAACTACTGTCCTATTAAGATTTCACCAGTATTTTTTAGACATGTTAAAATAATATTTTTAACAAATTAATGTGTCGTTTTAATTTTTTTCATATAAAATGTTTAAATATTTGTATGCCAGTCCATGGCGAAACATGTAAAATCATAATTATATTTATAAGACCTTATTGTACCATGTTTTAAAGCAAATAAATATATTCTGTTCTGTTCTGTTCTGTTCTGTTCTATGCTATTCTATTCTGTTCTGTTCTGTTCTGTTCTATGCTATTCTATTCTATTCTATTCTATGTTCTATTCTATTCTATACCAATAGATGCATGTTTGACTAAAGTCGACTAACACATCTTTACACATCATCTAAATTGACACATAATTATTCGATACATAGTATTTCATCATTATCAGCATTATATATAACAGCTAACAGTTAATTTACTAATAAATAAATGAATTCATTTATTCTCAAGTAAAGAACACCCATTGCTAAAACTTTATGACATCAATTATAAATCATACAAAATTAATCAAATAAAAATAAGATCAAATTAAATAAAATCAAATCAAAATAAAAACATCATAATAAATCAAATTAAATTAAGTCAAAATAAATAAATAATCTAATGAAATAATTATTAATACCTTTCTCCGCCTTCTCTTTTTCTTCCTTCTCTTCTCTCTTTTCTATTACTTATAATTTTAATTCTATTACGATTATATTTAGCTCAATAATTAAAATTTAAAAACTACAGTTTTAAACTACTTTTGTTGCTGACTGCACCTATTGTTTGTCTCTACAAGATGTAATATAAATAACGCACAACCTCTTAAGGGATCATTGTACTCATCATTATGAACAACTTTTACTATGGCACCAAACCTGAAATCGCAAAAAAACAGCTGTTCGCTAAATTTTGACGAGTTATGCGAACAACATCCCGAGCAGCTGATTTTATTTTGCGATTTCAGGTTTGGTCGTCTGATTGATCTTTGATTCTGAATCTAAGAACTTAATTCAATTTTCCAAAAATCCTTCCTTACTGCGTTTCTAATTAGCGCGGCAGTATAAGCATTCGTACCTCCAGCAAAGAGACCGGTGTATTGCCGACCTTAAAAAAACTAACAGAAGATACTGTGTGCCTAGCAAGAACACGCGATTTTAAAATTGGAAACACTCGTTTTCTCTATTCATGTCTGTGAGTGATACAAATTGTGCTTGCCGCGTGAATTTAAACCAGAAGGCCAATTCTCGTACTTAAAAACGTTCAAATTCAAGTCGCAATCTCATCTCAGCGACAATCAATGTCAAAAACTTGTCAAAAATGTAGGGAAATTAAAGGTATTTTTGACATATTGAGACTGAGATCAGACTGTGAACATTCTAAAAATTACGAGAATTGCCCCTCTGATCTGTGTCAGTATGTCATAAATACCTATAATTTCCCTATGTCAAGTCGAATATGTCGTCCCTCTGATGTCAAGAAAAAAATTGGAGATTTTCTTTGACAGATTGAGATTGAGATTACAATGTGATAGTTCTTAAAAATACGAGAATTGCCCCCCAGAATAGTTGCTACTGAACAGTTGTATTTTAAATTAAAAAGATCTTTACACTTATGTTACAGTTACACGCCACGTTCGTTCTAGTGCCTCTGTGGCTGTGCACTTTCTTGTAAAAGGTAGATAAGGTTTTATGTTATCAAAACTACAGCCCCAATAAAAGCCATCTATTTCAAACCTCACGTTTTCAAACAAGAATAGGCTAGATGTAGTGCAGTCGTACTGAGTTGTATCGTCCACAGAGTGGACACTCGAAGCGGACACACTCGACACGTCAGCCCGTCGTCGCCGCCTGTTCGCAGTCAGTCGAGTAGCGCTGCCCGTTTGCCAACTATTGTTACTCTGTGACTCACAACTGAATATGGATACAGAGTTGACGTATGTTTGAAGTTTTGAGGATTGACTTTAATACTTTGGAAGATATTGTAAGACATTTGTAATGTCAAAATAACAGCTTTTTACTAAATGCAATAGAATATAAATAGAAAGTATATAGGTACGGTATTAAAAGAGTAAATAAGGAGTTTCTTGCCCGTTCGTATCCACACGAAAATAGCTTTTGGAAGAGGCTAGTAAATTAGAATCAATTCTATTTTCATGTAAATTTTTACGTTCAAAAGTGCCTTTCGTGTGCCTAATTGAAATAAATGATTTGACTTTGACTCAACTTTTATTTTATTACATTAACAATTCTATCTACTGTAACTACAAAAAGAAAAAATCATAATATCTATACATATAATAAAATAGTAACGAATATTTTTTGTCCGTTTTTCCGTTTGTCTGGATGTATGTTCCAGATTGGCGCAAAAACGGCTGAATGGATTTGGATGGGCGCACAGATAATATTTTATAACACATAGGGTACTTTTAATCCTGGTAGCACGTTCCCGTGGGATAACTTCCGACATCCTAACCGGTAAAGCAGCGGGAAAAAGCTAGTCTAATGATAAAAATCTTAGTCTTTTTGCTACAGAGGTTACAAACTCTAGCAAAGTGTATCTACAACATGTTTTGACAAACATTTATGAGACAAAAATGGGAATTTCGGTCGTGTTCCTGCACGTTTCGCCATCTCACAGATTTCGTCATCTCAACACAGCTTTTTTGCTAAGTTTACAATGAAGGGCCAATAAAAAATATGATCGTTTATGTAGTAATGCTTTCCAAACGAAAAAGAAAATGTTAAAGTTTCAGGGGGGCAATTCCCGTAATATTAAGAACGTTCACAGTCTGAAGTCCAATTCCCGTAACTAAAAACGTTCAAATCTAGTCGCAATCTCATCTCAGCGACAATCAAATGACAAAAACTTGTCAAAAAGGTAGGGAAATTATAGGTGTTTTGACATATTGAGACTGAGACAAGACTGTGAACGTTATTCAAATTACGAGAATTGTCTCATATGTCAGAAATACTTATACTTTCCCAACATGTTTGACATTTGATTGTCGCCGAGATGAGATTGCGACAAGATTTTAAACGTTTTTAATTACGTGAATTGGGCTTCTGCCATCGAATTAAAGTTATGAGAAACACTTGAAGAGACACTAGAGCTAACTGTAGCATGATTTATACTCTGCTGAGCACAGCATAAAAGTTACAAAGTAAAGTACAAGTGCATCATATTCTCATATCTGTGTGATCTTAACTGAGTACAAGAAAATGCTGCTTCCCATCCACTTCATACAATTTACGACTCTCGAGGGAAAACTGGAATTCGCCTATTCAGAATCCGGAAAAATGGCTTCTTTATAAAAGGGGAATATTATTTTTACATACATTATTATTACATGACCGTGTCGTCTGGTTTCTAGCAACGAATAGACGAAGTCTTATCATTCTTTGTTTTCTTAAGATGGGTAGTTGCGTCGTGCTGGTCCAGACATATATAGAGAGGTAACAGAGTTATGTATTTATTTAACATTGGACTCTGTTCTGTTAGTAAAATTTAGTAATTATATAATGTAATTATGGATTTCTACGTTTTGTGTACTTAACTGAAGAACACACGAGTAACGTTACCGTAATTACAACCTACACCGTACTGTTGACGTATTCTCAGAAATAGCTCAAATTTTTACTAACATATGTATGTAATTACCTATTTCTAATGCCGTAGACCCATGGCCCGCTTTCTCATAGGAAAGAGCATGCCAGACCAGGCTGACAGGCCGTGGGAATAGTCGGCCTACGGTGGCCTGTCGTCGCCCATAGTATGTATGGGATGATCCGTGGGAATGTTCGGCACTACCTTATTCCTATGTAGGTATGTACCTATACCTATACCTGTACCTATATGTAGGTGTATATTATAGCAATCACGTGATTTGAGGTTGAAATTAGGTTACTCCAGTACCTAAACAATACAAGTCATTTCACTGCAACGTACCCTGTATTATTTTTCACTATAGATTTGGTCGATTATTTTGACCAGTGGGAAAAAAAGGAAAAAAAATATGAAAAGAATATGAAGTCACGATACAAATAGTAAAAAATAAGAAATCGATTTAACCCGAACAGAGTAAGAGGAACAGTAAATAGAAGTATTAAAATTAAAGGCACTTAATTGACATGTAATTAAAGTAAAACTTAAGAAGTGAGTTTTAAGCACTAATTAATTAAACTTATTTTGAAAGGTTCTTAATTGGTTCACGCTTCAATGTTCAGAGACGGTATAATTATATTATGTAGGTAATTTTCCTCCAATGAAACAAACATGATGTTATTTTACAAGAAACACGTAAACATTTTGTCTTCAGTATAAAAGCCTAAAAGTTCGGGGCCCTTCAATAGGTACATTATTTAATTATTTCAGTTTACGATACAAAAACGTGCATGGTATTTATACGATCCTTATATGACATTTTATTAGCATATTTCTTTTATTCTGATGTAAACTATGGAGAATTTCCAAGAACCCTAAGATAATTAAGATATCGGTTGTAATGTGCTAATTTAATGACTCTTGTGTAGTGTATATTGCAGCGTTAACTCTGCGATTTTGAACTTTTTGTTTTTCATATAGCTACTAATTTCCTTTTTCTTTTTCGGTTTCAATAAAGCGTGTCCTGTAAACAAAGTTACAATCAATACCAAACCTAAATTTAATGAATGGGCCACTGCTGGCATTAGAAAAAGCGGAGATATTTTATGTGATTTGTATCACGAGAAATCATTGACTTCAGATCAAGCCTTTCATAATTATGTCAGAAACTATTGTAAGGTATTCAAAAGAGTCTGCGCTCAAGCTAAATCGAAATTAATAAGTAACATAATCAGTATTTCCAATAATAAAATAAAAGCGGTGCGGCTGGTAATTAACAAAGAAACTGGAAACACAACACAGCGAGATCAGAATGAATCGTCTCTAAAAATTCAAAATGAAACCATTTCAGATAAGCTAAAAGTTGCTGAGATACTAGAACATTTCTTTACGAACATCCCAATCGAGGTTACGAAATCTCTCCTCTCCTCATCTTTATTGGCTGAATCTCTTCTCAAAGAAAACTTCAGTAAGGACATTCCAAGTTTTGAATTCAAGCCCATTTCTATTGCCACTATTAAAAAAGCATTCAAAAGTCTTAACATAAAAAATACTGAAGAATTATGGGGGATTTCTGTTAAGGTTATTTATTGAAGATATCATTGACACAATTGCCCCTGTCCTAACAAACATATTTAATCAATATTTAGACAGCGGTACGTTCCCCGATTTAATGAAACATAGTAAAGTAGTACTAATTTTCAAATCAGGTAGTAAGAGTGATACATCTTACTATAGACCTATATTTGTGCTGCTAGCATTGAGTAAAATTTATGAAAAAATCATGCTAGACCAGATGTTATCACATTTGAAATCAAATGGGATTTTACATACTCGCCAGTTTGGTTTCACGAAAGGTAGGTCTACGACTGACGCAGGAGTAAAACCCTTCAGTCACATTTTGGAGTCCTGGGAAAAGTCCCAGGATGCAATTGGCATTTTCTGTGACCTCTCTAAAGCGTTTGACTGAGTTGACCACAATACACTGATCTGTAAATTACACCACTACGGAATTCGTGGACAAGCTGCTGATCTTGTTCTTTCCTATCTATCAAACAGGCAGCAAAAAGTAAACGTTAACGGGGCGACTTCCTCGGAATCTCTAGTTAAGATGGGCGTGCCTCAAGGTTTAATTCTGGGCCCTTTCCTATTTCTAGTTTATATAAATGACCTTCCTTACATGATGGCTAACTTATCGGATATAATTCTATTCTCTGATGACACTTCGCTTATTTTTAAAACAGATAGAAAAGATACGGATGTGTTACATGTCAACGAGAGTCTGGCCATTCTTTCCAAATGGTTTGCAGCTAATAATCTTTTACTTAATATGGGCAAAACTAAATGTCTTAAGTTCGCATTACCAAATGTACCCCAAGTGGATCTAAATTTAAAACTTGATGGCAAGAAACTAGATGCTATTACGGAAACGGTATTTCTAGGATTTACTCTAGATTCTAAATTGCAATGGGATGCTCGCAATAGAACTATTTCAGGTAGATTAAGTGCAGCTGCACATGCAGTACGAAAAATAAGGCAGTTGACTGATATAGGCACAGCTAGGTTAGTATACTTTGCTTATTGCCACAGTATAATGTCTTATGGCGTTCTGCTGTGGGGATCGGCAGCTGACGTAGATTCAGTTTTCATTTTACAAAAGAGGGCAATCTGCGCAAAATGGGTCCTTGTGAGTCCCTTAGAAACAATTTCAAAGAAATTGATATTCAAACTCTGCCGTCTCTTTATATCTCAGAAAGTATTTTGTATGTTCGCAAAAACTTGGGACTTTTTAAAATAAGAAGCGATTTCCATAATATAAATACACGTAGTAAACATGTTATGTGACACCCAAATTTAGAGTAGCTAAAACAAGCAAGTCATTTCTTATAAACAGTATCCGCTTTTATAAAAAGTTGCCAAAGTCGGTTACAGAACTTAGCGCTACAAAGTTCAAAACCCTCATCAAACGTGTCCTTATTATAAAAGCATATTATAAGATTAAAGACTACGTTGAAGACAGGGAAGTTTGGCGCTAATTCCTTTTGCACATGTGGCTTCCCTGGTAACTCATTAACAGCATAACTATTTATGTAAAGGTCTATTAACTGCTCCCAAATTACTTTAATTTAATTTTTCTTCAGAAGGGACACATCACACTGACGTCACGCAAAATCCTGCATCGCGCAATCAGGCTTTACCGCGCGACTAGCATAAATATACAACACCCCGAATCAACCGTCGGGCAGTAGCCCACCAGACACAACACCCGTCTGGTCGGAGGATAATCCCTTTTCTATGGAGGATGAGTGAACTTTACACCCTTTTCCTCATGCCTCTATATCTTAATACAACTGATCTTCATTTTTATTCATAACTAGCTGTTCCCTGTGACTTCGTCGAAGTTGTAAGACACACAATATACAAAAATAGCAGCCACATTTTAATAAAACTCCCTCGTCCCCCCCGACCCGCCGCGTTGCACGAGAATTGGGCTACCAAATGCAAAAAGATTTTTTTAAATCCGACTTTTCGTTCACAATCTTGTGAGCTTTCATTTTTTTTGCGTGGATCCCTAATTATTGTTCTAAAATAAAAAAAGCCTAAGTTACTTCCTGTAACATCAGCTAGCTGCCATTGAACGTCCTGTCAAAATCGGTCCAGCTGATTCGGAGATTAGCCGGAACAAACAGACAGACAAAAATGTTAAAAATTGCTTTTTTGTTATAAGCACCGTATATACTTTCATATGCATTTAATAAAAAGTTGTTATTTTGACATTACAATCAGACACTTCAATTCTATGATATATCCTAAACCTCGACATAAAATCTCGTCCTATTAACGGAGGACCTCCGTTCGGCAATACAAATATCTTAATGTCATGGGTATTATTTAAGTACGTAATTCGACCTTGAAAATATCCCTGCGGTGAGATTTTATGGCCATTGTAAAGGAACATTTTTAGTTTAGATTTTATCAGAATACGATTGGAAAAATATTTCTTGTAAAGCGTTTCGGATATTACACTAACCCCCGACCCCGAATCCAACTCCATATCTAATCCTACAGAATTAATCAACACATTTATTATTATAGGCGAGTTACTTACATACCTTGCGTTAAATAGCTCGCATTCTTCACATTCACTTTGCTCTGTAATTATTTCCTCCGTGTTCAAACAATGTAGACGTGATCCACCCTTTTTAGCACTACATATTTTCTTTAGGTGGCCTTTCACCGCTCACACCAGGCACCGATAGTTTTTAAAACGACACTTTTTAGCGTCGTGATTTCTGAGACCGTAGACGTACACCGATGAATCTCCTCGGAGCTGTTGTTCGAGCTGCGGGTGGCCGCGGCAAGATCGCCGCACGAGCGCTGCCCGCTTTGCCTGCTCAGCCGGTACACAGGTTCCTCCTTGATCTGTGTGGCCTTGACGGTTGTCGCTGAGGTGTCAACTAATTCAGAGGCCCCAGATCGAGTCAATCGCGCATACACAGCCTGTTGAGCTACCTCTAACGCCTTAGCAAAAGTGAGTTTGCTGGCATCCTCTTCAAACAGCCGGTCACGTTCCCAACACGGTGCAAACCCGAGTATGAAACGGTCTCACAGCAGCATGTCCAATGCCTTACCAAACTCACAGTTAACGGCTAAACTTCTCACACGAGCCGCCCATTCTTTGACGCTCTCACCATCAGATCTCCTCGCCTCGTAAAACTTCTCTCTATCAGCAAAAACACAACGTCTCGGCGTGAAATGCTTGTTTAATTTTGCAACTAAATCCTCGAATTTAACTTCCTCAAGTACATCAGGATGAAGCAAGTTCCGTGCAAGGCGGTAGCTATTGTCCGACAGATGGGTCAGTAACAAAGCACTCTTATTTTCGGTTTTAACACTGTTCAATTTTATGTACTGTAGTAGTCGGCCTTTAAATATAGGCCACTCTTGGGCGTCGTGATCAAAACTTGAAAGATTTCCAATGATATTCGACATTTTGTATGAAATTTTATATTTTTATAAACGTGGGTCACTCATCGCCAGTGATCTGTTGGCTACCAAATAAAATCACCGTTGCGATGGGTTCCTGGCTTAATACTGGTCTACACAACATAATGGTGCAGGCACGCACTTATACACACACATACACATCAGACATGCAGACAGATATGCGGTCATCGATCCCACAATGCACGGTGCCCTAAAAAAGATCATCATAGCAAAAAATATATAACAAAGAAAATAAAAGTTCGTAGACAGTAGGTCAGTAGTCCACGATCTACAATTACCAGGCGACGGTTTTCTGCCCGCGGCCCACAGCTCAATGTTCTAGCTCATTTCACCGTCACCGTCAACAGGATAGACGGAACTTAATTTATATGCCGCCATCTTAATTATACGTCTCTGTCGTATTCAAATGCAGATAAATCATGCGTTTTAACAACTTTAGTGCGCAGTAAAATGTTTATGAAATCGTTGCTTTATAACCAATGCTCATGGCAATGGTCAACCGACACATAACGATTCATTAAATCTTCACTCGCACATCCGCCAAAAATGAAATCAAGTTTACTTTGAGGAGTTGAAAATTGTCAAAATATTTCAAGAGATTTAGGGGACAAGGCGGTACATTTTATATCCTCATAAAGTAATTAAGGATGACCTCGAACAATACCTACTCTCATATTCTATGGGTACTGCATGTTGCCGTGTTTCCACTTCGGTGTGATGAGGGGCTTGGGTCGAATATAATTCAAGGAAAAAGACAAGTCATGATGACCGTCTGATGCCTGACATCCTAATGAATACCAGATGATGAAACCTTTATCGAACCCAAATTGTTTACATTAGATAACCGATGAAAATACAGGTCTCTGAGGTAAATATAAAACTACGTCTTATTGGAACTTGGATTCAGTCGAGAGCAATGACAGTGGGACTATTGATATACAAATATTATAAGCATAAAATCACAATCACAAAATGTAACATGAATAGCACAACGTTTACATTCCGTGTTTGTCTCATAGGTTTATTTATTATTTATTCAATATTTTGGGACAAACAACAAATTCCGATTCCATCATATTCGGAATAACCGAACACGGCAAACACTTGTAAAACAGAACAAACAATATAAATGACACCTGTTACTAGGTTCAATTTATTTTTTTTTACACTCACGTGGCGTTATGCAAATATTAGATATTTCGCGGCACAATATTCCGTGGCAATTTGCAGGGAAATTGGGCAGGAAAGCAATTGATATTCCTATCTCGTTTGGAAATTTTCTCTGGGGATACTGTAGAATCCACTTCTGATTCACCATTTACTTGTAGCTCACATAACTGGTGTCTATAGAACTGTACAGGCTAAACAAACGCATTAGTAAGGCTGGCACATACCGTCGGAATTGCGTTTCGAAATATCGATTCGGAATTTCCAAGGCAGCAAATCCATTCAAAATCTAGTTCTCCGTTCGAATTTTCTCCGATTCCGCATAGTCTGTGTGTGATTGTTTATGGATTTGCTGCCTTCGAAATTCCGAACCAATTATTCTCAGCGGAATTCCGCTTCGGAATTTCGAATCAGAGAAAAATCCGATCGGAGAACTAGATTATGAATGGATTCTCTGCTTTCGTAACGGAATTCCGACTGTGTGTGGCCGGCCTAAGAGGTGGCACATGGTGCGTACTAAATCGTGTACCAGTGTCTGCCAATAGTATCCCTCGTTTACTTTTGTTTGTAAAACTTTGGATTGTCGATTTATTCGACTGTCGTCCTCGTTTTAATCTGTTTGTAGTTTATTTGCAAATTTATTTTTATAGTTAACAAACAGACTAGAGTAGAATAGAATTTACTCTTTATTGTAGGGCAAAACTTGGGTAATCGGTGATAGTTTTGTTTTTTACTTGTAAAATTCGATTCATTGATCAGACTATTTTTTAAATTTACTGTGATATAGTAGACAAAATAAGTTTTGCTAACTTATATCTAAAAATGTGGCAAATACTATAATGATTGAAAAATGTACATTTATCAAGTCAGTAGTAACTTGGTAATAAAACACAATTATCTATCACCGAATAGCTGCATATCACGAATTAGCCAAGTTTTGCCCTACACCATAAAAATTACAGATATAAATGTAGAAATTTCACAACAAAAAAAAAACAACAATCCATTTAAACCGACTTTAAGACTCCTACTTGAACACAAACATTCATTCACACCACCTTATACAAAAGTATAGAATTACGGTGTTAACATTTCACACTTGCACTTACAAGAAATCCTTTTGAATAGTGAAGCATCAATGAATATGAAAGTGACCCACTTTTGCGTCCATTCACTCCACTAGCTATCACTATACCTAATGTTATTGACTTTGCCTACAGAATGTAATTGTATACAACGGTCTTGACATTCCCTTGTTCCGTCCAATTAATTTTAACAATATCCTTACACACATAAGGAAACTTGGGTTTAGGCAAAATACTGCGTTTGTATCTCTGTAAACGCGATACAGATTTGGATTATCCGTTCGGGTGACAAAAATATTAAATGTTCATTATTACATAGTACATATTTGTACATTAAAATTAAAAACATTTTGTTGTCAAAACAAAAACCTAATTATTTTGTATTAGGTGAAGAAGCATCAATTATTATCATATTTAATTATAATTATAAATTAAAGCGTTAGAGATTAGGTTAGATCCTAATCTCTCTATCTATCCTAAATTCTTTCATGAATATTGTCACGGAACATAGAACCCAAATCACGTCTACCCAACAATTCGTGTACAACGTATAAGTCAAGCACACGACCTTATTAAGCCCAGCTCAGTCCGTAATAGCCATAATAAGATCATGAAGGAATTAATATAAGCGGAACTATTTCAAGAATGCCCATATTACCCATTACCAGAGCTACCCACTGAGCGCTCTACTAAAGATATTTGTTGACAAATGAAATGCCAATTGCAGAGACGACTATTCCTTATTGACGAGCGGTGACTTCAATATCGTTTGATTAATGTTGTTTTGTATATTATTATTGGAACGAAGTTCTCTAACGCGGCTTGCGGTAGGAGTTGACTGGTAGAAATTGTCACGTAATGAAAAAGCGTTATGCTCTAAATTTCAAAGGCTCAAGTTTCAAGTATCAAAATGTTTGGTTTTGTTTTGTAATACAGGGCCATCTTGTAGCTCTGTATTAATACATAATATACAGCGAAAGAAACTTCGTTCCAACCGGGTGTCCCCGACTTTTTATTTACTGAAAGATCTACGTGCGAGAATCAATTTAGTTTGTACATTATGTCAGAAACAGTTTGATTAGCTATCCCTTTTCTTGTTTCTTAATACTTATCAATCAGCCTCATTAACCGATCAAGTTTTTTGCAGTCCACTGCTGAATAAAGCAAGTCCCACCACCTGCCTAAAAATTCTGAATTAAAATAGCTACATATATTAAATCTTGTTGCAATTCTTTTATAAAGAATATTCCTTTCATACCCAGGGTATTAAGGGAACACTTCCTTTCCCGATTGGAGTTTTTCCTTTACATATCACATACACGTTATGGCTTAATGTTACGAAGCTACTGAAATACCGTGTTGAATTAGACTTTAAGATAGAATTTTCTCTGAGGAAGTTGCAGTGCTTCTTTTCAATATCCAAGGTTCGTATAAGACCAGTAATATAATTCAAAGCTGACACAAGCCTGCTACCAATTTAATAACGGCAAGAGAAGCCTCCTTGCTTGACAATTTTAATACATTCATGAGCATTAAACAATACTCGGTTGATTTGTTTAACATAAGTCGATGTGTATGTATTTCAAGGCACTTACCGGGTAATTGAGAATCTCTTAGAATTGACGTGATATTTTATTTTCATTGAAAATTCGTATTTGTGTTTCAAAATGTCTCTCGGAACAGAAATCGTTTGAGCAGAATCTTACTCATTTTTTATTTTGTGTTTGTATTTGAAATCGTATTGCTTGAAACGACGGTTAATAACGCAATGTCAACAATATTTATAGAAACGATTTAAAACAATTATTGGAAAATTGAAAAGTGGTTTAACGGATCGCCGTCTGGCGTATTATTTGTTGTAACAGATCGACTCGGCCCCAGGGACCGGTTGGAGAGTTCGCAAGGCGACGGATTTCACGCCAACGTGCCGTCCTTGCTGCCTCCCTGCCTCCGAGCTCCGAGCCCCGGCACTCACTGTCCGACACAAAATTCGATTGGATATCGATTCGATAAATAGTGTGGCTAATCTTGCCTGTTATTATATAAAGCACGAACTACTACACCATTTAATTAACGTCTAAAGACACATGCCAGTGTTGGTCTACGTCATTATTTCAATTGAAAACAATCATGTTAAAACAATTTCTTTTCCAGTAACACAAAAACGCCAGTTGTAAAACCCTCATAATGGAAATGTTTCACAGTGAAAATGAGTATTTTCGCTTACACTGAAACTGAACAAAAATGCTGAGTCCGCACTCTGGCGAGCTTAATCAAACGCTGAGCTTTGTCTATACAAAAACGTTTACCAAACGTAATATTGAAAGAACGAGTTTTAATTTAAAGAGTCAATGAAGAGGAAGAACATAGGTTCAATCAACTATTGTGAGTTTAAGGCCATAAAGTCTGCTGGTAAGAGCAGCGCAGTAGATACGACTACATACTCCTAATGTACTTCGATAAAGTTTGTAAGTATACAATTTATATAACAATAGAGTGTACCTATTGGAGTAAAGCACACATACACGGAAGCCTTTCATGCCTCCGTCCAGTAAGTATTTCGTGAGCATTGTTCGAAACGAGGTTACTACAGTTAGTGCCACGATTTAATAAAATACAATATCACAGGACAAAAGACTAAACCACTGACAATCCACAATTTTTCTAACATCGCTATAACCACAGAGTACCTATGCAATAGTATGTTTAAAGTGCCCAGACCAAAATAATACAAAACCGCCAAAAATTGTTGCATCATTATTTTAAAGAATCATTCTGATTTTAGATGTTGAGGCGATCTTATTGCTGTACCTTCTTGAAATAGATATGTTATTTTATTGCCAAGAACCGGGAATTAGTACCTACAAATAAAGTACGAGTACACTTTCGAGCCAGCGACAATGTTAATCTGCTAAAGCTTATTTCGACCGTAACTTAATAGAGGACTGTTTCCGTAGACCCATTAGCGAAAACAGGATGTCCTTACCCGCTACCCGTACGCTTGCGTCATCAAAATAAAATGTATCCTCATCAAAACGCTAGTTTAATGGCCGTGAGCTCGCTCTTAAACCGGGGAGCGCTCCCGCATCCCGGTCCCAATGAAAACTGTTCGTCTTACAAAACAAACTAAATACCAGGGATGTTTGTGTTCCACGTCAAACGTTGTTATACGTTGTTATCCGTTGTTTGTTGCTTCTACAACAATACATTGAGGTTCTCTTCATGATAAATATTCGCTACAACGTACCTAATAAGTACAGACCTACGTTGTGGTATGTTGTTTATCTTTTCGTACTTATGTACCTAAGTTTAATTTGTATGCTACTAAATTACATATTCAGTAAATTGTCACAGGAACATAAGTTTATTTATGTTTTCCTGGCTCGGCGTGCTGTGCTGGCGCTACTGCTGCAGCTGCGGAAAACCTCAAGCGGCGAAAGTATAATAACCTTTTCGGTAATTATATTTTCGAGCCGTTTGGGGTGAAACCCTCGGGCCGTGAGGTCCGATTGCTCATGGCTTGTTCAACGAACTCTCTAAACAGCTAGTTGACACTTCCCGTGACCCAAGGGCTGGCTTTTACCTTGGCCAGAGGCGGCATTGCCATACAACGTGGCAATGCCGCCAGTCTTTTGGGTACATTTATCAGTCGACAGCGATGCGGAGTAATTTTTCGACGCCATATTTTTTTTAATAGTTTTAAATAGTTTAGGATATTATATTTTTGTTTTAAGACAAAAAGTGGACAAAATGTTATTATAACAGCTTCAGTGACTCGGAACGAGACACAACAGAAGTTTTATTATTATGACGTCTATGGGCTTTTAGTGTCCTTCAAAGTGTTAAACGTAGGTACGGAAAAATTGGAAAAACCGAAAGTAGAAGTTAATTTTTCATAACGCTGTTTGAATATATATGATTTTTCATAACGCTGTTTGAATATATATGATGCCTCTTAAAACAAAATCCACTGACAAATATTTTATTTCATGAAACACATTAGATACCAACTACAATTTATTGCTGGAAAATATATTTCCACAAACCCACTTTAGAGCTGTCACAAGTCAAAACACCGGTTTTATCAATTTGATACTAGATACGTTCGGGAATCGGTGGCTCGGGGATAACATGCGTTCGATTCGATCGTGGTAACTTAGGATAGTTAACAGTTTGCGGCCAGCTGTGGGCACTGCGGACAAACGATACTGATTTTAGCTTACTACACTAAAACTAGATACAGCAAAATACACATAGTTGTGTTCGGCCAATAAGCGATGTTCAGTCAGTGATGTTAGCTCTCGATTCAGGTTCATTGTTTGCTGCAAAGGTACGGATTGAGAGTGTATGCTTGTCTTTTGGTCGTTGCATACTGGACGGCGTTGGGACGTGGACGGGGTGGAGATGGAACGTGGTGTTATAAAAAACTCGGACGTATGTTTTTTTAATACTGTATACGCACCGTGAGAGTGACGCGAAACTAACGTTCTGTTGTGGAGAACAACAAAATATGGACTGAACTGCGACCGGAGCGATTGTGTATCAGTGGCGCTGCTACAATTATCATTAGAGGGAAGCCGAAGAAAAAATTGTTCATTTCTCATAAACTCGGAAAAAAAACTGTAGGTTTTTAATTGTTTGGTGTATTAAACTGGTATTGAATATATTTATGTAATGTGATGTGTTTACACAGTCACACACACAGGTGTATTATATTATTTGGCAATAGTAGACATTAAGAAGAGTGGTTGGTCCGAAGGGAAGCCGGTAGGAATCGGGTTGTATGAAGGCTACGCCCCTGCTGTGTATACACAGCAGAAGCACGGACGGTCCCTTGAGTTCCACGTCACCCTCCCGTCCGTGCACCCATGACGTATGCTCTTTCGTATACATATTGTATGAAACGATGTTTCCAAAAAGTGTCGGAACGTTCCGTCCAGGTTAAAACAATTACGTATGCAGCACCTTTACACTGTTTGTCCACGTCCACCACCACTGTCAACGGGACGTCAACGAGAAACGAGATTATTCCAACCGAACGTGACGTCTTTTGTTAGCTCGATATGTACACTACTTACATGTACATACACAAATCTTGCAAAACACTTCCAGATATCACATTTAATTTGTATGGAGACGTAGATAACAGTGCTTGTCCTAACAGTGTGAATTACATTCTTTTCATTACCACAGAAGACCTTTATTTAAGACTTGAGACGTGTATACAAGGTGTAACATAAATAACGCACAACTTCTTAAGGGGTCATTGTAATAATCATTATAAACAACTTTTACTATGGGACCAAACCTGAAATCGCGAAAAAAAAATTTGCTGCTCCTTACATTATTTATGTTCGCACAACTCGTCAAAATGTAGGGAACAGCTGATTTTTTTTCGCGATTTCAGGTTTAGTCCCATAGTAAAAGTTGTTCATAATGATGAGTATAATGATCCCATAAGAGGTTGTGCGTTATTTATGTTACATCTTGTATGTGACTTTAGTCTTTATTTGTTTAGTTGCAGCTATTCCAACTGTGAGAAAGGTTTTGGCTTGCTCACACAATACTACAATCCTCTTAGGCTAGAACCTGTCACTATAAATGCAAATATACTCTAGCAGGGATCGTTAAATCCTACATGCTTCCTCTATATAAACTTTAAACGTTATCACATGTTAGTTTCTACCGCACACCAAAATAAAGGTTAGAGAAATAAATAGGTTTATGGTAAGATCAACCATGTGGAGAAGGTATAAGATGAAATTATATTATTATACACACATATAGAACCCTGAGAGCGTACGGAACTAGTGCAGACATAACATTAAGATATTTCTGACTTGTTTTATAACAACAAAACTTTCATATTCAAAACTTCGCTTATATACCCATTAATATGTAAAAACAGTAGAGTTGTGAATAAAAAGACGGAATAATAACACCAAAGATATAAATATAGACAGACAGTCAAAGCTGTGAACTCGTGAAAAAAAAAAAACTTTTTTACAAAAAAAAAAAGCAACCGACTTCCAAAAGAAACATTATTATTGATGCCTGTGATGTCCCATTGCAGGGCATAGGCCTCCCTACTCTCTGTCCACTTCTGTTTGTTTAAAGCTGCTAAGGACCAGTTCTTGTTGAAGGAGTCCAGCTCATCCCGCCATCTCCGTCTGGGCCTGCCGCGATGTCGCCTGCCATCAAGAGGGACCCATTGGGTCGTAAGTTTGGAAAGTGAAAAATAACTTTAATTTCAGAAGTCGGTGTCTTTGGTTCTGTATTTTAGTTTTATGCCACCGACTTCCGAAACTAAAGTGTAGTTTTTTTTGCAAGTCGGTTGTTTTTTTTTTTTTGTAAAAAAGTTTTTTATTATTTACTTTTTAGTAAGTCGGTTTATAATTTGTCTAAGATACACTAGCCTAATCTCAACTGCCCATCACCTTTTACAAAATGTTGCTTTTCCCGATGCAGGGACGTTAATTGTTGAGGAGTTCTCCTGGTACTTCACAATCAGCTCAACTTCACCATATGCACTGTGACGAGCGTAAATTGCTTAGCAACCATATTAATCGAATAGCAACCCATGAAATACTTATTATTGAGTAGTTCCGGTGCCCATGAGCAAATGCACGAGTTACTATAAAAAATACTCAAATCGCTATGGGTGTGCCTATAATTGTTGAAGAGTTGCCTCGATTTCTCCAGGTTCCCATCATCAGATCCTGACCTGATAACAATGGGACTACCTGATAACAATGGGACTACCTGGAAAGAATACCCTTTCAAACAAAAAATAATCGGGGAACATACATTAAAAAAATCCGACGAACTGAGATCCTTCTCCTTTTTTCGAAGTCGGTTAAAAATAGCGTCTAACTGTTCACCGCAATTTGCACGCACAATGCAAGCACAATGACTGGCGCGAGTGCAAAACATCAGTTGTCACGCACACCAGCTTTAATACCGGGGGCTGGATGGAGTCGAGTGTGCAAAATATGAGACCGCATTCTGTAAACTGTTTTAAGCTCAGAAAATCTTGCAGATTATGAATCTGGATATTGCCGGAAAGTTTATTGATTCATTTATTTTTTGTACCCCATCCCCTTAGATATCAAGTAAATCGATTGAACAAATGCTTGGGAGCCATTTTAATTATTGTTTTAGTGATAATATCCAATTTCTTCTTATGATTAAAGATACTTATAGCTAGTCAGCTGAAAAAAAAAGTTAGAAATAAAATCAAAAAAATTTTGTTAAAAAATATTTAATACGAAATAGCAAATTTTTACATAAGTGCACAAAAAAAAAATTGAATAATCAATCTTTTTTATTTTGACAGTAATTGTTAATACATTTGCACAACAAAACAGAATTTATTTATATTTTTTTTGCAAGGACAAGCCTTTGTTTAACAATTTGATGTACATTTACAGGGCTGAGTTAAAAATTCTAGCAAAGATCGCTTCGTCAGGTACCGTGAGTATAATTTACCATCTTTTTTTTCATAGCCTAATAAGGTGTAGGTAATCAATATATCCCAGATAGCAAGTGAGCTTGCTGCAAATTTGATTTTTCTTTGATTCTAACTAGTCAAATGGCTGAACTGAAAATACAAAAGTCGACTTACTGTTAGGGTCAGGAGAAACATTTATTACACATATCTACAGATGACAATTCAGCAATTTCCGAATTATTAGCAAGTCTTCCAGTAAAGGATGACACAATTTTTTGTCACTTGACTGACAAGTTAAAAATAAGCCAGAACAAACAGGCGATTTTATGTACCTATGTAATATAAATAGTAGTAAATACGTACAATGCATGCATAATTTTTTATTATAAAAACTTTTTTTCAGATGACATTTTTGGCTGGTACTCGTGGCAGAAACATCCAAATTCTAACAACCAATATGTTGAGAAGAATAAATTACTCGAAGATGTGGCAGAATTATATTCCTTAACTGGAAAATAAATGAAAAGTTCCAATAAAAAATCCTTTCTAAATACAAAAACTTGTAAATTAATTTTTCGTAAGTATATTTTATTACTTACCTTTCTATTGTGTCTTGGAAAATATTTTATTTATATGTAGGTACAAGATAACACTAATATATATATATTATGTACAAGTATACAATAAAAAATAAAAAGGGGGAAGAGCTCATTGGGCATCAAAAAAATTCGTCCGCATCGCTGTGAATCGGAAAAGTGCCCAAAAGGCTGGCAGCATTGCCACGCTGAATGGCAATGCTGATTCTTTGGGCTAAGAATAGGCCAGCCCTCTGGTCCCGTAGAGAGTCGACCAACCGCTTAGCGATGTCCCGAAATACTCGATGAGCACTCGGACCCCACGGCCCTAGTGTTTCAACACCAAACGGCTCAAACATATAGCTCCCAATGAGGTTTTATATTTGCGCCATTTGAGGTTTTCTGCACCTGCAGCAGCCGCCCCAGCACAGCCCGCCGTGCTAGGAAGATGGGATGGCGCGAGGGTGTCGATACAGGTTGCATCCCACACCAAAGGCCTACCCAACTTCCAAGGCATTATGGTCATTCCGTCCGGCCTCTTCCCATCGTCACGTGCCAAGCCGTTGGGTTTTAAAACAGCTGGCACCCCGGCGGTGACAAGAGCCCGACGGATGATGTCGT
Organism: Fissipunctia ypsillon; assembly: GCA_947568875.1. Lineage (NCBI taxonomy): Eukaryota > Metazoa > Arthropoda > Insecta > Lepidoptera > Noctuidae > Fissipunctia > Fissipunctia ypsillon. The sequence goes on along the minus strand of OX387644.1, from coordinate 17,752,193 downwards.
TAATGCTAGCGTGCCGTGCCATACGACCAGCGCTCTTGCTGCAGGATAGGCCATGGTGTCCGAGGCAGTCGAGTCCTTCACCGCATTGACAGCGATGTAGAGCTCCGCAAGGAGCGCCCAGACGCAAACAAGTAACGAGCCGGAATGTAGTATCACCCAGCATAGTGCCTATGTTGGGTGATGGTGGCGCCTGAAGCCAGAGGCCCGACTCCCATTCACCCACAGCCAACAGGCGGGCACGCTCAGCAGTATTGGTGGACGTATTAATGAGTTTATTCCGTACCAACCTGCAGAGCGGCTCATCCCACTGTCTCTGGGAGGACGGGTTCTCGGGCAGAACCGTATCCGGGCAAGCAATTTTCTAGGTGTTCACCGCATCGGTCAAACACGGCACTTCAGAGTCAACCTGAGAAGGGGCTAAGATTTTTGCGGTTAACTTTTCGGTGCTGTGGACCGAGGACAGGAACGCCGGTAAACTTACACTAGAAATTTTGCGGACGCCGAGCCCACCAAAACGGATGGGTAGTGTGGCTTGCAGCCACGCACGGTCGTCCAATGCCACATTTAAAATGGATGTTAAAGTAAGTATTGTGTCTTGGTACTGTAATAAGTAAATAATTAAATTATTTTTTTCAAAAATCTGCAAAAATGTCTATGATGATGTGACTGAAGAAAATCTCAAAGAAATGATTAGTGACTGGCTATATCAGGTGAAAGTTAGAATTACAAGAAGGTAAGGTATTATTGCAGGTTTTTGTTTGATTGTGCAAATCTGTATAACATTCACATATACCTATGTTATAATTAGTTATAATAGCCTTATTTATTTGTTTCAGAGCTAAGAGACTAAAGAAAAAAATTATAAAATTGATTGTTCCTGTAATAGCAAGTTAGCAACCGTATCAAGAGATGTTTAAGCTGCCTCAGGGCATTGGAGAGAAAATTAAACAGAAATCGGTTTTATTTTATAATTCAATATTTCAGTATTTTATCACTTATTGAAACAAGTACAAATTTTTTCTAGTTTTCACTTTGGTGATGCACCTTAGGTGGTTTCACTTTGGATATCGGTTAAGAGCATTTATATTCCTTTTTTGATATCATACTTCATATTGTTATGTTCGTAAAACTAACAAGGTGTGACTAATTTATTTAATCATAACGCTTAAACGTCAAAGTTAAATCATTTATTTCAACTAGGCACTTTACTGCACATTTGAACATCAAAATTTACAAAAAAAAAGAAATTTAATTTATTCTAATCACCCCTTGCAAAAGGTAGTTTCGTGTGGTGTAGAATGGGCAAGAAACTCTCTTTTAAAATTGTTTTACAATATTTTGTCTACATTAACTATTTCATTATAATAATATGTGAAGATCCTAGAATAAAATTACTATACCAGAAAAGGTAAATAGAAATATAAATGAAGCAATGACATAAATTAATCATACAAACATTGTAAAAGTTTATGTACGATTTTCTTAAATTTTTAACAAGTAATAAGTCAGTATGTGAGGTAAAGTAATCACAGAATGTAAAAAATCAAAGTCACAAGAATAATAAATTATACAATTAAATTAGCAACCAGTTTGATTTTGTTTAAAATTTAGATTGTCCTTTTAGTTTTTCCTATATTATTTATTTTACAAGGTGTAACAAAAAGGGTATAGAAGTGTTTACAACATATAACAGGATTTTTGCAAATAACCGGAACACCTTGTTCTACCATGATTCTGAACAACTTTCCCTTAAGAACCTATGTATGTCCAGAATCATTTTTTTTTGAGTCCCCATATCCAATCGGCTGATTGAATAATTTGTACAGGAACTTCGATTTTTTAAATTATTTCCAGATATAGTTTTACTAAGGCAACGTTGCTCAGAATTATCAGTAGAATAACGTGTTTCATCTATTTGCACCATTTCTGTTACATGCAGCTTATACCCGACATGTTGTATTTCCCTTTCTAATATTTTCTTTTTTTTGTAATTGAACAAAGAAGCAGCAAGTTTGTTGTGCCAATATTGTATATACTTTGTAAAACAAACATCATGCAAGCTTGTTACTGGGAAACTAGAAAGTTTGATTTAAACTTGCCTCAAGTGTGTACACTTGCCATGGCAAATTTGGCGCAAACCTTCACTCTTGATACATCAAACTTATTGTAAGTCAGATTCAAGTTTATATTGCTATCATAGGCTGTTTGGTCAGCATTTATCTATACATACAAATAAATAAAATTGAAGTCTGTTTGTAATATCAAAATAACAACTTTTTACTACATGCATATGAAAGTATATACAGTAAGTACTTATAACAAAAAAACAATTTTTAAATTTTTTGTTTGTCTGTCTGTCTGTTTGTTCCGGCTAATCTCCGAAACGGCTGGACCAATTTTGACGGAACTTTCACTGGCAAATAGCTGATGTTACGGGGAGTAACTCAGAGTACTTATATTTTAGAAAAATAATTAGGGTTCCGCGCAAAAAAAATAAAACCCATGAAATTGTGAACAAAGTCGGATTTGAAAAATTCTTTTTCCATTTGGTAACCCAATTCTTGAGTTGAGGATAGTTATAGGCTATATAACATTACGCTACGACCCTTAGGAGCCGAGCAAAAGGAAAAATTCAGTAAGAACGCTAAGCGAAAAAGAAGTAACAGCGCAGGCGGGCCATGCAACGCGGCGGGTCGGGGGACGAGGGAGTTTTATTGAAATGTGGCTGTTATTTTAAGATAATGTGCGATGTTAGTCGCGGGGCACAGCTAGTTTTTAATAAATTTAAGCCGAAGCCCAAATTTTGAGATATTAATTTATACCGGAGTTCATCAGCAGTTAATTTTTTTTTCAGAAATGGTAGGTACAAATGGTTTTTAATTGTGTAAACTGTCCGACACTTAAATATGCGTTTCCTAAATGTGCTAGAGCTTTTTGTATAAAATCCAAAGATGCAGCGTTTAAACATTTTTTTTATCGAACCCAATCTGCTAGTCGTGTCGCAACCACTTAGAGTGTAATGTTGGTAAAATACGACAAATGTTTTCGCCAAGAGATTGAGCAGCTAAATAATATCACGAAATGTATTTCTTCTTTTAAGAACCATCGAACCATAGACCTAAACAACCTAGACGTGCTAGTTTATTGCAGAAATAAATTCCCAGGATGAAAACATCAGTATCAGCGCTGAGGATTATGATATGGGCATATTGGATTTTTACTGAAGATTTGCGAGTTATTTGTGGAGGATTATATGATCTAACAAAATGTTTCAAATTTTGGAAGTTTTGGCTCTTCATTTTTTGAGGTACCTGACTTAAATTCAAGCCATTTAGAAGACGTTTCGAGGACGTTTTGTCACATATGTCACGCAATAAAAATCCAATCTACCCATGTCTGAAAAAAAAAATACTGGTGATGAACTCCGGTATAAATTAACTTCTCAAAATAACGGCTTCGGCATTTTATTCAAACACACACACACACACACACACACACACACACACACATTGATTATTTGTATTTTTTTTAACAATTACCTATGTTAAAATTTGTTTTTCATATTAAATAATTTTTTAGTCAAATAATTTTTGATTTTATTTCTAACTTTTTTTGTTAGATGACTAGCTTTAAGTATCTTTAATCATAAGAAAAAATAGGATATTGTCTCTGAAATAATCATTAAAATAGCTCCCAATCATTTGTTCAATCGATTTACTTGATATCTAAGGGTATGGGATATGCCGGAGGCTCTACGCGGGGGTCGTGCGGTCCATGGCCCTTTACGGAGCTCCGGTGTGGGCGCGTTCCGTGAGGCGGCGACCGGTCCGTCGGTTGAACGCGTCCCAGAGGGTCATGGCCATCCGGTTAGCCCGGGGATACCGCACGGTCTCCGGGGAGGCGGCGAACCTCCTTGCCGGATTACCGCCATGGGATCTGGAGGCAAAAGTCCTCGCGCACATCTGGGAGTGGCGCGAGGAGGCAGGACGCCGGGGCGTAACTCCGTTGCCGCGAGAAATCGCGGCACGGCGGACAGAGCTCCGGCAGGATCTCATGGCGGCATGGAGAGTGCGATTGTCGCAACCCAGCGCTGGGCACGCCACAATTGCGGCGATAAGTCCCCTCTTTGAGGAGTGGCTGGAGAGGCGCCACGGCGTCCTCACCTTCCGCCTGACGCAGGTCCTCACCGGACACGGGTGCTTCGGGAGGTACCTGTTTCGGATAAGGCGGGAGGAAACGCCCGGGTGTCACCACTGTGTGGACCGCCCGGAGGACACGGTGGAGCATACGGTGGAGGTCTGCCCGGCTTGGGCGGAGCACCGCCGTGTCCTCGCGGAAGCGATCGGCGGCGGCGATCTCTCGCGTCCGGCCCTGGTCCAGGCCATGGTACGGAGCGAGAGTGCATGGGAAGCCATTATCTCCTTCTGCGAAGCAGTAATGCTCGTGAAGGAGGAGGCGGGACGCGTGAGGGAGAGGCAAGCTTTGCACCCTCACGCCCCTAGTCGCCGCAGGAGACGCCCTGGGCGTCGGGAATTGGCAGCTGATTCCCGGCCACCGTAGGCGCGGGCTTGCGGACGGCGAGCAATGGGTAGCTCGCCGTCCGGTAAGGACCAAGCCCGAGTCGACGGCGCGTCGTGTTCCACGCGCGCCTCAAAGAGATGTCATCACTATTGACGGGATCCGCTAGGGCCGATGCCAGCTAGGGTTGCGGGATGTTCGAAAGAGTTACCGTGGCCCCGGCACAGGCAACAGAAGGAACACGGGTGGGTTTTAGTCAGTAAAAGTCTGACACGCCCTCCCGCTCCGCCCAGAGCGGGAGAAGTCATTTGATGATTTCCCATCCACAAAAAAAAAAAAAAAGGGTATGGGATATAAAAAAATGGACCAATAAACTTTCCGGCAACATCCAGAATCTGCAAGCTTTGGTGAGCTTAAAATAATTTATACTCGTAGAATGCAGTCCTCACATTTTGCATACTCAACCTAATAACAAAGTTGGCCTGCTTGTTTTAGTTCTTTTGCAGTGTGACACTATTATCTGGACATAATATATAATCACACACCATAACATAACATCACGCTTATATTCTTCGAAGGATTAGGCAGAGGTGCACCCACATTTCTCCAGTTATATTTATGTCCCATGTAATTAGGGGGCGAGCCTATTGTCATCAACCGGGCAAAAATCCAGACTCCGAGCTGCTACTGAGAAATTCTAGATGGCAAAATCCAATAAAAAAGAAACAACTTAATAAAATCAGATTGTTATCGAAGGTAGAAGGATAGTAAGAAATTAATACTCACACCACCATCCGTTCTTTTGAACCATCCCTGATGCTAGGAACGAGATTTTCATGCCATAGAATTTTTAGGTTTCAATTTATTAATAATTTTAAATTTATTAAAATATAATTGTTGGATATTTTACTGGCAACATTAAAGTAGTTATTAGTATTTAATATACGTACATATTTTAAAACTTAGTGTAAACAGTTTGATTGTACTGGCAACACCGAGAGATTCAAAATGTAAAATGACGCGACAACGTGGCCTTCTTGGTCGGGACGGGCGTTGACGACAGTAGGACGTTCCTAATGGCTGTGTCGGTTAAAATATAGATTGGCACAGAATTGTTGGAGATCGGCTGAAGATTAAGGTTAGTTTTATTGTAAATATTAGAACACTAAATAAATAGTGATATTATTATGTGGACAATAGGAGATGTGATGGTATAATGGTATGGATTAGAATATTGAATTTGATGTTGGCAAAGATATACAGAGCGTCCCACGGATATGCCACATGGAGGGAAAGTACCTTGAATATTGTAGATGGAACATCAAAACTGATGTTAAATATTATTCCGAATTGAACTACTTAGTTGTTTTAGAGTAAATTTAAGAATGAAATCCCCAACAAAATAAACTTATGCTGCTGTTGCTTATTAATTAAACTTCTGCCTTCCATCTCTGTTATCTTTCTGATTGTTTATTTAATCACAGCTACCGAATTGCTGAGCTTAATAAACACGAATAACAATATTGAACGACATCAAAATACTTGTGGAGATCAATAATAATATTTTTTTATTAAAATGAGGTACTACGTCAGATCTATTTGTATTAAAAGAGGCCGGGTGAAGAGTTTTCCTAACTGTTATATATTTTTACAGCTTATCTATCAATAATTCTTTGTTGAAAACAGTATCAGAGAAATGCAACTGTGACAGGCAGACACATCAGTAATAATTGCACCTAAAAGCACGGGAAACTAAAAATGGTCCGTAATTGATTCTTAATATTGTCCTCAGTAATGGTTACTACGTATCATTTGCCATTACTGGGTCATACACATATGGGTGTTCGAATAAAATAACTTAAAAATTTACGACAGTAACTGAAAACTTTTATTTTTTAATTAAATCATTGTTACTTTTCTGTTTACTTATAATATGTCAAGCTATGAAATTATATTTCTTTATTTAAAAAAAAAATCAAAATGTTTCAAAAGTCTCTTCGTGTGGACTGTTCAGATTCGGGGTATGAGTGTTTGGATAGATGTAGTTAATTATTTTGTACATATTTATCAAAACATCATTGTCGCATTTACGTGATATACAATGAATATTATTTTTATTAAACAGTTGTTAATAATTGCACAAGATATATTTTTTTATTTCCAATAAACATGCTGTTATACGGATTTAGGTCTTTTTGGTGGACCTAAAACTCAACCAAATTTTAATTTCTACTAAAGCTACCATGTATCGAATATTTTTTAAATTGACAACACTGGATAGCCGACATTTGTTGGAGTCCTTGTCAGTACAGCTACGTGCCATTTTCTAATTTACGAAGTTAAAAATAAAATTACGTGTTTTTGTCAAAGTTTAGTGCATCTTTCCTGCTTGGGTTGTAATTTGGTAAGTTATTATTTTATATTTTAGTAAATATTGCGCCGATATGCCTTTTGAGGAGTATTCTCAAAGTTTCTTTTGTTGTTTTTCTAACCTTAAAAATAAAATGGCTGCTTTGATTTTAGTTTGAAATATCTCTCCTGCGGACATCTTTCCTGTGAACATAAATGTCCACAAGAAAGATGCATGTCTGCAAAAAATAACATTTTAACGGTTTTCTATGGTAATAAAGCTACAATGTTAGTCAAACAAACGGGCAGGCTGAGATAGCATGATTTAAATACTGCATTATTAGTATCGGCACCCGAAAAAGGAGCGTGATTTATTTTTTGCAAAATGTGGGGTGCTTAGCATGGTTGGGTTTGTTTCAGGAACAAGGCCTCGATCCAGTCGGTCTAGAACCCAATTAACTGACGAAGAGAAGAAAATACGTCGTCGTGAACAGAAAAAACTTAGCATGCGAAGAGCTAGAGCTAAATTAATGCTACTGCCATAGAAGAAAGACGTAGAAAAGAACGCGAAAGATATCATCTAAAGAAACAAAATGGGTTTAAAAAGACAATTAAAGATTCTACACCCAGACAGCAGCGACAGATGCGAAAAATGTGGCGTAAAAAAGCCAAGCTAAGATGTGAAAGAGATCGACTAAGAAAACGAACGGAAGAAATAGTACGCGTGAATACACCGCTTTCTTCTCCAAGTTCTTCTCGTTCATCACACTCACGTGTAGAGGTGGGTAAAGCAATACGATTACGAAATCGCCGGATATTGAAGGCTCAAAATCAGTTTTTAATAGAAAGATTAAATATTTTAGAACAAAAACTCTCTAAATACCTATAGGATGCGAATAATAAGATTTAAAAAAAAGTAAAGGACAGGAGATTATCATAAATATTGGCTTAAGAAAAAGGATACATGAATTTTTAATCAATGATGAAAATAGCAGAGTAACAGCTGGTAAAAAGGAAACGATCACGCGCAGAAAAGTCAAAAAGCAAATACGTCTTTTAAATGATACACTTTTAAACCTTCAACAAATTTTAATAATACGACTGGTTTGAATGTCTCATACGAAACATTCCGCCGACATCGTCCATACTGGGTAATGTTCCCTAAAGCCGCGTCAAGAAATACTTGCGTTTTGCAGGGTTGCGGGATGTTCAGCCAGGGTTGCGGGATGTTCGAAAGAGTTACCGTGGTCCCGGCACAGGCAACAGAAGGAACACGGGTGGGTTTTAGTCAGTAAAAGTCTGGCACACCCTGCCGCTCCGCCCAGAGCGGGAGAAGTCATTCGATGATTACCCATCCAAAAAAAAAAGTTACACCACCTAAAAAACCTAAAGTACGACCTTCATTCTGTGAAAATGATGATAGTGATGAAAAAAATTTTTGAAAGCTTATTTTTATGTTAATTTTTTATTAGTTTGACGTTTTATTGATCAAGATAAGAGGCTAAAATGAAAAATAATCAAAATATTTGGTATAATTTCAATATTTGAACCCTTGAAAAATTACATTTTATTACTAATATTATCAAAGAAAAAGATTGTTGTGTTGGTAAGATTTTTTTTGTTTGTATTTTCCAAAGTACCTATAATTGGCTGGATAACTTTTGTTAATTATTACGAGTTTAAATGGCAAGTAAATGCCAATATGACTGTGATTAACCTCTCTTCTGTGGAAAGGGGTCTTTTCTGTGGACGTAAAAAAAAAATTAAGTTAAATAACTTGCTGAAATCTGAATAACGATCTGGCTTTTGATTAATTTCTAATTACTTGTAAGATTACCTAATAAATGACTGATTTGAAAAAAAATCAACGACTTTTTATTTCGAATATTTTTGTAACCCATTTTGTGTATGACCCTTATATTACATTTAAAAAAAATCGAGCACCCGTGCATAAATATGACGTATTTTGTAAAAAAATATTTATGCGCTGTCACGTAAAACATAAATAGATGTCATTTATGAACGCCCATAAAGTTAAATACTGAATGTACATTGCAGTTAAATAATTACAGGAATATTTAACGTTTATCCTTTTAATACCTTTCAATGAGAGTTGTGCTTTTGATCCTACCTACTATATTAAAGTTATGGTGGGCGTACCTTATAATCTTTCTACATTACTATAAACAAAACTATCGGTTGGTTTGTTTATTGAAAAAATAAACTTGTATTTTATCATCTCTAAATAAACATTTGCACACCTCATTTTCTGCCAAAGCTTTAGGTACATAGTAGGCTATATATAAAAAGACAAATTAAATACTCCTGTTATTCGGTACTAACTGCGCATATGAGGAGTAATATTAACTCTCTGATTACTCCAACTGAAGAGAGCCCGAACAAATAAAGGTACGATTTCACGCCGGTTTTGTACATACCTAAGCGCGTGCGTGTAGTGCGTGGCGCTGTAAACTCTGATTGCGCGATGCAGGATTTTGCGTGACGTCAGTGTGATGCGTTCCAATGTGGCGATGTAGATATGCCGCCACATCACTCCCCTCCGGAGGCCGGAGGTCGATAGTGGGCAGAGTCGTGTATCTTGCGATGCTTGCCAGGGCCAGTTGAGGTTCCAGTGAATCGGAACCGGGTGCCGCATAGTTCGCGGTGATTCGGAACTGTCTGATTTCAATGCTATGCTTACACAAAGATCTAAATTAAGTAATCGCTGTGGGCATTTAAATCAACGAACGTTATGAGAAACTGATTGAGCTGGGTAGTAATATAAATTAATTTCTCATGGGACACAAAGTCATATTACGGATACGACATTATAGGACATGGTGTCAATAATTTAAAGGCTTGACACGGTAAAACTAAAAAAAATATTAAGTAATGCTTAATACGGGTTGCAGACCAAGAGCTAAGCTAAGTTAGTTTAGCTTAGCTCGCATAGCTGACGCAGTTTTTCATACTTGTGTGCAGACCGCAAACTATGCGAACTAAGCTATGTGAGCTAACTAAAATATGCGAAGCTAAGTTAGTTGTGTATGCCGATGCGCAGCTACACGAGCTAAGCTAAGCCCCTCCCGCTACCCCGCACACCCTTTGCACATCCTTCGCCAGTGCTGTCCAGTGTTCTTTGTTGTACGCACGGTCGTTTAGTAGCGATTATGGAGCAATTTATTGAAACTGTTAAACAATTTCCTATACTATGGAACACACAATCAAAGGACTATCACAACTTAATTAAAAAGGATGTTGTATGGAAAAGAATAGTGGAGGAAATAAGTAATCCAGACATACCAGACGGTAAGTTTAATTAGTATTTATTTAAAGTTTAATCTAATTTATATTATTAAAATAATTACAAAAGGATTCTCTGACACGAAATGCTTCTCTAGTTGCTCGTAAGTTGTCGTATTGTACCGATCTTAAAGTTTGCTGTTCTTCAATATTGACGGTATTTGCGTTACTAGTTGTCGTTCTTGAAGACATTAAATAATTGTGCAAGATACAGGTAGTCTTTGTAATGACGTCTACTAGTTCTAATTGACATTCGAATGGTCGACGAAACACACGAAATCGCGCTGACAATATGCCGAACGCATTTTCTACTACATTTCGTGCTCTACTGAGACGATAGTTAAAGGTGTTTTTTGCTCTGTTATCTAAACATGTACTCCGTGGGTACGGTCTCATAAAGTGTTTTTGTAATGGGAATGCTTGATCACCTATAAACACAAAAGGTATTGGATCGCCATTAGGCGTTAAAGGTTTATGATTAGGTAAGTTTAGTTGCCCGTTTTGTAATTTGTAGCCAAATGCGCTATCTGCAAAAATACCTCCGTCGCTAAATCGGCCCATTGAACCAACGTCTATTATAATAAATCTTTTGTTCGCATAAACGACTGCGAGAAGGACGACAGAATAAAATTTTTTATAATTAAAATAATTAGAACCCGACTGTGGAGGGCATTTTATTGAGATATGCTTCCCATCCACGGCACCAAGGCAGTTAGGAAATTGCCATTTATCATTAAAGTCTTCTGCAATTGCTTCCCATTCACTTTCTGTCGGTAACTTCATATATTGGTTGCAAATGAATCCAAAGTGCATTGCACACATCTTTCACAATCAAAGAAACTGTGTTATTACCCACTCTGTAATTATATCCAATTGTTCTAAAGGAGTCACCAGTAGCTAAAAACCTGAAACATATAAATATTTATTACTAAGTTTGACTTGGTGTTTGTTACAGTGAAAACTGCGAAGAATGAGTGGAAAAAGTTACGTGATAGTCATCGAGAGTCACTCAAAAGGATGAAAGCCAGTACAAGTGGTCAGGCTGCTTCTCCGGCAAATAACTGGAAATATGCCGAGTTACTCGAATTTCTTTTACCCCACATGAAAAACCGTAAGAGAACCGGTAACGTATCAATTAATAATAAAAATACATTGGCCAGTACATCAACCCAAAGTCAAAGTATTTTGCTCGGTGCATCAACTGATAATCAAAATACATTGCCCGGTACATCGATCGAAAGTCAAAATACTTTGCCCAGTACATCAACTGAAAGTCAAAGTATTTTGCTCGGTGCATCAACCCATAATCAAAGTACTGAGATTTTCGAAGAAATTCCGAATGATGATGATGAAAACACATCCGAAGCACCAAGGATAAAAAAAAGAAAAGTTGGCGATGACTCATCATTACGCGACTTACTTCAGGATGTCGATAACGATTTTATGAAACGATGTGAGCAAAGAGAGAAACGGAAGGCTGAGGAGGCAAAAGAGGCGGAGAAACAAAAACATCCGTTAAATTTGTTTTTTGACAGTATGTGCGAGTCAACTAAAAAGCTTCCCGATTGTATACAAAGAGATGTTAAAAAAAAGCTTTTTCAAATTGTAAACGAAGCAGAGGAAAATTATGAAAGTTATTTGTCTAGGCAGACTTATCAATATGGGTACTCATCATCATCTAGCTTCTCGACACCAGCTCAAAACGATAGCTTAGAAAATTTGTAATGTAACCTTTTGTCATTTACCAATAAAAAATTGTTTTAATTAAAATTGTTTTGCTTACCTCAAACAAATAGCTAATCTTTCTTCTGGCGTTATAGCCTTCCGATAGTTAGTATCTTGTTTAGTAATATCTCCGATAATCAAAGATAACAAATCATAAAACTGAACTCTTGTAACACGATAATATAACTGAAAATGTTCATCATCTAACTCATAAAATAAAGTTCTAAACTCTCCACTTGTGTGCCGAGATTGAATGTGTTGACATATCCAAGACCTGGAATGTCTTTTTCTTAAATAATAATAAGTCAGTATTAATCTTCTTTTTCTATGTGTAACGTATTCATCATCGGAACTTTCTTCATCGATTATATTCATGGCGAGCGACGTCCGTCTAATTGAACTACGCAACACTGACTGAGCTTTGGCTTAGCTGTTGGTGTGCACGCTATTTATTTCTAGCTTAGCTTAGCCTAGCTTGCTTGGCATAGCTTAGTTTAGCCTTGGCATAGCTTAGTTTTCGGTCTGCAACCGGCTTAAACCTTTCCACAGGTACCCAATAACATTAAAATTTTGTATACCTACAGTTCAAATCGAAACATTTTAATAAGCGCCCCGCTAACTTCTAATCACTTACGATATTAAAATGTACGCAAAAACCTATACGAGAGCACGAAAAGTATTTTTGCATTCATTCGCATAAGTAGTAGATGAAAATTTCCCGACGATAATTGACGGTGCCGCCAAGAAATATCGTCTGCAAATATAGTGGACAAAGTTTGACAACTGTTGGGGAAATTTTTAAGCTCCTTTTCAAGACATTTACTTGAGAATACTGAGGAGGTTCGAAGGCAGACAGCAATTTGTTAGTTTACGCTGCGTAGAAGCGCCGGGCCGCGCTCACCCAGGCGGCGAACAAGTCATCTTTTATTAAATACGTACAAACATTTGCATTTAGCTACCGTGTACACTGTATTGTAAAATTTTAACGTATTTTCCGTGTAATGCATTCAAAGGACAAATGTAGTCTCGTGTTTTGAATAGAATGAACAACGTTTTAAATGCATAGCCGGAATAGTACGGAATTTTAATTCATAGCTAGGCAAGACCGGGTACATATTAGAAACTAGAACCTGTATCTGATGGAATAAGTCCTCATTTAAGTACCTACTTCGTACTTTATATAGCTCTGGAAAGTTTTCTAATTGGGTGTAACGGATAGATAGACAAATACAAGGTAATTAGAACACAATGACTACAAAAATAATATGCAGGAAGGACGGTCTCCTATTAGACGGATTTTTCCTCCAAGGCCATTATTTATGGCCAAAGCATTTTCTTTCAATAATGATGATAGGTATTTTGTCATGAATTTTATTACCAACCTTTAAGTACTTCTAGAAAGACTAGTTAACGAGAAAATTTAACAGAGCTAGGTTTGTCCAGTTGTATAGACGTTTTATGTCCCGTTCAAAGCCATCTCCATTTATATGGGCCCATATCAATGACCATAAACATGAACATGAATAAGAATGTAGGTTTTATGGCTCCCCGTATAAATCCGGAGGAGGTGGTCATTACACCCGCGTGCCTCGAGGAGTCGCTTCAAGGGGAAACACGTTGCTGATAATAATGACATATAAGGACTATATTATTCAGTGTCTTGGTGTGAAAAAAGCATCGCTTTTCTGCCCGTAGCACTTGATTTCTTAACGAGTTCAGCGTCTCCTTGTAATCCAATAAGAAAGAACTACAATCATCAATATGTCTATCCAAGCGTGCTGGGTAAGGAATTTTGTATTTTACCTCACTTTCAGATTTAGGATTCAGGATCAGGTACTTCATAGGAACCTGTAGACCTAGACAAATATAAGATCTAGCATAAGTACTAGTGCCGCCTCACAAGCTTACTAACTATAGGTAGGTAAGTATAGATCTGGTAAACCTGAACATCAAAATAACTTAGCACCCGCGGTCGTCCAAAAAATACCCACATTACATCGTCTACTATTTTACGCCAACACTGTTTATTTTTTTTTTTTAAACTCCGAGTAAAAGTAATATTTTTGAATTAAAACTGTTGCATTTGGTAAGGTTTTAGTCGAGTTTTAAGCCTCAAAAAGCGTGAGAGGGAAAAATAATGTGATTGCTTGTCGTAAACCAACTACACAGCTGTCCGGTGTCCTCTTTATTTTATTACCATTTTCCGTCTGCCCGTTTATATAGTGGCCCAGCGTGGTGCTTACGGGAATCGCAGGGTAATGCTAATGGCCAGCAGTGAGCAAGTAAGAAGCTGAAAAGTTGTACATGGAATATATTATTAATTATCCAAGTTTTTGATCGGTATCAGATACTGGTGTCAGATAAGTAATATAAGTAGTGTTGGATATTTAAATAATGTAGACTCGCTTTGAGTAATGAATTTTTAATAAACTTCGGTTACAAATATATAAAATTTTGGAATGTTGATCGCACGGTACGTCCGTCGATGACCGAGTCTAGGCGAGCTGTTCAGGGGCGCGGCAGTAGCAAGATCAGCTGTGACCCCGCCGCCCGCGCACCGCGCACCGCCGCTGATTCACTCGCTTAATGCGTGAACATCCTCCGGCGCGTTGAAAGCCCTAGCTTTCAAGATGTAGACAAGGTAGGGAGCTTGGAAGCGGCCCTCTCCGCCTCGTTGTCATCCTTGGAGTTCGAAGTGGGTAGGAGACACAGCTTGTTGACAGCCCTTCGTATAACTCCCTTTGAGGTCGTTACGTCAGCTACCCTGCTGACGCCGTCGGCCCCTGGATAAAGGCGACACACGCGCCCCAGCCGCCATTGTAATGGCGGTACGTTGTCATCCTTCAGTAGAACCACGTCCCCGCAGGTGAGTCCGTGCTGTCCAGTGCGCCACTTGGTGCGCTGCTGCAGCTCTGAGATGTACTCCCTGCGCCATCTCTCCCAGAAGTGCTGCCTTATCGTCTCTATGAGCTCGTATCTGTTAGGCCTGGTAGCGGTAATGGGCTTCGTTGGAATTGACATAAGTGGTCTCCCAATTAGGAAGTGGCCTGGAGTCAAAGGAGAAGGATCAGCACAATTGGACGAGAGAGGAGTCAGCGGACGTGAATTTAGGATAGCTTCAATTTGTGTAAACAGCGTTGCTAGCTCCTCAAACGTCAAAGCAGCATTTCCAGCTACACGTTTTAAATGGTATTTAGCTGATTTAATTCCAGCCTCAAATATTCCACCGAAGTGGGGAGAGTAAGCGGGACTAAATACAAATTTGATTCCCTCAGATGTGGCAAAATCACTGACAGATTGACGGCTGGATCGAAGCAGCTTACCCAATTCATTGTTTGCACCTACGAAATTCCTGCCGTTGTCGCAAAAGATCTCATGACATTTTCCTCTGCGTGACACGAATCGTCTAAGGCACAAAATGAAAGCTTGAGTACTCAGTTCACTTACAAGTTCCAAATGAACTGCCTTTGTACTAAGGCATACAAATAAACATAGATAACATTTACTAATTCTGTTACCACGACCTTTACGACTGCTTATCATAAAAGGCCCAGCAAAGTCAGTTCCACAAGAGTAGAAAGGGAAACAAGCATTAGTACGCGCTTCAGGTAAATGACCCATTATGGGTTGCACCGTATTCGCGCGCAGACGAACGCAAACAATACATTGTCTAACTACTTGCCGCGCTAAGCATCTCCCTCCAATAGGCCAGTACTTGTCGCGCACTGATGCTAACAGTAGCTGTTGACCTGCGTGGAACAAACGTGTATGTTCATTAATCATTATTAACTTAGTTAAATAATGTTTTTGAATCTATTATTATGGGGTGTTTCTTATCAAAATTATACTTTGAGTTTTCTAAACGACCACCCACACGAACAATGTTATTAGAATCTATGAATGGAGTTAACTGTAATAATTTACTTTTGTGTGGTAATGTTTTCCTTTGCTTAAGTAATTCAATTTCGAACGAAAATGATTGTAATTGAGCAAATTTAATTAATAGCAAAACTGCATTATTTATTTCATCGGAGCTTATAGGGCCCGAGTACCTTTGTTTATGTTTATCACAGTTGTGAACAAAACGAAGAACATAAGAAAATATTCTACTTAATCTATTGAAATTGGAGTATTTATTGAAATCTATAAATGAACTATTTTCTGCAGATAATAACGAATGTATCTTTAACTCGGGTAATTTTCCAGCTACGAAAGAATTCTGTGGCCATTCCAAACGTTCCTTCTTTAGGAAAGAAGGACCTTCCCACCACAAGGAAGAAGATGATAGGTCCTGGGGATCAACCCCTCTAGAGGCCAAGTCAGCTGGGTTCATATTTGTAGGTATATGTCTGTGTTCAAAACTATTAGTCAACTCGTTAATTTCATTAACCCTGTTGCAGACAAACATTTTAAGATTTCTAACATCTGTTTTCAACCATCCTAGAACTACTGTTGAATCAGTCCAAATAGTTTTACAACTTATATTAAATCGCAATGACTGTAGAACCTTATTACATAATCTAGCTCCCAACAAAGTGCCAAGTAATTCCAATTTTGGTATAGTAATAGGCTTTAAGGGTGCAACCCTTGCCTTTGCGCACAAAAGTCTTACCGTGACCTCATTTTTGTCATTTATTGAACGTAAGTATACACACGAGGCGTACGCCTTTTGTGACGCATCGACAAAACAATGCAGTTCTATTGATAACGGGAAATTACAAAGAACATATCTACTAATTTTAATATTAGAAAGGAGGTGCAAATTAGAAATGAATTTAAACCACGTATTTAATAAGGTTTGTGGTATAGGCTCCTCCCAATTTAATTTAATTACCCATAACTGCTGTAAAAAGATTTTAGCCTTAATAATGCATGCACAAATTAATCCTAACGGATCAAATATTTTACAAATAGTAGCTATAACGACCCTTTTTGTAATAACTTGCGGTGGCGATTCGATCTTTGAAGGAAACTCAATAATGTCTAGTTTTGGAGAATAAATCAAACCTAACACACTGGATTCTTTAGTTAAATCTATCGGGTCGAATATACTAGCATCACCAGTAAATGCCTGTGAGCAGTTAGTACGAATCTTCCTTAAGGGAAAACATGCTGAATCTAGAATTTTCTTAACATTAAGATATATGTACTGTAATTCACTTTCACTATCCGCCCCGGTATTCAAATCATCTACGTAAAAGTCATTTTCAATAACGCTCGCAATGGTGTCGTCATTACATTCTTTAGATAACTGTAATAAACATCTGGTACTTAAGAACGGAGCGCTGGCCAACCCATACGTAACGGTATTTAATTGTAAAACTTTTAATAGATTATTATTATCGGGTTCCGTAGAAGATGAATCTCTCCACAAAATTAACTGAAGGTGACGTTGAGAAGTATGTAAGACCGTTTGTCGGTACATTTTCTCAATGTCTCCTAAGAGAACAAATCTATGCCCGCGAAAACGTAACAAAATTGAAATTAAGTCGGACTGCACAACTGGACCTACAGCCTGTATGTCATTCAAAGACTTACCAGAGGAAGTCTTGGCTGAGGCGTCGAATACGACTCTCAATTTTGTCGTTTCACTTTTCTCGCGAATTACACAGTGGTGTGGCAAGTAGTTACCAAATTCTGGTCGATCTACTTCACTTAAGTGACCTAACTCTTTATATTCAGCGATAAATTTAGTGTATGACTCTTTAAGTTTCGGATTTTTATTTAATTTTAATTCCAAATTCAAGAAACGTTTTTTAGCCTTATAATATGAATCCCCAAGACTAGTTTCGGGTTCTTTTAATGGCATACGGACACAAAACCGACCGTCAGGTAAGCGGCTTGTGTTTTCTATAAAGTCAGTTTCGCAAAACTGTTCCTCTAATGAATATGTTTTGGTCTCTGAAGGTAGTTCTTCAATCTCCCAAAATTTCTTAAGGGCATTATCAATATTCGAAAACTGATTGAAATAACAATAGACCTTAGACTTGGAATGATTGATACCGACTGGGCCAGCTATCAACCACCCTAATTGTGATTCTTGTAAAGTAGGCTTATTAGACCCTAGCTTAATTTGATTTGTACCAATAATGTTCCAAAATATGTCCGCTCCTAACAACAAATCTATAGCGGAAGGCTGGAAAAACTTTGGATCTGCTAGCTGTATACCGCACGGAATATCTAATTCTTGAAAGTTTATTTCAACGCTGGGTAAAATACCTGTTATCGTTGGAACCAATAAACAGTACACCTGAGTACTATATGCGGTTGAAAAAGAATTAATTTTTACGGTGCACTGTCCTAAAATGCTAGTTTTAATATTATTAAGTCCACAGACATTTAAGGTTTCACTAGAGTTCTTAGTTAACCCTAATTTCTCTCTCATCACATCTGTTAAAAATGACGACTGACTACCAGTGTCTAATAATGCTCGCGCCGTTACCTTTCTATTGTTTAACTCATTAACGATTTCTACCTGCGCTGTACACAACAACGTATGAGTCATCGTCCTAGCTGATAACGTAACCGGTTCATTTACAGGACTATGTGAACATTGTTCTACGCAACTATTAATGTCGTTTTTATGAATTAGAGTGTTATGTTTTCCTTTACATTTCTGGCACGAACCCTTCAAACGACACTGATGAATATTATGCCCAATACGTAAGCATTTGTTGCATAGTTTTAACTTGTTTACCTCGCGAATCCTATCGTCGTAGTTCATTTGCTTGAACTTAGGACACTCATGCAGGAAATGATTCTGATTACAAATCGCACATTTATATTTCTTAGTATCCTCATCCGAAGCAGCAAAGAAAGATCTCACAGGTTTATTTAGTGGGTTTGTCCTATTATGTTCCTGTTTATCAGATCTATTATAGTGGGCAGTTTCTAAAATATCTGCTCGGTTGCGTAAACATGTGTAAAATTTATCCAACGTTGGTAAATCCGATAAACTATTTTTATATTCCTCCCATTTCATACTAGTGGTGGAATCTAACTTTGCCGAGACTATGAATATAAGTAAAACATCCCAGTGTTCGGTAGGAAGCCCTAAAGTGTGCAAAGAACTCAAGTTTTTTGATACGTGATCTATTAAATATCGCAACGCCTTAAACGATTCCTTCACAATAGGGTCGATACTTAATAATGACTTAAGGTGATTATTTATTAAAATATTTTTACTATTAAAGCGGTCACATAAAAGCTGCCACGCGTTTTGATAATTATCAGCGGTAAACTCACTTGACCTTATAACGACAGCGGCACTATTTTCTAAGCTTGATCTGAGATAATGGTATTTATTTATTGATGGAATCGAGTCGTTTTTATTGACAAGGGAATCGAACGTATCCCTGAACTCTAACCATTTCAAATAGTTCCCGTCAAACTTTGGCAAATTTATAGTAGGTAATTTTATAGAATTCATGGAATGTGAACATTGACTCGACATACTTTCATTATTCACTGATCTTTTCTCTAAATTAGCACATTCAATCAATTCTTTAGCCATGGAAAGAAGAGAAAAGAATTGTGATTCAATCAAATCCCGCTCAATTAACTGCTCATCTTCATTTGACGAGAGTAATTCTATGTTTGATTGTATCACGTTGAATTCTGATAACAATTCTTGGAATTTGTCAATCCGTAAAGATAATTCTTTGACTTGAACACTAGTCATTTTATTCGCGCTTACTTGGGTTAAAACATTCACGTAATCTTTAAATTTTGTCAGTCTACCCTTTATTATGCTTCGCTTTTTAATAAGATCCCTTAAACTTTCTTTCCCTTCCATGACTAATTATTCGAAATAATAAAATTGAACAATGAATTAGGCAAGATAATGAAATGATCAAAACAGTTACAACGGTTCCGTCGCACTTCGAACCAACCGCCCTCCCGCAGCCGCCACTCAAGCGCGCGATGGACTCGCCAACCGCAAGCAACAGCGCAGCGATGCACTGGGTACAGCAGGATGGTAACCGCTAGGCGCGACTTAAGGCCGTTCTCGAGTTTATCTGGAATTTGCATGAATTGCGTAAAAGTTAATAACAATTTTTTTTTTTTTTTATGAGAGGGTAGAGGGTGAAAAATTGACAGCGAAAAAATAACTAAGCAATATTTGGCTTTATGAATTTATAGGTTTTGATACATAGCTAAGGATGATAACACTTTATGCATGTGATGTATAGGTGAAAATTTAAAACTACAGGTAAGCCGAAACTCCAACTATTTCAGCTAACTGAATTAATATTTTAGAAAAGAAAAATTATAACGTAGGTAGTAGGAATAGGCAAGCTCTCGCAATAGCCGAAGCGTTTTATGAAAAGGATAAGATAGTTCGTGTACTCGAAATGCTATCTCATTAACGCTCCAGGAGCGGCAAGCTGCACACAAATTTGAAAGGAAAAATGAGAAATAGTGGATAGGATAGTGTAGGCCAACTTCCCTTGAGTATCCAGCTAGTCGTCCAGCAGTCCTCAGCAAAGTTCTCACTCCACCAGGGCAGTAGGCAGCATAAGCAGCGATCCGATCCAATCTCCTCCTCTTCGGTTAAAATTCAAATTCGAGTAGCGGTTATCCGTTGTTACTCTTGAATTCTTCAGCCTTTGATTGCAGTATTCGGTTCGATTATCGAAGACGGTCGCCAATTTGTTGGATATTTAAATAATGTAGACTCGCTTTGAGTAATGAATTTTTAATAAACTTCGGTTACAAATATATAAAATTTTGGAATGTTGATCGCACGGTACGTCCGTCGATGACCGAGTCTAGGCGAGCTGTTCAGGGGCGCGGCAGTAGCAAGATCAGCTGTGACCCCGCCGCCCGCGCACCGCGCACCGCCGCTGATTCACTCGCTTAATGCGTGAACAAGTAGTAAAAAGGTATGAGGAACAGGGTGTAAAGTTCACGTATCCTCCATAGAAAAGGGAGGATCCTCCGAGTGTTGTGTCTGTTGGGCTACTGCCCGAACCTCTTAAGGGGTCATTGTACTCATCATTATGAACAACTTTTATTATGGGACCAAACCGAAATCGCAAAAAAAAATCAGCTGCTCCCTACATTTATGTTCGCATAACTCGTCAAAATGTAGGGAACAGCGGATTTTTTTTCACGATTTCAGGTTTGGTCACATAGTAAAAGTTGTTCATAATGATGAGTACAATGATCCCTTAAGAGGTTGTGCGTTAATTATGTTACACCTTGTATTTGCTAGTCGCGCAGTAAACTCTGCTTGCGCGAGGCAGGACTTTGCGTGAAGTCAGTGTGATGCGTAATTCGCATGTAGCGATGTAGATGCCACCACAGTAGATTTGATTTTATAGCTCCTCAAATTAATTTGTAAAGAATATTTGTTCAATATTACTTAGCCAAAAACCGCCAGTAAAGAAAATTACGATTTTGCTCAAGAATCCAATCACAAACTTCCCAACACTATTATTTTATTAACCTATAAGAAATACTATTACCATGTTTTACAAACTAGGACACTTAAACAGAACCAATGGTAAGTAATATCAAGTAGAAAAATCTTCGTTCCAAATCTGGTCGTAGACATGAATCTGTTATTGCACTGAGCCCATATCGATTTCTTAATACAATTTACCTTGAGCATGGATTTGGCAACAACAATGTGGGCGTAAAACTAAAAAGATAATAATATCATGGTAGTAACGCAGGGTACTAAAGGTTTCAGGTTCATTTGAGATTTACAGTTGCCTGCACTACTTCTATTTATATGTAGGTACAGTGAACAAAAGAGATAAGTACTTAAATAACCACGCCGCTTCTTACAGTTTTGGGACGTAAATATCCTAGAGCTTTAGAAAGAGACTCAATGGTCATGCCTTCTCTGCATGAGAAAAGGCTTTTGCGCAGCAGGGGGACAGTAATAGGCTGGTATTATTATTTACAAAAAAGGCTGTCACACAGGCATAAGTAACACAGCCGAACAGCACCCTAATTGCGTAACACACTTACAGTAGGAATCGGTTTCATTTTGACAGTTCAACAACATTCATTGCGTTATTTACGTTGTTGAGCAGACAAATTTTTGGAACAAATGAAGCAATGGATTACCAATATGCTTCAAAAGCATTCATATTTTGTTTGATAGTATGTTACACAATTAGGGTGCTGTTCCGAAAACTCGGTGTGCCAGCATATGACTACTGCCGAGTACCTAATGTACCTACCTATGACTCGTGCATTTATACAGAGCAAAGCATATACAAGGTGGAACAGGACGATTGACATTCCTTTAAACCACGTAAAGAAAATCATGTTCTTTACCTGTATACAAAAAATCAATCAAATCCAATGGATACTTTAGCCACAGGAAATTATTTTTCATTTTCTTATTTTTCAACATGATGTAGATCTGAGTCTGTAATAATAGGTAAACATTGCCACCGCCGCGGCCCGCACCCCGCACCGCACCGTTGGTCAGTGACTTTTCGTAGATAAAGCGTGTTTACTTTTTATGCAGTTGATTCTGCTATTTATTTTGTTTGAAAACTGCAATTTTTTAATTTTCCATTAACTACTGATCTTCGTGTTTTAAAATGTTTCGATGGACTAGTACTGTGCTCCTTTTAATTTAATGTCGTACGTCCAGATCCACATTGTATAGGCTTTGCTCTGCGTCTTGTATTTATAAAGTTAGCACGGACACAATAAAAAAAACCGCCCAAGTGCGTGTCGGACCACGCACAATAAAGGATTCCGTAGTTGGGATGGATTTATCCCAAAAACAAACTTAACATTGTTGTTGAAAAACATGTTCTCCCATACATCGATATACGTCATGGTGAATTCTCCAACTGCAAATGTAAGTTTTGTAAGCGCAAAAAAATGTTTTTTTGTGTGATAAACTACAAGTTATTAATTTTCGGACTTTTTCTTTTATTTGTGCTGAAAGACATTGCTTATTGTCAAATTTCATGATTCTAGGTCAGCGGGAAGTACCCTATAGGTTTTGATTTATTTGCTAGTATCAAAATATGTCGCATAAACGGTCGTATTTTTTATTGCTTTGACCAAGGACCGTAGGACAAGGGACCGTAGACCTACATATTGGGTATTAATTTCAACTTGATACCTCCACGCGTTCCTGAGAAAAAAGGCCTTGCCAGAATGACAGACAGACAGATGGACGGACAGACAGACAGACGGACAGCGAAGTGATCCTATAAGAGTTCCGTTTTTTCCTTTTGAGGTACGGAATCCTAAAAATAATGGTTATGGTTACTTATCAGTTTTGCTGACTGTACGCAAGAATGATACAACTTTTTATACGTGGAGATAAAAATGGAGTCTCAGCAGCTCTGGAAAGCTAGGTGTTGAAAAACAAGTTAGTATCGACATAACAATAGTGTTTGTGTGTGCGAATGTACGGCTGAGTGCATCGTTCAATGTTTTTACGATTGCGGAGCAAGGAAAGCTCTAACAGAGTAAAACCATGTCGCACGGACATTAAAATATCGTGGCGGGATTTTGTCACGCACTGGATTTTCAACTCTCGATGTGGAGCCTAGCATTGAGAATCCAACCGAGCGCATTTCAGCGCGTCAAAAAAACCCACTGTTGAATTTCAACTCTCGGTGTTAAGCGTTGAAAAATATGTAGCTAAAAAAAAAAAATAAAAACACGCTTTTATCACGCACTAAAAATTATAAAATAATTAAACTAACTTGTATTAGCTAAGATATATGTATCTACGCAGCTTGTCAGTTCTTTTATATCTGTCGTGGCCAGATCATAGAATTGATCATTTCATGTCGAGTTCGGTCATTTCTTGAAATGGTACGTTTAATGATATGTCAGTCGACGTTTTGCCATATCATTAATGTAGGGGTATCTGTCGTGGTCCGATCGTAGAAATGACCATATCGTGAAGAAAGCAACCTATTTATTCATATTCCCAGCTGACCACTGGGCATATAGCAAAATAGTTGCATTTCACGCCGCTAGTGGCACCCCGATCAAATGGGTTAGGTTACGTTAGAACTGTGACCAACCGCATGCGAGTCGAGCGAGCGAAGCGAGCGGTGCCGCAACAGCGGCCAGCGAGCACTACATCCAAGTTGGTCGCAGTTACTTAGGAATTATTCGAATAGGAACAAACAAACAACACACAGACACACAAACAACAACAAACAAAGTGACATCAACGCCTCTACCGGTGGATAATCTATTTTACAATATGATCACTAATGTTTGGCCACATCATGAAGTAGTCGTTCGTATAAATGATAAATGATTTTATTTCTGTAAGTAGATTTATATAAACACTTTTATACGTCAAACATTTTTTTTTAAACTAGATGAAAAAAGAAAGAAACTCAGAGGTCACAGTCTTTTTGAAAGTCCAGACATAATCTTGGTCAGATCATGTGAAGACCATGTAGGTTGGTGTCTGAAATGGTCTTTTGAGTATAACTGTCCATATGATGTCCAATGATCTGGCCAGACCACGTCAAGATGTGGCCAGCGGTCGATGTTCTATTTCATGAAATACAACCATTTCATGAAATGGTCAATCACTTCATGAAATGATCAATTCTTAGATCCGGCCACGACATATCCAACGAATGATTAATTCAAAAAGCGTGGTGCGCCTTGTTTAAATTAATTAAATGTACGCATAACTAAAAAGCGCTCCACGCTTTTTATATTAACCTTTTAACCGCCCGACTTCATATCAGTTGTCGTGCCCCCAGCGCCGGGCCACTTGAATCATTACGATATTTGGTCGTAAATATACGACCCAGGCGAAATGGACACGAAAATATTTGTCGGATTAATCCGTCGTAGGCGGTTAAAGGGTTAATCATTGGATATTAAAGAAGTGACAAGCTGCATAGGTACTTATATCTTAACAAAATATAAGTTAATTTAATTATTTTATAATTTTTAGTGCGTGATAAAAGCGTGTTTTTTAGTATTTTTTAAACTACATATTTTTATTTTTTACTTTTTAGTCTAGTATATTCTTCATTTAGTTAATAAGTCTAAATTCAATGAAGTTATGACTTGACTGGTTTAATAGTAGCCACTAAAGAGTTCCGCTACCCACCTCCTCGCTCCATCATCCAGACTCTCAACACCAAGTGCAATTTATTGGACTCGTCAAAACGAATCATATGAGCCCAAACTCGAGGGGTAGTAGCCACTGAAGTGTAGTTTAGTTTAGAGGTTGCTAGTAGCCACTGAAAAATTCCACTATCCAGCTCCTGGCTCCATTATCAGACCCTCGCTACCAAGGACAATCTATTGGACTCGTCAAAACGAGTCATATGAGCCCAAACGCGATGGGTTTACTAGTAGCCACTGAAAAGTTCCACTTTCACCTCCTGGCTCTATCATCAGACCCTAGACACCAAGTGCAATATATTGGACTCATCAAAACGAATCATATGAGCCCAAACTCGAGGGGTTTACTAGTAGCCACTGAAGAATTCCACTATCCACCCCCTGGCTTCATCATCAGACCCTCTTACTAAGCCCAATCTATTGGACACCTCAGGAGGTGGATAGTGGAACTTTTCAGTGGCTACCCAGAGCAGCTATGCAGAGTAGAGTAGTAGTAGTGGCAGTGACCTATCGAGATCTTGGAGCTCCAAGATACCAAATTATAGTATTGTCTTCCGACTTACATATACATAGAAAGTTTCTTGCCGATACGACAATTATAAGTAGGTTAAAATCGACTTCCAAGATTTTTCTACATTGTTAGTTAGTTACAAGTCACGCTAATAAAAGCGTGTTAAAATCCAGTGCGCGAAAAATAATCGCCGCGCGGAAAAATCGTCCGTGCGAACCTGGGCTAAGACGCTGTGTGGTGTAAGCACGAATGTAAAAAACTAGCTTTATTCATTCCTGTTTCTGTTCAATAGATATTATAAATTATTTATACACTGAAACACTGAATTATATTTCACTTGGTTCATAAAAATAATCTTGTATTCCGTCTTTTCACAAATAAAGACTTCCTACAAATAATCCATATTCAATTTAGCTTTGATCCGCATAAAAAGAAAAATACAGCCAATGGAATCTCACAATAAAAATAAAGGAATATACGTGTCTGGGTAATGTTCTACACAAAGAGACAAACACGGTTTAACACAGTATCTTCGATTAAACACGATTGATACAAGCTACAGCTTGTTAAAGTAATGATCGTATTAACAAGCTGTCATTACATGAGTGAATGAATGAATGAATGGAGCGCAAATTGTAAATTCCTTCAAACTGAACTCGAATCAAAATGTTTCGTTGCAAGATGTAAGGAACATTATGGGTAAGCAGATAACATATGAGGATTTAATCAGGTCATGGCTTCACTGTGAATAGTGATCATCTATCTAGACTAATTGTCGCAACGGGGTGCACATGAATATTATTGTAATTAATCAAATCGCAGCGAAGTGCTTTTTCATTTAAATTAGTTTCAAACTATCCTTATTTAAATATGTAATAGCATAACTTAGATTTCTAAGAGATAGAAGAGGGAGATTCGGGTAGAAAAAATATTGTACAGATCAGTGTTGGCATTAATCAATTAATTTTTTAATCAATTAATTAATTTGATTAATTTTAATCAGATTAAATTAATCATGATTAGAATAATCATGATTAAAAAAATAATCTTAATCATGATTATTGACGTTAATCATTCATCATTAATCATTAATTGATTAACTTGATTGTAAACTAATACATCCATCAATGTTATTAATTCTATATAAAAGAAATGATGGAAAATAATGACACATTTATTAAACTATTTTTATTAATTATTCAAAGAACAAAAAAATAATTTATAACTTTCAAATACACTGAATTCTAATTTTGAAGAATATTTTCAATCAACTAATCTCCGATCTTTACATTTCTGATTTTTTGATGTTCAAGTTACATTTCATAACTACTTTTTTTTCAAATAAGTCGTCAGATAATTTGTGTGACCTAGGTTTATTTAGCATAGTTGCAAAAGAAAACATTCTTTCTACCGAGCCAGAGGACGGCATTGGTGTATTGTTCTTAATAAACACTTTGCCTATAACAGGATAACTTCGTAGAAGCTCTCGTTCTTGGCTTCCCTCGGCAAAAAAATTTGAAATTATCATATCCGCTCTCTTTTTATCATCAACTGATTCCGCTTCACTGCCAGAGTCGGAATTGAAATCAAAAAACTCGTCTTCTTGGTGGCGTGTGTTATTGGCTGCATTGTTGACTGTTAAAAGCTCTGGGATTTCTGATATTTCCTTCCTTACGACTGATTTAAAAATGTTTATACACTTCTTTTGATCAGCTGCAGTTAGACATACTAGCCACTTTTTTTTTAAATCTGGGGTAACACAGAGCTGCAACGGCTGCATATTTACTAGTTTCACTCGAAAGAGTGTAAAACTCTTCAAATCTTTTCTCTACGCTTTGTAGATATTTTTCAGCAAGTGGTTCACAGAATTTTAGATTTGGAGTAGTCGTGATCTTCTGTAATTTTTTTTTTAGTGCATGCAGGCAAGGTAATAATATTCCATAAAATGAGTCATCGCCCTGCAATATGTCCAAAGCAGTTGCAACTGGAGCGCCGCATTGGCAGTATTCCTCAATATATTGAAATTCAGAGTCTCGTAATGGATTTCTTATACTAAGTGCTCTAGCTAGTTGAGAGTAACTAGTTCTGATATTCAATATATTTCTCAAAGCGTCATAGTAACTATTCCATCTAGTTATGCCAGGTCGTGTTAACGTATGTCCAAGAATGTTATGTATCACCTCAGCTGATTTTGGGCGAGCAGCAGCACTCCATAAATCTTTACATTTTTCCATTATTGTGGAATGCAATTTTCCAAGACATGTCGATTTATCAGTCAACAAGACTTGGACGTCCTTACTAGCAATCAAATTTAAAGTGTGCGCATTACACCTAAAGTGAAATGGTAACAAATTGTTTTGTGAATGGTCGTCTACTATATTTGCTTCTAACAGAAGATCATCATGTTCGTGTTCCTGTCTTGTGCCGAACTCTCCTTCAGTCACTTCGAATTCTTCTCCACTTAACTCTTTCTCGCTGCTACTTGGACTTGAAGATTCATTATCTTCATCATATTCGATTAAGGATGTCGTATTTATTCCGAATATCTTGAAGGCTTTCACAAAATTTGACCCATTGTCAGTAACAGAGCATACTATTTTAGTGGGGTCAATATCAAAATCTGAGTATATTTCCAGAAGCAAATCTTTTATGCGGTCAAATGTATGTGCCCCTTTAAATCGGCGACAAGCTAAAGCTGCAGAACGCCTCTTATAGTTATTATCAATCCAGTGCACTGTAACACCTAAAAAACTTCTTTTCTTCCCTGACCATATATCAGCGGTGGTGCACAAATATTTCACAGCAGCTAGGTTTTGTTTTATTTCGCAAATCAGATCGAATGATTGTTTAGCTACTTTTTTTCTGAGAGAACGTCGCCCGGGTATCTTGATTCCACTATTTGTCACATTTAAATCCTCCATCATCTTAATGAAGTAGGGGTCTTCCACGGCTCGAAAAGCAATCATTGAGTTAACGAAATAATTTACTAAGTTACGGTCAAAAGTTTCTTGAGTTACAGGTGTTTTCGGAGTCTGCCTTGAAGTCA
Organism: Fissipunctia ypsillon; assembly: GCA_947568875.1. Lineage (NCBI taxonomy): Eukaryota > Metazoa > Arthropoda > Insecta > Lepidoptera > Noctuidae > Fissipunctia > Fissipunctia ypsillon. The sequence goes on along the minus strand of OX387644.1, from coordinate 17,723,646 downwards.
GAACTGTATTATTTTTATTTTTCTTTCGCTTATTGTCTTTCATATATTTTTTACATTCCTTTTCTGTGTCAGCGCCATGCTTCCGTTTTAAGTGTCCCAAAAAGTTAGATGTCGTTTTGCCATAGCCCTTAACTTCTTTACTTTGATGGTCCGAACACTTCATACAAACTGCTACTGTGTTCTTGTCTGTGCATTTGTCTAGTAGAAGCTTATAATAGGTAGCGTCAAATAAAGCAGAAGAAGAAAGATCTGATTCCGATTGCACTGTTAAATTCTCGGAATTGTTTCCCGACACCGACGGATCATTTGAAACACCACTACTATTAGAGTCATGATCACAATTCATGTTTGTTTTTAAGTTACTCACTGAGTGAAACAATATCACAAAATGTTGCAAAATCTGGAAAAATTATCCCCAACCGAGTGCAAGCGAGCGTGTGTCAGCCAGATAGTGTTAAAACGTGACTGTTAGTTCCAAAGTTAAGAAAATTAATGAAAAAAATAATACCGAATTCCTATTTATATAGACTAGACAGGTAAATCCCGGAGCGGGAAGCCCCCTTGTAGGACACAAGGGTATTCCCCAAAATATATGGAAGATTCTGCACTAGGTCCATCCATACATACTATTGAGGGCTTCCCCGTAAAATTAAGCATACATGAAAAGGTTTGCCAACTTAAAATCGGTAGAAAAATCGGGAGAACAATTAAATAAATAAATGAGTAGTTAATAGTTAATCAAATAATCAAATTAACGATTAAAATTAATGATTAAAAATCATAATCAAAAAATTTGATTACGATTAATTAATCATAATCAAATTTTTTGATTATGATTTTTAATCATTAATTTTTAATCGTTAATCAGATTAACTTTGGGCCTACACTGGAACAGATGCGCCCACATTGTTCCGAATATCGGCATCAAAATGTCAAGGCCTCACGGCCACGGTTACGTTCATTTTACACTTTTCTTATAAAATGAACGCGACCCACTGCTACATACATAAATATCCTTTATTCTCCAAACTGTTGTAAATTATATAATTAAGTATTATGCTGAAATTGGTTTAATTGAAATAAATGCTATGAGTTTGAGTTTGAAATGGTAGGTACACTTCTCTTCGTCAAAATATCCTAACATAATATTATCGGTGTAATTCGCTTTAAAACAACTCGAGTTTTATTATTCAGTTCCTTCCTTGGTCACCGCTGACTAAAATCACAAAGAACGTCATTCATGCAGTTGTTATATATTATGAAGTCGTAAAGCTATAAAATGATGCACAGAAACACATAGGTAATGTAACATTACTAAACTTTCATTTACCTAACATTTTAAATAGACTTCATTTAACTTCGAACAGACTTGATTTAAACAAACAATTTACGGGGACGTAACCTACATTTAGTGAGGACGGAAATCGCTTCCATTGCAAAATAAATTGATTAGACGTGAGGCCAAAAAAATCTTAAAGCTTTCTCTCCTTTTTAACTTTTCGTGTCCGAAAGCTTTGTCCTGAAGAGATTCATTTTAATTACGATTTCCACGAGAAATAACGACTCGGGGAAATACGGCCTTTACCTAGCTACCAATCTTCATTAGCTTCATTATTTCCGTGTAAAATTTTACGTTATGTACCTTTTTATACTACCTACAAGTTTATACGACGCACGATTTTTTAGAACGGTGATACAAAAAGCGGCAAAATTCAATTTAAGATCCTCTAGATTTTATCTAGATTTTAAATTGAATTTTGCCGCCCTTTGTGTCACCCGATGTAAAATTTCTACATTTATATCTGTAATTCGTATGTGTACATTGTAGCATAATTAGTCGATTTCCTAAAAGTGACTAATTATCTATGGCATAAATTAACTATGTAATTGTTTAATGCACAAACGCTGTCACTTCTCTACTCAGCGTTCTCCTTCTCAACGGCTAAGATGCTCCCTTAAGTTGCGCGTCCCCTGGGTAGGAATCGGAGCATACGGAGCGTCCGCATTTACAAAATGCCGATAGGGTGCGTCCACTGCATTTGGATTTTGCATCGGCAATATCAACCAGTGTTTCAACTATTAGGGATTTCTCCCTTTTTAGGGTAAAATGACCAATATTATGCATGGCTCAGGGCTTTTATATTTTGACAGGGATTTAGGGAATTGTGGGATAAAATTGAACTTGATCATAATTGATTGGTTGGTTTGACATCACCTAAGCTCTTCAACCTGTATATACCGGCTTGTTGGTGAACTCAGCAGTGCCAACGTCGGGTGCTACGTAGACGGAGTCTGTGTCAATAATGTTAGCTACGCAGATGACATGATTCTGCTGAGTCCATCGATTGGAGCTTTGCATAAATCGGTACGTATGTATTTTGTAAGTCTTACGCGGAGGACCATGGACTCAGATGCAAAGCAAAAAAGAGTGGGTTGCTAGTGTTAAAGGCGCGTGGCTAAAGTTACGAGTCAGTACCTTCAGTCACTTTAGCTGGTACCGCTTTAAATAGAGTCTCACATTTCAAGTATCTGGGTCACTAGGTCTCCGAGGACCTTAAGGACAACACGGACGTGGAAAGAGCACGTAGGGCGTTGGCTGTCCGGTGTAACATGTTGGCCCGCAGGCTCGTGCATTGCAGCAATCAAGTAAAAGTTACACTTTTTAAATCTTACTGTCAAACATTATACATATGCTGCCTGTGGGTGTACTACACACTGGGGGTAAACAACGGCTTGCGTGTTCAATACAATAACGCGTTTAGGGTGCTGCTGGGGATGCCACAATTCTGCAGTGCTTCAAATATGTTCGCAGAAACGCATACAGATGGCATTCATGCCCTTATAAGGTAACAGAGTGCGTCGCTGCTGAGTCGTGTTAGGTCCAGGTCCCCGTCCATGACTTAATTTTGCGCGTCCACTGCGTTGGAATCGGCGTGTTCGCGCCGTACAGATTTATTGCTTCGTATTGATTTCTATGGGACTGCGTGCACTGGATCAGCAAATCCACGCCAGAGATCGGCATTTTTGCCGATGACGTCTCCCGCAGTGAACGCGCCCAGTGTTACCAGGTACATTATAATTACCTACCTTAGAATATTTTTATTCAAAATCAAAATATTTTATTTCACATAAGCCTAAAAGGGCACCTATGAAAGGTCAGAAGATAGGTGCACGGTTCCAATTGGTCGTTTCTTATGGAGAAGAACCGGCAAGAAACTCCACGGTTACTCTTAAAAATAATTGGCTTTTACAATGTTTTCAAATTACAGTGTTTTAAACATGGGAGGACAGTGTAGGCCTGTCAACAAGTCAATCAATCTGCCTAGCCTTTTCCCAACTATGTTGGGGTCGGCTTCCAGTCTAACCGGATGCAGCTGAATACCAGTATTTTACATGGGGCGACTGCCTATCTGACCTCCACAACCCAGTAACTGGGTAATACGATACCCCTTGGTAAGACTGGTTGTCAGACTTTCGGTCTTCTGAGAACCCGTAACGACTGTCAAAGATCTACGAATGACAGCCGGGACCAACGGCTTAACGTACTTTCCGAGGCACGGAGGAGTCTCGGTATGTAAAGATGGTCACCCATCCACGGACAACCCCGGCAAGCGTAGCTTAACCTGATGGATCGACCCGTGCGGCTTTTATTACTTAGCCACGAGCTCCTCCTAGGCCTGTCAACAAGTACCAGGTACTTAAAAAAATAGAAAATGGTCTACAAATCTAATATTATTCTAATACTTAATAATATTAATCTTATATTATTATTAAAATATATTTACATATATTACACACACAGTATTACATTTTTAAATATATTGACTGCCTCGTTGATCTAGTGGTCGCAAGCGCTACTGCTGAGCATGAGGTCCTGGGTTCGATTCCCAGGTTGGGCAAAGTGTTATTGGGTTTTTCTACCTGGAATTTCTCAGTAGCAGCCCGGAGTCTGGATTTGTGCCCGGCTGATGACAATAGCCTCGCCCCCTATTACATGGGACTTAAACATAACTGGCGAAATGTGGGTGTACTATAGGTACACCTCTGCCTAACCCTTCGGGGAAACAAGGCGTGATGTTATGTTATGTAAAATATATTTTTATACGGTATTTTTGACCAATACCTACACGGTTTATGGTAGTGATTCACTACTGTGTAAACTGTAGTAACAGTTTCGGTTTCTGCCCACTTTTATGTTAAATATTGTATCTTTACCCCACTCAAATGCTGCCTGTGAAAGGATTTAACCAAGTCAACGATATTAAAGCGAAGAAAAGTAATATATTAATAAAAAAAACCATAAAGGGAAATATTCTTGCGCAACAGTCTATTCACCGACATGGTGGTTCAGCTGTGTTGATTTTGTACCTACTAAGAATATGTTGTAAAAATGACTGCAGCTATACAGGGCGTCCCACGGATATGCCACATGGAGGGAAAGTACCTTGAATATTGTAGATGGAACATTTTACTAAAAGAAGACATTATTTGAATTTTAAAAAACAATTTAGACTGCATTCATAGATATTTAAATAATTACATGGTTGAACCGGGAATCGAACCCGTTACACGAGAAAAATAATCACCCTGTAGCTTTATTATACCGATCGAAAGGCTTCATCATAAGGATTATTTTTTGCTAAATAACATAGTGTCAAAATAAAAGGAAGACCATGAATTTAAACATTTTAGTACAAAATGCGACCAAATTTAATGTTAAAATTTATGGTCTTCAATAGCCAGAGATGTTGTTGTGATTGAGGAGTGTATTGAGCAGAAGCAAGATGCAATACACATGAACACAAATGAAGGCACAGGTGATGTTTTCTTAGAAATAGAAGAAACTACCCAAGAAGTGGGAGACATAAATAACACAAGAAGACAGCAGCAGGAGCAGAAGGTAGTAGCGCCGGACACAGAAGAGGAAAGAACAAGCTCTGTGGAAGAGGACTTTCAGGATTCTTCAGATGTGACAACGACTGAGCCGGTAACAAGGGCCGAATGTCTGGAAGGGGTTGAGTCTGTGACAAGGCCCGAGGTTTCATCAGTGCTGCCTTTAAAACGTATTCGTAAACAACTTGATCGATACGGCTTCAGTTATGTATGCGTAAGCAGTGAATCAAATGCTAGTGACTTAATGAATTTTTACAATGTTTTGATTTTAAAAGTCACAACTAGAACCATGTTTGTTTACACTATGCAATTACTACCTAACGATCTAACTAACTATACAAATAAATATACAAAAAATTCTTTTAAGAATACAAATAAAACTTTATTATATATATTTTTTTTTAAATGAAGCTTTCTAATTGAGTTTATTACGGTAACAGCAATTTAAAAATGAATTAAAGTTAAAATACTTATTATAAAATAATTATACTTAAGTAACTATACTTATATATTAATATATTTATATTAAAAACCATTAAAAATTCGCTGTCACTTTGTCTGAACGTAAAATGGAACAACCAAGGAGTGAAATTCATTCATTGTCTGTGGTAAAATGTCACAAAAAATATATTTTATTTCGTAAATATGTGCAAGTTTCTGAAACTTTACTATTTATTTTCTCGAAAACTATGCATTTGCTGGCCGTGTCATTTGCGTCTCCACTGTACCTTATAACCCGCGCGTCTGAAGCTTCACAATTTTATAGCGTGTAGATGTCTTCATGTGAAACACTTTTTCAAAATGACAGAGCCAGCAAATAAACAGTAGAGTATCAAAAACTTACACATATTTTACGAAATAAAATTGATTTTTGTTTTTGACATTTGACCACAGAAAATGAATAAATTTCACTCCTTGGTTGTTTCATGTTACGATCAGAAAAAGTGACAGCGGATTTTTAATGGTTTTTAGTATAAATATTGCAGTTTTTACTTTTATTCATATTTAAAAAAAAAATAAAAAAATAGCTGCTCAAATGAAACTGAATTAAAAAAATAAAGTTTAAAATAATAAAGTTTAATTTGTGCTCTTTTATGATGAAGATGTGGAAAGGAGAGTAAATGCGGGAAATAAAGTGAATGGTGCTATACATGCAGTTGTGACCAACCAGTTAATGACCAAAAAGGCCCGACTGGCTGTTCACAATGGTGTGCTTGTGCCTACGCTTATGTATGGAAGTGAATGTTGGGTGTGGCAAAAGAAGCATGAAAGTAGAATAAATGCTGTGGAAATGCGTTCCTTGCGAAGCATGTGTATAGTGACTATAAATGATAGACTGAGGAATGATGTGATAAGGCAACGGTGCGGTTTAAAAGAAGATGTAGTGACAAAAATGGAAAAGAGATGAGATGGTTTGGTCATGGTGAGAGAATGAATGACGGTCGACTAACAAAAGGTATTTACACGGCAGATGTGAGTGGAAACGCCGGGAGGGGACGCCCTAGGAAGACATATAGTGATCTTATTGGTAATGTTCTTCAGAAAGGTCAGCAACCGGCGTGCGTGTATGACCGGATGTATGAATGTAAACGAGGCAAAAGGAGTATGTAAGGATCGTAGCAGGTGGCGTTCTGTAGTTTCTGCCTACCGCCATGGGAAGAAGGCGTGAGTTTATGTATGTATGTATGTTATGATTGTTGGTAGCGAAACGTAATCGAATGTAAAAGGCGCCAACGTGTGACAGTTGTTACTCATCGTACGTACTTACAGTCGAGAGCGATTATCGTACTCCTGTTTGCTAATCTTTGACATTCAAAATGGCCTTTAATTTGCCTATTTGAAATAAACGATTAAACTTTGAATAATAAAATTAATGTCATTGGGTTCTTTTTTATGTTAACCTTATTACGCTACACACCACACCAACATAATGTACAAAAATAACACATCTCGACATAGTAAAAAGGCAATGAAAACTAAGGATGCAAGAGCGAGCGAAGCGAGCTCGGGACTAGGGGCACCCCGACTCGGACAAGTTAGGTTAATAGTTATGGTGGTTATTTTTTTAAACCATTCAAATATAGGAGGCCCGCGAAGACCACGCCTTACTTTGAGACGTCTGTCATTGACCTTGAAAATGCTCTTGATCTTAAAGCTTGCCACGAGGTAATATTTTAAGATTTGAGCATATTTTGGTTTGTTGACATTGACTTTTGGGGTGTTGAAAATTTCATTGACCTTACCTTGTTTGGAAACCAATTTAGACCCGCTACGTGAAGTTTATTTTTCTCTGCTCCTATGGATTTGCTGGTTTTGGGGATTTCAAAAATACTTTAAAAAAGTGTATATTCTACAAAAAAAATAATAGCTACTATAAAAAATCGGCGGGTTATAAAGTACAGTGCTTCCTTTTAATCTAATAAATGTGTTTTTATGTGGGATCTTGTTTTAATCCTACTTACCAACAAAAGCACTTAGTCACAACATAATAAAGAGTATTCTGTTGTATTCCATAGGTACCTAAAAATTACCTTACACTTTTGCTTGTTAATACCTGGCATTTCGATCCCTAGAAAGGCTTTTATTTCTATCAGAGTTTTAGATTAGGTATTCATTATAAAAAATAGGTAGTGAAGTGAAATCAGAAAGATCCAATTTTGTAAAGCTGCTCAATTTATGTGGCTAACTACCTAAGACGCGCATTACATACGAGTTATTGATTTTCCCAAATATGTATGTCACCAAACATCGTGGATAGAGACGTGAGAATACACGTAGAGAGAGGGTAGAATTTGATTTATTCAGGCAGAGAGCGGTCGGTCGCGGCGACCGTACGTTACTAAGTTGAAGTTCCAACGACATAAATCTCCGGCCACTCCACACAAAGTGAACGAATTGGACCGAATGAATAATTCCAAATACATTTATGCAAGCTCAAGTATTTCCATAGCATAATCTTGTAGGATCACTGAGCAAATACTTTTAGAAGATTTGTACAGGACAAAAATATCGAAAAACGTAATAAATTTTCCCAAATTATGTTCTATAAATATTTACACACGTGTCACAAAGAATTCGAGACCTTTTATTCAACCGCAAATAAATGTTAATAAAAGTCTCTATAAAAGATTTTGATTACAATTTTCTATTTTTCATTATTGAACAGTACACCAACAGTTTGGTTGAAGTTTGCTTCTTCTAAATAGAAAAGTTCTGATTTGTTGACAGACAAGACGAAACTAAAAGACGATGGTAAGAACAACAATCGGCTAAAAGTAAAAACTTTTGTTTACGAACTTTCTAATTCATCTGAAAAGAACATAGTTTTCAATTGTTTTTTTTTTTTTTTGTTATTTTACGAGGCAAACATTTTAGGACTGTTTTTTTTTCGTTTTATGAACAAAGAGAACATGGAAGTAACTAACAAGTTGTCACTATAGTTTTACCTATTTTTTTTAATAATATTTACATACTTGCCTATTTTTTTGTGATAACAAACAAAATAGGTAGTATAGAAATGAGAAAATACAATTTTACTGACGTAAAAACGACAGAAAATCGAGTTTCCCAATCCATTTTTTTACATTTTGTATGTAAACCTAATTATTGAGAAAATTTCTACAAATTCATACGCTTCATCTCCGCCAGACGCGAAGTTTAATAAGATATTTCCTGTTCATGATGCTGGAAAGCGTCTTCCACCTAAATACGTAGCAAAGTATTTCTTATGTGATAACATTTTCATTTATTTTTTAACTGGTTCAATGTTTTATTAAAAAAACTGAATCATTCTTTGCTTTTATATTGTTGTAGAACAGTAAGATAAAATATAGGTATTACGATCACTGGGTAATAGGGACATCACGTTAGATAAAATATGTATTAAAATGGATATATTTGAAAATTGTTGGAACATGCAAAATATATAAAACTCTTGTGATTTTTGTCATAAAGGCAGAATAGGAAGCCTTTTTCTGTGAGCCGGATGCGCTATTATCTACATATTTTTATAGGATTATAGAGTATTATAGGAATAATACTCTCTCAGCCGTTCATTGTAGTCTCTAGAGGCTGATATTGAGTAGACGTTTACATGATGTTAAGAAAATGTTAGGAGGGAGAATTAGTTTAGCAAAGTATGGGATAAGAGATATGAGACTAAACCCAGCAGTGGTATTTTATCGGCAAATAATGCTGACAATGATGTATGTTAGGTATAGGTACAAAAAGTAGGAAAGTAATAAGTTTCTGACCATGAAGATAATGTAACTTTAATTATATCAGCCGATAGTGCTTCTGCATTGGCCAATTTAATATTTGTTTGTTTGTACAAAACAGAAACTTTCATGAAAAGCTGACAACAGCACGACTCTAATTATGGGTACCTTTTTTTGTTTTTATGCTAAGCTAATAAAATTCCAGCCAGTTAACCCCGTAATGCATAATTAAAACATAATTCAGAATATGCAAATCTCATAAAATATTATTTACGTTGGTCATAAGCTAATAAGGGCGTGATCAAATTACCCTAATTGTGGATTAAGGTCCTCCGACTATGGCATTCTTCGTGATGTTAACTGTCTCCACTTGGCGCTTATCGCGACCCTCACAAATTCAATTATGGACCTTCGTCGCAGCGATGTTGACCTGCCCTGAACAAATACCAGCGAACCAGACTCTGCCACAAATCTTGGGCAGTGTGACCTTCGCTAGCTCGGTGGTTGTATGAATTCGGGTGTGTCAATAGTTCTGCGTACACAAAGTTGGGGATTTTTATTTCTTTTTGGTGCCTTGTAGTTGTCTCCTGGATTGCGGATGCACAAACATAAACACTTGAGCACGAGCGTGGGTAGGTTTATTGGTTTTCTACTTAATTCTAACACCTGCAGTGTTTGTTTGTGAATATAACAGTAAAATCACGCTGCACTTTGCTTGCAATGAAATCACTTTAAATGACTAATAATTTATAGGTCATACAAATATTCGATTCAAGCTTTTAACCAGGTATTTAGCTGTGACGCGTTATTTCCGACGTTTTGGTTAAAATCTATATCGTCATCTAGAACTTTCTGTAAATATTGTCTGTACCGCTATTAAATTACTTCAAAAAACGAGCTTTAAAGTTTTTAAAACTACATTTTTTAGCCTACTTCAAAAAAGAAGGAGGATGTTTGTCTGATGTATGTTCATCCATATTTTCGTCAATTGTGGACCAATTTTGAAAATTCTTACGCGGTGGTCCTAAATAAATTTTATTAACTTTGCTTGGGTACTTTTTGAGTTAGCTTCGATAATACTTTCGTATTTAATCCACTTTGTGTATCTTGATTGTGTCATAATACTTCCTGTCACTGTTGTATAAACAGCAAGAAGTGGTATACGAATCACTGTGGGGTAGGTACCATAACTAAAAAGTGAAAAATAAAAAACTTTTTTACAAAAAAACAACAACAGACTTCCAAAAAAAACACTACAAAATGAAAAATAACTTTAATTTCGAAAGTCAGTGGCAAAAAACTAAAATACAGATCCAAAGCCACCGACTTCCGAAATTAAAGTTCTTTTAGACTTTGTAGTGTTTTTTTTTTTGTAAAATGTTTTTTTTATTGCAAATTAAAAGCACCTACGTACATGTATGTACCCAATCAAAAACTAAGTATGTAGGTACCTACCTACTCTGCTTTTGGGCTTCCCTACAAAAATTTTGAGCATGTGCACACCAATGAAACGCTTTCACAAGGTAGTCGGAATGGCGCGTCGTGTTCCACGCGCGCCTCAATGAGATGTCAGCACTATGGACGGGGTCCGCTAGGGCCGATGCCAGCTAGGGTTGCGGGATGTTCGAAAGAGTTACCGTGGCCCCGGCACAGGCAACAGAAGGAACACGGGTGGGTTTTAGTCAGTAAACGTCTGACACGCCCTCCCGCTCCGCCCAGAGCGGGAGAAGTCATTTGATGATTTCCCATCCACAAAAAAAAAAAAGGTAGTCGGAATATGTTAGTAATTTCTTAACATTGGACGGAACAAATAATAATAAATATTCCTCCATAGTACTGGGTTAGTGAATAATAAATATCAGATAGTGTAAACCGACGTTTGCACGGACGTAAAAATATCGCGGCGAAATTTTATCGCGCACTGGATTTTCAACGCTATGCTTAGCGCCAAGAGTTGAAAATCCAGTGCGCGAGAAAATCCCGCCGCGATATTTTTACATGCGTGCGAACGTCGACTAAGGCGGAAGACATCGTGGAGTACGTGTGTCAGAAGATGAGGTACACGCCGAGGGTGCAGTTACTGGAATCGCACAGGAACGTTAACTTCAAGGCGTTCGTCGTGCGTGTACCAAACTGTTATTTGGCCCTCGTCATGGAAGCAGACTTTTGGCCGCAGGACGTGGTGTTCCGTCGCTTCCGCGGACAGGTTCCACAGGACAGCACAAAGTCAACCTAGTGCAAAGTGAAGTGCTACTAACATAGTCTTAAGCCTTATTTACTAACACAATTGTTTGATAATAAAAATATGTACATATATTACGTTTAGCTTAAGGTTTGTTTCTATGGGCCTGTGTCGCCTGAAGTCATTATAATCTATTTATTATTTTTAACTAATTTTTGCAGCTTTGAATTTATCCGATGGAATTTAAAGTACGTACCCTTGTTATCCATTTAGGACTCTAAATTGTATTATACAACTAGCGACCCGCTCCTACTTCGCACGATTTTTAAACTATGTAAGTTTAATATTAATGTACACATAAACCTACTTACACATAAAGCTTCCGGAATAAATTCACTAAATGATGGTAAAAACCGCAACAAAATCTGTTGCTTAGTTTAGAAGAACAACGCGGTCACACAGGGAGACACAAAAGGTGACTTCAATTTATAATAGGGACATTATGTATAGATATTGAAGATTTTGTAATTGGTAACTTCATCAAATTACTGATTGATATTATTGTTACATATCAATGTTGGCAATTTCCTAGAAATCCCAAATACTTATACAACCTTAAACTATGGTCCAATTTCGTGGAATATAAACTTCCCATTTATTTTCAAGCTTAGCTAAAAGTTAAATGGAAGTAAATGACGTAAAACGGTGCACACTACGTCGCCACTTTCCTGAAATTTTGGTTAACTTACCTTCCTTATCGTTCTTTAGAAAACTTCTGGTCTCCTGTGGATTTAGTTTTCGCTGAAAAATCTTACGTTATGCAGAAAAAAAATTACGTCTTACTAAAGTTTTGTGAATTGGATGTGATTCAAATCAATTTTTCAGTTGTATTAACAGGATCGTTAGCATATTATGTATTATTAGCTACAAGCCTATAGGCTTTGCTTGCCTGAAATCCAAGTGAAACTTTTGAGCCTACATTACACCCTGTGCCTCATTACACATACTATCCTTGTACTATTACGACGATCTCTAACACAATTCTAAGTAACTAACCCGATTTAAATCTAAGTTAACCAAATAAAGCTTTAATAAAAAGACAATGAAAACAAATTAGATACACACACAGGGATCGGCTGTACCAGATTTCCATTTGGATGTGGAAACCCAATTAATGAGTGCGCTTAGTAGTTCACAGTTTGTGGGCGGCGCCACTGGAAGCCACTAGAAGCCACACAGAACTGTAATGTGTGGGTTTCATTTCAACGATCGCACTGGCTTGAAAGTTCTAGTAACATTTCAGAAGCTGACCACTTTCTGAGTAGCTGTATAAATAAATTGGTCAAGCAAAAACTAGCTCTTATAAATGGCTAATTTTTGACTTTTATGACCTGACTAGCACTTCCCGCGCGACTTTGTCCGCGTGGATTTCGTACATTCCCCTAAATCTTTTAAACTATGTACTCTATCTGTATCTACCTACTTAAATGTTTAATTTAGATTGTTTATGCTAAATGTTTTAAGACGAGCGCTAATCCTGCCGACAAGCTGTCACGCAGTTAGGCAGGTTTATAAAATGTGTACAAGTGTTTGGTCCAAAATAAATGACAATTTTTTTAAACCCCAATCAAAAACATTTTTTTTTTTTCAAAAAATCCTGATAGCTACATGTTCGTCTATATAAATACTGAGTTTCGAGTTTTAACTAACACACAAACTTTGACACCCCCAATCCCCTTTTAGGGGGTTAGTTTAGAAAAACAAAACATTACAAACTATATAATTTACTAAGATAAGTATATAAAGTATTCGTGCCAATTTTCAAGTTTATTAACTCAAGGAATAAGATTTTTCATACAAACAAAATCCACCCACTTAAAGGTCGAATTTCCAGAAACCCCTTATTGCTCCCCCACACATTATAAAAGCAACCTGTGTGCAAAATTTGACGTTCCTAGTCCCAGTAGTTTCGGCTCAGCGTTGATGAATCAGTCAGGACAAGAAATTATAAAATTATGTATGTATAGATATTATATTATTTTACCTACAGTTTTACAATACCTGAGGGCCCCACACAAGTAGCAAACTCTTTTAAAGCGTTGTGTATTTCAACAACGACTTTCAACAGTATTGTCATATTATAAGCTGCTTGGTGGCCCCTCAAACATTTATGACTTTTTCATCATCGTTACGGAACTGTAGATGAGAAACAACCAACGCAATAGATGATATAATTATTGTGCAAAAAGTACGCCAAAACTGTCAAAGTTTGCAAAGCAAATATTTTTGCATGAATCAAAATTCAAGGCGGATCTAAAGAGAGATAATAAATGCACGGCTCATTTCGTGGCAATATCACTTTCATTGTCCAGCAACGAATTTAAAAGAAGATCAATGTTATGCGCACGTCAATAATGTGGGTCTATTTTTTATACGTTCAGCCTAAGCGCCGATTAGGGCGAATGAGGTGTCATTAGATTCGTATTGTTTTTTGTTTGCTTCGTGGGCCTCCCTCAATCGAATGTTGCAGACGTTAGCAACCGTTCCTGGGAGAAATCCTAGGAACTGAACTACTCAAATCAAGGTCAAATGAAGTCAGAGAATTGATATTCAAAGTTATCGTAGTAGGTGAATGTATTTGTTAATTTTTAGACTTCAGAAATCAGTGGCGGGCAGTTCCCACAGATTTTTTTATGCCAACTTCGTTTCATGTGTCTTCAAGAGGTTCTACCCACCGATATATCTACTATTAATTCCTCCAAACCCTGAAAGCTATCAAATTCCAATGCTATATGTACGTAGGCATATCATTATCAAAAGTTAGGGGTTAAACCGCATCATCCATCTAATGTAACCGCAACTCATGTAACAATCAGAGTGATGAATGTTTGAAACTGGAGCTATCAACGGCGCTAGTTCGCGGGTGACATGACAGGTGGCGACACCGTACTCGTACAGATACGCAAGTTTAGAATATATTATTTAACTGGAGTTTTTGAACGCTAGAGATACATTTCTCACTTTGTAACCTCTAGAAAACTGTGGTGAGATTTCACACTTGTCAAAGAGTATTAAAAAATAACAGAGACTCGAAACGTCTGTCCGCTGCAGCATGAAAGATGATTGACAGAAAGGTTTAGAATAGTAGATTGTTTGTCTAGGGAGTAAACTACTATTTTAAAGGCGAGAGTGTTTCTTTGATTCCAGAGCGAAGCGAGGGATTCAAAGTACTTCACTAGAGCTTAACATAGTGTTCCCCGCGACGTGTGCGCGCTGCGTGAGTCCCGCGGTGGACACTCAACTTTTTACAACTTCTATGAGAAAATAAGTAGGTACCTAAGTGCAACTTATGAATAAGAATAGTAGCTACGTTTATTTATTTACATACAATTAGGAAGAATAAGACATAACATAGAAATACTAAATATTTTTTTTATAAAAGTAAGTAAAATCCGAATTTGAGTAAACAATTACGAACGAAGGCAGAATGCATTTCGCCCGTTTTTGTTTACAAACTTTTTTTTATTTGACTCGCGCGTGGTTTACTTTACCATACAGCCTGTTACTTGTTCATACAATGTTCGTGATTGATCTTTTTGGTGACCGGAACTGACAATATCCACATTCCATATTCAAATCACTTTTAGTCACTAGGGATTAAAAGTGATTTCGATTTATTTTAGTCCCTGTTTACAAAGAGTAATCTAGGTCTTTTTGAATAGATGTGATAAAAAATTTACTGCGCTTTGAATAGCGTCATGAACGTAAGTGATCTACTCATTTTGACAGCGGTTTTAAATATTTTGGTACGGATACAAAATAGTGAGGAAGTTTCTAAAAAAAATGCCGTTAGAGTGTAATGCAACTTGGAAGAGATCGTGTGAATGTGAAATATGAGTAGCAGGATGATAACGGAATGAAGTAGGTAGGACTTTAATTGAGTTCAGTTAGGTTGAAACGCAGAATTTCCGAAGATAGGTAACAAAGTTAATTTAATGAGACCATTTACATCCAAATTAACTACCTACAACCAAAAAAAAAACAGCGAATCCGAAAAGTCACAGTGAATAACACACACACAGCTTTAATATAGTTTTGAAAAAATAAGTCTTGCCCACAATTAAAAATACAAATTCCCAATAATATATGACGGAGAAGGTATATTTCTCTAGTTATTGTCAGCCATGTTTTAACTACTGTGGGCGTGCTAAGGGGAGTGTTGTTATTGCCCAATAGAAAAACCGTTTGCAGTTCAAATCAAATTATAATTCACGATCAAATGAATCACACTATAACAGCTATTCACATACTGTAGGTACACTACACAACTATACAGAACGCGGGACATTTCTAAACGTGTTCACTGCTAGACAGCCACCGACCCTCTGTTTTATTATTATTATACTCTGTGCTCTACTTTAACCCGGTGACCATTCGACGAGCGTTATGTTGTAGACTCTGTCGAGCGCCGCTTGGCGGCGCTGGCATCCCGATTAGTCAAACGACGACTGACATATTTCCGACACGGCCATCCTGCTTGCACACGTCCTCGTGTGTTGGTTACCTTGCGAACAAATAGTCCACGACACAGTTCCATTCTACTCGGTCACTGTTGACCTATCTCTAGATTCATCGGGTCGACCTCTACAGTTTTATTTTAACCAAATCTAAATCAAACATGGTAAAATTGGGAATAATCGAAAATACAACAATCACTACCCTGGGCCATATATCATAGTCGTTCGAATCCACCTTTAAAACTCTACTGCAACAAAAACTACCAAGCTTACAAAAACCATCGAGCAAAACCTCTAACGCAACGGCTCTCCAGTCGACCAGTAATCGCATTGCTCTCACACATCCAGCGCGTGGAACAAACTCTACGGTCTCTCCAGACCCCAACCTCCGCCAGAGTTTACGCCTATTGCTTACCCACGGACTACTTGAGTTGCCTCAATAGACACCGATTTCTACCGGGCTACGACTACGTAATAACTTCTGGTACGGTCAAACAACATTACGGTCTCTCCAGACCCCAACCTCCGCCAGAGTTAAGCGCCTATCGCGTACCCACGGACTACTTGAGTTGCCTCAATAGACACCGATTTCTACCGGGCTACGACTGCATAATAACTACTGGTACGGCCGAACACAATACGGCTGATAGAATCCCTTACTCGACCTTTTACCACAACTTAAACTTGCCAATCACCACTGATCAGTATCTACTTCGACTGGTATATGACCTACTGGCATTGTCGTTACGCTAAATAAGATTTGTTCTGTGCTGAATACACAGTTTGACCAATACCAGTCATCGCAACAACGTTACTGACTCATTTGCCATTTAATTTGGCTGCACAACTTTCCTTTAATACCTATTATAATACCTATTATATCTTAACTTTAACTATTTTGTAAATTAACATGTCCTTTAAAAGAGAGCCGGGTGATCTGTAGCTCAGGACCCTCCTACCTCAGACACCTTTCTGTATTTAAGATTGTGCATTTTATTAACCAGTGCCTGTAATATGATGTTGAGATAAATAAATATTTATGATTATGATAATAACGATAATTCAGCACCAGAATCGTAAACAAAACAATACAGCTCACCTTTATTTTCTAACTTGCCTAAGGGTAGTTGTACGCAAACATTCACTCGCCGTTCACTGCTTGCAGCACGTGCTCCACCATCCACTTGGCTGCCACCGTTCTTGCACCGAGCCACGATGTGTCCTGGTTTCCAACGCTTGAAGCACAGGAAGGGGTTCGCTGACTGTTGCGGGACTGCTTGACTCGATTCTGAAGACGTCATAACTTCCTCTGCTGTCAATCGGCTTGCAGTGAATGATCGCGCATCCATATCTGCATTGCCTGTGTCGAACTAGTTTTGTTTAGGCGCTTGAAGGGCGCTTTATTTTGTTGTTCAAACATGGCACGCCAACGGTCACTTTTCAGCGTTATCATATTGCGCCTGAACCAACACCGATTCCAATTCTGATGACGGAGAAGGTACATTTCTCTAGTTATCGTCAGCCATATTTTAACTACTGTGGGCGTGCTATGGGTAGTGTTGGTTATTGCGCAATAGAAAAACCATTTGCAGTTCAAATAAAATTATAATTCATGATCAAATGAATCACACTATAATAGCTATTCACATACTGTAGGTACTCGACACAACTACATATATGGAACGCGGGACAGTTTCTAAACGTGTTCACTGCTAGACAGCCACCGACACACTCTGCTTAACTCCGGTGACCAGTCGACGAGCGTTATGTTGTAGACTCTGTCGAGCGCCGCTTGGTGGCGCTGGCGTCCCGATTAGTCAAACGACGACTGACATATTTCCGACACATAAATTATGAATATGAAATTAAACATGGAAGCACAAAGAAAATTCTCCACCTTAATCATATGTTAGGGAAATTACAGTGCTAGAGAATCCATTAACTGATAATTGCTACTCCGGGCAACACAATTAAGATCGTTAATAGAAACAAATTAAATTACTTGTGCTACGTTACACGGCGGAGATTAGAATTCGATCTTCCATTAGCAGTTGCTGTGCTCGGGTTCGTTTGTTTTTAGGTATTTTTTTATGAAGTGTAATGAATTCATGATGACATTCTGGAATGTAAAAAATTGAGTAAAAAGCTGAACCGTTATGAGTCTATGAAAATAGATATAACTAAAATAATTATAATATAATACATAGTCTATGCCATCGATATTAGAGAACAGAGGTATTGAATTGTAAAACGGGCTGGTCTCCGCAACTCCACGTTCAAGCGCATATTATTTATTTATTTTTATTTATTACTACAAGTTACAGCATGCTAATTAAAAACTAAGCCCCACAAAACCGTAGTAGCGGTTTGACTGTGGGGTCTGGCGAGCTTTTATACACTACTAAAACACAGAAAGAAACTTAAATACTTAAGGCTCAGGTTAGCACTTGAACAAATTTCTAAATAATATCTTTTAATTTTATTTTTAAATCGGTTTTTATTGCTTTCACTCCTTATGTCTGCCGGCAGACTGTTCAACAGATACATTATGGTAATCGTTTTTTTAGAGTTCTGTCGCCAAAGTAATTGGTGACTCTCGGTTTGGTGATTTTGCGTATTTTTTTTTTATTAGAGAACAAAACAACGTAAATAAAGAGTATTCTATTCTATTCTAACATCTTAAACTAACTATAACCTATCTTCAAAAACATAAAAATAATGAAAAACAAACATTTACCTCGTTCAAAGTACAAATGACTTCCACTTTCAGGCTCGCTTGCGTTCAAATATGCAGACAGTATGTAAGTTCACACTTATTCCTATTTTCTGTAGGGACGTGACGTTGTGGACTGATGGTGAGCGTCGTCGAGTTCTTTGAACCGGTCCAGTCACGTTACATGTTCCCGTCGCCGTCGCCTACCCAGCGGCTATGTTTACGAGTATATCTATAACTCGTAATATTAAGAGTGAGACCACAGAAAATGGGACGTTTGACAACCATTCGTAGTTTTTCAATTGCATTTAGTATAATATACTAGGTTGATCCTCGTTTTCTTATATAACTGATAGAGATAGAAAACCACAATAGCGTAACGGGCAACCATGCAAACCATGGCACCCAATTAAAATTGTGCTGCTAATAAAACTAAACCACATAATCCAACTATATCTCTAAAGTTCCATTTACATACATGCATATATGTGGCATACCATAAAATTGAACGCTGCAACTTTAAGGCTCACTTGCACGCACCACAAATCACTAAATGCATTTAGCCCTACATGAATTGAAAACATTTCTATTTCGATCGTTTGAAAATGACAGAGACATAATGATGTTTTAAATACGGTTAGCGTTAAATAGTTTTAGTGGTTTGTAGAGCAAGTGGACTTTATTGTTACTTCAACTTATGGTATGCCACAGGCAATTAAATAGCACCGTGTAAAAAAGTAAACAGTACTGTTTTACAACATTTCTACGTCATGACTGAAGTAGGATTGTAACTTATAGGCGTAGATATGTCGCAGTAAGATGGTTGTAAGTAGCCGTGATATCATTGAAGGGGTCAGCTAGGGCCGATGCCAACCAGGGTTGCGGGATGTTCGAAAGAGTTACCGTGGCCCCGGCACAGGCAACAGAAGGAACACGGGTGGGTTTTAGTCAGTAAAAGTCTGACATGCCCGCCCGCTACGCCCAGAGCGGGAGAAGTCATTTGACGATTTCCTATCAAAAAAAAAAGTAGCCGTGATATAATTATATCCCTAGGAATATAGCAACATACCATAATATAGTTATATGAAAGCGGTTCATAACTGTTGGAGTGCCCTTATTTTGTTACTGCGACCAATTTCGACGTAGCGCTCACCGGCAGTTGCCGCGGCAAAATCCTCATGGATGTCCTCTGCCCTGGGGTGGGCAGAGGGGTCTGTCAGACTCTTACTGACTAAAACCACCCCGGTGTTCCCTCGCACACTTGCACTGGGGGCTACGGGGGCACTTAAGCACTCTTCAACGCAGCCCCCGACTGGTGCTAGCCCGCGTCTGCGGGCTCCGTCTTGTCGAGCGAGGGGAGTGAGGTGTTTGACGCGACGTCTAAGAGGGGCGCGTGTGGAACACTACGTGCCACCACCTCGGGTCCTGTGGAGTGGGGGGCGGCAGACGTCCCCGAGTCCGCCGCCCTTGGACCCATTTAGGAGGGTCGGAAGAGGGCATTGTCAGCCCTCTGCCGACGCCCAGTGCGCCTGCTGCGGGCCGGGAGAGCACTTGAAATCTCCCTCTCCCTTTCCGCTGCCTCCTTCTGGGACATGACCTTTTCGCAGAAGGAGATCACCGCGTCCCACGACGCTGCGCCACCGACCATAGAACGAATCACAGCCGGCAGCGACATCACAGTTCTAACCTAACCTAACCTATTTGGTCGGAGTGTCCTTATATAAATTGATCGTGCTCGTATCATAATTATATTCCTAGCAAGACAGATATTAACCGCTTTCATATAACTATATTACGTTATATAGCTATCAGTGTTGCAGCTACATACAATTATCATTAGAGGGAAGCCGAAGAAAAAATTGTTAATTCCGCATAAACTCAAACAAAAAACTATAGGTTTTTAATCTTATGATGTATTAAACTGGTAATAAATATAATTATGTAATGTGATGTGATACACAGTTACACACACATAGGTGTACCAGGTGTTATTTGGCAACAGTAGACATTAAGAAGAGTGGTTGTTCCGAAGGGAAACCAATAATAATCGGGTTGTATGAAGGCTACGCCTCTGATAGCTATATCCCTAGGGATATAACCATATCACGGGTCCAACTATGTTACTGCGACAGATGCACACTTCACAAAAACGTTTTGCAATAAATAAGGTCTATGGCCCAGCAATAATTCTGGCTACCTTTTTGTGACTACCACTAAAGAAACTACAGACGTCATATTGGCACCATTGCTTGTCGGTATGAAGCAACACACAAAATCAATGGTGCTAACATGACGGCAAGGGACAAGTTATAGTGAACGGTCTGTAGTTCTCACTACTTTTTGTGTTCTGACTACCTACTACAATCCATTCACAATTATTTTACCTCTGACAGCAGCAACCGACTATCAACCTTAACGTGACGAAAATAAAGATCATTGTGATTTTGACAGACTTGTTAATGGCAGCAACCCAATAGCAGCCTTATTGCAACGACTATAAAATCACTGTGAGTTTGACAGTGATGTATAATCAGAGATAAAATATCTGTGCCTGTCTGTACATACATTCGCAAAATTCGTATTTTTTGGAGAGAAAAGAAAATTGTGGAAGTAAATGGCTGAAGATGACTTTAAGAATAAACATTCCTTTTTAGAAAATTTCAATAATTACATTCGAAAAAAAAATATCTAAAAAAATAATTCACACGAAAAAAACCGACCAAGTGCATGTCGGACCACGCACAATAAAGGGTTCCGTAGTTGGAATGAATTTATCCCAAAAACAAAATTAACATTGAAGTTGAAAAATATGTTTTCCCATACATCAATATACGTCACGGTCAATTCTTCAACTGCAAAATTTGCAGTTGAAGAATTGACATGTAAGTTTGAAATCGCAAAAAAAATAATGTGATAAAACTACAAATTAACGATTTCCGGACTTTTTCCTTTATGTATGCTGTGAGACCTTGCTTCTTACCAAAGTTGCAAGGAACTGTAGATTACGACGATTTTGTAGGATTTACGTATTTAATATTAATCTCAACTTGATACCTTCACGCGTTCTTGAGAAAAAATGTCTTGACAGACTGGCAGACAGACAGACGGCCAACGAAGTGATCCTATAAGGGTTCCGTTTTTTTTTTCCTTTTGAGGTACGGAATTCTAAAAATCGTGTTACGAATGAATGATATGTGAAGACCGTGTAGATTAGAGTCTGAAATGGTCTTTTGAGGAGAGAACCACACAGATTGAGTGGAACGGTCCAGTCAGTGCACGCATTTGTCAGTAATCGTATAGCTAAGCCAGAACTTAAGGAGCTCAACGATTCGACGAACAATACCAAAGAAACATTTGGGTAGGCTGCATAAATTACTCAAACTGCCAGACCATGATTAAAACTAACTGAGAGAAAAAAAATAACCAATGACCCACATAGTCTTCTATTCTTCTAAATCCTATCTGAAAATGTATTTGTACGCCGGAAACGGCAGTATATTATGAACTTTTAAAACAAATATAACAACTCTGTAACAATATTCTGACAAATAAATGGACTATTACTATTACTATAAATTATTAAATGAACTATTATGTACTTCACGTTCACAATGATTTAAAAAATATTATAATACTTTACAAAGTAAATATTCGTGTCATTGTATATATAAAATTGTCAAAAAACAAGTTAGCAAAAAAAACATTCAGTAGGTATGTATAAAATTGGAGCAGCTCAATCCCAAGCCTTTTTGTCCTCTGGCAGAACTTACGTTTAATGAATGATTTGAATTTATTAAGGCTTAGATCTTGAACGTGGCTTAGAAGTTTATTATAAAAGTGTATACATTGACATCTGAACGAGCCACTTATTTTCTTGAACCTTGTTGTAGGTGCGTACAAGTTTGTGTTTGTTCCAAGTATTTATATTATGGACTATCCGTGCCCCGCGACTTCGTTCGCGTGGAAGTTGTAATAAGATACACAATATAATAACAGCCACATTCTCGTCCCCTGATCCGCTGCGTTGTATCGCTCGCCCGCGCTATTCAACTTCGTTTTCGCTTAGTGTTTTTTCTGACTTTTTTTTTTTGTTCGGCTCCTAAGGATCGTAGCGTGATGTTAAATAACCCATAGACATCCTCGAGAATTAGGCTACCAAATACAAAAACAATTTTTCAAATCAACTGGTAGTTCCACTGATTAGCATTTTATTTTTTTGCGCGGAACCCTAATTATTTTTCTAAAACAAAAGTAGCCTAAGTTACTCGTCGTAACATCAGCTATCAGCCAGTGAAAATCCTGTCAAAATCAGTCTAACCGTTTCGGAGATTATCCGGAATAAACAAACAGACAGACAGACAAAAATGTTAAAAATTGCTTTTTTGTTATAAATACCGTTTATACTTTCTTATGTATTTAGTAAAAAGTTGTTATTTTAACATCACATACCAACACTTTAATTTTATTTATTTGTATGTACAGGGTGTGGCGGAAATAATGGATAACCCTGTAACTGCCAGTAGGTCATATAATGGTCTATCATATATCCCAATTTCAAACTCAGGTGGTCAGGCATTGCAAAGTTATTTTTATTTGTTTATTTTTTTTGAAAATATTGTACCTATTTTATAAAATCAGCTGCCGTTTCAACATTTAACGTAGTTTTTTTATTCTGTTTTTTGCGTTCTACTTCTGAATGTGTGTGTAATCACACGTGTATGAAGATTTTTTGTTACACTCTAAAATGATTTCAGAAAAAAACACAATACTTACTTTTTATTTTTTTTTTATTGAAATCTGTAACTTTGACTCCATACCCTGAAAAAAAAAATGTATGGCACCACCTGAGTTTGAAATTGGGATATATGATAGACCATTATATGACCTACTGGCAGTTACAGGGTTATCCATTATTTCCGCCACACCCTGTATATGTATGTATGTATAGAGTATAGATGTGGGCGAGCTGTAAGAAGGGGTTTTTAGATATGCAACCTTTAAAGGGGGTGAAAAGGGGGATTTCTAATGTATGAAACATTTTATTTCTTAATAAACTTGAAACATCACGAATACATTCTTATATGAATAATAAAGTTTGTCGTTATATAGTTTTTCAAAACTACCCGTCAGAAAGGATTTTAGGGGGTGCTATATTTTGTATAGAAGAATTTTAACGTGCTGTCCGGTAACCTCGAATACCGTTATTAATACTTTTGACAAAAAATATGGACATTTTTTGGGGTTTTTGAAAATCTACCAACAAAAGGGGGTAATTAAGTTTCGGGGTGTATTGGAGGTTTTAGGTTGAGAATTTCACTGCGTTTCTGGATTAAGTCAAAAGTAATCTAAACCTTAAATGACAAAACACATGATTAAAGATTTTTCATAAGTCAACCTCTTTCGGTGTGAAAAGGGAGGTACAGTTTTTATGAAAATTTTACTTTTCCTTTGATCAATAAATTAAATTTAATAATAAGTCTATGAATTAATCAATAAATTATTAAAAAGTGAAAGGATCTTAATCATTAATTTTTCAAAACTACCGGTTAAAAGGGGTCGAGGGGGTGTTAAATTTTGTAGGAGAAAATATGAAATCCACGCGGATAAAGTCGCGGGCAAAGTGCTAGTAAAATTATAATAGGTTTGCGTGTAATAACCGCACATTGCCTCCGTTTTCATTAAATTTTCATCCGCAATCAATGTTTCACTTAATCTCGACTGATTAATTAAATATAATCAAAATTCTTACGCGATAGGTACTCATTAATATAAATTACAGGAGCAATATGAACAATGTAGGTATCTACCTTTTTTATTAAATTTAATTAATGCTATTACGGCAGGGCAGGTTCTTTTTTTCAGACTTAACTTTGAAAAATTTGTCGCAAACTTTCAAAGATTTTTATGTGTATACGACCAACGAAATGTCAGAAATTAGAATCAGGATTCCAATATCGTTGCAATGATAAAGAACTCTTCGATCATTTAACCACATAGTCACTAGCTTTTCCATCGTTTATATAATTTTATAAGATTGTCGGTATCCAGAAGGTATGTAGGTATTTGATAGTCAGGCGAACAATAATTTAAGTACAAACAGGCAAAATTTACGTGTTATATTTATTTATTTATTTAAAAAATATGTATATTATAATAATAATATGTTTGTGTGCTCTATGCCTTAACAAGTTGGAATTTCTAAGATAAAGTATAACTGACATCAAATGACCTTAATGGCTAGAATGCGTGCACGCAATCACTAGTGACACTTATCGCAAAAGGAAAGTTTTGTTTGTTTCTATTTTTAAATACTGAAGGCCAAATAGAAAATGGAACGTCTGACACCCATACGTACCTAGTGTTTCAATTTGCAATCAGTACCTAAGTTAAGTATAATAAACACATAGCACGGGATCACTGCGCCGGCTGGCACCGTCTAGAGGGGGCAGTACGAAAGAGCGTTGAGCGCACAACTTCTGTCACGGACCACCTTCCAAGTCGTCAGTTACTATCCTATGTCATTTGTCTCGTAGTGCGAGTAAACGGGCCACGTTTGGTTTGCATGTAAAGTGTTGTTTTGTGGGTTCCTATTTTAAGATACTGAAGGCCGAAGCTCGTACCTACTCAAACAAATTTTAACATAATTTTATACTGTTTTCAATTTAGACGAATTTTAAAGTCATTAATTTCAATTAGTATATCTTTTCCAGGAACTTTTGTAATCGGCAAGAAGTCTGTCAGTTAGTCAGAAAGTTAGCTGACTTACGGCCGAACCCAATAACCTATCATCTGTTACCGTTTTTGGCATACTGGAGATATAAAACCCTGTCTATGGTTTTAACGTCCCAATAATATATGAGATTATGGAATTTTACCGGCCTGACATAAGGACAGATAGAATTATACTGTCTACCATCAATAGCGATCTGTCTTTTACTAAAAATAGATTATTGGGTTCGGTCGTAAGCGTCTATATCTATTGAATTTGATGGGTTCGCAAACTTACAATTAGAACGTGCTTTCCCAGAAAAAAATTGCACTGTTTTCCAAATTAAAATTAAGGTCATTTACGTCATAAGCTCATTTAAACGCTACGAAATGGAATTGACACTTACAATGGAAAGGTCTGTGATGTACAGCGATAATTCGTATTTAGTTACGAAAGGATTGCAACTCAATTGCAAGATAGATAGTTTGTTTTTATTTTTGCAATAGTCTCGTTTATATGGGACTTAAACAGTACTGTCGAAACGTGGGTGTGTAATTTAGGTACACCTCTGACCAACCCTTCCGGGAAACAAGGCGTGAATATTAAAATAAATGTTATTTGCATTATTTCTCCGTTTTTAATAGATTTAAAAAAAGAGGAGGTGCTCAGTTCGTCGGAATCTTTTATTTTTCATGCTATCATACTGCCATATACGTCAATACCACTTTGATGGCGGTGACATTTAATTTAAAACTTAGCAAGCTTAACCCGCTCATAAGTTGTAATACCAACTTAAATGTTTGCGACTCTTCTATTAACTGTATCGTTGGAACGTAAGTACTACATCCACTTAAGTTTATAAGTACACTTCAGTTTGAAGCATCCTTCTTCATTTAATATTACAATGCTTTTAATGTCCGTTTCTCATACATAACTTATTTTAACCCGCGGCTGCGGGGCATTCGCGTAACACACTAACAGTGCAATACCTTTCAATTTGACAATTCGACAACATTCTACAACGTTGTCGAGCAGACGAATTTTTCAAACACATGAAGCAATGGATGGAATTTCTTTCAAAGAAAGACAAGTGAAAGACAAGATTGGAACATTGTGTAGGTTTAGTGGTGGCTCCAGAATATTTGATTAACAAGAGAATGTTAATAAACCACTGGCTCAAAGATCATCGCTTTATTCCCCTTTTACGATATTCAAGAAAAGATAGCTACATCAGCGCAGATAAAAGCGATTGTGAAAGTTCTCCGAGAATTTATAGTGTTTCGCTTCAAAGTGAAAATGCGAAGAAACTCGAAAGCACTGCATTTCGCCAAAGCTAATTGCGAATTCATAGCAATTTTAAAAAACTCCTGATAGATTTTTTTTTTTAAATCACTCCCATAATCCGGGTGAAGCGTGAGGCGCGTCCCATTGAATAATTCCATTCCGTATAATGAAATTGCCGAAAAACGGCCATTTTTGCTATTTTTACTTTTGCAATATTCATATTTAATTTATTGATACATATTTCTTTATAGGTTCGCAATGGAAAAGCTGAATTTTAAATTTGAGCCCCAACAACGTAGTGCCGCGTGATCGCATCCGCGGCGTTTTTAATTACCTCTCGCCTGAGTAACGTGAATTTCGTCACTTTATTTCAAGTTATCATCGTTATCATCTCCCTAGCCTTTTCCCAACATATATTGGGGTCGGCTTCTAG
Organism: Fissipunctia ypsillon; assembly: GCA_947568875.1. Taxonomy (NCBI): domain Eukaryota; kingdom Metazoa; phylum Arthropoda; class Insecta; order Lepidoptera; family Noctuidae; genus Fissipunctia; species Fissipunctia ypsillon. Next base: position 17,696,698 of record OX387644.1, on the reverse strand, counting down.
TCAAACCGGATGCAGCTGAATCCAGTATTTTACATGGAGTGACTGCCTGACTGCTATCTGACCTCCACAACCCAATTACTGGGTAATCCGATACCTCTTGGTAAGACTGATTGTCAGACTTTTGGGCTTCTGACGACCTGTAACGACTGTCAAAGATCCACGAATGACAGCCGGGCTCAATGGCTTAACGTGCTTTCCGAGCCACGGAGGGGTCTTGATACGTAAAGATGGTCACCCATCCACGGACCAACCGCGGCAAGCGTAGCTTAACCGAATCGATCGAGCCATGCGGCTGTTATTACTTAGTCACAAGCCCCTCTAATATCGTTCGAGTAATATCGTTATAAATATTAATTTTGGGAAATGTTAAAAACGAACGATTTTTATATGCAAAAAAAACAAGAGGGCAAGAGATTTCTAGATAGGTATTTATAGTGTCGCGATGGTTTATCTGAGACTCTTGAACAAACTCAAAGTTATTGTCGTACAGATTTCTCTGGTCGCGTAGGTCATTTCGGAAAATATATCAAGTCTATTAATATTTCTAGAATACAAACGTCCCGATGGAAAATCTGATTTCATCACGATTCAAACAAATAGGTTTCCTTTTACTCGTAGGTAACGATGATGAAATAAGAACCTCACAAATCCTCAACCTAGAAAAATCTACCCTTTAATATAAAAAGAACATTTTATACTCCGATGTCTTCGCCCTTAATAGTGAAGGCTGTAAAACGATATCCGCTTTTTATAACAAGACTTAGAGGTAAGCTCGAGGAAAATATTCAGTGCAGAGTACCCAGGTAATAACTCTGTAGCGGGCCCGGCGGAAATTAGAAGCGTCTGCAATATCCCGGGCTGTTCACCTATAAAAATAAAATTGTTAACTTCGCCTGCTTGCAAATACCTACCACTAGTACTATGTTATTGGATATGCTCCGTCGTATGTCTGTTTAATATACTTAGTGCGCTTGTGAACATTTTCAATACAGGTAAGGTAGGACTAAATAAATAAACGTTAATGTAAACGTTACTTTACAAGCTAAATGGACTGATGACCTTAAAGGCTCCCACAGACAGGTGCGACGCGACGGTGCGACGCGATTCTGGTAGAACAATTTCCATGAAGTTTTCGTAGAAATTGTTCGACTAGTCGCGAGAGTCTTAAAAAGGTGGCTGGGACGTACTGGGTGCGTAAGACGGAGGAGGACAGGGTGCTATTGTGGCGCAGCCTGGGAGCGCTACGTCCAGCAGTACACTGTGATAAGCTAAGTTCTGTTGATTGATTGATTTGATTACTTTACTAGAAAACTTTAGCAGATGTGGGGCCGCACGGTTTAGGTACACTGCCGTGGTAATCGAGAGGGCAGTAAGTCAAAGGTGGCTCTCGATTACCACGGTAGTATAGTATGTAGTTTCATCGAATCTTCAACCTGTTGTTTCGAACTCCGTGCAAGTGCAAATATGAGTTCTCAGGGGCGTTTTCTATCTAAATGGGTCGTAAAAATCATAATGTTTTAGGCAGAAAAACCGTTTGAGAGACTGAAACTTTGTTTCTATGTGTGTAGGTATTTAGATTATACAAGATTTAATCCATTAGTTACTTGTTGGATCAATCCAAAGTCCAGAGCTTTTGATTTAAAAGAGTGTCCTTGGAGTTTCTTGCCCGTTCTTCTCCACAGAGATCTACGCTTTGGAATGGGCAACTAGCTTCAACTTTCTGACTCTTTGACAATTCAAAAGTGCCTGATACCTATTGGGATTTTGGGATACAATTACAATTTTATTTCGACTAAGCAAAGCGCGCAAAAGCTAAAAAATAGACAAAATAAAATCGAAAGATATCAGCACCAGTCAAAGTCACAAAGCAATATGATACTACTGCTGTAGTATCGTATTGCCATTGTCAAATCTTTAAAGGCTTCTGCAAACAGGCACGAACCGCGACGCGACTCAAAAGCACCGCGTGTCGCGGGACGAGCGGTGTCTTTGTATTGCACGCGATTCGTATTGCGAGTCGCGCCTGTTTGAAGGAGCCTTTAAAGATTTGACAATGGCATGGAGAATAAATTGGTGAAAAAAAAACAACCGTCTGCCAAAAAAATACACTAGAAATTGAGAAATAACTTTAATTTCGGAAGTCAGTGGCAAAATACAAAAATACAAAACCAAACACACCGACTCCCGAAATTAAACTTGTTTCTCACTTTCTAGTTTTTTTTTTTTTGAAGTCTGTTGTTTTTTTTTTGTAAAAAAGTTTTTAACTTTTTGGTTATGGAACTTGCCCCTCGGAAAGTCATATACCACTACTTCCAATGTAAATAACAGTGACGGGAAATTATTAGAACAACAACTGAGTATAAAGTGGAAAAAATACGTATTATTGAAGCTAACTCAAAAACCACTCATCAGAAGTTGACCTTTATACGGGACCAATCTGGAAGTATGTATAATCCTTTCAAATAAAACAAAAAATTTTCAAATCTCTTTATGAAGGACGGAGTTCTGAGGTAAAAAACATTTTTTTAAATACAACCGAATTGAGAACCTCCTCCTTTTTGAAGTCGGTTAAAAAGAGAGAGAAAATGGGTGAGGAAGAAGGCATTCTGCCATTTACCAACTAAATTATAGCGCTAATTCACCAGAATAAAGTTTTACTGAACATATATAATAATCTATACAAATAAATGTAGTTATAAATATTATTAACAACATCGCAGCTGTAATCCCCGAAGCGTTAGGCAGAGGTATACCTAATATGTAGACCATGTAACCGTGATAAAATAAACAGTACCTAAATATCTACATCAACACAAAAACCCATAGGCGCCAAACGTTTCCACGCACCTAACACAAACATTGGACGCTTTTCACTACACTAAACGATAAATCCCGTGAAAGTGAATTACATTGTTTGTCTACAAAAGTTATTTTGAAACTGTCGCCCACAGTGCACGCTGTTGATACATGGTCCACCGGACCGAGAATGGATCAGGATTCCATACGATCAATACACAGTGATCATTTTTACGTTAGAAATAGGAGATATTAACCCTTTTTCATGGCAGCATCTTTGCCGTTTGATGTCGTGATCAGTGACTGCAGCCTATGTGACTATTATCCAAATGCTACTTGACGTTATTAGCTGAACTAATCTAATGTTATAAAGAGGTATTTGTTTGTAAGTTTATATGTAGGGGTAATCTTCAGATTACCCCCAATCATCGGAACTACTCCTAAGATTTCGAAAATTCTTTGACTAATAGGAAGCTACAGTATTGCATAGTGTCATAGTAATACACAGAAAAATATACAGAGAAAAGGGTATAAGAAAGGGATCATCAGGGCAAGGGCAAGGGCATGAGTATCCTGTATACAAGATGTAACATAAATAACGCACAACCTCTTAAGGAGTCATTGTACTCATCATTATGAACAACTTTTACTATGGGACTAAACCTGAAATTACGAAAAAAAATCAGCTGTTCCCTACATTTTGACGAGTTATGCGAACATAAATGCAGGGAGCAGCTGATTGTTTTTAATCGAGTCACGTTCTTAGCAAAGTATTGTCCAATTATACTTTTACAATTTTAGTCAAAATATAATCAAGTAACTATTGGAAGTTTTATATAATATTAAATTAACTATTTAAACGTACATCTAAAATAATCTAATCAATAATTATACAGCATTTCTTAACATAAATTCTAACGTGATACATAACAATCATTGCACGATACGTCATACCCGGCGGATGCCTACTTGGTGTTGCCAGCAGCCGTTAGTTAACACATTATTGCTTTTCTTTTTAATAGTTATATTTATATATATATAATTATACTCTGAGGAAAGGCAACCAATCAAAGCCGCTCTACGTGCTCTTTATTATCATAAACCCATAAAATAACCTCATCAAAATTATTTACTGTATGCCAAATCAGATAGAAATTACTGATTTATATTCCCTGTGGTTTCAGCTGCGAATAATAACATTCCGATAATTCCCAAAGGTGTCGTCAGCGTGGACGAAGGGACAGAAACTATATATATCATCGTCATTTTATACCCACTGCCGAATCTGAAACATTATCAAGAGGTTGGCTAATCTTTGTTAAGAACTTTGTTGTCTTCTCCATTTGGCCTTCATTCGTTGTAAACGTTTTTTTTTATAAAATTTGATATGTCTTATTAACGCCAGGGTACTAATAGCGTCCAGCCAGGATTGCGAGATGTTCGAAAGAGTTACCGTGGCCCCGGCACAGGCAACTGAAGGAACACGGGTGGGTTTTAGTCAGTAAAACTCTGACATGCCCTCCCGCTCCGCCCAGAGCGGGAAGTCATTTGATGATTTCCCACCCAAAAAAAAGGCCACTAGTAGTGAGCAGTGGTGGCCCAGTGGTAACGGCCCCAACTTACGAGTTTTAGATCGTGGCTTCGAACCCAGGCGCTTTACGTTGTGTAAATAATTTCATCACCACTGCTCTCAAAACGGCGAAAGAAAACATCGTAAGGAAACCGGCATGTTCTAGAACCAGCAATTCGAAGGCATGTGACATCTACCAACCCGCACTGGGCTCGCGTAGTAAATTACGGCCCACTCTCTCTCACAGAGAGGAAGCCTGTGTCGCAGCAGTGGGAACATTCTACGCAGATTATGCGATTTTTTACATCCGTTATAGTTATACCACCCTTAAACGACAAACAAATATTCTTATACCCACCGCTGAAAATATGACTCTTTCCACTTTTAAATTAACCTGTGTCATTACACAGATTAATTTTTCATGTCAATCTATTACGCATGTCTATAAGTCACCCCTTGGTGATTTTTGACATGCTTAATAGATTTAGTACCTACCTCCTGCTCGTTACCAGAAGTGGCATTTAAGCAAGTTTCTTCTGAAGTTTTAAATTTGCCCTTTTATAATATAATAATTATTTATTTATCAGACAAATGGATCTAATTACAAAAATACTTACAATTCTAGAATGTTAGTGAACATTTTAACTTATAAGCTATGTTATTAGTTTAATTCTACAATAGATAAGGTGGTTGTAATGGACGCCGAGCATTAGCCCTACATAGATATAAGTTAAGACCCATTTGTATTAGGATAGACATAAAATAGGCATAGTTTTAACTTATTTATATTAGGTAGGCACATATTTTAATTATATAGCGGTAGTACATAAGTTTAGGATAAGAAATTGTTAAGATAAAAGTAGAAATAATTCATTTTTGCGAAAAGGTCCCCGTTACGGTAAAGTTTCGTCGTAGTTAAGGTTCGGGACGCCTTTTCGTGCTGCGCTCTGATTGATCGAAACTTTTGAGCTATTTCTGAGAATTTGTCCGAGGCATTGTTCAACTTCTCAGAATATTGAATAATTATTTCCGAGAATCAAATAATGTAGGAGATTTTAAAGTATAAAAGTAGGAACATTTGGCTGGTAGGACACATGACACACCTAGCGTCTTTAGGGTGTGTCTACACCCTTCGCGCTAGACTGGTCAGGGCCCTGTCGCACATTAAGATTGGCGACAGGTTACAGCTCTAGGGCTCACAAGTAGGTACACACCTCCCTGTCTGCACCCGACAGGGAGGGCCACTCACCCCCGGGCCCATCCACCCGGGGAGTAGGAGTAGGATCATTAGGTCCCCTTATTTTTTCTTTTTTTTAAATTCCCTACTACTGCGATGTCTGACGCCGACATCGCAGCTTTTGCAAGAGAGGTCCTTTTTAAGGACCCTGATTTCCTTCTTAGATATGGGAAGGCTTGGCGTAGTCGCCACCTAGACCATAGCGAGGCTCTTGAGAGCCCGCTTTCCCCCCCTGTAGCAGACAGGGGCACCCCTCCTACGGCGGTTTCGATGCCGGCTGTAGTCTCCCCCCAGCCCGGGGTGATGGACACCTCCACCCCTCCTTCGGACTCCGAATCAGAGGACGCCATCTCGCTCACTTCCTCCTCCTCCTCCTCAGACGACTATCAGGTCGTCGGAAAGGGAGGGAAGAGGAAGAAGAGCGCCTCCTCAAAGGCCGGCAAGGCCAAAAAGCCTCTGGCGGCAGCCATCCCCTCCGCCCCTGACTGCGCCCCTGCCTGCGCCCCTGCCCCTGCCCCTTCCTCTACTTCCGGCTCGGCACCCACCCGATCACCCACCTCAGCCAGTCCTATCCCAACGGACTCAAAGAGGAAGGTGCGTCCCCCGCCCCCCTTATACATCCAAGATAAGTCCAAGTGGACAGAAATCTCCAAAGTTTGTGTGGATCGCAAGATCCAATACACCAATGCCCGATCTACCCAGCAGGGCATCAAGGTTACTGTCCCCTCGTCCTCGGACTACAGGGACCTTGTCCGAATTCTTCGTGAAAGGAAGTACTCCTTTCACACATTCTCCCTCCCGGAGGAAACTCCGACTAGAGTGGTCATCAGGCGTATCCCGAAGGAGATCGCCACCGAAGAGATCAAGGCAGACCTGATCTCCAAGGGTATCCCAGTGTCTGCAGTTCACCGCCTTCACCGGGCGAAACAGGGCCTTGTATACGACATGGTCCTGGTGATCTGCGACCCCGTTGAGGGTCATCACCCGATCTTCAAAGTGAAGTCGGTGTGTTCACTCTCGGGCATCTCTATTGAGAAGCCCAAAAAGTCCAATATCGTTGGCCAGTGCCACCGTTGCCAATTATACGGCCACTCCCAGTCGCACTGCTACGCAACTCCCAGATGCGTTAAGTGTCTGGGCGGGCATGGCACTGCGGACTGCCCTCGCCCCAAGGACAGGACTCTGTGCACAAAACCTCCAAGTTGTGCGCTCTGCGGGCAAGCTGGTCACCCAGCTAACTACCGGGGATGCAGTAAAGCCCCTAAATCCTCCTCGGCCAAGCTGGCGAAGCGTGCCAGCGAGCGCCAGCAAAGGGAAAGCCCGAGCGTAAAGCTCCCCTCTGCTCAGTTGCCCGAGCGCCTCACTCCTCAGAGACCCTCCCCATGGGTCAACTTTAAGGCAGCTTCGGCCTCGGTGGCGCCCTCTCAACCCATCCCTGCGCCATTGGCCACTGCCACGCCGGTCCCGGCAGCAGCCCCATTGGCTCCTGTGGCCACCGCCGCTCCCAAAGCTGCGCCGGTACCCACGGCAGCAAACAGGTCCCCTTCCTCAGGCCATCAGCCTTCAAACCCACAGGTGCTTCTCAGCGTATTTGCTGTTTTCTACACCCCGGCGGCCAACGCCATGGTGAAGGAAATCCGTGCCGCTCAAGGAAACGCTCTCCGTCTCCTTGAGATATTCAATGCATACCCCGAGGTATTGCAAGCTCTCGAAAATCTAACTTTTTAAATTCCATTATGAATTTACAAAAGATTAGGTCCCTCAAACCCCGCTCCCTTAAACTAGGCGTCTTCAACGCCAATGCAATTACCGGTCAACGCGATGAGATCGCCACCTTTCTGCGTGATCATCAGCTTGACATTATGCTCATTCAAGAGACCTTCCTGAAGCCCCATCAGCGGGACCCGAAAATCGCCAACTATGACATAGTTCGCAATGACAGGTCCCGCTGCCACAAGGGTGGCACCCTTATATACTACAAAAGGTCTCTTTACTGTAGTCCTATGGACCCTCCTCCACTAGTCTCTCATCTTGAGGTCTCAATCTGTCGGCTCGGCATGACTGGTCATCAACCAATCACCATCATCTCTGCCTACTTCCCACCTGCCAATGGTGCGGAGGATCCCACCGCGATCACCGAGGACCTAACTGTCCTCTTCGGTCTGAGTGACTCCGTCATCTTGGCGGGGGATCTCAATGCCAAGCATCCCGCCTGGAACAGCAACACGACCTCCACCAGAGGTAGGATACTGTTCAACCTAGGTGCCTCCCTCAACTTCGATGTCATCGCTCCGATGAACCCAACCCACTACCCTGGCGTTCCCAGCCAGCTTCCAGACGTGCTCGATGTTGCGCTACTCAAGAATGTAAACCTTCGTTTGCACTCTATTGAGACGCACCACGAACTCAACTCGGATCACCGCCCAATTACCATGCTCTTCGCCCCTTATTCGGGCCCGCTCGATCCTAACCAGCCCCCTCGAACCAAAGTGATAACTGACTGGAGGAAAGTAAGCGAACAGCTGAAATCCACCACGTCGCCTCACTTGGATAAAATCCCCGACCACATAGTGTCAGTCGAAGACACGACGGGTGCGATCGACTCGTTTACAGAACACGTTCAATCCGTTTTGACGGATTGTTCGCGGGAAGTTCCGGCGATGGATGACCATCGCTGGAAGTTACCGATTGACGTACGTGAACTAATAACCGAGAAGAACGCGGCCATTCGTGCCTACGACTCCTTTCCCTGCGACGCGAACAAAGCCCACATGCGCCATTTACAGCGTGCTGTAAAGAAACGTATAACGGAGTGGCGTTCCGAGGGCTGGGACAAGATGCTCAGCGAGCTCGAGCCCAACCATCTGGCCTTCTGGCAACTCCAACGCAAAATGCGTACATCCACTGGGGAGGCTACAATGCCTCCCCTCATTCGCCCTGACAAGAGCATCGCATTCAACAATCCCGAAAAGGCAGAATGCCTAGCCGACAGCCTGGAGTCGCAATGTTCTCCTAGCTCCCAACCAGCTGACCAAGCGCACCTTGCCAAGGTCGACGCCGAAGTCGAACGCAGGGCTGCTCTTCCCCCTGTGGAAGACCCTGATGATCCGTTGCCTCCCGTCACTCCAGACGAGGTGCACGACATCATTAAAGGGCTACAGGATCGGAAGGCCCCTGGCTCGGACGGTATCACCAATAAGGTTTTCAAACTCCTCCCCGCCCCCCTGATAATGCTAATGACCGCCATCTTCAATGGTGCTCTCAGCAACAACATCTTTCCGCAGACGTGGAAAGAGGCCACCGTCATCGGTATCCCCAAGCCAGGCAAGCCCAAGTCTGAGCCCACTAGTTACCGCCCCATTAGTCTCCTCAATGTCCTCGGCAAAATATACGAGAGGCTTATTTATAAGCGTCTCAAAGATTTTGTCGAGGCTAAGAGCCTTATCCCTAGTGAACAGTTTGGTTTCAGGACCCATCACTCTTGCATCCAGCAAGTTCACCGAATCGTTGAGCACCTAAGCGCTGGCTTCCAGCGCAAGGCAACGACAGGCATGTTGTTCTTCGACATAGCGAAAGCGTTCGACAAGGTCTGGCACAACGGCTTAATATATAAGCTGTACCAACTCGGGGTGCCTGACCGTCTCGTGCTCATCTTACGAGACTTTTTGTCGAACCGCACCTTTCACTATCGCATTGAGGGTACACTCTCCTCCCCTCACCCCTTACGCGCCGGTGTCCCCCAGGGCTCGGTGATTTCTCCCCTCATCTTCTCGCTCTTCACGAGCGACATCCCCAAATGTAGCAAGACTCATTTGGCGCTTTTCGCCGATGACACAGCTATCTACTACACAGGGCGGTGCCAGAACTCTATCGCCAGAACTCTCCAAAACTCCGCAAACGCTTTAGGCGTCTGGTTCCGGAAGTGGAGGATTGAGGTCAATCCCGATAAGAGTCAGGCCGTCCTTTTCACGCGACCGCGACTCCGCGCTTCCGCACCTCCTAGCCCGATCACCATGTATGGCAAGCCGATCCCTTGGGAGAAGCAAGCCAAATACCTTGGCGTGATCTTAGATCAACACCTGACCTTTAGAGAGCACATCAAGACGGCGCGTTCGCGTGCCGCTTGCGCTCTCGGCAGGCTTCATTTCATCCTGACCGCGCGTAGCAAACTATCTCTTAAGTGCAAGCTGCGCATCTACACCGCAGTCATCCGTCCCATCATGACGTATGCTTGTGTTGTATTTGCGCACGCTAAGCCACACTTGCTCCATAAGATGCAGACCCTACAGAACCGTTTCCTCAGAAAGGTCACGGGGGCACCCTATTATGTACGCAACGAGTCTCTTCACGTTGATCTAAAAATCCCAACCGTCCAGCAGTTCATGAAACGCCTCGCCAAGCGTTTCTTCGAATCTGCCTCCAAACACCCGAATCCCCTGATTGCGGCGGCCGCCCGCTACACACCGTCGCGCATAAGTCGCATCCGCCGTCCTAGGCACGCCCTAACCGTCCCGGATGACGCCATAACTCTCCTCCAGGAGAGTAATCCCGCCACCAGCACGATCCGGAAACTCAAATCGAGACCGCCGTGCTTCCGCCCTCGCCGCCGAGGGCCACCGCGACGCCCCCGTCCATACCCACCCCGACCCTTGCTCGAGCCAGCCCGCGCAGCTGAGCCCGTAATTCTAAATTTACCCCCAAATAATCCGATCCAGCATGTCCCATTGCTGTCCTCTCCCAGCGACGCCCTAAGCCGAGGTCCGTACCCCACAGGGGGTGCCCTTAGCGTGTAGTCGCTTAGTTTTTAGTCTTAGTTTTAAGCCTGGCTGGAGGCCTTAATTTATTGAGGCATCCACAGGAAAGCCCGGTTAAGCAGTCGACAACCTCCTATAGGTTGAACTGCGAGATGCCATTCCCCAAAAACAAAAACTGGTAGGACACAGTCGGCCTCCAGCTCTACTAGAAGAACCACAAGGAAGAATAAAGGGAAGAAAATCAAGAAGTCTTTCATTCCTCCACCCCTCAAGCCAAGAAGAAAACCAAATACAGTCCACAATAGTGGTGTTTATAAAATGCATCATTATGGGACTTTTGTGCTGCCTATCGGCAATATGTTTTAATAGGCCGTTGACACTGTCGGGTAAGAAGAAATGCACTCTTTTCCCGCACGACAGCTGAGAAACTGTCTATTCTTCTATACATCTATACAAATAAATAAATTGAAGTGTCTGTTTGTAATGTCAAAATAACAACTTTTTACTAAATGCATAAGAAAGTATATAGGTACTTATAACAAAAAGCATTTTTTGAAATTTTTGTCTGTCTGTGTCTGTTTGTTCCGGCTAATCTCTGAAACGGCTGGACCGATTTTGACGGGACTTTCACTGGCAGGTAGCTGATGTTACGGCGGGTAACTTAGGCTACTTTTATTTCAGAAAAATAATTTTATTTTTAAAAGAATTTTTCAAATCCGACTTTTTATTCATAATTATGAACAAAAAGTCGGATTTGAAAAATTATTTTTGCGTTTGGTTTTTGTTTTTGGTTTGGTATTCTCGAAGACAGTTATAGGCTATTAAACATCACGCTACGACCTTTAGGAGCCGAGCAGAAGGAAAAAAGTCAGAATTATGTACAAAAAGTCGGATTTGAAAAATTCTTTTAAGCAAAAAGAAAAAGTCAGAAAGAACATTAAGCGAAAATGAAGTAATAGCGCGGGCGGGCGATTCAACGCGACGGTTGGTGACGGGTCGAGGGACGAGAGAATTTTATCAAAATATAGCTGTTATTTTAGTACCTTTATTATGCATCTTACGACATCCACGCGAATGAAGTCGCGGGACATAGCTAGTATAATAATAAATACAGTTCAACAAAGAAATTTTAATGTAGCTACATCACAACGGATAGAAACATCTTGACACTTCGGTTATATTAATAACTAGCTGTGCCCCGCGACTTCGTTCGCGTGGATGTCGTAAGATGCATAATAAAGGTACTAAAATAAGAGCCACATTTTGATAAAATTCTCTCGTCCCTCGACCCATCGCCAACCGTCGCGTTGAATCGCCCGCCCGCGCTATTACTTCATTTTCGCTTAGTGTTCTTTCTGACTTTTTCTTTTTGCTCGGCTCCTGATGGTCTTAGCGTGATGTTAAATAGTCTATAACTAACTATCCTCGAGAATTTGGTTACCAAATGCAAAAAGAATTTTTCAAATCCGACTTTTTGTTCATAATTTCATGGGTTTAAATTGTTTTGCGCGGAACCTAAATTATATTTTTAAAATAAAAGTTACCCGCCGTAATATCGGTTATTTGCCAGTAAAATCGATCCAGCCGTTTCGGAGATTAGCCGGAACAAACAGACAGACAGACAGACAAAAATGTTAAAAATTGCTTTTTTGTTATAAGTACCGACCCTACTTTCTTATGGATTTCATCATCATCATCCACAGCCCGTTTTCACCCACTGCTGAGCATAGGTCTCCCTTTTATGGATATAGTAAAAAGTTATTATTTTAACATTACAAACAAACACTATATAAATAAATAAAATTGAATTTTATTTATTTATATAGATACTTGTGCCCCGCGACTTCGTTCGCGAGGATGTCGTAAGATACACGATATACTAAAATAACAGCCGCATTTTAATAAAACTCCCTCGTCCCTCGACCCGTCGCGTTGAATCACCCGTCCGCGCTATTACTTCGTTTTCGCTTAGTGTTCTTTGTGACTTTTTACTTTTTGCTCAGCTCCTAAGGGTCGTAGCGTGATCCAGCAAGAGAAGAAATAAAAAACTTATCTTTTTTCAGTTTACCTGCTGATACAGTTTTACTTCGTTTTTCAAATAGGTAAATTGTTTAAACTTGCATGTTTCGTGTTTGGTATTTTATTGGTAGGTACGTAATTACTTCTACTATGCGTCTGGGATAAGAATAGAAAGGTCAATACCCTCCATTTGTAAACTGTCATTTGAAAATTACGTTTAGTAAAAATCTACTTTATGCAAATTAATTTTCAATAATATTTATTATCGTTATTATCTTGTTAATGTTATGTTCATATGATTATTGTTTATTTAAAAGCGTGCAAGTGTTAGAAAAGCGTGCATGACGTAACAATATAGCGCCAGCGCAGGTTTGTTCATAGTGTAGAAGCATAGTAGTTACCTATTACACTAATTGTGTAAATGAACGAACAAATCAATTAATCGTGTTTTCAGTTTCCTCCATTTCGTATTTCATTTGTATTCGTGGCCATGCGGAGTGGTTACGTCACTGATTGTTAAATAGTTAGGTACTACACGTTGCGTACGATGTGGGCCTTACTTGTCTTACAACTGCAGTTTCGGGGTGTGGTCACAGAATACTAAATAGTTACCTAGCATAAAAATATTCCTCGGTCTTTCATAAGTATTTTTAACAATTAAACATGCATTTAAAAGCATTTTATTTTATTTTATATTATTACATAAAGTGAACTACAAATGCCTACTGACATCTTTATCGAAAAAGGCAGCCCTGGCAATTCACAATAACCTCGCGGCGGCGCGCAGCTACAAAGCACAACTCACTTTACGCTTGTAAGGTTAGGTACATTTTCGTTCGCAGCGTCTAGCGACTCAAAGGTGTAGGCTATTATAGTAGTAGGTATTGAAAATTTTGTATGGAGAGATTTATCTGATAATCCGTGCTATCGCGTTGAATCGCCCGCTCGCGCTATTACTTCGTATTCGCTTAATGTTCTTTCTGACTTTTTTCTTTCTGTACGGCTCCTAAAGGTCGTAGCGTGATGTTAAATAGCCTATAACTGTCTTCGAGAATTGGGCTACCAAATGCAAAAAGAATTTTTCAAATCCGACTTTTGGTTCCTAATTTCATGGGTTTTAGTTTTTTTACGCGGAACCCTAATTATTTTTCTAAAATAAAAGTAGCCTCAGTTACCCGCAGTTACATCAACTATCTGCCAGTGAAAGTCCCGTCAAAATCGGTTCAGCCGTTTCGGAGATTAGCCGGAACAAACAGACAGACAGAGACAGACATACAAAAATGTTAAAAATTTCTTTTTTTATAAGAACCGTTTATACTTTCCTATGCATTTAGTAAAAAGTTGTTATTTTGACATTACAAACAGACACTTCAATTTTATTTATTTGTAAAGATTGTGTTGGTGAGATATTTCACGTAAACAAGTGCGTGGTATCCTGCATTCTTTGCTCGATTATCCGACACTGTTATGATTCAGTTGGTCAGTAATATAATCAACTTTCAACTGGGCACTAGTTTACCAACTCCCATGGTAGTGCGCTTTCACATGTACAATTGGCCGTTTATTTTTAATTATACCTTTTAATAAACTATGTACACACGGCTTCATATCAAGCTATACATTGCCAGTATAAGTTGATCTCACATTGGATTTCCGTACAATAAGAAGTTAGCTTGATCTGTAGCCGTGTGTACGTATGTCTACTGATTAAGGGTTAATAATGAAATCTATTGCTGTATCTGTGTGTGTTTTATTATGTGTGGCAGGTAAGTAATTTCTTAAATATTGTTTATTTAAATGACTAGCAGCGCCCCGCGGTTTCACCCGCATAAATCTCGATCCCATGACAATATCGAGATGAAAAGTATCCTAAGTTTTAATCCAGGTTATAAACTATCTGTGCGCCAAATTTCATCCAAATCTGTTCTGTAGTTTTTGCATGATAGACTAAGAAACATCCATCCATCCTCACAAACTTTCGCGTTTATAATATTAGTAGGAAGAAACTGAAGGAAGTAGAATAAACGGTAATATACTGAAGCCAAAATACCAATTAATTTTCCTTCGATAGCTTCAAAGGAAAATGAATAAAAAGATTATGCTGATGATGGTGAGATGGATGGACTCCTTACAGTACGCCGCACGTCTGTGGTAACAAAGCCAGTATAAACTGGCCTCTTATTCTATTGCAGGGATCACCAATTAGTTTTATTGGGGGTCCGTTTTTAAAAATAATTAGCCATCCTCTTAGGGCCACGGCACGGCAAGGGATTTTTATGCGTCGAATAGAAATATAACTTATACAGGGTGTAAGGGACAGCCCTCCGCGCACTGATGGGGTGAATTCAGTATATCGTACTAATATGACCGGTACTTGAAATTATTTCAGGAACCTTAAGGGAATCAAATAAACCTGATTTGTTTTATTACCTCACACGTACCGTTACCGTGGCAAAATGCTCGTAGCGAACGGCAGCGCAGAGAGCCTTCGACCGCCAAGTATTTCAACATCCACTGCTGGTTTTTTTTTTTTTTTTTTAGCTGTTTTAGTTACATACATGGAGCGCAGCGTACAGAGAATGTAATTTTACATTGAAATAAAGGAATAGTAACTGAAAAAACGACAAAAAAAAATTCCTGAGAAATTTTCCGGTGGAAAATGATTCAAAATAAGGAGCTGAATGCACTCTGTTAGTTTGCGGAGGGCTGTTGCTACTATTTTATGTGTTAGTCCAGGTTATAGTCTATCTGTGTGCCAAATTTCATCAGAATCCGTTCAGTAGCTTTTGCGTGAAAGAGTAACAAACTTCCATCCATCCATTGAGAGTGTTATGAAATGGTGTATTAATAAAACTATCTAAAGGAGAGTACTCACGGACAGCATTCACGTATAATGTAACCATGCAAATAATACTAAGCATTACATAACAAGTGCGCCATCTCAACGTATGTGCTGACTGGTGGTTGTTGTAATCGCTCGATGTTGAGCGTCGCTATTTGCAAATAGCGATCATCATCACACAAAATAAGTATAAGACAGTGAAGAAGCCCAATTCCCGTAACTAAAAACGTTCAAAATCTAGTCGCAATCTCATCCAAATCAAATGTCAAAAAGGTAGAGAAATTATAGGTATTTTTGATGTACTGAGACAGATCAGGGGGCCAAACACCACCTCTTAAAGCAGTATTATTTTAATGTTACTTCATTGTGAGAAAGAGATGAAGCTATACATGATGTCTAGGCCCATCTCTTTCCCACACTCAAGTAAGATAACAATAATATTGCTTTAAGAGGTGGTGGTCTACCTCCTGACTATGAATGTTCTTAAAATTGCGAGAATTGGCCCTCTGGTCTCATCTTAATTAAAGGAAACGTTGCCCTAGAACGAACGCTATTGAACTCACGACCCACTAAACTACTATTTTTATAGCACTGCGTAATGAGTGCCAATTTTTGTATAACAAAACTAGCTTTTGCCCGCGGCTTCGCATGCGTGGATGTCGGAAAATATCCCACGAGAACGTAGGTACTACCGGGATTAAAAGTACTCTATGTGTGGCAAATTTCATCCAAATCCGTTCAGCCGTTTATGCGCCAATCCGGAACATACTCGTACATCCAGACAACCAGACTAACGGCCAAAATTTTTAAAAACTATGTTTTCAGCATCAGACTCGTTCGCACCTCGTATCAATTACTTTTTCAAAAATATTCAATGTACAGTTTTGACTTCGTCACTGTTTTATTACCTATATTATATTTATTATGTTCCTATAGATTTATTTATTGCAGGGGCGAAGATCTCCAGGTTCAACACGTACTCAGCACTCAACAGTATAGTCTTCTCGAATATTTCTGAACCAGATGGTATGTTTTACTCCAACGTATGATAGATTTTCTTTAGTGCCTACTACCAAGTATGTAAATATTGTGTTTTACGCCTTACCTATCATGCCATCGCCTCGCCGAACCGGCGGACCGGCGTTCGACTCCGATTGCAACCAATAATATCCCGTGATGTACATTTCGTTTGTATTGTTTCTTTGTAAATTTTCTCTTTGAATTAAGTTTGAATCACTTTGGATGATGTTATGACAGGCAGTGTTTATATCGATCGTTGACCTATTTTAAGGATTTATTATCAAAAAAGAATATTAAAAAAGAGACACAGAAAGGGAAAAATAAAAAAAAATCTGTAGTAAGAATTTCCCAAAAATTAAAAAAACGTCTAGCTCCTAAACTATGAATAATCGTTGAAGATGGTACATGGGTGTGTTTTGGAAAGCACTTGGATAAGATTCTAACATTTTTTTTTTGGATGCCGTTTCATGGGTCAACCTGTAGACCAGGTATACTATTTCACGGGCTTCTGCCTGCCCACGTTTTTCCCACTCGCATTGAAAACTGCCTGGATCATGTATTTTTTAAAACAAATACACACACAAACACAGAACAGATGGTTCTAGACTCATATTTTACCGATCATGCACCTATCCTCTTCTGTATTGAGCGAAACCATCTTCATTTCTCAAAACCTAAAAGTATCATACGGCATTTAAACCTTCCAGGAATTATTAGCTGCTTAGAAAACTCCGATTTCGCTAATCTTTTGACCAACACAGATCCCAATCAAAGTACGGAAGAACTCATATCCATTATATCTGACGCAATAAATCATAACAGTACGCTCAGGAAAGTCTCTGTCAGGAAGCAGACTATTAAACTATGGATGACTACTGGCCTTCTGAGGTGCGTGCGAAATCGAGATCAACTCCATAAAAAAGCAATGCAAATTCCTAAAGACCCTACTGCTAATCTAATATATTCTAGGTACAGAAATTACTGTAATAATTTGTTGAAGACTATTAGAAGCGATTTTGACCAAAAAGAACTCCTTAAGGCCAAAGGTAATCCTAAAGCAACTTGGGACATCATCAAAACAATTAGTTACAAAAACTCCTCACCTATAAGCAAATCAGTAGAACTCCTTAATATGTGCAGCGACCCAAAAACCTCCGTCAATGCTATAAATAAATACTTTGCAAACGTTGGAGCGGATCTTGCTAGGCAGGTTGAACAGGGTCAGCGTGTAACTCGCCCAAACACTTTGAATTTGATAGCGTAATAAATCCCCAAGGTAACTCATTCGTACAACTTGAAACGGATTTCCCAGAATTTGAAAATATAATTATAGACCTAAAACATAATTGTGCTGTAGGTCACGATGGAATGCCTCAGTTATAAAATCGGCCAGACATGTACTTGTTCCAGCAATAACGCATATCTGTAATCTGTGTATCACTAAAGGCATTTTCCCCGACACTTTCAAAAAGGCTTTAGTCACACCAGTATTTAAGGGTGGGGATGGCGACCGTGTAGAAAACTATAGGCCCATATCTGTACTCTCCACACTTTTCAAAATTATGGAGAAAGTTCTGAATAAAAGATTGCTTGGCTATCTTGAACGCAATAACATAATTGCGCCAAACCAATACGGTTTCAGGAGAGGCGTTTCAACAGAGGATGCTGTTCTTGAACTTACAAACCAAATTGTTAAGAATCTTGATTCTAGAACTCAATCAATCCGCCTAGCCTTTTCCGAACTATGTTGGGGTTGGCTTCCAGTCTAACCGGATGCAGCTGAATACCAGTATTTTACATGGAGCGACTGCCTATCTGACCTCCACAACCCAGTAACTGGGGAATACGATACCCCTTGGTAAGACTGGTTGTCAGACTTTCGGTCTTCTGACGACCCGTAACGACTGTCATAGATCTACGAATGACAACCGGGACCAACGGCTTAACGTGCTTTCCGAGGCACGGAGGAGTCTCGGTATGTAAAGACGGTCATCCATCCACGGACAACCCCGGCAAGCGTAGCTTAACCTGATGGATCGACCCGTGCGGCTGTTATTACTTAGCCACGAGCTCCTCTTGATTCTAGAACTAAAACCATAGATATTTTTCTTGATTTAGCCAAGGCTTTCGACACGGTCTCTACTCCCATCCTTATACGTGATTTGGATAGCTTAGGGATTAGAGATATCGCTCTAAACCTCTTCCGAAACTATCTTATAAACCGTAACCAACGAGTTAAAGTTGACAACTACATCAGTGACGATGCGAATCTAACTTTTGGCGTACCACAGGGCAGCGTGCTAGGGCCCACCCTTTTTCTTCTATTCGTAAACAAATTATGCCAGCTATCAATCCCACACTGCAAGATACTCGTGTATGCAGATGACACTGCGCTAATCGTAAGTGGAGAAATATGGGAGACTGCTCACCACGCAGCCGAAAATGCTCTTGGCATAGTTATGGATTGGTTTTCTTTGAATTTACTAACGCTAAATGTTACTAAAACCCACTATGTCCCTTTCTCAGCGAACACTGCTACTCAACCTATTATGCCTGACGTTAAAGCTCATAGTTGTCATCCTTCACTGACGCCTTGCAGCTGCCCTAGTTTACATAGAAGCTCTTGTGTTAAATACTTGGGCGTACACATTGATAACACTTTGAGTTGGCAAAAACATGTCAGTGTGACAGTAGCGCGCGTTCGTAAACTAATGTTCCCTATGAAAAAGCTAAGAAGAGTGGTTCCCGAGACATTGTTAAAAACTATCTATTTTGCCTTAGCTCAATCCTTGCTCACCTACTGCATATCGGTCTGGGGTGGTACACTTAAAACGTATTTACTTCGCCTTGAGAGGGCACAGAGAGCAGTCTTGAAAGTCATGCTTCACAAACCTTACAGGTACCCGACTACCCAGCTCTATAAAGACATATCTGTACTCACTGTCCGACAGCTCTGTGCTCTTAAAATCACTTTACGTGTACACTCAACATTGACCTATGACCCAAGGCTACTAGAGCAATGTAAACGACGTAAATATCCTGTATGCCCATCTGTTCCCACCAAAACTGCTCTGGCAAGGCGAAGCTACCCGTGCCTTAGCAGCCACCTTTACAACACTATAAATGAAAGCTGCAATGTATATTCTTTACCTAAATTCAAATGTAAAACTGTAGTTAGTGATTTTCTTCAAAAGTTAACGTACGACGAGACTGAACAACTCTTTGTAAAAAAATCTTACTGAGGTGTCTTAATTCATACCTAAATGCTCTTTTATTCTCTACACAATGGCACATACGAAACACACAATTAACACATACACCCACACGACACATACTCATTCCATGCTAAAATCTTTTAAATTGTAATAAGTTTTATTACTTACTAGTGATACGCTAAATTTTTATGTTTAAAATTTGCGGCAAATTGCAAATCAACAACAGGAGGAAGGCGCCTGTGTCTGTAATACATACAGTGTATACTAGCACAGACACAGACGTTCACTCTGTCTCAAATAATGCATAGCTCCGTATTTTATTATATAATAGCATTCTTATATTTTAGTTGAGACGGACAAATATTGTGTTTGGCTTTTTGAAAATAAAGATTTTATTTATTATTTATTTATTTATTATTATTATTCTTAAACATTCAGGGTGGCATACATTGACGCACAACGTGTTACCATGGATACAGTTCATTATTCTGGATGGGGGCCCAGCACCCTAATTACGTAACACACTCTCAGTCACAATCTAAATAATTTTGAAGCAAACTGCTAATCCATTGCTTCATATGTTCGAAAAATGTATCTGCTCAACAACGTAAATAACGCAATGAGTGTTGTTGAACTGTCAAAATGAAACCGATTTCGACTGTGTGTTACGCAATTAGGGTGCAGAGTCATGAACTGATTTGGTTATTCTATACATTTTGGTAGGTATCACTTTTGAAAAAAACAGCTGTTTTTTTTTTTAATATACGACGAAACATTTCAACGCAATGGGATCCGAATCGTACTGAGTCCGTCGATGTCTCAACAAGAGTCTTACTTTTTCAGATGATGTTCATAGCGAATATTACTTCGGTAAATGTGCAACCGAAGACAAAATACAGCTTCTACGCGTTCGTTTGTACAGCGATCAGATTAGAGGACGTATCATAATTCGGGTAAATATTATTATGTTCTTTATATACTGGATTCCTACACCTTAGGGCGGATTTCACCAATGAAACTGACCGCGATCAGCACAACTAAACTACATTCAGGTGCTGTCAGTGTCATTATTCCAAAGTAAACTGACAGCCCTTAAACGTGGTTTATGTGCTGATCGCGTTCAGTTTCATTGGTGAAATCAGCCCTTACAGATCATTATTGATTTCTTCCAGTCGTAGAAAGTCTTTCTAGTTTTAACACTTTATCTGTCCGCGATGCAAACACAATAAGTAGTGAAGGCTCCTGCAAACGTGTCGTTTCGCGTGTCACGCCTGTTTGCAGGAGCCTTTATTTGTGCAGTCCGATGATGCTTCACTGGATCGAACTGCATACGACCTATAAGTACGTACTACCTACTACATGGATCGTGTGAGGTCCGACACCAGACTTAGGCTCAGGATTATGATTAGAAACATTAGATTTAGGTTATCTTTACTAACACAATATGGATCTCTGTGGTCTGACAATAAAGGCTTTTATTATTACTATTTATTACTAGCTTCCGCCCGCGACTTCGTCCGCGTGAAGTTTCTTGTTCCCCCGACCTACCCCGTCACATCGCATCGCCTGCCCGCGCTGTTACTTCGTTTTCGTTTAGCGCTCGTTCTTACTTTTTTTCTTTTTTCTCGGCTTCTAAGGGTCCTAGTGTAATGTTACATACCCTATAGCCTTCCTCAAGAAATGGGCTATAAAATGCAAAAATAATCTTTCAAATCCAACTGGCAGTGGCAGCGATTAGCGCGTTCAAACAGTCAATAAAAAATAAAATGTGTCGGTAACTAATAGACAGCGCATTTTTCTTATTTAAGTATTTTTATACCCGTCGTGACTTCAAAACGAATGGTCTGACCAGAATAATTTAAAAAGAAATTTATATGTACTTAATCAACCTTGATTATGAAACTATTTATTTGGATAAGGATTAAAACCATGTTTACACCTTCGCAAATTATGCATTATTTTATAACAAAATTGATTACCATTAAAAAAGTTATAGTGGGCCAACCTTAAAAGATAGACATATGCTATCGCGGATTTTTTTTAGAACTTTTTAGGAGGAACAATTTCGTCATACATGATTTTTGCGTAACTTTAACTGTTTACGCAGCGCACGCAACGGAAGCTCTCAAAAGGAATAAATTTTCCCCGTGTTTGCAACATTTTTCATTGATGCTCCGCTCCTTTTGGCCGTAGCGTGATGTTATATAGTCCATAGCCTTCCTCGATAAATGCGCTATCCAACACTAAAAGAATTTTTCAATTCGAACCAGTAGTTCCTGAGATTAGCGCGTTCAACCAAACAAACAAACTCTTCAGTTTTATAATATTAGTATAGATTCGTAATGCACTAGATAGTGAACGTGTTAAGGTAGGAAGGCCGCCAAACAGGTTTAAGAAAGAAAGCTTTCAGAATCTTTTCTTTGGCATAAGAATTGAAATTTACATTTATTCTGAATCTCGGACGAACGTCACACAGTTCTCTCTGTGTGTAAATCTGAGTCAAGACTGTCTTTAGAGTATCATTCTATAGTCCTGATCGTTCTATAAAAAATGTTGATACACACAATCGCATGAAATAGCTTTTATAGTCAAAGATATCAAAATCTAATGGAAACTTATTTTGACAATACTGTTTTGTCTACTGCAGAAGAACTGTTTTGTCTCTGGTGTGCACAATGTCTTATCTTCAGTCGCGATGACTTATATCAGGAGCAAAAATATTGTAATAATGTGTAAAATATTATACATACCTACACAATAACCGACATACATACACTCACGCCTTCTTCCCATGGGGGAAGGACTCTGATACGCTCCTTACATACTCCCTTGGCTTCGTTTACGTTCATACACCTGTGCGACAATCGACAATCGAAGCGACAATCAAATGTCAAAAGCTTGTTAATAATGTAGGCAAATTAGAGGTATTTTTGACATATTGACACTGAGATCAGAATGTGATCGTTCTTAAAATTACGGGAATTGCCCCTCTGATCTCAGTCTCAGTATGTCAACAATACATAGGAATTATAGAACTTCCTTACATTTTTGATAAGTTTTTGACATTGATTGTCGCTGAGATGAGATTGCTACTAGATTTTGAACGTTTTTAATTACGGGAATTGGACTTCTGGTCAAACACGCACGGCGGTTGCGAGTACTAACTGACCTTTCTAAAGAACATCACCAATAAGATCACTATATGCATGGGCGCCGGCAGGGGGGTGCCAGGGGGTGCACTTGCACCCCTTGGGAATCTCGGGATCAACAGGAATTATTAAAATAAAAAGCCGTCTGTTGGAAATCATTTTTTTATTCACAATAATTAGTAGGCAGTAATTACACAATTCTCATTTAAAAAGCGATTAATTTCGATCGTCGTGAACAAATAGGTGTAAGCCGTGACGACTGGGTACCTATATAATTAATTCATAATGAATAGTCAGAAATTTGTAAATGTCTCGAACATTCAGACTAAAATTTCATCTTTTTATTAACAATCATATACGGCAAAGATT
This sequence comes from Fissipunctia ypsillon, assembly GCA_947568875.1. Taxonomy (NCBI): domain Eukaryota; kingdom Metazoa; phylum Arthropoda; class Insecta; order Lepidoptera; family Noctuidae; genus Fissipunctia; species Fissipunctia ypsillon. Next base: position 17,673,727 of record OX387644.1, on the reverse strand, counting down.
GTAAGAAAACTAAAATTTGCACCACCTGGAAATTATTTCTGCCGGCGCCCATGACTATATGTCTTCCTACGACGTCCGCTCCCGTTTGAAAAATATTATAGATACAACACATTATTTACTTATTTCAGGGTTACCTCAATATAACCGACGAATTAATGCCAAACTGCGTATACATAAAGGCATCTTCCCCTCAGGGCGACATGGTTAGATATAACGCATACAAATTCACTGTCTGCGTTATAAAAATCGTAGTCGATTATCTAGAATTATGGTTTTATCATTTTTACTATGAGTGGTTCGTACCGGTACAAATGCAAGAAGGTATTGATTGGGACTTATTTTTCTATCTCGCTTAGTTTTATGCAAAGAAAAATAGATCACATCACACACATCACATCATCATCAGCCTACAGCAGTTCAGGACATAGACCCTCTTGGGCTAATAAAAAAAGATGACTCCAAGGCACTGATTTAAAGCGGCAGTTGCTTATTGTAGTTTTTGTAAATTAAAAATTACAAAATGCATGTTTATTAACAAGTTCGGCAGTAAACTAAATAAAAATAAGTTGTAACAAATATTTAAATGGGTGCTTAATTAAATAAATTATAAGCAGCAAAATGGCTTGCACAGTTAAGTGTGGGCAGTTAACAAATCGAAACTAGTCGGTAAGAAATCTACCTTGGAAGTAGCGCTCGCCGGCCGCTGCCGCGGCTTAGATACTGCGACCAATTCGGCTCGCGCGTTGTTGGTCACAGTTCCAACCTAACCTATATGAATGAACTACCGAACTATTTACGTAACAGACTGCCCATTCCAACTTGTTTACTGGCCATTCATTTATTACACACTACTTGAGTATTTTTGTTGTAACATACATATTGTAAATACCCGACTAACTTTCTTTTTATTACTGTTCACACTAATTGGTGACACAAATTTACCAACCGCCGAAAAATAAAATGACTGCCCGTTATTTCTTCCACTGATTATTATAACCTCCCTAATTTTGTTATTTAAACATAGTAAAAATGATTACCCTAAATCAAATAATTAAGTTTTTTTTTTATAAATGCGTTTATTTATGTGATTTTAGATGGCTATTCTAAAAACACAGATCATAGAATAGATGGAAGAAAAAGAAATAAAGTAAAATAATATATTTTCCACAAATAAAACGCACATTACAAACATTGTATACGTACATTGCTAGCAGCGCCCCGCGGTTTCACCCGCATAAATCTCGATCCCATGACAATATCGAGATGAAAAGTATCCTAAGTTTTAATCCAGGTTATAAACTATCTGTGCGCCAAATTTCATCCAAATCTGTTCTGTAGTTTTTGCATGAAAGACTAAGAAACATCCATCCATCCTCACAAACTTTCGCGTTTATAATATTAGTAGGAAGAAACTGAAGGAAGTAGAATAAACGGTAATATACTGAAGCCAAAATACCAATTAATTTTCCTTCGATAGCTTCAAAGGAAAATGAATAAAAAGATTATGCTGATGATGGTGAGATGGATGGACTCCTTACAGTACGCCGCACGTCTGTGGTAACAAAGCCAGTATAAACTGGCCTCTTATTCTATTGCAGGGATCACCAATTAGTTTTATTGGGGGTCCGTTTTTAAAAATAATATGGCTCCCGCAGTCCGATTGGTAGATTACTAACAAGTAGCAATTAAGATTTCAAACATCAGTTAAAAGGAAATATTTTTTATTATGTAAGTATTAAGTATGCAAATATAATATTACCTATGTAATGAACAAAATAACAAATTAAGTAATTTTTATTAATGTGAAAATTTACATTTTTTACTTTGAACTATCTATATTTATTTAGTTATTTTCAATTTATTTTTTAGTTATTTTTTATTTGTTTGGTTGTTTTTGTTTTTTTTCGTTATTTGTTTAGTTATTTTTTATTATATTTATTTAGTTAGTAGTATTGTGGGTGTACTATGTATAGGTACACCTCTACCCAACCCTTCGGGATTACAGGCGTGATGTTATGTTTATGTTATGTATTTATTTAGTTATAAATGTTACTGTATACTTACTTATGGTCCGCACAAAATAAGTCGGTGGGCCAAATCCGGATCGCGGTCCGTCGTTTGGTGACTCCTGTTCTATTGGGACTCCGTAACTCCTACGCTAGGCCAGCACAAGGTCAAAGGATTATTAGAAAGGAAGTGAATTCTAAGGGCCGGCGCCCACTGGCGGCACGGCACGGCAAAGAATTTTTATGCGACGAATAGAAATATAGAAATATAGCTTAATAGTGTAGTATATTAATAAGTCTGACGGTATGTCAACATAATATCATAATGGTATGTGAGGGTGTGGGGAAATAAATCAGTGTTTAACTAACTTGCGTGTGTTTCATTACATGGTGACAGCGGTGTGCCATTTGTAACATTTTTGCGAGTTAAAACGGACTTGAACCTATAAAATATTGTATCTTAGTCCCGTGACATATCGTGTTTGTAAAACAAAAAAATAAAAGTAGCATGCATGTCCTCCAGCGGCGGCGGTCCAGCCGCGCGGTCCGACGCGTGGCACAAATGGCGGAAGCTATTTGAAGTTTTTCTAAAAGCATCTGGAGTGAGCAAAGAGCCTAAAGAAGTCCAAGCTAGTTTGTTGGTTAACCTCATTGGATCAGCTGCGTATGAGGCATACACTCGTACAACGTTCAAGTTCGATAAAGGCGAAAGTGAAGACGACATAAATAGTGTTTTCAAAAAGTTTGACGAGATTATTAATTACAGACCTTAAGCCGTTCACAAAACGTGTACATTCTTTTACAGGTAATCAATTACCAATTATAGGCATTGGTAATGTGCCGTTTCTATTTAATAAAACACGTTACGTGTTGTCATTTGTTGTTGCAGATTTAAACTGTCAGAGTGTACTCGGTTTGGATGGTTGCTTTGCATACGATTAATAAGTCAAATTAATGCAATAATATTAATCGCTACTATGATTTGTTTCAAGGACTGGGAAAATTACCCGGTAAATACCTATATATAGGCAGTATCGTAATGGATAAAAATGTACAGCCAGTTATTTGGCCAACTAGGAAAATTCCTTTGGGACTTAAGGATAAATTGTTGGATGAGATACATAGAATGGAAGAGTTGGGCGTAGTTACAAAGGTTACACATCCAACCCCTTGGGTTAATGCAATTTTAGTCGCGAAAAAAGATGGCAGTATTCGTATTTATTTAGATCCACGACCACTTAATCGCACGGTGCGGCGTGCGCAGTACCTACTCGTTGCCGACAGCGCCCAAGCTGGCAGCGCGCTTGCACGGTGCTACTGTATTCAGGGTGCTGGACGCCCGCTGCAGTTTCTGAATGGTTCCGATAGATGACGCGAGCGCCGACCTTTGCACGTTCAGTAAACCGTTCGATCGGTACCAATTTCTACGTTTACCTTACGGTATAAACTGTGCGCCAGAGGTATTTCATGCGAAGCTTAGGCAGCATTTAGAAGATTTAGAGGGCGTAGAATATTTTATTGATGACGTAATAGTATGGGGGCGCACTATGGATGAGCACGACCGGAGGTTGGAGTGTCTCTTGCGACGTGCTAAGGATATCGGTGTAAAAATTTATCGAGAAAAATGTAAATTTGGTGTATCGTAAATTATATACTTAGGTCATAAGTTTGATGCAAACGGAATGCGTGCAGACGACTCAAAAGTCAAGGCTATAATGGAGATGCCGTATCCGACCGATAAGAAGGCTCTGGAAAGATTTTTAGGAATGGTCAATTATTTGGCAAAATGTATACAAAACTACTCGGAGAGTGTGAATGTACTTAGGTCGTTGTTAAAAAAGGAAACTGAGTGGTCATGGGAATCCCAACATTCAGAGGCTGTGGGCAGGCTTAAAGCAAAGCTTAGTAGTGCACCGGCGTGCTGGCGCTGTACAGCGACAGCACGCCGGTAGTACTGTCGGTGGACGCGTCCAGCGTCGCTCTGGGCGCCGCCGGTGCCATGCTGCTGCAGAGTGGCCGCCCGGTGGAGTTCGCCTCGCTCACGCTGACCGACACCCAGACCTGGTATGCACATATAGAAAAAGAAATGCTTGTTATTGTGTTTGGGGTTGAGCGGTTCAGGCAGTATATTTATGGCAAGTCAGATATCACTGTGCATACTGACCATAAGCCACAGTTTCGCCATTAGTTTCGGTTCCAGCCCGGTTACAACGAATGATGATGAGAGTGCAAGGATACCACTTTAAGGTGGTATATACGCCGGGCAAATATATGTATATAGCGGACACGCTATCGCGGGCTTCTCTAAAGGAAGTTATGCATGACCGAGTGTCTGCAGAACTTGAAATACAAACTTGCTTCAAACTCAAACTCAAACTCAAAGCATTTATTTCAATTAAACCAATTACAGGCACTTTTGAATTGTTAAAGAGTCAGTCAGTTAGTCAGAAAATTGAAGCTAGTCGCCCATTCCAAAACGTAGATCTCTATGGAGAAGAATGGGCAAGAAACTCCATGGACACTCCTTTAAATCAAAATTGTTACAAAATCCTGGGTAGGTACATTGTTATTGTTCTTGTTGCTTCTATATGTGAGAACAATGTACAAAATAGATAATTAAAACAATTTAAAATATAAGATTAAAAATAAGCCCTGGCAGCTAAGAGATGATCAGTCTCCACTGACGGCGCCCGTTCATGAACATGACGCGTGGATCAGCACCATCCAGCTCAACCATTTTGTAGGGAACCGAATACCTTCATATTAGAGAATGTGCCGTTCAGCCAACGAAACATGGAAGCCATTAAAAAAAAAAAACTGTGTAAGACAGTGACAGCAGATGGTTAATTGAGTACATCACGAAAGGCTGGCCCAAAAGTAGGCGTGATGTGAATGAGAGGGTTAATGTTTTCTGGCCATATCGCAAGCAGCTACATTGCGTTGACGGCATACTTTTCAAGGGGGAGTGTGTGTTTATTCCGCGTACTTTACGCGAAAACATGCTGTCACGAGTCCATGAAGGACATTTAGGTATAGAAAGATGAAGCGGCGCGCTCGCGAAGTAATGTTTTGGCCAGGAATGTGTGAGGACGTGGAGCGTGTGGTACGTTCGTGCGCGGTGTGCGCACTGCACGCGCCGCGCCCGCGCCTTCAGCCGCTACTGCAGGACAGTATGCCAGCACTGCCTTCACACAAACTAGCCTCGGACACGTTTGAATATTATTAAAAAAAAAACTTTTTTACAAAAACAAAAAAACAACCGGACCCCCCCCCCCCCCCCCACAAAAAAAAACTAAGTAGAAAAATAACTTTAATTTCGGAAATCGGTGTCTTTGGACCTGTATTTTAGGTTTTTGCCACCGACTTCCGAAATTAAAGTTATTTTTCACTTTGTAGTGTTTTTTTTGGAGGTCGGTTGTTTTTTTTTTAAAGAATTTTATTTTTCACTTTTTAGTGGGTTGGTTTTTAAAATTATTTATCTAAGTTACAATAGCCTAATGACAACTGCTCATCACCTTTTACGTTAGTGACGTTAATTGTTAAGGAGTTTTCCTGGGACTTCACCATCATCTCCACTTCACCATATAAATTTTGACGAGCTTATATTGTTTAGCAATAATTTTAAAGTAATCGAATCGCAACCCGTGAAATACTTATTATTGAGTTGGTCCGATGGCCATCTTACCATTTGTGGTCTTCGTCATCAGTTCCACTTCACCAAATGGTGCTTTCCGTGGGCAAATGCACAAGTTACTATAAAAAATACCCAAATCGCTATAGGTGAGCGTATAATATTTGCAGAGTTCCCTCGATTTCTCCAGGATCCCATCATCAGATCCTGACCTGATGACAATGGGGCTACCTGGCGAGGCCACCCTTTCAATCAAAAAATATTTTTTCAAATCGGTCCAGCCGTCTTCGAGTAATCGGGGAACACACTTAAAAAAAAAGATTCCAACGAACTGAGTGAGAACCTCCTCCTTTTTTGAGGTCGGTTAAAAATAATTTATAGCCAGAGTGCATCTCATGACAATTCCAATAAGCCCAAACACGGCAAGGATACATTGTTTTATTACGGAGTTCCGGTGCCTACCTTCCGGCTTCATCATCAGATCAGTTCGATGGTACCATTTTCATCAGCACTATTCATTTAAATTGGCTTCGTCATTGTCGCTTAACTATCTTAATCGAGATATCTTATCGCCACTCGTGAAATACTTATCATTGAGGAGTTCCCGTGGCCACCTGTGGTCTTCTCCATCAGTTCCACTTCACCAAATCATACGTTCTGAATGTGAATGCTTGACTTGTTGTTGAAAATATCAAAATCACTATGTGTTTGCCTATAATCTTTGAGGAGTTCCCTTAATTCCTCATAGATCCTGTCATCAGAACTGGATTTTGATAAAAATGGGACCAATCTGGAAGTATATCCATTCAAATAAAAAAGAATTTTCCAAACCGGTTTATAAATGACGGAGTACTGAGGTAACAATGAGGGGTGCCCCCTTCTACCATCGGACATCTAGACGCACTGCAGGTTACCATTCTTACCTAGTTGCTATTCCACCGATTCGCACTAAGCGTTTCCAAATGTCTTTTGTGATGCGCACAGCAAAGGAGTGGAACTATCTGCCTGCGTCTGTGTTTCCGAACGTATACAACCCCGATCTCTTCAAAGTGAGAGTGAACAGGCTTCTTCTGGGTAAGCTCGCTCCATCGTCGACTTTGTCTCTGTCATCTCTGACCTAGACTAGAGTCAAGAGCAAACCTATCTTAAATAAAAAAAAAAAAAAAACAAACATTAAAAAACACAACCGAATTGATAACCTTCTCTTTTTTTGAAGTCGGTTAAAAAGAATTATATTGTTTTAGTCGATTACTTTTCTAATTATGTTGAGGTCGGGTAGTTGTCGAGCTCTAGACAGATTATTACTTTTAGGGGAGCATGTTGCGAATAAGAAGGCGAATAACGATCTGTGTCATTTTATTATGGAAAGCTACTTATATACAGAACAAGTCAAAATATATTAAAGAGAAGAAGGGAATCCAGCTCACTAGCAGGAAAGGAAGGGGGTGGCGTACTAATTGCTGTGTCTAAGGCATATGATTCTGCGCGGGCATGTCAGTGGGAAACCACTGCAGAAGACCTCTGGATACGCGTTAAGATAAATCAGGGGAAGAAAATAAACATTTGCGCTGTCTACTTACCACCCCCTGTCACTCAGCAGCATTTAGATATGTTTCTCAGTTCAGCCACAGGTGTTAATGAAACTGCTGGCGAAGAAATAATAGTAGTAGGAGATTTTAATCTTGGCTTCATCGAGTGGGAACAGGACCCGAGTAACTTGTATGTAACCTCTACTATTCCGTCAAACTATACTAACAACCTAGGATACTCTCTTATTGATTTTATGTCTTTAAACAGTCTGTTGCAATATAATGTTATTAAAAATACTAACAAAAGAACATTGGACTTGGTGTTTTCAAATATGCAGGGTGCAGTTGTCAGGAGTTCTGTTTCACCTATTTGTAAGGAAGACTGTCACCATCCCCCTTTAGAAATTAACTTCACTGTAAAGGCGCATGTGCCATTAAAACGTGTAAAATTAACGTCATTTAATTTCAAAGCAGCTAACTACGAATTAATCAATTTAAAATTAAGAGAAGTACGTTGGAAAGAGCTACTGGAACCTTGTGTGGATGTTAACGTTATGTTGGAGGTATTTTATGAATCCGTTCAAGCTATAATTGAAGACAACATTCCTAAAATTAAGCATGTAAGCCAAAACTTTCCCCCATGGTACTCTAAAACCTTAGTGAGAGTTCTCAACGAAAAAGAAAAGCATAGAAAACGTTTTAAAAAATACGGAAACCCACGTGACGAGATTGAGTACAGACTGCTTGATGAGAGAGCACGGTTGATTATGAAAAACTGCCATAGGAAATATGTTTACTCTGTGGAGAATAACATCCGTTCAAATCCCAAAGCTTTCTGGTCCTTCGTTAAAACCAAAAAATCAAAATCCAGCTCTATACCGTCCCAAATGACACTAAACGATTCAATAGCTACGACAGGTGACGATATTTGCCAGCTCTTTGCTACTCAATTCTCGTCTACGTTTTCTGTCACTAGCAGAATGTCCCGAGCTCCAACAAATACCCAAATATTCGCTCAGTTTATTCTCAGTAAAATTGCTTTTACTGAGAGGGAAGTGCTTAAAGCAATAAACAAGATCGATGTTACCAAAGGAGCTGGTCCGGATGGGTTGCCTCCACTTTTCATAAAAAAATGTTCGCGTAATTTAGCATATCCCCTCACCCTAATTATTAATAAATCGCTTGAATCATCTACATTTCCAATAGAATGGAAAAAGGCAAACGTAGTGCCAATATTCAAAAAAGGTGACTGTGCAGATGCTAAAAACTACAGACCTATTTCTATCTTGTCTATTTTCTCTAAAATCTTTGAATCAATGATTTGCCCAATATTAACATACCATGTAAAACCACAGCTATCCTCGAAACAGCACGGCTTCTGCACCAACAAGTCTACTGTCACCAATTTGGTTTCATATGTTGACGAGATCTGTATGAGCATTGACTCTGGCCAACAGATCGACGCTCTGTATACGGATTTCAGTAGCGCTTTCGATAAGGTCGACCATGAAATTCTTCTGCTGAAACTGTGTGATCATGGTGTACACGGACCTTTACTAGAGTGGTTCAGATCATATTTGTGCAAGCGAACACAAAGAGTGGTGGTAAATGGTTATCAATCCCGCGAATACGTTGCAACTTCTGGTGTGCCCCAGGGATCTCATACTGGGCCTATCCTCTTCATTGTGTTCATTAATGACATAGTGAATTGCATCAAACATAGCCATTGCTCGTTGTTCGCCGATGATCTTAAAATATACCGCAAAATAGAAACCCAAGAAGACATAACCCTGCTCCAGTCAGATCTGAACTCAATACAGAATTGGTGTGTGGTAAATGGGATGGCTCTAAATGCCAGCAAATGTTATCACATAACATTTACGCGGAAAAAGCACCCCCTGCTATCAACTTACTCCCTCAACGGAACATCACTGCAACAAGTTAAAAACATACGGGATCTAGGTGTAGTGCTTAGCAGCGATCTGTCATTTGCCACACATATCAATAACGTTATTAAAAAAGCAATGAAAATGGTTGGGTTCATCAATAGAGTTGGCAAGGAGTTTCAGGGAACCTTGGCTTTGAGGGTGCTCTATAACTCCTTTGTGCGCAGTCTCATAGAGTATGCATCTCCAGTCTGGAGTCCGACTTACAATGTCCATAAGGATCGTCTTGAGCGCGTTCAAAGGAAGTTTACCAGGTGCTTGCGGTTTAAAGACCACAAATGCCCTTACAGAGCCGATTACGCAGAACGGCTAAATTATTTTGAACTAGACTCATTGAAGCGACGAAGGGTCCTAAATGACGTGACAACACTATATAAAATTGTTAACGGGATGACTTCAACCCCAGATTTGCTTAACAAAATCAGTCTGGACGTACCTCGTCACTCTCACCTCCGGTCGAAGCGTACTATTGGAACGTTTGCAACTAAACCGTGTCGCACAAACCTGGGCCGCCATGCTCCCCTAAACAGAATGTTGATCTCTTACAATAAAGCTTATTCCATTGACAGTAGCATTGACATATTCGCTGATAGTCTGCTAAAATTTAAAACTAAAATCATTCAAATCGACCTGTGATTCGGTCCACTTCTACTGTTTTAATTCAATAATATTTTAATTTTCAATATAATAAGATTTTATCAATATAATTCAGAATAATCATATAATGTGTAACTTTTAATGGTAATGTTTTATTTTTTTTTTTTTTAATGTAATTTCTTTCTTAGTTATTAGTACTTAATTTAATTTTAATTTATTGTGTAATATCAATGTAATTAAGGTATGTTTATATTTTTAATTTAACTTTTACAGTTCTTTATTCTTGACATTTATTTTAATTGTAATTCAGATTCGTCCTTTTTTTTGTGAATGATGTGCATGCCTATAAGTAACTTATTTACACAGAATCCCATCGCAAATGTCTGTACATGTCTTATTTGTAAATAAGTTGTTGGTGTGCCTATATTAAAAAATAAAAAAAATAAAAAATAAAGGTACATAAACAAACTTAAGACTAACACAATTCGGTGATGTACATAGGTAGGATGTGCCACGCTCCCTACGTTGTAGGAGCGTGAGAATACAGCTAGCCGGTCCGCATTCTTTTTACCTCGGCTAGCTGTATGCGCGGGCGCACGGTCGCGAACGGCTGTGTGCGCTCCTCTAATTAGTATGTAAGTATGTGCCGCTACATCATTCCCCCGCTAGTGAAACGTACGCAGGGCTTCGATGTCCTTCCTGTCCTTGTGACGTATGCGTGCGTGTCTGTGACTGGCGCTTCTGACTCAGCATTGATCCGGAAAGCTGGCTTCAGTCTGTCAACAGCGATGTTGGTGCATCTATTGCGTAACTAGATAGTGAAATATTTATCATTACGACTAATCACTTTATGCGGGCCAGTGTAGGTCGGCGTCAGAGGTTTGCTTGATGCGTCATTGCGTAGGTAAACATGCGAACAGTTATAAAGATCATCGTGAATAAATGTCGGTCGGGATTGGTTAGATTTCCGTTGCGCCTGGGCCTTCTTTAATACTCCATTCAATTTGTTCATGAAGTTTGAAATTGTATCGCGATGTCTTGTAGATTCTTCATAGAATTCTCCGGGTAATCGCAGCGTTTGGCCATATAGTAGTTCAGCAGTACTTGCGCCTACGTCTTCTTTTATCGAAGCGCGTAGTCCCAGCAGCACTGTAGGTAGCTCATGTGACCATTTTGTAGATTGGAGTCTTGCGGTGAGTGACGTTTTTAGTGAACGGTGCCATCGTTCTATCACGCCGTTACACTGCGAGTGGTAAGCAGTAGTGCGGGTGCAGTGAATTCCGATGCGCTGCATCAATTTATTTAATAGGCCGGACTCAAATTGTCTTCCTTGGTCTGTGGTTATGGTTACTGGGCAACCGAATCTTGCAATCCAACCTTCATAGAATGCGTTAGCAACCTATTCTGCGGTTATATCTTCCAATGGAAGTGCTGCAGGCCATTTGGTAGCCCTGTCTATCATGGTCAATGGATATCGAAAGCCGTCAGAAATAGGTAAAGGGCCAACAATATCTATATGCACGTGCTCCAGTCTGTTTGCTTGTTGGAAACTCGCAATAGGTGCCTTCGTGTGTTGTTGCACCTTAGCACGCTGGCACGCGTCGCATGTTCGAGTCCACTCATTTACGTCACTATTCATGGAAGGCCACCAGTAGCGAGCAGTGACTAGTTACCTTGTCGCCCTTATGCCAGGGTGGCTAAGGTCGTGAATAACTCTGAATGCTACTTTTCTAAAATCTGGTGGCAGATATGGACGAGCGGTGCTTGATGACATCTCGCAGGTAACGGGCTTGGCGGTTGAGTTGGGAATGGCGATCTTCTTGAATAGGTACTTTCCTTTATTTGTAAGTATTTTTAATTCTTCGTTTTGGTCTTGTTTTTTTGCTAAGTCGGTGTAATCTAATGGTTTCGGGCATGTTATTGTTTCAACTCGTGATAGTGCGTCTGCGACCTTGTTGTCCTTGCCGTTTACGTGTTGAATATTTGACGTAAACTGTCCGATATATTCAAGGTATCTTGTTTGGCGGGGTGTCTCAGACTTGCTGTTTGAAGTTAATGCGTCACACAGCGGTTTATGGTTTGTGTAAACGATTAATCCTCGTCCTTCAAATACACGACAAAAGTGACGTATTGCCATGTATATTGATAGCAACCCACGGTCATAGGTGCTATATTTTTGTTGTGCGTCACTGAACTTCTTGGAGAAAAATCCCAGTGGTCTCCACTTGCCGTTGATCTTTTGTTGTATGACGGCACCAGCACATGTGTTTGAGGCGTCTGTCATCATTGCGAAAGATTCGCTCAGTGATGGATAGGACAACAATGCGCAATTCTTGATATCTTGTTTACATTGATTGAATGCTTCTTTTGCCTCTTCTGTCCATTGTATGTTCGTTTTATCGTTTTTCTTGGCGTTGTGAAAGTATTTACTCAATTCTTTTTGATGTTCAGCCGCATGGGGTATACTAGAACGGTAAAAGTTCAGAATCCCTATGAAACGACGTAGATCTTGGATCGTTTTTGGTAACGGGTAGGACTGTATCACTTGTACCTTTTCTTCCGTCGGTGTAATGCCTTCTGGACTTATTTTGTATCCCAGGAAATCGAGTTTTAACTGGCCGAAGATACACTTAGCGACGTTTACTTTTAAACCACTGTCGTTGAGTCACTTAAACACTTCTTGAAGCTCTCTTCTGTGTACTTCTTGGTTCTCAGAAGCTACAAGAATGTCATCGACGAATGGGAAAACAGGTAAGCCACGAAGCACGTTGTCAATATGACGCTGGAATGTTTGGCCTGCATTCATCAAACCAAAACACATTCTAGTGAACTCGTACAAGCCAAAGGGTGTAATCACGGCTGTCTTCTTCACGTCTTCTTCTCTGTTTTTAATCTGGTAGTACGCCTTCTGTAGGTCAATTTTTGAAAAAATCTTCTGCCTTGTAGGTTATGTGTGAAGTCATGCAGTCGTGGTACCGGGTATCGATCGGGTGTGGTTACTGCGTTGAGTCTACGGTAATCGCCGCAGGATCTGTAGGTACCATCCTTTTTCAGAACCATGTGTAATGGACTAGCCCATGGGCTATTTGACGGTCGACAAATTCCTTGTTTCATCATGAGTTGAAATTCTTGTTTTGCGGCGTTATATTTATGCGGCGGTAGTGGTCTCGCATTTGTAAATATCGGCGGGCCGGTGGTTTCGATATAGTGTTCGACTTCACTATTTCCCAGTTCATTTAAGTTTGGTCTCGTGATGTCTGGGAACTTGGCCAACAGGTCGTGGTAGGGAAGCTTGTCGTCGATGGTTCGGATGCTTCCTTCGGCTGTGGGTGAAAGGAAACCTCGTACCGATAAATTGGTTCTTTTGTCCACCAACCGTCGTCCATGGAGATCCACCATCAGTGCGTGGTGGTGCAAAAAGTCAGCGCCTAATATCGGCCGACTAACTGTTGCAACCATGAATCGCCAACTGTAGGCGCGTCGCATTCCGATGTTGAGAACAATGGTTCGCTCGCCGTATGTGGGTATTTGTAAACCATTTGCTGCGTACAAGTAGTTGGTTGGTGTCCGCTGTTTATCTCGTACAGTGGCGGGTAAAACGGAAACATTTGCGCCTGTCTCGATTAGGAATTTTTTTCCGGTTGATTTGTCGTGTACAAATAGGCGGTATGTGGATAAATCGTCGACTTCGGCCACCGCCGCGGCTTTAGTCTCCCTTAGTTTTCCGACTTCTCACTTTCCATTCCTTTGAAACTGCATGGGCTTCTGCATCGGAATGCTGCCTTGCCGAATTTCTTATGAAAATAGCACACGGCGTTTCTTCTGTCTCGAGATTTCGAGCGGGAACAGCTTCTGTAATTGTGAGATCGGCGTTGTTTGCGGGATCGACTCGTTTTTAGCGCTGCGACTTCCTTGGTCAGGGCTTCCATCATGCTGTAGAGTTTCTGTTGTGCAGGTTCAGATATTGCCGCTATTTCGTTTGGCGCCGCTGTAGCTGAGGCTTTTGACGTGGTAGGTCTATTGCTCCAGAATTTGGGTATGCGCGACTGGGCGCTGATTGCTTCGACGTCTTCAGGCGTAGTAGTCTTGTCTCCTCCGGTTACGGGCCTCTGCCCGTAACCGGATGACCACCCCCTGTTCGTGACCCCGCGTTCGAAATGTCTCTACATTTCGAACGCGGGGTCACCACTTTAGGGGAGCAGGTTGCGAATAAGAAGGCGAATAACGATCTGTGTCATTTTATTATGGAAAGCTACTTATATACAGAACAAATCAAAATATATTAAAGAGAAGAAGGTACATAAACAAACTAACACAATTTGGTGATGTAGGTAGGATATGCCGCGCTCCCTACGTTGTAGGAGCGTGAGGATACAGCTAGCCGGTCCGCATTCTTTTTACCTCGGCTAGCTGTATGCGCGGGCACACGGTCGCGAACGGCTGTGTGCGCTCCTCTAATTAGTATGTAAGTATGTGCCGCTACAGAGTCATCTGGAGAGGCCACCCTTTCAAACAAAAAAGAATTTTTCAAATCGGTTCAGCCGTCTTCGAGTAATCGGGGAACACACTTAAAAAAAAAGACTCCAACGAACTGAGTGAGAACCTCCTCCTTTTTTGAAGTCGGTTAAAAATAATTTATAGCCAGAGTGCATCTCATGACAATTCCAATAAGCCCAAACATGGCTAGGATACATTGTTTTATTACGGAGTTCCGGTGCCTACCTTCCGGCTTCATCATCAGATCAGTTCGATGGTACCATTTACATCAGCACTATTTATTTAAATTGGCTTCGTCATTGTCGCTTAACTATCTTAATCAAGATATCTTATCGCCACCCGTGAAAGACTTATCATTGAGGAGTTCCCGTGGCCATCTGTGGTCTTCTCCATCAGTTCCACTTCACCAAATGATACGTTCTAAATGCGAATACTTGAGTTGTTGTTGAAAATATCAAAATCACTATGAGTTTGCCAATAATCTTTGAGGAGTTCCCTCAATTCCTCATGGATCCTGTCATCAGAACTGGATTTAAAAAAAAATGGAATCAATCTGGAAGTATGTTCATTCAAACAAAAAAAGTATTTTCCAAACCGGTTTATAAATGACGGAGTACCTACTGAGGTAACAAACATTTAAAAAAAACATACAACCGAATTGATAACCGCCTCCTTTTTTTGAAGTCGGTTAAAAATAATTACATTGTTTTAGTCGATTACTTTTCTAATTATGTTGAGGGTGGGTAGTCGTCGAGCTCTAGACAGATTATTACTTTTATGAAAGAACAGTTTTCGCGGCACGCTGTACCAGCGGTGCTGGTGAGTGATAATGGACCGGCTTATAAACTCCTGTGAGCTACGAGTATAAATGTAATAGCTCACAGGAGTTTAAAAAGTTTATGTGCGAATGGGAAATACGGCATGAGACGTCATCACCACATTACCCACAGTCAAACGGTAAAAGAGAAAGAACCGTACAGACAGTTAAAAAATTGTTAAAAAGTGTGTAGATTCGGGACAGGATTTTTATTTGGCACTGCTAAACCTAAGGGCAACACCCTGCTATGATACAGACTCACCCGCACAGATTTTAATAGGTAGATGTCTTAAAACCAGGTTACCAGTTAGTGCAAAGTTGCTAGCGGAGAAGTTAGATAACGACCAGAATTATAAAAGAATAATCATGAACAGAAAACAAATTAAAATAAATTACAAAAAAAAAAACGGCAAACACACTAAAAAGCCTATCATCAGGTGATGAGGCAATTTTAACCAGTAACGATGGCAAAAACCCGGTAATAGTAGCACGTGTATCACAACCACGCTCGTATATTGTAGAAGACGAACGCGGTGGCCGTTATCGGCGAATACGTAGTAAATTGGTTATGCGTAAGGCAGGGTCAACAGAAAAAGTAGAGGGGTCAGCGAGACAACCAACAGACATTGTAGGTAGTAGCAAGACACCAAGTGTGGTGACGACGACAGGTGTCCGTAGACGAAAGGGCACAGGCTGAAGTACCAACCCAAGCGCAGACAAGTCCAGCCAGCCACAATCAGTCGGCACTGCTCGACAAGAGTGGTGAATATGAAAGTCCATCTGGTACTCGCGATCATTCAACAAAACAAACCCCAATCTGTTCTCACGTCTACAGGACGTTGTACCGCGTAACAGACGGGATATAACCATTCTTCACGTCTATCCAGCAAAAACGGTACTCATGCGCAAGAGTATTGTATGCATGGCGCCTACAATATTTAACAAATTGCCAAAGCGTTGGAAGGAGCTAAATAGTAATGCATTCAAGCGTCAACTAAAAATGTTTCTTTCGCAAAAAGCATATTATAGTGTCTTTGAATTTCTAGCCGAAAAGTTTTTGATTGACTAAATTTATCTTTTACTGAGACTAACATTAAGTTTATATGAATACGGTTGTAATTTTTGACATAGATCGTGTAATTTATTGACATTAATCTTGTAATTTTGACATCAATCTGGTAAATTTAACATAAATGTTTTAATTTTTACATACATGTAGTAACTTTGACATTATTCTTGTATTTGTTTGACAGTTTTTGACTTATTCTAACATAAAAATAATTTCTAATTTAAAAAGTTTCTAAATTATAGACTATGTAAGTGCATTTTATGTAATTTTCGATGTTTTATTATTGTTAATTCTTTCAATGTTATGGAAATATTTGTACGCCGATACCTACGGCTAAACATGATTAGACTCAAACTATGTAAGAATATCTTGCATGCTCTTTTATGTAAAGAATGTTTAAACAATAGAAATCTACACCTTCGCCACTAGTGGTTCTGATTGAAAGGAAAGAACTGCACGAATGCTGACATATCTGTTCTTAGGTCATGAATAAAAAGGGTTGTAAAGGGCTGGGTAATAATAATAAAATATAAATAAACATAGAAAATAACTATAAATGTAATTGATGAATAGTAATAGATACAGAATACAAAATACACTTATCTAATAACTACTGCTATTCATCAAGAACAACTGCAACTGGCTTAATATTGTTTAAAAGTGATTATAGCAATGATAGTATAATTAATGTCAGCTGGTTATTTATACAAAACAGTTTGTAGTTACGTTCAGCAAACAACATTCATGTACATATAGTCTAGTCGTTTGTCTTATCATTAGCTCTTTAATTTTTAATTGGCATTGTCTTCTTAGAAGGGAAGAGATGTAGTACATAGTAGTCTATGATGTAGTATATTAAGTAGTCTGACGGTATGTCAACACAATATCACAATGGTACGTGAGGGTGTGGGGAAATAAATCAGTGTTTATCCAACTTGCGTGTGTTTCATTACAAAATAGTTTTACAATAAAATTAAAATTTCAACGGCAGCGATGCCGCGGTATCTTTAGGCATGCCGCGACGTCCTTAGGCATCATCATTGAAATTAAATTTTTATTGTCATACATACAGGGTGTAAGTGACAGTCCTCCGCAAACTAACTGGGTGCATTCAGCTCCTTCTTTTAAATCATATTCCACCGGAAATATGCTCAGGAATTTTTTTATTTTTTTTTCGTATTTTGAGTTATTATTCCTTTATTTCAATGTAAATTTACATTATCTGTACGCAGCACTCTATTTATGTAAATAAAACAGCTAAAATAAACAAATCCGCAATGGATGTTGAAATACTCGGCGGACGAAGGCTCGCTGCGCTGCCGTACGCTACGCGCGTTTTGCCACGGTAACGATACATTACGTGTGAGGTAATAAAACAAACCAGGTATATTGGATTCCCATAACTTTCCTGAAAAAATTACATGTACCGGTCATCTTAGTATGATATACTGCATTCACCCCATCATTCTGCGGAGGGATGTCCCTTACACCCTGTATAAGTTATATTTCTATTCGTCGCATAAAAATCCCTTGCCGTGCCGTGGCCCTAAGAGGATGGCTAATACAGTTGTACTACTATGTCAAGAAAGTACCGGGTATTTGTCAATTAAACACAAAATATGTATTATTCATCCAAATTTATTGTATCGCCTTCAAAGTAGGCCCCTTCTGAAATAATACACTTACCCCAACGAATAACCCAATCATCAAAACATTCTTTTAACGCGTTTTTTGAAAGCGACTCTGTAGTCGCTTTCAAAAAACGCGTTAAAAGAATGTGAGAGATGAGAACCGAAACAGTGAGAATTCGCGGCGAGTACTGTTACTCGCCGCGAATTCTCACTGTTTCGGTTTCGGCTCAGTTGGAAGGCGCCATTCCGAAGCTTGTTGAGTGGTTTGCATGTCAAACTCGTAAACCCATGGCTCATCACCAGTTACAATGCGTTTTGTGATTGTGGGGTCGGAATTATGGTGTAGGGGGTGTGTGTGGTAAGTAATGTCCCAAGTACACAAGAAGAAGAATGAAAGTTTATTAGGTATGGACGCTAGCACATCAAGCTACCCGAAACTGTCAAAGGAGAAACCCGTTTCTGGGCCTAATCGTTAGACGAATCAGATATGTACCATAAAATTCCTCTATTTTGTTTAATTAACCCATTTAAATCTTAGCCTCAATGACAATGGCCAAGTGTAGAAAATAAGTAGATTTCTATTTTTTGTTTTAAACAACCTTTGTAAACCGTTACAACACTTATTTCATTATACGTCACTAACTTCACAAACGCTATATTAAATAATACTTCAATACTTACAATACTTCAATCAATAATTAAATAATACTCCATTCTTTTAGTATATTTGTTTTTTTCGGTATTAGAATCAGTGTAAAATTTAAAAAAATCTGGAATCTAATTGATTTTTAACGTAAGCACCATTAAAAAAAATCATTAAAACAAAAAATACATAATCGATAAAATCGATTGCACCACAGGTTGCACTAGTAAAAGTCAAATGTTTTCAACTGTTGTCAACGTCTGTCAATTGTCATGGTTGTAATGTCATGGTTGTAATGTCATGTCATTAATGTCATTCGCTTTGCGTATTTTTGCGCAAGTTAATGTGGTTTTCCTGTGTTTTTTCCGTATTTCTCGGGATTTATTATTTCATAAGACGGCTGCTCGAATACTGGACTCCGAAATCGATTGCGTTCTGACTGATTCTCGCTTGAACATTGGATACCGTACTCTGCCACCCCTGCTTTCCTTTGCTGGAAAACCGGATCTGTTTTGTTCTTTTGACGACTGGTTAATAACGACATCATGAGCCTGTGCATTATTTGCGTAATAGCAACGGATCGCTGCAATACAATAGAAAGGCGAATATTGGAAGATGAAATGATTCTTTAAATTGTACAGGAATGGGTCGCGCCGTTCCTAAATCTGAAGTCCCCCTAAACGTTGCAGCACAGCACACGTGAATTCCAGATTCACGTAGGAAACATAGCCTCAAAAACATAATTTCTTATATAAATAACTCAAATATAAAAATAACCTAAAATGTAAACATTGTCTGATTTTACCAATTTGGCCATTGCTGGGAGCCGTGAAAATTGGGCTCGTGAGACCTTCCTAAATGCTCTAATTTATAGCCAAATTCCAGCCCTGTAACGCCAGGCCCAAGTCTCTATGGAGTTTGGGTTTCTCCTTTTCCCAATCAACCTTGAACCTAATGCTTTAGAAATAAAGTCGAAAATCTATTGAAGAAAGGAGACCGAAACCATTACGTACAATCTTGGGCCTGAATGTAACGAGATGAAATTGATGTGAATTAATAGATTTAAACTTATCAGTCCCTTGCTGAAAATTCTGTTAGTTTTGACAATCTGAGAGCCGAGTTATTAGAGGTTTAGTAAAAGTAAGGCTATGTCACAATCTTTAACTAAAAACTTATTCCTGAAGTGCAAAAGATGTTCTTTAAACACTAATGTTTATTATATTTCATCTAAGGGTCGTCGGCCTAGTGTATTGTAGTGACTAGTTACTATCTCTCATTTCACAAAGCGATCCATAGTTTCAACAGTATCCAATCCACAAGGCGGCGGTAAAATCCAAAATAACAATTCCAAGTCAAACGTGTGAGCGATCTTCTGTGCACAGTGTGAAAGCAAGGGTCGTACAAGGTATGCAGGGTCAGAATCCGTGAAAAACAACGCAGTGGTCGTTAAAAATGAAATATTCTGAAAAGCAATCAAAACGCATTGGAAAACACGAAACGAGTGAACAAGCAAGAGCAGTCGGCAACTGTCTACTGTCAATGTTGAGCTGACTCACAGCTGTCATGCCAGAGACATAGACTAAAAATATGAGACTGAGTTTAATCGATATGAAATCGATATTCATTATATTGGTTATTCAGTAATTTATTGTTATTTTATTTATTAATATGGCACGTAAGTAAATGCACTATATTGTATATAAGTATATTTAGTGCATTTAATTACTGGAGTTAATTACCAAGTGCGAAGGTTTTCTTTTTGTAATTTTGTAATCGATTACATAGAACTATATTTCTCCTAATTCTCCGCTTCCAGATTGTGAATTGAGCTGATTTTTTATATTCTAAGATAAAAAAATATGACAAATTTTTTAGATCATATCTCAACTTATTACATTTGGGCCCACCGTTTTCCGTCTCCTTTGACAGGCTGTAGTAGCTTGATGTGCTGGCGTCTGTACACAGACACAGATTTCAGTTCACATACACAAGAATTACACTTAGTTAAGAAGGAGTGGTAGAAATGCAGATAGCAGAGAACAGCACGGATAAAGAGTTAAACGTAAAAACAAGAAGGTTTCAAGTGTTACTAGTTAGCGCGGTGAAACTAGGATCGCGAGATTAGAACATAAAGCAGTGCGCGTAGTGAGAATCAGCTTGCAAGTCCACTGGTACGCGCGCGTTCCCTGTACGGCGCGGCTGCATGAGTGCGACGGACGATGATGCCGTTCCGCTCATGCAGATGGCTTGCATGACGTAGTGCGAGTGATCGGTCGTCGCTAGAACAATAGACACGTCATAGCTGCGCCAGCTTACTACATATATAGAGGCATGAGGAACAGGGAGTAAAGTTCACTCATCCTCCATAGAAAAGGGAGGATCCTCCGACCAGATGGGTGTTGTGTCTGGTGGGCTACTGCCCGACGGTTGATGTCGGGATGTTGTATATATGCTAGTCGCGCGGTAAACTCTGATTGCACGATGCAGGATTTTGTATGACGTCAGTGTGACGCGTTCCATTGTGGCGATGTAGATATGCCGCCACATCACTCCCCTCCGGAGACCGGAGGTCGATAGTGGGCAGAGGCGTGTATCTTGCGATGCTTGCCAGGGCCAGTTGAGGTTCCAGTGAGTCGGAACCGGGTGCCGCATAGTTCACGGTGACTCGGAACTGTCTGCGGAGATGCCCCCAGTGCGTCGGATGTGGTACAGCGCCGTGTTAAAGCTGACTGCTGGCGTCGACCAGGAGAGGTTTGAAGGACTCTGCTTGTTGACCGGCCGAGAGTGCAGTGTGCTGTGCCAAGGTTGCTGATGAGGCTGAGTGTGATGACCAGGTATGCACGGTCGCTGCATGCTGGTGGTCAGGATATCCGTAGAAGCCGTGGGTGCTGGCTGGCTGTGTGACTCGCTGCTCGAAAGCTCGAGGAAGTGATGCTGATGACGTCACGCTGTAGTAGTTGCACGAAGGCTGCGTTGACGTTCATGTTCGGGGTCACCAGTATAGAGGCATGAGGAACAGGGTGGTAAGATAACAATGCTCATCCACTTTGTTGGCCACTGGTCATCATTGATGCGATTTATCCTGGTAAGGATAACATAGTGAGAACTGTGAAAGTTCGAACTGCTTCCAGTTCTTACATACGCGATACGCTCGGTAGTGCGGCTTTGCCCTCTACCTACACAGTAGTAATTTCCGCTTAATTTACCTAACTCTATTATTCATTTAATTAATTAGGTCAACTAATTTTACTTAAAGTTTTCACATAGTTTTTAAGTAATTCCGCTTAAGTTAGAGGAAAACCTCTAGGTCGGGGCAGTTGTCTGTGCCATTTCTTCTATTTAATTAATTACGCATTTTCTTGAAAACAATAAACACGTTTTACACATCACACTCAACATAACTCACTCATCCCGAAGGACATTCGTTCCTCGATCCCATTCATCAACCATTCCAAAAATGACTCGCGGCCCAAGGGCACGCCCGCTAATCGTTTAATAGACGCTCCCGCTAAAAACTCTAAAAAGTGTAAAATTTTTAAATTACCGGTGTTGTGCTGTGCCTAAAACCAAATTGACTTGGTGTAGAAAGTCACAAACCTGAACCAGCCTGCTGCATTATCGAAGGGACGCAAGCTTCAACCCTGTGAGTACCTTTCCCATCCATTAACTATGGTCACCTACCTGGTGGTTAACTATGGTGGCGGTAGGTGGTGGTGTGGTCTATGGTATGGTGGTGGTGGTGGGCTATGGTGGTGGTGGGTGGTGGTGGTCTATGGTATGGTATATGGTGGTGGTGGTGGTGTGGTGGGTGATATGGTGGTGGTGGTGGTGGTTTGGTGTGGTGGTGGTATGGTGCATGGTGGTGTGGTAGTGGTATGGTGGGTGGTGGTGTGGTGGCACGATGTTTTCGATCATCGATGTCAGTAACATCCAAGATAAACTCAAGAAATTACTGGGTCATCAAAACATTTTAGTTGAGTTATACTCGTATTATGAAAATATACGTAGGTACTGTAGTGACCTGCCACGATACTAGGGCAGACCAGTACGTAGATTGTCTATTTGGTCTCTACTAGAGCTGTGTTGTTGGTTATATAAATGAGGTACACAGAAGCACTGCTATCACTATTTATTGGCTTATATGAAAGCACGTTACATTGTCAACCATAAAGCTAGCACACCACTGACTCAATATAAAACAATTTGACTATATGTCATACCCTAAGCCTATTCTAAATTTCAATAAACCAGTGTTTGTCTTATCAGCCAATGCCACAATCCAAGGAGGATTCATGCTGAAGGCCGGCTGATTAAAGCCTCTACAGTACCTACCGTCATTTTACCTATCTACTTACTTATTATTGTTTACCAGCATACTCACTTGTTTACCTTAAATACATACATCAACTTAGCTATCAAAGTAAGCACCGCAAACCCGCAAAGTTAGCAACTTGACACAAACGAAGCAGTGTTGCCGTCTTCAACAAACAATCAATAAGTACAACGAAAGTGAATTATATTGTTTGTCTTACGAAACTTGTATCCAAACTGTGATAATAGATAAAGCTGGTAACACACGATCAAATATTGATCGAGACTTCTCCAAGAACACCGGGAATTGATTAAGCTTCTATCTTGTATAGGTATTCATCTCCTAAGTAGGAGCAAAATTAATTAAGCACATGTGACATGTCGAGCCAAATACCTTTGCTGTGCTTGATTTATTATCTGTGTCAATAAGCAATAATTACAGTGTCTTAGCAAATAATAATTAATTTGTCATCAACCTCCACAGGATCTTGCATAAGCTGTTCCATAGATTTTATGAACTTCCATACCTATTTTCCATCCATGTTAGGAAGTTGTGAAGGGTAGTCTTTTTGAGGGTTGTATTTTTTGTAACTCTGACAGAAATATAGTGCTGGTACCGAGTCTAATTTTATTAAAAATACTAGCTGTGCCCCGCGACTTCGTTCGCGTCTAAGTCGTAAGATACACAATATACTAAAATAACAGGCACATTTTAATAAAACTGCCTCGTCCCCCGACCCTCCGCGTCGCCCGTCCGCGATATTACTTAATTTTAGCTTAGCGTTCTTACTGACTCTTTTTCTTTTTGCTCGGCTCCTAAGGGTCGTAGCGTGCCTAGCAATCCTCGAGAATTGGGCTACCAAATGCAAAAAGAATTTTTCAAATCAGTCTTTTTGTTCACAATTTCATGGGTTTTCCTTTTTCTGCGCGGAACCCTAATTATTTTTCTAAAATAACAATAGCCTATGTGACTCCTTATAACCTCAGCTATCTGCTAGTGGAAGTACTGTCAAAATCGGTCCAGCCGTTTCGGAGATTAGCCGGAACAAACAGACAGACAAACAAAAATTTTAAAATGGTTTGTTACCGCCGTATATACTTTCATATGCATTTAGTAAAAAACTTTTTTGACATTACAAACAGACACATCGATTTTATTTATTTGTATGTATGTATCATATGTATGTATTGTATAGATGTACAGATAACTTCTTATGATAATAAGCATGTACAGCATCCCGCAGCGCAATAAGACCTTGCGTACATCAAAGCGCAGAAGCGCTCGCTACGCTGTACAGCGTCCCACACCGCAACGCTTGGGCACATGTAACGCTGCACAGCATCGTGCACTGCATCACAAGGGAGGTTGGACGGCACAGTTACTCAGCAGAGTTATAATGTAGCTTTTTCCACCCTATGAGAGAACTCTTCTCTCCTCCTCTGCGCCTGGTTGGACACCAAGCCCAGGTCGTGCGAACTGTCATGAGATTTTGTGCCAAGGGTGATTCAACTTTATCTGCCCTATACATCTCCTGCCCTGCAAATTATTTTCAAATCAAATCAAAAGTCATTTATTAAAACTAGACTGAAAATCAACACTTTCCGAACGTTAAAAATTACATACGACAGTCCCCAAAAACGCCCGCGCTTCACCACATCCTAGTGCTTCAGCTGGGAAGAAGGTGGCGCAAAAAAAAAACCCCAGTAGCACAGCAGTCTATTTAGTTAGAAAAACTTGATTCCATACAATAGTAGGTATGCAAAATTATCTACTTTACGCAAGACAAAAACATTAAATAAAAATTAAAATTATTTTCCAGGTTTCAGCTAGCACACGCCAATATACCAAGAAAAAAAAAAACCATCGAAACTATACTCAAGCAGAAATAAAAATTAAAGACTAAAGACGTAATAGAACTTTATACATAAATAAAACCCTACAGGCATAAAGGGCGTGCCCGCTTACACACACATAGCTATATATATATAGCTGTAACTCGAAGTCACAAATGATAAACTAAGACCATCGAAGTAAAATAACTAAGCAGTTAATAACTAATAAACATAAAAAACCATGGTCAGCAAGAAGACCAGTCACCACAAGCAGCACCCGTTCACGAGCATAACGCACGCAAAGATCAGCCATTACCCCCTTCGCCATATTTGAGGGAAGGAGGCAACATGACCCCCGACGCTACCGCGAGCAGTGACAGTGACATTTCAGGGAACATGACGAACTTGCTGCCGGTCGCTCAGGCAAGAATAATATGATCAATTGTCGAGGTTGCTAGCTAACCACATATTGCAATACAACTCATAAAAACACATTGTAATGAGTAGATCAAGTCAATAATAAATAAAAATAAAATTAAAATAAATTTACTTACACGGTCAAATAAAATAATTCTGGAGAAAAAACATAAATATTGTCTTGAGTTAATCACAGTCATCAACCGTGACCAAATTCTAATCGATTACGGTAAGGCCCCTTGATAGCAAAACATAATAAATCCATTAGTGAATCGAAGGGATCTCTAGCAACAAACCTCGCCAAAAAGAATTCGTAGGACCACTCAAGACTAACGGTTTTATTTTCAAGCCGGGTAAACTGTCATTTAGTTTTCGAGGAATTTCTCAGACCGGACCGGACCGGACCTGGAGTCTGGCTTTGTGCCTGGTACACGTGACTTAGATGTAACTGACTAAATACACATTGCACATCTGCCGTATTCTGCGGGGAATTCTGGTGTGATGTGATGTTGTTTGTTAATACCTACCAAGAGACCAACAAAGGAATGTAACTACATACGTGAGTACTTCAAAAGAATGATTTGGCACATGCATGTCGGTCGTAGTGTTTATTTTGATGCAACGTTTCGGGTAAACAGATGTGATACACCGCAGACGGTGCCGCCCATTCCTCGCAGATATTACTAAGACCGTGCACAAGTTTGCAATGAATTCGTTTATTGTATCAATTTTAATAAATGTACTAGGTAAGTTATTTTTGATTACCTATTCTTTTAACCTTCTCGTCTCATGTCGGCTTGATTTGATCACAAAACAACACACTGATTCCATAGATATCTCAGCAACCGTCAGTAGCGTGTTTTAAAATACGCTTGAGCAATGGTGTATTCCTTGTTTAGTCAATCACCTCCGTTAGTAAGGGAGTTCCACAAGGCTCAATTGTAGGTCCAATAATAAATAAATTAATAAATAAAAATGAATAAAACAAGTGTGTCTGTGTGTGTGTGTGTGTCAGCTCCGACGCACGACTGAAGTTTACTCTGTGAAAGGTGCGCAAGGCAAGCTGCGCAGAAAAACGTAACGCTTTTGAGTTAACGCTTGTATTAATTTCACTCCTCATAAAATTTCCATACCGGGGGCCTTATGAAAATCGATTCATAAGAAGTAAACTCCAAGAATCTTTATAATGTTACTTATAATTTATATTTCAGTGGTCTCCAGTTATAACACGTTCTCGGCACTAGACAGCGTTGTCTTCACGAATATTCCTCATGGCCCAGGTGGTATTTTAAATTATTTGATAAAAAATAAGATGTGAGATTTAAAATTACCTATATTATTTTGTTAAAATAAGTTCCATTAACACAGTAAATGTTCCAACCTTTGCCCTGTTTGTTACCTTTTTTTTTTGTTTCGGGGTGGAAAATCCTCATGGATGTTCTCCGCCCTGGGGCGGGCGGAGGGGTCTGTCAGACTCTTACTGACTACAAACCACCCCGGTGTTCCATCTCACACCTACGCCGAGGGTTGCGGGAACTTACGATCCTTCCGCAATCCCCGGCTGGTGCCGGCCCGCCGACCACGACGTCTAAGAGGGGCGCGCGTGGAACACTACACGCCGCCACCTCGGGTTCGACGTATGGGGGGCGACAGACGTCCCCGAGTCCGTCGCTCCTGGACCCATTTAGGGGGGCTGGATGAGGGCGTTGTCCGCCCTTCGCCGACGCTCGGTACGCCTGCTGCGAGCTGGGTGAGAGGATGTGATCTCCCTCTCCTTTTCCGCAGCCTCCTTCTGCGAGATGACTGTCTCGCAGAAGGAAACCACCGCGTCCCAGGACTCCTCGCTGCCGACCATCGAATTTACACTCACTAGGAGATGAGGGTATGGCGCGGCTCCTCCCAAGCGGCACACTCTGCCAGCGTATGCCGCGCCGTGTCCTCCCGACAGTCGACGCAGTGGTGACACCGGGCGTCCGGCTCCCTCTTTATGCGACAAAGGTACTTCCCGAAGCAACCATGCTCCGAGAGCACCTGCGTTACCCGAAACGACAGGGAGCCGTGCTTCCTCCCGAGCACTGTCTGGACCGCCTCGATGGTACCGAGGACGTGAGAGCCTGTTCCGCCATTCCGCCACCAGGACCTCGCGAAGCTGCGAACGACACTGCTCCATTTGTCGCTGCATCGGTCGCTCACCTCGCCCCCGCATTTCCTCGCGCCACCGATACAATGACGCGAGTAATTTCACCTACAGGTTCCAGGGCGGGGATCTGGCCAGTGCGCAAGCCGCCTCGTAGGAAATCGTGTGATACCCCCTAATGACTCTGACGACCATCGTTCTTTGCGGCTTCCGCAGAACAGCGATGCTACCGGCTGTCAGGTCAGCCACCCAGATCGAGGCCCCATACAGGGCTATCGATCGCACGATCCCCACGTAGAGTCGCCTACAGGCGGCGCTCGGGCCCCCCAGATTGGGAAGCAGCGTTGACAGCGCCCCAGCCGCGGCCATCAACTTGGGTGCCAGCCGCCGAAAGTAGGGTCCGAAGTCCCACCGGCGGTCGAGCACCAATCCCAGGTACTTCATGGTAGACTCGACAGCGATCCGGACCCCCCGACCACTATGTGTGATCCAGGCGGCGGCGCCCGCCGGGGACCATGGAACACCATGGCCTCCGACTTGTTGAGGGCCACCTCCAGGCCGAGGCGCCGTATGCGGCTCACCACCTGTGATACCGCAGCCATCGCCAGCAACGCTGCCTCCCCTGTTTGTTACTTACCTTAACATATATCTAGTAATGCATGGCTAAGGACTCTTCTCATACAAAGAAGGCCCGTGAGCATTCCGATACATTGCGTTTTGGCGACTTTTATCTTGTTACACGTGGTAGAGGACAGCGTATGTTAGTTATCCCGTTGAAAAATGGACGTTCAATTTTTCCCGAATTTGAACATTTTCCGGGAAACTTTAATTTTTTTTTCTTTCTATAAAAATCTAATTCAGACTATTACTAAAACAAAAAATAGCCAAAACGGTCCAGCCGTTCTCAAGTGATGCGCTTACCAACGAACAGCATTTCATTTTTATTTATATAGGGTTAATTTAAATTGGCTAGTTAAACTTCGCAGACGCGATGGGTATCGATATCTCAACATGATAAAAAAAATCATTTGATTATTTAATTTTGATATTATTTTGCTTTTTTTATTGTTGGGGGGCCATAGACCGCAGTTATTATAGTCACTTGAAATATTAGTTGAAAAAATTCGTTTTTTTTTTGTGTAACTAAACCTCACAGATGTGATGGGTATCGATATCTAAACAAGATAAAACATAATAAAATAGTTTTTCTCAACTCATACTTCAAGTAACAGTACTAACCGCGGTCGTTGACCTCCTAAAAAACCATCAAATGTTTAATTATTTTTTTTATTTTATCGTGTTTAGTTATGGATACCCATCGCGTCTGCGGAATTTAGCTAGCCAATTTAAAATAACCCAATATAATTCAAATTCAAAATATTTTATTTCACATATGCCTAGATGGGCACTTATGAAACGTCAGAAGCTAGGTGCACGGTTCCAATTGGTCGTTTCCTATGGAGAAGAACCGGCAAGAACTCCACGGTTACTCTTTTAAAAATAATTGGCTTTTACAATGTTTTCAAATTACAGTGTTATTAAGCATGGGAGGACAGTGTAGGCCTATCAACAAGTACCAGGTACTTAACAAAATAGAAAATGGTCTGCAAATCTACAGTCTATTAAGCCAACAACGTTCTTACATTCACAAAATATGAAAGAATCTATTTAAAAGACAAGACTACATAATGTAAAATAATAAAAATATTACGTCCTGGAAGCATGTAAAAAACCAATAAATTAAATTAAAGTAATTTGGGAGCAGTTAAAACACATTTACATAGTTATGCTGTTCATGAGGTACCAGAGAAACCACATGCGCAGAAGGAATTAGCGCCAAACTTCTCTGTCTTCAACGTAATCTTTAATTCTCTAATATGCTTTTTTAATTAGGACACGTTTGATGTGGGTTTTGAACTTTCCATCGCTAAGTTCTGTAACCGACTTTGGCAACTTGTTATAAAAGCGGATACTGTTAATAAGAAATGACTTGCTGGTTTTAGTTCATCTAAATTTGGGTATCACAATTTCATTTTTACTACGTGTATTTATATTATTGAAATCGCTTCTTATTTTGAAAAGTCCTAAGTTTTTTCGAACATACAAAATACTTTCTAATATATAAAGAGAAGGCAGAGTTAGTATATCAATCTCTTTGAATTTGTCTCTAAGGGACTCACGAGGACCCATTTTATAGGTTGCGCGGATTGCCCTCTTTTGTAAAATGAAAACTAAATCTACGTCAGCTGCCGATCCCCACAGCAGAACACCATAAGACATAATACTGTGGAAATAAGCAAAGTATACGTACCTAGTCAACTACCTTATTTTTCGTACTGCATATGCAGCTGAACTTCATCATCATCTTCCTGCCCTTGTCCCATGTTACTTGGGGTCGGCGCAACACGTTTTCTCTTTCCATTTTCCCCTGTCAAAAGTCACGCTATCATTCACTCCCTTCTCTTTCATATCATTCCTCACACAATCCATCCATCTTTTCTTTGGCTTTCCTCTCCCTCTCCATCCATCAACATTTGTATTCATCACTCTTTTAGTCACATGCGTTTCCTCTCTCCTCTTCACATGTCCATACCAAGCCAAACGATTTCCTTTCAACTTTTCTGTCACTGGCGCCACTTTCAAACTTCCCCTTATATACTCATTTTTTACTTTATCCAATTTCGTCACTCCACACATCCATCTCAACATTCTCATCTCCGCTGCATGCAATCTTTTTTCATCAGTCTTCTTCACAGCCCAGCATTCCGATCCATACAGTACGACAAGCCTTATCACGGACTTATAAATTTTTCCCTTTAATTTGAGGGGCATCCGTGGGTCGCAAGTTGTTCCTGTGACCTGTCGCCATTTCATCCATCCTGAGTTGATCCGGTGCGCTACGTCTCGGTCTACTTCGCCATCCCCTTGGACAAACGACCCGAGGTACCGGAAGTCGGAGCAGCTCGGTACGGGCGTTCCGGCGAGAGATATGGGCACAGGACTGGAGAGACCGCCAAAATCACAAAACAAATATTCTGTTTTGGTCCGACTTAATCTCAGGCCAGCGGTCTCCAGTTTTGCCCACCACACCTCCAATCTGCTCTGGATCTCTAAGCCGCTCTCAGCAACCAGCACAATGTCATCAGCGAACAGCATACGCCAGGGCGCCTCTTCGTGGATATCCGACGTAAGAGCGTCCATTATCATCACGAAGAGGTAAGGGCTGAGTGCTGACCCTTGGTGCAAGCCGACAGCCACATTGAAGCTGCTGGTAGTGCCCACTGTAGACCGGACTTGGGTACTGCATCCACTGTACATCGCTCGAATCAACTGCACATACTTCCCTGGCACACATTTCTCCTTAAGGGCCCACCACAGAACTTCACGAGGCACTCGGTCGTATGCCTTTTCGAGGTCAATGAATACCATGTGCAGGTTTTTATGCGCACCCCTGTATTTCTCGCACAGCTGGAGGATAGCAAAGATGGCATCTGTTGTTTCCCGACCAGGCATAAAACCGAATTGGTTTTGCGAAATTTCACTCTCTTCTCTCAGTCGCCTTTCAATAACTTTTTCCCAAACCTTCATACTATGTGATATTAGTTTTATTCCTCTATAGTTGTTGCACTCCAGCACATCACCTTTGTTTTTAAAGATGGGCACCAGTGAACTGTTACACCATTCGTCAGGTATGGCTTCTTCCAGCAACAATTTATTGAAGAATCCTAACCACCTAAACCTAACCTAACCTAACCACGTCCATCCATGTACCCGTAATAACTTCCATACTTCAACTGGTATTCCGTCCGGACCTACTGCTTTACCATTCTTCATTTCATTTACTGCTATTCTCACTTCATCCATACTAATCATTCTCACTAACCCCTCATTTACTTGTTTATTCTCAAGCACACCACTCCAGTCATTCTCCTCATTCATCAGTCTTTCAAAATATCCCTTCCACCTATCCTTAATTTTCTGATCATCCGAAAGCACTACTCCAATTTCATTCCTTATACATTTTATCTGACAAACATCCCTCATCTTTCTCGCTCTAGCTCTAGCAAGCCGGTATAGGTTTTTTTGGCCTGCTGAACTATCCAGTGTGTCATAAAGCTTGTCCTGGGCTTTTGCTCTCGCTACCGCCACAGCTTTTTTGGCTTTTTTCTTTAGAGCATCATACTGACACTTTTTTTCTGTTCTCAAACTAACATTCTCATCTTCAACACTCTGCCATTCCTTGAACTTTCTCTTCTTATCCTGCAACACATTCTGTATTTCTGTCGACCACCACCATGTATCCCTATCTATCGTACCTATCTTTCGTAAATACCTTTTGCTTCACTCCTAATATACTCCGCCATTTCACTCCAACATTCATTTACACTTCGATCATTCATGTCCCCCATATCTATCATTTTATCCACTACTCGCTCTTTAAATTTCTTCGCACAATCATTCTTCTCCAGCATATGCCATTTTATTTTAGGGGGAGGTCGCTCTTTGTTTTGATTGAGCTTTATTTAAGACCATTTCCATAATTAGGAGTCTATGCTGTGAGACTAAATCTTCTCCCGGTAGTACTTTGCAGTCTTTGATGTACTTTAAGTTGTTGCGTCGTACTAGAAAATAATCAATTTGCGTCTTGTGATTGCCACTTTTGTACGTAATTAGGTGTCCGTCGTTCTTCTGAAACCAGGTGTTGGCTACTGCCAGGTCAAGTGCGGAAGCGGATTGCAGCAGTGTCTCTCCCTCATTATTTTGGTTACCAAATCCCCACCCTCCATGCACTCTTCCATAAACCCCTTTCATTCTTCCCACATGTCTATTAAAATCACCTCCAACTATCAATTCCTCATGCACCGGGATGTTCATCAAAACTGTGTCAATTTCCACACATGTTGCTTAGGGTTTTGGCACAGTTTTACATTCGGCCGCCAGCTTGACACCAACCCTCCTTGGGAATGCGATTGTTGATGGTTTACCCGCCATCGCGCGGGTGACCCAAAGTGCTTTATGGTATGCACTGGGTTTTGAGCTCCCTTAGTCGCCTCCTACGACACCCACGGGATGAGATGGGGTGGTCTATTCTTTCTTCGGGATCGACACGGATAAGCAGCTGAACTTAATCTACCTGAAATAGCTGTAATGTGGGCGCCTCATTGCAATTTAGAATCTAGAGTAAATCCTAGAAATACAGTTTCCGTAATAGCATCTAGTTTCTTGCCAACAAGTTTTAAATTTAGATCCACTTGGGGTACATTTGGTAATGAGAACTTAAGACATTTAGTTTTGTTCGCATTAAGTAAAAGATTATTAGCTGCAAACCATTTCGAAAGAATGACCAGACTATCGTTGACATGTAAGACATCCGTATCTATTTTAAAAATAAGTGAAGTGTCATCAGCGAATAGAATTATATCCGATAGCCATCATTAAAAACTAGAAATGGGAAAGGGCCCAGATTTGAACCTTGAGACACGCCCATCTTAACTAGAGATCCCGAGGAAGTCGCCCCGTTAACGTTTACTTTTTGCTGCCTGTTTGATAGTAGGAATGAACAAGATCAGCAGCTCGTCCACGAATTCCGTAGTGGTGTAATTTACAGATCAGTATATTGTGGTCAACGCAGTCAAACGCTTTAGAGAGGTCACAGAAAATGCCAATTGCATCCTGGGACTTCTCCCAGAACTTCATAATGTGACTGACGAGCTTCACTCCTGCGTCAGTCATAGATCTGCCTTTTGTGAAACCAAACTGGCGACTATGTAAAATCCTATTTGAATTAAAATGTGATAACATCTGGTCTAGCATAATTTTTTATATACTTTACTCAATGCTGGCAGCACAGATATAGGTCTATAGTTAGAGGGATCACTCTCACTACTTGATTTGAAAATTGGTACTACTTTAATATGTTCCATTAAATCAGGAAACGTACCGCTGTCTAAACATTGATTAAATATGTCTGTTAGGACAGAGACAATTGTGTCAATGATATCTCCAATTTGAATAACCTTAACAGAAATCCCCCATAAGTCTTCAGTATTTTTTATGTTAAGACTTTTGAATTCTTTTTTAATTGTGGCAAAATGGGCTTGAATTCAATGCTAGCAGCACAGATATAGGTGAGCAAAAGCGGAAGAGAAACTATCGTTCAAATAATATACTCAACTTGTGCCTTGCTTTTTCAGAAAATACCCATAGCGAATATTACTTGGGAAAATGTGCCATAACCAAGAGCAAACGACTACTCATACACGAAAAGTTTGAATACGAACAGTTAAAAAGTCACGTAATAATTCGGGTAAATATACCTCCTTTTCTATACTCGATTCCTATGCCTTACAGTTACAAATCATAATTTTCAATATGGTCACATAGTGTAAGACAAGCCTCTGAGTAAGTCACAAAGCCTTCAAAGTCTTTTCAAAGACCGAACAAGTTAGTTACACTGACAGGTTAGTCTGCTTGTGCATTTCATCCAATCCAAATCCGAGAAATGACGGGCCAAAATTCCTGTAATTCTTGGACAAGAAAAATCTTTTAAAACGTAACTTGATGATACATAATTATGTCGTTTCATTTGCCAATTAACTTAAAACTTAGTGTAACTCAGTGTATTTTTAAAACTATGGAGAATAAAGTAATTACGGAAAATATATTTTAGGGTTATGTGGTATATTTTTAATCTGTGGCATTTTAAATTAAGATGTTTTTCACTTTAAATTATGTAGATTACCTACGGATAAACACAATAATAGAGTATGAAAGAATACAGAGTCGACGCCGAAATTACAAAAGAAAAATGTCAATATTTTGTTTACTTTCACTTAACAAAAATAGAGATCTGTTTGTTTCAGTACTGGTTTTTAAATATCAAATCATAAATTAAAATGACTATGAAAATTCTTAACTTATCAGCAGTGATAGAAATAGGTAGTGCTAATTTGCCTAAACTTCGAGGAAGGAAGTAACATAGAGTGGATAATACCTCCTCTAAAATCCCGGAATAATTTTAATGACGTTTAAATCCCGGGATTTAAAAACCACGAATTTTTTATCGGACTTTATTTGTAGTTACAAATTATTGATTTGAAAAATCATAACATTTTTTAGGGTTACACACACACACACACATTTATATCTGTAATTTGTATGGTGTACATGGTAAAGAGTATTCTATCTATCTATAAATAAAGTCCAATAAATAATTCGTGGTTTTTAAATCCCGGGAGTTAAACGTCATTAAAATTATTCCGGGATTTTAGAGGAGGTATTATCTACTCCATGTTACTTCCTTCCTCGAAGTTTAGGCAAATTAGCACTACCTATTCCTATCACTGCTTATCAGTAACATCAAATTCTGCTAATGGCTAATCTTTTAAAATTAATGATATCCAATGATTTAGATTAACAAATTATTTTATTTCCTAGTCCAAAATGGCCATTATTCTTTACCAATTTCGACTGTTTCTTTTCGGATTCGAATCGGATGCAGTGCGCAAGCGGTGTTAAAGTCGGTTTAGACCATGGGTTTGTAACCGTTGTGGCGCACCCCCTTTTGGGGGCATAGTGTGACCGGGAGTGTGCGGCTCTAAATACGAGTATGATATAATATAAATCACCTATATCTTTATAAAATTATATTTTCTTGATATTAGAGTAGGCTAAGCCTAGATTCCAAAACCCAGACGTTTCATAATAGATATCCGAAATTGTACAAAAATATTGGAGCTCACTTCGGTCGGTCTTTATATTAGTGGTTTAAATATGAAATTTCCGTTTTGTATTGAAAAATTCAAATAATTTTTGTTTCTAAGGTACAATATATTTATTTATTCCAAAGTATTTACCTCATTGACTATTTATTTCTGCCATCTCATGGGAGGGTCATTTATGCCATTGCGGTAGAACTCTGGAGACCTGGACTCGACAAACTGTGTGAAGGCATTTTGTATTGCTTCCTGGGAAGAAAATTTTTTTCCATGTAAAAATTGTCCAAATCGCGGAAAAAATGGTAGTCGGTTGGGGCCAGGTCCGGCGAGTACGAGGGATGGCTGATGGTTTCTAACTGTAACGGTTGAAACGGTTTCTCGAGCAGTGTGAGGTCTTGCGTTATCATGGAGCAATAGGGTGAACATCGGTTGACTAGTCGGGGCTGTCCCTATCATCCTGTACATTTTTCAAATTTAGAATGTTATAGTTATCGTGCGAAAAAAGTTTCACTTTGGAATCTCACACCATGAAGGTTTGATTTTAATTCAAAGTAGCCAGTAAGTTAAAACGGAAATTTCATATTTAAACCCCTATTATTATGACTTATTATACCTAATTCTTGAGTTTTTCTGCATAACTCGTCAAAGTTACTCTTTTTTTTGATTGAATGATCAAAAGAAAATCTATCCTATCCGAGGGGGCGCAAAATGTTTCGAGCTGCCTTTCGCTCGCTTAAGCTCGGGGGCGTACTGATTTAAAAGAAAGTGGGGGGCGCGTACGTTAAAAGGCTGGTAACTCCTGATTTAGACCAAACGTGCGAATTCATTCTCAGTCTGCCAGATTCTTTTTATGGAAACAGGGATAAAGTAATCTTTAGTTGGCCTATCCATACTCAAATTTCAAGAATATCAAGTAAAAATGCCCTTGCTCTTATTTTGGTTCTATGCTCGTTTGGTTTTTAACCCACAATTTGACATTCGACGATTAGTTATTGGTCTTTGACATAGGAATTGGACATTTATTTTGATTCTCAGACGTCACATCATCGCGATTTCTCATGTGCACAGACCGTGTGTTTAGCTTAGAAGTCGAAACCCTATCGCTCTATGAAAATAATAATGGTGCACACACTCGCAACCAAACATAACATTTAAAGCTCTCAGAGTGTAGTGAAAAACCAGAAGGGCAATTGCGTAACACACAGTAGGAATCAGTTTCATTTTGACAGTTCAACAACATTCATTTCGTTATTTACGTTTTTGAGCAGACAAATTTTTCGAACTTAAGAAGCAATGGATTAGCAATTTGCTTCAAAATCATTCGGATTGTAATTGATAGTGTATTACGCAATTAAGGTGCAGGGGCCCAACAACCACCTCTTAAAGCAGTATTATTATTATTTTTTTTATTATTAGCAAGATTACAATAATACTGCTTTAAGAGGTGGTGGTCTAGCTCCTGTTTTGAAAAACTGCTAGGCAAATGGTGAAAATAACAATAATTAAATCTCATTCAATCATTTCAGGGTTTCATCAATAGGGAGATAGTGGGAAATATAATCCCAAACTGCGTGCTCATAAAGGCTTCCTCTGCTTATGGCGACATGGTTAGATATAACGCGTACAAATTTAATATATGCTTCGTTAAAATCTCCTACCTTTATGCATCAACAGATGTGTATCATATACATTACTATGAATGGTATATACCGGTAGAAATGCAG
The DNA here is from genome assembly GCA_947568875.1 of Fissipunctia ypsillon. NCBI lineage: Eukaryota > Metazoa > Arthropoda > Insecta > Lepidoptera > Noctuidae > Fissipunctia > Fissipunctia ypsillon. The sequence continues at coordinate 17,637,221 of OX387644.1, read as the reverse complement.
CCAGGCATTAACTGGGAGCTTTATTTCTATTTAGAAAAGTAATAAATTTATATAACCTAGGTTAAATTGTTTTATTCTTTCTTCTTTTCTTTCTTTCTTTTCTTTAGAAACATAACTGGGGAAATTCGTAAGTAGGTAGTCCGACCGAATTTCGTTTTCCAAATATAATAATAAAGTATTTATAAACATTTATGTTTATAAATTTCATTTCAATTTATAATTTTCATTTTTATAAGGTTAAGATGAGTCAGCTTAGTTTAGAACGATAGATTTTGTTATTTACTTCTACTGCTATATGTATAGTCTTCCTTATCGAATTCGATAACGGCGACCCTTTGAAATTATTATTTCTTAGCGTGTGCCCTAATATGACTCGCCGGACCGAGTTTTAAATACCCGGTCACAACTAATGCAATAGAGTTGGCCAGCAGAGTTAAAGGTTATAGGAGGGCTTAGGCCTCTATGTATTTGGCGTTCTTCGGTTAGTGTATCGAGTCGCTTTTTTTCGAAAGTTTTTACTTTGTGTAGAAAGTAGAGCGCCAAGAAGACTTATGTGACGCGAGCCTCCCAACCTTTTTTTTTTGGATGGGAAATCATCAAATTACTTCTCCCACTCTGGGCGGAGCGGGAGGGCGTGTCAGACTTTTACTGACTAAAACCCATCCGTGTTCCTTCAGTTGCCTGTGCCGGGGCCACGGTAACTCTTTCGAACATCCCGCAACCCAGGCAGGCATCGCCCTAGCAGACCCCTTCAATGGTGCTGACATCTCTTTGCGGCGCGCGTGGAACACAACGCGCCGTCGACTCAGGCCTGGTCCTTTCCGGACGGCGAGCTACCCATTGCTCGCCGTCCGCAAGCCCGCGCCTACGGTGACCGGGAATCGGATGCCAATTCCCGACGGACGCCCAGGGCGACTAGGGGCGTGAGGGCGCAAAGCTTGCCTCTCCCTCACGCGTTCCGCCTCCTCCTTCGCGAGCATTATTGCCTCACAGAAGGAGGTAATGGCTTCCCATTTACTCTCGCTCCGTACTGTAGTACTCTGCCGGGATGCCACGGCAGGACACGGCGGTGCCCCGCCCAAGTCGGGCAGACCTCCACCGTATGCTCCACCGTGTCCTCCGAGCGATCCACACAGTGGTGACACACGGGCGTATCCTCCCGCTTTATCCAGAACAGGTACCTCCCGAAGCATCCGTGTCCAGTGAGGACCTCCATCAGGCGGAAGATGAGGAAGCCGTGGCGCCTCTCCAGCCACTCCTCAAAGAGGCGACTTATCGTCACAATTGTGGCGTGCCCGCGCTGGGTTGCGATAATCGCACTCTCCATTTTTGTAATGATCTACTCAAAAAAGTTAAAAGCAACTACGATAAATTTGCATTAGAAAAAGCTGGAACAAGTAGTAAAAAGATCTGGAAATGTATTAAATATATAACATATTCGGCGAAACAAAATGAGTCATCTTCAGGTTTATTACAACCACACTCGTCACAGCTGACATCTGCTAACATAGGAAATAATTTATTTGTTAACATTGGAAAGTGTCTGGCAGAAAAAAATCGGAGTCAATCACTCACTTTATCTAATGAGCACTCCTATTACAGGGAGTTTCACTTTAACATCATTTGCTCTGCTAGATACTGACGAGACTGAGATAGAAAATATAATCATGACTTTGAAAGATGACTGTGTAGTTGGTTGGGATAACATATCAAATAAAAATATTAAACAGTTCAGGAAAATTTTAGTACCACCCCTTTTTTTTTTTTTTTGTGGATGGGAAATCATCAAATGACTTCTCCCGCTCTGGGCGGAGCGGGAGGGCGTGTCAGACTTTTACTGACTAAAACCCACCCGTGTTCCTTCTGTTGCCTGTGCCGGGGCCACGGTAACTCTTTCGAACATCCCGCAACCCTAGCTGGCATCGGCCCTAGCGGACCCCGTCAATGGTGCTGACATCTCTTTGAGGCGCGCGTGGAACACGACGCGCCGTCGACTCGGGCTTGGTCCTTACCGGACGGCGAGCTACCCATTGCTCGCCATCCGCAAGCCCGCGCCTACGGTGGCCGGGAATCGGCTGCCAATTCCCGACGCCCAGGGCGTCTCCTGCGGCGACTAGGGGCGTGAGGGCGCAAAGCTTGCCTCTCCCTCGCGCGTCCCGCCTCCTCCTTCACGAGCATTACTGCTTCGCAGAAGGAGGTAATGGCTTCCCATGCACTCTCGCTCCGTACCATGGCCTGGACCAGGGCCGGACGCGAGAGATCGCCGCCGCCGATCGCTTCCGCGAGGACACGGCGGTGCTCCGCCCAAGCCGGGCATACCTCCACCGTATGCTCCACCGTGTCCTCCGGGCGATCCACACAGTGGTGACACCCGGGCGTTTCCTCCCGCCTTATCCGGAACAGGTACCTCCCGAAGCACCCGTGTCCGGTGAGGACCTGCGTCAGGCGGAAGGTGAGGACGCCGTGGCGCCTCTCTAGCCACTCCTCAAAGAGGGGACTTATCGCCGCAATTGTGGCGTGCCCAGCGCTGGGTTGCGACAATCGCACTCTCCATGCCGCCATGAGATCCTGCCGGAGCTCTGTCCGCCGTGCCGCGATTTCTCGCGGCAACGGAGTTACTCCCCGGCGTCCTGCCTCCTCGCGCCACTCCCACATGTGCGCGAGGACTTTTGCCTCCAGATCCCATGGCGGTAATCCGGCAAGGAGGTTCGCCGCCTCCCCGGAGACCGTGCGGTATCCCCGGGCTAACCGGATGGCCATGACCCTCTGGGACGCGTTCAACCGACGGACCGGTCGCCGCCTCACGGAACGCGCCCACACCGGAGCTCCGTAAAGGGCCATGGACCGCACGACCCCCGCGTAGAGCCTCCGGCAGGAGGCGTTTGGACCCCCCAGATTGGGCAGGAGCCGCCCCAAGGCAGCCCCGGCCCGCTCCAGTCTGGGAGCCAAACGTCGGAAATGCTCCACGAAATTCCACCGGCTGTCGAGGACGAGTCCCAGGTACTAGTACCACCCCTGGCTTATATTTTTCGCATGTGTTTATCTTTGGGTATTTTTCCGGAGTGCCTCAAAAAAGCAGTTGTTGTCCCTATATATAAATCAGGCAGTACAGAGCAAGTAACAAATTACAGACCTATTTCTCTACTGCCTTCTATGTCTAAAATATTGGAAAAAATAATAAACAAAAGGTTGTTCAAATATCTGGAGAACAAATCAATTTTGTCGGAACGACAATTTGGATTTAGACCTAAACTTTCAACTGCCGATGCCGTTCATCATCTGACTGACTATCTGGCTCAAGAACTTGACAAGGGTAACCATACAATAGGAATTTTCCTGGACCTCGCCAAGGCTTTTGACACAGTTTCCATTCCGATTCTGTTGCGCAAGCTTGAGACAGTGGGCATAAGAGGCATTCAGCTGAAACTCTTCAAAAGTTACTTAGAAGGCCGTACTCAGTGCGTGAAGATTGGCAGTGTTCTCAGCGCAGACCAAAAAAATACGTCATTTGGTGTTCCCCAAGGAAGTATTTTACTGCCCACTTTGTTTCTGGTATATATAAATGACCTTTGTAATCTAAAGCTAAAGCATGGCACAATAATATATTACGCTGATGACACTGCCCTTCTTTTTTCGGCTGAATCGGAACATGATGTCTACAAGCTCGCGCAAGACAGCTTTAGTGTTGTAAATAAATGGCTTCAGCTTAACTCACTGACTCTAAATGCAGACAAGACAAATTATATAAAGTTTTCGATGCGCAAACAAACTTCTAATATTCCTTCAACGTTGTATGCTCATCGCTGTACAGTACCTGCAGATTGCCCGCTTATGTGTCCCTATATTAATAGGTCGAATAAAATTAAATACTTGGGTGTTATAATTGATGAAACCCTAACGTTCAAACAACATATGGAAGCTCTAAATAGTAGAATTCGTAAGCTGATATACGTATTCAAAAAGCTACGATATATTGTAGACCCAAAAATAATTAGGCAAGTTTACTTTGCTCTATGTCAGTCAATTTTGACGTACTGTATTACCTCATGGGGTGGAGCATGTAAAACTTTATTACTACTCATCGAAAGAGCGCAAAGAGCGATTCTCAAGGTGTCTACTTGCCTCCCTTTCCTCTTTCCCACTAACCTGCTCTATAAATCTTGTGAAGTACTAACAGTTCGACAATTATTCATAATGAGCATTGTACTAAAACAACACGCAGCCCTTCGCTACAGCACTGAATTTACTAAAAACAGACGGAAAGATATTGTTTGCCCCACAAATAGTACAAGACATGCTTTCACAGCCAAATTTCATGTTTTCCTTGGACCATTACTCTATTACAAACTAAATGCAATAGCAAACATCTATTCCCTAAATTATGCAAATTGCAAGAAAACTCTCAAGTTTGTCCTATAAAGATACAGAGAAATTGTTAGTAGTATTGAAATAAAGAGTGTTTGGTGTACTATTTATTTTTAATTAGTTCGATAAGTTAGTATGATTAGATTTTAGAAAGTAAGATTTTACACCTTACTTACATACCTATTAGATGACTATTTTATTTTGTAAAATTACAGTGGTTATCTCTTAATATTTTGACCTCCTCTCGCCTGAAACACAGGATGTCCTAGTTCAGGTAAATAACACTAGTGAACTTGACATAGATTTAAGCAAAATTGTATTTTCTGTTTTACTTTATAACTTGAATAAATATATTATTATGTCGTTTATTGATTTTTCTTTCTTATTATTTACATTTTTAAATATTTCTTAAAATAAAAAGATATAAAAAAACATTTAAAAAATCTATTAAAATTTAAAAATATTATGATTTTTGATATTTCTCGGGACCCTAGGGTCCCGGACTTTTGGAAGGCATATGAGGGGCTGAAGCCAACTCGCAGAGGCCCGTTAGACGCTTTCAATGGAAATGAGGCACCAACCGACGATTATCCCTGTGCGTACTATGCAAGTGCACCCAAGGACAACCCCCAGTTGGTGTAGGACTATTGCAGGATATGGAGACAAAAAAAAAAAATATTGGGCTATGGGTTTGGATGGCTAAAGTGGACAGGTTATCTAATACTATGGAAGGACTATGGCCCCTGCCTGACCAATGTTTGATAAATACAATACACGGATAAAATGGCAGGTGGTGACTTGCACACTCAACAATGGGCCCCCGGAAACGGTCGCTAGCACATAGTGTCGTAGCGACAAGGGGGCAACATGTCTTGAGGTGCTCAAGAGGAGTGGAGAGGTATTCCACGGCTATCAGGACAATCCCGGAAGTACGGTCAAGATCCCTACCAGCATCTTATTGGACTACTTCCTTCCTCCGAGCACGTTTGCTCTTGCGAATCTCTACTCAAGCCAGCCAATAAAGGCAAGAATGAGGTGGGAGGGCAGTTCTCGTCAGTGTTCACTCCAGTCGGCCAATAAAGGCAAGCCAGAGATGAGGAACATAACCTCTCCCGGGAGATAGGGTACGTGGGGTCGCTACTGCCCAGCAGCTCGCCACATGCTGCCCTGCGGGTTAAAAAATTATTATTATTATTATATCCATGCCGCCATGAGATCCTGCCGGAGCTCTGTTCGCTGTGCCGCGATTTCTCGCAGCGGAGTTACGCCCCGGCGATTTGTCTCCTCGCGCTATTCCCACATGTGCGCGAGGACTTTTGCCTCCAGATCCCATGGCGGTAATCCGGCAAGGAGGTTTGCCACCTCACCGGAGACCGTACGGTATCCCCGGGCTAGCCGGATGGCCATGACCCTCTGGGACGCGTTCAACCGACGGGCCGGTCGCCGCCTCACTGAACGCGCCCCCACTGGAGCCCCGTAAAGGGCCATGGACCGCACGGTCCCCGCGTAGAGCCTCCGCCATGAGGCGTTTGAACCCCCTAGATTGGGCAGGAGCCGCCTCAAGGCAGCCCCGGCCCGCTCCAGTCTGGGAGCCAAACGTCGGAAATACTCCACGAAATTCTACTGGCTGTCAAGGACGAGTCCCAGGTACTTCATCGTCGACTCGACGCCGATGGGAACCCCTCCTCCGTTATTTGGAAACCCGACGGTGGCGCGTTCCGAGGACAATGAAAACACATGGCCTCGGACTTGTGCAAGGCCACCTCGAGTCCCAATTACCGGATCCTCTCTACGATTGTCGCAACCCCGTGTGTCGCTAATTCGGCCGCCGCCTGGTGCGACCTCCCCTGCGCCAGGACCAGCATGTCGTCAGCATAGCAAACCACGCTGACGCCACTAGGGAGGTCGGCGCACAGCATCCAGTCGTACCCAATGTGCCACAAATGCGGCCCCAGGACCAATCCCTGTGAGACACCGCACGACATCTCTCACCGGTTCTACTCTCCCCGGTGACCGCAGTAGATGATGGCCCTGTCCGTCAAATAGGCCTCGACCACGCGACAAAGGTAGGTCGGCATCCGGTGATACCGGAGTGCCTCCCCAATGCAACTCCAGGGCAGGGTGTTGAAGGCACTGAGCCTCTCCAAACCTGTTGTATCAATAGCGCAAGCGCTTAGATGCCTCTTGAATATGTACTGCTTATAGCGGAGATGTTGACGCCATGCTTCCGTTTACCTTCCGCTATCTCAGAGTAGAAGACCGCTTCGGGTAAACGGTGGTCCTCCATGCGAAGAACGTGTCCACACCACCTGAGTTGACGCTGTATAAGTAAAGCCTCCATGCCATACATGTCAGAACGGCACCAGACCTCTGTATGAACGCGGTCCTGCCATTTAATTTTTAAGATGGATCTTAAACATCTTAGGTGAAAGGTGTCAAGTTTCCTTATGTCTAGTTTGTAGAGGCACCATGTTTCTGCGCCATAAAGAGGGACAGGTAAGATTAATGCCTTGTAAACACTAATCTTGGTCTCTAGCTTCAGGTCATGGGATTTTCAGACATGATCATTAAGTCGTCCAAAGTGTGCAGCGGCATTTGCAATACTCGATGGCATCTCCGAAGCTAGGGTATTATTATCATGCCTAATGTTGCTTCCAAGATATTTAAACTGCATTAGTTCGTCTAGTGGTTTCCCATCTAGATTCAATGTGGCTTTATCAGGTTCGCAGCCTCGTGGTGGTTGTTTGAGAACTTGCATCTTGGAAGCACTGATAACTAGACCAAATCGTTGACAGGATTGATGTAATGCTTCAACATAGCTTTGAAGATGTGCCATGCTGTCAGACATGAGGCACACATCATCAGCGTAAAGTATGTCCAGTATAGAGATCTTTTGTAGTTTGGATTTTGTTCTGAACCTTGATATTTCGAACACGCCTTTGCCAGTCCAGACATTCAGTTGAATTCGATCACTATAGTAGGTACTGCAGGGCGTCCCTCATAACAACTGCGAAGTAAATAACAAAGAGTGTGGGTGACACAACCTTGCTTTACTCCACTTGTCATTTGGATCTTCTCAGATAGTTCGTTTTCGGGTTAAACCTGTGCTTTCATGCCGAAATGAAATTGGTGTATGAAGTTAACATAGTTCTTTGGGTAACCATACTTATGGAGAACAAGCCACAGGACCTCACATGGAACGCTATGAAATGCTTTCTCTAGATCGACAAAGAACATTTAGAGAGGTCTTTGATGTTTTAAGCTGAAAAGCTTCACTCCAGGAGAAATCCTGGAGTTGCCTTACGACGGATATGGCATCGTACCTCTGCTAGGACGAAAGCCACATTGACTCTCAGACAGGTGTTTTTCAGCAAGTTCGCTACGGCGGCTGTTGATAATGTGAGCAAGAATGTTACCGGCACTAGAGAGAAGTGATATGCCTCGGTAGGAGCTGCAATCGGAGACATCTCCCATCCCTTTGTACAGCTACTGTTACTACTACAAAGTGACGGAACATACGTTTTTCATAACTGTATAATCGAGGGTGTGGTTCCTAAGAACAAACTCTAAAATATCCATCTCAACCGATCACCTATATTGTTTAATATTGTACTAAATATTGATTCTGATATACGGAGTTTTCACTCAACTCTCAACTGTTTATTTATAATCATTAAAAACTTAACCGACTTGGAGTCCAATTTAACTTTTGGTCTGATTACCGAAGTAATTTGTGGCCCCTTAATAAGTTGCGAAGTTAATTTGTACCTATCGAGTTAATGTCATCTGTAATAATATTTATTCGATGAGGTTCTATTTATTGTATATGCGTAATTATAGGTAACGTGACCCTATGTTAGTTGCTAAAGATTGGTTTAAACATGATGCGGCTGAATAATAAATAATAATAATACAACTTTACGAATCTGCGCCATATCACTACAGAGACTACTTGATTTTCGAGATGGGACTTCCAAAATCTGAGACTAAGAGAAATAGAGACAGCATTGAAATTCACGTGCACAATTTTCGGCACAAAACTGCATTCATAATTTTGGTTTTCGCCTCATCGCATGCCAAAAATTTTGCCCGGCAACCACAGCATATAAATACAGTAGATCTGAGTCCACATCTTCTGCCTAGCCTTCTCTTAACTACAGTGGGGTCGGCTTTCAGTCTAACCGGATGCAACTGAATACCAGCATATATAAGGTTCCGTAGGTACATCCAAATGAAAAAACGGTACCCTTACAGGCTCTCTCTGTCTATCTATTCGTCTATCACAGCCGATTTGCTCTGAATCTACCTACGGGACCGATTAAGTTGAAATTTGGTACACATATAAATTTGTGTGACCCAAACACGGACGTGTAACGTAAATAAATAAATGAATTTGGGGTTCACTTTTGGAGCAAAAATTAGAAATTAAAAAAAAAAGTTTTGCAAACTCTACCGTGTGACATAACAAATGAAAGGGCTTGGCTACAAGGATTTCAAAATATATATATATTTAATATTAAAATAAATAGTTTTAAAACTATTAAAGAAAAAAATTAAAATTGCCCATTCCTCGACCCTTATCTCCGAAAACGCTGAGCCTAAAATTTTGAAAAAAATACAGAGAATAGTAATTCACTTATAGATTACAGGAAAACCTATCGGAAGTCTATGGTCTTAAAATAACATGGTAAATCATTCAATATTGTGCGTACAAACTTACATTTGCAGTTGGAATGTATCGGGAAACATGTTTCTTCTTGGGATAAATTCATCCCAACTACGGAATCCTTCATTGAGCGTGGTCCGACACGAACTTGGCCGGTGTTTTTACATAGGGCGATTGACGACTGACTTTAGTAAGACTGAGTAGGTCATTTCAATTAGGCAAGTAACATAACATAACATAACATCACGCCTTGTTTCCCCGAAGGGTTAGGCAGAGGTGTACCTGTATAGTACACCCACATTTCGCCAAGTAAGTCTAGCATTAGTTAGTAATTAGCCTACTGATTTTTGCAACTGGCTTGCTATTTCCTACATACGGTTCTAAAGATACAGCCATATGATAGACAGACAGACAGACGGCGTGGCTTAAACCAAGTAGATAGATACCCGTTGGCACCCTTTGGGTTCCGATCCCTAAAAAAAGGAAAACAGCATGCGGACTGGAGAAGTCCTAGCAGTCTAATTTCACGAGTAAACCTTTTTTCCAAATTACTAGAGCAGGATGAGATCAAACACCAATTTGCCACTGTTTACTGTCAATAGGAAAATACAATTCAAAACAAAGGAATAGTAAAAAATATCTACGCCAACTCCGAGCGTAGCAACGCAATGGTTAATATGTTTCCAAGAAAAATATTATTATCATTTTTTAGCTTCAGTTCATCCAAACAGCCGAAACAGTTACTCAAAATGACGGCGCTATTGATTGGGGTTAACATGTCAACTTCATCTAATGAGGCCAAGGGCGCGCCACGGTTGACTTCAGCAGCAAACATCAAAGGGCAAGCTCTTGACTAGTGCAGAAGGGCCCTCAGTAGCTAACGAACGACTTGGATAAAACCCCGCCACTTGTACTAGTTAGCGAATGAACGAAAACTCATTGGACTCGTAATTATGTTGACATTTTTAAGTGTGAATGCTTAGCATATTTACTATGTTGTCTAACTGCGACGGGGAATTTAATCTGCTATTTGTGAGCGTCCAAGCAAAAAGGGTTCAGTTCGCGGTATTTAGTTTCCGAGATATACGCAGTTTTGTGAAGTAGGGTGAAAAAATTGCATTTCTCGATATTAATTGATTATTAATTAGGTAATGCTCAATTATCTACAAGTTCATATAGTAAATGACTTTATATGATGTTTCTAAGTACCAAAAATCAAACTTTGAAAATGCTTTTTCTCAAATCAAGTTTTTTCAGTTTCAACTTCAAATGTCTGATTAAAAAAAAATGTGCTAGTTTTTGAATATTTTTTTATCCTTTTTATCAATTGACTGTTCTAGATATGGAATCTGGTCTTCACTCAATACCCCACTACTGGACCCTTTTTGCTTGGACGCCCACATTTGAATAGTAAACTACTACCACATTGGTTGGGCCAATTTCTACTTTGTGTCAACTATGTACTTCGCGAAAGGCACCTGTCCCGCCACCGACGAGGAAGCGACTAGATATCAACAATTTTCTCGCTCAGGTAGGCCCCGGGATCACAATAAACAAAAGACTACGAACAGGCGAATTTTTACTAGGAACCAGGAAAGCAAGCCCAAAGTTAGACATGTTACACCAAAAAGAACTATTCCAAATACAAATTCTACAATTTAAAGTTTCCGAACTCATTTCAGAATGGTGGAAAATGGACCCGAAACAACGAAAACTCGCATTTCCGCCTGACCCCGCTAACTGCACTGCCCTTTAAGAACTCAATTAATACTTTAGCACACAGACATTAATAACCCCAGTTCACACATTCATTGCTCCAGGGGTATTTATTAGAATGGGTATGTTGGACCCTCGATGTATCTAACTTACGTTTGTGTGCTCGCTGTAACAAATGAAGGAACCTACATAGTATCTTCGTTGAACGTTTCTGATAATGTAGAATGTGTGGTTACCTACCTACCAGGGGCGAAGCCCTCATACAACCCGATTCCAATCGGCTTCCCTTCGGGCCAACCACTCTTCATAATGTCTACTATTGCCAAATAATATGGTACACCTGTGTGTGTAACTGTGTATCACATCACGTTACATAATTATATATAAATACCAGTTTAATATAACATATGTAAGATTAAAAACCTACAGGTTTTTGTCTAGAGTTTATGACTACTGAACAATTTTTTCTTCGGCTTCCCACCAATGATAATTGTAGCTGCGCCACTGCTACCTACATAAGGCTGTGAAATATTATTAAGCAGAACTTATACGTAAGTAGAAGTGGCTTTGAAATCATCACCTAAATGTGGACCCTCCTACTTTAGGTAGGTGTTAAGGAAAAATTACCCTGGCTGACACTTTCTAAATTAACAGACGTCGTCTAGGATCTTCCCTGCAAAAATCTATGTATTATAAATGAAACAATTGATGAGCAAAAAAAAGTCATTTCTACAAATTCAACATACAGCAGGCAACAACAATGTACCAAAATTCATTTGCAACAATAATTTGGAGTGCACCACGGCGAATAGCGAACTTGTTTATGAGTTAAGTTAGATGACCTCGGTTCTTCGGACTCACGTACCCTGGGATGACATAAAATTCTAAATGAGCCTCGTAAAATATACGTTAATAACATTGTCTTCAACTTCTCGTGGAGACTCGACATTCAGATAATGGAAGGTTTGTTGTACTGATACAGAGTTATGAGAGAGATTGTGACACTATCGAGATCTTTTCTCTTCGGATTTTTAAATTCCAGACTTACCGGTGATCCATCAGGTTCTAGGGCTTAAAAATACTGTAGGAAAGAGATTCACCTCGTAGTTGTTGTGAAAATGTGAAAATTATTGACATAACCTCATTTTATGGTCTAATGTGGTTAGCCATTGCCATTGTAAGCATAGCCAATTATAAGTAAACAAAATTATCGGGGAAGAAAGGAAACGAATCTATACTTACCAGTGTTGAATAAACAATCGTATGGTTTCCTGCCACTGGGCTGCTACTGAACACATAAAAACAAAAAGTTACTTACATAGAGACGGACTAACATCATTATTTACATAAAGTTCATACCGAGCTTTTATTAAAATTTCCAATTAAGTGATATTCTAACAAACTCATTTTATAGTTCAAACAACAGAGATATGAAGCGATAAAGTTCGTCTCCTATCTTATTATTTCAATAAAGGCGTATTAATGAGAACGAAACTTGAATCTTTGCGAGTCGAAAGGAAGATCGGTAGTACTTTGACATCATAATAATAATAATTCATATTACTGAACGAGTAGAATGGATCTTACTCAGTAAAGTCTACAGAAGAATAGTAATTAATTATTTTCTTAGAATTCATACGCTTCAATATTCACGCTACGAAATTCCATTCTCAATCAAATAAATTAATATAGCGATCCGACGCGCGACGTTCATTTGACAGACGGACATTCACGTGTAGAATAAAGTTATAAGCTTCCTCAAAAATAATACTACCTATATTTGACGGTAAGAACATTATTATAATTATATACCTTTATTAAAACACAGTGGCCAAGATAAGGAAAATAATTCTAATTTTTAAATAGGTACGTCAATCAGCTATATCTACGTTATATAAACTTTACTTATTTATCGTCTACTCGTCTCGTCCAGTCCCAGATATTAGAAGGACTTACAGCCCAGCGTCCAGCCTTTTTTTTTTGGATGGGAAATCATCAGATGACTTCTGCCGCTCTGGGCGGAGCGGGAAGGCGTGTCAGACGTTTACTGACTAAAACGTGTTCCTTCAGTTGCCTGTGCCACGGTCCTGGACTGGCCACGGTAACTCTTTTGAACATCCGGCAACCTAAGGACCACTTTCCACGCGAAAAAGTTCCGAAAACTAGTGTTGCTCCCCTCTCAAAACTAATAACGAACCATAAGCAGAGTAATCATGAGAACAAACATAACAGGTGGCTCTCGCAACAGATATAACTATCAAACGGCCATACTGACTTTATTGTTCATTTCGACGGAACGTCTTGACTTATAGTCGCCATATACGCATTGTGTGCACGGATAACGCAATAAAACGAATATATCTGCGATATACATTTTTTTCAGGGCCATTAAGAGGTTGCTCTGTATTGCGTTTTATAGTGCTGACGTGGAGCATTAAATATCCGGTTCCAAGAACCGAGGACAAGAAGGATTGATCGTTATGATTTGGTCCTACTTGGAGCTTTTTAAAATTGCTAGCTGAATCTTTGGTAAGATTATGTTAAAAACTTCTAAAATATAAATGGATCCCGCTAAGGAAAAAAAGTCAAGTCACGTTAGTTTTACTGAACAGGTTAGAGTTCAAATGAAAGCTGTAAAATATAATATCACTCTGATATCGAAATAATATAGTGAAAATCAACTGTTAAATCTACCTTTACCGAAACCGAGCGAATTAAATGCCGAATAAGTTTTAGTTAAATACTAGAGATTTTGCATAAGGAGCGTTTTTTTACTTTGAAAATAAATTTTCATTCAATTTAGGTGTCTGGAAAAATAAGGCTGTTGATTCTCATTAAAAAAGCTGCCTTGCATTAAAATGTTCTCATAGATTTCCATAAACATTATTTAAATAGAAGCATTCTGCCTTCCCAGCTCTTGCGGTTTCTCGCAAATTGTAGGCACAAAGCTCTTGCGCGAAATAGGTCGCCATAGTCCTCGTAAGCAATAAGCTTGCAATTCTTGCAACTTGTCACTACTGATGATGTTCCTAGACATTGTTGTGTATCAGCACTACTGTACAGAGTGAACTTAACAAATTGAATCACACATCAACGTTTATTTTAAGTGATGCTTTAAAACCTACGGTTTACTTGCTCTTCAGTTGTGTTTCTTTGTTGCCAGTTGAAGCTATTATACGATTAAGAAGGTTTTGTACCACAATAACTACTGCAATAATAGTAATGGAAGAACAGAAACCACTTTAGTGGTTACCATAAACGCCGGGACATAATTTAATGACCTTATTGGTGATGTTCTTCATTGTGCGTAGTACCCGCAACCGGCCCGGCGTGCCTGCATGACCAGCACCCTAATTGCATAACACACTATCAATCACAATCTGAATGATTTTGAAGCATATTGCTAATCCATTGCTTCTTATGTTCAAAAATTTTGTCTGCTCAACAACGTAAATAACGCAATGGATGTTGTTGAACTGTCAAAATGAAACTGATTCCTACTGTAAGTGTGTTACGCCAGTGCCCCGTAGGTGTATGAACGGAAATGAAGCAAAAAAATTCAAGGATCGTAGCAGGTGGCGTTCTGTAGTTTCTGCCTACCCCCATGGGAAGAAGGCGTGTTCATAAACGCCAGTATAATCGTTAAAAAATTTCAGAAAACCGCATTTACTTCCTTTATAAACAAGGAACTAATCATATTTTGAAAGTTTCCTAAACCCACTCTATCCATACAATTCAATTACATAACACTTACAAGATAGTCGGTTTTCACGGAAGACGGATATTACGCGCCTTTGTAGTTATACTTATCTTCATAGCGATAACAAATCGTAGAGGCAAGTTTCCTCAAGCGACCCCTTCCTGAGGGTTGAACACTGAACTTTATGGCAGCTCCTCGCGGAATGCTTACAATTTATCAGCCTTTATGACGAATATATTCTATTCGATTATGCCTCTTGAATTGTTCCATTGAATATCCAAGTTGGTACGATGCGCGGGTTTGTTGGGCTCAAAATTATTGATGGCTGCTTCGGAGAATTTAGTTTTCAGAGATATAATGGTCACAAACAAAGCTTTAGAGAAAAGTAATGTTAGTCTTATTTAAGTAGGTAACTATGTAGGTGTTTATTTCCGAAGCCGAAACTTTCCCATTCTTCCCAGATAAGTAAGTAAGTACCTATACTATACCTAACTAAACAATTTGTAAGCTTCGATCAACGAAAACACAATAAATGATCAAACGGGGAAAAGGCTAACCAAAACAAAACCATAGATAAAAAAGGTGAACTCATTCCCTCGATTTACATAGTATGCCTTTACCGAAATTAACTTAGCTACATTGAAAAGGTAGCAAGCGAACAAAGCCGCGCGGTACCTTTGACTAAATTGAATTACCTACGAGTCGGTGCTTGTACGGCGACACACGACCCGGCAGCCGGTAGACAGCGCCTGCCATCAGGGAACTGTCAAAGCATGTAACAGCGTCAGCGAATGCGGTTCATAATTGATTTAAGAGAGCCGCGGCTCCTGAGTGGCTTCGATTCAATTACCCCTGGTTTAAACTCCAATTAGACGAACAAGTTTTTATAGGCGTACTCTTGTTTATTGTCCCCGGGCAAAATAATTATTCCCCTGTTCCGATTAATGGAGCTAATTCAATTAAATTGTACTGATACCGTAGAAATGAAATTAATTTTGTGAAACCGCTGATGGAACTCGAACCCGTAATAGCTTCCGCGTCTGTGTGTTAAGAGGATAAACATTCATACCTATATCAGATTTGTCGTCATCGCAATATGTCTCAGAGTATGATGTCGTCATATACCATACCACACTCTCGTTTTGGTAGATCATCTTTTTATAAACTTTTACTGCCCCGTTACATGCAATTGCCGAGGCAACATTGAAAAACACAAATATGTATAGGTACTTACGATAAGATCCTTTTTCATACTTATTTGTTACAACTTCTGCAGATTTCGTATAGAAGAGTAATTTCTTTAATATCTATCTATTATCTAAAGCATGTTTCGCAGACGAAGTTTCAAACTGCAAACTCGAAACTCGTAAGAGAAATCTACTCAATAACGGAATGTTCTCGAAGCAAGGGATAAAAACTTAAACGAATTTGTACAAGACAACAGCTGTCCTAGACAGTTTTTATTGACATTGTAACACAACCAAATCGTCTGCTCCCACTTTCGTACACACACTTGTATAGTTACAACTATACATATGATCCCTAAAGAATTTTCTATATTAGTGACTTGTACCATGTTACATTGTTATTGAATTACTTGGTTTCGGAAAGGTTTATTCGAATAAATTGCAATGCTTCATCATCATTTCAGCCAAAAGACGTCCACAGCTTGATTTAAGTCTCACCCATGAATCGCCGCGACAAATCTCCAATATAAGTAAGAAAAGGCTATTGATAAACGATGACCCATCGTCTGTAACTTAACCCTGGACACTAAGTTTACTAAATAGGTACTTGTACATAATTACAGTTTTTAATTTAGTTTAGTAACCATAAATCACATGAAGATGTGAGACTATTTCCTTAACGACGTCATCTCCTATTCTATTTGCAACCTAAGGCCTAACACAAGTCTAGACAGGGATCATAAAAATAAAAATGTCAAACGGGAAATTGTCGATGGTTATATCTCTGCCCGCCAATGATACCCTATGAAATATTAGATACTTAATAAAAATGATTTTATTCATAAAACAAATTTTGTTGCCGTCGTTCCGTTTTTATTGTGGCCATAATCGCTGTGGTTAAAATTCTGTGCACGCGTGAACACGGCTATTGCAGAGTTTTTTGTTCGATAGAAAATACCTGTACCTTTTTGGCAATTCTAACTTAATATCGAATAGGATGACCTACTAGAAATTGGGACTATTTGTATGAATCGCTGTGTTTTCCTCTATGAGCCGAACTGAACTTGAGTCGTTTGTTTGATACGAATACAGTTGTAATGCTACCATTTTTGGAAATGTGTGTATACAGCTGTTTTAGAATAATGAAGCATGAAAATGAATAAACTGTGCGTAATTTTGATTGTTATAACTTCTGATTTTATTTTGAACTCCGAATTTCCTTATGGAAGTTGCAAATCAACACCCGATAGTTTTTAATGAAAAATCACACCAGTTTATCCCAGCCAGAAAACGAAAACTTAAAATCGTAATTGCATGCCCATGTATGTAGCCAATCCTATTATTTATATACCGCGTGCTTCTCTACACTTATAAATACCATAATCAGTGCTCTATTACTCTCCTTTTTAATAATTTATTAACACAGAACATTGGCAGTCACCCATGGCCCGCAGAACACATAATAGGTAATAGCTGCACGGAAGATTGATGAATAATACATTTCTACCGCAGAACATTATTCACGATATATCACAGGCCACGTGAACACCAATTAAAACTTACCGACAACCTCCAACGATTTTTATTGTGAAAAGATAATTCAGTTGTTTTAACGGTTAGGGAAATGTGCACTGACATACTCGTGTTGTAGACAGTAGACTGTACGGTATAGGTATGAAAGGGAAATAGGGCTTATCCCAAATAGAAAACAGCGGGTAAAATTCCAACCGAAAATGGAAACGGATGGAGTTGAGAATAATCCGTAAAAGCAGCCCCGCAGCCTAATTACGTAACACACTCATAATCACAAGCAGTATCATTTTCATCATTCAAAAATATTCATTGCGTTACTGCGTTGCCGAGCAGACGAATTTTTCAGACATACTTAACTGGCGATATGTGGGTGTACTAGACCTCTGCTCTGCCTAATCCTTTGGGGAATACAGGTGGTGTTATGATTTTTGAAGCAATGGCTTATGAATACCCTTCAAAATCCTACATTTTTGCGATTGTGAGTGAATTACACAATTGGGATGCTTGGTCATCAATTGCCGTTGAAACTACGTGTACAACGAATTTTTGTTTAGCAGTCTTCAGAAAAGCGCTAAAAAACTCAAAAGAAGAATCGATCAAAGACAAAAGATACATAGAAGTGCGTTCCTAAATACAAAAGATACTATTACTCGAATAATAGCGTCTCGACGTAATCCAGGACCTACAGAAATCCGAAGGTTGATACTATTTTCTAAAATATTCTGCAAAGATACCTTTGATGTTGCTGGCGGACTTATGTTTTTGCAAGGCAATCGTTGTGCTTGAGAACAAAACCATGTTGCACATTTATAGTAGGTACAAAAACTTGATCTTTGAATATTTTACTTGAAATTCCAAATTTAAAACTTCTGTTTTATTTTTAAGTGTTAGTAAACCCTAAATAAAAGGGAAATTGCTATGGCAGCCAGTATCTAAGGCAAAAGCACTCCAGTTTCGAATTATGAACAACTCTCTATTAGATACGTTCTCACTTCGATAAAATATTCATAAAGGAAAAACAATGACACGATACACTCCGACAGGCGATACCGCTCCAATTTAAGTTTAGTTTTTCTGAAATTGTATCGAAGCGGAACCGCAGCGAGGGCGAGGCGTTGACGCCATTATAATACAAATTGACACTAAGCGACGACGAAGATAGAATACACCTACTATGGATGGAAGCACGAACTTTAACTTAGCTGGAGATTTTCTTCTTTTAGAGCATTTAGGTTCTGGAAAATCTCTATGTGCGGAGACTTAAGACAGCTGCTTCTGAGATCCGCAGTATTTGATACACTTTTTCTCAGACAGAGAAGACTTCAATCAACTGAGTCTATCGCATTCCACTGCTGGACATAGGCCTTCTTCCAGACTGCGCCACAACACCTTGTCTTCTCCGCCTCCCCCATTCAGTCTGTCTCAGCCACCTTCATATGGGGGAAGTGGTAAGGTATCCCGTGAAATTCAAATTTTCTTACGTTTTTGCAATTTACAGGTCAGTATTAGGTTGCATATGATTCGCGACCGTAAGAAATATGTATTTACAGAATTATAATCATTAGAATCATAATACAACTCCTTAAGTTAGTATAATCCTCAAATGTTAAGATTTCATGAAATAGTCATTCAATAGGATTAATTGGTCTTAGAGAGTTGTATTGATGACTTTAATGATTAAATTATAATTCTGTAAAAACTTGTTAAAACCTAATACTGACCTACAAATAGCAAAAACGTAAGAAAATTTGAATTTCGCGGGCTACCCTGGCGCTTTCGCCTTAAGATCGTCGGTCTATCTAACCGGGGGGCACCCCGCACTACGCTTGCCGATACGCGGTCTCCACTCCAGGACTCCTCTGCTCCACCGGCCATCGCTCCTTCGACAAACATGACCAGCCCACTGCCAGTTAAGTTTGCTTACCTACTCTGCAAGCTATGTTGGTAACTCCGGTTATTTTTGGGATAATTTATTTGAAGATACTCCGAGCATAGCCCGCTCCATAGCGCGCTGAGCGACCTTGAATTTGTGGAGCAGCTTGACTGTCAGTGTCCACGTTTCTGCACTGTATGTCATGACGGGCAGGACACACTGGTTGAAGACCTAAAGATACTGCAGGTTAGGCGACGAGAAGACTTGACGAAGTTTTCTAAACGCATCCCAACCAAACTGGATCCTTCTGTTGGCTTCTTTCTCAGAGTTGCCGAGCCGGATGACTTGCCCTAGATGGACATACTCCTTCCTAATTTTGAGAAGAGACCCTTCGATGTGGATTGGACTCGGCAAGACGTGCGAATTGTACATGACTTTTGTAGGTCAAAATTCATGCCCAGGCCAACCCGCCGTGAGGCTCTATTTAAGCTGTTCAGCATCTGGTCTAACTGTTCCAGCGTCTTTGCAATTATGACGATGCCACCGGCAAAGCGAAGGTGTGAGATGTACTCGCCGTTTTCGTTGATACCCAATCCAGTCCAACGTCTCAAAGACGTCCTCCAGTGCATTGGTGAACAGTTTTGGGGATATTACATCCCCTGTCTCACCGCTCTGAACAGTTGGATGGGGCTGATTTTCTGATCCTCGATCTGGACAGTCATCGTGGCAGCATCTTACAAACATGTCAACACTTCTATTTAGCGCCAGTCAATTCGACATCGTTGCAGAGAGGCCAGAACTGCCCATATTTCGATGGAGTTTCGGTGGTTGATACTGATGTGGATGGCTTTCTCGTAGTCCACAAATGCCATACACAACGGCTGGTTGTACTCATCGGTCTTCTGTACAATTTACCAAACAGTATGGATGTGGTCTACGGTACTGAAGCTTTTCGAAAACCGGCTTGTCATGGCGACTGGAACTCGTCAAGTATCCTGGCGAGACGGTTCGGGACGACTCTCGAGAACAGCACGTATACGCGGCTCAAAAGTAAGATGGGTCTATAGTTCTTCAGCAAGGATTTGTCACCTTTTTGAAGAACAGAACCACTGCACCTCCGCTCCACGCCTCGGGCGTTGTATCCTCTTGGATGACGGAGTTGAAAAGACTCGCTAGCTCAGCCCCACCCGTTTTAAGGAGCTCTGTCGTTATTCCGTCATCACCAGGTGCCTTGCTAGAGAAGATTTACCTACGTTAAAAAAAAAATTAAAGCAATAAGCAAGCGTGGTGATCATAAGGTTTATTGCTCAAATGCTGTCAATAGACACTTACTATCATCAAAAGTCTACCAAACTTTTTCAACAAAATCTGCACTCCAGATGCGTTCCAGTCATTTACACGCTAGACCAGCCAACGTTCCAATTTTCGCATCAACAAAAACATCAAAGAAAACTCGCACGTATTCTGCGCACAATTCATGCACGAAAGTCAACAGTTCGTAGTTTCAATATCGACACAGCAACCCTGCAGATTGCGTTCTACGCGACAAAATGCTACAGTTTACCTGCCCCGATAAATCCACGAGGGGCACTGTGTTGCAGTCACTCCTTGCTAATAAAAGGGTGACATCAGCTTTTTGATTGTGTATGCCTCGTTTGTTGCACGGATATTCCAACATTTCCGACCTAAAAGCGCCACCGAAGTCAATTCGCGACGCAATATATGGCCGTTGACAACGCATGAGATGGAACTCATTGCGTGTTATGAAGCGTGGATTAATTTACATGTTACATTCAGATAATCAGGTGTATTGTGGCCAGCATATGGCACTTTGTGTTCAAAAGGCTCACAGCAGACTTGTTCCAAGAATATTAATAATAAATAGCGAAATCTGACCGGTGAAAATAAACTTTGCCAGGTTGGATTGAGTCATTCAAATTACGTTTCATGTAAAATATACTGCTCATCTTAACAACATCTGAACATTAAACTGAAGAACTTCTCTGAACACTGCAACATCAGCTCAATACATTCGATTCGAGGAAAAACCAAGATAATATTTCACTTATTCATTACAAACCCATTTATTTATTAAAATAATATATTAAAGGATATGTCAATAAAACATGCAATTATTTTTAACATCATTAAATAAAATTGAACTGCGAAACACGTATTTGCGGAAAATGTAATGCGAATTATTCGAAAAGCTCATTGTGAACGCTGGATCCGATTTTCATACGATTCCCAGTTTGTCTGCCATTGTCCGTAGTGCAATACCAACGATGCGGGCAACACAAGTATTTTATTACCAGCTACAAATCTTCATTTAGCAGCAATGCCCGAGGCCTTTCACAGCTACGGCACACACGAAAACGAAATGGAACCATTCACGTTTGATTTACGATAGCCGATAATTATCGTCATCCGATTAGTCGCCCGACCGTTTTACTTTTTCCACAAAGCAATCATAAATAGGAAACAATGAACATTTATAACTTATCTCTGCTTTCACAATTCTGCGAGAGTGCAATCAGATTGGGCCAATTCCATGACTGGTATTGTGACAATGTAAACTTATTACCTATGACTATTGTAGCAAACCCACTTTGATATTAAGTCCGTACATCGAAAATGTTTGTCACAAAAATTATTTTAATCTTTATCTTTTTGTAATAAGAATCCTCCAAACCGAATTTCGGCCATGGCGACCAATCTGAGCGGAGACCAGCCTTCGGCGTGGGAGATATTATAGTGCACAAGTGTGTGCCAGACACAGGTGCACTCTCTCTTCGCTCATTCTCATAGACCGATGGGACGGCAATCCGACACGAGAGAGATCGGGCGCAGGGCTAACGGCTTAACGTGTTTTCCGAGATACGGGATATCACACCGCCAACTTCCAAACTACGGACTGTTACTAAGAAAATCCTAATGGAAATACCCAATAACACTTTCCCGACCCGGGAAACGAACCCAGATCCTCCTCAGTCGCGATCCTCAGCAGTCGCGCTTGCGACCACGAGACCAACGGGGCAATCCGAGACGGGATATATTTTTGTACGATGAATGTGAACCAGGTTTGTAAAATGATATCACTATCAACGAGCTCAACCAAGTTGGAGCCGACAGTCTTTCCAGCTGTACACGCATTGATCATTGAACCCGCAATTGTGGTGTAGGGCCTAAGAGAATCGCGATACTATAAAATGACTGGTCTCCCCAAAATCTATCTTTTGATACCAAATTTGAAAAGACGCAGGATTCGTCCTACCTTCTCAGCGCCATGTTACTTGTCAACTAGACGGCAAAATATTTATCAGGTGTATACTTCCATTCTATTGATCCCGTATTCGTTATTAATAGAACATTAGATGGCGCCATAGCAGCGCCAAGGGTGTTTATTCCTAACACCCTTGGCGCGCGTCGCCGTACCAAATTCTAACAAAGATTGAAATAAGCAAGGAAATTTTTTGTGATTTCACTCTCCTCGGATGATGAGGTTATTAATGTATTATGCAGCCAACGTATTTGTGTTAAAATAAAATTAATTAGGATTTCAGTGATAATTAGAGTACTACCCACTTTAATTTGGAACTTAGGTAATAGTTATCTTACTCTGATTTACAAGAAAATATGTATAGATATAAAATAATTAAAATTGCTAGAAAAAATATATTTCTTAATCAAATAGCCGTTGTAATAATTATCAGAAAATACTCTCCAATGAGTATAGTAGCATTACTCATTAGAAGAGTTACACCTACATTATTGCAGTAGTATATTTACTACACATTTTCTACATTTCTACATTTTTTTTGTTAACTGATTAACTTACTATATCCAAAATGTATTTGAAAATCTTTTATTTAAGTACACCCCTCTCAGCGTCGACGGTTTCGGTGAGTCACTTGACATTGCTAACCTATTTGTTAATTTTAAAGTAGTGCCTCCTGATCGACCAGCTGCGGTGCCGCAGGTGCTCAAGGCTGATGCTCGAAAATCAAATACATTACCATCGGTCAGTTTCTCTGCTAAGGAAGTAGCTTCCACTATTAGTAAGATGAAGAGGGGTAAGTCCCCTGGACATGACGGCATCAGCGTTGAGCACCTACGGCATGCGGGTGTACATTTGCCTAGAGTGTTATCTACGTTTTATACTTTTTGTATGAGGCACTCGTACTTACCGGAAGAGTGCACGAAGGCTGTTGTTGTGCCCGTAATCAAGAATAAGACAGGGGACCCCTCGGATGGCTCCAACTACAGGTCCATCTCGCTAGCCACCACTGTAAAGTGCTGGACAGTATGCTGGATAAACAATTATATTTATATAGTAGAGTTCAGAATCGATGGTCCTGCCTGGTGGTAACAGCTCATAATGAATAATGCCCTTCCAATCCCACCACACACACAGCATCACCTTGTTGCGAGTTAACCCGGGTTTTGCCACAGTCTGTGAAGCCTGACCGGCCTTTGACCACGACCTTTTTCGCACGTTCTTGTCGTACGTGATCCACTTTTCATCACCAGTTATCAGCTTCTTTAAAAATGGTTCGGTTTCATTACGTCGTAATAAAGAATCACGAATGAGTACACGGTTCATTAGGTTTCTTTCAGTGAGCTCGTGAGGTACCCAAATATCGAGCTTTTTTGTGTACCCAGTTTTTTTCAAATGCGCCAAAACTGTTTTGTGGTCAATTCCCAGTTCTTCAGCTACGTCGTAACTACTGATATGCCGATCTTGCTCCACTTTTTCAAAAATGGCATCCATTTTATCCGTAATAGGGCGACCAGAGCGACGTGCATCTTTGACATCAAAATTTCCGGATTGAAAACGCTTAAACCAAATTTGTACTACTCTCACAGACACTGCACCAGGTCCATAAACGTCGCAATTTTTTTTCGCGGCTTGCGTTGAATTTTTACCTTTTTTGTAGTAAAATTTTAAAATGTATCGAATTTCTTCATTAGATTCACTCATCTTGACAGTACGAAAAACAAATGAAAATCACACATTTTCCTAATTTGAATTTGGAATTATGTTCTTTATTTAAACTTTCAATGATACCAAAACGATGGTATGATTAAATATGCTAAGCTACTAATAATACCTACCATTTTAAGAACTTTTGTAACCATATTTATCTGCAAATAAATCTTTGACTTTGGCTTTAAATACAACAAATAACACAACTATTTACAATTCAAATTTTATTAGTATTAAAATTATGTCTATCACTTATTTTATTTAAAAGGTGTAGATTTTTTCTTACATAATATTTTCAGAATGAATTGGCAAGGTACCGTCATAATACAACATTAATTTTAGTTTATGCGAAACCCAAAACACGTGTCTAGTATTTTTATGTAAAGAATCTATGTACAAAATTTCAAAACTGTATCATGAAAAACCACAAAGTTATAAGCTTGTTAAGTACGGACCCTTAACGAAGAACGCTTGTGCAGTACGGATCACTAATTTACTATCGCCGAGCCTGCAATTCATCGTGTTTACGCCGGACGGACGAAAACTGCATCGTCGACACACGGGCCAGCCACGAGCCGCCGACGCAGCAAAATTCGACATTAGCAATAGATTTTTTTTAATAAGTTTTTGGTCATTCCATATTCTCGCATCGAATGGGTTTCACCCAATTAATTGTAATTTTTATATTTAAAATAAATTAGTCGTAATTAATTTTTGTTTTTTTTTCGAACCTCCGCCTGCAGTCTACGTAATTGGCGCGGTCGGTAGGATACTCGTGGGCCGGTTCGCGAAACGCGTTAGAGTCAACTTATATCGATATCCGCGATCGCGAGTCGCCCGGGCGGCTATCAAGTCCCATCACGAGTATCCGGAATCTACGTTGGAGCTGCAGAGCCGGGTGGCGAATCCAGACCGAATTCACGAAGAAGACCAGAGATGAAATATATGTAAGTGCACCAGAATCTTTCTCGTGTTGCTTCCTTTATCCCTAAGTTACCTTTTTTATGTCCAAGATTTTCCATCGCGAGAGATCTTACCCCCGGGAACCTGCATCACGACAGGCGCGCCGGCATTTAGTCGATATTAATAGAGATATAGATAACGAATTAGATTTTAACTTAAATAGCTTATTTGATATTAATATGTCTTACAACCCCGACATTATTTTCAAGGCCTTACGCCTAGTTCCCGATTTTGACGGGAATCCTAACGTTTTAACTAGGTTTATTAATATATGTGATAGAATAGTTACTCAGTATGCAAGTACGGAACCAGGCAGCGAGTTAAATAATGTATGTCTTTTAAATGGCATTTTAAATAAAATCACCGGGCCCGCCGCATCCACCATCAACTCGAACGGCATTCCTGAAACTTGGGCAGGTATTAGATCAGCGCTTATTAATAACTTTTCAGACCAGCAGCGGGACGAAACGGCTTTGTACAACGACCTCTCATTGGCTACACAAGGTACGAAAACCCCTCAGGAATTTTATGATCAATGTCAGACCTTGTTTAGTACGATTATGACCTACGTGACATTACACGAAACTATCGCGACTACTATTGAGGCTAAACGAACACTTTATAGGAAAGTTACCATGCAGGCCTTTGTACGAGGACTAAAGGAACCGTTAGGTTCACGTATACGTTGTATGCGTCCAGAAACCATCGAGAAAGCCCTAGAGTTCGTTCAGGAGGAATTAAATATCATGTATTTGCAACAACGTAATGACGTACCGAAATCTCAAACTACCCCTAAGGTAGACAGACCCCCTATCATGCACGCTATGCCATTTAACGGTGTTCCGCGACCCCCAATAGCTAACTGGCCTACTCCAGTAGGACTACGTGGCCATCAGCCTCAACCCCTGCCTTTCAAATTTAATACGCCTAGCCAACATTAAAACCGCATGCCCACTAGAACGCAACAAATGTTCCGCGCACCACCACCAAATTACCATCCTCATAGTAACGTTTTCAGGCTACCACCTAGAAACAATCCACCTCAAAATATGGGTGCAAAACCCATGAGCGGAGTGCAACATTTCATTCCGAAACCTTTACCCATGACGTCAGGAAACGACTGGCATAAAAACGGAAACCCACCACCTTCCAATTATTTTAAAACGCGTGAGTTAAATATGAACGAAATCGCGATACCCGATAGTGCTTATTACTCAGTTGACTATTACCCTGAACCAGATTACGGCTACTACGTGGACTATGGTGACCATTATGTGTTTTACGAATATGACTGTAACCCTAATATGACTGACAGTAATATAATTTCTGAAAATCAACCCTCAAATGAGTCAGAACCACAACCAGGCCCTAGCAACGCCCCTCAAAGTCAAAATTTTCAGACGGACCAGAAATCAAAAGAGCAAGGATAGACCTTAACTTACAGACCCAAAGACAACTACCCTACATACAAATTTCATCCCCTCCATTAAAATTTCTTATAGACACTGGCGCTAACCAGTCTTTCATAAGCCCCGAGGCTATTCAAAAGTATTTCTCTGCTTACCCCCTTAACTATGACCCTTTTGAAGTTACGAACGTACACGGTGTTAGCAAAAATGATTATTCCGTAACGATACCTTGTTTTAATGAATTTAACGAATCTGATACAATTAAATTATTCATTTATCGCTTTCACGACTATTTCGACGGCCTTATAGGATTAGATTTATTGTCCAAGTGGGAAGCAAAAATAGATTTAAAAGATTATAAATTAATTACGCGAACTGCTACGAATCAGATTCAAGTATATAATTCCCGTAATGTCAATTTATATGAGGATATCATACCAGCAAATAATACTAAATTAGTTCGAATACCAATAAATGCCCCGGACGGCGACGTTTTAATAAGTGAACAGGTCTTTTGCAATTGCACTATTCACGAATGTCTCACCACTGTAACCAATAGTCGTGGTTTTGTAGAGTTAGAGAATCCAACATCTAACGACGTCATCTTCTCATTAGACCAACCAGCCCGCGCAGAACTTTTTAATGTTAATTGCACACCCACCAAGCAATCAAATCGTGTAGACGACATATTATCACGTTTACGTACAGACCATCTCAATGAAGAGGAAAAGGCTAATCTTCTGACACTCTGTTCACGTTACACAGACGTATTTTACATAGACGGAGAACCACTGACATTTACCAACAAAATTAAGCATCGCATAAGAACCACGGATGAAATCCCCGCTTACACTAAAAGTTACCGATACCCTTTTATTCATCGCGAAGAAGTTAGAAATCAAATACCAAAATGTTAGACCAAGGTATAATTAGGCCCTTAGACTCAGCCTGGAGCTCACCCATATGGGTTGTGCCTAAAAAGATAGACGCTTCAGGAAAGCAAAAATGGCGTATCGTGGTAGACTTCCGAAAATTAAATGAGAAAACTATTGACGATAAATATCCCATACCCAACATCAGTGACGTCCTTGACAAGTTAGGAAAGTGTCAGTACTTTACTACTTTAGATTTAGCAAGTGGTTTTTATCAGGTTGAAATGGACCCCCAAGATATTTCTAAAACCCCATTTAACGTGGAACACGGCCATTTTGAGTTCCTTCGAATGCCCATGGGACTTAAAAATTCCCCGTCCACATTTCAGAGAGTTATGGACAATGTCCTAAGAGGCCTCCAAAATAACATCTGCCTAGTATATTTGGATGACATTATTGTCTACAGTACATCACTCCAGGAGCACATGGATAACCTGGAAAAGGTTCTCCAAAGACTTAGAGAGTCCAACTTCAAAATTCAAATGGACAAGTCCGAATTTCTAAAGCTTGAGACAGCATACTTAGGACACATCATTAGTAGAGACGGCATTAAGCCAAACCCTGACAAAATTTCTGCTATTCAAAAGTACCCAATTCCAAAGACCCCCAAGGAAATTAAGCAATTTTTAGGCCTTCTCGGTTATTACCGAAAATTCATTCCCGATTTTGCTCGAATAACTAAACCACTTACCCAATGCCTAAAGAAAGGTAGTAAAGTAACCCTAAGTCCAGAATACACCAATGCCTTTGAAAGTTGCAAAACCGTACTAACTAATGACCCCATACTACAATACCCAGACTTTAAAAGAGAATTCAATCTTACGACAGACGCTTCAAATGTCGCTATTGGAGCAGTACTATCTCAGGGACCGACAGGATCTGACAAACCTGTCTGTTACGCTTCTCGCACGCTTAACGAGAGTGAGCTAAATTATAGTACCATCGAGAAGGAGTTACTTGCCATAGTCTGGGCCACGAAATATTTCCGACCATATTTATTCGGCAGAAAATTTAAAGTTCTGACTGACCACAAACCCTTACAATGGATGATGAACTTAAAAGAACCGAACTCACGACTGACTAGATGGCGACTCAGATTAAGTGAATATGACTTTACAGTAGTGTATAAAAAAGGGAAGTTCAACACTAACGCTGATGCTCTCTCCCGTGTAGAAATCCATAATGAGGAAGTCGATGAAATCAATTCACTAATCGACAGCATAAAAGACCTTAGCTCAATGATTAACAACCCATCAGAGACACCACTTCAGCAGACAAACTCCTCGACTGACACTGTTCATACTAGTAATGAACATCCCATACTAGAAGTTCCCATTACAGATGAGCCACTTAATAAGTTCCATCGACAGATTTACTTTACAGTTATTAATGACGTTAAACGACGATCGACAGTAACCAAACCTTTTGAAAATCATACGCGAATTGCAATCCAACTTTCAGAATCAAACTTAGAGAATGACGTTATCAACGCTATTAAAGAATATGTAAATCCGAAGGTTGCAAATGTATTCGATAATTCCCATCATACAGGATAAATTCAAAAGCTCTTCACTTAACTTGGTACTAACTAAAGTAGAACTGGAAAATGTTAAAGAATACTTGCGACAACAAGACATTATTCGACATTATCATGACGGTAAGACAAACCACCGCGGCATAAATGAATGTCATTTAGCCCTTTCACGAAAATACTATTGGCCAAAGATGAAAGAACAAATTACCAAATTCATCAATGAATGTACCATCTGTGGACAAGCTAAATATGACCGAAATCCAATCAGACCACAATTTAATATAGTTCCTCCAGCTACCAAACCCCTTGAAATTATTCATATGGACCTTTTGACAGTTCAGAATGAAAAGTATGTGACTTTCATTGACGTTTTCACAAAATACGGACAAGCTTATCACTTACGAGACGGAACAGCTATTAGCATTCTACAAGCCTTGCTACGTTATTGTACCCATCATGGACTACCTATGACTATCATTACTGACAATGGCACCGAATTCACCAACCAACTCTTTTCCGAATTTACACGACTCCATAAAATAATACATCATAAAGTTTTACCTCATAGCCCAAACGACAATGGTAACATCGAACGCTTTCATTTGACGTTATTAGAGCACATTAGGATTCTTAAGTTACAACATAAAGACGAACCAATTGTGAACCTCATGCCATACGCGATCATAGCATATAACAGTTTCATCCACAGTTTTACTAAATGCAGACCTTTTGACCTATTTACCGGACATTTTGATCCTAGAGACCCGATAGAAATAGACTTTACAGAGCACATCTTACAGCAGTACGCTCAAAATCATAAGCAACAGATGAAACAGGTCTATGATATCATAAACGAATCATCCCTTGCTAATCGGACAGCACTAATAGAAAATAGAAATAAGACTCGTGAGCCAAAAGTAGAATATGCCCCTCAACAACAGGTTTTCATTAAGAACCCCTTCGCCAATCGTCAGAAGACCGCACCACGCTACACGCAAGATACTGTACTAGCTGACTTACCAATACATATATACACTTCGAAGAAGCGAGGTCCCGTAGCCAAAGCCAGGCTAAAACGTGTACCTAAAGGTAACCAATTGTTACAGATTTCTGCTGCTACTGACAATCCACGTGACGCACCCTCAAGAGATAAGACTTGAGACCCTAGTTGATGGACCAGCAATGCTATTCTCTAAGGATACAGCCTTGTGTTGCAGCGCTGCCGCAGCGGTGAAACTCAGTTTGGTATTCACTAAGCTGCGTAAAGCTACACTAGCGCTCAAGGCTGTGACGGCCGTGAGTTAAAACTACCCAACAGCGGACAAATTGACAGTAATGACAGTTCTTCTTACATTTTGGTATTCCTTAAGAAAAAACAGCGACGAAAGCGCTTACGACCTCGCCCACAGCCTCGCTTCTAACTGTCAAATCCAAAAGCTACAATATCCTTGCGTACTCTTGACAAAAATAATAAACTGTATTGAAATTTTTCGATTCTTTGTAATACTTATTTGAAAAAATGGCAGCTTGGTTAATTATAAAGCTACATTTATTAGATGAAGCTTGAAAAAGTGATGATTTGAAGAAAGCTCGACAGGCGAAACAAATAAGTAAATTTAAAACAATATCCCGTGATAAAGAGTTTATCCATATTTACAGGCTTTCTGAGGATTTAATTAATATATTAGAAGATGACTTAACTCCGTATATGCGTCCGCGAGTTCGTTCCAGTGGTTTAACCAAGAGGGAAAATAACATAATAATATAACACTCACATTTCACTAGGGTATTTTATCCTCTTAATCACAGAACTTACATGTAACAATCGCTGATACAAATAATTTATATGCAATGCACATTTTAAAAGTTTTCAAACTAGAATTCAAGTGGTTTTCGAACCTTTTTAGGTCGGGTTGTTACGAGTGAAGCACAGAGTCACAGATTACGAGTGAAGTGTTTTGTTTTGTTTACATTCATCTCCGTGTCGCGTTGCTCAAAATAGGCAAAGGAATCGTCATTCAGCCTTAAAATGTAATAATAAATTGCAATAAACTGTTACAATTATGAAATTTGTTAATAGTTTTACTCTATTCCTTATAGTGCTTAAAGATAGACCTATATTATATATTTTAAAGCCATAAAACACTCAGTCGAGATTGATCGATTATGATCTAAAGAATTTGTTTCAAGCCCTTAATTCGTCTACGAAACAGCGACGGGAGACTACAGCCTAGGGTTCGTCGACGACCGTAACCACGCTAGTGAATACGGTTTGAATCAGCGCCACCGCCATATAAACTAGAACCGACTAGACTGACCACTCATTACCATTCATTCATACAGTACATACAATTAACTGACATAGAAGACAAAATAAATTCTGTACAAACGCAACTTCAAACCTTTAGAACCAGACTTAGTAACGAGACTTACATGCTCTACAAATATCAGGTCGACTATCTTACTAACAAGCTCGACAGAGTATTAAGGCAAGTTAGATCTTTAGAACCTGCTAGAGTCAAACGAGGTCTTGTGGATAGCCTTGGGTCAGTAATAAAAAGTGTTACTGGAGATTAGAAACCTAGATGCCCTAAAATATGACGAAGCAATTAGAACTTTACAAAATAACGAAAATAAAGTAGTTTCAGAATTTAATAACCACATCAGTCTTAATAAAGAATGGATGTCCCAGCATAGTACCATCTTAGATCAGTTAACTAAAAATCAGGAAATGATTAACGCAATTTTAGAGTTACTTCTTGAGAAAAGTGCATACAGAGATTACAGTTTAATCAAATTTGCAAAGTTCGCCCAAATCTTAGGAATAATTACTAATAATGTAGAAGATTTAATGATAGAAATAGTTAGATTAGAAAATATAATGGCTTTTATACGCGCGTCAAGCACACACCATTCCATGATTGATATAGAAGTATTGAAAACCATGATAGATAAATTAAAATCAATATATAAACAAGATCAGGTCTTAAATTTAGAATTAAGAGAATATTATAATCTTATTAAACCAGGTTCCTACTTTATTGAGAAAAGAATAGTTATCATTTACAGTTTCCCTATAGTTTCCATAGACTCCTACGACTTATACAGATTATCTATTGTACCTAACAAGAAACAGCTTGCCCTTGTACCTCCTACTCCCTACATAGCAACCAACGAGAAATCATTCGTGTACATAGAGGCTGAATGCCCGAAGTATAGTAACATACATCTCTGTGAAAAGAAGACGAGTCATCAAATCAAAACTAAACCAGACTGTATCCAGGAGCTCATCATCAATCAAGATCTAGAAGACACCTGCCACTTCGCCAAGATTTCTCTTTCCAAAGAAGCAGTTGGAAAATTAGATGACCAGCACTACGTACTGTCGTTACCACAACCCACCAAAGTACAACTAGCTTGTGGAAGAAAAGACTACAACACCCTACAAGGCAGTTATCTTGTCACCATTCCTGTGGACTGCTACCTACAAACTTCAGAATTTACCATCATCAACGACAGCAATGAAATTAAAGGCCAGCCTCTCAAGCTATCGAAGATCCCATACAATGAGATGAATCAGATGAACGTTTCTACGCACATCATCGGCTTCAATTCAGTCGACTTGAAAGAACTTCACAGCATCCAGAGAAAAGTAATGATGGAAAGCCCTCTACAGATAGAAAAGTCTCAACCGGTTGTCCTATACCATACAACCATACCATTCTACATCTTTGCAATATGCATAGTCGCACTCATAATCTTAGCGATAAGCCGCAGATATAAATGTTGGAACCTGAGAGCAGATAACAAAGAAAAGCAACAAACTCTCAAGATTCATACATATGAAGAGATGACAAGAGATCCCAAGAAACGAGATGAAACTCCAGCAACATTTTCTCTTAACATGATCAAATAGTTGCTGATCTTCGGGGGGGAGGTGTTAAGTACGGACCCTTAACGAAGAACGCTTGTGCAGTACGGATCACTAATTCACTATCGCCGAACCTGCAATTCATCGTGTTTACGCCGAACGGACGAAAACTGCATCGTCGACACACGGGCCAGCCACGAGCCGCCGACGCAGCAAAATTCGACATTAGCAATAGATTTTTTTTAATAAGTTTTTGGTCATTCCATATTCTCGCATCGAATAGGTTTCACCCAATTAATTGTAATTTTAATATTTAAAATAAATTAGTCGTAATTAATTTTTGGTTTTTTTTCGAACCTCCGCCTGCAGTCTACGTAATTAGCTTATATGCTAACTGGTTGACCGTCGTACAAAAACATGCTCACCACGCGGCGTCCCCCCCCCCCCCGCGCCGCCCGCGCCTCTAGTGTCGTCATGCGCTCATTGATAATAATTTGGCAGTAGGTACCTAACCGTACGGTGATTGTATTGTAATTAACTGATGATAACATTTTCCATCACACTTGCAGGCTTTGGACTGTCGTAATGGTCAAGTGTAGGTAGATATTATTATGTACTTTATTCATAAATGGAGCCGTAAGTGATAAAAATGTAGTCAATGCGATTTGTTGCACTTATGCCAAACACATAAAGTTCAAACTTAACCACAGCAGGCTGTAGGTACAAATAATAACTTTCTACAATTATCCATCTTGGCGTGTTTAAAAATGTTAATCATCACTATTTACAATAATTCAAAAATTTAAAATATTTTATTTCACATAAGCCTACATGGGCACTTATGAAACGTCAGAAGCTAAGTGCACTAATGACTTGATCACTATTTACAATGTCATACCATTTCTAAGTACTGGACGTTTGAGTATGAAAAAGACATGGTGGCACGATACTTTTTACATACGAGTACACGATCAACCGAAACACAACTGTAAGGCCCACGGCGACCGTGCGCTCGCGATCGCGTTCACCTCATGTAACTGAACGGGAGCGTGACACGTGCGCATCAACCTGTAGCAGCCGGGCGATTGAAAGGGTTGTTTTACCCTCGCTCCGCTGTGCGCCCGCGCCTAGTATTGTGCGCGTATGATTGCGCATAGACACTTAGTGTCGCTCGGTGTCCAACTTTTTTAAATATTTTTGGGGCAAAATATAACATGGTTTAAAAATTATTGGAATCGATTCAGTTACTTATTCTGAACAAACTATACTCAGGTTTCGCATAAACTAAAAATAATGTGGTATTAATCTTTCCCCGAGAGATTCGCGGCGACGCAGATTCTCTCTCTGCTCTGACAGCTCTCTTTTGCAAAATAAAGATGGATTCAATATCAGTAGACGGACCCCAAAGTAAAATGCCATTCGACCTAATGCTGTGGATGTAGCTAAAATATATCAAACGCGCGTTTTCTACATTTGCTAACTAACTTATCTTTCAACAGCATAAGCAGCCGAGTTTAGCCCCCCCCCCCCCCCCCCCCGAAGAGATGTTATATGAGGTCTCCGTTGTAATTTCTCGTTTAGTCTGATTCCTAGGAAAACCGTTTGATTAATAAATCCCAATTATTCTTCATTCAAACTACTTTCTTAATGTGCATTAATTCAGTTGCACGTTGACTCACACACGGTAAAAAAATAACTCTCGGATTAGTGTTGCATTTACGAATGTGTATCGGTCATTTATCTTATGATCACTTGATTTCTAAAGACTTTTTAGATATTTACGGGTGTACAGGGAGCCAACTGGTAAACCACGAAAATCTCTTCTTTGTTTAGAAGTTCTAGACAAGTAAGCCCAGACAGGCACGGGCGATTTTTTAACGCGTCGATCTTTAATGGCGCACTGGATTCGTCAGTCAACGTCAAACGTCAGACGTCAGTCAACTACAAAGCGTAGTTGACTGACGTTTATATAAATCTGATCTAAACCAGTTTGAATTCACGATGTTTCGAATTCTACTCGAGCGTCCAACTTTTCAGGTACTATTTTTAAGGTTCCGTAGCCAAAAGGCAAAAACGGAACCCTTATAATTTCGTTATGTCCCTCCGTCCGTGCGTCCGTCCGAATGTCACACAGCCGTTTTATACGGAGGCTATTTGCACTCTATCGATGATAATTGGAAAAAATCGGCCAAGTGCGAGTCGGACCCGCGCACCGAGGGTTCCGTACTTCAGTTTTTTTTTAGTTCAGATAAATGAAAACTCGAAACGAGGAATATTTTTCATCTTTTAACAATCGCAAAGATAACTTTGTATTTCTTATTGATACTGTGAATTACAAGACTAATTTTTGCAGTTGCAAAAATCACCTATATTTAAACTAAATATCTTATAAATCGGTGCTTTTAGTATTTAGTGACTAAATACAGTTAGGTGATAACATGATACACATAAGTTTCAAATTCCCAACTTGTTTAGTTGTTGCGATAGAGCTCGTACAACAATGATCTAAAACTGATAACTTTGGCCCCTTATTTCTTCATTTTGGAAGATAAAAAAAATTAAAATTATATTAAGGGCTTAAATTATACGTATATTAACAGCTTATTAAGCGTGTTTGCGGACAGGTGGGACTCTTTACTGCTGCGCCACTGGATGCGCTTGCACACTGCCCTGTGAGCAGTGGACATACCTCCTCGCCAAATTTAATGCCTAATTCCGTGTTATGTTCACGTCCTTCATTAATTTGTATTCTCTTGTATTTTATTTTATTGCCGTTAAATAACTTTGTTTAAATTTTACTTTTAGTTTATAAGCAGCTTCTGTCCAATGTCTTATTTCTTTAAATGTTATGTACACCTATAACTTGTGTACACATTAGCGGTAATACTTTCCTAAATACTTTTATAAAACAATGTTGAATGTATATATGCTGTTGGTGTTCTTTAATAAATAAATAAATAATGTGTTGCGTCTTCTGTGTTGTCACTGGTATCTTATTGTTTGTATATTTTTATGTGTTGAGTATTTTGAGAGTTTGTTATTATGTTTATTATTCATTATATGTTTTGTAAGTGTACCTATGGACGGAAAGTCTGAAATAAATGTTTATTTTATATATTTGTACTCTACTCGATGCGTTCTAGACAACGACACCCCACATGCCACAGTAAGAAAAAAAAAATCAAAATCAAAAGTTCATTGTACCCTCTTTAATGCCCCCTTTAATTTTAACCTTTATTTTATTTTTATTATTTATTATTATAGCGGTAATAGAAATACACAAGCTATGAAAATTTCAACCGTCTACCTATTACGGTTCATTGAGATACAGCCCACTGACAGACAGACGAACGGACAGCGGAGGCTTAGTAATAGGGTCCCGTTTGGCACCTTTCGGGTACGGAACCCTAAAAAGGTGCACTGCTAAACAATGGTGTAATGAAATTACGAAAAAAATAATTAGCGATGGCACACATGCACACGCGTGTGGGGTATCATTGGATCCCATAATTAAATTAATTATGATGTTTCTATTTATTATTTACGTTAATAGTTTTTGAGTTAAGGGATAATTTCGGTTACAGCCGCAGTAATAACGTTGTTTTTCGTAGTTCTTTCGAAAAATACTATGAAATAGAAACTTATTTTTGCAGTCGATAAAATCAATACTGTGCATGCGTAAATATTCATCCCAATTACGGAGCCCTTCACTGTGCATGGTCTGATACGCACTTGGCCGGATTTTTCTTACAGCAACATCGGTCAAAGTAGAGAAGCCAGGGATTGCCTTGAACGGCGGAGAAACGGACTCGGAGCGCCTCTGAATAAATAAACAGCTGAGCAACTTCGTGAATACATCTTTTAAACTTGATTGACATTCTCGCAGAGTGTTATCAAGGACAGTCCTCATTAGGGCAACTTTTTTATCGTTTTGGGGACAGATTTCGGATTCCTGAGTAAGATGCCAAGACGCGTATTTTAAAATTGCTTGAACACGGTTTTATAAAAACGGCTCTTAGGATATTCAAAGATTATAATATTAATGGAAGGCCCGCATGTTATACAACTGCTGTAGTTATAGAAATATATATTATATGGCTTGTACATGTACCGTGCAGACGGAGGTACATCACAAAGCATTACATTTCTTGAAGGGCTAGACAGAAAGTGTAATGTACATATGTTACATACATTTCGTCAGTTGTTGTAAGTCCAAGATAATAGAGGCAAGCCTACATCCATTAACCGGGCACGAATCCAGACTGCTGAGAATTTCCAGAAGGTAAGCACCAAAAGCACTTTGCACTATATGGACATCAAACCATCCCATGCTCAATAAACCAAAGAGGCAGGGAGTCAATCAGTACAAAATAAAATCTAATGCCTTAACAACACGTCTACAGAAATGCGCGGATAACTCTGTGCTTCAAGTCATGCTGTCTGTGTAGCCAAGCCTTACCTTTCCCATACATCATTCGTGTCCTCGCTACTAAGTTGGTAAACAGTTGGACTAAATTACTTATCGAACGGAACACTTAGTTGGCCGTCATACATTTACTTAACTAGTGGTGGGACACAGCTTGGCTGGACACTGCGAACTTAGCAAAGTTTCAATTTCGTCCCCATGTGTTGTAAACACAACGTACCTGTCTGGGTAGGAAACTTAAACTTCGTACGTTACAGAAATATTTACCTAATGATGATGAAATTAATTAAAGGGAAAGGATTTTGGGCAAAATATCGTCAATGCATGCACAGTAGGTAGGTATCACGATGCGGCTATCAATACAATATGCTGTGAACATCGATCACTAATAAAAAAAAATTATTAGTGATCGATGGCTGTGAAGTAGTTATACTTATTGCAATTTACATGTTGACATTATTCTTTACGATACTTTAATCCCGATGACTTTATTTCTTTTTTCTTTATAATTTGTTTCGCCTCCATATTCACCTGAAATACCTAAAATAAAATTACCTCGGTTAAATCCTACGCCTTTTACCTGTCTCAAACTGGTAAACGCGACGCTCAGCAAAACAGGAACTCTTATGCAATTTGCGGAATCAGTGCTTATCTTCTATTCGAGACGTAACAAGGGAGTTTGAGTAAATTTAACAGCAATTTGCAGTATGTTAACTGTAGCGCCGGCGCTTATTGCCACTCCACTCTCGTTATACGCTCAGGCCGGATGATATTGCTAATTGGGATCCCTAGTTCCCGGAAATCGTATAAAGTTTCGCTAATACGACAGAAGCTGATGGCGGGATGTTAGTAACAAATTAAATATCAACATGAATGGTGTTGTGTGGTTC
Source organism: Fissipunctia ypsillon (assembly GCA_947568875.1). Lineage (NCBI taxonomy): Eukaryota > Metazoa > Arthropoda > Insecta > Lepidoptera > Noctuidae > Fissipunctia > Fissipunctia ypsillon. The sequence goes on along the minus strand of OX387644.1, from coordinate 17,599,169 downwards.
TTTCACTCGGATACTTTCGGGTGTAGTCGGTGTTGTCGTCAACGTGGTAATGGTATTGAAGGTTGTCGGTCGGTTTACTCTGTGCCGGTACTTCCGGCCCAATGTGCAATCTTTACCGCTCTGAACTTTGCGTATGTGTGTGGGGTGTGTTTTTTGTGATTTTTTAATACGGCTTTGAATAATTTTACTTTAAAATTGAGTCTGCAGATTTTTGGTTTGTATCTTTTTAACCTAACCATCATTATCTTTCACGTAATTTCCTACAGGTATGTATTAAGATGAAACGTTATGTCCGTGACAGCTTGTTATCGATTCTCGAAGTATCTATAGCAATTTCCTCAATAGAATGTTTTCTCAGGAAATCATTATTTTTCCACGGCTTTTATTTGTTGCTTGATTACTTTTAACACTCATAAAGGCAGTATTTTATCAAGTATAATTGCACTACATTTTTACAAATAACTACAGATGAATACCTATATAGCTATAGGTATTTCACTTAAAATTGCCTCTTGTTTATGAATATTTGTACCATTTATTAAACAAATGAACCGCCTATTCTAAAATCGTACCAAGTCGAATTTAAATTAAAAGAAAGGATTATTAAAGCAATTAATTAACTTAATGGCTTTAATAAGTGCTTGAGTCGAGAAAAAACGGAAAAGGAATAAATTATTTTGGGTAAAAACAATGACATTGAATGTGAGCAATAAAGATTTTTTTTAAAGTCTTTGTTCTTTACAAAATGAAGTGAAAATGATTGTGAATCCGTACAAATAAATTACGAAACTATTCCGAGATATAAAACGGTGCACGTCCACATTTTATTCGCTTTTCAATATAATATAGGTACCTAGATACACTCGTTTTGCATATAAACCCTTCTTTTACGGTACTTTTATTGCCGTTTGCACACAGTTTTCTAACGGGCAACTAAATAAATAAGTAAATTGTAAATAAATGTTAATGAGTTACCTACATGATTTATAATTATTATTGAACTAGGTATAGTTTTTGAATAATTGTTACGTCTTTATATTTATGTCGTGGATATGGATTTACCTACACAAGAATCCATCGATCCACTGGAAATTGTTCAACGTTAAGGTTTTTCATAACCGTGTGTGTGCACACATAGTACTCGTAGGTACCATAGTAGGTACCACACGTAAAATTACATAAATCTTTTACATACCGCATTGATGCGGTAATAATGCCGCACTAAACATTATTAATGTAGGAAATACAACGCGTTCATTATATGTAATAGGTAAGACGTAATTTTAGAGAAAAGAGGAAAAATATGAAGAAAAACAGCGAGTTACTTCAAAGAATAACCTCAAAGTGGTTTAAAATTTTGTGTGTTCAGGATGAAATAATTAAATTTGTTTCCGCTAAGCTCTATTTTGTTAAGGTTTTGATTCGCATCAACAAAGCAAGCGGCGGCGGCCGCAAATTGCAGACTCATTGTTTGGTTCAAACAAACATTCGCGGGTCCGCTCCTTCTCACAAAGGAACTCCATTTACTGCGAACAAATCATTTTCATTGTTTTTATTAAATTTTTTTAATTACTTATTATATTATTGTTTAAATTTTTACTTTCGGCCTTAATTTTATAATAGGATCTGCAACTGAACAATTGAGGTAAAGATCAAAGATTTTGATGCTCTTTTGCTGAGCTTAATATTTAATTATTTTAGTGCTTAATTGGTTTTCCTCAATTAATACTGAAATATATAATTATTATTTGCAATAAGTCTTAAATAACATACAAAATTTCGTATGTTTTACCTTCTTAGAATTTTAGTTTGTTAAAATCTTTGGAAGTAGAATTGCAGCTCGCCCAAATAACTAATTCGCTACCCTAACGTTTTCCAAACTTCTTTAGCTTCCCTTTTGTCAAAATAGTTTAGTTTAAACAAATTAGAGTTATAAAAACGACGACGACGTTACGTTATTTACTCATGGGAAGTCCATTTCAGATCCCGAAGTAAAGTCTTCATTTAATTAGAAACCGGCCAAGTGTGTGTCGGACCACGCACAAAGAAGGGTTCCGTAGTTGGGATGAATTTATCCCAAAAACAAACTTAACGTTGAAAAACATGTTCTCCCATGCATCGATGTACGTAATGGGCAATTCTCCAGCTACAAATGTAAGTTTGTAATCGTAAAAAAAATGTTTTTTTTTTATGTGATAAAACTACAAATTATTGATTTTCGGACTTTTTCCTTTACTTGTGCCGTGAGACCTTGCTTCTTTCGAAATTTCATGATTCTAGGTTAACGGGAAGTACCCTATAGGTATTGACTTATTGGCGATTATCAAAATATGTCGAATTAATGCCCGTATTTTTTATTGCGTTGACTTAGAAGCTTGATTTTTTAGGGCTCCAATGTACCGTAGACGTTTATATTTAAACCCCAAATTATATACTGGGAGGTACCTGTTTCGGATAAGGCGGGAGGAAACGCCCGGGTGTCACCACTGTGTGGATCGCCCGGAGGACACGGTGGAGCATACGGTGGAAGTCTGCCCGGCTTGGGCGGAGCACCGCCGTGTCCTCGCGGAAGCGATCGGCGGCGGCGATCTCTCGCGTCCGGCCCTGGTCCAGGCCATGGTACGGAGCGAGAGTGCATGGGAAGCCATTACCTCCTTCTGCGAAGCAGTAATGCTCGTGAAGGAGGAGGCGGGACGCGTGAGGGAGAGGCAAGCTTTGCACCCTCACGCCCCTAGTCGCCGCAGGAGACGCCCTGGGCGTCGGGAATCGGCAGCCGATTCCCGGCCACCGTAGGCGCGGGCTTGCGGACGGCGAGCAATGGGTAGCTCGCCGTCCGGTAAGGACCAGGCCCGAGTCGACGGCGCGTCGTGTTCCACGCGCGCCTCAAAGAGATGTCAGCACTATTGACGGGGTCCGCTAGGGCCGATGCCAGCTAGGGTTGCGGGATGTTCGAAAGAGTTACCGTGGCCCCGGCACAGGCAACAGAAGGAACACGGGTGGGTTTTAGTCAGTAAAAGTCTGACACGCCCTCCCGCTCCGCCCAGAGCGGGAGAAGTCATTTGATGATTTCCCATCCACAAAAAAAAAAAAAAAAAAAAAAGCATAGTACCATCTTAGATCAGTTAACTAAAAATCAGGAAATGATTAACGCAATTTTAGAGTTACTTCTTGAGAAAAGTGCATACAGAGATTACAGTTTAATCAAATTTGCAAAGTTCGCCCAAATCTTAGGAATAATTACTAATAATGTAGAAGATTTAATGATAGAAATAGTTAGATTAGAAAATATAATGGCTTTTATACGCGCGTCAAGCACACACCATTCCATGATTGATATAGAAGTATTGAAAACCATGATAGATAAATTAAAATCAATATATAAACAAGATCAGGTCTTAAATTTAGAATTAAGAGAATATTATAATCTTATTAAACCAGGTTCCTACTTTATTGAGAAAAGAATAGTTATCATTTACAGTTTCCCTATAGTTTCCATAGACTCCTACGACTTATACAGATTATCTATTGTACCTAACAAGAAACAGCTTGCCCTTGTACCTCCTACTCCCTACATAGCAACCAACGAGAAATCATTCGTGTACATAGAGGCTGAATGCCCGAAGTATAGTAACATACATCTCTGTGAAAAGAAGACGAGTCATCAAATCAAAACTAAACCAGACTGTATCCAGGAGCTCATCATCAATCAAGATCTAGAAGACACCTGCCACTTCGCCAAGATTTCTCTTTCCAAAGAAGCAGTTGGAAAATTAGATGACCAGCACTACGTACTGTCGTTACCACAACCCACCAAAGTACAACTAGCTTGTGGAAGAAAAGACTACAACACCCTACAAGGCAGTTATCTTGTCACCATTCCTGTGGACTGCTACCTACAAACTTCAGAATTTACCATCATCAACGACAGCAATGAAATTAAAGGCCAGCCTCTCAAGCTATCGAAGATCCCATACAATGAGATGAATCAGATGAACGTTTCTACGCACATCATCGGCTTCAATTCAGTCGACTTGAAAGAACTTCACAGCATCCAGAGAAAAGTAATGATGGAAAGCCCTCTACAGATAGAAAAGTCTCAACCGGTTGTCCTATACCATACAACCATACCATTCTACATCTTTGCAATATGCATAGTCGCACTCATAATCTTAGCGATAAGCCGCAGATATAAATGTTGGAACCTGAGAGCAGATAACAAAGAAAAGCAACAAACTCTCAAGATTCATACATATGAAGAGATGACAAGAGATCCCAAGAAACGAGATGAAACTCCAGCAACATTTTCTCTTAACATGATCAAATAGTTGCTGATCTTCGGGGGGGAGGTGTTAAGTACGGACCCTTAACGAAGAACGCTTGTGCAGTACGGATCACTAATTCACTATCGCCGAACCTGCAATTCATCGTGTTTACGCCGAACGGACGAAAACTGCATCGTCGACACACGGGCCAGCCACGAGCCGCCGACGCAGCAAAATTCGACATTAGCAATAGATTTTTTTTAATAAGTTTTTGGTCATTCCATATTCTCGCATCGAATAGGTTTCACCCAATTAATTGTAATTTTAATATTTAAAATAAATTAGTCGTAATTAATTTTTGGTTTTTTTTCGAACCTCCGCCTGCAGTCTACGTAATTAGCTTATATGCTAACTGGTTGACCGTCGTACAAAAACATGCTCACCACGCGGCGTCCCCCCCCCCCCCGCGCCGCCCGCGCCTCTAGTGTCGTCATGCGCTCATTGATAATAATTTGGCAGTAGGTACCTAACCGTACGGTGATTGTATTGTAATTAACTGATGATAACATTTTCCATCACACTTGCAGGCTTTGGACTGTCGTAATGGTCAAGTGTAGGTAGATATTATTATGTACTTTATTCATAAATGGAGCCGTAAGTGATAAAAATGTAGTCAATGCGATTTGTTGCACTTATGCCAAACACATAAAGTTCAAACTTAACCACAGCAGGCTGTAGGTACAAATAATAACTTTCTACAATTATCCATCTTGGCGTGTTTAAAAATGTTAATCATCACTATTTACAATAATTCAAAAATTTAAAATATTTTATTTCACATAAGCCTACATGGGCACTTATGAAACGTCAGAAGCTAAGTGCACTAATGACTTGATCACTATTTACAATGTCATACCATTTCTAAGTACTGGACGTTTGAGTATGAAAAAGACATGGTGGCACGATACTTTTTACATACGAGTACACGATCAACCGAAACACAACTGTAAGGCCCACGGCGACCGTGCGCTCGCGATCGCGTTCACCTCATGTAACTGAACGGGAGCGTGACACGTGCGCATCAACCTGTAGCAGCCGGGCGATTGAAAGGGTTGTTTTACCCTCGCTCCGCTGTGCGCCCGCGCCTAGTATTGTGCGCGTATGATTGCGCATAGACACTTAGTGTCGCTCGGTGTCCAACTTTTTTAAATATTTTTGGGGCAAAATATAACATGGTTTAAAAATTATTGGAATCGATTCAGTTACTTATTCTGAACAAACTATACTCAGGTTTCGCATAAACTAAAAATAATGTGGTATTAATCTTTCCCCGAGAGATTCGCGGCGACGCAGATTCTCTCTCTGCTCTGACAGCTCTCTTTTGCAAAATAAAGATGGATTCAATATCAGTAGACGGACCCCAAAGTAAAATGCCATTCGACCTAATGCTGTGGATGTAGCTAAAATATATCAAACGCGCGTTTTCTACATTTGCTAACTAACTTATCTTTCAACAGCATAAGCAGCCGAGTTTAGCCCCCCCCCCCCCCCCCCCCCCCGAAGAGATGTTATATGAGGTCTCCGTTGTAATTTCTCGTTTAGTCTGATTCCTAGGAAAACCGTTTGATTAATAAATCCCAATTATTCTTCATTCAAACTACTTTCTTAATGTGCATTAATTCAGTTGCACGTTGACTCACACACGGTAAAAAAATAACTCTCGGATTAGTGTTGCATTTACGAATGTGTATCGGTCATTTATCTTATGATCACTTGATTTCTAAAGACTTTTTAGATATTTACGGGTGTACAGGGAGCCAACTGGTAAACCACGAAAATCTCTTCTTTGTTTAGAAGTTCTAGACAAGTAAGCCCAGACAGGCACGGGCGATTTTTTAACGCGTCGATCTTTAATGGCGCACTGGATTCGTCAGTCAACGTCAAACGTCAGACGTCAGTCAACTACAAAGCGTAGTTGACTGACGTTTATATAAATCTGATCTAAACCAGTTTGAATTCACGATGTTTCGAATTCTACTCGAGCGTCCAACTTTTCAGGTACTATTTTTAAGGTTCCGTAGCCAAAAGGCAAAAACGGAACCCTTATAATTTCGTTATGTCCCTCCGTCCGTGCGTCCGTCCGAATGTCACACAGCCGTTTTATACGGAGGCTATTTGCACTCTATCGATGATAATTGGAAAAAATCGGCCAAGTGCGAGTCGGACCCGCGCACCGAGGGTTCCGTACTTCAGTTTTTTTTTAGTTCAGATAAATGAAAACTCGAAACGAGGAATATTTTTCATCTTTTAACAATCGCAAAGATAACTTTGTATTTCTTATTGATACTGTGAATTACAAGACTAATTTTTGCAGTTGCAAAAATCACCTATATTTAAACTAAATATCTTATAAATCGGTGCTTTTAGTATTTAGTGACTAAATACAGTTAGGTGATAACATGATACACATAAGTTTCAAATTCCCAACTTGTTTAGTTGTTGCGATAGAGCTCGTACAACAATGATCTAAAACTGATAACTTTGGCCCCTTATTTCTTCATTTTGGAAGATAAAAAAAATTAAAATTATATTAAGGGCTTAAATTATACGTATATTAACAGCTTATTAAGCGTGTTTGCGGACAGGTGGGACTCTTTACTGCTGCGCCACTGGATGCGCTTGCACACTGCCCTGTGAGCAGTGGACATACCTCCTCGCCAAATTTAATGCCTAATTCCGTGTTATGTTCACGTCCTTCATTAATTTGTATTCTCTTGTATTTTATTTTATTGCCGTTAAATAACTTTGTTTAAATTTTACTTTTAGTTTATAAGCAGCTTCTGTCCAATGTCTTATTTCTTTAAATGTTATGTACACCTATAACTTGTGTACACATTAGCGGTAATACTTTCCTAAATACTTTTATAAAACAATGTTGAATGTATATATGCTGTTGGTGTTCTTTAATAAATAAATAAATAATGTGTTGCGTCTTCTGTGTTGTCACTGGTATCTTATTGTTTGTATATTTTTATGTGTTGAGTATTTTGAGAGTTTGTTATTATGTTTATTATTCATTATATGTTTTGTAAGTGTACCTATGGACGGAAAGTCTGAAATAAATGTTTATTTTATATATTTGTACTCTACTCGATGCGTTCTAGACAACGACACCCCACATGCCACAGTAAGAAAAAAAAAATCAAAATCAAAAGTTCATTGTACCCTCTTTAATGCCCCCTTTAATTTTAACCTTTATTTTATTTTTATTATTTATTATTATAGCGGTAATAGAAATACACAAGCTATGAAAATTTCAACCGTCTACCTATTACGGTTCATTGAGATACAGCCCACTGACAGACAGACGAACGGACAGCGGAGGCTTAGTAATAGGGTCCCGTTTGGCACCTTTCGGGTACGGAACCCTAAAAAGGTGCACTGCTAAACAATGGTGTAATGAAATTACGAAAAAAATAATTAGCGATGGCACACATGCACACGCGTGTGGGGTATCATTGGATCCCATAATTAAATTAATTATGATGTTTCTATTTATTATTTACGTTAATAGTTTTTGAGTTAAGGGATAATTTCGGTTACAGCCGCAGTAATAACGTTGTTTTTCGTAGTTCTTTCGAAAAATACTATGAAATAGAAACTTATTTTTGCAGTCGATAAAATCAATACTGTGCATGCGTAAATATTCATCCCAATTACGGAGCCCTTCACTGTGCATGGTCTGATACGCACTTGGCCGGATTTTTCTTACAGCAACATCGGTCAAAGTAGAGAAGCCAGGGATTGCCTTGAACGGCGGAGAAACGGACTCGGAGCGCCTCTGAATAAATAAACAGCTGAGCAACTTCGTGAATACATCTTTTAAACTTGATTGACATTCTCGCAGAGTGTTATCAAGGACAGTCCTCATTAGGGCAACTTTTTTATCGTTTTGGGGACAGATTTCGGATTCCTGAGTAAGATGCCAAGACGCGTATTTTAAAATTGCTTGAACACGGTTTTATAAAAACGGCTCTTAGGATATTCAAAGATTATAATATTAATGGAAGGCCCGCATGTTATACAACTGCTGTAGTTATAGAAATATATATTATATGGCTTGTACATGTACCGTGCAGACGGAGGTACATCACAAAGCATTACATTTCTTGAAGGGCTAGACAGAAAGTGTAATGTACATATGTTACATACATTTCGTCAGTTGTTGTAAGTCCAAGATAATAGAGGCAAGCCTACATCCATTAACCGGGCACGAATCCAGACTGCTGAGAATTTCCAGAAGGTAAGCACCAAAAGCACTTTGCACTATATGGACATCAAACCATCCCATGCTCAATAAACCAAAGAGGCAGGGAGTCAATCAGTACAAAATAAAATCTAATGCCTTAACAACACGTCTACAGAAATGCGCGGATAACTCTGTGCTTCAAGTCATGCTGTCTGTGTAGCCAAGCCTTACCTTTCCCATACATCATTCGTGTCCTCGCTACTAAGTTGGTAAACAGTTGGACTAAATTACTTATCGAACGGAACACTTAGTTGGCCGTCATACATTTACTTAACTAGTGGTGGGACACAGCTTGGCTGGACACTGCGAACTTAGCAAAGTTTCAATTTCGTCCCCATGTGTTGTAAACACAACGTACCTGTCTGGGTAGGAAACTTAAACTTCGTACGTTACAGAAATATTTACCTAATGATGATGAAATTAATTAAAGGGAAAGGATTTTGGGCAAAATATCGTCAATGCATGCACAGTAGGTAGGTATCACGATGCGGCTATCAATACAATATGCTGTGAACATCGATCACTAATAAAAAAAAATTATTAGTGATCGATGGCTGTGAAGTAGTTATACTTATTGCAATTTACATGTTGACATTATTCTTTACGATACTTTAATCCCGATGACTTTATTTCTTTTTTCTTTATAATTTGTTTCGCCTCCATATTCACCTGAAATACCTAAAATAAAATTACCTCGGTTAAATCCTACGCCTTTTACCTGTCTCAAACTGGTAAACGCGACGCTCAGCAAAACAGGAACTCTTATGCAATTTGCGGAATCAGTGCTTATCTTCTATTCGAGACGTAACAAGGGAGTTTGAGTAAATTTAACAGCAATTTGCAGTATGTTAACTGTAGCGCCGGCGCTTATTGCCACTCCACTCTCGTTATACGCTCAGGCCGGATGATATTGCTAATTGGGATCCCTAGTTCCCGGAAATCGTATAAAGTTTCGCTAATACGACAGAAGCTGATGGCGGGATGTTAGTAACAAATTAAATATCAACATGAATGGTGTTGTGTGGTTCTTTCACTCGGATACTTTCGGGTGTAGTCGGTGTTGTCGTCAACGTGGTAATGGTATTGAAGGTTGTCGGTCGGTTTACTCTGTGCCGGTACTTCCGGCCCAATGTGCAATCTTTACCGCTCTGAACTTTGCGTATGTGTGTGGGGTGTGTTTTTTGTGATTTTTTAATACGGCTTTGAATAATTTTACTTTAAAATTGAGTCTGCAGATTTTTGGTTTGTATCTTTTTAACCTAACCATCATTATCTTTCACGTAATTTCCTACAGGTATGTATTAAGATGAAACGTTATGTCCGTGACAGCTTGTTATCGATTCTCGAAGTATCTATAGCAATTTCCTCAATAGAATGTTTTCTCAGGAAATCATTATTTTTCCACGGCTTTTATTTGTTGCTTGATTACTTTTAACACTCATAAAGGCAGTATTTTATCAAGTATAATTGCACTACATTTTTACAAATAACTACAGATGAATACCTATATAGCTATAGGTATTTCACTTAAAATTGCCTCTTGTTTATGAATATTTGTACCATTTATTAAACAAATGAACCGCCTATTCTAAAATCGTACCAAGTCGAATTTAAATTAAAAGAAAGGATTATTAAAGCAATTAATTAACTTAATGGCTTTAATAAGTGCTTGAGTCGAGAAAAAACGGAAAAGGAATAAATTATTTTGGGTAAAAACAATGACATTGAATGTGAGCAATAAAGATTTTTTTTAAAGTCTTTGTTCTTTACAAAATGAAGTGAAAATGATTGTGAATCCGTACAAATAAATTACGAAACTATTCCGAGATATAAAACGGTGCACGTCCACATTTTATTCGCTTTTCAATATAATATAGGTACCTAGATACACTCGTTTTGCATATAAACCCTTCTTTTACGGTACTTTTATTGCCGTTTGCACACAGTTTTCTAACGGGCAACTAAATAAATAAGTAAATTGTAAATAAATGTTAATGAGTTACCTACATGATTTATAATTATTATTGAACTAGGTATAGTTTTTGAATAATTGTTACGTCTTTATATTTATGTCGTGGATATGGATTTACCTACACAAGAATCCATCGATCCACTGGAAATTGTTCAACGTTAAGGTTTTTCATAACCGTGTGTGTGCACACATAGTACTCGTAGGTACCATAGTAGGTACCACACGTAAAATTACATAAATCTTTTACATACCGCATTGATGCGGTAATAATGCCGCACTAAACATTATTAATGTAGGAAATACAACGCGTTCATTATATGTAATAGGTAAGACGTAATTTTAGAGAAAAGAGGAAAAATATGAAGAAAAACAGCGAGTTACTTCAAAGAATAACCTCAAAGTGGTTTAAAATTTTGTGTGTTCAGGATGAAATAATTAAATTTGTTTCCGCTAAGCTCTATTTTGTTAAGGTTTTGATTCGCATCAACAAAGCAAGCGGCGGCGGCCGCAAATTGCAGACTCATTGTTTGGTTCAAACAAACATTCGCGGGTCCGCTCCTTCTCACAAAGGAACTCCATTTACTGCGAACAAATCATTTTCATTGTTTTTATTAAATTTTTTTAATTACTTATTATATTATTGTTTAAATTTTTACTTTCGGCCTTAATTTTATAATAGGATCTGCAACTGAACAATTGAGGTAAAGATCAAAGATTTTGATGCTCTTTTGCTGAGCTTAATATTTAATTATTTTAGTGCTTAATTGGTTTTCCTCAATTAATACTGAAATATATAATTATTATTTGCAATAAGTCTTAAATAACATACAAAATTTCGTATGTTTTACCTTCTTAGAATTTTAGTTTGTTAAAATCTTTGGAAGTAGAATTGCAGCTCGCCCAAATAACTAATTCGCTACCCTAACGTTTTCCAAACTTCTTTAGCTTCCCTTTTGTCAAAATAGTTTAGTTTAAACAAATTAGAGTTATAAAAACGACGACGACGTTACGTTATTTACTCATGGGAAGTCCATTTCAGATCCCGAAGTAAAGTCTTCATTTAATTAGAAACCGGCCAAGTGTGTGTCGGACCACGCACAAAGAAGGGTTCCGTAGTTGGGATGAATTTATCCCAAAAACAAACTTAACGTTGAAAAACATGTTCTCCCATGCATCGATGTACGTAATGGGCAATTCTCCAGCTACAAATGTAAGTTTGTAATCGTAAAAAAAATGTTTTTTTTTTATGTGATAAAACTACAAATTATTGATTTTCGGACTTTTTCCTTTACTTGTGCCGTGAGACCTTGCTTCTTTCGAAATTTCATGATTCTAGGTTAACGGGAAGTACCCTATAGGTATTGACTTATTGGCGATTATCAAAATATGTCGAATTAATGCCCGTATTTTTTATTGCGTTGACTTAGAAGCTTGATTTTTTAGGGCTCCAATGTACCGTAGACGTTTATATTTAAACCCCAAATTATATACTGGGAGGTACCTGTTTCGGATAAGGCGGGAGGAAACGCCCGGGTGTCACCACTGTGTGGATCGCCCGGAGGACACGGTGGAGCATACGGTGGAGGTCGGCACCGCCGTGTCCTCGCGGAAGCGATCGGCGGCAGCGATCTCTCGCGTCCGGCCCTGGTCCAGGCCATGGTACGGAGCGAGAGTACATGGGAAGCCATTACCTCCTTCTGCGAAGCCGTAATGCTCGCGAAGGAGGAGGTGGGACGCGTGAGGGAGAGGCAAGCTTTGTGCCCTCACGCCCCTAGTCGCCGCAGGAGACGCCCTGGGCGTCGGGAATTGGCAGCCGATTCCCGGTCACCGTAGGCGCGGGCTTGCGGGCGGCGAGCAATGGGTAGCTCGCCGTCCGGTAAGGACCAGGCCCGAGTTGACGGCGCGTTATGTTCCACGCGCGCCTCAAAGAGATGTCAGCAGCATTGAAGGGGTCCGCTAGGACCGATGGCAGCCGGGGTTGCGGGATGTTTGAAAGAGTTACCATGGCCCCGGTACAGGCAACAGAAGGAACACGGGTGGGTTTTAGTCAGTAAAAGTCTGACACGCCCTCCCGCTCCGCCCAGAGCGGGAGAAGTCATTTGATGATTTCCCATCCAAAAAAAAAAAAAGAAGGACCGTAGACGTACTACGAAATACGTAGGTATTTGATATTAATTTCAACTTCAAATCATAATACAGATGGTGTTATTTAAATATTTAGGACCAGCTATGTCCTACCCTTAGGGCGTACAATAGAATGTAGGTAAGTATCTAGTGCGTTTACTCGTACATGCATGTCAACAATAATGTAATACATTGCAAATTATTAGATTCTTGAATCTTCGTTAATTATTATTATTATTATATTATATGATTATCTACACAGAACGCATCATGACTCAGGCAGATTGTATTTTAATAGTGATTTGTCACCAAAAAAGTCTTTCATAGAGTAATAACATTTGTTCAATAATAGTTCATGGAGTTTCTTTTTAAATGCTTTTATTTCAGTAATTGCTCTTATAGGCCTTGGAATATTATTAAATATACGTGGAGCAGAGCAGAAAATACTTTTGTGTAAGAAATGAGTCTTACTAGGCACTATGTCTAGTTTGTCCTGATGCCGTATACGCGTTCGATATTTAAATAGATTATTATTATTTTTTACAAAAACTGCGACCTCAAAAATATATAGACACGGTAATGTTAATACATTCATTTTTTTTAAATATGGTTCACACGAATCAGTTTTCTGTAGATTGAAAATTGCTCTGACACACCGTTTCTGTGCAATGAACGCGCGATCTTTATCAACACTATTACCCCAAAATATCAAGCCGTATCTAAGGTTACAGCTGACGTGTCCATGGTATGCCGTTATTAGTGTTGGTAGATTTGCAATCTTCCTTAGTCTGTAAAGGGCATATGAGAACTTGCTTAACTTTTTACAGACATAGTCGACTTGTTTTTTCCAATTTATTTTGTCATCTACGTATAACCCTAGAAATTTTGTTGTTTCGGTTTCTTCAATGTCTTGGTCTTGATACTTGATATTTAAAGCGCCCGTACGTCGACTTCGTACCAACTTGATACCTCATTCGTTCCTGAGAAAAAGGGTCTTGACAGACTGACAGACAGACAGACGGACAACGAAGCGATCCTACAAGGGTTTTATTTTTCCTTTTGACGTACGGAACCCTAAAAATGGCTGTTTGATACCTACCTAGTGCTTATGAAATTATCGAAACCAGTTTTTATTTTAACCCGTCAAATGTTCGCTTACTAGAAGCCATTTGTACGTGATCACGATTATATTTATAGCCGTTTCGAGTGTATTTTTCTTATGAACCTATGAGGTTCATGCGACATTTGGGAGGTATATTAGTGATCCACCCTTGCGTCACACGGATGCAATATTACTGTTTATACACATAAATCTTCCAGACTAAATTCTTTATATGATTATGAAAAACCGCATCGAATTAATTATGTTATAGTTTAGAAAAAATAAGCGGTCACTCAGACAAACATTAAAAACGACTTTGTTTTATATTATGTATCGACATCTTTATAAGAATGTAGTTCACTAAGTAAATAGAATAATGTGTAAATACAAGAAAAATTGTTACCTAAAACAGACATAAGTTGAACATCACATTCTTATTCAGCGCGGACCTTGGGCACATATGTACTCGTAAGTATTGTGTCTTGGACCACCAGCGTCAAATACGTCACGGTCTTGCCTTGCAGGAAATGTTCTTGAATTCATTTTAACTGACACGTTTACAAAACCATATTACCAGCCACGCGTGGGTAAAAACCTACCTACTTATATTTCAAACGGAAATATTATATTTACTTTGGAGAGAAATGTTTTGTTATTCACAAAAAAAGGAAAGCAACGTATTTATGTTACGGTAATTGACCTTACATTTTGGAAAACACAACATTTTGGTTTACTTTTCGTAAATTGAGTTCAATTTTATAGTCTTTTTCAAGTATTACGCGCGGATAGCTCTTTGTTGTTTTTGTCTGTAAACATTTTTACTTTGAAGCACGTAAAATCATAAATACGGTTTTCAAACTGGTCCATTTGTTTCTGTAAAGTTTTGGAAAACATATGTACACACTGTGGTTTTAGGCCGTAGGCCGCACCGATGTATAGCATTTTCAACTTGAGCTGACCTAGCGTTGTACGGAATTTCAATAGAATAAGACGCCAACCACCTTCGACTGTCATATTATGAGACACAATTAAATTTATATTGTTACCGACCTCTAGGAGGTCGGTCGACAGCGGATATGTTCTGGTTTTGTTACCAGTGACCTGCGGCCCACCGTACCTGGCTGTCTATTTTAGGTAAAGGCTCACATAGGTTCAAACCATCAAAGATATGTATTTTATAGAAATCTAGAAAAAAAAATAAAGGAAAAGAAAAAAAAGAACGAAGTACTCGTATAATATCGTTATATAAATAATTTCGTCCATAGCAAACAGAACCTTACATTCTGTTTAAAATACATTCCCTGATTTTTATAAACGTAGGTAGTTGAAAACTACTTTTAAATATATGTACTTATAAATACGTCCTTGGACGTATCTCCGAGCATCTGCAGTATTCGATGGAAAGGCGCTTGATTGTGCTCACTTGACAACTAAATTCGTTCACGTGGGGAAAAATGTCAAAGGCGAGAGAGAAGCAGAATCGAGCGCCAGCCGTGCCGCTTTCAAAGATCGGTATAATTCGTATACATGTGGCCAGATAAAATATAGTGACACATCAACGGTTCTACACACATACTACCCGAGTGTTTGACCGTTTCTAAGTAATGTTATTTACGTATTTCCCCCACTATTCTCATTTGTACCTATGTTACTGGTATTTGATGCCCGTATTTAGGTCACGTCTGAGGATATTTCTCCATTTGGTTGCTATCTACATAATTAATTGTGTTGTTCACATGAATATTGGTTCAATTAGATAAAGACTACAGGAATCATGCGTTCGGAAACTTTTTGAGCTTGGCTTGATAGTATTTTTAACAGACTTCAAAAAAGGGAGGAGGTTCTCAGTTCGTCGGAAACATCTTTTTTTTATGTGTGTTCCCCGATTACTCGAAGACAGCTGGACCGATTTGGAAAATTCTTTTTTTTTTTTTTGAAAGGTGGCTTCACAGGTGGTTCCATTGACATCAGGTCAGGATCTGATGATGAGATCCTGGATAAATCGTGGGAACTCTTCAAATATTATAGGCACACCTATAGAGATTTGGGCATTTTTTATAGTAACTTGTGCATGTTCTCTCGAAAAGCACCATTTGGTGACGTAGAACTGATGATGAAGACCACAGATGACCATCGGTACAACTCAATAATACCTAAGTATTTCACGGGTTGCGATTTGATTACTTTAAAATAATTGCTAAGCAATAAAAGCTCGTTACAATACACATGGTGAAGTGGAGCTGATGGTGAAGTGGAGCTGCTGGTAAAGTAGGTACCAGGAGAACTTCTCAACAATTAACGTCTCCGCATCGGGAAAAGCAATATTTTGTTAAAAATGATGAGCAGTTGTCATTAGGCTACTGTAACTTAGATAAATTACAGACCGACCCACTAAAAAGTGAAAAATATAAAACCTTTAAAAAAAAAAAATATTACAAAGTGAAAAATAACTTTAATTTCGGAAGTCGGTGGCAACAAACCTAAAATACAGACACCTACTTCCGAAATTAAAGTTATTTTTCACTTTGTAGTGTTTTGTTTGGAAGTCGGTTGTTCTTTTTGCAAAAAAGATTTTGTATCAAGCAAATATAGGTAAGGTATGATGCACGTTGCCACTATTGCACCGTCTACCGTTAAACAGCTGCATTTGTGTTGAAGCATGTTTAGGCAGGCAATAAATCACAGACTGCTCATCTGGTATTCGTGTAATCTGCATGGCTGGCGATAGATTGGAACTGCGTCTCTCTATATTACAAATTGCCCGTGCTGACTCCCAAAATGAATTAACAGAACACGGCGTCCGATACTCAAGCACAACAATCCGTCGCCTCTTGCTTTGTTGGCTGCACTATTGTACACGTTCTATGTACTTAGGTTCAGTCAGTGTTACCAGCCAACCGTTTGTCTTTGCAGCCAATTCAATACGTGAAAATTTCGGAAACGATCTCGATTCAATTTCGGTTTCGAATTACATCGAGAATCGTCAGATTTTATATCTCATACGAATGTCTGTCGTGCCCGTTACACTCAAGTTTCTTGCCGATCTGGGAATAAAAGTAAAATACAATAGTTATCAGCTGCCTATCATTCGAAAAGTTGGAAGAGTCTATTAAATGGGACAGATTTTCTCGTCTGTAGGCGTCAGAGGAAAATAATCTCCCAATTCATCACAAACTCTAGACACAATAAATCATTCCACACTGACCGATGATCGTTTAAAGTAATACATACTTCATTATTATTAATAATATTAATATTATAAATGCAAAAGTAATTCTGTCTGTTTGTTACCATTTCACGTCTAAACAGCTGAACGCATTTCGATGAAACTTGGAACACAGATAGATTAAGACCGGGTTAGGGTATAGGATACTTTTTATCTTAGTAGTAGGTGCGTTCGTGTTGATAATTTCTAAACTCCACGTGAGCGAAACCGCGGGCATAAGCTAGTAAAGTATATTCTTTTAGGGTAGGTACAGATAGTTATCTGTGCTTCTTGTTACAAATCCCTAGTTGCTATGGCTACCGAATATAATGGGAGAAATGGGACATTCTTGCTACTCGAACAGACATTATTGTGTCCGAATAGGCTTCTGGACACAGACGCGACACGCAACGCGTCACAACGGCAAGGTGGTGCCTTTGTGTCGCGTCGCGTGTCGCATTTGTTTGTAGGAGCCTTATAGCGTTAGACGATACATATTCAAAAAACTACTTACCTTTATTAAAGAAGGAGGGGAAATTAATGTCGTAACAAAAGTCTGCGTAGTCGTTTTAAACATAAATAACTAACGATTTTAACTAAGCGTTTCTATTTAGTATGTCAATGTATCAAGCCAATAATTTTAACATCATTAAACAAATGAACGCACAAAAACAAAATAAACAATTGAGCATCAGCAGCCATCCGCCAAAGCTCATCCCCGCTCATTTCCACAAAAGTATTCGTAACGTGTGGACGTCACATCGTATATTTACGGTAGCCGGTAATACGCTGAACAACGTTAATTAAACCGGACGGGCATCGACTGGCCGGTAATTGGGTTGAGCAACAGGCTCCTGCGGGCATCACCACGTACAAACGCGTGAGCAATACTCCTGAGCCCTGCATGCATGTACCGGGAAATGTACATATGTTGGGTTATGTAACATGTGTTTCGTATTCCTACAACGGTCTTTGGTTTGTTTGTGTGTTCATGCAGTAGTCGCACGAAATAGTACGAATCAATTTGCTGAAAGTTCTCGTAGTTGAAAACTTGGAACTGTCGAGCAAGACAGCTTGCGAAATAAAACAAACTAATGGTCCAATGGTTCACACGGATGATTTCCGTGCTTGGAAATAGTTACTTCAAACCGGTCGCATCACAAAGCATCACATTTAATTGTTATGAAATCAAACGATCTCTACGCAATAAAATAAAACCCTGGCAATCGAGTTGTACACCCAACAAGTAATTCGATTTGTCAATTCCCTTGGATTGTCAATGTAATCGCGTGAACATAGGTAGTTAATAATATACATGTCGCTTCACAGGTAAAAAGTACTAGCATTATGAAGATAGACATTATAGAAATAGATTCACACAAAGCAAGAAAATACTAACTCAAAAACTAATTTGAATACTACGAGAAGTGTCATTATTTGTTAACTTATGTAAATTGTGAGTGAAATACTCAATAAGTCGTGTTTAATACGCTGTAAGGCTTTATCACGCGGGCGCAGGCATAGGTGGCTCATCTCGAAGTGAGGGCAACGACGTCGCTCTTTGAGACACTCTCCTTAACTAAATTTAAGGCGGGTGATATTGAAACGTCCATGCTTTTACGGTACGATTTGTGTTTTGTATAGATATTCCATCGTTCACAAAATCCTCTTGCATAAGTTAACGTTTTTATCATACCATCCTGAAAAACTTGAAAAACTAGTAGCAGATACTATGAACAAATCTCTGATAGCTGAATTGATCAGAAGGCTTGAAAAAAGGATCTCTTCTTCTTATTTTCGTGTCGATGGTGCTCTTCTTCGAAGAACAATTTTTATATCCAAAAATTGTCTAACCAAATTGAAATAACAAAAAGATTCCGATAGTCGACTTCTAAACATTTTAAACAGTAAAAAAAACGATAAGTACTCATCAAAGGAAACATTTTTGGTAGACCCCATTAATTATAACGTAATTTATTTCGACAAGCTTCACAAGCATCGGCCCTTTGCAACCCATTTACAAAATAATTGGATTTCCCTCATTTAGAGCAATTTTCTGATTTGATTAAAATTGACTTAGACATTGGCAAGATCATTAACAAACTTATTCTGGCGTCTGCGTGCGTTTGGATAACACTTCTATAAAGACTTTCACTATAGTAGAATTTAATTAACGTCTCCTGCGATTACTAAATATTTATAAAGTTCTCCTCGTAAGATTTCAAATCAACATTGACACTGTTAATAGATTCTAGAACGAGTTGAATTAGAATTTGGAGCTAGTTATTTTTGCCTTAACGTTGAATCAACAAAAGCGAAGTGAAATTCCATGTCTCGAGTTTTGAAGCGAGTGGAATGTAATGCTAGTAGAGTGGTACAGTACAGTAGGTAAAAGACTAGCAATTTGTTTCTCGTTTGCACTGTCACGAGCCAGCAATCAAACAGCTAGGTTACTGCCAAGCCGTTACAGCAGGTTACGACTGTGTCTCTATTATGTTATACGTGGACACATCAAGCACCAGTCATCTCAGTATTGCTGGTACATAAGTAAATATCTTCGCTCACAAAATATCCTACACACCTACCCTTAAAGAATTTTATTGGTATTACGTGTACCCGAATACACATAAATGTAGATGTCCCCTCATTTAAGAGCTTCCAAACTAATGAACCGATTTAAATAAATGAGGCGTCAATCGATTTACTTGAATAACACCTTTATATGCTTGTTTTTAAGGGTTTCTTGAGGAAAGTGGAGCTATTGCTTCTGTTAAAGATACTAAAGCAGTTCTCAAGAACAAAAGTGTTGTTAAGAACATCTTTTCTTCATCATCTAAGTTTCTGATATACAAGATGTAACATAAATAACGCACAACCTCTTAAGTGATCATTGTACTCATCATTATGAACAACTTTTACTATGGGACCAAACCTGAAATCGCGAAAAAAAAGTCAGCTGCTCCTTACATTTTAACGAGTTGTTCGAACATAAATGTAGGGAGCAGCTTTTTTTGCTGTTTCAGGTTTAATCCCATAGTAAAAGTTGTTCATAATGATGAGTACAATGACCCCTTAAGAAGTTGTGCGTTAATTATGTTGCACCTTGTATATGTAACAGTAAAAAAATGGCCGATCCAATTCGATGTATTCAAACCGTATTATTCATAAAAAACTCAAACGCTTAATAAATCTTTTTTAGTTAAAAAAGTGTTTTGTCAATTTCTTTCGAATTATGATTTGAATTTGAAAGAAGAAGACAAAACACTAGATTATTATTCGTTTTAGTTTTTTTATGAATAATACGGTGAGTCTAGATAACTTGACATTTATAGAGACAACTGACTACCATGAGTACCATGTAGGCACACATCCTAATTAATGTTTGGACTAAAAGAGACTGACATCTGAGTTTGTTTGGGTATTTCTTCTCAGGGATCAGTAAACTAGGAAATGCCGGCGCCATCTAGTTTTAAAACTTTGAACAAATTTACTTGTAAAAGAAGAAGAAGATCTATTTACAGAAATAAACAATTCATTTCATTTCGTAACTTTATTTTTATATTCAAAGCTATATAATGACCTACATGCGTTAAAACCAGCTGATTTATCCTAAGCATCCACAGACAATTTATCTATACAATATTTTGACTCACATCATAGAGTTATAATGAATAATATAGTATATTCACTATGTATTAACTACATAATATGTCGTATTCAAGCTTGTAACTGCCTCATTAAGTCATACCTCTCGCTACATTATAATTGTATACTTACCTTGGTCAATTTAAAAAAAATTACCTACATTTTAAATTGAATTATGTCCCAAGCTGAACTTTTTTTAATAATTAGTAAAGAAGAACACATTATTATTCTAATATAGTAGATGAAAAAAATCTATTTCATACTTCTAAAATTAATAATTTAGTTAATATATAAGATTTATCTATACATATATACAAATAAATGAAATTGAGGTGTCTGTTTGTAATGTAGTTGTGTGTGTTACTAAATGCATAAGAAATTGGTTTACGGTACTTATAACAAAAGAACTATTTTTAAAATTTTTGTCAGTCTATTTGTCCCGGCTAATCTCCAAAACGACTGGACTGGTAAAAGAATTAGGGTTCCGCGCAAAAAAAAATTAAATTCATGAAATTGTGAACAAAATCCGATTCAAATAGGGAAGTATTGACATCCACGCGGGCGAAGCCGCGGGCAACAGCTAGTTATTAATTAAATTCGATCCCAGTGTAACTTGATTTCATACAAAACATTTTGTCCCATCTTAGAGGTAAGACGGTTCTGTAGAGATTTTAAATATTATACT
This sequence comes from Fissipunctia ypsillon, assembly GCA_947568875.1. Taxonomy (NCBI): domain Eukaryota; kingdom Metazoa; phylum Arthropoda; class Insecta; order Lepidoptera; family Noctuidae; genus Fissipunctia; species Fissipunctia ypsillon. Next base: position 17,577,865 of record OX387644.1, on the reverse strand, counting down.
TTAGTAATTTAATCGGAACAAAATAATATTTCTCGCTTGTAATATTAAATAAATATTTATAAAAAAAATTAAACAATAATTAAATTAAACAATCTCTGCCTGACCTTTCGGGGAATACAGGCGTGATGTTATGTTATTAAACATTAATTAATCTAGGTATCTAAAAGCTATATAATAAAAAATATATATATTATGTATCATATATAAATTATTTTTTGTTACTCTATTTTGTTAAAATACCTACCTACCTAATACCTTAGATTCACCCAGATCTAATCTAATTTTCCAGATTACCTGTCTTAATTAAAAAAAGTTAAGGCTTAAACGTGAGATCGCAGCGGGATATACAAAGTAATTATGTTATTTGACTGATTTGGCTTGTGGCTGTGATAAAAACTTAGAAGTTTGTATTTTGTTCAAGAAAAACTTTATTTTACAAATAATTATTTACACGTATCTATCGTACTGATTAGTAGGATACCTACGTGCACAATTATGCATGTGAGCTTGTGATAGTGAATAGGATACACAGTTTTTATTGGTGAGAAAAAATAAAACGAATCAGTAAATAAAATATTTGGGGTTTATCTTAATGTTTCCAACGTTTTAACAGACTTCAAAAAAAGGAGGAGGTTATCAATTCGGTTGCAGGTTTTTTCATTGTTTGTTACTTCAGTACTCCGTCATTTATAAACCGATTTGGAAAATTATTTTTTATTTGAAAGGACTTACTTCCAGATTGGTCCCATTTTTATCAAAATCCAGTTCTGATGATAGGATCCATGAGGAATTGAAGGAACTCCTCAAATATTATAGGCAAACATAGCGATTTTAGTATTTTCACCAACAAGTCAAGCATTTGCATTCAGAAAGTATCATTTAGTGAAGTGGAATTGACGAAGAAGACCACAGATGGCCACGGGACCTCCTCAATGATAAGTATTTCACGGAAGCGATAACATATCTCGATTAAGATAGTTAAGCCACTATGACGAAGCAAATTTAAATAAATGGTTCTGATGAAAATGGTACCATGGATCGGGTGATGAAGTCGGAAGGTAGGCACCGGAACTCCGTAATAAAACAATGAATCCTAGCCATGTTTGGGCTTATTGGAATTGTCATGAGATGCACTCTGGCTATAAATGATTTTTAACCGAGTTTAAAAAAGGAGGAGGTTCTCAGTTCATCGGAATCTTATTTTTTATGTGTGTTCCCCGATTACTCGAAGACGGCTGGACCGATTTGGAAAATTCTTTTTTTGTTTAAAAGGATATACTTTCCAGGTAGTTCTATTGTCATCAGGTCATGACCTGATGATAGAATCCTGGAGAAATCGAGGGAACTCTTCAAATATTATAGGCACACCTGTAGCAATTTGGTTATTTTTTATACTAACTTGTGCATTTGCTCTCCGGAAAGCACCATCTGGTGAAGTGGAACTGATGACGAAGACCACAGATGGTAAGGTGGCTACCGGAACAACTCAATAATAAGTATTTCACGGGTTGCGATTCGGTTACTTTAAAAGGATTGCTAAGCAATATAAGCTCGTCACAATGCACATGGTGAAGTGGAGCTGATGGTGAAGTACCAGAAGAACTCCTCAACAATTAACGTCCCTGCATCGGGAAATGCAATGTTCTGTAAAAGGTCATAAGCAGTTGTCATTAGACTATTGTAACTTAGATTAATTACAAACCGACCCACTAAAAAGTGAAAAATAAAAACTTTTTTGTAAAAATATATAATCGACTTTAAAAAAAAAACACTACAAAGTGAAAAATAAGTTTAATTTCGAAAGTCGGTGGCAACAACCTAAAATACAGATCCAAAGACCCCGACTTCCGAAATTAAAGTTATTTTTCACTTTGTAGTGTTGTTTTTTTGAAAGTCGGTTGTTTTCTTTTTTTGCAGAAAATGTTTTATTTATTCTTTTTTGTTACAATTTTTTTGTTACGTCTACAATTTTTTTCTTTCTTCTTACATTTTTGTTATGGTACAATAATTTTGAAATCCACCTAATCATGTTTACAGTACTGATTGCTGGAATGTCGTAATATACGACAGCCTTCTTCATGATATTGTTACCTAGTGACCTGAAACCAATTGCATTGTAATTTAGGTAAGCCTTTGTGATTTCCCTACAGAACTATAATCACACCGTAATTGAATCAAATCTTTATGAATGTATGAAGGAGCTCGCTGTGTGATTTAAAAAAATATTTGCCGTATGATTGCCTGAAAAGTATGTGAGGATTTTTATTTTTAAAACTCTGACCACACTGCGGCGAATCCCGCGCGGGACGCGGGACGCGGGAAGCGACTGCGCGCGTCATGATGTATCGTAATGATTAGGAAGACGCGTCTAATGTGCCAGACTGAACACGTCCATACATTACATTATTTGACACAATCGTCGCGAACGATCCTGCTCGGGATTGGCTTCAGTTTGGCCAGAGCTTAAGATGGCCAACAGGAACCCGCTCGGGAGCTTTTCTGCCCTCTTTGTGAAAAAAGGTTACGGTCCAAATATCTGAACACTGAACTGGCCCGTTCAGAAACCTCATAATATTACTTCTTTAGCTCTCCACTTTTTAATGACAGAAAATGACCTATCATTTCTGGAAATCTTAAGCACCATGTTTAAAAGTAGGTACGTATAAACTAAATTAACGAGAATTTCGTCTAGTTAACCCGTACAGTAGACCTACATAATTACATAGGCAGCTAACCTATAGCTTATCAACAACGCGGTATCAAGTATTAAGGTTATTAAACTCGTTTTTAGGAATAATATAGTTTTGAAGCATTACATAGGTATACGGTACTTATAATATTCTCTTTAGAGGCCCTACTCAAATTCTAGGAACTTGAAGCCATCTGCTTCAAGTTCCTAGGATTTGTGTAGGAGCTTTGATTGGATCGGATTAGACAATCGGATCGTTCCATCTCTTTAGTTCTTCATTTGATCTATATCCTTCAGAACTACGTTTTTAAAATAAAATCGGGCAGGAGACAACTCCATAAAGCCGATATCACTTTTCGTTTATTTTGGCCTTTCATTCAGCATGTTTCACTCGAAATGGTATATGTGAACACAAAATAAATCAAAAGTGAAAAATGAATTCATTAGCGAACCGATCCAACGATGTTGGAATAATCTAAAAATAAAATGATAGAAGCGGATGAAGTGGTTCACCGTAATACATATCATTTTGTCGGTATCATGTGAACGTGTAATGAAACAAAAATGAACATTCACTCGAGTGAATAAGCGACGATACAAACGTAGTTAATTGACGTAGGGTGTCAATTTGCTTAACAATTAATTTCCCTGACTGTATATCTTTGAGTATCGCCTATCTTTTTTTTTTTTTTTTTTGTGGATGGGAAATCATCAAATGACTTCTCCCGCTCTGGGCGGAGCGGGAGGGCGTGTCAGACTTTTACTGACTAAAACCCACCCGTGTTCCTTCTGTTGCCTGTGCCGGGGCCACGGTAACTCTTTCGAACATCCCGCAACCCTAGCTGGCATCGGCCCTAGCGGACCCCGTCAATAGTGCTGACATCTCTTTGAGGCGCGCGTGGAACACAACGCGCCGTCGACTCGGGCTTGGTCCTTACCGGACGGCGAGCTACCCATTGCTCGCCGTCCGCAAGCCCGCGCCTACGGTGGCCGGGAATCGGCTGTCAATTCCCGACGCCCAGGGCGTCTCCTGCGGCGACTAGGGGCGTGAGGGCGCAAAGCTTGCCTCTCCCTCACGCGTTCCACCTCCTCCTTCGCGAGCATTACTGCTTCGCAGAAGGAGGTAATGGCTTCCCATGTACTCTCGCCCCGTACCATGGCCTGGACCAGGGCCGGACGCGAGAGATCGCCGCCGCCGATCGCTTCCGCGAGGACACGGCGGTGCTCCGCCCAAGCCGGGCAGACCTCCACCGTGTCCTCCGGGCGATCCACACAGTGGTGACACCCGGGCGTTTCCTCCCGCCTTATCCGGAACAGGTACCTCCCGAAGCACCCGTGTCCGGTGAGGACCTGCGTCAGGCGGAAGGTGAGGACGCCGTGGCGCCTCTCCAGCCACTCCTCAAAGAGGGGACTTATCGCAGCAATTGTGGCGTGCCCAGTATCGCCTATCTTGGAGGCTTATTTAACGTCTTATATGTAAATAGATCTTGATTACCTTATATGTAAATAGATACTGCTTTAAGAGGTGGTGGTTGGCCCCCAGAACAGAAGAGTGCGCTGCTGTGTTAATACCTACCTTCCTAAAATAATTCCTAATTAGTTGTTAAATGTACAAAGTCATATTAAGGTTATAATTTTATTACCTACACATCTAGTCTGGATAGATTCTTCACCGTCACAACTTTAATTAAGTTTCGAATGTACAAACGAGTTGCCGAAACTAGTTAGCGTGTTTAGTAACTATAATTAAACTTATACCAACTTATGATGAGGTACAGGAATGTTATTTCATCAGCTATCGATTCTTACTCGGTTCCTTTAAACAACGAATCGTTAGTTTAAGCCTACGAACGGTTATTAGTAACTACTAGGTTAATTATTGATTGATTAATGTTTCGAAAACTCGTAATACCAAATAATTGTTGGTTCTTCTAGAGAGGTTGACTGTTTAATTAAGGATAGAATGTCGAGTAATATTATTATAATTAACGGTCAATAATTTATAGAAGCCCAGCTTCGATAATATATTATTTTCATAGTGATGGTCTCTATGTACTAACATCAAAGAGTTTATTCTAATAGGATTTCTAGCATCCTGCCTTTGATGTACTACTGATGTACTGCCTCCTTTTCAGCGTTTTTATTCCATTTTCTATACGATCACAAACGTTTATTTCCGCCGCGTTGTGGCTTTCATATCTATCTTTTACGGACGGACCTCACTTGGAAATTACATTTCAATATTGATTAACATACCGACTACCGTTAGTAAGATGTTAAAACAACACAGTCTTTTCATTACCATTTTGATGACGTTGTATTTTTTGGGCATAAGCAGACTGTTTTCAGACTGTCATATTTACTGGCGTTCTGTTATTTCTGAAACCAAAAATTTTTCGTACATAATTATTATAACAATTACTGTAGGACCGACAAGATTAAAAAGAAAATTACCTTTTTATTGCCTTTCTGGCTGAAACCACGATGAACCAGACTACCTAACCAAAACTACATACAAATACGTATGTTATACAACAGCGGTCAGAAATCCAGTAGCAATCGCATCATGAAGGGTCGCACCAGGAAATTTTGTTATGGGTTTTGGATAAGTATATATAGAAAACTTAAAGTAGTAGGCACGAAAAAAACGTCTAGCTATTTCATGACTTTCACCAATCAGTGAAAAAAATCGGATTAAGGATAAACCTTGTAAATGATTGTTAAAAAAAATTGAACATCACTAAAAAAGTGCAAAAAACCTTGCCGTATTTTGATAACTCTGGCATAAATAAGAAGTCACCAAGGTTTATCCTATAACTCTTGAGCTAGCCAGACGTTTTTTTTCGTGGCTACTACTTTAAGTTTTCTATATAAACTTAACCCAAACCCATAACACGATTTCCTGGCAACGACCCTTAACGGCAAGTACCTACCTACTTCTACATTTGATTTAAATTCATCAATTTTTAACCGACTTCAAAAAAAGGAGGAGATTCTCAATTTATATGTATATTACAATTTTAAGGTTGACAAAAATACATGGGGTAACAGCGGAGTTACCAAAACCCTTGATCATTGGTGGTTTTGAGAGGTTAACACTATTTGCGTCAAATTCACGCATAGGTAAGATTACACTCACTGCCAAAATATTTCTACTCTGTCACAGAGTAGGACATAATAATGAAAATTGCAAACTTACACCGCTAATTCCGCGAATAGAACCTAAGTCAAGCGATAATACAGAACGTAAAACTGTAACAATTTGTAAAGGTAATAGCAATAAAAGCTTAGTAAACCATGAAGTTTTCATTGGGTGGGTATACAGGGTGTAAGGGACAGCCCTCCGCAAACTAACAGGGTGCATTCAGCTCCTTATGTTGAATCATATTCCACCGGAAATATTCTAAGGAAAATTTTCATTTTTTTATCGTATTTTCAGTTACTATTCCTTTATTTCAATGTAAATTTAAATTCTCTGTATCCAGCACTCCATTTATGTAAATAAAACAGCTAAATCAAAAAATCAGCAATGGTTGTTGAAATACGCGGCGGCCGAAGGCCGCTGCCGTACGCTACGCGCGTTTTGCCAGGGTAGCGATACATTGCGTGTGTGGAAATAAAACAAATCTGGTTTGTAGGATTCTCATAACGTTCCTGAAAAAATTTCATGTACCGGTCATCTTAGTATAATATACCGAATTCACCCTATCAGTCTGCGGAGGGCTGTCCCTTACACCCTGTATAGATTTTAAGAATACCATTTAGGAGGTATTTCTGCGGCTCATGGTGACCTGAGTCGATTATGAGTCGACGAAGTTCCTACAAGTGGACTAAGGGCTGATTTGACCCATGAAAGTGAACGCGATCAGCACATACATCACGTTTAAGGGCTGTCTTGCTTGTTGCTTGTGTTGTTGTCTTGTTTTAAGAGCTCTTGAACGTAGTTTAGATGTGCTGATCGCATTAAGTTTCATTGGTGAAATACGCCCTTAGAATATTGGGCTAAAGCAACAGTTTCCTAGAAGAGCGGTGTCCGCCACATACGGCTGGCTGTCATGAAAATGATGGCAGCGGGGTTTGACTTTAGGGTGTCAAATACACCAACTTACTTTCATAAATAACATTTCAGTGACGTCATTCGTCGGTAAATTGCAGATGCTATATGTGGCGGCCAGGAGCTAGACCACCACCTCTTAACGCAGTATTATTTTAATCTTACTTGAGTGTGGGAAAGAGATGGATCTAGATGTCCTGTATAGCTTCATCTCTTTCTCACACTGAAGTAACATTAAAATAATACTGCTTTAAGAGGTTGTGGTTGGCCCCCTGGTATAGATGTTTAGGAAACCGTAGCTGAACCGAAGCAACTTAATTCACACAGCGCACAAACATTCCTCTATTCTTTCCAACAACACGAGCAATAAATGTTATCAAAGTAACGTCTTCTCATTTCATTTGTATAACAAAGTAGTGAATAGCGTGCTGCCGTATCTTAGCACAATGCAGGGGTACAGCACTACAGGTGCGCTCCGAGTGTTGTCTCGCGACATTACACTAGAGTTGTTGCTCAGTACATACAATACACAGCCATGATATCGTTACCAGTCTACCACACACACATACCACGGTTTTAGAGATCAACTCCGCTGTAATGAATAAAATATACGAGCAGTGCCAGAGTTTAATCTCGTCTTGTTGGAACATCACTGTGCTGCTAATAGTGTTTCGTGCTGCTATTGTGCAGTGAATGAACCAAATAATTACGTGCATGCAGACCCTAGGTATGTACCAACCATTTTATTTTATTTCAGTGTTAGTGACCAAAGGTCATCCTGACCACTATGGCCCGAATATGGTTTTAATTCCATTAAATTAGCTGCAATATCATGCGGTTGATTTTGAAATTATTATTTTAATTTCAACCAGCTGCTGCGGTGTGTGGCATAGGGAATGATATATTATTCAATATTTTAAACATAATGTAGGCGTAATTAATAATTAATGTTCCGGTACCTACAAATATCTAACTACATATTATGTAAGCATATTCAAAACACTAAACATTATTTAAACTCCGCTCCGGTAAAAGAAAAGAAAGAAAAAAAAATAGAAAAATCCAAAATCGGTAAAATGAGATAAGAAGCGTACTAAATTCTTGCACGTTTTTACGATGATTTATTACGTGTCTCCTTAGAGATAAAAAATATAAATATTTTAAAAAGGCTCAGGCAACATGTCAAGACGGCATGTCTAAGTGGCCCCTCGCCTCACGCTGCCGCGCCGTTAGCCCGACAGTTCCGAGTGTATGGAGCGTAAACTCACTGATCGTACGAACCGAGTGCCTTCAACGATCCTTTTACGTTTTGTTTTCGCGTTTTGAAATATATCGTACTTTTATTTCACTTCAACGTCCATGAAGGATTGTAGTCCCCTCCTCCTTCGCCCCGTTTAACACAACTTATTGCATCAATTCCTCCAGTTCGTAAACCCTCCACTGAACTTTAAAGACACTTCCAAACCAATTAAAGTGGACCAAGACGGTCGGTTCAACTTCTGCATATCAAATCAAGCGAGCCGCAGGTACAGCGAGTTGGAGACTCGTGGCGAGCTAGTTTGCCCTCCGGTGTTTGCCGGTAAACCAGATTTCTGCTCCATTGAAAACTTAATTATGACTGTTCCACTCGAACCCACGCCACACTAGCGTCACTATAAGCTGGTGCGACCTTGTTACAACGTTTTCTTAATAACATTAAGACGCCATCAAGTGGAGTGTCCATCCGGCCCTTTCAAAACTAAATGTGCGGCTTTTAGGGATTCCGCAAGTTTGGCCATCTGTTTATTTTAGTCCCAAGTAAATATAAAGCTTCGATCAACTAACTATCTACGTACCTACAAATGGCTACCGCAAAATATAAGTCTCTTATGGAAGTTAAAACATTAAACGTTACATAAGAGTATAGGTTTTGGATAGTAGCCAATTTTAAAAAGTTAATACTTTTCGTGAGTATCTAACTCTTGAGTCTTCCCCTGCAAAACGCCTTTAGTTTTGAGAAGTTTCTTGTAATACTGCACCAACAGCTGATCCGGAATTTATAAACTGAACTGCAATAATAATGGTCTGCATTAACTATTAACTTGCGACAATAACATTGAAGTGCTATTTAATTATGGACCATTCATTAACCTTTTACGACCCGTTATTCATAGTGACTTTATAGCCTATTTGAAGCAACTGAATTTCACGTTCTGGATCTGAATACGAAATTGAATTGGACTCAACCAATCATACAGAATGGGCTTATTGAACACGATTTACTGGCTCACAATGAATAGGTGCCAGTAACCATGACTAAATCCATTAGACGTCAAGCTAAAACGTTTGGTACACCAGAACTGTCGTGCGAATTGTTTAACTTGCAATAGAAATACCAGGTAGACCACCAGGTTTTAGCTTTAATTTAATTAATTAAATTTTTCATTTATTTCGTAAGGAGAGAAAATGGGTAATTAATGCATTACTTCAGTAACTAGATCCTTATAGTAATTAGACTAAGTACATGCTCGTAAAAAAAAGACTTAGGTGGCTTTAAATGTATATTATCTACTGATTCGTACAATTTCGATTAAACTGTTTCCAATTAAGCTAATTAAATGTTAGAACAGCTGAAAAACGTATTAGCTAAACTCGAAACAGAATGTATCTAGCCGAAACAAGCTAACTTCAGATCTCCTTCATTTTATTTGTTCGCCCGGAGTTAGTAACTAGGGTTCAGGTAGAACTAAACTCCAACTTGTCTAATTAAAAGCTGACTCCTAGTTTCCGTTAAGGTCTAAATTATTTTTAACAATGTATGTTGGAGGAACTAGCGAACAAACTGGGGTTGGTACCATCACAACAGAGGTATCATGCTATCAATAAGACTATTATTTATCAAAGTACGAAGTTGTGAAGTTGCTAAACAAGGAGAACTTTGGAACAGGCGCCTGACTCTTACTCTACGTTTGCTGTATACGTTGGTGTACGATATAAGTGTGTAGGGTTGGTAGTCTCGTATCGTGCCCCGCCACAACGAATTAAAACTTTTCTATTTAGAAGAAACATGGTTCTAACGGAGCACTGCCATTTGGGAGTAGAAACACAAGTAATAATCCCATCTCCCCTAGAAAACATACGTGTTTTGTTCGCTGAATTATTGCTCCGTCGAAGTTGGAACATAATGTATTTTCAGCTTGATGTAACTGTCTTAGTAAACGTTTCGTTTATGTGGAAGGTCGTACATAAAAGCCTGAAGTTAAATTAGGGCTATCAGATGGAAGCGTTGTAGAATTTTTTTATGGAGTACTTAATACGTATTAAGCAAAGATAGGTACTGGTACCTACTGTGGGTAAGGTATAATCTTGTATGCCCGCATTTTAATTTGTTATTTCAATCCAGGCTGCCTGCTTCTAGAGATCCGTATCAGTAAAACCTTATCATTGTCTTCAAAAGTCTACCTGCGTCTGTGTTTCCGAACGCATACAACCCCGATCTCTTCAAAGTGAGAGTGAACAGGCTTCTTCTGGGTAGCTCGCTCCATCGTCGACTTTGTCTCTGTCACCTCTGACCTAGACTAGAGTCAAGAGCAGACCTATCTCAGATAAAAAAAAATCTAAAATATATCTAATTTTTCTAATAATTCAAATCCTCAGGCTTATTGATCAATTTGATAACCTAACTAATTTACATTCCAATGATTTAAGAAGGCAAATATAATAAAAATGTTTACACTTAAATGTATTTTCATGTATTATTTCCACATAAGTCCATAAAAGCTTCCAAGAAAAAATATAAGAGTCTCTCCATTGATATTGAGCCAGAATATTTTCCCGGTGACGTAAGCTACACTAGATATTATACATCTTGCATTTTTAGTAGCTCAGAAAACTTTCAGGGGCGAATACATTCGTTACAAACAAACAACTTTTGTTCTACGACTTTATGAAAGCAGCATAAAACACCTTCACGTGCAAAATTATATGTTAAAGTGATGTAAAGTCATTATGAACAGACAACATTCTTTTAGCAAGTGATAGCCAATCAAAATAATATAGAATTAAAGAAAAAATATCTAGATATTGTTGTGTATATCAAAGAAAAAACAACACAATAAAACTAGAACTACAAGATCAACAGTATTTTTTGAGAAAAATTCAGACACACATACCTACTTATTGAATACTGAACCTCCTTTTTTGAAGTCGGCTTAATAAAATCAATTTTTATCAACACACAACTGTTAACCTGTTAACATCCCGTGTTAAATCCCAAACCAGTTCGGAAGCACATTATTCCTTTAGTTTAACCACGTTAAATAAAGATTGTATTTACAGAGCCCTTATTTGCGGAGGTTTTACTTATTCACTAGTACGCAGTTTGTGCGGTGGACAAATACAGTTCTATATGTGCTCTCCATGATCCTATTTATTTTTCACAAAGAAGAAATTGGACCGCTTTATTGATCTTCGCCTGTGAGGTTGTGGATAGTATGGTCCTGGGTTGTATGTATTTTTATCATGTTAGGTAGCGGGGCTTCACCTCAAAGAAATGAACCAACTTTGGTAACCAGGTAGGCTTGTCGCTGTGGCATGATCGATTCCCGCAAAGATTCGAGCGAGAGTCCGCAGTTACGGGTTATCTTAGTTTAAGATTCCAAAAAGTCTAGGTAAGTTGCCTCACAGACTCTTAAATAACATTTTGTTTCAAAACCATTATTTTTTTAAAACCATCCCTTTAAAAGAAGGTAATAAACCAACGAGCATCCGTTTCCACATGACATCCCGCTAAAGTGTTTCCCAGGCTACCATGCAGCTAAGTGAGACAAATTGCAGTTTTAATTAATTCCTGTGACGCCTGCCCAGTGCCCACCGGCAGGAAAAATTCTCGGAGCCTAAGCTTTTGCATGCAAATTAACACCACCGCTGTATTGATCCGACGGGTTAATTTCTCGCCTTATTAAAACGTGACACGTTTACTTTTGGCCTTATCGGAAAATGTGTTTAACAGTCCGCTGGCTCTCTGGAAATAGTTGCGGCTGCGCTTTTATTACGCGCGGTTTTAGAGTCTGTTGCAAGGAATTGCATGTAAAGGGTGATAGATAGAGAGGAATTAAGTAATAATGGATCTAAGTTTAGTGGTAAGACATCGTGTTGAGGTTCGAAAAATCGTTAGCTTAGTCTCGCCTTAATTTAATTTAGCGCTAATTTTAACCAACTTAAACCGTAGGTGCCCAAATAAATTATTTATAGATAAATAATAAACTTATAAAGGATAAGAAAAAATTTTGTTTGGCTCTAGGGGAGGCTTTCAATTAGATAATAACCTCGAACTTGAACTCAAAGCAGAATTTTAAACCATGATAATCTCCAGAATGTTGCAAGCTTCCGTAATAATGTGTGAAAATTCCCTTGTGCAGCGTCCCCTCCAATTCCCTCACACTTGAAAGTATTTAAGGGGCTTACAGAGTTTTGGCATCACGTAGGATCATGACCACCTAATGACGTTAACCGCGACTGTGCCTTAAGCACTTTCGGAAGTACGTCGAAGACACATATACGGTTGGCGATCTCTGGCCGCAATATCCAACGTTAAGCGAACTAAGTTGAGACTTTGTGCATTAAAGTGAAGGTAGATATTCATTAGGACTATGCGTTTAAGAGGTATAAAGAAAGGTCATGTTGGTTTGAGAATAACCAAGTAATCGTAATTGTCTTTTGGCAATGACTGACTTTTACTGTCGGCTAACTTATCGGGCAGATATTCTAATTAGCATGCTGTTTATAAATGAGTAGGTAAGTCGCTTGAGATAGTGCACTCATATATTGCCATTTAAGCACTCTTTAATCCCGAATTGCTTCTTAGCATTACCTTAGAGAAAACCAACCAACACTAGCCACATTTATTAACTTGCCTAGACAACAAAACTCACTAACAATTCCAGCCAATTTTTCCAAAGTGCCTCAAAAGTATTTCTTCGCAATAAACTCAGAACAATCAAAGCTTTTAAATAATAAAGGTACATTAACCAAATGTAGGTAATATCACTTACAAATACGTGAACGCATAAATATAAAGTCCTTTGTAGCAATGCTTTTATGCCCTCACTCTTTTGAAGCATCTCAACTTTGTGTGAGCTTCGCAAGTTCACGACAATACACATTACACGACACGTTTCTACTTTCTAACTATACGTTTCATGAAGCACTACTCAACACTCAACTACTCAGGACCTACTCAATGATATTGTGAGACCGTACCTACTTGGGTAAATACGTCTGATAGCTTACTTCAACTTTAGGAGCCTTCAATGTCAGTCTAAAACACTCTTGTTCATTATTAATTTCTAATTTTGACTCGATTTCGACTGTATCCTTTTCGGATGAAGTGATTACTTTAATGAGAAAGCTTTAACATTTTAACGGGGATTTAGTAGTAGGTAGTAGGAGAGATTTTAAGAGGTACCTCCAGTTTTCATAGAAACAGATAATACGCCTACTAATCGGATTAAAGGATTCGTACCATTATCTTCAGCGCTATATCTTTTTTTTTCTGGGAAAACTGTTGGCTTACATGGGATTAAAGGGATAATTAATTGACGATTAATATTTTGCTTTGCTACTTTGGGCGTCCTTTTCATCTCGATCAGTCATCCATTTAATTTTGTAAATAGTATTTCCTTCATATAATATTTTAAAATGAACTTGGTAACAAACTTATAAACGGTTTAATGAAGTTGAAAATGTCGTCCTTCGAGTGAGTGCTTAAATTTCTGCTGCACCATGTCAATTCTAAGAGATAGAGGGCAATCACATGCATTGATTACCCAACTATCAATAATTAACTTACATTAAGGCTTGCGACAAGTTGCCAAGCCGCAAGATTAAAGTCTTCATGATCCCAGAACAAATTGGGCGTTTAATGAGAAGGTTGGGGAGTGGGCGGCCGGATTAGGTCCAAATGAATCAAAGTTGCCCTCAGCTCGCCTCCTCCCATCGATCGCCTTCCCGATCAACTATACGTGTTTACTGTTGTTTAGTGCCCATTCAGTTAATTAACTAAGTTGATTGTTCATTAGAAATGGAGGGTAGATTTCTACCTTTGAAATTCAATGAAAAAGAAAAGGAATTCAGTAAGGATCGTATTTGAGCGTCTTTTGTCTTTTTGGTACATAACTACTGCTAACTTACCTAGGTATTTATTTTATTTTTAGGTTTTTATTACTTTATCGATGGACATTTTACGATTATGTTATCGTTTATTTATCTTCAAGACAAGAGACATCGCGAATAATGCGTTTTGAAAAAGATCGGAATATTTTTTGGTTTAACGTACCAAAATGGTGATTGTTTCCTTTCAAAATGGGCATAATAATCATAGGCATAATATAACAAAAAGTAAACACAAATAAAACAATGCTCATTTCATGAGAGATTAACACCTTGGATACACACCGGACTCCCGCATAGTTTCTGTTGGATACCTAACGGGACGGAAAAACTTCATAATGCATGTTTTAAAACTGAGGGTATTCGGGAAGCGGTATGAGCCAAAGGGTAACTGAAAGCCTGAGGAAATCCCAAACGTGGTAAATACACAATGAGTTGTGGCTACGGATACACGGGCCTTAACATGTAGGTAGCTATTCGAACTATCTTTAAATGTGTTTCAAATATTTCAATATCGTATTGCGAACATACATTTTTAATTAACCGTGGCAGCCATTGGTTCTCACAGTACAGTACAGTTCTCACAGTTCTTACAGTTCTCCTCTTTTTTCAGTTGGCATCAAAAAGAAGGCGGTTTCAGAATAAAAATGGATGTTTTCTATGTCAGATGAACTCATTCCTGGCATAATAGCAATAACTTGAACAGTTTAATATGCATGTCGATGGTTAAAAGGTATAAACGACATTTTAGTCGAAAATAAGTGATGAATGCCATCCTACTTAAAATTTTCTGCTTTTTAGGATGGCATTCATAATTTTCGACCAAAACGTCGCTCGACCTTTCAACCGCCGATGTGCTTATAATAAACCCTCACCTACCATACAATTTTATTCAAAATATAGGTATACAATATTCCATTTTCAACATTCTCAGAACCTAACCGGTTCATAACAGTTGCTCACACGTTTCCATTTAATTTAGTACAACATCAAGTACAAAGAATAACATCGACTGCCTCCAAAGGTAGAAAAGTTTCACGAGGACCATTTCCTCTGAGATCATAATCGCTATACTTTTGTAATGTCCACCTGCCTTCTGCTATATTTTTTACGACCGGGCTCAGTCGCCTCCAATATTACTTTTTTACAACCAAACCATCATAACACGGGCCAATGTTTTCTCAGATACATATTAGAAAAATCATTTTCCTGTAGGTCTTACTGAAACAGTAATCAACATGAAACATTTTTATTGTGTTCTTTATAACCGTAGCGAAACGGATTGCTTTGATTCGCACTGTTTCATGTTATTTTACGAGTGTCTCGCGGTGTGTTATAATATTATGGCTGTTTTATTGATATAGAGACTAATAAAGACTAATTTTATTGTGTTGTGCAAACAGGTTTTATTAGAGCCCATTAATATTGTTCCATTAAGGCGATTAAGTCATAACCACATGGAAATGCATAATGCAATTCTACTTTATTTACCTACTGTGGTTTCACGAATAAAAATATGTAGTTCTAAACCTCACTAACGTGAAAATACTGTGGCTTAAACTCAAACAAAGGATTTAATGTTTAGTTCATCAAAAAATACAAGCTTACAATGCTAGAAAAAAAGCGGTTACCACAGAGCGTGTTTTCATTTACCCAAACACAGATCCTAAAAAATCTACATTTAACACAGTTCACACACAAAACTTATTATTTAACGAACGTTCATATCAGAGAACAAAACCGCACGTAATTATCCGTACGGAAAGGGTAATAATATAAAGTTAGTGGCTTTTAACATGTTGAAGCGTTCACAAACTGCGGTATTTTCCGTGTGAAACTTTCATGTAAGCTCACTCGTTCTTATTACACTCGTCCTACGTAAAATAGCGATGATTTGAATAATTTGCATACAGGAACAAAGATTGTAGGAACTTTATTAGAAATTCATATTTATTTTGTAAGGTCTTACTAGCGTGTACCTATATTTCGGGATGGCCCGGTTAGTTTTAAACTCTAGGTTGGTGTCGTATAAATGCCTCAAAAAACGGACATCACATTTTTATTCTATTAATCGAAAGTATGAACTATTTTGAATGCGAGAGTAGAACTCCCGCCCGGATCTATTTTAAAACAGAGGTATAATTTTTATTAGATTTTTTTTTGGATTTTTAGAAAAACGCAAGAATAAACGATGTGATGAAAATATTGGAACATTTGTTTTTGAAGTTTATTGACATTATATACAATGTATTATACGAGGCGAAACAGAAAAGATTTCGCTATAATAGAAAAATAAATATGCCTGGTTTTAACTTTATTCCTTTTTATATTTTCCCTTGGACATCTTTTACAAGTAGCACCTAATATTTATCTTAAAATATTTTTCAGGATATGATGACTATCTATGGTTTTAAATTTTTTCTCTGGTAATAGGGTTATCACTCTCAGAACACAAAAATTTCAATTAATAATTTCGCTTGAGTCAATTCATTTTCTATTGTTAGATGGGTCCCGGCGCCTGGGTGCAGTACTTATCTAAGAGACGGTTTTATATTACAATACAATAAACAAACAAACATACGCGTGAAACAAAATAAAATGTATAAAGTATAACCTACAAACAGCCACTATGAGCAATTTTTGAATTTCACAATATTATTTTATGCCAAGAACACTTTTTACCCCATTAAATTACCTATGGATACCTCTAAACCCACTCTGTATACTTAATGAGTAGGTAATACCTACTTCAATTTAAGAAAAAAAAAATCCTAACACAAAAAAAATCTAAACTAGAAAAATCCGAAATCCTTCGATATTTTACAGACAGGTTGACATAACACCAAACAATAATATGTGTGAAAATAAAATGCTACTTCTCTATAAAACCGGCGAAAAATATTATTTCAAAATTACATAAAAAAATACTTAACTTGCTTTAAATTACATCTAAAAATCTTTTTTTGGTTCTAAAAATAGCAGATATTTGGCTTTATCGCCTACTATAATTAAAACGATGCATACATAATAAGTTATAACAATTCTTTTGATTTTTATGGATAACCAGAATAAAATATAGAAAAAAAATATAGCTCTGGTGCTAACCTGAATTGGTGTCTGGCAGACGGGAGTACTACTCCTGCATTCAATAGTGTACACTATTGATTAGACGAATAAAAAGCGATGTCCGTTTTTGAGGCGCATCATAGGTACTGTGCGGGTTTTGGAACATTGGTATAGCCAAACTATATGGAATTTTAAAAATATTTCTTTTTATAATTCTATATGCTCTGTTACAATCAAACAAACCCATAATCCCCTTAAATCTTTAATAGCGCTTTAATTACAATCGAATAAAACAGTTTTTCTCATAAAAAATGCTATTTTCGAGGAAACTTTGCGTAAGCAGTTTTTCTAGGTAGAGAAATACTGTACGTATGTGATGAATGATGATCCTTGATTTTGCTGCGTTCGGACATTCCGAATCGACATTTCGAAACGGGATTCCGAAACGGAATGCCGAGTGTATGTGGCCGGCCTTAAACTGATATATTTTTTTACGTTGCAACTATCGTTGAACATTTCATTTCATGAAATCCCGAAATATGCACGTGCCTAAAAGGAGAACATAGTTACACGAAACTCAATTGTTAAACTAAACTATTCAAACTACGCTATAGTTCTCAAATAACTTCAGAAATGTTTGTCAGTTTAAAGTGATTTAATGTCATTTAAAATCAAATGCTTAAACCCAAAATTACTACTTCAAAGTGGGGCCTAAGCCACGGCGTCAGCCGACTGATAGGTACACGGCCTACTGACATTCCCATTATATATATGATATAGAGAAGTAAATGTTTCACGTATGTATGTATTTATATTGTATATATGTTTGTAAATAATACACCACAGACTACCTGCAGTACTGGCTCTCCTTTCTCCCTTAATCCATCCAAAGGTTGTCTTTAAAAGATCGCTCTTAGCGATAAGACCGCCCATTGTGAAATTTCTACATTTATATGAATAATATTCATGGGGATAATAAAGAATATTCTATCTGTCTATCTATATGTACATACCTATGACAAAGTTTTAATTGTTAAATTTTAATTGTTAAAAGTTGTAAAGCTAACTCGTTTGTCTAGTGCTCACAAGCACCACTGCTTTGCATGAGGGCCTAGGTTCAGTTCCCGGGTCCGGCAAAGTGTTATTGGATTTTTCCATCCAGGATTGCTCAGTTGCAGCCTGGAGTCTGTATTTGTGGTCCGGTTGATGGCAATAGACTCGCCCCTATTACGTGGGACTTAAACATAACTGTTGAAATAAGGGTGTACTCTAGGTGTACCTCTACCCAACCCTTCGGAGAATACAGGCGTGATATTATGTTATGTAACGCAAACTATTCTTGTTAATTGGTTTATTTAATTACTAAAGCGATGTCCACAGATGCATGTACCTAATATTTACCTAGATGTTATTTTGTAGCAATAATCTCTTTTCTAATCCAAAAAACTTGCACTTGTATGTTTGTTTCGAGATGATTTAACAAGCAAGTAGCTGTAAAAAACAAGTCAGATAACAATCATAGATGGTAAAAGTATATATACACGAGCAGGTAGATCCTATAATATCAATTGTTTTCTTTTGTCTTTATTACCTAGTCTTGAAAGTAAACGTACATTTTTTTGTTGAAACAAAACTCTATGGAAACAGTGCAAAAGCTTTGATGCTTTTCTTATTCATCCGATATTGTTTCAGTATAACGCATTGAGAGGGGCCTGTGGCTAAGTCATAACAGCTGCACGGGTCGATCGATCAGGTTAAGCTACGCTTGCCGTGGTTGGTCCGTGGATGGTTGACCATCTTTACATATCAAGACCCCTACGTGCCTCAGAAAGCACGGTAAGCCGTTGGTCCCGGCTGTCATTCGTAGATCTTTGACAGTTGTTATGGGTCGTCAGTACTCGTCAGAAGCCCGAAAGTCTGACAACCAGTCTTACCAAGGGGTTTCGCTTTACCCAGAAACTGGGTTGTAGAGGTCAGTAAGGCAGTCACTCCATGTAAAAATACTGGTAGCCTAATATAGTTGGGAATAGGCTAGGCAGATGATGTCAACGCGTCGACAATATTAGATATAAACTTTTGTGGACTACCTGGCTTGTATAGAAACACTGTTCCTCAAAGTCCGTATAATCATTTAATTTGCTATGGCTCTCTAAATCTATATTTACTTACACTCAGTATTTTTTTTACAAATATTTAAATTTTTAAGCGTTCGATTCTGTTTTTAGAATAATTTGATAAACGAATTCCCTTCTTTTGATTGCTGTATTTCTGACCTCTAAAGTAATAATCAGAGATCGGAATAGGTAGAATATACAGGGTGTAACGGACAGCCCTCCTCAAACTAACAGGGTGCATTCAGGTCTTTATTTTGAATCATATTCTACCGGAAAATTTCTCTGGAAAATTTTCATTTTTTATCGTATTTTCAGTTACTATTCCTTTATTTCAATGTACAATTACATTTTCTTTACGCAGCACTCCATTTATGTAAATAAAACAGCTAAAATAAAAAATCGGCAATGGATGTTGAAATACTCGGTGGCGGAAGGCTCGCTGCGCTGCCGTTCGCTACGCGCGTTTTGCCACGGTAACGATACATTGCGTGTGAGGTAATAAAAGAAATCAGTTTTATTGGATTCTCATAGCGTTCCTTAAATAATTTCATGTACCGATCATCGTAATATGATATACTGAATTCACCCCATCAGTCTGCGGACGTCTGTCCCTTACACCCTGTATTTACCTAAACTTTGAGGGGGTAGTGGATACTAATATACCTGCTTATTTGTTTCGTCATTATCATTATTCCTTGATTTTAGAGGAGGTATTATCCACTCTATGTTACTTACTCCCTCGAAGTTTAGAGAAAATACAGGGTGTAAGGGACAGACGTCCGCAGACTGATGGGGTGAATTCAGTATATCATACTAAGATGATTTATGGAAACAGCGTATCATACTAAGATGATTTATGGTTTAGGTAAGTTTAGGTATTCCGATCTCAGATAATGACGAAACAAATAAGCACATAAACCAGACCACTTACTTTTATTTTACCTTCTTAAAACAAAACATTTGAATTTGACACAATTTTAGTACGGAACCCTATAAAATAAAATATGATTCATCAAATCAATAATTTTTAACTATACAAAAAGTCCAATAAATAAGTCGTGATTTTTAAATTCCGGGTTTTTAGAGGAGGCATTATCCACTCTATGTTACTTACTCCCTCGAAGTTTAGGTAAATATATTCTACCTATTACGATCTCTGATAATAATGCATAACCAAGTACTTATTAAAGCATGTGCCGGTTAGAAAAATGTGAGAGTTGCGGAATAAGAGGAAAAGCGTTAAATTGGCTAAAAGATTACCTAACTAATAGACAACAACAGGTTGAAATATTAGGCGTTAATAAAGACAGAGAAGTGATAAAGTATAAATCTCAATACAGGACCAATATATATGGCGTGCCTCAAGGTAGTATTTTGGGGCCATTGCTGTTTCTTATATACATAAATGATTTGCCAACAGTGATGAGGAATAAGTGCGTGTTGTTTGCAGACGACATCTCATTGATAATAAATAAAGATAATAAAAATGAACAATTTGAGGATAAAATAAATGCTGCCGTAGAAGCTATAATAGAATGGCTTGAACAAAATAATTTATGTGTGAATGTTTCCAAAACAAAATATATTAATTTCTCTAATTACAAAATGACAAATGAAGCAATGAAAATTATTGGACGTGATAATGAAATTGAAGAAGTTTACCATACTAAATTTTTAGGCATAATAATTGATAAAAATTGTAATTGGAAAAAACATATTGAAAATGTATGTAATAGGCTAAACAGCTTTGCATTTGCACTAAGAAATCTCAGGAAGACTGTTGGACGTAATGCCGCTCTATTGGCTTATCATGGATATGTTTCTTCTGTGCTAAGATACGGCTTAATTATATGGGGGAATTCCACGGACAGCACTAAGGCATTTATTGTGCAAAAAAAGTGTTTACGAGCTGTGTTTGGTGTAGACCCATTAGAATCGTGTAGACCTATTTTTAAAAAACACAGATTATTAACATTAGCCTGCTTATACATAATGGAAATGGGAGTATTTGTGAAAAAAAACATCCTCACCTATTCAGTACAGCCGATAGTGAAAATGTTTATAAAGTGGGCAAAATCTCAAAGGATCCAACAAAAGTGGCAATGCCAAGATGTAGAACAGCGTACTGCCATAAAAACACTAGTCGAATGGCAATAAAGATATTTAATAATATACCGAAGGTTATTAGAGAACTCCGAACCAACTTATTTCAAAAGCATCTCAGAGCAGAGAATTGTTTTTATAGAATTAATGAATTTATGAATCATAGGACAAAGGGGAAAGTTGCATGACGTGAAAATTAAATTTGACATTTTTATTTTTAGCTATTGACATCTGTTATTTAATTCTGTTATGTTATGTATTTCCGTGGTTGTCATTGAAAGTTGACATTTAGATAATTTGTAATTTAATTATTTTGACATTTGTAATTTGATAAGTAGACAATTCTTGATTTAGTATTTTTTTTTTAATTGTAATTTAATTATTTTGTTTAATTTGATTATCGTCGTATCATTATTATTGTAACATTTGCATGCCGAATTTAGTAGGCGGAATATGAAGAACTTTTGTGTGTTAAAAAATCTGTATATTACCATATTTCGTTCAAATAAATAAATGAATCAATCAATCAATCATAATCATCAGACATAATGAAAATGTTCAGAGGATACAAAATCCTTTGATTCCTGGACTTTGACACATTCTTTGATACTTAATGCTTCCACTGTTCTAAGGCATAACCCACCAGATTATCTGACACACGACTATGTTAAAGACACTAATTATACAACATTCCGGGAGTACGTTAACTAATAGCTATTCATTAGAACGTATCACTTGATCATCGATACGGATTCCGAATGCCTCGAATTGTATTATACATAACTTCGGTCAAATTACCTATAATGATGACTGTTGATTAATATCTGCAACGCACATTATGACTTGGTGATTAATGACACAAGAGGTAGCAAATTAATGAATCATCATCTGCCTAGCCTTTTCCCAACATGTTGGAGTTGGCTTCCAGTCTAACCGGATGTAGCTGAATACCAGTATTTTACATGGAGCGACTGCCTATCTGACCTCCACAATCCAGTAACTGGGTAATACGATACCCCTTGGTAAGACTACTCGTAGTTGTCAGACTTACGGGCTTCTGATGACCCGTAACGACTGTCAAAGATCCACGAATGACAGCCGGGACCAACGGCTTAACGTGCTTTCCGAGGCACGGCGGGGTCATAGTATGTAAAGATGGTCATCCATCTTTGGACCAACCACGGCAAGCATAGTTTAACCTGATGGATCGACCCGTGCGGCTGTTATTACTTAGCCACCGGCACCTCTTAGTAAATTCACTAATTAGTAAATTAGTGAATGTACACTTATTTTAAGAGGGGCTCATGAAGGCTAAATGATATAATAACAACAGCACGAGTCGATCGAAGGTTAATACCCACGCTTGCCGCGGTCGGTTCGCGGATGGGTGACCGATTAAATATCGAGATTAAATATCGAGACTCCTCCGTGCCTCGGAAAGCACGTTAAGCCATTGGTCCCGGCTGTCATTCGTAGATTTTTGACAGTCGTTACGGTAGTCAGAAGCCCAAAAGTCTGACAACCAGTCTTACTAATACCCTTATCATGTTACCGAGTAACTGGGTTGTGGGGGTCAGGTAGGCAGTCTTTCCATGTAAAGTACTGGTACAGCTGCATCGGAGTAGAATAGAAGCCGACCCCAAAATAGTTGGAAAAGGCTTGGGTGGTTGATTGACACCTATTTTGAGTACATGACATCAAACATATTAGGCCTGCATTCCCAAAGGAGTAGGTAAATGTGTAAAGATAATTTGCTGTTGACTTTGGGCACAAATCTCTCTCGATCGTATAAGTAATCGTTGAGCTCCTTAACTCCTGAGTTGAGCTACACGATTACTAACAAATGTACTGACTGGACTGGTCCACTCAAAGGAGACGGAAAACGGTGGGCCCAAATGTAATAAGTTGAGATATGATCTAAAAAATTAGTCATATATTTTTATCTTAGAATATCAAAAATGAGCTCAATTCTCAATCTGGAAGCGGAGAATTAAGAGAAATATAGTTCTATATAATCGATTACAAAACTACAAAAAGAAAACCTTCGCACTAGGTAATTAACTCCAGTAATTAAATGCACTAAATATACTTATATACAATATAGTGCATTTACTTACGTGCCATATTAATAAATTAAATAATAATTAATTACTGAAAAACCAATATAATGAATATCGATATCATATCGATTAAAATCAGTCTTATATTTTTAGTCTATGTCTCTGGCATGACAGCTGTGAGTCAGCTCAACATTGACAGTAGACGTGCAGTAGACAGTTGCCGACTGCTCTTGCTTGTTCACTCGTTTCGTGTTTTCCGATGCGTTTTGATTGCTTTTCAGATTATTTCAGTTTTTCATGGATTCTGACCCTGCCTACCTTGTACGACCCTTGCTTTCACACTGTACACCGAAGATCGCTCACACGTCTGACTTGGAATTGTTATTTTGGATTTTACCGCCGCCTTGTGGATTGGATATTGTTGAAACTATGGATCGCTCTGTGAATTGAGGGATAGTAACTAGTCACTGCAATACACTAGGCCGACGACCCTTAGATGAAATATAATAAACATTAGTGTTTAAAGAACATCTTTTGCACTTCAGGAATAAGTTTTTAGTTAAAGATTGTGACATAGCCTTACTTTTACTAAACCTCTAATAACTCGGCTCTCAGATTGTCAAAACTAATAGAATTTTCAGCAAGGGACTGATAAGTTTAAATCTATTAATTCACATCAATTTCATCTCGTTACATTCAGGCCCAAGATTGTACGTAATCGTTTCTGTCTCCTTTGTGTGGTTCTTTCCTCAAAATACCATTTCAGACACGGATCTACATACATGGTCCTCAGAGGATTTGACCAAGATTATGTCTGGACTTTAAAAGAGACTTTGACCTCTGAGTTTGTTTCGCCATTTCTTCTCAGGGGTAGTCAGATGGGAAATGTCAACTCCATCTAGCTTTAATTTTTTTTTTATATGACTTGCAAAAGTGATTCCGATATCCTATTTACAGAATAAACAATTTCATTTCAATGTGATACCGCAATATCTGACAAAGTAATAGGTATAACTTTGAGAATAATGGCCTCTACTTTGTCTTTAAATCAACACTCAGTTGTAAGATTTAAATTAATAAATAGAAAACATATTTAACTTACTTAAAACATAGGATTTTCTTTACACTTAACTAAAATATAAGAAGGAAAAACACAAGGTCGCTGAGCAGGTAATAAAATAATCAGCTCGTATAAAAGCGGATGAAACATCAGAATTCTCGTCCGCGCCATAACTTCACGTCTGAGAAAACATCTTGCCATATTATGCTTTTTGTGAGACGCTCTCAAAACGAGAGCAATTTATTTAATGGACTAGATAGTTGTTTCCCGCAATTTTCACGACATGTGAGTGGTTCACACTGCCCAACACTTTCCTTTAAATATATTCTACCTCGTATTTAACGCTTTTCAATGGAGCTTCTATTTCAGAACGGTCGACCAGATTTATAGCAAAAGGTGCAAATTCTATATAAACATTAGGAGTAGAGGAAGTACTTAATTGTTGTGTTACAGCAATGAAATGAGGATGGAATATTTTGGACAAAGCAATGTAGATCAAAGAAAGGATATTCTATACAACATTAGCAGGTATGTAATTTTGAATCATTA
Organism: Fissipunctia ypsillon; assembly: GCA_947568875.1. Taxonomy (NCBI): domain Eukaryota; kingdom Metazoa; phylum Arthropoda; class Insecta; order Lepidoptera; family Noctuidae; genus Fissipunctia; species Fissipunctia ypsillon. The sequence goes on along the minus strand of OX387644.1, from coordinate 17,553,021 downwards.
TGAAATACATTTTCTCTATGCAGCATCATGTGTTCCACGAAGTTTTCGGTCTATTCCGATCTGCGGACAGAAACTCCAAATTTCATTAACTAGACGGACTCATAACATAGGTACCTACGGTGCACCTACAGTGTAAAATTATTGGTACAATATGCCCACCTACTGGTAACTTATCATAACATCCACTGGTAGCAAAACAAGACATTCTGCACGTCAACTATCTTTAAGATTTTGTCAAAAGCAGGGCAGCATTTGCTTAACATAAAAATAACTTAACTTCACGCCTGTATTCCCAAAGGGTTGGGCAGAGGTGCACCTACGAGTATAGTACACCCACAGCATTTATTTCTAGCATTTTCTTAAGTTCTATCTCAAACTAGTTCTATCTCAAACTGATATTATCAAATCCGTGCTGACGAACAAAATTATTCTATGTTCCACTGAATTTCCTCAAGAAGCTATCAGGAATAATTAATCAAATAGCAGCCATTGTGATAAAGGCTTGGCAGCCGGCAACGCTCGAATTCGCGCCAAAAGGATCGTGTATCGATGTGCTTCAGACGGGCATTGCGTACACAGGAACATACACAGTTCATTTACTACCATAGACTGAATACTACAACATGTGTGTGTTTTCTTCTTTATTTGTAGCTTGTGTGCCGATACCTTTATTTCATTCGCTTTTCATTTGAGTTTTTTGTAAATCACCTTTTACATCACGAATTGAAATCTAGTAGCCGAACTCTGGCCCAGAGAGTACACTGAATGTATTTGAAATGGTTTTAGAATGTACATTGCAGTATGTTGCCTGCCTTCAGAACAATAAAACAGACCTGAGTCTCCACAGAGAACAATGCAAGACGTACTGACGTTCACTAAGGGACTATAACGAAATATGCTTTCTTACTGGCCAAAGCCGCAGCTCAAAAAATAAAATAGCCAAAAAAAAATAAGGAAAGGTTTTTCTGAAGTTTATTTTTCTTAAGAAGTTACACGTGCCAGCAGTAACCATTTAGCTGAAAGAAGGTAGTCCTATGCTCATGAGACCAATCACTTATCCATTATGGCAACTTTCAATATTTACGCGGTCTTCATGAGGTGCTTAACCCACTGACCCGATTTGATCTAAACGGATATTGACGAAATGACCGAAACTGAATATAAAGTATGGTAACGTAGCAATCTCTGAAAGTGACGTCACAAAATTTCTGGGCCTTTACATAGATAGTCATCTGACTTGGAAACATCATATCGACGCTTTGTCAAAGAAGCTTAGGTAATTTGCATATGCGCTGTACAGACTATCAAAAACGGTTAACCGCATTACAGTACAAATAGCATATAATGCTTATGTGGCTTCCAGAATTAGGTACGGAATCATTTTCTGGGGCAACTCCACTGACAGAGACATTGCTTTTAAAGCTCAGAAAAAGTGCTTGCGATCTTTTACCAAATTACAATCGATCGATAGTTGTAAACCATTGTTTAAGGAACTTAGTTTGCTCACTCTACCGTCTACGTATACATTTATGAAATGGGTGTGTTTGTTCGCTGTAATTTGCATTTATTTGAAAAACTGCGCTCTCGCCGTTATCCGAATACTATTCATGCTACCTCTCAAAAAACTGCATTTTCTGGCAAAAGTGTGCTAGGTATGGCCTCAAAAATATATATTTTTAAAATAAGTAAAATAGTATACCAGCAGCTATTAGAAATAAAGAGTGTCTGGGATCATTTGTCTTTGGTCTTTGTTTAAATTCATTATAGATGTTACTACTCCATCACTGAGCTTACTACTGGTAAACAGAGGTATCACGATTCCGACTTGCTAATCTAACACTTATGATTTTATTTGTAAGTATGAATGTGTTTATTTATCTAAAATTATAATGACCTATTTACCTAGCTGACATATTTTCTTAATCTTTAATCTATTGACATGCCACCTTAATTGTAATTGCTTGTTTATGTTGATTTTGTCCGCCAAATATTGGCAAAGCATAGTGCACATATTTTAGATAATATACTATCTGTAACCATACCTATGTTTTACAAAATAAATGATTGATTGATTGATTGATTGATTGGTTGATTGATTGGTTGATTGATTGATTGATTGATTGATTGATTGGTTGATTGATTGATTGATTGATTGATTGGTTGATTGATTGATTGATTGATTGATTGGTTGATTGATTGATTGGTTGATTGATTTAAATATTATAGAAACAACTTATGTATGTGGACATGGGTTATAGATAAAGACCTGAAAATGAAAACCAATTCCTCCCATATCGTCCAATATTATTTACTGGAGGACATACAATTTACTAGAATGTGACGACACCAACATTCGTGACTACGATCTTCGATTTGACCAAACATTTGAACAAGCAAAACTATTATAACTTCTGCTGCCAATGTTGGCCAAACAGCAGTTCTACGACAGACGGCGCAAGTTCTTCCAATTGTACATATAGGTGGGCAACGGTAGGTGCATAACAACGATGCATGCTTCATGCACGTCCCACTGCGGTGGTTTATGCTACATTATTTCTCGTGCTCTGGTTAATATTCCGACGGTGTCTAGCGAACAACCTCACGGCGACTACAAATATTCTAGCCAACCATTTCTAGACTAACTATGAAAAGCTTGGCAAACGACTCAAATACGTATGTATATAATTTGGAGGTAGTGGAAGCAGTAGCAATGCCTATTATGGTAATAGAACAATGGTTTGTATTTGTTAGTGTATTTCATAAGTGTCTAGGTATTTCCGCTCGTGTTCTCTTTCTTGATGAGCTAACAGGATGGGACTCGAATACTGGAAGCTGTGTTGGTAGGTATAAAGGTGCGGTGTTTTTCGCGAAAGCTTAATACAGATCAGACAGTCTTACGAATAGGAACATAATAAAGTTCCTGTTATAACAAAAAAACAATATTGCTTTTACAAAATAAGTTTCATGAGCTTACTGCTTGGAACCTTACTTGAACTTAGTTTCGTTCATCGTTACATCGTTATCGGCCTATAGTGTTCCCACTGCTGGGACACAGGCCTCCTCTCTGTGAGAGGGAGTGGGCTGTAATCCACCACGCAGGCCCAGTACCTACGGGTTGGTGGATGTCACATATCTTCGAATTTTCGGTTCTAGGACATGCCGGTTTCGTCACGAGGTTTTCCCCTACCGCAGTGTACGACTAAACGCCGATGGGACTCTTCGCCGACAGGACAATTCGCCGACAGGCACCCCGAGAGCACCCCAGGTTCGGTTTGGTTAGGTTCCTTTAAACCCTGCACACAGAAATAGGAGCCCTAGCAGCGGAGCTCCGTCGACCTGCTATCAGATATAAGGTATTAATGTACCTAAATTATGTATGTATATTATGCCCTGTTGGCGAAGAGTCCCGTGGAAGTAAAGTCTTGTAGGTGTTCAGTCTGTCGGCGTAGTGTCTGTCGGCGTTCAGTCGTACACTCCCCCTACCGTGTTGAGAGCAGTGGTAATGAAATAATTTACACAAAGTAAAGCGCTTGTCTGGATTCGAACCCACGACCGGTGAGTAAGTAACGGCCAAACCCAATAACCTATCTATCATAAATTTTGGCATACTGGAGATAGAAAAACCTATCTATTTATGATTTTAACGTCTCAATAGAAAAGATTATGGAATCTTACCGCCCTGACATAAGGACAGATAGAATTTATAATGTCTGCCATCAGTAGCGATCTGTGTTTTACTGAAAATAGGTTATTGGGTTCGGCCGTAGGTTGGGGCCGATACCACTGGGCCACCGCTGCTCCTGAGTTCCAGTATACCTCTCTGTAATTACTTAAAAGTAAACTAGCAAATAGTACGCGTAATTAAAACGAATTTAATTGTTTACTATTTTACTGTAGGTTACTAGTTTTTGCTTAACATAAGTCAACATAAGTCTTCAGTAAGACAAAATCGCTAATGCGCTTATTTCCTAAGCAAGTTGGTACTTGCTTGGCAGGTACTTGCTTGTGGTTTTGTCGTGCAGCATTGCCCTATAGATACCTACTTACCTAGGTACTAGTGAGATTAGTATATCCTAGTAATAAGATAGTGGCATAAAATTATGAGATAAACGCTAAAGGCGGAGACTGACTTGCAACGTTTGTTTGTAATGTATCGAGTTTTTGTAACGTGTTACAGTAGTAGTGCAGCGAGCCGAGCCGCCTCGATGCGAGCGCTGGATCCTCCACTCGACTGTCGGCTTTTTCGTGGATTCCTTTGAAACGCGTTACAATAGTCAGTGCAGCAAGCCGAGCTGTTCGTTGCGAGCATTGCGAGCGCATGTTTACAAACAAGTCAGTGCAGGTTGATGCGTCGTCGCAAGCACAACGTATCTCCTTTTACTCTCTTTTCCAAAATCCGCGTTAAAGAACTTCGTTCCAAAAAGTACCGCAACTAGAATGTCAATTGTTATTTTTGGAACGAAGTTCCTTAACGCGGCTTGGGGTAGGAGTTCACTGATAGAAATCGTCACGTAAGGAAAAAGCGTTATGCCCCTTCCTTGCGACTTTCTCTATCTCTCTCTCTGTCGGTTTCTATTATATTTCATAAACTATTTTTTATGTATGTTCAAAGAACATCATGTTGGATTCTTGGATTCATTTAATATAATATGATGTTCTCATCACCTCTCTGTAGGTATAAACTTAACAATCAATTTTAATCATTTTGCAATTAACAAAACAAACTGCCCCATGACATAAATAGCAAAACACGTTTACTTACACTACTAATACTAACATCAATACTCGATTATTACCTACACGAGTTATTCTATAACTAGTAGCTCCGAAGCCTCGCCGATACACACTCAGGGCAAAATGAAAAATATTTCTAACAACAATAAGGAACAAAGTACGAAATTTCTCTGTCCCTTTTGTGATCTTACAAGGGAAGCACGATTTATCTTGAAGTCAATACTTTTTGGAATTGTTCGCATGTCGTATCAGAACAAGTTACAATAATGTAAAGTTTGCTGTTTAAGGTAAAAGCACCAGGGTAGCCCGCGAAATTCAAATTATCATACGTTTTTTGCAATTTGCAGGGTAAGTGTCTGGCTGTGTGTTGATCAAAATATGATTCGCGACCTTAATAAATATGAAATAAAAGAATTATAATTAATCATTAAAGTCAACAATACAACGCCATAAGTTCAGGTTAACCTATTGAAATGATGACATTAATTGTGGCCAATCGTAACTCGATTATTTTAATGATTATAATTCTGGAAATACTTATTTATAACGGTTTTGAATCACATTTTGGTCAACATAGAACCTGACACCGACCCGCAAATTGCAAAAAACGTAAGAACATTTGAATTTCGCGAGCTACCTTAGCGCATTCCCCTTAACGATTGAATACTTATTATTTATTATATTAACACGAGTATAATAGATAAATGGCCAATAAGTCATTTCTTACTTCTTTATTTGGAAAACGTATACAATGCTACTAGTCCTAAGAGACAGCGAGATGGCAATCTATTACAGTTACATTTTTAACACAAATTTTGCACCTGCATCCGTCAAGGTGGTGATTCTGTCCGACATACTAAACAATGTTCGATGAAATTCATATCGGATTTGTGAAAAAAAAATCCTATAGACATAGGCTATTCCGATGCATGTAGTGAAAGATTTGTTTTTTTTTTACGAATTCGATTTGAGTTTCATACGAAAGTTGTTTGGTATGTCGGGTAGAATCACCCCCTTGATTGATGCAGGTGACTTAATCACCACCCTGTTTAATAGGAATCATAAGTAAATACTTACTTAAACTATTATGCATAAATGTACAGTTGTAATAAGTAATGAAACATTTTATTAAATTCCATTGACCGCTGCTCAATAAAATGTTCACTTTATTTTTTAACAAATAAACGAGCGGGCGCAAGTTAATTCACATATAAAAAGATAAAATATTGTTGTTGCCCGAATTTTGGAAATTCGCCAACCAAATCAACTTCCCACATAAATTGAAACCCTCGCTATTAAACGGCATTTAATATTTTTAACGCATCAACTAAAAATCAGCACCCGAATGAACTTATTAAAAATTTAATACTCGTTTCTAGAGTTCATAGAATAACAGTAATAAAATCCCGTTCACACAGTAACAGTTCGAAATTTTATTGAACGGATTCTTGTATGGTAACGCAAGAGTTTTTGGTGTTCAAACCAATTCACAGTTTTGTATAGTTGATGCGTTATTAATACTAGGTGGCGCAAAAGACAAAACGGGGTTTTAAAAAATAAAATATGACATTTACAATTCTTTTTTTAACAGATTATAAAATACATTTGGGAGATTTGTCATGGATGATTTCACCGCTATCAAACGTACCAATATAAAAGAATCTTGTTTTGAACATCATCGGTCGATTATTCAAACCCAGCGAGCATATCGCCGCTATTTCCATGTGCGTAACTCTCCCTCAGAACCCACGATTCGACGGTTGGAGGCACGTTTCCAGTAGAGAAGTTCAGTATCCGATCTCTTACCAAGTGTTACCCTATCAAATGTTCAGTCTGGTGCACAGTTATATCACAAAAGATTATTGGGGCCTATTTTTTTTAATATGATGACGGCAATGCTGTTATTATGGATGGCTTTAGATATTGGAATTTAATTGAAATTATTTTTACGCCACCTCATCATCACATGTCATGTCGACAGTCCAGAGATGTGGTTCCAACAAGATGGAGCCACAGCGCATACAACTCGAGCCACAATGACTGTCTTAAGGCCAACTTTAATCTCAAGATTTTCAACATTTCACTGGCCCGCACGTTCCCCGGATTTAACAGCGCCAGATTATTTTCTCCGGGGTTATTTAAAAGACAAGGTGTACATTAATAAACCCACGACAATCGAGCAGCTAAAGGCGAATATCCGAGCTGAAATACGGTTGCTAACTGCTCATGTTCTGAGGAAAGTAATGAGAAGTACTCTCGAAAGAGCTCGTCTTTGTGAGGCTGTAAAAGGTGGTCATTTACGTGACGTAATATTTAAAACCTAACTCGAAAATATCTCTATGAGTTTTATTTTATTTTCTGATAACAATTAACATTAGTAAACAAAAACAAGCAAAGTTATAAGTAGTTGCGACCCTTTCATGACTTAAATGCGCCACCCTGTATACATTCAATAGGTGATACTCGGAAAACACTCAACGTCAGCTGAAAATTATTTATTTCACTTAATTACTAATATATTGAAGCTATGCTTATATCTACTTTATGAGCATATAATAAATAATGCGCCCATGACAGTGATGCCGTATGAAGCAAGTTTTCACCAACGGAGCCGTGTTAATAATTAACAACGGGTCGGACGGTAGCGGCCGCGAATAAAAACGGACCACTCCGTAATAATTTCTTTGAAAATTTAATTTATAGGCGAAGTTGGCAAAGCAGGGTATTAATATTTTATCGTAATTCATGTTGGGTCACCGTCCCCCAGTGCGTAGGGTTTCTCAGCGTTTGTCTTTAGGTAGTAAATACCATCCTTCCTGAAACGAAACAATGAACGTTGATCTCCAAGATTTAAGTTAATGTTGTTACTGCTTAACAAACGAATGTTCTTTGTTTAATTAAACATAGAAGCGACGAAAAGTTAACCGTGTTCATTAATACTTAAAATAACCTTCTTTTGTTGTTCGGTTCGCTGGAATGAATGTTCTAATAAAATAAGGAATGAATGAGGGAATCATAACTAAATGTTAATGAATTGAAACAGTATCAAACACTGACTATCGGTAGTCAAATTATAAATGTTCTGAAGCATTACTGAATGGAGATCCTTAATAAAGAGTATTTATTTTGGCAAATATTCTCAGAAGTAAATTCGTTTTTAGTTCTTAGACATTAAAGGCCTCCAACATCAATCGTTCTATTTTAAATAAGATTCCTAGAATGATCACAATCTTTGCAAACTCACCCGTAGTGTATATCAAATCCCCCCATGATCAGGGTCTCGCCAGTGCCTCTACAGGACCCTGTGTAGTAGAGTTCGTTGTAACTCGTGCACCGGACAGCAGTGAACGGCACTTCAGATATGATGGACTCCGCGAAGAACATGTGAGCACGGTTGTGGGCACATAGACCTGGTAGGACAAAAGAAAAATATCTGATTTCAAACATTGCACTGGCTGGTTCACAAATTCAAGATCGCTCAGCGTGCTGTGGAGCGGACTATGCTCGGAGTTTCTTTAAAGGATAAAATCAGAAATGAAATTATCCGGAAAAGAACTGGAGTTACCGACATAGCTTGCAGAGTAAGCAAGCTGAAGTGGGCTGGCCATTTTTGTCGAAGAACTGAAGGCCGGTGGACCAGACAAATCCGGGAGTGGAGTCCGCGTATCGGCAAGCGTAGTAAGGGACGCCCCCAGATGGACCGACGACCTTAAAAAAGTGGCTGGGATAGACTGGATGCGGAAGGCGGACAACAGGGTGTTGTGGCGCAGCCTGGGAGAGGCCTATGTCCAGCAGTGGACTGGGATAGGTTGAGTTTATTGATTGAAACATCACACGCGGTGCATGATTGCAAAATGTTAGACTAGGATCTGACGGTAGATGGATGGCAAACGAGCCTTTACACCCCAAAGCAGACAGTATAAGGAAGTAAAAGTAAGGTACTGAACAGAGACGATAAGCTGCAGTCACCTGTGTAATATTCTTGATCTGATCATCGTCATAATTAAAAGTCTATCAACATCAACAAGCAAGCACTTGCCAATAACGATGTATACCAACTTACATCTGACGTCATTGCTTCATCGTCAATAAGTACGTCACACGGGATAGGTGTCAAGAAAAAAGAACGTTCTGAGAAGGACTACTCTTCGATAAGTGAACCAACTTTATTTATTGTTCAGTCTCTGCTAAGAATAGACAGTAATAGATAATGTTAAGACTCCTGCAAACAGGCGCGATACGCGAAGCGACATAAAGGCACCGCGTGTCGCGCCTGTTTGAAGTAGCCTTTAGTGATAGACTCTATGAATAGCCGCACATTATCCAGGCAGTAATAGAGCTATTGAGCTAACTTGCTAATTTTAACTAGTTTAATTAACTTCCAAAGGGCTGGTCATTGGGGTCAAGTATGTGAAGTAAATCAGTCGAACGCTTAACATCGGTTTCTGATACTATGTCTCAAAGCCAAGGAGCTTAAATCTATACTAATAATAAAGCTGAAGAGTTTGTTTTTTTGTATGTTTGAACGCGCTAATCTCTGGAACTACCAGTCTGATTTGAAAAGTTCTGTTTGCATTTGATGGCCCAGTTCTTGAGGAAGGCTATAGGCTATTTAACAGCACGCTACGGCTCTTAGTAGCCTTAAGAGCAGAAAGAACGCTAAGCGAAAACGAAGTACGACGGGGTGGGACTCCGTGGGATGGAGGAACAAGAAACAAGCGGACGAGGTCGTGGGCAGAAGCCAGTATATCATAAATTACATAGTAATTCCAAGCGAAAACCATACATTGACTCCTTGGTTAAAGGTCTATAGAATTCGTCATTACCACTATTCCAAAGACAGCGCTGAATTATGCTCATCCACCACTATTCTAATGGCAGCTCAGATATAGTCGCTCAAAAAAACCAAAGAAAAGAATTTTCATCTCAAAGAGATTTATTAAAATACGATTTGAAGTTCCTTTGTGTTTAAGAATCAATTAATTTAGTTTTAAAAGCGTGTGGAGTATAAATTAAAATGCAGACATAAAAACTGATTTGATAAAAAAACTACACTCGCGGACAAAGAATACGGGTCAGTACGAAAAACTGAAATTATTCTTAAAATAATAGAGCTAGCGGCATGAATGAAACTGTATGTTGTAGATAATTTACCAGTTAATAAAACAACACCAAATGTTGGAAACATTAATAGTTTAAATGTCAAAATTACACAAAAAAAACAAAATATCAATAATTTTTACGTTGAAAAACTAATGGTTTGTAGTTGGTACCTCACATACAACACAAATACGAACTTTAAAACAAAATTAATACTTTGTATTGCCTCTACGGGCTCTTTTCACAGCTGCCAGATGATTGGGAATGCTGTTTATTAAGTTTCTTAAGCGCTGTTGCGGGATATTGGACCATTCAAACAATTGGTTCATTTGGTTGAATCAAACTTAACTGGCAACCCCATATGAAAGCCCTATGTACAAGGATCAGAAAATTAATTTATATAGTTAAGGAACTTAGGCACTCTGCTGATCTCGACTTCGCTTTGCTAGTGATCAGAGCCTTTGCTAGTCAATTATTTTATATTGTATCCCGGTTTGGGGCGGAACCTACAAAATCTCCTTACTTAAAGTTGAAAGACCTCAAAGAGCGATCTTGAAAGTTATACACTTTAAGCGCAGGGACTTTTCAACCAATCAACCTTATTCAGAAGCGGAAGTATTGATTGTGAGACAGCTTTTAGAGCTCCGCGCTGAGCTGCGGAAACACTCTACGTTACATCTAGATCATGATAAGCTGAAAAGACGCAAAGACTTTCTTTGTGCGATAGTCCAATGCCATTCCAAACTTGCCAGCCAACAGTACCGCAACTAGCTCTGGATCGTACTATAGAATAAATAAACGTATACCCATATACTGCCTGACTAAACACGAAGTTAAAATCAAACTTACAAATTGGTTGCAGAAGCTAACGTATGACGAAACCGAGAATCTTATTACAATTGTCACTTAATAGAACTAATACTGTATTTAAATTAAGCTATTGTTTGGTCAATTTATGTTTTTGTTTCTATATGTACCTACTTGCATGTCAATCAATACTTGTATGCCATTATATCTGGAGGAACACTGGCTCCTAAAACACAGGCTTTTGGCCTAGTTTAGGACGCACCCGTTCGTCCTTTAATGTGACTCTATTGTAAAACATTTCATTAATCCTTGTGTACTTATGTATGTTTTTTTTCGAAGTGTACAAATTTTTTTTTTTTTTAATTCTTCCACTAACGCATGTTTCAGGTCTCGCAGTGTAGCTGGGGTGGGGTTTCAATTTCTTACACACCTCCCAAGCCAGTCCCAATCGTTGAAAGTATCACCACTGTGTGGATCGCCCGGAGGACACGGTGGAGCATACGGTAGAGGTCTGCCCGGCTTGGGCAGGGCACGGCCGTGTCCTCGCGGAAGCGATCAGCGGCGGCGATCTCTCGCGTCCGGCCCTGGTCCAGGCCACGGTATGGAGCGAGAGTACATAGAAAGCTATCACCTCCTTCTGCGAAGCAGTAATGCTCGCGAAGGAGGAGGCGGGACGCGTGAGGGAGAGGCAAGCTTTGCGCCCTCACGCCGCTAGTCGCCGCAGGAGACGCCCTGGGCATCGAGAATTGGCAGCCGATTCCCGGCCACCGTAGGCGCGGGCTTGCGGACGGCGAGCAATGGGTAGCTCGCCGTCCGGTAAGGACCAGGCCCGAGTCGACGGCGCGTTGTGTTCCACGCGCGCTTTAAAGAAATGTCAGCACCATTGAAGGGGTCCGCTAGGGCCGATGCCAGCCAGGGTTGCGGGATGTTCGAAAGAGTTACCGTGGCCCCGGCACAGGCAACTGAAGGAACACGGGTGGGTTTTAGTCAGTAAAAGTTGTATATATTGTGTTGTGTTATGTATTTGTATATAATATATATATATATATATATATATAATATAGGTATATATTATAGTAAATATGTATGTATGTGTATTATAAGTTTATGACTTATTTATGTACAAATTGTTCCATTTCTAACAGAGCACCTGCCATCTAATCTCTTCACCACCCTTGGTTGACTGGTAGAGAATGCCTAAGGCATTAAGTCCGCCTTTGTACTTTTTTAAGTGTGAAAAGTTTAAATAAATAAATAAAAGTCTGACACGCCTAACCTAACTAGTAAATTTAATTTATTCTTAAATTGCAATAGTAATGTTATTTTTTTTTCTCTCTTTGTTAATTGATTAAAATAGTAATGTTAATTTCTTGTATAATAACATGACACAATGTTAATAATTTGTATTGTATGCCCAAAAGGCGCGACATAGCTGATCAACATCACTGTAATTCTTAACACCTGTATCTATTTCTGTACCTATGATCCACAATAAATATGATTGATTGATTGATTGATTGACGCCCTAACGCTCCGCCCAGAGCAGAAGAAGTCATTTGATAACTTCCCATCCACAAAAAAAAAGCGTTGCAACTAGTCCCAAGCAATTGGATTCATGTCCTTCGGTCTTCTCGCGGGTCAATCCATTCGATTGATACCAACGTCCTGAAAATACTCTTTTACAATTTAAGCTGAATGTGGCCTGGCGATGTCATGCCTGAATATTAAATTTTCATCCATATTAATTAAATATGGGCCGACATGCTCATTAAGAATTTCTTCCACATATCTTGCACTAGTTAGCGTACCATTTTATATCAGCACTAACTCCGTGCGACTCTCTGAAGAGATTCCAGCCCAAACCTTAATAGACCCACCGCCGAACGACACTTTTTCCTCAAAACAAGCTGGAATAAAACGTTCCCCTGGCCGACGGTAGACTCTTCGCCGCCCATCGTGTGTATACAGCATAAACTGGATTCGTCAGAAAACATTACTCTTGTCCATTCTTCGTCTCCCCATTGTGTGTGTTCGCGGGCGTAACGTAATCTTGCTACCCGATGTTCCTTTTCAAATTTTGGACCTTTTACGGGTCTATGTGGGGTCAAATTAGCTTCAAGAAGCCGCCGCCTCACAGCTGGCTTGCTTACGTTATCTCTACGGGTCTCCCGAAGTTCATTTGTTACTTCAACTGCCGTGAGGTGCCGATTTCGGAGCATGGTCGTAACAAAAAAAAACGATCCTTTTGAGTCGTAGTACATCTCGGTCTGCTGGTTCCTGCTCCTCGGAAACTTTGGACGACTCGCTGTACTGTAGTAAGTGACAAGCCTGTTGTTCTTGCTGTACTTCGCTGACTTCTGCTTTCTTCTAACATAGTGACGATACATGTACCTACATTCTTCTGGTGTTAACGACATGATAGTAATTCAATAATGATGGTGAAGAAAGACGCCAATACCGCCGTTTATCATTTTGATTTGACAGATTAAAAACAAACGTGAGAAAACAAGCAAAAGTAAAACAACCGCGAATTGAATTTATTTCCAAATTCGAGGTTTTAAAAATTTTAACTTTTTTTTAATTACGTTGTAGCTCATTTAAGGTTTTATTACATACACTATTAAAATTCTCTGTAATATAAAGTTAGTTTCATGCATGTATCATTATTAGTCTCCAAATTACAGGGATTTTCATCATCGACCCGTATTATTTGACCGCGAGTGTAGTTAACGTGTATTTTGCCCAAATAATTAAATAAACCTGTGTAAAAAACGTATTTAAATCCAATCTGTTTTTGATCAGATGTGCAGATTAATCCTAAACAGTTTTATAAATCTGAACAAAATCTTGGAGGCTAGAGTAGGGTTGCCAACTTTTTTAACATCAAAATATTAACGAAGCCATTGCCTGTAAAAATATAGTAGATGGCGAAAAAATAAAAGAAATATAGTTAGTTAGTTTCAAAAACATGTTTATTCTTTAAATGCATATTTTTGCTACTAAGGACCTTTATTAACAGGTTTTTTTTAATGTCTCATAACTATTTTTACACTCTTAAGTAAGGTTACAAAATACCATTAATTCAGCTTTCGTGAGATTAATATTGGCTCTATTGCGATCATCTCGCCATTTTGTATTTAAATAAAAATATAGTAGTTTCGCTTATTATATTTTTTGTTTAGAAATATACTATTTAGCACTATAGTATTTAGTAGTTTACAGTATTTTAAATATTAATATAGCAGGATACTATATTATATAGTAGGGTTGGCAACCCTAGAGTGCGCTACTAATTTAATTATGCTGACGTGTGCTTTATGCTAACTCTTAAAGTTAACTCTACCCCGTCTAATAATTTTATCTGCTCAAAATTACGTGAGGTGAAATTTTACTGCTATGTTCAGGTACCTAGTCGAGCATGGAAGCTTAAACTACACTACCACAATCTGTGCTAAGTATTAAAACCTATCACAATAGTTAGGTCTGTACTGTGAGACTAATTAACGAACTAACTAACATACATCATCATCTATCGTTTTTACTTGGCGTTCTATAACCTCTCCTATATGTAGTTTACTCCCTATTCACCAATAACAGTATTCCAGAGAGTCCCACTTTGACAATTCCCGGAAAATTTAAACTTCACTAAGGGGGATATTACACTATTATACCTAGGATCATATATCTATGATCACAACAATGTTGTGATCTATGGAACATAACAACGTAATATAGAGGCATTTGTAAGCTTCAGTTTAATAATATATCGTATATTTCTTATATTTCGTATAGGATTAAGCTTAATCCTATATTATTAAACCGAAGCTTACAAATGCTCTATATTAAATTGTTATGCACCTATAAATCATAGGTCTATGATTCTAGATATGATAAAGTAATATCCCCTTTTTTTTGGATGGGAAAGCATCAAATGACTTCTCCCGCTCTGGGCGGAGCAGGAGGGCGCGTCAGACTTTTACTGACTAAAGCCCACTCGTGTTCCTTCAGTTGCCTGTGCCGGGGCCATGGTAACTCTTTCGAACATCCCGCAACTCTGGCTGGTGTGTAATATCCCCTAAGGTTGAAACCATCTTAAGGCTTTCAACACACTACCGGCTAGCCCCAAAGCGGCGCGCCGTACTCCGGCTAGCCGTATCGTCTCGGTTCTATTGCGGTCCTCCGCAATGGTCAGCGCTTCTTGAAATATTGCACAAGATTGGCGTCGAAGAAGTTGCTGCAGTTATTTCTTTATATCATCGTGCTAAAAGTCTTCGTAAAAATAAAAAAATATTTTGGATACATGCTGTGTTGGGGACTCGACGTGACAATGGACAGTTTAAGGCTTTTTTTTCAGAACCGCAAAGTGCGCAGAGAGGATACGGCACACCGCAATATTCAACTGGCACGGTGCGCCGCAGCCTCAAGCCAACCGGAATGGATGACGGCCGGCCGCAAGTCAGTGCGTTGGAATTATTACGATTTGATATAAAATAGACATGCGGTCTGCCACCACTGTGCGCCGCCTTGCGGCTAGCCAGTAGTGCGGTGAAGGCCTTACTATCACATAGACAAGTAGACCTTGTTGTTTTATGACATGCAAGTGACACCGGTAACACCTACGTTTGAAGGAAATGTCATGACAAACTCAAGGCTACTGAGAATTCCTAGCACAGATAACAATAATTATAGCACTTTACCCAGTCGAATTCCGAACCGCATGACCGAACACAGCTAATGATTCGACGTACCTATACATACATACCTCTGTAATCAAATCCACATCCTGGCTGTCTTGTTCCTCCATTCGGGTAGAAATCAATATGACCCAATGGAGACGCGAAGCCAAGGTATCCTCCGCAAGTATGTATCACCTCCACATGACGAGCATCATGCTTATCCAGCCTAGCGTCCTTGTTCCCAATCGTAAACAAAGGTAAGGCTGGGTCTAAACCTAAAAAAAGAAAGTCCAGTTTAAGAACAAAATCAATATCGGCCATAATACAAAAGCTTCAGTAAGATTTCTTCACTCAGCCGTTAATTTCTCGAAATCAGTTTCCGGGAAATGGGACGACTGGAGTCGTTCAGTTAATTAATTGGTATTAATTTTCGACTAAGTGTATTTCTTGGTATTATAAGCAAATTATTGAAAGTTATGTTAAAGTTGTTTTCTTGAGAACTTAAGTCAAAGTCGTGCAATAGAGTTTTGATCAACAACATAATATAGATGTTCAATAATATAATCAAAAGCATTAGGCAATTTATGTTCATGATCTCTTTGCTCGCACTACTACACTAGCTATGAAAACAAGAAGCTAAATGTCAGGTTTATCTTGCGCCCCTAACTCGTAAACTTCCCTAATATAAATTTTAGTTACATATTACAATATTATCCAAACAATAACTTAAATAATATGGTTTACGCAAAATTAGTAAACAAAACAATAGGAATCTTCACAGCAACCGCCAAAGTTTAACTAACAATAGGAGCTAATTTTCTGCGGTTTTGTTATAAAAGCTAACAGAATCGGTTGCGTAAACACCTCGACATTCAACGCAGAATGGGGAGTTAAAATTGCCAAATTATTTGCCATAAGCACGTAATTAAGACCCGATTTATTATGTCCTGTTGCCTGTTGTTTCGGTCTGAAGGGGTTGGGGCGAAAGGTATACTGATTCGAGCATTCGGGTTTCTGAAGGATAACGAAATACTTGACCGTGCATGAAATTCATAGATAACAATCGTTAATCTTACTGTGCACTCAGAAAGGTTAAGCGGATTAAGATATCCGCCTTGCTTTTTCCTGTTTTCAGGTCGGCTTTCAGTCTAACAAGATGTGTCTAAATACAATTTTACATGACGTTCCTTGTGTCCATTAAAAGACCGCTACACTAATATCCTAAGTTTAAAGTTATTCTTAGGGATGATACAAATCTCTGTTTAATTAAATTTCGATTTTGCCCTAAACTCCACTTAACTTAAATCTTATTAAACACGTCTTGCACATTTCACATTCGATTTAACTAAAAACTAAACTGAGATATAATTTATTCGCCGTTCATTCTTTACGTTCCGTTTTCAAATAAAAAGTGACGGCAAATCAGTTCTGTGTATAAAGAAAAAAGAATTTTATTTGTCAATTATGTCATCTCAAAATATCTCAAAAATCGATATTTAACAACTCTAAACCGACCTACATGCCGGTTTAACTTTGACGTTTATTTAAGCTAAGTCGATGACATGCAAGTCGTTAAATTAAGTATAAGTCGTCGAGTTTAAATCGAGATTTAAGTAAAAGCTGCAAGTCACCCTTAGTGCGGCAAAAATGTGAATGTTTATCCTGTCTTACAACATTGAGATCTTATTTATAGGCAAAAATTACGTCAAACCCCCTAATTGTATTTTGACTGAGCCTAATCACGAGCTAAGTTGGTAACCCTTTATGAAGAAGAAGAGAAAGTATCGCCAACATGGAACAAGGCCCAAGGGGAAAAGGTATTGTGTTCAAAACTGCACAGTATGAAGTGTAGCTCCTTAAACTTGACGTTGATTGACGCTTCAAACGTGCAGCGTTTACTTGACTGACAACCACATTAGTTGTTGTCTTATGAAAATTAATATTAAACCCTCGGTTAAAGTGTTTATTTAAATATGTATGCCGCTGTTACATAAAATTGTTAAGCAAATTGCTATATCAAATTCTGTTGCCGGTAAATTAAGTAGAGATAAATCATCTTGAAACATTTTCAGGGCACAAATAGAGTATTTACAAGCCATCGATCTTTCCCGAATAACGATTCGAGTATGTTGGAAGGTTATATCATACGGGTGTATTTTTAGGGTTCCGTACCACAAAAGGAAAAACGGAACCCTTATAGGATCACTCCGTTGACCGTCGTGTCTGTCTGTCTATCAGTCTGTCAAGACCCTTTTTCTCAGGAACGCGTGGAGGTATTAAGTTGAAATTAATATCAAATGCGTAGGTCTACGGTCCCCTGGAACTCTAAACAAATCAAGCTTCTAAGTCAACGCAATAAAAAAATACGGCCATTTATGCGACATATTTTGACACTCGCAAATAAATCAAAACCTATAGGGTACTTCCCGTTGACGTTGACGAATCATGAAATTTGGCAAGAAGCAAGGTCTCACAGCACAAGTAAAGGAAAAAGTCCGAAAATCAGTCATTTGTAGTTTTACTTTTTTTTTTGGGGATGAATTCGCTCTTGACTCTAGTCTAGGTCAGAGGTCACATAAAAAAACATTTTTTTACGATTACAAACTTACATTTGCAGTTGGAGAATTGACCGTGTCGTATATCGCTATATGGGAGAACATGTTTTTCAACTACAATATTAAGTTTGTTTTTGGGATAAAGCTATCCCAACTGCGGAACTTTTCATTGTGACTTGGTCGATTTTTTTTAATTAGACACTCACCGGTGCGAGAGGCTCGTGGCTAAATAATAACAGCCGCACGGGTCGAAGGTTAAACTACGCTTGCCGCGGTCGGTTCGTGGACGGGTGACCATCGATTAGATATCGAGACTCCTCGGTGCCTCGGAAAGCACATTAAGCCGTTGGTCCCGGCTGTCATTCATTGATCTTTGACAGTCGTTACGGTTAGTCACAAGCCCAAAAGTCTGACAACCAGTCATACAGAGGTCAGATAGGTAGTCGCTTGATGTAAGATCAGTATCTTAGTATGCTCAACTGCATTCAGTTGGACTGGAAGCTGACCCCAACATAGTTGGTAAAAGCTAGACAGAGTGATTGTTTGAGACACTCACCGGTAATAGTATCAATAGGTCCTTTCTTAACATAAGCCCCTGCTATACCCACTACATGGGCTCCCAGGCTGTGGCCAATGAGATGCACATCATCCATAGACACTCCCTCTCCTATGAGGAAATTGAGGAACTCTGTGAGGAGGCGGCCCACGGAAGCCACGTTGTAACTGGCTAAGACATAATTGACGTTGGCTGCAACACCCCAATCTACAACGATGATGTTTAAATCGCTCACGTTGAGGTATGCTGAAATAATTATGAGAAATTATTAATTAACGGTGTTTACGACTCCGTACTTCAAAAGGAAAAAACGGAACCCTTATAGGATCACTTCGTTGTCCGTATATGTCTGTCTGTCTGTCCGTCTGTCTGTCAAGAGCCTTTTTCTCAGGAACGCGTGGAGGCATCAACTTGAAATTAATATCAAATACGTACATAGGTCTACGGTACTTTGGAACTCTAAAAAAAATCAACCTTCAAGCCAACGCAATAAAAAAATACGGTAATTTATGCGACATATTTTGATACTCGCAAATAAATCTACACCTATAGGGTACTTCCCGTTGACCTAGACTCATGAAATTTGGTAAGAAGCAAGGTCTCATAGCACAAGTAAAGGAAAAGTCTGAAAATCGTTAATTTGTTGTTTTATCACATTACAAACTTACATTTGCAATTGGAGAATTGACCGTGACGTACATAATATCGATGTATGGGAGAACATGTTTTTCAACTACAATCTTAAGTTTGTTTTTGGGATAAACTCATCCCAACTACGGAACCCTTCATTGTGCGTGGTCCGACACGCACTTGGCCAGTTTTTTTTTCTGGGGAGATTGGTTTTGTGACGTGGTCATAACTTCGTGCCTGTCTAAGTAAATGTTATGAACCATAATGGCAAGCTTTGTATAATATTTGGGAATCCATTGAGAAACACCATGTTGGAATAGATAGATTTTGGAATAGCGGCTACAAACTGAAAACTAGGCTTTGGACCAATTTCAACCAGAATGAGAGGCTACTTGTTTGTCGTCACGACTCACGCTCAAAGGTAGCCTTTGATTGCAAGTGACCCAAAATAGAACATTGTGAAATAAAATAGAAGCCTTTTTATTCAATAGAACAAAGAAGAAGGATTCCACAATCTATTCCACTGATTCTTTCCATCAGAATAGCACACATTTTTCGCTGGCAATATGGGTGTTCGAGAATCGAGATACATTGACCTCGCTTGAAATTCAGTCTGGCATCGACGTGATGGATTTCAAGATCTCATTATGCAGATACAGGCGGAGTAATCGCCTACAACCATTGCAGTTCCCATTCTCTGATATCGGGAGTACATCGATATCTAGGTACCTACTGCCTACTATATAGAAAAAATACGATATCTGTACTTTCAATGGCCAAAGCTTAGTGTCTCGTTCCTTCAACCAAATGAGGTATTTGTTTGTTTTTAAATACACGACTGTCATACGCTCATCTCACAATACTCCAGAATATCCGGAATATTGTAAAACTGACAAGATCTTCTTCCATTTGGCCGCGAACATGCATATTTTAAAGGGCTAGTGTTATGTTTTGAAAACGCGTTCCTACCTTCTTTTATCGATTCGGGCATAGGGCTGTATCCGTGATTGAGCCAGCCATGTGTTAGCACCTTTACTTTTTTGCTAAAATCGAAGTTTGATTCTTGTAGAGACGCTGAATCGTTGGTTTTTAAAACTTGAAAGTCGAATGGGTTCCTCCTGAAATGATAAAAATATTATTACCGAAAGCCATAATATTACAAAAGTAGGTAGAGAGAAGTCCAAGAAACGATGACATGGACAGTAGGTAGTTAAAAATTATCCGTTTGGATAATTTGCAACTGACTTTTCCGGACTGATTTGCAAACGCTTATAGAGGCATGAGGAACAGGGTGTAAAGTTCACTCACCCTCCATAGAAAAGGGAGGATTCTCCGACCGGGTGTTGTGTCTGGTGGGCTACTGCCCGACGGTTGATGTCGGGACGTTGTATATATGCTCATCGCGCGGTAAACTCTGATTGCGCGATGCAGCATTTTGTGTGACGTCAGTGTGACGCGTTCGCATGTGGCGATATGTAGATATGCCGCCACATCACTCCCTTCCGGAGACCGGAGGTCGATAGTGGGCTGAGTCGTGTATCTTGCGATGCTTGCCAGGGCCAGTTGAGGTTCCAGTGAGTCGGAACCGGGTGCCGCATAGTCGGCGGTGAGTCTGCAGTGTGCTGTGCCAAGGTTGCAGATGAGGCTGAGAGTGATGACCAGGTATGCGCGGTCGCTGTATGCTGGTGATCAGGATACCCGTTGAAGCCATGGGTGCTGGCTGGCTGTGTGACTCGCCGTTCGAAAGCTTGAGAAAGCGATGATGATGACGTCACGCTGTAGTAGTTGCACAAAGGCTGCGCTGACGTCCATGTTCGGGGTCACCAGTATAGAGGCATGAGGAACAGGGTGTAAAGTTCACTCATCCTCCATATAAAAGGGAGGATCCTTCGACCAGACGGGTGTTGTGTCTGGTGGGCGATGGTTGATGTCGGGACGTTGTATATATGCTTGTCTCGCGGTAAACTCTGATTACGCGATGCAGGATTTTGTGTGACGTCAGTGTGACGCATTCGCATGTGGCGAAACGTATATATTCACATGCTACAAGATCTTTCAAATTCATAATATTTTATTTCACTTATGCCTACATGGGCACTTATGAAACGTCAGAAGCTAGGTGCACAGTTCCAATTGGTCGTTTCCTATGGAGAAGAACCGGCAAGAAACTCGACGGTTACTCTTTTAAAAATAATTGGCTTTTACAATGTCTTCAAATTACAGTGTTATTAAGCATGGGAGGACAGTGTAGGCCCGTCAACAAGTACCAGGTACTTAACAAAATAGAAAATGGTCTACAAATCTACAGTCTATTAAACCTACAACGTTCTTACATATACAAAATATAAAAGAATCTATTTAAAAGACAAGACTATATAATGTAAAATAATGAAAAGATTATATCATGGAAGCATGTAAAAAAACAATAAAATTAATTAAATTAAAGTAATTTGGGAGCCGTTAATAGACATTTACATAAATAATAGTTATGCTGTTAATAAGGTACCAGGGAAGCCTGCAGAAGGAATTAGCGCCAAACTTTCCTGTCTTCAACGTTATCTTTAATCTTATAATATGCTTTTTTAATAAGGACACGTTTGATGTGGGTTTTGAACTACACTGCTACTACTACCAACTACCACCAACCAACGAACTACTACTGTCCATCGCTAAGTTCTGTAACCGACTTTGGCAACTTGTTATAAAAGCGGATACTGTTTATAAGAAATACCTTGCTTGTTTTAGTTAATCTAAATTTGGGTATCACAATTTCATGTTTACTACGTATATTTATACTATGGAAATCGACGCTTCTTACGTATATTTTGAAAAGTCCTAAGTTTTTGCGAACATATAAAATACTTTCTAAGATATAAAGAGAAGGCAGAGTTAGTATATCAATTTCTTTGAATTTCTTTCTAAGGGACTCACGAGGACCCATTTTATAGATCGCGCGGATTGCTCTCTTTTGTAAAATGAAAACTGAAA
This sequence comes from Fissipunctia ypsillon, assembly GCA_947568875.1. Lineage (NCBI taxonomy): Eukaryota > Metazoa > Arthropoda > Insecta > Lepidoptera > Noctuidae > Fissipunctia > Fissipunctia ypsillon. Next base: position 17,530,975 of record OX387644.1, on the reverse strand, counting down.
CTTCCTAAATGTATTTCTCTTCAGATCAAACCCCGCTAATTCTATGTAACATAACATAACATCACGCCTTGTTTCCCCGAAGGGTTGGGCAGAGGTGTACCTATATAAGTAGTACACCCACATTCGATGTATTTTATTTTATTTTTTTTTTGTTAAAATGAGACAGGCTAAACTTACTGTGGATAAAACTGTACATATCGGTAAAACAAGATCAGTGCTAGAAAATTGGACCTCAAAAAATGTTGAAGCTCTAGATACTAATACAGAATTTCGCTCACCGCGCTGTGAATAGACGCACAACATACATACACAATAGCTCATTTCAATATAATTATAGTCTTATGACTCTTACAACACATTAATATACGCCACGACACATACATACGTACCAAAAAGGTGGCGTTAAAATTTTTGTCATACACTACGATAGCAAAATATGTTGGAAAGAACGTTTTGCGAATTTTAATTATGTTTTACAATTTCCCTTTATAGTGAGAATATTTCTATAAAGCGGAATAAAGCACGTTTGAAAACATTTAACGTTCTTTTATAGTTTGTAAACTATCTATTTTTATGAATCGAGCGACGATGTCCCAACATTGGGGCACTTTAAAACTTAGTTCTACCAAGATGAACGGAATCGTTGACCACAATTCACAAGTAGATAGGTACCTAGGATCTTTCAAGATAGCTCCGAGTACCTAAAGAGCTCTAGGACATTAAAAGCAGTACAGAGGTCTAAGATATTACAAAAACCTATGGCCCTATTTTTAGTACTTATCTATTAATATATTCCTATGTTTCCTGTACGGCTTTTGCAAGCTTTATTTAAAGTTACAGCCGAACTTTTCGTGCTGCCAATATCAGGTCGATCGATACCGCTGAAAAAAACATCCAAGCTATACGCCCGAATAGTAGAAACAATCAGTTTTCGTGGAGTTTGCACTTAGGTACAACTTGAGAGAAGCTACTTTAAAGTTAAACACTCTGTCTATTTCTTTAAACTAATTTTGAGTTTTGGCTTCTGAACGCTTCAGATTTCTATGGTTTTGTTGGATGTGCGTTTAATTTTCTCCCGGAAAAAAGTGGGTTTTTCCATCTAGAACTTCTCAGTAGCAGCCCGAAATCTGGACTTGTGTCCGGTTGATGGCAATAGGCTCGCCTCCTGAGACGTGCGACTTAAACATAACTGGCGAACTTAGGGTGTATGTACCTACCATAGGTACATCTCTGCCTAACCCTTCGGGGAAACAAGGCGTGATGTTATGTTGAATCTCTACAAACATCAGTATACACTGGCAGGCAGCAAAATCCAGCTAGGTGGCAGGGGCGCAGCCTTCATACAACCCGATTCCTGTCGGCTTCCCTTCGGAACCACCACTCTTCTTAATGTCTACTATTGCCAAATAATATGGTAACCTGTGTGTGTAACTGTGTATCACATTACATATATTGAAAACCAGTTTAATACAGTAAAAACATTACAGATTAAAAACATTACAAAAATGCCTGCAATTTTTTGTCTGAGTTTAATATAACCGAACAATTTTTTCATCGGCTTCCCTCTAATGATAATTGTAGCTGCGCCACTGCTAGGTGGTTAGACATAGAACACCATCTTATTTTTTTTTTAGGTGTGAAATCCTCAAATGAGTTCTCCCGCTCTGGGCGGAGCGGGAGAGCGTGTCAGACTTTTTATGACTAAAACCCACCCGTGTTCCTTGAATTGCCTGTGCCAGGCGCCACGGTAACTCTTTCGAAAATACCCGTGACCCTGGTAGATAGAACGTCATATCACATGTCACGTCATATTATTACATGTTCTAAGACAACGATAGATAAGGTACCATTGCGAACTAAATATACAATCTCAGACTTGCGTCTTGAGAACTCTGACAATCTGACGGTAGACAGTCCAGTGATCCATCAAGTGCCTTCACCAAAGAAGTAATAGAAAATAAAAGATATATCTATTATAAAATTAACTTACAATGACCAGAAAACATTTTCCGGTTTTCTTTGATCAATTCCAAGGATTATTTGGCGGTTCTTTCCTGTTGGCTTCATTTTAGTATGGCACTGTTGTTAAGGGGGCTAAATACCAGCTAATTATACTCTTCTTACCTTGTAAACAGCCTAAATTCAACGTCAGACTCATACACCCAGCCGAAGCCCCAGAAGCGGGTCTCGTTGACGGTGGGAGCTGGCGGGTACATCTGCACGCTGGCTAGCCATACCGGGTCGTACGGCGTCGGCGCATCCCAGTTCACCGCCGACACTACTACTTGTACAGAAATATTGGATATTAAGAGCTGTTCGTGTATCAAAACCTTCATTATAATATGACCAGAGACCAGTGGTGGATCAGTGTTAACGGCCAGGCACTTTACATTGTGTAAATAATTTAATCACCACTGCTCTCAAAACGGTGAAGGAAAACACCGTGAGGATACCGGCATGTCCTAGAACCAAAAATTTGCAGATGTGACACCTATCAAACCGCACTGGGCCCGCGTAGTGGATTATGGCCTCTCACAGAGAGGAGGCCAGTGTCCCAGCATTAAGAACGTTAGATACAGGCTGATAAAGCTAAGCATTTTATGCTATACTAATAGCAGCGCCCCGCGGTTTCACCCGAATAAGACTCGATTCCGTAAGGATATCGGGATAAAAAGTATCCTATATGTTTCTCCAGGTTATAAACTATATCTGTGTGCCAAATTTCATCCAAATTCGTTCAGTAGTTTTTGCGTGAAAGACTAACAAACATCCATCCAATCCATCCATCCACACAAACTTTCGCATTTATTTAGTAGGATAGGTTAGCGCTGCTAGTTTCGTCATAAGACGAAACTAGCAGCGCTCCGTGGTTTCACCCGCATAAGTCTCGATCCCGTAGGGATATCGGAATAAAAAGTACCTATGTGTTAATCCAGGTTATTAATTATCTGTGTGCCAAATTTTATCCAAATCCGTTCAGCAGTTTTTGCGTGAAAGAGTAATAAACATCCATCCATCCTCACAAACTTACACAATTCTTATATTAGTAGAAGTAGGATTGGCAACTGAAACACCTAAAAACTAGATATAAGCTCCAGCTTAAGCAATAAGAGTGTAAGAGTTTACAGATCTCTTGGATATTCAGTCTCTACTGAAATCTATCTTAAGCTTCACTTATTCATTATTGATTTTAAAAATAATCTACACAGTCTAGCCTATCAAATTGTATCCCGTTCATTTCGTTTTAAATTTAGTCGTAAAAAGTGACAAAGGAACTCAGAATATTACAAATATTTGATAATTAACATTCAACTAAAATAGTGTTAAAGCAAAAAATAGTTTTTAGTATCGATACTACGAAACTAGCTTTTCGCTTTGGGCTATGGAGGTCAGATAGCAGTCACCCAAGTAACAATCTTGCTTAGAAAGCACTGACATTATGGTTAGTAATAAAAGGAGACCTGTTTGGTGACAACAAGCAGAAATGCTTGGAGACAATATCTATCTAGTGTTTAGAAAACCACGCGTGGATGTCCCTACTATACGCATAGGTAAGTATCTCTGCCTTCGGGTACTCCAACGACCCCTAGCGGGATGAAATAGCCTAGGTACGTACTTTTTATGCCTCTAAAGTTTTTTTTATTTCAGGCATTTATACAGGGCATTTTTTTAATCACTATCCAAATTTTCGAAGGGTGTTCTACCCATGAATATGAACAACTTTTACTATGGGACCAACTCTGAAATCACGAAGAAAAAATCAGCTGATTCATACAAAAGTTCAATACCTACTCGACCAAAATGTATGAAACAGCAGATTTTTTTTTTCGTGATTTCAGAGTTGGTCCCATAGTGAAAGTTGTTCGTATTCATGGGTAGAACACCCTGCGAAAATTTGGATAGTGATTAAAAATTGCCCTGTATTTGTTACAGATTTTCATTTCATCGTGAGAGATTCCTCCAGGTAGTAATAATTCTAATTCTCAATGATCTGAAACTCAGTCATAACTTTAAAATGCTGATCGAAATAAGTTTTATTTTGCGTTAGGGAAACTAAATAAGCAGCAGAGTTTACCTTAAAAATCAGCAGGATGTGCTGTCAAATTGGCCTATTTTAATCCCTGTTTTATGGATTTTATTATCCGTTATTTATAGATTAATAGATTTCCTTCATTTTATTTTATTAGGAAAACATGCAACTAATAACAAAGACCGGTCACCATTTTTAGTAGAATTAAGGCTAATTAGAAGTTTCCACTTAGGTATAATGTTAGACAAAAAGTTCAAAGTATCGGAATAACAGCAATAGCTAACACAGATACCTAACCCAATAAATTTCTACTTAGAAACATACGCTGATTCATAAACATACACACAGTATCTATTTCATACAATTTCCGCTCGGCACTCTATCTTCTAAAACATCAATTTGCGTAACTCGTAATCAATAATTCAAAAGCGTGTTGAGTTGCTTCGTTAATTTAATAGAAGTCAGTCAGCCTTCCCATAATGGTCTTGAGGATATAGATTGTTATCTTCACTTTAGCATTCAATGAATGCTTGAACATTTACTTCACCTACAAACACTGTGAAAGTTCAATAGCTCCAAACAATTAATATTCATTGTTTGATTTAGAGACGGAACGTTCTGTTGCTTTTACCAATCTACGGAACCCTAGGGAGTCTCGCTGCGACCTCTTTAAAGTCTCGACAGAGACTTTAAAGAGGTCGCAGCTTTAAAGACTGAAGCTACAATATTTATTTAACTTAGGTAGATACTCATTTTTTTTTTATTAAACAAAACAGTGACGAAGCTAGTTTATCCCGTTCTCATGGAATATGCATGTTAGGCCATCCAAAATTTGTAGCACAATAGGTCCTGAGTTTAATCCCCTTGGAATACCTATTACTAGTTTCTACAGTAAACCTAAACCGGTTTCTGCATTGTTCTAAAGGAGAAACAAAGACAAAGTAAAATAGGAGTCAATGCTTTTTGGCGAACAAAAATTTCGCGAAAAATGGACAAATAAATCTTAAACGGGGGGTTAATTTCACTAATGGGTGATCATTAACTTGTTAACATTTGTATAAACTTCTCACGAACCTGTAAACAGAACAAACAACAACGAAATCATTCCAACTCCGCTTCCTGGCTACAAACACCAGACTCACTGAGGGCACAACCAACTTTCCACACATTGAACAAAACTTTGCTGAACTTTAAACTGACTAGAACGCTCATTTTGAAGCTAAATCTAATAGAAGGACCGACACCGAGGGCTCCCCCATTTTCACTGCCCGCTTCAAACAGAGATTGAATTTAAATTTACGTAGCGGTATCGGGCTCCATTACGATTCATAGTACGATCCGGCTTGTCCATCGATCATATTAATCAAACTGGACCTTATTAACATTGCATACGGTATCCTGAGGATTTTTCGCAAAATGGTGACGAAAGAAACTGTGAAACTTGAGTCATCTATGAACAATTTTAAAAGGGAAATTTTAATGCAAAGAAGAATGGTCAGTGATATAAAATATCGTCAATGCAGATAGAGTCAGCGACAAAAGTTGATTAATAGATAATTCAGTTTTTTTTTTTTTTATCTTAAGCAACATAGGTAACTCTTATCTATTAGGTACCTATGTGAAATGCTGAAGTGCAATGTATCGAATATTTTTGTGTCAATTTAGATGAATTCAATTTACCTAAAAGTATCTGTGTTAATCGACTTTTTTCGGGCCCTATCTCCCCAAGTTCCAAGCTCCCCAGAATGATTTTTCGTATATTCATTCCCAACATCCCCAATATACAAAATTAAATTATTTATAAAGTTCACACTTGACTAATCCTCGTACTGACGTGTCCAAAAGTGTTAGAATAAAATAAAATCAGTACCTAGTTCAAATTAACCTATAAAAAAAAACCTTATTGCTTATTGTGGGTGTACTATATAGGTACACCTCTGCCTAACCCTTCGGGGAAACAAGGCGTGATGTTATGTTATGTTATGTTATGTTATGTTATGTTATGTTATGTTATGTTATGTTATGTTATGTTATGTTATGTTATGTTATGTTATGTTATGTTATGTTATGTTATGTTATGTTATGTTATGTTATGTTATGTTATGTTATGTTATGTTATGTTATGTTATGTTATGTTATGTTATGTTATTGCTAAAAAGATTACAAAGCTTTTTACATTGGCCCCAAACTAGACAAGCCTCTTGGGCACCAAAATGGAGAGTTTACCATTTAAACATATAATTTAAAAACATGTTCGGTATTATAAGTGAAATAAAATAAAATAGGTTTGCTTCAAATTACAAAAAAAAAACTAAATAAAAATCTATGCTAAACAAAATATGGGTGTACTGTAGGTACACCTCTGCCCAACCCTCCGGGGAAACAAGACGTGGTGTAAAAATCTAAGAATCAAAATGAAAGAAAACATAAAAAAATACCTTATTTTGGAAGATATATTTTCTCTATGTACCCATGTATTTGTGCTATATATTTTTAGAAGTTTTCGAGATATATCTTAGGTGTGTTAGGGATGTATCCAGGTGTGTCAAAAGTCAAAGTTTTTTATTTGTAAAACATAGGTGTAAAAATAGGTGTTATAAATAAAATAGGTACACAGATCTCTATGTTCTGCCGCTAACGGCGTACAAATATCAGATACGAAATTTTTACAATTTAATGGAATTTTTGTTAAAATGTAATGACAAGTAAAATCAAATCTAAATTATATATTAAAACAAAGTTAACAATATTGCAAACAAAATGTATTTCATATGTCATGAAGGTATCCAGGTTGTTCTAGAGAAAAACCGGCTAAGTGCGTATCAGATCACGCACAATGAAGGATTCCGTAGTTGGGATGAATTTATCCCAAGAACAAACTTAACATTGTAGTTGAAAAACATGTTCTCTCATACATTCCAACTGCAAATGTAAGTGGGTAGACTATTACTCGTAAACTTGTAAAGCCTAATTAGCTGTGATAGTTTTCCTTTTAATTTCGTTGTATATACTACTACCGTGAATTTTTTCACATAGGTACCCAAAACTAACCGTTTAGCTGGCAGGGGGGGTCACTTTAACAAAAATTAGCACTATAAAGCTTTTCAGAAACGGATCCCTTATAGTGTGGCCATTAGTGCTGTGCACTCCCTGAGGTATGCGCGGCGAGGTGGGAGGCGAAGAAAAAAGTGCATGAGTTCACATGAGATCGATACATGTCGGACAAATCTTACGATATCAGTTTGCATTTCTAAGGCAAGACTTGTGGCGGGACGGTGGTCGGAGGCTATCTATCTGTAATATAATTATTATACTTACTTAGTTGATTAAAATGTAACCCAAATATACTCATATTTTATTAAAAATATGCAGGTGATAAATAAGAACTAAACTTATAATTCAAAGCGGGACTTGTTTTATTGAACATTTTTCATATTTACAAACAATTATATATTCTAACGAAAGTTATTCTGACATAGGTTCTGTTTCAACTTCATCTTCCATTTCGTCATCATCTTCATCTTCCACTTCGCCACCGGAACTTGAATCAGAGTCTTGCAAATTTATTATGAATGAATCGATAACATTATCGAACCTACTATCGCGACTCCAGTAATCATTTTCATTTTTCTGGACATGATCGTCGCATCTCTGCCATTTTTCCGCCGTGAATTCCGAAAACAATTTATCCACTATGATTATCTTTTCGTCTAGAGAAGAATTAATATAGTTTTGGGTTATGTTGTTTTTAATATCAGCCCAGACCAACTCAATTGTATTTAAATCCACGACCTCATTCCGCCGGCCCCCTTCTATCAGCGAACATCTAGACGCACTGCAGGTTACCATCCTTACCTAATTGCTATCCCACCAATTCGCACTAAGCGTTTCCAAATGTCTTTTGTGATGCGCACAGCAAAGGAGTGGAACTCTCTGCCTGCGTCTGTGTTTCCGAATGCATACAACCCCGATCTCTTCAAAGTGAGAGTGAACAGGCTTCTTCTGGGTAAGCTCGCTCCATCGTCGACTTTGTCTCTGTCATCTCTGACCTAGACTAGAGTCAAGAGCAAACCTATCTCAAATAAAAATTAAAAATAAATCTGGATGGTACGGAGGTAAACGCAGAACAGTGTGTCCATTGGCTTTCAGGAAATCGTCAATTCTATACACGGGGTCTTTTTGTGTATTTTTGATAAGAAGTAGCAGTAGAGCCTTTGTCATGGTTCCTGAAAATTCTACATTATGGCGTAGCAACCAGTTCTGCATTTCACTTTTGAGGCTTGATATAGTTGGTTTCTTCTCAACCTGAACGCTGTGGTAAGACGCGTTGTCCATTACAACCACAGAATTCGGCAGCAACTTATCTTTTAACTTTTCATCTACCCACTTATAAAAAGTAGGTCCGCTCATATCTCCATGATAGTCACCGGTTCTAGCATCTGATTTGAATATAGTCAATGCATCATCCACTAAGCCATTTCGACACCCAGCGTGGAGAATTACCAATCGCCGTCCTTTCCCAATATCAGCATGAATTCCGGGTTCTGACGATGATTGCCAACATTTGCTGGCATGGTGACTGGCGTTGATGTATGTTTCCTCAAGAAAATATATGTTTTGGCTTTGCGTTCTGTAATTTCTGATTTGTGTAAGATATTTTTTCCGCCACACTGTAATATTTAGGCTATAAGGAGATGTCTCTTTGATTTGCATTTTTTGAAACGGTAGCCCATTTTGTGTAAAAGCTGTCTTAAATATTCCCGTCCACAATTCAATATGTCATCCTGTCTCAAACTTGATAGTAACTTACGGACATTTGGTTTTTTTTTTCAACTTCGTAAAACTGATGAATTTTTCTTCTGATAACTCCAAGGTCAAAATCATCCACAACGTGTTTTTTCTTTAGAACTTTTGGTTTTTTTGGCGATTGAAATTTTAATTGGCTTGAATTTTCAATTGATAAATAACCCGCAGAAATCACATTATGCACGGTTCTTTTGCTGTACCCCGTAGCCTCCGCAACGATTTTGGCAATATTCACATCATTTTTAAATTCAAAGCTTTCTTTGTCTGCTTTTCTTTTCTTAAAATATTCAGCCACCTTAAAAATGACAGTCTTCATATCACGAGATAACGCACGACCCATCTTTGAATATTTATCTCATGCGCGTCTGACATAGACAGTCCGATACAGATAACACTACATGCCGCTACAAGCGTTGACGGCGCACTGACAGAGCGCAGCAGCCGATTCTCCCCCCGTCACGCCGCGCGCCTCTGGGACCTACCAGGGGTATACCTCAGGGAGTGCACAGCACTAATGGCCACACTATAATCGAAAAATTGTTTTCACAAACCTGCAATATTTTTGAAACACCTATCCAACAACACCCCACACCATAGGGAAGACGAGAAAAAAAACATCCCCACTTTACGTGTACAGGAGGTACCCTAAAATTTTTTTTTTTTCATGATTTTATTTTACCACTTTGTCGGCGTGGTTAATATGTATATCCATGCCAAATTATAGCTTTGATTATGGAACCCTAAAAATGTAGTGAAAGGGAAGAATTTAGGGTGTGTGCATCCAACAAGCAATTCTTGCAGTGCTTCTCGCTATGATAACAATCACAGCATTTGAAACACACATTGAAACTAAACTATCTTTGACAATCACAGCTTGTATGTTCAATAATACCACATATAAGATAACCATGGTCCTTCTTGAAGAATCCCTGTTTTCTCTCAAGTAATCTATACAAATAAATAAAATTGAAATGTCTGTTTGTAATATCAGAATAACAGTTTAATAAATGCATATCAAAATATATACGGTACCTACTTATAACAAAAAAGCTATTTTTAAAATTTTTGTCTGTCTGTCTGTTTATTTCCGCTAATCTCCGAAACGTCTGGATCGATTTTGATTGGACTTTCACTGGCAGATAGCTGATGTTATAAGGAGTAACTTAGGCTACTTTCCCACGCAAAGTTAAAACCCATGAAATTGTTAACAAAAAGTCGGAATTTGAAAAATTATTTTTGCATTTGGTAGCCCAATTCTCAAGGATGGTAGTAGGCTATTTAACATCACGCTACGACCATTAGGAGCCGACCAAAACGAAAAAAATCAGTAAGAACGCTAAGTGAAAACGAAGTAATAGCGCGGGCGGGCGATGCAACGCGGCGGGTCGGGGGACGAGGAAGTTTTATTAAAATATGGCTGTTATTTATGTGGCTGTACTACTTTTGCGTGGACAAAGTCGCGGGGCACAGCTAGTAACAAATATAATAACATTAAATTAACAATACGTACTTATGCATTGATTCGGCGACTGTACCATTCACAATTTCGGTGAAGATAGAGTTTTACAACTTTTAGTTAATATAAATAAATAAAAAGAGAAGTCCTGACTGACTGACTGACTGACTCATCAACGTCCAGCCCAAACCCTTAGACCTAGAAAGCAGAAATTTTGCACAGAGGTTCTCTTTATAATGTAGGTCACAAGGAATAAGGAAGGATTTTTTGAAATTCAACCCCTAAGGGAGAAAAATATAGGATGAAAGTTTGTATGGAAAATCGTCATTTTTGTAGTTTAAACCATGAAAAATGGTATTTAGCATTCTGGTTAAAAATTAAAAATCACGTGTTTCAGCGTTTTTGGAAAATCATCCCCTAAGGGGGAAAAATAGGGGATGAAAATTTGTAAGGAAGAAATTTGTATTAAGCTTTTTGTTTATAAATTACAAATAACGTATTTTGGCATTTTTGTAAAATCATCCCCTAGGGGATTAAAAATCCTTACTAACTCATCATCGGTCAGCCCGACTTTCGCCATCGCCAAAGACACTTTAGTAGGTACATACATACATACATAAACTCACGCCTTCTTCCCATGGGGGTAGGGCGGTAGGCAGAAACTACAGAACGCCACCTGCTACGATCCTTACATACTCCTTTTGCCTCGTTTACATTCATACATCTGGTCATACACGCACGCCGGTTGTGAGTACTACCTTTAGTAGGTAATTCAGAGAAAAATAACTCTACTGAGTTCCGTACCTGTAATTATTTAGATAACTATTTTTTTCGAAATTCCAACAGGATAGGGATTAAAGAGGAATTTTCGCTTAAACGGGACTTAAACATAACTGGCGAAATGTGGATGCACTATAGGTACACCTCTGCCTAACCCTTCGGGGAAACAAGGCGTGATGTGTTGTTATGTGTTGTTGTATATTTTCGCTTTCAAACCTTCAAATTTGGCATGCAAGTAGGTAATTTCTCGTTCCGTTATATATTGCGTTACTATTGTTAGGTTTTAGGATTTTTGGACGAAGTTCTTTTATGCGGCTTGCGGTAGGAGTAAACTGGCAGAAATCGTCACAAACGAAAAAACGTTCATACTTGTATGATGATGATGGCGGCTGTGAATATTTTCAAATTTTTCGTCATGGGTATCGTTTTCATAGTTTTCGAGGGTGTTAAAGCCGATAGTGAGGTCAAAATGAAAATTCAAGATGGCGGCTGTGAAAATTTTCAAATTATTCGTAATGGGTGTCGTTTTCATAGTTTTCAAGGGTGCTAAAGCCGATAGTGGGGTCAAAATGAAAATTCAAGATGGCGGCTGCGAATATTTTCACATTTTCCGTCATGGGTATCGTTACCATAGTTTTCGAGGGTGCTAAAGCCGATAGTGAGGTCAAACTGAAAATTCAAGATGGCGGCTATGAAAATTTTCAAATTATTCGTAATGGGTGTCGTTTTCATAGTTTTCGAGAGTGCTAAAGTCGATATTGAGATCAAAATGTAAATCCAAGATGGTATCACCTTTTTTTTTTTTTTGTGGATGGGAAATCATCAAATGACTTCTCCCGCTCTGGGCGGAGCGGGAGGGCGTGTCAGACTTTTACTGACTAAAACCCACCCGTGTTCCTTCTGTTGCCTGTGCCGGGCCACGGTAACTCTTTCGAACATCCCGCAACCCTAGCTGGCATCGGCCCTAGCGGACCCCGTCAATAGTGCTGACATCTCTTTGAGGCGCGCGTGGAACCCAACGCGCCGTCGACTCGGGCTTGGTACTTACCGGACGGCGAGCTACGCATTGCTCGCCGTCCGCAAGCCCACGCCTACGGTGGCCGGGAATCGGCTGCCAGTTCCCGACGCCCAGGGCGTCTCCTGCGGCGACTAGGGGCGTGAGGGCGCAAAGCTTGCCTCTCCCTCACGCGTTCCGCCTCCTCCTTCGCGAGCATTACTGCTTCGCAGAAGGAGGTAATGGCTTCCCATGTACTTTCGCTCCGTACCATGGCCTGGACAAGGGCCGGTCGCGAGAGATCGCCGCCGCCGATCGCTACCACGAGGATACGGCGGTGCTCCGCCCAAGCCGGGCAGACCTCCACCGTATGCGTCACTGTGTCCTCCGGGCGATCCACACAGTGGTGACACCCGGGCGTTTCCTCCCGCCTTATCCGGAACAGGTACCTCTCGAAGCACCCGTGTCCGGTGAGGAATTGCGTCAGGCGGAAGGTGAGGACGCCGTGGCGCCTCTCCAACCACTCCTCAAAGAGGGGACTTATCGCCGCAATTGTGGCGTGCCCAGCGCTGGGTTGCGACAATCGCACTCTCCATGCCGCCATGAGATCCTGCTGGAGCTCTGTCCGCCGTGCCGCGATTTCTCGCGACAACGGAGTTACGCCCCGGCGTCCTGCCTCCTCGCGCCACTCCCACATGTGCGCGAGGACTTTTGCCTCCAGATCCCATGGCGGTAATCCGGCAAGGAGGTTCGCCGCCTCCCCGGAGACCGTGCGGTATCCCCGGGCTAACCGGATGGCCATGACCCTCTGGGACGCGTTCAACCGACGGACCGGTCGCCACCTCACGGAACGCGCCCACACCGGAGCTCCGTATAAGGCCATGGACCGCACAACCCCCGCGTAGAGCTTCCGGCAGGAGGCGTTTGGACCCCCCAGATTGGGCAGGAGCCGCCTCAAGGCAGCCCCGGCCCGCTCCAGTCTGGGAGCCAAACGTCGGAAATGCTCCACGAAATTCCACCGGCTGTCGAGGACGAGTCCCAGGTACTTCATCGTCGACTCGACACCGATGGGAACCCCTCCTACCGTTATTTGGGAACCCGACGGTGGCGCGTTCCGAGGACCATGAAAACACATGTCCGTCATCAAACACATATCGTCATGGCGTCAGCGTAGCAAACTACGCTGACGCCATTAGGGAGGTCTGCGCGCAGCACCCAGTCGTACCCGATGTCTCACAGATGCGGCCCCAGGACTGATCCCTGTGGGACACCGCACGACATCTCTCGCCAGTTCCACTCTCCTCGGTGACCGGGGTAGATGACAGCCCTGTCCGTCAGATAGGCCTCGACCACTCGACAGAGGTAGGTCGGCACTCGGTGATACCGGAGTGCCTCCCTGATGCAACTCCAGGGCAGGGTGTTGAAGGCATTGGCAATATCTAGAGACACCGCCAAGACGAACCCACCCCGGGCTACAGCATCCCCCGTCGTGAGGGCTCGTACGCGCATGATGGCGTCCACCGTAGAGCGCCCCTTGCGGAAACCAAACTGGCTCTCCGCCAAATCCGGCCCCACCCTCACCAGCCGCCCGACGAGGCGGTCTGCAATGACTCTTTCAAAGAGCTTGCCCACCTCGTCGAGCAGCATGATGGGCCGGTAAGCGGACGGCGAGTCCGCAGGGCGCCCCGGTTTCTTTATGAGGACCAGTTTCCCTGTCTTCCATTGAAGCGGGAACCGGCCCCTCTCCAAGCATGCGCTTAGGAGCCCCCTTAGTCGAGGCCCGAGAGCCTCCAAGGCCAGGACCCAGGCTTTTCCAGGTAAGCCGTCGGGTCCTGGGGCGGTATTCCTGGCATTCAGCCTGCGCACCGCCACTCTCAGCTCTACCTCGGTCACCTCCGGAGCATCGTCGTCATCGTCGGCTGCGTGGTCCGCATCCGACACCGCAGGAGGCGGAGCCATGGGCGGGGGAGTATGTTCCCCTCGCGAAGGGAACAGAGCGCTCGCCACGTCCTCCACGAGCTGGGGCCGGAGACTCTGCGTCAGCGGGGGAGCCCATGAGCGGAGTTTGTTCCGCACCATTTTATAGGGGCGTCCCCACGGGTCCCTGTTCAGAGTCTCCAGCGACTCCTCGCGGGCCAGTCCCTTGGCCCGCAGGATCTCCGCTCGGAGGGTGGTCTTCGCCGCTCTGTACCCCTCGTACAGCTCCGCCTGAATGGCTTCCGTATCCGGAGGGCGGATACGGAGCCTGCGGTGCCTGGTGTACCGGCGTCGCGCAGCAACGCACGCGTCGCGCAAAGACGTCAACTCCGGCGACCACCAGCACACCTGGCGCCGGGCGCGTCCGGGCCGGACCCGGGGCATTGCCACGTCGCATACTTCGGACATGGCCTCCCGGAACCACCCCGCCTCGTCATTGATGTCAGCAGGCCTGTCCGGTGGTGACACCCAGGCCTGCACGATCGAGGCTTCCAGGAGGAGCTCCCGGTCCAGCTGCTTCAACGCCCACCGCGGACCACTCGGGGCCTGTCGGACCGGCGCGCTCGAGGTCTGGGCGGAGACGTCAAACCGGATGTACCGGTGATCGGAGTAGGTCTCCACCCCCTCCATGACGCGCCAGTCGACGACACGCAGCGGCAGAGCGGGGCTGGCGAACGAAATGTCCACCACTGACTCACCCCGCATCCGCACACACGTGGGAACAGAACCCCGGTTTAGGACGACCAGGCCCGTCTCCAGAGCCCAGTCCTCCACCATCCTGCCCCGTGTGTCCGTATGCCGGGAACCCCAAGCCACATTCTTGGCATTGAAGTCCCCGAGGATGAGCACAGGGAGGGAACGGAACCCGACGACGACGACTCTCAACTCCGCAAGGGAGTTGTGGAACTCGGCGAGAGTTCGGTTCGGGGAGAAGTATACCCCTATCACGACAATCTCCCCGAACCGTGCTGCCACGCAACCCCATCCCCTCTTGACCGCCTCGAGGGACGGGGTACCGGCGGCGGCCGACGAAATTAGAGTCACTGAGCCGCTCAGGTCCTCCACCCAGTCATCCCTGGGCGGGACAAAGTACGGCTCAGCGACCACGGCGATGTTAATCGACCACTGCGCCATGCTCTGGAGCAACAGATCCTGAGCGGAGGCGCAGTGGTTGATGTTCGCCTGGAGTAGGCGTAATGGGGCCATTATTGGCACTCCATATCAGCCCCCTCCCGAACCCCCTGTGAGGGCCCTACCGCGGTGGTTGCGGCGGCGGCGACAGTGGAGGCGGCGGCGACAGTGGAGGCGGCGGCGACAGCGGCGGCAGTGGCGGCGGCTGCGGCGGTGACGACGGTGGCGGAGGGCTTGCTGGCCCTGGGTTTGGCGGGTGGAGCGCAGGCCTTGCTCCCAGCCCGGTGATTGGCCGGCTTGCCAGCTACCGCACACGCGAAGCAGTGCGGCGCGGCTTTACACGAGCCGGCCTTGTGACCGGGCTGACCACAGCAGAAGCAATGGCCGCTACGGTCCACCTCCGAGGTGCATTTAGCTCCCACGTGGTTGCCCACGTGACAGCGGAAGCACCTCAGAGGTCTGGGTTCCAGCAGTTTCACCTGCGTGGAAACCCAGCCCACCTTGAGCCTTTGGCCCTCCCCGGTTATTTTTCGGGCCACCGCCACGGGGCAGCTCACTGTAACAGTTCGCATCCCCGTGAAGTCAGGACGGATGGTGCCTACCCTAACCTGCTCGGCTGAGCACCCTCCAGTCCTAACAACGGCGGCCACCACCTCTCCCTCCGTCGCTGAGTCGTCCAAACCCAGTATGCGCATATTCGCGCACTTGGTGGGTCTGGACACTCGGGCCTCGTCCGCATTTAGGGACGCCCTTAGCCTCTCGGCCAGAGCGTCAGCGGTCGGGCCGCTGGCCGCACCGGGAACCTCCAGCATCCGGGCCCCAGTCGCAGTGACCCTTATCCGGATGCCATCGGCAACGCCGAGCTCCTCGAGGTTCACCGCCTCCCTCGCCTTGGCAAGCACGTCGCGGTAGGACACGCCTTTCTTCTCCGGTTCCGGCTGTAGTGTGACCACTACAGCTGCGGACTTCGGGACACGGAGCCTAGCCGCGACGCTTCGCTCCTTGCGCCGCTGCCGCCTCTCCTTCTTTTTGACCGCCCTTGCTGCCTTACCCGCCTTCCTCTTCTCCCCGGCTACTGGCCATTCGGCGTCAGCCGGAGGAGAATTAGGGGGTGGGGGCGGCCGTTTCGCCGCCGGGGCTGGGGCCCTCGCGGGTTCCTGCACGGTTCCGCCTTTTGCCTGCCCCGTTGATCCAGGCTTGACCGTGGCAGCCGCGGCGGCGGCATACGATGCTGCCTTCCGCTGGCCCGAGGCCGGCTGGCTCGCCGCTAGCGGGGGCCGCAGGACTATGGCCTCCAGGGCGGAAAACCGGCTCCGGAAGGCAGCCAGTTCCTGCCGGACCAGGGCCAGAACCCGGTCCTCAGCAGACACGGGCCCGACCTGCCCATGCCGCGCCTCCCCCTGTGGCACCTCCCGGGGGCCAGCTCCTCGGAGCCTGGCCAGGTCCGCTCGGAGCTCCTCATTCTCCTTTCGGAGAAGCTCCATGGCGGCTGTCAAGCGAGCGACCTCCGCCCACATCTCTAACATTCCGTCCGACGGGGGCCTGAGGTGACTGGCCTCTGCTGCCGCCATAATTGAGGCCCTGGCTGCCGATATGGCCTTGTCTTTAGAGGACTGAGTCCTCTTCAAGGCCACGCTCTTGATCGCGGCTGCCATGACCTCTGCGAACCTGACCGTTTGCTCCGAATTGGAGCCGCCAGCGGCGTCCGGCTCACCACCTGCTGACTCCGACCCAGCCGAGACTGACCCCAACTGCGACTCTGGCTCGGCCGGGCTGGCTCGGCTCGGCTTGCTGGCTTCCTTGGTGAGCCCTCTGCCCACACCCCTTTCATGGGCCCCACCCCGCCGGCTGATTTTTTTACGGGCCGAGCTCAGCCCACCATCCGAGGAAGACCCCAGGCTATCCCCCGGTTTGGGGCGCTTCTTGAAGAACTTTTGGTTCTTCCCAGCGCCCCCCACCACTTCGCGCTCCGGGCTCTTACATGAGCCCTTCACGCCAGATGCGGCGTCGGACTCCGACCCCGCATCACTCCCCTCCTCTTCACTGCTTTTATTTTTATTGTAAGATTTATTCATAGTTGTTCCCACGAGTAAAAACTTTTTAATTCCCAAAAACTAGTGGTTCGCACTAGCGACTAATTTAGCTACCCATTAGTCAAGCTATCAACCTCCCTCACGGTGCGCCGCCGCTTGGAGGTTTGGGGTGATTTTTTATAGAGGTTTTCTTCCTCGCGGCCTGGGCGGTTAAGCCAAGACCCTCGACCCCCGTCAAAAGTCAGAGACATGACCTTGACAATCTTCGGGGCTACGAGAATAACGGTGGCAGAAAGAGAAGGCCTCTTCCTGCCTGCCCGGCGGCAGAGTTAGTGCACACCGAGCCCGCTCTTACTCCGCCGCTGTGCGTCTCTGCTTAGAGCGCAGAGAGACACACGTTGGAGCGTACCTCTGACAGGATATTGGCATACGGGCAACAAGACCCCTTAGGCACATAGTACCTAATGGGGAGTCATTGCCCGTACCCCAGGGTGCACCGTCCCGGTGACTGGCCTTCCCCCCGGACGCATCCATAAGGGAATTCCAGCCCACAGGCACACGGGGAGGTTTCCTGTCCAAGCACCCCAAGATCGTGTCACCTAAAATTTTATTTTTGTTTTAAATCATGTGAGAGGAAACTTCGTTCCTGACGTCCCCAGACCGTTTTTTATCGTCCAGCAATCATATATCAATCCGCGCGCCGCTCCTTGGATACTATATAAGCAGTGCGAGAAGACATTGTTGACTTTAAAGACACTTATGGTACTTTTAATCCTGGCAGTACGTTCCTGTGGGATATTTTCCGATATCCACGCGGGGGAAGCCGCGGGCTAAAGCTAGTTTAATACTAAAAGCTTTGGGGAACTTTGGACTTGGGGAGATAGAACATCACCCCTTTTTGTGCTGAATGTAGGTACGTCTCTATAATAATATCAAATCACTTAGTTACTTAAGATTCACAGATTTACATAAAGTTCGTTTTCTAATCCCAGATCGTAATTTGACAGAAGCAAATGTCAAACTATGAATGACTATGACTTGTATGACTTGGAACATTTGAAATGTCAATTATCTATCTGGGATAAAAACGAACTGTAGTTAACATTCGAGATCTAAATACCATAAAGAAAGTAACCTCTGAAATACGTGCCTGTCATTCAGAGAACGCAGATGCTGTTTTGATACAATAGGTACTACCAACCTACCAACCTACTTACTTAGCCTATTTACTCGTACCTACGAAAAAGAAAAAATATGAAAAAATATAATCTGTTCCCTACATTTTGACGACTATGCGAACATAAATGTAGGGTACAGCAGATTTTTTTTTCGCGCTTTCAGGTTTGGTTCCATATAGTAAAAGTTGTTCATAATTATGAGTGCAATATGATTATAATTACAGCTTGTATATGTTGAGGATAATAACATAAAGTGTCGGTGAACATTGAGGTAATATGTACTACGCACTAGAGGAGCTATCCTAAGCAAAGGATATGTTCCATTTTGACAAGAGTTTAAATTAAAGTTCGCTGCAGCGCTGAAACAATAATTAGTCGTCTAATAAAACAGTATAAACACGCAGCGCTAGAACGCTTCTAAAATGTAGTTTTCTCGCGACCAAAAGGTCGGAAGCGCCGTGATTTTCATGGCGCTTACGCGTTTCGTTCAACGTTCTGCAACAACAGTCTCGCTCATATAGACTAAACTGCTGACGGACTACAGAATAATCCGATCCAGCATGTCCCATTGCTGTCCTCTCCCAGCGACGCCCTAAGCCGAGGTCCGTACCCCACAGGGGGTGCCCTTAGCGTGTAGTCGCTTAGTTTTTAGTCTTAGTTTTAAGCCTGGCTGGAGGCCTTAATTTATTGAGGCATCCACAGGAAAGCCCGGTTAAGCAGTCGACAACCTCCTATAGGTTGAACTGCGAGATGCCATTCCCCAAAAACAAAACACGGACTACAGAAGTGACATAGCTTTATACCTAACAAGCTTCATTCGCACTTTCTTTACGACACCGAGACTGTAAGAGCGAAGCCACGCTCCGTTGCGTTACGCGATGCAACAACGCAACGGAGCAGTGTGGCTTATCTTTATGTGCTGAATGACGATTTACATCATGTTTTGTTTGATTTCTTGGTTTTCGAGAGGTATTACTTACATAGAAATTGAATATGTGATTTCAAGTTCGTCCGATGAGAACATTTTTACCAAAACAGTCTCAGTATTTAATTTTTTTCAGAAAAAAACATGCCACCGGAAAGCGATTTTTGGCCAAAACATTAGAAACGTCAAACGTATTAATTTTCGGTTCGTTCAGAGAGTAGTATATTCTTTGGTGGACGGTAAACGAGACACAATAGAAGTTATAACGTTATGACGTATGACGTCTATAGACTTCAAACACCCGCGAAAGTGATAACAAGCTACACTTATTTAAAATCTACCATCAGTAAAATAATGGTTATCTTGACAATTCACAAAATATGAAAGCGCTGCATTTTGTTTTAGTTCCTAGCTTTGCCGCTTAGTTAGATATACTGGGCAGTCAGTAAATATTCCGTTTCGGCCATGCATGGCCGTGCTCTATAGTCGAGTAAAAAAAATTGTGTAGATAAAAAATCACGTTCCAAACTTCCGACTTCCGTTTATAAGAATGACGTTATTGACGTTTGACGTGCGATAGATGAAAGTGTCACAGTGTCTACAATATCTATGGATAGTTGAATAGTAGGTAGTACAAGTGTATGTACGTAAAATAAAATCAATTATTATATCTGCGTATCGGAACGCGCGTTACTAAGGAAAAATATATCAAACCTGCTAGACATCACAGCTGAATTCAGCAGTGTTACAGCTAGTATTTCATAAAAGGCTACTACTTAAATAAATAGGCACAATGGCACTAGTCCTCGAAAGCGCAAAAATCTTGGAATTTTTGGAACTCGTCGGTCGTCTGAAGGTAATTTAAGTTTCAATGTTTCAGCAATTGCTATTTTCCTCGTAAACTTATCGATTTCTTTTAAATATAAAATAAATAACTCGGTACCTGCTTTTCTTGTATCGTGAAAAATATGTTCGGTTTCAAATTTAATTTTACGTGATTTCAAGTGTTAATAGAATAATTTATTTCAGAAGCTATGTTGACACAAGATCCTTTGTTTCCCTAAAAGATTAGTTCTGTGCTATTATTATTTTCTCATAATTTGCAGCATGTGAAGAGGACTGGCTGGGTGATATGTGATATTAACGAGTGTGAATCTATTGCTGGGCACATGTACCGCATGGGACTGATGACTTTCTTGCTCACCGATGAGAACAACCCTACCAATCTTGATAGGTTTAGGTGTCTCCAAATAGGTATGTAAATGCTGTGCTTTGTTTGATATCCAAATGTTTTTGAATCATTATTATGTTCCATTCCAGTTTGGTAAATTTAACATTTCTTGTTTTGTTGTTGTTTCTAATGGCTGTCCGGGACTTTAATATACAATGGTTTGTCTTTATTTCTAATGAAAATACATAGGAAATTTTTCAATAATCTGTAATAGCAGATAATCAATCATGCACCATCTCTTATGCAAACATACTGAACTAATTTATTACTAGTTTTTTTTAATTCTAAACTCAGATTTATACACTTTTCAGCTCTTGTCCATGACTTAGCAGAGTGTATAGTTGGAGATCTCACACCACACTGTGGAGTCTCGCCAGAAGAGAAGCATCGGCGAGAGGATGAGGCTATGCAGAAAATTGCAGAACTCACCGGCATTGCTGGTGATAGAATGTATGACTTGTACAAAGTGAGTATCATTATACCTAGTTCAAAATTATTTATGTACATTTATATTATTATTTTTACTAGCTGTGCCCCGTGACTTTGTTCGTGTGGATGTCATAAGATACACAAAAGATAAGATATACTAATACCACATTTTAATAAAACTCCCTTGTCCCCCGACCCGTCGCCAACCGTCACGTTGAATCGCCCGCCCGCTCTGTTACTTCATTTTCGCTTAGTGTTCTTTCTGACTTTTTTCTTTTTGCTCGGCTGCTAAGGGTGTGGATAAATAGCTTATAACTATCCTCGAGAATTGGGCTGCCAAATGCAAAAAGAATGTTTAAAATCCGACTTTTTGTTCATAATTTGAACCCTAATTGGACTGGTTTAAGCAAAAATTATCTAACCCATATTGTGGTTGTGGGTTGGATCATTTTTGCTTAAATCGGTCCAATTATATTTCTAAAATTAAAGTAGCCTAGGTTACCCGCCGTAACATCAGCTATCTGCCAGTGAGAGTCCCGTCAAAATTGGTCGAGCCGTTTCGGAGATTAGCCGGAACAAACAGACAGATGGAAAAAAATGTTAAAACTTGCTTTTTTGTTTCATGAACCGTTTATACTTTCCTATGAATTTAGTAAAACGTTGTTATTTTGATATTACAAACAGATACTTTAATTTTATTTATTTGTATAGATTATTATATTTTGGTATTTTGTTTGTACACTTCAAATAACTGCAAACTACTTTTTATACTTTGTTTAGTGATTCTTTCCATCCAATGGTTCTTAGCCGTCT
The DNA here is from genome assembly GCA_947568875.1 of Fissipunctia ypsillon. NCBI lineage: Eukaryota > Metazoa > Arthropoda > Insecta > Lepidoptera > Noctuidae > Fissipunctia > Fissipunctia ypsillon. Next base: position 17,509,192 of record OX387644.1, on the reverse strand, counting down.
ATAAGAGCTATTAGCAAAAATATTAAGATGATAACAGTCTGGATTTGTTTGTGAATTTTTGTTATGCGTAACCAGGGCTTTCTACTATAAACGAATTTGTTCAGATGGGTGCCAATCCACCATTCTCAACCAATAAAAGGGATCTATATTGTACCTATCTTAAATTATTAAGAAATCCATCATTGTATCAAGTGCATTATTGCACATTATGTGCTCAGTAGTGATTACAATGAGGAAACTTAAGATAAGATAACCAATACCCTGTATTAGTAATCTCAACAATTTTCGACGTGTGCAATGACTTTGAGTTACGATAAGTGCAATATTGTAATCATTTGTATAAACCCCCTATTTTTCAATGTCTCCCTGTGCCCAAGCAAGGGTCTTTTCCCTCTTTGTGCTGCCTTTTCAACCATCTCCTGCAAAGCCTAATAACTTGACTACAAGTCTACAAGAACATCATAATAAAAGGCATGGCTAGCAAAAGTACAAAGAATTGATTATAAAGTGTCAAGTCATTCCGATAAACACTCGATTGCACCTTGGGTGCACCTATCCTTTGTACAAGGACTTGATACATTGATAGCCTGAGGCCAAAGGCAAGTCATTTAACAATCAATCTTTTGTTTTCCAGGAATATGAGAACCAAAGTTCACCTGAAGCTAAATTCGCCAAAGACTTGGACCGCTATGATATGATACTGCAGGCATTTGAATATGAAAAACGTGAAAATACGCCTCAGAAGCTGCAAGAATTCTTCACTGCTACTGAAGGGAAGTTCTACCATCCATTCATTAAGGATTTGGTAACAGAACTTTATAAACAAAGAGAGGAGTTTGAAAAGAAATGCCTAACAAATGGTCATGCATAATATTAGAAAATTTGCTCTTCCATGCTACTTGTTTGTAATAATGTTAATAATGCTAGCATTGTTCTAGCTAAGCTAGTTAGTTGTTATATTTGATTGCACAGAGTGAAAGGAACAAAATTAAACTGTGCACTTCTGCAACCACTACCACTAACACCAGTGTCATCATCTGCCTAGCCAATTATGTTGAGGTTGGTTTTTATACTATTTCGCATGTTTTCTCTTTACACATCTGATATTGGCAGAATTGTCGACGTCGGCACCATTACCATAGATAAAAATAGAATAGAGGTTGGCTTCCAGTCTTACCAGATGCAGCTGAATACCAGTAGTTTACATGGAGTAACTGCCTATCTTGAAGTCCATAACCCAGTTACTGGGTAACATGATACCCCTTATAAATGATTATAATAAGCCCCTTATAATTATATTATGCATAATAAATTAATAATACAGCCTTGTGCAATTGGAAGTACAGTACTACAAGTATGTGCCCAACCCAGTTCTCGCATATGGAAATATCACATTTGTACAGAGATTGATCCATCATCACTGACAGGACTTCCCAATAACCTTGATATATAGTGGTAGTTAATCGGGTAGAGCTGCGCGCAATAATTGCGAATAAACGGTCCCGCGTGGACTCCGCTATCATTGTGCTGATAGTCGTAACAGAATGGCTTAATAGCCAAGAGCCTCGACCAATACCTGAGGAGGCTCTCGTTGGGCACGGTTCGCAATGTCTATGCATAATATCAGTGCTGTTTGGTTATAATGATTCACCCATGACCATTATTGGCTACTGCAGTGCACATTTAATTAATTAAATTATTATGCTGACAAATAGGTATAAAATACTTTTTGAGAGATTTATTGAAACCTGTTTTGACATACGCTAATTTAGTAGTAGTACTCATTAACATACAAAACTTTTTTTTGTTTATATTTTTTGTGTGTAAATTTTACGTTAGGTACTTGTTTTTTTTTCACATAAATATTCTAATATGATGCACTGTTACTAAATTAAAAGCTAAATATTGATACTTATTTATATAATTATTTTAAGTGATTTATTATTCCATTGCATAATTTTAAGTACATAACAATATTATTTTATCATCTAAGTTAAAGAAAGAAGTGATATCATGATATATTTCACAGTGAATGTTTTTTATTTATTTAAGATTTTTAGTGGCATAGTATTAAAATGAAAAAATATATGTATTGATTACTTAAGATTTTGTAAGCCATTTCTAATGAGCTACCAGTAATTATTACCTTAGTTAAATCTACCAAATATCATTCCCACTAGTCACTAAAATGACATCAATTTAAGTATTTAAATGTTTTGATGTTTTAACCATCTTTCCCGTGAATAGTAGAATTAGTATTTATTCTTACATAGGTATTATTACAAGCAAAGCACAACAATATTATAAAGAAAATTGGATGTTGTCAACTATGTTTATGGATGCGCTTCCACTGAGGCGGCGACGAGCAAAGTGGAGCAGAGACGTGCAGGAATGGACCAAGATCACAGACAAAACGAGAAATTCAATGTGGATTTTAACTAATGTGATTGGCCGATTCCTGCAAGTCTCTTGTCCGCTGCGCTCATCTCAGCTTTTTGCATCCTAACGTCATCTTCCGCTTTCATCTTCTGGTACTTGCGTCAGAAGCTTTTATTATGATGATTAGTGTGCCATGTCGTGCAAGTGTGAGTGTTTTTTTTTTCTAATAATCTCTAATATTATACATAATAATTCAAAATATATTATTGTTCCCGCAGCCTACTTAAATTACACCTTTTATAAGATTAGCGTTTTTAATTTATGTCCTTTACAAAACCCAAAACCTACCAAACTAATTTGAGATCTAATTTAGTTAGAAAATTGGAACAAAGACATCTGTAATAATATTGAAATATATTTATTTATAACTATGGTACTTACAACGAAAGCAGAAATACTTCAGATACAATATTCATTTCACTAACCCCAGAATTCTCAAACAACACAAGTTCAAGACATGTTTTTCTGTAGGCTACATAATTTAAGTTGCAACAGTAGTACATCATGAGAACGGCGACATAAAATTGAGTTGTCTAGGAAATGGAAATTTTCACATTTGTCATGTGCCATAAACGAGATTGATGCATACAGGGTCAGATTAAATCAGCTAGCGAAACTCCGCAGACGTGATGGGTACTGATATTTGAATACGACAAAATAGAAATGAAAAGATGATTTTTTGGGGGTCAATGACCGCTGGTAGTGTTGTTATTTGAAGTGCAATACCCATTACGTCTGCTAAGTTTCGCTAGCTAATTTAATTTGGAATTGAATAATACGTCTCCTCAAATGTAGTTGACTGAAGAGGCTCAACTGCCACAATTACAAATGAAGGTATGCTGAGACTGTTGCACAACACAATCTAAATGTTGGATTTCGATTATTAATGGTAGGTAATCATTATCACAGGCATCTTTCCAATGACAAAACAACAGTTTGTACTTTTAAGATTTTATTGTACAAAAAATGGGTAGTCAAGTATACATACAAACCTATTCAGTCGAAATTAACATTAAGATTTGCATAAATGCTAAGACCTATTGTGACAAATCTGTACCCAATTTGCCATTGGAAATGTGATTGTTGAGTTTCATTAACAAATTATAACTCTTCGGATCATGCTCGCTCAAATCCTAGGCACCCAATCCAACTTTAACATAATAAAATCTTTATTATTAGGCTCTGTTTAATGCAAAATTTTAATGTTATTCTAGTTTATAGGATTGCTTATATCACATAAACAATTTCAGCTCTCCACTGACAAGCTCAAAACTTTATGTGATTATACATAATATGGAGCAGTCAAGAAACCTTCATATTTTATTTAATATTAATTTTATTTATTAATTAGCAGTTTGTTTTTGGTTATTCATTTTTGCTGCTTGTTCTTCTTCTTTTTTTCGTTGCTTTTCTCTCATTAATTCAGCATCCCTGCAACAAAGACAAGCAAATATTTAATAAATGTTGAAACAATAATGTGTTCATTATTGTAATTAGATTATCTCATTCTTATCATTTATAGATCAATGTGTCACCAACAAAGGCTTCGAGACATTCAAGTAATCGAGAAACAAGGAGGCTAAAGTCTATGAAAGCAGTTTAAAATTATAGTCAGCATGTGGTAAAAATACTTTTTACATTGATCAATTACCCGACATGGGATATTTTATAACAAAGGTTTATTTCAGCAAGGGTCATCACTGCTAAACTGAATGCTATCAAAAACTAATAATAGAACTTCCAATATTCTTTGTTTGTGTATCATTCTGAATAAATACTAGATCATATAGATGTACAGTAGTTAGAATGGAGTTTTAGGTTCAGAGGTTATAAAACAAGTAAGTACCTATGTTTCCTTTCTTGTAAAGACATACCAGTCTTTTCATTGGCATTCTTTTTCTTTTGCTGTTCTTGCTGCTTCTTTTGATTTTTGGCGCGAGCCAAATCCCTCTGGTTTCCACCTGCAACAAAATGAATACTTGCTGTCTACCTAGAAGTGCCATGATGTCAATTCACAACAATAGCATGCTTTAATTCTATTAATAACACGCGATAAGTAATTTAAATATGTGTTAATGGTTCGCTAGAGCGGATAGAATCAATTTTTATGATATAAAGCAAAGCGTCACCCAAATATGACTCGTGTCATGGATAATAGCGTTAAACGTGGTGTAATCTAGAATGTTCGATGGAATTTGTCCTTTCAGGACCATTCTGAATTAAGATTGAATGGTATACCTTGATGCACTCAGTGGTAACTTGTAATTGTAAACATGATTATTTATATGTGTGTCACTGTACTTACGGGTCATCTCGAATAATTAATTACTCAACGCCACCAAGGTTGGACTTGTCGAAAGTCACAATTACCTAATTATTAGTTGTTTTAGCGGTATGGAAGACCGGACGATACGCTAGCCCGGCCGAAACCTAGGACAACGCACCGCCCTCCTTACCAATACGAAAGAAACTTTGAAAACAACTAAAAGATAACGCTGGCTCCTAACAAAACGCCTCGGCCAGCCAGCTGGCCACAACCACAAACAAAATATCAATGACTGACTCTATTTATTTTTTAAATAGCTTTTTTCAACTTGGATACAATATCTTTTAAGAAAATTTAATAATGTCGGGCAAATGAGGATAAAAACTGCCACTTGCTCACTTCAGATGTCGCCACCATTGTCCGTCTTAAAATTTGACAGCTAGCTGTCAATATCCATACATTTTTTTGAAAACAATAAACTTCTTTTACTCATAAATAATTAATATGCCCCGTTGCGCAGCTGTTGAGTGCAAAAATCTGGGGAATACATAGGGTATTCCCCAAATATGTTAAAAGAAGAAAATGGTGGGAGAGAGCTCTCCGAAGAATAAATTGGAATCTCAATAATACGTTTAGGTTATGTGCTATCCATTTTAAACCTGAAGACTTATAAGAGAAATTCGTACACAGGTGATGCTTTTTGTCATAAAAACAGAGAACTAAGTCTTTTTTCATTACAGGCACTTGGTAAAATATGCATTATTTAAGGGTGTGTGTTTGAATCGACCAAAATATATCGAAGTAGCATCTAAGCAGCATTCGCTATGTTGCATTGAATACCCTCATACCAAACTACCTACTGCCTAAAATTAACACAAATCCTGCACTGAATCTCACAGTTATTTTGAATGTTTCACACATTGATAGCACCTTTTTGTCTGTTTTAGGTGATGAAAATATCTATAAAAGACTGAGAAAGACTGCTGTACCCTCTATTTTTTCATTTACGAAAGTCAAACCAGTCAACCCGTCAGCTGAAGACCGATTCATAGACATTTTTGTCCAATTTTCGTATATTTTGTAATCGACATAACAGTGAACACGTAAACAACAATGGCGGTTTTAAGACGGATAAAAGTGCTGCCACCTATGACGAGCTTTCAGTTTTTAACCATATTGTATGATACTTCACTCTTTCACACTAGACCCCGAAGCTTGGCCGATGTCGATGCAGTTGTCTGAAGATATTGTTGAAGTCAAGTCCGCATGAAGGGAAATACAGCCTCATGTTGGAAAAAATTCAAAACAAGTTTACAAGATTTCTTTACCGTAAGCAGTACGGGGTGTATCCCTTTTATCCCCTGATGTACCCGAGTCTGTTCGTCCTGGGCATGGTCGGATACACCAGGCTGGCAGTTAGAAGGGACGTCGCGCTGGTTAAGTACATAGCTCGCATACTGCTAGGGTTGCTGCACCACCCCGAGGTGCTGGCGGCGCTGCGCCTGCGCGCGCCGGACGGGTGCGTGAGTGCGCGCCGCCGCCCCGCTCTGTTAGACGTGCCAGCGGCTAGGACTAACCTACTCAAGTTTGCCCCGATGTCACGAGCCGCGCGTATTATTAACATTATTACAGTATCGGAGGATATATTTGGGCAAAACCTGCCGAAATTAATTCAAATGGCACAAATAATAATTGAAACAGGTTTGATATTATAAACGTTGCTATGTTTGTAATTGTTATAGTAGTAAGTAGATTATTCTTTGTAAGTTTGCTTACAGGTAATTTATTTTTATATTTTTAGATTGTTATAACATTGCCTTGGGTCAATCTGTGAAGGTGTTATAATTGTGGTTTAAATAAATAAAAAAAATAAAAAAAAAATAAAAAAAGATTACATTTTTATGTATAGCTGGAATCGGCTGGATGATTTAGCTCCCTCGAGTCTCCATTCAATGACAAATATTGACCAAATGCCTGACAGGCTGACAGATGACTTAAGGATGTCAACCATGGAATTATTAAGTACTACATACGCCAAACCATCCCAACCCAACTTTTTTGTTGTTGTTGAAATCCTCATGGTTGTCCTCCACCCTAGGGTGGGCAGAGGAGTGTGTCAGACTCTTACCTGACGAAAACCACCCCGATGTTCCCTCGTACACCTGTGTTGGGGGCTGGGGGTGCGAATGCGACTTCCTCTGCCCCGGACTGGGATGGCCAGCGCCATGCGTGCCACGTCCCATAGGGCGGAGTGAGGGAGGTGTTGAACTCCCCCCGTTACGTCTTAGAGAGGCGCGCATGGAACACGTACGCCACCATCTCTGGTCTGGTCTAAACTACTCTGAGTTTGTAGTTAACCGGTAAATCCCAGTATTCAATTGGCAACACAGGTTTCTTCAGCTTTTGAGCACTACAATAATCTGTAGCTCTGTGCTTCAACTTCTGCATGAAGAAAAAAAAATTGCTTCTGTCAAAGTGTCAAAATGTCGGTCAATGCACAAGTTCATCTGAGTAGCAACGAAAATAATAAAAAGAGTGATAAGACATTGAAACAGTTGTTTCCTAAACGAGATGAGTGCTCACATGTGTCTTGTTATTGGCAAGTTTTTTTCGTAACCCCTTAATTCGATAAAACAATAAAAATATTCGATTAACGTGCCTTTGTTGTGTTCTTTTCTGCAGCGAGGAAAACGTTTGGAAACTATGTCAAGATGTATCATTAAGAATTCCTGAGGAATTGGATAGATGCTACATTGTTTTTATATCCAACCCTTGCCGTACGGTGCCTCTGTGGAAACAAAGAGCTGGGCGCGAGGAGGATCGTCTCGTCATATGGGTGTGTACCGAAATTATGTCACGCCATTATGTAGGTACTTATTAGGCTTTATTCCTCAGAGAATGTGAATTCTATCCACTTATTAACCTATAATTTTGCCCATCTTCTCTTTCATTGATCTATCTCAGGATTGTATTACTTAAATACTAACTTAAGGATAGTAGTATCCCTACTCTTCAATTTTATCACTATTACTGATAAAATAGAACCCTTAACTGTTAAGGGTAAATAATTAGGTTCTGTTAAGCCAGACTTTATTATGAGTATACCACTCAAAGCTTTGTATAAAACTCCTAGACAGAGTGGAACTACTAGCATTAATACAAATGCATAATTATGTATGAGTAAAAATATCAATGTATTAACTTTATTTCAGGATTATCATGTGATATTTCTGTATTCATGGGACAGCAAAACTTGCCTGGTTTATGATCTGGATTCTGAGTTGCCGTTCCCAACATTTTTCCACAAATATGTTACTGAAACATTTCGTACAGATCAAGTGCTCAAGTCAGATTTTCACAGGTAAAATTATAAAACTATATACACCATGATGAACAGATTCACTGTTACTACTAGTTACGAACTTATTGGCCAAGCATTATTATTGCTTATTGAGAGTAAGCAGACGAGCTGCAAATATTACAACAACCAACAATTTTCAGATTCTTCCGTGTAGTGCCTGCAAAGCAGTTTTTGCAGAACTTTGCATCAGACCGACGTCACATGAAGAGACCAGACGGCTCATGGATTAAACCACCACCACCATACCCAGCAATATGCACGTCAAGTAAGTATTACACTTTAATCAAATTATTGTAATAAAACAATATGGAGTGATGACATTGTCCTATAATATTTTACAAATTATCTTATTGGCATCCATGTAATTTTCCTTTTTGAATATTTTCTGGCTCCTATCTCTGGCAAAGAGCCAATTTAACTAATGTGGAACATTTATTTACAAATGTAGCATTCATAAAGCATTTTGTACAAATGCACTTTTGTTTTGTTATTTTTCTTTGTTCTTACTGGACAAAGTGTTTTGTTGGAAGTTAGAAAATAGGTCATTGGGTCACTATTGTGTCACAGACTAATAGATTGTCTATTGTGCTTACTAAATATTTCAATACAGAATGTTATACAGGGTTACAGGGAAAGTCGTACTGAATATTAAAGGAGGTTATTATTCAGGTCATTTCTGATGATTTTGATTCTGAAATAAAATGTCCGAAACTTAACAGTTATGGAGATATTAAATTTTAAAGATTATTTTTAAAAATCCTTTATTTTTTGGCTTTTAGTCGTTTTCTTTGGGATTAGAGCTCCTAGAGTCGGTTTTTTTGATGTATCTAGTTAGAAGACATGTCCATTAATAAAAATGATCAATAGAAACTGAACCTACTACTAACAGCTTAAAAAACTGCTCGACAACGGTTAGCATTATGAATTTTCTAATAGTGTTCTTAACTTTGATGGGCTTTAAAAAAAAAAAAATGTATGGAACTTATTCTGCGAATAACTTTACAAAGTTCTACGTCTCTTTAGCTATTCAAAAAGGTATATCATCTACTAGGTTTGTTCATAAAATCTTAAAATAATGTTATTAGAATAGGCCCATCTAGTAGTACAACATAACAGAATTTCGATACAAAAGAATCCGGCTTACTACCTGGCACTTTTAAACAATGAAAAAAGGTTTGGGTAGACATTGTTTGTGCCCGGGAGACGTGCGGTGACAGGTATTTATGTCATTTTAAATGTCTGAATTGTCAAATCGTGGATCGTGGTGTTTGTTTAGTCTGCTCATGCGATTCTTCCATGGTAGATGTGTTATCCGTGCCCTCCGATTTTTTTTTGTAAAAACGCGACTTGGCTTGGATTTTTGGACTGTTTCATCTTCTAACTGTGTGACGTGGCTTGTAACTGGACTTTAATTTGTGTTGTGAACATGGCAACATTTACCAACGAGGAATATGCTGACATCCTAATGTGTTATGGATTTTGCGAAGGAGTGTCGTTGCGTGCACGCAAAGAATACATGCTAAGGTATCCTACTCGCCGAGTACCTGATATTGGCGTATTTGACAGAGTTTATCGAAGACTACGAGAAACTGGTTCTGTGCTAGTACGTCGGACTGACATGGGACGACCTCGTGTTCTTGATGACGACGACGAAGATAATGAAATACGACGTCTCTTTGAAGCCGACCCAACCACGTCAACAAACGTTGTCGCTCGACGGCTTGGTATTTCCCAGTGGAAAGTCTGGTTCGTAATGCACAGTTCTGGGCAATACCCTTACCATTACACGCCAGTGCAAGTAATTGAAGAAGGGGATCCATTGAGACGACTAGACTTCTGCAGATTTATGCTCAATGCCGATAATAAAGATCCGGATTTTTTAAAGAAAATCATGTGGACAGATGAGTCGAAATTTGACAAAGACGGCATCACAAACTATCATAACACCCATTATTGGGCTCCCAAAGCGCAAGGTAACCCCAAGAAAAAAAGACCAAAAGGGTCACAAAGGAGATTCAGTCTTAATGTGTGGATGGGTATAATATCAAATAACTTGATAGGGCCATACTTCCTGCCCGATAACTTGAATGGCGAAACATGAAAACTTTTTGAGGGAGGAGTTACCCTCTTTAATGCAAGACTTGCCTATTGCATTGAGACGAGACATGTTCTTTCAACATGATGGCTGCCCAGCGCACTACAGAAGAAGTGTTCGAGCATGGTTGGACGAGAATTACCCAAACCAATGGATTGGAAGAGGCGGACCCATAGCATGGCCGGCGAGGAGCCCCGATTTAACGCCGATGGATTTTTATGTGTGGGTTCATGAAAAGCCTAGTATACGACCAAATGACACCGATCGCAAATGTCGATATTCTAAGACAAAAAATTATTGATGCGGCTGAGGAAATGAGGCGGAACCTACGAACTTCTGTCGTGAAAAGTAATTTAAGAAAAAGAATGAGACTGTGTAAGAAATAGCGGCGGCCATGTAGAACATGAGTTATAAAAATATTGCTAAAATTTTTGTCTTTTTTTTACGTATTTTAGCTACTTTTACCTCAAACTAAAAATGTACCCTCTCCTAACTTAACTGTTATTTGGGCAATGTTTTGCCTATTTAATAGCTTAATAGCAAGTGTTATACCTTTTTGAATAGCTAAAGAGACGTAAAACTTTATAAAATTATTTGCAGAATAAGTTCCATACAATATTTTTTATTAAAAGCCTGTTAAAGTTAAGAACACTCTATTAGAAAATTCATAATGCTAACCGTTGTCGAGCAGTTTTTTAAGCTGTTAGTAGTAGGTTCAGTTTCTGTTGATCATTTTTATTAATGGACATGTCCTCTAACTAGATACATCAAAAAAACCGACTCTAGGAGTTCTAATCCCAAAGAAAACGCCTAAAAGCCAAAAAATAAAGGATTTTTAAAAATAATCTTTAAAATTTAATATCTCCATAACTGTTAAGTTTCGGACATTTTATTTCAGAATGAAATTCATCGGTAATGACCTGAATAATAACATCCTTTAATATTCAGTACGACTTTCCCTGTAACCCTGTATATGTTGTTCATAAAATACTGCATTACAAAAAAAAAAATGCTTTTTCATATTATTGAATAATAATAAAATAACATTCTGACAGTTTTTAAATGTGCTCACAAAGGTTTTAAGTTTCATCAATCGCCTCAACCTTTTCCAATAATACTTTCACATACTGATATTTGATAATGTGTTGTCTATACAATCTATATCTACGCTCTATCTATACAAATAAATAAAATTGAACTGTCCGTTTGTTCCGGCTAATCTCCGAAACAGCTGGACCAATTTTGACGGGATTTTTCACTGGCAGATAGCTGATGTTACAAGGAGTAACTTAGGCTACTTTTATTTTAGAAAAATAATTAGGGTTCCGTATGGTACTTTTATTATAGAAAAAGGTTTAGCGTTCTGCGCCAAAAAATTAAAACCCATGAAATTGTGAACAAAATCCGATTCAAATATGGAAGTATTGACATCCACGCGGGCGAAGCCGCGGGCAACAGCTAGTAGCTAAATATATTTTGCTTTGCTATTGTTTTAACACAACAAAAATGAACAGAAACATTAACATGTTTGGTCTTTTAATATTTCACATTGCAATTTATGTTAGATAATATTATAATTACTTAAGTATCTCCCTTCTTTCCAGCTTCCACTCATAATTTAGATGAATACATCAACATGGACTTTGGAGTTGGGCCCGGTCAGGTATTTAACCTAACAGATTTTGTACAGCGGTTCTACAAAATTAACAAGTAGTACAAAACTTGTACTGATAGATAGTCAAATATTGTTTTAGATTAGTTCCATAATCCTATAATATGGTTTGTGTTGTCTGTTGATTATGTTTTAATAATCCTTGTTTATACTTTACCTTCAAATGTCCCAATGCAGTGAAAAATTCTGGAACCATGGTGCCATACTGCTGATAAACAGATAGTTTTAAAAAATGATTACCTTGTGTCCAACCAACCAACCAACCAATCGACTTTTCCCTTAATAAGTGTCAATATTTTAAGAAAAATAGTTATTGTTCAGTTAATCGTTATTGTTCCCAATTCAAATTATGTATTTGAGTGACCTTTAAAATTTGAAAGCACAATAAATTAACAAAATCTTCCCACAAATGCAAAGAAATGATTATGCACAAATTGTTACCTAAAATTAAATCAACCAGTATGTATTATGCTTCAATAAATATATTTTTATGTAGGTTTAACTGACTAAATATTGAGATTATACATTATTAGTAGTGATTACATTTAAATATTAAAATTATGCAGTTACAGTTGAATATAATCAGAAACCTACATAAGAATATTCAAGAAAATTATATGTCAACTAAAATAATTTTGAATAAAATAATACCTACATATTGAATATGGCAAATTATATAATAATTCAGGGCACTTCTATTCCCCATAAAGATTAGCTGATTTTAATATAACTAGAAAGTAAAATATTAAGCATAGGGAATTTAATCGAGAGGCTAGTGCTTAGTTTCAATTTTATATGAGTAAATGAGTGAGTAGTGTTTTGGATGTTCTGCATTTTCTTTCTATTTGTCGTTATTGTGAAAGAGTAAAATATTATTATGTAGATCGTATTTATTCTCATTTTGACTGATGTAGTCCTTGTTTACGGATTGTGTGTTACCTTGAGTGATAAATTAACATTTAAGTAACTTTATAGTAGTGTATATGGTCGCAAGTAGCTTTTGTATGTTGTTAAACTATTTAATAATTTTGTAACAACTTTTATACACTCTTTTTATTCTTCCCTAGCACCCTTAGAAAATTGATAAAAATACCAAAAATATTTTTAAGAATATTCGCTTACGGTAAGGGTTAATCCAATGTAAGTATGAATATTGTATGATTCATTTCTAAGGAGAGAGTCAGTTTGTTTACATCCTTCCACTTCCACCTATATATAATGATATTAATTTAATTGTGTAAAGTTAAGAAATCTTATCTATTGTTCTAAATCTTCAAAGGTTTATTTTACCTAATATATTTACACTATAAAATTGTACCTAAATATTTTACATTTTCTCTATTATGAGTAAAAATATTATCTACTTACTTATATAATATAATTATATACTTATTGAATAAGATTAAGGATACTACAATAGCACAGGTGAAGAGTTAACATTAGGTTTGTGAATAATTTTACTGTTAATAAAAACACTTGCATTTATTAAATTTTAACTACCTACATACTTTCTGCAGGGTTCGCGATCTGTGTTCGTAAGTTTTACAGTTTACTAGTCCATTGTTAATTATTTTTCTAAGGTTTTACGACATTCTTCCAAGTCCCTAAAATCTTGTTTGAAGCTGCTTCTACCTAGTAATGTCGATGAAAAAAAAAAAACATTTTATTATAGTGAATTTAAGACCTAGTCATTATATTAAATTATTCTTCTTCCTAACAGTTAATCACTTGTCACACTAGTATTTAATCGAGGCGTAGCTGGATATTCTATGGGACCAAACTCTTTCGACTGGATGCGGTGGAACCCGGAGCGTAGAACGAATATTATAATCCCTGGGAGTGTGTTTACGTCCCATTGGTTACGCCTTTGTCCTGTTACATATTATCCACATGTTACCGACTCAATCGATACCTTCCTTCTACGCCTTTACAGTTTTATCTATTGACTGACATATGAGTGATAAATTATTGTGCTTGTGCTTTTAATGTACCAAGTTACATGTTTTTAAGATTTATCAAGCAAAATAAAAGAAACATTACACGCTAATTGGTATTTTATTTTATTGATTGAATCAACACCTGGTAACTACAATACAACCATGTCAACATTAGAATTATGCTATATAAATAAACAGGAACAAGTCAACTTAGTAAAATTATAATAATTTATTTTTTGTTCAACTTGGTGGTCTATCATACACACACACACAACAAAGAGATTTATCACAGTTAATTACATACCCTCTGATATAATTTGTATCTAATACTTGTCTACATGAGCTATCACATTATTATAAAATAACATTAACGGTATTTATTTATTAATTTATAATGGGACACCAACAGCTTAATATTAATAAACCTTCATATTAATATTTAGTTAGTATTTCGGCTCCATCTTCAGTGATTAACACCGTATGTTCTGCCTGGGCGCACCTGGAACCATCCTCCGTCAATAACGTCCAACCATCCTCTAGTAACACAGTGAGCTCACTGCCGTGAGTTATGGCTGGCTCTATCGTAAACGTCATGCCAGGCTTCATTACCCCGGGGTATTTGTTTACTGTGAAAGAATATTATGTTTAATAAATAATTGTTGAATATATATAGTCTGCAGCCATTGTTATTAATAACTAAACAAGCTAATGTCTATCGAGCAGAAAAATGGGTGTGGGTGATATTATATCATATTAGCCCCTATTTCAGTTTATCTTAAGGGTCGGCACTAGGAAATCGTGTTATGGGTTTTGGATTTTATATAGAAAACTTAGTCGTAGCCACGAAAAAACAACGTCTGGCTAGCTCAAGAGTTATTTACGCCAAAGTTATCAAAATACGGCAGTGCTTTTTGCACGTTTTAAGTAATACTTATTCTTTTTTTTTTAACAATCATCTACTTACAATGTTTATTTTCAATACGATTTATTCACTGACTGGTGAAAATCTTGAGCTAGCCAGACGTTATTTTTTTCGTGGCTACTACTTTTATGTTTTCTATATAAAATCCATAACACGATTTCCTAGTGCCGACCCATTATGGGAAAACTGCAAGCAACCTTTCTGATTATTGATAAATGATGTTTTAATTCTGTAAAATTTCTTTTTATTACTGTTTTCTATTACAAGGAAGCAATCTAGTGACATGACATTCACTCGTCTCTAAGCACAGTGGCCTATAATAGCCTGCGCACACTGGCGGACGGGACGGCAGAGGATTTTAAATTTATCAATTGAATTTAATACTTAGCCCATCGAAATAAGATACATAGTTCAATGCTTGATGCTCCAAGGGTCGATTACCGAGCATTGAAATATATGTACACTACCGTCCAAAAGTTTGGAAGCAGCAAGGTAAAATCAAATAAAACAAAACAAAGTCATTTCAATGTATTGTTAAAAAATTAAAATATAAACAAAAACTAATTTAAGCAGAACAAAAATTTTACATACAATATAAAATTTAATTTAATTTTAGCTTCAAAGCATCCTCCTTTTTCCTTTATTAGCTTCTCACGTAATCTAGGCATTCTATTGATTAATTTATTAAAATAATCTTCATCAAATTTGTTCCATGCGCTCTCTAATAGCTTTCACAAATGTTCTGAGCTCGTAGGAGAACGATTTTTCACCCTTCTATCGAGTTCATCCCAAACAAGCTCAATGGGAGAAAGATCAGGTGATTGAGATGGCCATTGCATGATGTTTAAGATTTTTTCATCTTTTTACTAGTTCAAAAAGGTCTGGCACAGTTTACAAGAATGCTTAGTATGGCCATTGCATGATGTTTCAGATTTTTTCATCTTTTTTCTTGTTCAAAAAGGTCTGGCACAGTTTAGAAGAATGCTTGCTTAGGATCATTATCCTGTTGGAAAATAAATCCAGGACCAATTAGATTTAGTCCACTGGGTACGGCGGAATTTTGGAGAATTTTCAAGTAACCTTCCTTGTTTAGTTTTCCGGTTATCCTAACAAGATTTCCGGGTTTATTGTTGCCAAAACACTGGGGGTGTGACAATAGAGCAATGGGAAAATGTCCTTTGGACGAATCAAAGTTTCAGATTTTCGGATCCAATAGACGTGTGTTTGTACGCCGGTCAAAAGAAGAGAGGGCTTCAGAGGCATGTACTGTGCCTACTATCAAACATGGTGGAGGTAATGTCATAGTTTAGGGGTGTTTTGACAACAATAAACCCGGAAATCTTGTGAGGATAACCGGAAAACTAAACAAGGAAGGTTACTTGAAAATTCTTTAAAATTCCGCCGTACCCAGTGGACTAAATCTAATTGGTCCTGGATTCGTTTTCCAACAGGATACTGATCCTAAGCATTCTTCTAAACTGTGCCAAACCTTTTTGAACAAGAAAAAAGTTGAAAAATCTTAAACATCATGCAATGGCCATCTCAATTACCTGATCTTTCTCCCGTTAAGCTTGTTTGGGACGAACTCAATAGAAGGGTGAAAAAAAACAGAGGACACTGATGAAGCTAACATTTAATTTAATTTTTATCAATACATTGAAATTGAAATGACTTTGTTTTGTTTCATTTGATTTTACCTTGCTGCTTCCAAACTTTTGGACGGTAGTGTATGTATACCTTATTTCGATTGGATAAGTATTAAATTCAACTGATAAATTTAAAATTCTGTGCCATCCCGTCCCATCCGCCAGTCTGCGCAGGACATATTAAATCGGGCGATATCTGGTTACCCAATGCAGTGAGAGTGATGCACTGCTATGCAATCTGCGTGGATTTTGAACGATTTTTGAGATAACTTACTTGTATGATGAACTTCAGGAGGCCCATGAAAATACTCCCCAATGCCATGTCCCAACACAGAAGGAATGACTGTCAGGCCATGCCTTTTTGCATGTTTATATATTT
The DNA here is from genome assembly GCA_947568875.1 of Fissipunctia ypsillon. NCBI lineage: Eukaryota > Metazoa > Arthropoda > Insecta > Lepidoptera > Noctuidae > Fissipunctia > Fissipunctia ypsillon. The sequence goes on along the minus strand of OX387644.1, from coordinate 17,492,475 downwards.
TAGAGCCAATTTCTGAAAATGGAACTCCTGGACCACACCCTTTGATGGCCTGGAAATTATAAGAGATATGTTATGTAATGAAATGTTTACAAGGTGTAATTGTCCGTCTTTGTACAGTACTTTTTAATTGTGCATAAAGTTTTAACCTTTCGTGTGATTGACCCACGCTCGTAATAATTACCGTCGCGTCGTATGCACGGCCGAAATGAAATGGCGCGAGGAAGCGGCGAGCGTTCCTTTGTATGTGTGTGTAAGCATTTTAAATTTCGCGTTATAACATAGACCGGTGATACAGGATGTTTATTTTCGTGAGAATCACACAGCAGGAATTTCACCGGTCGCACGTGTCACCAGAATGAACTTGTTTTTACTTGTCAATCCCATTCCCATGATGAAATCTATTCAGTCTAATGGCCGCCCGTGACAGATTCATTCAGTACACTTTCGATGCAAAAAAAATAGACCCAAAAGTCCAAAGAATAGTGAACAAAATCGGATTTAAAAAGTTTGTTAGGTTTGGACGTGGATCCACGCTTAGGCACACGAGGGTAAAGATTTTTCGAACGTGGATCCACGTCTAAAACACACGAAAGGTTAATAAATAAATAATTGAAATAACTGGAAACCTATTAAGGGGTCATTGTACTATCATTATGATTCATAACGGGACCAAACCTTAAATCGCGAAAGAAAAATGTGCTGTTCTATAGATTTTTTCGAGTTAACCGAACATAAATGTATGGACCAGGGATTTTTTTTTCGCGATTTTAGGGTTGCTCCCATAGTAAAAGTTGTTCATAATGTCATCATTATGAACAACTTTCCTCTTAAGGGGTTTCAATTGCACCTTGTATAATACAGGCAGCAAAGATGGCCTTGAGTGAAGCTCACAGTTCTTGGGGTACCAGCTTGCATCCAAATAATACCAGTAAATATTCTGTTAGGCTTAGCCCACACTGCGAAAACTCACCGCGCGATGTATATTCAGTGTACGGAATTGCAATTAACACGCGTTGCGAATAAAAATTCCTCGCGATTTTTGTCAGTTCTATGCAGAACTCAGCTGAGACGCATGCCCACAATGGACAACAGAACTAATAAAATATATTTCCTTATGTATAAATTTCCTCCCAAAATCTTCCCGTAATTATATCGTGGTATTTCGCATCAAACTTGTCCCACAGAGGCGGGCTCCTATGTATAGCGGTGTACTACTGAGCGATGGGCGCCCATTCGCTCGAATTTTATTTCGCAATGCGTGTAGCGACATACAACCCAAACCCTTCGCAAAATATCCGCGCGAATTAAATTCGCACCGCACTGCGCCAAATCTGTATTAAACCGCCGATTTTTTACCACTCGAATTTTAAATCACTAGTGAGTGTAGCTACTTAAGATGTTTTACAGAATTGCGATAATAAATTTGCACTGCGGGATAGGCCTTAAAGTACTCACAACATCTAAACACTCCTCAGTTACACATACAAGTTGTAAGCCTCTATCATCCACAGCGTCACCCACAAGAAATGTTTTTGAACAATCTCCATGGAAGCCTTTGTAGAATATCTGAAAAAAGTTGTTCCATTTAATTTTATAATGCAGAAAATATGAAAAAGCAGTGGACCAAGTATTGTGATTCAAGAAAAGATCATTATAGGCACAGTGCACATGCAAGCTCTTAATATTTTTTATACTTATCAGGTTGACACAAAAGTAATGAGACTTCGTTTACGTTTTATATTTTTTATGTCGTTTATTAATTTTCATTCTAATTGATTTACATTTTAAAATATTTCTTAAAATAAAAAGATATAAAAAAACATTTAAAAATATTAAAAAAATAGAGTTCCACCGGTGTCAGGAGCAGGGTCCAAGCTAGAGCGAGCGGAGCGGGTGTTAGGAGCAGGGTGGTTAGGGCTGCAGAGACAGGAACCTCCTCGCAATACGAGCCGTATCAAAGAGCGGCCGGCCTTCTGAATCAAGCCCTTGATCCAACCGCCTAACGAGAGCATCGAGAGATGTTGGTTTAGGCTTTCGGCTATCAGGCCATTGGCCGTTACGACAATCGACACAATGACAGCCGAGCTCACATTCCACATGTCAATAACCTCGTGTACCAAGTCGAGATATTTTATTTGTTTCTCTTTCTCAGCTTTCACGAGGTTCTCGTCATATGGGATGGTAACATCGAGTATCATTGCGCGGCTCGCTAATCGATCTATCACCACTATATCAGGTTTATTGGCGACAATAGTCCTGTCAGTAATGATAGACCGATCCCAGTACAACGTGACATGGTCATTTTAGAGAACTGGGTCGGGCACATACATGTAATACGGTACCTCAGAGTCCACAAGTTTGTATTTCAAAGCAAGTTGCTGGTGAATAATCCTGGCCACTTGGTTATGTCTGTGCAAGTACTCGCCCGCCGTTAGCCAGACGAGAACAACCAGAGATGATATGTCTGATATAATCACCCGGACGGTGGCATGCCTGACACACGTCAACCATCCCGTCCTTCATAATATGTCTCCGATAGTTATTCGTCAATATAACTTCGTCCATAATTTCACAGACGAAACCTTCAGTTTCCCGGAAAAGGTCACCAAAACGTAGCCAGGATACCGACGCTAAAAAATCTACACCGGGTTCGTGAAGAGCCCGATAGAAGCGCCCGTGAAGCTCCTTGCTTTGCCATACCTGCTTGCGAATATCTGTAGTAAGTACTACAGGTTTGCGCCAGTTATCTTTAGCCATGGAGAGCGGGGTGAGCCCCTTGTCCACTGCTACCACATCACGGTGCATACCCACGTCGGCTTTTAAAAAATATTCCCTGAGGCTGCACACCTCGCTGTTGTGGAGGGTCTTCGGATTTAAAAAGCCTCGATCCCCGCAATTCCGCGGGATGTACAGTCTCATCACCGATGATCGTGGGTGATGCATCCAGTTTGCGGTCAGCAGTGTACGGACCCTTCTATCCAGGGCGTCGAGTTCGGTCCGAGTCCATTTGAGTATGCCGAAAGCCATCAAAACCGGCATGACCCAACCGTTGAAGGCGCGCACCTTGTTTCCACCTGAAAGTAGACTAATTAATACCTTATCAGGCGACCAAAGAAGCGCTCCTTCAACGATTGCTTCTTGCCAGTAACATTGATGCCTAACGCTTCTGACATACCCAAATACTTATAGCTTTCGGATGAGGAGAGGGATCTAAGGTGTATGGAATCCGAAAGTTGAATTCCCTCGGATTCCATAATCTCGCCTCGCTTTACATGCACGACTGCACATTTGTTCACACCAAATTCCATCCTGATGGCGTTACTAAAAGTTTCAGTTACCTTCAGTACCTCCATCAGTGGCAATTTGTTGGGGACAAAGAGTTTCGAGTCATCCATGTAGAGGAGGTCCTGACCACCTCTCCTCAACCGATGATAGCCTAGACCTGAATCCTCCAGCAGTGTGCTTAGAGGATTCAGGGCTAAGCAGAACCAAAGTGGACTCAAACTGTCGCCCTGAAATATTCCCCGTTTAATCCATACAGGTTCATAATTCCTCTGGATCTGTTCACACCCTGGATAGCGAAGGACCGTCCTCCATTGCCCCATACACGACTCAAGGAAGGTGCGTAGAGTTGCATCAATCTTGTACAACTCCAGCACCCTCATGAGCCATGTATGTGGCACTGAGTCGTAGGCCTTCTTATAATCTATCCAGCATGTCGACAGATCCTTGCGGGATCGACAAACCTGTTGGCTAATGGCCATGTCGATGAGGAGTAGCTCCTTAGTGCCGCGGAACCCATTCCTGCATCAATTTTGAGAGGCAGACATAATCAAGTTACTTTCAATGTGTAAGTATATTAATTTTCGCTCTCAAAATGGGTGTAAGAAGTTTATACTACAAAGTTAGACCGTCGACAAACACGTGATCGGTCTATAATTCTTAGGTTCCGCGGGACTACCTGACTTATGGAGCAGGTGGGTAACGCTTGTTGTTAGAAACTGCAGTAGCGACCCACTCTAAGGATGACTGGAATTGAGATGCCAGGCGAGTGTGTGAACTACTTAGCCATTTTATCCAAAAGTTGTGTGTTATACGCCGTTCGATCCTGCACTGCCAGGCTGGCACGGCCGGTTTTGGTAGAGTAGCTACGTCACAGGTTGGAAACTTGACGTTAGCTAAACGACATGCCGCAACAGCCGCGCAATACAGGATCGAGTGAAAAAATTCTTAAGCTGCGAGTTCAAGGCACACACCAGCGCTCTATTTTTCTTGTGCATAGGTAAGCGTGGTAATCGGGGCCTAAGTTCGGTCGGAGTGGCCCTATACTCGCGAAACGCAGCCTCCAGTGCGCTCCTCAATCGGTCTTTGCACTGGCTATTTACTGTGGCAACCTTATCATATTCTTCTTCAACATGATTGAACCGCGGCGGGATTGCATCTATGGGTGACGCTTGTACCGCGGTTTGTGCCGGAGTCGAGACGATATGGTTGCTCAGTACCTCTGAGCGCAGCCTATCAAGTGCGGCATCGTCCAACCTGTGACTGCGTTGGATGACCCGCACTTGATCCGACAGTGGTTGGGTCGAAGTGTTGTCGGTTGGTTCTAGTTCTGGAACAGAGACAGCATCCTATCGCGGTACGCAGTAAGGTTAGTTCCTCCCTCTGTAGACCCGTAATATTCCATCTCATGTGCACCACATACACATATTTTTTATTACTATTACAATACAAAAAGCTTAGTCAATGATGTAATCACCATTAGCATCTAAGACTTCTTACCAACGATCCGGCAAAGTTTGGATGCCTCTCGCCCAGAACTCTGATGGCTGTGCCTCGAAAAATTTGTTCAACTCCACCTCTACATCCGAGAAATCATTAAATTGTTTACCCCGCAAATGTTGTTTCAGGGCTCTAAACAAATAATAGTCTGATGGGGCGAGGTCTGGGGAATAAGGTGGGTGGGGTATCGTCTCCCAGCCCAAGTTCTCCAACTGTTGGCGAACGGCAGATGCGACGTGAGGTCGGGCGTTATCGTGTAGTAAAACTACATTGACTCGTCTTCATAATTTTTTCTTGATAGCAGCAGACAGTTTGGTGAGCTGGGTTGAATATCTGTCAGCGTTTATAGTTTCATTGTGTAATAGTTCATAAAACGCCTTGCGCGTCCCAGAAACAGCAAAGCAGAACTTTTAAGCGGTTCTTTTGACTCAGCTTCGGTTGAATTGGTGGCGTTTCTTCTCGAAACAGCCAAAAAGCACGACGTGTATCGTTCTCGTAATGAATCCATGATTCATCTCCAGTAACCAGATCAGACAAAAACTCTTTACGTCGGGGTCGCAGCAAAAGTGATTGACAGATAGCGACACGGACTGCATGACTGGCGTCTGTAAGGATGTACGGTACCCACCAAGCCAAAACTTTTCGATACCCAAGCTCATGCAGATGGTATTCCACGGCGTGGTGACTGCAGTTAAGTGCTTCCGCTAATTCACGACTGGTAGCATCCGGATTCGACTGCAGTTCGCGGCGTAAATCGCCATCATTCACAGCGGGTGGTCGTCCTGAGCGTGGCTGACTTTCAAGGCTCCTGTCTCCTGATTTAAAACGGTCAAACCATCGGGACACCGTCGTATGGCTTGTACTTCCAGCGCCCAAGGCAGTGTTGATATTGTCAGCCGCAGCCCGCGCACTGTGGCCTAACAAGTGCTCGTATAAGTATAGTGTTCGAACTTGTCGCTCGTCCATTTTTCTTTAAACTGACTAAACCAATTGTTTTTTGTTTTTGGGGAATGGCATCTCGCAGTTCAACCTATAGGAGGTTGTCGACTGCTTAACCGGACTTGCTTGTGGATGCCTCAATAAATTAAGGCCTCCAGCCAGGCATAAAAACTAAAACTAAGCGACTACTCGCTAAGGGTACCCCCTGTGGGGTACGGACCTCGGCTTAGGGCGTCGCTGGGAGAGGACAGCAATGGGACATGCTGGATCGGATTAAAGTGACTAAACCGATCGCGAGGGCGACTTTATATACCCCACATCACAAGTACCTAGAATGTTCTACAACATTCTAGAATATGATTGAAAACAATTACTTGAAAAAGGAAATGTATAGAGTTTTGTAGTGTCTCATTACTTTTGTGCCAACCTGATAAATGTGCCTGGTTTGATCAAGATAATAGTTAGTATATTATACTGTAATATACTGACCGATATATCCACATTAACAATATCTCCATCTTCTAATGGCCTCAAGTCTGGTATACCATGGACAACAACATTGTTGACTGATGTGCAGACACTCTTTGGGAAGCCATTATAGTGTAATGGTGATGGATAGGCCCCTGCTTCTATGGATAAATTGTGGGCCACTTCATCAATTTCATCTGTTGTAACTCCTGGCTGATAGTAAAATGTTTGTTTAAAGTATAGCACGGTAATTTGGCAGTAAGGGCCTGCTGCACCCACTGCTGCACTGGCAGCACAGTACTGCAAGGGATTTTAATGCGACAAATAGGAATATAATTTAATAGTATTTTATTGAAAATGAATATTGCGGCATGCCTAAGGATACCGCGGCTTCGTTGCCGTCAGTATGTGCTTGCATATAGTGATTCTGAACAATCCCCTGCCGTACTGTGTCGCCAGTGGGTGCACAGGCTCCTATGTTACAAAAATTGTGGAATTAAGAAAAAAAGGCTAATAACAGCTGATGTAGACAAACCTGGCAATAGATAGCCTTGTCCAGCAAATAGTGTTCAACAGGTTTTAATTTTATGGACACACTATTATTTACTCTCAGTTTTTACTTTTTTTCATAATTGTTATTCTTATTAGTTTCAAATGTTCAACAATACCTGTACAAATTGTCCTAGTTTCTGTAATATATTTGTTGCTAGTTTGCAACTTATCTGCATGCCTCTTATTTGGTCAACATTTTTGATTTCAGGTATACTAGGCACCACTAATGTGTCTGTCAATGATATGTAATTTGGCCTCTCAATGTGTTCCGGTACTATTCTACTAGGTGTAGTTTCTTCTGGGTACACTTTGCTGTAGACACCAAACCGTTTTCTAAAACGTTGTAATTAGTTATGTAACTTCTCCTTAAGATAATGGCACTTTAACCATATCTATTTAGCAACTTACTTAAAAAGTATTAACTGCTTCCAGAACCCCACCACCACCACCACCACCACCATTCTATTGCCTCATACAACACACAAAGAAATAGATAACCAAACAAGCACAGGAAAATAATGTGAGTGCACATGCATATGAAATTAATTACAAACAATGACAACATACATTGTGTTAGTATCCTTTTATTTGAATTGTCAAGACCAACTTACAATATCCGTTTCTGAATCCTTGGGTTGCAGCCTCTAGGAACTCTCATTTCTGAAGGATTTTTTTAACTATTTATTTACGCTCGCAATCTCAATGAAGATGTTAGGCGTTAAACTGAGGTGCGACTTAAATAAAAAGAAATCAACCATTTAGTACAAAATCAGTGCAACCGGATAATAGTTTAGCATGATGAGATGGATGATTAAATGGGAACATCAATAAGAAATCAACAAAAACACAAATATAATGATCTTACACATTCGCTCTCCAAAATCGGCCAAATGACTGCATTGTATCAATAATAAACTGATAATAATATCAATGGGTTCGATTCCCAGGTCGGGCAAAGTGGTATTGGGTTTTTCTATCTGGAATTTCTCAGTAGGAGCCCAGAGTCTGGATTAGTGCCTGGTAGATGGCAATAGGCTCGCTCCCTATTACATGGGACTTAAACATAACTGGCGAAATGTGGGTGTACTATAGGTACACCTCTGCCTAACCCTTCGGGGATACAAGGCGTTATGTTATGTTTCTTTTTATGTAATATCAATCTACACAATAATATTATCAACTTTATTCATAAAAGACAGTAGATATGAATAAAAAGCTTACAGATTTTTCACTATTTTGATCCTGAAATGGATAAAGGTTAGGACATGAGGAACACAGAGTACTTTTTTATATATTAAATGAGGAACTTCTAGAGCTGTGTTGACGGCTGTCAATAAGCCGCTCATTTCACAGCGACAGTTGTGTCACTGTCAAATGAGCAGCTTATTGACAGCCACAGAATACATATACTCCTAGCGGACAGCTGTAGCGCTGTAAATGTCTTTAGTTTATGGCACCATCAACATGTAGATACATACATAAACTGTGCATAAGCTCACGCCTTCCCATGGGGATCCATTATAAATAGTTACTACTCTTTGCCATGGGGTAGGCCGAAACTACAGAACGCCACCTGCTACGATCCTTACATTACGTACTCCTTTTGACTCAATTAAACATCTGGTATACCTACATACAAATACATACGTATACTACATACAACATATAGATTTTGGTTTAAATCGTCGAATACGCGAATGGTTTGACTATCATAAGTTTACAGGACGCTGGACGACAGACTCGACCCGTCACTCACGACTGTCAAAGATGATAAGATCTAGAGTCTGTTCGGAAAGAGAGCCGTCGTGGGATTTGAGGGCGCATCTGCTTAATTTATTTAACTTGCCTTGTTAGTATGTATGGGTCAAATCCTGCAAGCTGAATTAAAACCACGTCCTATTGTCCTACGGACTTGATATTTTACAAACACGTTTGTTTAGCGAGCAACACAACGTAACGTTAGTTCACATTTTGGTAACGACGGCTCTCTTTCCAAACAGACTACGAATGAGTAATGCTAATGACAGCTGGAACAAACGGCTTAGCGTGCTGTCCGAGCTAAGTTTTCAGAGTACGGAGGGAGGAGTCTCGTCATGCCCAGTCACTTTCAGACTTCCTCTTTAAAACTCACATTTCCTCCTCGTAGGATTCTCATCTCAGCCTTTCATTCATCCCTTTTGTTGCCCAACATTCTGGGACAGCTAAGCTACACACATCAAAAGTGTCTAGGGATCAAGTTATTTTTTAAAGTATTTTATTGCTATATTAAAATTAAATAAAAATAGATACTGTGAATGTCTAATGTGTAAGACTGATAAAAAATGTTTACGTATGTGTAGATCGACAAAGTACTCTCTGCTTTTGCATTAAAGACTTTTCGCGATTTCTGCTTAATGCTGGATTTTTCACCTTCGATAATCCCAAATCCTGACATTAAAATGTGATAAAAAGATAAAAAATAAAAGTTAACAGGTTTTTATTGCATACAATAAACAATTAGTAGTCTGTGTGTGTGTGTGTTTGTGTGTATTTCCGCCGTTAACGCGAATAACACAATTGCAGCGATTCACAGATACTCAATATGAGTTCATCCAAACTACGTTGCGGAATGGCCGCCCACGTCTGTTGTAACAGGCGAAAAAGATTTAAAAGATTTACACATCTACCTACATATATTTGGCAGAGCTCTTCTTTGAAGCATATCCCATGCGTGCTCAATGGAATTGAAAACTGACGATTAAGCAGGCCATGGCAGGACGTTGATTAGCTGTGGCAAGTGTGTTTGCAATGACTCTGGCAGTGTGTGGACATAGTATAAAGAGAGGAAGTACGTTATCTTCATACAAACGCACCGCGCGCGGCTTGTATGTGTGCGCCAAAGTATCTATGCGTCGCCGCACGCACACTTAAACAAATCTCGGCCCGTTTCGCAGCGCGCCAGTCGGGGCTAACATCGCACGAGGTTCGCGCGTCACGGCTTTTCGGTACCGCTAAATGATTGAAAAATGTGTGATAATCGCAGGAGAACGTATTGCTGTGTGTTTGGGTGTCTTAATAATTCATCGATTCCAGAATTGTCTCTTTTCAAATTACCTATTGAACAGGAAAGAAGTCACTTTTTCTAGCATATCATTTTTACTTGATGACGAGATACCTACTTACTTATTTTTTGCTGTATTAGTTTTCTATCAGACAGAGGAAGTAGGTAGGCCTACATTCCCACTAGAATGTACTAGGTACTTTTGATCTGTCAATTGATTTGCCGCTATTGCTTTGTTTATGTTTAGTCATGCCGATTTCTCAGTACCTATTGTAGGTATAGTAACTAAGTACCTACTTACAGTTATAAAATCGTACTTAAAAAATAAGTAATTGACTAATTGTGAATCAGATAAATAGAGCAAAGTTCGAATCACCTACCGTTTACTCGTGCTCATCACCGCCCCGCGCCGCCTGTCTGCTGGCCCGTCGCTCTTTCTTTCATCGTGAAAGGTTTCATCATCGTTTAGGTACCCAGACAATACAAGTAAAAAATACAATTTCCCGACCCTAGCCAATTTATTGGCACTGAATTAAAATTTAACTAAAAGTGACAACCCTGAGACAGTAGGCAATTATATCGCGGATTGTGCCGGAGATAGCCTACTTCCTCTCTTTATACTATGGTGTGGACGTGCATTATCATCATGCATAAGCAGAAATGAAGCGCCAAATAAGTCCGCAAAGGAATGACAACATCAGCACCCTAATTGCGTAATACACTACCAATCGGAATCTGAATCATTTTGAAGCAAATTGCTAATCCATTGCTTCATAAGTTTGAAAAATTTGTCTCAATTTGTCTGCTCGACAGTAAACAACGCAATGAATGTTGTTGAACTGTCAAAATGAAACCGATTCCGATTGATAATGTGTTACGCAATTCCCGCTGATACAATCGTTTCAGCGTAAATCTGTGCATTGAGATTGCTTCTGATCCAAATCAGTCCGGTTCTTCCGTCGATCCAAATACCCGCTTATGTCCATGATTGTTCCACCACTATATGCATGGACTTTCTGGCACAATTTTAAACGTTCTTGGCATTCAGGCGTCCTCCAATACCATGTACTTTTAGTATCTGACCTCATACCAAAGTGAGGTTCGTCAGAAAAACACGAAACGTCACTCTTCTTCTGCCCAATTTCTATTGTGGTACACGTAGCGGCCTTCGGGAACGGAGATTGACTTCATGCAAGCGATTTCTTATGGTTTGATCGCTTATTAACATCCCTGAAGAGCTATTAAGCCTCATAACCAATATGTATGTAACAATCTTGCCTGCGTGTGGTGATGCGAGCTCGTCCTCGATGTCGCTCTGCCACGCTGCCAGTCATGCGGTAACGTGTCCAAAGTCGACTTATAACATCTGCATAGTGCCCAGAGCGACTGGCACAGCACGTTGCCGAGAACCAGCTTCTAACATTCACACGGCTCTGATCATTTTCTTCTCGGCTTAAATGAAGTCTTCTCTCAATAATAACCACAGAACACATATACTCCTAGCGAAGATAATAACGTTCTTTTGGATTGATTCCACTCAGAAGTATGGCAGAAATTTTACTGATTTGGCCTCAAACTGCCTCAAACCCGGTCGCAGGATTATATAGGAATACCATAGATAATTGTAGATAATACACTATATAAAGTAATATTGACAGAACATTTTCATCTTTTGACCGAAATTCAATTTTTTTTCAAATGACGTTACTAAAAAGTATCATATGAGTTACAAACAATATATATTTAAGAAACCTTTTAAAAGGCATGTTAAAAACCTAGTTACTAGCAAAAACGTGTTGCGTGAACCCTAGAAACTTTTAATGTGTGTAAATTTTTATCTAATAACTAATTATTAACTAATAAAATCAACCACGTCACGTCACTAGTAGTGCTTAGTTTATGGCTTATGCTTTTATTTGCCGATAGCGATTGTTTTTGGTTTGTTTATATTTCTGACTAACAAAACGTTATCAAATACAGCAAATAAATAAGTGTTCTACACAGTATATGCTTTCCGAATTAAACCATGTCGCAGAGTAAGTAAAAAAGTTTGTTTAATTTATAATGTATTCTTAATCTAACGAAAATATGTGTACACGAAACTGTTATTGATTTTATTGCAGACTCAGAAAAACCTCCTTCTAGCCAAGATGTTGTGGATCCAACAGGTCCTGCTGCAAGAAAAGGGGTCCTCATATCTTTTAGAACTGGCAAAACTATGGAAATACCAGAGAAAGATATCGTATGTAAACATAACCTTAAAATATCCAGTTTATAATTTACAGGATCAATGTTTTGGTTATACAACAATTTATCATAGTAATTTTTTTTTTTTTTTATATATCTCGGGACCCTAGGGTCCCGGACCTTTGAAAGGCATATGAGGGGCCGAAGCCAACTCGCAGAGGCCCGTTAGACGCTTTCAATGGAAATGAGGCACCAACCGACGATTATCCTTGTGCGTACTATGCAAGTGCACCCAAGGACAACTCACGGTTGGTGTAGGACTATTGCAGGATATGGAGACAAAAAAAATATTGGGCTATGGGTTTGGATGGCTAAAGTGGACTGGTTATCTAAAACTATGGAAGGACTATGGCCCCTGCCTGACCAATGTTTGATAAATACAATACACGGATAAAATGGCAGGGGGTGACTTGCACACTCAACAATGGGCCCCCGGAAACGGTCGCTAGCACATAGTGTCGTAGCGACAAGGGGGCAACATGTCTTGAGGTGCTTAAGAGGAGTGGAGAGGTATTCCACGGCTATCAGGACAATCCCGGAAGTACGGTCAAGATCCCTACCAGCATCTTACTGGACTACTTCCTTCCTCCGAGCATGTTTGCTCTTGCGAATCTCTACTCAAGCCAGCCAATAAAGGCAAGAATGAGGTTCCCACCTCTCAGGTCAGTTCTCGTCAGTGTTCACTCCAGCCGGCCAATAAAGGCAAGCCAGAGATGAGGAACATGACTTCTCTTCTGGGAGATAGGGTACGTGGGGTCGCTACTGCTCAGCAGCTCGCCACATGCTGCCCTGCGGGTTTCTGTATCTCTCTTGGTCTGGCTCCTCATCCTAGACCTGTTCCGGCAAAGAAACCTCCACCGGCACAGACCTAGAGTTCGGAGCGCGCAAGCCCCATCACGACGTCAACGTAGAGATACGGCGATGGGGTTTTTAATTTTTATTAATTCAATAATAATTTAATAAAATCACTAAAATTACCGTGTCGGGGACACGGTTAACGGGGACAACGGGAATACATCATTTAGACATTTACCACTGCTTCAGCTACAAACATAATGAATCTGTCTCTAAGTGATCTTACATAAACAATTGGCAGTTTTGCACCAAATCTTGCACATCTATATAATTTTAATTATTTTTATTGGTTGGGCCCTCTATGTTTTAACGTTTAGCTTGTTTCTTATGTGCCATTTACTATCCAGTAAAATTGCGTAACAGAGCACATTTTTCCAAATATTAATGGACTTTTCTAAGTGAACTCTTGTATTTTTTCTGATTCCAGCTTGGTAGATGCAGATTTGTTGGTGAATTTGAAAAAATAAACAGAATTGGCGAAGGCACTTATGGTATAGTATGTAAGTTTCGGGCATTGTTTATTATTTTTTGTAAATCTAATAGAAAAACGAAACAATATAGTCACAAGTCCTAAAATTTTAATAAGTAAAAATGCACTTACAATTTGTCCATCCAATCCATTATTATTTTTTACAGACAGGGCAAAGGATAAGTTAAATGGCAGTATTGTGGCTTTGAAAAAGGTGAGGATGGATGTTGAAAAAGATGGCCTGCCGCTGAGTGGTCTCCGTGAGATTCAGGTGCTAATGGCATGCAGGCATGAGAACATTGTGCAGCTCAAAGAGGTTCTGGTTGGGCGGTCTCTTGAGAGGTATGCTTCATAGATATACACACATTCTGGTTTATTTCCCTTATTGTTTTATGTAAATAATTCATTTGGAAATAAAAAGTTTCAGATTTGAGCTTTGTGGCATTCCAATTATTTAAAGACCTAAATAGTGATAGTTATTATAGCATGCCATTATGCATTTTGTTTTCATTCATTTGAAAAAATGATAACAGTGGATGGTCAATAAAAAAAAATACATAAATAACAATACATTTTTAGCCACTAAGACATATTTTTCCTCAGCAGCATCTTCCTATCAATGGAATACTGTGAACAGGACTTAGCTTCACTGCTAGACAACATGACGTCACCATTCACAGAGTCTCAAGTGAAATGCTTGATGCTTCAAGTGCTGAAAGGGCTCAAGTACCTGCACTCCAACTTCATAGTGCACAGAGATTTGAAAGTCTCCAATCTGCTGTTGACTGATAAAGGATGTGTGAAAATAGGTAAGCATTTCATCAGTATCAAAGTAAAACTTTGACTACCTAACTAAATAGGAAGTTCAATAAGTTGCAGTGTAAAGCCGCATCCTAAACAAACGCGATTGTCGCGCTCTTTTATATGAATAATAGCTTCTACCCTCGACTTCGTCCGCGTGGAATTTCTTGTTCCCCGACGCACCTTGTCGCATCGCATCGCCTGCCCGCGCTAACTTCGTTTTTGCTTCTAAGCATTTTTTCTGACTTTTTTCTTTTTCCTCGGCTCCTAAGGGTCCTAGCGTGATGTTAAATAGCCTATAGCCTTCCTTAAGAACTGAGCTATCAAATGCAAAAATAATTTTTCAAATTCGACTGGTAAAATCAAAGTCAGTCTGTCTTTGAATCCGACTGGTAGGTCTAGAGATTAGTGCATTGTTGCTCGCAATCCCGAAGCTATGAGAACCATTTGTCTTTTGTTGAATCATAAACTGCATAGTATCATAATTTTCTTAGAGCTTTTATTATTTCATTGTGTAAGTAATCTGTTTTGTTTCAAATTACAGCCGACTTCGGTCTCGCTCGCTGGCTGGGCGCTCCAGCTCGTAGTGCAACTCCTCGCGTCGTCACCCTTTGGTACCGCGCACCCGAACTACTACTGCAGTCGCCTCGCCAGACTCCAGCCCTCGATATGTGGGCAGCGGGTTGTATACTCGGCGAACTATTGGCGAACAAACCTTTACTGCCGGGAAGGACTGAGATTGAACAGCTGGAACTTATTGTAGATTTGCTTGGTAAGTTGTCACTCAATCGTTCCACCCGATATAAAAAACCCCTAGATGCTCTGGTCTCTATACTTTGAGCTAAGATAGACAAACCTCTTATGTCATCTCAATTTGTGTTTAACCCTAGCCTGCTTGTTCATGTACTACCCTAACAACCTGGTTAATAAACAATTTTCTATTCCCATTTCTTTCGTAAACAAAGCCAGTCAAATTCGATTATGTTTGTTGCTTTGCTCTGATTCTGAACAGTTGAACATAGATTCGAGAACAAAACTTGCCGATTTTCAGATAGTGTCATTGCTCATTTGATTCTTCGAGCTTAGCTCCCCCAAGAGATCTTCGAGTTGACCGAACACGTATTTAAAAGTGAAAGAATAACAAGACGATTGAAAATCCCAGGTACACCATCTGACGCAATCTGGCCAGACTTCAGTGCTTTGCCAGCCCTGCAGAACTTTACATTGAAGCAGCAGCCCTACAACAATCTCAAGCAAAGGTTCCCTTGGCTGTCTGCCGCGGGGCTGCGCCTGCTCAACTTCTTGTTCATGTACGACCCTAACAAGCGCGCTACGGCCGAAGAGTGCTTACAGAGCTCGTACTTCAAGGAACAGCCGCTTCGTAAGTAGTTTACTATTTAAGAACTTTGCAACTGGTACTTGATCAGCAACATAAGACGCGTAGGCAATTACAAAAGCTAGTTGAATTCGGCCAGATGTTTGTCCGAATTGCTGTGGCTTTTTTAGTTAGAGGCATTTTAAACCCGACTAGAGCGTGTGCTGGCCGCTACAGGTTGACCCCAGAAATACTTCTTTATTTATTAAAAAAAAATCTTAATTTAAGTACTGACAAAGTGTGGCAAATTTTGTATATTTTTTTTATTTTGCAGCTTGCGACCCGAAGCTAATGCCCAGCTTTCCTCAGCACAGAAACATGAAAGGCCAACAAAAGAGCTCTTCGAATCAGTTGAACATTCCTCTGTCAAACTTGAACACGGGCGCTAACGACCAAACCAACAACCTGCCGGCTATTTCTGACCTCCTGGGGTCTCTGGTCAAGAAACGAAGGCTCGATTGACGCCTATTATAACTATTATAAGCTAATTAAGATTACTAATAAACTGCGTCCGAATATGAAAAAAAAAAAGTTTATTTTAAATTAATTAAACACATTTTTCTAATATTTTAGTCGAAACTTTACTAGGATTACTATTTTTTTTAATCAATTTACTGTCAATCTGTCGATGCATCTTCGTCACCCGAGAGTCCCATGGCTTGTTTGAATTTCTCCTGATACTTTTGGTTCATGACAGTGTCGTTGATCTTAGCTTTTACTTTTTCTCTCTGGAATAAACGCACGTAAATAAAAATACTCTTGAATTTGTGAACTTCTACACGACGTCACTAAACTCACATTCCATATAACGAATGCAAAATCTTTGCATTAGGAGTTATCACATTATTTGGAGATGAAGTACTCACAATTTCTTTTTCTGATTTTTCTATTACTTTCAATGTTCTAATACAATGTGAACAAAGGATTACGTCTTCCATGTGATTCACGGTCTTTTTACGGTGGTGGTGTTTTAATCTGAGGACAAAATATTGAGAATTTTCAGTTTAAATTGGCGAATAATGCGATATTTGCGTGCGTGTGGCGCGTTTTAGCGTAATGCGATTTTTTTTGGTCGTCCTACGCCCTGCGTGAAGTGTCCGTTTGTAATATCAAATTGTCAGCTTTTTACTAAAAGCTGAAGAAAGTATAAACGGTACATATAACAAAAAAATAAAATTTTAGTTGGTCTGTCTGTCTATTCCGGCTAATCTCCGATACGGCTGGACCGATTTTGACGGGACTTTCACACACTTTTTGGTAGATGGCTGATGTTATAAGGAGTAACTTAGGTTTTTTTAAGAAAAAGAATTAGGGTTCCACGCAAAAAAATTAAAACCCACGAAATTGTGAACAAGATCCGATTCAAATAGGGATGTATCTGACATCCACGCGGGCGAAGCCGCAGGCAACAGCTAGTTTTGAATATAAAACATTTACTTCGTGGGACGCAAATTGCGTTCCTCAATAGCTGCTGCCCTCCCTTTTGCCCTGGCTGATTTGCAACATTAAACTTCTCATATCTCGACCGTAAAAGACTGTGAAGAAAAAGCGAAATATTTGCTATAATTGGTGGATCCAAAACAAACTTACATTTTCCCACAGTAGTCACACTGGAGTTTCTCGCCGCGGTGAGCTATGATGTGCAAACCCAACTCGTGGTAAGTTGGGTAGCGTTCCGAACATCGTGGGCATAAGATTTTGCCTTCTGAACGACCGCCGTTGCTCTGATGTTCGTATAACTCCTGAGAAGTTTGGAAGTTTTGGTGGCAACTCGGGCACCTGTGGAATAAGTTGTCGATTGTTTATTGGAAACACGGCTAACGTTTGTAGGCTACGAAGTTAATTCTTCAAAAAACTAAGCATTGCCTGTTGTTATATCTAAATAGTGTTATGAGAAGACAACTGAAAAAAAATTTAAAATGTATCCCCGGTTCTTTGAATAATCTGATTGTTATCAATTACAACAAATAATACTATTTTGCAGCAGATTCTCTTGATCAAGTAAGTATTCATAAACTTATGAATGAATGAAATGCACCGACCCCAGCGTGGTTTGACCAGACTCGATTACTCGAATGAACCCAAAGATTCACACTAGCCCCTGTAGCCTCATGTTTCATGGGGCTACATAGGCCATTGCATATCAAGAAGTAGACTGGAAGGCGCGGTAATGACAGGGAAGACGTGCCCTTAGGATATAGAAGGATTATTAGAGCCTACCGAGTATGCAACCTCTAGGGTGCATAGGGTGGAGAGACGGGTAGTATTTATCCATGGATAGGCATCTTTTAACGACGTCGCCGCCAGGTTGTTTCAACTCCAGCTACACCGGTGAATCTTATGCTATGTTGTATTACGTGTTGCTGTTTCCAAAGTCTTCGTCTGAGGTCTAGCTGCTATCCGTTTCAGGTTTCTTGTAAATTTAGCTAGCAGTCTTCTTAATCTTATCTCGTTCATCAGCCGTATCCATCCAAAAATTGATGACCTTATCGAAGTAAGTCATGTCCTGTTTTAGGTTGTCATTCCATGTGTAAATAGGTCGGCCGACTTTTTTGGATTTGGCCTTGTACTGCATTGCTGCATGTAACAGGTGCGGTTCGCAGCGCCTGTGACATGTGCGAGATAGCACCTCCTGTGGTTCTTGATGCTTTTAGTTATGGTTTTTCCGTCGTAAGATTTCATGCATTTTCTTTTGTATTGGTTTATTTCTAGCGTCGTTAATCAAGTCTCTCATGATAACTCTCATATCTTCTCAGTCTTGACCTGTTAGCTTTAGTGAGTGCCGATACTTTCAACCGTGTATCATACAAGGTACGATCACCATTCGGTACATAAGTCTGGCTGATTTCCAGTCCATCTTTGAGTTTATTATGAATGGTAGTAGTGAGTTCGCGTTTCTAGTGGCTTGTTGACAATGTTTTTAATCTTGCTTTTTCTGCTTATTGCAGATGTTATGTATGTGCCTAGATATTTAATTTCCTCAACTGTGGGTAGATTTATTCCATTAATGGTCACGTAGATCGTTTTCTGTGAAGCTATGGGGTCCCTAATTAGTATTTTTTTTTGTTTCGTTTTTTTGGAGGCCGACACTAGCTAGTAGGGGTTTAAGATGGAATACGATACCTTGTAGCCCTTTTAAGTCATCTGTAATGAAGATAAGGTCGTCTGCAAATGATAATTGCAGGGGGAAAGAGATTTCATGATCTTGGTCTAGTTTGATTAATTGCCTTTCGGCTTTTAAGAGTCCTGAGGACATCATCCATAACCAGTGTTAAAAAACGAAGGGATAAAGGGCAACCTTGTTTCACTCCGTTCCCATTGATAATCCAGTTGCTTTGTTGACCACACCATTTGATGTATGTTCGTTCGTCCATGCACACCTTGATTATCCTGTTAGCTAATGATTTGTTCGTTCGTTATATTAAAATATCGCGCAGTGCGTTGAGGTCTACATTATCAAGGGCTTTGTTATGTCGAGAGCGAGAAAAAAAATTCTACCTGCACGTCATTCTTTGTCCAATACCCTTTTGAGTGTAAAGATGTGATCATCTGTTGACAGATGGTTTAAAAATGCAGCTTGGTAATTGCCCAATTGTTTTATTATTTCGTCTATTTTTTTTTAGTAAGAGGCGTAAATTCTATACATCCTGTATTGCAAATCGATATGCGGCGATAGTCGTTCGTATCTTTAGGGTTATAAATTTTTGGGAATTGGTACCTGCACTGTCTCTAACCATGTGTTGGATGCTTCGTTCTATGTCCAGGTTCTGTTCATATGTTTGATGACAGCTTCCTGTAATATTTGGGGCATCGCTTTGTAAAGCTCGATTAGCACTTGGTCTGTTCCTGGAGTTGTCCCATTTCTCATGTTGTTAATGATTCCCATTACGTCATCCACAGTGGGTCCTACATTTTGCGCGTCGGTTGTCGGCTTTGTTATGTTAACCGTTGGTATGGCTGGGCCCTCGGGATGTTTTCCCATTTGGACTTCGGTATACAGTGTGTAAGGGACAGCCCACCGCAAACTAACAGGGTGCATTCAGCTCCTTATTTTGAAACATATTCCTCCACCGGAAATATTCTCAGGAAAATTTTCATACTTTTTTCTCGTATTTTCAGTTACTATTCCTTTATTTCAATGTAAAATTACATTCTCTGTACGCAGCACTCCATTTATGTAAATAAAACAGCTGAAAACAAAAAATCAGCAATGGATGTTGAAATACTCGGCGGCCGAAGGCTCGCTGCGCTGCCATTCGCTACGCGCGTTTTGCTACGGTGACGATACATTGTGTGTGAGGTAATAAAAGAAATCAGGTTTATTGGATTCCCATAACATTCCTGAAGTACATCTTAGTATGATATATTGAATTCACCACATAAGTTTGCGGAGGGCTGTCCCTTACACCCTGTAGGTACTTATATGCGTTTCTTTTACGGAGTTTTGTTTGTTATTCCTGTAGAATAAGTACAATACCTGCATGCGTTTAGAATGATGTTTTTTCCCTAGTCCGCTGAATAAGGCCCTGCATGCCTTTTGTTCTTGGTATTTAACTTTTTGAAGTGTTACTTGCCATTGTTTTACGCGATTAACGGTAATTATGTCCATTTGGGTTAAATGGCTGCGTTCTTTGTAAGAATTTAACCTTTTGGAAGCCCGCTAGACGCCAGACGGTGATCCCTAGAATGAATCGGCTGAAAAATCAGGGTTTCCTGGGCAGCCGCTTTTAATAGTCCAGTTATGGTGCTCCATGGTATTTCGATGTTTATATCCGTTGAATTGATTCCAATATTTCCTAGTTTTTTGGTTATGCAATCTGGGTATTTTGTTTTAGTGGATTTGCTATTGAGAGCGGCATAATAACAATGTTTATGGTTGAAATATTAAGCCTCGATTGTTGTCTCCTTCGCACCTAGCGATTGACTTTGTGCCTTATATTTGACGGTTTTGTTTTTGGTTAGAATTTGACTTATTTTTATCTGCCCCCAGATTATTTTATGGTCGGAGGTGCTGCTAACGGCCCATTCACCTTTGATGAAGTGAAAGAGTTTTTTTTGTAGTATGCGGCGTAATAATATGATCCAATTGGGATTTCTGAGTGCCCTTTGACCATGTTATCCTGCGTGATGATATCGCTTTTGTCATTTCTATTTGAAGTTTTTCCCTGTTGGCTATATATATCCAATAACATTACCCCATTGTAATTGGAATATTCATGATGGAGATTTTGGTGAATGAGCCCTTTGCGTTGGAAATTTTGCGTATCTTGTCGACCAATATGGGCGTTAAAGTCGCCTAGGATGACTAGCGTACATTTCCTTGGTTTTTGTCTAATCAAGTTTAATACCCCTGTGAAAGAGCTGGTTGCTTGATCGGTACAACTGTTGATGTGAGAGTTGATTATAAAGAGGGGCAAGATTGTCACTTCCTATACCGGCTCTAAGAGTAATTGACATCGCGTCGGTATCCTTTTTCTTGTTGCTTGTTTCAATTTGGGCATCCTTTCTGATTAAAATTGCAAGGCCCCGGTGTGCTTTACCTGCGCTTGCAGACAGGTGCCATTCGTAAAGCTTTGAGTTGTACATTCCTCGTTCATACCTATTTCCTGTAGGCAGGCTATGTGAATGCTTCTATGTGAAAGTTCAGCGTTTATTTTTTTTTGGTCGGTTTTGAGGCCCCGCGGACGTTCCAAGTTGCAACACGCGAGTCTGGACAAGTGTACTTAATTGCAGCAGAAGGCGGTTTTTTTAAGTATCGTATTACCAGTTGTATGCACGACTTCACCTGATATCGGTGTACCCAATAGTGACGCTAATTGTTCACACGGTGTTAACGGGCTAGGTAGTTGGGGGGCTGTTCTTTTGGAACCGGGGTTTTGTGAGCTGTACTTGCCCGTCTCGTATGTTGTACAGGTTACTTAAATCTACGGTAAGTTGTGGTGTTTTGGTGGAGGTTAATTCATGCGTTAGAATTTGCTGATTACTATTATACCGTTCGTCGTCAATCATGAACCAGCTATCATAGTGCTGTTCATTGTTGAAGATGTTTATGTTGCCGGGCACCGCCTCGCCGGTAGGTGAATATACCATGAGTTCTCGTTTTTCAGGTAAACATACACACCTATAGCTCGACACATGGTCATATTTCCTGAGGTTGAATATGAACCGGATGCAATTGTTAAGCAGGCTTATCTAGCAAAACCGCATTAAGTCAAAGTAGCTCACGTCACCATAGTCGATGATAGGCAAAATCAAAGTCTGCATAAGCATAGTTTTCGTCTTAGCGGGCAAAAAGTTTCTCAGACGATACAGGGAACGCAGAGTACCGTCGACCCTTTGACTGACATTAGAGACCTGGCGTTGCCAGCCAAGCATCGAGTCAAGATGCAAACGGAGATTTTTCACAGTAGGAGTTATGGGTATGACGGTACCATTGAAAATAAAAGGAGGAAGAGAGTTAAGCGTCACCCTACCCATCATGGGCGAGCTTCCAATTACAATGGCCTGATACTTTGAGGGGTTTACTGACACCCCAAAACTATCAGAACACTTTTTGATAGCATCTAAGTCTCGGTTTACATCTGCTATAGCGTCCGATAAATCTTGTACCTGCGCAGCTGTATACAATTGAAGATCATCGGCATAAAGATGATACGAACACCGAAGCAGTGAGTTAGAAAATTAATGAAGATGGAGAATAACAATGGAGAAAGAATACCGCCTTGTGGAACACCAGCATCCAGGTCACGCCAACTCGAAGAGCTCTCATCAACGCGAACCGACTGCTAACATCCCCGAAGATAAGAAGAGAACCATTCCAGAGCTCGGATGAAACCGGCTTACGGCATCGTAAATATCGTGGCTTACGGCGTTAAAGGCATTGGAGAAATCAATTAATACCAACACAGTAACCCTGGTATCCTCCATCGCTTCTCTAACGTCACCAGTCACTTTAAGGGAGAGCGGAGGCTGTAATGTGCCCAGGCCTGAATCCAGACTGAAACGAGCTAACAAGGTTGTTCCGGTGAACAAACCCCGCAAACTGCTTGTGTACGCAGGCCTCAAGCACTTTAAGACAGGAATAGGAAAATGGAAATGAGTCGAAAGTGACAGGGTAGGGAGGGATTTGAAATTTTAGGGAGTGGGCGGTCATAGGCCATACGCCACAGGGATGGAAATTGTCCGGAATCAAGAGAAAAGTCGATGATGTGGGTAATCGGAGGGAGAAGGATATTGAGGATCCAAACGACCATACTGCGATTGATGCCGTCATAGCCCACAGCTTTAGATTTTATGGACAGGATGGTCTTTTTAATTTCGTCCAAAGTGACTGGAGAATGATAATAATGTATAGTCTAATAAAATGAAAGGATATCCCCAGGTTAGCTTGCTCCGGGTATCAGGATCCTTTGGCAGGCTGTTAGTCCCTCTTAAGGAACAGGAGCGCACGTAGGTTTAGTCCACACCACCTTTGCAGACACTGCACTACAGAGTTTTATTTCACGACACAAAACACATCAAAGAAACACTGCATAATTTCGATGGCCGATGCTAAAGTCGCAATTTGTTACATGTGTTGCGCACGCTACAATAGATGCACGCTTATATCTCGACACAACCATATGCTACAGCGTCCAACGAACGAATCAAGTAGGTATTCATAAACTTAGGGTTAAAATTCTCTTACATAAATATATTGGGTTGCAGGTGAAACGCCATGTGTTCGATAATTTTCTTCGGATAGAAGTAGTGAAACTTTTTGTCGCAACAAGTCACATAGCCGGGCACGCCGTGCCTCTCTTTGTAATGTTTCATAAGCGTCCTAAAGTGGAATCCAGATTCGTGGCAAATGCAGCATTCCATTTTGTAAAATAGTGTTATTTGTCGATCTAAAGCGGCGCCTTGTTTGGCTGGTTTGCCATCCAGCAACACCATGGGATCGAGGACGTTGGTCGCAATCGTCAAGTCCGGGTCCGCTTTTTTCAACTGGTCTTTATGTGCATCTTTCTTCCACGGTGAACTGCTTCCCATTTGGGCTCCAGAGCTTAAAAGATTTTTGTCCAGTTTCTCACTGTGAGCGAATTCTTCCAACGTCATCGCTTCCATGTATTTCATTTCCGACGCTGTCTTTTTTTTTGGCACTTTAAATTTCGCTAGTTTTGTGTCTCCTTGCTGAAGTTCTGTTGGCGGTAATTTTGAATTTTGTGTATTGAGAGCCTTTTTCTGTGCCTCAGGAATATTTTGGTTCGACAGTGCAGCTATAATCGGATGTAACATTTTATCAACTGCTGCGACTTCCCGCTTCTCCTCTTGTGTTTTCATTTTATGGAATTCCAGAAACTTTTGTGTTTTCTCTACTTTGACAGCATATAGATGCAGTGTTGACACTTGCTGTAAACAGTCGTGGCAAATAGCTTTGGGCAAGGTATCATCCGTCCGAACCTGGAAAAAAGGCAAATCGGAGTAAAGCGAGAAGGTAATTACCCACCTACGTACCTTCTTACTTTGGAATTATGTATCAAAAAGTAGGCAGTTTGGTGTTGCTATTATACAATAGTCAGCGTCAGTAGGCACGATATGAGTTATAGCGATTTCTGCCAGTCTTGGAAACCATTGACATAAAAGATGAATCTACACCATGAAATAACTAAGTTATAGCCCTACACCCACCTTTTGCCAGTTATGGGTTGATTAAAATTGGTACTTAAGCATTTTGAGCACATTTAAATCTTTACCAGAATATCAAAGAGTCTCCTGATCTTCCGTTTTACCTCGGCACTCAGCGGCTTCAGTTTGACCACATCCGTGCACAGACACAAACGGCACGACAGTTCACGGACTATAGTTTTTTCCAAATGCGCAAAGTCATTCATATTTATGGTTTTCTTATAAAAATAATTCAATACATAATAAAAATGTACAAAATAAATATAATATTGTATATGATTGTGTAGGGTTATTTGTTCATGACAAAAATACTATTTTAGAAACAAACTGATAATTTAGGACATATTGACAGAGCCATAACTGATTGTTTATACTTTTTTACCTATCAATAGCGGCCAGCGCGAATTAAATTGGATTTCTTCTCAGCTCACCTTTATTCATAGAGCCTGACCAACGAAAGCTGTCCAAGAAAAAAGGCGGGAATTTAAAAAAATCAAGAGCTGTCAACCCTGGCTATACACTGCTTAGACGGAGTTGATACTATTTATTATTCAAGACATATTATGCGATATTTAAATCAGTATTTCATATTTATATACTTTGACCATAATAACCTTATTACCCTTGTTTACTTGGAACTGTTAAACCACCAATAAGTATTCGCGCAATGGTGGATAAGCAAGAACGTCACGAAAGTCACTGTCATGACACATTCTCCGCGTATTTAAAATTTGTAAACAATAAAAAATAAAGTTCTAAATTGTATCTAAGTGTTCCCAAAAAAGTATAATAAGTATTTTGCAATAGTGTTAATGTTTGTGAGAATTTTAAATCAGTGAAATATCAATTATGACAATAGTGTAATACGAAAACTAAAACCAGTGCTAAACGAGTTAAATGCAATAAATTGGTGCTTCCTACAACGTAACAACGTCAAAACTCAAACATTGGGTATCAATAATTACTTGAGTCGATATTTCATGAACCCAAGTGACAAACTAAAAAACAAATACCGTTTCGAAAAATATTTTAAAAAATGGACTTTGGACCCTAAAGATTGTATGACAACTACCGTCATAACGAACACAAGTGCTGACTAGGCGAACTAAAAGAACTACGCTAGTCGCCGCCAGAGGTCCAAACTTACTACTAGTGTTACCAACGTAGGAATAATTAAATAATTGTATGTAAAATTACAATCATGGGGGACGAAAACATAACGCTGAGAAAAAAACAAATCCTGTCTACCTCATTCTCAGAAGCGTCACTTTTTGATGCTACAGTCATGAGTATGCCAGAAACTTCACTGCGAGACGATGAAACCATTGCGATGCTACAGGAGGAGATCAATGATTTAAGGATTAAATTGCAAAGCTCGAATCAGGAAGTTGACAACTTGCTCTGTGAGAATAAAAATTTAAAAAACGACCTGGATAAATGTAATCGTGTCATAGAATTATATAAGAAGGTGGGTGCAGGAGAAGCCAAGTGTGCTACTCCAGGCTCTAAACGAAAGGTTTCAAACACGAAAATACAAGTTAGTAGCCTAACATCAACCCCAATAAAAAAATCTTTTGGAAATAAATCTACTTGTCAAATACAAACTTTGAATAAGGAGACCCAAACCAGTAATGTCACGGCTCATACGCCAGCAAAATTAAAACGCCAAACATCGACAGCCTGTAGTAATAAACAACTACGAACGGATAATGCATGCAAACAAACACAAACAGACGTAAATATTGGCGATACTACTTCCATACATCAAGACAGCAAACCTGAAACAACCAATACAAATAAACCAACAAAACAAATGATTAATAATTCGGTCAACAGTAACTTAAAACGTAGCAAAATTTGCATCTTAAGCACCGACAACAGGAATAAATTGCTTGACATTGCAGAAAAAACTATACATCAAGATGGACTTTGCCACTACATCACACCTCATAGAAATGTCCAAGCTCTCCTGGAAGGCATCAAAGAAAAACTAGCAAACTTCACCATGCTGGACTACTGCATTATAATGATAGGTGGCGAGGACTTCCAAGTCACATGTAAATATTATGACAGTATTTTATTAATAAGACAAGTTTTACAGGAAATCACAAATACAAACATAATTATATGCACACCAACATACAAATTCTTCACCAATAATTACATATACAATTCGAGAGTGGAAACTTTTAATAACTTGTTATATCTGGACACAGCTACTCATGGACATGCTTATTTTCTGGATAGCAATAAGAATTTAAAATACGATGATACCATGTTTAATAGACGCACGGGCATGATAAATTACTCCGGAATGAAATCTATTTTTAATGACATTTATAATATGATTATTTATATTCAAAATGTCAATACTGAGTATGAAATATGTGGACTTGACATAAATGACAAAATGCATTATGTTAAGAACTCGAATAAGACAACATCTGCGACTGGTACAGAGGGCCAAAACTTGCAGTTTTTTCTGTAATACTCTCAATATTCTGCACCAAAATATTGCCGGTTTGCTAAACAAATCGGACTTATTGACTGTTCAATTAAAAAACCTTGAATATCAAGGAATTATTGTAGACGTTCTCTGTATAACTGAACATTTTATTGCATCTGGCCATGAAAGTTTGTTGTACCTTCCTGGTTTCCATCCCGCCGCTTTCTTTTGTCGCAAAACAAATCGCGGAGGGACTTGTATTCTAGTTAGAACTGGGCATCAATATAAAGACCTACCAGATATTGCTAAGCTCTCTGTGTCAGGCGTTTTTGAAATTTGTGGAATTGAATTGACCACTCATTCTATTATTGTAATTTGTATTTATATAATTCCTAAATATAATTATTTGACATTTTATGATAAGCTTGACATTGTTTTGAGTAAATTATGTTTGTTAAATAGAAAAAAAATTGTTTTGTGTGGCGATTTAAATATTGATACTTTAAAAAGGAATAGGATTACTTTGGAACTAGAGAATTTCCTACTGAGTTACAACTTGACATTAGAAATAAATCAACCTACCAGACTTAGCAGTAACACATGTATCGATCATTTCGCGCATAACATACGAAGAGGATGTAAAGCTGAAATTATAGATCTCATCCTTTCTGATCACACGTCCCAAATACTCAGGGTTCCCATAAATAGAACATGCCGCTTAAAATTCTGGAAAATTGTAAAAAAAGACTACTCCATAGAGAACCTCAAAAAATTCCGAGAATGCATTCGAAGTTTAACTTTTATGGATGTTTATGAAAGTAACGATGTCAATATAGCTTACAAAAGGTTTTATGAAACGTTCTCCCTATTCTACAAACTTTGCTTCCCTGATAAAATAATAACTATTCATACTAATAAAAACGTAAAATGGGTATCTCGCGGCATAAAAAGCTGTAGTAAAAAACAAAGAAAATTACTGTGGACATATAGACTAAATCCTGGATTAAAAAATAAAACTAATTTCAAAAAATACTCTTTACAATATAAGAAAATTATAAGACTTACACAAAAAGCTCAAAATGATCACTTTATAAAAACCTCGCATAATAAGTCGAAAGCTACATGGCAAATAGTAAATAGAACTAAAAATAGCTCTCCTAAAGAACAAATAATGACCATTAATAAATGTGACCTGACCTTCTCAAACCCTACTGACATTGCAAATGCATTTAATAATTATTTTATAGATGAAATTGAGAATAATATTACATCTGATATGGAATTCGACAATAAATTAGACAATTTGACAAGACAATCCATGTTTATGCAGCCTGTTCTAACAACCGACATGGTTTCGGCTATAAGATCACTTAAAAATACAAGTACTGTAGGATTTGACGGCATGTCAACAAAGGTGATAAAATTTGTAAATGAACTTATAGCACCCGTATTAGCCCATATTATGAACCTTGGCATTGTTGACGGAGTTTATCCTGAGGACTTGAAGAAAATTATTATTAAACCACTTCATAAAAAAGATAACAAAACCGATATGAAGAACTATAGGCCAATCGCTAAAATCTCTGTATTTTCCAAAATTTTCGAAAAAATTATTTATAAGTCTCTGTATTGTTATCTCAATAAATTTAACTTACTATGCAAGGAGCAATATGGCTTTAGAAAGAATACCACGATCAACATGGCTATTTTTGATTTTTTACGTAGCGTTATGTTAGCAGTAGACGTAAAAACTTCTATTTGTGCTATTTATGCAGATATGACTAAAGCCTTCGATTACGTAAAGCACGACGTCTTATTAGACAAACTGCGTAGCTACGGTATCAGAGGCAATATTTTACAACTACTCGAATCCTATCTCTCCAACAGAATGCAATGTACAGAGATTGCAAGAGTATGTGAAAAGACAAAATTTGAAAAGAGTTTTTTATCTCATTCTAGATTGATAAAGTTTGGTGTCCCACAGGGTAGCGTCCTTGGGCCACCTCTTTTCTTAATCTATATAAATGATCTGCCGAAGGTGACTCAACATCAAATGGTGATGTTTGCAGACGACAGTACTGCCATAGTGAAATGTATTGATCGCATTATTTATCAAGATGACATAAATAATACACTATCGGACATTATTAATTGGCTTACTAAAAATAATTTAGTTATAAACTTAAAGAAAACCAAACTAATGCATTTTCACCAAAGAACTGAAGTACCAAAAGTCAATATCAGACATAGTAACTGTGACATAGAAGAAGTTAAAGTAGCAAAATTCTTAGGTTTATTCCTCGATAACCAACTTAACTGGAAGACCCACATAGATGACCTAAGTAAGAAAATAAATAAATCAGCATACGCACTTTTCCAAATCGCTAGAAAAGTTAATATGAATGTGCTACTAGTTGCATATCACGGCTTAGTAGCCTCACTTTTGCGATATGGTATTATTTTTTGGGGCAATGCTACTGATAAAGATATCATTTTTAAGGCACAAAAAAGATGTATAAGATCAATGTGTGGTCTAAAAATTGATGATAGCTGCGTACCATTCTTTAAATCGCTGAAAATACTTACCTTACCTTCATTATATATTTTTGAAATTAGTGTTTTCGTCAAAACAAACAAGAGGTTATTCAAAAAAGTGTCAACGTTACGAGATGTTACGATTCGTAGCCAATACGCAAACTCTTTAAGCAATCAGCGTTGTAAGACTGCCTTAGTGAGAAAGAGCGTTTTAGGCATGGCACCGCGCATTTACAATAAATTACCCGATGTCATAAAAAATTTGAATGTTACACAATTCAAAAAAAAATTAAAACTGTTATTAATTGAAAAATGTTATTATACGACTGATGAATTTCTGAATGATGAATTAATGTAGACTTATTTTATTTTATTTTTTTGGCTGGAACCATTTTTTATTGAATATTGTGACTAATTGTAATAAGATTATTTATTTATGCATTGACTGTAGAATTTATTCCATATTGTGACATTTATATTTTTTTTTATCATCATTCTATTAATCTTGACATACCTACAAATAATTTAATATGTTTACCTCTCGCATGATTAATATTTTATTTTTCCTTAGTTCGCATGCAACCATATTTGTACGCCTTTTGGCATAACATAGCGACCTATGAACTCTAAAATAAGAACTGTATTCACTACCTATGTTACACAAATAAATTGATTATGATTATGATTATTATGATTACAAGTTAGCGTTACAATATTTCGCCGTGAGGATGATCATTATCAGTACCAAAGTTAAGCTCTAAACGAAACTAGCTTGGCATTTTTTAACTTCTGCACATTGAAGTACACAGCTCAACTTTCCTGGCAAACCATATACAGAAAAGGTTGAATTAAACAAAAAGTTATTACTATACATTAATTTAATGGAATAGAGATCACTGATGTGATGAGGATGACACAATAAAATCAAGACAAAACATAGGGGTTATAAGTCATAGTCGAAATCGGATTCCAAAAATTCTACACCTGATAATATTGAATCAGCTTCATTGCTTTCTTCGCTGCTACTGCTACTGTCCCCAACATGTATTATGAATCGTTCAAGTTCGTTTTCAACAATACGGTCCCTTAATTTGTACTGATGTTCAACACTTAGCACATGATCAATATACTTCTTCCAGTCATCAGTAGTTATGGATAGAAAACATTCTTGAATAAATTTTGCATTTCAGACCCTGGTATTCCTATATTTTTGCTTGTTACTTTTCTCTTCGCCTGACTCCATACAAGCTCAATTGCATTGAGGTCGCAATGATACGGTGGCAGCAACAAAATTTCGTGATTGTGGGTATGACTGTGTTTTTTTAGAAGTACTTCTGCTTCGTAAACAGTTGTTTAAGAAAGGCAGGTTTATTATCTTTCACCAAACACATTAATTCAGCTTTGGTATGATGTTCTTCAAAATGAATATTATTTTCTTGAAGCCATATTCGAAGATTAGCTTTAGAATCAGACATAGTAGGGGGTTTGCTTATTTGTTTCACATGGTAACTTGCATTGTCCATCACAAGTACATTAGGTTTAGTGAGATTTGGTATAAAAATTTCCTCAAACCATTTCATAAACTTGGTAGCATTCATATCATCATGGTAGTCAGCTGATTTGGATTTTGTGCTGAATACCAATAATGCACCTGGCACTAACCCTTCCTCCGATCCTGCATGCACAATAATATGTCTTTTCTGACGATATATTAGTAGTGACACCACTTGTTGAAGGACCTGGCCACGATTTTTTGTCTTTGTAGTTCTGTTCTCATCAAGGTTAACAATCTGTTTAACTTCTAGCCTCTTTTGATTTATTGTCCTCAAGAATCTGTCTCCATGCCGCAGTATCATATTTTTCTGTAAGTAAAGCCCATTCATTTTTATTGTGTTTAAAGTCAAACCCGTTCTTGTGTAAAAATTTTCTAAGGGTTTCACGGCATCCCGTAAATTCAATTGTTTCCTTCAGCTCATTGTGCAGGCTTCTCAGTATTGGGACTTGTTTTTTCACTCCATAAAATTCGTTTATTTTGTTTCTTATAGCCGAAATATCAAAATTATCCAAAATGGAAACTGACAGTTTTGACAGTCTTAAAATATTGCCATACTAAAACTTTTGAAAATAATTCGTGGTCAGCTTTCGTTGGCCAAACTCTATTCATGAACAATTATTTGTTTTATTTATTTAAAAGGGTGAATCAGAAAGTTCCATCGGCGCAAACAACAAACTTCCATACCATATACGATGAATTTTCAAGAATCTCTCCTTAGTGCTTACCTACTTTCGATACGTAACGAACTCTTGGAGGTATGGACGCCAGCACATCAAACTATCCGAAACTGTCAAATTTTCCCAATCAACCTTGAATAAAGTCGAAAATCTATTAAAGAAATTTGACAGATTGTAGTAGCTTGATGTGCTGGCGTCTGTACAACATTTCAGGCGTAGCCTAAAAAGGTTTAGGCTGTGTGTCCAAGATGGCGGCTGTGATAAATTTTCAAATTTTTCGTTATGGGTGTTGTTTTCATAGTTTACGAGGATGCTTAAGCTGAAAGCGACTTCAAAATATAAAATCCAAGATGGCAGCTGCGAAAGATCCAAGACTTGGTTCTACATTTTGATGTCACCATCGGCTTTAGCACCCTCGAAAACTGTGAAAACGACATCCATGACGAAAAATTTTTAAATTTTTCGTCATCAAAATTTTTAAATTTTTCGTCATGTATGTCGTTTTCATAGTTTGCAAGGATGCTAAAGCCGATAGTTATTAGCAGATATAAAGAGGTAAAAACTGTATAAAGGAAGCGTAACAGTTTATTAGAATATCAGTTGAAAATCAGAAAGATCTACTAGATTAATAGCACCACGTAATGGAAATATAACAATGGGAATTATCCGCTGACCAACTTTAAATGTTCAAATAGTCTTTAAAATTAAAAAGAAGCGCTATAATTAAAAAACTGCTGTTCGTTTCACGTTCAAAAATTGGTTTGACGCGCAGTTAAATATTTCCGATTATAAAAAAATGTAGAAAATAATGTCTGTGGGGTCGGCAGTGAGAAAATCATTTCCTGTGTACATTGCACGACGTACACAAACATCTATTCCTACCCAAATTCCGTCTGTTACCGTAGGTCTCCTTGTGACAGACTTCCCGCACGTAAAACCAACGTAACTTACGTTTGGTGTGGTTTGTATGATAGGTTGGGGCGTTAGGATAACTAGGGTGCTGGGTAATTGCTTTAGCGCTAGCTAGGTTTATAGTTGGTAGGGTCTTAGGTAACTCATAGATACCAGGCTCAACTGTTTCAAACGTAGCCACACTGTACGAATTGGGAATAACAACCTTACTAAGCTGTAACTCCCGGTGCGTACAGTATCATAATGGAAGAAGACATAATGAAAGAAGAAACAGTCAATGGAAAACAGTAAAAAAAAGGGTTTTGTTTTCTTATATTTTTATAGTGATTACCAAAAATTTTTTGATTCACCAATGTATTTAACACTTTTGTATTGTAATATAAATCTTGCACCGTATTGTCAGGGCAGACAGGGTTTTGTGTTGACTTTATTGAATTAGAATGGAAAATTGGGTTTGTTGAATATATCTACCCATGTCTACATAATTATTTTATTACTACTTTAAACGGTAGACGTGTGTTGACTGCGTAAATAAAACATAAATAATTAATTACATTAAGTACGTACAATATAAAATGAAAGCTCCATTACTATTTAGCACTTTTACAATTTAACGTTGGCCTTAAAACGAGAGTGTGTAGCTAAGCAGTCGACCACACGGGATCACGTACTATACGACTGATCATCCGTACAAATGAATAAAATTGTAAGATAAGTTGGGTTTAAAATCGTTTTAAATTAAAAGTGGGGAAGGTAAGTAGGTCTTACAAACATTTCATGCACACGAAAATTAAAACGGTCACTTGGCCTATAAAATTTCGAGTCCTCTATACCTACTCTAGGTAGGTACAGGTACGAAATGTTTAATAATGTAGGACGTCGACACAATACAAGCAAGGTTAATATTAAAAATATGTAGGCACTTACACTGTTTATACCCTATAAAATTCTTAAGGAATAAAAGAAAATGGGTTTACCAACGGCTCAATAACTATTGTTGTGTGGAAAGGACTCGGCTACACGATAATAACGTTTAGGAATTAATAGAATCCGTGCCGGGCGGACTTTTTGTGTGATCGCGTGACCGAATTACAATATTCCATCTACCAACCACTAGCAGGGATCAATATTCGCTTTTGGCACGTCTTAACGTTCACAAACAATAAATCCATTTCTTTCTATAGTAAAATAAATTCTGTTGTATCTTTTATTAACTATCTCCATATTGTGTGCTGGTTATGAATGGCGTGCCAGCTGCGTGATATTCCGCTTAAGTCGTAACAATCAATTGAACGGGGGATTCATATGAGACGGAGGCATTCACTTCGAAGAGCCTTAATATTAATAAAGCTGGTTAAATAAGAAATGATTTCGGTTCGTATTAGGGTCGTAGGCAAAAAAACCTGGTGCCTAACTTAAAACTCTTATTGGTGTAATCAATTTCTAGTCATAAAATGCTTAATTAGGGTTTTATCGTCATCAAAGCACGGGGTACATTGAGCAAAATGCCATGTCTTGTCTTGCCAGTATCTAAACCTCTAAAATCCCTATTTATTGTGAATCAATATTACTTCCAAAGCAACCTATTCGACCCAAAATGGCCATTACAGTCACATCTAATACAATACAAACGACGGATACATTGAAAGCCAAGCTTTGATTCTAGATACTCAGTCATAAGTAAGTAGGTAAATAGATCTATCAACGTTAAAGATTAGGTACTAAATACCTAGATCAATTCAAGTAATCAGAGAATGATTTGAGGCGAATTACGACCAAGTAGACGACTAAGTTATTGAGATCAGCCTAGCGAAATGAAAGGGTGGCGTCAGTCCACAAGATCGTGAGAGTCTGCAAGTTCAGCCGGTAGGTAGATAACTGGTCAAACTACGCACTTAGAAGCTTCAGTGAAAGTTGGAGGAAATTATCAATATTAATATGTAGGTAAGTACATAAATATAGAGTAGGTATATGTTTGTACTTCAGCACGGCTGATGAGGTTAGAAGCCTGTTTCGTTTCTATCCAATGTTTTCTTATGACCGCAGTTTATTTAGTGCATATTAATTAACGTGCTTTACCTAATTAATTTTCTAATCAAGTCACGAGTGATTGGGGTTTCAGGGAGGCAAGTAGGTGTATCCACCTCCTACATAACCAAAGGTAGGTAACAACTTGAGAAAAGGGTAAATTAATTTTCATTAAGTTTTGTTGCATAGTAAGACTCTAAACGGAAAGTTATATTTTAGAACGGAGTTGGTATTAATTAATTTTATTTCAAAACACTAACAAGTTCATAATTTAATTAAGTTATCTAAGTTTTGAAAGCCACTTAAATCTTTTAATGTTTTAAGTAGACAATAGGTAGGTACGTCTAACAAACTCCTTAAACGTTTTAGTGGATTTCAAAATATAAGCTTTACTTTGTAGGTAGGTATGTTCTTAGCTAGTTAAACCTAACAGCTTGACTTAATATTTAAATATCATTATCAATGTTTCGAAACTAAACGAGAAGATTTTGGTTGGATACCTGAAAACACTTCTAAATTACACCATTTTAATTGGCGATATGTTTGACTACTAATATGTATATATACTGAAATGAAATCAGTTGTTTGTTTCCAGAACATTGCGAAAAGCCTTTACCTATATCCCACGTAATCTATGGCAACTTTTAAATCCAACACGCAACCAGAGAGTTGCCAACTTTGAAGAGGTTAAAACTGTTTGAAAGGCGGTTAATCCCTAAAGAAAAAAACACGTGACTTGAATTTTCATGATACTAGTTCGAGTCTGATCGTTTCTGAACGTAGGACGGGACTAATAGAAAGCTTGAATAGGAGGAAACTGTCGTTATAATATTAATCCTTGCCGAAATCACAGCGCTTAGCAAATGGATCGTCATGGATTGCTTTCATTAGCAGAGACCTTCCTACGTTAGGTAAGTACAGCTGTAGCCCGTACGTCATTGGTAACACAACCAACCAGTATAAGCTGGCCTCTCATTATGTTGCAACTCCATACTACGCTAGGCCAACTTAAGGCGACGATAACCGACTTTAAATGATTTTATACTGAAGATCACGTCTAAACGAGTTGTGTTAATGATTAGGAA
This sequence comes from Fissipunctia ypsillon, assembly GCA_947568875.1. Classification (NCBI taxonomy): domain Eukaryota; kingdom Metazoa; phylum Arthropoda; class Insecta; order Lepidoptera; family Noctuidae; genus Fissipunctia; species Fissipunctia ypsillon. The sequence continues at coordinate 17,457,042 of OX387644.1, read as the reverse complement.
AAAATATATGTTAAATTAAAGCATTTTTTTAATAACTTAATATGTGAACATTTTAGATTATGTTTATATTACGTAGTGTAATTAATTTGTAAAGTTATGTCTAATCCAGATAAAAAAAAACTGAGAATGACGCAAAAACTTTCGAGCGTACTTTTAAGAAACCTTCACCATTTTAACGATAATTTAATTATTTATCTTTTAGTGTATATATTTTAATATAATACCCTTTGTTTTATGTATAATAAATTAATAATGCGTCTAATTTGGGACAGTGCAGCTTGATGGGCGAGTCCTATTACTAGGTGGAGGTATGTACGATGCGTTGCGTGTGTTCAGCACAGATCACATCAGCTATGCCCCAAGGCCGTTGGCATATATCTGCGTCTTAAAGTCAAAGTGCTACTACGACCGACGTGCGCCCGAATGTACCTAGGTACCTATGGTAGTTGGTATTATCGCTGAATGCCGATTTTCGCGGATAAAGTAAAGACATTACAATGTTTACGTTGTAATTTATACTACACGCCAAAAACGTGTCTAAAAGCTTAAAATTTGATACGTTTACCTAAGCCATCTTTAGGCATTTAAAAAAATCCTTTTGGTTTCCGCCAAGATATCGAGAGTGATTGATGACGAGAAGCGAAAGTAATTTAATACAGTGTTATCGTAAAAAAACAGGTATCACCCGGGCTTAATTTATTATATCTCCGTAGGTACTTATCAGTGGCGCAGCTACTATTATCAATAGAGAGAAGCCGAAGAAAAAATTGTTCAGTTCTCATAAACTCAGATAAAAAACTGTAGGTTTTTAATCTTAATTATGATGTATTAAACTGATATTAAATATAATTATGTAATGTGATGTGATACACAATTACACACAGGTGTACCATATTATTTGGCAATAGTAGACATTAAGAAGAGTGGTTGTTCCGAAGGGAAGCCAATAAGAAACGGGCTGTATGAAGGCTACGCCCCTGGTACTTGTATTATTTAGTAGACAAGATCAGTCGGAATTCTTTGACAGAATTTGATATTTTTTTTGGGTTGCTGTCTTATACTGAGGCTTAGATCCCTTCCTAGAAGGCAAATGTAGAAGTAAAGTAACGCAAATACGCGTAACACTGGACCTTCCATATTGCTTAAACATGGCAAACAATTTACTAAAGGCAAAATTGGACTTCAAATGATAATTGGAGTTTTCAACAAAAGCATTTTAAGGATGAATAAATTCACAATAAGTTATATTCTATTAACCTTCTATTTAAAGTTGAAATCTCTAAAGGCCTTAACCGGTTAACCCTTGCGATTCCTAATAGATTTGTCTGATACCCGTACCGCAAAGTTCTCGCTTCTTTGGCTGTGGTTGAACAAAGCCTTGGCCTAATTTTGCATTAACAATTTCGTAGCGATATCCGTAAAATAGAATGTTACTTTGGAATTTATTACATTTCGTAGATGTTGGCATCTTAGCTGGTAGATTGGTACCCATTGGTAGACTCCTGCAATCAGTGGACTAATAGGGAATGTGGGCTGAACCGGGTTATTGTTAAAAGCCTTCTCTGACTGGAGGTACCAAGGCCAGCGGGATCAAATATTCTTTAATAGATCAAAAGGTGTACCTTAATTATTTATCTATAATAACGGCACCCCAAGACCTTCCTTTAAAATATAATTAAAAATTTACAAAAAAGAGAATATTTGCTGAAAATTAATGAAGATCATCTAAGTGGAATAACAATTCACATTTCTTTGTTTAACTTTTGAACTATTATTATATTGTTCAAGCTGTTGCCAACGAGTACGTTATATACGGAGTACAAATCATATCACGTAAAACGCATGGATTTTATGTTGCTTGGAGTATTTGATTAACTAATGGTAGCAATATATCTCACTTAAGCATCCTACTCGTTTATTTTGAGATATTTCAAGAATAAAAACTCCAGTATTTTTATCATTTTAGCTGTGTATTTATGTCACATCACAATATTTATGATGTAACGCTAAAAAGTACAACTGACTCAAATTTTCATTAAATGTCTTATGTATACTTGAAATATTAGCGATTAATGTTCTGTTCTGGAATAAGGAAAATGTCGTCAGGAAAGTTTTGAATATGAATGTGGAAGGCTTTATGAGTAGTGGATTACCAAAAAAACAATGGATGGATTGTGTGAAAGATGATTATGGCTGGAAAGAGGGTGACTACCGAGAAGACGACTAATAGATAATTTTTGAAGAAAAATACATGTTGCGCCGACCCCAAATAAATAAGGACGGGAGAATGATGATGTTCTGTTCTTTTATTTATTTCTAGTTACCCGGCTAACTACTGCTGAAACTTCCAGAGTCGTCTGGTTTCGGCTAAAGTAATAAGTAAGGGAAAGTGACAATACTTGCCATGTCAAGGAACATATACAAGTCCTCCAGAGTAGTCCTACACCGGTGTCTGCGAATAGGTATGTACCAAAACGCTACTTGTAACTTAAAATTACCTTTACCAATCAATCTGCCTCGCCTTTTCCCAACTATGTTGGGGTCGGCTTCCAGACTAACCGGATGCAGCTGAATACCAGTATTTTTACATGGAGCGACTGCCTATCTGACCTCCACAACCCAGTTACTAGATAACACGATAAGTACCCCTTGGTGAAACTAGTTGTCAGTTTTGGGCTTCCAACTACCCGTAACGACTGTCAAAATCTACGAATGACAGCCGGGACCACCGGTTTAACGTGCTTTCCGAGACATTGAGGGGTCTCGGTATTTAAGGATGATCACCTATCCACGAACCAACCGCGGCAAGCGTAACTTTACCTTTAATCGACCCGTGCCGCTGTTATCATTTAGCCACGAACCTCTCTACCAAAAGGAATAAAAATATCTAAAGAAAGTACGTAGTTTGAGTCGGCTAAAGAAAAATAATGGTTAATCAGCAACGAAACCTTTTTGGACATCTGTAAAACTAGCTTACCTAAGTATTACAGTTGAGTACACTAACAACTGGTACATGATTTCATAAGTTTATGGCATCGTTTAGTTTAGGTATCATATTGTGCGTAGGCCCAGGTGTTACAAACTGGTAACTAAAGGTGAACGCGGGAGTAACATTGTAGAATTAATTTTGTAGTTTTAGTTACAATAATTTTCCAAAACGTTGCGATGTTATGGAATGTAACATTTCAACATCACTAAAATAAAGAAAATGAGAAACGTAGTAATCTGTTGCAATTTAAGACTACGAAATGTAGTCTTAAAGTACCGTAGGTACTTTCAAGACTAGTTCGCAAGACGAGTCGCAGTTAGCTCCAGCCAGGGTTGCGGGATGTTTGAAAGAGTTACCGTGGCCCCGGCACAGGCAACAGAAGGAACACGGGTGGGGTTTAGTCAGTAAAAGTCTGACACGCCCTCCCACTCCGCCCAGAGCGGGAGAAGTCATTTGATACTTTCCCATCCATAAAAAAAAAACTTGCAGTTAGCTGCGACATAATATTTCATTCAACAGTAACACTTTATGATCAACGTTAGAGACGAATAATATTGTAGTCGTTCTTAGACGACGCACATAGGGGTATTTTAATCATCTAGGCGGCCAAAAATATTAGTGCGGGTTTTTTGGTTTAAAATGACGGAAATAAAACAAGCGAAATATATACGGACAATAACTTTTATAATTTCGTAAAAAAAAAGCAACAAAACACAAATACAACAAAAAAAAATATAAAAATGCTGAAAATAGGCCATATATTTACATATTCTTACGTACACTTATCTACATTACACTATATATTTATATAATCTTACATACACTTATATACACACACTATATATTTACATATTCATACATTACTTAATTAATTTACCAATGACAATATGTACATACTTTTTCAAATCAATTCACCTCCTCGTTCTCACTTTCTGATTCTGTTGGGTTTGGTGTAGCAGACAGAAGCATGTTTAATGTTTCAGGCAGAAACGAAGACATCTTCTTTTTTTTTATTGCCCTTGAGGCACTAAGAAATGGATCTGAGCTTAAAAGAAGCCTGTTTAAAATATCTCTATTACAGGATTCTCTAGGGAATTTCCTTGAGTAATCCTGTCTGTACGTCCTAAAATGTTTGTTGCGTGCCTCTGCTGCTTCCTCAGACAGTTGTCCTATAGGTAACAATGCATTTTTTATTATAACTGATCCGTGTACAAGTATTTTGTGCAGTGTGGGTGTCATTGGCTGCCATGGGTAGAGTTTTATGTATAAACAAGCAGTTTCTTCCGCATATTTTTCATATTTTTCTACATCTATAGTATGTCCGCTCGAAATCGTTTCTAAAATAACTTTTAATCTATATATTAACTCATAATCTATCCCTGTAATGTCTGAAGCTAGTTTCGGATCTTCAAAGAATCTCCTGCTGGTGTTCCCATCATTCGTATTTCCGAAGTTTGTTTTCGGCATATCTACTAATAAGCCAGTTTCATTGCGAAACCTGGTCTGTATCTCAATTTTCCTATTCTTTTCCATTTCTTTTTCCTCGTCTGTTTTTCTCTCCCGATACTTTTGCACTGGTAATTTGTACGCTAAATGCAGAATGCTTTCGAAAAATCTTATTCTCGCATGTAAAATCGACAGTCCGAATTCAGTAGCATCTTTTGAGAGTTTCCTTTTGTCCTCCAAATTATTAAACTCTTTAGAAGTTTTTCCACAAATATAGCAGCGACTCGTAGATGTTGTTCCAGTAGCTGCATTGCAAACTTTTCCGTCAACCATTGTCATTACAAATTGGGAATGAATCAAAAACTTTTTTCCGTCAATATCCACCTCAGTCGCAACCAAATTATCAACAGAATTTTTGACATAACTGATCTCTTCATTGGTTATATCAGTTGTCTCTTTGACGAAGCGAAATCGTATTAGACGACAAAATCGAGGAGATGAAGGGGTTGGATTTTCCCATAACACCTTTTCGTTGTCCTTGCCGTAAACTAGTCGCACAGGTACAAAGCAGCTTTGAAAAATATTTGCATCAGAGTCAGCCTCATTTTCAAGCTTTTGTTTATATTGTGCTTGCTGGGATCCATCGCAGCCCCATTTACACATGAACTTCAAAGTTTTCCGCTCTTGCTCTTTTATTGTTGATAAGACCTCTTCTAAGAATATCGATAAACGCCTAATGGTAATATCAATTAAGGGTTGCAGTTGGATTTCGGCGCAGGTACTCGTTACCGTGCACGTTTCTGGAGGAGGATAACACTCTTTTTTTGCTTCTTGAATTAAGCTATAACATGGAAAGAACTTTTTGTTCGTGTTTCTTATAATTTCATACTGTCCTCTTGTTAAGTCTGCATCAATAAACATTTTTAATGCTTCCATAGGGGTTAGACGCGATGGTTTTTCACATTTAGACGAATCATAAGCTTTTTTGTATTTCGTTGCACGGGTCGGAGAGCTCATAATATCTTTGAGCACGTGGGAAGCATCACGTTTTCCCGATTTACTTAATTCAACTTGAGCTGCGTGAAGTATTACACCATCTTCTACATTAGATCGGATCCCTTCCGTTTTTATTCTTTTGGTCCTTTCGCTAGATTCCCCAAACGATTTACAAGGGCGACCTGGACGATTTGCCGTTGTGACTGGAATTTCGAATGTGCCCTCCAGCCAAAGTTGGTTGTTTTTCAAAAAAACCTCTTCTTTTTTGTGAGATTTAATCCACCTTTGCTTCATTTCCGATTTAAAATGTGCAAAATTGTTTTTCAGTATTTTTAACTGATCTTCAGTAAGATCGTCACTAGTGAAAAGGTAATCTCTCAAAAAACATAGTTTTTCTTCCAAATTGCGTAAATTTTCATTTTTCATAATATCAAAGAGAGATTTACGAGTCACTATTCTCACTCCGGAAGTACCCACTATATCTGGAACAAGTAAATATTGTTTTTAGACATAAATACTTTTTTTCACAAATTTAGCTTATTTTGATCGTGAAATTCAATGTTCTACATTTTTGCGCATCCGCGCTATTCCGCGGCTAATTTATTTAGTATTCGTTACTTAAGGGTCTATATTTTTTATATAAATTACAAAAGTTGCCGGATCTATCCCGATACTAAAACAAATAGCTTCCTAAACATAAATTTCTTAAAAAATTATCCTTATTTCAGACGTTATTTCTCGACCACTAAAAGTATATTAAAATAAAACAAATTTAAACAAATATATTTTATTTGGATTGTCACATACCTGTAGTTTCCGAATCCATTGCTATTTTGCACCAGGTAAACACAGAAAACTTCAGTTTAACACACAAAGTTAACGCTTTTGTAAATAGTCGATAAGAGACACGTACACAAGGTTCAATGATCAACTTTCGACTGAATTTACCTGATAACGCGCAACGGAAGAAGGGTGGGGGTGGCGGTCTATTGTTTGTTGGAATGTCCCCTGCCTCAGGTAGTCAATGTAATTAGCATTCCTTAAACTTTGTTATTTTGACTTTTGGCCGCCTAGATGATTAAAATACCCCTATGTGCGACGATTTATTTCGTTTCTCTTTGGATATCTTAGAAAAAGTACAGCTTTTCTCTTAATTTTTTACGAATCCTGCGATAAAATAACAAAGCAACTAGATATGAAAAGTAAATTGAGTTATATCTTATGTGTAAACAAGGTTGCTGAAATTACGTCTTCTCGTCCTTACCGTTCGATCCTTTAATTGTTATTAGAAGGTTTAAGATGTCTAACATTTGTTACGCCTAGGGAATCCGATGACCAAATCTAAGAGATAAAGAACAAGGTCATTTCTCTAATCTGAACAAACCATGTTCTATTTTAATATTATTAGCATTCATTGAGTCCACATTTTTATTATTCCTGCTAACTCCTCTAACTTAGTCAAAATTCTAAAACACCTTTCAGAAAAAAAAAACACCTTTTTACCTCGTGCACGAACAAATTTAATTAAAACCACATTTGCACACCAATGATTTTCTCGTTTGTCCTTAACTTTCAAAGGTGTATTGGAAAATTCTTTTTTAAACTAAGATAAATTGCGCCTTCAAATCCGTCGGTAATCCTCAACTTAACGGAGGAGATACCAAGTGACCCGACCTAAGTGAATGTATTTTTAATTCGCTCGGATCTAACTCGAGGCCCCATCACCATTGCTCTAATTGAAGATTACGTTTCTCAAATATTGTTACGGCCGTTTCTTAAATTAATGGGTTTCTTGGTGACTATACAAACATTTATTGCGTGGGGTAGTAGTTGTATTTTTTGGCATCTAATGTAGCTTATTTAAGTCGTAGATTGCGGAAATCAGTAGTAGTAATTAACTGCTACGTTGTAGTTTGCGAGCATTAGTCTAGTCTAGAGCTTATAAGCTGCTACGACGTAGCATGCGGACATCTGTAGGAATCATAAGCTGCTACGCCGTAGCATGCGGGCTGAGTAGGAATCATAAGCTGCTACGACGTAGCATGCGGGACATCTAGGAATCATAAGCTGCTACGCCGTAGCATGCGGACTGAGTAGGAATCATAAGCTGCTACGGCGTAGTTTGCGAGCATCAGTACATAACAGTTATTACCTTTTTATAATTCTGGCTATTTTACAACTAAATAAACAGCAAATATTAATTATACAGTTAGACCTATAAATCATTCCCGAAATTATTCACTTAACAATAAGGCACAAGAAACAACATTGTAAACTGAATGAACTATTCGTGAACAACCATTCCTAGAACATTTCGCATTTTCCTTCAAAGGGATTAATTAGTGTTTCCGCCTGATGGAGCAGAAATTGCATTTTCAAAGCGTTCTTATTAATTTATGATAAACTTTTCATCTAAATAAATTGTGCGAAGAGTATGATTAATGCAAATATCTCCTTGAAATTCTTTCACCTGTGTAACTGCGCGCCTTTTATTTTGAACGCCATTTTGTTTTAAATATTTTTTTTAGTTTTATTATTTTAGCTCGTGGGATTATGGCAAGCTCTTAGATTTTATGAGAGCAAGACGTTTTCTAAGTGACCTACATATATCACCTATATGAAATTCAAATAATGTTTTATGATTGTGACACCTCCGTACAATCGGTACCAACTTTCTCTGGCGCCACAAACAACACACACTGTGTTTCTAGGATTATTTTACACCACCTTATAGCTTCGTTTACATGTTTCGGTTATGTAAGAATTGACAGCAATAAGAAGCCTGTAGGTGCATAATTTTTATTAACTTTCCGCCCACAAGGTCCACAATCACTCTACTGACCATTTAATTGTAGACTATTATTTAACAAAAGAGTATCAACCTTCGTGGTCAGGCCTTTGTTAATTGATCGGTTTTCCACTAGAATAACCGGCACGGTACACGGAACACGGCGTCGCCACTCGTTGCATTAGCGGCTCTTTTCACGACAGTGAACAAGCAAAACGTTGAACGTGTTTTTTTTTTTTCGAAATTGTGTTTAGTGTTCGGTTTCGAGAGTACTAATATTATAAATGCGTACGTGACTTTGTCTCTTACCTTCCACGCCTTTACCACTGAACTGATGGTTATGTTTATTGACAGATCAGAGCCTAGAACTTGGAGAAGGACAGAGGCTACTTTTCATCCTGGATATTTGTATGAAAGCAATGATGAAATACACAATGCACGCAGATGAACTCGCGGGCAACAGCTAGTCTGGGAATAATAATGAGGCAAATGAGAATCAAATTGTTTTTTTATAAATTGTATTCTAGTTTATCTTCTACTATGTATTTATTTATTTTGCAACTGTGCCAAAGTATTTAATAAACACTTGAACAAAGTTGTGACTGTTGTGACAAATTGCTGGCAAATACAAGGTCTTCTATTAATCTACATGATTTGTATTGTTTTCAAAGTTGTTATTCACGCGGCGGCTTTGATTCGGAGCTGGACGGATGAAAGCTCGTTAGCAAGTGTACGGAAGGACAGATTTTTTTATACGTGTTTCGGTGTGGCGACCGGAACGTAGTTGACGTGAGGGATCGCTTTTAAATAAATCAAAGTTTTGGTTAATGATTTATACCTACTGTGTATAGACGAACTTGATCTTGAAAACTCACTTATTATCATCTTACCGGTTCAGTGAGAAGCCTGAACCCTGCAAGGTTGACTGAGTTAATCCACTATCAAATCCATATATTACTATGATCAAATCTCATGTTCATGTTACCTGTTCTAAGAAGATCAAAATAACAACCACTCATAAATATGTATCCCAAAGAAATGAGACATAATATTCAATTGGGTTTCAGAAATCAGTTTTAGGCGAAGTATTGACATCCACGCGGGCGAAGCCGCGTGCAACAGCTAGTCTTTTTATAAAACCACTCGGAGATTCTAACGACACCAGAGGGAAGAGATGAGCGAGCCTTTAAAAGAGACTATCTGTACAATGTAACCCATTTACCACGGCATATTCCTCTGGTACCAATATAATTATTTGATGTGGCATTTATAAATATTGATACATCCCCCGAACGTAAGTGTGGCAGATGTTTTATAACCAACATTTACATATTCTCGTCTTATTGTACGCAGGTATAGCTTTAGGTACATTTACGACTTACAATCCAGATGTCTGACTTTTCCAATGTTATTGGTAAGCTCAGAATTTCGCTACACTCACGTTGGGTTCGTAGATCCATTATATTTTTAGTACGGGAACGGCTGTTGGGTAGGATTCTTTTTTCCACCTTACGTATATTTAATGGTCTGGTAGACGGATTTATTTTACTTTATTGGTGTTACGCACATATTTATTCGCTACGTGAATGTGGGTTTGGAGCCTAACTGATAAATAGGTACAGGGATTTTTGTTACGTTGGTCCCGCATGAAATACTGACACTAAAATACTGAAACTACTGAAACTAATTAAAAAAAAAAAATACTGAAACTAATTTTATTACAAATAAGTTATGTTTCCTGATATTATTAGAGAGGACCCTTTCTTGAAAGCACCAATTCTATTTGTTGGATTATAACTTAAAATTTTTGTTGATTATTTAATTTATGGTCGTTCAAGCATAGGTTCTAACTAAAGAAAACGTTCCATTTCAATCTAATTACTCTATAAATCATTCTATAAATAATTAAAATATACTTAAGTACTCAAAATTCAGTTATATCAGTTTGTATTTTTTTTTTCATAGAAATCCTAACAAGCAATATTGGTAGTTCCTCCCGCGGGTTCCACCGATTTAACGGGCACGCTGCTGGTAAACCTATGTATGCTTAGAACCACGTTGATGTATGAAACTCAGTGGAGGCGATAACGAGTCATAAATAATTTAGTGAGTGTTTCTCTTTTTCAATCCTTATTTTGCCTTTTCCTATTTATAAGTAAAGCTACGTTGGCACTAAAGAAAATTTTTATCAACACATTGGTCTCGGGGCGAAATACAGAATCCAATGTGGTTGCCTGGAATGGAAAACATATTCAGAAATAAACGTACCCGGCGAAGCGAAAAATAGAGGATGATTTATACTAAAAATGTATCATACTACGCAACTACGCTTCGGTACAGTAAAATACCTATAGTAATTAATCATCAATTTTATTGATAGAATCCCAAGGAAAAATAACATTAATATTTCGGCTAGATACAAAGCAAATATTATCACGGGTACCTAATGGCCGGAGAAAGGCGATATGTGCCATTAATTACTAGTAGTTGACCTTCAAGATAACGAGGATGTATGGCGTTTACCATGAAAACTGCCTCCTAAAGTGATTTAGGTAGTAACATATGAACTGAGCGAAAATGTTTAATTTCTGACTTAAGGTACGGGGTATTCTTACGGATTAGGTATACATTAGTACCTATGTATTATGTGATACTTATAAAAAATATGTTTAGTTACAAATTGAATAAATAAAAAGCATTCAATATAGTTACGCAATGTGTTGATCGCAATGTGTCTTTGGTTCCTGGGTCTTTTTTTTTTGGGTGGGAAATCATCAAATGACTTCTCCCGCTAAAACCCACCCGTGTTCCTTCCGTCGCCTGTGCCAGGGGCCACGGTAACTGTTTCGAACAACCCGCTACCCTGACAAGTCCCTGGCCTTGACCGTAGATAATACACTATGTAAAAGACAAAATTGTCACACTTTGATTGGTTAAATACGAGGCTTTCGGCTTCTTTGTATGTGTGTATTTTATGTATTTTTCTTAATGTGCGTTTTGTTTGTGCAGAATAAACAATTTTCTTTTCTTATATCTTGACATTTTGGAGAAAATTCAGACAACAAAAAAAACTTTGGTTTATTCGAGTGCGAATACTTACGAGTAAAATTACTTAAATGCAAAAGTTGAAGTTGAACAACAACGAACCAGCAACCACCAATATAACGGGTGCAAAAAACTTTTGTACTAGCTAGACCATACTTGGGAATCTGGTTCCGGAGATATTGAAGTTTTTTTATACGAAAACAAGTTTTAAATGTTACTTAAGGGGAAGTGCTAAGGTAACCCACGAAATTCATATTTTCTTACGATTTTTGCAATTTGCAGCTCGGTGTCTGGGTGTATGTTGATTAAACTATGATTCGCGACCGTAATAAATATGTTTTTACACAATTATAATAGTTAGAATCAGTAATACATCTTCTTAAGTTAGTATAATCCTTAAATGCCAAGATTACATGAAATAGTCATTCAATAGGATTACTTCTTATTAGAGAGTTTTATTGATGACTTTAATGATTATAATTCTGTAAATACATCATCATCATCATCTTCCTGCCCTTATCCCGTATTATTTGGGGTCGGCGCAACACGTTTTTTTCTTCCATTCTGTCCTGTCACTCGTCAAACTATCACTGACTCCCTTTTCTTCCATATCACTTCTCACACAATCCATCCATCTTTTCTTTGGCCTCCCTCTCCCTCTCCATCCATCCACATGTAAACTCATAACTCTTTTAGCAACATGCGTTTCATCCCTCCTCTTCACATGACCATACCAAGACAAACGATTCCCTTTCAATTTTTCAGTCACTGGCGCCACTTTCAAACTTCCCCTAATATATTCATTTCTCACTTTATCCATTCTCGTCACACCACACATCCATCTTAACATTCTCATCTCCGCTACGTGCAATCTTTTTTCATCCGTCTTTTTCACAGCCCAACATTCTGATCCATACAGTATGACAGGCCTTATCACGGACTTGTAGATTTTACCCTTCAACTTGAGAGGCATCCGTGGGTCACAAGTTGTTCCCGTGACCTGTCGCCATTTCATCCATCCTGCGTTGATCCGATGTGTTACATCCCGGTCTACCTCACCATCCCCTTGAACGAGCGATCCGAGGTACCGAAAGTCGGGACAGATTGGTATGGGCGTTCCGGCGAGAGCTAAAGGCACTGGATTGGAGAGACCGCCGAAATCGCAGAACAAGTATTCCGTTTTGGTTCTACTCAATTTCAGGTCAACACTCTCCAGTCTGTGCCACCACACCTCCAATCTGTTCTGGACCGTTCTCCAATTCTGTAAATACATATTACTTTGAATTTTGCGAGCTACGCTGGCGCTTTCACCTTCACTTTAAATCCACGATCTCTGGACCGTTGTACACAAAAGCGCAAGATTGGACACCGTAGGAATATACATTGATTCCTAGCAAATATTTTTGTACAATGGTACCTACTTAGTTTGATGTACAGAATGCGTAGATAACGGCTATGTGGTGGGTATTTTATACCCTGTACAAGCTACCAATCAACGACTACTTACAAGTTTATGAGTCAGTACATTATTATATCTACATTCATTATTTATTTTGCTGAAAACGTATAATAAGAATGTCCCTCTTGATTTTCATCAAAATAAAGTTTAAATGAACTCTATTCAGTGAATATCAAAGATCATTGATAAAAAAAATTGCCCAAACGGGCTTCAAATAAACTTCACGAAATGGAATTTTACGTCCAATTTTATATTACATCGCAAAATAAATAGAAAAAGGGTTCGGTTACCGTTAATGGAATTGCTAGGTGATACAGTACCTACTTATATACCTAGGTAGGTAATAAGTAGGTATATACAAAAGTTCCTTTTGCCCATTTATTAAATTAACATTAGGTAGACATCTCAATGACTCGTCTTCTCAATGGTTTTTTTTTTGTTATAGGACTAAAATTATTCCAAAGCTAAAGTTTTTAATCGTAAAACTTAATGATGTAAAAAGAGGTGTTGTAAATAAAATTTACATAGCGATCACTACGTTCTGCGGATAAGGCGTACAAGTATCAATAAAGTAGGTATGTAAATTTGCACTCAAGTAACAGAATTCCATTTTGTTAAAATTAAATGACTATCTATCAACGCTAAATTACTTATCTCAAAACAAAGTTAATAGTTTTGCGTACAAGATTTTGTTGACATTTAAATTAATAATAACTGTGTAATGTAAAAATATTATGTTAGTATTTTTTGGCACATTTTTAACATTCTGTTTATTATTTTAATAATGTTATTGCTCTCAGTAATCAGAAACAATAGTTTTGAATGCTTGTATTCATTCTGAATTATTATGTTCAATGTTTTCATCTAAAATTTTAAATAATGTGTTTCATCGTTTTGTGATGTGAAAATAGAAGTTGTGATGTGAATTCAGAATAAGTTTTTAAAAGCTATTACTTCTAGCAAATGTGTATATAAGTATTTTTAATTCTGATATTAGTTTTCCAGGCCTACGAAAGGTCGCGTGTTCAAATATTTTGGGTCTACAATTTCACGTCTGGAACTATTTTGGTAAACCTACTCATACAACCGTATTTATCTTAGTTGATGGGAGGACAGCTACATTAATAATGGTTAACAATAATACCAAGAATCTTCAAATTTACGAATCTCCCAAATACATGGTTGTTTTTACGTAATGAGAATTTATAATGTACTTTCCCACGTACCTACATCATAAATATGCTACAGCTGTAAAGTGATCAGGCACTAATTTCTTAAATACAAAACTCTTATTTCTTAAAAGAACCAGTTTTTCATATGGATTCTTGCTTAGTTAGTCGGCAAGAACGGGGTGATAGTTAAAATTTTTAACTGATGAAAAAATGGAGGAGGTTCTCGAGTTGACGCGTACCTATACAGGGTATAAGGGGCAGGCCTCCGCAAACTAACAGGGCGCATTCAGCTCCTTATTTTGAATCATATTCCACCGGAAATATTCTCAGGAAAATTTTCATACTTTTTTCTCGTATTTTCAGTTACTATTCCTATTTCAATGTAAAATTACATTCTCTGTATGCAGCACTCCATTTATGTAAATAAAACAGCTGAAAACAAAAAATCAGCAATGGATGTTGAAATACTCGGCGGCCGAAGGCTCGCTGCGCTGCCGTTCGCTACGCGCGTTTTGCTACGGTAACGATACATTGCGTGTGAGGTAATAAAACAAATCAGGTTTATTGGATTCCCTTAACGTTCCTGAACTAATTTCATGTACCGGTCATCTTAGTATGATATACTGAAGTCACCCCATCAGTTTGCGGAGGGCTGTCACTTACACCCTGTATATATTATGTATGACGCATAACTTTTAACAGAATATTCCGATTTTGACGATTCTTTTTTTTCACACTTAGGTACCTATCGCATGTTTTCCTACACAAGTGTGACCACATGCGATAAAATGTGACCACACGCGATAAAATGTGACCACACGCGATAAAATGTGACCACACGCGATAAAATGTGACCACACGCGGTAAAATGTGACCACACGCGATAAAATGTGACCTCGTGTGAAAAAATGTGATCTCGTGCGATAAAATGTGACCACGCGCGATAAAATGTAACCACGCGCGATAAAATGTGACCTCGTGCGATAAAATGTGACCCCGTGCGATAAAATGTGACCCCGTGCGATAAAATGTGACCTCATGCCATAAATGATAAATGATTTTATTTCTGTAAGTAGGTTTATACAAACACTTTTACATGTGAAACATTTTTTTTTTAAACTAAATGAGGCCTATCTTACTACTCTGAGAAGAACGGCCGAAACAAACTCAGAGGTCACAGTCTCTTTTAAAGTCCAGACATAATCTTGGTCAGATCATGTGAAGACCATGTAGGTTGGTGTCTGAAATGGTCTTTTGAGGAAAGAACCACACTGATTGAGTGGACCTGTCCAGTCAGTACAAGTATCTGTCAGTAATCGTACAGTTCAACATAAAAGTTAAGGAGCTCAACGATTCGACGAACAATACCAAAGAAAGGACATTTGGGTAGGCCGCATAATTTACTCAAACTGGCAAACTATGATTAAAGCTGAGAGAAAAGAAAAAGAAAAAACAAGGACCCACATAGTCTTCACATTCACAGTAATTAAAATAATATTACATTTTACAAAGTAAATATTCATGTCATTGTATATATAAAATTCATCAATGACAATGTGTATATAAGAAAAAAAAATAGCAAAAAGAAAAGAACAAAAAAAAAATCAGTATGTATATAAAAAAAAAAGAAAATTGTTGGAGCAGCTCAATCCCACGCCTTTTTGTCATCAATGTAATCTTTAACGGTATAAAAGGCTTTCTGGCACAACTTACGTTTAATAAATGATTTGAATTTATTAATTTTTTAATAAAAATTAATTTATTAATACATTGACATCTGAACGAGCCACCTATTTTCTTGAGCCTTGTTGTAGGTACAACAAATTTGTGTTTGTTCCTAGTGTTCATGTTATGGATATCACTGTATTTTTTAACAATTTTATATTTTTATGGGCATATAAAAGATTTTCAAAAATATACTGAGAAGGCACAGTCATCATATTAATCTCCTTAAATTTCTCTCTGAGAGAGTGTCTTGGACTTAACTTATAAATTGATCGAACAGCTCTTTTCTGCAAAACAAAGATAGTCTGAATGTCGGCGGCATAAAATGTGACCTCGCGATAAAATGTGACCTCGTGCAATAAAATGTGACCAATAGTTTCGCGGAAGTCACGTGGCATGTCACAACTCTGTTTCTAGTTTGAGGGTTTAATTTGGGCCTTCGGTTCGCAAAGTTAAAAATAGCATTTTGGTAAAAACCCGCCGATCAAGTTGAGTGGTCCGAAAAGTTCTGGAGTGGCGACCGCGTACCGGAAGGCGTTGTGTAGGTATAAGCCTCCATAAGGTAGACCGACGACCTGGTGAAGGTCGCGGAATCCGCTGGATGGGGGAAGCGTGAGATTGGTCGCTATGGCGATGTTTGGGCGTCGCCTATGTCCAGCAGTGGATGTCTTTCGGTTGAGGTGATGATGATGAAATACCTAATACGATAAAAAATTTCAAGCCCACTTGCACCACAGATCACTAAATGCATTTAACGCTAAACTTATTGAGGAGTCAGGGTTTACCTTATCCGTATGGCCTTTAGTTAACCAAGTTATGTATCCTAGTCTTAAGCAATGTCAAAGGATTTTGTATCAATAAAGATTTAATTATTTAAAACATCATTCTGTCTTTGTCATCTTCAAACGATTGACAGAAATAGAACAAAGGTTTAAATTCATTGCGCTCTAAATGCATTTAGAGTTTTGTGGTGTAAGTCGGCCCCAGTTTGTTGTAATTCATGAAGTGAGGCCATAGGCAATAGCTTATAGTAAAATCATTCTATTCTGTGAATGAGTACCTAAACTTTAAGGATTCACGCTGACATTTTACTATTATAATTTGACAAATGATTGACATTCTTATTTTTAATATAATAACTATGATTTATGTTCCAATTTTATTAGCTTCATTTACTTAATTAATGCACCGAATTAATTAATTGCATGCTAGTTTTAGCGAATTGTTTTTGAAGCTGTTATAAAACCCGACCATCTGTATTGTACTGCAATTCTTGGAAATAAATTTTAATTCATTTCAATAGTTAGGTGGTGCGGGTTAATCAGGAGAATTCTATTGGTCTAGTTGTAAGTCGTGTAGTCCCCCAGGTTCCTAGTTCTCAACGTGTTAATTATACGTATCAGCAGAGCGATTAAAAGTGGTATAGGAGTGCGCTAACCGGCAAATCGGTAAGTGGACGGGTTTGCTGCGTCGACAACGCGACCCCCGTTAATTGGTTTCTAGCTTTCTGGAGTTCTAGACCTCGCTATTACACGCTCACTACACTGAAGCTAAGCGGTTTCATTTTCTTTGGGATTTTTCGAAAAATGGCGAAGTTGTGTAAAAGTGCTAGATATATTTTTAGTTTTCGTTGTAAAATGTAAATTCTGTTTTACGTGAATTTCACGTCGTCAAAAGGTACCGCAATAAATGTAAAAAACACATTTCCCATGATTAACCATATTTGAGCATTGTATTAATTAAAAATTCATCGTAAAGCGGACTCAAATATTGCCGTTTAATCAAATTCCAAAAACTAATCGCATGAGCTTTGTTTCTGATCCATGTAAACTAAATTAAACTGTATGCGAGAAAAAAACGTTGCTATATTAAATATTAGTCAATAACACACATTTGCATATAACATAACATCATGCCTGTAATCCCCGAAAGGTTAGGTAGAGGTGCACCAATAGTACACCTACATTTTTTCAGTTATGTTTAAGCTCCATGTAATAGGGGGCGAGCCTATTACCATCAACCGAGCACAATTCCAGACTCCGAGCTGCTACTGAGAAATTCCTAGTGGAAAAAGCCAATAACATTTTGCCCGACCTGAGAATCGAACCCAAGACCTCATGCTCAGCAGTAGTGGCTGCGACCACCAGACCAACGAGACAGTCTTTGTCAATAATCCAACCAAATAAAATACTTATTTGTTTAAATGTCTAAATGAAGTACAAAAATAACGTTTATGGAACACAGTTCGAGTTTCCACATACTACATCATAACATTTCTTTACGAGAAACTTAACATGTCATACGTAACATCACGCCTGTATTCCCTGAAAGGTTAGGCACAGGCTCAGGTGTACCTATAGTACATCCACATTCCGAGAATTGATTGTTAATGTCATAATTGATTTTGAAGAAGTATATTTAACTGGTATTTATTTTCTTCGCATTCAGAGGTACGCTGTTAAGCTGAATGTCTAGATTTCGTATCAAGCTGAACTTCGAGTCCCTTAGTTTTGTAGATACGTTGGTCCTGTGATCACAAAAGAACTGGCTGTCTATCTAGATCAGCTGACTAATGTCGGTTGAGGTCACTTAATGATAGGGACAGTATTATCATTGCCAAGTACAATAAAAAAATACAACAGAGGTTGACAACCTTTTGCTCAATCTATGGAAACTAAAGACTGTTCACAATTATTTTACCTATATCAAAAACCTTTTAGCTACGAAAATAAAGATCATTGATACAAATACAAAGGTATAAAAAAAGGGAGAAAGGGAAAGAAAAGGAAGAAATTTCTTAAGAAATAAGCAGTACCTTTGTACTCAAAATTATAATTATAAATTATTATTATCTCTATGTACTTTACTGTGTATACATGAATAATAAATGAAATAAATAAAATATTAGTCAATGAATCAAGTATCTGACGACTAGCTAACAATAGTAACACTATAAGCGTGAAAAAGCAATTAAAAAGTAAAGACAATCATAACAACGATATCCACAACAATTTTATTGTAATCCCTACCTGCTAACAACATCATAAAAACAACACAACAATTGTTGTTAAAGTAATTATCTGTTTATTACTCGAGCAAAACTATTGTGGGCAGAAAGTGCATTGAAAACTGTGAAACTCGAGATATCTGATCATTAAACGAGTACAGTACGCAGTAATCTCTACAAACTTGGATTTATTGCTGCAAGTATAAGAAGAACATTAAATTGAAAAACTAAATAACTCGATAGTGGCTCGAGAATACTGAGACGTTAACTTTTTTATTTGCATGAAAGACTCTTTAAAGTTCTATGGTACAGTAAGTTAGAAAGAGGGCAAAACATAATTAAATCTGTTTTATTTCTTTCTTTTAAAACACCAAGCGAGGATACCATAGGTTTTAGACAAAGAACAGCCGATCTTTTCTGCAATAATCTCAACGTGAAATCGTAGGTGAAGTTAGGTTGAAGTGAACTGTCATTTCACTTGATGCTAGCTAAATTGACACTATTGACAGCTCACTTTCAGCTCAATTCACGTTAATTTTCACGGTGAGATAAAGAATCTGACATTTCGGAGCCTGTCAAAATGACTAAGGAATACGTCAAGGGAATTGGTAACATTTTCCTCTATTCCATTGTTTTCCAAACAGACTATTCCGTCTTCTCAGCATGTCTTGAAGGCAAAACTATCTTCTGGCTAGTAGGCCTCAATTCCAGAAGACAATTAAAATAAGCCGAATGAATTAAACACTCCACAATAATTAACGGCATTTTACTTTCGTTTTTTCAGTACCAGCGCAGCTCAATAATTAATGTTATATGAGCCCTTAAAATTTTCCAACACAACACTCCTTTATCTAAAATCCAACAACAAAATCTAAACAATGACGCATTTTAGACATACATTAAGAATGTTTGTTTTACAAAACCGTTTATCTATCGATAAAATCCATCGGTGGTAAGCACATCTCCCCACCGAAGCCGTAGCGTCGTAGCGCGGGCCGCGTAGCTCCGTAGCAAGTTTCAGTGCTACGTACGCCTCACCCGCTGCCGCTACGCGATGTCGTAGCAAGCGCCATACATACGTAACTTTAGCTCGCGTCGTTAATCATCATATTTTTATGAACGTTGTAAATACTTTATTACTTAAATCAAGTTATCTTTTTTATCTAAAAAGAAAAATAACATTAGACAATAACTTTTTTATTGCCAACTAATAAATATGTTTAGCAGTTTGTTTAAAGTTTTAATTATTGCGAAATTAAGTAAAGAAAATGATGCGTCTATAATAAAGTTACTATAATGAAATAAGTGTGCAAAGTTGAGTTTTTTATTATAAAAGTTTAAGCTCTGTAAGCAACACGATGCCTCCGTTGTTTGTTCGCTACTTGAAATGCGTTGTTGCAACGTTTTTAATAAAAGGTGAGTTTGATTTAATCTTAAAAAACTATAGGTAAGCCTTTATGATACTGAGGTTTACTTTGACAAACAAACTTCTTTATTTAAAACCTTTTTTTTCTTGCAAAGCATGTACGTGTGTATTTATTTAAACCAGGGGTTCCTAGACTTTTTTTCTCATAAACCACTTTCAAAATTTAGCTGGTTCCGGTGGACCCCTGCAGCTAAATTTCTACCATATTTCCAAAACTCGACATAAAATGTGAAGATTAGATCTAACTACGGAAATTTGCGTTAGCTGCGTTGAACCCTGGGGGTCCACCTGGACCACTTCGGGAACTAAGGATTTAAACCTTCACCTCTACCTATAAAACACATAGATCATGTAATTAATACCATACATAAATCATACACCTTTGATCCCCTTTGGATTAGCCTACCGTACATAAATACATATAAAGCGACAATGTAGAAAAATTACCTTCTTCTGTAAGTTATTTGGTAGTAAAGTTAGTTGTGGTTTAGTGCCTTTCTTTTAGGATTTTTTTTACGATATATGTGGGGTTAAGGAGATGAGACATTGTGGTTTTATTTTTCTTAGTTCTCAAGCTGGGCAAAACTATTTTAATTGGTAGTTCGTCTCGCATAAAAAGCTTTTATTAACACCCTCGGCTAATGAAGATTTTTAACCACTACTCTTTGAATACAGTTCAGGAGTTTGAGGCTTACGGCGTGGAGGTAACGATAGCCTTTAGCAATCATCCATTTTTGCTCACCTTGGTTCACTCTCTCTTCCTGGCTATGTACCCTACATGTGGTGGGTTCAGCCTTTCTGATCTTTCTCTTCTACTTCGCTCTATCCTCCACATCGTCTTCGGATACCTGACACTCTTCCATCTCTTTTAGCACTACAGCTTTCCACCTTGATTTGCTCACCTGGGTTAGCTTTCTAAAATTTTCTAACAATGATTAAAGAAAACGTAGACAACGTTCATTGATAGACATTTACGTTCTGGTAGGTATTCAGAAATAAAGAGATTGATCATTTGGCCAATAAATGGTTGATTAAGTTCTTGTTGAACGCTTAAGAGCCGTTCACCTACAATTGGAAATGAGTGATAGTCCTTTTTGTGGTGGATATGGACGATTTACTTTCATTGTGAATATAGTTATATTGTTTGTAAAAGTAGAACAAATACTAGACGTATTCTGAGAGGTATTAGTGTAACTAACCAAGCTGCCTCTTCAAAAAGGAGAAGTTATTTTCGAATCGATTTGAAGTTTTTTTTTTATATTTAATGTTTATCGTGTAAACTGGTTTGATCAATTTAGTTCGCTGACAGGAAATTACTCGTAAATGCTGCAATCGTGTGTCTGTGATGGCCGGTGTATTGTCTATGCAGCTCAAAAAACACATAAAAAGGAATCAAAGATACGACTTTCGAAACGGCATTCTTTTTGAAGACAGTTTTTTTTGCTTTTTTAAGTTGGCTAATGAGCGAACAGTAAGCGTTGGCCAAGTGCACATTGACAATAAGCCAAGAAAACTGTAGGACGAATAAAACGTTTAATAAAATTTACTAATGACTGGAATACACTAGGCAATTTCATTTGCAGGAAAAAAATAAAATATAATAGAATTGTTTATTGACTTAATACTAGACATGTTACATCTTCATTTAAACCTGACTCCTGAGCTGTGTCAACTTATCTCACAGGACTTCATGTCATGTTCATGGACCTGTTTGTGGAACATTAACTTAGTTAATATATATTAATATATTATACATATAAATATATATATTATATACATATACAAATAAATAAAATTGAAGTGCCTGTTTGTAATGTCAAAATATCAGCTTTTTACAAAATGTATATACGGTATTAATAACAAAAAACAATTAAAAAAAAATTGCCTGTCTGTCGGTTTGTTCCAGCTAATCTCCGAAACGGCTGGACTGATTTTGACGAGACTTTCACTGGTAGATAGCTGATGTTATAATGAGTAACGAAAGCTACATTTATTTTAGAAATATAATTAGGGTTCTGCGCAAAAAAATTAAAACTTCTGTAATTGTGAACAAAATTCGATTCAATTAGGGAAGTATTGACATACACGCGGGCGAAGCCACGGGCAACAGCTAGTTATACAATAAAATTAAAACAAAACACAAAGTGAAGTGATAATAGGATTAAATGTGAACATTACAACTGAGTCGAACAGAGAGCTTTCATATTGTATACTAGCTGTGCCCCGTGACTTCATCCGCGTGGAAGTCGTAAGATACACAGTATACTAAAATAACAGCCACATTTTAATAAAACTTCCTCGTCCCTCGACCCGTCGCCAACCGTCGCGTTGAATCGCCTGCCCGCGCTATTACTTCATTTTCACTTAGTGTTCTTTCTGACTTTTTTCTTTTTGCTCGTTTCCTAATGGTCGTAGCGTGATGTTAAATAATTCTCGAGAATTGGGCTACCAAATGCAAAAAGAATTTTTCAAATACGACTTTTTGTTCACAATTTCAGGGATTTCTTTTGCACGGAGCCGTAATTATTTTCCTAAAATAAAAGTAGCTTAAGTTACTCTCCGTAACATCAGCTATCTGCCAGTGAAAGGCCCGTCAAAATCGGTCCAGCCGTTTCGGAGACTAGCCGGAACAAACAGACAGACAGACAAAAATGTTAAAAATTGCTGTTTTTTTATACGAACCGTTTATACTTTCCTATGAATTTTAAAAAAAGTTGTTAATTTGACATGACAAACAGACACTTCAATTTTATTTATTTGTATAGATCGGACAGTTTCGACTAAAATAGACGTAAGTTTTGGATTGTGTTACGTCACTGTGGTATATTTTTGCAAATTCGACATTGGGTTCTAGTGACTAGGTAGGTGCATGAGAGCCGCTTCAAATTCTGTTTTATACGTGGATAAAAGCTTACCAGTATTTGTGTGAAAAATTGTGTATAGGTCAGTATTCCCAACATTAAGAAGGGTTTTCGGGTACAAGAGTTTAATGAAAGGCAATTTTGATTTTGAGATAAAACTACCACTGTCAATAAACTAGGTAACAGTCAAGAAAATCGATTTCATTTGGGAATAAATGTAACCCTAAACTTAGCCTCTTTTCTATTGATATAGATTTGTGCAACTAGTACAGTCACGAGCACTAATATGTATACACTTAGGTAAATTCTAAAGCGATTTTCTCGTGGAATAACATTAGCAACTTAGATATGCCTACCTGTTTCATAATTCTATGTGTTCTAAAATATTATGTTCGTAACAACATACAATTACAATCAATACAGTAGAAGATAATCAGTTTTAAAAGTAGCTAAGTGTATACAAATTAATGCTCCTGACTGCATCTAATGTGAAATGCAACTGTTGAACGAACACACGCGAGTGGCAGTGAGATATTCACAATTAGATTTGAACAGTGCATAACATTACGTGATTGCTTAACAAACACTCTAATTACTTGCATTAAGTTGCATTGAATAAATCAAATGTTATAGGGAGCTACGTAGGTACAAGCTAAATTTAGGATACACTATGCAAAGGAGATCACCCATTCTGGGATATTTTTTTTTGGCAGCCAGCAATAATAATAACATATTTTTAAAGTACACATAGAACGCAGTATTTTTTACTAGACTTCAAAGTCGAGCACAATTTGAGTTCGGAAATATATCAGGTAAGAATTAGAACGTCGGCGACGGATATTAGTTTGGTAGTACAATACGCGCTGCATGCTACAGCGTTGTCGCCATACAAAGAATGTTTCTACTACTGCTACCATTTAAATAAAATATAATTCATTTCTGGCCGCCGACTTTATTTTTTTTTATCCCAAATTCCGAACAAAATGGATGATCTGCTTTCAACGTAATAAACATAATAGGGATGATGCCTGGGTAAAAAAAAATGTTTAGTCCGTCAGTCAGATAATAATATTTAAAAAAAGAATAAAAACGACTTAGATAAAACGCATTATAGTTGGGGAGTGGGGGCTCGCTACGTCACAACTCAGTATAAAATGTAGCAAGGCCGTCATGCTACATTTTAACTCAATGTATCGCCGTAATCTTTTGATTACGTAAAAAAGAAAAAATACGTGTCCAATATTTTTTAATAATCTACCAGACGAACAAATAAAATGTTCAGTAATCATCCGTATTACAGTCAGTTCAGCTTTTAATAATATACCTGTGATCTATCGACCAAAGAACAAAATAACTTTTGTGTGAGTGTATTATATTCGTTTCATCATCATCCTCATCGATAGCCCTGTTCCACCCACACACTGGTGAAACAGCTTCTCCTCTTTTATGGCATGAAAGTCGTTTATGAATTACTTTGTTAACTCCTCTGTATTACAAAAGGAAAATGGTTGGACATGAATGAAAAATTATGGTTATTACGTACCTAACTGTGTCAATTATGTTCAACCTACACATGTTTAAAAGGTCAGCATAGAAAAAGAAAGAACTCCTCTCCTCGTAGGCGTTCTATTTGACTTTTAAAATGTTATTAGTTTAGACAGGAAATATCGTCTACGTTTATTCTGCAGACTAAGTATAGGTATCTCTTGAGACCGTTGTAACAAATTGTTCGGGGAAGTATCGCAATAACGACTTCGCTTAGCGGGCTAATCGAGAATGCTAATATTATCAGAACTCGGATGGTGGTATAATATCACCATTATTCAAACGAATGAAGCCATTTTTGGGGTTCCGTATCCGAGGATGCCAAACGGAACCCTATTACTAAGCCTCCGCTGTCCGTCCGTCTGTCTGTCAGCGGGCTATATTTCATGGACACGTAGACAGTTCAGTTTTTCACAGATTGTGTATCTCTATGGCCGCTATAAAAAAACAAATATTAAAAATAAAATGAAGTTAAGAATTAAAGGGGGTCCAACGGTTTGGCCTAGGCGTTGATGAGTCAGTCAGTTAGGACTTTTCTTTTTATCCGACTGCGGCGAAGCCAAAAAAGGATGTGTTTGACCTGTATGTATGTCCGTCCCTATGTTCCTTCGTAACTACTAAATGGTTAAACCGATTTTGATGAATGATATCGATTCGATTATCGATTTTGATGTCGTTGGTTTGGTTCGTTTTTATAGCGCGAGTGTCACTGGATGTATTAAAATAAAATAACAAATCAAAATGCCGGATTTTTGGCGCCGAAATGTATGTTTAAACATAAAACAAACTCCCAAGCCTATCCAGTGGGGTATCAAAATGAAGGCTTTTAAAGGTGATTTAAAAATGTATTATATACAAATTATATGTTTAAATGAATTTCGAATGAGAAATGATAAAAAAAACAATCCCGAATCCTCTGTTGCTTCTTAGGCAAACGATGTATGGACGCAGAACAATGTCCTTCAATGTCAATGGCGGTTGTAGAGGTCTGTCCGTCTGTTTGTTACCTTTTTACGCCTTAACAGCTGAATGGTTTGGGATACAATATGGCACACGGATAGAATTGACCTAGGTTAATGAATGAATGAATTGACATACGATACTTTTTATCTCGGTAGTACGTTCGAACGTGTGAAGCCACGGGTAAAAGCTATTATATTAATAATATTTATTCATTTTCTAACATCCTTGTCAACAAAACATTAAAATTTGATAAATTAGTATTCCACAAGTCTTAAGGACATACAGAACTGTGTGTGAAAGTATCTTTAGGAAGCCTACTGTGGTGTCGAAGCGAAGTTTGGAGCCTCATTTACATGGAATTTGGTCCTATCACGACGTGTAACATTTAACTCCATGCATATTAAAGGAGCTTTAGAAATTAAATTTCACACTATTAACACACTCTATCTAAGGGTTAGGGCAGGTATTGATTTAGGATGGGTTAGCTAGTTATAATTTTAAGGCTACTATGAATTAGTTAGCTCCAGTGCCTTTGTTATCATAATAATATCAAGCTTATAAAGATTGTTCTCAATATTTTCAAGATTTTATTTTGCTGTATAAAAAAAAACTGACACTAAACTTACCTCGAAATCACCAGTTAGTTGGAAAATCTGTCATTGACAACTCGATTCTATCAGCCTCAAGTTTATCGAAAGATCGAATCAGTTTATTAAAAAAAAATAAAACGAGCTCTGCAGCATAATTCAATAAATATTTGTATATGCTGAATGGACAGTTATTATTTTCTAGCTTGCATAACTTCTCGATCAAGAAAACTCGCGTAGTCGGATGCTCGGAGGAAAATCGTATTCTTTTTCGATTTCCACGGATATTATTGAGAATAAAATATTGAAGAGGCAAAGGCAGGAATTTGTTTAATCTGTTCGCAAGAGGAGCGTGATCTACAATTTTTGACAGTATTTTTTTTGCATTTTATTGTTATTGACATAGGCACTATGATTGATGTTGGTATATACCATTGTTCTTTTTATATCATCATGCTCTTTTATAATTTCTAACGTGACGATATGATCGTGGACGTCCACATCCATAAAATGTATAGAAATACGTGCACGTTATAACATTATCGTGAACAGAAGTTTAAAAGCATCTTATTTATTTATTTTATTTCTTTATTTAACAGTTTATGTACACACATTTATACAGACAAGAAGAAAGGAACAGAAAAATACGTACAAAGGTGATGCTTATTTCTAAAGAAATCTCTTCCAGCATACCTGCGATAGGAAAGTAGATAAAGAGACATCTTCATTATGTTTCCATACATTTCACTTCCTTAAGTTATCGTGATGCTGTGACGTTAACGTGGCATGGAGGTAGTTTACATAGCATCTTCCTTTCGTCCGTACGCTAGAAAAATATTAAGCAACTTTGTATTTTTGTTTCAATAAATCACAGACCTAAGTGAACCCTCGTCATGTCTTCAAACCCTCGCAGAGCTTGTCATAATCCAACCCGCCTTACTGTTCCCAGTCATGTTTCTGTCATTATGCATTCTGCAATATGTATTTCTGTTACCTATATGTCAGGGATCAATCCTTATAAAATGTGTAGGCTTTACATAACATCAATATACTAGATTACAATGCGCTGTCGGCGGTGAAAATCTCCGGTTGTTCTTATTTGTATACCGGTTTGAACGTGAAATATATATTTTCAGTACATTCTATGTATTCCGTACGAGCTGCGATGAAAGCAGACATGTAGATCCCACTTTTTCATCGGTATTGAGACCTTTATCGAAGTGTAAGTAGTAGGAACGAGTGCGAGTATTACTTCCCCCTAGATGATAAATCTTTAGCCTTAACAAAGACTTCAATTATATACTGCTATCGGAACTTCGCTTCGACAGTTAAATTGGTTCTAGACTTTAAATCAAGTCTATGGTTGCCCATCTGTTTTTAAAAACCAAGTGATTAAATGAAGGTTTTTCCGACATCACCGTTCCCTGTAGCAATAAATCTCGTGGCTTTTGTTTAGTGATCCGTGGATGTGATAATAATTAATTAATTAATTATGAAACTGCAGGTTATAAATAACGGACATTTTGCCTTTCGCGTTATTAATTAAAAGCTTCGGTAACACAGTGCATTAATACTGGTGCTACTTTATTGGCTATAAAACTCATTGGTTCATTATATCGAGAGGTTACTATCCTACCACCTAGTACCATATAAATTCTCGTGGTATTACAGGGATAGATAATTGAGGTCGACAGATTATGACTGAGTTAACTTTCATTTTATATTATGAAGGAGGTCAGCGCCTAATTTCTGAATTAAGTCGTCGTTGAATTAATTTGTTCAACATTTTCTTTTTCCTCTAAAATTATGAGAGTTTTCAATGAAAGTTTATAACTGGTTGCCTAGTTTTAGCTTAATAATTATTTGAGGTGACATCGCATAATGTCAGACTTCTTGATATCATTTTCCTGTATTCTGGTTAATTTCATTCAAAATAAGAGACTGTTTTATTATCTTCTGGAACACATTATTTTTGTTGTTGTTTGAGATCGTTTTAAATCACGATTAATGTTGCTCATAATTTCCACCAACATTTTCTGGTAACCGTTGAACAGAACGGAATACAACATTAATCAAAAGTGAAAAGCATTTTAAAACTTCCCAGTTCGCCCCTTAAGATATTCTCGTCGCTAATTGAATTCAGAAATAAACTCGCATCCACTTCGCAAAGGGAAACAGTCCCGTTCAGGCATCGTTTTAATACCTCAATGAACGGCTAATTACCGTTGATTTAAATTAAATGTTCGCTGTCTGCAATTTGTTTGATGTTACTGTTAAATGCTGCAGTGGTAGTAATTTTCGTTATTGCCTAGATTTTTATATGGATGTTGCTTCTGTGTGTGTTTGATAATAGGGATGATTCCTGGGTAAATAAAAAATAAGTTCTGTTTAGTCCGTCAGTTAGATGATCAAAATATTTGACACGTATTTTTTTGCTTTATCATATTAATAAAAAATGTCTTAAATAAAACGCATTAAAGTTGGGGAGTGATGTAGCGAGCCCCCCTCGCTACGTCACAACTCGGTATGAATCTAGCACAGCGTGACGTCATGTTACATTTTAATTCAATGTATCGCCGTCATCTTTAGATTACATAAAAAAAGAAAAAGATACGTGTCCAATTTTTTTAAATACAGAAAAAAAATTTTTAGTTATCATCCCTATTGAGTCTGTTACACATGACTTACTTCGATAAGGTCATCAATTTTTGGATGGACACGGCTGATGAACGAGATAAGATTAAGAAGGCTGCTAGCGAGATCTACAAGAAACCTGAACCGGATAGCAGCAAGACCTCAGACGAAGACTTTGGAAACAGCAACACGTAATACAGCATAGCATAAGATTCACCAATGAAGCTGGACTTGAAACAACCTGGTGGCGACGTCGTTAAAAGATGCTCATCCATGGATAAATATTACCCGTCTCTCCAATATGTTTACTCTAGGGTGCATACTCGGTAGACTCTAATAATCCTTCCATATCCTAAGGGCACGTCTTCCCTACCATTACCGCGCCCCCCGGTCTACTCCTTGATATGCAATGGCCTATGTAGCCCCATGAAACATGAGGCTACAGGGGCTAGTGTGAATCTTTGGGTTCATTAGAGTAATCAAGTCTGGTTAAACCACGCTGGGGTCGGTGCATTTCATTCATTCATTCATTCATCATCCCTATTGAGTCTGTTACGATCTAATCTTTACTCAAGTGTAGTTTGGGATTGCCTTACTAATTTAGGACGTTGACGTGTTTTTTTTTTCATGGGTTGGCGATAAAGTCACGAGAAAATCCTGTAGTTAAATCTGAAACAATCAACATCTTCAGTGTAAAAATTAAGGCCTGTATAAAGGTGTGGTCAAAATTAAGAGTGTGGTACAGACCAATAAACTGAACAACTTTCTCCATGGCACCCTTGCCTTTGACCCCACGTTTCTTATACATGTTGTATTATTAAGTTGATTCTTATTTATCTATTCAAATTAATAAAATTGAAATGTCTGTTCGTAATGTCAACATAACAGATTTTTACTAAATGCATATGAAAGTATATACGATACTTATAACGAAAAAGCAATTTTCAAAATTTTTGTCTGTCTGTTTGTTCCGGCTAATCTCCAAACAGCTGGACCGATTTTGACGGGACTTTCACTGGCAGATAGCTGATGTTATAAGGAGTAACATAGGCTAGTTTTATTTTAGAAAAATAATTAGAGTTCCGCGCAAAAAATGAAAACCCCTGAAGTGTTAACAAAATCCGATTCAAACAGCAAGTATTGACATGCTTGCGGGCGAAACCGCGGGCAACAGGCAGTAGGTAATATGTTGATTCATCATATTTTAGGGTCAAATAATTGGTCATTTTCACTAAGCCGATTGGGTTCGATTGAGTCACGGACGCTAGAAGACATTATCATCAACTAAGCCTTGATAATTTCAAGGTTTAGTTGATGATAAAGTCTTCTAGCTCTTTACTTAAATCATAATAAACATGAGCAGAGATGGATACACTCCCCTTCCTTGAAGCTAATAGTTTGTAATAGCAGTTAGTTGGCGGAGTAACTCCTACGTGTCTATGTTGTATGTTTAGATGTGTTGCAGCCGGCTAATAGAATAGTTGACTAGTTACAAACTTCCAGCAGTTTAGCAAACGAACGTCCGTTTATAACATAACATAACCCCTTGTTTCCCCGAAGGGTTCGGCAGAGGTGTACCTGTGTCCGTTTATAATAACGTTTACTAAACTCAGTGAGCTGTTTGCATCACCTTTATATTGTTGATGACTAGCTTCCCGACCGCGTGGAAGTCAACTAAGTGTAGGTACCATAGAACATTTGCTATGGCACTCGGCAATACAGTCGCTTTCTGTCAATTAAATAATTTTTGTAATCGGATCTGTACTTCCAGAGATCATCTCTTAAAAACAATAAACTTCCAACTTCTTTATAATATTATTTCTAGCTTCTGCCCACGACTTCGTCCGCGTGATTTTTTTTTTTTTTTTTATTCTTATAAGTAACCTTCACTCAAGTGCTAGCAATAAGCTGACAAAGTTTAAAATACAAACAAACAAACATTGATTTTTATATATTAGAGAGATACACGTCTAGATAATTTTGCACATTTTACCTAATGTTGAATGGTAACTAAAAAAAGTGCATAATTAAGTGTTATTGCTGACACTACTAACCGCTCAATTAAGTTTGGTATTTAATTAAGCGGTAAGTAGTTCTTATAACTAATTAGTTTCAACTTACTCTGTTCTGAGAAACTTCATGTAATGATGGACTGAAATTGTACAGCCGTAACTTGTAGCGATTAGTTATAGCGAAAACAAAGCTGAAATGGATACACTGTATTGAAACTAATAACAGGCATTTCCCATGACCTATAAAACTGTGTCAGACCATTGCCTTTAGACCACAGAGTGTTTTATAACGATAGAGATGTTTTCAGTTTTCATGGACTTCGTCAGCTCACAGGCGAACCTAACATAAATACTGAATGGTGTGGTCTTTACAATGGATAAGTCTATTTGAAATAGAAATAATATTTATTTGCATAAAACATGGCATATAAAGTTGTTTTAAAGACATAATACAGCATACATGTTTTGTTTATAGCATAGCATGCAAATCTTATAGGTTACATTTCAAAATGTTTCCTGTCAATAAACCCTTTACACTGCAAAAAACATTAGCATTTATGTAGTTTTTTTTAAAACAATCTAAGATCTAAAGTTTTTAAATCACTTAGGGTTTCATCATAAAGCTATGTTTTTTTTTAAATTTAATTTGGTATAATATTTTTAATACCCGTTCTCACTAAACTACGCCACCACCTCGGCTCATCGCCGAAAGTGGAAAATCCAACAGTGCGTTTATTAGGCAGTGCATTTATGTGTCGCAATCTGTTAGTGAAAACGGGCATAAAATGATTTCCTTTGCTTAGGAGAAACTAATAGTTTTGACTTAGCTGACTTTGTTCCATTGTCCCCACAAAACGAATACTTTTAAAAAGTACTCTACTGTTATTTACAGTGTACTTTGAATTCTCAAAGTAACCACGATATATACAAAAACCACGCACGATGAAGGGTTCCGTAATTGGGATGAGTTTATCCCAAAAACAAACAACATTTTAGTTGAAAAACATGTTCTCCAACTGCAAAAAAAGTTTGTAATCACGAAACAATATTTTTTTTATGTGATGAAACTACAACATAACATGACATGACATGACATGACATGACATGACATGACATGACATGACATGACATGACATGACATGACATGACATGACATGACATGACATGACATGACATGACATGACATGACATAACATAACATAACATAACATAACATAACATAACATAACATAACATAACATAACAACATCACGCCTTGTTTCCCCGAAGGGTTAGGCAGAGGTGTACCTTGAAACTACATATTAACCATTTTAGGACTTTTTCCTTCACTTGTGCTGTGAGACATTGCTTCTAGCTAAATTTCATCAACGAGAAGTAATTATCAAAATATTATGTCGCATAAATGGCGTTATTTTTTATCGCGCTGACTTAGAAGCATGATTTTTTTAGAGCTCCAAGGAACCGTAGACCTACGTATATTATATTAATTTTAACTTGATACCTCCACGCGTTCCTGAGAAAAAGGGTCTTGACAGACTGACAGACAGACGGACAGCGAAGTGTTCCAATAAGGGTTCCGTTTTGTCCTTTAGAGGTACGGAACCCTTAAAATGGGAAAATTGTATGAAGCATAGGAACAAACGTCGCGACTGGTAGTCGAGTGGGCTATGCCATGTGATCTATAGCTCAGGCCGACTACGGCTATAAGCTACACTTTAGCACCACGATGTATTGTTGTCCAGTTTAAGCGCAGCAATACATCACAAAAATGAAACATAACGTATGCTTACAGAATTGTCGGGCTGTTTTCTTTTACGAATTATATTTTAAGGATAAATTGTGCGTGGTTTTAAGTAAGAATGTTGTTTGTTTTTCATTTATGGTCGAGTGATTCTTGAGTTTTTTCTACAAAGTGGTTCAACACTTAGCTTTGTGTTAATCTAGTATTAAAAAATAACACTTATCACTTGTGGATATGGCGATATGGTCAATCGCTCTCATCTCATTATAAAACTTTCTCTAATAAACTTAGATACTCGTACTAGCCAAAGATTTTTTACTCAGAATCAATTTATTTATTTATGTACACACATTTATACAGACAAGAAGAAAGGAACAGAAAAATACGTACAAAGGTGATGCTTATTTCTAAAGAAATCTCTTCCAGCATACCTGCGATAGGAAAGTAGATAAAGAGATGTAGACAACGTGTGTAAGAGTAAAAGGGAAAACAAAATACATAAAATCACAAACGATACAATAATATGAATATATAGAAATATATATACAAACATAAAATATGAGTACATACAAATACATACATGTATAATACCAAAATAAATATCACTAAAATATATACGATACCTAATAATGAAGCAGCAATCTGCCTAGCGTTTTCCCAACTATGTTGGGGTCGGCTTCCAGTCTAACTAGATTCAGCTGAATACCAGAATTTTATATAGAGCAGCTGCCTATCTGACCTATACAACCCAGTTACTGAGTAACACGATACCCCTTGGTACCCTTAGACTGGTTGTCAGACTTTGGGCTTCTGACTACCAGTAACTACTGTCAAAGATCTATGAATGACAGCCGGGACCAACGGCTTAACGTGCTTTCCGAGGCACTGAGGTGTCTCGATATGTAAGGATGGACACCCATCCACGAACCGACCACGGCAAGGGTAGTTTAACCTTCGATCGACTTTTGTGGTTGTTATTATTTAGCCACGAGCCCCTCAACCAAAGATTTTTTACTGTTAGCTTATAAATTATATATAAGTAAGAATAATAATAATAAATGTTTATTTGTACAGTTAGAAGAAAATAAAACACATACCTAAGTACATAAGGATTCAATGTAGTACAACAGAGTCACATTAAAGAGCGAATTGATGCCTCCTAAACTAGGCCAAAAGCCAGTGTTTTAGGAGCCAGTGTACCTAAGTATGTATGTACAAGCCGTGTGTGTGCCTTAATTTTTGCGGATGGGATTTCCCATCAGCAAAAATGAAGAACTTCCCTATCAAAGTTTGTGTGGAAGTTCGTTATTTTTACGTCGTTTCGTCATAGAACAAAATAGGGCATAAAATATAGAATAAAATAGGGGTCATAGGGCATGAATTTTCAAAAATCCTTCCTTAGTGCTCACCTTCGTTAGATAAAGGAACTCTTGTACAAAATTTTATGCTTCTAGACCTAACCGTTTAGGTTGTGTATTGTCTGTTAGTGAATTTAAGATTTTTATTAAGCAGCAAATATATATTTATTTCACTGTAAATAAAACAATATTTTTATCATGATTTGATTATTTTATAGAGGCAACAGGGTGTAAAGTTCACTCATCCTCCATAGAAAAGGGAGGATCCTCCGACCGGGTGTTGTGTCTGGTGGGCTACTGCCTGACGGTTGATGTCGGGATGTTGTATATATGCAAGTCACGCGGTAAACTCTGATTGCGCGATGCAGGATTTTGCGTGACGTCAGTGTGCCGAGTTCCATTGTGGCGATGTAGATATGCCGCCACAATTTATTTATTTAATTTATTTATATATACGTTATTGTATGTACACCAGATTATATGTACTATAGATAAATTATAAACTACAAAACATACAATTGGCGGCCTTATCGCATACTGCGATCTCTTCCAGGCAACCTTGATTATAAGGTAGGTACCTACTTAAGTAATTCACTGCACGAGTAACTTTAGTTTTTTATAACCACAACGGGGAAGCTCTTGGTCTGCATCTCACCTAATGGTAAGTGATGGTCAGGACGAAGCGAGCTTCACTTGGAATCCTCACAGAGGAATTGGCTATATTGCCTCTAACTGCCGAAACACAGCAATTCTGTTAACACTGTTGCTATGGCGACAATCAATTATTACTACTATATACGGCACACTAATAAGATATTCTTCGTTTAAATCGATAACTCACTGTGTAGGATTACTCAATCATCTGCATCACAGGTAAACGCTCTCTTGGAACTCGATATACTTACTTTTGTGCCTAATACTGTTTCGCATGACTACGCATAATATGTCCTTATTAAAGAAATACGATATTACAATGTTTTCTTCTTTTACCTGTATCAGAGAGGTATGAACACTTCAATACAAGTAGGTGGGAGTACAGAGAGTCTCAAAAAGATGTATAAGTACATCGACAAGAATTCATTTGCTTGGCTGTACAAATAAATAAAATTGAAGTGTCTGTTTGTAATGTCAAAATAACAACTTTTTACTAAACGCATAAGAAAGTATATACGGTACTTATATCAAAAAAGAAAATTTTTAAAATTTTTGTCTGTCTGTTTGTTCCGGCTAATCTCCGAAACGGCTGGACCGATTTTGACAGGACTTTCACTGGCAGATAGCTGAGTTACGGGTAGTAAATAAGGCTACTTTTATTTTAGGAAAATAATTAGGGATCCGCGCTAAAAAAAAAGAAAAACCCGTGAAATTGTGAACAAAAAGTCGTATTTGAAAAATTATTTTTGCATTTGGTAGCCCAATCCTCGAGGATAGTTATAGGCTATTTAACATCATGCTACGATCCTTAGAAGCCGAGCAAAAAGAAAAACGTCACAAAGAGTTTTATGAAAATGTGGCTGTTATTTTAATATTTTGTGTATCTTACGACTTCCACGCGAACGAAGCCGCGGGCACAGCTAGTCTACAATAAAACAAAACATAACTTCACGCCTTGTTTCCCCGAAGGGTTGGGCAGAGGTGTATGTACCTATAGTACACCCACATTTCGCCAGTTATGTTTTCATTGTCTACAATTTGTGTTCCATAATACTGTTTGTATCAACGTGTAGGTACATTTAAGTAGCCAATGTGTAATATGTTTTGTGGCTACATATACAACACAACAACAACACATACAATATTATGGGACAAAGATTGTAGACAATTAAATTAATTTATTCTGGTCGATGTTTACATATTTTTGAGACTGTCTGTATGTACCTTATATGGAGATTTAGGCCATTGTTGATATTTGATAAACTTTTATGTAGGTAAGTAATATATTTACTAGTGATGCCGTCTTTTAAGAATAATAATGTTTGTGAGTAAAACCCGTACTTATATACTTAGAACTAGGAGTGTTTTATGTAGATTGTTAGACTAGTATCCGAATCAAATGCGTCGGAACAGACCTGGTTTTTTTTTTCAAACACAAGTACATTTTTGCCCTGAAATCTACCACACATTTATCGAACAATTTGCTTAAAGGCCTTTCGTATGAAAATGTGATTGATATGATAAACGATAAAAACCAAGGGAATATGAAATGAGCCTTCAATCGGGAGTTTTGGTCGAACTTCAAGATTTATGAGCCCGTCTCTTCCAATTTTCATACCTCCATGCCTTTTATTTTAATTTGGACGTCCAAATTAAAAAGTTTTGATGTGTTTCATCATTGAAATTAATAAAATGATAAATGATTTTATTTCTGTAAGTAGGTTTGTACAAACACTTTTGTACACGCCAATCATATTTTTTTTAAATTAGATGTGGCTGGCGTTTCCTGTCTGACTACTCTGAGAAGAAAGGCCGAAACAAACTCAGAGGTCACAGTCTCTTTTAAAGTCCAGACATAATCTTGGTCAAATCATGTGAAGACCATGTAGATTGGTATCTGAATTGGTCTTTTGAGGTAAGAACTACCACACAGATTGAGTGGTCCTGTCCAGTCAGTGCACGCATTTGTCAGTAATCGTACGTAACTTCTGAGTTGAGCCAACTGAGAACTTAAGGAGCTCAATGATTCGACGAACAATATCAAAGTAATTACATAACAAACAGTTCGGTTTTACAAGGGGTCGTTCAACTACTGATGCTGGTGTTGAACTATTAGGACATATTTATAATGCATGGGAAGATAAATGCGATACCTTGGGCATCTTTTGTGATGTGTCCAAGGTATTCGATTGCGTTCTTCATGAAACGTTAATCAGGAAACTCCGCCACTACGGGATCCGAAACACCGCTCTGGATCTTCTTACTTCATACTTGAGTAATAGGATTCAGTGCGTTGACGTTAATGGGAAAAGATCTCCCGTATCTACAGTAAAAATGGGAGTCCCGCAGGGCTCAATTCTTGGTCCTTTCTTGTTTATTATTTATATTAACGACCTGCCTTACCTCGTAAAAGACGATCATGATATAATGCTGTTTGCGGATGACACTTCACTTTTGTTTAAACTTAAAGGTCAGCAGCTGGTTACTGACGATGTAAATAGCGCGATCTCAAAAGTACTGGTTCAATGTAAATAATTTACTTCTTAATGAAAAAAAAAAACCAAATGCCTTAAGTTTACGCTGCTTCACGTTAGGCAGGTGAAAACTAAGGTGTTGATAAAGGGCGAAGAATTGAATCCTGAAGACAGCACAGTATTCTTGGGCTTAACTTTGGATGCTAAGCTTCAGCGGGGCCCATATATAGATAAATTGTCAAAAAAAAACTAAGCTCTGCAGCATACACTGTTAGATAAAATCGTAATTTTACTGACATAGAGACAGCCCGTTTAGTGTACTTTAGCTATTTTAATAGTGTAATGTCATACGGTATTCTGTTGTGGGGAAATGCCGCCGACATTCAGACTATCTTTGTTTTGCAGAAAAGAGCTGTTCGATCAATTTATAAGTTAAGTCCAAGACACTCTCTTAGAGAGAAATTTAAGGAGATTAATATAATGACTGTGCCTTCTCAGTATATTTTTGAAAATCTTTTATATGCCCATAAAAATATAAAATTGTTTAAAAAATACAGTGATATCCATAATATGAACACTAGGAACAAACACAAATTTGTTGTACCTACAACAAGGCTCAAGAAAATAGGTGACTCGTTCAGATGTTAATGTATACGTTTTTATAATAAACTTCCAAGCCCCGTTCAAGATCTGAGCCTTAATAAATTCAAATCATTTATTAAACGTAAGTTCTGCCAGAAATCCTTTTATACAAAAAGGCGTGGGATTGAGCTGCTCCAATATTTTTTTTTAATATACATACTGATTTTTTTTTGTTCTTTTCTTTTGCTAATTTTTTTCTTATATACACATTGTCATTGATGAATTTTATATATACAATGACATGAATATTTACTTTGTAAAATGTTATATTATTTTAATTACTGTGAATGTGAAGACTATGTGGGTCATTGTTTTTTTTTTCTCAGCTTTAATCATAGTTTGCCAGTTTGAGTAAATTATGCGGCCTACCCAAATGTCCTTTCTTTGGTATTGTTCGTCGAATCGTTGAGCTCCTTAACTTTTATGTTGAGCTGTACGATTACTGACAGATGCTTGCACTGACTGGACAGGTCCACTCAATCTGTGTGGTTCTTTCCTCAAAAGACCATTACATGGTCAAGACACCAACCTACATGGTCTTCACATGATCTGACCAAGATTATGTCTGGACTTTAAAAGAGACTGTGACCTCTGAGTTTGTTTCGGCCTTTCTTCTCAGAGTAGTCAGATAGGCCTCATCTAGTTTAAAAAAAATGTTTGATGTGTAAAAGTGTTTGTATAAACCTACTTACAGAAATAAAAAAAGAAAGGACATTTGGGTAGGTCGCATAAATTACTCAAACTGCCAGACCATGATTAAAACTAACTGAAAGAAAAAAAAAAAACAAAACACAATGACCCACATAGTCTTCACATTCACAATAATTAAAATAATATTATATCCCCATCGCCGTATCTCTACGTTGACGTCGTGGTGGGGCTTGCGCGCTTCGAACTCTAGGTCTGTGCCGGTAGAGGTTACTTTGCCGGAACAGGTCTAGGGTGAGGAGCCAGACCAAGAGAGATACAGAAACCCGCAGGGCAGCATGTGGCGAGCTGCTGGGCAGTAGCGACCCCACGTACCCTATCTCCCGGGAGAAGTCATGTTCCTCATCTCTGGCTTGCCTTTATTGGCCGGCTGGAGTGAACACTGACGAGAACTGACCTCCCACCTCATTCTTGCCTTTATTGGCTGGCTTGAGTAGAGATTCGCAAGAGCAAACGTGCTCGGAGGAAGGAAGTAGTCCAGTAAGATGCTGGTAGGGATCTTGACCGTACTCCCGGGATTGTCCTGATAGCCGTGGAATACCTCTCCTAAGCACCTCAAGACATGTTGCCCCCTTGTCGCTACGACACTATGTGCTAGCGACCGTTTCCGGGGGCCCATTGTTGAGTGTGCAAGTCACCCCCTGCCATTTTATCCGTGTATTGTATTTATCACACATTGGTCAGGCAGGGGCCATAGTCCTTCCATAGTTTTAGATAACCAGTCCACTTTAGCCATCCAAACCCATAGCCCAATTTTTTTTTGTCTCCATATTCTGCAATAGTCCTACACCATCCGGGGGTTGTCCTTGGGTGCACTTGCATAGTACGCACAGGGATAATCGTCGGTTAGTGCCTCATTTCCATTGAAAGCTTCTAACGGGCCTCTGCGAGTTGGCTTCGGCCCCTCATATGCCTTCTAAAGGTCCGGGACCCTGGGGTCCCGAGAAATATCAAAAAAAAAATAAAATAATATAATACTTTACAAAGTAAATATTCATGTCATTGTATATATAAAATCCATCAATGTCAATGTGTATATTAAAAAAAAAAGATCTCAAAAACAAAAAAAAACATTCAGTAAGTATGTACAAAATTGGAGCAGCTCAATCCCAAGCCTTTTTGTCTTCAATATAATCTTTAACGGTATAAAAGGCTTTCTGGTACAACTAACGTTTAATGAAAGATTTGAATTTATTAAGGCTTAGATCTTGAACGTGGCTTGGAAGTTTATTATAAAAGCCTATACATTGACATCTGAACGAGCCACCTATTTGCTTGAGCCTTATTGTAGGTACAACAAACAAATACTATTTCAGTCTTTGGTCGTTAACTTTTTCCTGTGATTTTCCTCGGAACCGTCAATGCAACTACACTGGTGGACAATAAAATCAGGCCACCTACCAAACCGGTTGTCGTGACTGTGTTTCAAAATAAAAATAAATTAAATATTTTTTTTATCGATTGTATCTTAATTCCTAAATGAAATAATGCATTTTTAAATAAACCAACTTTATTTTTAGCAATACACAAGAAAAATCAAAAATGAAGAAAAATTTACAACGAATTCACACTGATTAAAAAAAAAATAAAGTGGTTTCGCTGATGTCAATCTTACTTTAGTAAGAGGTATTACCTCCTCTGGCTTTAATAACACATATGTACCATCCTTTTGTTCATGGATTGTATCCATTTTTATTGGTAGATTCGGGTATCTTTTCCCATTCCTCCAATAAAGCAGCTTTTAACTGTTGCATGTTCTCTGGAGCTGGTTTTCGCTGTCGTACTCGCTGTTTTAGCTCGTCCTATAAATGTTCTATAGGATTAAGGTCTACACTTCGTGCTGGCCAGTCCAGAACCTGTATCCCCACTTCTCGCAAGTAATCTCTAACGCACATCGCAGTGTGGGGGCGCGCATTATCGTGCATTAATTTGAATTATTCACCGATAAATCCTGAGTATGGCACTACATGCTCTTCAAGAATGTCAGTGATGTACGATTCAGCAGTCACAGTTCCTCTATCTACGATAACCAGCTCTGTACGGGCTTCTAAGCTTATACCTCCCCAGAACAAAACTGAACCACCTCCAAAGCTTACCCTTTCAGATATAGCACATTGTACATATCGTTCTCCCGGTCTATGATACACTCTTTTGCGACCATCAGCGCCATAAAGACACACACGGGACTCATCAGAAAAGAGTACTTGCCCCCCATTGTGCCAAAATCCAGTCACGGTGTTTACGAGCAAAATTTAACCTTGCTGCCTTATGAGCTGTGGTAAGTTTAGGACCTGTTGAGGGTCTGTATGGTTTTAAACCACGTTCTTTAAGGCGTCTTCTTATTGTCCTATCACTTACAGCAACACCTCGGACATCTCTGAGCAGATGCTGCAATTCTCCTTCAGAACAATGACGATTTCTGAGGCTTGCTGACACTACAAATCAATCATCCCGTTCAGATGTCTTTCTTCTTCGACCTGATCCAGGTCTTCTTATGTAGCCACCGGTCTCCAGATACCTTTTGTAGACATATTGAACCGTTGATCGACTAACTTCACATTGTCGAGCGACATTTCGCTGGCTCATTCCAGTTTGTAACAACGTTGCGATTCGAACAACTTCTGCTTCGCGTAGATCCATATTTATCAATAAAAAGGAAGTGGGAGGCACAGAACTTAAATCAGTAATTCGAATTTAACGATAGTTTTAATTAGCGTCCTAGCAACAGGACATTAAACATAAAATAATAAAGGTATGGGTACCTAAAAAAACTGATTAAATGACATTTGATACATGTCCACTTGATAATTTTATCATTATACTCTCTACTAAGATTTCAAACGAACGTTCAAAAACGTATTATTTATTTTAGTTTTTAAACAGACCGTAATTAATGAATAAATGATAAAAATAGGAGTGGCCTAATTTTATTGTCCACCAGTGTAGTTATTTATTATTTATTTATCCTCCTACTAGAATGCCATACAGTATTACACCAACGGAGCAAAAATACTTCATGAGCTGCTTTCCATCTATCCTCTGCGCGGTGGACACCGAATGGGCGGCGATGGATCACGCATGTTCACACAGCATCAAGACAAATTAGTTAATTTAAAAATTAATTCAGCAGCAAGAGTTTTATATAGCAGATACATTTTATACTTACAATTCTTTTTTTTAACCAACTAAAGTCCAAAATAAAATGATGGAGTCCCTTGTTTCTTTAGGAGCGTGACCCGAGAATATTGTCGTTCAATAAAACATTCTTCTTGTTTCGTGGTTATTATTCTTGTTTTGTTATTTTGTATTAACTAAATAAACTTTGAACTAACTTGGAAAGTAATTTTACAGCTCTACACATTAGAATCAGGAAGAAGTAATAAAACATTTAATTTCTTACACAATTTTATTTCGTCTCTGTGTTTAAAGTGTTTCATTTAAAGTTTCGGAGTTTCTAAGACTTAACGGTATGACTTACATTAACTTTATATTTTGAGCAAGTATTAAAAACTGTGACCTACAATGCTTATTAAAGCTGCCATGCAAGAATGACATTTCATAGCGTAGGCTGCAGTGAAGCTACAATTCATAAAGAACATGAAGGCTAAGTTCACTTGCATGCCAGCTTATGTTTTCATTACGCGAGCAACTGTAAGTCTATGGGCACGAAACCAGCGGCGGCCGAGCGATGGCGACAGCGGAGTGGCGCGGGGCGGGCGATCCGGCAGCGGGCTTTGGGGTGGGCACGAAAGTGGCGGTCAATCAAGTAGGAAGTAGCGGCCGTCGAGCGGCGAAATCAAACAAGACAAGTGCATCGTTCGATCGCTCCGCGCCGCTCTCGCCCTATACTTTTGTTGTTGCCGCCAACGCGCCGCAATGGCCATCGCTCGGCCGCCGCTAACTTCGTGCCCGCAGACTAAGACTAAAGACTCATAATAAGAACAACCCACTTCTTAACATAGTCCGAAGATATACAATATTAGTGCTGCACCACAATGCAAATAGTAATGCATTAGCATTACAGAATACAATCTATTTTGTGTAACGTAATATGGTATCTATGGTACTGGTATATGTAGGAATGGCATCAATAATATGAACAACTTTTTTTTGTCTTTGGTTCTATACTTTCGTGTTTTTCTTCTTCCGAAATTAAAGTAATTTTTCACTGTGCAGTGTTTTTTTCTTGTAAGTCGGTTGTTTTTTTTTTTTGGAAACAAGTTTCCTATTTTTCACTTTTTAGTTGTGGTACCTACCCTACATCAATTCGTATACCACTACTTGCTATGTAAACAACAGTGACAGGAAGTTTTATAACATCATCAACATAGGTACGCCAAGTGGATTAAATACGAATTATTGAAGCTAACTCAAAAATTACCCAAGCAAGGTTAATAAAATTTTTATGGGACCAATGCGCAAGCTTCCAAATGAATAAAAAAAATCGGTTCGTAAACAAACAAGTTATGCCCGAACATAAATATATTTAAAAAAATACAGACGAATTGAGGACCTCCTCCCTTTTTGAAATAGGTTAAAAATGAATTATTGTGTACATTTGATTTATAGTTTCGGTCTGTGATGCGCCCAATTTGCAAGTGACGGGGTGGTTCTTGCATAGTAATTGAAATGCGACTGTATAAGTTACCCACTTGATTATTTAAATGGACGTCAAATGCCTACAAACTGGAGTATGTTCACTATCGAACTATGTATAAATGTGAACCATGTAAATCGGTGTTAGGCATTCTAATTAAACGGTAAAGCTACGTTCCTAGGTTTGTACAATTCCTATTATAATTATTTCAAATCGTTGAACATCCTTTTTTTTTTGTGGATGGGAAATCATCAAATGACTTCTCCCGCTCTGGGCGGAGCGGGAGGGCGTGTCAGACTTTTACTGACTAAAACCCACCCGTGTTCCTTCTGTTGCCTGTGCCGGGGCCACGGTAACTCTTTCGAACATCCCGCAACCCTTGCTGGCATCGGCCCTAGCGGACCCCGTCAATAGTGCTGACATCTCTTTGAGGCGCGCGTGGAACACGACGCGCCGTCGACTCGGGCTTGGTCCTTACCGGACGGCGAGCTACCCATTGCTCGCCGTCCGCAAGCCCGCGCCTACGGTGGCCGGGAATCGGCTGCCAATTCCCGACGCCCAGGGCGTCTCCTGCGGCGACTAGGGGCGTGAGGGTGCAAAGCTTGCCTCTCCCTCACGCGTCCCGCCTCCTCCTTCACGAGCATTACTGCTTCGCAGAAGGAGGTAATGGCTTCAAATCGTTGAACATCCTGCGAGAACTGTCGTGTAAAACTTAAAACGTCTAATAAATCACTTGGCAAACAATTTAGAAGTGGGAACGGGACCTTAATAGCCACAACATTAATAGATCTGGATAACCTTAATCAAACTGAAACTATTCCGGTTAGTTTACAATTACGGTTGTATCATAGTTGGGTTGTTTGGGTAGTGGGAAAGATGATACAAGTGATAGGTTGACCATTTTGGGGCTTGAAGATTGGGTCAAGTGACTTACTCCAAGTTCCGACTCAAAGGATCAGATATTAAATAGTAATGTAGTAGAAGCAATAATTGTTGTAGTAGGTAGGTAATTCGTACATTTGATTTTCTTACATAATTTAACATTCAGTTTGGAACTACTTAATATTCGATAAAACATTTACCAACGTTCACGTTGAGGTCATAATCAGAGTATCTCCCATAATGTAGGAACTTCGTTATTTATATTCTTGGGTGCTTTCACTCCCAGATGTTATGACGTACGTAGAATATACCTGAATAGCGTCATATAGCGACCGTCATCTGTTTGCCAAGCGAATCGAGTATAGGATTATCTTGTTAGAATCTTTTGTTGTGGTACCACGTAAATGCACGATGGAGGTCGGTTGTAACAGAGGTTTATCGTCAGCTAATGCTAAGTTTATGCTCCTCTGCCTGCAGGAAAATCAAAGTTCCTACCTATTAGCCATAAAAGGTATGTCGATACCGCTGAAACTTTTACGATAACAACCTATTTGCTGCTACTTCATCATCATAGTCTTCTTACAAACTCCCATATCCATCCAACATCTCACACAAACACACACACACACTACCACACAACACCTACACACAACACTGTAATTTGAAAACAT
Source organism: Fissipunctia ypsillon (assembly GCA_947568875.1). Classification (NCBI taxonomy): domain Eukaryota; kingdom Metazoa; phylum Arthropoda; class Insecta; order Lepidoptera; family Noctuidae; genus Fissipunctia; species Fissipunctia ypsillon. The sequence goes on along the minus strand of OX387644.1, from coordinate 17,412,660 downwards.
TGTAAAAGCCAATCATTTTTAAAAGAGTAACCGTGGAGTTTACTGCCGGCTCTTCTCCTTAAGAAACGACCAATTGGAACCGAGCATCTAGCTTCTGACGTTTCATAAGTGCTCACGTAGGTTTATGTGAAATATTTTGATTTGATTTGAAAAACTTGGTCCTTATAGTTAAGACACCACATCTGTTTTCTTCTTAACGTTATATAAATCAATAATTAGTGTAGGACAAAACTTTACGTGGACCCTATACCAACAGATGGTACAAAGCTTTCATCTCATAAACGAATATGGAGCATTGGATGTTATTCTGTGGAGTCATCTCAATGTCAGAAATGTGGTTTGCACATGTGTGCAAATATGTGAGACCTAACAAGTGGGTTTCCCAAACCTCCTCACGGTAGATTAAAATCTCTGTAAATATTATCAGTGACATCCGTGTTGACACACGGCCACACAATGGAGTATCAATTGAACTGGACCCGAAAATCGTGTGCCGCGAGAATTTATAAAATCTGAGCGCTCCCGCCGTGTAATATCGTTATTGAAGACTTTCTAAATATTTGTTTTGTAAACGGAATCTATGATTATAATTATCAATACATACGGATTATAAATTCGTGTCTATCTGTGTGACCGTGTTGTTCTTTAAATTACGCAACGCATTTTGATTCAGTTTTCGCCATCATTTAGACCATCTATTCCGGAAGGAGTATGTGTATAATACATTCATATTAAGCTTACATAATATAAAAAAGAAATCTCGATGTTTTGTAATATCGTGAAAACCGTGCGAAGCAGGGGCGATATGTACGATAAATGTTTTATTATTTTAATGGAGCGTACAAGTTAATCCCTCGACATTTCAACACATCACAATCTTCATTTGGTTGAGTAATTCACCCGGACCCCAGGACGGGGACAATTAGCATCTGCGCTTGACGTCACAAGTGAAAATAAAGCGCAGCGTGCGCTTTATGAGCTGGAACAAAATACACCAGTAGATAGAACACATTTTTATTTTGCTGTAAACACGTGTTATGTAAACTTTGCTTCATAAAATGTAAGAATAATGTTATATTTTGGAGTCTACTGGTTATAAAATGAGGTTAGGGCTGTTGTTGACTTTAATATTTTGGTTTCGATTACAGTGCTTTCCTTGGGTTATTACACTGTTTATATCATATACTCGTATAAGGAAAACCAGACATGGGAGTGAGTGGATGGGAAAATAATTGGTTTCTTTGTTGACCTACGTATATCTACTTTAACAACCTAGGTTAACTAAGACGACAATAATCCTAATGTCTCAACAAATAAACTCTGCGGGCGTAAAGTAGTAAAATAATTTGAATACTTTTAAGCGTAATCAGCATGATGAAGACTGAAAGGTCAGTACTGCTCATAATTACATAATGTCAAGAGCTTGTCGCTAGAAAATGAGTTATCCGACTTGACGCGAAGGAAGCCGGTGGTCAAACACTTAGGAGTTTGACGTTCAACGTCAGAGAAGTAGAAACTTGATAATTGAAGCTTAGTAGAACTTTATGAAGATTTGTCACGACTGTGTCGTTAGGAATATAGATCAGTGTGACGTCAGGATAAATTACATCGTTTAGTGATCGGACCTCTACAAAGTGAAGATTATTTTATGAACTACCCGTTATGCATAAATGACTAAAGCCGTTTGCATGCATTAATTATTCCGAAAGTTACCCCTTTGAAAGCCCTTCCCTAACATTTTTTACTTTTCTTTTTGTATATTTATTTCATTGACTACACAAACTACATGCAAATGTCTGTTCCTCGTTAAAAGACAATTTTATGCCGCATTCTTATTTTGTAAATGAACGACGTAGAAACAGATATTTTCGAGCATCCATTGTTAGAATAAAAATATATATAATATACGAAAATCGACAAGGTTACAAACTATACCTGATAAATGAAGAATCTGTTCCTTGCATGGGAAAATAGTCAGCTGATATACCAATACACATACATACATAGATAGAGGCTATGTATGTTACAGATTGTTTTGCTATGGCACTCGGACTCGTTAGCGAAGAAAAGTAGGTTGCTATGGGAGCGTTCGGTTTATCTGGAACAGCTTGGGTAACGAATGGCGTATGGAGCATTATTTTTTCGGAAAATGTAATTATCAAAACCGACAGATTTTAACAAATCGTGTTCTGCTGTTACGACAAACTCTTTAGACAGATCAGTCAATAAATTCGATTAAAAGTATGATATGTTTTTTTTTGTAATTGGAAGAAGTAGGAATCGGAAATCGAACATTTTTCTATACGTCTATTTCATTTAAAAAGCGGTGTCTAGTACGGTTAGATACCATTAAAAAATAATATAACTGCCTAGAGACATAATTATGCACGTGCATGCCGATTTTGGAAATAGAGTTAGCCCAGGTACGCACGAGCGATTTCTCCAGCGGCGACTTTTTTTCGCGCATTGGATTTTCAACGCTCCGCTTAGCTCCGAGAGTTGCAAATCCAACAGTGTGTTTATCGACGCCCTGGGATACACTGTTGGATTCTCAATGCTCGGCTCAACACCGAGAGTTGAAAACTTAGTGCGCGATAAATTCCCGCCGCGACAATTTTACGTCCGTGCGAACGTGAGCTTATCGAGAATATTCCTCTCGCATCGCAGCTCTGTGCTCAGGGAATGTATCAATTAAACGATTCATCTGAAGTGATAGGCCAATTAATTCGAACCTGCTAGAAGATTTTAGTTTCGATAACAGTTTGAGATTCAGACCAATGGATTAAGAACGATTCAGACTCCAAAGGAGGATGGGCATTTTGGTACCCATGTCCAATCAAAATGAATTTACCATCGTTGGATAGCTCTCTTCAAGAGCACAAAAAACTACTATGGCACCAATCCCGTATAAATTGTCCGTTTTGAAATATAGTCTTTAGAAGATACTGGATATTTAGTTCGAAATAGAATTTAAAAAAATCATATCGCCGGTTTTTCTTGACAGATTTTGATGATATTTGCACAGATTTTAAGCTAAGTAAAATTCAGTTAACGGATGAAAATCATAACAAAATCGGTTTGGTATTTTTTCAGTTAGGGGTGATCTATTTATTAAACACTAAACATACAAATACATCAATTGATATTGATGCATGACATTGGAGCAATATTTTTATTACTATTAACCCTGAGTATACGTAAGTAGATGACTAGTAAGTTGGAACTGGTATTGTTATCTCTCTCTCGCTCTGTTATCTTACGCAGCGCGGTAGTTAGCGCGTTCAGTGAGGGGGCGGGGGCGAGGGTGGGCATGCTGCGGCGCTTGTGCATGTTCCCCTGGTAGTCGTTTGCTGATAATTGTTGTGTAAGTTACTACATTGTCTCGTTCCTCATTGTTCACGTCGACTTTAGACCCTGGCATTAACTTGGACTCTGTTACCTGTTTTATTTTTGACTGCGGCTTTCTACTGGACTTGAGTGCTTGAGTTATTTTGATTGCAATGGAACGTTTTCGTACCTGTGTAATGTGCCGAAGAGGTCTATACCGAAGGAGATATCAAGTGCGCATTCTATCGGAAAATTTACCAAGAATGCGCGCATACCTAGCAGCTTTTATTCGAGAAAATGCTGCATTGGAGGTTAGTATTTATTGAACTTGTTAACTTTCCATTTGACAGTTTTATTGCATTTATTTTATTGTTAATAACCTGTATAGTATAGTGCTAATGTTCTTGCCTTTGAATCCATTGGTTCCGGGTTTGATCCCCAGTCAGAGCAACGAAAAAATCCTGGGTCTTAGATGTTAATCTATTTATTGTTATGTTGTTATCTATAAGAGCATTTATTGTATTACGTGTCTCGTTGACTCAGTACAGACAACAGCATAGAATACTACATAGAAATAAAAATCGATCATTTTACCTCGTTGTGCCCGCATGTGCGTTAGACCTTAGGTTAGCCTTTGGTCTCTTTGTTTGTAGGGATGCCTTGTTTGTTATTTTTCGGCCGCTACAGCGCGCATAATTTTTATCTATTTTATCCCTTAAATGCACACGACCGATGAGTCACAGACCGCGCGCACCGGTTGGCACGCAGATGTTTCACAAAAACCCTATTTATGACTCTGTTCCTGGGTATTTTGCTTCCGGTTAATGTTTGTTCTATTGTCAACGAAATGACGAAATGAAATGTGTTGGTTTCGTTTGAATGTATGATTATCTTCATTTATAACATTGTTTTGAGAACATAAACAAAAAAAAAAACATTTTTTAAACAAACATTCAAATGGTAACCTATATGTTTTAAGGTTCGAAATCCATGTTGTGTTTATTTTTAACGTAAAACATGAATAAAATCACATTTCACAGTACAATTTACATTATTTACAAGTAACGGAGAACCAAAACAAAGATTCACGGACGAGAAAGAAATATTTTTATTTCTGAAATGACAGATCGTAGGGTTGTCATATGTTAAAATGTAGTTTATTTGGTAAGGAATTTTACGGTACTATTACCATAGAGAAATACAAACTAGTTAATTGATAATCCGGCATAATAGAACGTCATCCAATGTGCACTTAGAGGCAAAAACGTTTTCTCTCTTTTGGTACTCTAGATCCCATGCGCATTTTAGCGGCTAAGCGTATTGTTTATAATACCCCAGGTACGCTTTCTAGGTATGTTGTATTTATTTATTTTCCATTATTATTACCGATTTTCAGGTCGTGTTTGATGGTACTCGGACAGTATGTTACCGATGCTGGCAAAGAGCAGAAAATGCGACTAGAGCTCAACCTCAACCACAACCTCAACCCGAGCCAGAGCCGCAAGAACAAGTAGAACCGCAAGAAGAAGCAGACCCTCAACTAGAAGTGAAACACGTGCCCGAATATATGAGAGCACCAAATACCCCGAGGCATTGTCTTTTTCGTGGCTGCCCTAATACAACCCGCCATCGAATCCCAAACGTTGTTAAAATCCATGTATTTACTCAACACAAAATCTACATTCCTGATGCTGCCAGAGTATGCCGCGATAACCTAAATGGAAATGACTGGGATGAACTACCTCAGGCATGCAACATTTCCCATAACTTTACGGCCGCCCACTTCAGTGACCTTTGTGAGCTACTGAGAAATGCCTTAAACGGACCCAGATTGCGTTTTAGCGAGCTAAGAGGATTAACTGAAGAAGAAATGCACTTTTGGACTGGACGTACTATAGAACAATTTAACGCTATCTTAGAGCAAACCACTTCATTAAGAGATGCAAGTGCAGATCCCAGAACCACTTTGGGTATTTTACTGACAAAACTACGCACAGGAGAATCCAACGTAAGACTTGCGACGTTGTTTAATATATCAAGAAGAAAACTCGAACGCCAGTTGGCCATTGCACGAGACTGTCTTAGTACTGACTATGTTGTGCTTCACTTGGGACTGGATCACATAAGTAGAGACAATATACTGGAGAGAAACCTGAGGATTCCAAAAGCACTGTATGGAAATGAAGAAAACTCTAAAGCCTTTATTGTTTGCGATGGCACGTATATTTATATTCACAAAAGCACAAACTTTTTGTTTCAGAGGCAATCCTACAACTTGCACAAGTTCCAAAACTTGTTAAAGCCATTTTTAATTGTAACCACTGACGGATACATTATAGACATAAAAAGACCATACGCTGCAACTAAAACTGATGCCCAGATAATGAGCGATTTAATGAATGACGAGGAAAACCCCTTGCACATATTGTTTCATCCCAATGATGTATTTATTTTAGACCGTGGGTTTAGAGACAGTTTGGGCAATATTGAAGCACGTGGCTACGAATACCACGTTCCTCCGACGAAGAACCCAGATCAGTCACAGCTCACTACTTCCCAAGCGAATGATTCCCGACTAGTTACAATATGCCGATGCGCAGTGGAAGTGGTTAACGGGCGGATTAAAAGAGATTTTAAGCTGTTGCGGCAAAGATATTTTAATAATACAATGCCTAATATGTTTGTGGATGTTAAAATTGCAGCAGCAATAACAAATCACTTCCACACGCCAATTGCAGATAGCCAATACGTAGAAGCTTTTCTACAAAAAATATCTGAAAAAATGCAAACCCCAAACGTGTTGTACAATTATGTAAAAGAAAAACGATTGAATAACAGAAGAGCCGATTTCCAGAGATTGGAAGCCAATGATGTGCCCGATTTTCCACGATTGAGTGAACAGGACGTGATATTGCTGTCATTGGGGACATACCAATTAAAACTCGCAAAATCTTACTGCAGCGAACACCTAAACAACGGCTTATATCTCATCGAAACATATAGAGAAGCCGCTTTGGAAGACATTATTGAATACGCTTAATGCCTAAGGCATTAAGTCCGCCTTTGTACTTTTTTAAGTGTGAGAAGTTTAAATAAATAAATAAATAAATAATACGGAATTGACGAAGATGCGTGGCTTTTGCGTGCACGTATACAGTCCCAACATGTGAGAGCAAAACAATACTTTTGTTACATATTGCTAAATAGAAATGAAAACATAATATTACATCATTATTGTACATGTTTGACGGGACGCCGCACGGTAGGTTCCTGTGCGCATATAGTATCCATTGTCTGTATCTATGATATGCTAGACACGAGGGCTTTAATGAGCCAGCATTATTTTTAAATAGCATCGTTATAGATAATGAATGATGTATAGTATATATTATACATCATATTATTCATTATCTTTTTATGTTATTGTCGATCTATAGACACACATTTATATACTTATATACAATAAATGATAAAACTTACTTCGAACTTGTTTTATTTACCTAGACAATGAAAAATATTAATAATAATTATGAAAATACCATGCCAAATGGAGAAAACAGTTAATAAAAGTATGTGTACTTAATAGGACGTAACAAAAATAAATAACTTTCAAGTAGGATTACTCCGATCGGACAGTGAATAGGGACAAGCGCCATGGTTATTCTTAATCTACACAAAAATACCTTTCCAACAGTGTATCATTCATACCAATTGGTGCCGGTACCAGTTTCCATACATTGGTGCCCATCCTCCTTTCAACATTTTTGACAAATAATTTTTGGGGCTGTGTTTTATAATCGAGGTTCAGAGGCCGGTTATTGGCTTTATTTGGCATATTTTGGCTTAATAGTAATTTGACGTGATAAACCTTTTGACTTCCTGAGCTCTTCTAAAAACGGTTAACTACATATTTCTTGCACTTACAAAAAAGAGAGTCGGTTTAAAAATGACATTTTATTTTAGCGATATTTTTTGCACAATTATGATTACTTTTTGTGTCCCACACAATTACTTGATATACTCGTACCAACTGGCAAAAAATTGATCCACTTAAGAGGGCAATGACTTCGTTTATCTTGGCTGTCTATCAGATTAATGTTTACCTAACTGCTTAAGAGGAAAACGTTTTGATAGATCATCGGTTTATGATTTTATTGATTAACTAGCTGTTGCCCGCGGTTATGCCCGCATAGCTTAAGTTACTCCTTATAACGTCAGCTATCTGCCAGTGAAAGTCCCGACAAAATCGTTCCAGTTGTTTTGGAGATTAGCCGGAACAAACAGACAGACAGACAAAAATATTAAACATTGCTTTTTTGTTATAAGTATCGTGTATACTGTTATTATGCATTTAGTAAACAGCTATTATTTTGACATTATACAAGGTGTAACATAATTAACGCACAACCTCTTAAGGGGTCATTGTACTCATCATTATGAACAACTTTTACTATGGGACCAAACCTGAAATTGCGAAAAAAATCAGCTGTTCCCTACATTTTGATGAGTTATTTGAACATAAGTGTAGGGAGCAGCTGATTTTTTTTTGCGATTTCAGGTTTGGTCCCATAGTAAAAGTTGTTCATAATGATGAGTACAATGACCCCTTAAGAGGTTGTGCGTTAATTATGTTACACCGTGTATACAGACACTTCAATTTTATTTATTAGTATAGAGTATAGATTTAACATTGGTATGGATATTTCTACTGGCTGACCAATAACATTCTTAAAGTCGTAGGTATCATAAAGATTTTCTTTTTTTCCTATTTTTCACTGGTTTTTTTTCGTGGAGGCTATATTTAGGGCAAATGTGGTTTGAAGTGGCTCTTTGGCACTTGTAAGCCAGCTTTATCCGCAAGAGATTTTCAGAATGTCATTCTGACTATGTGAATTTTTATATTCCGCGTTTTAATTGTTGATTTTTTTTCTTCGCTTTACTTCGTATGAATTTTAAACTTAATTGTCTTCAGTTAGTACAAAACCAAATAAAAGAAGAAGAAGAGAAAAAAAAATGTTTTTTCTGTACAAAAAAGACGCCTATTATAAAATAAACATAAAATACACACACTAACAACAAGACTGGTATTCGGCAAATCAAAACAAAAATAGAAATGAAAAAAATTAAAAGTTTTACATTTTTAGGGTTCCGTACCCGAAGGGTGCCAAACAAAACCCTATTACTAAGCCTCCGCTGTCTGCTCGTCCGTCCATCTGTCTGTCAGCGCGCTGTTTCTCATAGTAATAGATAGACAGTTGAAATTTTCACAGATTGTGTATTTCTATTACCGCTCTAACAACAAATAATAACAATAAAATAAAGTTAAAAATTAAACGGGGTCTACAAGAAACGTAAAAAATATTGCACGGCAGTACGGTACCCTTCATATGCGAGGCCGACTCGCGACTCGCACTTGGCCAATATTTTGTCTATTGCTAGGTGTCAGGGCACAATATAATGAGCCTTTTCAGGAAGAACATCGTAAGCGACAATTTGCACTTTTTACAGGAAAGGTTTTTTTCTTTCGTAATTAACGATGTTGTATGTGATAATTTCTTACAAAAATAAAGTCGTGTAAATTTAAAATAAAATTTAAGAGTAATCGCGACAAGATGTAAACTGTCTAATTAAGAGATTACGAAGAAAAAATAGTTTTGTGGTTTTTGGCGCTTACGGTGTTTTTCCTGTAAAGGCTCGATAGTCAGGTCACACAGAAGATAATAAATATCTTCTCAATAATTATTTTTTGAAAAGGATCTGGTTTCTTTTTCTTTTTTCTCACTTTTTCAGTTGCAGTTCCACCCCAATACTAAAATTTTCTAGGCTTAGAAAAACCAAACTCTTGCTGCCAAACTAATTTTAAACATAAGATATAAAATAACATTTTGTTCATTGTTTGCAGGTGCAGTGTGTTGCGATGAGGAATACCGGCTGATTCGTCATTTGATGACGAGATATGATGCCTCTGTGAGGCCCGTAGAGAACTCCTCACAACCTCTCCTTGTCACCTTTGGGGTGTCCCTGCATCACATCATCGACGTGGTGAGTATATTTTTACTTTGTTATTATTTCTAGTCCCTAGGTATAGGTAAAGCTTTTTCTTAAGAATTGTTTTGTCTTACTTATTGAGAAAAATAAGTTTTTAGTGGTAAAGGGAGACCATCTTTCTTTGTGTTAGAAAAAATTGCGAAACTAGTAACTGGGTTGCATTGTTGCCTATATGTCTTGTTGCTATTTTTGTTTATACATAATTATTTTTAAAGATATTTAATGCATAATTATCTGAATATGACCCCAAAAGAGAACAAAAATGGAATAAAAATATTGGCAAAAGTCGATCAAAGATAAAGTGCAGGGCACACTGGGAATTAAGCTAAGTTCATCTCGCTTCGCTCATGTAGATACCGAGTCTTTTCATACTTCGGTTCATAGTTCGCGGTGTGAACCGACGTATTAAAAGACGCGGTAGCTACATGAGCGAAGCGAAACGAACTTAGCTTAGTACCCAGTGTGGCCTAAGCTTTAATCTATTGAACGAAATTTGACGCGTCATTCAATACCGATTCCATTGTGTGTGAAGAATGAACGAAATGAAAACCTTTATTGTACTCAGACATGTATGATTACTTAAAAATGTACAAAGGTATTACCTAATTATACGATGTTAATTAATTGTAAACTGAGTGAATGTTGCTGTTAAACCTATGAACTTTCAAGTCTCTTTTATAATATTTAGGGGAAGAGGAATCCGTTTGTTGAGGTTTTGAATATCAAGAGATCCTTGTAACAATTACACAGTTATTATGTGATGTAATTTTAGGCTCCTAGTCTTCCTTTTTCAATTCATATATCTTATACTTACTTATTATTTACCTGTCATCTATATTATATCGTCGTATTAATGAGAAAACCAACAAAATGCCCAAATTATCATAACGAGATATAACAGTTTGAAAGTTAGATACAGAAAATTTCTGATGAAATCACCCCTATCCTCATTCCGCCTGCCCCCTTCTACCATCGGACATCTAGACGCACTGCAGGTTACCATCCCTACCTAGTTGCTATTCCACCAATTCGCACTAAGCGTTTCCAAATGTCTTTTGTGATGCGCATAGCAAAGGAGTGGAGCTCTCTACCTTTTTATTTTCTTTTTTTTGTGGGTGGGAAATCATCAAATGACTTCTCCCGCTCTGGGCGTAGCGGGAGAGTGTCAGACTTTTACTGACTAAAACCCACCCGTTTTCCTTCTGTTGCCTGTGCCGGGGCCACGGTAACTCTTTCGAACATCCCGCAACCCTGGCTGGGAGCTCTCTACCTGCGTCTGTGTTTCCGAACGCATACAACCCCGATCTCTCCAAAGTGAGAATGAACAGGTTTCTTCTGGGTAAGCTCGCTCCATCGTCGACTTTGTCTCTGTCACCTCTAACCTAGACTAGAGTCAAGAGCAAACCTATCTAAAAAAAAAGAGTAAAAGAATTATAATATAAGTTGCGTCAAAAATTATATCATCATCATCATCATCTGCCTAGCCTTTTCCCAACTATGTTGGGGTCGGCTTCCAGTCTAACCGGATGCAGCTGAGTACCAGTATTTTACATGGAGCGACTGCCTATCTGACCTCCACAACCCAGTAACTGGGTAATACGATACCCCTTGGTAAGACTGGTTGTCAGACTTTCGGGCTTCTGACGACCCGTAACGACTGTCAAAGATCCCACGAATGACAGCCGGGACCAACGGCTTAACGTGCTTTCCGAGGCACGGAGGGGTCTCGGTATGTAAAGATGGTCACCCATCCACGAACCAACCCCGGCAAGCGTAGCTTAACCTGATGGATCGAGCCGTGCGGCTGTTATTACTTAGCCACGAGTTTTTTTTTTTTTTTTTTTTTTTGCGTCAAAAATTATATATAGAACATTTATTTATCATTTCAGATCACTAAATGTTGTGTTCCGCAAGTCTATAATAAAATCAGAAAACGTAAAAATGTATAACCCTCCAGTTAGTTGGTTTTACCTGTATAATCTAAAAACATGAATATTTTATGAAATAAGGCTACTCTCAAAGTGTTATACATATATTGTTTACTAGCTGTACACCGCGACTTCGTTCGCGTGGAAGTCGTAAGATATACAATATACTAAAGTAATAGCCACATTCTAATAAGACTCCCTAGTTCCCCGTCCCGTCGCGTTGCATCGCCCGCCCGCACTATTACTTCATTTTCGCTTAGCGTTCTTTCTGACTTTTTTCTTTCTACTCGGCTCCTAAGGGTCATAGCGTAATGTTAAATACAACAACGAATCGAGAACCGTGAACAAATCGAGAATTGGGCTACCAAATTCGAAAATAATTTTTCAAATCCGATTTTTTGGTCACAATTTCATGAGTTTTAATATTTTTGCGCGGAAGCCTAATCATTTTTCTAAAATAAAAGTATCCTAAGTTACCTGCCGTAACATCAGCTATCTGCCAGTGAAAGTCTTATCAAAATCGGTCGAGCCGTTTCGGAGATTAGCCGGAACAAACAGACAGACAGACAAAAATTTTAAAAATTGATTTTTTGTGATAAATACTTTCTTATGGATTTAGTAAAAAGTTGTTATTTTGACATTACAAACAGACACTTTAATTTTATTTATTTGTATAGATATTGGCTTAGAATAATTATTTAATGGTTCATATTGATTTACATCTGTAAAAATAAATCTAATTAATTGTAAAATCAGAAATGTTAGTTGGTTTTACCCGTCTATTAATAAGAACACAATAAGTCGAGGTACTTGGTTGGTTTTCCCTGGAAATTATTTCGAACGTAAACAGTCGATTCTAACGGTTAAAACTACTAACACAAGTTAATATGAATTGTCATTCTATTATATTTTATAGCATTATCTAAAATTATCATCGAGTTAAAAGTACTATTTCGGTTAAGTATGAATTAATTCTATACTTATTTGAGTTCTGCTTAGTTTTCACTAAAGCCGAAAACAATTAACTCCTGATAGTATATTTTACATGTAGATCAACAAAATGGGTACCAAAGAAACGTTGAGCATGAAAAAGAGATTTGTTAGGATAGTACGTTTTATTCGAAGATATAAAATATAAAACGAGAATTTTGTTGTTAATACTCGTAATTGCTTTAGTCTCAATTTTTATGAAAACTCCCATAATAGTGGTTATACCCATTCACTATCTTTTTAACCATGCACTATATTGCAAAGTGGGTTTTACCATTAGGCAGTTTTCGTTTTTTTTTAAGAAAATTTGTATTTTATCTCAGTTTTGCAAACATCGATTGTTTCCCATTAACACGATAATAATACTGAAGAGATTGTTTGTTTTATAATTTGTTTGAACGCGTTAATTTCTGGAACATCTGGAAATCTTTTTGCATTTGAAAGCCCAATTTTTGAGGAAGGCTATTTAACATCACGCTATGACCCTTAGGAGCCGAGCAAAATGAAAAAAGCTAGAAAGGACGCTACGCGAAAACGAAGTAATAGCGCGGGCGGGCGATGCGATGCGACGCGGTGGGTCGGGGGAACAAGAAATTTCACGCGTACGAAATCGGGGGCAGAACCTAGTAATAATAAATATAAGTCTGAAATCATCAACCCGTTTTGAGCAAGCGTGGTGATCAGAGCTCGTGCCTTCTCTATATGAAAAGAGGCCTTTGCCCTGCAGCGGGACATTAATAGGCCGGTATTATTATAACCTTCCTACATGTTTTTAGTCTAACTCACGAAGTATCTTGGCTGAGATGAGAAAACTAAGATGAAAATCTTCTACAAAATATTCTTCCAAAAAGTTATCCTGTGTGCTCAACATACCTACAGCAACGATTAAACTCCGCCCGTCTCGGAGAAATTTAAAACTGTCTTACAATCTTTTCAACTAATTAAATCAAGAAAAATATAGGGCTGTGAATTGTGACGTTGACTTTTCACATGGAAAAGTTCGTAATTGTCTTCCTAAAAATATTTTCCGAGAGAGCTTTCTATTACCGTAAAAGTGAGTTTTAAAAGGAATTAGGATTACATTTTAATAATGGTAATATCTTTATGCCACTTTCTCTGAAGTGCTGGCTAAAGATACGAGAATTATTCGTGCTGTGGTAAAAAATAAAGAAACCGGCTAACTGCGTGTCAGACCACGTACAATGAAGAGTACTTGGGATGAAGAAAGAAGAGACAGAATTATCCCAAGAACAAACTTAATATTGTAGTTGAAAAACATGTTCTCCCATACATTCCAACTGCAAATGTACGTTTCTACGCACAATATTGAGAGCTTTTTTAAGACTTCTTATAGGTTTTCCTGTAATGTATAAGTATAAAACTATTTTTTTTTTTTTTTTTCTCAAAATTTTAGGCTTAGTAGTTTCGGAGATAAGGGTAAAGTATGGTAAAATTTCGTCTATTATAATAAATATTTTTAAAACTATTTATTTTAAAATTATAAAAAAAAAATCTATTCGGGAGCCCCACAGTAAGCCTTTTCATTTGATATGTCAGACGGTATAGTTTGCAAAAGTAGTTTTTTTTAAATTTTCTTATTTGCCGCCGAAAAGTGACCCCCATATTCAAAATTCATTTGTTTACGTAACACGTCCGTGTTTGGGTCACAGAAATTGATATGTGTACCTCAACTTAGTCGGCCCATTAGATTCGCAGCAAATTGGCTGTGACAGGTGGACAGACAGACAGACACACGAGTGATACTATAAGGGTTCAGTTTTTTCCTTTTGAGGTACGGAACCCTAAAACGCAAGCGGCTATAACTCGGGTGCAGCAGACGTTTAAAACTTCTACTGAAACTGAATTAGGGGAGGCATACCTCGTAGTTTAAACACAAAAATATTCCTTTTCCTCCGAAGAAAAGCAAGTTTATGTTCGAAGGAGAATTCAGTTAAATCTCGGCACAGCCCGATATTGTGGCTGTCTGTAGGTACAATATCGGGCGTTCTCTCGTATCTCAAACCTCTCCTGTGTACATTTATAATTTCTCCGAAAATAAAGTTAAGAAGTGCGAACGCTTTTGAACGGCTTTGTTTCAAACATTATCTTGGATTATAGGAATTTATCTCATCAAGTATAGCTGAGTTTTGCTGAAACTGAACCAGAGAAACAAAAAAGCTTTGCTAATAAGATTACAAACAATTTTTACGAAATGAAAGAAACAGAATAGGTATATCAGATATTTATCAGGCCAGATGTAAGATTCGACGAGATAACAACAGTTCATTGTGGCGGTCGTAAGCCAGTTTTTTTTGGAGTCGATTGCTAAAACATGGTAAATTCGGATGAAACGCTACCCTTGAACTCCTAAAAAAAATCAAACACCGTAAAAAAAAAAACAAAAAGGACTAATTTTATAAACCGTTATAATACGGTTTTGGTAAATAAGTTTAACGATTAAACTTGTGATAAAATCGCAGATTAGGTTTCCATCATCTGGGACCACACACCTGTTGTGGCAACACATACATAGTTTCAACTTTTTATACATAACTTTGTACGGAATTAAAAAAATATCTAAATAACGATACAATAGTAAAATTATAATTTCCGAAACTACTTATCTTTTGTGAATCTACTGAACATCAGTGTGCAGTCCACTTGCTGTGGATTAAATACAATATTCAAACCTAAAAGAAAAGAAGGTAGGTAGGTACTTAAATGCTTGGAGTGTAGTAAGTATGTCGTCTCCATTGTCTTTAAGTAATCAATCAATCTCAGTCAAAAACATCGTATAGTTACATTTGCTTTCAATTGTGTAGACACTCTTTTTGTTCCAATTTAGTTTTTCTTGGACCTGCTCTATTGTTATTTAATTTAATTTGGTCTTGAGAGCCTGCTAGTGAAGACTTCTTTCTAGGTTAGATAAATAAAAAGATTATTACTTTTATATGTTTAAACTAATTGTTTCTAATGGGTGTAATAAACAATATGGTGGATTTATGGTCTTTTCTCGTCGTTATTAGGCGCTTTTAGCTCGTATATCTTCATTTGAAAATTATATCTTGGCTATGATTTAACACTGGAATTTTTCATGGTCCGTTTTCCTAGATTACTCTACCGTTCATAACGTTAAGTAATTATAATTGTGAAAGCTATATGTGATAATCAGGTCAGCTGTATTAAGTAACTAGTGAGTGCTTTGCACGGTTTTTTCGACTTGATAAAACATCGAAATTTTTATTATATGTAAATTTAATATTAATGTATTATACATATAAACTTTCCGGAATTAACTTTATAAATGATGGAGAAAACCGCATCAAAATCCGTCGTGCAGTTTAGAAGAACATCTCGGTCACACAGACAGACACGAAAATCCACTTTAATTTTTTAAACATTAATTTTAAGTTAAAAATGTTAAAGTACTTAAATAAAAACAGACTGAGTGAGTCGTGACGGGGTTCCCTCTATCTGGCAGAATCTTGATGCTCCGAAATTTATTTGGCATAACATACTTGGCATAATCTGCTTTAAACGAATATTTTTAAGGCATAAAAATTATTTAATATAATTATTGTTTAGCCGAATGTTTATATGTCCGAATTTACAATGACATACTTTTAAGATGGCAGAATTTTATTTGACATAATAATTACCTTTGGCAAAGTTAAAATTCTGCATAACTTCGTTTAGCATAACGTTTATTTAGAGCGACGATTATTTGGTACAGTTTCACTTGGCATACTATGAAGATGGCAGAACTTAGGATGCAAGAGCGAGCGAAGCGAGCTCGGGACTTGGGGCACCCCGACTCGGACAAGTTAGGTTGGTTATTTTTTTTAAACCCATCCAGAAATAGGAGCCCCGCGAAGCGGGGCTCCGTCGTTCACGCCTTACATCAAAACGTCTGTCATTGACCTTGAAAATGCTCTTGACCCCAAAGCTTGTCACAAGGTAATATTTTAAGATTTGAGCATAATAATATTTTGGTTTGTTGACCTTGACTTTTGGGGTATGCGACAGATGAGTCTTTCAGTTATTATGGATATGAAATGTATGCGAAAAGATTATTCTTACTGTAAACTTTCTGAGATATGATAGTTCTGCCTTTTAATGACTATCGATATGAAATGTATGCCAAAAGACGATTCTGACTGTGAACTTTCTGCGATATGATGGTTCTGCTTTTTAATTATTATGGATATGAAATGTATGCCTAAAGATGATTCTGACTTACAAACTTATGAGTTTTGAATGTATGAATAATGAGTGTTTGCCAAACGATATTCTGCGAAATGAAATTTATGCTATCCGCTGTTGTGCAAAATAATATTATGACATAAAAATTTGTGCTATAAAGGGTAGACCCGTCGTGACGATTCAATAAAATATCCAATTTTCCTTTTATATTCCGTTGATTTTGTTGAAACTTGACAGTGAATGAACGAATTTAATCTTTCACTGGGCATGATGTTTTCGACCCGTTTTCCTTGTCAAACTGTCTTTGTTCTTGTCTTTAACCCATTTGTAATAGCATTTCAAAACTAATCGTTGACAGGGTTATGTAGATACTAAAATAAAAAAGCCTATCTATCGTCGAACTTACATAGGTATATATTTAGATATTTTTATGTGTAATATCCAAATAGAAAAAAAAATGGGTGGTTATTTAACCTTTCGTATGCCAGAACGCAGGTCTGCGCTCCAATTTTTGAAGCTTCATATACGTATAACGTAGATCTGCGCGATATTAACTGTACTCGAAAAATGCCACGCGCGCTTAAAATGACGCGGCAGATGGGACATTTTTGATGCGGCGCGGGTCATTTTGGGTCAATTTGGCGCGGGTCAGATGGGACATTTTTGATACGAAAGGTTAATTTAAAATAATTATACTTTTGAATTTTGTGGCTAAGTAATAACAGCCGCACGGGTCGATCGATCAGGTTATGCTACGCTTGCCACGGTTGGTCCATGGATGGGTGACGATTTTTCCATACGAAGACCCCTCCGTGCCTCGGAAAGTATGATACGGTAAGCGATTGGTCACAGCAGTCATTCGTGGATGTTTGACAGTCGTTATGGGTCGTCAGAAGCCCGAAAGTCAGAAAACCAGTCTTACCAAGTCGTATCGTATTACCAAGTAACTGGGTTGTGGCGGTCAGATAGGCAGTCGATCTATGTAAAATACTGGTATTATTAGACTGGAAGCGAACTCCAACATAGTTGGGACAAGGCTAGGCAGATGATACATTTGAATTTATTTTAGACATTACTGAAATTGGTGAAGGAAAGAAATCGTAAGGAAATCTAGACTTATAGTCAATATAAGTCTGAAATTGCCAACCCGTCTTGTGGTGATCAACGCTCGTGCCTTCTCTATATGAGCATAGCAATTGCCCTGCAATGGGGCAATAAAAGGCTGGAATTATTACACTTTGGAATCAACAGAATATAAAACATCTTAAATCTTCAAGTTTAGGTAGAAGTTAATACTTTGTGAAAACAAAACTAACACAATAAAACCAAAACTTTTATTAGTTGCATTGTTTTAAACAAAGGGAATTTCATTATACTTAATAACATTCCACTGTCCACATAGGTACATGCATTCCAGACCACAATCCACATACATATCATACATGAAAAAGTAGAAAAGCCTCATCTCCGTTCATTCGTAAAAAAACTCGTGCAGGGATTATAAGAAAATAGTCTCGAATGGCGATGGTAACTACATTTGGGGGAAACTCCTGAATTTCCGCACGTTTTTATTAAATTTCATAGGCAGGTGAATTCGGGACGAAGTTATTCGACAGCCGTGCTTGCTTTAATACCCTACCGTTGGCGTATGACATAACATCATGCTTGTATTCCTCGGAGAGATAGGCAGAGGTTCTAAGTCCGATGAAATATGAGGTAAGCGTACTTATATTAACCGGACACAAGTCTAGTCTCTGGTTTAAGAATGTTTTCATGCCCAATCCTAATAGGTGCTTAACTTAAACATAACATTGACTAAATCCTACTATTCTACTAATATAATAAACGCGAAAGTTTGTGAGGATGGATGGATGGATGTTTGTTATTCTTTCACGCAAAAAAACTACTGAATGGATTTGAATATTTGGCACACAGATAGTTTATAACGCGGAATATCATGTAGGTTACTTTCTTCCAATATCCCCACGTGATCGAGACTTATGCAGGTGAAATTGCGAGGTTCTGCTAGTTGACTATAAATTGTTTGTTCTTGAATAGAAACATAATTAAGATCCACGGACAACTTCACTTTGTGGTCTATCCTTTAAAGCAGAAATTTTTATGTCATAATATTATTTTGCATAACAGCGGATAGCATAAACTTCATTTCGCAGAATATCGTTTGGTAAACAGTCATAAATCATACATTCAAAACTCATAATTGTGTAAGTCAGAAACATCTTTAGGCATACATTTCATATCCATAATAATTAAAAAGTAGAACCATCATATCGCAGAAAGTTTACAGTCAGAATCGTCTTTTAGCATACATTTCATATCGATAGTCATTAAAAGGCAGAACTGTCATAACTCAGAAAGTTTACGGTAAGAATAATCTTTCGGCATACATTTCATATCCATAATAACTGAAAGACTCATCTATCGCATACCCCAAATGTCAAGGTCAACAAACCAAAATATTATTATGCTCAAATCTTAAAATATTACCTTGTGACTAGCTTTGGGGTCAAGAGCATTTACAAGGTCAATGACAGACGTCTCGAAGTAAGGCGTGATCAACGGAGCCCCACTTCGGGGTCTCCTATTTCTGGATAGTTTAAAAACAAAAACCACCCGAGTTCTAAGCTAACCTGTCCGAGTCGGGGTGCCCCAAGTCCCGAGCTCGCTTCGCTCGCTCTTGCATCCTAAGTTCTGCCATCTTCATAGTATGCCAAGTGAAATTGTACCAAATAATCGTCGCTCTAAATAAACGTTATGCTAAACGAAATTATGCGGAATTTTAACTTTGCCAAAGGTAATTATGCCAAATAAAATTCCGCCATCTTAAAAGTATGTCATTGTAAATTCGGACATATAAACAATTACGAGTATATTAAATAATTTTGATGCCTTAAAAGTATTCGTTTAAAGAAGATTATGCCAAGTATGTTATGCCAAATAAATTTCGGAGCATCAAGATTCTGCCAGATAGAGGTAACCCTTCACTTTGCAATGTTAATTTGAGAACTGTGGTGTCTCTTGTAAAGTTTTCAAAGTTGTGGCTTGTGATAACAACATACCTCGACTATCAACTTGTAAGTAACTACATTAATCATGTAACGTGTAGCTACTAGGTGGAAAAAGCGCTGTCTGAGATTGAAAAAAATACATCCTAATATAGCAAAGGACCTAATATAGCATTATAGACTCGATAATAATGCACTGTTGAAAAGAGGTAGGTATTGCTTAGTGTTCTAGAAAGTTCAGGCACACAATAGAGAGTCAAGTGTCTCAACATATAGGGTGAGTTTTTGAAAAGTTCTTAATCATCAATCAGCTTTTGCCCGCGGCTCCTCCTACGTGAAAGTCGGGTACAGTACCATCGGGGTAAGTATCATAGTCCTAATGATACTACGACTACTCATGTCATAGTCTACCTGTGTACCAAAGGTAACAGACAGACGGAGTTACTTTCGCATATATTATATTTGTATGGATAGATTAAGGTTTGAATATTAGTATTATCATTACGACGTGTATGTGAAGTTCTTTGGAAATCTCTACTCATCTACGAGACTATTACTTTTGTGCAGAAGACATTCCTACACACAAAGTTACTTTGGCAGCAGACTAAGTTCATATTTCACCTTCATTTAGACACAAATGTAAATTCTACAAATTATTAATAGCAATAATTCTCACGTTATATGGGCTCTGCGTACTGAGTAAATGCTTCATTATATCTCTCTTCATGTCTTCATGTAAAATAACGGCGTCAGTTTCATCGCGCCATTTATCTGTCTCGGAACACGTCGCTGTAGTCAGTTCTCTGTCTATGGTCTACTTGTTGAATCATTTACACCGCAAAAGAGATTTTGTTGAGGGTTTTCTGAAATGACGTTCACTAGGTGGCAGCACTGAGATGTCAGGTCTGGGCACCTGTCAAAAGTGTCAAAGCGCCTATATTTTCTTTAGTCGTGACTGTATGATGAAAAAATGAATGAAAAGAATGATGAACGTCATCATACATTTTAATCATTGTTTGTCGAAATGGAAGACCTCTTGTCAAAACTGGCGGTAACTAGTGGCGTGAATTTTCAAGAAAACCCACCCTCAGGAGGCACAGTTTTTCCTAGCAAGGTTCTAATCTACACTGCAGCAATGATTTATGGCTCTCGAAAGAGGATAACAGGGGGGGCGCCGTTAGTAAACATTTGTGCAATTGTTTTGTGAAATGTATTAAAATACAAGATGGCGTTAGTTCTGATTTTGGGCATGTGCCAAAAGTTCCTTGTATAACTTTATTTGCCCATACCATTTGAAATAAGGTACGAAACAATTCATGGTGGCACAATCAAATAGTGTTAACGTGACTATTTACCTGTATAATATTCACCGCCCCTTGTAATCTCCTAGAACATTATAATATTGATATAATGCCTAATCTCAACTTTTTTAACCGACTTAAAAAAGGGGGAGGTTCTCAATTCGTCGTTCGTATGTGTGTTCCTCGATTACTCGAAGACGGCTGGACCGATTTGAGAATTTCTTTTTTTGTTTTAAAGGGTATACTTTCCAGGTGGTCCAATTGTCATCAAGTCGTGATTTGATGATGGGATCCTGGAGAAATCGAGGGAACTATTCAATTATTATAGGTACACCTATAGCGATTTGGGTATTTTGTATAGTAACTTGTTCATTTGCTCTCGGAAAGCACCATTTGGTGAAGTGGAACTGATGATGAAAACCACAGATGGCCACCGGAACTACTCAATAATAACTATTTCACGGGTTGCGATTCGATTACCTCAAAATGGTTGCTAAGCAAATTATGCTCGTCACAATGCATATGGTGAAGTGGAGCTGATGGTGAAGTACCAGGAGAACTCCTCAACGATTATTATTTATTTAATTTAATTTTAAAGAAAGCTTACAGACTAATAACAATTATAAATATCATGTATAAATAGTAACATTTGCTAATTACAAGCTTCCACATATCTAAATAGCAAAAGTTACTTGCGTTTACCAGTAACAGCGATTTGAGCAAGTAAACCGATTGCGATGTAGACATATTGGTATATACGTCGAGATAATAAATATTTGGTATGTCAAGTCATGCAACATCAAAATCAAAATTAAAAGCTATTTATTGGCTGTCACCAAAATATTCCTTGTTTAGAATCTTTCTAATTTTATGTACGCTGGTGCAAAATAAATCAATTTCCAGATGTGATGGTAAACTATTGAGAGCTATAACACTACGTATGCAAAAGGCGCTGCGCCTGTACTTTGTCGCTGCGAATGGTACATGGAGTAGAGGCCGTTTTCTCAAGTTGCCTATATTAGTGTGAAGAAGTATTTTGCTGAGTAATTCGGGACAATCAACCGAGCCGTTTGCGATGTTCACTAAAAAACACGTGTCACTGATATTAAGTCTTACTTCCAACGGTAAGAAATGATATCGCTTACAACGGTGTTCATAGTCGACTGAGAATTGCCCAGCCTTGAAGTCCAAGTACCGCAAAAACCTCCTCTGAACGGACTCAATACGAGATTTGTAAATCTCATATTGAGGGTTCCATACCTGAGAAACGTACTCAAGGTGGCTACGCACTAGAGAACAATAATGGACTTTTAATGGTTTTAGGGAGCGAAAACTAGAACAAGCTCTAATAATGAAGCCCAAGGCTTTGAACGCCTTGTTGACAACTGTTTCTATATGGTTATCAAAAAGCAGCTTGCTGTCGTGTACCACACCAAGATCCCTGATACTGGTTTCTCTACTCACGTAGGTACCGTCCAGTGTATACCCTGGGCCAATAATAGATTTCTGGCGGGTGAATACCACGTGAAAACATTTGGATACATTTAGTTGTAGTTTTTTTGTTTTGCAATATTGTACGAATCTGTCAAGGTCTGACTGAAGTAGCTCAGTATCAGATAATGTGCGTATGGACTTTAGGACCTTCATGTCATCTGCGTATAATATAATATGTGAGTTTTTAAAGCATTTTTTTATGTCCAAAATAAATATTGTAAATAATAGCGGTCCCAAGATTGAGCCTTGGGGCACTCCTGATGGGACAGATTTCCATCCAGACGTGTATCCACGTAGAACCACAGCCTGCGTTCGATTATCTATGTATGATGAAAACCACCGATATAGATCACCATGAATTCCTGCGGAAAGTAGCTTACGAAGAAGCACCCGATGATCTATACGGTCAAAACATTTGCTGTAGTCCGTGTATATCGCGTCGACCTGGCATCGTTCTTCCATCCCAGTGGTTATAATTTCATTGGATAGTATCAGGTTGGAGGCAGTTGACCGAGTCGACCGTATTAGCGTCTCTATATCGGGTAAATTTGTAAAAAGGTGATGAGCAGTTGTCATTAGGTTATTGTAACTTAGATAAATTACAAACCGATCCACTAAAAAGTGAAAAAGACAAAAAACTTTTTTGAAAAAAAAAAACAACCGACTTCCAAAAATAACACTACAAAGTGAAAAATAACTTTAACTTTGGAATTCGATGGCAAAACCTGAAATACAGATCCAAAGACACCGACTTCGAAATTATAGTTATTTTTCACTTGTGTTGTATTTTGGAAGTCGGTTGTTTTTTTTTTTTGCAAAAAAGTTTTTTGTCTTGTGTTTATCAAAAACGAATAATACATTTTCCTGCCTCGCCTCTAATATTTCTGCCTGGTTGGTTTAATGGACGCAAGCGCTACTGCTGAGTATGAGATCCTGGGTTCGATTCCCGGGTCAGGTAAAATGTTTTTCCATCTGGAATTTCTGAGTAGCAGCCCGGTGTCTGGGTTTGTACCCGGTTGATGGCAATAGGCTCGCCCCCTATTACATGGGACTAAAACGAAATGTGGGTGTACAAGTGTACCTCTGCCTAACCTTTCAGGGAATACAGACGTGATATTATGTTTATGTAAACAATTGAAAAACACCCGATACTTAACTGATTTGCCTTTCGACTCCAAATTTAAAATTTTTAAAATTTATTTTATTAATCACAATTTGTACAAGAATAGAACAGACGGTGACCCCCAAACTAGGCATTTGCCTATATCTTGGGAGTCAGAGTTGCGACATTTTCAAAGTGTATACACAGTGATTATTGCAAAACAGGAAAGCAAAAACTAAAGTTTAACTAAACTAAAATCAAATTTGGAAGGAAACGGTATTTATGGCTGTAAAACAGTTTTTCTCTTGCGCAAAGTAACCGCAAGTTGTTGTTGATGTGGTTAAAGCCCTCTTAAGCCCCAGGGTCTTGGGTCTTGGGTCTTGATTATGTATCAGAAACCTCTGACAGGGTTGTACACTTGTTTGATTTTACAAACCATCGATTAACACATTGTTCATTTGTTTGTGTTTATTAGCTAAATGTTGTTTTAAGAGCAAGATAAAGCTGCTTAAGACTGAAGAAATAAAGTGCGGTTTTAGAAATACATCATGTATGTATGTAGGTATATTTACAAGGCAGATGTGAGTGGAAACGCCGGGAGGGGACGCCCTAGAAGGACATATTATTATAGTGACCCTAATGCGATGTTCTTCAGAAAGGTCAGGTGCAGAGTACACGCAACCCGCTAGGGTGTATGACCAGATGTATGAACGTCAACGAAGCAGAAGGAATATGTAAGGATCGTAACAGGTGGCGTTCTGTAGTTTCTGCCTACTCCCATGGGAAGAAGGCGTGAGCTTACATATGTGTATGTGTGTAGGTACATTTAATATATCTCGTATTTACTATGTAAATACATTGTCCCCGGTTCAGTACGACATTCTGAGCTCCAGTAAGTTGAGGACAAAAAACAAAAAGGTTCATTTAGTTATTTTAATTTCTAACGAGGAATTTTCTTTTTTCGCATTTCAAGCATAACAGTGCTTAAATCTGGTTATTAAAAATGAAACAAGAGGGAAAATTGTGCCGGTACAGCTTGTAAATAAAATGCGAACTTACCGGAATACATTATTCGAATTAATTTTCAGTGAAAACTTGTAAACACAACATGCAGAGCTAAATATCTAGAAATGAATAGTAATTGAAACTGAAAACGCTTTTCATATTTCCATGTTTTGTTAAAATGTAAAAACTTTGATGTTCATACTTGTATACATAAATTAGGTGTTTGAGAGTAGAAATAATCGAATTTCATTCTTTAACAATAACGCTTATTCAGACCTTTACCTTCGTTACGAATTTATCTTTAATTTGAGGGACATCGTCCTTCCCTTCAGGCAATTTGACTCACATTCATGAGATAGAATTTTCAGAAAGTTAATTCCATTCTACTCACAGTTTCTATGTCAGATAACTGGCATTTAGACAGAATAACTGGAGCGCCGAGCTTTAAAACTGTGATATCTGACGCAGTGTTTCTTTGAATTTTAGTAATATCGTGACTGTATACAGTATAACTACGCCATGTACTTACAGGATTCAATTCCATCCATATCTCCAACACATACAACATTTATAATTTCATTATACAAACTACTATCCTAGAAACTTGGCTATCCGCATAATAAACTCAAGTTTGATAACTTAAAGACTATAGTTAACGTCTCATTTTGACGTAATTCCAGTAACTAAACTTGATAATTTTAACAGTGAAGTGAGCCCGAAAGTTAGCGTTTACTTGAAATTTTAATGTCCTACATATTTAGAAAGTGTCAAGAAATGGGTTGAGCACTTTCATTGGATCGTGTAAGTGCTCTCGATAGAACATTCTATACTCAAGGTGCGTAAGACAAATCGGTAAATCTTGGAAATGGTCCGTGAAAGTCACGATTAATGATCGCGATTGTTTATTTCCTTACGAATAAATTTTATATTACCGTTTAATAAATGAAAAGGTGCAATGTTTGGGTATTTATGTAGATAAGGTTTATATAGGTATTATAGAGACATTTGGCGTTATCGAACATTATATATGGAATTACATAGCGACTTGGCACCGTGGCCAATTCATACATTAGTGTTGTGGTCGGCGGTCAGACTTACTTGAGCGTCAAATATTGGGGAAGCAAACACTAAGATTCCCCCAACTCGATTCTGTTTTATTTGGCCATTGGATGACGGGGTATTAAGACGTAGTTTGTCAATAGAGTGCAATTTCCTATGAGTTTTGACCGAACCTAATAACCTGTTTTCAGTAAAAGTTTTAAGTCAAGTTGGCCACAATAGAGGTTCGTACAGTGACATACATACTTAAAAGACGGATGAAATAATCGTAGGCTCGTAGCATTCGTAGCACTGGCTACACCACGTAGGCCTATAGCCTCTACTTACGAGAGAAAGTTGTGATGTAATGATATGTATGATTTAACCCATTACTATTGTTACACAGTACATAAATTACTATTTGAAATTGTAAACACTTTATTCCTACACATAGGTACTTTTAGCATTGCTACTCGTTCGAATACATACCCAGCGACGTATTTTTTTTTGCGGTGGGAAATTATCAAACGACTTCTCCTGCTCTGGGCGGAGTGGGATGTCAGACTTTTACTGACTAAAACCCACCTGTGTTCCTTCAGTTCCTTGTACCAGGGGCCGCAGTAACTCTTTCGAACATCCCGTGACACTGGTTGACATCGGCCCTGTCAGACCCCGTCAGTTAGCGACCCGGGCCTGGTCCTTACCGGACAGCGAGCTACCCATTGCTCGCCGTCCGCAAGCCCGTGCCTACGGTGGCCGAGAATCGGCTTTCGATTCCCGCCGCCCAGGGCGTCTCCTGCGGCGACTAGGGGCATGAGGGCGCAGAGATGGCCTCTCCCTCACGCGTTCAGCCTCCTCCTTCGCGAGCATTACTGCTTCGCAGAAGGAGGTGATGGCTTCCCATGCACTCTCGCTCCGAATCATGGCCTGGACCAGGGCCGGACGCGAGAGGTCGCCGCCGCCGATCGCCTCCGCGAGGACATGGTAGTACTCCGCCCAAGCCGGGCAGACCTCCACCGTGTGCTCCACTGTGTCCTTCGGGAGATCCACATAATGGTGACACCCGGGTGTTTCCTCCCGCCTTTTCCGGAACAGGAACCTCCCGAAGAACCCGTGTCCGGTGAAGACTTGTGTCAGGCGGAAGGTGAGGACGTCGTGGCACCTCTCCAGCCACTCCTCAAAGAGGGGACTTATCGCCGCAATTGTGGCGTGTTGCGACAGTCATACTCTGCATGTCGCCATGAGATCCCGCCAAAGCTCTGTCCACTGTGCCACGATTTGTCATGGCAGCGGAGTTACGTCTTGCCTCCTTGCACCACTCCCATATGTGCGCGAGGACTTTTGCCTCCAGATCCCATGGCGGTAATCCGGCAAGGAAGCTCGTCGCCTCACCGGAGACCGTGCGGTATCCCCGAACTAGCCGACTGCCAATAACCCTTTGGGACGCGTTCAATCGGTGGGCTGGTCACCGCCTCAAGGAACGCGCCTATACCGGAGCCCCGTAAAGGGCCATGGACCGTACGACCCCCGCGTAGAGCTTGCGGTAGGAGGCGTTTGGACCCCCTAGATTGGGCAAGAGCCGCCTCAAAGCAGCCCCGGCCCGCTCCAGTCTGGGAGCCAAAAAGCGAAAATGCTCCACGAAGTTCCACCGGCTGTCGAGGACGAGTCCCAGGTACTTCATCGTCGACTCGACGCCTACCCCCCTTGTGAACCCCTCTACTATGCGACGTCTGAGTTTTAAGTACCTTTACTTGAAACTACACAGAACCTATCAGAGCGGGGGTTTCATGTTGCTTTTATTGTTATTGGTAATTTATTTCAATCACCTAATGAAACCAAGTCTTCTTTATGAAGACATTGCCAATTGCGGACCTCAGGACCATTTTTTTTCATTAATTTCTGAACAATTACTCCATCAACTTCAGTAATAATTTCATTACCGCGTTATTAATTTCAACTAATTGAAGTTACTAACGGCGGCTCATGAATCAAAGTCCTGAACCCTTATACTATCACAGGTATCAAATTACATTTAGATAAAGCAATTATTTCAATTGTGACAGTGACAATTTTAATTAGAACTGATATTAATGTATTTAGATACTTTTACATAAATTATCTCTAGATAAAAAGCAGGTTCAAAAAACTACACTATACTAGCAGAAGTTATTCAGAGTTGTTTTAGACAGGCTATCATAATTTATGAAATATTAACATGTCTTTTCCTGTTAATGTCGTTTTTACGGGAATGAAGTGAGTCGTGAAGACACAAAGTGAGTTTACAGTATTTAGTATTGTTTACAGTATTTTAAACTTTTTACTTACTCATTTATTATTCAACTACAAAAAGTTAGTCACCTTATAAAAACTTAGTTTTTCTCTGATCATCCCACTGGCCTTAGTACACTTAGAAATATAAATTCATATTTTTAACTTTAAAACTTCCTTGATTCCACTTTGTCTTGCTGCGCGGTATATTCTTCGGCTTCAATATAATTTCCATCAAGGTTGGATAAAATTTGTATTAAAGGCTGACGTGCATTTTCCTGATGGAAACTCTCTACGTTTTTGCTTTCAAACCATTGAACCGGTTAACCTTTGCTTCCTAGTAAATTATAAAACAAGGTGTACCCACTTCAAATATTTTGCTTTAGGTAAAGGCAAATTGATGTTGGTCCTACGTCCTGTAGGTAATGTTTATGAAATTCTAACACCATCTGGTTGTAAGTTTGACGGTGCTCCTAAATTATTACTGGGAATTTTAAGGTGGCTAACTCGGAGCAATGTAACTCTCTGGTACATCTGACGAGTCCGTAGCGTAGTCAGTAGGACAAATTTTTATCAGGTTCGCAATAGAACTTTGTTCTTATCACAAAAGTATTTTTTGTGTCGGTTGACACCTTATGTTTAAGCTATTTAGTATTCTAATCCCGCTCTGTCCCTTATGTAGTTATAAAAGAAGCTTAGACATAATTTCACCATAGGTACCAAGTTAAAATGTTAACGGGACATTAAGAGTAGCGAGTGTTTCACCATGTGCTAATCTATGATTAAATGTCTTAATCAGGCGTTAAATTTATTGCTGCACTAGAGGTCCGTTAATTTACTAACTGACATTTATTCAATTGTCAAAATCACCGAAATGAAAAACGAGTGTCTGTACTTACTAGATGATATAAATATGATAATTGCTAACTAAAATGATGCATTGTCAGAGAACATTGACATGTGACATTGCGACTTTTTATTTTGGTTGCTTTGACAACTGACCGATATACAAGTGAATGATACATCCTAACGCCAGGTTTCTTAATGTGGTGTTATTTTTTTTTTGGTGGAACGTAAATACCATAACATCGATGTTGTAATGGCTGATTTAATAATGTCCGATTATTAAAAGTTTGGTGAAATTAGCTCTTAATCTAAGTTCATGTAATGGATAGAAGATCACAGTCAGCAAGGTAGGGGACTGACTCGTGACAACCCCCTAGGGTGTGCCGAACATCTTATGTAGGTGTAATCGTGGCTCGAGGGGCAGAAACGGACCCCAAATTGCCATTTAACCCAAATTACCAATTTCCTAGTAATGACCTTAAGATAATTAAGATTTTTAACATAACATGAAGTATTGTAGGTACTACTTATTATTTAACGAACAACCTACAATTACACTTGCACACCAAGATACCTGTGTATGAAACGGAAACTTAATATGTGTATAATGTCAACTTCCTGTACCTACTCGTATTCTTGCAAATAAGTAATTTCTCTTATTCCTAAAAACATTTAAAATACTTGGAAAGATACTTGGCTCGGAAAACGTTGTATCATTTAACTTTTCATAATGAAAGGCTTTTCTTCTGTGAATTTTATGGAATAATTTTTTTGGCTTTTTTCCTAAATTGTTGGATTACAATCGGGTTGGTCAATCGTTAGCGAGTTTCGTAACGAGAATAAAGGATTTATACCACTCGCGTTGTTACATGAAGTTTGTTCTAAAATTCGGCGAGTTAGGGACTCGCCTTTTTTCAGTCAAAATAATGAATGCCTCGCACACCTAACTCCAAGTATGGTATTGAAACTAACTTGTGAACAGAGTGGGACGATTTAAATGAATATTCATACATATTTTATTCGAGGACGCCAAAAACCGAGTGTTATTTTCACAGATCAAAAATTTGTCGTAAATTAATGATCTAATAATATCGTAAAACTACGGTGGTAAAAATAAAATGATAATTCAAAGAAATATTGTTGCACAGCTCATACCAGCGGGTTATCATTCCGAGATTTTTTCTTTAGATTGTGTCATTTGAGTTTAATGACTGCAGTGCTAGTTATAGTGATCTGCAGTAAGAGCAAAAGTAAATGCTTGATATAAAATAAACAACTTAATATTTCTAACCGTGCTTTTACCATCTACAAATAAATAAAATACAAGTCTCTGTTTGTAATGTCAAAATAACAACTTTTTACTGAATGCATAAGAAGTATATACGGTACTTATAACGAAAAAGCAATTTTAAAAATTTTTGTCTGTCTGTCTGTTTGTTCCGGCTAATCTCCGAAACGGCTGGACTGATTTTGACGGGACTTTCACTGGAAGATAGCTGATGTAACGGGGCTACTTACAATACTTTTATTAAAAAAAAATAGGGTTTCGCGCAAAAAAATTAAAACCCATGAAATTGTAAACAAAAAGTCGGATTTGAAAATTTCTTTTTGCATTTGGTAGCCCAATTCTCGAGGATAGTTACAGGCTATTTAACATCACGCTACGAACCTTAGGAGCCGATCAAAAAGAACACTAAGCGAATAAGAAGTAAGTAAACGAAGCAACGCGACGGGTCGGGGACGAGGGAGTTTTATTCAAATGTGACTGTTATTTTAGTATATTGTGTATCTTACGACTTCCACGCGAACGAAGTCGCGGAGCACAGCTAGTTAATATAAAACATGGAAAAGATTTCACACATGCATAATGTATTCGTTTCAACATGAATCTGTCAGAAGTCGTTCAGTGGTTATATTTAGATAGACTTTCATTCACTGAGAAAGCTTCTCAAAAATGTATGTGTAAAGTGTTTCTTTTTAATGTGATAACACAACGTTGCGGATTAAAAGAAGATAGTCTCAACAATTTAAAACAATATGCTTAGATGGTTTGCTCATGTTAAGAGGCTCATCAGATTAGCTCTATGATACCAAATTATAGTATTGTCTTCCGAACTACATATACATAGAAAGTTTCATTTCGATACGAGAATTATAAGTAGGTTAAAATTTACTTCCAAGATCTTTTTACATTGTTAGTTAGTTACAAGTGAAAAACGTGTTAAAAATGGTCATAATCCGATTAATAGTTTCGGAGAAATGCGTGGACAAACATGCAAACATACATACATACACCTATAATTTGTATATTTGTTTGGAAGCCCTAATAGATCATCATATGTGAATATATTGCAGTTCCAATAATATTACATACATACGTGTCGAATTGAAAACCTCCTTTTTTTTGAAGTCGGATAAAAATAAAATCTAAGTCCGATCTGTGAATCTTGCCTTTACATACAGTTGGTGGGTATAATTGAAAACATGATAAATGGATATATTAGATTTCCAATATCATCATGACTGACGGTAAAACAGCAGATCTATAGACAGTTATTGTTTTTTAATTAACCCGCTGGGTTCATTTGTTTCGATGTTTATTTTACATTTATTTTAAAGCTGGGCACAAAAGACCATTCTGTAGAATGACGGGCAAACAAAGTGAATCGCAATGACGTCTGTCAGAGTGGCTTTCGATAGACGTTTCGATGCAAAGTTCATGAATCAAATGGATATTAGGTATTTGTGTTTCGGTTTTTATCATTTCACTCTTTATTTTTACGTTCATTTTCTAATTTTTGGTACGTAGAATTTCGTGCAGTAACAACATTAGCTTAGGATCCCTAAGTACGTCTCTTATTTTTAAGACTATGTACACATCCTTCCTAACCCTAAATTTTTTGATCTTATTATCCTTGTCCACTTTGCCTTAAAGTGCTTAGTTTAAGCGTTTAGAAAACTGGCTGTCTAGACAGGAACTATTTACTAGAATTGAGTAAAATAATACGTAATTCAATCAATCTGCCTAGCCTTTTCCCAACTATGTGGGGGTCAGCTTCCAGTCTAATCGGATAAAGGTGAATACCAGTATTTTACATGGCTTACTATCTGGCACTACTTATCTGACCCCCACAGCCCTGTTACTGGGTAACACGATATCCCTTGGTAAGACTGGTTGTCAGACTTTTTGGGCATCTGACTACCCGTAACGACTGAAATTGCACGTAATTTGTATGCCTTCTGAAAACTGGGCGGGATTTTAAATCGCGCCCAGTTTTCAGAACCACAAATGCATTAGTAGTAGTCAAGTATATCATGAACTCATTATGAATTCACAATCCGCAAATACAAAAACAAATACAATAGCTGTGTGGCTGCAACAATGCATGCATTCATCCAACCATACATTTTATTGTTCCCACTTCTTTCGCCACATATTCACAGACTCACTCAATTAATTTATTCATTAAAGCGTTTAGAGGTCATTTAATGCTTTCAGTATGTGGCTTGAGGGCTTGTGTAATTTAGTTATAAAAGCTTCTGTGCATAAATAACACTGTATTGTATTGCAGGAATGTATTTTTTGCGTATTTGTGAGCGGAGAGGTTGTTAGGGGTTCAAGGAAAGTATCTTCAGTTAATTACATTCTTGGGTTATTAACTTTGCTCATAATATGAAGCTTTGATACGGAGAAAACACCACCGCCGCTGCACGCGCATTAAAACTTCTGTCAAGTTCATGAAAAGGCACAAACTGAAATCTATATCAATCGAGTACTTTCTCTGAAGCAGATTTATTACTACTAGGAAGGAAAAAAAGATGTTTCTTTGTAAGAATATCTCAAACTCAAAACTTAAAGCATTTCATCATCATTATTTCAGCTGAAAGACGTCCACTGCTGGACATAGGCCTCCCCCAAGCACCACCACTTCGACCAGTTCTGTGCTTCTCACATCCAGCGGATTCCTGCGGCCTTCACAAGGTCATCGATCCACCTTATGGAAAGCCTTCCAACGCTACGTCTTCCGGTAGGCGGTTGCCACTCCAGAACCTTTCGGGCACATCGGCCATTTGTTCTGCGAACAATGTTCCCTGCCCACTGCCACTTAAGTTTGGCAATTCTTCGGGCTATATCCGTTACAAAGCATTTACTTCAATTAAACCTTTTGAATTGTCAATATACCAATATAATAATATGATTCAGGAAAAAACTATCAGGAGTCTCATAGTTAAAGAATACTATGAACTGTCTATTTACGAGTAGGTAGGTAGGTATAAAACTAATAGAATCTACTCTAGTTAAATTAAGTTTCATGAATGTAAACACTCCACATCGCACATCCTCGTCGCCAATTGTTTTTTGTTTCATAGATAAGGTAAATCCTTCCCGAATTCGTTTTAATATCGTCATGTAATATTTCGACGACGAGACTACAACATGTCAAGTCGAGTGTATTTGAGTGTAACGAGATTGATCTCTAAGTGTAAGGATTTCCTCCATAGGAAGTTATAATTTCCGTCAGTCCTCGCGTAAATTGTCATTTTGTGAATCCTGCGTATATTTTGTAAAACAAAGTATCTGTAAACAGGGTTGTAAATACAACATTAGGTTGTAAAATGCGTCTATTGTACGAAGTTGTAATGTAACACAGTAATATACCGTAAAAATAAAAATACGTGACCAGATGTATGAACGTAAACGAGGCAAAAGGAGTATGTAAGGATCGTAGCAGGTGGCGTTCTGTAGTTTCTGCCTACCCGCATGGGAAGAAGGCGTGAGTTTATGTATGTATGTAAAATACGTGACGTTTTTGTAGTAGGTCATTATGTTTTTAAATATATTCTGAATTGTGGATACAATGTGGATACCTTTTTTTTTTTTTTTTTTTTTTGTGGATGGGAAATCATCAAATGACTTCTCCCGCTCTGGGCGGAGCGGGAGGGCGTGTCAGACTTTTACTGACTAAAACCCACCCGTGTTCCTTCTGTTGCCTGTGCCGGGGCCACGGTAACTCTTTCGAACATCCCGCAAACAATGTGGATACCTAAGGATAGGAAAATTACAAAAAAAAAAGCTCCGAACGGGTTCTATTGTTGGTAAAGTCAGAACAAAAGAAAAGAAAACTCTTTTATAGGGTAATAGGAAAATTCCGTCCGTCAGAAACACCATTTATCATCATTATCATGTTAGCCGGACGTCCGGGAAAATGTTCATTGTTGAACACTCCCGTGCCTTTCCGAGATTCCCATGAGAGATGACTTAGCAACTGCAACCAACGGCCCTGACCCTTTTAGAATATATGAAGGTTCCTGAAAGACAGAATTTCTTTTACCATAACTAAAAAAAAACTCGTTTGAGTTTATGTGCCACCCTGATCAATGGGTCTATAAAACTTTTTTATGAGACCAGACCGACATACAAATCGTTCCACCATATCGTATGCGGTTTTACGTCGGAAACGAAATGATTGATTTCTAGAATTATGTTTCAATAATATTTTTCTGTAGACAGAAGCTGTACTTCATCTTGCTACGTCAACTTGCGGTTGACCAGTCCAGATACGCTGCGGACGGCTCCCATGATTTATTTGACTTGGTGAATTATTGTACACATAAAATATATATGCAATCTGTCAATAAGTCCCACTGACTTAGGTTCCTCTTTTTAATGCACAACATATTTTCTGGACTGAAAAATACTGAACATTCGGAGTATTTATAAAATTCTCCTACATTACACATTACATTTTTCCGAATGTGTATTTGGAGAACTGAAGCGGGAATTAAGAGATGAGTAAGTGATCCTGGGGTTAGGTGTAGGTAGGTATACGCCACGACGACTTTTAAGTACGGTTTCGTGCTATTTTTAATTAAAATTTTATATTTATTTAATAATTTCATTATTTTGGTCAATTTGCTTTTACAACAAACATCCCATTGACATTCGAAACTTATCCATTAAATGATTTAAAAGCGCCGCTGCTGCGGCTGCTGAGACCCTTAAGCTGCGCAAATACTGTAACCTTATCGGTAACTACAGTTTTGAGCCGTTTGGGGTCGAAACGCTCGGGTCATGGGGCCCGAGTGCGCGTCTCCTTTTTAAGGAAATTTCTCGCCGACTGGTCGACACTTCACGTGACCAGAGGGCTGGCTCGTTCTTTGGCCAAAGAATTAGCATTGCCATTCAATGTGGCAATGCTGCCAGTCTTCTGGGCACGTTTCCGGATGACAGCGATGCGGACGAGTACTTCGACGCCTAAGTTTCCTTTTGTTTTGTATATTTATTTGTATAGTTAGTTAGTTCGTTAGTTAGTGGAAAAAGATATTTTAAGTTTTTTTAACATATAATTGTAATTAAGTTCTACTGTCATACCTACATAAAATATACGTATTTAAAAGCTGTATTAAAACCAAACTTTGTAAAAAAGGGTACTAGAAAATTTCTGATTATTTAGAAGACAAAATAGGGATTGCGCTGCTCGCTCTGTTAAACCTTGTGATAAAACCGTAAAACTTTACATTTTAATTATTATGCAAGATCATCAATATAAAGGTACAATTTTATATAAGTACCATATTGACATTGTTGAATATTATATATATATAATGACATGAATATTTACTTTGAAAGGTATTATATTACTTTAATTATTGTGAATGTGAGCACTATGTGGGTCATCTATTTTTTTTTCTTTCTCAGTTAGTTTTAATGATGTTCTGGCATTTTGAGTACTTTATGTAGTCCTACCCAAAAGTCCTGAGTTGAGCTACATGATTACTGACAAATGCTTGCACTGACTGGACAGGTCCGCTTGTGTGGTTCTTTTCTCAAATAGGAAATGTCGACTCCATCTAGCTTTAAAAAAAAATTAATATGACGTGTAAACAATTTCATTTAATTTAATTAAAAACAACTTTTTACAAAAAAAAAAAACGACTTCCAAAAAAAAAACACTACAAAGTGAAAAATAACTTTAATTTCGGAAGTCGGTGTCTTTGGTTTTGTATTTTCGTTTTTGGCCACCGACTCACGAAATTAAAGTTATTTTTCCCTTTGTAGTGTATTTTTTTTTGAAGTCGGTTGTTTTTTTTTTTGTAAAACAGTTTTTTATTTTTCACTTTTTAGTGGGTCGGTTTGTAATTTATCTAAGTTACAATAGCCTAATGTCCACTGCTCATCGCCTTTTAGAAAATATTGCTTTTCCCGATGCAGGGACGTTAATTGTTCAGGAGTTCTCCTGGTACTTCACCATCAGTTCCACTTCACCACATGCATTGTGACGAGCATAAATTGCTTAGCAGCCATAAATTGCAGTCCGTGAAATACTAATATTATATTATTGAGTAGTTCCGGTGGCTATCTGTGGTCTTCATCATCAGTTCCACTTCACCAAATGACACTTTATGAATGCAAATGCTTAACTTA
The DNA here is from genome assembly GCA_947568875.1 of Fissipunctia ypsillon. Lineage (NCBI taxonomy): Eukaryota > Metazoa > Arthropoda > Insecta > Lepidoptera > Noctuidae > Fissipunctia > Fissipunctia ypsillon. Next base: position 17,376,658 of record OX387644.1, on the reverse strand, counting down.
TTGATGAATATACCAAAATCGTAATGTATGCCTATAATATTTGAGGAGTTCCTTCAATTCCTCATGGATTCTATCATCAGAACTGGATTTTGGTAAAAATGGGATCAATTTGGAGGTATAAAATATCCTTTCAAATAAATAAAGAATTTTCCAAATCAGTTTATAAATGAAGTAGGTACTGAGGTAACAAACATAAAAAAAAAAACAAAATACAACTTAATTGAGAACCTCCTCCTTTTTTGACGTCGGTTATAAAATACCTAAGATTCTTCTTTGCATTTTCATCCAAGATGCAATATAACTCGGTGACGTATACAGATGTTGTGTATATTTTAAAACATCTGCTGTATAATGCACTCTTGAATGCTTGGTTTCACTTCTAAAGAACCAAATGCGGAACCCACAAGCACATTTTATGGCAGTCGCGGTATGTTAAATAACGGCCAGCGAAATACATTTCAGTGTCTCAAGCATTTCTGAGGGTTACACTCTCTTGAGGAGCATGTTAGTTCGTTTTAAAGTTAAACGTCGCTTGAAAAAGTAAAAGCTGAGAAGCACACTCTATCATAAAATATAAAACGATGTGAATAGATTTTTTTTCTTATAAAATGTTACGTACGACGTTATTAGTCTTTCTGGCCGCGGGTGCTCGTTTAGAGGCTAAATCTCCAATTATATAGTTGCAAATTTGTGATACATGAGGAAAAAATCCAATACAAAAGAAACGTCGTTCTATATTTTTTTATTTGCACTACTCGAGTAGAAATCCTTTCACGGCATATAGGCCAGGTACCTACGTATGAATTGCATGGCTGGATAAAAGTTCGAGCATCGATTTTAACATGCTTCTTTTGTTCATTCCTCTTTTTACTTTCGCACTCACCAAAGACTTCCGATTTTATCCCTGAGGCATTTAGTACTTGTACTTTGCCTTGGTAACTATTCTATGTTTATTTCGGTACTTTGTTAGGGTTCAGTACCCGAAGGGGGCCAAACGGAACCCTATTACTAAATCTCCGCTGTCCGTCCGTTCGTCCGTATATCTGTCAGCGGGCTGTGTCTCATGAACCATAATAGGTAGACAGTCGAAATTTTCGCAGATTGAGTATTTCTATTGCCGCTATAACAACGGAATTACTACGATAGATACTAATGGCAGAAAGGAACTATATAACGGAGCGTTCTTATTTAAATTACCTTTGATAACATAACATAACATCACGCATTGTTTCCCCGAAGGGTTGGGCAAAGATGTACCTATTATAGTCTCCCCACATTTCGCCAGTTATGTTTAAGTCCTACGTAATAGGGGGCCAGCCTATTGCCATCAACTGGGCACAAATCTAGGCTATGGGCTACTACTGAGAAATAGATCCAGTTAGGAAAACTCAATAATATCTTTGTAGTATTTACCTTTAATATTACGAAAATAAATTTATTACAAAGATATTTCCGTGAAATAAGGTGATTACATACACATACTCACGGCTTCTTCCCATGGGGGTAGGCAGAAAATACAGAAGGCCACCTGCTACGATCCTTACATACTCCTTTTGCCTCGTTTACGTTCATACATCTGCTCATGCACGTACGCTGGTTGCGAGTACTACGCACCTGACCGTTCTGAAGAACATCAGCAACAAGGTCACTATATGGACTATATGGATCATCATATGCCTAGCCTTTTCCCAACTATGTTGGGGTCGGCTTCCAGTCTAACCAGATGCAGCTGAATACCAGTATTTTACATGGAGCGACTGCCTATCTGACCTCCACAACCCAGTTATGAGTAATACGATACCCCTTGGTAAGACTGGTTGTCAGACTTTCGGGCTTCTGACGACCCGTAACGACTGTCAAAGATCTACGAATGACAACCGGGACCAACGGCTTTACGTGCTTTCCGAGGCACGGAGAAGTCGCGGTACGTAAAGATGGTCACCCATCCACGGACCAACTGTAGCTTAACCTGATCGATAGACCCGTGTGGCTGTTATTACTTAGCTACGAGCCCCTCATGGACTATATGGATATTAGGTGATTAATTATATAAAACAAACATTTCATTTATTCATTCATTTCATTTTCATTAAGCTTTTAACAGGAATATTCTAAAAGCTTTTTGTTCATTCTAATAGTTGGTTGTACCACGTGGCAGACATAAAATTAAATTAAATGCGTTGCTTGAAAATAATAAAGAATACAGTACTCTTCTCCATTTGAGACTCAGGTAAATGCTTGATGTCAGCATTCTAATTATGCTTTCATAACTCAATTATGAAAATTCCCGTAATTTCAATTTATTTCTTGCTTTATTTCGTTTTAACAAAGCTTTATTATGCTTCGGGTATTCTTTTCGACACACGCTTAGCGATTTATGTCCGATTGCTGTTAGTCGATGTAGAGGTCGATGTAGAGGGCGATATCAGAGAATAGGCCGTTTATTAGGTTAGGCCTAGTTTATTAAGGGCGACTTGCAGCAAAATGATACAAATCTCGGTTTAATTAAATCTCGATTTTGCCCTAAACTCGACTTAACTTAAATCTTATTAAGCATGTCTTGCACAGTCACATTTCACATTCGATTTAACTAAACTGAAAATAAGTCAATAATTTAATCGCCGTTCATTCTTTGCCTTCCGTTTTCCAATAAAAGTGATGGCAACTCAGTTCTGTTTATAGAGAAAAAGAATTTGATTTGTAAATTATGTCAATGTTAAGTGATGGCAACTCAGTTCCGCTCAGTTGTTCTAAGTTCAGAGAAAAAAGAATTTGATTTGTCAATTATGTCAATGTTAAGTGATGGCATCTCAGTTCCGCTCAGTTGTTCTCAGTTCAAAGAAAAAAGAAATTGATTTGTCAATTATATCAATGTTAAGTGATGGCAACTCAGTTCCGTTCAGTTGTTCTCAGTTCAGAGAAAAAAGAAATTGATTTGTCAATTATATCAATCTCAAGTGATAGCAACTCAGTTCCGCTCAGTTGTCCTCAGTTCAGAGAAAAAAGAATTTGATTAGTAAAAAAGAATTAGATTAGTAAAAAAGAATTAGATTAGTCAATTATGTCAATGTCAAATTGTCATGTTGGTTGTATAATAATCGTGTATTTATAAAAAAGGGGCAAATTTATAATAAGTAACTTAACAATTTAAAACAGAGCACAGTTGCTTATTTGCCTGAACCAGGCTGGACCTGTGCTTCAGGCTAGGAAGTGCATAAATACTTAAAGTAATAAATTAACAATCAGTTAGTAGAAACTAAACTAAAATTAGGTAAATATAAGTAAAATACATGTTAGCGGCTCTATTTGCAATGCAACGCAATGTGTTGGATCATTAAGTTTCCTTCAAAATGGTTGAGCTGAATGGTGCTGACCCATGCGTCATGTTCGTGAACGGGCGCCGTCAGTAGGGACTGGTCATCTCTTAGCTGCCACGGCTTATTTTGATTTTTGAATCGTTTTTGGTTTTTGTCTTTTTTTTTGCGGATGCTTTTAACGTGCACGTCTTTCTACATTGTTCCCACATACTTTTTTTTTTTTGTGGATGGGAAATCATCAAATGACTTCTCCCGCTCTGGGCGGAGCGGGAGGGCGTGTCAGACTTTTACTGACTAAAACCCACCCGTGTTCCTTCTGTTGCCTGTGCCGGGGCCACGGTAACTCTTTCGAACATCCCGCATCAATTTCAACATGAATGATGTTATCAATATTTTGTAACAATATTTTGATTTAAAAGAGTTTCCGTGGAGTTTCTTGCCCGTTCTTCTCCATTGAGATCTACGCTTTGGAATGGGCAACTAGCTTCAACTTTCTAATTGACAGACTCTTTGACTTTTCAAAAGTGCCTGTAATTATTTTATTTGAAATAAATTCTTTGAGTTTGAGTTTGACAAGTAAATCTTCTGTGTGTGCATAAGCGATGGTTAGTAAATATTCAAGTATAATTTTTTTACAGCTAGAGTAATTTAATTTATAGATATTAAGTTTTCTATTTAACCTATTGTACAGAAATGGGACTAAAATTGTAAAAAATCTTTCTACAAGGACGTGTTTTGAGGTTGGATTAGATGTGCATACTATATCATTCCGTATCTTGTTAGTATTGTCAGTAGTGTAAGCAAGCATGGTGTGCTGTTTTAATACTAAGAGCATAATGAAGAGTTGGCGAACAGTCAACACGTTGCAGGATTTATATAGCAGATCTGTGAGATAGAAAAAGGTATGGAAATTTTCTAATTTGCTTCAAAATTGCTCTTTGGTCTCTTTCAAGAGGAAGTAGATTGGTTTTTGGTACGCCACCTCATGAAGTGATGCAATACTGAATTATAGATTGACATAGGGCCAAATAAACTTGTGTGATTAATTTTGAATCTGTAAATGTTCATAATTTTTTAAAAACATATATTAATTTCTGCACTCTTTTAACAAGAGTTTCAATATGCTTTCTGAAAGACAGTGTTTCGTCCATTATTACCCCGAGGTATTTTATGCTGTTCATTATGAGAATAAAAGGACAATTACACCTGTTGACTGAACGATTTCCACAATGATGGGCATTATATGATAGTTAGTAATGTTAAGTTGAGGCTTGCACATGGAGAGGTGAATGTATTTTGTTTTGTCAGCATTTAATGTTAGTAAATTGCTTTGAAGCCAATTAGTCACAGTATTAAAACCTAGTTGAGAGGTTTCGAACAGTATTGTAGTTGTGTTCTCGTGTTATTTTCTAGTTTTCTTTAGCGTCAGTCATATTATACCTATATAACATAAATTACAATGAAGTGATCTAGGGCACCTGATTTTACCACGGCAGAAATATGCACTTAATACGTCTTGTGGAAAAATTCCCGATAAATGTCAAATGTCAAAATGTCTTTAAAATCGAGATTAAGCTACGTCGATGAAATGCAAGTCGTTAAATTAGGTTTAAGCCTAAGTCGAGTTTAAATCGAGATTAAGTAAAAACTGCAAGTCGCCCTAAATCAATCAGATTTTAGGCGTATGCCTGTATAGGCATACTTATCGTTGACAGAAGGTGCGGTCCTGTCATTAGGTAATGGATCAGCCGATCTATTCTGTAAACATCACACCGTGAGCACTTAGGTGAAGTTAGTTTGAAGTGAGCTCAATCCCTAGTAGAGTAAGGTGGGATGACAGTTCACATCACGCTCACTTCACCTAAATTTTCACGGTGGGATCTTTACAGAATAGCACCACTGATTTGGGACATTGGTCGTAGGATTCTTTTAACCAAACTTGATTACAACAATGCTAAAAAAACATTCTCGCTCTTTTTCACGCTTATTTGAACGGAAAAAAGACGAGACAGAAATATATATAATACAATACAGTCATGAGATATTTGTATGAGATTTAGGTAACTGTCCTTGATAAAAATACACATAAAATGCCTCAGATCCGAGGTGATCTTTCAGTCATGACGTATATTTCGGCATTATAGCTGCCGGAACGTTTTGACGTGGGTGCATGAGCCTCGAAAGAGCAAGCACAGTCATTTGTATACTGTTAGATCAACATTTACCTTACAATATGAAACCATTTTATTATTCATTCATTTTGTTCATGGTCCATTGTTCAGAACTTAAAAGATTTTGGTTATTCATTTGTTTCAAGTTATCCGTAACCTCATCTTGGAAAAAATCGAAGAAATTCTTGAAAATAATTATAGTGTAGGTAAACATTTTGTCAAGTTGTTTATTTTTATAAATGGTGTGAATATTCGGAGCGAAGGAGTTTATTAACGGCTCTCCTTCTAAAATATAACAAGTTGCTGGGAAATTGCTAAATTCTATTCGTGTTTTAAGTGAGAAGGTCATAATTTTCAGTGCAGAGATGATATTTGAAGCCTACGGCGTCAGTTAATGTGTAGGGCTTCGTTCCCCTTAATCTGATATCACATCAATATCAATCTGGGCTCATGAGTAAAAAACGATCTACTCGTGAATTCCGAATTTCAGGACGTTAAACGTTAACTTAACTTTCGGTTTGCGATAAGGACATATAAAATCCTGCTTGGGTCAGTAGGCGTTCGGTATTCGACTTCTTTGTAGTGCGTTCTGTATAACAAATGAATCGCAAAGATATCATGCAGAACTGCGTCAGTTAACCATAATTGACAAAATGTGGTCAAAGAGATTAAGATACTATAGAGGGCCTACCAGTAAAAAACCGGCCAAGTGCGAGTCGAACCACGCACAATGAAGGGTACCGTAGTTGGGATGAAGAAAGAAGAGACAGAATTTATTATCCCAAGAGCAAACATAACATTGTAGTTGAAAAACATGTTCTCCCATACATTCCAACTGCAAATGTAAGTTTGTACGCACAATATTGAGAGATTTACCGTATTATTTTAAGATCAGACTTCTTATAAGTTTTCCTGTAATCTATAAGTATAAAACTATTTTCTGTATTTTTTTTTTTAATAAAAAATTTGGTTTCGGAGACAAGGGAGTATGGACAAATTTCGTCTATTTTCTTAAATAACTTTAAAACTATTTATTTTAAAATTAAAAAAAAAAAAAAAATATTCAAGACCCACACAGTAAGCCCTTTCATTTTGGGCACGCCACAATTGCGGCGATAAGTCCCCTCTTTGAGGAGTGGCTGGAGAGGCGCCACGGCGTCCTCACCTTCCGCCTGACGCAGGTCCTCACCGGACACGGGTGCTTCGGGAGGTACCTGTTCCGGATAAGGCGGGAGGAAACGCCCGGGTGTCACCACTGTGTGGATCGCCCGGAGGACACGGTGGAGCATACGGTGGAGGTCTGCCCGGCTTGGGCGGAGCACCGCCGTGTCCTCGCGGAAGCGATCGGCGGCGGCGATCTCTCGCGTCCGGCCCTGGTCCAGGCCATGGTACGGAGCGAGAGTGCATGGGAAGCCATTACCTCCTTCTGCGAAGCAGTAATGCTCGTGAAGGAGGAGGCGGGACGCGTGAGGGAGAGGCAAGCTTTGCACCCTCACGCCCCTAGTCGCCGCAGGAGACGCCCTGGGCGTCGGGAATTGGCAGCCGATTCCCGGCCACCGTAGGCGCGGGCTTGCGGACGGCGAGCAATGGGTAGCTCGCCGTCTGGTAAGGACCAGGCCCGAGTCGACGGCGCGTCGTGTTCCACGCGCGCCTCAAAGAGATGTCAGCACTATTGACGGGGTCCGCTAGGGCCGATGCCAGCTAGGGTTGCGGGATGTTCGAAAGAGTTACCGTGGCCCCGGCACAGGCAACAGAAGGAACACGGGTGGGTTTTAGTCAGTAAAAGTCTGACACGCCCTCCCGCTCCGCCCAGAGCGGGAGAAGTCATTTGATGATTTCCCATCCACAAAAAAAAAAAAAAAAAAAAAAAAGCCCTTTCATTTGATTTAGAAAATTAAAAAAAGTATTGCAAACTATAGTTAGCAAAACTTTTTTTAAATTTCTTTTTTTGCCCCCTAAATAGTGACCCCTATATTCAAAATTCATATAATTACGTTACACGTCCGTGTTTGGGTCACAAAAATTCATATGTGTACCTTTCAACTGCTCCATTAGATTCGGAGCAAATTGGCTGTGACAGACGGACAGACAAACAAACACACGAGTCATCCTATAAGGGTTTCGTTTTTAACCGACTTCAAAAAAGGAGGATGTTCTCAATTCGTCGGAATCTTTTTTTTATGTGTGTGTTCCCCGATTACTTGAAGATGGGTGGACTGATATGGAATTTTTTTTTTTTAAAGGTAGGGTAGGGAAGCGTTTTTTTAAAAATACTTCTCAGGTGGTCCCATTGTCATCAGGTCAGGATCTGATGATGGGATCCTGGAGAAATCGAGGGAACTCTTCAAATATTATAGGCACTCCTATAGCGATTTGGGTATTTTTTATAGTAACTCGTGCATTTGCTCTTGGAAAGCACCAATTGGTGAAGTGTAACTGACGATGAAGACCACAGATGGCTACCAGAACTATTTAATAATAAGTATTTCACGGGTTGCGATTCGATTACTTTAATATGGTTGCTAAGCAATTTATGCTCCTTACAATGCATATGGTGAAGTGGAGCTGATGGTGAAGTACCAGGAGAACTCCTCAACAATTAACGTCCCTGCATCGGTAAAAGCAATGTTTTGTAAAAGGTGATGAGCAGTTGACATTAGGCTATTGTAACTTAGATAAATTACAAACCGGCCCACTAAAAAGCGGAAATAAAAAACTTTACAATAAAAAAAAAAAATCGACTTCTAAAAAAAACTACAAAGTGAAAAATAACTTTTAATTTCGGAAGTCGGTGGCAAAAAACTAAAATACAGATCCAAAGACACCGACTTCTGAAATTAAAGTTATTTTTTACTTTGTAGTGATTAATTTGGAAGTCAGTTGTTTTTTTTTTTTGTAAAAAAGTTTTTTCCTTTTGAGGTACGGAACCCTAAAGATGTCATGGAAAAACTGTGATCCCATGTCTCAGTGACGCCATCTAGCATAATATAGCAAAATTACATAATAGCCAAGTTTGTTTGCCAGCCGTCAGATAGTTGGACACATCTAAGAAAATTTATTTAACGGAAATTACATTAATAACACCTTTACAGACTCAAGCAAGGCGATGTTATATTATAAATCACATGTCTACACACATTTACAAAAAATAAAATGACTTGTAAGCAAAATTACAAAGAAATAAATGCTAATAAAATAATTATTATTTAAACATGACAACGTTTATAATAGGTACAAGACTTAATAAAACATTATTTAATTTATTTTTGTAAATTATATGATAATAACGAAAATAATCCGTCCAGTCATTTTGTCACTAGGTTTGCAATACCACAATGCATATTGCAATGCAATGTATTCGGCATATTTTCTACGAAAATAATTTTCTTTCGCACACAATGAGACCTGCCATGTGGGCCATGTGGGGTGTATGGCACGAGACATATAACTAAACTGAGCGAGATGGATGCTGTTGGTAACACCAAGTAGATTTTAATGTTGTTCACTTTGTCCAGTCTATCGTGGGTATATAAAAAATATCTTTGTAGTGTACCGTACCTAAACTTCTGCATACCTCTACGTACGCCCGTACGTAGAGGTTGTTAAGTTATCTTTACCTAATCTAAAACAAAACACGACACGCCGTGACGTAAAACCTATACGCACGATATATTTCTATTTTCTGATCAGTCATCAATTTGGCTTCTCAGATATTGGGTTAATATCCTCCTCCTTCTTCCTCGTCATCCGATACATTGTCCTGACACAATGATACATTTGTCAGCGACACGAGGTCATGCGTCAGCATTATTCAGGAAGGTTTTCGACCGTTTTTATATCGAAGCGGTTTATAAATGGCACATTGTGCACATGAAAAAATTAGTAAGCAGTAATAATGTTTCTTAAAGTAAAAAAAAAAAATGTAAAAATAGATTTCTCGTCGAAAAATTTCTAAGTGCTTTTTAATACGATATTAATTATTCCAATTCATAAGCAATGTTTCTGTGCGATATTTCTTAATTTCATTTAGTAATGTTGAAAAATTAATCAAAACAGCGAAATATTTGCCAGCTATTTGCGGCGTTGCCAACTTTTTAAGTGCTTTTAATGGCCTAAACAAAAAAATAAATTGTTACATAAAAATATTACCTACCTTTTACCAAAAAATAACCATAGTGTCAGAAAAGATAATTTATTTAGAACATTACTCATTTGTTCTCAGAAAACGTTTATGGAAAGTACCTTAATGTTTCACACGATTTCGCATAATCTTTTCTAGCATTCTGCAACAGTAATTCTGGTACAACTTGGATTGCTTTTAAAAGTTCACGGGAACAAATAAGTACTTTCAAGTTCTTGGCAATTGTTTTTGTATTGTGCCATGTTCTTTGTATTGGGAATCAGGATACCAATTTTATGGGAATATCAAATTACTGAGTTTGAAATTACTTACGCATATAGCTCATTTTCCTCTTGATAAGGTATCTCAAGTTTTGATTGACTTGATGCTTGTGTTTCATGGAAACCATTATTAGGAACGTAAGGAGGATACGTTGTGCTTGTATTGTTTAGCAAGACAGTATGTCGGTGTTTTGTATTTTATGTTTTGGAACGAAGGTCTTTAACGCGGCTTGTGGTAGGAGTAAACTGGCAGAAATTATGACGTTACGAAAAAGCGTTATGCCTTCAGTTTCAAGTGTCAAAGTTTTAGTTTTAGTTTTTTAATACAGAGAGCCGAGCTAGATGGCTCTGTATTAAAAAACACACAACCGAACTGATAACCTCCTCCTTTTTTTGAAGTCGGTTAAAAACAAAAACTTTTGACACTTGAAACTTGAGACTATTCTAGATGGCTCTGTATTAATACATAATATACAGCGAAAGGAACTTCGTTCCAACCGGGTGTCCCACGACACCTCCCACTTTTTTGGAGTTTACTCCTTAAGAATCGATTTTCATATAAGGGTATGGCAGTTTTATGAGGAGTGAAATTAATACAAGCGTTAACTCAAAAGCGGCACCTTTCACGGAGTAAACTCCAGTCGTGCGTTGGAGCTGACACACACACTTTTTTTTCAATAACAGTTGGGTTTTCTATAACAGTGGAATATGATTTATCAGTTAATATGTAAGAATTTCGGATAGATTTCCGATTCAACATTGTTTACAAAAATGTACATTTACTTAGGTACTATCGGCAAAACTTAAGCATGCTCAGTTTAGAAAATATTTCTGCGGAAGCGCAGCTAGTAACGACCACACGCCTTCCTGGTTTCACCCAATAAGAGACAATATGCATTTGTGTGATTTCTGACATGTAACAAAAAATAACAACAAACATTAGCAACAAATCAAATCAAAAACAAACGTGCCTCCTATTGGTCAAAACGCATGCATTGGGCGATCGAGTCGTGAGCCGTGTGATTATCGCCTTAAAGGTGAGCATGCGGAAGTTTGGCTGATAGTACCTACAGCTTCTACTTATTGCACTTATTGTCTGTTATACATTCGCAATGTTTTCTAGATATTTCTTAAGTTTTCTCTTTTTATTCATTGAAATGAACGATTTTGACTTTTAGTACTTCAAATACACAGCACAGACACCTTGTCAGATTTATATATTTACCCCTGCAATTTCCTTTCCTTATACATGTAAATAAACCTAAGTTTCATTGTTACAGGAAGAGAAAGACCAGCTACTAACAACCAACTGCTGGATCACACAGATCTGGACAGACTACCACTTGAGGTGGAACACCAGCGACTTTGATGGCATCGGCGTCATCAGAATACCCTTTGAAAGGGTCTGGAGACCCGACATCATACTTTACAACAAGTAAGAGTAATTTTACTAACATAAACATAACATAACTTCACGCCTGTACTCTCCGAAGGGTTGGGCAGAGGTGCAACTATAGTACATCCACATTTCGCCTTATGTTTTAGTCCCATGTAATGGGGACGAGCCTATTGCCATCAACCGAGCACAAATCCAGGCTCCGGGCTGCTCCAGAGAAATTCCAGATGGAAAAACCCAATACAATTTTACCATTTTTACCATTTTTGCCCGACCCGGCAATCGAACCCAGGACCTCATGCTCAGCAGTAGCTCTTGCGACCACTAGACCAATGAGGCAGTCAATTTGATAAACTATTTTAATACTAACCCTAATGGGTTGGTAAAGTTTTAATTGGGATATTAATTCTGTTTAAAACAAGGTTAGGCTGGAATGAAGAGTGTTCTAGATTCTAAAATGTAATTGTGTTATCAATTATATTTGTTATTGACTTAGTGGGGTTTTTGCTGTTATCCTTAAATCTGTTGTTTTTGGCTTGGCTTGGCCTGGCCAAAAGCAACCTTAAAGCCTTACTAATCGGTTGATTGATTCAGGTAAACCATGTTTGCCTCTGAACGTGGTAATGCTACCAACCTTTTGGGCACTTTTTCCGTTGTCAGCGATGCGGACGAATTTTTGATGCCCAATGAATTCTTCCCTTATTTATACACTTGTACATCCATACCTATTATAAATTAAAGTAGTTTTTCGTGTCTGTCTGTGTGACCGCGTTGTTCTTCTAAACTATGCGTCGGATTTTGATGCGGTTTTCACCATCATTTAGATAATTTACTTATTTTTTAATATATATATATATATATATATATATATATATATATATATATATATATTATACACATATGCCTTCCGGAGTAAATTATATATATATATATATATAAGATCCTGGCCGATTTCGGCCACAGCGACTTGGATCTGCCTATTGATTGATTGGTGTATAATACATTCATATTAAACGTACATCTTATTAATCTCCATATTTTGTCAAATCTTAAAAACCGTGCTCAGCAGAGGCGGGTCGCTAATAATATTATATATTTTACTGTTTAAGTATATTTCGTTGTAAATAATTAAAATTAATAAAAGTTGTAGCCATGACTAAATCCTTTCCAAATAATTAAATTACGGAAGTTTGCTCAACTTTGTAAATGTTTACTCCATTCAGGGGGCCAACCACCACCTCTTAAAGCAGTATTATTTTATTGTTACTTCAGTGTGAGAAAGAGATGAAGCTATACAGGACGTCTAGCTCCATCTCTTTCCCACACTCAAGTAAGCTTAAAATAATACTGCTTTAAGAGGTGGTGGTCTAGCTCCAGGATGCTTTAATAAACTTTCATGTAGGTATAATCTACGGTTTCAAACTTCAACAGTTAAGCTACTAATTAGCTTGTCGTGTGATAATATGTTTTGTTGTTACAAAGTATGTATTAGCATACGTAAAGGATTATAGATAAATATTTCCTCAAAAATCTAAATTAGCCTAATCTTTTTGTAAAACTAACTTTAATTTTACTTTATAATACAAATTATATCAATCACAGAAAATATACCTAATTAATTAATAAAATAACTTGAAGATATCCTAACTTAACTAAAACTATTCACAAACTAAAATATGGCGTCGAAAAATTCCTCCGCATCGCTGTCGACTGGTAATGTACCCAAGAGACTGGCGGCATTGCCACGTTGTATGGCAATGCTTAGCCTCTGGCCAAGGTAGAAGCCGGCCCTTGGGTCACGGGAAGTGTCAACTAGCCCCGTTTGGAGATTACGTTAAAAAAAAAAGCCTAATCTTTTAACAATACGTAGGTATACATTCGGCTGTAGTTCTTTGAATTAATCAAAATCAAATTTAAAAAAAATCATTTATTTTAATTAGGCTGAGAATCAGCACTTTTTGACCGCCAAAATCACATAAGGCTGTCCCACAAAACCCTTGATCACTTCTTTGCTTTAGCTGGGAACTAGAAGTGGTTACAAACTGGAGTGTCGAATTACTTACCTACCTTAATCCTAAATAATAAAAAAAAAAGTAAAGAAAAATCCAAACTGCAATCAGTTATTATAACTGCAGAAACTTTCTTTGGTACAAAATTACAAAGGAAGGAAAAGAAAAATTTCGCCACTAATGACGCGAAAAAAATTAAGTGTTCTTTGTGCGTTCTGCGAATTGAGGATCATTACGTATCAGGGCTTTACAGCTCGCTGCTCTGGCACGACGGGTTCGCGATTAATTGAACATATTTATATAACTGATGACACCTGCCACGCCTTGGAATCTCAAATAATATTTTATTGTGTAGGTACCTTCTTTGGTTTCGCTTGCTAGGTATGCTGATTATGGCCACGCCTAGCAAGTTATAGTAGCAGAACCCGATAACCAGTCTATAATGTTCCCACTGCTGGGACATTGGTTACCTTTTTAATCGACTTCAAAAAAAGGAGGAGGTTTTCAGTTCGTCGGAATCTTTTATTTTTTTATGTGTGTTCCCCGATTACTCGAAGACGGCTGGACCGATTTGGAATTTTTTTTTTGTTTTAATGGGCATACTTTCCAGGTGATCCCATTTCCGATTGTTATCAGGTCAGGATCTGATGATGGGATGCTTGAGAAATCGAGGGAATTCTTCAATTATTATAGGCACACCGATTTGGATATTTTTTTTAGTAACTTGTTGACTTGCTCTCGGAAAGCCCCATTTGGTGAAGTGTAATTGATGATGAAGACCACAGATGGTCACCGGAACTACTCATTAATAAGCATTTTACGGGTTGCAATTCGATTACTTTAAAATGGTTGCTAAGCAAATTATTCTCGTCACAATAAACGCATGTTTGACAAATAAATTATCTTTTATCTTTTTTATCTTTTATCAATGCATATGGTGAAGTGGAGCTGATGGTGAAGTACCAGGAGAACTCCTCAACAATTAACATCCCAGCTTCGGAAAAGGCAATATTTTGTAAAAGGTGATGAGCAGTTGTCTTTAGGCTATTGTTACTTAGATAAATTACAAAACACTAAAAAGTGAAAAATTAAAAACTTTTTGCAAAAAAAAAACAACCGACTTCCAAAAAAAAAAATCACTACTAAGTGAAAAAAAAACTGTCAGCGCCATTTCTTCTATTTAAATAATTACGCATTTTCTTTAAAGCAATAAACACGTTTTACACATTGCAACACTCAACATAAATCACTCATCCGAAGGACATTCAATTACTTCACTCAATCCTCTCGATCCGTTCGATCTTCAGTCTAAAACTCATCCACGCCCAAAAACACGCCCGCTAACCACATGATAGATGTCGACATGATAGATAGATTTAGGTTTTTGCCACCGATTTCCTTTGCAGCAACAAATTCTTCTCACTTTTCATGACATTTGGGGTTGAAAATAGGTTATTTTCGGAATAAAACATTTTGTTGATTTTTTGTAAACTGAATGCATAATAAACCCTTCGAAAAATAATCTCTCTCAAACCTCCAAAACAAAAACTATAACTTTGGAAATAAAGCTCATATACCGAAAGTGGAAGAACGAAAGTTGCGTCTCAGATGGGTAAAGAACTACCTACAGCTAAGGCTGTGTGGACTGCAAATGGCTGAGTTGATAGATGGATCAACAAACACTATTACGAGCTGATATGTGACTGTTTCCGATGGATGAGGCTCAGTAGTGAATGAAAAGGGTTTAACAGTTGACTGTCACCTTCGGGATGATAAACGATGATGATGATTTTCCATTCAACACAAGTAAAGGATTATGTTGTGAAAATGGACATCCTGGGCGTTTCTGATCCCGAATAACAACATACATAGTTATTGCTATCACGGACTACCCATTTACAAAGAGTAGTAAGAGTAGTGAAAATATTTATTTTGATCATTAATTATTTTTAGGGTTCCGTACCCAAAAGGTGCCAACGGGACCCTATTACTGAGGCTGCGTGCTGTACGTCCGTCTGTCTGTCACAAGGCTGTTTTTTTAAACCGTAATAGGTGTGTACTACTATGGCCATTATAGCAACAAATAATAGATATGTAGTGTTAAATATTGTACAGCAGTACGGAATCATTTGTTCTATAGTAATTTTTTAACCTTGACAATTTTATGGTAAGCTTCCTTTCTTAAAATCAGGATTAAGTTTGGACTTGGGTTGCGAAAAAGATGTATGCTGTCCTTTCCAAACAAAGTGACGTATCTTATAGTTAGGTACTGAAACCGAATACTTTAACTTTTTCGTAGGTACTGTACTATTAGCATACTTTTTTGTTGCCTTAAACTAAAACTCTTGTAAAGTTTTCTATTCCGAAACAATAAAAATAGTCGATGGTATTTTCGATCCGACAAATCAAGTATTCAAGCTCACTATTAATCGTATCGGTCCCATTTAATAAAGCATATGTAAAAATCTTTTTAAGAACAAGCTTATAATGAATTAAAAAGTAAAAACTAAATAAAACTTACGTAAGCATAGTCTTAATATTTTCTTAAAAGCTTGCGGATTGTCTTAAGTGTAAGAAGGACGCCTCAAGCTTTTAAGAAACTATTAAAGTTCTGTGTTTACTTGTCAAAACAAATCCTACGAGCCCAACAGTACAGGGCTATCTGGATTACTTGAGAAGTGCCCGTGATCACCTTCCGGCTCCATGATCAGACCCTGGATACTACTTAAACAACGCTTGTGAATACATAACCAATGTGTCCAAACACGATGGTGCTATTTTGTTTGGTTGAGGAGTTTCCACAGCCGCCTTCCGGCTCCATCAGCAGACCCTGGGCACCACCTAGTGTAATAGCACTTGTCAATACATAACCATTGAGTCCAAACACGATGGTGCTATCTTGTTTGGTTGAGGAGTTCCCTTCCCATGGCCAACTTCCGGCTCCATTATCAGACCCTGGACACCACCTAGTGTAAAAACACTTGTCAATACATAACCAATGAGTCCAAACACGATTGTGCTATTTTGCTTGATGGAGGAGTTCTTAGGGCCACTTTCCTGCTCCATCATCAGATCCTGGACACCATCTTGGGCTATAGTTCTTGTCAAGACAAAACCAACGAGTTCAAACTCAACGACTCTATCTTATCTAGTTGAGGAGTTCCTATGGCCATCTTCGGGCTCCACCATCAGACCAGCTCACTTGTCACCGTAGTTTTATAAGTATCCCAAGTTTCAGCTCAATCGGATGTTAAGAAGTACTTGAAAAGTAGATGACAATGCGACTAACTAGTTGGAATACATACGAACGAAGCAAGCTAATTCTGTAGCTTGTAAAAAAAACAAAAGAAATGGACGTAAGAAGCTTTTAAATTAAATTGAACACGGGTAACTTTAGTATGATTTTAAAACCCATATTATATTCTAAAGCGTTCCATAGGTAGATACCTACTACTAGTATGCGTTCTAGTGTAAAGGTCCTGCTCCTAATAATTGAATTATTCAATTCTTTTCTTATTATACCTACACATAGAGATGCTCATAATATTGTTTAATTTAATCTAGTCTGTCTTTCACAGAAGTAAAACCAATTCCTACCAAGAGGTTTAAAACTAAAACAATAGACATTTACTAAACTTTCTATTAGTATTCGTAAGCGATAATATTGAATGGCTGCGCAAATGGTGCGTATATATTAGCCTTTCGCTCCACTACTAGCTATTCGGTCGTGACGGGAGTAAATGCATAATGTAAATGTGCCATTACCAAAACAAAGTGCCAAAACATTTTGCAGTTAGGTACTGTTTCTTGCCAAATAAGGACCGTCGTCCACGAAGCTACTCTAAAGTTACAAACTCAAATCACCAATGAGCAGCCAGAATATCACAGCATTAGTATTTCAACCAATCAAAAACAGAGCGTTAATAAGCCGCGTCGTGTACGGACCACCATCGAAATACCAATGCTGTGACGTTCTAGTGAACTATTGGTGATTTGAGTTTGTAACTGAAGGTCAGTTATTTTACCTCTCATTTTGCATCATTGTCAAAATCACAGTGATCTTTATTATACGTCACAAAAAGGTTGCTATTGGGTTGCTGCTTTCAGTGGTAAAATAACTTTGAAAGGACTGTAGTCGCAATCTCTTCTCAGCGACAATCAATGTCAAACATTTTAGTGAAATGACTGAGGTTAGAATGCTAACGTTCTTAAGAATACGGGAATTGCCCTTCCGGTTATTATTAACTAGCGTCGTGGACGAACGGACTTACTCCTTGAGGAACGCGGTTTAGTGAAATTGAACTGTCAGTTGAATTTATTACTCGTCAAAGGGGAAAATTAGAGGTGATTTTGGCAGATTATGACTGAGATTTGAATGCTAACGTTCTTAAAAATACGGGAATTGCCCTTCTGGTTCTTATTAAGTAGCGTCGTGAACGAACGGGCTGAACGTTTGAGAAACGGGGTTTAGTGAAATTGGACTGTCAGCTGAATTTATTACTCGTCAACGGGTACACCTGAATGTACCTTTCGCTTCGGACTGTTGCTTGCCGCATTGAGATTGATTTCGCCTTGTTCCGAATTATTAGGTAGGGTAGCTGATGTGGAATTATGTATGTGTGTGTGGTTGTAAGTGACTTGATTTATGGGTAGGTTTACTTCGATATAATGCCTCATATCAATGGAATGGTTTATGATGAAAACGTTAGGTACAATAATTATGTAAAGACTAGCTTCTACCTGTGACTTCGATCGCGTGGAAGTCGTAAGATACATAATATGCTATAATAACAGCCACTTTTTATAAAACTCCTTCGGACCCCAACCCATCACGCCGCATCAAATCCCTGAAGTAAAACGCGGTCGCGTTAGTACTTCGTTTTCGCTTAAGGTTCTTTCTTACTTTTTTTTTGTTTTGCTCGGCTCCTAAAGGTCTTAGCTTGATGTTAAATAGACTTTAACCTTCTTCTAGAATTGGGCTGTCAGATGCAACCAGAATATTTTAATCTTCAAATCCGACTATAGTTCCCCAGATAAGCGCGTTCAAACAAACAAATTCTTCAGCTTTATTATATTAAGTATAAATTCCAAACACAGACCTTTAAAGCCAGTTGTAAAGGAAAAAAAAAATTGAGGCCTTCCTAATTCCCTCCACAACCTTTTTTGACTACCTAACAAGCGTTTATAAGAAGTACTGCCCATCCATATCACTTACTTCGCCTACTGATAAGGATAAGGTAGTATATTTTATTACCCACTTAATTAGAAATAGTAGATAGCAGATGCCCCTGATAATAGGGACGTATACCAACATAATTACATATTTCTGCCGCCAAACAGCGTTGCTGTGTTTACAAGGAATACCAACCTAACCTAACTCGTTTGGTCGGGCTACCTTCAGCTTAGTTACGGTGACCAACTGTGAGAGAAGTTAGTTAAAAAAAGGCGCATTTATATAAAAAAGTGTGTGTGTGTGTCAGCTCCGACGCACGACTGTTTACTCCGTGAAAGGTGCGCAAAGTACGTTGCGCAGAAAAACGTAACGCTTTTGAGTTAACGCTTGTATTAAATTTACTTCTCATAAAATTTCCATACCTCATATGAAAATCGATTCTTAAGGAGTAAACTCCAAAAGAGTGTGCATCATTAGAAGCCCGACTTTTCCAATGTTGTGTGTAGGTAGATAAGATCGTTTACGAAATGTTAATTATCTTGGTGTTATTTCTATCAGATTGCTAATGACATAGTAGCAAACAAGAGTACCTATATAACTACCAATAAAAAAATACCCAACGCAAAAAGTAAACACAGAAATATAATTAATAAGTAATTAAATTATGTTTACCCGATATCTTTATGCAAACATATTTAAAGAAGACATTTAATTTCCCGGTTCGTAGAAAATGTTATTAAATGCCTTTATATTAAAACAAACCTTAGTTTGGTACAAGGATAGATATTTTCAGTCAGTATCGGACAATTTATTAGCTGAACGAACAAAAGTGAATGTTATCTGCCTAAACTCTTTAGAAGAGCGCTTGCTCCTTACCTGGGGGCATCCATCGACCCTTTTTCAGTACGCAGCTTACGTGTGTATTGTTTAACATTGAATAATTAAAGCTTTCTAAAGTAGGTATACATTGGAATGATGTAATATACAACTCGTAATACAAACATACATACACATAAACACATACATACACATAAATACATACAAATATGGTGGTGTGGTTTACATATAAATATGTAACATATAAATTGTATATATGTATTGTTACATATAAATATGTAAACCAACACTGCGATATTCAAAGGCAACTGAAGGTAATATTCAAATCCATATTTTTTGCGTAAAGGTAAACCTTTACCCACGTCATCACACGTGTCTGTAGTAAATAACAAACACTTATTTGATATGGTTATTTATTAATTTATTAGTTAGTTAAGTTTTCTCATATTTATTTATTTATTTTATGAATTGAAATAATGTTCTTACACAAAAGACGACTGGTTGAAAATGCCTGTGGAATTTAATCTGCTACTGTGCTAATATTAATATGTGCAGAATTCTTAACTAATAAAACAATCCGGCTTCAATGCTATTTATAATAGATGACGTAATTATTCTGAGTTATTCAAGTCATCATCATCAGTTATGTTAATTTTCGCAATCTAAGTAGTCGATGCAATTATTTTCAGTTTTGTTACTCGTTGCATATTTATTGAACAAATGAATTCACTCAAGCTCATGAAGCCGCTCGTAATTATTTTGCAGTAACTACAAAGTCACACTTGGAAATAAAAAAAGTCTAACATTTTTAAGTCTGAATATTTATAGGACACCTTAAATTAATTCTTAATTAGAGAAGTCACATATTATAGGGTCGCTCAGCGCGCTATAGAGAGGGCTTTGCTCGGAGTTTTTTTGAAGGATAAAATCAGAAATTTGGGTGCACAGCAGTGCCCCCCCGCCAAGACGAGCCAAAGACAAAAAGCAGGGGGCATTACCTATCTTTTCTCGAAGCGTTTCGTCGTATTTTCAAACCCTCATAGTTTCTATAAGGAATTATCCTTATAGAAGCTAAGATAACATGTAGTTAGCAGACTTATAAAACACACTTAGTTTCATTTGTCGAGCTTTTATGCTTTGGATGTTATTAAAACTTACCTAAAATACGTCGATTTCGTTTCTGTTTCACTGACTCACTCACTCATCAAAACCTCTAAATGCACTTCCCGAAGTCCTAGAAAGCTGAAATTTGGTATGCGGTCTAGGATTTGCACACAAACAACAAAAAAATTAAGAATTCTGTAACTTTAACCCTCCGTACCTACAAAAAGAAATGAAATCCCACCAAAAATATTCCATGTAAAGTAGGTTGCTAAGACTAAAATAACGCTTTTACTGTTAAAAAGTTATCAGATCTAATGTAGAGACAAGACCCTAACTCTACCAAGGTCTAACTCTACAAATACATCTTGGTCAAAATGTATGGCTTGGCCGTTCTATTGAACTATTTTGCATGACACAATATTAAAGACCAGTGACTTAATTACTTACTATAAGCCCATAGGAATGTCTGTGCGACGGCCGCGAAACGGTCAAGCCGTACATTCCGACCGCGTATCGCCGGCAAGCGTAGTATGGGACTCCCCCTAGCTAGATGGACCAAAGACTTTAACCCATTACAGCATAACGTCCGATAAATCGGACTGCATTAATTTGAGTATTAGTGGTACAAAAAAAATATGTTTGATAGTTTTTTTTTGTTTTTGAACGAAAGTTGAATATTTATTTATTACACTGACAACTTTGTTTTTGTTGATTGAGTGATATATTGACTGTCATTTGCCATTTTCGAAAATGGCGGCTCGCGGTCGGACTGTTTCTGTGGCTGTGTGAAATGTGGCTGGAACAGACTGGATGCGGAAGGCGGAGGACAAGGTGTTATGGCGCAGCCTGCGAGAGGCCTATATCTAGCAGTGGACTGCGATAGGTTGAGTTGATTGAATGATTGATGAATGACACAGCTTTACCACCCGTAGAACTTATCGATTACAACCTCAAATCGATCACTGTCCGAACCGAATAAAAAATAGTCTCCGGATTTGATCGAGTTATTTTGTTTGAAAAATTAAATTAAACTTTGTTGTTGTTGTTTTTGTCACGAAACATTTATGAATTTCCAACTAAATTCGACGTAAATTAACTGAGCAGATAATATACACAAATGAAAATGTTACAAGCTCCATATTTAGGTACGTAAGTACTAACTACCTATATTTTTCTACAACACCTAAGTGTCCCATCCGTTAATATAACAGTTTGAAAATTTTGTACCCGTATCTACTTATTGGGATTTTGGCTGGTTCACGCTTCGTTTGGCAAAGACCCTCCTGACCTTCTCCTTATATCCCGTATGCCTGGAACTGACCTAATTTGAAGGTTGTATGGCTGGAAGGAAACTTGTTATAACAATTGAGACTCATTTCCGAGTTGCATATACTTACTTGATCATAATGTTCTCGGAAGCATGTACGTGACTTTGATCGTAAAAAATATACAGAATGATTGTGTCTTAGTGTAATTATGATGTGTGCTGTTAATTATTTATTTACTCGAGCATTACCTACGGGTTAGCGGTACCGGAAGAATAGGAAGTAAAAAAAAAGCTGCGGGTCAGTTACACTATTCGGAAAAAGTAATGATGACCTTGTCAAGTTCGTATGAGAAAATTGCTTCTCGGGAAGGTGAATTATCCAAATAAATTAGGCGCGTAAATCTGAGCTGAATAATGAAGGCAACTTCATTACTACCATGACTCTTGGATTACTTACAGTTCTGCGTAACAATTCGCCTTTTCTTACGAATTCACGTACTTCAGTTACTGGTATCGAAAAGCGTTACATTTGTTCAAATCGATTTATTCGCGTACAGTTTAAATTACATTTGCATAATGGTGAAACTATTTTACGTTTGGTGTTCACCGCATCATTTATTTTAAACCAGAATTTACATATTTCATACTGTTTCGGAAATTAAGGAGGGGTACATACATAAATTAACTCTTATGACGCTTAATGGGGTGAGCAGAGCTGTAAATAGTGCCAAATACTACTTGAAGTCACGCCTGGTGTATTTGTACATTTTCATGTACTGTGCTTTGGCACGCAGTCTCTGATGGAACCGAGGGGAGGAATTCGTATCATTCTGTGGTTGTACGTGCTTTTATTTAAATTAATTTAGGTCCATATCACGTTGCGTTTTTTTTTTTGTGATGCTTATAGACAGGGTTAACCTTGTGAAGCTAAATCCAGAAGAGATTTAGGTAAAGGTACTTTAAAAACAAAACAACGAATGTTTGTATGGAATAATTTTTCAAAAAAAATGCTACCTATTGTTACTGTTCTTTTAAAAATCCCTTGTCAATTATGCTATAGTGCAAGTAATCTGACCCCTACCTAACTTACGATACCTACCTAACTTTTTATAAAAGCCTTATTGACGAAAAGAACAAAAGACATCTATAAATTCAATCAAGTACGAAATTTATTTGACTCCAAGTGGTAGGTACTCATGTGTTTTAAAGATTTCCTCGCTTTAAGTAGCACTATTTTTTTCCTTGTTTGGTTGACATACGAAAAAACTCACCACGTAAATGCAAAGCTCTAAAAAAGGTATAAAAATAGGTACAATACACCATACGTTCATACAAGTTGGTATAGTTAAGGATATTCATAGGAAGTGCTATAAAATAAAGATTTTGCACTTATATACGTTCCCGCAAAATGTGCCATTTTGTGTCGGAAGAACCTTTTTATTTTTGCATAATGCCCCAGTTATCATAAAAATATCAACATTGATTTTGAACGATACGAGGGATTCAACTCCACCTCCACCTCCTTAATACCTATCAATGTTGTATTGAAGGTCTTGGATTAGTAATGAAATAAGTAGGTATAGTGAGTCAATAGTGATGACTTGGTAAGTTAGTAAGTAAATGAATAATTATTTACGCGGGCTGTCACATTTTTATTGTGGCATTTATTTAAATCATCTCAAAAACAGATCATAATACTTATTGAGCTAAGTTTATTAGATAACACAATAGAAATGTGTTTTTAATAACTACCTATTAAATTAATATTATTTAGTAGGTCGCCCATTGATTACATTTGTCAAAAAAGTATCCATTCATTTAACATTCTTAAAAATTTGGTCCCGTGTGAGCGAGAGAGGTTACAAAACGTGACAGCCCTCTTAAGTAGTTTATATTCTAGATATTTTGTACATCCAATGTAAATCATTAATAAGTTTAAGTTTGGCTAACATGGCAACACACAATAAAAATATAAAGAATGAATTGAGTTTATTTTATTGGTTACACGTGTAACGTTCAATTTGCAAAACTATCTACCGATGGAAATACCTCCAACAAAAAGGTTTTTATTCACAAGTGCGACAAGGGCAGTTCGTTAGGAACTTATAAAAAAACCTAACTTTGTAACAAAACAAAATCGGCTAAGTGCGTGTCGGACTACGCAAAATGAAGGGTTTCGTAGTTGGGATGAATTTATCCCAAGAACAAACTCAACCCCAAGAAAGAACAACGAACATTGTAGTTGAAAAACATGTTCTCTCATACATTCCAACTGCAAATGTAAGTTGGCCGACGATAGTTTTAACTTCGTTATAAATATATACTACTGCCGTGTTTTTTTTTCACATATCCAAAACCAACCATTAGTGAGTTATTTAGTTGGCAGGGGGGAAAATTACAGCCAGGGTCGCGGGATGTTTGAAAGAGTTACCGTGGCTCCGGCACAGACAACTGGAGGAACACGGGTTGGTTTTAGTCAGTAAAAGTCTGACACGCCCTCCCGCTCCGCCCAGAGCGGGAGAAGTCATTTGATGATTTCCCTTAAAAAAAAATGGGGAAGGGGGGAGGGGAGAACTAGCACTTTAAAGCTTAATATTTCGCAAACGGATCCCTGAATTGAAAAATGGCTTTCGCAGACTCGCAATATTTTTGAACGGCTTATCCAACGACGCCCCTCACCATGCTATAAATGAGAAAAAAAGTCATCCCCAATTTGAGTAGGGGAGGCACTCTAGAAAATTATTTTTCAAGATTTTATTTTACCACTTTGTCGGTGTTATTAATATGTGTACCCATGCCAAATTACGGCTTTCTAGTACTAAGAGTCTCTGAGCTAAGCCGCGGACAGACGAACATGGCGAAACTATAAGGATTCCTTGTTGACTACGGAACCCTTAAAATGGAGTTAGCTGCATCGAAAATACGGTTGCGGGTGACGAAATTGGCATGCTTTTTTTTCTAGACGTTGGTGTTCCTTTGCTGGGTGAAGACCTCCCCCAAGTCCTACCAAGAACTCTTTTCGTTGAATAATTTCCCAGAAACAGCCGATGAGAGACAAAGTAATTTTCGTCACGCAAACTTTTAGAATATGCTGACCTGAGCAGAGACCTCTGCTGTCAAACCAAATACAATAAAATGCCATTTATAATTTATCCCAGAAAAAGGTCGCGCCATCCCTGATAGAGGTACATCAATCTGATTGCAAACCTATTGCTCAAATCTTTAGTTTAACCCTCGGATGACAGGTAATGCGTTTGGGATTTCTAAAGGGTTAGACGAAGATCACCTTGTGGCTTTCGGTCTTGAGAACCAATTTGTATTTACATAGATTTATTCCTGTTACGTATTCAGGGTTAGTGGTCAACTGTTTGTTTCGAATTAGGTTTCGATTGTCAAGCTTAGGTAATATAGGCGACAGAACTACATTAGTGAATGGTCTGACTCATGCTGCTGATTTCAATAAAATGCACGTAACTAGGTAGGCAATGATTTGTTTATGAGAAAATGACCTTTTTAACTTGTAACCTATGATCTTAATACCTAATAGATACAACATAATTTCAATTAGGTACAAATTGACAGACTTTTGACCTTTCTAAGAATACACTTTAAGAGAATAGGCTGAGCTGCCATCTCTATCTTAATAGGTCCTAATAAAATTACACTAAGATCACTAATCCTAAAGAGATTTAGTCTTTTAATTATTGCACTCGGTCCTTGTTTACCGTAATGATTATGGTAAAATCTCTTTAATCGTTTATTTTGGAGATCCAAATGAGAGACTCAAGTTCATTAGTGTATATTTACAAGATAAAACCGAACAAACAATTACGCCTACCCTTTCTATTTTACTTGGGCGCCAAGAATATAGAGGACAAGATATTTTTCAGTCATCTTGAACTCTTGGCACGAATAATTTCACCTGGAAAGGGATATATAATCAGTAGTAGTTATGGACTGTCAGTAATCAGTAATCATGTCTTTAACAGTATGTATATGTCCAAAACATAAATCGCTGACGTCACCCAAAAAGCAGCCAAGGTTAAGTGGGACTGGGCCGGACACGTTTGCCGCATATCGAACGTGTCATGGGCCAAATCTATCACCATGTGGGTCCCAAAAAACATCCGTCCACATCGAGGCAAACTCAGGAGAAGACGGCGAGACGAGCTTGATGCCTACAGACAGGATTGGTTCACACTAGCTCAAGACA
Organism: Fissipunctia ypsillon; assembly: GCA_947568875.1. NCBI lineage: Eukaryota > Metazoa > Arthropoda > Insecta > Lepidoptera > Noctuidae > Fissipunctia > Fissipunctia ypsillon. The sequence continues at coordinate 17,350,770 of OX387644.1, read as the reverse complement.
GAGAGTGGAAAGGAGAAAGGGAGGCCTTTGCCCTGCAGTGGGTCAACTCAGGCTAAAAATAAAATAAAAATAATGTATGGAATACTGCACTGGCTTCCTCGTTTATTTATACAGAAAATATATTTTCATTTATAAACACAAATCAGTTAATTCCATTGCAATACGGAACTCATAAAGGGGTTTCAGAATTATGCAAATTTGCTCATGCACGCGGGCTAGTTGAGTGTGATCCGCTTGCGTGAAATTCACTTGCTTTGTATATGCTCATATTGCACCATTTTCAGTGTAGGTACACGAGTACGGAAAGATCTAATGTTGGTAACACTAATACGGGTTAAGCAAATAGTTATCGTTCCAAAACCGCTGCCTACCTGGTATTTACTAAGCATCTCTCTATCTCTCTCTCTATCCGTATAGTGCATCGTTCATACAGGTTAGAAATTCAAATCATTATTTGAAATTCATTAGCATTCTTCCCTTCCAGGAGAGGCTCGTGGCTAAATAATAACAGACGCACGGGTCGACGCAGATAAAGCTACACTTGCCGCGGTCGGTTCGTAGATGGGTGACCATCCATTACAAATTGAGATCCCTTCGTGCCTCTGAAAGCACGTTAAGCCGTTGGTCCCGCCTGTCATCCGTAGATCTTTGACAGTTGTTACGGGTCAAAGCCCAAAAGTCTGACAACCAGTGTTACCAAGGGCTATCGTGTTACCCAGTAAGTGGGTTGTGGAGGTCAGAATAGATAGGCAGTCGCTCCATGAAAAATACTGGTATTCAGCTGCTTCTTCTTAGACTGTAAGACGACCCCAACATTTTTGGAAAAGGCTAGGCAGGTTGATTGTCATTCTTCCAGGTGTTGAAAGAAGATACCTACATACTTATGAACCTTCAACCTTCTTAACCTTCTTTAGAACCTTTTTATGAATATAAACTTATTTAGCCACTCATGTACGCTCGAAATCTCTCTCTCTCACACACACACACATATACACACCCCCACACACATACACACACACACACACACACCCCAACACGCACGCACACACTCATACTCGTAAAAGTGATTGTATTTGTATTTTTAGTTTTTCCTCTCTGGTTTTCTTTTTTTATACCTGTTTAGCTCGTACGTTTATGATGTAAGGGAAGAGCGGAGCCTTCAACTACAGGCATTTTTTATGCTTAAATGGAGACTCCTCGATATGCAGTGTAAGCCAAATGAGATGTATGAAATAAACTTATTTTATTTTATTTTTATTTTTTATAAACAACTGTTGCCATTAGGATCGACTGTAAAATCTTAAAAAAAGTCTGCGTTTCATACAAAAAGCAACCATAACAAAGCGTAATTACCTAGTAAGTAGGTTTATGTATGTAGGTTAGTAATCATAGAGTTGTTAATTTTTAAGAGTTTTAAAAATCATATCTTTTTCAGTGCGGACCCCAACTACCGGTCAGCGGTGATCAACACGAACGTGATAGTGAAGCACACGGGAGAAGTGACGTGGCTCAGTCACGGGATATACGTGTCTGTGTGTGACATCAACGTAGAACAGTTCCCGTTTGATGTCCAGCTGTGCACCATGAAGTGGGCTTCGTGGACCTATGATGGGTTTCAGGTGAGAAATATAATATTATTCAGTGATATTATACGCAAAATACGCGCTTTGGCGTGGAATTGTGGACACAAGTCCATCTTACTAATACCGATATATTTTATCCGGGGAATAAAATTGACGTCTGACAGTTTTTGTATGGAAAGTCTGTCAAAAATTAAACATTTATTCGCTGGATTAGACTTATACTAGGTATAAAATTTTGGCCGAATTCTCCCTAAATAAAAAAAGGTAGATAGGTTTTATGCGCTCCGCAAATGGCACGTTAAAACTGGGCTAGGTAGAACATCTGAACTCAGTGTCAACGAACGCATCATATAAAAAAGCCGGCCAATTGCGTGTCCGACCACGCACAATGAAGGGTTCCGTAGTTGGGATGAATTTATTCCAAAAATAAACTTATCATCGTAGTTGAAAAACATGTTCTCCCATTGGATATATGTACGTCCCGAGGGGCAATTGCGTAACACATTACCAATCGGAATCGGTTTCATTTCGACAGTTCAACAACATTTATTGCGTTATTTACGTGTTGAGCAGACAAATTTTTCAAACTTATGAAGCATTGGATTAGCAATTTGCTTCAAAATTATTCAGATTCCGATTGATAGTGTGTTACGCAATTAGGGTAGGTATAAGTATAAGTATAAGACTGTAATTGCAACAAAATATTTTCTATGTCATAAAACTACAAATTAACGATTTTTTGAATTTTTTCTTTACTTATGCTGTGAGAGCTTGCTTCTTGCCAAATCGCATGATTCTAGGTCAACGGGAGATACCAATAGGTTTTGATTTATTTGCAAGTATCAAACTATGTCGCAAAAATACGGCTTCAAAAAATCAAGCTTCTAAAAGCTTGATTTTTTTAGAGCTTCAAGGGACCGTTGACCTCCGTATTTGATATTAATTTCAACTTGACACCTCTACGTGATCTTGAGAAAAAGGGTCTTGACAGACTGACGGACAGACAGACAGACGGACAGACGGACGGACAACGGAGTGATCCTATAAGGGCTTCGTTTTTTCATTTTAAGGTACGGAATTGTATGTTTTGTAGTGTTATTTGTTATTTATTTCCGACATACACACTGACACAACATTCTATAATTTCCAGTATAAGCTGATCTCACATTGTATAGGATTTCCACACAGTGAAAGGTCAGCTTATACTGGAAATGTATAGCTTGACGTGTAGCCTTGCGTACAATAAAAAACTAAGTATATATAAATTTATATAAATAAATATACGGAACCCAAAAAAAAAGCCTTTATTACTCTTTAATTACTAAAAAAAAAGTTCTTAATTGTAGTAAGTAACATTAAGTACCTAATTAACTAAGATCTCCCGATAATTGCGACATGCCGTCATACTTTCAGTTGTCATAAATGCCATCAATCTAATCTTAATTCGTTACATCAATCCCATTAAAATACACATATTTCGAAGTACATTAAGAAACATTATTGTTCTTATTGCCAGCTGTTAGCAGTTCTAAAATCGATGATGAAATCAAAACATGAGAAAGGTCACAATAATTTTAACTTTATTCAAAGCGAAACGAATATTGGTTTCTATCAAATCAAAATACAGAATCATATCATTCAACAGTGGTGGCTCTTTATAAAAACTTTTGGTTTTCCTTTTTATGAAACACTAGCTTCTGCCCGCGACTTCGTTCCCGTGAGTTTTCTTGGTTTACCATAAAATATATCCTATAACACTCGGCAATATAATATACTGTAGCTTCCCATAAGAGAAATAATTTTCAGAATCGGATCAGGAGTTTCCAAGATTACCCGCTACATACAAACTCGCAAATTCTACCTAGCTTTTTTTTTTTCTTTTTTTTTTTTTTGTGGATGGGAAATCAAAAAATGACTTCTCCCGCTCTGGGCGGAGCGGGAGGGCGTGTCAGACTTTTACTGGCTAAAACCCACCCGTGTTCCTTCTGTTGCCTGTGCCGGGGCCACGGTAACTCTTTCGAACATCCCGCAACCCTAGCTGGCATCGGCCCTAGCGGACCCCGTCAATAGTGCTGACATCTCTTTGAGGCGCGCGTGGAACACGACGCGCCGTCGACTCGGGCTTGGTCCTTACCGGACGGCGAGCTACCCATTGCTCGCCGTCCGCAAGCCCGCGCCTACAGTGGCCGGGAATCGGCTGCCAATTCCCGACGCCCAGGGCATCTCCTGCGGCGACTAGGGGCGTGAGGGCGCAAAGCTTGCCTCTCCCTCACGCGTCCCGCCTCCTCCTTCACGAGCATTACTGCTTCGCAGAAGGAGGTAATGGTTTCCCATGTACTCTCGCTCCGTACCATGGCCTGGACCAGGGCCGGACGCGAGAGATCGCTGCCGCCGATCGCTTCCGCGAGGACACGGCGGTGCTCCGCCCAAGCCGGGCAGACCTCCACCGTATGCTCCACCGTGTCCTCCGGGCGATCCACACAGTGGTGACACCCGGGCGTTTCCTCCCGCCTTATCCGGAACAGGTACCTCCCGAAGCACCCGTGTCCGGTGAGGACCTGCGTCAGGCGGAAGGTGAGGACGCCGTGGCGCCTCTCCAGCCACTCCTCAAAGAGGGGACTTATCGCCGCAATTGTGGCGTGCCCAAAATTCTACCTAGTTTCCTCGTAGTTTGCGGGTAGAAGCTAGAATTTGTAAAACTTCACCCGCGTTGGCGTCAACTATAGTATAAAAGATACCATAGTGTAGCATTCTGCCAGTGAAAGAATTTTTCGAAATCAGATCAGTACTACCAGAGATTACCTTCTACATTCAAACTGTAAAGTTTGTAAACTTTACTTTTTAGTGTAGATGGCAATTAAATAGGTACATTATTTTGGTCCAGACTTTCCTAAGACAACTAACGCACTTATTCACTGTCATACCTATAATACACCATAACATATTCGTTCACTATCGTCAGCCATTCAAAATCACTTTGTGTTATGTGTAAAATTGAAAGCATCTACTAAAGAGAAGTGAGGACCTTCTCAAATCCTCTTACGATTCGGGACTCTGATATCTAGCACCATATTGCTTACGTTTTATTAACATATTTAAATCAGGATTCTTGGTCGTAGAGCAGTCTAGATAATTCTGGTCGCTGTGATGGCATGTAGGAATATATCATACCTAGTTACCGGTAGCTAGGTACCTACCTAAGTTTGTTCAAGAGTACAATGATACATAAAAAAATTATAGACTCGTTTTAAAAACAAAGTAAGTATTTTAGTTTCATGAAGAAAAACACTCTTTTGCTGTGGAATTAAACAAAATAATGTTGTGTATTTTCCTTCTTCTTCGTTATTCCCTCAATGTTGAGGATCACGACCACATACGACGCGTCTCCAAGTTATACGGTCTTCTGCAGTGTGGACCACTCGGTAAATGCTGCCTCCAACAGCCTTCTTGATTGCATCTGATCATCACGCCGGTGCTCTGCCTTGAGCGCGTTTTCCTTCCACCCGGCCCAGTATCATAAGCCTTTCGAGACCATGCTTTGGTGAACGCATAAAATGTCCGAAAAAGATGAGGTCACGTTCCTGGCATATTGTAGATAACCAGTTGTTGTGTCTTAGGTCCCAATTAAACCAAAAATATAATAAAAACGTTAAGTACCCAAGCGAACCGTTTCGTTGTTAAAAACAACTAGCTAAACCTTTGAGTAATGTATCTTTCAATTTATTAATGTTGCGAATCAAAGGGCGTTTTGTAATAGCCCATTAGTTAGTTGGAAATAGGTTTACAGACTTTGTAGAAATCCTATTAAGAAAACTAACTAGAAATTTTACCCGACTCAGAATTACATAATCTAATTACGAACTTTTCCTAATGAATGAATGAATGGATATTTATTTGTTAAACATACATTTGGTCTTCAGTTACAATTCTGTTGACTCTCTATGTTTTGCCAGCGGTGTACAAATTTTATAGTTAAAGTAGGTATAATAATATTATAATTATATTCAGAAACATTATAAATTAATAAATTAAGTTAGTTTGTTTAGATTAAATTCAATAAACAAATTACACAATATACAACATAAACACACACATTAATTACTTAGTCATATATATATTTATTATATTAATATTATTGTCGAAAAACAAAACGGTGTTCCCTACATTTTCATGAGTTATGCGAACATAAATGTAGGGAGAAGCTGATTTTTTTTTGCGATTTCAGGTTTGGTCCCATAGTAAAAAATGTTCATAATGATGAGTAAAATGACCCCTTAAGAGATTAATAGTGATTAAAATTACACCTTGTAAGTATATTTTGGGTGCTATTCCCGGCAAGCTTTTGCGCATTAGAGCTGTCCTACATTTCGTTTTTGTATTGAGCACGGATCGCGACACTCGGTGCCTTTGTGTCGCGTCGCGAGTCGCGCCTGTTTGCAGGAGCCTTTATATGTTGGTTTGCTTATCTTTTTACACGTGTTATCTGTACAATCTTTCCATTTGAGATTGTTATCTATCGTTAAGCCAAAACAAATTGTACTGTTTACTTTCTCTATAAATATTGCCTTGTAGTTGTTATGGTAATAGTTATTATGTTTATAGTATCTATTGCCAGAGTTTCTCTTCAGATCAATTGAAATGGTAGGTACCTAATAGAAAATGTTAATGTTTATTTCGTTACTCAATCATTTGTTTCATAACGAGTTTATTTGTAGACACAGAAACTATCTGCAAACCCAATAGAACAGCCTTTGTTCATCAATCTTACTTAGTCTTGAAATAACTTTTTTGTAAACAGACAAGACATCTAAAGAAAGAATGAAGTCAGTCTCTTGAATAATAAGTTTTCTACTTCGATATATCATCGAAATATTAAATCGGAAAACCAGATGACATGTATGAAAATGGTAAAATTATGGCTGTGTCACGTGAAGCGCGAACAGGTTGGCAAAACGGAACTAGGGCTGCTTGCATAAAGAGCTGAAATACACAGCATAAATAAGCGGATTTCGGGCCCGACTTACAGCCGATCTATTTTGTGAAGATCTCACCATGGAAACTAAGGAGAAGTGAGCTATCATTCCACCTGGTGCTAGACTGTTACGTTACGATTAACCGGAGGGCTAATTGTATGTCACATTGTTAGTGAGATTAGAAAATACGGTAGATTTTAGAAAATAAGTAAATTAAGTAGCACCATGGCACCCACCATGTGGGTCCCAAAAAACGTGCGTCGACGTCGAGGCAGACCCAGGAGAAGATGGCGAGATGAGCTTGACGCCTATAGACAGGATTGGTCCACACTAGCTCAAGACAGAGAGGAGTAGAAAGGAGGAAGGGACGCCTTTGCCTTGCAGTGGGACAACTCAGGCTAAAAATAAAATGAATAAAAAATATAAGTAGCACTTCAATTCTGTCTGCAGCGCAAGACGCGCGCAATAGGATCCACAGGCATCAACGATGGAGCGAGGACGGGGCTCCAACGCCGTACTCAAGGGGAATAGGAGTTTAAGGGAGAAGGGGTAATGTGCCATCAGATAGGCGTCACGTGGAATGACAGCTCCTTTCACATTCGTTTTCATGGTGAGATTTATACAAACTCAGATCGCTGCAGTCTGATCTTCGGAAAGAATCGGTTTGACGCTCTAGCTATTTCTTTATGTGTGAGCGTTTAAGTTGTCATTGGGCTATTTCACCCGCGCCGATGGGCACCGACTTGTCTTCACCGGGAACCCGCTTCTTTATGCAAGCACCCTAACTCCGTAATCCATTTTATCCAGTGCCGGAGCATACCACATTTAGATTATCCACGTTACCTTTATTGACCAAGCTGTCACTAACGGATTGACTTGTAGACGACAATTTAATTTCACTGAAGTGTAAATTTTGCGACTGCATAATCTTTGAATGAACTGCCACTTATAACGTGTTTTCTAAGATCGATATTTATAGCAAATGTTATATGTAGTTATTTGTTAGAATAATATGCTAGTTTGAATAGTATAAAAACTCGGTTTCAGAAAATTGCTCAACAAAGCCAGTTTATTATAAAGTTTATAGATACTTTAAAGTGAGTGTAAGTTCGAGTTTCATAAAATAAAATTACCTGATTAACTGAGCTCTTGATTAAAACCGTAGAACTCTATAGTTGGCACGAAAATTAAGAGATTTCATCTTTGCAAAAAAATAACAATTCAACCAAATGTTTTAATACCTAGTATTTTAACATTTTTCCGCTCCGGAAACTTGTCTCGCATAAACAATGAGCTAACAAAACAAAAGCTGTAATGAGCTTTTTCGACGCGAAAACATGACGTCAGCTTAACAATAAATAATATAGGTTTTTGTTATTGAACAAAAGAAAACTCCTCATTACTTGAGACAGGGTTATTAATACATTTGTATAGTAAAATTACTTCGGTACCGCGGTACGGTAGGTAAATGCGAACAACGGGTTGGTTTTTCTGCCAGACTTGCATTTAAAAAAATGCTATTCGGGTGTTAAGATATTCTCGGTTTTGGAATTTTATTTATGTAGATACTAAAAGCTTTTTGTAAAGTTTTTTGTTCGCATCGAGTTCGGATTTGAAATGGATCTACATTTGTAAGTGCTGAGATGATTAAAGATTTTATGGATTACTTTTACAAAAGCCTTTTCTTCATTACTCTTTGGACAGTATCTACCCTACCTAAAAGATAACAAGACGCATGATCTACTACTGCTATTCATAAGGTAGGGATTTGGTGACTGGTTTGGAAATAGTAGATACCTATCATGATTTTCATTATGTTCCATGATTAAAAAAGATTTCTTAATAAGATATAAAAACTGTTTGAATAATAAAAAAATATAATCTGATGAGTATCCATAACAACATATTTTAAAACTAAACTCAACAATATTTGTACTAGTTTCATCAACAAAGATCGGAATGGATAGAATATTTTACCTAAACTTCGAGGGAGTAAGTAACATAGAGTGGATCATATTACATTTTTGTTTCGTCATTAATAATCACGAAACAAATAAGCACACAAACCAGCCAACTTAGTTTTATTTTACCTTCTTAAAACAAAACATTTGAATTTGACACAATTTTAGTACGGAACCCTAAAAAATATAATATGATTCTTCAAATAAATCATTTTTAACTATATGAAAAGCCCAATAAATAAATCATGATTTTTAAATTCCGGGTTTTTAGAGGAGGTATTAACCACTCTACCTTATTTACTCCCTCGAAGTTTAGGTAAATATATTTTACCTATTCCGATCTCTGTTCATCAATTTTAATTTGTACACTTATTAAACAAAATTAACTGACATTAAAGTCTATTAGGACAAAACACAAACATTTGTTTAAGACTAACAGAATAAACAAGTTATCTTATAAAAGCTAATTTTAGTTAACAAAAGAAATTAATTTCCCTAAGAAATGAGAGAAGTTAATTTGCCAGCTTCCAGCGGTAAGGATGACATAGTAAAGAAATTGACAATATTTTTGTTTTTTATAATTAAATTCTTGGAGGTGAGATGTGAGTTACGAGAAATGAGATCACCTCATCCTGTGGGCATCCATTAGGCATTATTCACCCGAAGAGGTCTTTTTGCTGACGTTACTTTAAATCCACTAGATTTTGAGTTTCGTCCATTTTATTATTTTTACGTCTCTTGACATTTTTCGGGACCCTATGGTCCCGGACCACTGGAAGGCATACGAGGGGCCGAAGCCAACTTGCAGAGGCCCGCTACACGTTTTGAATGAAATGAGGCACCAACCGACGTTTCGCCTGTTCGCACTATGCAATTGCACCAAAGGATAACCTCCGCCCCCGGTTAGTGTAGGACTATTACAGGATATTGAAACTAAGATATTGGATTATGGATTTGGGTGGCTAAGTGAAATGGTCATCTAGAATTGCGGAAAGATTGGCCCCTGCCTGACCAATGTTTTATATAAAATACACAGTTAAAATGGCAGGGGTGACTTGCGCACTCAATAATGGGCCCCCGAAAACGGTCGCTAGCACATAGTGTCATAGCGACAAGAGGGCAACATGTCCTAAGGTGTTTATAAGGAGTGTAGACGTAATCCACGGCTATCAAGACAATCCCGGAAGTACGGTCAAGATCTCTACTAGCATCTTACTGGAATACTTCCTTCCTCCGAGCACGTTTGCTCTTACGAATCTCCACTCAAGCCGGCCAATAAAGGCAAGGAAGAGGTGGGAGCTCTGTTCCTCGTCAGTGTTCACTCCAGCTGGCCAATAAAGGCAAGCCAGAGGTGAGGTACAAGACTTCTCTCGGGAGATAGGGTCCGTGGGGTCGCTACTGCCCAACAACTTGCCACAAGCTGCCCTGTGGATCAACAGAAATATGCATTTGAGTGGCAAGTAAGGCATTGTTCGAGAATTATCTGAACTAGCTTCTTGAATCTGCCCACATATACAAGATGTGACATAAATAACGCACAACCTCTTAATGGGTCATTGTACTCATGGGGACCAAACCTGAAATCGCGAAAAAAAATCTGCTGTTCCCTACATTTTGACGAGTTACGCCAACATAAATGTAGGGAGCAGCTGATTTTTTTTTGCAATTTCAGGTTTGATCCCATAGTAAAAGTTGTTCATAATGATAAGTACAATGACCCCTTAAGAGGTTGTGCGTTAATTATGTTACATCCTGTATATACCTGTATTAATTATACAGGTAATAAAGATCAGATTAAATAGACCCCAATGCTCGTCGACGTTAATACAACCTCAAGTCTCAAGGTATTTGGCAAAATCTAGAATTATTATGATTACGATCATCCATCCGACTCGCCCTTTCATTGTGGTACCCAGGTACCCCGATGAGCTTTAATTGACGCTTAGCGGTAATTAAGAACAAAATTACATTTTCTTTGTTAATATTTATTTAGCAAATATATTAAATCCACAACCTTTGTGTTTAAGAGAACGGTAACGTATTTCTAAGGGCCCGGGCCGGTCACAAGCGATCGATTTTTGACCGAACAACGGGTCGGGACAATACCGTAGCCGTTTAATAAAAGCTTGGGTTTTTTATGACTTTGCACACGATCAAAACTGCCATTGTGCCTACAAAATGACTGTTGATACATCATAATATTTTGATGTTCTATGCGATGTTTGATATAGAAATAGAGTAGGTGAGAGATCGGTATAGATTTGAGTAGCATACTCACTTTGGGGTCTCCACCAAACATAGGTGAACTAATGCGCTCGCGGCGCGTGGTTGTAGTGACGTACACTATTTTTAACCGACTTCAAAAAAAGGAGGAGGTTATCAATTCGGTTGTGTTTTTTTTTATAATAATAATAATAATAATAACTCAATAATTTTCATAGTTTTATTCATTTTAGACGCAGTTTTGTATTATACCAGAAACTCAAAAGAAACCCAAAGGCAACCTAAACCAACCATTTTAAAGGCAACCATTTTATATCAATTTTAAACTACAATAGAAGAAAATGAACACTACAATATAAAATACCGAATCGGAGGTGACATCTGTCATGTCACCTCTGATAAAACCAGATAAACATAATCAATGAATAAATAATAATGTTGACGAGATCAGCTGCACGAGCACGCCCACCACCTCCGGACTCTTCGCTCAGCTCCGCCTCGCCGCCGCCGGTATCCAGCCCCACCGTGAGCGCTGTGATGACACCAGCTGCGGTAGTTGCGTCGAGCTCGAGCGACGAGTATTTTTCCCCGCCGACGTCGCCAACACCTGTACGTCGACAGGGGAGAGGCCGGCCACCGAGGAGCTTGGGACTTAGGGGCCAACCGGCCCCGAGCCGGGTCCCCGCTGCCGGTGGTTGTGTGCAGCGCATGAGATGGACTCAGTCTATAAACGAGAACGTCATGCGCGCATATTACGGGTCTACAGAGGGGGGAACTAACCTCACTGCGTACCGTGTTAGAATGCTGTCTCTGTTTCAGGAACTAGAGCCAACCGTCAACGTCTCGGCCCAACGACTGTCGGATCAGGTGCGGGTCATCCAACGCAATCATAGGCTGGGCGATGCCGCACTTGATAGGCTGCGCTCAGAAGTATTGAGCAACCATATCGTCTCAACTCCGGCACAAACCGCGGTACAAGTCTCAACTATTGATTCAATCCCGCCGCGGTCTAATTATGGTGTTGTAGAGGAGGATGATAGGGTTGCCACAGTAAGTAGCCAGTGCAACGCCCGATTGAGGAGCGCACTGGAGGATGCGTTTCTCGAGTATAGGTCCACTCCGACCGAACTTAGGCCCCGATTACCACACTTGCCTATGCATAAGAAAAATAGGGCGCTGGTGTGTGCTTTGGACTCGCAGCTCAAGAATTTTTTCGAGAGCAGCGAGGATCTCATTGATACACATTCGATCCTGTATTGCGCGGCTGTTGCGGCATGTCGTTTAGCTAACGTCAAGTTTCCAAACTGTGACGGAGCTACTCGACCAAAACCAGCCGTACCAGCCTGGCAGTGCAGGATCGAACGTCGTATCGATGGGACCAGGGTACTCATCGGCAAACTATACTGCTTCAGGGAGGGCAATACACGACCACGAGTGATGCGCTTTGTAAGGCGGGCATTCTCGGGGACTGGAATCAGCCCTCGAGAATACATGTCCTGTGTCACAGAGCGCATCGACTTCCTGAAGCAGAAAGTTTGTGCATGGGCGAGCCGTATTCGGCGGTATAAGCGGCGGGTCGATCGATACACGCAGAATCGCATGTTCCAGAGCGATGAGAGGCGGGTATATAGAGCTTGGGAGCGACCTGAAAAAATTGTGGCGGACGTGCGCCGCCCAGATGATGCCACCACGAGTACATTCTGGCGCAGCATCTGGTCGGTGCCCGTCTGTCACGCTGAGGCTGGCTGGATGCAGGATGTCGAGCGAGTGTGTGGAACTATACCAGAAATGGAAAAGATCTTAATAACGCCATTAGACGTAGCCAAAGCAGTCCGCCCGTTGCCAAATTGGAAATCACCGGGACCGGACGGACTGCACAACTTTTGGCTAAAATGGCTAATTAGTTCACACACTCGCCTGGCATCTCAATTCCAGTCATCCTTAGAGTCTGGGTCGCTACCGCAGTTTCTAACAACAGGCGTTACCCACCTGCTCCATAAGTCAGGAAGTCCCGCGGAACCCAAGAATTATAGACCGATCACGTGTTTGCCGACGATCTATAAACTTCTAACATCCATTTTGAGAGTGAAAATAAATACGCACATTGAGAGTAACTCAATTATGTCTTCCTCTCAAAATGGATGTAGGAACGGGTCCCGCGGTACTAAGGAGCTACTCCTCATCGACATGGCCATTAGCCAACAGGTTCGTCGATCCCGCAAAGATCTGTCGACATGCTGGATAGATTATAAGAAGGCCTACGACTCGGTGCCACATACATGGCTCATGAGGGTGCTTGAGTTGTACAAGATAGATGCAATTCTACGCACCTTCCTTGAGTCATGTATGGGGCAATGGAGGACGGTCCTTCGCTATCCAGGGTGTCGACAGATCCAGGGGAATGATGAACCTGTATGGATTAAACGGGGAATATTTCAGGGCGACAGTTTGAGTCCACTTTGGTTCTGCTTAGCCCTGAATCCTCTAAGCACACTGCTGGAGGATTCAGGTCTAGGCTATCGGTTGAAGAGAGGTGGTCAGGTCATATCTCACCTCCTCTACATGGACGACTTGAAACTCTTTGCCCCCAACAAATTGCGACTGGTGGAACTACTGAAGGTAACTGAAACTTTCAGTAACGCCATCAGGATGGAATTTGGTGTGGACAAATGTGCAGTCATGCATGTAAAGCGAGGCGAGATTATGGAATCCGAGGGGATTCAACTCTCGGATTCCATAAACCTTAGAGCCCTCTCCGCAACCGAAACCTATAAGTATTTGGGTATGTCGGAAGCGTTGGGCATTAATGCTGCTGACATGAAGCAATCGTTGAAGGAGCGCTTCTTTGGTCGCCTGAAGAAGGTATTAATTAGTCTTCTTTCGGGCGGAAACAAGGTGCGCGCCTTCAACGGTTGGGTCATGCCGGTTTTGGTGTACTCTTTCGGTATACTCAAATGGACTCAGACCGAACTAGACGCCCTGGATAGGAGGGTCCGTACACTACTGACCGCAAACCGGATGCATCACCCACGATCATCGGTGATGAGACTGTACATCCCGCGGAAGTGCGGGGGTCGAGGTTTTTTAAATGCGAAGACCCTCCACAACCGCGAGGTGTGCAACCTCAGGGAATATTTTCTAAACGCCGACGTGGGTATGCACCGTGATGTGGTCGCAGTGGACAACGGGTTCACCCCGCTCTCCATGGCTAAAGAGAACTGGCGCAAACCTGTAGTACGTACTACAGATGACCGCAAGGCGGTATGGCAAAGCAAGGAGCTTCACGGACGCTTCTATCGGGCTCTACACGAGCCCGGTGTAGATTTCTTAGCGTCCGTATCCTGGCTACGTTTCGGTGACCTCTTTGGGGAAACTGAAGGTTTTGTTTGTGCAATTATGGACGAAGTTATTTTGACGAATAACTACCGGAGACATATTATGAAGGACGGGACGGTTGACGTGTGTCGGGCATGCCACCGTCCGGGTGAGTCCATCAGACATATTATCTCTGGTTGTTCTCGTCTGGCTAACGGCGAGTACTTGCACAGGCATAACCAAGTGGCCAGGATTATTCACCAGCAACTTGCTTTGAAATACAAACTTGTGGACTCTGAGGTACCGTATTACAAGTATGTGCCCGACCCAGTTCTTGAAAATGACCATGTCACGTTGTACTGGGATCGGTCTATCATCACTGACAGGACTATTGTCGCCAATAAGCCTGATATAGTGGTGATAGATCGATTAGCGCGCCGCGCAATGATAATCGATGTTACCATTCCGCATGACGAAAACCTCGTGAAAGCTGAGAAAGAGAAACAAATAAAATATCTCGACTTAGCACACGAGGTTGTTGACATGTGGAATGTGACCTCGGCTGTCATTGTGCCGATTGTCGTAACGGCCAATGGCCTGATGGCCGAAAGCCTCGACCAACATCTCTCGAGGCTGTCGTTAGGCGGTTGGATCAAGAGCCTGATCCAGAAGGCAGTACTCCTCGATACGGCTCGTATTGTGAGGAGGTTCCTGTCTCTGCAGCCCTAACCACCGGTAGCTTGGACCCTGCTCCCGATACCGGTGGAATTCTATTTTTTATATTTTTAAATGTTTTTTTTTATATTTTGTATTTTAAGAAATATTTAAAAATGTAATTATATAAGAAACAAAAATTAATAAACGAAATAATAATAATAATAATTAATTAATCACCCACGACAATTGACCCTAAACACACACCCAACATCTTCGGGTTCGTCGCTCAGCTCCGCCTCGCAGTTACCGGAACCTGCTCCAGATGTGAGTCCAGTAATATCGGCCGCTGCAGTTGCGTCGAGCTCGAGCGACGAATACTTCTCGCCGCCGACGACACCACCACCAGTACGTCGGCGTGGAAGAGGCCGACCACCGGCCAGCTTAGGACTCCGAGGCCCATCGGCCTCTGATAGGGTCCCCGCTTCCGGTGGAAGTGTGCAGCGCATGAGATGGACACAAACAGTCAACGAAAATGTCATGCGCGCATACTTTGGGGCTACTGAGGGGGGAAGTAACTTGACTGCATACCGTGGTCGAATGCTCTCTCTGTTTCAGGTGCTTGAGCCAGCTGTCAACGTGTCGGCGCAACGACTGTCGGATCAGGTGCGGGTCATCCAGCGTAACCATATGCTGGATGACGTCGTGCTTGATCGACTACGTCTCGAATCACGGAATAGCCATGTTACACCTGCTTTGCCACCGGTCGCGGTGCAACTGCAAAATCTCCCCAGTGCTTCACCGCGACCCGACCGCGTTGGTGAAGTGGATGATGACGGGGCTATATCCGTGAATTCCCAATGCAATGTACGACTGAGGAGCGCTTTGGAGGATGCTTTCCGGGAGTACCGCTCCACTCCGCCGGGACTTAGACCACGTTTACCTCGTTTGCCCATGCACAAGAAAAACAGGGCGCTGGTGTGTGCTCTAGACTCGCAGCTGTCAAATTGTTTTGACGGCAGCAAAGACCTCGCCGACACCCACTCAATCTTGTACTGTGCAGCTGTAGCGGCATGTCGTGTAGCTCAAGTTAAATTTCCTAACAGTGACAGAGCTCCACGACCAAAACCAACTATGCCAGCTTGGCAGTGCAGGATTGAGCGACGTATCGGTGAGGCTAGAGCACTCATCGGCAAGCTAATCTCTTTCAGGCAGGGCAACACTCGCCCTAGAGTGATGCGCTTTGTGAGGCGGGCGTTCTCGGGGACGGATATTAGTTCTCGAGATTATTTGAGCCGCGTCACAGAGCGTATCGACCTCCTGAAGCAGAAGATCTGTGCATGGGCAAACCGTATTCGTCGATACAGGCGGAGAATGGAGCGGTACACTCAGAATCGCACATTCCAGAGCGATGAAAGGTGGGTCTATAGGGCTTGGGAGCAATCGAACCAAGGTGTGACTGACACGCGCCTACCGGATGATGACGCCATGTGTTCCTTCTGGCGAAGCATCTGGTCGGTGCCTGTCAGTCACACCGAAGGTGATTGGACTGGGGGGCTCGAGCGAGCATGCGATCAAATATCAGAAATGGGGGCACTAACCATCAGCCCCCAAGATGTAGCTCGTGCAGTCCGTCCGTTGCCCAACTGGAAATCTCCAGGGCCGGACGGGCTACACAACTTTTGGATAAAGTGGCTGCAAAGGTCGCACGCCCGCTTGGCATCCCAGTTCCAGTCAGCCTTAGAATCAGGATCGCTGCCCCAGTTCCTAACGACAGGAATAACCCACCTGCTCCACAAATCAGGTAGTACTGCGGAACCTAAAAATTATAGACCGATCACTTGTCTACCAACGGTCTATAAAGTTTTTACATCCATTTTGAGAGCTAAAATTAACAAACATATAGACACTAACTCCATCATGTCTGCCTCTCAAAATGGATGTAGGAACGGATCCCGCGGTACTAAGGAGCTGCTCCTCATCGACATGGCCATTAGCCAACAGGTTCGTCGATCCCGCAAGGATCTGTCGACATGCTGGATAGATTATAAGAAGGCCTACGACTCAGTGCCACATACATGGCTCATGAGGGTGCTGGAGTTGTACAAGATTGATGCAACTCTACGCACCTTCCTTGAGTCGTGTATGGGGCAATGGAGGACGGTTCTCCGCTATCCAGGATGTCGACATATCCAGAGGAATAGCGAACCAATAAGGATCGAGCGAGGTATTTTTCAGGGTGATAGTTTGAGTCCACTTTGGTTCTGCCTAGCCTTGAATCCTCTAAGTACACTGCTGGAGAATTCAGGTCTAGGTTACCGATTGAAGAGAGGTGGTCAGGTCATATCCCACCTCCTTTACATGGATGACTTGAAACTTTTTGCCCCCAACAATTTGCAACTGCTGGAGCTACTGAAGGTAACCGAAACTTTCAGTAGCGCCATCAGGATGGAATTTGGTGTGGACAAATGTGCGGTCATGCATGTAAAGCGAGGCAGGATTATGGAATCCGTGGGAACGCAACTCTCGGATTCCATAAACCTTAGAGCCCTCTCCGCAACCGAAACCTATAAGTATTTGGGTATGTCGGAAGCGTTGGGCATTAATGCTGCTGACATGAAGCAATCGTTGAAGGAGCGCTTCTTTGGCCGCCTGAATAAAGTATTAAACAGTCTTTTATCAGGCGGAAATAAGACGCGAGCCTTCAACGGTTGGGTCATGCCGGTTTTGATGTACTCTTTCGGCATACTCAAATGGACTCAGACGGAACTAGACGCCCTGGATAGGAGGGTCCGTACACTGCTGACCGCAAACCGGATGCATCACCCACGGTCATCGGTGATGAGACTGTATATCCCGCGGAAGTGCGGAGGTCGAGGTTTTTTAAATGCTAAGACCCTGCACAATCGTGAAGTATGCAGTCTCAGGGAATACTTCCTAGAAGCCGACGTGGGGATGCACCGAGATGTGGTCTCAGTGGACAAGGGCCTCACCCCGCTCTCCTTGGCTAACGAGAACTGGCGCCAACCTATAGTATTAGATACTAATGACCGCAGGGAGGTATGGCAGAGTAAAGAGCTTCACGGGCGCTTTTACCGGGTCCTACATGGGCCCGATGTAGACCTCTTAGCGTCCGTATCCTGGTTGCGATTCGGAGACCTCTTTGGGGAAACCGAAGGTTTTGTCTTTGCGATTATGGACGAAGTTATGATGACGAACAACTACCGGAAATATATTGTGAAGGACGGCACGGTTGACATCTGTCGGGCATGCCACCGTCCCGGGGAATCAATCCGACACATTATTTCTGGCTGTTCTCATCTTGCTAACGGAGACTACTTGCATAGGCATAACCTTGTAGCCAGGATTATCCACCAGCAACTTGCTCTGAAATACAGCCTTGCGGAATCGGAAGTACCGTACTATAGGTATGTGCCCGACCCAGTTCTCGAAAATGACAATATTACGTTGTATTGGGATCGATCTATCATCACTGACAGGACTATTGTTGCCAATAAGCCAGACATAGTGGTGATAGATCGAATAGAGCGTCGCACAATGATTATTGATATAGCGGTTCCGCATGACGAGAACCTCGTGAAAGCTGAAAAAGATAAGCAGATTAAGTATCTTGACCTGGCTCGCGAGGTTGTCGACATGTGGGATGTGGATACAGCAGTCATTGTGCCGATAGTCGTATCAGCCAATGGCTTAATTGCCAAGAGTCTCGACCAACATCTGAGGAGGCTCTCGTTAGGCAGCTGGATCAAGGGCTTGATCCAGAAAGCGGTACTTCTCGATACGGCACGTATCGTCAGGAGGTTCCTCTCTCAGGAGCCCTGACCACCGGTAGCTTGGATCCTATTCCCGATATCGGTGGGCTACTATTTTTTATATTTTTAAATGTTTTTTTTTTATGTTTTTATAAAAATATTTAAAAATGTAAGATATATGTATAAAAATGGAATA
This sequence comes from Fissipunctia ypsillon, assembly GCA_947568875.1. Lineage (NCBI taxonomy): Eukaryota > Metazoa > Arthropoda > Insecta > Lepidoptera > Noctuidae > Fissipunctia > Fissipunctia ypsillon. The sequence continues at coordinate 17,332,092 of OX387644.1, read as the reverse complement.
AAGGAAATAATAATAATAATTTCTTTATTTGTATAGAATGCAGGTATTACAATAATGGTGTTACATTCAGGTATATTCCCAGTACATTCTGCCTGTTGGCATACAAAAATACAGTGGTTGACTTACAGATAGAAACTATGTACTTAAATTCAAAATGAGATTATGGATAAAACTAAGTCTAAAATTATTTACATAATAATTATATGAGATAAGTGAAACAAATATTATTACAAAATATCATTTAAAAAATCAGTTACAGAGTAATAACATTTCTCTGTCAGTAGCGACGACAGGAGTTTCTTGAATGTTATTAAGGGTTTATCCTTAATACAATTTGGCAATTTATTAAATATAACAGGTGCCATACCAATAATGTTTTTTTTAAGCAAAGCAGTGTTATATCTGCCAGTACACAATAGATTCTGATATTTGGATCTCATGGCAGCGGTTCGCATTCTCGTATCATTTAATGCAGGAAATAGATGCTTGTTAGTTTTAACGAATATAGCTACTTCGAGAATGTATATACAAGGAAAAGTTAGTATTTTGTGTTTCTTGAAAAAAGGAATGCAACTATCTGTAACCTTGAGATTAAAAATGGATCTTATGCACCGCTTTTGGGCTTTAAATATAGACTCCCTTTCAGAACAATTACCCCAGAACACTACACCAAACCTTAGAATAGAGGCCACCAAACCATGATACGCAACCATTAAAGTATCAACGTTGACTTTCTTGGACAGATTGAAGAGAGCATATGCGGACGTGCTTAATCTTTTACAAACTTCTTCAGCCTGCGGTTTCCAAGTTAATTGACTGTCTATCAATATACCCAGGAATTTAGCCACGTTAACTCTATCAATAGTTTGTCCTTTATAGTTAATTTTTAGGTTTAAAGGAAGAATTTTTTGATAGAAATGCATTATGTTTGTTTTGTTGAGGTTAATGATAAGATTATTTTCGTGGAGCCAGTTTATTATTAATTTTAGAGAATTATTTATTTCCTTTTCATAGAGCTCTTTGTTGAGGCAGTCTATTAGGATCGTACTGTCATCGGCAAATAACACACAAGGGTGTGGGATGTGTTGGGGCAGATCATTTATATACAGCAGGAATAGTAATGGCCCTAGAATGCTGCCCTGCGGAACACCATATTTAATTTTCCTAGGACTAGATAAATATTTAACCTCACGTTTTGATTTGACGCATATTTTAGAGATTTCTGTATATTGGAGACGACCACTTAGGTACGATTTTATTAGACGCAGAGCATTCCCTCGTATACCGTAAGCTTCAAGTTTGACCAAAAGCGTTTGATGGTTCACGTAGTCAAAAGCTTTGGTCATGTCGGTAAAAATGGCACAGATTGGTATTTTTTTATCGACATTAACCATGATTTTATTAATTAGGTCGTAAATGGCCATATTTATATTTTTATTCTTACGAAAACCTTTTTGTTCATCACACAATATATTAAATTTTGACAGAAATGAAATTTTAATGTTTGTTACCTCAGTACTCCGTCATTTATAAACCGATTTGGAAAATTCTTTTTTTATTTGTAAGGACGCATAGGAGGCATATTTCCAGATGGGTCCCATTTTTATCAAAGTTCAGTTCTGATGACAGAATCCATGAGGAATTGAGGGAACTCTTCAAATATTATAGGCAAACACATAGTGATTTTGTTATTCTCAACAACAAATCAAGCATTTGCATTCAGAAAGTATCATTTAGTGAAGTGGAACTGGTGGAGAAGACCACAGATGGCCACGGGAACTCCTCAATGATAAGTATTTCACGGGTGGCGATAAGATATCTCGATTAAGATAGTTAAGCGACAATGACAAAGCTAATTTAAATTAATAGTGCTGATGAAAATGGTACCATCGAACTGGTCTGATGATGAAGCCGGAAGGAAGGCACCGGAACTCTGTAATAAAACAATGTATCCCAGCCGTGTTTGGGCTTATTGAAATTGTCATGAGATGCACTCTGGCTATAAATTATTTTTAACCGACTTCGAAAAAAGATGAGGTTCTCACTCAGTTCGTCGGAATCTTTTTTTTTTCACTTTGTAGTGTTTTTTTTGTAGGTCGGTTATTTTTTTTTGTAAAAAAGTTTTTTCTATAAATACTTCTCATCTTTCGCTTAGCAATGAGCGAACGACTGAAGAAGGGGGAGTCCCCTTTTTCAGTCGTTTGCTCATTGCTAAGCGTCGTGATATGCCTGACTAAACTTTTTGACGATCTCCCTCCATTCGTAACGATTTTTGGCTTGTCGTAATGCATCGGAGATCTTGGTGTCTAGGTATCTTCACTTGGTCAGACCATCCTATAGGCCTACGATCCCTGGCTCCCCTGGGTATTTCTCATATCAAAGTTGAATTATCTGATATTTCCACATTAAATCATTGTATTCATTCGGATTAGCATTTGTTCCCAAAATATAATTCTAAACCCAAACTTGTCGCAAGCTATTAGTGGCCAAATTAGGGATTCATTTGAAATGTAAAGATACAGTTGAATTCTCAACCTCTCTGTAAGTATCTTTTCACAACAGAAGTACTGAGACGTACACCATTTATTATGTATTCATCATTGTTAATTTAGGTACACAGAGTATTTCAAAAAGAATTTGCTATTCGTTTGTAATATCTCTCGGATTCAAATAGCTGATTTCATTACGGTTTTGAATTTATTCAGGTGTGTTTTGAAAGCTTTGAAAATATTGGAATAGAGACACGTGCTATGCCAAAATATTTAGCGTATGCCTTTATTTCAAATGATTATGCTATTGTCAACTAAAATAGATATTTGATCTAAAAGCAGGTTATAAAAATATATCCTACCAAAAGATATAGTACTTACTTGGATCCCCGACAGAAATTACACAACGAAAGCCGCAAGCAAGTCGGAGTTCCGTAGACGTACACATTATAATTTACGGCGTCGAAGGAAACGGCACGGCACATTTTGTAAACGCAAAAACAGATTGGAAATCAAGATAGCAATCCGGTAATTTACGCCGACGTCACCAAATTCAAGAATCTTTTGTATGAATAAAAAAAGTCTTATACGGAGGGTATTTATCGTGAAAAATGGGAAAGAATGTCATCGTATTTAATGTGAAAACCCGTGGCGTGTGGCGTAGAGTCCTTTCGAGTACAATAGCTTGCACACCCCGTATATTATTAAATTTTTCATTCACAAACAAAAGTACATATGTTCTACACACACTACACAGTAATTAAGCTGTTTTATTACTCGTTCGCCAGTAGCACATAATTAAGAGAATAACTGTAATAAATGAGAGGTTACTCGCAGGTATGTTGAACATTTATTTGTTTTTGATATTTAAATAATTTCTAAGGGGCATTGACCTTCATAATCAAAGCGCATTGTGAATTCCAATGTGATTTATAATTTAAAATTAAATGACTTTGTGAAAAACATTTTAATTTAATAGTTTTGATATTTAAATCAAGTATTAGCTTTGATAATTGAAACCAATCGAGGGTTTACTGCGAAAACCGGCTAAACAAAATTTTTAGCAAAAATTATTGAAATACATAAAATTTCTTATCTTTTTGAGCTTAACAGTTTCCATGTATTTAACAAATTTTTGCCAAAAATATTGTTTAGCAGGTTTTCGCAGTAAACTCGAAATACGGTTGACAAAGAGAGAATTTGATAAAAAGTTTGAAACTGAAATAAAGTAAAGTGAGTACCTAATCTTTCACGTGGAATTTTCTGCAAAAAATGATAGCCTGTTCAAAAAAAAACAACCTGAACTTTATAAATTAGTGATCTCAGAACTACTTTACATAATAATTATGAGCTGAGCAGTTCAAAGGCCTTTTGCTGAGTAGGTATGTATGTGGGTAGGCAGGTTCTACACTTAATTCGTTTTAATGGTCTCCACAACCCCTGCGCTGGCATCTCCAGTGAATGTACTTCGTGACGTATATGTACTCACACATCAAAATAAAGGGCAAAAGGTACGATCGCTCAGAATTTTATTTGACATACCAACCTTTTATGAAAGCACAAATGAATTTACTACGCACGAGTTTGGGAATGCGAACAGTAATACGTTGAATTAGACTGGTCTAGGTCTTGGTTGTCGGGTTTTAGCTTTTATCTTACTAAAAAAGAGCGAGGAAATAAAGGGAATAAATATAAAACTGATGATATGTTTATTTTAGTGTTAGCTTATATAATGTATTTCAGATGACCAGCTATTGATTGAAATAAAGTTAAAAATTACTCAAAATTTAAAAAAAAATCAATAATAGTTTTATGTAACAAAAATTAGACATGATATTATATTTGTGTTATGCATTGAGGTAAAACTGATGATAGTTTTGGATTAACATTATTCCCAAATATCTTTCTTCTACTTGCTGGCTCATTGATTCTAATCTAAGCAATAAAAATTTCATCCGATTCTCAAAATAATAATGTATTTATGCGTCTAATATCTGCCTTATGTACACAGATCCAAAAGACAGTTATGAAAATGACTGATTCGACAATCGGACCGAAATAAGCTGGCGGATTTAATTTTAGAAACCTTTACTTAAGGTGCTCCGAAAATTCGTAGCCTATTTAATAAAATATTTGCACAACAAACCCCGAGAATTTGAATGAATGATTTAAGATAAGAACGCGGTCAATTTCATACCGAAATATTCTCCTGAAAAAACTTTTCAGGATCCTGTCTGTAAAACCTATCGCTTTAAAATTTGATGTCTCTCGGGTCGGTGTTATTTGACTTTTAAATTAGGATGCTATCTCCTTTCAAATCGGCTTTCGTCTTATAACTACGATCTAACATTCACGAAGACGGGATTGGTACATATTTAAGGTTTGGCTACTTTCAGAGTTGTGAGTTTACTCCTTTGAATAATTTGGCCTGAATTACTTTTAATTTCAACATTCTTACCTTAGAGGTTTTTAACAGGTACCCAACTTGATTGTGTGGGTAAAGTTCAAAACGGACTACCTTTCATCTTTTGCTGTTAGGAATTAGGATGACCTTCAAGCTGTAAACTGCACGTATTTCCTTATGTAGGTCATCATCCTCCTGCCCCATACTAATTAATTTGAGGTCGGCTCAGCCTGCCTTCTTCTTGCATACATACGTCTTTATCAGTTGTCATCTCCCTTTTCTGGCCATATTCCGTTTCTCTCAAAATCCATTCATCTTTTCTTTTCTCTATGTACGTAGTATGTACGTATTTCTGATCATACATCTATTTTGAAAGCTAAAATCTTTATATGATCAAGAATTTCAAAATCATCTTTCTTTTTTCCTTAGCTGGATCTAAAGAAACAATTCGACGAAGGTGACACAACGAATTACCAGACGAACGGCGAGTTCGACCTGGTGAGCTTCGAAGCCATCCGCCATGACCAGTACTACTCCTGCTGTGTGGAGCCCTACCCTGACATCACATACATCATCAAGTTAAGGAGAAGACCCATGTTCTACGTCTTTAATCTTATTCTTCCCTGCCTCCTTATCAACGGAATTGGTAAGTGGAGTAATATACTCTGGAGTTTCATTTACATTTGTGTCGGTATTTCGCCGTTCTTCCTTTCCAATATCTGGATCGAAGATTAGGTACTGTTCGATAATTATGTAATTTACTTTATCCGTTTGATCATAAAGAGTATGCTCATATATCGTAGACAAATATGTTAAATTACAATTATGTTAACAAATGGAATATAAGTGATTCTCTTTGTTAATTCAATCCGGTTCACCATTAATATACCTTCAGAAATCGTACAAGAGCTACCGTTAATTGTTTGGTATGTACCGCTAATTGTGAGGTTGAACTCCAAATTGTATCATGAATAATAAACTTATTATGGGTATCTAAGGTAAACAATGTCGGTTCTAATTAGAAAACATTATTAGCGGTGCTAACTACGTTTGTAGATAAATATTATGCTGGCAATACTACATTCCGTGTGGAAAGCTATTCTCGGTTTTTTTTTAAATTTCACATTATATTATTTAATTTGGTTTGATATAATAACAGCTATTTATTTGTGGAAAGCAATAGTTAATACACTAGATAAAAATAATGTTTGAATTTATACGTGTCTCGTGAGGGTAACAGTTTTATTCTTTTATCCACTATCATATTGTCAAGTAAAAATGGTTTATATGATTACATGCTCAAACTTTAACGAGTCCCGACATTCTTGTGAACTAAAACTAGATTTAGCAAAGTCTTAAACCTTTTGAGGATGAATCGAGCCGTGATTCAGCTCTGTAACATCGTTCACAACAAGAGGCTTTACGAGAATTGGCTTCATTACATATTTTATTACGACGAACCACTGATTGCCGAAAAGTTCAAGGAAGTTTCATCTTTACGAACGAGCTCTTATTACCATAGTATAAATATGATGATGGACGTGAATTCACGTAATGTGCCGAGCGAGGAACAAGAATATTCGAGATAATCATACAGATGTTCAAGTATAATAATACAATAAACAAACAAACAAAGACTCATCCTCATGGTAATCACATTTACTGAAACCTTATTTCGCGTCTTTGTTAATCATAATTGCATAAATTACTCAACATACGCAGTGTGTATATAAGTAAACATATTGACACAAACAAGGTTAAGGAGGTGAGATTTCTCAGCGAAACTAAATAAAACCTTTTATATTTTTCCACTAGCTCTTCTAGTGTTCTACGTGCCGTCGGAGTCAGGTGAAAAGGTGACCTTGGGCATAAGTGCACTTCTGTCTATGACAGTCTTCTTGATGACTATAAGGGACACATTGCCACCTACGGAGAAGACGCCTCTTATTAGTAAGTTATTTTATTTATTCGTTAGACGTATTCGTGTTTCACGATTAGTCAATTGTTTGTTTCGGGGTTACTCAGCTACAGTTTGATTAGTGAACGCTCAAGGAACTAAAGTATCCTTAAGGTTTCTGTTCGAGTCCGAAACTGATCGGGTAACCCCGAAATAACCACGTTATTTACACTGTATATTAATTAATGTTGACACTGAATAAGAAGTTGTTAATACCTAATATTTTCTTTATTGTTTTATTTTTTGGACTGCTTCGTTGGTCTAGTGGTTGCAAGCGCTATTGCTGAGCATGAGGTCCTGGGTTCGATTCCCAGGTCGGGTAAAGTGTTATTGGGTTTTCCATCGGAAATTACTCAGTAGCAGTCTGATTTGTGCCCGGTTGATGGCAAAAGGCTCGCCCCTATTACATGAGACTTAAACATAACTGGCGAAATGTGGGTGTACTATAGGTACACCTCTGCCCCTTCAGGGATTACAGGCGTGATGTTACGTGTATGTGTTGTGGCTTTATTTTTTTAGTAACTAGAGCATCGTGTTCTTCATAAGTACCATCTAATTAGGGTAGTCTTGCTACAAGTCCTAATATTATATTGGTTGTGACAAGAGAATGTCTAGCATAAGTAAAACTTAATATTCTACTGAAAGGTTTTCTGTTATTTCGCATCGAGGGTATAATATATTACAAACAATATAACTGAAAGTCCTCTCTGTGTTATAAACTGAAGATCGAGTACGTTGAACTACTCATTATTATTTTTATTCAACTATAGTTACTTTATATGTATGTATTGTAGAGAAGTACACAAGCATATCAAATAATCAACCGTCCCATACATTTGGGTCGAGTAGGTATTGAAGTTTTGTATGGGACAGTTGACCCCCGTGTGATTCCTTAAATATGACCACACCTTTCTGATACATGTTGTATAGTTATTCGTAGCTTCACTTAACTGGAATTCTCTACCTGCGTCTGTGTTTCCGAACGCATACAACCCCGATCTCTTCAAAGTGAGAGTGAACAGGCTTCTTCTGGGTAAGCTCGCTCCATCGTCGACTTTGTCTCTGTCATCTCTAACCTAGACTAGAGTCAAGAGCAAACCTATCTCAAATAAAAAAATTAAAAAAAAAAACTGAACTTTTAAACTAACAATTAATTTCTTTTCAGGTTTATATTATGGAGTTAGCACGTGCCTTGTATCATTTTCAGCGTCCCTTTCAGTCGTCACGCTCAACATATCTTACAGGCGAGTTTCAATACCATAATTGAACATTTCAAATTATTTGAACACTCAACTAATTATGTAGTAACTACCCTTATTAATATCATTAGATTATTCAAACAAACAAAGCGGCTATGCAATTAAATACGAAATAAATTGCTCAATTTGAACGCACACAATATGAATTTTATGATGAAATATTCGCGTTTGTATAGAACAAATTGAATTAATTAAAGCCCGTTTTTCAACCGCCAAATTAAATATGCTAATAAAGGTGACGTTGAAAGCTGAAAATATGTTTGGTATTGGGTAAAAATAGATTTATGATTAATATTTATTATTGATTTCGATTTAGCTTGTCTGAAATGAGTGTTGGTCACGTTTGTTTTTTTTTCTCTGGGTGTGGGATTCATTTAACCGACTACACGGGAGAACAATGTTTTTACAGGGAGCGTGTGTGAGTTTTTAAAACTTTGAATGTAATTTTTATACCTAGGTACAGGTTGGATTTTTGAGATGGCGTTGTAAGGACTTAACCGCTGTAGCTACAGGAAAACGGTCCTAGGAGACTGTCCTTAACTTATTGAGAAATTTTGATTTGTATTCACAGATTTTGAAAAAATTGGTCAACAAGAAAATGGGCAATTTTCACAAAAACTTTTTGTTGCCAATCGACCCTGTTTCTTATAAGGATCAAAAACCTACTGGGCCAACTGAGATTTGAGTACTAGAAAAGTTAGCAATCGCAAAAAACTTTCCCCATACATTTCGTAGGAAATGAGACTCCAACTTACTTTATTACGGTGGATAGAATGACCGCTACAACGAAAACTGGCCGAAAAAAAAAAAAAAATTAAAATAATTTCGAATTTCGAACTAATTCGCGTCAGTTTTATATTTACTTTAGAAACAAAATCTAGATAGTATGTTCCTTGTAACTTCTGACATTCTGTGATAATCAAATGACCTCAAATAATTTATAACGTTTTAATTTGAAAGAAAAATCCATTCTGTATTATCGCAGCGGAATTGTATAATATGGCGTAATACATAACGTTTAGCCGAAATACATAAAGGCGCTTTTTTCTATTACGGTTGATTGCCGTTCAGCTGGATTGTCATTGCGTTACGTTTTACAATACAGCTACCCACGTTTAGACGTATTGCAGAATGACTTATCTGCAAACTGAATCGGTCGCAATAACTAAGGTAGGATACTGACCAATTGGTTTAGGTTAGGTTAGAACTGTGAACGCGCTAGCCGAGCGAGCAAAGCAAGCGGTGCCGCGTCAGCGGCCGGCGAGCGCTACTTCCAAGTTGCTCGCAGTTACTTGGCTATTTAGTATTTTTAGGACTGACTGTCATAAAACTCTGAAAACTTTATATTAAAAATGTCCAATCACTGTTTTCACTCGAGTTAGGGTCATGTTTTATTTATTTTTGTTTCGACCGCCATTATTATTGACATGACACACAGAGCTACGAGCGTCAAAATTTAGAACTAAAATCTACAACCAGACGTTTCATTTCACGCTATTTTACATAACGCCTAATCGTTTACCTGTGCACTGATAGACGCAAAACGTTTAAACAATCTGGCGTGTTAAAGTTCAGTAATTACGTAAAACCGCTTAACGTCGTTCATTGGTTTTACATAACGGCGCTGGTTTATAAAACAACTAGCCGTTTTGTAAAACAGCGGATTCTACAATCCATCTGCGACATACACATACATACACAAATCTCAAGAAAAATATGCGCTTCGGGAATCGTCGTCTATCTACACAAATCTCGCTTCGGGAATCGTCGTCTATTTTTGGAAATACGAACACGCGGTGATGAGATCTATTATAGAGCTGTTACAACTATGGAAGTACTTGCCTTTTTAGTATTACTATGATAAAAAAATTATATGCAATTCCAAAAAACTTTTGAGAGACAGATGACGATCTACGACCGAAGTAGGTAACCCAGCAGAGACAAAACTTCATCCAAACCCGCAATGATAGGTGCACTACTATAAAGCGTGGCAGTACAAAACTTAGTCTTTACCTCTGTGTGGTGTTACTCTGTGGCGCAGCGTTCGTGTTAATTCGGAAACACGAAGATTACCGATGCGCATACTTTTTCTGGTTTACCTATAGTTACGTCTATCCGGATTTGTTTTTAAAATTGTGTGTGTTTATAATATCATAATTATTATGTGTTGTGTGAACGTGTGGTGTTGCTCGTAGAGGAGTGAGAGGGCAGCCGGTGCCGGCGGTGCTGCGCGAGCTGGTGCTGCAGCGCCTCGCGCGCCTGCTCTTCATCAACCTTGACACTGACGCTCCAAAGGTAACACTCATTCCTAAAAAGATGGCCTAACAAGGCGCGTCACGCGTAAAGGCTCCTTCAAACAGGCGCGATTCGCGTCGCGTGTCGTGTCTGTTTGCAGGAGCTTTTAGTTTAGTCACGCCACGCCAGTTCGAGCGAACGCGCCGAGGCAAGAGTGTCACTCGAGGCGGGGCGACTAGACGCGTGGTATGTTCGCTCGTACACAATGGCTCGGCGCGGCTCGAATTGTGATATCACGCGCCGTGGGAATTAAAAGCACGTTTACGTCTGATAATGCTGAAGGTACGGCGCGCACTTGGCAATCAGCCCCGAAAATAACCCAGCTGACTGGCAATTTTTCACCATGATATGAGATATTCTCATATACCTACTCCATGCCGTTATGGGATGAGGATGTAAAGGTCAAACCGTAGGCAAGCAACGTGTCTTAATTATCATTTTGCCGCATTTAGGATGGTCGTTTTTCAACCACTAAGAGCAAGAACACGGTCTCTGCAAGACGTCTGAGCCCATCAATTTATTTCTAATTGATTGATACCTTTCACAACCACTCAGTTCTACAAGGTCACGGGCGTACCTTACAACAAACTCAAGTAGGTATTCTGATTATTGGGAAACACGATCATGTTGATAACAAAACAATGTCTTGCATCATAAATTATTTTAAGCTATGGTCCGACCAACATTGATTTCACTGACCCGAGCTTTTTAGGGTTATTAAATTCAAAAGCAATGAACCTATATAGTAGTGTGGAGTAGAAACTTATATGGTTACCCTATTAACAGTGCCTACGGCTGCCCGCAGCCATCACACGGTGATTGCTAACTAATTTGATGGACGCGTCTTGTTTTCGAACCGAACGAATGTTAGCCTACCTCATTTGAGTCGATACTTAGGTACGAGAGCTTTGACGTGTTTATTTTAAACACGCTTTTATGAGCTTTTATTTGTGCGAGTGAAAGGAACAATAAATGTGGCATTTTTGAATAATAGAAGATGCATTTGACAAGCGTGAAAGATTATAATGGTTCAATGTGTGATTTGAAGATATCATCCACTTTAACAGTAGGTATTGTCCAATTTGTCTAAAAACAACCTTTGCAAATTTATCAAAGTTCCATGAATGTTCATGTTGTGAAAACTTCTATGAACACAACAGAATTCAGCTTCACAAATCCCGGTCCATAAATTCTTTACTCACCTAGTGATGCATGAGACAAACAACCCAAAAACAGTTGCCTAGCCACTTGATTTACTGCCTGTAAATATCAAATGCCTGTTATTCTCAAAGGCGTAGCCAGAGGCTTTGCACACCCGAAAACGACGGTATTAAATCTCAATGTAAAGTGGCTCACACCATTTCATCTGAAAGACAGGTACTGACTGGTAGACCCAAGATATTTGTGCTATTTTGGGTAAAGAAAACAAAACCTTTAAAATAATAATGGGCTTTAAAATCAGGACAAATCTTAAAAAAAAAAAATTGAGCAGTCGCGGGACTTATGGCACATGTGAAATATCGAAAATATTTTGTATCTTTAGAGTATAAAATAAAGTCGCTTTCCGCGTCTGCCTGTCTGTATATCCGCTAACTCCTCCTAAACCACGCGACGGATTTTGATGCAGTTTTCACCATCAGTTAGATAATTTTTCACGGAAGGTTTTAATATGTAAATAAAACCTAATTAAGTTTTTATGCAAGTAGAAAAATACAATATTTTGCAACTAAGTCGCCGGAAAATAAATTTACATGGCTTACGTAGGCTAAACCATAAGAGAAACATAAAAATGATGTACTAGCTAGAGAATTGTGATTCTTCTAAAATCCTTAAGAAAACTCCGCGATGGCATATCTCTGTCTATTACAGTCGACTCACAGTAATCATTTCTTTCATTAAAAACTTTGATCAAAAATTGCATTACTTGCGACGCTATTTACTCTTATTCAATATTAATCCTTATCCAAATAAATACAATAGTATTCTTGGGCATTAAATGTAGATTATAATTGTTTTTTACTGTATATCATTCTTATGAATGCTTAAGAAGATATTATCAACAAATCACAAGGTCAGACATTCAACGTTGCGGGCTTAGACTTGAGCGTTGAGTGCTTTTGCCATGGACAGCTATGTACTATAATAGCCCTTTCGCGCGTCACTTCCAAACAAAATTTGTTCGTATTGTGTAACGAAAAGTCAGCTGCAAACATTGTTTTTAAAGAAATTCTAGAATCAATGGCAGTAACTATAAATTTTCACTTACTTTTTCTAAATTGCACCCGTATGAAGCCGGGGCAGGTCGCTAGTAGAAAATATACATGAAATTATGGTTTATTAGAGTAAATAAATATGGCATTGGTATTATAAACAAAATAAACAATTTTTTTTTTAAAGAAAAAATCTTTATTTAAATTTCGTTTGGATGTTAGCTGTTGGCCGCGTCGCCACGCCTACAGCAGCTTAATTTAAAAATGATCGTCTAATTTAAAATTGTACGCCCCTCCACTGCTTGTTGCATACACATTACAAATGCTTGTATAGAAATTTTAGTGGAGGGGGATGCAATTTTAAACTAGACGATCTCTACTTTTTTTATGCCATCTTGCTTTAAGTGGAGAAGAGATACGGTCTAGAAATGGACTGGTATAGACTAATGACGATGTTGATTTAGAAAACAGGCAGCAGCACTTCTTATTAGAATTCCAACATATTGCAATCTTCTAGTGATACAACACCCTATTATTAATTACAATCGCGGAATTTAGAAGTCTTATTATGTCTAGCATATCAGGTAGGGATTAAATAACTTTGACGTTATTTTAACCTCAATACCAAAGTGGCACTGGCTCATTGGATATCCAAAGCCCGAAGTTCATTGAATATTATGATGAATTAATTAATAATATCATTGAGTGCCAGGATTAAACGGGTTTTGATTATGCAAAGTTCAGAGCCAATATTTGTTCATAATAATTTATTATGAATTTTTAATGGGTAAATTGAGTTTGGCAAATGAATCAGGTAACTTCAAAGAGTAACAGGATGATGTAGTCATGTTTTTAGGGTATACATAATCCATTAGCAAACAACTTTTTATATGAAAACAAATCTCAATTTCAAATTTGTGAAAAGCTTTTTCCATACGTTTTGACTGAATAGGCATCGATGTTTATTTTACTGAAGGCTGTTTTTATTCAAAGGCTATTTATTCCCCTTCTAATATTTTGGTTACATGTAGTAAATCAAAGCTACTCCTGAAGCGACTAAAGAAAAAAACAATATTGTTAGATAGTTTCGACTATTTTCCTCGTACTTTTGTACCTACCAATGACTACATCCATTTTATGAAACGTTAACTTGTTACTTAATTAAATAATATTATTAAGATCTAAATAGCTCTAAGAATTATATAAAAATCATCTGTGTAAACTTGTCACAGGACATAAAACATGTAATTCCTGAAAATCCTGAACATACAAACTGGGTACAAAGTGTACATTTTGTGTATTAATCCCTGGTGGTTGCCTTAGGCGTCGATTTTCTGAAAAATCTACCAATATAATATACCTCAGGTAGATATTACTATTGTAAACGCTGCCGAGGGACCAAAATGCCGAGCAAAAATCGTATTTTTTGTTGTAACAATTGTCCTTTGAGGAATAGTTTTCGCTTTGCGTGAAGTCGGCCTATTTTCGATTTTGTTATCTTCTTTGGCATAATTTATTGGTGTAATTTTTAACTAAAGGAAAAAGATGAGAAGCTGAGGTACACGTGTTTTGCTTTAGCGGAATAGCACAATCTTACTTTCCTAAGGAAGCGGTTCCGTCGTATTATAACGGCCATCATGAAAATCGGTCATTTTATTTGACATTTAGATGTCAGAAACGCTTTGTACTCGGGCAGCCGTTCTAGTGTGACCTTTTCCGTTTTCAGAAACCAAAACTTTACTAAACATGGACTCGCGAATAACCTTTATTCGCGAGTCCATGTTTAGTATAGCTTTGAATTATTTTTTAAATGTTAATTGTTTTTTTTTTCACGTAGCAATAATTGCAATTGTTATGAACAACGTTATTGTTATGAGCATCTGACAAAATGCTCTTAAAGGTGATCGTCCACTGGTCCGCACCGGCCGCAACGCACGCACGGCACGCAACGTATTGAATTGGCCGGTGGCATGCATCCACTGTATCCGGATATTATCTTTTCGGTAGATGTCGGGCATGCCACAGTCTGGGTAAATTAATCCGATACATTATTTCTGGCTGTTTTCGTCTGGCTAACGGAAACTACTTGCAAATGCACAACATAGTAGCCAGAATTATCCACCAGCAACTTGCTCTGAAATACAGTCTTGTGGAATCGGAAGTACCGTACTATAGGTATGTGCCCAACGCAGTTCTCGAAAATGCCAATATCACGTTGTATTGGGATCGATCTATCATCACATTCAACACTGACAGGACTATTGTTGCCAATAAGCCAGATATAGTGGTGATAGGTCGATTAGAGCGTCGCACAATGATTATTGATATAGCGGTCCCTCGTGACGAGAACCTCGTGAAAGCCGAAAAAGATAAACAGATTAAGTATATTGATCTGGCTCGCGAGATTGTTGACATGGTGGATGTGAATACAGCAGTCGTTGTGCCGATAGTCGTGACGGACAATGGCATAATAGCCAAGAGCCTTAGGCAGCATGATCAAGGGCTTGATCCAGAAAGCGGAACTTCTGGACACTGCGCGTATTGTAAGGAGGTTCTATCGGTAGTTTGTACCCTGTCCCCGATACCGGTGGGATACAATCACTACATATCATATAAAACAAATTTCCCCCGCCGCGTCTGTCTGTCTGAACGCGATAAACTCCAAAACTACTGAACAGATTATCATATTGTTTCCACCAATGGACGGAGTGACTCATGAGGAAGGTTCAATTGTATAAGTAAGTGTAAGTATGTGTGTGTGTGGGTGTGTGTGTGTGTGTGGTAACACATAAGGTACTTTTAATCCCGGTAGTACGTCCCGTGGGATATTTTCCGACATCCACGCAGGCGGAGCTGCGAGCAAAAACTAGTTTCTAATATTGTTTAATATTTCTTTTAAAAGGTTTTTATAAAAATGTTAAATGTTCATTATTCATCAATAAAAAAAACTCAACAAAAAATACTTTTTGTCAAAACTCTTCGGACATATTTTGAAGAGCTTTAGCTTACATACTATTATAAGCCCGAATAATATATTATAATGCACTGTGTGTCCATTCTGGGCAGCATTTGGTCCAACTCCCTTATATGGATGGTCAATGTCCTTTGAATATTGTCGACCGAATATTATAGTCGTGCGTGCGTTGCGGCCAGTGCGAACCAGTGGGCGTTCACCTTTACGGAACTATTCTTTGAACATATTTGACAGTACTCTAAAAAAAGAAACCTAACAGTTAGACCGAAACTAATTTACGGACGCCGAACTCATAAAGCCATCACGGCAATCGGGATTATAATCCTAAACCATGGAAAAAAGCTTTTGAATTAACAGAATTCAATTTATAAGCAATCAATTATATCGAGATGTAGACTCACTTGTTTTGGAATCAAATACTCCATGTTATTGCTGTATTTGGCTGAGCAAACAAATTTCATCGATACCCCAGGGGGTAAAAGCGTAACGTAATTTTTCGCTTGTATGTACAATTATATTTCAGTCATCATGAACTCCCACTAGGCTTGCGTTGGAGCGATGTAATTAGTTATTAGTACCTTTAGATACATATTTAGGGTGTTACGTTTTATTTTTTTGGGAAAGTTTTCGTAGCATGATATACAATAACGTAGATAGACTACCATGCCCTTCCATGTCTGTTATATGTTCCCTTTCATTTTAATCGAGTTAGTCTACTACTTGATCTAGTATTGTAACTTCTGCATTTTTTCTGCATTTTGCTCCGTTAAAATTCTCATAAGTTTCCCTGTGCGTCCTTCTGCAGCTGCATAATCAGACTTTCACTGGTAGGCAGCGGAGGCAGGCCAGTCCTCATTGGCTGAAAATTGTAGTCTATCGGTAACGTCTATTTAATTCCCGATCTTCAAAACTTCAAAGTAGTATCTACCGGTAATAAATGTATACTTATATTTATTTTACCAATCTGTCTGTGTCGAAATATGGAAATAACTTCCAAACTCTGGATTTATAAAAAAGGTGATAGCCCTGGGGACTTTGATTTTCGAAGTCGAACTTGAGAAGTTACGAACTCGTAACCATTAAAAGTTTTTCATAAGCTCAGTGTCAAAGCTGATTTGTTGTTGAATTAACATTTAAATAAGTTTGAAAATATACGTGCTTATGTGATATTTGGAAATATAAATAAGGTATCTAACACGGTTTACAAAGTCTAAAGATATTCTTGTAATGTTTGTGTAAAAATGTAAAAGTCTTCGAAAATTAGGGCATGAAAAGAAATTTCGATTATATACCACTGGGTGTGGTTAGTGTGTTGGAATAGGCTTTGAATTTAAAATAGGGCCTTGCCATAGTGTTCATGTACTGATGTGTTGTGTTGTTATTTACACTTCGGTGATCACCGATTCAGTAAATAATAAATACTGAGAACTTTCAAGATATGTAGGCACTATGCATAAACTTTGTTTACTGGGAATACAAAACCAAACGGATATACCTACTTCAATACCAACAAGATATACAATGCTATGCCATTTTTTTGCGTTCCAATATGACATTTGGCAACTTTATTGCTTTGGTCAAAAGCCGTTCAAATTCCAATACGAAACAAATCGAGCTCTTTCAAATGGAGATATGTTTTTATTGTGCACATATTCTCATCTCTGCCTTTTTATAACGTTCTTGAGCGCAGTTTTGGACGGGATTTCCTGTTATTCTGTCTGTGGCATGCGAATTGGACACTTGAACAATAAGTACTTACTGTATTTAATTCGGATGCAGCCATTTTTGTACATAAGCTTTGAACAGCAAATCATTGAGTTATTGAGAGAACTGCCTCACCGATGTCTAATTTACCACCATTCACTTATCTTGCCACCTGGGTTAGGGCTGGTTCTTACTGCAGCTGCCAGTCAGTCTTTAATGCCATATTAATCCTAGTTTTTCTGCCAGGGTGACGGTGGCACGCTGACATCGGCCGGGGTGCAGGTGAACCCCCGCACGGGCTCCCGGCTCAAGGCAGAGGTGAGGTGCGACGGGGCCCCGCTCGCACCCGCCTCACCGCGCTTCTCACGCCACAACCATCTAGGTGAGAACGTGAACCTTAACTGTTAATAAATGTTAATTATATAGACAAATTCTTGCGGAGTGTAGCATGAAAGAAGTGTCAGATGCTGGTTTGAAGAAATTTTTGCTACACTTACCCATAATTTTTTTGTTTATATTGTACTTACATATTCAGAGGTGAATAAATCCCATCTGCTGCCAAAATAGTTATCCAAAATACATTTTGGATCAGTAGGAGTTTACTATATAAATCGGCCTTTCTTTAATTCTGCCCTCTAAATGGTGAGGTAGATACCAACTGAAAAATTGTTTAGATACTTGCTTTTGTTGGATGACTTTTCTGCAGAAGAATATAAAAAAAAAACATAATAATCATTTCGCTTTTTCCCGAGATATGAAACATTATTGAGAAATGATATTTAGAAATGCAGGTAAACGTCATACAGAAGAGAAACAAACACACATATTGCTTTCCACATATAGAACCGCATCGTTATGAATATTTTTTTTTATGGTAATTATTATACGCTCGGTACAATTATTATTACACTGAGAACCTACATTGAATGCTTTCAAATATTTCTGTGATATGTGGCCTGAATCTTATATGACCAATATGAGAGAATCTGTGATACATTGTCTTGCCGTAGAAGTGCCCGTTTTATTGAAAAAATATGATAAACCATTCTCAAGTCCACCCAAGTCGTATCCACTATCAACTTGAGAAGGTTCATGCGGGTTACTTGAACGTCCTCTATTAGGTAATCATTTTGAATGATTTCAGATTTTTATGATTTTTTCTTTCTTTCGGAATCATTTCACAGTCGAGAGATTTCAGCTCTGTCTCTGGGATGCCACTGGTATTGCAGATGACCATCGGCGGCGGTAAACATTTACCATCTGGACTGTGGACCTGTATACTATCCAATAATATAGAAAAAAAATGGTTTAGCAATCCATTGCTCGGAATAAAAAAAAGACACTAATTTTAGGCACGTTGCAGTGAGAATGAGCTAGCTGTCCAATTAATAATGAGCTATGTAAGGTAACCGTAACTGTGTATAAATTCTTCTTAGCACCCGCTTCCCATAACATTAGTTTTCAAGTACTTAGCTGCGGAATCTTCATTTCCTTTGGCAAAGCACCGCACACACTTGTGCCTATCTACCTGTTGGTTATGGTTCCTTGCTGCAAATTTAATATTCTCACGTGATAAGGGATTTGCTTCCTACTCTGATAGCTAAACGTGTTTAGAATGTTATTAAAAGTGACGTTCATTCTTTAGTATTTTATCCTTGTAATGGTTTTCTATTAGTTACCCGACTACGGCTTTTTTAGTTAAAGGAACGTCAATTCTACGATTGAATACCTCAGGGATGCAATTTAGAAGGATCATGTTGTAATTTCGGGTTATTGTAAACTCGCCATACTGAAAATTTGCCACAAGTAAAAATTATAGTAAACTCGCCACAGTCTTATCTGTCTTACGAAAACTTGCCACAGCTTTAAAAGTAGGTCCATATCCATAATATTTCCACTCATACTCAGAAAGAAACATTTCCAATAGAATAATTAAAGGTCGTTTCACTGATTTTTGTCTTAAATTAATGAAATTCAGGTCAGTGTCGTCTTGGGGCACTATGAAAAAAATACGTAGAAAAATTTCGCGACCAATTTCGAGGTAGCGCTCGCCGGCCGCTGCCGCGGCACCGCTCGCTTCGCTCGCTCGGCTCGCTTCGCTCGCTCGGCTCGCGCATAGTTGGTCACAGTTCTAACCTAACCTAACCTCTCGCAAAATTAATGTATATAATACTGATTATTATGAATAAAAAGAAATCTCGTTTTTCTGTCGGTACATTCAAAACAAGTTTGACGTACCTGTGACGAGTTTACTATACCTGTTGTGAATTATTTTGTCACTGTGGCAAGTTAACCAATATTTTTAAATGTGGCGAATTTTCGTTGTGGTGAGTTTACAATAACCGGTAATTTCCTACACAAACCAGTCTTACCTACCGTATACCCAGTAACTGCGTTGTGGGAACTTGTGGTGGGGGTCAGATAGACAGTTGCTTCATGTAAAATACTGGTATTCAGCTGCATCCGGTTAGACTGGAAGCCGACTCCAACATAGTTGGGAAAAGGCTAGGCAGATGATGATAAGTTTCCTACACAAATCAGAATCCTATCTACCAAAGCCTGGGGCTTTAAGAGCATCGCTGTTACTTGTCAAATTAAAAACAATTAAAATAAAATTATATGTAGAAATAAATGATGGTAAGAGCGTGAGTCAATGGGATTTCGCCTTTAGCGTCGATATCGTTGGAAGTGCCAGTATCTTCTATGCCATGAACCAATTAAGATCTTTCTGTGTATGTTTCTGTCGCAGCTGAATAGAATTTCAATATTTCTCGAATGTCGACGCGCGTTCCTCCAAATAATATTTCATAATTCTTAGAAGATTACGTATCCTTGTATCTTAGAATTCTTTTTTGGAGACCTAAGCGTATTTAGGACAAATATTCAACATGCGATTTATTGTTCCCCTAGGAAGTTGATAAACGAGGTATTCATAAATATAGGAAAATATCTTCTCATGGAGATATCCGTATGTGATTCATATTGTGTAATACAAATATCTGGAACAATCATCATCATCTGCCTAGCCTTATCATCACCATCTGCCTAGCCTTATCATCATCATCTGCCTAGCCTTATCATCATCATCTGCCTAGCCTTATCATCATCATCTGCCTAGCCTTATCATCATCATCTGCCTAGCCTTATCATCATCATCTGCCTAGCCTTATCATCATCATCTGCCTCGCCTTTTCCCAACTATATTGGGGTCGACTTCCAGTCAAACCGGATGCAGCTGAATACCAGTATTTTACATGGAGCGAGGGCCTATCTGACCTCCACAACCCAGTTACTAGGTAATAATAATAATACCATTTATTTCAGGCGACACAGGCCCATTGAAAAATACCTTAACCTAAACATACATATTTTTATTATCAAACAATTGTGTTAGTAAATAATGCTTAAGACTATGTTAGTAGCGCTTCACTTTGCACTAGGTGAACTTTATGCTGTCCTGTGGAACTTGTCCGCGGAAGCGACGGAACACCACGTCCCCCCCGACCCGTCCGTCGTAGTATACGATACCCCTTGGTAAGACTGGTTGTCAGACTTTCGGGCAGAAGCCCGAAAGTCTGACAAAAGACGACCTGTAACGACTGTCAAAGATACACGAATGACAGCCGAGACCAACGGCTTAACATGCTTTCCGAGGCACGGAGGGTTCTTGATATGTAATGATGGTCACCCATCCACGGACCAATCGTGGCAAGCGTAGCTTGACCTAATCGATTGACCCGTTTTAGCCACAAACCCTGGAATAATTGTACCTTTACAAGAACGATTAATTAAATTGGGTTATAGCTTTGTTTATAGTTTGTCTAAATTTTGAGCTAAAACCGTAATTGGCCTCAAAACATTTCAGTTGGATCGAAAAGTGGCCTTTCTGTAGGTTAGTCCTTTTATGGATCATCATCTGCCTAGCCTTTTCCCAACTATGTTGGGGTCGGCTTCCAGTCTAACCGGATGCAGCTGAATACCAGTATTTTACATGGAGCGACTGCCTATCTGACCTCCACAACCCAGTAACTGGGTAATACGATACCCCTTGGTAAGACTGGTTGTCAGACTTTCGGTCTTCTGACGACCCGTAACGACTGTCAAAGATCTACGAATGACAGCCGGGACCAACGGCTTAACGTGCTTTCCGAGGCACGGAGGAGTCTCGGTATGTAAAGATGGTCACCCATCCACAGACAACCCCGGCAAGCGTAGCTTACCCTGATGGATCGACCCGTGCGGCTCTTATTACTTAGCCACGAGCTCCTCCTTTTATGGATAAAAACTGAAATAAATCAATAATTTATGATACCTTGACAATTTAGTTTGATGACGGTCTTAAATCAAAATCACCCTCAATCGTAAAACAAAGGTCACTTACCCGAAAGTGTACGTGACATTCAATTATTAGGATTTAATCGTGACTTCGTGAGATAGGCTAAATAAATAGATATCAATGTAGGCGTTTATAATTGAAACGTGACTCGATTTTGGGCTTGCAAAAGCTAACATTATTTAGGTATTTACTGCAAAGTCTCTGGATTTAGTTCAACACCGTTTAATAGTGGCGTTCGTCTATTTTCAAGGGTAAATGTAGCATTACACATTTACGTCTTTGGCAAAACTCGACTAATCCCTGTCTACTAGCTATCCTTTGTAATCCTTTCATCACGGACTCGGAAAACATTTTCTTGTTTAGTATACGAGAGACGTCTCCGCTCACGAACTACTAAGAAGTGAATTTAGAAAATCAAGTATGATATTCGCCCTAAATACTCTCCTACCTATGTTTTGGGTCACCTACCAGGATTTGCTGTATATACGAGTATAACATATTTTTATTGTTTTCTTTATTGATAGCATTATTTCATTTATTATAACATTAATAAACACGCGAATTTTAAAAATAAATTATTTGTGTTTGTCCTTTTACAAGCTAGACCATACTTACATATTTTTTTTTCTTCCTTACAAAATTCGTGACTCTTATAGTCCGACCACCGTAAGCGCGCCCTCTCGTGGTGAACTTCTGGAGAGGGTCGCGATTACGGCGGTTGGACTATAGCACAAACCGACAAGTTTTATTTAAGCAATACATTCAAGACCACTGGCTATTCTTATCTGTTACCAGGCGACCAGAATAACAGAATGGTCTTTGTATTGTGTAGGTGGAGCAACAGCAAACATGGCAACTGTACCCGGCAACGGCCCCCCGCCTGCTACCACCGCGGTCGCCGAGTCGGGCTGCATCAACGCATGCCCGCGGTGCTCATGCTGCGGCTGCACGCTGCGCGAAGCCGCGGCCCGGCACGAGCAGCGGGTAGCCGCCAACGAACGGCTGGAGCGTGCTAATATAGAGTGGAAACAGGTAACAAGGATACAAGTTACGTTCACCATAATAATATGCTATAGGTAAGCAAAACACTGCGAGGAGAGGAAGACCAAAGAAGAAGGAAAGAAAAAGACGACCGATGGCTGGATCGTGAGACCATCCAGCCATCGTTCGTATTATTGAAAAGGCAGTGTATCAAAACGTGGCAACTGACAGAGGGAAGAATCGAAGAGTAAACGTCGGCATTTACTCTTCGATTCTTCCCTCTGTCAGTTCGGAGATCGGTCTCAAGTAACACGGGAAAGGCAAGCAGAAGAAAGAACTAAGTTTACTTAATAACGATGATGAAAGATAAATTATTATTCCGTCGACCCCAAATAAATTGGCACAAAGGCAGGACAATCAACGTTATATGCCTCGAATACCGGAGATTGGCAACAGGCATAGGTTCCTATGAATGGTGATCAAGAAAATGGGTTATTATCAAAATACACAATAAGTACAAAGAAGAATAGGTACAAAGATTTATAAGAATAAGATAAAAATACACAATAAGCACAAAGAAATACTTTCGATCTTAATGTTCAATCGCCCCAAAGCCTGTTATACAAACAGTAATTTACCGAGATACATTAACTAAACTTGATCATAATTTAGTAACACTATTATTGTCGGACACGGTTCGTAAGTATTTTGATAACAAAGACAGTAGGTACTTAAGGAATAACAATAAGTGTTACGATACCTAGCATGTACAGCTACTGTCAAAATTAACTATCTACTCGGTCAGTTTTATAACTGTCGTAACAATATAATCTGAAAATCGTGGAAATATCGTGAGTTCCAGGAGGTTTTACCGTAAAATATTGTAGACGCGTTTCGGTTCAGGTCAATATCGTAACCTTTTTATTGGCTTACTCCGTGAACTGCTCATGCCTGTCTGCTGCTTAAAATTTCACGTTCAGATTCGCGGCAGAGTTATTGCGTGATTGTGTCTGATGACGTGCAACTTAATTTACTTATCGGGAATTTAATCACTGCTTTCGAAATAATTGCAGGCCGTGGTCGTAATTACTGAAAAATAATTATCTTTATAATACGTTAATGGTTCAGGTAATGCGGAAAAACATTTTCATGTCAATTCAACTTTATTTAATTTCGTTTCAATTGATTTATCTCTTTGCATGATAAAAAATAAATATCTAAAATTAAAGGATGACCTGTGTGACCTACCTTCAATTGAATAATAAATTATACCATACAATCCAATTAAGTCTACATTTTCTGGTGAAACTGTGGAAAAATATTATTTTGGTACGTAGCTAGTAATAAGTCGTAACTTTTTGCCCACTCCGTTTCCAATCAGCAGTTATATTGAAAAAAAAAAGATTAATGATTCTTGATAATTACTCCGATTCGGATAATTTTGGCGACAATTTAAAAACTGGCGTTAGGGGACGAAGTTGTTCGACGTGACTGTATTTTATCGTCGTCGTGCAAGCCATTGTGACGAGAGGGTTACAGAAATGAAACGCTCTCAGTAACAAAGGAAAGTGAGGGGTTTTGTATAAAATTAAAAGTAAGTGTACCGTTTTAAAACTCTACGTTATGGTAAACTACGTATTACGTTACCGAACAGTATTGATCACGAAGTATGTGAAAAAAGCCTAAAACATAACAAAGATATTGGTGATGCAGAGATGATGGAAACTTTGTCTAAGCGTGTTTGAATATAACTTTCATATTATGCTCCATATAAGGGTGTTTTTCTAAAAAGGCAGCTTTCGCAAATAAATATAAAAAAAAAAAATTAAATATAAAAATTAAGCATCAATCTCAAATATTCAGCAATTATTATTTTATTCTCAATCTTAATTATTTTAGCATCAATCAAACATAATAATAATAATAAAGCCTTTCTTGCCTTTATTGGCCGGCTGGAGTGAACACTGACGAGAACTGATCTCCCACCTCATTCTTGCCTTTACTGGCTGGCTTGAGTAGAGATTCGCAAGAGCAAACGTGCTCAGAGGAAGGAAGTATTCCAGTAAGATGCTGGTAGGGATCTTGACCGTACTTCCGGGATTGTCCTGATAGCCGTGGAATACCTCTCGACTCCTCTTAAGCACCTCAGGATATGTTGCCCCCTTGTCGCTACGACACTATGTGCTAGCGACCGTTTCCGGGGGCCCATTGTTGAGTGTGCAAGTCACCCCCTGCCATTTTATCCGTGTATTGTATTTATCAAACATGGGTCAGGCAGGGACCATAGTCCTTCCATAGTTTTAGATAACCAGTCCACTTAAGCCTTCCAAACCCGAAGTCCAATATTTTTTTTGTCTCCATATCCTAGTCCTACACTAACCGGGGGTTGTCTTTGGGTGCACTTGCATAGTGCGTACAGGGACAATCGTCGGTTGGTGCCTCATTTCCATTGAAAGCGTCTAACGGGCCTCTGCGAGTTGGCTTCGGCCCCTCATATGCCTTCCAAAGGTCCGGAACCCTAGGGTCCCGAGAAATATCAAAGACTCAAAAGTCCTTTATTCCGAAAAACTAACTTTTTCACTTAAACTTAAAAACTAAAAAAAACTGTAAACTTAAAAAAAAATAACTATAAAAAATATGATAAAAAATAATAAAATGTCTCTCAATTCGGCGTGCCTATTGGCAAAGGCCTCCTCCAAAGATTTTCACTGTTGCCTGTCTTGGGCAACCCTTCTCCAGTTTGGTCCAGAGACTAGACCACCACCTCTTAAAGCAGTATTATTTTAATCTTACTTGAGTATGGGAAAGAAATGGAGTTAGACGTCCTGTATAGCTCCATCTCTTTCTCACACTGAAGTAACATTAAAATAATACTGCTTTAAGAGGTGGTGGTTGGCCCCCTGTTGTCTATTTTATTTCGCTTTCCCACCTTATGTGTTGTCTTCCTCGTTTTCCCTTGGATCCCATTCTGTGACTCTCTTGCTCCACTTCCCCATTTTATCGCGCATCATACGTCTATCAGCATCAAAAATAACCCATGTATAATTTATAAAACCCTAATAAGTTTGAATTTGATAATTTATATTAATATCGTAAATTATACTTGCAAAACACTTCTCCATCAATTTAATGCCGTCACAATCAGGCATAATATCAACTGTTTAAAAGTTTTGAATTTACGTCGGTACATTGGATCATAATATAATTATACTGAATAGCCGTATGTACCTACATTTATGAACACATGTTATTGAGATATTAGATATTAGATATAGAAAACGCATATAATGTGAAGAGAAATTTGCCTAATAACTGTACTTTAATTTGTATTTGGTGTCAAATTGTGTGAAACGTGGTACATTTTGGTTTCAACACTTCAGTAGGACCAACAGAAATAACATAGACTCGTCGACTTAATAATAGGACAAAAAGTAGGTCCACGAGAAAACCCCATTATAACGTGGCAATATTATTTTTCGTAAGAACCTTGGACCATGCAATAGTCAATAATCTACTTCATATTGGTGTAGGTTCTTCCATTTGCCCTAAGTATAAAATGCTCATTATCCTTACGGTATACGAGAAGAAAGAAATAGAATCGGTTATCTTACTTATATATGATTAATCTTTACGATAGCAATGATCAAAACTGTCCGTTGAAAGTAGGAAAAGGAGAAAGCCGTTAATATGATAAAACATAACTCGAAGAAAGTTAATCCAATAGGATGGCGAGACGTGTCATTACTGACTAGAATAGTATTAGCGAAGAAGATAAGTTATTTGTAAACACCAAAAGGTTAAATCTAAAATCTCCATGATCATTTTGATCAACCTATGATACAACTTCATACATCAATGTTTGCTCTACTACGTCTGAATCTTTTGATACATTTTCACTAAGTACATAAATAAGATGATATTTCGATGATAAAGAAAGCGAAGCAAAGATTTTTATGAAAGCAAAATAAATAACGATATTAAACCAAATCCACTGTGATAATACTATTTATGTTTATTATTTACCTTCTTATATTGGAATACCATAAATGCTTTTACTCATATTTTAATAATAGTCAACACGCCTCTGCACCAGGCATTCTCATACGGGGTAACTCCGAGTTATTTGTAGCGTTCTTCTAATATGTTTGCAAGCAAATAATATAAAAGGAGCATATATTGCTAGTTTTGTTGTGTTTGAAAAATAAAATACTGTATAGAGTTGACGTTCTAGCAAAGGTATTCAAATATAATTAAAAATATTCTAAGTCTTATAAATGAATATAATAACATACATCATGCCATCAAAACTGTCAGTCAAAAGATCAAGAACCACGATAAAAAACAAAAGAAACTCACACACAATACTAATCGAGGAACGACACACAATTAATTTTCAATATTTAGATTATACATAGATAGCTCGACCGCAAAGTTATGAGAAGCATACGAAGGGACATCAGAAAATACAACACAGAACTTGTGCATGCTGCTCTAACAAACAACTACTCCAGATCAGCCATGCGCAGTATGGAAGTAGACAGATCTACTATCACTCACATAATGGACAACAACGGTATGAGACAGGGCCGAAATAATTGAAATATGCTCACAGTGTTAGAAATCCTTGTATTCCGACACCAAAACTTCTCAACACACAGCTGAAGCTTACGCATGCCCAGACGATATCCCAATAATAACCAGTTATGAAGCTGATCTCTATAAAGTATTCGTTAAAATTATTGAAAACCCTATATCAGCCAAATTCCACCAATCTCCCAAACAAACTGGATTTCGTCGAGGCCATTCGACTTCTGATCAACAATAGTCTCTAAACCATTGATTGAAAAATATCAAAAGTTCAATCTACCAATGTAGCTGGCATTTGTGGATTACTCGAAGGCTTCCCACAGCCTAACGCACGAAGCCACATTCTCGGCTTTAAAAAAACACGAAACAGAACCCACTTACATACACCTGTTACAAAAATATATCTTAGTAGCAGCCATCCGCATAAATACCACCGGGACATCCTTTCCAATTCAACGAGGAGCCAAGCAAGGCGACCCGCTGACTCTCAAACTCTTCACAGCTAGACTGGAAGGGGTTTCCCAAAAATTAAATCCACACTGGCGGGACAAGGGTATTGTCATCGGAGAAAGGAGATTGACCAATCTACGTTTCCCCAACGATATTGTCCTCTTTTCTTCCTCAGCAGCTGAGCTTGGCCAAATGCTCCAACAACTGAGCTACGCCACTCTTTAAGTCGGACTTACGATGAACATGTCGAAAACAAACGAGTCGAGACAGGACAAAGAAGTCGCTCGACGCACAGAAAACGCCTGGAAGAACTATTGGTCGATGAAACATCTCATGACAGGACCACTCCTGCTTTCACTAAAACGAAAGCTCATGGACATGTGCATTCTTCCCACTCTCACCTACAGAGCGCAAACATGGTCTCTTAAAAAGCGTCAAAAGTCCGCAGTTGGAGTCTGCCAACGGGCCATGGAACGAATTATGGAACTTCATTCCAAAACAAATAGCGGACGCTGGCCGCATAGCTACTGGACTAAAGTGGAACTGGGCTGGCCACATCTGTCGCATGTCGGAGCAGCAATACACAAAAACCACCACTCAGTGGATCCCAAATAGCAGGAAACGACTACGCAGGCCCAGAAAGAGATGACGTGATGAGTTGGACTCCTTCTTAAAGGAAGGGAGGCCTTTGCCCTGCAGTCGGACAACACAGACTAATAAAAAATAATAATATGATACATGAAATGGAGAGACAGTTAGTCCAACTGAACAATTTGCATCAATTCTGAAATTATATGTATAACACGTAAAAAACACACATAAAAAAAAATATTCCGACGAATTGAGAACTTCCTCCTTTTTTTGAAGTCGGTTAAAAAGAGCTTTGCAATTATTTTTCCCGTCAAATTCTTATAAGGCTAAATTATTTAGTAATACCTACAACAATTGTGCATGCTGTGGTCTCGTGTAATTGAAGGAGCAAACGTAAAATAACCTTTTGTATAACTTGTGA
Source organism: Fissipunctia ypsillon (assembly GCA_947568875.1). NCBI lineage: Eukaryota > Metazoa > Arthropoda > Insecta > Lepidoptera > Noctuidae > Fissipunctia > Fissipunctia ypsillon. Next base: position 17,303,434 of record OX387644.1, on the reverse strand, counting down.
TGTATATTGTATCTGTGTATCGTCTGTTGGGATCACAAATAAATAAATGAATAAATAAACAAAAAAAATATTTATCAAAATTAAATGCCTAATATTCCCTGTGTTAATGTTATTAATAGTCTAATATTCATAGTCTCAAAAATGTTATTAATAGTCTAATATTCCCTGAATAATACGCGGGTAAAACTAGTGCTGAACTCATATTTTAACACCGATTTAGAAGTTTATCACTCGAGAGTTTCATAATTGGCCAATTTACTATATGCGAACTCGATATGGTGAAATCGAGCGACAGCAGAACACATTTTATCGATTTTCAGGCGTTCGTTGGACAATAAATAAAATGTGATGCAAATCGTTCGCTTAGAACTGATGTTCTAGTAATCCCTACCATTTGTATTTGATGCGCGGCTTGAAAAGAATTTTCGAGCAGGCTTCTCAGCTGCCGAGAAGCTAGCTGGTTCTCTCTCAGCTCATCGTATTTATTGTGTTACAAATTATTATTGACATCTTGTATTTTGTATAACTAAATATTAGTGCTTTCTAAAGAAATGTAGTTGGAGAAAAAACTTTTCCCAACGACAGAAATTAAAGTCTCATTACATTTGAAAACTTTTAGGAGAGCCTAGGACTCTTTGCATGCTGAACTTTGAGTGACATTATTAACTGACTGGCCATTCGCAGGTGGCAGTGGTTGCTGACCGGGCCCTCTTGGCAGTCTTCGTACTCGTGACAGCAATATCAACGGCGGCCATCTTGTTACCCCAGCTCAACAACCTGCACGTCGGCAACACGCCTCTCAAACCCCCCATTTAGAGGCACAGCAGCAAACTAGGGTTACACGAAACAAAGTCTTCTGCCAACGAATGTGTTAAATGAAAATATGTGCCAAACTCAAACAGTGCCGCACATTTTTAGACGATAAAGTCTTCTGTATAAAAACTTCATTAATAGGCCCTCATCACATAAGAGATTGCAAAAGCAAGAAATTGGTAAATATATGGATAGGACTTTATTTTTGGATTCAGACTCTAGTGTGATAAGGCCCTATTAGAATTGGATAGAGGATAAAATAAGAAATATACGTAAGCTACCGAATGCTGAAGTTTGAAGTATGGAGAGCGTAGGGAACAGTCTTTAGCCGCTACAGATAACGGAAAGTTTAAACTTTAAATGAGCTGACTTTTTGAATGCAACGACGACAGGCTTTTGAGATAGGTAAAACTATTTTTACCGTGAATTAACTTTTAGAGATACCACTACTACTTGCATAAAATTTAAAGTTTTGACGAGAGAGTGCTGTGGCTATTCGTGCTCACTTTTAGTATGAAAGTAGACCGTCATCGTCAGTGGAATCATGTCTAAGGTAGGTACTGAAGTTACTTAGGTTTAAGTACATGTTATAACATAAGAAATACCTCTGGTATCTGGAAATTAAACGAGTATTCTGAAGGCACTTAGCATTTACGTGTCCATTTTGATGTTCATCCTATTTCGCTAGAAATGAGCATTGGGATACTGTCATTTGTTTGGTTTTTTAATGACGTATCTTGTGTTTGTAAATATAGGTAATTATTTAGAGGGTAGCGATTGAACCAGAATATAATAGATCTTGTCAGACATAATTATTATTTACTTTCTGCTCAAAGGGGCTTCGTTTTTTAGAAACACAATAGCCTTGTATATTTTAGTGAGTTTGTGGAGTATCCTTACCAAACCTGATATTTACTTGTTTTCCTTACCTTTGATTAAACTTTTTTTATTTTTTTGCCTTTTACAAAAGGTTGGAGTCTAAAAATTTTAAAATTTTAAGGGGCTTGTGGCTAAGAAATAACAGCCGCACGGGTCGATCGGTCAGGTTAAGCTACGCTTGCCGCGGTTGGTCCGTGGATGGGTGACCATCTTTACATATCAAGACCCCTCCGTGCCTCGGAAAGCACGTTAAGCCGTTGGTCCCGGCTGTCATTCGTGTATCTTTGACAGTCGTTACGGGTCGTCAGAAGCCCGAAAGTCTGACAACCAGTCTTACCAAGGGGTATCGTATTACCCAGTAACTGGGTTGTGGAGGTCAGATAGGCAGTCGCTCCATGTAAAATACTGGTATTCAGCTGCATCCGGTTAGACTGGAAGCCGACCCCAACATAGTTGGGAAAAGGCTAGGCAGATGATGATGATGATGGAGTCTAAAAATTTTCTTAAAAATATGAACTTATAATCTAGTAACTTGATTGTGCGCTTCTATAATTTCTAATGTCACGATATGATCGTGGACGTCCACGTCGATAAAATGTATGAAAATACGTGCACGTTATAACGTTATCGTCAACGGTTTAAAAGCGTCTTTATATATTTCCATAGATTTTACTTCCCTGTATTATTGTGACGCCGTGACGTAGTCGTGGACGTCTGCGATATTATCGTCACGTTAAAAATTATAAAAGGGCACAAAATGTGCCAAACATTTGAAAATGTCAATTAAGATGATATTAGAGATGGCATAATTAGATGATACTATGTTTGTTAACGAGTAGATGATACATTGAATGTTCTCATGTGAAGCAGTGTTATCACAACTGTATTATAGATTAATCGTCTTGTTCATGCAGTATTTTACCATTAACAATGATATAATTTGTTGGATCGGCAGATTATACTCTCTTAGAATTAAGAGTTTATTTTTTTAAAACGGACTTAGTTCTGCCAAAATAAGCCAACACACAATCTCTCATTAATTCAGTCAATTGCGTCAAACAAATCCAATATTCCAGATTAGATAATATATTATTATCTGTCAAAATTAATCCAATATACATTCAAAACTTGCTTAGAAAAGATTAAAAGAATAATCGGCGATAAGTACCAAATAATTGCAGTTACTTCGAAAAATGGGTGGTGATAGTTTTATATGAGTTGGTTCGTTTTGTCAGAACTAAGCTCAAACATGAAAATGTGGAAAATTCAATAAAAATTTTGTAAAATTCAACCTATTTTCTAAGCTGTCTACCATCCATTAATCCGAAACTTTTTATAACAAATCTCTGATCATCTATTGTCTTAGCTTAGTTAGGTACTAAATACATGTTAACAATAACATAAGATTAAATTAAAATAAGCTCAAGGTTGTTGGAAATGAGTTGAAATATTGTAAATATTTAGCTAAATTATAATGATTAATGGCAAGTTGTTAAATTATAAGAATATTGATAATATTGTATAAAATTATGAATAAAGTTTGCGAAACTGATTTTTGTGTTTTATTAATTGGAAATAATAAGGATTATCTTATGTTGACATTTTACTTATTTTTTATTCCTACTCGTTTTTTTTTGCTTGGGCTTATTATTTCCCAGGAAAACTTCACAGACTTTAGCAATCACTCATATAAGTTACCCAGGCACCTACTTACAATAAGCTGACATCCCTATTATTATCTACTAGCTGTGCCCCGCGACTTCGTTCGCGTGGATGTAGTAAGATACACAGCATAATCGGCCTATAATGTTCCCACTGCTGGGACACAGGCCTCTCTGTGAGAGGGAGTGGGCCGTAATCCACCACGCGGGCCCAGTGCGGGTTGGTAGATCTCATATGTCTTTGAATTTTAGGTTCTAGGACATGCCCGTTTCCTCACGATGTTTTCCTTCACCGTTTTGAGAGCAGTGGTGATAAAATTATTTACACAAAGTAAAGCGCCTGCTTGGGTTCGAACTTACGACCTACAACTCGTAAGTCGCGGCCGTTACCACTGGGCTGCTCAAGACACACAATATACTAAAATAACAGCCATATTTAAAAAAAAATTCCCTCGTCCCCCGACCCGTCGCCAACCGTCGCGTTGAATCGCCCGCTCGCGCTATTACTTCGTTTTCGCTTAGTGTTCTTTCTGACTTTTCTTTTTGCTCAGCTCCTAAGGATCGTAGCGTGACGTTATATAGCCTATAACTATCCTCAAGAAATGGGCTACCAAATGCAAAAAGAATTTTTCAAACCTGACTTTTTGTTCATAATTTCATAGGTTTAAACTTTTTTTGCGCAAAACCCTAATTAGTTTTCTAAAAAAAAGTAGCCTAAGTTACCCGCCGTTACATCAGCTATCTGCAAGTGAAAGTTCTGTCAAAATCGGTCCAGCCATTTTGGAGATTAGCCGGAACAAACAGACAGACAGCTTGACAAAAATGTTAAAAATTGTTTCTTTTTATTATAAGTAGGTACCGTTTATACTTTCTTATGCATTTAGTAAAAAGTTGTTATTTTGACATTACAAACAGACACTTCAATTTTATTTATTTGTATATACATGTTATAAAAAAATTAAAGTCGCTTTTTGTATCCGTCTGTACGACAACGGATTCTGATGCAGTTGTCACCATCATTTAGAGAATTTATTCCGGAAGGTATATGTGTATATTAATGTTAAACTTACATAATAATATACTTAATAAATAAATCTCGATGTGTTGTCAAGTCGTACAACCCGTACGAAGCAGGGGCGGATCGCTAGTTTTCAGATAAAGTTTAAATTTATATTTTGTACGTCCAGAGTCACATTTTGCAAAGGCGTTCGCAGAAATGTCACTTAAATCTTTTTATAAATATTTAATGGGAGAGAATTAAGTACCTAAGTAATAAAAGATTCAGAAGCTTATGAATTCTGATAAAGATCACAAATATTACGTAAATACTAGGCTGATACAGTCCATTTGTCGCAAGTTACATATAAAGCATTGGTTATCTATTTGCTCATTATTTACAATACCTACTCAATATCTTGAACTATGCCAGCAATTAAATCCGAGCATCAAATATCACAAGAGTATTATTAATCGTCTCATTTATAGTCTGTGCAAATATAGGTAGGTATAGGGTTATACTTCACATCAGTGGTGGTGTACCTAACATCACTTCAGATCTGTCAGCTAGGAAATGCCGGCGCTATCTAGTTTTAAAATATTGACGTCTAAAAGTGTCTTAAAAGATTTACTTACAGAAATAAACGTTTCATTTCATTTCATCTACCTCGATACCTCGATTGGTTTACCTCTCTAAACATTGATTTAAGCAGGAATTATTGAGCTCTTGTTTACTACTGATGATAAACACCTTCTGCATATAGCAAGCAATCTTATTGTTACCAAAATCGGATTAACAATTCGTTCAAAAGACTACAGTGCGTCGTAACCAAAAGCGAACGACACATTCTTTTATATGATGACATACTCGCGCAATCAATCAAGTCGCGTTTGTACCTACGTCATACAAATGATCGTGTCGACACAAAGACGAATAAACTCATAATTAAAAATACTTATTAGGAAAAGTAGAAATAGAATGAAAACACACGAAACACGGAAATTTACTTTCCCTCTGACTCATATAGCACCCGCAAGCGCTAAATGTTCCATGAAAAGATTAACCCAAGCCACATTATGGGCACTTACCGTGATTTCTGTTAACTCAAGGTATATAATGGAACGTGTATGTGAGGCGGATAATCACACATATCCTGCCCTCTGAAGACATTCAGTGGACCGTCTTGAGGTAGTGTTCAATTGTTCACGGCCAAACTGTTCGCGCAGTAAATTATTTGAAATTCGAATTCAGAAAATTATGGGACTTAAGTGTTTACGACGTACGTCATTTCATACAAACTTTCAAGTCCTTGTTTTTCGAAATGAATGTACCGATTATTAATTTTAATGAAACTTCATACGCATAAGCAGGATAGCTTATGCCTAAAAAGTTAGCTAAGAACATTTTCGAAATGTCTTATTTAAAAAAAAGATAATTGGAATCTCTGTTAGTATGGAAAATTTAAAATTGATATAATTTAGCTGTAACACTATTTTTCGAAAATGTTCTGAACTAACTTGAGTACCTAACTGTAAGGCTCTTTTCGCATGCATAGTAATACGGTTACTAGAAAGTAAGTAGAAATGCAGTCACACGATTTTGCCGTACCTTTCTATTTATAGATTTATTATATTTTAATGTAGGTAATAATATATAATATTGGGTATTTATTTTATTTTATTGTTAATCACAGTACAACACACACACACATGTATGTCACAACATTTTATTTGATTTTGTATAAGCTTTTTTGTATTTGATCACCTTTCATTTATTCTCTTAATTTATTAAACGGGTACACAATTCCCTAGATGTTTAATATTCTAGCGTATGGCACTCGTGGGTTGCAGCTGAAAATAAGCGTTCGGTGGTACACCTTGTGTTGTCATCTGAGACCGTTTTGGCATTATAATCAGTGTTTTCTATTTTTATAGTTTTAAGGTGATTTTTTTGCTGTAATGCTAATAAACGCATTTTATTTCTTTTTTCTTTCTTTCTTTCTAAGTGTATGAGCTAAATAGACAGCTTTTACACGGCTCGGCGACCGTGCCTTGACCGTGTCGCCCGTCCTTATCAACACGGTTTCGACGCGACCCGGTCTTTTCAGTTATGTATTGACTTGTATAGACTCGTTCACATGAACACGAGTGCAACACGGCACGGCGAGCATATAACTCGCCAAATGAGCTCTTTGACATCCGAAAATAGATGAAAAATGTGTCTTAGTGTTCTCGAAGATCCATAAACTTTGTGTAAAAATCTCCCTTTCCCTTCCTCATAGCATTGTATGGATGGATCCAATATATTCTCTCACGTATGTAATGCAGTCGACGCTGACGACATCGATACAATAGGAGAAAGGCTATATACTTTTTTCGTTCCATTTAATGATTAAAACGACCGACGTCTTCAGTCTGGCACCTCGATAATACTGCGACCGCCGCCGCTGCGTAAACAGTGTAGGTACATGTGAAACCGCTTGCACGGCACGGCACCGAGCCATTTAGACGGCAACCGTACCTATGCATGTGAAAAGACCCTATTGGGTAAGTATTGTAGGTAGTGAATGAGTGAAGAGGATGAGAAGTTGCATTAGTTCTTGTCTGCAGCTTATGATAAGATACTTACTGCGTCTCGAAAAAGGACGTCAATAAGCTTGGTAATCTAGCGCTAATCGCTGAGACCGTTTTTCAGTTGATGTTGTATAATATGAAAGCAGGTTTTGAATTCAAAAGCTTTACCTATAACTAAAATTGTCATGATACGAGACACAATTAAATTTCTGCTGACAGCGTAGAGAAAGTGTATTCAATAAACCAAAACAGAATAAGATCGGTACCAAACAATTAGAGACGAAGCTGTAGAAGCCCGGAACTTCAGTCTCCAGGAAAGCAATATTCCCACTGGGCTGTTGACAAAACAGTAAGTGTAAACAAAGCTTTACACCAATGCCTACCACTACGTTTACATTCGCGTAACAAATCAAGCCATTGTCTCTCGCCTAAGGCCAAGGCCATACAACTCTATCGACCCAATTTGGGCCACTCGAGACTGACAAGGGTGTCTTACTTGAGCCCGCATTCAATTTGTATGAAAGGAAACGGTCGGAAATCTGGATATTATTGTTCTTAATGAGTGTAATTAGTAACTCAGGCATTAAGTAAGATAATCATTTAAAGGAACTTGACATTATAATGCGGTTATTGAAATTGATTTTGGAAACCTATTGGCAATGATGCACGGATTCAATAAAGGACAGCGATGAAATAGTTTAACATATCAGTTCATACTTAATGTTTACAGAGCTGAACAAAAGGAGAATCTTCGAAAGGTAGGTAAGCCAAAGTTGGAGGTAACGTTTATTAAGACACCAAGGCTGCTTGAAATTCTTGATGATAAATCTGCCTGGTATATGTGCGTCGTTCCGTCTCATGTCGTGTGTGGGACGATCTCAATGCATCATGACTCATGCTCATGCTGTACAGTCTGAAAATTAAGAAATACAATTTATAGTGTTTAGTATACCCAAACTAAAAATAAAGTCAATTGGAAAATTGTTAAAGTTTTCCGAAAAATTAAATTAAATTACAACTTAAATAAAGAGGTTTAAACTGGAACTTAAGACAATCTGGTACAATAAAAAGGATTCTCACTTTAAATTACAAAGTGAGAAACCAAGTTAACTGCAGATGCACGTTGTTTTTAACGGTGCCTTTCAACTAAACCCAGGGCTTAGCTAACACGGGTTCCGTCGCGTTGTGTTAAATGGGCAGAGCAACGTCTGAAATAACATGTCCCGAACGACGACCTGAGCAAAAGTGCTGTTTTTATAAGTACCTACTTGTGTGTATATGACTTTTTCTTATTTATTGCGCAGGACCACGTACCTAAGTACAAAATGATCCTTTGGTACACAATCTAATAAATCAACTCTTACAATTTTAGCTGATTTTTTATTACTTTATATTCTTAGAAACGACTTAAAGGAATTTGACATTTTTTTTTTTTGGAAGATTAGTAGTTGCACGAAGGCTGCTCTGACGTTCATGTTCGGGGACACCAATATAGAGGTATGAGGAACAGGGTGTAAAGTTCACTCATCCTTTATGGATAATGAAGGATCCTCCGACCATACGGGTGTTGTGTCTGTTGGGTAACTGCCCGACGATTGTTTTTTTTTTTTTTTTTTTTTCTAACAATGGCATCTCGTAGTTGGCCAAGAGTGGCCGTGATTACTTAACCGGTCAATCCTGTGGCTGCCTTAAGCTAACTCAAAGCCTCCAGCCAGGGGCGTGTTACTTACAATACTAAGTGACTGCGCGCTAAGGGCACCCCCTGTGGGGTACGAACCTCGGCTTAGGGCGTCACTGGGGGGACAGCTAGTTGGGACAGGCTGGATCAAACTTGGGTGATTATTATTAACAGGGAAATTTAAAGCTACAGGCTCAGCTTCGGCGCGGGCTGGCGCTTCTTCGAGCAAGGGACGGGGGGAATTATTAATTCGGGGTTTTCGCGATGGACCTCGGCGGCGGGGTCAGAATGTCGGTCTTTTGTTTTTGAGAACTGTACTAGAAGCCCTATTGCTTTCTTGGAGGAGAGTGATGGGGTCGTCTGGGTCAAGAAGAGTATGCCTCGGATGGCGAACTTTACTGATGTTGGAGGGGGTATAATTGGCGGCCTCGACAACTAGGGGGTTGCGATGTTTTGCGGCGGTATCGAAGAAACGCTTGGAGTTACGTTTCATGAATTGGAGGATGGTGGGGATTTTGAGATCGAGGTGGAGGATCTCGTTCCGGACATAATAGGGGGATCCCGTGATCATTCGGAGGGCACGGTTCTGGAGGGTCTGCATCCTATGGATGTGGTGGGGTTTTGCGTGTGCAAAGACTGCACAGGCGTACGTCATAATAGGGCGTATGCACGCCGTGTAAATGCGCAACTTGCACTTTAGTGACAATTTGCTTTTTGCATTCATTATCGAGTGGAGTCTACCGAGAGGGAAAGCGGCGCGCGAACGAACCTGCTTTATGTGCTCTGCGAAGGTGAGGTGCTCATCGAGAATCACACCTAGGTATTTGGCTCGTTTCTCCCAAGGGATAGGCTTACCGAACATGGTGAGTGGTCGGGGGGGGGGGGCTTAAGGCGCGGTTTGGAGTAAAGAACCGCTTGGCTTTTGTCAGGGTTCACTTCGATTCTCCACTTCCTGAACCAGTCGCCAAGTTTGTTGACTGCTCTTTGGAGAGTGAGAGAGATCGGGGCTTGTTTGAAGCCTGAGCAGTAAATGGCCGTGTCGTCTGCGAACAGAGCCAACTGTGCCTTTTTGCTCCTGGGTATGTCGCTGGTGAACAGCGTGAAGATGAGGGGGGCCAGCACAGAGCCCTGGGGGACGCCTGCGCGGATAGGGTGGGGGGAGGATAGTGCTCCTTCGATGCGATAGCGGAAGGTGCGGTTCGACAAGAAGTCTCGTAAGATGAGTACGAGACGGTCCGGCACACCGAGTTGGTAGAGCTTATATAATAAGCCGTTGTGCCAGACTCTGTCGAACGCCTTCGCTATGTCGAAGTATATAACACCCGTCATCATGCCACGCTGGAAGCCAGCGTTTATGTGTTCGATGATGCGGTGGGCCTGATGCACACAAGAGTGCTGGGTTCGAAAACCAAACTGTTCGTTTGGGATGAGGCCTTTTGTTTCGGCATAGTCTCTGAGACGCTTATAAATAAGTTTCTCATAGACTTTGCCGAGGACATTGAGCAGACTGATGGGGCGGTAGCTCGAGGGCTCAGATTTGGGCTTTCCAGGCTTGGGGATGCCGATGACAGTGGCCTTTTTCCATACATCTGGGAAGATGTTATTGCTCATGGCACCATTGAAGATGGTGGTCAGTAGCATTATAAGGTGGGCAGGGAATAGTTGTATTACCCTGTTTGTGATACCGTCTGAGCCGGGAGCTTTACGGGGCTTTAAACCCTTGATGATATCGTGCACTTCGTCTGGAGTGACGGGAGGCAGAGGATAGTCAGGGTTTTCAACAGGGGGAAGGGAGGCTCTACGTTCGACTTCAGCGTCAACTTTTGACAAGTGAGCTTGGTCTACTGGTTGAGAGCTGGGAGAGCATCATGGTTGAGAGGGCCTCAAGGCTATCGGCCAGGCATTCAGCCTTGTCGGCATCGTCGAAAGCGATAGTCTTGTCAGGGCGGAGTAGGGGGGGCATGGAGACTACTTCTTTGGACTTTAGTTTCCTTTGGAGTTCCCAGAAGGCCTGATGAGTGGGCTCTAGGTCGTTGAGCATCCTGTCCCAGCCAGCAGTACGCAGCTCCGCTAGGCGTGTCTGTACAGCTCGCTGTAAATGGCGCATATGGGCTTTGTTCGCAAGGCAGGGGAAGTTGCTGTATGCACGGACAGCCGCGTTCTTCTCGCGCAACAGTTCACGCACATCGTCCGGCAATCTCCAGCGACGGTCATCGTCCGCTGGAGTTACCTTTGAACAGTCGTTCAGGACGGATTGTACGTGCTCAGTGAGCGAGTCGATCGCGGCCGTCGTGTCCGCGACAGAGTCGAACTGATCAGGGATGGAGTCCAAGTGATGGGAAGAAGTGGATTTCAGGCTTTTGCTTACTTTCCTCCAATCTGTGACTATTTTGGTGAGAGGGGGTTGAGTGGGGTCATGGAGACCGACACGGGGGGCCAGTTTCATGACCACCGGTCGGTGGTCAGAGGAGAGCTCTTGTACCGCCTCTATAGAATCCAACCGTAGGTTGATATTCTTCAGAAGCGCTATGTCGAGGACGTCGGCGGTATGGTTGGGGTTGTGGGGAAAATGGGTTGGAGTCATCGGGGCGATGACATCGAAATTTAGTATGGGGCAGAGACCGAACAGTTGTCTTCCTCTGGCTGAGGTGGTGTTGCTGTTCCAGGCAGGGTGTTTGGCGTTGAGGTCACCCGCTATGATAACGGAATCACTCAGGCCGAAGAGGGCAGAGAGGTCGTCAGAAATCGACTGGGGATTTTCTGGCGAGGTTTGGGGGGGAACATAGGCCGATACTAGGGTGATCGGTTGGTGGCCTGACATGCCTAGCCGGCATACAGACACTTCTAATTTGGATAGGGGGGAGGGTCCATAGGGATGCAGTGAAGAACCTTTCTATAATATATGAGGGTGCCGCCCTTGTGACACCGAGACCTGTCGTTGCGAACTATGCAGTAGTTAGCAATTGACGGGTTACGGAAGTTGGGCTTGAGGAAGGATTCCTGTATAAGGAGAATATCAATTTGATGATCACGGAGGAACTCGGCGATCTCATCGCGTTGTCCGCGAATGCCGTTGGCATTGAAGTAGCCTAATTTAAGGGATCGGGGCTTAGTTCTCCCTTTGGCTTCTTTATCCATAGTGGGGGTTGGGAAGGTTGGCGAAGGAGGATAAGGCTTGCGTGATCTCGGGATACGCATTATATATCTCCAGAATCTAGAGAAGGTTGCCGGCATTTCTGGCAGCAACTAATTCGTTTGCCATTTTCCTGGCGCGTGGGGTGAGGAAGGCCGTGAAGGTGCCCGAAATAATGTTGAAGGGGTCGAGGGGGTTTGGGCCAACCGTAGTCGGTGAGTGGGGGGGTGCAGTACCGGCTGCAGGGGCGGTTTTAGGCGCTTGCACCGGTCTCGAGGGGAGGGCGGGGGCGGGCGCGGCGGCGCGGTTGCGGGGGTCCATCAGCGCTGGGATGGATGGAGGTGGGGGGCTGGTTTTGGCCAGGGCCGGGAAAGCCCTTTGGTGGTTAAGGGCCGTCCAGGGGCTAGGCCTTTGAGGGCTTAGCCGTTCTGGCATTTGGGTCGAAGGGGCGGGGGGCCCGTTGAGGGGGGCTTCCCTTTGCTGGCGGGCGACTGCGCGCTTGGCCAGTTTGGGGGATAATTTCGGGGCTTTAGGGCAGCCCCGGTAATTTGCCGGGTGTCCTGACTCACCACATAGCACACAACTAGGTGGCTCGGTGCAGAGGGTACGGTCTTTAGGACGGGGGCAGTCAGAAGTGCCGTGCTCGTCCAGGCACTTGACGCACCTGGGTTTGGCGTGGCAGTTCTTCTGCGCGTGGCCGTATAGTTGGCATCGGTGGCACTGACCGATGAAGCCATATTTATTGGGCTTCTGGATCTCAAAGCCCATGAGGTGGCATATGGTTTTTACACCAAAAATAGGGTGATGCCCTTCAGTCGGGGGACAGACGACAAGGACCATGTCGAATGCATGACCGCCTCTGGCGCGGTGCATTCGGTGGACCTCCGAAACTGGGATATTTTGGGCCTCTAAGTCGGCCTTGATGGCGTCAGTAGAGATTTCCTTCGGAATCCTACGAATTACCACTCGGGACTGGCGCTCTTCGGGAAGAGTGTAGGTGTGGAAAGACACACCTCTCGCCCGAAGGAGCCTGGTGAGCTCCCTATAGTCCTTGGACGTATGGATGCTCACTTTGATACCCTGCTGGGTGGAGCGGGCATTGGTGAAGCCGATCTTTTGCTCGGTGCACCATTGGGACACATCTGTCCACTTTGCCTTGTCCTGAATGAACACAGGCGGGGGGGGTGCCAGCTTCTTGGGGGCAGAAGAAGCAGGAGTCAGGGCGGGGGGGGGCATCCTGCGAGGAGGATGTGAGGGCGCTATTTTTTGCCGCGGAGGCAGGGGTAGGAGATCCAAGCTTACTGGCCTGGGAAAGACTGGCTGAGATGGGTGCCGTAGGGACAGGGGCAGAGGAGGAGGTGGAGGCAGGGGCGGAGGGGATAGCTGCCGCCAGAGGCTTTTTGGCCTTGCCGGCCTTTGAGGAGGCGCTCTTCTTCCTCTTCCCTCCCTTTCCGACGACTTGATAGTCGTCTGAGGAGGAGGAGGAGGAAGTGAGAGAAATTGCGTCTTCGGACTCTGAGTCCGAAGGAGGGGTGGAGGTGTCCATCACCTCGGGCTGGAGGGAGGCTACAGACGGCGTTGAATCCGCCGTAAAAGGGGTGCCCCTGTCTGCTACAGGGGGGGAAAGCGGGCTCTCTAGAGCCTCGCTTGGGTCGAGGTGGCGACTACGCCAAGCCTTCCCATATTTAAGCAAGAAGTCTGGGTCCTTGAAAAGGACCTCTCTTGCGAAGGCTGCGATGTCGGCGTCCGACATCGCAGCAATATTGAAGTTAAAATGGGAACAAATAAGGGGACCTAAAAGATCCTACTCCCCGGGTGGATGGGCCCGGGGGTGTGTGGCCCTCCCTGTCGGGTGCAGACAGGGAGGTGAGTGCCTACTTGTGAGCCCTAGAGCTGAAACCTGTCGCCAATCTTAATCTGCGACAGGGCCCTGACCAGTCTAGCGCGAAGGGTGTAGACACACCCTAAAGACGCTAGGTGTGTCGCTGTGGAAGCAAAACTGTCACCAGAGCCGACTAGGAGACCCCCCAAGGCCGGTTAACTCTGGGACCCGTCCAATTAACTGCCTTACCCTGAAGGGGCTCAGCGGGTGTGTTGGGTCAACACCCCCTTGACTTGGTTGTCACCGTGAGGTATCCGTCAAGGACCACGAAACTGTGGTTTTTACCCTGAGGGGGTCAAGGAGACACGCCGAACGTTTATTTGACGGACGACGTTAAAGAAATAGTTTATCAACGATCGCCTTGAAAAAGGCAATAGTTGATAGAGCGGTGTAGTCAGAAACTACAGGAGTCGTTCCGTGACGTGACGTCACGAACGATCGTCGATGGCGGTGAGTCAGCGGTGAGTCAGCGGTGCAGCGAGCGAAATGCGTCAGCGGCACGACCGTCCACAGCGGTGTCGAGCGAGCGAATGCCGACGATTGATTGTTTTTGTTTTTGGGGAATGGCATCTCGCAGTTCAACCTATAGGAGGTTGTCGACTGCTTAACCGGGCTTTCCTGTGGATGCCTCAATAAATTAAGGCCTCCAGCCAGGCTTAAAAACTAAGACTAAAAACTAAGCGACTACACGCTAAGGGCACCCCCTGTGGGGTACGGACCTCGGCTTAGGGCGTCGCTGGGAGAGGACAGCAATGGGACATGCTGGATCGGATTATTTGGGGGCAAATTTAGAATTACGGGCTCAGCTGCGCGGGCTGGCTCGAGCAAGGGTCGGGGTGGGTATGGACGGGGGCGTCGCGGTGGCCCTCGGCGGCGAGGGCGGAAGCACGGCGGTCTCGATTTGAGTTTCCGGATCGTGCTGGTGGCGGGATTACTCTCCTGGAGGAGAGTTATGGCGTCATCCGGGACGGTTAGGGCGTGCCTAGGACGGCGGATGCGACTTATGCGCGACGGTGCGTAGCGGGCGGCCGCCGCAATCAGGGGATTCGGGTGTTTGGAGGCAGATTCGAAGAAACGCTTGGCGAGGCGTTTCATGAACTGCTGGGCGGTTGGGATTTTTAGATCAACGTGAAGAGACTCGTTGCGTACATAATAGGGTGCCCCCGTGACCTTTCTGAGGAAACGGTTCTGTAGGGTCTGCATCCTATGGAGCAAGTGTGGCTTAGCGTGCGCAAATACAACACAAGCATACGTCATGATGGGACGGATGACTGCGGTGTAGATGCGCAGCTTGCACTTAAGAGATAGTTTGCTACGCGCGGTCAGGATGAAATGAAGCCTGCCGAGAGCGCAAGCGGCACGCGAACGAGCCGTCTTGATGTGCTCTCTAAAGGTCAGGTGTTGATCTAAGATCACGCCAAGGTATTTGGCTTGCTTCTCCCAAGGGATCGGCTTGCCATACAATATGGTGATCGGGCTAGTGCCGACGATTGATGTTGGGACGTTGTATATATACTAGTCGCGCGTTAAACTCTGGTTGCGCGATGCAGGATTTTTGCGTGACGTCAGTGTGATGAGTAGTTCACATGTGGCGATGCAGATACCGCGACACTATCAATTTAAAATATACGGAAATTGAAGCAGTTACACTAACTTAGAAAAACTTGAAGTTTAAAGAGGATGGAAAGCAGAAGAAACGCAACGACCACGACGTGAAGTACCACCTTATGGAATGTTATCGTGAATATGGATTTTATTAACCATACGGTGTTAACGATATTCAATTTTAAGTTTAACTTAACAAGAGAGAGGAGTTTTGTGCTTATTCGGCTTTCCTCTTTCATGCAATTTTCTAGGCGACTTTGTCTTCAACAACGGAGTAGTAACCCGAGCCTCCTTTCTAAGATTACAATTCAATTTGCAAAATGGTCACTAGAAGAAATCCTTATTGTTCTGTCTGACCCATTTTATTGTTATTCGTAAAATAATACAGTAAATGTAACGAAAGAGTATTCATTTATCTGTATAGGCAAAGGAAAATATATAATTGAATAATTTATGACAACGACTTCGTCAATGTATTGCCTATACAATAACTGTACAATTTTTGTTTATTTATGTAATATAAAAATTATAAAGTAATTGAAGTTATATAAGTAACATAAACTGCTTTTGATATATTTATTGCAGAATTCGCCTTTGTCAATGAGTGTTCTATTTATTTGGATAGTTAATCCGATAGAGCACGCGTCACACTTACCTACAAGTTACTTTTAGTTCTTTATTTTCTGTTGCTTCCTGTAACTTCTGTAGTGTATATGAACGTTGGTAAATCTAAATAAATAAATCAGGATCATGGAGGTAAGTGAGCTGGAACACATATTTCATATTTCCCATTAAGAAGTTGGTTAAAAGCCACCAATTTAGTTAACAATACCTGTAGGCAAATCTAGAGGGCCTAGACAAAATGACATTCTATCAGTGATAGAAATGTATTATAGATTGACAATGCTATCGAATAGCTTTTATTTATGCAAAAGCTGTTGAAAGTTGTTGTAGAAACGCTTTGAAACCGAATAAATCATCTCAGCCCAAAAATATACAAATCCTTCCAAATTTTTTCAATAGAAAAACATTCACAAACGTCTCCAGAAAATTTAAAATTGCCATATAATCGTTGCACAGCCTCTGGGGTGCAATAAAAGCATTTATCGTGGAATTTGATTAAAATCAACGATATACAGATATTATAATCTATCACTGGTTTTAATCAAATTCAGAATGACAGCATGGTATTTCCAGGAGGAAATACCATTATGTCATCCACAGACGGACAAGCGTGATGAATTGTGAGGGACCTAGCATCTGCAGGCCGGTATTGTGTACGCTAAGTCTCGCTCTATAGATATTGGTATCTACATACATACCTAACACAGATTACTCCCTCATGCCTGGGTATCCACTGATTTATATGTGTCGTGATTGATCGGGGAAAGACAGCTATCTTCATTTGTTTCCTGTTCTTAATTTAAGCCGACATCAGACGCTAAACTCGAGTGAAGGTTCATTTTTGTTTCATTCCACGTTCACACGACATCGAATAAATTACATAGATATGAATGTTCCGCCCCTGCCAGCTAAATGGTTGTTTTTGGATATGTGAAAAAATTCACGGCTGTAGTATACAAGGTGTAATTTTAATCACTGTTAATCTCTTAAGGGGTCTCTTCTTCATCTTATCTTCATAATTCGCAGGAACAGAAACTAGATTATGCAATTGAGAAGGCGTCTCTAATAACTTTCCCTGTTCCGGATGATATTCAAATTCGAGAAATTTGTCTTCATTTTTTTTCCTAAGAGAGCATTTACTTATTAGTCATTATTCGGATAAAACATTTTCAACAATTTAATAAAATACAAGGTGTAATTTTAATCACCGTTAACCTCTTAAAGAGTAGGGTCATTGTACTCATCATTATAAACAGCTTTTACTATGGGACCAAACCTGAAATCGCGAAAAAAAAATCTGCTTTTCCCTACATTTATGTTCACAGAACTTTTCAAAATGTAGGGAACACTTGATTTTTTTTTCGCGATTCGGGTTTGGTCCCATAGTAAAAGTTGTTCATAATGATGAGTACAATGACCCCTTAAGAGATAAACAGTGTTTAAAATTACACCTTGTATATAACGAAGTTACAAGGAAAAGTATCACAGCTAAGTAGGCTTTACACGTTAACAATTAATAGTCAGCCAACTTACATTTGCAGTTGGAATCTATGGGAGAACATGTTATTCAACTGTGTTAAGTTTGTTCTTGGGATAAATTCATCCCAACTACGGAACCCTTCATCATGCGTGGTCCGACACACACTTAGACGGTGTTTTACTTTAGTTTCTTATTGTATTCAGGCCTTTCACCTTGAGTGAAAGACAAAAATGAACAAAAAATGAACAAAAAATGAACCATCTGATATCGACGTTTATGCATTTTGTATCTACTTTGTAAAATAATTATAACTGCCTCATATTTAAAAATGTTTAAGATAACAATGACAATAACAGGCTCATATTCATAGTGAAGAAAAGTAAAAAAAAGAAAAGTAGCACCTTCATATTCTTCTTAAATTGTGTAAATGAAGCCCAGTATTATGGAAGGGGTTTCAACATTACACACAAACTTCGGCGATTCAATATTGGTAAGAAGGTTACTGCGTAGCCCAAAATGATTATTTTTACATAATCTCATCATTATGCGGATAGAACTCTATGTAAGCGTAGTCAGGAAGGTATTAAACACTAGACCGGACCAACAACTAAAAGTTAACTGGTATTTGCGTACTTACGTACTATGCATAGGTACGCGTATTATATACATACATGTATGTATACGATAGATATAGGTAATTTTACACAGGCTGGCCCATTTATTGTGGTCTAAAACAATTTTTTTTTGTCTATGACTTTATGTTCCGCGAAAATCAGTTGTGATTTTTAAAATATTTTTTTCAGCTTAATTATTAAAACAAAAACACTAGAGTTTGTCAAAGAAAAGAATTTATTAAAAAATAACACATCAAAATGATGAAAAATACATACAATTATTGCAATATATTTTCGAAATGTCTGCCTCGATTTTCAATGCATTAACAGCACCGTTGCAATTTCTAAACTACTGATTTTCGCGGAACATAATGTTGCATTTAGATGAATCATCGGTTAACGGGTTGTTTAATCATAGTATATTGATATTATGAGTCAAGGGAGAGCTGCTGACAATTTTGTAACATAGTGAATTCGTGAATCGACCGAGGGTTATAGAGATAAGTAATAATACTGTTCTTCAACTTTAACTGAAGCTCTATTTGCTGGTTATTTGACGATCAAACGCCAAGGAACTGTACCTGCAGATTTCAGGGTTAAGCTTATTGTTGGTCGAAACCTTTGCCTTATTGTGCCTTCAAAACAAAGAAAAGGTCCGTCAAAAAAAAGCATATATGCAAGCCATTTCTTTTCAAATCTTCAAGGTGTTTGTTACGTCACCAAGATGGCGACGATGACGTAGCGGCTTCATTACCTAGCAGTCGGTAATGCGTAGGCACAATATAGAGGTGCTGCTAGTTTCAAGCCTGCTGCAGATGCCTATAGAACGTATTCTGGAACAAACGGAGCCCACGACCGCCCACACTCTACATCTGTCTAGACAAGTATGTTAGCATGAGTGATGGGGTAAAGGTGTCGATATAATATTAGATGCATTTTTTTCGGTCGTTCTTTCCCTGGCCTTTGAACTGCGGTGGGACATTATTGTAATAGGTACTTAAGTATTATTTTTGAAGCTTTTACCCAAATTTAAAAAAGGGTTATTTATGTTTTAAATATTTTACATCACACTCATCCCAGATTAATTTTTACTTTGTGTATTAAAACTTCAAGCATTTTGTTTAGGCTTGGAACTACCTACATAATTAATTGCTCCTACTATTATTTCGCTAGCGACAAAAACCATAAGTATCCACAATATTATTAACAAGGCTTCTCTTAATTACTGTTTCAGCAAAATATAAAGGAGATGTTTAGTGTGGCTACGTCACGATGAAAGACAGGCGCTAACCGCAAACAGCTGCTACGAATGAGACAATTTTCTTAATTAAAACAGTTTATTATGAAACTTGCTACTATGAAATTATGTTCTTTCGCCTTTCATTTGAATTTAATTAACATCAAATTAAAATCATGCATCGATATTAATTTATTATACCTCGATATTTACAAGCGCCTCACTAAATCGTAGTACAATTGCAAGGCCACACGCTTTGTGCCAGCGACGAAGCTCGTAAGTACATTTCGCTGACGTTCCTTTGGACAGTTCATAATACATGAGAGAACGAATTTTAAACCATACAATAAACATATTCCCATTGGGATGTGAAGATGTGAAGATTCTACAGCTGATAATCTAGAAAGACTCTTTGACTAGGTATAGCTATACATTCTACCGCTGATATATTTAGAGATGTTTTTTTGAGTAAATCTACTCCTTGTGTCGTATCTATTACTTGTTCTCGAAGTCTACATCATCAAAGTCAACAAACTGGCACACAAAGGCACTATTGAACGCCAAAGATTAGCAAGAAAATTGAATTGATACTAGTTGCCCCTTCCAAAAGGTAGTTTCGTATGGAAAATAATGGGCAAGAAGCTCCACCGTTACTCTTTTAAAATGTTTTAAAATATTTTGTATATGTAGGTACATTAATAATATCATTATGTGTGAAGAAGGTGCACCTAGAATACAATTACTAACCATCTAAAGAGGGATTTACATTATGAAACTAGTATCGTGAAACAGAGTTTAATTGTTCTGTTTCGGTCTACAGGTAACTAACACCCGATTTTTGAAAAGCTGACGCACAATGTTTTCCGTGCGCTATATTATGCACTACCGTAAACAGCGAATTTTCACACCAAACATAAAAGTCGTGCCCCAGCAATTATTTTTGTTAGTTTGATGTGTTTTTGTAGATTGCATAAATGACGGCCACTGATTGTGCTTCATGATGACGACTTAGTGAGGGGTCTTTTTACCTGACTACGGCAAAGCCAAAAGGAAGGGTTATGATTTTAGCAGTATATCTATGCATGTATGTTTGTATTTACGTGTGTTCCACCGTAGGGCCTAAACTACTGAACCGATTTTGATAAATGAGGTATCAATAGATTTGTAAAAATAGTCCGAGTGACATAGGTTATATAATTTCTTCCTAAATTTAACCACCATATTAAATTTAGGACTTCACACGTAAATTGCTAACTTCGAAAAAAATTTAATTGCGATAGTCATGACATGTTTGGTATCAAAAGAAAGGTCTTGGCAAGAACATTACAAATATGTATATACATCATATTTTCTAAGTAAATACATATGTTTAAATTGTTAAAAACAAGCAAAAGAGAGACTGCGCTACGTACGGCGCGGCTGTACAATTAATACCTATTATATAACGAAAAGCATGATTAAAATTATACCAACGCGCAGTTGCCATTCTTAAGGCGCAGATAAATGCCAATGGCCTTGAGTGCATAGCTTGCGTGATCTGTACCCAGTAATAGGACTCGCCCATTAAGGAGCGCTATCCCAAATTAGACGCATTATTAATTTATTTTACATAAAACAAAAAGTATTTTAATAAAACACGTATACTAAAAGATAAATAATTAAATTAGGTTTAAATGGTAAAAGTTTTATAAAAACACGGTTGATAGTTTTTACGTTATTCTCAGTTCAGTTCAGTTCTCAGTTTATTATCCATGTTAGATATAACTTTACAAATTAATTACACTATGTAATATAAACTTTTATCTAAAATATTCACATTTTAAGTTATTATGGAAATGTTCTAATTTAACATATATTTTTTTCCAAATCATTAACACTACTCGTTTAGACGTGATATTCTGTTTAAAATCATTAAAAGTCGGTTATCGTCGCCTTAAGAAGAAAAACAAGTATGTACAACGAAATATAACCGCAAGGCTATGCAGTCGTATTAGCTCTTAGCCGCCCTGAATGCGTGTTTATTTGTTTATAGCATTTGTAAATAATTTACATTTATTTGTAAATAAGTAATTATAGAATAATATATGCAGCACGATTTCATACGTCTTTTCGACACTACACACACACATCTCCCTCTCATCCCACTGTACCAGTGACACTAGTGTCGTCAAGTCAAGAGTAAATAGCTTAATTACTGACCTATTGTGTTACTCTTATTTACGTTGTCGTAACTGTATACCATGTGGGTGCCAGGAACACCTAGAAAATTATCATGGCATGCGACGACGGCTTTACCTTGACCATTTTTGTACCTATTTCTTGATTTCTGTCTGAAATATTTTCTTGTTTCGTACTTGTTAGATCACTTTTATTTTTTCCTAGTCCGGTTTTCGGTTTTTAAACATTTTTTTTTACACCTTGTATACTTTATAGGTACTAATTACGCCTCAATCGACTCCGGGTTTTTTTGCCCATAAGTTTTTGGGCGTTCTCTTTTTGCAATTTTCTTTTCACACAATATTTTTTTACATATAAAGTGATTTATCAATAAAACTCCTTTGACCAAAAACCTAGATCCGCGCGTGAGTGAAACCCCTAAAAATAAACTATTGTTCTAAGAAATGACTCTCGTAGGTACACTAAAAGAAATAGGGCCGGTAATAATTGTGTTTTGATGTCGTTTTTATACGACATAAGAGAATAATATCAATTTGGAATCCTTACGCGGTTTACTACCAGCAATGTTAGGTAAAAATAAAATAGAATCAATGACTTCTTTGTTCATATGTTGGGTATTTTTTCATATCACTGGTAGTAAAACTCATGTGGATTAAAGGACAGATGATAGACTGAAAACTCTAGAATTTAGACCTTTCTTAAAGGGAAATATTTAACTGATACTCTAAAAACTTATTGACCTGCTAAGTAAGGACACTTTTAAAATTTCTGGCCTTTTCTCACAGTAACTATGCTAGGGCACCACTGCCTAATTAGTTAGGTTAGGTTGGAACTGTGACAAACCGCGCCCGAGCCGAGCGAGCGAAGCGAGCTGTGCCGCGGCATCGGCCGGCAAGCGCTAAATCCAAATTGGTCGCAGTTATATAATATTTTTGAAAAGCAAAATGTGATTTATTTGAGGTTCGATTAAATACTACAAGCCTTTCTAAAACACGTGAAGATTTTTGTGACAGCTCCAGACATTATGATTAATTTTCAGTATAGATTTTCAAAGCAAATAAATTGAAGGGTCGCCATAACCGCAGGTGTCAGTCTCTGTCATCTTAGGTCTGTTAATATTTCAAGAAGATTGATTGGTCGTCTACGTAAGACTTAAGTTCACCTTCAAATAAACGCGGTCCTTCAAGTAGAATCTGAAAATTCATGTAAGTATAATAGTGCTTTGAATAATTCAATAGATAACGCACGTTTTAAAAGGTGTAATAATAAAAACTTTGAAGTGAGTGAATCTTGTATAGAAAAAACACAATTGAAAACGCGTTATTTAAATGAGTTGAAGACGTATTCTCTAGTCAGAAGATTTTTACATGTTTTGTGTTATTAATAAAATCGAATATATTTGATTTATATTATATCTGCCTAGCCTTTTCCCAACTATGTTGGGGTCGACTTCCAGTCTAACCGGATGCAGCTGAATACCAGTATTTTACATGGAGTGACTGCCAACTCCACAACCCAGTAACTTGGTAATACGATACCCCTTGGTACTGGTCAGTCAGACTTTCGGGCTTCAAACTACCCGTAACGACTGTTAAAGATCTACAAAGAGGCACGGAGGGGTCTCAATATGTAATCACCATAGATACATCTATGTTGGTCACCCATCCACGGATCGACCTCGGCAAGTGTAGCTTAACCTTAGATCTACCCGTGCTGTTTATATTATTTAGCCATGATCCCTTTAAGGTCTCTCCAAGATATGTACATACCTCAGAAATAGAGTCAGAGATAAAGTATTTATTCGAATTTATTTCACATAATATCGTTGTAGGCTTTGCCTGGCGTGTTGTGGGAGAGTAAATCCAAAGCCGGTTATGGGTAAATATTTTATAGAGATTTCCATAAATATCGGTCTCGCCTCCATTGCAGCCGATATTTTTATTGAATTTTTATTTTTGCAGGTATACAATAAATCGAGTTTCTGTACCAATGAGTTGTTTAAGTTTAAGTATTTTTAGAGAAATTCTTTAGAAACATAAAAACAAGTTTATAACTATAACTTTTCTTAATATCATGATTATAAAAAAAGACATCGAATCAATCAAATGTCAAAACAAATCCTTAGTACTTATTAAAATAAAAAATATGTTTTCCTAAAAGTAAATAAAAGTTTGCTGATAACTCTTAGCGACATCCACCACTAAAAAGTACCTACATGAAAAGTACCTACCTATAGGTAGGTACTGCGTAGTACACACATGTTGAACTTTTCGTCTACGTATCGTCTTAAGAGAGCGCATGAATAAATTTTAATACCAAAGCAACATAACTTTGTGTAGTTAACATAGGTTTCGTTTTAGGGTTCCTTACCCGAAGGGTGCCACACGGAACCCTATTACTAAGCCTCCGCTGTCCGTCCGTCCATCCATCCGTTTGTCAGCGGGCTGTATCTCATGAACCGTAATAAGTAGACAGTTGAAATTTTCACAGATTGTGTATTTCTATTGCCACTTTAACAACAAATAATATCTAGAAATAAAACAACGTTAAAATTAAAGGGGCCCTAATTCCCCACACGATAAACGTGTTTTTTTTTTACTAAAGTAAAAACGTAATGGTAAATATTGTACGGTGGTACGGAACCCTTCGCCAATTTTTTAACATTACTTGCCTACCATTTTCAGTCTTATCGTTGAAGAAAATAAAAAAAAACCTATGTATGATAATGACGCAGTCGATAGACCATAAATGTGGGAATTGCATATTTTTTTTTTGTTAAGCCGTTTAGTAGGGTCATTGAATAAGCAACAAATAGGTTTTTGTAAGGTTATTGAAAATAATATTTGACCTACAAATTAAAATAGTAGACGAAAATTAGATATGCATTATCAACATTAAATCTTCTTTTGGATTTTGCCACATAATTATGCATTTAAATCGTCCCCGTAGAGCGAAAAATCACTAAGTCTAAAAAGAACAGTTAGAAGTTTTTCTCAAGTTATTAAATAGTTCTTATAATATATTATAAACTTTATTTTATTTTCTATAAACTTATAATATAAACTTTATTTTAATAAAGCTAAAAACGTAAAGGTATGCATGTAATGGCAAGCCAAAGGAGATGGAAATATTTATATTTTCAAATACTTTAACTCAAAACAGGGTTTTACGACTTAATGACTTTTCGCTCTACGGGGACGAAATAGGGGTTTAATCTGGACCCAGCTTTCCTAATTTATAGCAGCTAAACCCAAGTTGGAAATTAGACGGAATAATATATTCTAATAATCTTTTATAATTACAATTTGTTTAGAAAATCTAAAATATCGGAGTGGATAAAGAAATATCGATGTGTAATTAACCCGTAGGACTAATTGCTAAGTTTCAAGGTCACTGCTCAGCCAACTTATTGAGACGTGATTAGATTTTTCTCCTAATTTCTTGAAAAATCATTTAAACAAACGAGTGTACGGATTCGTACCATTATTGAGATTAATTTAAATACAGGCCAACTGTTATAGTCAAACCATCAGATGTTAATATTACAGAATAAGAAAGAGAATTTATTGTCACCAACAAATATTGTACAATGTAACAAAAACATGTGCTTCATATATTTAAAAAAAAAAACCGGTCAAGTGCGTGTCGGACCACGCACAATGAAGGGTTTCGTAGTTGAAAAGATTTTATTCCAAAAACAAACTTAACATTGTAGTTGAAAAACATGTTCTCCCATACATTGATATAGGTCTCGGTCAATTCTCCAACTGCAAATTTAAGTTCGTAATCGCAAAAAAAAAATGTGATTAAACTAGAAATTAACGATTTTCGGACTTTTTCCTTTACTTGTGCTGTGAGAGATTGCTTTTTGCCAAACTGCATGATTCTAGATCAACGGGAAGTACCCATAGGTTTGATTTATTTGCGAGTATCAAAATATGTCGCAAAAATGGCCGTATTTTTATTGCGTTAACTTAGAAGCTTGATTTTTTTAGAGCTCCAAGGGACTGTAGACCAACGTATTTGATATTAATTTCAACTTGATACCTCCACGCGTTCTTGAGAAAAAGAGTCTTGACAGACTGACGGACAGACAACAGACAGACGGACAACGAAGTGAAACTATACGGGTTCCTTTTTTTCATTTTGAGGTACGGAACCCTAAAAAATAAAATTTGTGATTAAAATAATGCTCAAAAGCAACTAAGCAAGTAAACCTTCTCATAATAGGTAACTATAACAAAAATCTATATATATAAAAGGAGAAACTGACTGACTGACTGACATATCAACGCACAGCCGAAACTACTGGGACTAGGAACGTGAAATTTTGCACACGGCTTCATTTTATAATGTAGGGGAGCACTAAGAAGGGGTTTTTGGAAATTCGACCTATAAGGGGGTGAAAAGGGGGTATTTCGTTTGTATGAAAAATCTTGAAACTTCTAAACCTTGAAACTTGGCCCAAATACTTATCTTAATAAATAATGAACTTTGTAATTTTTGATTTTTCTAAACTACCCCCACGAGGGGGATTCGGAAGTGTCAAAATTTGTATGGAAGGATTTTAACGCGCAGTCCGATTAACTCGAAACTCAGTATTTATACTTAAGACCAAAAATAAAGAATAACCTGTATCAAGGTTTTTCGAAAATCTACCCCGAACGAGGTGAAAAGGGGTTGTCAATTTTACAGGGGAGGATTTTACTGTGTGGCTTGATTAACTCGAAAATTGGTATAAATAATCTTTGAGTCAAGTTTTGGAAATATTCTAAACGAATTTTTTAAATTCCACCCCTGTGGGGGTGAAAAGCGGGGATATAGTTTAGGTGAAAAATCTTATTCATTTGGTTAATAAACTTGAAACTTGCCACGAATATTTGCCTAAATAAGCAATAAAGTTTCTTACTATTGGTTTTTCAAAACTGCCCCTGACGGGGTGAAAAGGGGTAATTAGATTTTTAAGAGGAGGATTTTACTGTGTGGCTTGATTAACTCAAAAATTGGTATAAGAAATCTTTGAGTCAAGTTTTGGAAATATCCTAAACGATTTTTTAAAATTCCACCCCTGTGGGGGTGAAAAGTGGGGGATATAGTTTAAATGAAAAATCTTATTCATTTGGTTAATAAACTTGAAAGTGGTACGAATACTTATCTAAGTAAATTATGAACTTTGTAATTTTTGTTTTTCTAAACTACCCCCAAGAGTGGGGTTGGGGGTGTCAAAGTTTGTATGGAAGAATATTAACGCGCAGTCCGATTAATTCGAAACTCAGTATTTATACTTAAGACTAAAACTTAAGAATAACCTGTATCAGGGTTTTTCGAAATCTACCCCTGATGGGGTGAAAAGGGGTAGTCAATTTTACAGGGGGTGATTTTACTGCGTGGCTTGATTAACCCGAAAATTGGTATATTGGTATCTTTGAGTCAAGTTTTGGAAGTATCGTAAACATTTTTTTTTAATTCCACCTCTGTGGGGGTGAAAAGATGGGACATATTTATGTGAAAAATCTTATTCATTTTGCTAATAAACTTGAAACTTGGCAGGAATATTTGCCTAAATAAGCGATAAAGTTTCTTACTATTCGTTTTTCAAAACTACCCCTGACGGAGTGAAAAGGGGTAATTAGATTTTTAAGAGGAAGATTTTACTGTGTGGCATGATTAACTCAAAAATTGGTATAAGGAATCTTTGATTCAAGTTATGGAAACATCGTAATCGATTTTTTTTTAAATTCCACCCCTGTGGGGGTGAAAAGCGGGGATATAGTCTATATGAAACATCTTATTCATTTGGTTAATAAACTTGAAACTTGGCACGAATATTTGCCTAAATAAGCAATAAAGTTTCTTACTATTGGTTTTTCACAACTACCCTGACGGGGTGAGGAGGGGTAGTTAGATTTTTAAGAGTAGGATTTTACTGTGTGGCTTGATTAACTCAAAAATGCGTATGAGAAATCTTTGATTTCAGTTATGGAAAAATCCAAAACGATCTTTCGAAATTCCACCCACGAAGAGGGGATACAGATTATATGAAAAATCTTATTCTTTTGGTTAATACATTTGAAACTTTATAATATTTGCCTCAGGAAATAATAAAAATTGTCACTTTTAGTTTTTTAAAACAAGTAAGGAACACTAGGACCCTAAGAACAGTAAGAAAAATTTTAACGCGCTGTCATATTAACTCGAAACTCGGTACTAATACTTTTTCGGAAGTCAGTGTCTTTGGATCTGTATTTTAGGTTTTTGCCACTGACTTCCGAAATTAAAGTTATTTTTCACTTTGTAGTGTTTGTTTTGGAAGTCGGTTGTTTTTATTTTTCACTTTTTAGTGGGTCTGTTTGTAATTTATCTGAGTTACAATAGCCTAATGACTACTGCTCATCAACTTTTACAAAACATTGCTTTTCCCGATGTAGGGACGTTAATTGTTGAGGAGTTCTCCTGGTACTTAACCATCAGCTCCACTTCACCATATGCATTGTGACGAGCTTCTATTGATTAGCAATAATTTTAAAGTAATGGAATCGCAACCCGTGAAATACTTATTATTGAGTTGTTCCGGTGGCCATCTTACCATCTGTGGTCTTCTTCATCAGTCCCACTTCACCAAACGTTGCTTTCCGAGAGCAATTGCACAAATTTCTATAAAAAATACCAAAATCGCTATAGGTGTGCCTATATTGAAGAGTTCCCTCGATTTCTCCAGGATCCCATTATCAGATCCTGACTTGTTGACAATGGGACCACCTGGCAAGTATACCCTTTCAAACAAAAAAAGAATTTTTCAAATCGGTCCAGCCGTCTTCTAGTAATCGGGGAACCGCTTCGTCATAGTCGTTTAACTATCTTAATCGAGATATCTTATCGCCACCCGTGAAATACTTATCATTGATGGGTTGCTGTGGCCATCTATGGTCTTCTTCGTCAGTTCCACTTCAGCAAATCATACTTTCTGAATGCAAATGCTTGATTTGTTGACGAAAATACCAAAATCACTATGTGTTTGCCAATAATATTTGAGGAGTTCCCTCAATTCACCTCAACTCAGTTCTATCATCAGAACTGGATTTGGATAAAAATGGGACCAATCTGGAAGTCCAATTCTTTCAAATAAAACAATAATTTTCCAAATCAGTTTATAAATGACGGAGTAACGGTAACAAACATTAAAAAAACCATACCACCGAATTGATAACCTCCTCTTTTTTTGAAGTCGGTTAAAAATAGTAACGAAGTCAGAACTGTGCATAGCATATTTGAAAAGAATTGATTGAACGAGTCTGTTGCGCACAGTATAGTTTTTAGCATTTTTGCCCGTTTGTTGTTTGTCGGGATGTATGTTCCGGATTGGCGAAAAACGGTTGATTGAATTTAGAGGAAATTTGTCATACAGATGTTTTAGAACCTGGATTAACACGTAGGGCAGGTACTAATTTGATATATTCCGACATACATGCGGGCGAAGCCGCGGGCAAAAGCTAGTAAATGTATACAAAACATATTGGAAGCAATACCGACCATTTTGCACAAAGAAGCACTCAATACCATTCCCTTAACTATTAGAGAACACGTGAGTGAAAAAGTGCCTCTTTAGCCCCCTATCGAATTAAATACCGGTGAAAACGAATGAAAGGAACAGTTCACCCTAAAAGCGGAAATAACAGTGTCTCCACTCTACTTGGATTGCTTTTTTTCCGTCACAGCCGAAATATTTAACGCTTCAGGAACGCGAGATATGAAAACGCCACAACACGCAGCAAATATATCTTATTTCTGTCAATCATAAATCAACATAATGTGTCTCCCTGTCGTTGATAGGGAAATTCAATAATGACTTCCCTTGTGTCTGAAAGATTAAATGTACGAAAATACCGTATTACCGACCTATTATGTAGAATACGCGCTTGAATGCGGAATTGCGGACAAGCCCGATACACAGATCAAATTAAATTAGCTAGCAAAACTCCGTCGACGTGACGGGTACGATACCTTATGAAGAGAAAACAAAAAAAAAAGAACGAAACTCTTAGTATAATCAGCCTATAATGTTCCCACTGCTGGGACACAAGCATCCTCCAGATGATAGGGAGTGGGCCTTAATCAACCACGCGGGCCCAGTGCGGGTTGGTAGATGTCACATATCTTCGAATTTTTGGTTCTAGGACATGCCGGTTTCTTCACAATGTTTTCCTTCATCGTTTTGGTGATGAAATAATTTACACAAAGTAAAGCGCCTGTCGGGGTTCAAACCTATGACCTACAACTCGTTAGTCGCGGCCGTTACCACTGGGCCACCACTGCTCTCACGCACGAAACTCTTAATTTTACTTAACTACACCTTCACGGCCGTTGGTAGTGTAGTTACTTGAAATTATGAGTTTAGAAAATCTTTTTTATTCGTTTTATCGTCATTAGATATCGATACCCACTGTCTTCGGTGTTCGTATCATCTTTATGCCGATGATCTTCAATTGTATACAGCTGCGCGGGTGGAAAGTTTATTGGATGCTGTAGCAGATGTAAACCGAGACTTAGATGCAATCAAAAAGTGGTCTGATAGTTTTGGGGTGTCAGTGAACCCCTCAAAGTGTCAGGCCATTGTAATTGGAAGCTCGCACATGATGGGTAGGGTGACGCTTAGCTCTCTTCCTCCTCTCATTTTCAATGGTACCGTCATACCCATTACCCCTACTGTGAAAGATCTCGGTTTGCATCTTGACTCGACGCTTAGCTGGCAGCGCCAGGACTCTAATGTTAGTCAAAGGGTCAACGGTACTCTACGATCTCTGTATCGTCTGAGAAACTTTTTGCCCGCTAAGACGAAAACTATGCTTGTGTAGACTTTGATTTTCCCTATCATTGACTATGGTGACGTGTGCTACTTTGACTTGAATGCGGTGTTGCTGGATAAGCTTGACAGACTGCTTAACAATTGTATCCGGTTCATATTCAACCTCAGAAAATATGACCATGTGTCGAGCTACAGGTCTGAGCACAAATGGATGCCCATTCGCCAGAGAAGAAATTTGCGTGCTTTGACCACGCTTTTCTCCCTTTTTAACTCTCCCACTCCTCCTTCTTATCTAGTGTCTCACTTTCAATATCTATGTTCTTCACACGCTAAGAATCTTCGTTCTTCTAACAATCTTCTCCTACTCTGTCCTTCTCATACTTCTGACTTTGTTCATTCTTCCTTTCATATTCAGTCCATTCTTCTTTGGAATACGCTACCTCTTGACATCAGGATGGCCACCAGTCGGTATGCATTTAAGCGGAGATTGCGGAGTTATTTTCAAAATAAATAGCATAGAGTCATCTCAAAACCTCTCTCTCTTGAATTTGTATATAATATACAATATATATAATATAGGTATATATTATAGTAAATATGTATGTATGTGTATTATAAGTTATGACTTATTTATGTACAAATTGTTCCATTTCTAACAGAGCACCTGCCATCTAATCTCTTCACCACCCTTGGTTGACTGGTAGAGAATGCCTAAGGCATTAAGTCCGCCTTTGTACTTTTTTTAAGTGTGAAAAGTTTAAATAAATAAATAAATACCCATTACGTGTGTGGAGTTTCGCTAGCTAATTTAATTTGACGATGTATACCCAAGTATTAGGAGAATGCCTCATTCTTCTTCATTTTTCTTATACTCTCGTCCCTCAGTGCTGAGGATCGTGACGCATTCTTGTCCTGGTTTGGTGCTGGATTAAGTTGACCGAGTAGAGAAAAAAATATGTAAGCCTTTTTTATTAGGACAATTAGATACCTAGCTACTCCACTTGATACGAAATAGTAAATGCTGAGGGCTGACCCAAGCTCCTTCAGTCGTTCATCGTAGTAGCCTTACTACGACTGAAGCTATATATTTGAGTACGTGGATCATATATTTATGATGTTATATTTTGAGCCCCAGGAGCTCAATTTACTTTTATTTTATACACGGAAATTGAAATGAGTACATTATTGTACGTATTCTACGAATTTACGCGACAGTCACCACGGTACGTTTTGCGGTTCAAAATTATTTACCGATCATTAATATTACTCACCAAAATTAATAGTCGGTCACCAAAGATTGATCTGAATGTCTACAGCTAAATATTTCTTCCACTATTAATAGTCCATGTAATTTCTACTAAAATACCAAAGAGAATTTCCCAAAAATTTGGCCGAGGGCTATTTTTACTTCAAAAAGAACGGGGATTCTTTTAATTCCAGGGAAATACAAATTTTACACGCGGATGGAGACGCGACTACCTGTTAGTCGAAAGAAGCATAATGGATTTTTTAATGGATTTATATAAATATAAGAAGAAAAATCCAAGTCGATTGGAATGTCAATTTCCTGGGCGGAGTTTTTTAATGAACAATACACAGTTGAGTGGCTTCGCACACATTTATAATGTCATCTCCGGCTGTTAAAAGATCTTTTGTGGAGCTACATAGTGGCAATTTAATCGCTCAAAATATCCTCGTGTAAATTCTGATTGGATGAGTTTGCAATCGTGTTGTGACAGTTTTTATGGGGATTATGATTGCGTTAGCAATAATGTCATACCATGGAAAATAAAAACCCATCACAGAATTTTTGGATTTTTTAATGCAAAGAAATCTTGCGATTTAATTTTCTTAATAAAAGACAGTGTCTTCTTTATAAATTCAATTATAGGTATGCTGGTCCTATGTTTGGTGTGTACTGTCAATAAAGAGAAATATTCTCGCGATATCTAAAGTAAATCCGTTGTTAAAAGTCAAATATACTATTGTCCAAAAGACTGATTTAACTGTCCCGCGTTTGCACTTGACAGCTTGTGTAACTAACTATTAACGAAACACTTTAATCACTCGTCGTTCTCTGCCGGTAAAACCTTGTCTACACTGACGCACATTTTGGTATCGCTACAGCACAACACTAGCACAAATGGCATGCACGGCGGCACATGGTTCCTTTTCAAAGTGAGCCCTAGTATCAAAACCACATGCCAAAGCATGAGCCAATACACACACATTTTGAAGTGCATAAATCTGGCATGTAAAAAAAAAACAATCTGCCTAGCCTATTTCCAACTATGCTAGGGTCGGCTTCCAGTCTAACTGGATGCAGCTGAATACCAGTATTTTACATTGAGCGACTGCCTATCTGACCGCCACAACCCAGTAACTGGGTGATACGATATCTCTTGGTAAGACTGGTTGACTGATGAACTGATGAGTCTGAACTTTCGGGCTTCTGACGATCCGTAACGACTGTCAAAGATCTACGAAGGACAGCCGGGACCAACGGCTTAACGTGCTTTTCAAAACACGGAGGAGTCTCGGTATATAAAGATGGTCACCCATCCACGGACCAACCCGGGCAAGCGTAGCTTAACCTGATGGATCGATCCGTGCGGCTGTTATTACTTAGCCACGAGCTCCTCAAATCTGGCATGTTAATAATGTTTGAAAAATTGTTTGTGCTCAGCGTCGCACCTCCATTCATCCATCGCAACTAACCGAGTTGTGATGTGATGTGATGTGGTGTGGACTGGTCTCAATAACAGAGCTATTTTCAACTCTATTCAAATGCCCGTCATTCATTAGTCTTGTCGTTATGGAACGGAAAGTTTATATCTGAATTGTAGATACACTTCAGTCATCAATAGTGGTATGATTCACGCGTTCATGAAATGTGCGGAAGCAAACTGCGATGTTGTTTTTTGTTCTTGTTAGTAAATAGGAACTGCGAAAATAAATAACACACTATGCCACCGCATTATTTTTGTTTTTTTATTAAGCAATGTTTACAAAACTATATATACAGTAAGTTAGTTTAAACAAGGGATGTATTCAACCCCACAATAGTTCATGCTTACATGGTCAACCATTAATGACATCACAAATTATACCCAGGAGCTCAAATAGCGACCTACTTAAGATAAAATCATGCCCCCAAGACTCAGTTAACTATGTTAATAATTATTTTATTGACATTGGACAATCTCTAGCTCAGAAAATCTTAAATAGCTACGTACCCCCTACATCTTGTAACACTGACAGCCCTAATCTGACCTCCTTTGTTCTCCTAGACACCTCTCAGGAGGAAGTTGAAAATGCACTAATGTCCCTAGACTCTGGGAGTGCACCAGGGTGGGACGAAATTCTTACCCTTTTCCTAAAACAGGCAAGGGAGATTTTAGTCCCGCTGATCTGTGACCTGACCAACCTATGCTTTAACACAGGTATCTTCCCCTACCTTCTTAAGCGCTCCGTTGTTACCCCTGTGTATAAGAGTGGAGATAAAGACGACGTTTCCAACTTTCGGCCAATTTCTGTGTTGACTTCCATTTCTAAAATCATTGAGAAGCTCCTGAACTCTAGAATAGTTAACTACCTGAATAAGTATAACATCTTATCTTCCTCTCAATATGGTTTTAGAAGGGGTATGTCGGCCCAGAATGCTACGGAGGAACTTGCTAATGTGATAACCAAGGAAGTAGATAAGGGGCACAAATGCCTAGTGGTCTTTCTTGACCTCAAGAAGGCCTTCGATACCGTCTCTATCTCTAAACTTATACACAGGCTGGAGAACTTAGGATTTCGAGGTTCTGCTCTCTCTCTTCTCAGCAATTACCTTCAAAACAGAAAACAGGGGGTAAAAATTGACAACCATGTTAGTGACGAAGAGAACGTGACGTATGGCGTCCCGCAGGGCAGTGTCCTCGGCCCGACGCTCTTTTTGATTTATATTAATGAACTCTGTAACCTTATTATCAACGGGGCGAGGATACTGACCTACGCGGATGACACCGCTATTATCTTTTCTGCTAAGACCTGGGACAAAGTTAGGCTGGAGGCTGAGAGGGGACTGGCTATGGTTGGTGATTGGTTATGTGAGAATCTTCTTACACTAAATACCCAAAAAACCAACTACGTCTGCTTCTCTAAATACGCAAACTCTCAGCCTGCGCCTGACTTTAACATTAGAATACATTCTTGTCAGTCCCCAACTCAAGCTACCTGCAGTTGTCCTGTAATCCATAAGGTAAATTCCGTCAGGTACCTAGGTATTGTAGTAGATCAAAGGTTAAGCTGGTACCCACACCTGGAACTAACTATAGGGAGGGTAAGAAAACTCATTTGGGTTTTCAAATCCTTGAGACATGTTACGAATGCAGAACTACAGAATAAAATCTATATCGCACTGGCCCAATCTGTAATCATATATTGTATCTCGGTATGGGGTGGAGCAGCTAAGTCGTATTTTATAGATCTAGAGAGGGCACAGAGATCCTTGATTAAGGTCATGTACTGTAAGCCCTACAGGTTCTCTACTGAGACTCTATACGCAAGCTCTAAGCTGCTCTCCGTTAGAAAACTTCACATACTACACATGGTACTCAGATATCACAAAATTCTACCCTTTAACAATGCCAAACTTAAAAAAGACGGTGTGATATAGTAGCCCCTACATACGCAGCCCGTTCAATTTTTGCTAGTCGCCAAAATGTAACTCAAGCCCCACGGGTTTATAATAAAGTAAATCGCTTACTCAACATTTACCCTATGCTGCTGTATGAGTGTATGAAGACATTGAAGGAATGGCTCTTCACACTTAGTTATGATGCCGTGGAGGGCATTCTGGCGACTCAGGGTTGAACGACATGCATACAGGCACACACACTCGTATGAGTACCTAAATACCTAATTAGCACAACAAAACATCTGTTAATTAATAGAGGAAGAGCAAGGTTTATCCCATCACAAGTATCTTAGGATTACTTTCTGGGAAGCCCCGGCAACTTAATTGTAAAGATTTATGATAATAAACACATTTTTTTTTCACATGATACTAATAAAATATGAACAAAAAAAACACTGATAATTAAAACCAGACAGAACCATACCAAAAATTTCGCAAAAAGTCTTGCAACGTGTGTGCACGCTTGCGCTGGACAAAAACCAGCGACAAAAATTCACACGTGGTTCGTGGTTGTTGACCCCGAGTTCTTGAACGGGACTAAAATGGTATGGGTGCATTCCATATTCATGCAGCAGCTTCCACACAGTCCAATGCGATACACCAAACCGTCTTGCAGCATTTCGAGTACTCTCTTGTGGGTGATATTCGAAGTGTTCAAAAATGGCTTCTTGTTGGTGCACTAGGTTTAGCTCCCTTGCTCGTCCTTGAGCATGCATCGGTATGGTGAATTGACCGATTGTTCGCAATCGTTGGTTGACACCTAACATAAGATTGTACGACGGAATCTGGCGGTTGGGGAACATCTCTCGGTACAAATTAATGGCTACTCGCACACTATCATTAGATAACGCGTAGGCACCAACCATATCCCAATATTCTTCATTGGAATATTGATAAGACATCATTTTGGTTTATTCAACAACAAGTTCACAGAACACCTTTATCGCGAAGTAAGCGGGGTTGTTTAATCAATACGCGGAAGCGTAATTAGACATGCAGAAATGGCGGCGCAGTCGCATAGACTGTGGTGTGGTCAGCGCGGGACTGTGTCTTGATGGTACATCGGGAACAACACAAAGAAAAGGGGCGGGGTTTGCGCATGGGATTCCCTTTTGGCAGTATCGGCACGTGTATTACCGCGTGATTATTTTACTGTTTACAAGTTCACTTCTTGCGCACTCAGTGTTCATGAATAATGTATTTTATTGGACAATTACGTCACAAATTAAGGTTATAGGTTTTTTTACATATTTGGGACGAGAATCGAATACTGAATACGTTCCCTCAATAAGTACCTCGTTTAATCTAACGTACTGTATATGATTAACAAACGTTTTGTTTTTAAGTTTTATATTTTTTTATTATTCATTTTTTTTTTGTTTTGGTACCTACCCCCTACACAAATTCGTATACCACTACTTGCTTAGTAAATAACAGTGAAAGGAACTAATAACATTATCAACCTAAACAAAGTGGATTAAATATGTATTATTGAAGCTAACTTAAAAACCACTCATCGGAACTTGACCAAATTTATATGGAACCTCAGGAGTATACTCATTGAAACAAAAAAGAATTTTCAAAATCGGTCCACAATTGATGGAAATATCAACGAAACAGCATTAAAAAAACAAAAACACATACATACATACATACACATACACCCACTCATGTTCATACTTACATATATTTTTAATGTATACATAAAAATACCTATGGACGAACATCATGTAGAACCGATTTCAAAAAAGGAGGAGTCTTTTTTTTTGAAGTCGGTTAAAAAACATCCCTATATACGATTGAATGGAGGTGCTTGTCTTACAAACTGTTCTTTTGAGCAAGGACAAGCTGTTGGTGTTATGATAAGGCTACAAAGAGATCCTATCAAGTTGCCAGCACCATCCTTTACCAGATACGATTAGATACCTGCAAATCTTTTTCCAAGCGCGGTGATTGTATCAGTGAGAAATCCCACGAAATAATAAATTATAACATAACATCACCTGTACCTACACCCACATTTCGCCACTTATGTTTAATTCTTCCACAATGGGGGATAAGCCGGGCACACATCCAGACTAGGCTGCTACTGAGAAATTCCTAATGGAAAAACCCAGTAACGCTTTGCTAGACCAGGGAATCAAACCCAGGATCTCATACTATAGTGTTTTGTCTACATCGCTAATTTGCATTTTCCCTGTATTTGCTTTTCACTGTAATAAAAACTTCCGTAGATACACCAGTCTTTATCTACCTCCTGTTATTGTAGACAGATGAATTCAGAATTCAGATTAAAACTAAGTCATGTGCACACTGTTCTACCTTTCCGAACATATTAATTAACAAGAGACAGCGGGTGTTTTGTTGGCACAAACCACACAAATATTACACTGTTCTCGTTTTCTGAACACATATCTTAAGGCTTAATGGGCATGGAAGCACAAACACTATGGTAAGAGGAAATTAGTTCTGTTTGTTGACACTGTCGGATTCGACAGGTAGTTTATTGTTTGTGGGGCGACGTTGAGCTCAAAGTCCTAATGGCCTTGACACACGGTTCACTTTCGCCTTACAATATAATTTTCGATAAAGCAACTGAATTGAATAACATAAATAAAAAACTGAAGCATTCAAAGTCGGTCATACTAATTTTTGTGCCTTTTATTCAAAGTGCATTAATATAGAGAATATTTTCTTTTTGCATTTGATGTGTCTATGCTTCTTCGTTTTTTTATTTATTTATTTAAAATCTGTATTAACAATAACACACCTATAATCTGCCAAACTGCATAACAGTTTGTCAACAGTGTCGTTAGGTTGAACCATATTATATGTATATCATTGCCATAATAATATGTAATTATTATGAGATAAACTCATTCCATTGTTGTGTTTAATTGTTATTGTTTTCTGAATATAATCATTGATTCGTTGAATAGAATTTTATTTGTAACAGATTTGTTGTTATTAGTTTTCAATTGTGTATGTTTGTATGGAATACAAACTTCCACACCAAAAAAAAATAATTTTGAAGTATTAGTGTGCCTAGCCTTTCCCCCACTATGCTGGGGTCGACTTCCAGTCTAATCGGATGCAGCTGACTACCAGTAATTTCCATGGAGCGACTGTCTATCTAACTTCTACAATTCAGTTACTGGGTAATATACGATACCACTTGGTAAGGGTGATTACATAAAGAAACAGGTTTCCGGTACAGAAAAACCCGTGCGGGTCGGTACCGATCGGTACAGGGTTATTATCGTAGTCAGCACCGACCAGTTTAAAGCTGTTTTTTTATATGTGAGCACATAAGATAACATGGACATATTATACCTGCACCGATCGGTACCGACCCGCACAGACTCGCCTGTACCGGAAACCTGTTTCTTTATGTAAGCACCCTAAGACTGGTTGTCAGACTTTTGGGCTTCTGACTATCCGTAACGACTGTCAAAGATCTACAAATGACAGCCGGGAACAATGGCTTAACATGCATTCCGACAAGGGATCTTGATATAAAATGTATAGTCATCCATCCACGGACTGACCTCGGCAAGCGTAGCTTTATCTTTGATCGACCCGTGCGGCTGTTATTATGTAGCCACGAGCGCCAACGTAACCATTTATAAATATTTAAAAAAACCGCCCCGTGTGTCAGTAAAATACATAGTTGAGTTACTTTTATTGCCTTGGGGATTTCGCTTCATGACTAAGAAGTGGAAAACGTGCTCATCTAATATGTTGTTACTGGAATTATGTACTTACCTTGTTCTCAATTTATGGTGCCTAGAAAAAGACGTGACAATTTTTTTCTTATTTTATCTTTGGGTCTACCAATACATATACAAGGTGTTACTTAAATAATGCACAACCTCTTAAGGGGTCAATGTATTCATCATTATGAATAACTTTTAGTATGGGACTAAACCTGAAATCGCGAAAAAATTGAGATGTTTCCTTCATTTTGACGAGTTATGCGAATATAAATGTTCAATGAACAGCAGATTTTTTTCTTCGTGATTTCAGGTTTGGTTCCATAGTAAAAGTTGTTCTTACTGATGAGTACAACGACCCTTTAAGAAGTTGTGCGTTATTTATGTTACACCTTGTATAGTCCTTGTATAGTCAGTTTTTTTCGTTTTAGGGTTACCTTAACTTTTACTACCTAATACTTGCTGAGCCCGTTTAATTGTCGTAAGGACGTGCGACGTGCGAAAATGCATTCCTTCTCTAAAGTCCAAAGAAGGACGAACTACTTCCAATAGAAAAGAGCTAGTGGAGACTGCTACAGAGTTCTACGAAGATTACGACAACGTAGAGATGACATTAATAATACCTTTGCAACCATAGGACCTGAGGTAAACATAGAAGTGCCAATATTTATGGAAAGTGAAATAAAGAATGCTATCTGCTACATATCTGTTAAATCCTAGAAGAGCCCGGGAGAAGATGGGGTTACCAATGATATATTTAAAACTTTAATAGAACAACTGTCTCCTCCGTCCGAACAGTTTTGTTCAATAATATCTTGGCATAAGAAAACATACCTGTGAAATGGGAAACATCAATCGTAACATTTTTGTACAAGAAAGGAAATCCTGAGGACATATGAAATTATAAGCATATTACAGACTACATACAAATTTAACGCAAGTATTGATTAAAAGAATCATGCCGACTCTAGAATTTAATCAACCTAAAGAAAGAGCTGGTTTTCAGTCAAGGTTCTCTACTGTCGACCATATTATCGAATTTACTGAGACACAAATCATCGAAAACTACGAAGAATACGGGAAATGGCTTTAAATTGCTGTCGTTGATTATTCGAAAGCTTTTGATTCAATTGGACACTTCGCTCTGTGGAAAGCCTTGTGGCACTCCTTGTTAGTCACAAGGAGTGCCACAAAAGCACATAAATATATTAAAGGAAAATTATAAAAGGGGTAAAGCCAAAGTTAAATTAGAGAGACAAGGAAGACCTTTCGAAGTACAACGTGGAGTCCGACAAGGCGACTCGATATCACTGCACCTTTTTACTGCTCTCCTTGAAACCATTTTCCGTAACTTAGAATGGGACTTGTGGGGATCAATATTAATGGAAAAACACTGAACAACTTACACTTCGCAGATGACATCGTACTGATCTGCAATAACCGCACACAGCTTTGATACATGCTGCAATCCTTAGACACAGAGAGTAGAAAATATGGATTGACTATGAATCTGGAGAAAACTCGCATATTGACCAACGGAGAAAACATACCAGTAAAAATATAATCTCAGGAAATAGAGTACTGGGTAGAGTATGTAGTATTAAGGACAGAGAATCACCTTCAAGAAAAAACTGCGGGCGAAGTTGAGCGTAGAATAAAACTTGCTTGGAAAATATATTGGTCATTGAAGCACATTTTTAAATCCAAGCTCCCAATCAAACTGAAGAAAAAAGCATTCGAAACTGTCATCTCTCCCATACTACGGATGCCAGAGCTGGGCACTAACAAAAGAGATTATCATCAAACTCAAAGTTTTCCAGCGGATAGTCGACCGACTCTCTTGGTCTGGCTTCTCTCCCTAAACCTGTTTCGGCTAAGTAAACTCTACCGGCATAGGCCTAGAGTCTGGAGCGCGAAAGCCCCACCACGACGTCAACGTAGAGATAAGGCGGTGGGGGTGAGGTTATTATTATTTTTACATTTCTCGGGACTCGGGGTCCCGGACCTTTGGAAGGCAGGCATACGAGAGGCCGAAGCCAACTCACAGAGACCCGTTAAACGTTTTTAGTTAAATGAGGCACCAATTGACGATTATCCCTGTAAGCACTATGCAAGTGCACCCAGTGACAACCACCGGTTGGTGTAGAACTAATGCAGGATATGAAAACCAAGATATTGGATTATAGGTTCGGGTGGCTAAAGTGAACAGGTTATCTAGAACTATGGAAAGACTATGGCCCGTGTACTGCCTGACCAATGTTTTTTTTATAAAATAGACAGATAAAATGGCGGGGGGTGACTTGCACGCTCAATACCGTTTTCGGCGACCCAGTCCCCGAAAACGGTCGTTAGCACATAATGTCGTAGCGACAAGGGGGCACCATGTTTTGAGGTGCTTATGAGATGTGGAGAGGTATTCCACGGCTATCAGAACAATTCCGGAAGTACGGTCAAGGTCCATACCAGCATTTTAGTGGAAGTATTCCTTCCTCCGAGCAGGTTTGCTCTAGCGACTCTCCACTCAAGCCGGCCGATAACGGAAAAAAGAGGTGAGGAACAAGACTTCTCCCGGGAGATAGGTTCGTGGGGGCGCTACTGCCAAACAGCTCGCCACATGCAGCCCTAGGGTTTATGTATCTCTCTTGGTCTGGCTCCTCACCCTAGACCTGTTTCGGCAAAGTAAACTCTACCGGCACAGACCTAGAGTACATAGGAGCGCGCAAGCCCCACCACGACATCAACGTAGGGATACGGCGGTGGGGCTATTATTATTATTAATACTTACTGATGCATATACGTCAAGTACTTCTGACTCGAACACAAAAACGTTTTTTTTTTCACAATAAACCAGCAAAATATTCTAGTCAACACTTTTACTACGTAAACATGTGTACTAAAATATATTTGCTGGTTCATCGTGAAAAAAAAACCTTTTCACTATTTTTATTCTTACTTTTAATGCGCAACCGAATGGTGTTTATTCGCGAAAAAAAATCTGCTGTTCCCTACATTTATGTTTGCATAACTCGTCAAAATGTAGGGAGCAACTGTTTTTTTTGGCGACCTAAGTTTGGTCCCATAGTAAAAGTTGTCCATATAATAAGTACAATGACCCCTTAAGAGGTTGTGCGTTAATTCCAGGACATGTTGTATATTAATATTATAAATGCGAAAGTGAGTTTGTTTGTTACGCTTTTACTCTAAAACGGCTGAACGGTTTTGGATGTTTGGCACATGGACCGTGACCTGGAGAAGGAAATAGGCTACTTTTCATCCTGGATCGCTGATAAAGTCACGGGCAATAGCTAGCTTATTTCTAACACGGAAACTAAACTAATTTTAAGCGACTAAGCTAGGAAAGCCTTCGGCACAAGCTTACGCCTGAACTTTGAGTCAATAGTCGCCAGTCGCTTGTCTGCAAGACCACAGAGCAAACAATGTCAGAACAACAATAGGCTTCAGAAATGAAACTACAACATCGTTCACCGGCACAATCTTTAACCCGACGCAATGCACCAG
This sequence comes from Fissipunctia ypsillon, assembly GCA_947568875.1. Lineage (NCBI taxonomy): Eukaryota > Metazoa > Arthropoda > Insecta > Lepidoptera > Noctuidae > Fissipunctia > Fissipunctia ypsillon. The sequence goes on along the minus strand of OX387644.1, from coordinate 17,261,361 downwards.
GTATAGAGTAGAATCTCCACATTGAAAATATTTCATAAAGCGGCCAAGAATAAATTTCCATAGATTAAAAAAAATGTTGGTTTGTTGGTGTTGTTGTTGTTTGTGTTGTGTGAGTTTCCCTTTACGATGTAGACAAGGAATAAGGATTTTTCGAAATTTCTACGGCATAGGGAAAAAGAGGATTGCGGGCGAAGACGCAGACAAGGTGCTAGTTAGTGGAAAATGCCCAAATATTTCAAAGAAAATTATATCCCACCCCTCTCTGTAGTTTTTCTCCTATGGGTATCAATCATACTCGTGTACAAAAGCCCACCTACTTTGCTATTTGTTCTAGTGCTTTCTGAAGTAGAAACATGACTACTATTTCACCTACGATGACAAAATATACTCGTGCTCTTCAGAGGAAATATAATAGCTGTCAGTGGAACTCGTGAGATATGGTCGCGGCTCGCACAGCCAGTGGTCGTAATCTATTCAATTGGTGAAAGAAATTGTACATCGTGCCACTAAGGTCACGATTTATCTTTTAATATTTTTATGTTTATCTAGGTTACTTTCTCGGAAAGTATTTCTAACTACACATTATCAAATTTTAAGGGAGTGAAAGGACTCACTCAAGGAGTATCTGCGTCTTACTTTTTCATTGGGCAAATATTTCATTATTTTATGAAAAAGCAGAGATTATAATTTAAAATACCTACCTTCTCGTTCAAAAATATCAAATGAGTAGCTACTTTGGCCCAAAATACTTTGTGATTTGTATTAAATTGCTCCAATATTTTGTAAGTCAATGAAAATTTATAATTTATTTTTTCATACGTATGCAAAGTTTCATACGTAGATACGTGCCAGGTATTTTCCTTACTTGACATATTTTAAAGCGTCACAAAAGACGATACCGGTAAGTCTTGGATTTTCGGTTTTACATTTTTAGCTAAACTTCGACTGTAGAGATCATAAGTTTAATTGTTTTTTCTTTCTTTCTGTAAATCACTTGATTTTAAGAGATCTAAAATTCTTAGTCCGTGCCGAGCATTAGAGTCGACTTGACGTGTAAGGTCCCAGTGATACGAAGTGCACAGACGGTCGATTCTGTAAAAATCTCACCGTGAAAAGTTAGGTGAAGTGAGCTGTTAATAGTGTCAATCCCTAGCATCAGGTGGAATGACAGCTCACTTCACCTATGTTTTCACGGTGAGATGATTACAGAATCGACCTTCTGGCCAGTTGTTGGTTGTCAGGTCGCACCAGTCGTCGTCAAATCAAACAGTATTATATATTATAAACATAACATCAAACTCAAACTCAAACTCAAAGCATTTATTTCAATTAAACCAATTACAGGCACTTTTGAATTGTTAAAGAGTCAGTCAGTTAGTCAGAAAATTGAAGCTAGTCGCCCATTCCAAAACGTAGATCTCTATGGAGAAGAATGGGCAAGAAACTCCATGGACACTCTTTTAAATCAAAATTGTTACAAAATCCTGGGTAGTTACATTGTTATTGTTCTTGTTACTTCTATATGTGAGAACAATGTAAAAAATAGATAATTAAAACAATTTAAAATATAAGATTAAAAATAAGCCCTGGCAGCTAAGAGATGACCAGTCTCCACTGACGGCGCCCGTTCACGAACATGACGCGTGGATCAGCACCATCCAGCTCAACCATTTTGTAGGGAACCGAATGATCCAACACACGCGCCACCATCAGCGAGACATTTAAGTGAGCATGACATACTCTCAACTGCCATACTCTTTCAAGTCAACATACCTACATCATAACATAAAACCGCTCCATGGTACTCACATTTACAAAATTGAAAAGATGCTTCTAATTTATACAAAACTATAGTTTGCAATGATTGTATTAAAATATTAGTACACACTAAATCTATAGTCTATATATAGTCAATAATTCTATAGTAATGACATAATGTCAGAAAAAAAAGGGACGCATTTCTTCCAAACAAAAAAAAAATAAATTTAACAAAGCCCAAGTGGCTGTGGAGCAGGACCAGCATTTAGCCAAGCATTTTTATCTATGATATAATCATTCAACCTATAACATGCTTGTCTACATAGTGTGCGTTTAATGCATGTTTTAAATTGCTTCTCATTTAGTTGAAGAATATCGAGAGGTAATTTATTATAACATTTTACACAGTACCCCATAAAAGAAGTGTGTACCTTAGATAATCTGAAACGTGGTTGATCTAATTTGTTCCTATTTCTAGTGTTAAAATTATGCCGATCACTTATCTTACTAAAAAGATGTAGATTTTTTCTAACATACATAATATTTTCATATATATATTGACAAGGTACCGTCATGATGTTAATTTTTTTAAACAGTTCCCTTAGAGATTCGCGACTGCGGAGGTTATAGATGGCTCTGACAGCCCTCTTTTGCAGAATAAAGATAGAATCAATATCTGCAGCCCGTCCCCATAACAAAATACTGTAAGACATGACGCTATGAAAGTAACTAAAATAGACCAGTCTCGCGGTATCGACGTCTGTTAATTGGCGGATTTTCCAAACAGCGTAAGCAGCCGAGCTTAGCCGCCCTGCTAGTGATGTTAAATGAGGACTCCACTGCAGCTTTGAGTCCAGCGTAATTCCCAGGAAAACAGTCTGTTCGACGAATGTGAACCAATTATGGACCTTAAGCATAGCGTTATTTACGTCGTCGAGCTCTTGTGCATGTCTGTTAACTTTAAAAATTAGTGATGTGTCATCAGCAAATAACACCATTTGTGGTCGGTTTTTCAGTAAATGAGGTAAATCATTTATATATACTAAAAAGAGGAACGGACCTAATATAGAGCCCTGCGGTACACCCATTTTGACTTTTAATCCCAATGAATTCACACCGTTTATTTGAACTTGCTGCAGTCTATTATTCAAATATGATTTTACTAAGCTAAGTGCAAGTTTACCCAGTCCGTAATGCTCAAGTTTCAAGAGCAGTGTTTCATGATTCACGCAATCAAATGCCTTGGATAGGTCGCAAAAGATGCCTATTGCATCATGTGCCTCTTCCCAAGCGTTAAAGATGTGTTTTAATAAGGTGACACCGGCGTCAGCTGTACAACGTCCTTTGGTGAAACCATACTGTTGATCGTGTAGGATGTTATTACGATTAAAATGATTGAGCATTTGATTTAACATTACTTTTTCAAACACCTTGCTGAAAACCGGCAAAACCGAACCATCACGCCTAAGGAAGAGGTGTACATAAAGTAGCAACTTACACCCACATTTTGCCAGTAATGTGTAAGTCCCTTGTAATAGGGGGCAGCCTGCTATATTATTATATCGTGTAATGATAATTAAATCGATACGTTACTACGTCACTCTATATAAAGCCAGAAGCCATTGATGGATAAGGGGAGGCGTGTAAGGCTCGGACTACAAGCATCCGGAATTTTCCGGGCACGAAAAAAACGACCCCGGACAAGTCCGGATTCAATCCGTCTCTGAAGCAATCATTTGAATTGTTCCTGCATTGACTACATAGAATCAGGGGCCATCCGATTCCGAATTTCACCCGGAAACAACCGGATCATACTCTGGTATTCTCCGGCCACCCGGTCTGTTATTTTTCGGCACGAGTGGCGGGGCCTTTCAATCTAGTATGTAGATGTATGGAGCTGTACACATACTCCGAAAAACGTTCGTTCCAGGCGCTTCCGGACGAAGCACTTCATCATTTTTGGATATGACTTATAGAGTACACGTTCAGTCATGCGGTCTACGTGAAAATGATGAAACCAGTAGCTAAACACAAAACTTTATGTAAAGTTAAACTTTCTATTTGAAACACCAAAGTAGCGACTATTCAGCGCAAGTGCTAGCGGCCGACTGAGTAAATTTCTCTCCGGTCCGGATTCAAACGGGCTGCGTGTAGTCGATAGCATGCTGTTCTCGGATTTTTCTCGGACCGGGGAGATCCGATGCTTCCTATTCCGGAAGCATCCGGATGCTTGTAGTCCGAGCCTAATAGTCACCACAAACACTTATCCCCGTTTGGGGCCCTCGTCGCATAGGTATACAAAGCTTTTACGACCAGGCACTTATTGCGTAAGCCAGAGGTGAGGAAAGATTAACTATGTAGCAGGCAGGCCTAACGGGCAGGACATAAAGTTTCTGCCCTAGGATGACGTCACGACTGAGATCAGTGAAAATACCAATGAATTCTTATTATGGCCATCAAACGCACCATACGCAACCACACACATTTGATTGAAGAACGATATTTACATTGTAGTACCTATCGCATCATTTATTAGAAATCCATTGTTAAATCCATATTGAATGTGTATGGCCATTATAATAAATGGCTTGATAAACACGCAAACAGCCATTTCCACTACCTAACTCTATGTTTTAAATTGTTTTTACTTGTTGGTACAAGGACTTGTTGATACTAATTTAATGAGCCCAAATTCGATGGGTTTAGGTACTATAATATGCATTCATGGATACCGTAACCCGTCTTCCAACTCCGTTATCAGACCTCGATAATAGATAACATAACAATGTACTGTCATCGAAATAACATACATTAGTGGTACATTAAAAAGTTTCAACCACTAGAAATGGGTGTTTGACTTTTTGAATTTCGACCAGTCAGAATCAAAATATTTGAGGGACTTATGATGAGGCGTAAGTTGATTCATACATACATATAAACTTACGCCTTTTTCTCATGGGGGTAGGAAGAAACCACAGAATGCCACCTGCTAGGCTACCCCTTTTGCTTTCTCCACGTTCATGCAAGTGGTCTGATAGTCTGGCGTGTATTGATTCATGTTGTTTTAGTTATTAATCATTTATTTAACATGCAAACATGTGTCTGTGATGACTGTAGGTAAACTGGTAGTATTTAAGCGACGACGGAGTCGAGTTGGGGTGCAGATAGTGCTCTCATCTCAAATACAACATGCGCTATTCAAGTCACCTCTTAGTGAAAACGCACATTCTTATTTTTACCGGTAAGTCTCTATTTTGTTACGCCCGCAGCTTATGCTTACATTCGAACTCGTTCACGATGCTGCGCTGATGTGGCACTGACATTTGGTCAACTCGTATTGATACGAGTGGCATCGGTGGCATTGTGATGTGACCCAAGAAACAAGGTTGAAGCTATAGATTAAAGTTCGGAATCCGCCAGTGCCACTTGAAAAACGTGTCTCAGCTGGCTAGGACCGTTCGCACGACGCGCGCGTCTACGTTCATGTATTTGTCTATGCTCGTGTTTATGTGTGTGTAATTGTATGTGAGAGCAAACACCGAGTCCTATGCCATAGGTTTTAAACGCTGCCACTCACACGCGGCTCGTGATGACCAATGCGAGTGTGAGCAGGTGTGTTGGGCGCTAGTGTCGGTAAGGCTAGTTTGTAAGCGTGAAAAGTATTTTGAAATAACTCAAAATACATAATTTTGTCATTGACTCTCCTTTCCCCCAGAACAAAATGTGTATGACTATCTCTGCATGTACCTATACCACAAAATTGCCCCATTGGTCTCGTGGTTGCAAGCGCGACTGCTGAGCGTGGGGTCCTGGGTTCGATTCTCAGGTCGAGCAGTGTTATTGGGTTTTCCCATTAGGAATTTGTCAGTAACAGCCCGAAGTTTGGAAGACGGCGGTGTGATACCCCCGTGCCTCAGAAAGCACTTGGTGCTGCGCCTGATCTCTCTCCAGTCGTGTGTGATCAGATTGCCGTCCCATCGGGCTATGAGAGTGAGGAAAGAGTGAATGCACCTGAGTCTGCGCACACACTTGTGCACTATAATATCTCCCGCGTACTTAGATGGCTAGTCTCCGCTGAAATTGGCTGCCGTGGCCGAAATTCGGCCTGGAGAAATTATAGTCCTCCAGGCCAAATTTCGTGTTCCGAATTATAATTTTGTGGTATATATTATATACCACAAAATTATGATATTAAAAAAGCAGCCACTGTGCCAATCGAGCTTTAATTTTAACAATAAAGCTCGATAAATAAGTTAGGTACCCAACGGAAAGAACCTGCACAGTCAGTAATGTGTGTAATGTGTAGTGTGTATATTAATGTGTTAATTATTTAATAAATACCTATATTTGTTCAAGCTACTTGGGGCTCATGTTGGCAGTTTTTTACGTCGATGAACGATCTCGTAATGCAGAACTCAAGACCGGAACAAAGTATGACTTTTTAAAGTATTTTATAAGAAATAATCTGAATTGGAATTAAGCTATAAATAATAATTTAAATAAAATTTTTACTGCTTACTGAAAAGTAACGCCTAATTCTGTTAAGGGACATCGACGCGCAACCTGTTACCATGGATTCAGTACATGATTCTGGACCCCCTTTTTTTGGATGCGGAATCATCAAATGACTTCCCCGCGGAGCGGGAGGGCGTGTCAGACTTTTACTGACTAAAACCCATCCGTGTTCCTTCAGTTGCCTGTGCCGAGGCCACGGTAACTCTTTCGAACATCCCGCGACCCTGGCTGATTCTAGACCCCCTGCGTTGAACTTTTTCATCGGTAATTTAAAAAAAATTGCTGTTCCAGTCATTTTGACTGCGTCAGTATTGCACTTTTGTAGGAAACAGCAGATTTTTTTTATAATAACCGAAGAAAAAGTTCAACGCAGTGGTAACAGGTTGTGCGTCGATGTCCCTGCCACCCTGTATATTTATTGATTGAAAAGCTGTCGACACAAAAAAAAAACTTATGAAGCATGTACATCTTTTTCCAGGAGTAATTCACAGTGAATATCATTTTGGTCATTGCGCTAATAAGAAAAAGATATTCTATACACACATCCATCTGAACCACATAGATATACTAGGAAAATATATAGTTAGAGTAAGTGTAAAATTTTAAATAGTCATAATAAACTGCTTTGTTTGTTTGTTTGTCTTCTTCTCTCGTTTCGTGGTCGCAGTTCAGCCTGTGCTCGGGAGCGATAGCGCATCTGATGCCGTTTGGCGGTCTCAAAGGACGGGATGGAAAGGGAACGTGAGGCTACAACTTCTCTTCCTATCCGCAGCAACTCCGGGCGCCGGAGGGCGCACGACGATTTCCACCCGCCATTAGGTGGCCAGCAGCTGAAGGACTTGGCGGAATATATCGCTTGTTAGGGACGTTATTAGTAAAAGACGGGCTTGTTCGTTCGCCATTTTAATAGCAGAGATTTCTTACATCGTCTTACATAGAGTTGGATCATTGACCACAGATAATATTAAGGTAAGTATACACAATATTTTACACTCCCCCTCAATTTAGATATTTTTGGAAAATATGGTCCTGAATTTTATATAATTAATTAATTAACAAATTATCATAACAGGTAAGTAGTTTTAGGTACAATTACAATTAGAGATTAGAGATTTTTACATGAGTACAAATTTATTGAGGTATACATGACACAACAGCAGTACTGTTATAATTTTCTTACATATTTATAATAAATTCAGTTTACTAACAAAATAATTGTGTTTATGTTTAGAAGCAGGTTTAACAGCCTTTGTGAACAAATCTGAAACATTTTCATCGGTCGGAAAATACTTTACTGATACTAATTTCTTTTCGTTCCTTTATAAGAGCTTTAATGTCAATATGCTTGGACCTTTTCCCGTTTTTTCAAAGTTTTTAATTAATCTTATATAGAACTCTGGTTATCTAATTACAATGTTGTAAACATATTTGATAAACATGTCAAATCATAAAGTCGCTGACTGCTTGAGCTACTGCAACAGCCGTATTCAGCCTCCGCTGTAGATAGAGCAACTAGTTTATTCTCTTCTTTTGTCCTTCTGTAAATCAACACTTTTTCTTGCGTATTCTTCAAGTATCTTTAAATCCTTTTACTGGCTATCCACAGAGATGCTGTTGGCTTCTCCAAGAATCTAGTTAGACCCATTTGCAACTGGATACATTATGTCAGATCGACTATTCATAGATATAAATAGCAAACATCCTATTAATTCTTTAAATGGTACATCAATGATTTCCTCATTTTCTGCACAGTAGTTTGTCTCTATTGGTGTATTTATTCCTTTACATTCTTTCATCATCATCATCATTGTTATTTTTATCATTTCTATCTGCTTAATTTCCGTTTGATCATTTTTCCTTGTAATTTTCAATCTTAGGTAGGTATTCACTTCTCTTGAATCTTTTATTTCGAATTCTTCTTTTGATTCTTTAATTTATTTTCTTTTCCGAGTAATAATATATCATCTACAAATATCGATAGCCATGTATCTTCATTTTAATAAAGACAAAAATCATGTTTTGACTGTATGTACCATTCGCAGTAATGCAGACATGAAATTTTTGGTTCCAACATTTTAGAGCTTCCGAGTCCGTATAACGTCTTCTTTAATTTTAAAACATTTTCTTCTTGATCAACTAGTTTAGAACACCTTCAGACATTTTCTTTCAGGTCACTATTTAGGAAAGCGGTAGGTACGTCTCAATTTAATTATTTTATCGCTAATCTTTCTTGTATAGCATTACTGAGCATTGTTCTGATAATTGGTAATTTTGCTACTGGCCCATAATTTCCATCTTGTCTTTCTTGTTGATATCCCTTGGCTACTAACCTTGCCTTCTTGATTCCATCTTGTTTCTGCTTAAATATCCAATTTCTTTCTATTGCTCTGCTTCCTTTGGGTAAATTAGTTATAACTCTAACCCAGATGGTGAATGTGGCAACGCGGGCACCGGATGTTGACGGCCATACACCCAATTGCTTGGACCTTCTGCTGGCATCTAATCCAAACAGTCATTCAGTATCGGTCTCAGCCCCGCTGGGAACGTCTGACTACTGTCTGGTGAAATCCATATCGACCTGCTCTCCCCCAGATGAGAGTCCTTGCGTCCTATCCTTGGCGGCAAGTGTGCTTCTCTTCGAGTGACCCTTCGTGCTGTACTGACGTGGTTGCGGACCTGATATGGCAGGAGATGGAGTATTTAATTCCATTCTCTGACATCCCGCTCGGTCACAAATCTCGGCCTTGGTATAGTGCAGAATGCGCCCACGCTGAGGCCTGAAAGAGTCTGCCTACCAAGCCTGGGTCAAAGCCCGCGACCGCAAAGTTAGAGCGCGTAGGGTGCGGGCGCGAGAAAAAGAGCTTTTAATTCTGCCGCTAAGTTCTGCAAGCGGGTTTTACGTGGGGCACGTTTTGACTATGTCGGACGTATGGGATGGCTAAGCTGGCTTCGCACGCACCCTCCGGGTAGTAAACAGTTCTAATCCCTGTCTAAAGCGGCTGAAGCGCATTTCTGTCGACCCACTTTACCTCCAATGATGAAACTTGATGGATCGCTGGCTCACTGTGCAGGTGAGAAAGCAAATTTATTTGCATCTCTCTTTGCAAGCAATTCACGTCTGGACGCTGGCTCCAAGCAACCACCTACTGTACCTCATTATGACTCCTCGATGCCGGAGATCGCAGTTCACTTTAAAGAGGTCCAAAGAGGCCAGTGGGCCTGTCGGCATTCCAGCGAGAGTGTGGAGGCAGTGTGCACCTGAACTGTCCCCTGTGTTGACACGTTTGTTCCGCCTCTCTCTTAAACAAAGGACTGTACCAAAATCCTAGAAGCTTGCAAATGTGCAACCAGTGCCCAAAAAGGGCGACCGTGCAGACCCTGGCCATTACCGTCCTATCGCCATTACCTCCATTCTGTGCAAGGTTATGGAAAGGGTACTAAACAGTAAGTTGCTGACCTACCTTGAAAACAATGATCTCCTCAGTGACCGTCAATATGGCTTTTGTTGGGGACGGTCAACTGGCGATCTTCTTGTGTATGTCACGCACTGCTGGGGCGAGGCCATCGAGAAACACGGTGAAGCACTTGCTGTATCGCTTGATATCTTGAAGGCCTTTGACAGGGTCTGGCACGCTGGTCTACTCAGCAAGCTTCGTGCTTATGGCTCCCAGCTAATTTTTGTAGTTGGATATTAGACTTTCTTAGTGAATGGTATCTAAACTTTTATTTTCTCAAATCTTAAATACACTATACAATCACTAACATAATAATAATATGTACAAGTATATAAAAAAGGGAGGGGGTAAATAATCAGAGGGCATCAAAAAATTCATCCGCATCGCTGTCAACAGGAAAAGTGCCCAGAAGGCTGGCAGCATTGCCACGTTGTATAGCAATGCTGATTCTTTGGCCAAAAAATAGGCCAGCCCTCTGGTCACGTGTGGAGTCGACCAACCGCCTGGCGATGTCTCGAAAAACTGAGTGGGCACTCGGACCCCATGGCCCAAGTGTTTCAACCCCAAACGGCTCGAACATATAAGTCCCAATAAGACTGGAGTATTTGCGCCGTTTGAGGTTTTCCGCACCCGCAGCAGCCGCTCCAGCACAGCCTGCCGTGCTAGGAAGATGGGATGGCGCAAGGGTGTCGACACACGTTGCATCCCACACCAAAGGCCTACCTACCTTCCAAGGCATTATGGTCATTCCGTCTGGTCTCTTTCCATCGTCGCGTGCTAAGCCATTGGGTTCTAAAACAGCTGGCACCCCGGCGGTGACAAGAGCACGACGGATGATGTCATTGATGCTGGCGTGCCGTGCTATCCGGCCTGCGCTCTTACTGCAGGATAGGCCATGTTGTCCGAGGCAGTCGACACTGACACCGCATTGGCAGCGATGCGGAGCCACGCAGGGAGTGCCCAGACGCAGACAAGTAGCGAGCCGGAAGGTGGTGTCACCCAGCATGGTGCCTATGTTGGGTGACGGTAGCGCCTGAAGCCAGAGGCCCGACTCCCACTCCCCCACAGCCAGCAGGCGGGCACGCTCAGCAGTATTGGTGGTCGTATTAATTAGATTATTCCGTACCAACCTGCAGAGCGGTTCATCCCACTGCCTCTGGGAAGATAGGTTCAAGGGCCCATCTGTATCCGGGCAAGCCACTTTTCAGGCGTTCACTGCGTCAGTCAAACACGGCACTTCTGAGTCAACCAAGGAGGGGGCTAAAATTTTCTCGGTCAACTTTTCCGTGCTGTGGACAGAGGACAGGAACGCCGGTAAGCTAATACTGGTAATTTTGCGGACGCCGAGGCTACTAAAACGGATGGGTAGTGTGGCTTGCAGCCACGCTCGGTCGTCCAGGGCCACATTTAAAATGGATGTTAGTGTGCTGCGAATAATTTGGTCAATTTGAATGGTTGATCAGAGTAGTTGTTGACGGCTGTTCTATTGATGACCTTATGATTGACCTTATGGCTATTGATGCCCGAGTTCCTCAGGAGTCTGTTCTCTCTGCAATTCTTTTCCTGCTGCACATCAATGACCTACTTCAGCCTGGTATTGTTGGGTACGCAGATGACAATTCAGTTTCAGAGAGATACTTGTCCAGCGCAAAAACCAGCGGGGCCGAAGTTCGTTCCTTGAGAGAGGCCATGGTAGAGCGGCAGATTTGACCTTCAGCCTTGTCTCCCAGTGGAGTGATGATAATCTGGTCTCTTCTAACGCCACCAAAACACAGGCGTGTCTTTTTACCGCTAAAAGGAGTCGTTTTGATCAAACTTCTACTTTTCGGGGTACATCTGTTCCTGTAACTGATCGGCTCGAGCTCCTAGGCATGGAGTTGACATCATGTCTAAACTTCGGTGCCACCATCGAGTACAAAGCCCAAACTGCGGCCAAGAAAGGCGGGATGCCCAGGCATCCTAAATAGGGTGAAGTGATACTTCACGTCTGGACAGCTTCTAACTCTTTACAAAGCGCAAGTCCGATCCTGCATGGAGTATAGCAGCCACCTTTGGGATTGCTCAGCTAAATACCAACTAGCCGCGCTTGACTCGGTGGAACGAAGAGCTAAGAGGCTCATTGGCGACGTAAAACTGGTGGAAACCAAGCTTCACAGCTTGGCTCATCGCCGCAAGGTTGCCTGCTTGTCGATCTTTTACAGATTTGACTTCGGCGAGTGTGCTCTAGAGCTCCACGACCTCATTCCGCTGGCCCCCTTCTACCATCGGACATCTAGACGCACTGCAGGTTACCATTCCTACCTAGTTGCTATTCCACCAATTCGCACTAAGCGTTTCCAAATGTCTTTTGTGATGCGCACAGCAAAGGAGTGAAACTCTCTGCCTGGGTCTGTGTTTCCGAACGCATACAACCCCGATCTCTTCAAAGTGAGAGTGAACAGGCTTCTTCTGGGTAAGCTCGTTCCATCGTCGACTTTGTCTCTGTCATCTCTGACCTAGCCTAGAGTCAAGAGCAAACCTATCTCAAATATTTTTTTTAAAAATTTGATACTTCCCAAGTTCCTAATTTCTTGCGTGAGTCCAGCTCTTTCTTTATTGCTTGTTTCCATTCTTTATCTTGTATTGCTTCTTCATAGTTTACTGGTTCTCCTCCACATAAACAATTGACTATGTTCAGGGGGCCAGCCACCACCTCTTAAAGTAGTATTATTTTAATGTTACTTCAGTATGAGAAAGAGATGGAGCTATACAGGACGTCTAGCTCCATCTCTTTCCGACACTGAAGTAAGATTAAAATAATACTGCTTTAAGAGGTGGTGGTCTAGGCTCAGATCATATTCTTCTAAGTCTTTAAATTTATCTTTCTGATCTTGTTCTATATTTGTTGTAATCTCTCTATTTTGACTTTCTTGATCTATTTCCTCAGTTTTCTCATCACTTACTTGATCCTTCTTTTCAGTATCTTCTGTTTGTTTTATGTCTTTGTATAATTTATTTATTTGTATAGATTAACATTTTGTGTTCTACTTACGTGAAAAATATTTAGTATTTTATATTTTTAATATAATTAGGCTATCTGGTGGCTTCGCGTCAATGCCTCTGCTTCAAAATGTGAAGGCACGGCGCACAAAACAAAACCGCGAGCCATTCTTTACAAATATTTGATAAATAATGTTGTGTTTATGAAATTTTATTTATTTTTTCCTCGCAAGTGTGTTAAAAACCGTCGTATAAAACGCGTGAGCATTTGTCATTTGTATCATTACTTACTATTCACCATAGATATTTATATATCTACAACTATGTATCATAGTATTTCACGTCTTTAATGTACTGCCTATATCACGTTGTGGTTGTGGTGTTGTGGTTTTGAAATCGGTTAAAAAGAAAAAGAAAGAAAATACGTTTATTTGCGGAAAACATGACGCAAAGAAAGAACACAAACACAAAAAAGAAACAAGTTGGGGGAAAATATGGTTTTTTTCTTTTCTTTTTCAGGGCTGGATCAATGTAATGAGAATACCAACATGTATCGTACTTAGAGGATATTCATACGAAGAAGATTTGTTCCAAAGTACTACGTACGCCTTCCAGATGTGTGTGCCACGCATCACCTACTGTCACACGCATAGGAGATTTAAATTTCACTATTACGAATGGTACGTACCTTCGGATGTGTCTGGTGGTATAAACTGGGATATTTATTTTTTTGGACCGGCCAGCGCGAGTTGGCAATAGTTTATTTAACATCTTTTTCAGTAGCTATTACTTAATTATTTTTACTTTTACTTACGAAGTGAATTTTACTACTATACAATTCTGTGAAGTGAGTGGTAGTTTTCCTTTTAACTTCGTTATTTATGTATATTACTATCGTGAATTTTTTCGCATATTCGAAACTAACCATTTAACTGGCAGGGGGTGGGGGACACTTGACTCTAACAATAATTAGCACTTTAAAGCTTAATATTTCGGAAACGGATGCCTTAATTGAAAAATTATTTCCACAAACCCGCAATATTTTTGAAAGGCCTTTCCAACAACACCCCACACCATGAGGTAGACGAGAAAAAAAAAACATCCCCACTTTACGCATACAGGAACCAAGGAACCCTTATAGTTTAATTTTGGATATGCGAAAAAATTCAGTGTAGTAGTATAAATAACGAAGTTAAAAGGAAAACTATCACAGCTAAGTAGGCTTTACAAGTTTACGAGTAATAGTCGACCATCTTACATTTGCAGTTTGAATGTATGAGAGAACATGTTTTTCAACTACAATGTTAAGTTTGTTCTTGGGATAAACTCATCCCAACTACGAAACCCTGCATTGTGAGTGGTCCGACATGCACTTGGCCGGTTTTTTATTAATCATATTAATTATTTCTATGTCAACATTGGCAAAACATAGTTCATTACCCAATTTTTAAGATGTAATAGATGAAATAGATGATGGAATAGATTTTTAAGATGTGTGAAGTATGTAATCACCTATGTTTTACAAATAAGTTACTTCTTCTTCTTGTTTTTTGGTACCAACTAATTCAGGTGAATGCATAAAGGTAGCCCGCGAAATTCCAATTTCCTTGCGTTTTTTGCAATTTGTAGGTCAGTGTCAGGTTGTATCTTGACCGAAATATAATTCGCGACTATAACAAATATGTAGAGTAGAATCCGCATAAATTGCCATCGAAGGGAAGTGACAAACACGTCATACTAAGCAGAGGTCATACAAAACATAGTCTTAGAAAATAAACGGCTTGCTATTTTTGTTAGTAATTTAGTTTAATAGAGAGAAAAACTACAGTGTATGTATCTATTATTTAATACACGAACGGAATCACAGCTATTCAACACTGGCCGCGCGCGCGCGCGCGCCGCCGCCAGCGCTGCGCATACACACCACATTTAATACACGAACGACGATACCATATTATTATTTAATACACGAACGGTTATATTTAATACACGAACTCCTCTACCGACATTGTAAAAAAAATAATAAAAAGAAACATGGGCTGACACAAAACAAACATATTTAAAACATAGAATATAGGACATTGTTAAAAATGGCCTATGAATCAACACGTATGAAACCTTTACAATAATTACTAGGTTTTTTTTTATAATTTACATTACAATTATTACAATAAAACGGACACTTCAGAATTTCGAGAACATTTTAAAAAGTAATTCACTTCGGTCTCATTCCCCGACGCCATTATTTTTTGTTTTAATTTGACGTTTTTAATAGGCAAAGGGTATTGTAGCTCATACAACCAAGTCTTGTGCACCGTAATTACAAAACTCAGCACTCTCAGCGCTGTGTGAAACGACCAACATCGACATGTCAATGTCAGTGTCGTCAATGAATTCAAAATCAAAATATTTTATTTCACATAAACCTACATGAGCACTGAAACGTGACAAACTATGTGCACGGTCCCAATGGGGAAGGCAACTGTCAAAATGGCGCTGTCGTAGCTAGTTCCCAACAAAAGTCAATAATACAAGGCGTGAGGTTATTTTATTTTTGCGAAAATGATGCGTTGTTGTGTTACTAAATACTTCGAAATTGGAGTCCACCATTTCCCGAGAGACCCTTAAATTAAAAGTTGGTGGCTTAAATATAATAAATATAAATTATACAGAGTAAAAACATTTTGAATAAAGTGACTTTGAGGATATATTTATAGTTTTAAATTCTGACATTTTCCATGTCATTTACTCGATTTAAAATATTGAAATCACCGAAAATAACGAAATAGCGAAATAAAAGTAAACTTATGAATGAATGAAATGTCAAACTTACTATAGGCCGTGAGGACCTAGCTATGATCACGCCATCTACAATTAACTTTGCCCGACCTTCCCCATTGGTCGTTTCCTATGGATAAGAGCCGGCAAGAAACTCCATGGTTATTCTTTTCAAACTAATTGAAAGCTGACAGTTTGACATTAATTACAGTATACCTCTGGTGCTCTGCCTAACCCTTTTGGGTAAAGAAGCGAGATTTTATTTATGTAAGTATTCGTAATAAAATGCAATACTTACTCGGAAAACGAAACAGTCCATAGCCGTGTCGTGTCAGACGCGGGTATTTTATGTGGTCAGCACATTCCTGCACGTAGGCGTGCTTCTGTCTCCTTGTCACATCCTGGCAGGGTCGCCATCAGGTGTGCGGTTTCGGAGGCAACAAATAATATACTAGTGTTCAGAGCAACGTTCCCTTTATTACTAACTCTCTAATATTACAGTTATCAGTAATGCCTTATGTTATAATGTATGCTACTATATAGGTACCACTCCACAGGACACCTGTATATCACCAGGTATTTTGTTCTAACATTTAACACAGTACCCCATAAAAGATGTATGTACTTACTTTATTTGTAGTATAATAAAATGATGTCTATCATTTATTTTACTAACAAGATGTACATTTTTTCTTACTTACATAATAACTTTGGTACAAAACTGGGCAGAAAAGGGACTAGTCATCGGCGAAAAGAGATTATGAAACCACCGCTTCACCGATGACATTATACTTTTTTCCTCATCAGCGGCTGAATTGGGCAACATGCTCGCAGACTTGAACAAGGCAAGCCACGAGAATGGGCTTAAGATGAACAAGTCAATGACCAAACTCATGACAAACAGCATCAAAAAGAGACTATAAAATGGGGGTGAGGAGATTACATATGTCCAAGACTATGTATCTGGGCCAAATAGTCTCCTTCCAGGTGCGACAAGACAATGAAGTTGCTCGACGCACAGAGAGAGCCTGATGGAGCTATTGGTCAATGAAAGATCTTCTAAAAGGAGATTCTCAAATGGAGAATTATGGACATGTGTATTCTCCCCGTTCTTACATATGGTACTCAAACCTGGTCTTTGACACTTCAGTAGAGATCCAAGCTCGAGGTTTGCCAGCAAGCCATGGAGCGCAGTATCCTGGGGGTTCGAATTTCGGACCGTATAAGGAACACAACACTGCGCGCTAAAACCAAGATCACCGACGTTACTCAGAAAGCCGCTAAGCTTAAGTGGGACTGTGCCGAACATGTCTGCCGCATTTCAAAAGACAAATGGGCTAAGAGAACCACCGCTTGGGTCCCACTAAACGCACGAAGATATCGCGACAGGCCGAGACGAAAATGGCGGAGCGAGCTTGACTCGTTCCGAAAGGACTGGCCGACACTAGCAGAAGACATAATTGTCTGGAAAAGGGAGAGCGAGGCCTTTACCCAGCAGTGGGACAATACAGGCTAGTTTAAATAGACATAATAACATAACATCACGCCTTGTTTCCCCGAAGGGTTAGGCAGAGGTGTGCCTATAGTACACCCACATTTCGCCAGTTATGTTTAAGTCCCATGTAATAGGGGGCAAGACTATTGCCATCTACCGGGCACAAATCCAGACTCCGGGCTGCTACTGAGAAATTCCAGATAGAAAAACCCATTAACACTTTGCCCGACCTGGGAATCGAACCCAGGACCTCATGCAAATAAATAGACATCAAATAGAATTTCATAAATTGAATTAGCAAGGTACCCTCATAATATTAATCCTTTTAAATAGTTCCGTGTGTGATTCGCAAGATGAAAGAGTTCCGAAAGAGGAAGAGGGCTTTAATTAGACTAATTAGTTGGTACCTATACTATATTATTTTATAAAACATGTGCAATTTTTTGTATAATGCACCTATATTTTGACTATATTTTCTCTTGACGTGTAAAAGTGTTGGTGCTTTCGAAAAATTTTATAGTCGACAGGGCAGGGTTAGGATTTTATGTTATTTCATCCTACGAGAATCATGTTCCATACTTTTTTATCCAGAAGAAACTTATAATAACAACCGATTATCCTTTAAAATAAAAGTTTGCGAGCACATTCGTAAGAAGCTGGCAGTATCATCACAACGTTAACGTTTTCCCATTGTTTGTCTTATTTGTTTTAGTATATTCGTGTATTTATGTATATATTTATTTGCGCTTATTTATATATAATTAGGTATATATTATTATATTTATAGTTTGTAGTAGGTATATGTGTATCTTTATATTTAAATAAATATGTTTTCCACAATTTTTCGTAATTGCACCTACCACTGTTTGTCTCTGCATCACCCAAAGGTTGACTAGTAGAAAATGCATATGGCATTAAGTCCGCCTCTGTACATTTATGTGCATAAAGTATTAAATAAATAATAGGAATTGTCGTACAACCAATATTTTTCCAATAAATATTCACAAACAGACGATCTTTTTTTCGGACAAGATATCGTAATTGTCTGTTCACACAATAGGTATATCAAATGCCTAAATATAGATAATTTCGGTAATTATTATTTACTAGGATTTATTTCGCAGATTTGCCTTTAATTTAACTATTTTTTCTGGGCTATCATGTAAGAGCATCGTGTATTTAATCGAACCTCTAATAATTCCCATTTTGCGCTCCTAAAAATATTATTGAACACTTTAATATACTCGTAATGATTGCGCCTCTTTTTGTGAACCCAAGTAAGTGCGACCAACTTAAATGTAGCGCGGTTGGTCATAGTTCTAACCTAACCTATTTGGTCGGAGTGCCCTAGCTAGTTATACTGCGACCGATTTGGCTCACGCGTGATTGGTCACAGTTCCAACCTAACCTAACCCGTTTGGTCGGGGTACTCTAAGTTTTCTACGCCCAATTGTGAGAAAGGCCAGAACGGTAAAAAGAGGCTCAATTATTTAAAAAATAAAGGCCATCATTAGAAGCGTAAAGAGCTTTTAGAGGTTCATTAATTTTAAAAACCGTCCATCATTTCTTATAATGAAAATAAAAGTTTTTAGAGAGTCGGGTAATATTTAAATATTTCCCTTATTGTTATTGCTCGGTATTGCAAAATTAATTAAATTATAAGTACCCTACCGACTAAGTTTGATGTTGGTAACAAAGAATAAATCTGATTCGGATAGTTTGAAAATTGTGACTGTATCTAGATGTGTAAGTACCTACACAAGGCTGCTTTACATAACAGTATCATTTACATAAACACTGACCACCCACATTATGATGGCTATTTTGCAGTTCATCTAAAGGAATATGTTTATTTAGTTAACAATAAACGTTCTCTTGCTTGTACATAATATTATTTTATTTTTATTAACGTTACTTTTTACATTTATTTTATATTTAACCTCGACCACCCCAGTGCTGATATCATTATCGCCCTATCGACCCTGTGGGGTAGTTGCGTAACACACATAAAATAGCAATTGCTCGCAAAGCCAACATTTTGACATCCATTGCTTCATAGGTATGAAAAATTCGTCTCCTCAACAACGTAAATAACGCAATGAACGTGGGTGAACTGTCAAAAAAATGCGATCAATTGTCATTTTATGTGTATTACGCATTTACTTACGCCGCTGATCTTTGGTAGGTTAGGGTACCTAATCCATAAATCTTCGGGAAAATGTTTCTCACTAAATAATAGAACCAATAATCAATAAGTTCAATACGATATTAAAACTTTGCCGTCATATAGAAAAAAGTTCCTGTTCAAAAATCCGATACCTAAGCACAAAGTTGATTGTTACATTCGCGCAATCAGTGGCGATTAAATCTCCAGAGCACTGAATTGCTTTCGCGGAACATTGCTCACAAGACCGAATAGGCGCAGCTGGCACATTTCATTTAAGCTGAAATACGAAGAATGACTCATACATAACTTATCACCGTATTACTGGTTTAATGAGCATGAAATATTTAAAAGTAATTTATTCTTATAACTTGTACCGTACTAACCTCTCTAATTATTAGTAGGTAGTCATCTAATTAGTATAGGTAGGATGAAAATCTAGAAACATCAAATTATTTTATTGTTAGACTACTTATATTTTTCTAACAAAGTATATAAAACTAGATATAAAGCAAATCAAAAGGAAAAAGGTCGAGAAAAGCTCAAGATTCCAAGTCATATTTGCATTCATACCTACGTATACCGGGTGATTGGTACAAAGATACTAGAGCTAGGTATATATATATTTACCTACTATGTACATATAATTATGTTCTGAAATATCGCAAGTGACGTGGTTAAGCCTCGGTTCATATTTTCTCGTTCAAAGTTTAGAGCTGTGTGCCACAGAATTTTTAATAATACGTAGGTAAGTATTTGCGTTCACAACAGACTTAGGTAATCTGTCGTACCTACTTTTATTATAATTTCATTCCTTCACATATACAACAGAAGCCATTTTCGAGGTAATTTTTAAGACGCACTAAAATGATTATGGCTGTATCAAGATTACCTCAGAAAAAACAAAGAATTTGAAATTGAAGTTAAAATTTATTCACGAAGCTGTTGGCAACGTGTTTATTTTTATATAAGACAAGTTGGTACAAAAATACCCACTGCATTAAATGGGATCACCCATTTAATCAAGTCTATCAAGACTGAATAGTGGGCGATTAGATAGAGATCTCAAGTGGTGGTGGAAAATCTAGTAGATAGGTAACTTTGATTATGTATTAAGTTAAATTGTAATGTCTGAGCTGTCCATGACTCTACTTTACGCGAGCTATTCTACGGATTCAATTTGATGGCGTACCGTCAATTTTGACTCTAGGGCATAACTTTGGACCAAAACAAAACAAATGTTTAGTGTCATTAAACCCACACAACAGTTCCGCAGGTACGCGTCTATATTGCCATCTATTAGTTACCGAAGGAATACGACGTTCGGTTGTGTGGTCGCGACACGGCGGGCAGTTCAAACATCAAGTCTAGATTTGGGCCAAAGTTATGCCATAGATTCAAAGTAACCCGCCTTTACAGTAATCAAAAAGGCAAAAATTTCGTGCACCCGTCCTATCACTTAATAATGTCAAGAATGGTCAACCATTCGGGTACAGCTACACATTTACCTACAGTAATTAGCTGACCTCGCATTGTATTGCTTTCTGTACAATGAGGGGTCATCTTATACTGGAAATATACTGCATGAATATAGGTACATTTGGGTCGAGTAGGTAGATATTAAGTTTGGAATGGGACAGTTGATAATTTTTTGCGTGATTACGATGTTGGTCCCATGGAGAAACTTGCTCAGTTTGATGGTCTTTACGCACCCTTAAATATTACCACACTTTTCTGATATATTGTTTGCTGTATAGCTTGATGAGTCGTCGTATATTCGTGTGTAGGCACCTACTGCACATAGCTTACCCATTACAAAACACCATCTAAGTACTACTTTTAGACCTAGTTTCACCATACCATGTTAGTTACTTTAATCTTCTGTTAAATGTTAATGGGACGTTAAGAGTAGCGAGTTCGAAAGAGTTACCGTGGCCCCGGCACAGGCAACAGAAGGAACACGGGTGGGTTTTAGTCAGTAAAAGTCTGACACGCCCTCCCGCTCCGCCCAGAGCGGGAGTAGTCATTTGATGATTTCCCATCCACAAAAAAAAAGAGTAGCGAGAGTTTCACCAAGCGCTCATCTCCATAATCAGGCGTTAAATTTAATTGCTGCCCTAGATGTCCGTTAACTTACCTACTAACCGACAATTATAATCAGTTGTCAAAATCATCGAAATGAAAAACGCGAGTCTATACTATACGGCTAGCTAAAATGATGCATTGTCAGTGAACATTGACATGTGACATTGTGACTTTTTATTTTGGTTGCTTTGACAACGGATCGTTAAATGAGTGAATCTCATCTTAACGCCAGAGGGGCAATTCTCGTAATTTTAAGAACGTTCACAGTCTGATCTCAGTCTCAATATGTATGCCTATAATTTTCCTACAATTTTGACAAGTTTCTGACATTTTATTTTCGCTGAGATGAGATTGAACGTTTTTAGTTACGGGAATTGGGCTTCAGGTTTCTTTATTAGACAAAAGAAAAGACCACACAAGACATCCACTCGTTGCGGGCACAAAAAACATTACCTAACCGTTATTATTATATCGTCGATCAAAGCTTAATTGGTGTTCATGCCAGGTCAATAGCACTAAGTAGTGGGATCTCGGCGGCTACAAAGGGACACTTGATGCCTCTTCGATGCCAGATAGCCACTTTTTTCATCGATTTTCTAATAGAACAATAGGTCCTTGGATAGAGAGGTACAACGCGTTCTTGTGTAGCTTAGCACATACATTATGTATTCGTGTTTTTTTATAATAGTTAAGTATACAGATACACCTAATAATTTACCTACTTTAGATGAGGAGAAAAAATATCAATCACCCAAACGTTTCCCTGTAAGTTATTCGGTCTTTTTACCCGACTGCGCGACTGTAAAGACAAGGTTATGTTTTTCACGCGCTTAGTATGTCTTTGTATGTGGGAGTCTCGATCTCTGATGATGAGTCTCTCATCGACTCGTGTTGGTCGTGCGATTCGTATATGCTAGGTATTGTTTTAAAAAATGAAAATGGCGGAAAAAAAAACATATGGACCATGACCATGTGGGGTATTAAATAAGAACTCGAGGAGATGCATAAATAAAAATATAACACACAAAAAGGTTGAAAATAAAAATAATATAACAAATAGCAGACGGCGACTAAAAAGTTAAAAACATCACGTTTTAGTTGCAGTCGTGTAGGTGTTAGATATTTTTTCTCTAATGTTTTCTTAACACCCATCTGACTCGTCATCATCTGCCTGCCTTTTCCCAATGAAGAGGTCGGCTTGTAATCTACCTGATGCAGCTGAATACCATTATGTATTTTAAATGTACCAGCTACCTGTCTGCCTCCACAACCACAACTGTACTACCTACTTTAGATGAGGAGAAAAAATATCAATCACCCAAACGTTTCCCTGTAAGTTATTCGGTCTTTTTACCCGACTGCGCGACTGTAAAGACAAGGTTATGTTTTTCACGCGCTTAGTATGTCTTTGTATGTGGGAGTCTCGATCTCTGATGATGAGTCTCTCATCGACTCGTGTTGGTCGTGCGATTCGTATATGCTAGGTATTGTTTTAAAAAATGAAAATGGCGGAAAAAAAAACAAATGGACCATGACCATGTGGGGTATTGGGTTACAAGAAACCACTTTTTGAAACTGGTAGCCAAACTGACAGGCATCTGACTGTTTTCAGTGGTCTTATCGATATGAAGTTTCGTAATAATTCGCTCTATACACACATTTGTGAACGAAAAGATGTAAGACGAGGTACACTTAGGTATTTAGATAAAGATTTGTTAACCTTCATTTACCCTTATATAAATAGGTGAAAATAAAAACGTGACAATTACAGAAGCAAGTAGGTATATGTGATATTGATAATCTAATCTATATTGTAAGCATGCACTAAGGAAGGATTTTTGGAAATTAGACCTTTAAGGGTCACCCCCATAGGGGGGATTTTGTTTGTATGAAAAATCTTATTTCTTCAGTTAATAAACTTGA
Organism: Fissipunctia ypsillon; assembly: GCA_947568875.1. Taxonomy (NCBI): domain Eukaryota; kingdom Metazoa; phylum Arthropoda; class Insecta; order Lepidoptera; family Noctuidae; genus Fissipunctia; species Fissipunctia ypsillon. The sequence continues at coordinate 17,238,209 of OX387644.1, read as the reverse complement.
AACTTGGCACGTATAGGTACTTATCTAAGTAAATTATGAAATTTGTCATTTTTGTTTTTCTTAACTACCTCCTAAAGGGGGATTGGGGTGTGTCCAAGTTTGTATGGAAGAATAATTTAACGCGTAGTCCGATTAACTCAAAACTCAGTATTTAAACTTAAGACCGAAAATAAAGAATAACGGGTATTAGGGTTTTTTGAAAATCTATCCCTAACGGGGTACTAAAGTACGAAATTCACGCGGACGAAGTCGCGCGGGAAGTGCTAGTCTAGGTACATGTATAGGTATAGTAGCAACGTGACTTAAGCAAAGGTGTTCTTATTTTGTAAACATTTCTGGATCACTGAATAAGGTATAACCATTTCTCTCATTGGAGATAATTATATACTATTATGATTTAGGTACATACATAAACTCACGCCTTCTTCCCATGGGCGTAGGCAGAAGCAGAACAGAACGCCACCTGCTACGATGCTTAATACTCTTTTGCTTCGTTTACGTTAATACATCTCATATACGCACACCGGCTGCGAGTACGACGCACCTGACCTTTTTGAAGAACATCACCAATAAGGTCACTTTATGTCCTTCTAGGGCGGCCCCTCTCTGCATTTCCACTTACTACAAGCCTTGTTAATGCCTTTTGTTAGTCGCCTTTCATTCATCCTCTTACTATTATGATAGTTAAATGCTAAATATGACATTGAAATTGAAAGTTCTCGTCAAAACTTAACATATGCCTGTGAAAATAATTCGGGTAGGTACCAATAGTGTCTGTATTAATGTGTCATCAAAGGGAAATAGGAAAGACCTCCAAGAGTTTCCCGCTCATTGCATTGAAACGTTTTGTGAAAAGAAACAATACGCACACAAATAAACAATTCCGATAACATTAAATGGCACTAAGGTTATCACAGTATTTCTCGCATTCCCACATCTGGCTCATAATCTTTTTAAATAATATTACCTAATTAATATGTCAACACTTCTTGGAAATATTTTTGTCATTCGGGTTTCACGAAAACCGCTAACTAGTGGCTAAGAAGCTCAAACCCACCCTACAATGTACCATCGCGGACACCAATTGCCTTAGTAATAAGGTCGAAAAGTAGTCCACCGCAAATGTCCGCGGTGGTACCTACAATCGTAACGATCTATGAGTTACTTATAAACAATGTAAGTTCATCGTTCCTCCAGGTAATTTCGTATGGAATAGGCTGACGTAGTTCAAAGCATTAATTGATAACCAAGATCTAAACAATACAGACTTTTTTAGACAATGGTTGATTAAATTAAGTGGACTTTTTAGGCCAAGGTATGTTGTTAACTTTCAGCTATTATAACAATTACTATAGTGCTATTAGTAGAAGCCTCTCATAATGGTTACTGATAATTAACGATAGCCGCTTAGAGATAATAAAGCCGGCCGAGTGCGAGTCGGACTCGCACATGAAGGGTTCCGTACCACCATACAATATTTAACACTACATACTAAAAAAAAAACTAAACGTAAAATATTTTTAATTTTTAAAAATGGCCTATGAATCAACACGTATGAAACCTTTACAATAATTACTAGTTTTTTTTTTTATAATTTACATTACAATAATTACCTATAACAATAGAACGAACACTTCACAATTTTGAAAACATTTTAAAAAGTAATTCACTTCGGCCTTATTCCTCGGCGCCATTATTTTATGTTTCAATTTGACGTTTTGAACAGGCAAAGAGTATTGTAGCTCATATAGCCAAGTCTAATTGTGCACCGTAATTACAAAACTCGGCACTATCAGCGATTTCTCCGCGTTCACTAAAACTACGATATCTCAAAAATTCCGCATTGTAGCTCTACAAACCATATGTCATTGAAATTGTTATAAAATAAGCTATCAGATTATATAGAGTATAGTACAGTTTTACCTTGTAGTATATTGTTAATTCGAAGTTGAAAATAGGGTGAGCGACTTTTTAGTATCGACATATTTATATGATAACAGCATTTTTTTTCCAAAAGTTATTGTTTTATTTAAATGGAAACACATTTTTACAATAATCAATAAAAAGAACAATAGTCTCCGTATATTTCTCGTCCGGTTGCAAAAACAAAATGAAGGCGTCCCCATAAACCTATTTGACTTTTTTGAGTGCAACATTCCGTAACAAATTATTGTGATATAAGCCTTTCCTATTCTTTTTCCTACACTCTGTGTAAGTGAGAGCAGGAAAGGTCTACTCTAAACTGCAATATTTCGCATTAAATCCGACCCGAATCACGCTAACTCAATGAGTCGACTTACGAATGAGCGATCTCTTTTTGACGTTGACAGATGACAGTTTGACACCTCTGGTGCTCTGCCTAAACCTTTTGGGTAAACAAGCCAGATTTTATTTATATAGTATTCGCAGTAAAATGCAATACTTACTCCTAAGGCACACAAAAACGAAACAGTCCATAGCCCTAATCTAATCTAGTCTAGTATAAGGAAATAATAGTTCTGACTACCTAATAGTATGTAATGAAACGTTTAAAGATAAAATCCTAAGTATTTTCATTAATAAACGCTAAGTTAGTATGTTTCTATTGGCCTAGTTGCAGAAAATTGCTCATATTTAAACAAAATACCTTATAAATCGGCGTTTTTAGTATTTGTTGATTAAATACAGTATAATTATGGTACATAATGTACAGAAGTTTCAGATTCCTAACTTGTTCAAATGTTGCGATAGAGCTTGTACAAAAATGGTCTAAAACTGACAAATTTTGCGGCCCCCTATTTCTTCATTTTTGAAAATAGACAAAATATATTTGTTCTCTACTCGATGAGTTCTAGACCCTTAATTTTAACCCTTTAATTTTTAGTTTTTTTTTTTAATATGTGTTGTTATATCGGCAATAGAAATACACAATCTGTGAAAACAGCTGACTACCTATTATAGTTCATGAGATACAGCCCGCTGACAGACAGACGAATGGATGGACACGGATGGCTTAGTAATAGGCTTCCGTTTGGCAACTTTCGGGTACGAAACCCTAATAAAACAGGGGTGTCCTGCCTTCAAATCTGATTATATTATGTAAAAATATTAAATATGATAAACGACGGTAATTAGTTCTAAATAACTAGCTAGAAAAGCTATAGATATGCCAGATGTAGAAAATGAAAACAAATCTATCTATCCAAGGTTTACCCAGAAGTGGAGGTAGGTACGCGATAACATAAAATGTCTAAACCAGATAAAACTATATAATTTATCACTGAAATCATAAACTGCAAAGTAAAAAAGCCTCATGCCTGCAGTAATGATAGCTTTGGGCAACCATTCATTATTATTACCCTCGCTATGCGAATAATTTTCGCATATCTTATTTTGCAATGTTTCGCAATTTTGACGGTTTGGATTACGTCTGAATTACTATTTATAACGCTAATTTCGAAGCTCAGCCACACATTTAGACAATGTATATACTATGGTATAGATGAACATTTACTATCTGGTTTCTCTTGACTGAAGGGTAACAAACATCGGCGGCCATGTTTAAATAATCAATGAATCTGTCATAATCGCTAACATAACGCTGCTGTAGTGCGTCTGCGATGTTTGCGCACGCGCACACAGACGGCTTTCACACTGTGCTGCGGCGCCGCATCGCTTCGCTGATGTTCCGCACGCGTGGGAGCGCCAACACCATTCTGAACACGCTCAACCACAAGCTGGACAGCCCCCTTCTGGGGCACTGGGTTCAAGCACTAGTTCGTGTGCCCGGGGCCCCAGTGGGCGGCAAATACTTAAATTAATTTATTATATCTAAATGTAACATAGTTTTTAAGTCGTTTTACTAACATTATTATGAGCCAAGTATGTCTGAAATAAAAAGATTTTATTTTATTTATAATCGCCCTGTAAGTCCCCGAGAATGTAAATTTTAAAACAAGGGTGTTGAATAGCTTACTGTATGTAGTCCAATCAGCTTTTTTGAAATTATTACGGAATATTGGCGTGAAGTACTAGACTGAATAGTTGAAGAATTTAATAGACCTATGATCGCTGCAACGTCTCGTTCATGACGAACCAGTCGAACATCAAGGCTATAATATCAGATAATATCAAAGAAAATGTCGGGTGCGGTCTTTTGACATTCGAAGTTAACCATTTTTATTCGGGTTGGCTACCATTATTTATGTAAAGTAACAAAATGATTGTACATTAAGCTTCAAAAGTTTGAACGCCCCTACTATCCGTTTTATGTGACCAATTAGTATGGTGTCCAATAAAATCTCCGAGAATGATCGTATTTTTAGTAAAGGTTAAATTTAAAAACCCCCGACACAAACAAAATCTAAGGGAGCTAAAGCCGATAGTGACGTTAATGTAAATCCAAGATGGCGGCTGCCCGTGAGGCGGCGACCGGTCCGTCGGTTGAACGCGTCCCATAGGGTCATGGCCATCCGGTTAGCCCGGGGATACCGCACGGTCTCCGGGGAGGCGGCGAACCTCCTTGCCAGATTACCGCCATGGGATCTGGAGGCAAAAGTCCTCGCGCACATGTGGGAGTGGCGCGAGGAGGCAGGACGCCAGGGCGTAACTCCGTTGCCGCGAGAAATCGCGGCACGGCGGACAGAGCTCCGGCAGGATCTCATGGCGGCATGGAGAGTGCGATTGTCGCAACCCAGCGCTGGGCACGCCACAATTGCGGCGATAAGTCCCCTCTTTGAGGAGTGGCTGGAGAGGCGCCACGGCGTCCTCACCTTCCACCTGACGCAGGTCCTCACCGGACACGGGTGCTTCGGGAGGTACCTGTTCCGGATAAGGCGGGAGGAAACGCCCGGGTGTCACCACTGTGTGGATCGCCCGGAGGACACGGTGGAGCATACGGTGGAGGTTTGCCCGGCTTGGGCGGAGCACCGCCGTGTCCTCGCGGAAGCGATCGGCGGCGGCGATCTCTCGCGTCCAGCCCTGGTCCAGGCCATGGTACGGAGCGAGAGCGCATGGGAAGCCATTACCTCCTTCTGCGAAGCAGTAATGCTCGTGAAGGAGGAGGCGGGACGCGTGAGGGAGAGGCAAGCTTTGCGCCCTCACGCCCCTAGTCGCCGCAGGAGACGCCCTGGGCGTCGGGAATTGGCAGCCGATTCCCGGCCATCGTAGGCGCGGGCTTGCGGACGGCAAGCAATGGGTAGCTCGCCGTCCGGTAAGGACCAAGCCCGAGTCGACGGCGCGTCGTGTTCCACGCGCGCCTCAAAGAGATGTCAGCACTATTGACGGGGTCCGCTAGGGCCGATGCCAGCTAGGGTTGCGGGATATTCGAAAGAGTTACCGTGGCCCCGGCACAGGCAACAGAAGGAACACGGGTGGGTTTTAGTCAGTAAAAGTCTGACACGCCCTCCCGCTCCGCCCAGAGCGGGAGAAGTCATTTGATGATTTCCCATCCACAAAAAAAAAAGAAAAAAAAGATGGCGGCTGCGAAAATTTTCAAATTTTTTATCATGGGTGTCGATTTCATAGTTTTCGAGGGTGCTAAATGACGCTGGTAGAAAGCAACATTATTCTTGAGTGCTTTAACTTATATTTATATCATGCATATTTGCCGAGCTATCATAATTTTTCTCTAGCAAGCCGGAAATAAATACCTCTTAAAACAGAAGTATTTGCATGATCTGTCTAAAAAGTTGTGTATAATTGAAAACAATGTATGGCAACCTGGTCCACCTTAAACAATCCAGCAAAAAAGTCTGCGACACCATATTTCTATCATTTATATTTTATCTTTTACATTTCTTTTATTTTTTTTTTTAAGTATGTTTTCGACATACTTACTTACGTTTGGATGACTATTTAAACAACAAATTATTGTATGATCACAAAGACATAATTTAGATAAGATTTACCCTTTAGTGTATGTCAAAAGGTTATATCGTTTCGGAGATAATAATATAAAGTTACTAAAACGCAAAATCCCGCTAAAACATTCACGAAACACATATTTCATACCGATGCTTTGTGCGGACGTTTTAACCATTTACCCATATATTTTATGCCCCGTTGTGCAAATACATCATTTATTCACACACGCTTTTATTAGTTTCACTTGTAACTATTTAACTAACTAACAAACAATGTAAAAAGATCTTGGAAGTAAATTTTAACCTACTTATATTGCCGTATCGAAATGAAATTTTGTATGTATAATGTAGTTCGGATGACAATACTATAATTTGGTATCTTGGAACTGATCTGATGATGAAGCCAAGAGGTGTAAAGAGGTATTCTGCAGTGGCTCCTAATAAACCCCTCGATTTTGGGCTCATATGATTCGTTTTGATGAGTCCAATAGATTGGGCTTGGTAACGAGGGTATGATGATGCACTCAGGAGGTGTAATGTGGAATTCTTCAGTGGCTTCTAGTAAACGCCTCGAGTTTGAGCTCATAATATTCGTTTTGTTGAGTCCAATAGATTGCACTTGGTGTTGAGAGTCCGATGTTGGAGCCAGGAAGTGGATAGTGGAATTTTTCAATGGCTCCTTGTAAACCCCTCGAGTTTGGGCTCATTTGATTCGTTTTGATGAATCCAATATGCACTTAGTGTCGAGAGTCTAATGATGGAGCCAGGAGGTGATAGTGGAACTCTTTAGTGGCTACTATTAAATCGGTCAAGTTATAACTTTGTTGACTTTATACAAGTATTAACTAAATAAATGAAGAATATACTAGACTAAAAAGTAAAAAATAAAAATATGTAGTTTAAAAAAAAACAAAAAACACGCTTTTATCACGCACTATAAATGATAAAATAATTAAATAAAACATTAATAAAAAATAAAAAAAAACATTTTTTTAGAGGCGTGGAGTGCTTTTCAGTTGAGTGTACTTTCAATTAATATAAACAAAGCGCTCCACGCTTTTTGAATGAATATAATAATTGGATATAAAAGAAGTGACTCGCTGCAGTACTTATATCTTAACAGCGTTGTCACATTTTGCACCTCTCTCGCTCACACAGAACCAAATTTTTAAGAATGTTAAATGAAAAAATGCTTTTATGAAAAATGTAATCAATGGGCGGTCTACAAAATAATATTAATTCAATATCAAAAACACATTTCTATTGTGTTATCTAATAAACTTAGGTAATTAAGTATTATGATCTGTTTTTGAGATGATGTAAATAAATGCCGCAATAAAAGTGTGTTTTTAATAATTACCTATTAAATTAATATTATTTTGTAGACCGCCCATTGAATACATTTTTCAAAAATGCATCTTTTCATTTAACATTATTAAAAAAATGGTCCCGTGTGAGCGAGAGCGGTGCAAAATGTGACAACCCTCTTAACTAATACAAGTCAAATTAATAATTTTATAATTTTTAGTGCATGATAAAAGCGTGTTTTTTTATTTTTTTTAACTAAATATTTTTTCAGAAGATTTTTCGCGTCGATTTATTATTTCAATATTGTCGGTAGTCGGTTGGGTGTTAAACATTGTTAAAATTGTTGGATGTCGTGTCGTTCTATTGAATTCCTTCGGTTGTTTGGTGTCGTTCTCCTCTTCGTAATTCTGATAAACGATTGTTTATAATTTTTCTCAAGTTGCAAAAAATTGAGTTGAGCTCAATCATTACTACCATACAAAAGGGGTAGAGGGGGTTGTGAAATTTGTAGGGGAAAGTACGAAATCCACGCGAACGAAATCGCGGGCGAAATGTTGAATGACTGACATATCAGAAATGTTGCACAAGGGTTTCTTTTATAATGTAGGCGAGCTCTAAGAAGGGTTTTTTGGAAATTCGACCTGTAAAGGGGGATTTATTTATTTATTATTTATTTATTTAAACTTTTCACACTTAAAAAAGTACAAAGGCGGACTTAATGCCTTAGGCATTCTCTACCAGTCAACCAAGGGTGGTGAAGAGATTAGATGGCAGGTGCTCTGTTAGAAATGGAACAATTTGTTCATAAATAAGTCATAAACTTATAATACACATACATACATATTTACTATAATATATACCTATATTATATATATATAATAAGGTGATTTATTATTATTCTTGAATATGATGATGAACAGTAAAACTATAACCAAAGTTTAGTTGCTCTGAAAAGAGGAAATTTTATTTTATTACATAAACTAGTTTTAACACTTTTACAAAATATTCTTTAACATTAACTATGTACTAGTTTTACCTGAAAAGAGAAACAACATTTAAAGCTATTGTTTCACCAGTTCTTATTAATCACTATTAATATTCTAATTACATTAAAATTCTCACTTGTATAACCTCACATAACCTCTATATTTTCCATGCTGTATCAGTCATTCAATATGACAGCTAGCTCCACAGAATCAAGCAATTTTACAGATAAATTATACATCAAAGTTATTACGCTGCAAATTCAAACTGTACAAACTAAATGAAGTGTCACGCACTTTGTTTACATATATATATATATATATTATATACAAATTCAAGAGAGAGAGGTTTTGAGATGACTCTACGCTATTTATTTTGAAAATAACTCCGCAATCTCCGCTTAAATGCATACCGACTGGTGGCCATCCTGATATCAAGAGGTAGCGCATTCCAAAGAAGAATGGACTGAATATGAAAGGAAGAATGAACAAAGTCAGAAGTATGAGAAGGACAGAGTAGGAGAAGATTGTTAGAAGAACGAAGATTCTTAGCGTGTGAAGAACATAGATATTGGAAGTGAGACACTAGATAAGAAGGAGGAGTGGGAGAGTTAAGAAGGGAGAAAAGCGTGGTCAAAGCACGCAAATTTCTTCTCTGGCGAATGGGCATCCATTTGAGCTCAGACCTGTAGCTCGACACATGGTCATATTTTCTGAGGTTGAATATGAACCGGATACAATTGTTAAGCAGTCTGTCAAGCTTATCCAGCAACACCGCATTCAAGTCAAAGTAGCACACGTCACCATAGTCAATGATAGGGAAAATCAAAGTCTGCACAAGCATAGTTTTCGTCTTAGCGGGCAAAAAGTTTCTCAGACGATACAGAGATCGTAGAGTACCGTTGACCCTTTGACTAACATTAGAGACTTGGCGCTGCCAGCTAAGCGTCGAGTCAAGATGCAAACCGAGATCTTTCACAGTAGGGGTAATGGGTATGACGGTACCATTGAAAATGAGAGGAGGAAGAGAGCTAAGCGTCACCCTACCCATCATGCGCGAGCTTCCAATTACAATGGCCTGACACTTTGAGGGGTTCACTGATACCCCAAAACTATCAGACCACTTTTTGATTGCATCTAAGTCTCGGTTTACATCTGCTACAGCATCCAATAAACTTTGCACCCGCGCAGCTGTATATAATTGAAGATCATCGGCATAAAGATGATACGAACACCGAAGACAGTGAGTTATAAAATTAATGAAGATGGAGAATAACAATGGAGAAAGAATACCACCTTGTGGAACACCAGCATCCAGGTCACGCCAACTCGAAGAGCTCTCATCAACGCGAACCGACTGCCGGCGTCCCCGAAGATAAGAAGAGAACCATTCCAGAACCTCGGACGAAACCATGAGATGAGAGAGCATAGCAAGGAGAATATCGTGGATTTCTATTGTATAAAAAACTAGCTTCCGCCCGCGACTTCGTCCGCCTGAAATTTCTTGCTCCCCCGACCCACCCCGTCGCATCGCATCGCCTGCCCGCGCTGTTACTTCGTTTTCGCTTAGCGCTCGTTCTTACTTTTTTTTTTTTTGCTCGGCTTCTAAGGGTCCTAGCGTGATTTTACATACCTATAGCCTTCCTCAAGAATTGGTCTATAAAATGCAAAAATAATTTTTCAAATCCGACTGGTAGTGACGGAGACTAGCGCGTTCAAACAGTCAATCTATACAAATAAATAAAATTGAAGCGTCTGTTTGTAATGTCAAAATAACAACTTTTTACTAAATGCATAGGAAAGTATAAACGGTTCTTATAACAAAAAAGCAATTTTAAACATTTTTGTCTGTTTGTTTGTTTATTTCGGCTAATCTCCGAAACGGCTAGACCGATTTTAACGCGACTTTCACAAGCAGATAGCTGATGTTATGGCGGGTAACTTAAGCTACGTTCATTTTAGAAAAATAATTAGGGTTTCGCGCAAAAAAATGAAAACCCTTGTAATTTTGAACAAAAAGTCGGATTTTAAAAATTCGTTTTGCATGTGGTAGCCCAATTCTTGAAGATAGTTATAGGTTATTTAACATCACGCCACGACCCTTAGGAACCGAGCAAAAAGAAAAAAGTCAGAAAGAATACTAAGCGAAAACGAAGCGCGGGCGGGCGATTCAACGCGACGGCACAGATTACCAGATAAATCACTCCATACAAAATTTCCAATACCTACTGCTACAATAGCCTACACCTTCCGAGTCGCTAGATGCTACGAACGAAAATGTACCTAACCGTACAAGCCGCAACCGTAAAAATCCGCAGAGGGTTACTAACTACATTATTAAACTAGTACGTAAAAATATCATATAAAACCACCGTTGACATAACGTAATTACGTCCGGCGAGGTGTCGTAGACTGTAGGAAGTAGTCCTCTGCTCAGGAGCTGGCGTTGGTTGCGTGAACTTTCGCAGTCAAGATGCGGTCCAACACTCGACGTTGACCAAGGACGTCCAGCGTTATTTTAGGCCAAAACCTGGAGGCCGAAAGGCGGCCTATTCTAAGCTGTTCAATCCAGGAAAAATAAAGGTTAAATCACCTGACTGGTACTCAATACACAATACTCAATAACTTTATTGCTTTACCATAATGTGTACTAATAGATAGGAAGCCACGGATAGCAACTAGCTAAAAATAAAATTCACAAATTACACGTTAATTTTCCACCAACTGGGTCAGTATCAATTGATCAACTTTTTGCAACTGAAGAAAAAATGAGGACCCGTCTGTCAGAAAAAAATAATTCGAATCACGAAATAAAAAGGCTAAAAAATCGACCAGACTCAAAGACAAACGGAAAAAAGGTTAACAATAAAGAACCAAAAAGTTTTGACATGCAGAGTTATGCTGCAAAGCGTAAAGTGAGTTTTGCTTTGTAGCTGCGCGCCGCCGCGCGGTTATTGTGAATTGCCAGGGCTGCCTTTTTCGTTAAGGATGTCAGTACCAACTTAGGTATTTGTAGTACACTTTATGAAATAAAATAAAATGTATTTTAATGTTTAATTGTTAAAAATACTTATGAAAGACCGAGGAATATTTTTATGCTAGGTAACTGTTTAGTATTCTGTGACCATACCCCGAAACTGCAATTGTAAGACACATCATTTGACATCGTACGCAACGTGTAGTACCTAACTATTTAATATTCAGTGACGTAACCACTCCGCATGGCCACGAAAATTAAACTTTATATGATATTTATCGAAAGTACTCTTTACGACCTTTCAGTAGATACCAAACACTATTTCTGCATAATTTTTTTTTTCGGTTAATCTCTATATCCATGGAACAACATGACGCTTTCAGCGATACCTCGTTTGTCAAAATACGACGAGTAGTTTAGGAAATAAGAGGGATTTTTTTTTTTTTTTTTTTTCCTAACTATGGCATCTCGTAGTTGGCCAAGAGTGGCCGTGACTACTTAACCGGTCAATCCTGTGGCTGCCTTAAGCTAACTCAAAGCCTCCAGCCAGGGGCGTGTTACTTACAATACTAAGTGACTGCGCGCTAAGGGCACCTCCTGTGGGGTACGAACCTCGGCTTAGGGCGTCACTGGGAGGACAGCAAGTTGGGACAGGCTGGATCAAACTTGGATAATTATTATTTATCTGGGGAATTTAACGCTACAGGCTCAGCTTCGGCGCGGGCTGGCGCTTCTTCGAGCAAGGGTCGGGGGGAATTATTAACTCGGGGTTTTCGCGCTGGACCTCGGCGGCGGGGTCGGAATGTCGGTTTTTTGTGTTTTTGTACTGTACTAGTAGCCCTATTGCTTTCCTGGAGGAGGGTAATAGGGTCGTCTGGGTCTAATAGTGTGTGCCTCGGACGGCGGACTTTACTAATGTTGGAGGGGGTATATTTAGCGGCCTCGACAACTAGGGGGTTGCGATGTTTGGCGGCGGTTTCAAAGAAACGCTTGGAGTTACGTTTCATGAACTGGAGGATGGTGGGGATTTTGAGATCGAGATGGAGGATCTCGTTTCGGACATAGAAAGGGGATCCCGTGATCATTCGGAGGGCACGGTTCTGGAGGGTCTGCATCCTATGGATGTGGTGGGGTTTTGCGTGAGCAAAGACTGCACAGGCGTACGTCATGATAGGGCGTATGCACGCCGTGTAAATGCGCAACTTGCACTTTAGTGACAACTTGCTTTTTGCATTCATTATCGAGTGGAGTCTACCGAGAGCGAAAGCGGCGCGCGAACGAACCTTCTTTATGTGCTCTGCGAAGGTGAGGTGCTCATCGAGAATCACACCTAGATATTTGGCTCGCTTCTCCCAAGGGATAGGCTTACCGAACATGGAGATTGGTCGGGGGGGGGGGGGGGGGGGGGGGGTAGGGCTATGGCGCGGTTTTGAATAAAGAACCGCTTGACTTTTGTCGGGATTCACTTCAATTCTCCACTTCCTGAACCAGTCGCCAAGTTTGGTGACCGCTCTTTGGAGAGTGAGAGAAATCGAGGCTTGTTTGGTGCCTGAGCAGTAAATGGCCGTGTCGTCTGCGAACAGAGCCAACTGTGCCTTTTTGCTCCTGGGTATGTCGCTGGTGAACAGCGTGAAGATGAGGGGGGCAAGCACAGAGCCCTGGGGGACGCCTGCGCGGATAGGGTGGGGGGAGGATAGTGCTCCTTCGATGCGATAGCGGAAGGTGCGGTTCGACAAGAAGTCTCGTAAGATGAGTACGAGACGGTCCGGCACACCGAGTTGGTAGAGCTTATATAATAAGCCGTTGTGCCAGACTCTGTCGAACGCTTTCGCTATGTCGAAGTATATAACACCCGTCATCAAGCCACGCTGGAAGCCAGCGCTTATGTGTTCGATGATGCGGTGGGCCTGATGCACACAAGAGTGCTGGGTTCGAAAACCAAACTGTTCGTTTGGGATGAGGCCTTTTGTTTCGGCATAGTCTCTGAGACGCTTATAAATAAGTTTCTCATAGACCTTGCCGAGAACATTGAGCAGACTGATGGGGCGGTAGCTCGAGGGCTCAGATTTGGGCTTTCCAGGCTTGGGGATGCCGATGACAGTGGCCTTTTTCCATGCATCTGGGAAGATGTTATTGCTCATGGCACCATTGAAGATGGTGGTCAGTAGCATTATGAGGTGGGCAGGGAATAGTTGTATTACCCTGTTTGTGATGCCGTCTGAGCCGGGAGCTTTACGGGGCTTTAAACCCTTGATGATATCGTGCACTTCGTCTGGAGTGACGGGAGGCAGAGGATAGTCAGGGTTTTCAACAGGGGGAAGGGAGGCTCTACGTTCGACTTCAGCGTCGACTTTTGACAAGTGAGCTTGGTCTACTGGTTGAGAGCTGGGAGAGCATTGAGCCTCGAGACTGTTGGCTAGGCATTCAGCCTTGTCTGCATCGTCGAAAGCGATGGTCTTGTCAGGGCGGAGTAGGGGGGGCATGGAGACTACTTCTTTGGACTTTAGTTTCCTTTGAAGTTCCCAGAAGGCCTGATGAGTGGGCTCTAGGTCGCTTAGCATCCTGTCCCAGCCAGCGGTACGCAGCTCCGCTAGGCGTGTCTTTACAGCTCGCTGTAAATGGCGCATATGGGCTTTGTTCGCAAGGCAAGGGAAGTTGCTGTATGCACGGACAGCCGCGTTCTTCTCGCGCAACAGTTCACGCTCATCGTCCGGCAATCTCCAGCGACGGTCATCGTCCGCTGGAGTTACCTTTGAACAGTCGTTCAGGACTGATTGTATGTGCTCAGTGAGCGAGTCGATCGCGGCCGTCGTATCCGCGACAGAGTCGAACTGATCAGGGATGGAGTCCAAGTGATGGGAAGAAGTGGATTTCAGGCTTTTGCTTACTTTCCTCCAATCTGTGACTATTTTGGTGAGAGGGGGTTGAGTGGGGTCATGGAGACCGACACGGGGGGCCAGTTTCATGACCACTGGTCGGTGGTCAAAGGAGAGCTCTTGTACCGCCTCTATAGAATCCAACCGTAGGTTGATATTCTTCAGAAGCGCTATGTCGAGGACGTCGGCGGTATGGTTGGGGTCGTGGGGAAAATGGGTTGGAGTCATCGGGGCGATGACATCGAAATTTAGTATGGGGCAGAGACCGAACAGTTGTCTTCCTCTGGCTGAGGTGGTGTTGCTGTTCCAGGCAGGGTGTTTGGCGTTGAGGTCGCCCGCTATGATAACGGAATCACTCAGGCCGAAGAGGGCAGAGAGGTCGTCAGAAATCGACTGGGGATTTTCTGACGAGGTTTGGGGGGGAACATAGGCCGATACTAGGGTGATCGGTTGGTGGCCTGACATGCCTAGCCGGCATACAGACACTTCTAATTTGGATAGGGGGGGAGGGTCCATAGGGATGCAGTGAAGAACCTTTCTATAGTATATGAGGGTGCCACCCTTGTGACACCGAGTCCTGTCGTTGCGAACTACGCAGTAGTTAGCAATTGACGGGTTACGGACGTTGGGCTTGAGGAAGGATTCCTGTATAAGGAGAATATCAATTTGATGATCACGGAGGAACTCGGCGATCTCATCGCGTTGTCCGCGAATGCCGTTGGCATTGAAGTAGCCTAATTTAAGGGATCGGGGCTTAGTTCTCCCTTTGGCTTCTTTATCCATAGTGGGGGTTGGGAAGGTTGGCGAAGGAGGATAAGGCTTGCGTGATCTCGGGATATGAGTTATATATCTCCAGAATCTGGAGAAGGTTGCCGGCATTTCTGGCAGCAACTAATTCGCTTGCCATTTTCCTGGCGCGTGGGGTGAGGAAGGCCGTGAAGGTGCCCGAAATAATGTTGAAGGGGTCGAGGGGGTTAGGGCCAACCGTAGTCGGTGAGTGGGGGGGTGCAGTACCGGCTGCAGGGGCGGTTTTAGGCGCTTGCACCGGTCTCGGGGGGAGGGCGGGGGCGGGCGCGGCGGCGCGGTTGCGGGGGTCCATCAGCGCTGGGATGGAAGGGGGTGGGGGGCTGGTTTTGGCCAGGGCCGGGAAAGCCCTTTGATGGTTAAGGGCCGTCCAGGGGCTAGGCCTTTGAGGGCTCAGCCGTTCTGGCATTTGGGTCGAAGGGGCGGGGGCTTCCCTTTGCTGGCGGGCGACTGCGCGCTTGGCCAGTTTGGGGGATAATTTCGGGGCTTTAGGGCAGCCCCGGTAATTTGCCGGGTGTCCTGACTCACCACATAGCACACAGCTAGGTGGCTCGGTGCAGAGGGTACGGTCCTTAGGACGGGGGCAGTCAGAAGTGCCGTGCTCGCCCAGGCACTTGACGCACCTGGGTTTGGCGTGGCAGTTATTCTGCGCGTGGCCGTATAGCTGGCATCGGTGACATTGACCGATGAAGCCATATTTATTGGGCTTCTGGATCTCAAAGCCCATGAGATGGCATATGGTTTTTACACCAAAGATAGGGTGATGCCCTTCAGTTGGGGGACAGACGACGAGGACCATGTCGAATGCATGACCGCCTCTGGCACGGTGCATTCGGTGGACCTCCGAAACTGGGATATTTTGGGCTTCTAAGTCGGCCTTGATGGCGTCAGTAGGGATTTCCTTAGGAATCCTACGAATTACCACTCGGGTCTGGCGCTCTTCGGGAAGAGTGTAGGTGTGGAAGGACACACCTCTCGCCCGAAGGAGCCTGGTGAGCTCCCTATAGTCCTTGGACGTAGGGATGCTCACTTTGATACCCTGCTGGGTAGAGCGGGCGTTGGTGAAGCCGATCTTATGCCCGGTGCACCATTGGGACACATCTGTCCACTTTGCCTTGTCCTGAATGAACACAGGCGGGGGGGGTGCCAGCTTCTTGGGGGCTGAAGAAGCAGGAGTCAGGGCGGGGGGGGCATCCTGCGAGGAGGATGTGAGGGCGCTATTTTTTGCCGCTGAGGCAGGGGTAGAGGATTCAGGCTTACCGGCCTGGGAAGGACTGGCTGAGATAATAAGAGGGAACAGATGGACATACATATATATATACAAAACATACATAGCCTGTTATAAAATCATAACCCTCCTTTGGCTTTGCCGTAGTCGGTTAACTAGCACTATGAAAATCACCCTTATTGCTACGACTTAAAAGTGTATGTTAAATTGTTACCACTGATATGAGGTTCACTGTACTTATGTAGGTTTAAGTATATTGAAATATAGAAAATGATTGATTCATTTTGTTTTCTTTATTTCCTTTAACTTTTTTTACAACATAACATCACGCCTGTATTCCCCGAAAGGTTAAGCAGAGGTGTACATATAATACACCCACTTACGTTAACACGTTAACTGCCATGTCGGACTATGTATCTGACACTTTTTGTTCCATTCCGGCCTTGTCGGACTATATGACCGACAACACATACCAAAACTTAACGTCTCCTTTGTGCCTGGCACCCTGGCAGTCATCTTTATTACTCTTTCGGCTACACTGGATGATATTTTTTACCGTCCCGAAATTTTTACAGGGTGTTCTGCCTACGAATATGAACAACTTTCAGTATGGAACCAACTATGAGATCACGAAAAAAGAACTGCTGCTTCATACACTTTGGTCAAGTAGGTATTGAACTTTTGTATTAAACAGCTGATTTTTTTTTCGTGATTTGTAAGTTGGTCCAATAGTGAAAGTTGTTCATATTCATGAATAGAACATTGTGTAAAAATTTCGAAACTGCAAAAAAAATCATTCAGTATAGAGTGATCCGCGCGGGCTCGTAGAGCACAAAATCACTGTGTCAATATAACTTTGACACTTTTGTTTTGTTTGTGTTTTCTACACATTGTGGAAAGTAGTCAAAATAAGCAATTAAAATAATAGTATATTAAAACTTTATTAGAAATGGAACATTGATGTTTTATATTATTACTATTTTTATGTTAGGTATTATAAAAAAATAAATAGAAAAAAAATGTTTTGCTATAAATTAGCGATGAGAAACAGGTAAGGCAGAGATGAGGTTGTGATGGACAACTATGACAGAAATTGGCAACTTTTTTTTGTTTTATTTCTTTTTCAATAGTTCATAGCGCGAAGCGTAATGCATCTAATCCATTGGTATTCCCGGTCGCATGACCTATTGTGGGCGGGGCTTGTGGTGGTTGTCCAACAAAGTGACCCGCGCGGCATAGTGTGATAAGTTCAAGTTATTTAAATTAGAAGCATCTTTTCAATTTTGTAAATGTGAGTACCATGAAGCGGTTTTATGTTATGATGTAGGTATGTTTACTTGAAAGAGTATGGCAGTTGAGAGTATGTCATGCTCACTTAAATGTCTCGCTGATGGTGGCGCGTGTGTTGGATCATTCGGTTCCCTACAAAATGGTTGAGCTGGATGGTGCTGATCCACGCGCCATGTTCGTGAACGAGCGCCGTCAGTGGAGACTGGTCATCTCTTAGCTGCCAGGGCTTATTTTTAATCTTATATTTTAAATTGTTTTAATTATCTATTTTTTACATTGTTCTCACATATAGAAGTAACAAGAACAATAACAATGTACCTACCCAGGATTTTGTAACAATTTTGATTTAAAAGAGTGTCCATGGAGTTTCTTGCCCATTCTTCTCCATAGAGATCTACGTTTTGGAATGGGCGACTAGCTTCAATTTTCTGACTAACTGACTGACTCTTTAACAATTCAAAAGTGCCTGTAATTGATTTAATTGAAATAAATGCTTTGAGTTTGAGAGTTTGAGTTTATTTCATAACAAAAATACATTTGTGTCGAAATATTTGCACAGTAGGTACCTACACAAAAAGAAGCACCATAAACAATTATAATATTAAAGTAACCTCGTTCCTCACCCATCATCGAAGTTAGAACGTCTATCGTCTATGGTATAAAAAATACTAAATTTACAAACATTAATATTCATACTGATACAGAACTAAGTCGTCGTCGTCGTATTTAATGTCGAAATATTAAGTATAAAAAAGCAACATTTATAACAAGTCAAAGGACAATGGGTACACTTATTTAAATTCAATCAATCTGCCTAGCCTTTTCCCAACTATGTTGGGGTCAGCTTCCAGTCTAACCGGATGCAGCTGAATACCAGTATTTTACATGGAGCGACTGCCTATCTGACCTCCACAACCCAGTAACTGGGTAATACGATACCCCTTGGTAAGACTGGTTGTCAGACTTTCGGGCTTCTGACGACCCGTAACGACTGTCAAAGATCTACGAATGACAGCCGGGACCAACGGCTTAACGTGCTTTCCGAGGCACGGACGAGTCTCGGTATGTAAAGATGGTCACCCATCCACGGACAACCCCGGCAAGCGTAGCTTAACCTGATGGATCGACCCGTGCGGCTGTTATTAGTTAGCCACGAGCTCCTCATTTAAATTAAGTACTATTTTTAAAATTCTTGTCCTTACGAAAAAAAACATGATTTACTGTTACGTTCAGGCCTTGTCGGGCTATATGTCCAACAAGTGTTAATAGGCTGTATAAATGTAATAAAAGTAAATAAATATGATATACATATATTTATGGCACATATAAACTATCTAAAGTGAAATAACACTAAGTACCTACATTTTTTGACTATTTCTGATTTTTACTATATAAGTATATGACAGTTAACGTGTCTTTTTTATTAATTCTTAACCAGACGGTTTGACGCCGTAGAAATGGCGAAGATTTGCGCCAGCAAAATTGAAATAGCATCACGAAAAAGAAGAAGAACTAATATTGTTTTACCTACATTTTTAAAAACTTCTTAAAAAATGGCCATTTATATTATAAAAAAGGGATCCACCATGTCGGGAGCTACTGGTAACTAGGGCTCCAGAGACGGGAACCAGCTTACAATGCGAGCCTAATGAGCCTTCTGGATCAAACCCTTGATCCAGCCGCCTAAGGCCAGACTCAAGAGATATTGTTCGAGGCTGTCGGCCATCAGGCCATTGGCCGTTCCAACTGTCGGCACAATGATAGCCGAGTTCAGATTCTACATACCAATCAATTCGAGATATTTGGTTTGTTTTTCTTTCTCAGCTTTCACATGTTTTTATTATTATTGGTGTCATTCAACATGGAAACAAGTATTTTTGTGATGACTGTAAATAAACTGGCAGTATTTAATCCACAACGGATTCGAGTTGGGGTGCAGATAGTGCTCTCATCTCAAATACAACATGCGGTATTCAAGTCACCTCTTAGTGAAAACGTACATTCTTATTTTTACCGGTAAGTCTCTATTTTGTTACGCCCGCAGCTCATGCTTACATTCGAACTCGTTCACGATGCTGCGCTGATGTGGCACTGACGTTGTTTGACACATGTGCATCCGCATTTGGGGACACGTTTCTTACATCAGTGGCATTGGCAATGTGAACCAAACAAAATTGACGCCATAGATGCCATAAGTCATGTCACATCCGTGCGGCTTTAGCTTATGACTAAAAAAATCGAGCAAGAGTTTACGCTAACTGAGCTGTTAAGTTTGGAATGCGCCAATCCCTTTAAAAAAACGTATCTCTAGTGTGCTACTTAGGGTCACTCGCACGACGCATCCCGTCCACGCTCGTGTACTATCGCTTAAATTTGCGGTGAACCTTATCTTACCTTAGTGATATTGTAATAAAGGTTGAAAAGTGGTTCACCACAAATGTCCGCGATGGTACTTGTATGTTTCGATACGTGAGAGCAAATACGGAGTTCCCTACTACGCCGTAGTTTTTAATACACTGCCACTCACACGCGGCTAGTGATAACTAATGCGAGTACGAGCAATTGAGCATAATATGCGGCGGGTGATAGTGTTGGTAAGGCTAGTTCGAAAGGGTGCAAAATACTTTTAAAAGAAATACATAATTTTGTTATTGACTCTTCTCTCCGCCAGAACAAAATATTTATGACAACCTCTGCATGTACCTATACCACAAAATTATAATAATATAATAAAGCAGCCACTGCGCCAACCGAGCTGACGAATTTTAATAATAACTAAATAAGTTAGGTAGGCTTACTGAGCGGCAAGAACCTGCGCAGTCAGTAATATTGATGTGTTTATAAATATATTTGTTTCAGCTACTTCGGGCTCATGTTGGCAGTTTTTTACGTCGATTTCAGATTTAACTATCCACAACTCCCCGTTAGAAACCAGTATGATTTTTTAAATTATTTTATCGAATTTAATTAAGCAGTAAATAAGTAACGCCTGATTTTGATTATTGAATCAGGCGTTTATATACCAAGTTATATAATATATTGGTTAAAAGTAGTAGAACAAATGAAAAATTAAACATAAACAACTTTTTCCAGAACACGTTCATAGTGAATATTATTTTGGTCATTGCCAAGCGAAGCAGAGGATATTTTATACGCACATCCATCTGGATCACATTGACGTACTGGGAAAATTGATAATCAGAGTAAGTAACTTTTTAGTCGTATTAACATCTTGGTCTTTTCATAAATCTTTTCGGTACGAACAGTGGTGCTATTCTGTAAAGATCCCACCGTGAAAATTTAGGTGAAGTGAGCGTGATGTGAACTGTCATCCTACCTTACTCTACTAGGAATTGAGCTCACTTCAAACTCACTTCACCTAAGTGCTCACGGAGTGATGTCTACAGAATAGATCGGCTGAACAATAGACACGATTTACTTATTTACTGCCTAAGGGTGTAGATAAACCTTCGTTTCGCGGTCGCGGTTCAGTAGGCTGAGTCACGTTATTTCATGGCGGTTAAGTTCATGTCATTTAAGTACAAGTTTGAGTGCTAAACCGTATTCTTGTAATATTTATACCAACCGCACGTAGCAGTAGAGTGCGCTCCTATTGCGCTCGCGTCACGCGAGACTCTCGAATATGCAAACTTTCCGATAATGCAGAGGCAGAATTACTGTATTTCAGTTTTAAACTAAATGGTAGGGATGGGCCAAAATTCATTTCACATTTGGTTTAACCGAACTTCGGCGGTTTGAACCGAACTTTGGCATTCGGCCGAAATTCGGTTCAAATGCCGAACATTCGATACAAATAAATATTAAAATAACTGTTTTTACTACAATAATAAAACTAAACCAGTATTTTTTTTTAATTGGTGTTGATAAATAAAATTATAAAATTATATCATAACTTAACTAAAACTATTCACAACTTCAAAAATTCCTCCGCATCGCTGTCGACTGTTAATGTACCCAAGAGACTGGCGGCATTGCCACGTTGTATGGCAATGCTTAGCCTCTGGCCAAGGTAAAAGACGGCCCTTGGGTCACGGGAAGTGTCAACTAGCCGTTTGGAGATTTCGTTAAATAGCGAAGTAAAATAAAATCTTAAGCATAGTTTATTACTTAGTTGACACATTTAATTATTAACTAATTATATTTAATAATTAATTGTGTTCTAAAATAAACAGAATTTTGACTTCTAAACATTGAAATAATTATCGTTAAAAATGACTATCATTGTACGGCGTCAAACATTGGCATTTTAAATACACTTAATTATCCTTGAATATATTTTAAAATGCCAATGTAAAACTTTCATTGCTTCTTTTGTGGTCTCCTGGAGCTAGACCACCACCTCTACTGTAATCTTACTTCAGTCTGGGAAAGAGATGGAGCTAGACGTCCTGTATAGCTCCATCTCTTTCTCACATTGAACCCCTGACCTCACAAATAGGTACCGCTAATAATTTTGCGGAACCCATCGTACGTCCGCACTGCACGACGAATCAGTTCGAAGTGATTTTTAACGCTCGTTCGAACACTTCAACACTCTGTTGTTTTTGTTGAAGGCGCGTAAATCGCGCCAGACGATTTTTCCACGCCGCAATTTTTCCGCGTCCGTGTGAACGTGGGTTAATAGCTATACGTTTTTAGGTGATGCGCATGCGTGTAGGCGGTCGCTCGACCAATGCGTGGTTACTGAGGCTGCGCGTCTAACAAGAAATACGTAATGTTTTTGTGCGTCATGACGTTTACAGTTACTGGTCAGACCACTTACCACTTCAAGTTAATTGTAATCTGTATGTAACAACAGTGAAGTCGGCATGTCATATTGTACTTGAACAAAATAATAACATTAAATGGAGAAAGAGAAGTGTGCTTCAAATTCGTACATACACTGCGACATGCTCAGCTTTATTGAGAGAGATAGACTTTTATTCTGAATTAAATGAGACTTGTGATAGGATGTGTTCTTGTACGGGGCCATGGTCGGTTATTGACGAGCTGTACCGGAAAACAATCAAGGCACTACAGGATGCAGCAATTCGTAGTCAGGAGTTGCATTTGGTCGAGAAGGGTAGACGTGTGTGGCTGGAATAAATATGTTAAACATTCACACACGCAGGGAGACCCCATTGTCAAAATCACAAAGATCAGATAAAGATGGATAATAAATACGTTATAACTCAAAATTATACTCAAAAAATGTTTGTAAAGTTTTGGAAACAAAGTAATAAGTTAAATCCAAAACCGGGCCTTCCTGTGAGTGTGGATGGAGCGACGGGTGCAAAATGTATAGCGACAATTTTTAAAGACCATTTTAGAGTGCAGTCTGCGTTGACTCAGGAGCAAGGTGTCAAAGGGGTAGGTCTGATTGACTCGGAGGCTCCCCGGGGATTCACTGCTAAGGAGATTAAGCGAGTAGTGACTAATTTATCAAAGGGGAAGTCTCCAGGCGTGACGGATAAGGTGTTGAGCACTTGCTGTACGCTGGACCTCATCTATACCGCATACTTGCGATGCCGTGATACCTATCTTCTAGCGGGTGTAGTAAAAAGTGTGGTAGTGCCCGTAATTGAAAATAAAACAAGTGATGTCTCCGACAAAAATAATTACAGCCCTGTCTCCTTAGCTACGGTAGTAGGGAAGGTACTTGATGGTCTGCTTGAGATTAAATGATTATCACTTAACAATAAATGATGCGTAGTTTGGCTTCAGAAGCAAATTGTCGACGGATAGTGCTATCCTGGCGCTCAAGCAGACTGTAAAGTATTATACGGACAGAAAGACGCCAGTTTGTGGTGCTTTTCTTGACCTTTCCAACACTTTTGACTTCGTCTCCTATGAGAAGCTATGGTCGAAGCTCCATATTTTAAATCTACCTACAGAGCTAGTTAACTTGTTGAAGTTCTGGTACAGCAGCTCGCAAACAAATCGCGTCAGGTGGAATAATGTGTCTTCCGAGCCGTATTTATTGCAGTGTGGAGTTAGGCAGGGTGGACTGACCTCGTCTGCTCTGTTTAACTTGTACATGAATTACCTGATTGATGAGCTCAGAGTACTAAAGTCGGCTGTTCAATAGATGGTGTCATGGTTAACAATCTGAGCTATGCAGACGATATGGTGCTGCTGAGCCCATCAATCAGTGCTCTCCGGAAATTGCATATTGTATGTGAATCCTATGCAGCGACGCATGGGCTTACATACAACGTCAGGAAATCACAAATGTTGCGTTTCAATAGCAAACATGTATCGTTAGGTAATGTTCCTCCTGTGACTCAGGTTAAGTACCTAGGACATGTGGTCACGGAGGACACTGATGATGCAGATTTTTTTATAAATAGTCGAAAAGTATCAAGTTGTTTTAAGAGAATTTCAAAAAACTAACCTAAAAGTGAAATGATTGAATTCTGTTGTCGTATTTTCTCCGCAGATTTCAGATTCAAATCAGTTTTTACGTCTTTTTATATTTGTCAATCATAGTATAGAAGCTTCCACGTCGAACTTTTGATTTTTTTCATAATTATTACAGAACCAATGAAAATAAGATCAAATACGAAACGTCAATGTGACAGTTTTGACAGTTCTAAAACGTTGCCATACTAAAAGTTTAAAAAATACTTCGTGGTCAGCTTTTGTTGGACAAACTCTAACATAATATAAACATATTATGTTATGTTAGAGTTTGTAAAATAATTTATTTCCTTTCCTTTACCATAATATAAACATATTATGTTATGGTAAAGGAAAGGAAAGAAATTATTTTTTTTTAGTTTTTTTCAATTTGCAGGTCAATGTCAGGTTGTATCTTGATCAAAATACGTATTATGATTCGTTACTATAACTAATATCAGTTTTTAGCTCCCGCTGCGCTGTCACGGTTTAACCGAGCTTTTGCTTCGTTCGGCTTTCCTTTTGTGTCTTTTCTCATTCTAAAAAAAAAATTGATTTTATATTAGTTGCTTCATTTTATGTATCTACGTTTCTCAGTACAGCTAGCCCCAAACCAGCAGAACTTTTAATCCAAAATTTAATTTTTGAAAATTAAGAATATCAAACACAAAAACACAAGTAATAAATTACCATTGTTGCGCTTTACAACCATGCCAAGTATTCCCAACTGATAAGTGCAAGCTATTTTACCGCTGTAAAATTTTTTGAATAGACCACTTTTATTTTCACTTTTTAGTTTCTGAAATTGGATTTTTTTTTCTTTTCTTTTTCAGGGCTGGATCGATGTATTTAGAATACCAACATGTATCGTATTGAGAGGAATGGCATTCCACGTCGATTTGGTGCGTAGTTCTACATTCGCTTTCCAGATGTGTGTGCCACGCATCACGTACTGTCACACGCAGACCAGACTCAAATTTTACTACTACGAACTATACATACCCAGTGATATGATTGGTGGTATGGATTGGGATATATATTTCTTTGGACCGCCCTCAAAGGCGTGGTGATTGATAGTTTTGTTTAACGTCTCTTTGAGTAGCTTTTAATTCACTTCGAATATCATTCAAATGAAAATTCCTAATTTGTAAATGAAGTCATTTGTTTTAAAAATACATTTAAATTTATTTCTTATTTGGTAGTACTACCTAATTCAGATGTTTAACGGCCAAACCCAATAACCTATCTATCGCCAGTTTTGGCATACTGGAGATAGAAAAACCTATCTATCTCTGGTTTTAACGTCCCAATAATCTATATGAGATTAAGGAATCTTACCGGCTCACGCTATCTATCGATGGGAGGGTCTATCGCTTACTACGGATAGCTATAAGTATGAAAAACTCAAAATAACTGTCCCAATAACGTTTTGACAGCTGTTTGTTTGACAGGGCTGCTACTAAAGATGACAGATTGGTCCATCGGCCGAATTGCAGCGATACACGTATTTAAAAGCATTGTTTACTTTTAAAAATACACTATATAACAATGTATAACATGTCCGATTCAAGTAGTGAAAGTGATTTTGAAATGCTAACGGAGTTATCTCACTGGGAAAGTGATTTTGAGGTCCAATCACAGAGAACTTACAATGTGTGGTCGATGCGGTATTTATCGACCACATGAGCAAATTAAGTTGGTACGAATTTACGTATAGATTTCGCTTAAATAAAACAGCAGTGAGTAATTTACTCACCGAAATATATCCTCATATAAAAGTGACCTCAACAAGGTTAGTGAGTTTTAATTCTCACACTAAAAACAAACTGTTTTAGGCCCGGACTCCACCAAAGCGGACACTAGACGAGAGGAGAGCATATGTGTTTTAAACAATCAATAGAATTTCGTTATTCACAGATGATGTCTCCACTCAGCTTCAGTGGATACCTCTCAGCGGAGATGGATCATAATTGTATGGCGCGATCGACGCGGAGATGTGAGCTGTGCCTCGCTGAGATTGAGCTGGGTTGCGGTACAAAGCGGAGATGTGAGCTGTGCCTCGCTAGATGGCGACGGCGCGCAGCGGAGTTGAGTGGAGTTGAGTTGAGTGATGTGAGCGGCGTGCGGCGAGCGGGACCGCTAGTTCCCCCGCGTCGCACAATCCGCCAGCCGATCTAGCCAGAACACATCTCCGTTCTAGCCAGCACACATCTCCGCTCCAGTCTAGTTAGTACGCATCTCCGCATAGCTTCGGTGGATACACCCTAGCAAAAAACCTGCCAGTAGCATGCGAAAAGAGTTCCGACGTCGCTGCATTCTTTTCGTTCTCTTTGGTTCTCTTGTTCTTTGCTCAATCCACAAAACTCATTTTGTGACAAACCAAAGACTAACGACTATTTCAAACTGTCAAATTACGTTTCATTTCCCCTCTCCAGCCTTATCAATTTGTTAAGCAAGATGCAGTAAAATGTTTTGTAATGTACTACTTACTTATTATAAATTATAACGTAATCCAGTCATTTAAGAATTTAAATATAAATAAGGTTTTTATAGAAAGGATAACACGTTGTTTTTTAAAGTTATGTTGGTTGTAACGGAACGCACGGGAGGGAAAAGTATAGAACCATATCTATTGTTTTCGATAGATAGATAGTCTATACCAAAGAATATACTACTCTCTGACGAGGCCTATACCGATGATTGTGAGATGACATTCAAGGACAGATAAATGTATACTGTCTACCATGAATAGCAATCTGTCTTTTACTGAAAATAGGTTATTGGGTTCGGCCGTAAATAAAAAAGTCAGGAGGTGTCTTGACACCCGTTGAAACGAAGTTCCTTTCGCTGTATATTATGTATAGAGCCATCTAGTATGGTCTAAAGTTTCAACAAAAACTTTTGAGATTTGAAACTGACGGCATAACGCTTTTTCGTTACATGACGATTTTTGCCAGTTTACTCCTTCTGCAAACCTCGTTAAAGAACCTCGTTCCAAAATAGGTATTTACATACCAATATAAGGGCGGATGACCGAAGAATAGCTTTACTTCGGTATAAAAAGCGGCCAAGTGCGAGTCGATCTCGCACACGAAGGGTTCCGTACCACCGTACAATATTTAACAGTCCTGTTTTAAATACTTTTGTACAAAAAACACTTCAACCTTTTTAACTTTATTTCATGTTTATTATTTGTTTCGTCCCTAGTAGTACACACTCTGTGAAAATTTAAAATGTCTACATATTACGGTTCAAAAGACACAGCCCTGTGACAGATGGACGGACGGACAGACTGACAGCGGAGCCTAGGTAATAGGGTCCCGTCGCGTTGGCACCCATCGGAAACCTAAAAACGATGGCATAGGTATGTAATAATAATAACTGTACGTAAGATCGGTATTTTATAGCTAAATAAAAGCCCTACCTACCATCTAAGTTTGTAACTTTACTTAAGTAAATAAAGAAAAATGTAGGTAGGTAATAATGAATGAATCTGAGTCGGATAGTTATTTTGGAAATTATTGCACCAGAGTTTATCCTCGATTGTGTTTAAAAAAAAAATTAAAATATCTTCGAAAATAGAATCAATAAGTATACCATATTTAAAAAAAAAATATTTAATTCTCTATAAAATTGAGCTCATGGTTCCTATTCCATGGTTCAGCGCTTTTTCCTATATACCTTGACCACAATGGAAAAAAACAGCCTGTCATACATACTAGATGTGCATGTAAGTATGTACGTAGGCGATCGTTCCCGGTCGACCAATTTTCAATCTTATTACTAAGGGAATAATGGCGACAAGTGGGCGACCGAGAACGTTCGCGGGTCTATAAAATGCTGCTTTATATAATAGTACATAATGAGCTAAGTTTAAGTTTGTCATTAAACGGTGTAATGACAAAAATAGTCATGCGTGTCATAGCACGTTTTTCAAAATACTAGGAAGGAAAAATAAAATATAATGATAGGAAAATAAAATGTCATAAATTTCTAACAAATGATTGTGGAAGAAGGCGCGTGGATTCATTTTTTCGCGCGCCCTGTGCATTCTCAGGTTGAAAAAGTACCCACTGACGAAGCCGCGAAACGGTCTATATAAAAGTAAAAAATATACATTTATATATATATATATATATATTCCTGTTTGTAGAACGCAAATTAATGTTAATTTGTTGACAAAAATAAATAATTGATTAATTATAATGTTTTATTATCCTACTTTATTTAATAACCAAAACGCGAAATACCAATTTACATGGTTCAAACTACAAAAATGACGATTTCCCATACTAACTTTCATCCCCTATTTTACCCCCTCAGAGGTTTAATTTCGAAACAATCCTTCCTTATTCCTTGTCTACATTATAAAGGAAACCTCTGAGCAAAATTTCAGCTTTCTAGGTTCAAGGGCAGTGTGGGACAAATATTAATTGTGAAAACAATTAACAGATAACAATTAAATTGCCAGATTTAGTTGCAACTAACAACAAAAATAATTAATTGTAATTGCAAGATACATTATTTGTTTTGTGATTTTGGCGGTCTCTCCAGTCCTGTGGCCATATCTCTCGCCGGAACGCCCGTACCGAGCTGCTCCGACTTCCGGTACCTCGGGTCGTTTGTCCAAGGGGATGGCGAAGTAGACCGAGACGTAGCGCACCGGATCAACTCAGGATGGATGAAATGGTGACAGGTCACAGGAACAACTTGCGACCCACGGATGCCCCTCAAATTAAAGGGGAAAATTCACAAGTCCGTGATAAGGCCCATCGTACTGTATGGATCGGAATGCTGGGCCGTGAAGAAGACGGATGAAAAAAGATTGCATGCAGCGGAGATGAGAATGTTGAGATGGACGTGTGGAGTGACGAAATTGGATAAAGTAAAAAATGAGTATATAAGGGGAAGTTTGAAAGTGGCGCCAGTGACAGAAAAGTTGAAAGGAAATCGTTTGGCTTGGTATGGACATGTGAAGAGGAGGGAGGAAACGCATGTGACTAAAAGAGCGATGAATATAACTGTTGATGGATGGAGAGGGAGAGGAAGGCCAAAGAAAAGATGGATGGATTGTGTGAGGAATGATATGAAAGAGAAGGGAGTGAATGATAGTGTGACTTTTGACAGGGGAAAATGGAAAGAGAAAACGTGTTGCGCCGACCCCAAGTAACATGGGACAAGGGCAGGAAAATGATGAATTGCAAGATAATACAATTAACAATTAATTAATTGTGCTTGTAAAACTTTGCAATTACAACTAATTAGTTGTTAATTGTTTGATGTACGTTCACAATTACAGTTAACAATTAATAAATGTCGGTAACTGAAAAACCTAATGCATAAATGAGCCATAAAAAATTTAAGCCTGGATTTATGTCAGTACAATACGTAAAGTTGTAGTACAGGTACCTAACTACAATAATTCAGCATTGGATGTTTAAAGGAAACAAGTATAACCCGTAGTTTTAAATACAAATAACTCTTATAAATCAACCTTTATTTAAATTAGTGATCAGATTAATTGCCACATACAAGAAAAAAATCGTTTGTTCTTTGAAAGTTTGACGTGTACTATATTTACATTCATTAATTAATAGTTATTGGTGGCGATTCTCTTGTCACAAATGCATCTAAACTAGACTAAAAATCAACAAAATTTAGTTTATTCCTATCAAACGAGGATTTCCCATTCTGAGATTGACTAAAGTAGTTTGACAGCCCTAAGATGGCACCGAGTTACTAATTTAGTGAAAATGGTAAGTTTGCATTTCTGAATTTTACGTTTTTCACCTAAAATTTAGATTTTGTAACTAAATCTGACTATTTTTAATCGCGATTAAAAAGGTGTGGAATAAAATTAGTTGACATGAATTAAAATTCACACCAACACCTCGACTTTAGGTGCAAAAACAGTACTTATCTTTTTTTCTTTTCTTTTTTTTTTATCTCGAAAACGGTGTGTCCTGTCGCAAAAATAATGAAATTTTCGACCCCCTTTATAAAAGCCATATAACTCTAAAACCCATATACCCTAAAACTCAATATGTAGGTAATATTTTTTCATATTTTCCATACAAAAAGTGAAAAATTCCATACAAAACACGTCGAGGCTGCCCGCCCTGCGCGCCTCCGACTCAAAAAAATCACGGGGATGGGCAAACAAGTACTGACCATGTGGAGTCGCGATTGTCAAATTCGATTTAGTTCCGTCGAAATTATTATTAAATTTAGTGATATTTTTTTACAAAATAGCTTGTAAGATTCTCATAGCCATAAGTAAGGAATTTTAGTGACGGGTTAGTTTAGTTCGGTGTACAAGAGGATCAGCACCATTATAATATTATGTTTAATTGTTATATTTAATTGTTATAATAAACAATTAAGTTAATTGTAAATAACAATTAAAATTTTAATTGCAATTGAATTAATTGTATACCACAATTAATAGATTTAATTGCAATTGATTTTAATTGGATCTCACAATTAAAAAATAATTGAATTAATTTAATTGCAATTAATTTAGTTGGAATAAAAATAGTAATTGTTTGCTTCTACAATTAAAAAAATAATTCAATTATGCCCAACACTGTCCAAGGGTATGGGCTAGGCGTGGATGAGTCAGTTAATCAGTCAGGACTTTTCTTTTTATTTTTTATTATAAATATGTTTATGATTACTGGCCACTAGCCCCACCTGTGCGTTAATAATATCACCATTATCACGTTGTATAAAATCCACTTAAAAACCTCATCATCATTAATTTATGGGATCCGATTATACACACAGGCTTGATTACCGTATTGATTTTTTTTATTCATCCCTCGATTACATGTATGGGGATTTCCACCCATTATAAACTTCCGTAATTTCACTACACCATTGTTTAGCGGTGCACAGAATACACATCCTTTCCATTCTCATCGATATAGTGCAAATAGACTCCGAGTAAAACGGCTGTGTAACATCCGGGCGGACGGACGGACGGACGAGCAGACGGACATTACAAAATTATAAGGGTTCCGTTTTTGCCATTTGACTACGGAAAATACTAAACTATCCAAATACCTGCCTAGAAAGTTTATACTTAAATCTAATACAAACAATGTTTACAAGGTACACGAATTAGATGCAAATAAAGTAAATATGAATCGCAACGAGCTGTGCTATCAAAACTATTGTTTGTTACGATGTTGTGACTGCGATTTTACAAACTTTATCATGTAGACATTCTAACTGATTATTGCCTTATTATTTCTCTTTGAAAAATCATTATCTGTAGCATCTAGTCAAGTATCTTTGGCTTTCGCAAAGATGGAAAAAATAAACAACGGAAATATCATAACATAACATCACGCTTTGTTTCCCCGATGAGTAAGGCAGAGGTGTACTTACATATAGTTCACCCACATTTTACCAGTTATGTTTAAGTCCCATCTAATTTGGGGTGACCCTATTGCGTGCAAATTAAGCAGATAAGCACTTAAGCAGCTTGCGTGGGAGCAGTAATAGCATTCTGAATGTAATAGGCAATAAGTCTCTCTTAGTTATTAGGTACTAACATAGTTTGTAAGTTCATACTAACAATTTAAATGTAAATAAAAATTATATATATATATTGCCATCAACCGGGCACAAATTTAAAGTCCAGGATGCTACTGACAAACTCCAGATGGAAAACCTAATAACATTTTGCCCGACCCGGGAATCGAACCCAGGACCTCATGCTCAGCACTACTCAGGGGTAGCGTTTGCGACCACTGGACCAACGAGGCAGTCAGGACGGAAATAAATACAATTTATTCTCGTGTCAGGAAAAAGTATTTGTTTAACAGTTAATTTACGTTGTTACAAGTTCTGTTAGAAATCAATTTTTCCATGTGCTTAAGGCCGCGTTCTAACCAACGCGATCGCCATGTTCATTTTGTTCAGAAAACCGGACGGACGGCGATGCGACCACGCGTTTAGGTTCGCAGTGACATTATTTTAACTAAACAAATCAATCAATCAATGTCTTTTGTGATGCGCACAGCAAAGGAGTGGAACTCTCTGCTTGCGTCTGTGTTTCCGAATGCATACAACCCCGATCTCTTCAAAGTGAGAGTGAACAGGCTTCTTCTGGGTAAGCTCGCTCCATCGTCCACTTTGTCTCTGTCATCTCTGACCTAGACTAGAGTCAAGAGCAAACCTATCTCAAATAAAAAATAAATAAAAAAAAAACATAATTTTAAAAACCAAAATGGAACTTACTGGGTATAAGAGGTATTGCTCTGCAAATCTTCAAAGATTATCTTAAAAACCGTACCCAAAAAATTAAAATTGATAAGCTACTTAGTGACGTGGAATCCGATTCCTACGTAGTGCCTCAGGGAAGCATTTTAGGCCCTATTTTGTTCCTAATGTACGTAAACCACCTATGCAGAATGAACCTCCCAAATACTAGGATGTGTGCCTACGCTGATGACACCGTGATTGTAGCTTACGGACCAAAGTGGGATAGTGTAGTGTGTAAATGTAGCGCAGAATCAGCATAACCGAAGTAATAAAATGGCTCAACTCAAATCTACTTACTCTCAACTTTAACAAGACACCCTACATTCCATTCCCTATTCGCTCTAACACCGCACTCGATCACACTTTCTCGATAATAGCTCACAATTTCCCACAGCAGTCATCTTCGTGTCAATATCCAGCACTCACAAGAACTGATAATGAAAGATATCTCGGCGTACAAATATATGCACGTTTATGGTGGGTAACCAACTTAACGCCCTCACCTCTAGAACTATGAGATTGATTCATATCTTTAAGACTTAGAGAGTCAGCAAACCGTGATACTCTGAAAATGGTCTTCTATGCACTGTGTCAATCCGTTATTGGGTATTGCATTACCGTATGGGGTGGTGTAAGTAAAACTAGTCTAATAAGTGGAAAGAGCACAGAGAGCTATACTGAAAGTGATGTTACGAAAACCATATCGTTATCCTACTAAGCAACTATATTCGGATTCCAATGTACTAACAGTCCGTCAGCTCTATGTGCTTCAATCAGTCATTATAAGACATGCTGGCTAGCTAGATGGGGAACCGTCTGATTCCAAAACCGAACCAATATTCCTCCAGGTACTCGGCGCAAAACTCCTTTTGCTAGACATCAATATTACACATTATGCACACACATTTACAAAAAAACTCATTAAGAACTTAACATTCTCGACCTAAATAGTTATGAACTAGAGTCTAAGGTGACAAAATAGCTACTTCAACAAGATTACTAACAAATATACATCCATTACATACGTCGCCTAATATTAATTAATATATCAGTGTACACTTACAAGCAACCCTAACCCAATTTCACAACTTACACTAACACACCATCACAAACAAACAAACACACACACACAAACACACCCCGCACACACTCATGCACACCTTAAACTGTTTTTCCTTCATTATCTTTATTTTTATTATAAACTAAATAAACTAAGCTAAGTCACTTGGTACATCGACACAGATCACAAGTTATTGCGTAGATAATAAATCTTATTGCGTTAACTCCATAGCTGAACACTGTATTTTATGATACAGGTAACCCTAGTTTAAAAGGCAGGGTTCACCAATTATTGTTTACAGATTTCTGCAGCATAGATTATTGCTCTGTACTCACCTCCTACCACTAGTTGTAATAATACCTAAAAAAAATATTATCGCAACTGTCGCATTTTCGCAACCGATCTTTTTGTTTAGAAGGCGGGCTGAGACCGCGTCCTAACCAAACGCGATTGTCGCGCGAATACGCGATCATCGCGCTCTTTTATATGAATATGACAGTCGTGCAATTAATCAAAACACGTTTGAACGTCAAAACACACATACGTTTGCATCGAACGCGTACTCGCGCGACGATCGGTTTTGGTAAGAGGAAATGCGGGCGGCGTTTAGTCCATAAAACGTAAACGTATTTCCCCGTTTCCTCCCTGGATAAAGTCATATGACCAGGTCGTTCGCACGTTCGTTGGAAGCAGTAGCAAGCGGTCGTGTCGAGATATACTTACCTAAGGGTGCATCTGTTGTAGCGTGCGCAACACATGTCACAAATTGCGCCTTTAGCATCGGCCATCGAAATTGTTCAGTGTATCTTTGATGTGGTTTGTGTCGCGAAATAAAACTCTGTGGTGCAAAGTGTCTGCAATGGTGGGGTGGACTAAACCTACGTGCGCTCCTGTTCCTTAAAATGGACTAACAACCTGCCAAAGGATCCTGATACCCGGAGCAAGCTAACCTGGTGATATTCTTTCATTTTATTAGACTATACATTATTATCAGACCATAGCCATCCTTAGGCTGCGCTCACTTTGGACGCGTTTTCGTACGAATTTTACTCGTGCGTACACGTGCGAACATGCACGAAAGATCCCAACCTTCCAAGTACTATGGGAGTGCACATACTGGGTGCGAGTTAGTCGTACGTATACGTACGTGTAGTTCCAACGTCCGAAAACAACCCGAACTTGTTGGGATTTTATTTTACGTTCGTGCGTAAAATTTGATATCGAAAAACTTATTAACTTAATTTATGGACATAAATGTTTGTGGGATCAGGGTGATTCAAGTTACCACGTACGTGATTTTCAGCGCAAGGCATGGCGAAAAATATCCGAAGAAACGGTAATGTCTGGTAAGTTTATTACATTTATTTATGACAAACATACTTAAGTATAAAAGATATATATTAAAAGTTATTTCGAGAAAAATAGTTTTTAAGTGCATTTCTGATATTTTGAGAGAATTATCTTGAAGATACAGATTATTCATCGCGCTCTAACCAAAGATGACTTCACGAGGGCGATATCACCGGAACACTACCTATTTGACGGAGAAAAACGTGTTCAGTGTGCGCACTCAATTCGTACGACCACGAACATACGTTTACGTACGATACACTTTCGTGTCCAAAGTGAGCGCGGCCTTAGGCCTTGATAGATCTTGTGACAACGTTGTCAACGTGAAGTTGAATCAGTCACTGTTGTCAAGGGACTGGTGAACTTTCGAAGTTCAAAATCACGTGATCATTCGACATTCACTCTGATCTATTGTTTATTGGTGTATTGATACTAACATAACAGCACGCCTTGTTTCCCCGAAGGGTTAGGCAGAGGTGTACCTACAATACACCCACATTTCGCCATTCATATTAAATACTTATAATAAGGCAGGATAAACAAAAATTCTTAAATATTCTAACAAAAAGAACGTTTTCGACATAGATTTCGTACAGAATTTGTTTTCTCAGAATGCTTCTTGCCTTGAATAGCCTTCTAACCTAGTAACATGTTAAGTAGCATTAAGCTAAAATCTCAGGAAATAAGTTAAACATTTGGTTTAATTGCTTAGTTGTGCAAAGCAATCGAGACTATTGCGCCGGGCGCCGGAAACAAATGGAAAAAAAATTTTTTTGCTTGCCCCTTTTTTGTGTGAGTGTTAAGGTAAATGCACACTTATCAGAAACTATGGAGGCGAAGGAGCTGACAAAATCGAATTTTAGAATTACTTGTATGAAATCCTATGAGAGCTCGCACACTTATCCGCGCCGAATCGGGCTAATCGCCGAAAGAATTACTAGGAACTTTGTTTCGTTCGGCGCGGTCGATTCTTTCGGCGTCGACGAGTATGCGTTTACCTTTAAACTAAACTTCATTTACGACGCAACAAAAACTTTACCCCGAATTGTAAAGCTTCATAATAAGATTCATTTCTACAGACAGCAGCAAAAATCGCTCATAAATCTCACCCCCGCGGCCCCGTTAAAGTCAATGCCTTTGTCTTTAAGCACAATGGTGCACATGTATGTTCTTATCAACAAAACTCTTCAATGGCTTTATTAGTACCTATGAAAAGGGACGGAAATTGTTTATTTAGATCATGGGTCGCCAATCTTTTTAGCCCAAGGGCCAGACTAACTCTTATACTAAAGCCCCCAAGGATCAGGACCTAGCTAGCTCATCATAGCAA
Organism: Fissipunctia ypsillon; assembly: GCA_947568875.1. Lineage (NCBI taxonomy): Eukaryota > Metazoa > Arthropoda > Insecta > Lepidoptera > Noctuidae > Fissipunctia > Fissipunctia ypsillon. The sequence goes on along the minus strand of OX387644.1, from coordinate 17,202,490 downwards.
CATACTGTAGTTTTGACTAGTCGGCGAGTAAGATATCGACGGCGCGGGCCAGATTGTTGGTGCTCGCGGGCCAGACCTGGCACGCGGGCCGTAGTTTGGAGACCGCTAATTAGATCGTTTTCGTCGACCAATTCCCAAAAAAAATAACCCTAAAGATACGAACGACTATCGCTGCATATTTTGCAATACAAGATATAGAATTTACGCTTCTTACTTACTAAAAAATTAGACGAAATAATAAAACAATTGGGCTTTGTCTTGGTGATTCCAAGCTGCCTTTTTAAGCAATCTCTCAACTGATGATCACATCTTTACACTCAACAGGGTCTTGGACGAAGAATGGCGTGCAGGTAGAAGAATTTTTGCTCTCGCTCTCAACATAGAAAACGCTTTTGATGATATAGACCTCAACGCACTGCGCGATATCTTAATATAACGAACAAACAAATAATTAGATAACAGGATAATCAAGGTGTGCATGAACGAACGAACATACATCAAATGGTGTGGCCAGCAAAGCAACTGTATTATCAAAGAGAAGGGAGTGGATGAAGGTTGTCCTTTATCCCTCGTCTTTTTACACTGGTCGTGGATAATGTCATTAAGACTCTTGACGATGGAATGCAATTAATCAAATTAGACCAAGATCATGAAATTTCTCTCCCCCTGGTAATACCATTTGCAGACGACCTTATCTTTATTACAGATGACCTAAAAGGGCTAGAAGGTAGGTATCGTATTCCATATTAAACCAAAAAATTAAACCAAATAAACGAAATAAAAACAAAAATACTAATTAGGGACCCCATAGCTTCACAGAAAACGACGTACGTAAACATTAATGGAATAAATCTACCTACAGCTGAGGAAATTGAATATCTAGGCACATACATAACATCTGCATTAAGCAGGAAAAGCACAATAAAAAAACGTTGTCAACAAGCCACTAGAAACGCGAACTCACTACTACCATTCATAATAAACTCAAAGATGGACTGGAAATTAGCCAGACTTATGTACCGAATGGTGATCGTACCTTTTATGATACATGGTTTGAAAGTATCGGCACTCACTAAAGCTAACAGGTCAAAACTGAGAAAATATAAGAGAGTTATCATGAGAGACTTGATTGACCACACTAGAAATTAACCAATACAAAAGAAAATACATGAAGACTAAGACGGAAAATCCGTAACTAAAAGCATCAAGAACCACGTATGTGCTATCTCGCACATGTTCACAGGCGCCGCAAACCACACCTGTTACATCCAGCAACGCAGTACAAAGCCAAATCCAAAAAAGTCGCCCAACCTATTTACACATGGAATGACAACCTAAAACAGGACATGACTTACTTCGATAAGGTCATCAATTTTTGGATGGACACGGCTGATGAACGAGATAAGATTAAGAAGGCTGCTAGCGAGATTTACAAGAAATCTGAAACGGATAGCAGCGAGACTTTAGACGAAGACTTTGGAAAAGCAACACGTAATACAGCATAGCATAAGATTGCTTCATAGGGTGAAGCTGGAGTTGAACAACCTGGTGGCAACGTCGTTAAAAGATGCCCATCCATAGATAAATATTACCCGTCTCTCCAATATTCTAAGGCTTCCTCTAGGGTGCATACTCGGTAGGCGCTAATAATCCTTCCATGTCCTAAGGGCACGTCATCCCTACCATTACCGCGTCCCCGGTCTACTCCTTGATATGCAATGGCCTATGTAGCTTCATGAAACATGAGGCTACAGGAGCTAGTGTGAATCTTTGGGTTCATTCGAGTAATCGAGTCTGGTCAAACCACGCTGGGGTCAGTGCATTTCGTTCATTCATTCATTCATGGATAAAGTCACTAGACCAAATATTTTTGCAAATATTGTTCCCATAACTATATTACAGTAGGCTTTCCGAGTGGTACATTTGCTCATGAAAGCACAGACCCCAGAAGCATACTTATTATGAGCATACTTCTTTCTAGCACGTCTGAGATACACATGCTCATTATTTAGTATTCTAAATGGCCGTTTCTTTGCGGAATTAATTCAATTCTGTTGTAGGTATTATTCCTTGAAACACATTGAATAAAGAAACTTTTTATGAAAATAAACACCAGACGAAGTAAAACAATTTGGGTGCAGAACTGGATTAGCAGAAGAGCAGGTCTGGGAGCAAGTAGTTTGTTTATTATATTGAATGCGCCAAGGAGATATTGGTGGTTTCAGGAACAGTATAGAAATATAATCTTCTGCCTCGTTGATCTAGTGGTCGCAAGCGCTACTGCTGAGCATGAGGTCCTGGGTTCGATTCCCAGGTCGGGCACAGTGTTCATCAAGCATGTTCGTGGTCCTCACGAGGTTGCCAGGCTAAATTTTCAAACGTGGTTACTACACGGTAAGCCTGTAAATGGTACTATTTATAAGAACATGGCGGAGTCTCGGCGTCGTTTCAAAGCCAAGTTAAGATGGTGTCAAAGTAACGCCGAGCAAATTAAGATGGATATTCTTGCATCACACCACGCAGATAATAATTTCAAAAGCTTCTGGAAAGGCACTAGAAAATTCAATTGTAAACCCACTGTGCCTCTAAATGTTAACGGAGTAACAGAGCCTCGTGACATAGCGAACATGTTTAAGTCTTTTTCAGATAAGCCCTCCTTCCTGTGTGCCGGGAATGCTCGATGCTGGTGAAATCAGGCCAACTACCCTTGAGCCATTAATGCCATCTTTTACTCCGAAACATATATCTACCGCTATAACACATATGCCGAAGGGTAAGTCCCCAGGCCACGATGGAATTAGTATCGAGCATTTGCAGCATGCAGGGATTCATCTGCCAAGGGTTCTAGCAATGTTTTATACATTTTGTTTAAGACACTCATACCTACCTGATGAGTGTATGAAGACCGTGGTTGTGCCAATAATCAAAAATAAAACTGGTGATGCATCAGATAGCAGCAATTATAGGCCCATTTCGTTAGATACTACCGTGGCGAAAGTGCTGGACAGTCTGCTTGATTGCATTTTGATCAGCCACATAAAGCTGAACGACGCTCAGTTCGGTTTTAGGCGCGGGCTGTCGACAGAAACGGCAGTTCTATGCCTCAAGCACACTGTCCGGTACTACACCGATAGAAAGACTCCAGTATACGCTTGTTTTCTGGACCTTTCGAAAGCTTTCGATTTGGTGTCCTATGATGTGCTATGGCACAAGATGAGGACAAAAACCAGCCTCCCACAAGAAGTCGTTAACATTTTTGATTATTGGTACAACAACCAAGTTAATGTTATAAAGTGGGCGGGCGCGATCTCTGATGCGTACAGACTGAGGTGTGGAGTAAGGCAACGAGGTTTAACCTCGCCTTGTCTCTTCAATCTGTACGTAAACGGACTCATCGAGAGGCTCAGTAGCACCAGTGTTGGTTGCTCTATAGACGGAAAATACGTCAACAACATTAGTTACGCAAACGATATGGTGTTGCTGGGCCCCTCTATAAGCGCCGTTCGAAAACTCCTCACTATATGTGTGGAATATGCCGAGGCCCATGGGCTCAGGTATAATGTGAAGAAAAGCGAGCTTTTGGTGTTCCAATCACCAGGTCATAAGATCAGACACGTACCACCCGTCCTCATAGACGGTGTTCCTTTACCCAGAGTTTCGCGATTCAAGTACCTGGGCCACTGGGTCTCGGATGACCTCTCAGACTACGAGGATATTGAGAGGGAGCGCCGGGCGTTGGCTGTCCGATGCAATATGTTGGCTCGTAGATTTTCACGCTGCAGTAAAGCAGTTAAAGTTACATTGTTTCGGGCGTTTTGCCAATCTTTTTATACGTGCAGTCTATGGGTCAAGTATACGCAGAAGGCAATCAACGCCCTGCGCATACAGTACAATAATGCTTTTAGGATGTTGATGCGGCTGCCGAGGCACAGCAGCGCGTCGGGCATGTTTGCCGACGCTCGTATTGATGGCTTCCATGCTATCCTAAGAAAGAGAGCTGCATCGTTGCTAAGTCGTGCCCGTGGCAGTAGCAACAGTATTCTTAGCGTTGTGGCTGGTAGAATTTACTGCCCAATATTGTGGCATTGTGTACAGTTGCATGTTAAGAAGAACAGCAACTGATGAAATGATTTTGACTTTATTTATGTATTTGTTTTGTTGTTATATGATTTTAGTTAATTTAAAGATTTTAGTTGATTTCTTGTCTTTAAATAATATTGATGATTTTAAACATTTCAGTGAATTTAAAAATAATTGTAATTTTAAACAGCAACTGATGAAATGATTTTATTTATTTATTCGTTTTGTTGTTATATGATTTTAATTAATTTAAAGAGTTTAATTGATTTCTTGATTTAAAATAATATTGATGATTTTAAGCATTTTAATGAATTTAAAGATAGTTGTAATTTTATTTATGTGAGTACCCAATGCAATGTTTTTAATTTTAGTTATAATAGTATGATAGTAAGATTGTGGTGTGTATTGAATCTTGGTAACTAACATAATTCGTAAGTATACTAACAAAAATATGTATTTGAAGTAAAATAAATAATAATAATAAAGTGTTATTGGGTTTTTCTATCTGGAATTTCTTAGTAGCAGCCCAGAGTCTGGATTTGAGCCTGGTTGATGGCAATAGGCTCGCCCCGTATTACATGGGACTTAAACATAACTGGCAAAATGTGGGTGTACTATAGGTACACCTCTGCCTAACCCTTCGGGGAAACAAGGCGTGATGTTATGTTATGTTATGTGTTATAGAAAAAAAAAGTTTTTTCATCGCCCCATCGAGCCATCGCGTACTACAACAAATTTATTTATTTATTTAAGGATTACAAACGAGATATGTACATTACAGTTATCTTTTGTTTCATTAATAAAACTTGTATAATAAATACATTTAGCTTTGGACCGTGTTGACCATAACATACTTATGCATAAACTTAATGCATACGGATTAAGAGGAAACATATCTAATTTAATCGAATCGTATCTACGTAATAGGCAGCAAATAACAATAGTTAATAGAATATGTAAAAAAAAACCGAAATAATGTGTAAATCTAGCCAGATGACTGTAACATATGGAGTACCGCAGGGGAGTGTACTTGGGTCTCCTCTATTCATTATTTATATTAGTGACTTTCCAATAGCATCAACTTATCCAATGACAATGTTTGCAGACGACAGCACTCTACTTTTTGATAGTGACGAATTATGCTTAATTCTGGCTAGATTTATACGTTAGTTTATGAATAAGTGTGTTGTGGTCAACACGGTCAAAAGCTAAATGCATTTATTATACAAGTTTTATTAATGTAGAGACGGAAATTAATTCTAACGTAAAATCGGTCGTAGTTTGGCTGCAAAATAATAATTTAATAATAAACTTAGACAACACAGTAATCATGAAATTCCAACAAAGGCCAAATCGTAACTTAGTATTAAATATTAGATATAATGACAAAATTATTAATGAGACCAGTGTGACAAAATTTCTTGGAGTAAATATAGAAAACACGTTAAAATGGCATACACAGATCGACAAAGTATGTAGCAAACTTAATCAATATTCCTATGTCTTGCATATGTTAAGCAAAACGGCAAATAGAACAACAGTCTTAACAGCATATCATGGTCTAGTTGCCTCAACATTGAGAAACGGCATTATATTTTGATGCAAAGCCACAGGCAAAGATATGGTATTTAAGTGCCAAAAAAGATGTATAAGGGCTATTTGTAATCTGCGAACCACCGACAGCTGCAAGCCTTATTTTAGAAATATGAAAATCCTTACTATGCCCTCCTTATACATCTACGAAACAGCTATGTTTGTTAAAAATAATATGTATAGATTTTCTCGAGTATCAAGTCAGTGTCGATGTGACCAGTTAAATTTAGTTGTATCTAGAACCGCATTGTTTGAGAAAAGCATTTTTGTAATGGCTCCAAAAATTTATAATAAATTACCAAAATGCATAAGAAGTGTAGAAAATGTTGACCAATTTAAAAGTAAATTGTTCTTATTTCTACTACAGAAGACCTATTACTCCATAGAAGACTTTTTAAATGATAATTTATGACATTGACATTTTAATATTAACGGCTATTGACATTTTTTGGCATCATCGACATTATAATATGTTAGTAACTGACTTAAGACTTTTGAAATTATTTATTTAACCTTATCTTATTACATTCTTTTGATTATTATTATTACATGTTTCCGAATCATTATAAGTACTCATTAAAATTATATAACAAATTATTTGTATACCAATTGCATTAGTAGAACATAGAGATCACACTAAAATGTATATTTTAAGACCTTTTTGTGTACCTATGTTCACAAATAAAGTTTGATTAGATTTGATTTGTCATTATCCTGTAATGCACATGCTTACACATTATCAAGTAATTACAAATGATCTGAATACATAATTAAATTAAGAGTACATGAAAAAACAATATACATGCATTATAAAAGATTAAAATTGCTCCAGTACAATATAATAAAACCAAATGTAACTTGATTTTCAATATTATGTCTTATTGAATTAGTTAATGACTTGCTTTATAGCAACCCACCTCTCACCCGCGCCGCACACCGATGTGATAGTTAGCACGAAAAAATATAGACCGGCTTGCGATAAAGCCTGCACCCTAATTGCGTAATCAATCACAATCTGAATGATTTTGAAGCATATTGATAATCCATTGCTTCTTAAGTTCGAACAATTTGTCTGCTCAACAGCGTAAATAACGCAATGAACGTTGTTGAACTGTCAAAATAAAACCGATTCGTACTGTAAGTATGTAACGCAATTGCCCCGCTGGAATACACTTGCTATGTAGTATCATAAAAGCATGTTAATTTTGAGCAGATGCTACCTAGTAGTACAGAATTAGCATGTGTATACAAAAAGGGTGATCATTTTTCACACAAAGAGGGCATGCTGTAATGAGCTTACTAGCAAACAAGCATGCTTTTTAATAGCATGTGTATTTCAGGCTTTAGTTAGCGCACTACTATAAGCATACTCTTATCGTATACACGTACTAATTGTATGCTACTAAGTACCATCTGCTCGAAACTAAATAGCATGCTTATGTACGAGTCAGTTCGACCTGTAGTCATCTCTTTCGTGCTCAATAACGAGGCACGTCGTGCGGCAGCAATAGATCAGAAATAAAGAAAAACATCCTTAAATGTTTTTGGGATTTAAAAAAAAAAATCTTTTATTTACAGACTACATAGGCCCACATTGTGTTAGTGTCCAAATTATCTTATAAAATATCTTAGTGTCTTACCTGGAACAAAAAAAGGTGATAATAAATCGACCACAGATAGTTTCAGCCAGCCCCATGTAATACATGAAGCTTGATAAACCTATCCATGGTAGGCCCATCCAGCCTTTCAGCAAACACCTTCAAGATACTGTTCTTGCTTCCTCCCACTCTGCTTGTCATCAACGCCACCTTCTTACGCATTATTGCAAAATAGTCGTCAGTGTGCGTATCTGCGAACATACCTGATGCACTACAATAGGGTGGAAGCCTCAACAGCACTCTACAGTTATTATTGTATTGTACTCGCAGGGCATTGTTTGCTTTTTGGGTATGTTTAGCCCAAAGGCTGCTGGTGTAAAATGTTTGGCAGTAAGCCTTGAATAGTGTAATTTTTACTGGTACTGAGCAACCAGCAAAGCGTCGAACCACCACATTTCCCCTCACAGCCAACGCCCTGAGCTCCCTTTCCATATCTGAGTCGTCTATCAGGTCTTCGCTAACAATGTGGCCCAGATATTTAAACTGGGTTACTCTCTGTAAAAGTAAACCGCACAGCGTTACCGGAGGGACATATGATGGACTTTTATTTCTACCTCTAAACACCAACAGCTCACTTTTTTTAGGGTTATACTTTAGCCCATACTGCTCTGCATGCCCCTCGCAAATAGAAAGCAACTTTCTCATTCCACAGATAGATGGGCTCAGGAACACCATGTCGTCTGCGTAGCTCAAGTTATTTAAACTAACTCCATCTATGTGGCATCCGACATGTGTGTTACTGAGCTAAACCAGTAATTTATTAACATACATGTTAAAAAGTCTTGTGGAGGTAAGACCTCCGTGTCTAACCCTACACTCTAGTTTGTAGGGGTCAGACAGCGCATTTGTCCATTTTACAGTTTCTTTGCTTATCATACCACATAGATAACGTGGACACCAACGAAGCAGGAACGCCTGCCTCTCGAAGCTTTCTTCACATGGCATTATAGGAAACCAGGTCGAATGCTTTTGACAGGTCCAGGAAACATGCATACACTGGTGTTTGTCTATCTGTTTATTACTTGACAGTATGCTTCAATGCAAAAATGGCACTGTCAGTAGACAACCCAGCACGAAAACCAAACTGTCAGTCGTGTAACTGGGTATATTTACCGAGGTGGGCGTCCAGTACACTGTCCAGTACTTTAGCTATAACGGTCGCCAGTGAGACAGGCCTATAGTTACCCTTGTCTGTTATGTCCCCTGTCCTGTTCTTCACAATAGGTATGACTACTGTATCCAGTAGCTCTTGTGGTGAGTGAGAATGTCCCTAGCAAAGATTGAAGAACATAGTCAACACTCGCGGCAGATGTATACCAACGTTTTGAAGATGCTCGATGCTGAGCCTATCGTGATCAGTAGATTTACCCCTCTTCATACCTTTAATAATATATTTTATTTCTTTACATGTAAATCGAAAGGGTGATCCTGAACGACAGTTCTCAGCATCGTTCCTCCTTGACACTGTCTCAAGAGGTGAACTCAAAGTGTTCTTTGAAGATCTTTGTTATATCAGTGCAGTCATTCCTTCCTTGGGATATTATTATTTAGTTTTTTAGTACCTTTCCAAAATGACGTGAAACTTTTTCTAATGTAATGGGCTAGAATGTTCATTTCAATTTTGTTTTGGTTTTTAATACACCATTTTAATTTTGATTTAAATATTTCCCGTGTTAATTTCATATCTTCAAAAATAGGCCCGCTACTGGGTTGACCGTGCCACATCCAAATTTTAAACTTAATCTTTGCTTGGGTGTGAACTTCTTTTACATGTTTGTTCCAGCCCTTTATACCTTTATTTTTTCTTATAATGCCCCTAGAGGTCGTACTACTGCTGACAGCCACATACATATACAATTTTGCTATACATATCATCCAACAGAATTTTATGGTCGAGCTTATTACAATATTTATCCGCACACAGTGTAAAGTTTTCAGCAAAATCTAAGCTCTTTAATTTATTGAATTATCCCAAGAACAAACTTAACATTGTAGTTGAAAAACATGTTCTTCCATACATTCCAACTGCAAATGTACATAAGTGTGTAATCGCAAAAAAATTATGTCATTAAACTACAAATTAACGATCTTCGGATTGTTTACTTTACTCGTGCTGTGAGACCTATTACACTGCAACCAGTAATTATTTATTTCTTTTGAGCTTCTTTCACCCCAACGTATGTAATTATGTTCGGGGTTGGGTTAAGATAGAGATAAATGATGAGATAAAAGATGCAAGTCAGTTTAAGATTAATAAATTCACTGTATTGTCTGTTTCCACAAATACAAGATTAAGATTAATTTATACTATGGTGAACGATATGGGATTATGAGTCACGCTCACGGTATGCTGCCGAATTACGTACTGAACTACATATTTTACTTAGGTGATACATAAAATATTCAATGCATATAGCGCGGTGTCGCAATAATGCTGACATGTTTCTTATTGTTCGGTAATTGACCCGAACACATTACATACTTTTTTAACAAATGTTTTTCTCTAATTATATTAATATCACATGCCAATTTCAATGGAAAGAGATCTGACCAAAAAGAGCCATAAATCACCTCAATGTTTACTATTGCAGTGGTCTAGCCAACGTCTACACCCATGTGAGTCACTAATTAATGTAAAAGTAGGCGACAACATGCCGAGACAATTTTGACATCCGCACATAATATTATAATTCTTGCTCGTTACAAAAGTCAAGAAGTTCAATTAAAGAATGACTCGCCTGTGTGTTAAAGTCCCCTAGTACAAACACTGATTCCATTTTATTTCTTTGTATTATTGAGTATTGAGACATTGTACCACTGAGACATTCCGTAAAGTCTGGCAAATTCTCACTACAGTCCGTTGGCATATATATGTTTATTACCATAAATGATCGGTTGTTGGCGACACCACCGTATGGTCTACCTTTGCAAATACCAGCAGACGTGTCTATTGAAGACTTCGCAGTGTAGCTGAATTTTTGATCTATGTTTTCGAGAAAGTGTAAATAATGTGGATCTAACCAAGTTTCCTGTAACAAGACTGTATCAGCCGTCCTGCACAGAGAGCGCACGCAGTTCACTAATCTCATCACATTTTTACAGTTAAATGTTAATGAGTTCATTGGTTCATGATTAGGTTAGGTTAGATCAGATATCTATTCTTCAAATGTTTCGCAGCCTGCGTTTCCTCTTAATGGGTATTGTAGCAGTTGAGCTCCTAATAAAAGATTCTGACAGTGTTTATTAGGAAAATTGAGCACTCATCATCTGCCAAACCATTTCCCAACTCAGGGAAGGGCTTCCAGTCTACCCGGATGCCGAAGCCATTTACCAGTATTTTACAAGGTGCGACTACCTATCTGACCTCCACAACCCAGTGACTGGATAACATGGTACCCCGTGGCAAGACTGGTTGAGAGATTTTTGGGTTTTGTCTACCTGAATATCTACGAATGACAGCCGGGACCAACAGCTTAACGTGCTTTCCGAGGCACGAAGGGGTCTCAGTATGTAATGGGTGGTGGTCACTCATCCACGGCAAGCGACGACCGACCTCGCCAAGCGTTGCTTCGATCCGTTCGCCTATTATTATTTAGCCACGAGCCCCTCGAAACCGAGTTCTGTATAATGTGCTAATATTATCAATATTTTATGGATTAAAGAATCCATAAAATATTTAAAGATCACAAGAAGATCGTTTATCCTATTGCTCAAAACAAAAAAAGAAATTCATGATTTTAAACGTTTATTGCATACAACAAAAGAAACGATACGAATTCAGTGTGAATGAAAAATAAGTAAACTCGAAAAAGACAAAGAAATGACTAACTTAACGCGTATGCTATATATAGATAACACACTATCTACATTTTATAATAGGTATTTTATTTAAAAATTAGGTAGTATACGAGCATACAGTTTGTCAAATACTCATATTTGATAAACTTATTATTATAGGGTCCGGAGTTTAGATTAACCAAGGTCAAATAGGGTAAAGTTCTCATTAAAGTAATAACAGAGATTTAAAACAAAATATTATAAGTACCTAAAATAAAAATAAAAAAAAATAATCTAAAAATAAAGAGTTTATCAGTAGAAGTATCTACCTAATATGCTTTCTGAGATACAGCTAGGCTAGCGTTAGGATGCAGTGTAATAAGCTGTATCTCAGTTGTCTTTTACTGAAAAGAGGTTATTGGGTTCGGCAACCCAATAACCTCTTTTCAGTAAAAGACAGATCGCTATTGATGGTAGACAGTATAATTCTATCTGTCCTTATGTCAGGCCGGTAAGATTCCATAATCTCTATATAGATTATTGGGACGTTAAAACCATAGATAGATATGTTTTTTCTATCTCCAGTATGCCAAAACTGGTGATAGATAGGTTATTGGGTTCGACCGTAAGGAGATGTTTTTGAATCAACAGCCGAAACCGTAAGTGAAGTAAGACATGGGTTTATCGTGATCAAGCAGCGAAATAATTTTAATTAAATAAAATGGTTAATAGGCCTCCTTTCAAGCACGAGGTTGTGGGTTCAAATCCGGGCCAGTACCAACCGTTTGAGAACGGCTCGACCATTTGGCAGATTTTTTTTTAGAAAATAGAGACTGAAATCGGCAACCCGTCTTGAGCAACCGTGGTGATCAGAGCTCATGCCTTCTCTGAATGAGGAGAGGCTTTTTCCTTGCAGTGTATTATAATAATTATTTTATTTTTAAGCCATGCTAAATAATTCGTACAAAAGACAATCAACAGAAAAAAAGATTTAAAAAATACAATATTATGTACGTAAGTTTAAATCAATATAGTGTAGGTAGGTACATAGGTACCTATGAACCTATTCCAGTTTAAAATACATTCTATACTTCAGGAATCCTTGAAGGGTATCTTCCTGGGATATAGTCGGGATTATTAGGATTGTACTCCCATATAAGATATTCGGGTTCGTTGAGATATAGCGGTGGGATCTCGTCACTTGGCTCCATCTCCTGCCCTATCAAGCCCTTGTTGCGCAGAAGCAGTTCTTCTATCTTCGCTTGACCTTCTTCTGAGATTTCTAAGTGAATATAGAATCTTTAATTTAATTATGGAAGTTGATGATGAAATGTTTGGTTTGGTTTGATGGTGAAAGTAACGCCGGTGACAGAAAAGTCGAAAGGAAATCGTTTGGCTTGGTATAGGCATGTCATGAGGAGAGAGGAAATGCATGTGACTAAGGGCTCCCACACAAAACTGCGATGTCGCATCGCATCGCAGTTTTGTGCGGGAACCCTAAAGGAGTGATGATTATAAAGTTGATGTATGAAGAAGGAGAGGAAGGCCAAAGAAAAGAAGGATGGATTGTGTGAGGAATGATGATATGAAAGAAAAGGGAGTGAATGATAGCGTTACGGTTGACAGGAGAGAATGGACCCCACGTAACATGGGACAAGGGCAGGAAGATGATGATGAATTAATGATGGATGTTTTACTTTATTATTTTGCAACAAAAAACCTAATTTTGCAACTGACGACCTCAGTGATAGGCCCGGACTCCACCAAAGCGGAGATGTGCGGAGATGTCCGAAGCGGAGACGAGAAGAGATGCTTTTCAGCTAGGATGTATCCTCCGAAGCTGTGCGGAGATGCCTACTGGCTAGACTGGAGCGGAGATGTGTGCTAGCTAAAGCCGCTGGCGAGTTGTGCGCCGCGGGGGGAACTAGCGGCGCCGCACACTGCACGCCGCTCACATCTCTTCTCGTCTTTGCTGCGCGCCATCGCCAGCTTGCGAGGTACAGCTCACATCTCCGTTTTGATCGCGCCATACAAATATGATACATCTCCGCTCAGTGGTATCCACTGAAGCTTAGTGGAGACGAGATGTGTGAATAACGAAATTCTATTGGTTGTTTAAAACATATCTCCTCTCCTCTCTACTCGTCTCCACTTTGGTGGAGTCCGGGCCTTAAGAACTTAGCTCTAAATATTGTAGAAAAAATTATCTTACTAGTTCTACGCAGGTCTATTCTGACAATTTTCCTATTTCGCTCAAGAGCACGGATAAGAGTTGCCTCGGCGTCACCGGACAAATCGTTAGCCGCCATATCCAGTCTAGTTAGGCCCCGGTTTAAGCTGAGAAGACCCGCCATCTAAACAGTAAAAAACGCAGGTGTCAGACTCATAAATCAGAAAGCCTTCCTGGATCGAAGGAATAATTCACGAGGTGTATAATGTAGTCTCTTTATTACCCTTAATAAAACAGAAACGAATTAATCCTATATTTTTGTATGATTACTAAAACGCGTGGTTTTTTACACTAGCTGACTTTACGTATGACTATCGCGCGTGAAACAACAATCAACAAGATTTTGCAGGAGAAGAGGAGGCCAGTGCGGCGTAATTGTGGTGCAGTGGCTTCCCCCCGCGCAATCCAGTACGCTCCAAAGCACTCGAGAAAGATGGTATAGTAAGTGTAACAACAGAGGCTATTCAAAACTTTATGGTATTTTTAGTAGATAAGAGAATCGCACCTTCTCAGCCGATGCTCCGCTGAAACCACAAGAATTCACGATCAAAGTTTGTGGTTTTTCCTTGCACCTGACGAAAGCTGCCGCAAACATGGTCGCACATTCCAGAGACATTGGGTTCAAGCTAAAATCTGTAAAAAGAACATAATATTAAATTCCCATTATATAGAAGAAATTACTCGTATCTACTAGAACAATAAGATAGATAGTAAATTACTCTTATCACTGTAAGGACGAACAACAGAACACAACATGAATACATTAGAACAGCACAAACTACGATCAGGAGCTAGACCACCACCTCTTAAAGCAGTATAATAATACTGTAATCTGTAATCTTACTTCAGTGTGAGAAAGAGATGGAGCTAAACGTCCTGTATAGCTCCATCTCTTTCTCACACTGAAGTAACATTAAAATAAAACTGCTTTAAGAGGAGGTGGTTGGCCCTCTTATCGCTAAAAGCGAAACAATAATACTTTTTTTGTACACTTTACCCAAAAGCTCGATGGGAGCAGCTGGTTTCATCTGTAGAGCAAAAGCTATTCCCTGAATGCCTTCTTCCTTAAATCTGTTATTGGCAATTCTTACCACTTTCACGTTTTTGTGAATGAAAATAAAGCCGCCGAGTGCCTTCATTCCGTAATCACCGATTTCACAATGATTGAAATCCAGTTCCTCAATGCTTTCCTTCTTCACAAGATTTTGAAGGATTAATTTAACTTTCAAACAATCTAGGTTACTGCGGTTGATGCGAAATATTTTTAGATGTCTCAAATCTTTTAATCCTCGGCAAATTGACTCACAATCAGCCAGCGAAAATTCGAAATACCTTGGTAAATATTTATCTGTAAGATTGTTTTTCCCAAAGACTAGAGATATTTCTCGAAGGTTATATAATTTTGCCAAAACTGGCTCCATGGGGATATGGTCATAGAGTTTAGGTACACTGAATTCACACGTATCTTCCACTACGTCCGAAGGTAACGCTGGTCTCGGCTGACGTACCATTTGCAGCTCATTTAATCCTAAGAAGAAGATGTATGGACTGACCTGGTAAATAAGAATTATATTTTACGACCTCCGACTACTGTAAGCCTATAGCTATTCATAAGTAAAGCTCAGACAGCAAGTTCTACTGCATTACGTCAGACAACAGCTACATCGTAAGCATGGACAATTAAGACGACACCGCGCGCGCAGTGGCCGCCCTCATCGTTTGTTTGGTTATTTCTTTTATTGTAGAATGATAATGCAGAAAATAAGCAGGATATGTTGTGCTCCACAAAATTATACGTTATTATTATTACAATCCGTTTTTATTATAATCCTTAAAACGGAGCTTATTGGCCACTATAGATTATAATAAAACTTAACAATATAAAACTACTGTTTGTAATAATAATAACGTATAGTCTTGTGGAGCACAACGTAACATGCTTATTTTCTGTATTTTCATTCTAAAATAAAACAATAACCTAACGCCAGGGCGCCACTGTGCGCGGAGTGTCGTCTTAATTTGATACCCTATTACCACAGTACAAGCACAACTCGTGTTTTAAAGAGAAGCAAATATTCTCGAATACGGGAAACAGGAGATAAATAAAGAACTTAAATACCAGTGATGCAAGTTCTACAGCCTCTTCTTCTATAAAAACGTCAGGATTCACCGACTCCAAGTAATCTTGAAGGTAAGCCGATAAAAATTTGCCTTTCCAGAAAATTTTTCCCAGCTCTATCCTCGACGGATATTTAGAACGGAATGACCTGTACCAATATTGCTCGTCCTAAAATGAATTTTTTTTTTATTACGTACCATCATCATCATCTTTTTTTGTTACGTACCATTTACAGTTATTTAATGTTGAATAAGAGAAATGCTTTGAGATGACACTGCTCTACTTCTACATTGCTCCGAAAAGCGTCTTGTTTTCAAAACGAAAGGATTATTTGGTAGTTGCATAGTATTAACCTTTATGTAGGGTACGCTGAACCTCAAAGGAATATCCGCAGGGTACAACTCCATCAATATATCGACGTCTTTTTGAAGTATTTTCTGAAGAGGATTGACCCTGTCAAACATCCTGGACAGAACGAGAGCAGCGTAGAAAGTAAGTGGTTGTGGTGTAATATCAGTATCCCATTCGAAGTCCTCAGCTCTGATTTTGCGAGGAGCCTCTGCAACCGAGTTACTCATAGTTGCTGGTGTGGAATACACCTTACGCGTAGTGCTATTCACCACGTAAGGTACCTTCATGATGTAGCTTTCTTTAATGCTCTTCTATAATATTTGTTATTGAATTTCTTTAGATTCTCTACAACTCTACAAAAATATGTAATGACAATGACACTTTTGATTTGTAATTTGACAACAGAATTTGACAAACATCACCTTTTTCTTATTATAAAATGGCATTGTAGTTTGACCGTTATCGATCTCCTTTTAGAGTGACATGTTTATTGAGCTTTAAACGGGGCATGTTTTTTAACAAGTCATTCATTAAGGGAAAGGGTGGCCTTTGCCGAGCAGTGGGAAATTACGGGCTAATTATGTAGGCAGATAGACATTATACAGATAGATATATCCGGTTCATATTCAACCTCAGAAAATATGACCATGTGTCGAGCTACAGGTCTGAGCTCAAATGGATGCCCATTCGCCAGAGAAGAAATGTCTCACTTCCAATATCTATGTTCTTCACACGCTAACAATCTTCGTTCTTCTAACAATCTTCTCCTACTCTGTCCTTCTCATACTTCTGACTTTGTTCATTCTTCCTTTCATATTCAGTCCATTCTTCTTTGGAATGCGCTACCTCTTGACATCAGGATGGCCACCAGTCCGTATGCATTTAAGCGGAAATTGCGGAGTTATTTTCAAAATAAATAGCGTAGAGTCATCTCAAAACCTCTCTCTCTTGAATTTGTATATAATATATATATATATAATATAGGTATATATTATATTAAATATGTATGTATGTGTATTATAAGTTATAACTTATTTATGTACAAATTGTTCCATTTCTAACAGAGCACTTTGCCATCTAATCTCTTCAACACCCTTTGTTGACTGGTAGAGAATGCCTAAGGCATTAAGTCCGCCTTTGTACTTTTTTAAGTGTGAAAAGTTTAAATAAATAAATATATAGATTCAATATCATAACATCGCGCTTAAAAATAAAACAATGGCCTGCAATTTCACATCATGGCATGACAATTATTATTAGGTATGTGACAATCTCATTAAAACGACATATTACATTCCAGTGGGTGGGTGTGTTCAACGTTTAGTATCATCATTACACAACCTTAATATAACAATAAACCTAACAAATATTGAATATGACGCAAACGACAACATGACTATAAGAACAATTTTTGTATTTGCTCCGTGAGAACAATACATAATTATTAAGCTACTTTGTATATTAATAGTACAAAGTTCACCATAACATAACATAAATAAGAAGTCGGGTGTTTCCGTGTATCTTCGAGCAAGTTCGGATCAAAACAAAGCTGAGCGGCACGGCGCGCCCGCGCCGCACTCACTGTTTAGTTTGTTACCGTGTCATATCATACTGTGTATTATCGACCGGCGGCAGCGGCGTGCGCGACTCTGTCATTGCCAACACATTTTCTATTTTAAATACAAGTTTATACAATTTATTTCTTGTTTTATAATTAAAATCGTAAGATAAAATGGATTCTGACAGGAAAAATTCGTCCCAAAACCGTAATACTTCTCAAGTTTCGACCTACAGCCCGTGGAATTTGTTATTTAGCCCAAGAAATCGCACTAATAGTGAAACCAGTGTCAGTTCCAACACTTCACAAAGTAGCCAACCAGGTAAGTCCGTTTATTTTAATTTAATAGAAATAACAATACCTACTCTTTCTTTGTGGTCTACTACGTGCGTTTACCATCATAATTGTGCTTATCATCATCATCTGCCAGCCTTTTCCCAACTATGTTAGGGTCGGCTTCCAGTCTAACCGGACGCAGCTGAATACCAGTATATTTTTTATAATTGTGCTTATACAGAGATCATAAAATGCACAGCAACTACAATGTAACAATTTCTTGAGTTGATTATCTTTCCTTTGTGGCTTTACTATAACAAATTCATCTCCGGTAAGCCACATGGAGACAAAAACAAAAAAAAAACGCGATGTGGGATGGTCTTGACGTCAGAGGCACGTCACGTAGTAACTATGCATATAAAAGTAAGGTTAGCAGGCGGAGAATGGAAACCGGTTACCTTGTTTGTCAACTGTACGCTGATCTTAATGTTCAGGACAATCTAAACAGCTTATGTACTTCACTCAAGGTTTATTATTGTTTTAATAAATGAGACTTCATTTATGTAACACTTGTTTTAATACCATATTACATTACGAAGTCTTTTTTGTTATTGAGCCACTTTTCTAAAGGCCCCTGTAAACAGGCGCGACATGCGACGCGACACATAAGCGCCACGTGTCGCGTGACGAGCGGTGCCTTTGTGTTGCGTCGCATGTCGCGCCTATTTGCAGGACCGTTAATGAAGTTCACCAAGGTATAACTTAGTTTTACATTGTTAAGTTTTATTATAATCCTTAAAACGGAGCTTAGTGGCCACTATTTTCCGTATTAAGGTATATAATAAAACTTAACATTGTAAAACTACTGTTTGTAATAATAATAACGTAGTACATTTATAATCTTGTGGAGCACAACATAACGTGCTTATTTCTGCATTTTCATTCTATTATAAAAGAAATAACCACACAAACGACGAGGGCGCCACGCTAGTATCTAGCCTGGCGAGATTCTAGCCATAAATGATATTTTTGTTATTTATCACCTAGCCGCTAGATGATAAATAACAAAAATATCATTTACAACTACACAATGTATAACTTGGGCCATGAGTAGTTTTTATTAGTGGAAGCTGTCTGATTTATAATCCCGAAGCAAATTACCATTCCTATATTTGGTAATTTCCATATTTTACGACATAAGTAGGTATTGTAGTACCTACCTACTGGCGTTGCTTTCGAATCGGAACAGTGTCGATTGCGTAACTTGCCTGCTGTATTTTGTGGCATATTATGCATATTATTATTTCACCGTTTCTGTACAAGACAAAGGATGTCTGTATTGTTTTGTTTTGTAAAACTCAGTTATTTTTGTCCGAATGCTCGAAGCATATGGTAATGTCATGTGTTTCGTGGCGTCATTATGGGATGACATTGGCACGTCTCTGTACCAAGGTTCAAGCAATTTTATGATACTAATCCCCTCCTCAATAAGAAGTCTCTATGCTAATATATAAATATTATATAACGCACGAATTCTTAACGCAGCGTGCCAGGAAACATAGGTATTATAATGGCTTGAGTTTTTTCTTCAAAATTACATTTAAAATATTGTCGTCACGATCATTAGGTAAATTATTGCGTAGTTTTTAAGTTTGCAACATCATTTTTCCCTTCCGCATATACCTACATAGATACAACCGTTCTTGGACCACTTCATTTCATTATCCAAACGACAGAAACAAAATGGCGATTATAGCTCATGTTATGGAAATATTTTTTGTTCTTAATTAAGTTTATCTCTTTCGCAATATGTTTTATTCAAAGATGATAATTTTAGTAGACGCCAAGGTTACAGGAACTATCAAAAGGTCAAAGGTGATAATGCCAACTCCGAGAACGAATACAGAGTGAGCACTGCGGTAGTGGGGCACGTCATTTCAGATGAGCTCTACCTAAAAACAATAAGTATGTAGCTTTTATACCAACCTATACTGCAAACACTGCGCTTAGTTAAACTCTAAACCCATTATCCTCAAACATTGTTTTGATAAAAATATTTCCTCTGAATTCATTATCAGACATGCTCTAAACAAAAATACTGTGTTAATGCGCATTAAACTGAGATAAAAAGGAACGATAACACTTATCTGGAACTTAAAAGTGGAGTAATAAGTAGGTATTTACTTAAATTCAATGTCACTATCGAAACATCCGTACTCCTAGATGTGGCCACAGTAAATACTCGTCAAGATACAATAAATGGAGAATTTCTTGGGATCCATTTGATTTGAAATAGCCTTACTTGCTACTTCCAATAGAAAAATAACCTGCGGCTAAGGACCGGATAATCAAGCCTAGCTATTTATAACCTTTTAATTTCAAGTCTATCTGTACTTTGAGTTGTCACAAACGTTTTACCTTCATCAATATTTATATAGAAAATTATATCTTAATTGCAATTTATGTGAAAACGCATTTATATCTATCCAAGGTGGTCATAATTTTATAGACGCTGACCATTTTACTTTCTGTCAGTTTCCCTAAAGACATTGTGTCATCAAAATAGAGGAGCATGAAAGAGATAAAAACAAAGCTGAAAACACAACCATTGACGGAACATTCATTGTAAACATAACTCCATTCACTGAGGATGCTTTTGGAAATCTTATTGTTTTAACGTTGTAGTTAATAATAAAACACTAGAACTTTAAAATATGATACTGTCTGTTATTGCATATTGGGTTTATTGATAAACAAAAACAGACACATGACATCGTTCTTTCATTACATAGTCAGAGACTTGAACGTTAGAATAGCCCATGAGCTCAATTCTACAATTTCATACAGCAGGGACTTTATTATTCGTTCATTGTTATAATAAAGGAAATGAGTTAGAAGCATTAGCATAAACGTTCAAAACAACAAGTGCATCCAAGCGAGAGTTTAGACAAATGACTATCTACATGGCCGGCGTCAGGTAGGAAGTCCCCGAATCTTGGGGCCCCGAAGGGACATATTAACTTCATGCTCACTCAGCAAATACCTACCATTCTTTAGGATATAGATCTCGGAGATACCGTTTTTAATATGTTTTGTGTATTGATAAATATTGTAGAGCCACGTGCATCATCAAAATAAAACTTATAAGCAGGTGGCTCATCTGAGTTGGCTAATAAATGCGCTTATTTGCATTGAGACTTGAATAAACACAAATGGATTAAAATGGCAGTTAAAAAGCAGAGCAGAAAAATGCATCCAATTATAAATTAATTAGTCAAGACAGGTACCTGAAGTCACCGGAACCATCTAGCAATGCTGCACTACTTCAACAGCTCCGGACATAATGAATATAATAATATAACCGATAGATATATAGAAAGCCCATGTATAATTTTATCATTACTTTGTAAACAAGATCACACCTTCAAAAAGTCTCAAGGATGAAACAAAACTAAGAATTATGACTCGCTCGGAGGTCCTCTTGAAATAAATATATTCCTTGTATATTATCCTATCATCGTGCATCGGTCCATGTAAAGAGATACATGTAGGTCTCAATGTTTGACAATAATGTTCAAAGATAAGTGTTGGTAATGGAACTGTTATTAGGTTATTATTACAGGCAACATGCGTTGCTGCCCAAACGATGATGTTGAAATTGTATTTTTTTCTTATGACAGCTATAATAACTATGGTTTATCATTGCAGGTACTCAATTCGGGACACTACAGAGGCAAACGAGCAAGAACGAAGAATATCTGTGGATGATGTAAGCAAGCTGATATTTTACATAGCGTTACGTTTTTTTTTTTTGTATTGTGAGATAGGCAACGTGATAATGTAAATTGTAATGTCGTGAGTCACGCCACGTTTCAGTAATACTTTTTGAATTTTTGATCCAAGACAGATATAGGAGATGAACGCCATAATATAATATTAATAAGTCAACGTTTTCTTTTTGCGTGTAGTTATAAAACACGTACCTAATAAATGACAGATGGCCTGTGGTTAACTTACATAATAGGGCAAAACTTGGGTAATCGTGATAGTTTTGTTTTTTAATTGTAAAATTCGATTCATTGATCAGATTATTTTTTAAATTTACTGTGATACAGTAGACAAAAGAAGCTTTGCTAACTTATATCTAAAAATGTGGCAAATACTATAATGATTGAAAAATATACATTTATCAAGTCAGTAGTAACTTGGTAATAAAACACATATTATTATCTATCACCGAATAGCTACATATCACGGATTAGCCAAGTTTTGCCCTACGTCACAAAATACGTCGGAAAATAAATCAGATGGTGAGCTGTATTTTTGTTTGATTCCATTTGATCACATTTATTTACGACTGAACCCAACAACCTATTTTCAGTAAGAGACAGATCGCTATTGATGGTAGTCAGTATAATTCTATCTGTCCTTATGTCAGGCCGACGTTAAAACCATAGATAGATAGGTTTATCCTATGTCCACTATGACAAAACTGGTGATTGTTAGTTTATTGGGTTCGGCTCAGAGATATCAGGTTCGGCTGTTAGATGAGTAAGTGCTAGATAGATAGAAAACTCCGGAATTGGAAAGTCGCCAATCACTGAAAACGCAGACCAAATATGTAATGTATTAATAGATCATTTGCAGAAGCGATTCAACATGGATGGTCAGTTGATTGACTGACCTATCAATCAGTATTACATTTTCATTTATTATTGCCACGAATAACTTTTAAACGTATATTTGATTAAAAAATACCAAAGTACTAAGGTTTACCATGATTGCCCAACAGATAAATTAATTTAAAGTTATCGAATGGACACGCAAAATGTATGCAATTTTACCTTCCAAGGTGAAGCAATGGTTAACGACTTTTGTCCGCCCCCGAGCGTTTAAAATTGAATGACATAATTATTTTTAAAAGCTTGGTCTCAAGTCTTTACGGAAGAAGATGGATGCTCCAGTGTTCGCTTCTCGTTTGACATCATTATCCTTTTTCAAGCATTATGATGGCAGTCTTTCGACTGCAGTACAAAATTCCCGGTCTCAGGTTTATCTGGTCTTTGCAACCAAATCTCTATAATGAACCGAGTTTGACGGGATTTTCACAATCGTTAACATAGATATTTTCTTTTACTTATAACACGTAAATGCATATGCACATTTACATTTAAACATCAAAAACAACAAAAAAATAATAAAAGTACTTGTGATTTGTATTCCGCAATATATGTACCTACATACGCATTCAGGGGCGCGTGGTGACGTGTGTCGCCAGCAGGTCACTCGACTCAGGTAGAAGGGAACGCACGTCAAAAAGGTGGGAGATAGTCCCAGGTTTTCAGGTACTGGACGTACCCCTACCGGCCGAAACACTACTTAAACACACAATACCGGTTCTAGCTACAGCATGGCAATGCCGATGTTAATGTATTACAAAATGAAAAACTAAAAGTAACATTTTAAAACCAGATCTGTTATGAATATTAATGATAACTTTGAATATAATTAAACTTTAAGAATAAAAGTAACAAAATTGCACATTATCTACATAAGTACGTCACTGTTATCATGAGACAGAGAACGTATTAAATATTATGGTAGATGAAAATGCAACATTGAATTAACCTATATTCATGCAAAATTCCGAATGCAGCGCTGCGTATCGCTAATGTAATTGTAACAAGAACACATAGCCTTCTTTTAAGCCGGTCAACATTTGTATATAAACGACAAATAACAGGCTCATAACATTTTTGCTGTGAATACTCGTATGTTCACAAAACAGGATCGGTGACTTTTTCGTTTTTGTGTAACTTAGGTACCTACAGGTACCTTAGGTATACAGGATAAGTTTAAAAGGAGTGCGGATATTTTAGGAGGTAATCGGGTGCATAAAACTGAACAACTTTCCCCAAGGAACATAGGTCGAAATCTAAAAAATAAAATTCAACTTCTCATACAAACACAAGTCACGTGACCAATCACTTTGTATGAAAAGTCGATTTTCAATTTTAAGATTTCTTCCTGTGTTCCTTGGGGAAAGTTGTCCAGTTTTATGCACCTGATTACCTCCTGAAATATTCGCATTCCTTTTAAAGTTATCCTGTATATACACCTACCTAGGTAAATATATTTCGTTGGGGTGACAGAGACTTCATTCTGCTCTTTGTTTATATTATCCATTTTCAAGATAAAAGGAAATACCTACCTATGTCCCGAAACAATAGTAATTAAACTAAATCGGACAAAAATAGCACGAGGCATCTACTTCATACAGTCAGCAATCTGAAAATGTATCACTTCTGAAATAACTAATAGGTACAGCATACTTAAGCATTGCTAGCCGCATTACTGGTTCTTTTTTTACTAATTGAATCTAGTATGATGAATGTTCATGAGTATGTATGTATGTATTAAATGAGTCCATTGAGGGCACATCGTTGGTCAACACTTTCGAATAATAGTTTTGATTGTGCTGTTGGATTAAGTTGCAAATGCATGCACTACATTTTATGAAATACTTTTTTTACTTTCATGATTTTAGTTGTAGTCTTGCTTATGATAATCCTTAATAACCACCCAGTCTGTTATAATCTATACGTATATGATTACTTGTCTTGACTGACTGACTGACAGACTGATTCATCAACGCAGAGCTTAAAGCAGAGGTATACCTATAGTACACCCACATTTCGCCAGTTATGTTTAAGTCTCATGTAATAGGGGGCGAGTCTATTGCCATTTTTGCCATCAACCGGGCATAATTAATCCAGACTCCGAGCTGCTACTGAGAAATTCCAGAAGGAAAAACTCAATAACACGAATATATATCTTAGTAAATTATAAAGTTTGTCATTTTTTGTTTTTCTATACTACCCCTAAAGGGGGATTGGGGGTGTTAAAGTTTGTATGGACGAATTTTAACGCGCGGTCCGATTAACTCGAAACTCAGTATTTATACTTAAGACCGAAAATAAAGAATAACATTTATCAGGATTTTTTGAAAATCTCGCCTATCGGGGTATTACAAGTACGAAATCCATGCGACCGAAGTCGCGCGGGAAGTGCTAGTCTTCATAAAGCAGTTACTTTTAAGAGCCATAACTCAGTAATAATCCCTTAGGTAGTTGCCTGTCCATTGCGTCACAGAAATGGCTTTAAGATTAAATTAATATTAGCGATAGCGATAATCTGTCCTCCAAAACGACCATAATGCTGAAGGACTTCCTGACCTAAATATCAGTCACCCGCGTGCTTCATAAATATTCCATCTTAAAGTAAACCGTAAAGAAAAATCACGGATTGCAAAAGACGAGCTTATTAGCAATAATGGTAGGTCTCGAAGGTCGTCCAGTTGAGGCGGAGGCATTTCTGCAGCTGATGTTGCTATCTCGCGTTGTTATGGAAGCCTCAATGTGTAGGAAGGAGACGCGGTTAGTTGTTGGTCGACTTCCCCTCTCGCTGATGTCGAAACCTTCGGTTGCATGCGCTCGCGCTGGGCGTTGCGCCGCGTAGCATTGACGATGGTGCGCAAACGGCGAACGAACAGTTAAACTACAACACACAAAGAACAGTGCTCTCGTTAAAAAGTGACAGTGAAATGAGAGTACCACGTGTCCGAAGGTAGTCGGTGACACAACCTGCGCTGTCTTCTGCTTCGGTTAGTTCTGGTGCTACTTACCTATTCTGAAATATTGTGTTATTTATGTATTCAAAGTGTTTAATTTCAAAACAAAGAAACATGAAGTAATGACTGCTCATAATTATGCCTACGTTATAACCGGTCTGAGTGACGTATGTGTAGTTTTTTTGCCGGTTTTATGTGAGTTAAATTATACGAGTTTTGTTCGTTTAGTTATTTACAAAAGGTATCTTGAAATAGATACACGTGTGTAGTGTGTTTGAAGAAAAACTAATGTTCACTTCCTCTTCAAGTGTAGTGATGTAGATCTAGGTAGGTACTGAAAAACTGTAAAGAAAATCCTGTGACATTTGTAAGGGGTCCCCGAAACGATCAATTGCAATTACCATCAATTTCTATTGTAGTAATATTGTCAATCGCTTCAATTGCATTTGGTAGACGATCAATTTACGCATCAATGTGTATCGATAACGTCAAAATTGACAATTGCATTTGATCGTTTCGGGGACCCTTAACGTTCCAGTCGGTTTTAGTGGCATTTGTTCTAAACAGATAATGTTGTAATATTATAACTGCGCTGGTTCCGAAACGTTTCCACATATACCTCGTTACGGGCGTTTCTCAAGGTAAATTGATACATTTGTGTATATACCCACCTATCTACGCACGTATAATATATAAGTATGTTGTTCTTGACACTGTTTGTTTTTACCTTATGAGATCATCTCTGTATGTACGTATTCAAACGTGAATTTGAAACAAATCTGATTAATAATCTAACTTTAACTTTGTAGTAACTTAAACTACCTATAAAAATATTAACGACACTTAAAAAGTTTAGTTAAATAGTTTTAAAATATAGACTTAGTTTAACATTAGCTAATAAACTCTAGAATCCACTAAAATTCGATTTTCATAATCAATTATAACTTTGAAAAACCCATTTACAACATTATTTAATTGGATGTCAAACTGAAATCCCCCAATGGACTTCGAGATTAATAATTTAGGTACCTACTTAAAGTTAGTAGGAACTTAGGTGGTATCTTTGACATATTTTTAAAGGAGATAGGTAGGTACTTAACTTATCATTACGCTCATTATTCCGAGATGAGACGCGGAGATGTATTTACACCTAACTTTTCACCAGTTATGTTTAAGGCCTATGTCGTATGAGGCGAGCCTATTGCCTTAACCAGGGACAAATCTAGAATTTCCAAATGGAAACACGGGGATCAAACACAGGACCTCTTGCGACCAATAGGCTAACGAATAGTAACGAGACAACCTGTTATATTTATATATAATTTGCTAAAGGACGCACGTTTTTAAATGGGTTGCTTTATGTAGCTGTGTTCACAAGTACCTAAATAAATATGTGAAGATTAACTTACACATTCGTAAGTGACTGAACATTGGGCTCTCAAGCTAACCAAAGTAAGTATACTTGTTCATCATCCATTTGATTTCAATCTATACACATTCTTAATCTATTTAGTGGACATAAAATGGACAGACTAATGAAATAAATGCAGCCAGATTTTATTGCTGTCAGTAAAACTGAGACCAAAATCTAGACGTAAAATAGGATTGAACTAAACTTTATTTTTCACCATTTAAATAAATAAAATAGGACAAAACAAATTAAAGCATAAGCATTTTCAGTTTTCATACTTATCCATAGGTACTTGTCATTACTGCCCCGTATCATATAAATAAAAATCGTATCATATCGTATAAAAACCCACCTATATTTCCGGAAGTTAAAAACTCAAACTCAAAGCATTTATTTCAAATAAAACAATTACAGGCACTTTTGAATTGTCAAAGAGTCGGTCAGTTAGTCAGAAAGTTGAAGCTAGTTGTCCATTCCAAACTTCCAAAGCGTAGATCTCTATGGAGAAGAACTCCACGGACACTCTTTTAAATCAAAATAATGTTACAAATAGGTATTATAATCAATTCATGTAAACTACTCAATACCATAAACAGATCAGATCGTTTAACTTACAATTCTTACCGCTTTGAATTGCGTAGGGAGGTAAACTTCTGAAGGCAATCTTGCCTGTAAACTTTTCAAAAGAAGGAAATGAATGAGCTGCCTATGCGAGGTTATGAAGACTGCTTGATTGAATTCGATATTGACGAAGCAACTTTACAGGGTTAAAAAAACATTATTTTATTTCCATCTGATTCCTTCTTTTTTCTTCTAATCTGACAACCCTTATGTACTGCAAAATATTGAAGTTTTTTGCGAATGTCCACATGATTACCTATTGCCACAATAACAGATAAATTAATTCTAAAGTTCCGCGTATATAAAAGACGCATGTAATTATACTTTTAATTAATTCATATATCGTAGAACTCGTTTCTGTGTCTCATTCGTTATCTACTAATAGTCTTTTTTATTACTTTGACGAGTTCAAAGTACAATAACGTTAGAGGTAGGTATAAAGTTTGAGTTTATAGATAGAAATAATATAATTTCAAGAAGGCTTTCCTTGACACATGATTGAATAATAATCTAATAATCTTTAGAACCAGATTAAATTTGTTCATTCAAATTACGAATCGTATAGATTACCTACTCATTCGTTTCTTTAATTTATTATTGTTATGTTATCTTCATTTTATGCACAAAAAAATATGATTGCACTACAAACATACGGCATACAATTCCAATTAATCTTTGCCATGGCCTACTACGCATACAGCATTTCATCTACTGTCATTAATGCACGTCGTCGGCTGTACACCATGACTCATGCCCACACCTACTTGTGTCAATAACTATTGAGATTAAGGCATCGTTCACACCAAACGTATTGTCTGCCGCCGAGTGTGAATATGCTCACTGTCAGCCCCAGTGTAACAACAGACTACGTAACAGCGTATAGTCGGTTCGGTGTGAACGAGAAGTATTATGGAAAAGCGATACACTGCGTAACGCGCGCACACAGTCAGCGGCCGATAATACGTTTGGTCTGAACAATGCCTAACTCTAAGCAATGTGCAAAATCCGTAGTAAAAGAAAAGAAGACATGTCAAACATGACGTTGCACCACGACCTCTATGCTCAATGGCCTTTATGAGACGTCAACTGTCAAACAAATGGACCTGTCAAATAGATGCAAGTGTCATACGTCATACCTTACATGTATGAGTTGTGTATGCATGAGTCTTCTAAGCACTGACCTTGTAAGAAGTGATGGCATTGAAGTTAAAGAATGTAATGAAATAGAAATGTCAATATGGTGTAATTTGACCATGAACCATGTGTGAGATTGTTCGAAGTTAGCAAGGTGAAACTTGATCTTAAGCATCTATACATAATATGTATATTAAAGTCGCCTTTCGTGACCACGTTGTTCTTCTAAACTACGCAACGGGTTTTAATGCGATTTTCACCATCATTTAGAGAATTTAATCAGTAAGGTTTATGTGTTATTACATCAATATTAAACTTAATGATTTATAATAAAGACATCTCGGTGTCTTGACATGTCGCCATTGCACCTGGGCGAAGCAGGGGCAGGTTGCTGGTTATAAATAAACAAATACCTAGACATTTATATTGATTTTGAAGTACAACTTAGGTTCAATTGCCTACAAACGTTTCCAGACGCGGGTTTATTTTATATTGATTTTGAAGTACAACTTAGGTTCAATTGCCTACAAACGTTTCCAGACGCGGGTTTATTTTATATTGATTTTGAAGTACAACTTAGGTTCAATTGCCTACAAACGTTTCCAGACGCGGGTTTATTTTTATTCCCAGAATTCAGACCTAATTTTTGGTAAGTATTTAATAATGACTAAAAAAAACATGAATGATTTAGTTGCTATTGATGTTGTCTGGTGAAATTGATGTTTCTGCAAATTAGGTACATTAGACTAGTCCAATGTAATTTGACTAAACACATCAGACTAAAGTAATTAAAAGTATTGCTCATATGTAATAAACCTACACGACAAAAATGTGTGTGCATTTTAAGAATTGTGACCGAATTTACACAATACCAGAGTAAACATCATGTAACTCATTTGTTATCTTAGAAATAGTTATACTTAATTCTACATAGTATCCGAAGTTTGTGATGATATACGTTCATTATAAAATACGGTAAATAAGTTAAGTAGGTAGGTACTGACAGGCGCGACGTGATTTTAGTAGAATAATTTCTATAAAATCTTATTGGAAAGAGTCGCGTCGCGCCTGTCTGTGGCAACCCTCAAACGTTGTTTCCAACAGACTGTATAACATCTCAATTTAAAAAAAAAATAGGTATTGTTTCATATCGCATAATTATTCATTAAGTTTTATCAATAAGTTCAAGAGCGATATCAAAGTCCACACATCTCTTACATGTGTGGAGTTTGATATCGCTCAGTGGTCTGATAACTTTACAAAGGACATTGGAAATATCTTTGCATAATCTCGTCCATGAATTAAAAATAAATTAAAGTTTACTCAAGCACCTAGCGAATTTCTTAACGTATTTGTTATTAAAGACAAGCGATCCATTATACCTAGTCTTAAATAAGTTTTATTTGCACTGTAAAGATAAAAGACAATTGTTATTAAAACAATTTCGTTCAATACAGCAGTCAGTGATACCGCAGGGGTTTGACCGCTGATATCAGTACAAATAAAGCATAATCTACTTTAAACAGTACTAAAGGGATCTGTTTTAACTGATAAGTCGGTAGGTGTATCATGCCTGTTGTATCATGTTATCAAGTCACACGACCAAAACAAATACAGTTTTCAGTTCTTACAAAATTGTTTAATAGCTATGGCATTGAATTTTCTGCTTTATCGCGTCTCAGGCCTGTGTTACTAATTTACTTCGACATACTAGTACATAAAATACCTACTACGGTCAACCTTTGATTTGCATGCTTTAACGTATAAAAAATGTAAACAACAAAGAAGGAATTTATAATTTCGATGTGGTGATGAATAACAAAACGTTTTTTCAAAAAAACAACCGACTGCCAAAAAAAACACTACAAAGTGAAAAATAACTTTAATTTTTTTTTTTGAGATGGGTTTGCTCTTGACTCTAGTCTAGGTCAGAGGTGACAGAGACAAAGTTGGTTGTTAATATTGTTGGAAGTTAATTTCGGAAGTCGGTGTCTTTGGATCTGTATTTTACCTTTTTGCCACCAACTTCCGAAATAAAAGTTATTTTTCAGTTTGTAATGTCTTTTTTTTTGAAGTCGGTTGTTTTTTTCAAAGTCGTGTACCACTACTTGCAATGTAAATAACAGTGACAGGAAATTAATATAACATCATCAACATACATTAAGTGGACAAAATACGTATTATTGAAGCTAACTCAACCACTCATCAGAACGTGACCAAAATTCTGGCCCAATCTGAAAGTATATCCGTTCAAACAAATAAAGAATTTTTCAAATCGCTTTATAAATTTATAAATGACGTAGTTTTCAGGTAACAAACATAAAAAATACAACCGAATTGTGAATCTCCTCCTTTTTTGAAGTCGGTTAAAAACATTCTTTATTCGCTGTTTGGTGATATCATGTTTGTAAAGAATGACGTACGTAACTACTTGCATTTTTCTCATATTAACGAGCATAGTTGACGAGCGAGGTGCGATCTGTAATCGAAAGTTGTCATGACTTAAATTGGTACTGAAACATTTCCATCTGTTTAAAAAAAAAAGTAGATCGATTATTAAAAACCGTAAAGGTCGTCCCCTCAGCACGAATGCTCCAATTACAGCTCGGTCCCAATTACATAGTTAGTCAAGACTTTAATGTTTTACAATGAATGTAAATCCGTAATCAAATATCAATCTTAAGTTGGACTGTATTTGTTCTACATGATCCACTGTTAATATTCTACCAACTAGCTTCTGCCTGCGATTTCGTCCGCGTGAATTTTTTTTTTTTTATCATATTTATGTACAATGTTAACTTATTATGACACTCGACAATACTGTAGCTTCTCATTAGTGAAATAATTTTCGGAACTCACTTTTACCTCTCTAAAATATTAGTTTAGTTAGACGATAATCTTCAAATTCAAATAAATTTATTGTGGATCATAGGTCCATAAGATGTTGTGTTAGTTACAGGTAAGTCTGCTATGTCCCGCCATTGAGCCATACAAAATTCATATTATACGTTCGGTACATAGTTAAAGTACAATACATCAAATTGTCTTTTTTGTCAAATTGTCAAATTGTATAAAGGCTCCTACATACAGGCGCGACGCGCGACGCAAATCGCGCGCGACACAAAGGCACCGCTCGTCGCGGGACACGCGGTCCCTCTACGTCGCGTCGCGTGTCGCGCCTGTTTGCAGGAGCCTTAAAATTAAATAAGTATAATATTTATGTCAAATTACAAACTATTCATGTTACAAAATAGTATGATTCAATGTATTGTCATTTAGAAATTCTCTTATAGAGTAATAACATTTACTTATCAATAATTCGTGTATTAGGAGGTATATAATATAAATTTACATAAACCTTGAAATACATACCAATGAATTATGACAAGTCTAGGTAACTGATCTAGGGTTCTTGTTGATACATCGTTTTCATTTGAGAACTGCTTTGTTATTTTGAGGACTTGATGGCGAATGACTTGCTTGATAACCTTTTTATTTTTTAGTTACGGCTTTGCTCACATCACAGGTTACTTAAGAGGGCAGTTTATTAAGTAATCACATCGAAAATTACGCTCGTTTTTATTATTTCTTTCAGTTATTGAGAACAGATGTAAAGTAGCCCGTACCTCAGAAAGCTGTAGACCCTCAGAAATCAACCTGTATCTTCATGAAACAACATCTTACATATATAAAAGTTAACACGCTAGCACCTAATTACTTTTGCACACGAAAGACTTAAAATGAAACCCATAATTTCAATAATGTTTAATTCTACGGAAAATAGATAGGTAGATAAATCACCGCATTTGCCATTGAACTCTCAAAGCTCCCCGCAGACAGCCGCGACCCGACAGCGGGATGCTACTCTAGTTATCTAGTTGAACAATTTCTATGAAAACTTCATAAAAATTGTTGTACCAGAATCGCGTCGCACTGTCGCGTCGCGCCTGTCTGCTGGAGCCTTTATTCAGGTTCAAACAATAAAAAAGTACGGAAAGAATTCGTGAAGTCTGCAACAAACGGAATTTACAGCGACCTTTTAAGTTCAGCATGGTCATTCGGCAGGTTTTCGAATTGAAAATGACACATTTTTGGTCATTGTTTCTGATTTGCCTAGTTCCCGACTGCAAATAGCCGTCGGAAGAATAGCGGTCGCCTATTTGGGTTGAAGGTTTGACTCTTTTCTGTAGACAAAAAGTTGTACTATTAATAATACTCAAGTGTTACTTAACAATGACGTTGATAGTACTGTTCAGTGAACTCAATTGGAGGACAATTTATTACTTAATAGAATTGGCTCCAATCCATTCTTCGGGTCTTTCTCGTGATCGATGACCGGTATAAGTAACATTGCCAAATATTATTGCGTATATCTGATTGACTGTTTCACGAATGATATTCCTTATTAGGTATTTTCATTGTTAGTCATGAGAATTATGTATTTTTATGTTATAATAGGTACTTACATGATGTACTAGCTACCTACATTATTTTTTTTGTTCATAATAATAATGATAATCATGCACTTCTTTGTCTATTGGTCATTATCTCTTCCGCTTCACCTAAAAGTATTAATTAACACTAATTAATGTTTTTGTTTCATTTAATTATGATAGTATGAAGTCTGTGGATTTATGAAAAACAAAACAACATTTTGAGAATCAACGATAGTTAACATAATGCGAATACGACGAACACTATAATTAAAAGAGTTTTCACGAGTAAATCGGATAAATCTTATCTATGGTATTTTTCAATTTCAATTCTCAGATCTTCACACGTAGGTATATATCTAAAGCTTGTAAAATAGATTATATACCTACTATAAGAAATTCTTTGGCACTAGAATTTTCTACGAACTCGAACGCCGTATTAATTTAGATAGTAGGTACAAATTCTTTATTATTTGTGATTTTCTTCAAAGATTCATATTTAATTTCTTACTTAGTTTATTAATTGAGTCTACCTACTCTCAAAACGGTGAAGGACAACATTGTGAGGAAACCGGCATGTCCTAGAACCAAAAATTGGAAGATACGTGACATCTACCAACCCGCACTAGTCCCGCGTGGCGGATTACGGCCGACGATCTCACCGTGAGGAGGCCTGTATCCCAGCAGTGGGAACATTATGGGCTAATTATAGCTTAACACGTGCTTTGGCTAGCCTCTTAATTAGTTAAGTTTACTGATCCAGAAACAGAAAAAAAAGCTATTCAATAAAAGCCCAAGGTGATGGAAAAACGAATGCCTACATTTCACAGAAAGTCAAAATGAAAACTCTGTATAATTTTATTATGAGAAAAAGGAGATGCTTTCTTTGTCTTAATGGCAATTTTTGTTTCTGAGAAATCGTTGCCTAATGGATCTTAAGAACCCCTACTAGAAATTCTGTGTGAATTTTTAGTGTAACCACGTTCTGCCTTGTCACTATTACCTATTAATTTCCCGGATTTGGCAGGGTCCACCTGTTTATTGAAGTATAATGTGAACATGGATGGATGATGCTCTGTTTTACACTTATTTTACCGAGATATAATTTATATCCCAACGGATTCTTTGAAAGAAATCCCAAAATAGAAATATGACGTAAATTTTTGCCTCCAGTAAGCCAAATTATTCACGTAAATGATCCTTTTCGGAGAAATTAAGCAAACCCCTCTCGCATAACTGTTGTCCTTTCATGTCGGTATCGATAAGGGCGATCGAATTAATTCAATGATCCGAGATACAAATTAACAAAATATAACATGATGAGGTTATATTGATGTGTTTCAAAACATGCCGTAGAATGTGCTTCGATTTTTTTAATGGGTTACGTGAGTATTAGTTTAATGGTGGTCTGTGGGAGATACGTACTTGTACCCAGCAAGGGATAAGAATACAGTAGAGTGGGTTGATTGATTGATCAAAACAAAACTAGCAAGTTAGGTATCCATTTAACAATGAATATGGTTAGAGGTGTGGAAATCTTAACATCTCTCTTTTTCATCTATGTTTAAAAGAATTTCCCTTTGAATTTTTTCATTTGCTATTTTGTCCTTTTGTTAAACCATGGGCTAAACCAAATATAAGTAGATACATAAATAAAAGTAGGTACAATGTCGAATACCACAAACAATTGAGTGTGAAATCGTTAATTGCCCACAAACCGTGTTCTGAATTCGAATTCAGTAGTCATTCAGTTTTTTTTATTGTTTGAAATAAAATGCTTACGTCGACTCATAATCCCGTTCGAGATATTCATAACGTATTTTGATTGATTTAAGGTAGGCCGTTATCGGCATTGTAATAAAAGTATTAATACATTCTTATCAATGCACGTATAAGCACCGAAAATTGCCGAAAATTCTAGTAAAATAATTTTGATAGCGTTTAATCTCGCTTGCGCTCACAATATCTGATTGGGTAAAATCCAAAAACAAGATAAGAAATGTGAAATTGTTAGGAAATGGGTACCAATGTTTCTTTCGAAGGTACTGTAAAACATAATTCTGTGGCTGCATTAACATATCAATGGTGAGCAAACTTCATTCAAATGCTAAACTTATTCCTTTCGACTTATCACATCGTGCGTCGAGTTCTCACAAGTCATAGTAAGCAAATCATCTCATAATTTATCCAAATTCAACTCAGTCATCGAGTATTTGATAGAGTTTTCAGGCGAGTTTGCTGGCAAGTTAATTATTTTCCTGAAGGAACATATTTTTCGCGTCAATTTCAGGCTTAAGCACATAAATAGATAGATATAATACTCTTTATTACGTAAACCATACAAAAAAAAAACATAAATCCATCCAATTTTCTTTTTCAACATTTGCTGAATGTTCACGTCTTTAAAACTTTAAGAAAATTGATAAGTATAATGTTAAAATGGAAACTTATGATAATTTAGGTACGTTTCTTCTATAAATAGTGCCTACATCATAGTTTGCCTAGGTTATCAGCAATGTAAGTCAGCAATAGATAACCTGTAACTTCTTATACTTAAGAGTACATTGCAATCAGTTTTGTAAATAATGAAACGTGTACAGTGATATTATGTAATGATGTGATGTGAACTAAAATATTTGCACGAATCTAGCTATAAAAATTCAGGTGCAAATTTCTAGATTAAAACCCGCCCTGACACTTGCTCAAGCCAGCCCGTGCCGCTGAGCCCGTAGCTTTAAATTCGTCCCTAAACAATATTATCAATCAAGGACAGCAAGGCTTGCTGTCCTCCCCCAGCGAAGCCGTAAGCCGAGGTACCACACAGGGGGTGCCCTTAGCGAGTGGTCTCTTAGTTTTTAAGTTTTATGCCCTGAATGGAGGCCTTAATTTATTGGGGCATCCACAGAAAAGTCCGGTTAAGCAGCCGACCACATCCTAGGCTGACCAGCGAGATACCATACACAAAAAAAAAACTAGATTAAAAAAGAACATGAGAATGCTCCAATTGGAAGTCTGTAGCCACAGCCCTGACCCCTTAAGATCTAATCTGATCCAACTAAATCAGTGGTTCCCAACCTTTTTGTGGCCAGGGAGCACATTGATTTCTTTGTTGTTTGTTAGCAGGGACCTTTTCAAAAGTGTTAATAATATTCGTTAAACTTAAACCCATAATAGCATGAATTAACAGTATTCTGTAATAGAACATACGAAATGTTTCATAGAAAATAAAAAGATGTGTGTTCCGATTGTGTGTGTGATTTATGAGCTTGCATCTTTGTTTGAAATTAAATCTTTCGCGAACCATATTTTAGCTCTTGCGGATCACTGGTTGGGAACCAATGAACTAGATCGGTTAGCAATAAACAGCCTAACTGAATCCGCAGAATTTAAGAATGGTTTTCTAAAACGTTAAACGTAAAGGCTACTTGACTAGTTGACCCTCTGAAATCCAAGATCCTTTAGATCTGCCCGAAGTCGTATTAATCCTGTAAAGAGTTCTCAAACCCGAAATAGTTTCAGTAAATCGCAGCAAAATCTTTCGGCTACTTGAGCCTAAACTAAAACATTTGTAGGCATCTGTGGACGATTTGAATTATTTGTTTTATCTGGAGACTCATCCATCGATGGAAGATATCTTTCGTTGCAAAGTTAGGACCAGAGGGGCAATTGCGTAACACTTACAGAAGGAATCGTTTTCATTTTGACAGTTCAACAACATTCATTGCGTTATTTACGTTGTTGAGCAGACTAATTTTTCGAACATATTATGAAGCAATAGATTAGCAATTTGCTTCAAAGTCATTCAGATTGTGATTGATAGTGTGTTACGCAATTATGGTGCAGGTATCTACACAGGAATTTGAAACGCCTGCACACAAAATAACGAATGTCTTTCTGCGATTATTATAGTACAAATTAATATTTTAAAATTTTCTTCAAAAAACATAAAGGCTCCTACAAACAGGCTCGACACGCGACGCGAATCGCGCGCGACACAAATTCACCGCTCGTCGCGCGACACGCGGTGCCTTTGTGTCGCGTCGTGTGTCGCACCTGTTTGCAGGAGCCTTAATGGTGTAGAAAAACATTTCCCAAAGTAACTTATAATATGATGAAACAGAAACCATTGTTTGTAGCCTGTATGCATTCGAAATGAAGATAAGATTTAAATTTCTTCTTCTTAAATTTTATTAAGAAACTAGCTGTGCCCCGCGACTTCGTTCGCGTGGATGTCGTAAGATACACAATATACTAAAATAACAGCCACATTTTAATAAAACTCCCTCGTCCTCCGACCCGTCGTCGCGTTGAATCCCCCGCCCGCGCTATTACTTCGTTTTCGCTTAGTGTTCTTTCTGACTTTTATCTTTTCGCTCGGCTCCAAAGAGTCGTAGCGTGATGTTAAATAGCCTATAAGTATCGGCGAGAATTGCGCTACCAAATGCAAAAATAATTTTTCTAATCCGACTTTTTGTTCATAATTTAATGGGTTTTAATTTTTTTGCGCGGAACCCTAATTATTTTTCTAAAATAAAAGTAGCTTATGTTACCCACCGTAAAATCAGCTGAAATAGCCAGTGACGTTTAATCAAAATCGGTCCAGCCGTTTCGGACAGACAGACAGAAATTTTAAAAATTGTTTTTTTGTTATAAGTACCGTATATACTTTCATTTGTATATAATAAAAAGTTGTTATTTTTACATTACAAGCAGACACTTCAATTTTATTTATTTGTATGTATAGTTAAGTGGCTAAATTAGGCTATACAATGAGCAGTCTCTTAAGCGGTGCTATTTATTTTATTATATTTAGTAAATTGTTCTTATCTTTGCTTGGCGACTACACATGGAGTTCCATATAATTATATAAATGATAGGCGATAGCATACTATACAGCTTGTCACTCGTGTATCATGGTTAGCATTAGCAGCCATTTCTTTCAGCTAGAATGTGAAAATTCGAATAAAAAAGGTCGAGGGAAATGTTTTAGGAAAAATGTGCCACTAGTAGGTACTGAGCCCGCAGGCCCTGTCAATTACGGAACGAGGGATTATATATAAATCTCGTTATTTTATTATGTACATAGGTATCACCTTCGTTATTTTTATGGCGATTGGAGCAAAAAGGCAATTTTTATAATTCATTGTTTATTGTGCATGAGTTACTTAACTACATTAACAACGTAATTCTAGTATCAATGTTGTCTTATATGTTTTATAACATTACTGAAAGCATTGTCAACATGTATTGTCATGCAAAAAAAAATCTCAGATAAATAAAAACAACTCCGTCCTGTTAAAACTCATGAATTTGCAAATCGAAATCTCAACTTCCGTTAAACAAAAACAAGACATGACTCCCGATGCAAATCGAGAAGCACGACTGCAAGTGTGAAGTTACCCTAAGAATTGTTTATTTTTTGTTACAGGTGGCGTTCTTAAGTGCACGCAAACCGACAGCGGAATCCGCGGAACCGAGGAACTTGAACTATTTTAGCTGTTACGTTTACTTGATATTGCATAAAATTATGTATTGGGAAACGCCTAAATCGTACGTTTTGTAGCACAGATAATGTTTGAACACGTAGCGCTCCTCCCAGCGTGGTTTATGATGGCGTGGCTTGGAGCTTGTCTTCTCTTAAGCCCTTTCGCAATATTCTTTGTGATGTGCTTACCACAGTTGCCCCTTCTAGTCGTAAGAAGGGCATGCCATATACCATTCGAGTATATCTGACAAGTGAATGGGTATAAAATGTGTGTGATAGTCATGTATGAGTATGGATATTGATAAGTTTGTATAAAGTGTAAATATGTTGTAATGAATAAATTTTTATTTTACGAGCATTTTTGTTGAGCTTGTTTCATTTGATACGTACTTTTATTATAGCTAGCAAACCTAGGTAAGTGACAGGTGATCAGAAAAAAGGACCAGTTGACGACCTCTTTTCATTTTAATATATTATTTACATTGAAACTACTGCAGCTTTACTTGTAATCAAACGGCACACAGATAGATACATTGTATTTTAAAATCAGATCTTAGTTATGAACCAAAACGCCTCATTCAAATACAGACTATGGTTCTAACTGCGGGACTGCCAATGATTTAATGACGTTAATTGGCCAGTCTAAAAGCAGTTCGTGCTAAAACTTAGCCCACAAATAAACACCAATTGGAGTTATTACGGTAACATATGCCAGTCAATTCTGCAATAGCATCTCTCGTTGAGCTAATAATAAAGTGAGCTTTATTGAAATGACCGGCCATGACTCGATTCTGTTCCAGAAGCTTACTGAATTAGATCGTAAAGTGGCTTTATTGACCCTAGCGTTGGTTCCTGGCTTTATTCTAGAATATTGTCAATTAAAAATAGACTGACCAGAAAACATTCTGTTCTAGTAAATTAATTTTGGAACCAACAAACATGGCATGGGTTTTAGGGTTCCGTATGTGTGTCTGTCTGTCTGTCCGTCTGTCAGAGCCGATTTGCTCCGAATGTAATGAACTGATTAAGTTGAAATTTGGTAAGTACATATATGAATTTCTGTGAGCCAGACACGGACGTGTAACGTAAATAAATGAATTTTGAATATGGGGGTCACTTTTGGGGGCAAACAAGAAAAAAAAAAATTGCATACTATAAGTACCGAGAAAGTGTAATGAGAGAGTCTCGAATAGTTTTTTTTTTATAATTTTAAAGTAAATAGTTTTAAAGTTATTTATGAAAATAGATGAAAATTAACCATATCCTTTATTTCCAAAACAACTGAGCCTAAAATTTTGAGAAAAAGAAAATATAGAAAATAGTTAGGAAAATCTATAAGAAGTCTATGGTATTAAAATAACAGG
The DNA here is from genome assembly GCA_947568875.1 of Fissipunctia ypsillon. Lineage (NCBI taxonomy): Eukaryota > Metazoa > Arthropoda > Insecta > Lepidoptera > Noctuidae > Fissipunctia > Fissipunctia ypsillon. Next base: position 17,162,770 of record OX387644.1, on the reverse strand, counting down.
ATAAATCTCTCAATATTTTGCGTACGAACTTACATTTGCAGTTGGAATGCATGGGAAAACCTGTTTTTCAACTACAATTTTAAGTTTGTTCTTGGGATAATTCTGTCTCGTCTTTCTTAATCCCAACTACGAAACCCTTCATAGTGTGTGACACGCACTTGGCCGGTTTTTTTTTACCAGAACTAGTTCCCACAGACTTCATCTGGGTAAAGCTCACACAAGCCGCTCGGTTTCACAGCCATGATATTAGAAAAAATGTCAGAAAACGCTTTTAGAACACTAAGTTTCAGAAAAAAACAACAATGGAACTAAAGTAATCAACATGATTAATATAAAACTCTCATTCTAGCAACTGTTTCATTGCAGTATTAATTCAATCACTAACAATGCTCCTGTCTAACCTTGCAATAACCATCATAGCAATTACAAATGGTTAGACACACGTGTAAACTGTTTTTAAAAACACTCTAGAGTTTTACATACTACAAATAATAACAAAGAAAGAATTTCCAATAATTTGTCTGAGAACATCGAGTTTTACTTGAGTAACGCCTGATTTTTCAATTTTGTTTTTAGGGTTCCGTAGTCAACAAGGAACCTGTATAGTTGCGCCATGTCCGTCCGTCCGCAGCTTAGCTTAGAGACTCTTAGTACTAGAAAGCTATAATTTTACATGGATATACATATTAATCACGCCGATAAAGTGGTAAAATAAAATCATGAAAAAATTTAACTTTTTTTTTACCTAACTCCAGTGCACGTAAAGTAGGGATGTTTTATTTTTCTCGTCTACCCCATGGTGTGGGGTATAATACCTTGTTGTATGTATAGATGTTTCAAAAATATTGCGGGTTTATGAAAAAAAATTTTCGATTAAGGGATCCGTTTCTGAAATATTTAAGCTTTAAAGTGCTTATTTTTGTTAGAGTCAAGTGTCCCTCCCCCCTGCTAGCTAAACGGTTAATTTTGGGTATGTGACAAAATTCATGGTAGTAGTATACAACATTACATTGTAAATACAACGAAGTTAAAAGGAAAACTATCACAGCTAAGTAGGCTTACAAGTTTACGAGTAATAGTCGAACAACTTACATTTGCAGTTGGAATATTGAGCGAACATGTTTTTCAACTAGAATGTTAAGTTTGTTTTTGGGATAAATTCATCCCAACTACGGAACTCTTCATTGTGCGTGGTCTGACACGCACTTGGCCGGTTTTTTATCTATCCGAGGAATAATTTTACATTTTTATAGTTTTTCCATGATAAACTGTCAGATGAAAATTTTATTCCATGGATAAAAATTCTCGGATCTTGGAAAAATCAGCATAAAGAAGGATTGTCATTTCTACGCAAGACTTATTTATACCGGTTTGAGCCCTTGGAGTTGACTTGAACTAATAGGACCTACGTTCAGTAAATCGGGCCACATACAGTCGGAATTCCGATTCGGAATTTCCGGTTCGAAAGCAGCAAATCCATTCTTAATCTACTACATCTACTAGATTACTACTTGTCTTTACTATTTATGAATGGATTTGCTGCTTTCGAAACGGAATTCCGGAAAGGAATTCCCACTGTGGCCGGCCTTAGGACAGATGGACGCTACGAGGTCAAAATGAAGATGATGACTGATTGTTTTGACCTAGTTTCATTATAAACTGTGGTAAAACCATTGGATATATCTGCGTATGAAGTATGAACTCAACTAAAGAAAAACTCTGTGGAATATTCACTTCAACTCTAAAATATGTTAATTAATGGTCTGAGGATTTTGTTGCTGAAACCAAAATGTCGGGCACTTGAATTTGTCGCAGTTGGATATTTATGTCAAAAAAAAAACTGAAATGCAATTCGGTAAGTTGGTATTAATGATTAATTAAAGTAAAAGACATCAAAATCTGGCAACTAGCGCACTGCACAAGCTAAGATATTCGTCTTTATTGAAAACAGCAGGTATGAGAAGTGGTTTGAATTTGAAAGGACAGGAAGAATAATGTTCGCGGAACCCTTACGCCATATTAACTGCAAGATTGATGATTTGCGTCTCTAAAGACCAAACATTTCATATTACAGAAGTGAACTATTCAACTGTCGTTTTGTACGAAATTATTACAACAGCGTTAGCATAATGATAACCAAACAATTGATCGTTGGTGCGGGTCCTAACAAAACAAAATCATTTCTTGAACCACACAATCTTGGTGGGCACATTTCTTAGAAAAATCATTTAACTTGCCAAAGTAAACTGAAAAACAATAATAACATTTGCGATACCGACTCTCTAGCCTGAAAACAGATTACAAAACTTAGTTAGGTAGGTATATACTTTTTGTTTGATTTAGATTTATTTTGTTATTACTTTTTACTTTTTAAAGGTCACAAAGTTGACGTCAAAGTACACGATGCAAAGAGCGTGAATTATATTATAATAAATGTCCAAAACAAAATAGATTTCAATGTTTTTCAGAAATAGTTTTTGGCAGTTTAAGATTGCTTTTCGAAAAATAAGAGAAAACACATCACTGAGTTTCGATCTATTATAATAAAGGTTTCGTAGTTTTTCTAGGCGTAGTATAAACTTAGGGTACCTACTAATTTTTCAGCGCCTGCATAATAATATCTGTATGATATCGTAATTGCAATCGAATACATTATTACAGTAATTTTTAATAATGGCTGTTTAGAAAAACAAGTGTACCTACTTGTTTTTCGAAATAGCCATTATTAAAAAATAAAAATAGCCAGGTAATCAAAATATTTGATTCTGCACTTAAATTGCTAGGTTCCCTAAACCTTAGGTATCTCATTCAAATGTCTACGGCGGCGTCTAGCTACCCAAATTCAATATTTCGTATCATAGTTACCATAATCTTCAGGTAATATTTTACAACACAAAAGTGAATAGTTAATTAATAACCCATTGTAACTAAAAAAATATTTTGAAGATTGGGCCCTTTGTACGCGGCATATTTTAAACCATCAACAAATGAAACTTCAAATACTAAATTCTCTCAACAAGCGCCATCTACCCCTTCTTTTCAAAACTAAGAAGTGAACATTACTAATATAGCATCGACGCTATTAAGTAAGCAGTGGGTTTGCTGCCAAAAGTGCCTAGATAGTTCTTCTCAGAGTATGTAGATGACGCTAAATAAAGAAAATCTTATGTGATATTAGGAAAAGGTTTTGCAGAGAACATAAGACATAACATAATATAAAAAGGATCCAAACACATGTTCAGCAGATAAATATCATAGAATAAATATCATCTTTAAAGACATAAGATTTTAGAAAAATAAACTAAGTTTGCCAAAATTCAGCAATGATATTGCACTGCGACTGGTGACAGGACAGTGAAAACAAGGGAGTTCCTGTCCTGAGTTCGAACCCCACCCATTGCACTATTAGGTAGGTTATACATGAACCACTAGCGCACACACATGTAGGTATTTATTTAGCTTAGTAATGGCCGATTCCTATAATTTGCGAACTGTTATTGGTTAAAATTAAGACTCTTGTATCTTAACCAATAATGAAGCAAAGACCTCATAGTTTTACTTAATAGACCCTCCCATATGGAAGTAACTATCACAGGTAAAATTCGCTTAAGTAAGAATTTATTTATATGCCCAGTTTGGCAATAAAAAATGCTACCATTGGAAAGCAAAATTCGTTTTGTTTATAGGGATCGGTCCCTCGTATATTTCATTTGGCACTCAATAACCCCTCTAATGCCCGAGCATTAGAGGAGTTATTGAGTGGAAATAAAATAATAATGAAATAATAATAAATAATAGTGGAAAATTGGGGGAAATAGCTGCATACAGCAGTAGTACATAGTTCAATAATAAACAACCCATGTATGTACACACAAACCACCTCGGGCACGAAAACCTGACACATTATAAATTATTCTTAATCAGCTGTTCTAATAAGGCGTTAAACCTTTTCTTAGTATCTCATTCAATACGGACAATGCCGTGAGATAACTGTTAGTAACCGCTTTTGTAACCGTTCGTTTAAGACCTTGATCTAAACTTTAAACTCCTTTTAGACGTTTCTAACTTGTAACTGCAGAGATAAGAGGAAAACAGGCTTTATCCACACATAATCATTGAGATTGTGATCGTCCAAAACTGTTTGGCTATATAAGGGTTTCTTAATGGAGTACATATGGCTGTCAGTTAACTGTTAATGGTGTGTAACAGGAGACAACAACTTAGGAGACTAAATTAAGTAACCGCATATATTAACGTGTCTTAGGACCGAAAATTATTAAGTATGCAAAGGTTCTTAAAAAATCCCGTCTATAGCACATCAAGTTCCAAAATGGGAAACTGAAAGTACTTAGAACACCTTAATGGACACGGATGTCCATAATATTACCTATTTATTAATCATTCAATTTGTCAATTCATGCAAGAACCTTTTTTTGTAAGTCTATTAGTCATAATTATGTGCAATAAGTAATTTTTGTTCCAAGAATGATACGGAAAACAGACCATTGCAGAAGAATAAATAAACGACCCTTTTCGTGACTTGAAAACGCTAAGACTGGCAGATTAGTTCGTCTTTAACCTTTTCATTAGAGTAATATTTGTAAGTAAGTAATTGCACTTAAAACTTACATGACATCATCATCTGCCTACCCTTTTTCCAACAATGTTGAGGTCGGCTTCCAGTCTAACCCGATGCAGCTGAATACCAGTATTTTACATGGAGCGACTGCCTATCTGACCTCCACAATCCAGTCACTGGGTAATACGATACCCCTTGGTAAGACTGGTTGTTAAACTTTCGGGCTTCTGACGACCCGTAATGACTGTCAAAGATCCAAGAATGACAGCCGGGACCAACGGCTTAACGTGCTTTCCGAGGCACGGAGGGGTCTTGGTATGTAAAGTTGGTCACCGATCCACGGACCAACCGCGGCAACCGTAGCTTAACCGATCGATCGGCTCGTGCGGTTGTTATTACTTAGCCACAAGCCCCTCAAGTTAAAACTTACAAGATACACAGCAGACAAACAAAACTTTAAGCGGTACTTAGCGTAGTTGTTTTTCAAGCCACCTTGATCTAGCAAACAATATCCTCATTGGATTTTGTAAAATCCGCACACATAATACTTATACGCCGAATTGCCTAAATGGGGCTAATTGTAAGTATATCGGAGCTTATCAGTCCGCGCTGTGAGACAAAGCACAGCCGTTGCATTCGCCGGCAAGGACACAATCACAGATAAAACACTGCTAGAAATGACACTATAATAAAATTGTGCCCGAAATTCTTATAATATTTTTTTTTGTACGAATCCTAATGTGCAGTAAGTATAAGATAACTAGATTTAAGATAATACTTACTAAATAAATGACGACAATAATAATACTGATGATGAATTGAATGAAATAAAAATATCCCTTCCATATTGACGTTAAGTGAAAGTCTTTATCCCAACAAAAACATTTTCATGTAAAAAGTTGCCAAGACGAGACCATATGGCTCGCACTGTCAAAAAGTTATCAGATCTCATGTAGAGCCAAGCTTCTAACTCTACACGCCCTAACTCTACAAGCCCTAACTTCACAAACTCTACACCTTAGTCAAAATATGAGGCTTGGCCGTTTCGTTACTACAAGAACTATTGTATAACAGAAAAGTAATGAACAGTGAATAAATTTTTCACCTTATGCCCATGTGATGATAACAAAACGGCCAGGTCACATATTTTGACTAAGGTGTAGAGTTTGTGAAGTTAGGGCTTGTAGAGTTAGGACGTGTAGAGTTAGTAGCTTGGCTCTTCATGAGTCTGATAACTTTTTGACAGTGCGAGCCATATGGTCTCGTCTTGGCAACATTTTACATGAAAATGTTTTTGGTGGGATTTTACTTCTTTTTGTATGTTGCAATTATAAAATTCAAACAGGACCTACACCATCTTCCTTACAAATCGTGCTAACCTGGGCCTACACCATTGTGATTTCCAATCCCCATAGAAGATTTCTTTTGTAAATACTTGTCACCACATTTTAATTTCTAGCGAAGTTCGTAAGTATAGTATAATATTATTCGTATAATATAAGCATAATAACAATATTCTGAAGCCTGACGAAAGCCACATATACACTTTTATCCCCTAATTTAAGGTGTTGAGGGATGATTTTTTTAACCCTGCAACACGTATTTTTTAATTTGTAATAAGAAGTCTGTGTACTTGTGTAATTTTCACATCTCTAGCATGAAATTTAGTTTCTATGGGAAAACCCATACAAACTTGCATATATTTAAAGGGTGGGGGGTGATTTACTAAAAATCCTGAAATATGTATTTTATTATATATAACAAGGAGTCCCTATATCAATTTTCAGACCTCTAGCATCAAGCGGAAGTCTCATACAAACTTCCATCCCCTAGTTTAAAGGGTTGGGGGGTAAAAGTTCCAAGTTTTAGAGTTTTTTTGTTGTTTGTGTACTAATACTAGATTACATACCAAATTTCAGCTTTCTAGGACTTCAGGAAGTACCCTAAGAATTTTGATGATCATCAGTGAGTCAGTGACGAAATCAGGGTTATTTAGATATCAATAAAATATAGAGTATAAGTAAGAGCTATGCGATTGAAACTTTAGATGTTTAATAAGTCCACTATTGACATCATAATCTCGAGAATTTTGTTTATCTGGTATAATCCAAACCCAAGTTATGAGGGTTCAAAAAAACGATGAAGCGCTTCGGGAAAAGGTAGGTAGTGTTCTTGCGCTTCGCTTGGCTCGTTTTGGCGGTGGCACTACCGTGCCCCCAGATAACCTTGCAAAATGAGCATATTATTGTTTCTGGAATATGAACTAAGTATTCAAAATTCTCTCTCTCGCATTTGAATCATTATGACATTAGAACATCAGAATATGAATGAACATTAGAAGCCCAATTCCCGTAACTAAAAACGTTCAAAATCTAGTCGCAATCTCACCTCAGCGACAATCAAATGTCAAAAATGTAGGTAAATTAAAGGTATTTTTGACATATTGAGACTGAGATCAGAATGTTCTGAAAATTACGAGAATTACCCCTCAGGTCTTGACATGAACTAATCTTCAACCGGAGATGTGAATATAGAATATGCAAACATAGATTCATTTGCCTACACTAACATCGTTAGTATAGGTATTTTATTAAAATCGGTCACGGCCAACCTGTTAGATGTCTGCAATCAATGGACCAATGAACAAGAATTTCATACTTTATTAAGCATAGCATAGCAAAGCTAGAACGTGTCGAATTTGTCTTGTTCATTCATAAAAACGTGATCTTTTCTGTACGAAAAAACGATCCTCTGCCTAACCCTTCTTTCCTCACAAGTACAGGCGGACATCAACCTTATCGTCCTACGCCATAGCTGAGATTTGCCCAACGATTTTTTAAGTTTTCTAATGTCTTGTCACCTGTGGTTAGTTACAGGGTTTCGCCGACTGGCTGGTCCTTGTGAGAGTAGATGTTTTTATAAATTACCGATTTTACTGCTCGTACTTCACTATGCTAATAAAGCTTAGCTTTACTGCTTTAACTGCTTAGCTCCAAATTACGCATATTTTAAATCCTACCACCTATGAATACAACATAATAAGCCTACAATGTTCCCACTGCTGGGACACAGGCCTCCTCTCTGTGAGAGGGAGTGGGCCATAATCCACCACGCGGGCCCAGTGCGTGTTGGGGATGTCACCATGTCTTCGACTTTTTGGTTCTAGGACATTTCTATGAGTACACTCACAGAAAAAAAAACTATTTAACAAGTTCAATATGCTTGTCATTAATACCTTCAACTTTAGCTGCTCAGTTCTCAATTTAAGATGATTATGTCGAGGTAATTAGCTCGTCAACGTAAACAATCAATGCACGCAATGTCACTTCCATACATCGTGTGGTTCGTTGTCCGCTGGCAAGGCGCGCGTGCGCAGCCACTGCGCCGACACTCCACCACCATTCGCCGAAGCGCGCGCAACATGGCGACCGAGCTTCTTACGCTGCTCGTGAGTATTCCTTATTTCATTAGCATTTTATTACTTAAATATTTATCTGTTACCTAATATTTATATTTTTGCGGTCGGTTGAACTTTGATTGCGGGTGTTAGGTAACCGGTCATGCGTACTAACAGCGGAACTGTGAGTAGAGGGTTCGATTCCGTGATGTGAATGTCATTGAATGGGACTCTAATAAGTTCCATTACGGTCTCGGGTCTTTAGCTAACGATCGACTTACACAACAGTTTGGTTTGATCGATGGTGTAGTTGTCATTAAAAACTATAAAGTTGATTAGTCGGAGTGTACGGTATTTAGAATGCCGATTACTTTTACCGTCTCGGAAAGACTAATCAGTATATTAATAGCGGTTGTATGATTCAGCCCTAATTAAAAAACAGCTAACAGCTTACATAATTAGGTATACAATGTATTAGTATTAATGTTTTTCAGACACAAAATCTTACTACGAATATTGACCCTTATTTGTACATCATTTTATCGTAAAAGTGTCCTAACTTACCATATATTTTTGTACCTTGGCTATTAAACGGATCCTGGTGACTAATAATATTCTCACAATTGTTACTAATTTACATAATCAACTTTCAATAACTTAGGCAGACAGTTGTCTAACTTAGCCGAACCGCGTAATGCTCTAGATAGCCAGTAACGAAGCAATCATGCGTCGCCCTTCATGGTCCTTACCACGCTCATTAAACTTACATGTTACCAAACCCCCTTGGGACCAAAAACCCTTTATAGTGCAGAAAATATGTAATTTGTTCAGCGCCTGTAACCACCTTATTAGTCTAACCTTAAGGTCGATTTTAAATTGACAAAATCGATCCTAAAGTTAGACTAGTCAACTACAAATTTCGTTTCTGCCCTATGTAGGGTTAGCAATATATGTACATTCACCTTTGTATAGATGCATATCTAGAGACATAACATACACATAGCATCACGCTTGCTATCCCCGACGGGTTAGGCAGAGGTGTACCTGTAGACCCATATTTCACGAGTTAGATAAATGTTATCTTCTTTCTAGAGACATATCGCCGTAAAACCAAGAAATATGGCACCATATTCATATTTTTTCGGAAGTGGATCCTTCCGTTCGGTTCGGAAATTAGTCCAAAAATATTCAGTAAGTAAATAGTTTAACAAGCAATTAGGTTTAGCTATTACTTTGTGTGGGTAGCTTCACATTTTGTATGGCTTCTTTAATTTTCTATATGTATTGCCCCTATGAGCAGATTTTTTTTACAAAATTTTCATTAGATAAAGATTTGTCAGAAAAATTCAGTGCCTCTTTGATCTCAACACTTAAGAGTTGTTTCAACATTTATTTACTTTAATAAAAACGAACAACAATACGAAGTCTGTATGTACCAGCAGAATCAATAAGTAATTAAAACATTGCATAATAGATTACATCTGCACTTAAGACTCCTGCAAACAAGCGCGACACGTGACGCGACACAAAAGCACCGCGTGTCGCGCGACGAGCGGTGCCTTTGAGTCGCGTCGCGTGTCGCGCCTGTTTGCAGGAGCCTTTATGTCAACTATAGGTATGTATTTACAAACACAGAGCTTATTCAGAAACAGTATGAGTAGGTCACTGTGCTTATCCAGAGAATAGAACCCCGGACACATACCACAGTAGCCACTTAATCAGACGCTACCGTAGCCCTCGTTTACTAAAATCATCATAAATAATTATATTTAAATTACTGGCAATTTTTAAGAGCACTAATTAATTCTCTTTTAACTAGCAATGTACACACACAACATAGGGAAAATGTACTTACCTACGTAAAATGTTAAGTCAGGGAAATTAATTGTTAAGCAAATCGAATACCAACTTAAATTGTCCGTATATTCAAATCACAACTTTACTGTCATTCTTTGGTAGTTGTATGAGATGACTTCTTTGTCGATCCTTCAATGTTGAGGATCACGACCACATACGACACGTCTCCGAGTTATGCGGTCTTCTGCAGCGTGGACCGCTCGGTAAATACATCCAATAGCCTTCTTGATTGCGTCTGACCATCTTGCCGGTGCTCAACCTTGAGCGCGTTTACCTTCCACCCGGCCCAGTACCATAAGCCTTTCCAGACCATGCTTAGGTGAACGCATAAAATTATGTCCGAAAAAGCTAAGGGCACGCTCCCAGCATATTGTACCCATAGATAGCCGCTTGGTGATGTTGAGTTCCTCCAGTATGGATTCATTCGTTCTCATGGCGGTCCATGGTATACGAAGTAGCCTCCGCCAACACCACATCTCAAAAGCATCGATCTTCTGCTTTCGTGGCTTTTAGTGCACCACGTTCCAGCGCCATATAAAAAGATGAAAAACCTAGAGCACGGGTCGGTCGTATTTTGGTATTCTGACGGATGCCACGAATTTTACCTAGACTGGTCATTGCACTTTTGGCCATACCAGTACGAAGGCAGATTTCCTCAATGAAATGACTATAATACGGTAAATTGACGTAGGTTGTCAATTTGCTGAACAATTAGTTTCCCTGCTTGTACTTGCTCTCAGGTCAACAAAGTTTAAATGGTTACATAAATCGTTATTACTTCCCTATAAGATGTTTAACTTTCTGGGCACTCTCCCAATTGGCAGCGATAGGACCATGATTTTGTATAGGCTTTGAATCAGAACTCTCCTGTTTTGTGAACGACGCGGTGTTGCATAAGATGGGCATGACTTGAATTATAACCACAGGGCAAACAAAATTCACGAAGACAAAAGACTTCTTAAGGTTTAGACAGCGTGTCTTACTTGTGATCGAGCACCATTTTCACCATTTTTTTTTAATAAGTGCAGTCGACTATGTGTTAAATTTTTAATAGATTCGTGCTTTCGGAAATATAAAAAAATAATCGGTATGGTATTCTTCGTGACAATCTTGATTGGTCCTTTTGTTCTTGGAATCTAAATTGAGCGCACAACATCAACAATCTAGTTTATCATAATTTTGTACGGCTTAGGCTTTATCAGGTATCTGATCGAGCCCTAACATTAAGTTTGCGTGTGATGAAATCAAAAATAACGATACCTACTGAAATGTTATCATGTATTTGACAATATCTCTTCTAAAAAGTCTTTGGCTTTATCATAATAAATTGAGCCAACTATGGTCTGATTTTTAATCTCGGAGACTAAATTGACAAGTGCAAATATCAAACTGACTTAGGCTCCATTTAGACGGGCGAGGGTACCGCAGCGATAGTCACGCCGTGGCATCAAATTCAATAGAAACTATATGAAGCAATCTCCACACGACGATATCATCGCGGCGAGAATTTGATGGCATGGCGCGAATATCGCCGCGATTCTCTCGCCCGTGGAGATGGCGCCTTACATGCTATTGTAACGTAAGTCAGTTTCCCATTTGCACTTGTCAGTTTAGTCTTCGAGATTAAAAAACAGACTATATGTAAGTAATTCATGCGAAAAAATGTACTGTACACTTTTGTTACTAAAGTACAACCAACCTCCTTAGTTATAAGCAGGTTGATTGCCTTGTAACCTTCGCAAGTTAAGAAAGGATGCCTTGCCTTGTTACCGTGTTCTAATTTAAAAATCGATTACAAGTAGGTATTTTGTCTCGATCTCGTCTGATCTAAGTTGTTATTAGGCGTCTCGGTTATCTATCATCCGAGACCATAAGATCGTCAATTATTTGTTGTCACATCGAGAGAACAAAGTAACTTGAAGTCGCAAATAATCTATAATTTGCGAGCGTGCCTTTAACCACTATAATATAATAATATAGCCCTTATACTGTTTTGTTTTGTTATCCCACACTGTCCCACTGCTGGGCAAAGGCCTCCCCATAATACTCATATTTTATAATACTCACACAAATTACTTTCACGCATGGATCTAGCTAACTAGTTTAGACTTACGGAGGTATTAAACACAAATATCCCAAGCTTACGAAGAATCTTGCTTAACTGTTCTCTACTAAAGAACAATTCTTAAAGTTTTGGTCTTTAAAGTACGTTCGCCTCCCAAAAGCCTGGGACAGTACACCAGGGTCCCCAGCTGTATCAAAGACATTTTTAGTACGCCTTGCAAAGGCCCGGGACACCAGGGTCCCCAGATGTGTCAAAGACATTTTTCGTTCGCCTTGCAAAGGCCCGGGACACCAGGGTCCCCAAGACGCGGCAAAGACATTTTTCATTCGCCTTGCAAAGGCCCGGTACATCAGGGTCGCCAGATGTGTCAAAGACATTTTTCGAACGCCTTGCAAAGGCCCGGGACACCATGGTCCCCAGATATGCCAAAGACATTTTTGTACGCCTTGCAAAGGCCCGGGACACCATGGCCCCTAGATGTGTCAAAGTCATTTTTAAAATAATAATCTTTTGTTTCGGGCTTCTTCACGACTGTTTTTAACCAACTTCAAAAAAAGAAGAAGTTCTCAATTCGGTTGTATTTTTTTTATGTCAATCTAAGTCAGTTTAAGGACCTACAATTGACCTTACCAACCTAGAGTAAGACAGAGACTTCGGCTCCATAGGTACCCAAAAACATGATAGAAATAAATATATTTCACAAAATACACAGTTTTTTACATGAAATCAACAGATTCAGGTCATGCAGAAATATGGTCAGAATGCACAAAGGACCATTAGGGTAATGGTCAACTTGTCACACTTGACCACTGACAACTTGATTGCATAAGCAAGCATGCCATGATGAATCCAATTGAATAGCATCCATTCTTTTATCATATTATTTCACATAGCATAGATTTCTAACATATTTTCAATTTAATATGGACGGGTTTGGAATTTGAATTATCCTGATAACTTTTACATAGGCACTTATGATTTGAAGACATGGTATTAATATTAAAGTTATACCTAAATAATGTTGTATTAGTGTACCTACTTATTGAATAAATAAATATTAGGCAGAGACATGGCAGCTGGCATTTATAAGCCACGTTTTGAAATCTATATAGTAAAAATGAAATACTGTTCGTTGGTAAGCGCACCACTGCAGAACGGCTGGACCGATTTGGCAAATTTTTGTGTCAAAATGTTTGTAATAGTCCGAATTAGGTTAAAAAGTTGCCGGGGAAATTGTAACATTCGGGAAAACTGAAAGTGCATTTTCTATAGGATTTTTGTATGAATTATTGAAATGTTGACAGGGCAACGGCTACAATTATCAGTGGAAAGATCCCACCGTGAAAATTTAGGTGAAGTGAGCGTGATGTGAACTGTCATCCCACCTTACTCTACTAGGGATTGAGCTCACTTCAAACTCACTTCACCTAAGTGCTCACGGCGTGATGCTTACAGAATAGATCGGCAGGATTCAAGTTCTAAAACCTAAGGAGTGTCTTGTAAGTACCAAAATTCCAATTAAATCTTTAATTTATTTTTCCCTCGACATGATAAAAAGGTTTAGAATAAAAAACATGCCAACGTGACAGCTTCCACGAAACTCGACAACCTAGTAAATAAATAAATATTGTGGAGGACAACTTATAAATATTCTAAGCAGAAACACTCCGTAGTCGGCGCATGCGATAAGTTATTTTAAGCCCTACATTAGACTTTTGCGATGCCTAGAAGAAACTGGAGGCTTTTAGGTTCAGCCCTGTGCGCATTGGCGCAGACGTCGGGTCGTTAACCCCGAACTGCATGAGAATGCACAATGATGTACAAACCTCGTTGCAAATGTCACCCGGTTTATCATTCTCCAACATCAAAATACATTTTCTTTCCTTATTCCGTTTTAATAAAATTGAGTGTCGAGAGTGAAAAGGTAAAAAAATACGACCTTTCTAGGGTTCAGTGACGTGTTCTTGAACCATAATTATGGTGTTGACGACCCTCCAGTGACGTCAAACCCATCAGACCTTTCTTTTATCAGTGTATTCTTTGTTTGCTTTGTGTAATATGTATTATGAAGTACCTAGTTTTCATAAAAGCTTGGTGAAAGTGCACATTGCACATAGCGGAAGCTACAACCCATCAGTACCTAAGGGCGAATCGAGAGGTCAGAAGTCTAATCGAGTTTCAATGTAGTCACAGTGCGAATTTGATTATTTAATGACAGTAAGAATAAGATGAAAGACATTAAACTCTGATGTTAATTTGGTAGACCAAAATGACAGCTGCAATCGACCTTTTTTGTCATTTTGACATTTTAGTCATGTTATGCCATGTCTTGCAACCAAAAATCTATTGCCGAAGATACAATACAGTTCATAGAACCAGGTTTTGATTGCAGCTTGCAAAAGCTGCAGGTATCTAAGATTTGCAAAATTTAAAGCAGAATGACTGATTTCGAAAACTTTCCAGATTTTTATGAGAGGAAAATCCGTTTTTTAAATAAGTCAACTGTTTTACATTAGTCACGTAAATACATGCACTAAAATTACTAACACTAGGTACCTACTGGAACGATCGTTAATAATAACTGTATGCAGAATATTTTAACACGATCAGATTCGCAAGAAAGTGATTCACCGACCTTGAACTTTATAAAAGCTGAATTATTAGTAAAAAACTTTCCTTCCTTACTTCAAGCATATTCGAATACTAATGTGGGTATGCTTATTTTATGATATTTTTATATCAGATCAACATACCAGAAACACTAGGGCCATGGGGTCCGAGTGCCCACTTAGTTTTTCGAGACATCGCCAGGCGGTTGGTCGACTCTGCACGTGACCAGAGGGCTGGCCTATTTTTTGGCAAAAGAATCAGCATTGCCATACAACGTGGCAATACTGCCAGCCTTTTGGGCACTTTTCCTGTTGACAGCGATGCGGATGAATTGTTTGATGCCCTCTGATTATTTCCCCTCCCTTTTTTATATTCTTATACATATTATTATTATTATTTTAAGACTGTTAGTTTTATTATGTAAATATTAAATGAAGTATACATACCAATTGATTTAATGTAACGCCCCTATAAATAAAGCAGTTTGAATTGAGACAGAAAAACAACGGAAGCCCATTGTGTCTGAGTTAATATGAATAATCAGTTGGCTAATTCGACTACTTTAGCTAGAGGGTGTCAGTTTTTTCTTCACGTTTCATTTCTTAGACCTCGGACCGCTGGGCGTGGTCAAGGTGCTGGCATTGTGGTGCACTTTAATTTCCGGACCGCAAGCGGATACGACCGGCCATTCTTCTATCGAACATTGTAATGACGGCCATGACATGTAATTAATTGACTGTGTTATGTACACGTGAAATTGGGATGTTGTTTTGATCAGCGTAGTTTCTTGTAGGTATATACAGGGTGACTGGTAATTTGGTGCATGGGTGAAGTTTAGTTTTCTGTATGTCCACATTAGATATACTTTTTTTTTTAATTTTGACTAGCTTAATTTTTTAAACCACCCGTAAAAACAATAAATTATAATCCATTTTATTTTATTTTAACTATTTAATTTTGGACATAACTATCATCAAAACTTGCTTTCAAGACTGAGGATGTGGTACACTGGTAGATCAAGCAAGCATTGCATAACACTAACATAATATGGTATAGATACTTTAATTTTTTTTTAAACTTTGAAATGAATATTGAAGTTAAATGTCACAAAGTGTAGTTGCTGCGTGTTTTATTGGGTTCGGCCGTTAGTGGAAACTCCCATCTTATCTTTCGCAGTATTATGATTACCTATTTGACATTCACAACGATATAACAAAGAAGAGATGTGTGACAGTGCGAATAATAAAGACATATAATTAAAATAATTAATCTCAGTCCACTTATCTATTCATTTGCATTTGCCCTTGACTTTATTTAATACAATATTTTTTTACCAGCGCAGACGCATGAACGACAGTAGTTACAAAGACACCAACGCGTTAGATCTGACTGGTGATATAATGATCTGTTGTACTATTAGGGTTGGCAAGTTCACTTTTATGTAAACTATACAAGCTACGGTCTACCGTACGGTCTACCTGTGCATGTGTTTCTTCGTAGGTAGACCTACATGTCGTAGTGTGTATGGGTCGCTCCGGTAGACCGGCGAGAGGATATGCACATGAGATGATTATGATGACATTTAGCCGATTTCGGCCAAAGCGACTACATTCGATGACTGGTGGTTGAGTGCTTCAACGTTCTGCTGTCATGCATGCACTAATGCACCAGGTTCACTGTAGGGTTCAAACTCGAAAGAATAGATTTTTGAGTTTGTTACGATCGCCTGCGCAGGTTCAAAAAACTGCACACGTCTATTCCAGTACTCGCTACGGTCTACCTGCGCAGTCACACTTGCACAGACAGGCCTCTCCGAAAGACCGTAGCGTGAGCGACCGCCATTAGATAGACGCAAACACCCTCTTCTTCTCTCGTGTCGCCACGGGCTATGAGAATATTATCTGAATATTATAAATAATGTATAATATAACATTATAATTATTAGGCGTCAGCAAGGTAGCAGTGTGGTTGACTGCCACGACGGAGGCACTTGAGGAAATGGGAAACGCTCTACAATAGAGCACGAATTTGTAGACAATTCAGTATTATATATATACTAATGGCGCAACGTCTATGTAGGATAATAAATTGGTACTGAATGCTTAAAATGCGATGCTTTGCTTACCTAATGCATACAGGCTGATAGGTAAAACAAGGGATATACATACTTTAAGGGAGCATAGTACTCATAAAAATGAATAACTTTTACTAAAGGAGCACCAATGAGATCGTGAAAAAATCAGCTCCATTTTATGTTTGCATAACTCGACAAAATGAGTAGAAGTTGTTCATTTTCATGGGTTCTTAAAGTATGCCCCCCGTTTAACTTAACACACTGTTATTGATAGCAGAGAAAGAGGAGTGGGCGTTTAGGCCTTCTGACCTGTATCTTTATAGAAGCAAGTAAACGAGCAAAAAAGTATTTTCTGTTTACCTTTATTTCGTTCTTTTCTTACAAGGTAGCCCTATGGATATCTGTACCAGTCTTACGTTTGCGCAAGAGTAGGTACCTACACTGTGCGTGTGAAATATCGTATAGTATGGGTGTGGGCACCATTAAACATTTGAGAGATAAACACGACGCTTATGCGGACTGATTGGTTTTTTAGATAAGGAATCTACTACATAAATAGAGAAAGCCTTGCAATTGCAAAACATGGCTGGTTGATATAAGGCACGAAATGGTATGCTTCTCCTTCCACTATCTTTGTTCCCGAGTTATATATTTTTTTTAATAAGTCTTTGCATGTCGTACCCCATAGGTACAAAGTCAATTGTTTACTAATTGTGTCTGTATTTCTGTAATTACGACATGCGAAAGGTTAATAGATGTTCATTAATATTTACGCTTTGAATTTTCGAACTGTATATATTTATCATATAATCAGCAAGAGTAATAACTACAATTATGTTATTTAGGTACCTATGCCTAATCAATGCCAGCTGGAAGCCTTTATCAAAATCAATTTTAGCTAAACCTCGAGCTTCTGAATATTTACCAAACAAAAACCCAGGGTATTGTCTGTTCATAACCCTATGATCAGTAAATATCAAGACATCTAGGCTGGTTACGTGATACTTTTTGTCAATTGAAAGTAGATATAGCGATCGTCTCTATATTGCATCGTGATTCAACTATTACTTTACTACGCTACTCTCGTTTGTTTCCATCCCACGGTATCTATCAGTAATTGCATAAATTAATTAATTGGCAACGACGAAACGACGTAAACGAGGCAAAAGGAGTATGTAAGGATCGTAGTGTTCTGTACTTTCTGCCTCCCCCGTGGGAAGAAGGCGTGAGTTTATGTATGTATGTGTAAATTATTTGGTCGTTTTAGTAAATCAACTGAATGCATCGTTGAAACCTGTTGGTAAACTTTTATGTGTCTAATCTAAATCATGAACATACATCATGGTACATTTTCGTGAGTTCATTTTCCTTTCACTTTGAAAGTTGTTAATTGGTCATGCCTAGTGTTTTTTAGAATCTAAGTATTAGGACTACATAATATAACATCTCGGCTAAATTCCCCGAAGGGTTAGACAGAGGAGTACCTAGGGTGTGAATTAGGACTATATCTTATAATTTATATGGTGCAGGTACATACCAACTCTATATTTCTATGTCAGTACCCATAGTATCCGAGCGTTAATAATGTTAATATTTATAATACAAGAAGCTTTGAAAAGAGACTGTTACACAGGTATTAGATGAAACGAACCTCTACAAAGCGGAAGTTTTTCTAAAACCTCGGTGACATTTCAGCGTCCCTACTTTTAAGTCGTCAATGGGGAAGGTCGGGCAAAGCTTATTTTAGATGGCGTAATCATAGCTAGGTCCCTATGGCCTACAATAATTTGGACATTTCGTTCATTCATTCGATTTCGTGTTCATATGAACACGTTATTTTCGGTGATTTCAATATTTTTATTCTAGTATTTGACATAGAAAGTGTCAGAATTTAAAACTTTAAATTTTCCTCATAGTCACTTTCTTCAAAATGTTTCTGACCCTCTGTTTAATTTTTTCAATATCTCTACGAATAGCTTTAAGCCACCGTCTTCTAATTTTAGGGTCTCTCGATAAATGGTAGACTTAATTTCAGAGTATTTAGGAACACAACAACGCGTAATTTTCGCAAACATAAAAAAAAACCACCTCGCGCCTTGTGTTATTAACTTGTGTTGGGAACTAGCTACGATAGCGCCATTTTGACAGTTGCCTTCCCCATTGTTCACGCGAGCACACGGATGGACTCCATACTAATTCCATGACGGTCACCAATATTTACAGGGGGTCAGGGGTCTACTCCCTAAGCACGAAGTCCGTAGTTTCGGCCGAAGTTACGGGCGTTTCCTACTCAGTATCACTTACGGACATAATGGTGCTTACATAAAGAAACAGGTTTCCGGTACAGGCGAGTCTGTGCGGGTCGGTACCGATCGGTGTAGGTATAGTATTCCCATTTTATCTTATGTGCTCACTTATAAAGAAACAGGTTCAAAAATTTAGGTGCCGACTACCATAATATCCCTGTACCGATCGGTACCGACCCGCACGGGTTTGTCTGTACCGGAAACCTGTTTCTTTATGTAAGCACCCTAAGATTAGATCCGTTTCCGAACTAAGAATGAATGACAACACGATTTTACAGTTGTCCCTACGCCCAATATGTTGTTGACCGTCCGAAAAATTTAATTTTACACTTGTTTTGACGGATGAACTACTTTCGGACGGGGCCGTATCTTCGTTGACGGACTTAGAGAGTAGAACCCCTGCTCCGTAGAGATAAATCCGAAGTATCGTCCGAATGTTCGGACGTTTCCTAATAAACTTCATTCTAATTGACAGCTCGCTTCACTTAAGTTTGCACGGTGAGAATTTAACAGAATACATTGGCTGACCTCGTATTTTTCCCTTTTGTCAGCTTTAACGAAACTTCATAAATGCGTGATCTTGATTTAGGGCAGTTTCACAAAGTTTACTCAGCGTTGGCACTGTACTCTCTACGAGGTTAATGGAAGGTATTACTATTTATAAAATGCATACCGATCAATTACCTATCAATAAAGCAACACACGTAATAAGATTCATAACAAAACATAGGCAATTATGTATGACAATTATTATAATCGTTGTCTACTTGTCTGTGCCCAGTTTTCCTCATTTGACTACAAATAATTTATGAGTTTGTAACATACTAAGACTATGCTACAAAATAGTTAGGTAGGTACAGGATATAATAAACACGCTTTAAAATAGCAGGAATCGATGGCAAAAAGACCAAAATTATGTCTGTCTTGAAAACGTGGACCTGATAATGGTCTTTTTGCACGCGTAAGCCTGTCTGGCTGGAGACTCACATTCACACATTATTTAGACATTTATAAAAAGTGTAAAGCATTAATAACAAATTCGAATTAACACAAAAGTACACTACCAGTTAGACCTCATATTTGGCAGCTAAGTCTATAAAACAATTTCCTGTTTCTATTCTAGATAGGCATGCAGCCTGTGAAATTCGCCTTAACTCTTTAACAAAAAAAATAATAGAACGGCAATATAATTATTATTTTATAACATACCAAACACAGGTATTAAGTGTAGTTTAAAACATAGTAAACGAAATTCGTGTGACATGTAGGTAGGACATAAATTGGCTACTTATCTATTAATCTTTTGAAGTTTAGGGTACTGTACGTAGATGGCCATGTCACGTAACTTTATCAGAAATGGAGATAGCTCTGAAGCAGTCTCACTTAAAATTTTAAAATTATTAGTAAAGGAGAAGCTGCGGTGTTAAAGTAAAAAAAAGGACTAAGTAATTTAATAAATTATTTACTATTTACTTTATTTTCTCAAAGAAACCAGCCAAGACTCAACGAAACCGTCCTACCTGATTATCTGGTATCCCGACATGAACATGTAAAAGTTACGTAAATTTAATTTAATATATTATAAACGTGAAAGTTTGTGAGGATGGATGGATGGATGTTTGTTACTCTTTCACGCAAAAACTACTGAACGTATTTGGATGAAATTTGGCACACAGATAGTTTATAGCCTGGATTAACACACAGGAAATTTTTCATCCCGATACCCTTACACGATCGAGACTTATGCGGGTGAAACCACGGGGCGCTGCTAGTAGACTATAGTTCCTTCTGCGCATAAAAATTACGTTGCTGTGTGTGTGTGTGTGTGTGTTGTAGGCACAATAATTTTAAGCTTAATGTACTAACCCTAGGTATAGGTTATTATTGATTTAGGTTCACAAAAACTGGTAGTCGGTGAATGTACAAGCATGCAAGCCTATGAGAGTGTAGTACTTATATGAATCATTTATACAGCGTTCAAGGTAATACCTACCTAATTGCACTCTACAGTCGACACTTAATGTAATTCATAAACTGGTTTCCGATATAATATAGGGAAAATTATAGCTTTGAGTGGAAGTTACTGCGTAAAAATATGCAAGTGGTCTAGTATTGTTCTTTAATACGTAAGTGATCTAGAAATCAGTTGAGATGAAGTTTTAAGAAAAGATCAGTCCGTTTAAAGCGAGCCTTTTGCCATCAACCAGACACAAATCCAGGTCTTCCCAGCTGCTACAAAAAAATTCCTAATGGAAAAACCGAATAACAGTAACCAACCATCACCCCACCACTAACCAGGGGGCCAACCACCACATCTTAAAGCAGTATTATTTTAATGTTACTTCAGTGTGAGAAAGAGATGGAGCTATACAGGACGTCTAGGTCCATCTCTTTCCCACACTCAAGTAAGATTAAAGTAATATCGCGTTAAGAGGTGGTGGTCTAGCTCCAGTAATTATAAGATTCTTAATTTTATTTTACATGATTATTTTGTCTGTAAGTATGTATCTTAATAATCGTTTCGTTCGGACGGTGGTCCCCAAACTAGGTAGTTACCTGTATCTTGGGGACCTAAATTATGATGACGTTAAAAATAATTTACACTGTTGTGTGGACATGGATTAAACTGCTTAATCAGATTGTTGTAAACAATGAAATATGACAAGTTGAATAAAATAAAAAGTTACGACTTTAAAAACAGAAAAATAAAGGGTTTGTGTGTGATGTCTATGTGTACTTGTGTGTATGTCTGTAGAGTCCTAGTGTCGTTATATATTAAAATGAATTTGTCATCATTTTCAGTTGCTGAGCGTACCCTGGCTGGGCACGGGCGCGGAACCTGCTCCAGAGCCTGGCCGCGTTCCGAAGGTGTACAACGCTCTCATCACGTCGAACCAGAACCTGGAACCTAGCAAGGCGTATCCGGTATATCAGCCGGTGCTCCACGACTCATTCGCCTTTTCCTATCAGCCCGCCATCTTCTACGGCGGAGATATACTTGGAAACGTAAGTGGTCTTCAGTTGTTGGGGTTCCGTACCCAAGGGGGGCCAAAGGAACCCTATTACTAAACCTACGCCGTCTTCTAGGTCTGTCTATCTGTATGTCACATGGCTTTTCAACCGGATAAGGTCAGCAAAATGCTTATTGTTTGCCGCCAAATGAATATGCTTCTAGATTTTTAAAGGGCGTGTAACTTAAACAAAAGGGAATTAGCTTTTTTTTTCTTTGTGGATGGGAAATCATTAAATGACTTCTCCCGCTCCGGGCGGAGCGGGAGGGCGTGTCAGACTTTTACTGACTAAAACCCACCCGTGTTCCTTCCGTTGCCTGTGCTGGGGCCACGGTAACTCTTTCGAACATCCCGCAACCGTGGCTGGCATCGGCCGTAGCGGACCCCTTCAATGGTGCTGACATCTCTTTGAGGCGCGCGTAGAACACAACGCGCCGTCGACTCGGGCCTTGTCCTTACCGGACGGCGAGCTACCCATTGCTCGCCATCCGCAAGCCGACGCCTACGGTGGCCGGGAATCGGCTGCCAATTCCCGACGCCCAAGGGAACTAGCTTACTGTTGAAACTCTAAAGGTGCCCCGTGCACCTGTTATTTTCTGAATAGCAATATGAGCATATGCACATTTTTATCCATTGTTGTTTTTATGGTTTCGTACCTCGAAAAGAAAAAACGGGACCCTTATAGGACCACTTGTGTGTCTGTCTGTTTGTCTGTCCGTCTGTCACAGCCAATTTGCTCCGAATCTAATAGACGAATTATGTTGAAATTTGGTACACATATCAATTTCTGTGACCCAAACACGGACGTGTGTCGTAAATAAATGAATTTTGAATATGGGGGTCACTTTTGGGGACAAATAAGAAAATAAAAAAAAAGTTTTGCGAACCATACTGGGTGACATATAAAATGAAAGGGTGTTTTACTGTGAGGGTCTCGAATATTTTTTTTATAATTTTAAAATAAATAGTTTTAAAGTTATTTAAGAAAATAGACGAAAATTGACCCCCCCCCCCCCTTATCTCCGAAACTACTCAGCCACAAATTTAAAAAAAAATGTTCTATACTTACCTATAGATTAGGTACAGGAAAACCTGTAAGAAGTCTATGGTCTTAAAATAACATGGTAAATCTCTCAATATTGTGCGTGCAAACTTACATTTGCAGTTGTAATGTATGGGAGAACATGTTTTACAACTACAAAGTTAAGTTTGTTCTTTGGATAAAATTCTGTCTCTTCTTTTTTTCATCCCAATTATGGAACCCTTCATTGTGAGTGGTCCGACACGCACTTGGCCGGTTTTTATGTTGACACTTCCCTACCATTCTTAATTTCAGGGATTACTGCCTGCACCAGGATTGTTACCGAAGGAGCCTCAACCTCAACCAGCGGAAGCTTCACCCATTGCAACGCCCGGAACACCTGCAGAGCCTCCTACGGAAGCGCCGACTACAACTGCAGAACCCGCCAAGCAAGAATCAGATAGTAGTGCCTCCTCACCTGCTCCTCCGCCAGCCACACAATCCCCAATACCGCTTAACGAATTCGGTCTCCCACCACAAGTCCTGCCCCTAGGACACATAGATCCCTTGTACAATGCACTACCACAATTCAGTCCTTTCACCTACAGATATCCAGGTGTAAGATTCTATGATCCTTACGATCCATTTAGCTTCAGTCCTTATGCGAGCCTCCCAATATATCGTCCCTTGCCAAATGTGCTTGGACCAAGTCTTCCCATTATTGCTCAGAAAGAGGTTAACAACGCTCCAGCTATCGCTGAAGAATCAGCTCAAACCCCACCTCCTGAACCCACTGATCTCAATATTCTGAATTACGCTTCCAAGGACCCCGCCATACCTAACGTCCCTCCGCCCCCCCTGCCGCAAGGCGGTCTCAAAACAGATAAATCTGAATAGTTGTAAAAATAAAATATTAAGTTCCACGTATGAATTGAATTTTTGATTGTATCATAAAAAGTTCCTGGTTTATTTATTATTCTACAAACTAATATAACATTCTACGAGTACATTAATTATCCGTTTGGATTTTAAACTAAGTATAGGTACATGGAAAACTACTCGTCCTGCGATTAGACTATCGGTGCGAAAGAAACCAAGGTTTCTTTAACATAATTGTAACAAAACAGCCGACGGCTTTGTAAGCATGACATTATAAACTCGCCAAAAGGAGAGGATGTCTTCATGTACATACAGTTTGGAACTATATTATTATGGAGGTGACACTTAAATATTATTATATTTTAGTAAATTATATGTTAACGAATTATTTTTATTATACGTCGTTAAAATGGCTACATTTTCGCATATTGTCTCTACCGCCACACCTGAAGGCCAATTCCCGTAATTAAAAACGATCAAAATCTAGTCGCAGTCTCATCGTAGCGAGAATTAATGTCCAAAATCCCATACAATTTTTGACAGATTGAGATTGAGATTAGAATGCGACCGTTCTTAAAAATACGGGAATGGGGTTAAAAACTGAAAGCTCGTCATAGGTGGCAGCACTTTTGTCCGTCTTCTTTCAAACCGCCATTGTTGTTTATGTGTTCACTGTTTTGTCAATTACAAAATATACGAAAACGGGACAAAAATGTCTACGAATCTGTCTTCAGCTGACGGGTGGACTGGTTTGACTTTCGTAAATGAAAAAATAGAGGGTACAGCAGTCTTCCTCAGCCTTTTATACTGTAGATATTTTCATCAGCTAGAACAGACAAAAGGATATAACTATGTGCGAAACATTCTAAATAAACATGTGATTCAGTGCAGGATATGTGTTAATGTTAGACAGTAGGCAGTTTGGTATGAGGATATTAAATACAATGCAACATAGCGAATGCTGCTTAGATGTTACTTAGATATTATTATATTTTGGTCGATTCAAAGATAATCTTATCACACACACACCCCTATATAATGCATTTATATAAATATCCACAAGTGCCTATGACACACTTAGTTCTCTGTTTTATGACAAAAAGCATCACCTGTGTACGAATTTCTCTGATAAAAGTCTTCAGGTTTAAAATGGATAACACATAACCTCGACGTATTATTGAGATTCCAATTTTTTCTTCGGAGAGCTCTCTCCCATAGTTTTCTTCTTTAAAGCCGATCGTCCACCGCCAGCTAAACTAAGTTAGTTTAGTTTAGCTCGCATAGTTGAGCCAGTTTTTCATTTTAGTTAGCTTAGCTGGCATAGTTTGCGGTGGACGCACATGTATGAAAAATTGGCTCAACTATCCGAGCTGAACTAAACTAACTTAGTTTAGCTGGCGGTGGACGATCGGCTTTAACATCTTTGGGAAATACATGGATCCCCGGATTTTTGTATGTGTACACACACATGTTTGCGCAAATAAAATTTCTTATCTTATCTTATCTTATCTTTGTAGTCAATGGCTGCGCAACGAGGCATATTAATTATTTATGAGTAAAAGAAGTTGATTGTTTACAAAAAAATGTATGGATATTGTCAGCTAGCTGTCAAATTTTAAGACGGACAATGGTGGTGACATCTGAAATGAGCAAGTGGCAATTTTTATCCTAAATAACTCTTACCTAAGTACCTATATATTTCTCAGTATGTTCGTAAGCATAGAAAAAAAGTAAATGAATTTATAATTATGTCAAAATTTTAGGCAATGGCCGAACGATTGCAAATTTTCAGATGTCAATTGAGCTGTTCACAATGTCAGTGATGGCTTTTAGTGTATGTGGGAGTGTAAGCAAAAGCATATTGAGGGTCACCTTATATCACAGTCTTTAGCGTTAGATTTTAGCTGACGGAAGTTAGCAGAAGTTGATCAGCAGTTACTAGTTGTAATGCGAATGCGAAGCTATCGTCGCCATAACGATGAGACTGACATACATAATAATTATTTTAATTTCATTATATACGGTTACCAATGCGTCGTCAGAAGCCCGAAAGTCTGACAACCAGTCTTAGGTGCTAAGGGGTAACGTGTTACTCAGTGTGGAGGTCAGATAGGCAGTCACTCCATGTAATATTGGTATTCAGCTGCATCCGACTAGACTGGAAGTCGACCTTAAGGCCGGGACTCCACCAAAGCGGAGACGAGACGAGCGGAGAGGAGATGT
Organism: Fissipunctia ypsillon; assembly: GCA_947568875.1. Lineage (NCBI taxonomy): Eukaryota > Metazoa > Arthropoda > Insecta > Lepidoptera > Noctuidae > Fissipunctia > Fissipunctia ypsillon. Next base: position 17,136,748 of record OX387644.1, on the reverse strand, counting down.
TTTTTAAACAACCAATAGAAATGTGTTATTGACACATCTCCTCTCCGCTCAGCTTCAGTGGAGATCGCTGTGCGGAGATGTGTAATATTTGTATGGCGCGATGGAAGCGGAGATGTGAGCTGTGCGCGGACGACGCGCAGTGGAGACGAGAGATGTGAGCGGCGTGCAGTGAGCGATGTCACCCTCCCCCCTCTCGCTCGCCAGCAACCCGCAGAGCCCCGCGCGCGCGCCGGCCGGCCATCTTGCTAGTACCGTGCACGCGAGCACACGCTTCTATCGTGAATAATTTGTGCGGTGTATGCACACCGCACACATCTCGGCTTTGGTGGAGTCCCCCGAGCTGAAAAACATCTCTTCTCGCACAGCACACAGCACACATCTCCGCTTTGGTGGAGTCCCGGCCTAAGTCTTACCGCACACGGGCCACGCTCTACAGCCACAAAACGACGCCACTGTAGCTGGAAGCGGCTACTAAGTAGACACACCCGCGACAAACACTTGTGGTCAGTAGTCGACACAAGTGGCCGGTAGCCGCTACTTTTATTAACCCACTGCTGCTCCCCGCGGTTTCACCCGCATACATCTCGATCCCGTGAGAATATTGGGATAAAAATTATCCTATGTCCTAATCCAGGTCATGGTCTACCCATGTGCCAAACAAACAAATTTGTTCAGCCGCTTTAGCGTAAAAGCGTAACAAACAAACTCACTTTCGCATTTATAATATCAAGTTAGGATTGTATGGCATTTTGTGTTAGCGTTTAGTGGTCGGTGGCGGCCACACGGAGCGAGAAGCGGCCTGTAGTGGCGTGTAGTGACCACCGACATTATCCGTGTGCGGCGAGTTCATTTAGAATGTAAGAAAAATGAAGTCCGCAGCTCGGTGGCGGCGTTTTGTGGCTGTAGCATGTGACCCGTGTGCAGCAAGACTTAGATAGTTGGGAAAAGGCTAGGCAGATGATGACGGTTACGTTCCCAGCGTCTGCGTTGCCTCAAACTAATGAAATGCAGGCCTTCAACCAACGTCAACCTCACTCGCAAGATACTCTGCTACAATGATCTTTTGGCCCTCGAATATGATATGATATGATTCATTTATTTGCACGAAATATGGTAATTTACAGATTCTTTAACACACAAAAGTTCTTCATATTCCACCTACTAGGTAAATTCGGCATGCAAATGTTACAATAATAATGATACGACGATAATCAAATTAAACAAAATAATTAAATTACAATTTAAAAAAAAATACTAAATCAAGAATTGTCTACTTATCAAATTACAAATGTCAAAATAATTAAATTACAAATTATCTAAATGTCAACTTTCAATGACAACCACGGAAATACATAACATAACAGAATTAAATAACAGATGTCAATAGCTAAAAATAAAAATGTCAAATTTAATTTTCACGTCATGCAACTTTCCCCTTGGTCTTATGATTCATAAATTCATTAATACTATAAAAACAATTCTCTATAAGCCATGCTTTGAGATGCTTTTGAAATAAGCTGGTTCGGAGTTCTCTAATAACCTTCGGTATACTATTAAATATCTTTATTGCCATTCGACTAGTGTTTTTATGGCAGTACGCTGTTCTACATCTTGGCATTGCCACTTTTGTTGGATCCCTTGAGATTTTGCCCCCTTTATAAACATTTTCACTATCGGCTGTACTGAATAGGTGAGGATGTTTTTTTACAAATACTCCCATTTCCATTATGTATAAGCAGGCTAATGTTAATAATCTGTGTTTTTTAAAAATAGGTCTACACGATTCTAATGGGTCTACACCAAACACAGCTCGTAAACACTTTTTTTTGCACAATAAATGCCTTAGTGCTGTCCGTGGAATTCCCCCATATAATTAAGCCGTATCTTAGCACAGAAGAGACATATCCATGATAAGCCAATAGAGCGGCATTACGTCCAACAGTTTTCCTGAGATTTCTTAGTGCAAATGCAATGTCGAATGTCGTCGACAGAGAGGTGCTGTTGCTATAAAATTGAAAAATGGGTTTGTGAAATGTATTGAAAAAGCAAGATGGCAGCGTTAGTTCCGATTTTGGCCAAAGGAACCTTGTAACACTATAATAATCGTTCTTCTTCTCCTACTTATTTTCATGTCAATTGACTTCCTACTCTGTCCGTAAGTAGCTACCTGATGACAGCTCGGTCATTTTCCCCGTTAAACTCCTGGAAGGTGCAGTTGGTTGTGCAAGATGGGAAGGATAGCTTCTACAGACTGGAACTCATAATAATGATTATGCCAGGCGTCGTGATACCACGTATAGTATTAACAGACGATCGAACTTGGTCCGGGCGGGGCCGCGGATTTTTTCGTCGGGAATTTGTTCGTCTTAATAATAATAGTAATTGTCGCCAGACTGCTCTCTACTTTGTTAATAATATTAAGAGGATATCGTGCGCGCAGTGGCGCCCTCATCGTTTGTTTGGTTATTTCTTTTCTTTTATTATAATCTTTAGAACGGAGCTTAGTGGCCACTGTTTTCCGTTTTAAGGATTATAATAAAACTTAAAAATGTAAAACTACTGTTTGCATAATATCGTATAATCTTGTGGAGCACAACATTACGTGTTTATTTTCTGCATTTTCATTCTATAATAAAAGAAATAACCAAACAAACGATGAGGGCGCCACTGCGCGCACGATATTCTCTTATGAGAAACATTCGCCCAGCCACAAAGATAGAATGAATGTTGATTACTATATTACAATACGAGTAATACCTACCTACGTGTCGCCTTAAATCTATTATTAACATGAGAAACATAATAAATAATATGTTCCTAACAGGCGAAAAATTAATAAACGAGACTGCAACAGAGACCTTGATAAGAAAATTGCTAAGTACTGTAGAGGTTTTAACCTAACGTGCTATTAGCATGCAACCTTCGCGGGCTTATATGATGATTAGATTCAAAGACACACATTGATTTTGAATAAAGAAAATAGAAAAAACAGTCGTCAGTTTGGCTGACAATGGGTGATCTAGTGGTAAAGAATGTAGTAGAACCGTCTATAGGAATTAATTAACCGCTAATATCACCAACAGTCTTTTTCATAGCACACATCAATCACCCCGGTACCTTAGATAAAATAACCCACTTAGATAAAATAGTAGATAGATATCATGATAAAAAATCAAAATACAAATCAAGTTTTATGGAAACTACTTAAATAGGCGTAGTACAGTCTACATTAGATAACAACAAAGCTGATATTGTATCGACAATGATTAAATTTGCGAAATTTTCTGAAGAATATCCCAACTTTAAAATTTCATTCAATTCATTTGCCTTTGGAGCACTCGGCCAGAGACATCCTGTATACAACGTAGATTTGTACGTAGATTACCTGCAAAGTATGGAATGCTCCTCCTCCCGAGGACTTTGATGTTATCTAGTGTAGACTACACTAGATAATAACAAAGTTGATATTGTATTGACATAGCTAAAAGCCGTGCTCAATGGTTCTTCAACCAGATAAGGGATTTCACCTGTTGTTACCCAATGGAATCCACATAAATAAAGCCAAGTGCTGATCACAGGCGTGGCGTAAAATCAATGAATTCATAAAGATACCGTATCGGTGTGTACATGCCAGGCGTAATGACACTGACGTTAATATATCCCGATTACAGCTGGATATACAGGCTGCGGCTAAAACTTTATTCCCACTTCCATATCCAGTCAAAATTGCTTGACTCTTCGAATATGCTACAACAGTGTACTATGATAAATGGCTAACCCTCGTTATGATTTGACTATACAGGGTGACCCAGACCGAGTGGTCCAAACGGAAATGGGGTAAAGCGGAGGTGGCCACCTATTATTTAAAAAAAATAAAGTTGGTATATTTTCTTTTTTTTTTAATCTGGGCGAGTAGAAAGTTTTACAGAAGTTTAATAAAAAGTTAGAAAAGACAAGTAAAAATAAAATTTGAAGGGTCGCAGAGCCACACTGAACGTAAATAGGAACAGAAGCTTGTACCTACACTATCAAGGCATCTTCCAGCCAGATATGAACTCACTACGTCGATTTCTTGAAAATGATTAAATTAGCGAAATTTTCTGTACTGTTGAGAATATCTCAACTTTCAAATTTTAAAATGACAGGTGGCCACCTCCGCTTTACCCCATTTGCTTTTGGACCACTCGGCCTGAGACACCCTGTATACAACGTAGATTTGGATGTAGATTACCTGCAAAGTATGGAATGCTCCTCCTCAAGAAAAATTAAAGTCTTCAAAAGTGGTTAGCAACGCACCTGTGGTACTTCCAGCATTGCCGATGTACATAGGCGCTGCTGATGTCTTACCACAAGTGGGGCTACTCCATGGTGTAAAAATAATAATAAGAGGAGCTCGTGGCTAAGTAATAATAGCCGCACGGGTCTATCCATCAGGTTAAGCTACGCTTGCCGGGGTTGTCCATGGATGGGTGACCATCCTTACATACCGAGACTCCTCCGTGCCTCGGAAAGCACATTAAGCTGTTGGTCCCGGCTGTCATTCGTAGATCTTTGACTGTCCTTACGGGTCATCAGAACCTCGAAAGTCTGACAACCAGTCTTACCAAGGGGTATCGTAATACTCAGTAGTAACTGAGTATTACGATACCCCAACCCAGTAGGGTTGTGGAGGTCAGATAGGCAGTCGCTCCATGTAAAATACTGGTATTTAGCCGCATCCAGTTAGACTGGACGCCGACCCCAACGTAGTTGGGAAAAGGCTAGGGAGATTGATTGGTATAAAAAATATAATAAAATCAAACTGGTTGTTATCATACGCATCCATCGCTACGCAGCTTAGCACATCTCTGGAGGAAAAGCAGCTGTTTTATTTTAAACACCATGTGTTTTTAATACATAAAACGTAATCTGCGCAATAACAGTAGGGTAAAAATGTTTCAAATCGCGGTTGGATCCCGGTAAAAGTGCCCGAACTTATGCTACCTGCTGTACAATAGATTATTTATGTTTTGTGATTTTCATGGGCATTATGAAAATTTTTGTGTCGCTAAGAATATTCGTATTGATAGCCGTTCTTCATTCTACACTACAGGTAAAAGTGATTGATTTAATTATCTTTAATCTTAGTCTATTTTGAGTTTTACGTGTATGTTTAGTTTAAGAGGGAAGCGCTAAGGTTAGCCCGCGAAATCCAAATTTTCTTACGATTTTTGCAATTTGTAGTTCATTTGGAGCTCAGTATCTCAGTATCTGGGTGTATGTTGATTAAAGTATGATTCGCAACCGTAACAGATATATATTTACAGAATTACAATCATTAGAATCCGTAATACAACTCCTTAAATTAGTTTAATCCTCAAATGTCAAGATTTCTTGAAATAGTCATTCAATAGGATTACATGGTCTTAGAGAGTTGTATTGATGACTTTAATGATTATAATTCTATAAATACATATTTGTTACGGTCGCGAATCATATTTTAATCAACGTACAACCTAATACTGATTTGAAAATTGCAAAAAACGTAAAAAAAATGAATTTTGCGGGCTACCCTGGCGCATTCGCCTTAAGCAAAAAAATTACCGGTACCTATAGTTAAAGGATTGTTTGTACTTTGTGTCCTTACTTGATTATTTTTAAATCACAGATTTGCCCAGAAGAAGTTTCTAATGAAGGAATAAGTGTGACCTGGCATGAAACACAAACAGCAAACAATATAGAATCGGACCCGGTTTGTTACCGAAATGAAACCTTAGTGACGAGGAACTGTTCCTACGCCGGCTGGACACCTACTCTGGATGACATCGGACCATGTTTAAAAGTTGTTAAGTATTTTGACATCAATTCATGTCCACCTGGATATCACAACATATCAGAAAATAACAACGATTACTGTTACCAAATCGGTCGACCAACAGTTTGGAACTCTCCTTGTTTTGCGAGCGGTGGAGCCTCGGTTATTACGGATTTATCTGCTGCAGAAGTTGAATACCTACTAAATTCCCTCAAAGCCACGAATACATCCCGATATTTTTGGCTACCTGCGACAAGACAAAAACTTTTTCACCCCGTAGTGTGGTCAATTCCAGGGCCTAACTGGGGCCGACGTGTTACAGCGAGTAACTTTTTGAGTCTGTACACATCTTTATCGAAAAATTGTTTATTGTTAGACACAGAACGAGGAGTGCTAGTAACAGAAATCTGTTCCAAGAACTATCCTAGTTTATGTTTTTACATCAATGACCTTTACTATCCAAGTAAATGTCCATATGGATACCACTCATTTAGGTTTAAACTCGATAATGGTACATGTTATGGCATCGAAAGATCGGACCGAGGAATGTCATTTAATGAATTTCTTCAAGAAAAGTGCCGCACACCTATGCTTAACAGTGAATATGATTTAACTAGATTTATTTTTAAGAAAATAGCTGAAATAAATCGGTTGCCAAATGACGAATGGTGCTGGTTTAAAGCACCTCAAGTTTCCCATGAAACTAATGAGAACACAGAGTATACGCATCATAATGATTCATTTGAAATTATGAGACCTTCTTCTTTTGAAGGTATTATAAATAACGCCGGTGCTTTAGGTTTAATTAATTCCAGTGCATCACTACCTTGTATGGCCTGTGAGATGGAAGTTGTTTATAGGAAAACAGAATTTATGTTTGAATACAATGAAGTGCAGAACAAAATATTTCTTACAGTTTATTTTCCTTCTGGTCTATGGAAATATGATGATAACGACAAAGGAATCCAATGTTTTTCTGATGCAAAAGGATTTTTCAGAGTGGTGGATATTAATGATATCCCATTTATTGAAGCGAATTCTTCTCGGCAAGATGAAGTTGAATTAAATCAGGTCGAAAAAATTGTGTATATTGTTGATCTGGTTACCGACAGCTCCGCGCAATATTGGTGCGAGGGCCACACAGTTAACTTTTCATTCATTACTACGGACAAAATCATAGCTAATCCCAAAGGTAACAAAGTTCATGTATTTGCACTAGTCATTAAACATTATATTTTACCCGATGATGTTGAAGATATAGCTGATCAGAGCCCTTTAACAAATAACATAACAAACATATTTTCAGCTAAAAAAGTTTTGCTAATGGATATTTTTGATTATTCTTTGAATCACATGATGATCTTATTACATTTGCACGTTGACGTTGAAGATGTTCATGAAGACGAAGCTCTTAATATACAAGATACATTTGCTACATTAAAACTTACAGCAAACTTAGAATTATCGAAATATAATTACACGTTTGTGAATCTATCCAGCTCAGTTTATTGTTTGCCAACAACTTCTTTCGATGTTATTACGCTCGATTGGGAGATGACTCCTATTGGCCATATTTCGGCGCCAAAGCAATTTTGCCTTCAAGCTAACGGTTTACCGGTAAAGAGACACTGTCGGGGATCCTATGTGCTGGGTGGGATCTGGGGAGAAGTAGAAGGCTCTTGTGATAATACTTACGAGCCATCTCAAGCTACAACTTTTCTATATAATTTTGTGAAAAGACAGATGCCTAATGATTATATTTCCAGTTTTCTTACTGATGGTCTCAATTTTGTACTCGGTGATACAGATATAATAATTCCTGCTGATATTTATTACTTGTCAATGTCCCTACAACACATTTTGGATCTTGTTCAGGAAAACGCAACATCGGTAGAAACTGGTGACATAGATAATATTGCCTGGGTCATGGACAGAATGATGGTTCTTGATTGTAATTATTTACATTTAGCTCAAACACTTAATTCAACCAATGTTATATTAGATTCGGTTAGTGATATTATAGAACTAATAGCACAAAAAAGTTTAAACGAGTCTTCTGAGTTAAACAAAGTGTCCTACCAGTTTGCATTAAAACCACAATTTGTTGTCCAAATAACTTATCCAGAATATAATAACGTCACAGGTATAGCTATTATAAGGAAGTCAGTCTCAGATAATTTTTCAGACATGTTAGTACAACCGTTATACAAAAATACGAGCCTAGAAGAAGTCCTTTCTATAGAAAACTTAGAAATCGCTACCTGGTTACCCGAAAAAGTTCTAAATACAATTCAATTAAACAATAACTATAGTGAAGAAAACACAATAAGAAAAGATTTTTTTCACATTATCATTACCGTTTTCTATAACGATGCAATTTTTCAAGAATTGGCTACTGATAGACACGTGGTCAATAGTAGAATTGTAGGGATGTCAATTCCTGATTACATGTCAAATTTAGAATTTCCTGTGCCACTTGTATTCAAGCAAATTAATCATACAGGCAAATCTGATTGTGGTTACTGGGATTTTCAACCTAAACAGGCAAATAATATTCTAGGTTCTTGGAAAAAACAAGGATGTTTTGTCGTAAAAATAATCAATGATACAACTGTATGTGAATGCTATCATCTTACTCATTTTGGTCAGTTACTTTCTATAACAAATAATGCCAACGAATATATTACAATTAATAGAAAGCACTCTACAGCTTTGAATATAATAACTTTAGTTGGGAGTTTCTTGTCGTTATTGGGAATTATTGGTATTTGGATAACCGCTTTAGTATTTGGTAACTGGAGGAAAAAAGCTGGAACAAAAGTTCTCCTACAATTATCAACTGCTATAGCATTACCACTGGTGTTTATATTAATTTTTAATTTAGATTATTCTATGTTTATTCAAGTCAATGGAATGTATGCTGTTGCAGAACACAAAAAACCTGCATGTATTATTTTAGGTTCAATGCTGCACTTTTCAATATTGGCCAGTTTCATGTGGATGTTAATAACTGCTATTTTACAATTTATAAGATACGTGAGGGTTTTAGGAGTAAGCAGACCTTCCAGATTCATGTGTAAATTTACATTGATTGGTTGGGGAATACCCTCTTTGCCAGTTATTATTACATTAGCTCTTGATGCTGAAACTTATATTCCAAGACCTTCAATAGTCAGAACTATTTGTTACCCTACTGACTATTATTGCCTTGCAGGTGTCGTGATGCCAATAAGTATTATATTGTGTGTTAACGTAACTTTATTCATTCTAGTACTCTTCGCTATTTCTCGAGGATCCGATCAAAAAATGAAATCCACCGACATGGATTTAGTCAGGGCACAACTTAGGGTTTCTATATTCTTGTTTTTCTTATTGGGCCTGACGTGGCTTTTTGGAATATTTTCATTCTCAAACCATTTGCTTTGGTCTTATCTTTTTTGTCTAACATCAACGCTACAAGGGTTTGTATTATTTATTTATTTTGTGATATGCGATCCAAATACAAGAAACCTATGGATAACATTAATGAAACCACAATTTATATCAAATTCTTCCAGAAATAGTATTACGAGTATAACTACTGGTTAATTTAAAAGGAGATGAAACAACACGCTTATTTTGACTTAGTTTGTATTTTTTTTTAGAGATAAAATTATTATTTTTAGGTAGTGGTAGTTTATTCGTTCTGTAATTATTAAATAAATTATTTAAATATAGTTGTTGTTTATTAATCAAAAAGAATTGCTTTCCCATTGTTTACCTAATACAAGTCTGTTAGAGAGATCCGAGACGTTAGTAAACAAAGCAAAATGTGGCATCTACGAAGAATTCGGATTATTTTAAAATAATAAGCAAAATCGCCATCAACACAATTTTAAGGATTGATTACAGACAAGTTTGTGTCAGTAGTGCTCCATCTTAGATATTGAAAGGTTCTTTCAAAGTTTCAAGAATGACTAATATTGTGCACTTTGTAACGTTCCAGTTGTTATTGATCGGTAAGTTCCAAATTCAAGTTGAATAAATACATATATTTAGGTTTCTGTATAGTCTTTTCGACAAAGTGTTCAATATTCTGGAAACACTTGCTTATAATAACAATGTTCTAAATAAGGAAGAAGAAAGTATGAATTCTACTGAGATGGCAAGTGTTTCTTTTTATAAGTGTTCGCTGTATCTGGCTGGAAGGCGGTTCCTGCGAATCAAGCCATGTATTCTCTGCGTAGCGCTGCCTACGGTCCAACGGAAGGTCTGGTTGATGATGAACTCCTCCCAAGAAGTAAGTAGGTGCTGTAACGGTCCGGACGGACTGTTACATTTACTATAAAACTTTTAACTGTTATCTACTCTTATAAACTTCTATTACATATTTTTACAATCGGATTATGGAATAGTTATACTCTTTGGATCATGGCTTGTCAGGGCCCGGAAGCCGACTGACTCACTTTTCTACAAACAAAAGGCATATCCTTCAATTTCAAAAGTAATTCTATACTTGTCTGGACGATCTAATGTAACCATAGATAATTGCCTAACAGCCTGTGACATAAGGTCGCCTTGGGCATAAAACCTTCATAATACACACGTCGACGGTTTTACACAAATACAGAGGGCGGATAAAGCCAGATAATACAGAAGACCAGATACATACAGTTTCCTGCATAATATTGGTAAAGTTGACTGTGATGAAGGTGATACAAAAATTATAACATTGTAGGTATTTCCCTATTTGCAAGAACGCATACTTAGAAGTAATATTATTGTTACCATCCCCTCCGTTGTCGATCGACCGGCTAGAGGTCGGTAACAATAGAAATTGAATTGTGTCTCGTATCATGACTGTTGACGGTATATAGGTAATCATACATTTGCGACAAATGTACGGGTAGTGTTTATATTTTTTTTTTCAGATACCGTCCACAGCGTCTACAAATTTGGTTGGTGCACAACTGACGCGATACAGAAAGTGTTTCTTCGAAAAACTGCCAACATAACTCTGTCAGATTGGCAATCGACACAAGCTAGTTTCATATATGTAAGTCACAGGGGCCAAAGGGTATTTAAAGTATCTCAAGACATGTTTACAAAATAGACCGGCTGAAACAATTATCTTTATGTCATTTCTTCCAGTTACTAGAAGACGGAGACACAATAGATCATATATTGGCTTGCATTGTGATGACGCTCTACGTGCCTAGGAAACATATGTTTCGCAGCAGTCGTATACCAGTTTACTACTGCCAAGGAGACCTGCATCTTGTTTATAAGATGACGTTTACACGACTAGACCTTCATGAATTTTATCTTCACCAGAAACTGAACATTCCAGCTAATTTGTTTTTCCAATTCTACCATCCTACTAGATAAAAATTTTATTAAAATATTTTGTGTTAAATAAATTCCTATTTTAGTATGTAAGAGATCAAAGTGTAGAAATTTATCACGAGCTTTGTACCTACTTTGCAAACTACAAAAAAATGTACTGAAATGTATTTTAACCTTTGAACTAACCATTTTGTGTAGGTACCTAGCATAGAGTCTTGACAAATAATACCGTAGAGGTAATTTATCTACTGTACCATTATTGTCCCAAAATGTGATGTTATTTCATTTATAAAATAAAATAAAAAGTTTAATTTTGTTGAAGCATTTTAAATACTCTATTCCTCATAACCTATCGACCGCTTGGTTTTATATCAGTCGTCATGCCCCCAGCGCCCAGCTAAATAATCGACGAATCATCGATCTAAGATAATATCGGGTTGTGCAATTAATAAAAAACAAAAAAACGAACATAAGTTCTCAATCGTATAGATAAAACTGAGGCGGCACGGGCACGACAATATTTGTCGTATTAATCAGACTGGGGCGGTCATTAAAGTCAAAACAACGTTATAAACTAGAAGAAATCAAATCCCTTTAACATAGCGAGTGAAAGATTCGCAATGATGATCATATTTCCAAGAAAAAAAATGTTATCACATTCCATTTTTGAAAACAAACAAATTAATGTGATAACAACACACCACATGCTGAAAAATGTCAGTAGTTTGTCATCGTACGGACAGTATGTACGATTGGAAAACAGTATCAGTTTGGGCTATATGTTTGTATCCTTTGTCACTTTTTAGTTTAATTTCGATTGCGGATTCCATTTCAACTGTAAAATACCTACTTAATTTGATAACTAAGCCTACTAAGCATTCTATAAACCAAAGGTAACGATTTTAATGTGAAGTTGCTGATGGGAAAACGTTACTTATACAAAGTTTAAAAAATATTTAATTAACTCCTTTTTTTAAGTGAAGTTATCTTTATTATAATAGATCATCTGTGCATCCTAAAGTAATTTGTTGTTGTTATATCACTAGTATATGTGCGCTCCACATTATGCATTATTCGAGACTTCTCGATTTGCCACGATGACTTCGAGAACGAACCGGCCGATGGAGTGCTGAAGGAACATACATTCAACTGGCTTGGCTTCGTGCAGTACATACACGGTTAGATATTCATACCTACTTCCATATTTATACTTTGCGAATATTATAAATGCGAAAGTAATTCTGTTTGCCTGTCTGTTACCTTTTCATGCCTTAACGGATTTCGGACGATATCTTTCTCAAAATTTCCGGGTCAGATTTTAATGCCCCTTATCTATAGATGGGTATCCCTCGCCCTCGCTATTGTTTCATAGACTACTTCCCATACAAAGTTGCTCAGTCGCCTTTCAAAAGGGACATTTTTCCATTAAGCTATAAAACATTGAATTTCATTGAACAAAGCTATCTAAGCGAAATAGAAAGCTTTATTCATCCCTTTTTATATAAGAAAAGGATGGATTTCGCCCATTCTTATTGAATTCAAATACTTGATAACAGTGACGACTGGGCTGCCTCATCACAGCAAGGCACCGCGCGTTATTCTGGTCCACAAGCAGTTCGTCCTCGGTACCGCTACAGATATGATGCATCTTCCGAAGAACTACAAACTGTATGTCGTTTTGATCTAACCCTAGTTTAATCACAATCTGGAGATAGAAGAACGTGCTTAAAGGTACTCTTTAAAAAGGGAGGATGGGATACTGCTCAACGGTTGTTGTTGGGCTGCTGAGTAGACAGTGGAAAATAAAGACAGACGTTCACGTTACTGGAGGGATAATACCTACCTTAAATATTGATGACAACAAATAGTAAAACGAAATATTATTTTACGTCTCTAAATACACAACTACAAAACTAACACATTAAAAGAATTTCCAGATTACAATCAAACCAATACAAATATATATTATACTAGCTGTGCCCCGCGACTTCGTTCACGTGGATGTCGTAAGATACACAATATACTAAAATAAAAGTCACATTTTAATAAAACTCCCTCGTGCCCCGACCCGTCGCCAACCGTCGCGTCGCGGTGAATCACCCGCCCGCGCTATTACTTCATTTTCGCTCAGTGTTCTTTCTGACTTTTTTTCTTTTTGCTCGGCTCCTTAGGATTGTAGCGTGATGTTAAATAGCCTATAACTATCCTCGAGAATTGGGCTACCAAATGCAAAAAGAATGTTTCAAATCCGACTTTTTGTTCATAATTTCATGGGCTTTAATTTTTTGCGCGGAACCCTAATTATTTTTCTAAAATAAAAGTAGCCTAAGTTACCCGCCGTAACATCAGCTATCTGCCAGCCAAAGTCCCGTCAAAATCGGTCTAGCCATTTCGGAGATTAGCCGAAACAAACAGACAGACAGACAAAAATGTTAACAAATGCTTTTTGTTATAAGTACCGTTTATACTTTCTTATACATTTGGTAAAAAGTTGTTATTTTGACATTACAAACAGACAATTCAATTTTATTAATTTGTATAGAAAACACAACACAAACAACACAACATACAAAATGTGGGTGTACTAAAGGTACCTCTGCGGCTCTACCCAACCCTTCGGGGAAACAAGGCGTGATGTTATGTGTTATCTACACTTATATATGTGTTCTTTTTATTATATTATATTATTATTTTTATATTTATTTTTTTATATTATAAAGCTGAAGAGTTTGTTTGTTTGTTTGGTTGAACCCGCTGATCTCAGAAACAACTGATTCGAATTGAAAAATTATTTTAGTGTTGGATAGCCCATATATCGAGGAAGGTTATAAGCTATATAACATCACGCTACAACCAATAGAAGCGGAGAATTAATAAAAAATGTTGCAAAAACGAGGATTTATTCCTTTTGAGAGGTTCCGTTGCATGCGCTGCGTAAACGGTTAAAGTTACGCAACAATCATGTATGACGGAATTGTTCCTCTAAATAAGTTCTAAAAAAAGTTTGCAACAGCGTGTCTATCTTTTAAGATTGGCTCACTATAACTTATGTTAATGATAATCAAATTTGTTATAAAACAATGCACTTTTGCAAAGGTGTTTTCATAAAAACGGTATTAATCCGTATCCAAAAAAATAGTGTCATGTGCTTGATCAAGACTGATTAAGCACATGTAAATTTCTTTTTAAATTATTCAAATCGGACCTTTCGTTTAGAAATTACGATTTAGAAATTACGATTTAGAAATTATTTAATTTTTTATTGATTGTTTGAACGCGCTAATCGCTGACACTGCCAGTCGGGTTTGAAAAATTATTTTTGCATTTTATAGTCCAATTCTTGATGAAGGCTATAGAGTATTTAAAATTACGCTAGAACCCTTAGAAGCCAAGCAAAAAGAAAAAAGTAAGAAAGAGCGCTAAGCGAAAACGAAGTAACAGCGCGGGCAGGCGATGCGATGCGACGGGGTGGGTCGGGGGAACAAGAAATTTCACACAGACGAAGTTGCGGGCAGATGCTAGTGTTATTATAAAACAAAGTCCCCCCGCCGCGTCTGTCTGTCTATCTGTCTGAACGCGATAAACTCAAAAACCACTGAACTAATTTTCAAACGGTTTTCACCAATAGATGGAGAAATTTATGGGGAGCGTTTAGGTGTATAATTCATTAAAGTTTTGTGTAAATTGGCTGAACTATTACGATGATTGTTGAAGATTTCGAGAAAAGTCTTGCCGACTGGCAGCTTTATTGCGCGGCGTAAACCATAAAAGATACACGAAATTAATGTTTTACATGATTGTACATCTTAAATAGTTCAACAAAAAAAAACCCGCGATAGCATATTATGTCTATCTTCTAAGGATGACCCAACTCAGAATTTGATAAAAATTTCATTGTTATTTCCGAAGCTATTTTGACCGGTATTATATTAATCCTTATCCAATAAAAAATATTATTTAAATTGGGCATTTAATTGAGATTAAAATATGCCTTGACATCATATAATTTAAATTAATACTTTAAAAGATATCACAGATTCAAAATTACGCGTAACAAAATAATTATGGTTGGACTGTGGTGTAGCGCTAGAACAGGAGTCAATGACCTTTTCCCCGGCTATTAGGCATGCGATCATTGCTTTGTTTCCTTTTGATCCCAGTAGTACGTTCCCGTGGGATATTTTCCGACATCCACGCAGGCAACCGCGGCAAAAGCGTAATAGTATATTATACATATATAGTATATTTTTTTATTTTTTTTTACAGGAGAACATTTTGTTCCACAGAAGTTCAAAACTTATGAGCCTTGCGTCTGTGGCTGGGGGTACAAAGTTCGTGTTAATTCGGAAACACGATGATTACCAAAGCGCATACTATTTCTGGTTGAACTGTACCTACCTATTACATTTTAAGCGGTTAAAGTTTTTTTCAGTAATGCGTATTTTTGCATATTCTCACTTTTCTTCCTCAATCGGCTGATCAAGTTCTCAAAGAAGTGAAAAAAATTATGCTTGAACATTTTTAACTGTCGGGACCCTCAGGAATTACAATTATTTTATTTCGTTGATAAAGTACCAAAGATGTTATTGATAAAGTTATTTTAACAAAATCAACCGATGTCGATGTTACGAATTTACGATGACTTCATTTTTCCATTAACTTATAATGCCGATAGAATACGCAGTCACGAGAGCCTACCCGCGGGCACAGCTAGTCTTGCATGAAATTAAGTTAACTTTTCTTTTCAGAGGTAATATTGTATTTGGTGATTATGAACGAGACGAAGAGGAGTGTGGCTTAACGCGCTCACAAATTAAGTTAGGTATAAAATGCCCACGCGCATATATAGAAATACCACCTCTCGACATAACACCTCATCCGGAATTCACAAGGTAAGGATTCAAAGGATTTTCTTGAACTTTACCGCATTTAGTGAAATTAAGAAAAGGCTTTCCTTTCTATCTTACCTTTGTCAGACAGTCTGTAATATTTTATCGATCCCCAAATAATTCCCATTTAGATTTTTTATTATAGGTACATCGATACGCATAATACAGAATGACGATCAGTGAGTATGTCACTGACCGTCATTCTATGCTATGCCCTAGCCTAGTAACTGCGACCAACTTGGATGTAAACACGGCTACATATCAAGCTATACATTTCCAGTATAAGCTGACCTCTCATTGTACGGAAATCCTATACAATGCCAGATCGGTTTATACTAAAAAATAATAATAATTTTATTTTCCAAAATTACAATTAGTAATCACTATGTTGTTAACAAAACATAAATTTTATCCCAAATTGTAAATTTACACATTATTATACACCTCTGACACCCAAGCTAAGATTGAACTTGTGGTATGGGTGTCAGGGCTCTCTAGGTTGACAAATACTAAAACATGTATGTCCGGAGTTTCAGTATACTATACAGAAAACAAAGAGTTTAGGGCAAAAATTAAATAAAGAAAATATGTTGATAAAAATAAAAATAAAAACAAAATATTAATTAATCCAAGCAAAGTTAACCAACTGTGTAGGTGTTGTGTTTATGTTTTGTGATAAAATATGTGAAGGGTGTGTGGTGTGTATGTGTGTTGAGGGATAAGTGGGACTGGGGAAAGTTAAACAGCGGGAGAGGTATACTACGTATTAGCAATGATTCTTTCAACCTCTTCATAACCAAGGGTGATGATCCATTTGCTGACTTGAGCTTTGCAGTCTGATTTGTTCATTTTGTAAATGTTACATTGCTTGTTGACATAGTTGTAAATACGACTACCTAGAATTAAAAAATGGCGTTTTGCAAGTTTACTTCTGTGTCTCTCTATGGGACACACGTTCGCGATCCTACGCTTCGTCAAGAGATCGAGATCAAATTGTAAAAGAGTATGTTTGCGCAGCGTACAGTTTAGGACAAAGAGCTGTCGCACTGTCAGGACTTGACATTCATTATACAATTGTGCAGTACTATAACGAAAATGCTTAAAAGTCATGACCTTGAGAACAGCCCTTTGTGCCCTTTCCAACTGTATCATACATGTCTTTGGAGCGCCTCCCCAGACTGTTATGCCAAATGTTAATATTGACTGGCAAAGTGAAAAATAGACCATCCGTAGTGTGTCTATATCAGCACTGTATCTCAACCCTTTAAACACTGTAATTAGTTTTCTAACTCTGCCAGACAAAACCCTAACCTGGGCATTCCAAGAAATGTGATTATCTATTAGTATGCCCAGGTATTTAACATTGTTTGTTCTTGTTAGGGGTAGGCAGGAGCAACGGCTCGAATTATTATTACACGTATGGGCTTTAACTAAAAAAGAGGTGTCAGGTTGCGTAGAAGATTTTAACGAAAACGTCATGAAATTAGTTTTTGCCACATTTAAGGTCAAACTATTCGCTGTAAGCCAAGACATAACAATACTAAGAACATATTCCGCTCTGTTACGGGCTTCATCCCAATTTTCACCATGTACCAGAAGGGCAGTATCATCTGCATATTGCAGCATAACTCTGCATGTCAAAACTTTTTGGTTCTTTATAATCAACCTTTTTTTCGTTTGTATTTGAGCCTGGTCGATTTTTATCTTTTTATTTCGTGATTCGAATTATTTTTCTTCTGACAGATGGGTCCCCATTTTTTTCTTAGTTGCAAAAGTTGAATCAATTGATACGGACCCTGTTTGTGGAAAATTAACGAGTTTTTTTCAAGTGAACCACTATTCCTGCCATCCTATTAATACCTTATGGCAAAACTATATTCAGAATGGTATATTGAGTATTATTCTAAGCATTCATCTTTATTTTTTCTGGTACGTATCTTTTAACAGTTTTCCTCAATCGGAAGTTCAGTCTGATCACGCTGGTCTAACCCTAATTCATTTTGGCTTAAGATTGAACAGCTTTGAACAGGCCGCCTTTCGGCCTCCAGGTTTTGGCCTAAAATTACGCTGGACGTCCTTGGCCAACGTCGAGAGTTGGGTCGCATTTTGACCGCTGAAGGTTTCACAAACAACGCCAATTCCTGAACCTGCGACAATCTACAGTCTACGTCACCTCGCCGGACGCGATTACTTATGCCACGGTTTTTTTTATGATATTTTACGTTCAAATTTAATAGTGAAGATAGTAATCCACTGCAGATTTTTTTAATTCATTAACTATTTTATTTTATTTTCAAATTTGTAAAAAGCGAGGTACCTTGGTTCTCTAATTTTTTATAACGATATGTTTTGGTAGTGTTACTAATTAGTGATTGCAATCGACTAGGTAGCACGTTTATTTTCTCGTTCGTTATTCGCGTACCTATCGGACCAAAGTTCTCTATTTTATTCCCTTCACACAAGTCAACCTGCAACTTTTTGATACAATAATATTCATTTTTTTACCTTTTAATGTTATTTTCTATTTTTATTTTAAAAACAAAATTAAACGTGTCGTAGCAGAAAAGTGAATTTTCCGTCTTTTTATTTTTTTTTTTCGCTACAAAATGGCGCCCGAACTAAAGTAAGTAATTTTGATGGTTACTTAATATATTTTTTTCTGTTATTTTGTGTGTGATGCTCTTCGAGCAAATATAATCCATATTTTTTTCCTTTTGTCCTTTTTCCAGTGTCATGGATGGAGCAGAATATGCATTACAATACATTGATACCATTGATGATCACCTTTTAATGTTGGATGTTGTGTGTGATTGTACTTTAATTCCATAATAATACTAAATTAATAACTCTTTCATTTCTTCCCAACAAATATATTTTAATCCCGAGTTTTATTTTAATGCCTGTATTTGTAGTTCCCTGTAGAGAATGCTTGGTGTGTGAATGTATAGGCGTCGTGTTTCAAAGGTAAGCTTTTTTATGCGGTTGTGTGCTTGGTTTCGTTTTTTTTGGTATTCTATTAGCCCAATGCGTCCTATTTCACGTTTTGTTTTTCTAATAGGTTCCTATCTTTCTATGACTCCTAGCCCCACCGTTTAGCTTGCCGAATGCGTGTCTTTCTATTCATCCACCAGCCATATTACTCGCTAAATAACTTTTTCCAACTACTGGTAAACATGCTCGTGGATTGTTTTATTCTGTTTTGGTTTTTTTCATGATTTAATATAGCAGATGGAGGAATTCAATGTGTGTGACACTCTGATGTGGAAGTCTTTTTATTTGCAGGCCTCTACTTATTTCATTCAGGGTTACTCCGCATTTAATTTTGTTGAATTCTTCCTTTCCAATTTGTCCTAGGAACTTTATTATGTAATACTTTCTAATTCTATGCCTTTGACACAAAAGCACAGGCAACATGATCATACAGCCTAAAACATTTTTTCGCTTCTATTTTCATCTGGTTTCCCTCCTATTAGTATTAAATTATCCCTTTATCTTATTAAACAATAATATTTTACATATTTTCATACATTTTGGTTTTGTTAAACATTATCTCAAAAAATGTAGCTCTGAACATTTTTATTTCACTAATTCCCTTTTTGAGCCTTTATTTTTCATAGATGTTTATTCTTATATCCCTACAATTTTGATTAAACTATCCCTTTTTCATATTAAACTATTTGTCCTATATACAAACAACAACTTTCCTTCTATACATCCTGGTGTCACAAATCCTACCTTAAGATCAAGGAGATTTTTTATTGGCCAAACATGTTTCGTGATGTTTCTGAAACTTTGAGGCAATGTGAGGTTTGTAAGGCTCATAAAATTGCAAACACTCAACCACGAGGCCAAATGATTTGTCCGAAAGATGTTTCATTGCCCCTACAGGTAATTTCTATCGATGTCATTGGACCTTTGCCTGTTGCTTACTATGGTTTTAAGTATATTCTGTCCATGGTAGACGTTTTCTCGAAATATGTCTGGTTATTTCCCCTTAAGGAGGTTGACGCTGGTTCTGTTATTAGAGCTCTGGAATCTGAATTATTCTTCAATTTTGGTGTACCACGTGCTATTCTCTGTGACAATGCTACTGTTTTTCGTAGTAATATATTTTTAAACTTCCTTAGTTCTTTTCACATCGATTCACCTACTTACACTCCTTACGCTCCTTATACTCCTCAAGCCAACACTGTTGAACGTTACAACCAGAGCGTGGTTACATGTTTAAGTATTTTAGTCGGAGAAAATCAAAGAAATTGGGCGAAAATGCTTCCAAAAGTCAAACTCTATCTCAACTCTTGTATTAATTTAGCTACAGGTTTTACTCCACATTTTCTCATGTTCGGCAGAGAGGTCTTTATGAATTCTTCTCGTGCGAATAGTCAGACTCGAAGCACGAATTTAGCCGAAAGTCGGGCTCAGCACGCGTCGAATCTTTCCTCTCTTGTTGAGGTTTATGCGAAAGTAGCTGATAATCTTTCTATGGCTTTCCTCCGTAATTCTCGGGCTTATAATACGAACCGCACGGCTGTTACTCTTAATGTTGGTGACACGGTATGGAGACGGTAACTTTGCTAGATCCTCTGGAGCAGATTATTTTTCGGGAAAGCTTGCTCCTCGCTTTATTAAGTGTCGTGTGACTAGAGTTATTTCTAGAACTACGTATGTCCTCCAAGATTATGATTCTGCCCATTCCGGAACATATCATATAAAAGATATCCTTAAATAATTTCTCACAACTTCAAAACGCATTGTCCGATTTACACGAATTCAATTGGAATATTAGTTTTACATAAATTTCTTTCCTTTGTAACCAAGAATTACAAAATATTTACGTAAACAAAAAACTCATTTTTAAATTTCGTAAATATTTCAACAAACTACCATTTCTAAAACCATCCACAGCGACATCTAGTTGTCACAAGTGGAACTTTTTGATTACGTCTTATTTACAGCTTACTTCTTGTGTTTACTGATGTAACATTGTCGATAAATTTTTTCGATAAAACGCAAGTGTTTTAACAAAGTCTTGTCTCGATCATCCTGTTTTGTCAATGGAGCAATTAACCATAATATTGTTAACGTTTCTATTTGATTAATGCAGTTGGTAACTCCAATGATTTAGCAGGGAAGTCCTTATAGATTCAACCTGTGCTTATGGTCAGACTCGAAGCATCCATTTAGCTGAAAGTCGGGCTCGACAGGCGTCGAATCTTTCTTCCTTTGCTGAGGTTAAGGCGGGATTGTCAGACTCAAAGCGTTAATTTAGCTGAAAGTCGGACTCAACTCGCGTCTTACCTTTCATTAATTGCTGAGTTTTTGTTAACATCGCTATTAATCCCTCTATTGCTTTACCCCATATTTACCCGAGCGTATGAGCTCGCTTAATTTTTTTGGCTGTGAAACTAGTAATATCACTAGGACCACTTAGTCCTACGGACTTTCTTCGGACTTCTGTCGACATGTTTCGACTGAAGTCTCTTTCGGACAGAAGTTTTTGTTAACTGATGTCACCTTTTTTGACTGATGTCTCCTTTTTTGACTGATGTCACCTTCTTTGACTGATGTCACCTTTTTTGACTGATGTCACCTTTTTTGACTGATGTCACCTTTTGTTGACTGATGTCACTTTTGTTGACTCATGTCACTTTTGTTAACTGATGTCACTTTTGTTGACTGATGTCACTTTTGTTGACTGATGTTACTTTTGTCTTTTTTTTTTACTGATGTCACATCATCTTTGGCTGATGTTGTATCGTCTTTGACTGAGGCTATTATCTTTCGCCAAGGTTGTTTCATGTTTTTAATTTTTTTCAGGGTTCCTTTCATATTTAGGTTAGTTAGGTACATATAGTTTTAATTAGTCTCTAAGGTTTTTAGTCTTTGTCCTTAGGATTTTTAGTTTTTAATCTTTTGCTTTTAAGTCTCTAGGTTACTCAGATTTAGTGGACGCATCTGGAGATCGCGCTGATAACGTCTAAGTTGAGGGCGCTTTTCGATTTTATTCTGTATCTGCTGCACTTCGATGTCGTCTATTATATGTATTTTAAGTATCTTCTAGGTTCTAGATTGCAATAGGTAGGTTAATTAATTTTCTCGTTCAATCGTTTATTTTATAGGGTTGTCACTTTGTTTTAGGGTTGCCACATTTCTGTTGTATGTATTTTTTTCTTTTTTTTGTTGGAAAGGGGGTAATGCAGCATAACTCTGCATGTCAAAACTTTTTGGTTCTTTATAATCAACCTTTTTTTCGTTTGTATTTGAGCCTGGTCGATTTTTATCTTTTTATTTCGTGATTCGAATTATTTTTCTTCTGACAGATGGGTCCCCATTTTTTTCTTAGTTGCAAAAGTTGAATCAATTGATACGGACCCTGTTTGTGGAAAATTAACGAGTTTTTTTCAAGTGAACCACTATTCCTGCCGTCCTATTAATACCTTATGGCAAAACTATATTGAGAATGGTATATTGAGTATTATTCTAAGCATTCATCTTTATTTTTTCCGGTACGTATCTTTTAACAGTTTTCCTCAATCGGAAGTTCAGTCTGATCACGCTGGTCTAACCCTAATTCATTTTGTCTTAGGATTGAACAGCTTTGAACAGGCCGCCTTTCGGCCTCCAGGTTTTGGCCTAAAATTACGCTGGACGTCCTTGGCCAACGTCGAGAGTTGGGTCGCATTTTGACCGCTGAAGGTTTCACAAACAACGCCAGTTCCTGAACCTGCGACAATCTACAGTCTACGTCACCTCGCCGGACGCGATTACTTATGCCACGGTTTTTTTTATGATATTTTACGTTCAAATTTAATAGTGTAGATAGTAATCCACTGCAGATTTTTTTAATTCATTAACTATTTAATTTTATTTTCAAATTTGTAAAAAAGCGAGGTACCTTGGTTCTCTAATTTTTTATAACGATATGTTTTGGTAGTGTTACTAATTAGTGATTGCAATCGACTAGGTAGCACGTTTATTTTCTCGTTCGTTATTCGCGTACCTATCGGACCAAAGTTCTCTATTTTATTCCCTTCACACAAGTCAACCTGCAACTTTTTGATACAATAATATTCATTTTTTTACCTTTTAATGTTATTTTCTATTTTTATTTTAAAAACAAAATTAAACGTGTCGTAGCAGAAAAGTGAATTTTCCGTCTTTTTATTTTTTTTTTCGCTACAATATGTGTAAATAGAACAGTTAGGGAGTGCTAAATCACAGAGGCTATTTACGTACACCAAAAAAAGTGTAGGCCCTAAGATGGAACCTTGAGGCACTCCATAGGACAATTCACTCTCATCACTGACATACGCATCGATTTTAACACACTGCATGCGTTCAGTAAGATAGCTTGCAAAGATAGCAAGAGCAGGACCTCTAACTCCTATTTGCTCCAACTTTTTTAGAAGGATAGGGACAGAGACAGCGTCACATGCCTTGGAAAGGTCCAAGAACATACCCAAGAACTTTGACTTTTTATCAAGTGTCTCAACAACATCGTCTATCAGGGCCGAGAACGCGCCTTCACATGACTTCCCCCTACGAAAGCCAAATTCATTGTCAGAAATTATATTATTTTTTTCCAAAAAAGATACAAGACGATTATTGAGGACCCTCTCGAGTACCTTAGATAATGCCGGCAGGACGGAAATTGGTCTATAATTGTTGACACTGCCTCTGTCACCTACTTTGTGGATAGGATGCACAACAGCTCTCTTCAAAACTTTCGGGAATACACCCTCCGCGATACAGAGATCACATATGTGAGTGACGAGAGGTACAAGAGTTTGTCTGCTCAATTTTAGAAGTTTTGAAGTGATACCATCCCATCCCGGGGCAGAATCAGCACGAAGACCCATAATAATATTATCAATTTCGGCATGGTCGGGAGGGAGCAGGACCATTGAGTTTACCTGTGCAGAATCCTTAACATATGACTCATGTTTCGTATCAGAAATTGCATTCTTAGCCGCGAGATCTTTGCCAATGTTTGCAAAAAAGTTGTTGACTACATTCAATGACGCCTTACAGTCTGAGCCGGATAAAGACAACAAATTCCTTGCAGAAGATCGAGAGGTTTGTTTGTTTATTATATTGTTGATTACCTTCCAAGTCTTTTTAGGGTTATTTTTAGCCTTCTCCAATTCATTTTTTTTATAATTACTTTTTAGTCTGTGTAAAAGTACTATACTGGAAATGTATAGCTTGGTAAGTAGCCGTGTGTACGTAGAGCTGTACAAGGATCTTTTGGCGCTTGAATGACGTTGACAGGGCGGCGCTGTTGGTAAAAATTTGTGCGATTCTTTTGTGAAATGTATTGAAAAAACCAGATGGCGGATTTAGTTCCGATTTTGTGCACTCGCCAAAAGATCCTTGCCGACCACTGCCGCGCCACCAATACGCTCACAATGGCACCACTGTCAATTGAACCTTTTTTTAGGTTCGGAGTCGGGAACAGTCTTGCTCTGGTTAAACTAATTCGACCGATGAAGTCACGTAAGTGCCTTTTTGTATTTTTATTTTGATATGTAAGTTGGTAAGTCATAATGAATTGTAGTGAAAGGAAAATATTTCCTTCATGATTTTCGATATTTATGTACATACGTTATGTCAGGGAAATTAATTGTAAAGCAACCCATTTAAATAATGGGGAAGGTCGGGCAAAATTAATTGTAGATGGCGTGATCATAGCTAGATCTCCCACGGCCTACAATAAGTTTGACATTTCGTTCAGTCATGAGTTTACTTTTATTTCGCTATTTCGTTACTTTCGGTGATTTCAATATTTTAAATCAAGTAAATGATATGGAAAGTGTCAGAATTTAAAACCATAAATATATCCTCTAAGTCACTTTTTTCAAAAGGTTTCTACTCTGTTTAATTTATAAAACATCTCTACGAATAGCTTTATGCCACCATCTTTTAATTTTAGTGTCTCTCGGGAAATGGTGGACTCCAATTTCGAGTATTTAGTAACACAACAACGCATCATTTTCGCAAAAATAAAATAAAACCACCTCACGCCTTGTATTATTGGCTTGTGTTGGGAACTAGCTACGACAGCGCCATTTTGACAGTTGCCTTCCCCATTGTCCGTGAATTCAAGTCACTACTGTCATTCTTTGACAGTTGTAATGGGTTTATCACGGAAAATTTACGAAGGATGTCTATTTCCTCCTTTCCTCTACTAGAATTAAAGCAGCAGTATTTGCGGACTAACCAAGTGTACCTACCTTCTAAGTATAACCATTTTGATTTCAGACTACATGATCCCGATATGTTTACCGACGTTAGTAGAACGCACTAGGAAGAAGAAACTCCGAGGCGTCTACTTGGTTGATTACATTAGTAGTATGTTTTTAAATATTAATCATTATTATATAATTTAATATTCAGAATAATTTCAAGAAGATTTTTTTTGCATATTTAATAATCGGGTTAAGGCTGATTTAACCAAAGTCAGATATCTTTTATCCGCGGAATAAAATTGATGTCTGGTAGTTTTTGTACGGAAAATCTGTCAAAAATTAAAAATTTATTCACTGGATTAGACTTATACTAGGTATAAAAGATTGGTCGTATTCGCCCTTAGGCTATCTATTTATGCCCAGGTAAAAATAAGGATACGTACACACATCGTTAGTTTCTTATAACGGAAGCAGTATCGGATAGAAAAGTAACAAGGAATATTATATTGAAACTTCAACGTTGTTCAACCGGAGCCAATATATAAAATCACGTACCTATTCGAAAAATATTTTTCCCCTACACCAACCGTAAATTGTTACCTACTATGTAGTGTCTACTCAACAGCAGCAACAACAACTAAACTCTGATTTTTAATTTGTTATACAATACATAACATGACTTAAATGTCAAAATGACAAAAAAAGTTGATCACAGCTGTAATTTTGGTCTAGCAAATTAAAAATCAAAGTTTATTTATTTAGTAAGTATTTTATTAAACAATTTTCTATTTTTACAGCTGTGCCAAGGGATTTCGATTCGGAAAGATTAGCCAAAAAAACACTAAAATTATTTACCCATAGAGAATGTAAACGGCATCGAATGAAAGGAGTAAGTAAAGTTGAAATTCATGTTCCTTAGGGAACATGAATTAGATTTTTACAGAATAGACCAGCACATCCTTTACTATTGTAAGAGGAAGATCAAATAAATGATTGATGGATTATGTAAAAGATGATGCTAGAAAGAGACCCCCTTTCGAGCCATAATATCATCTATCATCTTTTTTCTCTACTGATAACGGCTAATCGAGATGTA
Organism: Fissipunctia ypsillon; assembly: GCA_947568875.1. Classification (NCBI taxonomy): domain Eukaryota; kingdom Metazoa; phylum Arthropoda; class Insecta; order Lepidoptera; family Noctuidae; genus Fissipunctia; species Fissipunctia ypsillon. The sequence continues at coordinate 17,110,456 of OX387644.1, read as the reverse complement.
CGGACGAAGACCTGCCGACCCCAAAGAGTAAATGGGGTAAGGCCAGGAGGATGCACCAATACCCTATTACCTACATGGGACTTACACATTAACTGGTACACCTCTGCTTAGGCAGAGGAGAATACAGGCGCAATTTTACTAATAATTAATAATTCTTAGTAAAATTTAAATTATTATTGCACGATGAAATCGCGATTGTTTACATGATTGTCTTCTGAAAAGAGAAAGAAAGATAAATAAATTCTTTAAATCTAAAGTACATATAAACAAAATTTCGATTGAATGTAATATGACCCCTTCGCTCAGAGAGGCTTGAGTCCTAGCAGGTGGAACATTAAGGGCTGGTCATGCTGTATGCTATGATATGTGGAATCTTCACGTGATCTCAACATTACAAACAACCTCATCATGTGTACAGAAACTGGGTAGCGAAGGTGTCACTCACGTGTTGTGTTCCTCCGGCTGCGGCGTCCGGGCTGGGGCGCCTATCATCAGCCACGCTATCGACGGGCCCTTCGAGCTGATGGGCGTGGCTGCCGGCGGAGCACCCTGCCGCCGTCGCTCCATGCGTGGCCGCCTCAATAACGAGCCCCCCCTCTACATCGACGTTTACCCGTACAATAACTGGATCATGAATGTCATCACTGCACACCACCTTCCTAAACCGTACCCACAGAATGTTATGCTTGTTGAATCCGGCCCCAGTAAGTATGATTTTTTAAGTTAATAAGAGGTTAACTTGCAGGAACCTGGTGGTAAGTGATCACCAATACTATTATATGTAGATGAGTCGCAGATGTGTTGCTATCCCAGCGACAAAACTGGGGGCCTTCATTTTGACGTTTGGTCGGATCCGAAACGACCAAACGAAATAGAAAAAAGTGTAGTAGAAAACTTCCGAACATTCGGCCGATACTTCGGATTTTTGCTGCGGTGTAGGCCCCCTAAAATTTATTATTCGCCCATTTTTACATTGGTAAACCACCAGCACTATAAACATCAAACCAAAACACAACAACGCGGCATAACCGCAGGTCTAATTATTTTATTACTGGGGTACTCTTCCCCGGACGAGAATTAAAACTTTATTTAATGAAATGGTACTATTCCAGACCTAGGTGGCATTAACCAATCATATTTGAGGAAAAGAAAAAAGCAGAGGTCTGGCTGGCGCGCTCGTACCTTTTTGACGGGAAACTTCTGCTACAAGGGCTTGGCTGTTCAAAAGAGAAAGTCTTCATTTTTCTATTCAGAAAGGTTTGAAGTAAACGCCGATCCTCCTGCTAAGCTTAACATCATCTTGAAGGTACGTTTTTTCACTGAACACATAGTATTTTCTTAACTAAAACTCTCCAAACATCGACTTGCTCTCCGTCCACGATGCAAGACGGATACGGAAACAGAGACTAACTAAATTAACTTGCTAGATCTCGAAAAAATCCAGAACCACTGTACTTTATAACACCCGGCGCTTTTTTATATTAGCAATTTTTGTTGAGTAGAATAGACCGTTATTAGTGTATATTTGAAAACACCAAAGTGCGCAAAACCATAGGTGCCGAGAAAAAAATCGCCAAAGTTTCATTCGGGATTGGTGGGATGGTGGGAGTATTAAGAGTGAGGGAGATCACGTGGTGGGTCTAAATTTGTTTCCAAGCAATAATAATAAGGCATAGTCGACGCAGCCCTGCTCTGCGGAGCTCCTTTTTCTGTCTACGGGGCTTAAAGGAACCTAGCACGAGAGGGGATGACAGGAGCTCTTCGCTCGCTTTGCTCGCTCACTTGAGCCCCCGTCATCCCTTTCGAACCTAACCTGTCCGAGTCGGGGTGCCCCAAGCCCCGAGCTCGCTTAAAATAAGTAGATTTTTTTTACACTTAAAGATATTTTTTTCTCAAAAACTAGGCGTTTGTGCAGTGTAAAATCTTGCGAAAGCGTTCTACATGAAGACATCAATACGCAGAAAAAAAAATTGAAGTTTGTCACGCGTGGGTGTTAAAGTACAGTGGAGCCAAAAATCCTATGTAAACAGACATGACTAAACTGTCATCGCACATTGCGTATCAATGATCGTGAACAACTTCATACGAGTAAATAACGCGTTCATTGTTTCAGATATCTGCAGGCATAGAATGCACAATTTTGTGTGCTCGCTTAGCGATGCCCAATCGTCTGTCACCGCCTCTCATAGAGGGCGTTGGCGGCTATAATATTACCGTAACGTTCATAACAGAATGGTTTCCATACACATTTTATTTCTCCTTGGGGCTTGATGGTAAAAATACTACGCAGAGAGATTGGGATAAATGGATTCCCGAACGCTCACCAGGATTCTGGTGACATGTGTGTGGTGTGTGTGTCCTGGTGTTATCTTAATATACATTTTGGACAATTAGGTATTTCGTTTCATTTCACGTTCCATCGACATGATAATTTATAATTATACTAGCGTTTGCTCATGACTTCACCCGCGTGGATGTTAGAAATTACCCCACGGGAACGTATTACCGGGATAAAAAGTACCAAATGCGTTAATCCAGGTTATAAACTATCTGTGTACCAAATTTCATCCCAATTCTATTAGTAGGATAATACTGATTGAAATACTATCGTGAAATTCATGCAAGCCTAGTAATTTTTGTTAGGTTACTGCTCTGAAATTGTGCACAACGTGTCATGAACAGAATACCGTATTGTATACATTGTAGCGAAATTAAAATGAGTCACCATTTTAACACGCAGTATAATTTATTTTAGTAAAAATTGTGCCAAGGCATTATTAAGTAAAAAAGGTATTATAGAATCGATTGCAAATCATTTTTTATGATCACGCCCGCAAATCCACGTTAAGTCTCCAAGGAATATTATGCTATAAAGATTAGCTAAGTAAGCCGGGGCGGTGAAAACAGTCTTAGTTTAAAAAAAAAATCTACTAAAATTAATACGCTGGCAAAAATATCAGTTATTGCGATAATTGGATCAGATCACGTCGATCCTGGGGCAAATTCGAAGCGTCGTCGGTATCACTGATGGCCGATGATGTCGCGTTGTGGAAAAACCTTGGCAGCTTCCCTTCAGCTCACAGGCCGGGCGTACAGTTCATAGCACAACGGGAAAGGCAGAAAACGGCCTTTTTTTAAACGATGGTATACCTACGACAAATAAAATAGGGAATAACACCGGAGCAAAAGACTTACACTTCGATAGGGAGATGAAGATAGGATGATACTTCATATGTATAAAAAAAGCCGTCACGTCTCTAACGAAGCCATACGTTAGTGACGTCATTAAGAACTGCCAAAATATTCAGCTATCGCTAAGTGACAAACTCATTATTCGTATGGGTGAAAATGACTATGATATTATGATGTTGTCTTCACAACTTCGTCAACTTCTAGATATATTCGGCAATAATAATATAATTGTTATGAGTTACTAAAGATTATGTATTTAAATGTAAATGACTTGAACCTAACTAATAGCGCGACCTAGAATAGTAAGACAATGCCCCCGACCCTTGACCCCGCCCGCCCGCGCGGGGACAAGTAATCTTAAACATTGTACCAAATAATAATAACATAGATACAGATGCTACAAGTCCCCTCTTGTTTAGCAATCAATAGCGCCCTAAGTCAAGGTTCGAGTCCCGCTAGGGGACGCCCTTAGCTGTGCTATTTAAAATTTTGTTAACACAGTGAGAGGCCCGTCTGGCCCCACCAAAGCCCGGTTAAGCAGTCAGTCCGAATCAAAAACAAAAAACTATTCGCAATATTTGCAATGAATACAAAAATTCTAAGTTTATTGACTAATCATAAATTAAACAATACATAAAAACAATTAATTATATTATTGACTAAGAGATTATGAAAAAAAAAACTTGAATACCAAAGAACTAAAGAAATTAATACTGCGTAATAAACCAAATCTTATGAAAACTGATAACAAATATAAACATGATCCTACGGGAACAATCCCATATTACTTTGCACAAATAAAGCCAGAATGCAATGCTATAAATAAACCCGATATAACAAAATCCCGCTTCTACAAAAATAGGTAATATATCACACTATTTTCAGGTTGTTGATAGAAAACAGCCTTTTCGTGAAAAATAGCAGTAAATCCAAGACTTTTAAAATAGTACATCCAAATATCGCTAGTATTTTATCAAAACAAGAAATACTAGAACTAATACTACTAGAACTACGAGACGCGAATAAAGTACCTGACATTTTATGTTACTCGGAAACCTTTCTGCGTAATGAAAAATATTTAAAATGAAATAACTATATTTCAGCAACTGCGTTTAGTAGAAACAAACAGAGCAGGAACCTGTATTCTCACAAAACCGAGTATTATATACCACGAGCTTACTTACATAAAAAACATTCAACGCAAAAATCATTTGAAGCCTGTGGCGTTGAAATCCGACTGCACAAATTATTAATAGTATGTCTATATAGAACGAATAAGCTCGACCAATTTATGTGTTAAACTCACAAAAAATATGAGCCAAGTACAAAAATAGTTATTGCTGGTGATTTCAATATTAAAATCAAAAAAGTGACTACCTATTTAAAAGATTTATGTAATACCTACAATCTGCAAATGCACATTAATATTCCACTCGTAAAGACGCTTGTATAGACTACATACTCAGTACCATAAAGACAACGTCAGCAGATGTGTTGCCTGCCCAATTATTAGACTTTCCAATAAAAGAACAAATTCGAAGTTCAAATCATATTACATTTATAAGAAAGACTAGGTACTGTAACGGAAATATAAAATAAAATCTAAGAATGTCTCACAAGTTATCGTAGTCAGAAGTACCTACACCTAGAAACTGTCAGCTGCAGTCAGCTAAAAAGTTATGCAAAAATACTATGTTCCATGAGGTTCCATGCTAGAACGAAGCACATTGACATTCGTCACTATTTTATCAGATAACACAATTTGTAATTGTTCTTTTGATGTCAAATATTTATGTACTAAAGAAATGTTAGCAGATTTCTTAACTAAGCCATTGACGAAAGAAATGCACAATTAAGTTTGTAATTCAAATAATGTCAAATGCCAAGTTTGTAACGGTTAAATTTATTTATAATTTATTAGTGATAAGATGTTACGTTTACAGTTAAAGCTGCTCTGTGTTTATGTTTCTGATTCATTATTATTGTGCATTATGTGTGTACGTTTTATTAATGTTTAAGACTATATTGGTTTAGGCCCAGACTCCACCACAGCGGAGACGAGAAGAACTATGTGAATGTGAGCTGTGCCTCACAAGCTGGCGAAGGGGCGTGGCGGAGACGAGAAGAGCTATGTGAATGTGAGCTGTGCCTCACAAGCTGGCGAAGGGGCGTGGCGGAGACGAGAAGAGCTATGTGAATGTGAGCTGTGCCTCACAAGCTGGCGAAGGGGCGTGGCGGAGACGAGAAGAGCTATGTGAATGTGAGTTGTGCCTCACAAGCTGGCGACGGTGCGCAGCGGAGACGAGAAGAGCTATGTGAATGTGAGTTGTGCCTCACAAGCTGGCGACGGTGCGCAGCGGAGACGAGAAGAGCTATGTGAATGTGAGTTGTGCCTCACAAGCTGGCGAAGGCGCACGGTGGAGACGAGAAGAGCTATGTGAATGTGAGTTGTGCCTCACAAGCTGGCGAAGGCGCACGGTGGAGACGAGAAGAGCTATGTGAATGTGAGTTGTGCCTCAGAAGCTGGCGACGGTGCGCAGCGGAGACGAGAAGAGCTATGTGAATGTGAGCTGTGCCTCACAAGCTGGCGAAGGCGCACGGTGGAGACGAGAAGAGCTATGTGAATGTGAGCTGTGCCTCACAAGCTGGCGAAGGCGCGTGGCGGAGACGAGAAGAGCTATGTGAATGTGAGCTGTGCCTCACAAGCTGGCGAAGGCCCACGGTGGAGACGAGAAGAGCTATGTGAATATGAGCTGTGCCTCACAAGCTGGCGAAGGCGCGTGGCGGAGACGAGAAGAGCTATGTGAATGTGAGCTGTGCCTCACAAGCTGGCGAAGAGGCGTGGCGGAGACGAGAAGAGCTATGTGAATGTGAGCTGTGCCTCACAAGCTGGCGAAGGCGCGTGGCGGAGACGAGAAGAGCTATGTGAATGTGAGCTGTGCCTCACAAGCTGGCGAAGGGGCGTGGCGGAGACGAGAAGAGCTATGTGAATGTGAGCTGTGCCTCACAAGCTGGCGAAGGGGCGTGGCGGAGACGAGAAGAGCTATGTGAATGTGAGCTGTGCCTCACAAGCTGGCGAAGGCGCGCGGCGGAGACGAGAAGAGATGTGAGCGGCGTGCAATGAGCAGCGCCGCTAGTTCCCCCCGCGTCGCACAACTCTAGCCGCTCTAGCCAGCACACATCTCCGCTCCAGCCAGCATACATCTCCGCTCGAGTCTAGCCAGTACTCTTCTCCGACCAGCTTCGGTGGATACACCCTAGCTGAAAAACCTCTCTCGTCTCCGCTTCTGACACCTCCACACATCTGCGCTTTGGTGGAGTTCGGGCCTTAAGGGCCAGTGATGGTAGATCTGTAAATGCAATATGTCAATGTGTCAAACACACGTCATTTTTGTCGTAACTTGTCGCTTTTTCTGTCTTGCCTGCTTTTCTGTATTTTATCTTAAAAACGCTAAGAATGGTGTCTCCACCATTTGTTCCCATAGTGAAAAATATCTTTGGAGTTAAAGTAATAATTATTCATAGAATCGTTTCACGTTTTTACATCATGAAATATACCTGTTAGTTCTCCTAGCTGACCCCCAATTGTATTTCTGACTTTTGAATTCGAAATAACGTTTATCTCGTTTATATGCCATTATCTTCTATTTTCTCGAAAAGGTTGCATGGTAGAATCAAACAAGTTAAAATCTACAGTACAATACCTACCTACTAAATAAAAAATGATGACAAACAAACCAATTACGACATGATCACCTTAGTTATTAATCAGCATTCTGAAAACATATTGTCTTCTTAACTCTCCCACTCCTCCTTCTTATCTAGTGTCTCACTTCCAATATAAATGTTCTTGACACGCTAAGAATCTGCGTTCTTCTAACAATCTTCTCCTACTCTGTCCTTCTCATACTTCTGACTTTGTTAATTCTTCCTTTCATATTCAATCCATTCTTCTTTGGAATGCGCTACCTCTTGACATCAGGATGGCCACCAGCCGGTATGCATTTAAGCGGAGACTGCGGAGTTATTTTCAAAATAAATAGCGTAGAGTCATCTCAAAACCTCTCTCTCTTGAATTTGTATATATGTATATTTAATATAGGTATATATTATAGTAATGTATGTTTATTATAAGTTTATAACTTATTTACTTATGAACAAATTGTCCCTTTCTAACAAAGCACCTGCCATCTAATCTCTTTACCACCCTTGGTTGACTGGTACAGAATGCATTAAGTCCGCCTTTGTACTTTTTTAAGTGTGAAAATTTTAAATAAATAAATAAATATTGATATAAATTAAATATAAATATTCAAAAAATATATATATATATTTAAATATTCATTTTCATGTAAGTCCTAGCACTTCCCGCGCGACTTCGTCCGCGTGGATTTCGTACTTTAGTACCCCGATAGGGATAGATTTTCATGAAACCCTGATACACCTTATTCTTTATTTTCGGTCTTAAGTATAAATACTGAGTTTCGAGTTAATCAGACCGCGCGTTAAAATTCTTCCATACAAATTTTGACACCCCCATCCCCCTTTAGGGAGTAGTTTTGAAAAACAATGACAAACTTCATAATTTACTTAGATAAGTATTCGTGCCAGGTTTCAAATGTATTACAACTTACTTACTTACTCAAGAAATAAGATTTTTCATACAAACATAATCCCCACTTTTCGCCCCCTTAACAACTTCCCTGTCCAATGAGTCATATATGACTCACGAGAGAAGTTTTCGCCCTGCGTCCATGAGTCACATATGAGTCATAAAATAACCAAAATAGGATAAATCTACATGTAATAATTTATGAAAATTATATTTTATGGTATATAAGAATGTTAAAAATGAATGTGAAAAAACTGTGAAAAATGCGTTGTATGGGGACAGGGAAGTTGTTAAAGGTCGAATTTCCAAAAATTCTTCCTAAGTGCTACTAGAGAAATTACATTGTAGTACTAACAGGGTGAAAGAAAGAAAGAAAAGAAAAATAGGTTTATTTGTCACAGAAACACGTGCATACAAAACGATAAGAATAATCAGAAAAATAAAACAAAATAGAACCACATTATAATCACGAGCTTAAAACAGAAATAGTCGGAAGCTGCACGTCATGACTGTGACAAGAAGGCTTTCACTCAGCATGATGCTGTGCTATGAGGGACCCACAGCACAGCGCTGATTTTCAGTGGTCACCCGAAAAAAACGTGCGGAAATCAAGTCAGGGTGGCATAAGCCACTTGATGATAGTCTACTGATAACGACGTATCCTGCTCAGGTACTTCTCATGGTAAAGGGTACTGTAGATAGTACCAGGGTGTCATGACACAGTTGGCGATTATCAAGCCCCATCAACACGTGGTCAACACGATGCAATTTTCTTGCATGTGCATATCGTCGTTGTCAAACCAAAATCTGCTATGTGCAAAAATTATAAATATTGAAAAACAAAAAGTTCTCCTGTAAAATTTTATATTAAAGTGTATTTTAAAAACTATATATAAAAAGGTCGTAGATCGTTGTATAGTGCTCCTATGTACTTAGCAGTTTTTTATACGGTAGTGAACTATACGCAAAGGCCAAAAAGTAGAAATCTCAAAAAAGTGTACATAGCAGATTTTGGTTTAACAACGACGGACGATATGGTGCATACTAGGTACGAGAGTCTAGTAACAAGACTATTCTCTTTACCGGTACTGTAAGCCAGGTAGCAACAGCAAATACGAGTGATGAGACTACGAATAGTTATAAAATTAATCAAATCTTAGGGTTGCGGGATGTTCGAAAGAGTTACCGTGGCCCCGGCACAGGCAACTGAAGGAACACGGGTGGGTTTTAGTCAGTAAAAGTCTGACACGCCCTCCCGCTACGCCCAGAGCGGGAGAAGTCATTTGATGATTTCCCATCAAAAAAAAAAGGCCACCACAATGTTAACACATGGATGGCCGCTAATTTGTATGAAAATGCATAGTTACATGGACCACATTTGACCGTCAAAATCATTAGTGTGGGCGATAGCGACTACATCAAGGCCACGTCGCAGCCACAACGTAACCACATCGCAACTACTAGCGACACCGCAACGACAACGCAACTACAAGAAGTTGTAGCGGCACTATTCACAAGTAACCACTGCTTGCCCACATTTTGTCGCTGCGATGTGGTGTGGTTGAAGTATGTGTGAATGGGCCTTTATGTACAGGTGTGATTTATTTTCTTGTTGTCCTTTTTATAATAAATTAATACAGGAATTACGCACGGGGCGAGTGGAACATAGTATTATGAGGGGCCAATGAATTACTGACTGATTGACACATCAAATCAAATCAATTTATTCGCCTTATGTGTTGGTACAATTTCGGTCCTAACATAAATAACCATACAAATCCATAATACTTAAGTCATAACAATGTGTGAAATGCAAACATTTGGGTTTATACTTTTTTTTTTTTCTCGGGACCCTAGGGTCCCGGACCTTTGGAAGGCATATGAGGGGCCGAAGCCAACTCGCAGAGGCCCGTTAATTATTATTATACTATTATATTTATACTATTATAATATACTTATATTATTAGAGTTATAATTCAATAAAAATTTAAATTGAGTAGCAATATATTGTTATATTATATTACACATAACATAACATCACGCCTGTATTCCCCGAAGGGTTAGGCAGAGTTGTATGTACCTATAGTACACCCACATTTCGCCAGTTGTGTTGTGTTGTATTTTGTTGTGTTTATATTATTATTAGATACATTAAAAAAATACTATTAATGTCCGAGGGTAAATGATTGTGATTGTTATTTATTCAACCTCTTATTAAATATGTCGCTTATTGAGTACATTTTTTTCCCTTAACCATACTTTAAGACACCTTGTAAATTTATTACCTGGTAAGATGTTAATACTGTCAGGCAATAAAATAAGCGACCACACCACAGATTATAGATCTATATCTGTGGACCACACATTGCATAGCTATTCTGACTACATAATGCTGTCTGACATGCTATTGGGTTGATCGGAAAATTATTGCCGTTTTCATGTAAAAAATTCAAAGACCCGTTTTGTGTTGGTGGATTGAGCACAGTTAAATATCGCTGCTAATTCGCGCGTTGTTTGGCGGGGATTACTCTCCACTACACGTCGTAATTCCTCGTCGTCAATTTCCGTCAGCCGGCCCGGCCGGGAGTTGTCTTCCAGTCTATAATTTCCAGGTCGAAACCGATCAAACCACCACCTTGCTGTTTTTTCATTCACAGCATCTTGACCAAACGTAGCACATATACGACGACAAGATTCGGCCGCCGATAAGCCCAATAAAAAATCATATAAGAGATACTGCCGCTTACCACCCTTGTTCACGTTTATTTTGTCGGACATGTTTACACGTCTACGCCCTAAGAACTAATGCGTCACAATCGAGCGCTCACTGCCCTCTTAATAAAAACCTTCTAGAAGGTTCCGGACTGTTATTTCTAGAAAGATATTAACAAGCGGCAATAATTTTCCGATCCCTATATTTATCCGCTTGTCATTCTTATTACATGAAAACCTTTCATGCGACATTTTTATTGTTCCTAATTCAAATTATTTTATTTATTTAAATATAATTATACACTACTGTCCAAAAGTTTGGAAGCAGCAAGGTAAAATCAAACAAAACAAAACAAAAGTCATTTCAATTTCAATGTATTGATAAAAAATTAAAATACAAACAAAAAGTAATTTAAGCAGAACAAAAATTTTACATACAATATAAAATTAAATTAAATTTTGGCTTCATCAAAGTGTCCTCCTTTTTCCTTTATTAGTGAATGGAACAATAAGATGAAGATTATTTTAATTATCCTGTTGGAAAACGAATCCAGGACCAATTAGATTTAGTCCACTGGGTACGGCGGAATTTTGGAGAATTTTCAAGTAACAATTCTTGTTTAGTTTTCCGGTTATCCTCACAAGATTTCCAGGTTTAATGTTACCAAAAAAAAATATTACAAAAAAAATCATTAATGGTTGGCGATTTTGAACACAAATTGAGTAGTGGTAATGAATATTACGTGTTATTGAACCTATGTTTGTATATTACGTTCAGATCTGGGCATTTTCTTGATGTTTATAATATTTTGAATAATACTTCTCGTCACATTATAATCGTATATACATATGTGTGATACATGTGAAAAGTAAAAACGCACGACTGGCGCGAAACTTCTACTTTGGATATCCAAAAACTTCATTACCACTACTTATTTAACTTGAACAATGGATGAATTCGTCAAATAATTAAATGATGTAATTGATGTAAAATATTATTCACTGTCCCTGTGGTGGAGTTTGGATATTCGAAATCTCCAATTTTTACGTTTTTTAGCCTCGACCACCACTGTCATCAAAATAGTGATTACCTAATGCATTTAAAGACTTGGATTTTATATAGGTAAATGAATAAACTTGCGCGCTAAATATGAAAGATGTACCTAATTAAAGTTTTTTATCCAACTTTCTGAATAAACGCACATTCATAAGATTTGATGGGTACCATAATAAATATTTTTATAATCAATTTAGTGTGTCGTATGTCATCATTCTGCGGTCCAATGGGGTTAAGAAGCCGACGGAAGTTCGTGTGTTCGGGTCCAATTGGGGCGCTTCCGAACTATACGGTTAAACAGAATATCATGCACTCGGACCCCACGTATGGCCTGAGGGTTTCAACCCCAAACGGCTCGGAAATATAATTACCGACCTGGTTTTTATATTCACACCGTTTGAGGTTCACCGCAACTGTAGCAACAGCGCCAGCACAGCACACCGATTTAGGAAGGTGGATGGCACAGAACATAAATACCCTAACGGGGTGGATGGCGACAGAGTATCAAAACATCACACAATAAGTGCCTACCCATCTATCATGACCATAAGACATGCCGTCCGGTCTCTTTATATCGACGCATGCCAAGCTATTGAGTTCTAATACAGCCGGAATGCTGACTATTCGCGATCTGTGCTATGCGACCCGAACATTGGCTGCAAGTCAGGCCATGGTGTCCTAGGCTATTGACAAATAGGCTAGTTCACAGTTTTTGAGAAACCAATTACTAATGTTACTTGTAGTTTATATACCTCAAAATATTAATATTTCAGCGAAATATTAACATTAGCAGAACAAATTTTTCGTTTTTACGTAATTTAATTTTGATTGTCAAAATGATTACTATCTGGTTTCTCAAAAACTATCAACTAGCCTATTTTGCCACAGTGATAGCGATGAGGAGAACAACATGGAGCTCCTCGATGAAGCAGCGCGAGGCGGCAAATAGTGCCAACGGTAGTGCATGAACAAATCCAAATTCAATTTCCTTGACAATTATTTGAATTTGGTATTACATATTATAATTTCATAATGTTTTTTAAAATGATAATAGGGAATATTATGCAAAGCTGAGACAGCAGATAGTACCACATAGACACGAAGTAAACAAAGCAAAATGTCAAATGCGAGCGCCAACATTTTTCGGAGTTTTTCATTATAATTTCACCCTTATCTCATCCTTGTTACCGTAAAACGGGGTGAATATGGATGCAGGGGTGAATCGGGACGAAACTTTAAAAGGGATTTTAACATTGAATTAATATAGTTTGTTGGCAAAAATTAACTTTATGTGTTTATTGTATTATAATTAACGATTAAGTGTCCTTGTTGGCAACAAACTATATTATTTCAACGTTATAATCCATTTTAAAGTTTCGTCCCGATTCACCCCTGCATCCCTATTCACCCCATTTTACGGTACTATAATTGTAGGTTAAAATACCAAAAGATTAAAAAACATGCTTATAAGAATTTCAAATATATTTGTTTTTGTGATATAAAACTATTTTACAATGAACTTTTAACGTTAAATTCAAGTAAATAGCACTAAAAATATTGTGTTTTTACATTAGGTTAAAACTCTGACCTGTAAAATATCTTTCATTCTTATAGTCTTCGGCTCTAAAATGTTCAAAACACAACCTTTAATGTTTTGTGACTGTAAAATGCTTGCAACGTAGCAATTTACCACTGCTTACGAAGTTATCCGTTTTTAGTGAATTTTTAACACCTTCGTTCCTGCATATACTACCTAATGGCACAACACTGATTCACTGGCTTCTATTACAGAATATTCCTGACGAACGGATATCACTAAAATAATTTATCAGTAGATTGTAAACACACCGGATTTCTAATTAACAGTCATCTAACCATAGATATTTTTTTTTATAACCATAGATGAAAAAGAGACCCAAATTGAAGTTTGTTTTTCTGTTTACTTTATTTATTTAATTATTTATTCCCCTTATAACTATCATTACAGGTTGCATAACCTAAGGCAATTGTACGGTCTTATAAAATGAATTTATTATTAAAATTATGTACAATTTAAAATTGTTGAGAATTTTAACCTTTTTGTTAGCTAGTCTTACCATAGACGAACGCTATGTTGTTCTGTTTACCAAGCGTTCAGGTGCGCCCTCTAGCGGGATAAATTGTCAGTAAGGTTCCCTATTAGGTTCCCTAGGTCGAATATGGAGAACTATGACTATACCAGGCCTACGACAGCTTTAGTTCCAAAAAATACGTTATGGCGCTACTTTCGGTAGCCATGTTGTTGGCAGCCATTTTGGCCGTTGTGTTTAACTATATGTCAAACAGACATGGTATTTTCCGTCATTCGTGTCGTGTCGAAACTTGTGTACTAGTTCTTCTCCTCGCTTCATTGTTTGAGTTGAGATATATTATTCCAAGGTCCGCTCGATACGAATACTGCAGTGCTCTAGTGCTTTCGTCCGCGGCCATGGCTCCTATCAAATGCTGTGTTGTTGGTTGTACTTCAACCAATAAAACCCATCGCCTTTATAACTTACCAAAGGACGATGAACAAAGGGCTTTGTGGCTGTCGTTTTTGGTGTCAGTGAAAGGAGGTGTACAAGAAGAACTTATGAAACATGTGTGCACCTCAACAAATTGCCTTTGCGAAATATCATATAAAACCCATAACATAAGAGGAAAAAATAAATAAAAAGTAAAATCTGAAAGTCTTTTTATTTTTACATTGCTTTCGTTGTATTCGTATCCACTAAACATAACGAAATAAACTATAATAAAATTAACCCTATAAGAATTTTCCATGGCACATCACTACGCTATCGATATTCTATGCCGGATGCTCATCGTGACTTTTATAGTACGGCCGTGGGTCATCACTAGGTGACATTACGACGCTAGCGCTTGGCGCATATTTTTGGAACTAATCGTCAATCTTGGTACTATCCTATCTGTTTTTGACTTATATATAGTTATCTGTGGACTATACTTATTTAGAAAAACATGCATGTAACAGCATAGCATTAAGCATATTAGTTGGAAAGGATGAATATAAATATGCATAAAACGAAAGAAAGATGCGATGCGATGCGATTGAAAGAGAAGAGGATGTATCTGTGTAAATAAACAATAAGAGTGTGGAGCAAGTAGGTAAGTAAGTTTGTATATTTGGGGAGTCGGTTTATAAGGAATCGAAAGATTGTTGAAGTTGTGGAAAGGAGAGTAAATGCGGGAAATAAACTGAATGGTGCTAAAGGTGCGATGCGGCGAAAAAGCTCGACTGGCTGGTCACAATGGCAACGGTGCTGTTTAAAAGAAGATGTAGTGACAAAAATGAAAAGAGTATGCTTAGATGGTTTGGTCATATTGAGAGGACGAATGAAAGGCCACTAACAAAAGGTATTATTTACAAGGCAGACGTGAGTGGAAACGCCGGGCGGGGAAGCCCTAGGAGGAGTTATACCTAGTGACCTTGTTGGTGATGTTCTTCAGAAAGGTCCGGTGCGTAGTACTCGCAACCGGCGTGCGTGTAAGGCCAGATGTATGAACGTAAACGAGTCAAAAATAGTATGTAAGGGTCGTAGCAGGTGGCGTTTTGTAATTTCTGCTTACCCCATGGGAAGAAGGCGTGAGTTTATGTTATGTATGTAAATGATATTTTAATGATCAGGCGAAAGGTTGGGGAAGAGTTTGGCAATAATTGATTCCTTAATTAGTAGTACAATCGGTCCTGGGACACTACGGGACATTGGATGTACCCCGCCGATAGGCTCATCAGCAAAAGTATTTTTGAGCATTGCGAAAGCTAATTGCAGCACTTTCATTGGACCCATCGAGGCTGCTTCCGAGAATTTACCTAGAAAAAAAAATCAGTCAATATAAAAATAGTTTGTTTTAGGGCTGATTTTTCAATCGTCAGATAACTTTTATCTGGGGAATATGTTTGACGTTTTGACAGCCTTTGTATAGAAAATGTGTCAAACCGCCATATTTATTCCTCAGGTAAAAGTTATAGTCTGACGATTGAAAAATCAGCCCTTAGATAATTTTTCTTACAAATAGGCTGACTTCCCACAATGACGGGTCGTTAGTTCAGGCGGAAGTTGTGTTTTATTAATGAAGTTGTTCGCAGTGTTCACATTAAGGGTTTGTATCGCCTGAACTGATTTAAAAAAAAAAAAAAAATGGAAATTCGAGCATTAAGTTGACAACCTTCTTCAAGATAAATCAAAAATATTGTACTGGTCAGATACGCGAGAGCAGCGGTGGCAACTTTTTTTTTTCATGATTTTATTTCACAACTTTGTTGGCGTGAAAAAGAATCTTGAAAAAAAAAGTAGGCAGGACTGCCGACAGAAGTGAAACCTTAAAACATTAACATGTATACAGGCCGCTGCGCGTCGCCAATCTGGTGCAACACGTCACATTAGCATGTCACTGAACGCGAGTATGTCGCATGTCGCGAACCCGTAATATTTTCCTCTACCAAAAAGCGCTAAACCCGCCTAAGTTTTCACTTCAAAAACGTTGTGTACCGTTGTGTTGTGCGTTGTGTGTTTACAAGTCTTATGACCTCTGTTGGAAATTTGCTAATTTTTACTGACATTGGCGTAATTTAGGTACTAAAAACGTGAATTTTAAATTGCAATAACTTTTTTATTTTCAATAATATTAATATTTTTTATTATGTTTTTGTTGGAAAACTATAAGTAAGCTCAGTAAGCTAAGTAGGCTCTACAAATTAAAGAGTAATATTAATTGTAATAATATTTAGTATACACATAATTAATTTATCAAGTGTCTAGGGATCAAGTACATTTTTAACTATAAAAAATTATCCAATAAATTAATATTTACCAAATCTAGTCTTCCAGACTGGATTCTTACTTTAATTTCTATGTTTAAGTTAAAAACGTATCCCTATATTTTGTAAAAATTAAGAGAAATTGCAATTTTTGCAAATTGTGCGAAATTAACATACGTTAATGTCGTCAATTAAATGGCAAAAAAAGCAAAAATGGGGATTTTTAAATTTTTTTATTGTAAAGATAAAAAAATCATAATCTGTGTTTCCACCATTGACACGAATCACACAATCACAGCGATTTGGCATGCTTAAAATCAATTCATCAAAATCACTTTGAGGAATGGCCGCCCACGTTCTTTCTAACAAGTCAAAACGTTTTTGTGGGGTGTGCACGGCATCCATACTCGGTAGAGCTCTTCTTTGGAGCATATCCCATACGTGCTCAATTGGGTTGAGCTCTGGCGATTGAGCAGGCCACGGCAAAACGTTGATGCGAGCATCGGCAAGAGTGCGTATTACGACTCCACCCGTGTGGGGACGTGCATTGTCCTGTATTAGTCGAAACGTATCACCCAACCGGCTTCGCAAAGGGATGATCACGTATGAAACAATCCTCTCCGGATAAATCTGAGCATTGAAGTTGCCCCTGACCCAAATGAGATCGGTTCTTCTATCGATACAAATACCGGCCCAAACCATGATTGTTCCTCCTCCATATGAATGAACTTCCTGACAAAATTTCAAACGTTCTTGACGTCGAGAGGTCCTCCAAACTCGAGTACGTCATGTATCCGGCGTCATACTGAAACGAAATTCATCGAAAAAGCAAACACAACGCCAGTCTTCTTCCTCCCAATTTCTGTGTTCGCGAGCCCGTTGTAAACGGGCCCTACGATTGCAGGGTGCTATATTTGGAACTCTCAATGGCCTTCGGAAATGCAGACCCACTTCATATGTAAACGATTTCGGATGGTTTGGTTGCTTATCAGCGAGCCTGAAGAGCTGTGGAGCCTCGTAGCCAAAATCATGGCGTTCATGGTACGATTCCGTCGAGCAGTATTTTGAATTTCCCGGTCAGTCCTGTCTGCGAGTGGTGATGCGACATCGTCGTCCATTTCCCTCGGCCACGCTGCCCGTGATACGATAGCGTGTCCAGAGGAGGCTTATGACGCTCTGTGTAGTGCCAAGAGCGAAAGCCACAGTACGTTGCCTGGAACCAGCTTGCAACATTCCGATAACTCTCATCGTCTCTTCTCGTGTCAAATGATGTCGTCGCTTCATATCGAAGCATTTTTTTCAGTTTCGATGCAGAAATTGTAATGGTTTTGTAAAAACACTATTACACACTTTTATAGGAATCCTGATGACAGTTAATTTTCTATTTTTAATCAAAATTTAAAGAAAATTCTTTATTCGAATAGTGAAATTCACTAGAAGGAATCAATAACGATCCAAAAAAGTTAAAATAATAATCCTCAATTGCGGCGATACTATAAAACGTACTTGATCCCTAGGCACTTTTGATGTGTGTAGATGTTAATGAACTTTATTTTAATTGTTAGCATCATTATCATCGTTAAGTTCAACAATTCTTAGATTATTTAACAAGCAATAAGAAATAAAATGTGTAGGTAACTAAGCGTAGACCCGTTCGCTCACACCGCGGCATTTCTCTTACTTTAAACTACTAAACGAAAGGTCTGAATAATTTAAAGAGGAATTTACATGTACATATTGTAATCAACCTTGATTAAGAAACTATTTATTTGGATTAGGATTAATATGAATGTACTATAATACTATAATAGTTTGACCTATAGCCTCGCGGACTTTTTTGTGGGGAATGATGAGTACTATAAACATGTAGTACATTATTTTATGTATCATTAATAGTTTTCGCAGCGGACGCCAAATAATAATTTTCATATGCAACTTTTGTACACCTTGTGTTACATTATTGTAATTGTCGTACGTATCTCTAATTTTTTCGACAGTAAATACAACCCGCTGCCGCAAAATTATTCGCTGATAATGTAGCTTTAAGTGAAAGAATTTTTTAAATCAGTTAAGTATTTTTTGAGTTCATCCATTATATATATACCATATCCACAAATTCAACCTCTTTATAATATTATATGTTACCAAGCTTCTGCCCGCGACCTCGTCCGCGTGAAATTTCTTGTTTACCCCCCGTCGCATCACATCATCACCTCCCGCGCTATTACTTCGTTTTCGCTTAGCGTTCTTTCTTTTCTTTTTGCTCGACTCCTAAGACTTCTTTCGATGATTTATATCATATACTCGTATAACTGACTTACTTGACTGACTACTTACTTGTTCTGACTGACTGATTGACTAATTCATCAACGCAGCGCTTAAACCGCCCAGGCTATAAACTTGAAATTTTTTACACGGCTTCCTTTTATAATGCAGGGGGCTTTTATAAGAGGAGCACTGAGGGGTTTTCGGAAATTCGACCTTTAAGGGGGTGAAAAGGGGGATTTTGTTTATAAGAAAAATCTTGAAACATGGCACGAATACTTAACTAAGAAAATTATGAAGTTGTCACAAGATGTTTTTTTCTAAACTACCCCCTAATGGGGGATTGGGGATGTCAAAGTTTGTATGGAAGAATTTTAACGCACAGTCCGATTAACTCGAAACTCAGTATTTATAATAAATACCAAAAATAAAAAATAACGTGTAGGTATCAGGGTTTTTAAAAATCCTATCCCTACTACTAAAGTACGAAATCCTTGCGGATAAAGTCGCGTGGGAAGTGCTAGTACCCTATTGCCTTCCTCAAAAATTGGACTATCAAATGCAAAAATATATGATAGTTGAGACCATTTATAGAGCATTTTGAGCCATGCATGTCTCAAAACACACACATGACACAATGATATGTTTTGAAACATGTTTGACTCAATAAGATCTAAATGGTGTCAACTATCTGCACCCAGTTTCCAAACATCCTGTATATGTGGCGTCTCCCCGCAGACCATGGCCCACCTTTTACCTTGCGCCGCATGCCCTGTTACCTGTACACGTGAGGACCTAATGACTGCGTCAGCGAATGGTGTTAGCGTTGCTAAGTTCTGGTCCAAACATGAATTTTACAATCGACACGCTAAGAAGAAGTCAAGACTCGACTGGCTTAACAACATTAGCAGTGCCGGTGTTCCGGCGGCGCGCGGCGGTTTGCGCTGCCACATGACTATCTGTATGTACCCTTGTACCCACTTTTTTTTTTTTTAATTTGTTTATTGTGTTTCTTCATTACATGGCATGTGAACCAAATGTACTGATTAAAACGAGCGCTAATCCCGCCGACAAACTGTTTCGCAGTTTGGTGGGTTTACAAAATGTAAAACATTTTTTGTCCAAAATAAACGATTTATTTATTTATTATTATTATTATTACCTGGTATGGTTCCTACGTGTCTACTGTCTCTAATGGCCGAATCCAACGTATTTTCAGTAAAAGACAGATTGCTACTGATGGTAGAATGTATAATTCTATCTGTCCTTATGTCAGGCCGGTAAGATTCCATAATCTTATGTAGAATATTCGAACGTTAAAACCATAGACAGACAGGTTTTTCTATCTCCAGTATACCAAAACTGCTGATAGATTGGTTATTGGGTTCGGCCGTAAATGAAACTATAGACCGTTCACAGTTATGTATTTTACCTCTGATTTTGCATCATTGTCAAAATCACAGTGATCTTTATAGTAGATGCATTAAGATTGCTTTTGAATTGCTTACCATAGTCTATCATAATCACAGTGATCTTTATTTTCGTTGCAATAAAGTTGCTATTGGGTTGCTGCTGTCAGAGCTGTCGGAGGTAAAATAACTATGAACGGTCTATATAGCGTTTTGATCTGTCGAAGTTACGCCAAAATGTCACAGTGATTTTGACAGCTTGAAGCCTAAGTTTACGCTTAGTTTCAGCTAGAAAAAAGTTAAGTTAGAAAAAATAGAAAAGTTAAGTTAGTTAAGTAAGGAAGTTTTGTACACGGCTATGTTATCAATAAAAACGAAATAAACGAACCAGCGCCATCCCTTTTCACTCTGATTTTTTTCTGTCCTCCATCGATATCATCCTTATCAGCAAGTAGGATTAACGCTGACATTATGTAGTTGTAACAACCATTATCCTTAAAAACAAAAAAAACAAAAATCAAGTATGGCTTAAGTAGGTATATAGCTTCTTAACCACTAGTTATAAAGATGTAATAAAAATATATATAAAATTAGTGGCTCTAAGGCACGAAGGTGTGTGTAGTTTTCTGTACCAGGCCCTTGATGCAGTCGTTCAGCTGGTACAATATAAAATTTAAAAAAAAAAGAAAGAAAATACATTTATTTGGCACAGACTAAAAGGCACACAAAATAATGTATAGCTAATAAAAAAATAAAAATCAAGTAAAAAAGTGTAAAGTGTGATGTAAGAAATTAGCAGGAAAGTATGCCTCACGGCTGCGCAAGACACTATACGACTAAACGCCGACAGACACTACACTGACAGACTGAACACCAACAAGACTTTACTTCGACGGGACTCTTCGCCGACAGGACACTTCGCCGACAGGGCATCCTTACTTCTGATTATTCCGAACCTGACCCGAAAATCCTAATCCTAGACGGTCGACGTCAGGGGCACCTCAAGGTTCTGTTTGGTTAGGTTCCTTTTAACCCTACAGACAGAAATAGGAGCCCCGCGTAGCGGATCTTCGTCGACCTGCTGTCAGTCTGTCAGCGAAGTGTCCTGGTCCTATCGAAGTAAAGTCTTGTCGGTGTTCAGTCTGTCGGAATAGTGTCTGTCGGCGTTTAGTCGTACACTCATTATTTGTAGATTCCAGACCATTTTTTAAAATATTGTTCGAAGCTCTTTGCTGTAAACTGATACGTAGGAAGTGCACGTTAACTGCTAAGTTGATTTGTTTACTAACCACGCTGCGTAGCGTGGCCGTGTGTCGCAGTTCACAGTGGACGATCTGGGCATTACGTTTGTGATGAGCAGAGTGTGCGCTGCGCAGTGCTACACTATGCTCGGTTTCCGCACTCAAAGATGTTTTTAACAATGTGATGTAATTATTACTAACATAGTTTTAAGAATTTCTTTAATATTAACATGTTTTAGGTATCCGAAATGAAAGTTTTGATTTGAATTTTTATTCTTCTCTGTTCTATAAACAACTTAAATATTTTCTAAGATTTTCATTTTGGTCTATCCACATTAGAAGAGTCGGTAGATCTCTAAATAAACTTGTACCTAATAGACTTAAGTGACGAAGTGTGTCACTTCGGGAAACCAAACGTGATGTTATGGTGTGGTAGTGTACCTACCCCTAGGAGATTAAATAAATAAATAAAAATATTTCAATTCAGATAATTATCATGATCATTACAAAAATGGAAATAAAAATTAAAAGATCAATTTAAATTTAAAATAAAATTGAAACTAAAATTGACGATTAAGTAAAAGTTAAAAAATAAGGACTGAAAATATCAAACCTTTGTAACAGACATGACTCCCGTATTTTTTTCTTTATGCGCAGCGAATGTAAAAGAACACATACTTAAAATAAATAAAATCACATAAAATAACGCCGTAGAACTTTGGAATAACGACATTTTAATAAGTATAAACTTGGTTCACTTTTGTACTCAACAAATTTTCTAGACAATTTTATATAATTGAGTGTCGTTTACTCTCCGTGTTCAAACTAAAACTACATTAAAGGCGCAACTGTGTTATATCGCATGATACTAAGTTGTTTATAAATTCACACGTCAATAAATGTAATGTAAATGTTTTTCAAAACAAAACGAAGCAGATAAATAATACAAATCTCGATTATAAATTTATAATAGACGAGTCACATAAATGTAAGCAAAATGTATGGAATTGTATGAAAACGATATAAGTTTTAAGTAGAGGATACAGGCACTAAATTAATTAGCCAACTATTAAAAAAAACCCTAACCTAACTAAAACTATTAACAAACTAAAATATGGCGTCGAAAAATTCCTCCGCATCGCTGTCTACTGGTAATGTACCCAAGACTGGCAGCATTGCCATGTTGTCTGGCAATGCTTAGCCTCTGGCCAAGGTAAATGCCAGCCCTTGGGTCACGGGAAGTGTCAACCAGCCGTTTCAAGATTTCCTTAAAGAGATCATGAGCACTCGGACCCCATGGCTTGAGGGTTTCAACCCCAAACGGCTTGAAAATATAGTTACCGGTAAGGTTATTATACTTTCGCCGCTTGAGGTTTTCTGCATCCAAAGCAGCAGCGCCAGCACAGCCGAGGATAATGTTAAACATTATTTATATGTATAAATTATAGTAACGTATTTCTATAAAGACATTGGTCTCCAAACTAGATATTCAATGAATATCTGTAGATACCTGGCTAAGTAGTAACAGCCGCACGAGTCGATCCATCAGGTTAAGCTACGCTGGCCATGGTTGGTCCATGAATGGGTGACCATCTTTACGTACCATAACCCCTCCGTGCCTCGGAAAGCAGGTCCTAGCTTTCATTCGTGGATCTTCGACAGTCGTTACGGGTCGTCAGAAGCCCGAAAGTCTGACAACCAGTCTTACCAAGGGGTATCGTACCTATTACCAGTAACTGGATTGGAGGTCAGATAGGCAGCCGCTCCATGTAAAATACTAGTATACGGCTGCATCCGTCTAGACTGGGTAACATAGTTGGGAAAATGCTAGGCAGATCTGTAGGGACCTACTGTACCTACTTCTGTCCCCAGCACCCTTCCTTTACAATATTAAGCCTCCGTTCTCCCCAGACTCTCCAAATTATCTTACCACCTCTAACTTACCTACCAATAAATACAGATTATTCAAGCTCGTTCACAGTACTGATTACAAGATAAAGGGTCAAATTTTGTTTCGAGGTATTTTACCCGTCAACAGTATAATTTTATATAGGGTGTCTCAATAAGAGTGCACTTTGTAAAATTGGAATTTTTTTTTTTCATGCAAGTGGCAGCTCTGAAATTTGACAGCTGTCACCCCTGTTTATTCCGATTATTAAAAATGGAGCGCTTTTCGAAAGAACAACGCGTTATAATTGTGAAAACTCATTACAACGGTGAACGGCATTCGTTACAGGAATATGATAACGGACTTCTTGTGGCCTCAACTGGACGGCATGAATCTGGACAACATGTGGTTTCAGCAGGACGGCGCAACCTGCCACACCGCGCATGAAACAATCGACTTATTGCAGCAACGATTTCCAGAACACATTATCTCACGAAATTCTGATGTCAACTGGCCACCAAGATCGTGCAATTTAACGCCGTGCGATTTTTTTCTTTGGGGTTTTGTGAAATCTCGGGTTTATGCGAATAAACCCGAAACAATTCCTGAGCTCAAATCGGAAATCCAACGCGTCATCGGTGAGATACAGCCACATCTCTGTGCAAAAGTCATGGAAAATTTCATGAAAAGAGTAATGGCCTGTCATCGGCGCCGTGGGGGTCATTTGCCGGGTATTTTATTCCATACTTAATCGGAACATGTCTTCTTTACAATACAATAAAAATATCACAACTCTGTCATAAAATACTTGTTTTTATTTTAAAATGAAAAAGTGCACTCTTACTGAGACACCCTTTACGTTCCATGTGCTTAGAGATCGAAGCCAAGATACAACATGTCCCGGAATTAACACACAACCTCTCATTATTATGAACAACTTTTACTATGGGATCAAGTCTGAAATCGCGATATGTTCGCGTAACTCGTCAAAATGTAGGGAACACCTGATGTTTTTCTCGATTTCTAGTTTGGTCCCATAATAAAAGTTGTTTATAATGATGAGTACAATGACCCCTTAAGAGGTTGTGCGTTAATTCCGGGACATATTCTATAAGATTAGTTTTTGTCCGCGGCTCCGCCTGTGTGGAGGTCGGAAATTATCCCACGGGAATTTACTACCAAGATAAAAAGTATCCAATGTAAAACATAGCAGCACGCCGTATTCCCCGAAGGGTTAGGCAGAGGAGTACCTCTATAGTACATATACATTTCGCCTGTTATGGTTAAGTCCCATGTAATAGGGGGCGAGCCTATTGCCATCAACCGGGCACAAATCCAGACTTCGGGCTGCTCTGGAAATTCCAGATGGAAGTACTCAATAACACTTCGCCCGACTCGGGAATCGAACCCAGGACCTCATGCTCAGCAGGAGCGCTTGCGACAACTACACCAAAGAGGCAGTCATCTTGGTCGTCTGTATTCTTGTATAATTTAGGTATCGAATTTTGAATCCCAATCTACAGAGAATGTACCATCGCGATATTTGCGGTGAACCACTGTTCGACCTTATTACTAAGGTAATAAGGTTGTAGATTATAAGTTATGCTTCATTACCTTTACCTGTTATCGATTTATAATTACTCATATTATTGAACCGTTTCGGGTGGCGCAACAGATAACGGGTTGTGTGAGTTTCCAAAAAAACAAATATTTTGGGAACATTTTTGTATTGCCTGTTATTGAAGATAAGATGGGAAAGTTGTGTTCAGCTTAGCTTACTCACTCTTCTCTCTCTTCTCTTACTCTTTGTGTTAAATCAATAAAGATCAGACGATATTTCATTCCTTTTATTAAATTTTGATAGTATATAAAATAGGTATTCTCCGATTGTTTGTACAGAATATAAGGTACATATAATATACTGAGTACATACATAAAAAGGGATTTTCCAGAAAAAATACATTTCTCATTTCTACAAAAATCCTATCATAAATAATGTAATTATCACAATTTTATTGTAAATCATTAAATAAGTATGTATTTTTATGTTTCTTATGTATGAGTTTTTAAACTGTGTTTTTAATGACATTTAGGCGGACTCCACAGATATCGTATCTTCATCACTCAGACCCTTGTCCTCATTGATACCTGCGGGGAAATTTGATGGTGGAGAGGAAGGCACCTGGGGGAAAGGGTTTTGTGGGAACCCTGGAATTTGAGGGATTTGTGGGAATTGCGGGAACGCGGGAGCCTGGCCAGACTCTTGTGGTATTTGGGGAAAGTTTGGGAAATTCGGGAATGTGTTTGAGGGCGGGAAAGGCGGAAACTGAGGAGCAGCTGGCTGAGTGGGTTCTGAGGCTGGGGACTGAGAAGGCGATGGGGTTGAAGCTCCTGAATCTTGTCTTTGCTGCTCAGCGTTAAAGTCTGCTGAGTCCACTACGGCTGAGTCAGCGTCACCGGCCTGCTGACTTGGGGGGAAACTCGGTGAGCCTTCAGGGTAGGCTGGGGCCATAGGAGCAGGACCACTAGGAGGGGCAGGGGCGCTAGGATAAGCAGGAGCAGCTGGGAATCCAGATCCTAACACTGGAGCATAAGAGGGTGCTGAAGGGTAGAAGATATTAGCCGCTGGGATGTATGAGTGTCCAGCAACGGGGTAGTATGCTGGTTGTAAAGAGGCGAAGCTGTTGACTTGAGGCACTTGGTGGAATGCAAACTGTGGCTGAGAGGCGAATGCGTACGATGTTGGCACCTGCGAAAAAACAAATAAAAGTATTTCGTAACGCTAATAGATCGGTACATTAACTATAGCTTTTAATAATCTTACAAGGAGGCTCTAATGCAAAAAGCCAATTAGTCCCGAATGTCTAATTTAAAATACAACTATCTATGGTTGAGTTACAATACTATACAAAATCTTTAACTGAGGAGCGTTTTGAAAATTGTAAATTAATATGTTGTTATTAATAAATAATAATATTAAAAAACATGAGAATTACCTATGACAAAACAACATTTTATTCTAAAAAATTATGAGAAAATTATCAGTGGCACTTATCCACTTTTTGGATTAAACATAACATTCAACTTTAAAAAATTTAAAAACAAACCAATGACAGAGCTCTAGAAAATCACTCTAGAGTAGAATCTCCGTATTCTGGAATGATACTCAAGCAGTTCACAAGTTTAATTACAAATCTTTACATAATTTCTGAAAAAATTGGCTTTGAAAAACAAACAAAACTTAAGTTATTTCTACTAGTATTACCCACTTCTTACCCAACTTTAGCACGGAACATTATAGAAGGCAAATTTTACCTAGGCAACCATGATGTTGGTTTGGTCGGTATGCAATATAGCTACATAAATATACGCAGGCGCTAATCACTGAACCTCAAGGAATCATTGTCTTTATCGTCTCGTTTCGTACTCTCATCGACTTCTTCTTTCGACTGGGCCCAAATAACCTCTAAGCTCACTAGTGGCCTATCACCACCTCTTATAGCAGTGTTGGAAAGAGATGGAGCTATACAAGACGTATAGCTATGGCCTACATAGCTATACGTCTTGTATAGCTCCATCTCCATCTCATCTCCCCA
This sequence comes from Fissipunctia ypsillon, assembly GCA_947568875.1. NCBI lineage: Eukaryota > Metazoa > Arthropoda > Insecta > Lepidoptera > Noctuidae > Fissipunctia > Fissipunctia ypsillon. The sequence continues at coordinate 17,083,683 of OX387644.1, read as the reverse complement.
GGTAATTTAGTAAACGAGTAATAAAGCTTACCGCATTAATGTATTGTGTGGTGGAATAAGCGGTGGTCTTGGTCTCCCCTGGAATGATGGTTTTGAGCAGCGGTGAGGTCACGGCAATAGCACCAGGCCAGGCAATCGCCCCGCCAGCCGCGCAGCTTGCGAACGCGCATAATAATGTCATTACTAGCACCTGCAATGTTTTGTTAATACATTTTCCCTCAACTTGTTCTTTTCATGTTTGTGTCCATTCTTTGCGTCATATTTACCGCAAATAAACGTATTCTCTTTCTATTTTATATCACAGATTCTTTCCAATAAAAATAATTATGATTATTTTTTATTTATTTAATACTTCATGCACAGAAATGTACAGAGGCGGACTTAATGCCATAGGCATTTACTACATAATTACTACTATATAATTAATTATACTGCCCTTGACTCGGTGCAAAAACAGATCGTCTTTTTTACCAAATAAAGGCTCCCGCGGACAGTAGCGACGCGATTCTGGTACAACAATTTCCATGAAGTTTTCATAGAAATTGTTCTACCGGAGTCGCGTCGCGCTGTCGCTGTCTGCGGGACCGTTCAATATTCATGTCCATCAAAAGACTAAAAAAAAATGTTATATCACGGTTAAACTGATGGGGCTACAATTTTGGCAAATGATGCCTTCTATGTTGTAAACATCCACTAAGGCAGGATTTTTGGAAATTCGACCTTTAAGGGGTTGAAAAGAGGGATTTTGTTTGTATGAAAAATCATAATTCTTGAGTTAATAAACTTGAAACTTACCACGGATACTTCTCTAATGAAATTATAAAGTTTGTCCATTTTTGTTTTTCTAAACTACCCCCTAAAGGGGAATAGGGGGTCTACAGGAAGAATTTTAACGCGCGGTCCAATTAACTCGAAACTCAGTATTTATATTGAAGACCGAAAATAAAGAATAACGTGTATCAGGGTTTTCTGAAAGTCTACCCCTAACGAGGTACTAAAACACAAAAGCCACGCGGACGAAGTCGCGCGGGAAGTGCTAGTTACTTATAAGTAGCTTAGGAGAGAACTTAGCTCAAAGGAAAACATTTTGTTCGACAAAATTCGTTCCAGATTTTTAGTCTCCAAAAATTATATAGGGAGTGAGGGAAAACCTTTCCAGTAGTTTTAAAAACTCTAATGGACCGTATACTTACAAAACCCACCCAACGGACATTATTTCGTGTAATAGGAATTCAAAGAAGGTTCGATAATTTTTTCGAGTTTCTTTCATTTGCTAAAGTGAATTGTGTTCAAAATTTATTAAAACGATTTCTAGTCACGTTTTTAGTTGAAAATTGCTTCAATGTTTACTATATTTTTTGATCTCCTATTGGTGACTGTTGGAAATAATGTCCGTAATATGCCAGGAGCTAGACCACCACCTCTTAAAGCAGTATTATTGTAATCTTACTTCAGTGTGGGAAAGAGATGGAGTTAGACGTCCTGTATAGCTCCATCTCTTTCTCACACTGAAGTAATATTAAATTATATTGCTTTAAGAGGTGGTGGTTGGCCCCCAGATATGTTGGTTTTTGTTGGTAGGATATTTTGGAACATACGTTGTTTCGGAAAGCCTATAGAGAAAGGCTTTTTGGACCACTGTGAGGGGGGCACGTGGTCTTACAACATACCTACACATTTTAGTTGTAACAAAATCTGTGTATACACATAAGTATATATACATCTATACCTATCTATCTATATCTATCAATAATCTATACATAGTATAAAACAAAGTCGCTTTTCGTGTCTGCTGTGTGACACTTAGCTTTTCTTACACAATGTATTTGGTTTCTATTTTTACCATCAATTAAAGAATTTATTCCGAAAGGATGATGTGTACCTATAATACTTATCTATTTAACTTTGATATAGCACAGAAATATCTATGCTTTGACATGTCGCCACATCAGCCGATCTATTCTGTAAACATCACACCGTGAGCACTTAGGTGAAGTGAGTTTGAAGTGAGCTCAATTCCTAGTAGAGTAAGGTGGGATGACAGTTCACATCACGCTCACTTCACCTAAATTTTCACGGTGGGATCTTTCCAGAATAGCACCACTGGGGATTGCAGTTATTCAATTATAACAGTATGAAAACAATCAAAAATAGACCCGAAACATAGGTATTATAGGTACGCATTAAGGCTCCTACAAACAGGTGCGACTCGCAACGTGACACGCGGTGCCTTTGTGTCGCGTCGCGTGTCGGGCCTGTTTGCAGGAGCCTTTAGTTAAACCTTATACACTTCCGGACTCTTAAATCGAGCCACCCTGCTTTTTTGTAATAAGTTGTAAGTATAACTTTTTAAATGGTTGTGAATTCAAATTTGGAACAATGATGACACCAAAATGATGACCAGTAATCTAATATGTCGGCTTCAAAACTGCATCAAAACTTTTTCGTCGACTTAACACTAATTTGATGTTGTAGGCCTTCATATTTAACTTATATGGAAATGGCTCGATTTAGTAGTTCGGAGTGTAATTCTTATAAAAAAAACCGTCACTAAATAATTCACTCCAAATCACAAGTCGAATTCACAATATCACTTCTTGTCACTTGATATGTATTTATAGTATATTCCAAGGTTAAGCACGTACCTTCATATTGGAGGCACAAAAGTGTTCTCTGTAATACGCGCATTGATCTCCTGACGAGCCTTTTATACATTAAGTAGAACCCCGCCCACAGCGAAGAAAGAAAGTCACATACTAGATACGTCTCGCATATTATTATTTGATGCACTCGCAAATTACTACTTACTCATTTGAATTTGGAAAAAGCTGTGTTTACTTACCAACTTAGTAAACTAAACCGTGCGAAGCAAAAAAAAAAAACTTAGTAATCTGTATTTGAATCCTACTGTCCTACTAATCTTACTATCCACCTACTTCCTACTAATATTATGAACGCGAAAGTTTGTGAGGATGGGTGGATGGATGGATGTTTGTTACTCTTTCACGCAAAAACTACTGAACGGATTTGGATGAAATTTGGCACACAGATACTTTGTGACCTGGATTAACATATAGAATACTTTTTATCTCGATATACCTACGGAATCGAGACTTATGCGGATAAAACCGCGGGGCGCTGCTAGTAAACAATATTTGTATGTTTAGGTACCTGAGAATTATAAATTGTTACAACAACGGTTACAATCTACCTATCGTTTTATTTATGAGGCCAGGAATAAAATCAAAACATTGATGTAGGTAAAGAAAATTGAATCTAATAAATATTTGTAGTTCTATTCTGACTCTTAGTCGATAACATGAAGTAAAAATAAAACAAGTTCAGGTTGTTTGTTTATTTTATTTATAATAACTTCATATACAAAACTTGAATAATTCACTATTAATCATATGATCCGAAGAGGAAATAGGAGAAACTACGTGGAATTAGGTACCTAGTTGTTGAATTAAAATAATCAATCTGCGAACTTCCTTGCGATAAATAACCTGCATGCTGGTTTATTAATAAGTTAAATCATTATTAAAATGATCTCTACAGAGAATTGACTCTTCTAGCTATAATTGTGATATCTAAGATATCTTTGTTAAGATATAAAAAGAGTAGACTATTTCTACAATCTGCACATGTCAAGAAACCTCAAATATAATAATCTATCAATCTACAGTCAAAACCGTTTACAGCGACTTCGAGGGACCGTCGGATTAGGGTTGTTATAGCGTCGTTAAAAACGGTTTTAACTATGCCTATATATTTTTAACGAATGACATCAAAAGTGTTTTACAACATAAATAGTTCCAAAATAAAAAGTTCCCAGGAGGTAGTATCTAGGTACAATCAGCGTCAAAAGTCGCAGATCATTTCGAAATTAGTAATTAATGTATTTTATGTACTTATACCAACGAAAAAAAAAAAACACGTTCACACAAGAATAGTGTTTTTTTACTAAAGTAAAAAACGTAGCGTTAAATATTGTACGGTGGTCTGGAACCCTTCGTGTGCGAGTCCGACTCGCACTTGGCCGGTTTTTTATTTACCTATACAGTGTGTATCAGAAAGGTGTGATCATACCGAAGGGCTCCCACACAAAACTGCGAATTCGCATCGCAATCGCAAAAATCTGCGAATCTGCGCAGATCACAGATTCTTTTGCGTGGGAGCCTTAAGGATGTGGTACAGACCAAAATCGCGTAAAAATTCCTAATCAACCGTCCCAAAGTATTATGTTACTTTAATTACTGTGAATGTGAGTACTATGTGGGTCATTTTTTTTCATTTTGGTTTTTTTACTTTCTCAGTTGTGTACTTTTAATGATGGTCTGGCATTTTTCGTACTTTATGCGGCCCATCCAAATGCTAATTCATTCTTTGGTATTGTTCGTCGAGTCGTTGAGCTCCTTAAATCCTGAGTTGAGCTACACGATTACTGACAAATGCTTGCACTGACTGGACAGGTCCACTCAAATATGTGTGGTTCTTTCCTCAAAAGACCATTTCAGACACGGATCTACATGGTCCTCACATGATTTGACCAAGATTATGTCTGGACTTTAAAGAGACTGACCCCTGAGTTTGTTTCGCCATTTCTTCTCAGGGGTAGTCAGATAGGAAATGTCGACTCAATCTAGCTTATTTTTTTTAATTTGAAGTGTAAAAGTAATTCCGATATCCTATTTACAGAATAAATAATTTCATTTCCCTACATTTGGATCGAGTAGGTCTAGGTATTAAAGTTTTGCATGGGACAGTTGATCATTTTTTCGCGATTACGATGTTGGTCCCATTGAGAAAGTTGTCAGGAGCTAGACCACCACCTCTTAAAGCAGTATTATTTTAATGTTACTTCAGTGTGAGAAAGAGATGGAGCTATACAGGACGTCTAGCTCCATCTCTTTCACACACTGAAATCAGATTACAATAAGTAATACTGCTTTTAGAGTTGGTGGTCTAGCTCCTGTTTAATGGTCTGTCCACGTCCTTAAACATGAGCACACCTTTCTGATAAACGCTGTATAAGTAAATAAAAAAACCGGCCAAGTGCGAGTCGGACTCGCACACGAAGGGTTCCAGACCACTGTACAATATTTAACGCTACGTTTTTTACTTTAGTAAAAAAAACACTATTCTTGTGTGAACGTGTTTTTTTATTTTTAACTTTATTTTATTTTTATTATTTGCTCTTACAACATCAACATCACGCCTTGTTTCCCCGAAGGGTTAGGCAGAGGTGTACATATAGTACTCCCACATTTCGCCAGTTATGTTATAGTCCCACGTAATAGGGGGCGAGCCTATTGTCATCAACCGGGCACAAATCCAGACTCCGGGCTGCTACTGAGAAATTCTAGATAGAAAAACCCAATAACAGTTTGCCCGACCTGGGAATCGAACCCAGGACCTCATGTTCAGCAGTAGCGCTTGCAACCACTAGACCAACGAGGCAGTCCGTATTTGCTCTTATAGGGGCAATAGAAATACACAATCTGTGAAAATTTCAACTGTCTACCTATTACGATTCATGAGATATAGCCCGCTGACAGACAGACGGACGGAGGCTTAGTAATAGGCTTCCGTTTGGCACCTTTCGGGTACGGAACCCTAAAAATGAATGTTTCTTTGTTTGTCACTTATGCGTGCCCTTTGATAAAATACTTTGGTATCTAAGTTGTTGTATGCACGCTCGTGAAGGTTTTTGAGTTGGTAAAACCAACCTAGTCCGCGGGCAAAAGCTAGTTTCAAATATCTTAAACTAAGTAATAGTCTTCTTGTAAGTATTTACAAACAAGTAAGAATCCAATAACACCAAGTTCTCATTCATACAAAAACCTTTTCTGAAACTTTGAATCTTCTTTGTTATCTCCAACTCCAGAGAAGATGAATGTCGCAGATGAATGTTGATAATTTATGTTTTGCTTTTTATTATTCCTCTAAGTTCCGACTTCCCTTTAAGATTCGTAAGTCCAATCCCGATCATTTTGGCAAGATTTTTTACAGAATCTGCCATTGCTATTGGCGGGTCCCCTTCAACAGGACGACCCGTTGAAAACAGATTTCTAAACGTCAATATTAGGAGATATGTCAGTTTACCTACGGGTAGCCTTGCTGCTTCCGCCAATTCAGCTAAAAAAACAGACAACACAGTCATGTCTAATTGTTTCATTTTACATTTCTATCTCCTAGCTACTTATTTATGCAAGCACAACGCACAACCTCTTAAGGGGTCATTGTACTCATCATTATGAACAACTTTTACTATGGGACCAAACCTAAAATCGAAAAGAAAAAGAAAGAAGAAACAGAGAAGAAAGAAGTTTTTATGAAAAGAAAAATTTGAAAAGTTTCCCAGAATTTATTCAAATTCCGGAAACACTGAAGATCCGTTTTCTTACGGGATTTTTGTCAAATTTATTGAAATTCGGACAGGACAATATCTGGCGGGTTAGCTAGTTTGAAATAAATTCATTTAATATCAAAAGTTGTTTGTTGGTGAAATTTTTTCCATACATTTAAATTAACAGACGCTAAATGCATTATTTCTAAAGATCAAAATAGGGATTAACCATACATTATTGTCGTATACACGTAACTTTATGAAAGGTTTTTATAAATAAAACCCTTAATGTTTAAAGACATACATATATAATAATAATATATAATGTGTTTTAATAGTGCAAAATGACTCTAATAGAGGCAAATTACCTAGCTAATAAGATAATTACCTAAAAGGCACATGCAACTTTACCCGTGGATTTCTTCACTCTGTCATTTTCCTGTCCTCCACCGATGTAGTCCTTATTTACCCGTTCAAGGAGCGCTGACATAATGATGTGATAAAAATTATTATCCTGAAGACGAAAAAAAAAACAATGTGGGTAAAACTTTTTACACAGCAAACTTGAAAAAAGGGTAATAACTGAACAACGTTTGAACAAACTGCTGGTTGTTTTACCGCTAGGAAATATTGTAAGAGGTAAAAAATAAGAACTGAAAAAAAAAACAAACCTTTATAACATCTGTGACTGGTTTTACTTCAGTAGGCGTGGCCGTATATGAAGACACACATGAAACAAGTGAAATCACATAAAATAATGCTACAGTATTTTGGAATAACGACATTATAAAACACGGACACTTCTAAATAGTTTAATTAACTTATGTCTCGTTAAGTCTTCGCGTTCTAGCGAACTAAAACACCGCTATAACAGCGGAACTGTAATATAGGGCCCCATACCAATTTGTTTTCCTACCCACACATAATACCTATTGATAAAGTTAAAACAAAACAATCTTTCGATTGTTTTCTATAATTGCAATTAGATGGATCATTTGAGATTAAATGGTGGGTACACAACATATGTGAAACGTAACATGAAATGTAACACATTTTGAAACGAAAATGTCTTCCAAATATATGCAGTGTAACATGTTGCAATAAATTCTAGCTGTTGTGTTACATTTCATGTTGCATTGCATAGAGGTATTTGGACGGCATGGTCGTTTCAACGTAGGTATGTTACATTTCATGTTACGCCCATATATATGTGTACCCACCATTAGATATGGTGTTCATATAGCTTATGTTACGTAGTTAAAACCATAATAACATGACCATTTCAATTGTGTTCTCCTCCTACTGTTGATCTATACAGTCGAGAGAATGCATTCCTGACACCTGTCAGTTGGATAATTTCTAGTAATAAGGATGAAATTCGCAAAACACATATTCGTTAGAAACTGACAGGTTTTAAGAACGCATTCACTCGACGGCCGGACTGTAGGAGATTCCTGTTGGTCATTCATACAGAATATAGTTGTACAAGAAAAAAAAAGTAGTTGTACAATGAGCTTTTGGTGCGCGGCCAAAATCGGAACCAGCGTCGCCATCTTGTTCTTTCAATACAATTTTTAGGACAACAACGCACCTGTACATGTCATTTAGGCGTCAAAAGATTAAAGAAAAAAAAAAATTCAAAGTCAAAAGATTGAAGAAGAGCCTTGTAGCTCTTTAATTTTATTATTTATTGGAAAGAAGTTCCTTAACGCGGCTTGCAGTAGGAGTTGACTGGAAAAAAATACCGAAAGTCCTACTTTGAATTGCGTTTAAAAAAAACTAAGAGTGATAGCGTAGTTCACTTCCTGGTAAAACATCTTTAGTTCATGCCCGTTCTAACGATAAGCAATATGCACAATTTATTTTAAGACAACTGGAGTAATTAGTCATTTTTCACTATCCGGGCCTTTTTTCACGGAACTCTACAGTTGCGAAAAGTGAAATTAATTACAATACACGCAAAATTGTCAAAATAGTTTAAGGAGTGTGAGGTGTGATGGAATTCCACTATTGCGTAGAGTGCATAGCTTAATATTTATTACATGTAAAATTGCTAAAAATAAATAACATAACATAACATCACGCCTTGTTGCCCCGAAGGGTTAGGTAGAGGTGTACCTACCTATATAGTATACCCACATTTCGCCAGTAATAATAAATAGTGGATTCAAATAAGTTATCTACAAGGATTGGAAGTACATTGGAGCTTAATTGTGAGGAAACATTTGGATAACGGTTTTCCTGACTCCTGGATCGATCGGGATGATCCGATTCCCTGGCCGGCCTACGCGGTCGCCAGGCCTCACCTGGATTGACTTCTACGTGTAGGTTAGAGCCATAGACCTGGTATACACAACCAAGGTTCCCAGTCGAGAAGAGTTAATAAATCGAATAAATGCAGCAAAGCGGAGATGTGGCTACGAACTACAATGGTTGAAATACGAAAACGGTACCGATCATGCCTAGCAAATCAAGGGGATCAATTTGAACAATTTTATCAAGAAATAATCTAAATTGATTATCATCTTGAGTGTTTTCTTTATGTATCTTTGTAGATAACTTATTTGAATCCACCATTTATTTTTAACAATTTTACATGTAATTATTAAGTTGTGCACTCTACGCAATAGTAGGATTCCGTTACACCTCACACTCCTTAAACCATTTTGCCAATTTTACATTTAATTAATTTCACTTTTCGCAAATGTAGAGTTCCGTGAAAAAAGGTCCGGGTAGTGAAAAATGACGAATTACTTTAGTTGTCTTAAAAAAATTGTGCATATTGCTTATTGTTAGAACGGGCATGAACTTAAGATGTTTTACCAAGAATTGAACTGCTCTATCACTCTTAGTTTTTTTTAAACGCAGTTCAAAGTCGAACTTTCGGTATTTTCTTAATTTTTTTTTATTTTAGTTTAAGGGCTCATATTTAATTTTGCAGCAATCATTTGCGTCAAATACGAATTTAATAAGATTCTACAATTATTCTAGATGAAAATTAAAAACAATATTCTCAGTTATATTCTTTTTATATTAAATTATTAATGTTTGAAGATTGAGCAACGACGAATTTCGAAGAAGATTTTTAAAAAGTCATTTAAAAAATCTGTGTGGCCTGGGTCTTGTTATTAGGCCTAAACACGTAGCAGACGGCCCCACGGATCCGCCATTTTCATATATTCAACCGTCTGCCTAACACCCTGTATAAGGTCATACACGAAATCTCTTAAGGGGTCATTGTACTCATCATTATGAACAACCTTTACTATGGGACCAAAACTGAAATCACGGAAAAAATTCAGCTGTTCCCTACATTTATGTTCGCCAGAATGTAGGGATAGGGAACAGTTGATTTTTTTCCAGTGTGAGTAACGCGTAAGAAAGATTGATAATAAACAAATTGTGGGCTCATTGGAATAGTCTCAATGGTAGACAGAATAATGTCGGTTTTTTTTTAAATTTTAATTTATAATATAATTATAGTTTTAGTGTATTTGTATTATTCCATTTGATGAGTGTTACACGTAGAGGTTTTCCAACTGTCTACTATTTCCGATTGACCTTGTATATTTGTATTTATTAATGGAACTATGTAGGTTGGTCATTAATAAATCTTGCAGGCCGTCCTTGTAGCAGTAGTCAGTGGTGCCGCGGTGACGCTACTACGTTTGCTCTAAATGTATCAGATATCAATCAAAGTTGACATTTACCAGCAGTTACTGGCCTTAACATAATCTCTCACTGACATTTCTAACTTACAAAACTTGTATTACATGGGTAGGTACCTAAAAATACACCATATACATGAAAGTAATCTTTTTGTTGCAATAGAAGTGCATTATTTTATTTGTGGTAAAACAATTCGTTATATGGATGATAAATCAAAATAAATTTCAACCAAGTAAGTACTTACATACATACCTATATACATTTTAATAATCTAGACATATTTATATAATTAATTAAGTTATTGTTTGGTGTGTTAAAACTAAAGTCATATTGTTAATCTATACAAATAAATAAAATTGAAGTGTCTGTTTGTAATGGTGTACTGCTGTTAAAAATGTTTACAAACATTAGTAAACATTTTGTGAACAAACATTTGATCACAATGTTAAGAAATGTTTTCATGTTAGGTAATGTTAAATAATAAATAAATAAATAAAATAGTTTATTTGATAACATTAAACGTACAACAAAATTTGAGATTGGAGCCTCCTTTTAAGCAAAAAATGCCTGTATTAGGAGACTCCGCTCTTTCAAAAACAAGAAGTATAAACTATACAATACGAGTACATAATCAAAAACAAGGTGATTTGAGTGAATGAGGGTGGGTGTGTGTGAGTGTGTGTGTGTGTGTGTGTGTGCGAGGGGGTTAGTGTATATGTTGTAGAAGTGATTGAGTCTCACTATAGGTTAGCTTTCTTATCCATTCCGTTAGTATTTTTTTGCATTCATAACAACTCTTAGGGTAGATGTAAATGTGTTTATTAATAACATTATAAAGCTGAGCAGATCGTTTACAAAGTTGAATACTGGCAAATAGTGTTCTTGTTTGTGGTATTTTTAATATAATGTCTTTTCTTCTTCTAGCCAATATTCTGGGATCATAGGTTAGTGTTTTATGTTTTGTGAGAACAACTTGAGTAATGTAAAGCTTCCGGACCGTTAAAAGGTTACTGATTTGATAAAGTTTTTCAGTACAATATCTCCGTTTTTTAAAATACATGCACTTGATGAGAGCCCGTTGTGCTCGCTCTAATTCTAAAAAAATTGTTTCAGAAGCCCCCCCCCCCCCAAATAGGGATGCAGTATAGCAATACTGATTGTGCAAGTGCTATATATATCATGTTTAGGAAGTTTTTGTTCCTGCCTGAAGGAGTACATACATTTATAGGTATTATATGTCTAAGTGTTCTAAAGATCCAGCTTAGTTTTCTGATTCTGTTAGCAACTTGATCAATGTGGGGATGCCAAGACAATCTCTGGTCGACGATAATACCCAAATATTTGATATGAGCTACTCTGTTTATAGTTGAGCAGTTGCAGTGTGAGTGATTTCCAGCATCGCATAGGTGAACTTTAAGATTAAAGTCAGCACTGGGTTGTGTTCGATTGCACACACTGAAACATATGTAGTTAGTTTTAGATATGTTCAGTGTGAGCAAATTCCGTCCCAGCCATCCAGCAATCTCAGACAATCCCAATTCTGCGCTCAGCTGAACGTCTCGCCAAGAGTTACCCGTGAACACTACTGCAGTGTCGTCAGCGTACGAAAAAATTCTTGCGTTTGCAATACGCATGTTACAGAGTTCGTTCACATAAATAAGGAAAAAAGTGGGCCCCAATACGCTCCCTTGGGGGACTCCGTAAGACACTACCGTGTCCTCACTAATATACTGGCCCACTCTAACCCTTTGCTTACGATTGCTGAGATAATCTTTGAGCAGATTTAACGGCAGCCCACGAACTCCAATAGCTTCCAGCTTATTTGCTGAGTGGGACAGAGACGGTGTCGAAGGCCTTTTTTAAATCTAGGAATGCAGTTACACATTTCTTGCCGCTATCAAGTTGTTTGGTAATTAGCGCACTAAGCGCCGCAACTGCATTCTCGGTAGACATACCCTGCCGGAAGCCAAATTGAGAGTCCGATAATGTATCAAAATCTTTTAGATATTTAAGTAATCTTATGTTAATAAGTTTTTCGATTATTTTAGAAATTGCAGGTAGGACAGATATAGGCCTATAGTTGCCGACATCGTCCCTGTCTCCAGACTTATATACTGGCGTAATGATAGCCTGTTTTAATGCAGCTGGAAAGATTTCTTGACCAAAACAAAGGTTGGCGAGATGAGCAATAATGGGAACAACATCCTTACGTATGTACTTCAAAAAACTAGTTGAAACGTTGTCCCATCCAGGTGCACTGCCAGTCTTAAGACTCATGAGAATAAGGTTAACTTCACTTATATCCGTGTCCAGCAGTAAAAAAGAGTTAGGTTGACCCGTTGGAGAGAGATGTCGATCCCGTTGATTACATCCTATACGTGGCTGTATTTTGAGTGCAAGGTTTATATCAATGTTGGCAAAATAAATATGTATATAGTTAACCGATTCTAATGGAGATGATTTAATATTTAATAATTCTGTGTTTTCACTTTTACATTTATTAGAGTAGGTAATAGTTTTTATATTCTTCCAAAGTAATTTATTATTAGTAGTTGATTTAGTTATTAGTTCTCTTTCGTACTTTCTTTTTACTTTTTTTATTAAGTTATTGCAATAGTTCCTATATCTTATAAACGTTATTTTTAATATTTCATTGTATGGTTCTTTTTTACTATCTGTATGCAGTTTGTTGCGGTTCCTGATACATCTTAAAATGCCTGGGGTAATCCATGGCTTGACAATGCGCTTACTATTTGGAATTTTTACAAGGGTAGTATTTTTATTAATCGATTCTGATAGTTTATATATAAGAAGCTTTGTCAGGGATTCCGGATCGTTGCAAAAAAGTAAATCATCTAATTTATTTTCAAGTAAATACTTATATGCTTCCTCAAAGTCAATCGAGGATTTGGTTTTGTTCACAATTGGGGAATCATTTATTTTTGAAAGGGACAGAAAAGTGGTAAAGTGATCCGTAATGCTTGTATGCAAAATGGCAATGAAGGCGGATATCTTATGTTTGTTTAACTTTAGCATAAAATGATCCAAACAGTTTTCATTTCTAGTAGGCAATGTATGACCAGGCAGTATACCATACTGGGATAGTGTATTGAGGTAAATAAGTCTGTTTTTTTGGTCGTGAGTCGACTCAGTATCCTTGTTTAATATTTATATTTATATCACCCGCTATAATTATATTTTTCTGGGGGTTTATAGTATCGAGATGCGTACTTAGAGAATTTATAAAACTCTCCGAGTTCGCGTTAGCTGGCCATCGATAGATGCATAAAACAGTGTTATTGAATATTTCAAGTTAAAGGCAGGACGCATGCATTAGTTTAATTTCCGTAACTTTAGATTTTAAATTATTTTTTATGTAAACCACAACACCATCATTCTGGTTTTAGTAGTGTGTGGTAACGTAGGAGGAATAATTATATAGATGTGGATGTGGAGGTTTTTCAGAACTCAGTCTGCATTCCGTTAAAATAATGACATCAGTTTCAAAATTAAAAGTCGAAAGAGTAATTATAAAGTTGTCAAAGTTGCACGAAATGCTTCTTATGTTTTGAGAAATGACAGTAAAGTCAGTTCTTTTTATATTCGTCATCCTAGCGAAATCTATGCAATCACATTCAATACTACGCGCAATTTGAAGATCATCAATATCTTCTAGGGTTTGTAGTTGGTTATTCATTATATATTATTTGGAAATAATAGAAATGACGTGATAATTGGTAGAGTTTTTGTGGAAGCGAGTTATAATTTTAAGAGTTAGTTTTGTAATACAGATGTGAAATGAAAGGGCATTTGCGGAATGTATCAGAATGAATGAATGGGTAGTATTGAATGAAAGGGTAGTATTGAATGAATGGGTAGTATTGAATGGATGGGTAGTATTGACTGTGTGCGAGTAATTACTGTGTGAATGTAGTGAAAAATAAGTGAGTGTGTTATGTAGGTGAATACTGGTTGGTTATGTGTAGCATTGTAGTGCCAGCGTACAAAATAATTACAAATAAAGATACTTTTAAAGAGAACACAATAAGATAACAAAAGGTAACAAAAAATCCCAACAAACTGAACAGATACATCAAAGAGCCGGCGAGCAAACGAGCAATTAACATAGTTACGTTTGCCTTCATAATGTTGCTGATACGTAATATAATATGACAAGAAGTTATTAGTCATTTGTTTAATTTAAGTTGATGTATCTGCTGTTCGCTCGTGACAAGTATGGTTGGGGACTGCTCATCCTTTTTAAGTAAAACCTTGCCATATGCAGTCCAACAGAATTTAAACTCTCCTGACTTGGTAAGGTCGCGCGCCAAAAAGTGAAGACGGGAACTCTTCGGAGTTAGGTGGTCAGATAGAAATATGGGAGTATCTTCATCTGATTTGAGGCCTAGATGTTTACAACATATCTTGGAATTTGTTTTTATAGCCAAAGCCTTACCCATTTTCATGATGTCCGTTTTAAGCAAGGTCGAGCCGGTCTCCACTATTATTGGCGTATTAAGGTTCTCACTGTTTTTCCCACGTACTCTATATATGTCTTTTATATCATGCTTAGTAATGGCACAGTCCAGGTGTTTGGAAAGACACATAACCATGTCAATTAGATCCTCCTTTGCTTCCCTTGGCTTTCTAGGCACATTCTTTATAACAAAATTAGTCTTCTGATTTCTGGTTTGCAAGGATTCTATCTTATCTTCTAGAATTTTTATATTGGACCTGTCCTCCTTAACCTGGTTCTCCAAAACATCATGTTTCTTTTTTAGATCTTCATATTGGCCAGCGAGAAACTCAACTGGACCCACCAGCCTGATATTACTTTGCTGGATTTCTTTCAAAGACGAATCAATTATCTGCTGAATGTCTTGCCCTTGCTTTTCAGCGAAGCCACTCAACATTTTCCTTACTTCCTCCTTGAACCCAGCAAATTCCTTGACAATTGAGCCTTCCATACCTTCTCTATTTTGCTTGGTCCGTTGGAATACATAGTTTGGGGTGTATTCATATCCCCCTGGCTGATGTCAGTTTCCGAGAGCGATTTGTCCATATTTGGTTCAATGTTTGTTATGGTAATAGAACGGTAATCGCGCGCCAGTGACGAAAGTTTAGCAACTTAGTAGCTTGTATCCGGTGACGTATGGCAAACGCAGCGCTTAGTGCGGCTCACAACGGCCGTAGCTCTCGTAGACGCTACAATGCAGGGCGCAAACGAGATAGCAATTATCGCGCCCGCACTCCTCACACAGGCACTCTGCGTTAAATTCGCGGACAGCGGAACGGGACTGAGATAGCAATATAGTAAGGATCACCTTATCCTGTCTTCGGTCTCCGCGTTGAAGGTCACGATGTCAGCGGCGCGGGAGCAGGATGACAATTATGTAGGCTGTCTTTTTCCCTCTCGTCGTGCAGGCGGCCGGGGGCGCACCTCCAATAGGCAGTTGAGTACACGCAACACTCGCGTCTCACACGCAGGAATATGTACTGTTATGGTGTGGTACCGTTAGTCGATTTTTGCGGAGTAAAGTGTAACACGTCACTCCTCGTTAATGGTTTGGACGAAAGAGCCAAAATGTTAAATGTTAATAAACGTTTCAAACAAAATTGTTACTTAACAAAATGTAACAAATAATGGTGCTCCCACACTGGTGTTAAAAATGCTTACAAACATTAGTAAACATTTTCTAAACAAACATTTGATCACAATGTTAAGAAATGTTTTCATGTTAGATAATGTTAGTAAACATTTTTCCATTTCCATCAGTGAAGGAGCACTCAAAACATCTAACAATTGCTAACAGAATGTAACAATTCCTAACATTTGTTAGTATGTAAATGTATTAGTGTTACAAAATGTTTGTAAACATTTTTTAACACTAGTGTGGGAGCACCATTAAACATTCGTTATTATTTGTTTGTAAACATTTATCCAGACGACAGCAGGGTATGCGGAGAGTGCGGGGCCCGTTCTAGGATACGCCGCATCGGGCGGTGTACTGGAATTGTCAGTCGATTTTCATTAGTCGCGCACGCGCACCAGTCGACAACAGGGCGTGTGGAGAGTGCGCGGATAACCCGTGTAAGCGTGCGGATATTATAATTTTCATCAATTTGTTTAGTATAGTGCTTGCGCATGCGCAAACTAGAAACAATATGTCTGGTTATAATTGGAGTAATGAAGATGTTTACAAATTGATTGAAATGTTTCAAGCAAGAGAAGTACTGTGGAACACGATATCAGAGGACTACAAAAACCGAAATAAAAAACACGACGCTTGGATAGAAATTGCCAATGAATTTAATCTGGATAAAATAGTCATTGAAAAGAAAATTAGATCACTCGTAGGTCAATTTAACAGAGAATGTAAATCTAAATCTGGTGCGGGAGCAGATGACTCGAGTAAATGGTTTGCATTTAAAAAACTAATGTTTCTAAAGAGCAAAAATATCCCAAGTTCAACTGTCGATGGAGGATTGCAGGTGAGTTTTATTTTAAAGTCTTTTAATAATATTCAGATGCCCGTCCAATAATCCATCATTTGAAAAATATTCAGCAAATTCTTTTCTTATTTCTTTCGCATCATCTGCTTGGGATTCATATGCTTCTAGTGATGTTAATTGCTGCTGTTCTGATCTCCATTGTCCAGCGATACGTATATGGAGTACGTCTTCGCTATCATCTAATAACATGGTTGTTCATAAAACTCTCTGGCTGACAAAATTCCAAATGCGTTCTCTACTGTTCTTCTCGCACGATACAGTCTATAGCTGATTATTCTTTCCTTAGAATTGCTATCCTGTGGTCCTGGAAAAGGTTTTTACAAATGTTTTTCTAACGGGAACGCATCATCTGTTACGAACACATAAGGAACAGGTTTGTTTCTGCCTGGTAGTGGGCTGTCACTAGGTGTTCTCAAACTACTGTCGTTAATTTTTTTCCGAAATTCTGTGTTTGCGAAAACTCCACCATCACTTATGCGTAAAAAGTTCTGTTATATTCTGCATCCACCAAGCTAAAAAGACAACGCTTTAAAATCCTTTATAATTGTAATATACACTGCCGCTACCAATTGGCTTTTGTATGGCTACGTGCTTTCCATCGATATTTCCTAAGCAATGCGAAAAATTCCACCTTTCAAAAAAGGTGTTTGCCACTTTTGAGCCACTTTAGAGGTATTGTCGGTAACTGGAACAAAAATATAAGAGTAAGTACTTGTGTTAAGTTATCGTTCATTTCTATTCTTTCAGGGTAACGAAGAAGATAGCAGTGAATCAGAAAATACTGTCACTCTAAACAAAACATCGGTAAAAAAGGTGTTCGCCACCCCAAAAACATTTCGCAAAAGAAAACGGTCAGAAGAACCAGAAAATACAACACAACAAGAAGCTTTAAACATTTTAAAAAGCATATATGAAACTAAAAAAACGAACAGGGATGAAAGTGACGCATTTGGAGAGTATGTCTCTATGAAACTCAAAGAAATAAAAAACAGTTATGCTAGAAACACCGCTCAATATCACATTAACAACATTTTGTACAATGCATCCATAGGACACTATGATTTTCCTACAAACATGAGAGACCCAACTGCTAGGAGCTCCTGGGGATACAACTCCTGCAACTCTGCACCAAGTCCATCCACTTTTTCGGAAAAGAATGATGCCTGTAGCTCCAGAGGATACGACACCGCACCGAGTCCTTCAGCTTTATCTGAAACCAGCCCTTCGGATAGCTCCAGGGCACATACTAGTGCAAGGGCACCAAGTCCATCTGATTTTTCGGAATCAAGCCAAGATTCCAAACACTCATTGAAAGATTTGTTAAGATCAACCGAAAATTAAAAATTACCTGATTTATTGATTATTAAAGTATTCATCAGTAAAGTAAATATCAGTAAAATTACGATTTACCTAGTTGATTTATATTAGAACTGAACTTAAAAATGAAAATGCATAAAAATGTTGATTAAGACTTACCTGAATGCATTCTTGTAACACCCCATTAAGAGCCTCGCACACTTCTGGTATGAAACTTGGTCTGACAGCTTATTAAACACATATCCAAGACTTTTATAACTACTACCATTTGCCAAAAATCTTAACGTCTTTCCGTAATACTTACAGATTTTCTAAAACTCGTGTCCTGTTTACCTATTTTCGTCCCAATTAAATTCTGTAGATATTCAAATTCAGAACTGTTCATTCTTAAAAACATTATTCAAGCAACCGTCAATGCCCAAATCCTTGAGATAGTCTGGGCACTATACTTTTCTCTTAGCTCTTAGTGTTTGGCGCATCCAGTTAGAACGCTTTTTCTTTTTTTTTTAAACCAAAAATAATATGAAAAGCTAATCCAATGAGACTGCCCCGTTGGTCTAGTGGTCGCAAGTGCTACTGCTGAGCATGAGGTCCTGGGTTCGATTCCCAGGTCGGGCAGTGTTATTGGGTTTTTCTATCTGGAATTTCTCAGTAGCAGCCCTGAGTCTGCATTTGTGCACGGTAGATGGCAATAGGCTCGCCCCCTATTACATGGGACTTAAACATAACTGGCGAAATGTGGGTGTACTATAGGTACACCTCTACCTAAGCCTTCGGGGAAACGAGGCGTGATGTTATGGTTTGTTTTAATTCAATGAGCAAATATTCTTCCATTTTCGTGTAGACGCCTCGGAACGTAAATCCAAACTGCTCGATGTCATGTTTTCAAATGTTATAAAATGTTTGTAAACATTTTTCATCGGTGTAGGAGCACTCAAAACATCTAATAATTCCTAACATTGCCATTGTTAGTAAATGTATTAGTGTTGGAAAATGGTTGTAAACATTTTTCACAGCAGTGTAGGACCAGCATAATGTCAAAATAGCATCTTTTTACAAAATGCGAAAGTATAAACGGTGCTTATAACAAAAAAGCAATTTGGGTCAATCCCCACTAAAAGAGCAGCGGCGCGCAGCGGCCGTAAGAGCAAGTGACTGAGCGCGGCGCCGCAAGGGGCAGTGTGGCGCCGCGCGGGGCAGTGCGGCGCCGCGAGAGGCAGCGCGGCATCCCGAGGCGCCGCAATGAGCCTCCGCGTGGTAGCTTTGAAAACTAGTGTGCGATCTACTTCACTCAAGGAAAGTTGTGTGGCAATAAATATGGTGGATTTGGATTTATGTATCATAGCACTGGCTGTAGAAGAAGAACAAGAAGTAACAAACAAAACGGAAAGAAAAAGGAAAAGAAAATTTTGGGTACAGGATTTATGGAAGAAAAGAAGAGAAGTTGGTGAATTTGAAACATTTTGTAAAAATTTAAATCAGTACCCAGATTTGTACTACGATTATTATAAAATGACCTATATTCAATTTGAAACCTTAGTGAATATCTTAAAGCCACACCTCAAGAGACACGAAACAAATTTTCGAATACCTGTATCTGTTGAAGAACGATTGTCTATATGCCTCAGGTAAGTATTATTTTGTATAATTATATTGTTTTGTATAATTTAACTACCGTGACCATTGGATCGGAAGTCAAGCACACTACCACTGACCCAGACGGTCTTCAGTTAATTAACTAGACTGTTTAAAAAAACATATAGATATTAGATATAAACTCAAAACATTTTAAATAAAAGAAGGTTATTTTATATTCGTCGTTTTAATCAATTATTTTTCATAATAATATTAATTAATATTCTGCCTAATTATATTACTTGTTTTGATTACATTTCGTTGACCATGTCGTTCAAAGGATTTGAGTAATTTGTTTCTGTTGTATTGTCAATCAATGAAAAATTACTGATCTGTTGTGGTGTGTAAGTTGAAGATGGCTGTTGTGGTGTCCTAGAAATTGTATGCGGTGTGTAAGTTGAAGGCGTATGCTGTGGTGTCCTAGGTATTGGGTATGGTGTGTAAGTTGAAGGCGTTTGTGGTGTTCTAGATATTGGTTGTGGTATATAAGGTGATGGCGGTGAGTCGGTTGTGTAAATTCCTGTGGCACCAGTATCCAAATCAGTTGATGAGTTATGAGCTTCATTACTTTCAAATGACGCCAGTTTAATCTCTTCATTATTGACAAGGCGGAAAATTTCTTTCTTTAGTTCAGCTTGCACTTTTGCTGGCATTCTCTTTACAGTACGGCCCATGGTGAGAAAAAAGCTGTTAGTGGGGTCATCTTCCTTTAGCTTTGACTCCATATACTGTTTATATAACATTGTTGACAGTTTTGGTTGTTCATTTTAAGGAGTAGGTGTCCATGATGATTGTGATGGCGGTCTTGATATTGAAGGTCGTGGAGACGGAACAGACTGAGATTCAATGTCTGTAACTTCTGGCGAACTATCCAAATTTGTAGTCTGTTTCTTGTTCTGGATAAAAGGCTTAATGAATTGTAGCTCGTTTTCATACTTTATAGCGCGATCATTCGACCTTGCAGAACCACTTTTAGATTCTCGTAAACGAAGACTTTTTCTCTAGCTGTCTCGCAATTTTTTCCAAAGTTTTTTGCATTCTACCACAAAAAAAAAAGAAAATATTATAATAACAATAACAACAACACAACGATATGTGGTGTACGCCTGTCCAAGACAGCGTTCGGTTGACGAACGTTCGGAGAACATGCAGCCTTTGTAAATATATGTATGTATCACTATACAACCTTTCGGAGTTTTAACCGGTGACATGTTTTTGTTTCAGATTTTTAACTACCGCCATCAGTTTTCGGGCACTATCTCATAGTTATAGATTGGGACACAGTACTGTACACACTAATGTTCATGAAACTTGCGGAGCTATTTGGAAATATTTACAACCACATGTTATGCCAAAACCGACACCACAGTTATGGACCCGAATAGAAGAAGAATTTAGAACTACATGGAACTTTCCTAATTGTATTGGTGCGATAGATGGCAAGCATGTGAATATTTGGGCACCTTGGAATAGCGGTAGCCTCTTCTATAACTACAAAAAGTTTTTTAGTACTGTTTTGCTAGCCATCACTGACGCAAAATACAGATTTATTGTAGTGAATATCGGATCGTATGGACGCAATAGTGACAGTGGCATCTTGAGCAGTTCCAAACTTGGGAGAAAACTTCAAAATAAAACACTCGGTATACCACCTAATAAATGTTTGCCAGGTACGAGAGAGGAATTGCCTTATGTTTTTGTTGGGGATGAAGGTTTTCCCCTGTCTGAACACTTGATGAGACCCTATCCTAGCAACCAACTAACAGGCGATAACGAAAAAAAAAAATTTCATTATCGGTTAAGCCGCGCAAGGCGTATTGTAGAAAGCAGTTTCGGCATACTAGAACAAAAGTTTGAAGTGTTCCAAAAAAGAATACGAACGCAACCGAGATATGTCGACATTATGATTCTTGCATGCACATGTTTACATATTTACATAAGAAATCATGAAATTGAAAATGATTTTGGGGATCAGTTGGAAAATGTATCTGCTGCAACAAATAGTATTTTACAAATTGTAGATGAACAGGAGAATGATGACCTACAAAATAATAATAGTGGTATAATCGTTAGAAACAAATTCAAGTCTTTTTTCAATTCTCCAAATGGGGCGATAACGTGGCAAAACGAAAGGTTGGATTTGGTTAGGTAAGGAGCCGAAGTTAATGTATAGGTACCTACTTAATGCAAAACTCGATACATTGTGGAATAAATATACTCACCAGACATATTCAAGTCTGCGCTCACTTTTGTCCAAGCATTATTTACTACGTGTTGGTCACTGTAATATTTGGATTTCATGTTGTACAAACACTCATATTTTTGTACATTACAAATTAAATTCTCTTCAATATTCATTGTTTTCTTTTTTCTCACGGAGCGTAGCACGTTCTAACTTGATACCCTCTAATAAAATGACGCGAAATGCGCAAGCGGCAGGGCGGGCGGGTAGGAAATGGTCGCTCGCGCGCAGCCGCGAGTCTGTCAGCTGCACCGCGGTCGGCCGCACGTCAGCTAGCTGCGCCGCGATCAGCCGCGCGGCGCCTCTTTTGACTAGTCGGTAGAAGGCTCGTGCAGCCTCGCGACGCCACGCTACCCCTCCTTTGCCTTCAAATGACTATGAACTTTTTAATCACGTAGATAAGATTCAAAATAGTTTGTAATATTTTGCCTCAAAAAGACGCTGCCGGCCGCTGCTCTTTCAGTGGGAATTGACCCTTAACATTTAATGCTTATGAAAAACCGAGAAATATTTTTATGCTAGGCATGATGCTAGGTAACTATTTAGTATTCTGTGACCACACCCCGAAACTGCAATCGTAAGACAAGTAAGTCACACACCGTACGCAACTTGTAGTACCTAACTATTTAATAATCAGTGACGTAACCACTCCGCATGGTCACGAATACGAATGAAATACGAAGTGGAGGAAACTGATAACACGATTATTTGATTTGTTCGTTCTTTTGCACTATTAGCGTAATAGGTAACTACTATGCTTCTACACTATGAATAAATCTGCAATGGCGCCATATTGTGACGTCATGCAAGCTTTTCTAACACTTGCACGCTTTAAATAAACAATAATCATATGAACATAACATTAACAAGAAAATAACGATAATAAATATTATTGAAAATTAATTTTGCACAAAGTACATTTTTGCTAAACGTAACTTTCAAATGACAGTTGACAAATGGACTGACCTTTTTATACTTATCTCAGACGCATAGTAGAAGTAATAACGTACCTACCAATAAAATACAAGACACGAAAAATGCAAGATTAAATAATTTACCTATTTAAAAAATCATAGTAAAACTGTATCAGCAGGTAAACTGAAAAAAGATAAGTTTTTTATCTCTTCTCTTGTTGGATCTACATCCATCAACTGCACATAATACACCAGAACCAGCCATATCATAACAATTCGAAACTAAGTACGTCAGGTCGATCGAAATACATACATACAATATGCGTACGTACGCGCCTCGCGGCTGTTGGCAACCCACTGAGAAATGGGCTGCGTGCGGCCCGGTGGCCGGTAGGTAGTTAACGCGCGTAAGTACATGGAGTGATTTATCTGGTAATCTGTGGCGACGGTCGGGGGACGAGGGAATTTTATTAAAATATAGCTGTTATTTTAGTAAATTGTATATCTTACGACATCGACGCGAACGAAGTCGCGGGAATGCATAAGAAAGTCTAAACGGTACTTATAACAAAAAAGCTATTTTTAACATTTTTGTCTGTCTGTCTGTTTGTTCCGGCTAATTTCCGAAACTGCTGGACCGATTTTACTGGCAGATAGCTGATGTTACGGCGGTTAACTTAGGCTACTTTTATTTTATAAAAATAATTAGGGTTCCGCGCAAAAAAATTAAAACCCATGAAATTATGAACAAAAAATCGGATTTGAAAAATTATTTTTGCATTTGGTAACCCAATTCTCAAGGATAGTTATACGCTATTTAACATCACGATACGACCCTTAGGAGCCGAGCAAGAAGAAAAAAGTCAGAAAGAACACTAAGCGAAAAGGAAGTAATAGCGCGGGCGGGCGATTCAACGCGACGGTTGGCGACGGGTCGGGATACGAGGGAGTTTTATTAAAATGTGGATCTTATTTTAGTGTATTGTGTATCTTACGACATCCACGCGAACGAAGTCGCAGGGCACAGCTAGTAACAAAATAAAAATCTGACCTACTTGGTTCCAAAAGTTTCGTCAAACACTGGCTGGTAAAGAAACATGAAAGTCAATGAAAAGCAATAAGGCTCCTACATTTATAGGTTATAAACTGCCAAAAAATCCCGATTTGCTTCAAAAACTTTAAAAGATAATTTAAATCAGAAATGAAATGCAATGTTTGTACAAAAAAGATAGCACTGATATAATATAATCCACACCATCGCTTTCTGTAATGAATAAGAAATGTCAGGTAAGAATAAAATTACAGGACGTACCTACATAATGTCATTTCAGTTGTAGCGAGGATGTTTTAAACTGTTTATTTAATAT
Organism: Fissipunctia ypsillon; assembly: GCA_947568875.1. Classification (NCBI taxonomy): domain Eukaryota; kingdom Metazoa; phylum Arthropoda; class Insecta; order Lepidoptera; family Noctuidae; genus Fissipunctia; species Fissipunctia ypsillon. The sequence goes on along the minus strand of OX387644.1, from coordinate 17,059,677 downwards.
AATATTTGTTTTCATATATCCGTGTATTTTTTGTGTTCAGCAACTGATATTTCTACACCAAGTCCGGAAATTCCCAAACCAAAAAGAAAATGTAAGTGTCTTAATTTTTTTATGCTATTTATAAATGTGTGCAGTTTTATTTCAGGTTCGTACTGTAGGTTGTTTTTGGATTCATTGATTCATAAATAAACCTACCTAGTGTTTTTTATCAGTTAGTTTTCATCGATTATTTCTTAATGATGTTGAATGACACCTAAATCCTAACATCTATTACCGACTATATTCTCGGACTATAGCAGCATGTGAAACTTGGGAATAAATGAAAAAGCTCTTTCTGAAATTGGAATTACCAAGAATACCGCCCGTAACTATCTCAAATGTTGCAAATAAATAAGTTAACTAAATTACCGAATCAATTAATTAAAAGATCAAATACACTTTAACAAGTCCATTAATGGTCGCCAAGTATGTGATTGAATGAATGCTAATTTGTAGCTACGGTAGTGCAGAAATATGCAATTAATCTATCATCAGGCATATTAACAATGGCTGCCTAGCATCGATATCAAAAAGGGGTTTATTATTAATGAGTGCGTAGAGGAAAAATATTTCCCAGTGAGTATCGCGGCCGCCCCGCGCGCCTCCCCGATTTTCTTTCGCGCCGGGTTCGGCCGTCAGTCGGCCGGCACCCGCCGCGGAGCGAACTGCTTAGCACCCGACGCTCGCACATCACACACTGTTTATTTACAAATAGACCGTCACATTTGACAACAGCAGGGACAACACGCATTCACGTACGTTCGTAGAAGTCACTTTCATTGTTTCAAATCATCTCTCGATATAACATTTGGAAAATCCACACGTTTTCAGAGAATGTCAACACAAACAGATTGTTATGTTCAGCCAGGCTACATTCACGACAGTGCCGATTTTCTGTTCGCTCTTCAAAGTTCCATTCGCTCATTCGTACATTTGAATTAAACAATACATCAAATTAATCGCGTAGGTGGTAAAGAGCCATGTAACCTTAGTAGTGGCTGAGTGTTTTTAGTCCGCGATCGTTCCTAATAACACATTGCGAGATAAAGTAACTGTGTTCACGCGTTACCAAGAGCGATAAATCGTTTGAAACAAAAGCCAGTGATTAACAGTGTTCATGCAAAAACACGCTGATGCAAACGTGTGCCAAACATTCGTTACGGTTTTTAAATCATGCTTATTGGAATAAGAGTTTGTCGAAAACATTTTACTGACTCGATTTTGAACTATTTGCTTTTAGATCAGATACCAGATAGGGCAAAACTTGGGTAATCGGTGATAGTTTTGTTTTTTACTTGTAAAATTCGATTCATTGATCAGACTATTTTTTAAATTTACTGTGATATAGTAGACAAAATAAGTTTTGCTAACTTATATCTAAAAATGTGGCAAATACTATAATGATTGAAAAATGTACATTTATCAAGTCAGTAGTAACTTGGTAATAAAACACAATTATCTATCACCGAATAACTGCATATCACGAATCAGCCAAGTTTTGCCCTACAAAGCCTAATTACAATAAAGACAGTATCACATTCAAACTGGTAGATATTTTAAACTCCCAAACTTATGTCACTTTTTGTTTGATTACAAACTGTAACATAGCTTCTTGAACATTTTCATTTAAATATTTGTGTTGAGTTGCCAACAAAAACACAAATTCATTGGTGTGCTCATTCGTTTTGTCCCCAATTTGTTTGTTTACGCTTGATGCACTGCGCCCTCACAAGTAGCATCCGATCGCAATAACACATTTGAATCGAAGCAAATTCCTTTGGCCATTATAGCGATATATTGAATACATTACAAGAATCAACTGAGTCATACGTTAGAATTATCTAATGTTCTAATTAACGATCAATTACCGCTTATGAGCTATAAATGTAAACACGTGTTGCCTCCATCATTACGTTTTCGCCTCGCATCTAAAACTATCTCTCCTCCAACATTCTACTACTTTAACGAGCATCTGGCTTCAGAAGCACTGGAGTGACCTTGGGCTACTTGCATTGTATTTTTTAACTTGACAGCATCACTAGAACCTTGCCTACAATAACACACTTGTTTTGAGGTCACATGCATCTATTATAAACAGCTTACAGCTTTAACACTAAAGCTTACCAAGTTACAGACTCGATTTTGCCATTTTTTTTTTTTTTGTAAATAATTGGATGGTTGAAATGGGACAAAATATCACACACATCTCAAATAAATACTTCTATACCCTTGTCAACAGAACTTATATTAAATTCATCAACATGCAGTCTGCGATAGTCTAACCGCCCCCTCCCTATTTCGACAACGTAAAAACCTGTGCATTTTGTAATGCTACCCTACCCTAAATCGATTCATGGAATTCAATACGTTTTAGTACGTTATCCTGAATAAAATGAGTTCAAAGTACGCATCAGCTGCAGACCTGTGCTTGAACTTTTAAGCTCGCCGGTTTACTTTTCATTTGTTTTACTATATCCATAAGATAAAAAATATATTGTAAGGAATCTTATTCACCAAGCTGCTGCAAACTGCTAACAAAATATTATCATGCCTTTCCACCATCTTTTGGCAGAACTGCTTTCAAGTGAAGCTGATATCCGGAAAAATTGAGATTTATTTCAGTAACAAACAAAACTTATAATATGACAATCTAATAATAATATGATTAATCATATTATATCGGTCTGTAAACGGTTTGAAGCATAGAAATATAAACTTCTTTCTTATATCTAAGGTTTGAAGCTAAAGCTGGACGGCTAGCCACGCGTTCGCTTAAGATACCTAAGAGGAAAATGTAAACTGTATGGTGGTGGTGACTGCATTGTAGACAAATTTGTTGCTGGCCATGTTTTGTTATGTGCCATCCACCAAACTGCACTGGGCCCCCCGCATTATGGGGCCCACTACCTTTCACAGGGAAGAGGTCTATTACCGGTAAGACCGGTATAGGCTGATTATCTATGCTTATGCATAGTTTGAACGTACCCTACTCGTAATTTTCAGGAGACAACCGTCATCTATAATGCTTTATCCCAATGTCATGATAATTAGGGCATTCATTCTTCTTGGTTTTTTTTACCTGGTTTTCCGTCTCTCTGGTCAACCTTTGAGGTGGTGTTCTGCTTAACCGGGCTATCCTGTGAATGACTTAATAAATTAAGGCCCCCAGCCAGGGCGCATTCATTCTTCATTCTAAATATATTTAATATGATCGTACAGCGTTTCGCATGGCGGACGAGGCGGCGGCCGACGGTCTGTTCGAGCGACTGCGGTTGCACCAGCAGCGAGCGCCCGACTCCACCGAGGCGGGGCGCGCCATCACCGCGAAGATCAACACGCGGCTTACATCACACGGTAAGTCAACATCAAAGAAACGAATTTAGCTCCACGACCGGCAGCAATCTAGGACGCAGAAACTCCGACCAAGACAGGCCCGGGTCGTGTAACCAGTTGTGGTCGTGGCCTCGTAGGGCGTGAGGACCCTTATTCACTTGCGTCTTGGATCTCTCGGTAATATTAAAGATCGTTTAAAGTTATATTATATAAAATGACATATCATACACCCATCATGCAAATTAAAGGCTTCATATTTTTATTAATCTCGTAAACGTTCCCCAGAACGAATTAGGCTGGGATAAAATGTTAATTCCTCGTAATAAACGTAAGCAACGTGGACTTTTTTTTTCAATATAATATTCCTCTTAACCTGGTTCTACTTTTAAAATCGCTTCTGAATATATCCTTTTACGTATTACATGTTTCATAATAACTAGGTATTACCAGTAGTTAGGTAGGTAATGTTGTGACCAAAAATATTAAACGTCCGACACGCCTACAAACAACTTGAAAATAAGGTTTCACACAAAGCCTTTGAGCCACAATCAATACCAAGTGTCTGGAAAGCAGCTATTATGTTGCAAACACAATTCAGCTGCGCCATAATAGCCGAGGCTCACTTTTACCCTAGACACTAGTTTATTTCGACTTTATGTTGGGGATGCAATGGATACATCCTTTTTTACAAAACCCGCAGGCCGTTAATATGGCTTCGAGCTGCTTTGTTTTACTTGATGTGCCGTATTGACGGCTTGGTATAGTGTAAAAGCATTTACATTAATTTTGCTTCTTGACAATTAAGACGACACCGCGCGCGCAGTGGCGCCCTCGTCGTTTGTTTGGTTATTTCTATTTATTTTGGAATGATAATACAGAAAATAAGCATGTTTCGTTGTGCTTCACAAGACTATACGTTATTATTACTAGTTATTATTAGTTACAAACGGTAGTTTTACATTGTTAAGTTTTATTATAATTCTTATAACTGAAAATAGTGGTCACTAAGCTCCGTTTTAAGGATTATAAAACATCGATCACTAATAATAAAAACGTTTTGTCTGGCCCCAGTTGTTAGTCAACAACGGGGCCCAACAAAACGACTGTCGCGGTAGGATTTCCTTGGAAAGTATTACCCGACTAGAAACTACGACTAGTACCAGTTACAAGTGACTGCCAAGAACTATCTCTATCTCATAAGGTAGGTATACCCACGCTGATAGCTAGTGTCCAGGTACTACCTACACTACTCTATCTACGACACGAACCGATTTTTACTCACTATAAAAAAGGTCAAACTGTAAAACTCCTGTTGTTTAAAAACCAGCCGAACTACAGTCTTCATTTCTGCAATTTACTAAAAATACTTTTCGTCTCATTCAACACACATAAAGTTGATGTAAACGTTTTTATTGCTTATAAAAACTGCATTATACGAACGTCGATATTGTTCATAAAAATGAATCAGTAAATGCCGGCCATACCTACGTATGAATGCAATAAAAAAACTGAAAGAGTACCTATTTATAACTTGCGTACTCGCATCCATTCTGTCCATGTATGGAAAGAAGATAAAATAAAATGGTTTCCACATCTGGCACTTTCACATGTTCGACATAGTCCAAGTGTCGATAATAATAATTACGAACGTCACAGAAAATCACTTCCTTTAACCTTTAACATGGTCTTAAAAGCAACTACACTTCTTGGATCAAGACTTTCTGATCATAAAATCTTAAAACATTATTTAGTTTAACCCAGGTTTAATATGAGTTAGCTACTGTTGATCATGAGGTCCTAGGTTGCAGGTCAATTCCCAAGATCAGGTAAAGTGTTATTGGGTTTTTCTATCAGGAATTTCTCAGTAACAGCACGGAGTCTGGATTTGTGGACGGTTAATAGCAATAGGCTCGCCCCCTATTATATGGGACTTAACTGTCGAAATGTGGGTGTATTATAGGTAACCCTCTACTTAAACCCTTCGGGGATTACAGGCGTGATGTGTGAATATGCTACATTTTACTGTCCGTGAAGACGACTTGCAAGAGAGAAGTAACAAAGCTTAATGTCGCATAAGACAGTCCAACGACTTATAACGACCTTACCTATTATAATTAACTTAATAAAGTGTTTAAATTATTGCGACTATAAAATATTCCACGCCTTTTCTGCATAAGGAAACATTCTAAAGTTAACTACTATACCTACAGGAATATGACGATATCGTACTATAGCAAAGGGCTGTCTGAAATTCCATTTTGTACATTTCTCCGGAGACAATAATGTCGAGCAAGATCTTTTACCAAAAATGGGCACAGCTCCAACCTTTGGGCGGTAACTTACAGCCGAACCCAATAACCTATGTATCACCAGTTTTGGCATACTGGAGATACAAAAACCTATCTATCTTTGGTTTTAACGTCCCAATAATCTATAAGAGATTATGGAATCTTACCGGCCTGACATAAGGACAGATAGAATTGTACTGTCTACCATCAATAGCGATCTGTCTTTTACTGAAAATAGGTTATTGGGTTCGGCGGTTTGACTACCTACCGACACATAAAGCTAATAAGATACTTTGTCTGATTCACAAATTAAACCTCAGACCTCAAAATGGACACCCATGTTTACATCCATGGTCAATGATACAATTTCATGGACATTCAATAATTGATAAGTCGTTTACCTTCACGAAAATTAGCAATTTCCTATCCAAATTCAATTTTGGGGTGACATAAATTCATATGAAACGATTCAATGACACGATACCCTTTAAACTTGATGATACTTATCAACCAAGCAATATTACTACCATTTCAACTTACCCTGAATTTAATCAGTAAAACATGTAAAATCCCACCACCAGCCGTGTATAAATAGTTACTTTATTGACTTCCCGGCCACTATTTTCAAGATGTCCGCTACATTTGTAAATGGATATTGTACTGTAATAAATAATCGCCGAAGTCTGAATAAATCACATATTTTAATTCGTTACCTACCTACCTACACCCTCTCTACACCAAATAACGGTCACCCTTGATTTTCTCAAAGGGGAGGTCGCACAGCGTACTCTAATAACCATATTAAAAACGAATGCCCTGTCAAGAGATTAGGGTGGAACTTAAAGACACACCTACGTTACATACAATTTATTTTTTATTTTACATCTAGGTATCTGAAATAGGTTTAACACGTTCGTTAGACATCTGTGAATACAGGTCTATAACTTTCCAGAAGTCCATGTAAGAAGAACGTTTACTTTAGCTGTAATCATTGTTTAGAAAGCCCCTAAACCTCTAAACGTATCATTCTGTATTTGAATCTACATCGTTGAGATAAAGCGTTTGATTCAAAACCAGCTGCCTCGTTGGTCTAGTGCTCGCAAGCGCTACTGCTGAATATGAGGTCCTGGGTTCGATTTCCAGGTCGGGCAAAGTGTTATTGGGTCTTCCATCTGGAATTTCTCAGTGCCGGTTTATGGCAATAGGCTCACCCCTATTACATGGGACTTAAACATAACTGGCGAAATGTGGGTGTACACCTCTGCCTAACCCTTCGGGGAAACAAGGCGTGATGTTATGTTATTAAAAACCGGCCAAGTGCGCGTCGGACCACGCACAATGAAGGGTTCTGTAGGTGGGATGAATTTATCCCAAGAACAAACTTAATATTGTAGTTGAAAAACATGTTCTCTCATGTATTCCAACTGCAAATGTAAGTTGGCCGACTATTACTCGTTAACTTGTAAAGCCTACTTAGCTGTGATTGGTTTCTTTGTAACTTCGTTTTAAATACTACTGCTATGAATTTTTTCACATATAAAAAACAAGCATTTAGCTGGCATGGGAGGGACACTTAACCCTAACAAAAATTAGCACTTTTTCGCAAACGGATCCCTGAATCTAAAATAGTTTTTTCACACCCGCAATATTTTTGAACGGCCTGTCCTACGACACCCCATACCCCCATGGGTTAGATGAGAAAAAAAGTCACCCCCACTTTTTGTGGGAAGCTTCCTAAAAAACATTTTACTTCATGATTTTATTTTACCACTTTGTCGGCGTGATTAATATGGATACCCGTGCCAAATTACAGCTTTCTAGTACTAGTTGTAGTAGTAGTCTCTGAGCTAAGCCGTGGACAGACAGACGGACATGGCGAAACTATAAGGGTTCCTTTTCGACTACGGAACCCTAAAAAGTGAATAGGCGATTTGTTATCATAATTTTCAATAACATGCACTTAGATTTAAGTGCTCATGGAAATTCCCGTACACGTTCCATAGATTGCTACATGTCCTTTGGATAGAACCAATGCATATCATTTGAATATCTACGTAGCTTCCTGAATTGAATTCCGACCAGTAACTAAATATAAGGTTCTATTTTATACCTACAAAATAATTTGTTTGCCATATTGTTCTTCCATTTCATGAGCTGGCTATTACTTCATCTCTCTCCTTATAATTACGGTATAATCTTCACTTTCTCCTGCATCTGTGTGACATCGCTCTGCTTCATCATCACCTAGTGTTAGTCCTACAATAGTTGTACTGGAATCAATAAATTGGATTAATGTAATCCCGTCTGCGGCTAGACAAAACTTCGCGCTCATTTATTTATTACCTACTAAGTACGTGAAGTACTATGCGATTCTATTCAGAAGGACTATTGTTTTGACTAACACAGGTACACACAGCAAAAGAGTGAGGTAGGTATGTGAGCTGGTCCGAAAATCTACATTAATGCAAATTACGACCAATTTTCATTATTATTGGCTACAAATACTTGCACAAGACACGCTTTCGAGCGATGCCAAATACCACACAGTGCACCTTGTTATGTTAAAAAAATGTCCATACGTTCCTGCACACTTATTTCTTTTGCTCACTGCACATATACCCACATGATACTGCATTTTGGCAAACTGCCCAACATTGGATTTTGACGGCATCTTTCGCTAATACCTACAAAAAGAACACAAAAGTTATAATTGAGGCACACTGGGTAATGGATGAACAAAACATTTAAAAGATTCACTCATTTGTATGTCAGACAGACGACATCTTGAGTGAGATAATACATATTTCATAATGAAGGAATTTTGTACAATGATAGAGGAAAATGGTGCCATTACATTATTGGAGTATATAAGGTGTATCTATTCATACACGAAATCTCTTAGGGGTCATTGTACTCATCAATATGAACAACTTTTACTATGGGACAAACCCTGAAATCGCGAAATAAAAATCTGCTGGTCCCTACATTTTGACGAGTTATGCGAACATAAATGTACGGAACAGATGATTTTTTTTCGCGATTTCAGGTTTGGTCCCGTAGTAAAAGTTGTTCATATTGATGAGTACAATGACCCCTTAAGAGATTTCGTGTATGAATAGATACACCTTATATATTATTTATCCTCGTAGTAATAACAGTATGGGTGGGTAGCTGGAACAAATCTCCATAATCCCATTCTATATTCATAAAAATAGATACATAGATTCCCGCCTTACCTGCATGTTTTTGTTTGCACATTAAAAAAAAATTCACGATGAATTACAGCGGTACTTTTATTATTAAAAATCTCGCAGAACTACGACCGTAATTTAGGGCAGCTTATTGCTCCATTTCAATAAAATATTGGGCTACCTACGGGCAATACAGATTGTAATTCAAATCCAAACTAAAGTAAAAGACCACTACGGACGGGCAGTTTTCTCAGACGAGACGTCTCTATCGATCCAGAAAAATATACGTCGATCTTGCGAACATAGCTCAAATGAAATCTTCTAGCAAGATTCCTAAATGTAAACACGACTACGTGTGTTTCTGAAACTTTTGATGATGACGAAAGTCATAACAAAATTAAAGTCAAACAGATTCGTAACTATTGGCGTGACAACGAAGAGTTATACTTAATAGCTTTTAGTTCAACGAAAACACTTTAACTTTGTGCCCCTTTCTTTATGGCTAGTGAATGGCCCCATCCAAAGTTATTTAATGTGTTAAATGATTACATTTTAGCCTAATTTGCCTTTAAAAATTGCTTGATAGACACACGAACTTGTAACTGGTACGGCCATTAGGTTAGACAATTGCCTTTTATCTCGATAATTTACGAAATGGGTCGCGAAAACCTTCATTTTCAAAGCGGTAGCGCCAAGGCGGTTCGTCAAAACTGATTTGAAGTAATTATAGGAAAAGAATAAACTTAATTGCTGAAGAATCTTTGTGTCGAAGTTAGAAGTTAAAGATTATTGTTACGTAATATTTATTGGGAGGCAATTCTAAGCGACCTGGCCACCTATTAAATATTCTGGGCGGTTGTCAATGCAATATAAACATTGTTGGTTCACCTTTGTTAACGAAGCTACAAAGAAGACACAGAATGTTGTTGTTTTTTTTTTTTGGTATTTATGGAAATAAAAGAAAAATGACAAACTTCTTTAAAAAAGTATCACAACAATTGCCAACATTATTGTTTAAAATAGCTCTTCTATTACAGAACTTAGTTATTTTTTTTATAGTAAACAGCTGCCTAAAATCTAATAAAACTCTCAGTGCGAATGAGAAAAGTATTACATAATAATAATATACAAACAAGATATTTTGTCTGTAATCGTGTAAGATTTCCAAAGTCACAACATGTTCGCTATAAAATAAACTAAATCCGCTTTTAAGACAACTTATAATAATAGATACACTCAAGTGACTGATGATTTTTATAAAAAAAGTTGTTCTCATTATAAACGTGGCTCCATCATAAATAAAATAACAGTCAAAGCGGCTGGAAATTAAAAGTTGACATCAATCCAAATATTATATTTTTGAACATTAAAAAGATTTTCTATTAGATGTTTATACTATGAATTATAATGAAGTATACGAATCTCGAAGATGGGAAATCCACTGTAAGGAAAATCCTACAATTTTCCATTTTATTGGATTTAGTTAAGTAGGTATGTGCTTTTTTTAACTAGCCCTACTTTGAGTGTGGATCGCGTGAACATTCCTATGACTGGCTAAATCACTAAACTTTGACTACTTTATTCCCATTACCAACAACAAAGTAAACAAGAACCAAGTATAGAAACATCACAACTTTATTACGATAAGAAATCTTTGTATTTTTACGGGTTCAAGGTAAATAAAACACGTTGCGTGAGAATCTGAACTTAATGACTTATTTAGAAAACTCGTGAATGCCGTAGCAGGGCAATGATGCCCACGGCGACTTGCTGCCTGCGGCTCGTAACGTGCTACGCAAGGGTAGGGCAACGACTCCATTCTGTCAGAAAATTTTGCCGCATTACACGTTTGTACATTCCTGAATGCTTCTATTTTCTTTTTCCCAAGCCAAGTTGGCTATTTTTAGGCGTGTTTACGACTAAGGTTCAACATTGTTTTCGGCATAACTGCAGTATTCGCTAATGTTGGTTTCGCAACGTAATCCCAATATAGAAACAGTCGTACCAATCGTAATGCTAAAATAAATATTTTGCTTCCTTTAATTGTATTTGAAACTTGAACCCATTACCATTATCATAAAAAGAAAAGCTCGTTCAATAACTGGCAGTCCTAGTGACACTGTGTCCTGTGTTTGCTTACTTTAGTATCACAATAATTGTACTGGTGTCACACGAAAGCACGCTGCGTGTCTTTAAACCTATAAAACTTGAGCCTTGCGGTGAAAACAGCAAATCAGCAGGAGGTGTCATCACTGCAGTAACATCGCGTGTGAGACCTATTATTATAAAATAAGGGTTTGGTGCATTGGGCCCTCGGCCAGCGCCGCTCATGCCCCAACACCAATTGTTACCGTTAATTTATTCAAAGATATACGAAACTTATCAGCCTTTGTTCAATTACCAACAACTGGTACAACCAGCACCGGCTGGTTCCTACACATCGTACCATTTCCCCACAGCTTTTGTTTTGTGAGTGTTGTTTGCAAAGCAATACATTAATTTTATTTCGCTTCAGTTAGCGTAAATCAAAATAAGGTGTTTTTACAGCCATAAACCACTTTCAAACTATTTGCATGTCTTATACTTTTGTTTCGGTGTTCTATTTCGCTGATATTTTCTGACTGGGATTAAGACAAACTATTTCCTATAAAATATAAAGACGGAGTATGTAAACTATAAAAAATTTCGTAGAGTAACAATTAAAGCGAAGTCTACGCAAGCAAATCTATTTCTGTGGTTTAGTAAACCAAGTTTCGCCTTGACATTAGTCAAACCGGCACTCCCCGACGGTATATCTATACGTAATAAATAATGTTTGTGTATATTTCACAAGACTTGGGGCTGAAACTTAGATATTTTTAAGTAGTTACCGTCTGGAATAAAAATTTCGTAGGTAGGTACACTATTTCATTAAAAAATCAGTATTGTAAACGAAAATTCATAGGTACATCCACGGCATTCACTTTAGCCAATTCTAGTCTTGCAGAAAGAACAGCAACTTTTGAAAATGGTAAATGAACAGAGTTTTTAAGATGCTTAGTCAAACTTGGGCTCAAATCGTCACCTGATGTACTAACATTTATTACGCCCTTATTTATAACACACAGTTCAATATTAAAATGCGGAAGTACAAACTAGGTCCAATACAAAGTACTAATGATCCCGCTAATGGTCCATAAATCAATTCCAAATAATTACGACTATGCCCCTACAACCTCTACGTACAAGATAACACTACTGCAAGAGTTGAATTAGAGCCAACATTTCTACAAATGTAACCAATTATCGGCGTCCGGAATTTGGACTACGATAAGTATTACTGTCAGGCCAATCATAAATAATTGCTATCAATCACAATGTGAATTACCATTAAAATTATGTTGGCAATGATTTAGAATTTAGACGCTATTAATGTTATAGGATATACGGAAGATTTCAGGAACTGTCGGATTTGTTTATACGGAAATCATAAGATGTATTATAAATATTCTGCAAAATTGAAACGTCATTCGCACGAAGTGCTTCCACGTTTATTATTATAAACTTTGCTAAGTAATGGAAATCATCATATTTTGTGTTTTCTAAAAACTACCATTATATGATCTTTATTTGCTAGATATTTAGATGATAGTTTAGACAAAGCTTTTTCATCAACCGCATTGTCGCGTTTTTTGTCACTGAAATTAATATTGGTCAAATAATCAGAGCTTATCAGGAAATACACCTCTGGCTGGTTCTTAATCAAAACAATGTATCCGCATAAACATTATCGACTTGCCCGAAGTGATTTAAAAAAACAGAGCAATTATTCAAAACATGTTAGATATTCGTATGTAAAGGAGTGACATACGGACGGAGAAGCGAATAAGAAATAGAATGTGACGACATTTTGTGTTTGAACAAAATTAATTAAAGCGAGCGAATTAATGTGAATCTGTCATGAACACCACATTATTAAAAATAAACTTACATTTTATAAAAACCAAATGTTTACTCAACGTTCATACCTAGGAGGAGATTCGGGAATCAGAATGGCCACCCAGCCAATGCAATGCATAAGTTAAATTAACTTACCATGTAAGAATTTGTGATTCTGATTTTGAAAAAGACATTATAGTTCCATTATCTTGTAGGTACTGTGGTGACCAGCCACGATGCACAGGCAGGTCACCACGTAGATTGTCTGTAGGGTCTCGACTTCGAGGTGTGTTGGGGGATTTATATGCAAATAGGAACACAGTTGCACTATCAATGTGATTTATTTGCTTATATGAAAAGCACAATACATTATATGAACAAGGCTAGTACTTCACTCACTTGACATAAAACAATATGACTATACGTCATAATTTATACCTACTCTAAATTCCAAATAAAACCAGTGTTTGTCTCATCAGCCAATGTCATAATCCGAAGAGGATTCATGCGGAAGGCAGGCTCAACTAAAGCCTCTACAGTACTTTTGTGATTTCACCTGTAACTGGTGGCTCAGCTATCAAATCGTTATAACTGCTGTAATTGGATAACACCCGCCAAAGTGCCAATACTGCCAATCAAATCATTTGATATGGTATTTGTTGATAGATCCTATTAAATCAGCTTTCAGAAACAGACAGCCTAATCGCAATTAACCTTCACGCAAGGGTGAGTACTTTGGAACAAAGTAACGCCACTGATGCATGGTAACGTCATGATACACGTCAGTTCCTTGACATTAGAACCTCGAAACAAGTACCTATAAGTATCAGAAATTCTCAGATGCCAATCTAGATATTAGATATTATTAAATATCTGCCAGCTGTAGACAGGGACATGTTTACAATTTCGCCATTGGCACCGACCGTCGTGAGCAGTGTAACCATCGTTATTGAGCACACGCATACGTCAAATTCAGTAAATCGTATCACATACAATCCTTTATTACCAAAGGCTTTAATCAAGACGCCATGTTAAAGAAAGGCCATTACATTTTGCAGTGATCAGTCGCGATGCCAATCGCCAATACCTGTCAATGCGCTTAATGAAGTGTACTGGCATGTATTGGCAACCTGGCATATATTGGCATAGTGGCATTTTGATGTATCGTTACATTTTCTATATGTAACTCACCATTTACAATATGTCAACGGGATATAAATCAGAGAGTGATAGAATTTAAGGTATGGCATGTCATTCTTTCTTTTTATACAGGGTTACAGGAAAAGTCGTACTGAATATTAAAGGAGGTTATTATTCAGGTCATTTCTGATGATTTTGATTCTGAAATAAAATGTCCGAAACTTAACCGTTATGGAGATATTAAATTTTAAAGATTATTTTTAAAAATCCTTTATTTTTTGGCTTTTAGTCGTTTTCTTTGGGATTAGAGCTCCTAGAGTCGGTTTTTTTGATGTATCTAGTTAAAAGACATGTCCATTAATAAAAATGATCAATAGAAACTGAACCTACTACTAACAGCTTAAAAAACTGCTCGACAACAGTTAGCATTATGAATTTTCTAATAGAGTGTTCTTAACTTTGATGGGCTTTAAAAAAAAAATGTATGGAACTTATTCTGCGAATAACTTTACAAAGTTCTACGTCTCTTAAGCTATTCAAAAAGGTATATCATCTACTAGGTTTGTTCATAAAATCTTAAAATAATGTTATTAGAATAGGCCCATCTGGTAGTACAACATAACAGAATTTCGATACAAAAGAATCCGGCTTACTACCTGGCACTTTTAAACAATGAAAAAAAGTTTGGGTAGACATTGTTTGTGCCCGGGAGACGTGCGGTGACAGGTATTTATGTCATTTTAAATGTCTGAATTGTCAAATCGTGGATCGTGGTGTTTGTTTAGTCTGCTCATGCGATTCTTCCATGGTAGATGTGTTATCCGTGCCCTCCGATTTTTTTTTTGTAAAAACGCGACTTGGCTTGGATTTTTGGACTGTTTCATCTTCTAACTGTGTGACGTGGCTTGTAACTGGACTTTGATTTGTGTTGTGAACATGGCAACATTTACCAACGAGGAATATGCTGACATCCTAATGTGTTATGGATTTTGCGAAGGAGTGTCGTTGCGTGCACGCAATGAATACATGCTAAGGTATCCTACCCGCCGAGTACCTGATATTGGCGTATTTGACAGAGTTTATCGAAGACTACGAGAAACTGGTTCTGTGCTAGTACGTCGGACTGACATGGGACGACCTCGTGTTCTTGATGATGACGACGAAGATAATGAAATACGACGTCTCTTTGAAGCCGACCCAACCACGTCAACAAACGTTGTCGCTCGACGGCTTGGTAGGTATTTCCCAGTGGAAAGTCTGGTTCGTAATGCACAGTTCTGGGCGATACCCTTACCATTACACGCCAGTGCAAGTAATTGAAGAAGGGGATCCATTGAGACGACTAGACTTCTGCAGATTTATGCTCAATGCCGATAATGAAGATCCGGATTTTTTAAAGAAAATCATGTGGACAAATGAGTCGAAATTTGACAAAGACGGCATCACAAACTATCATAACACCCATTATTGGGCTCCCAAAGCGCAAGGTAACCCCAAGAAAAAAAGACCAAAAGGGTCACAAAGGAGATTCAGTCTTAATGTGTGGATGGGTATAATATCAAATAACTTGATAGGGCCATACTTCCTGCCCGATAACTTGAATGGCGAGACATATGAAAACTTTTTGAGGGAGGAGTTACCCTCTTTAATGCAAGACTTGCCTATTGCATTGAGACGAGACATGTTCTTTCAACATGATGGCTGCCCAGCGCACTACAGAAGAAGTGTTCGAGCATGGTTGGACGAGAATTACCCAAACCAATGGATTGGAAGAGGCGCACCCATAGCATGGCCGGCGAGGAGCCCCGATTTAACGCCGATGGATTTTTATGTGTGGGGTCATATGAAAAGCCTAGTATACGACCAAATGACACCGATCGCAAATGTCGATATTCTAAGACAAAAAATTATTGATGCGGCTGAGGAAATGAGGCGGAACCTACGAACTTCTGTCGTGAAAAGTAATTTAAGAAAAAGAATGAGACTTTGTGTAAGAAATAGCGGCGGCCATGTAGAACATGAATTATAAAAATATTGCTAAAATTTTTGTCTTTTTTTACGTATTTTAGCTACTTTTACCTCAAACTAAAAATGTACCCTCTCCTAACTTAACTGTTATTTGGGCAATGTTTTGCCTATTTAATAGCAAGTGTTATACCTTTTTGAATAGCTAAAGAGACGTAGAACTTTATAAAATTATTTGCAGAATATGTTCCATACAATATTTTTTATTAAAAGCCCATCAAAGTTAAGAACACTCTATTAGAAAATTCATAATGCTAACCGTTGTCGAGCAGTTTTTTAAGCTGTTAGTAGTAGGTTCAGTTTATATTGATCATTTTTATTAATGGACATGTCTTCTAACTAGATACATCAAAAAAACCGACTCTAGGAGCTCTAATCCCAAAGAAAACCACTAAAAGCCAAAAAATAAAGGATTTTTAAAAATAATCTTTAAAATTTAATATCTTCATAACGGTTAAGTTTCGGACATTTTATTTCAGAATCAAAATCATCAGAAATGACCTGAATAATAACCTCCTTTAATATTCAGTACGACTTTCCCTGTAACCCTGTATATATTCATCTTTCTGTTAACTTCCTGATACAATGCCAGATCTAATGTGAAAAGAGTGATGTTATATTGTAAACAGCATGATATACAAAATTTCCTGGAGCGTGCTATCAAATTTACATTTTGCCGGTACGTCCGGTGCGTTCGCGTTCGGTTGCTAGGGTGGCGTCAGTGTATTCTAGAAATGCCCGCGTATTTAGAGCCGTGCCGGCTGGCCGCGGCCGCTGTCCGCACAGCCGTCGGCGTGACGTCGCCGCCACGCGCGAGCCCCGCTGGCGGATCGCCAGCAGTGCCAACGAGACGGCATGTCATTGTCACTACTGCCCCACTAGACCGTCACTGCACATTTTGATACGACATAAACAACGGTGTACTTGAAACGAAGTATGCGCTTCCGTAGTCAACGGTCAAGACTTTACATGGATAAAAACTATATCCATTGTGTAGGGTTTTCTGAAAGTAGGAATTACATATTCGCCAACGTACCAAGGCGAAAGTAATCTTTTAAATCTTTACAAAACCTATTCAAATTATCGTCTCTATTAACAGTCATAGAGATTTTTGCCAGTAATAGATAGATAGATTGAATGCTCTTTATTATGCACACCATAAATATTACAGATATAAAGTAGAAATTTTACAAGGGGTGACACAATGGGCGGCCTTATCGCTAAAAGCGATAATCCAGTAATCCTAAGAATGGCAATCACATATTCGCATCGAATCTTATTAATAAGAATTGGGAATATAGAGTTGCCGCTCGAACTCAAACAACAGGGGTGTTTGAGTCGCAACACGAGTTTCCTACCATAGCCCGTAGTAAATAGCCACTGCTTTTTTTACAAAACCAATTACAAACTAGTTCCCCTTTTAAATTAAATTGGTAGCACATAAACAATAATTTTATATTAAAATAAAAGTGCTCAAGTACTTATATAATTAAAGTATATAAATATATAGGTACAGCTTAATATTAATAAGTAGGTATAATGTCCTTATAAATAAAATCAATAACCACCAACGTTCAATAAAATTTGCATAACAGTCGAAAAGGACATTTGAAATAATTGCGCCCAATTACTTTGGCAGTTCAATTAAACTTGTTGACGATTCGACAAACAAAATTGATTTAGTATACACGTATATCTCGTTGTGGTACAATTATACCGGAATGGCGGTATTTACCGACTAAAATAATACTTTGAAAGACCACTTGTTGGCCTCGGGTACCGATGATCTGCTCCAGTTGTAGTATGAGAACAAAAAGAGTCGCGGAAGCGGTGGTTGACAGTCGGCGCGAGCGCACGGTCACCGCGCTCGCACCGACGCACGAGGACGCCCTCTCCACGCACCGACGACGACCGTATACATACTGGCATTCGCATCAATATTAAAATGTCACAGCATAATAGACGTTATCGAATATTATGTTTGTCTTTGGACACCAAGATTTATTTCCAACTACTTAATTTTATTTTCAGACAAACATGTTCGCCAGAGTACACTGGACAAACTATGGAACAAACAGTCGGGAGCCGTACAGATGCTTGTTGCAATATTGGAGGTAAGATTCTCCAACCAGTAACCTACATCTATACAAATAAATAAAATTGAAGTGTCTGTTTGTAATGTCAAAATAACAACTTTTTACTAAATGCATAGGAAAGTATAAACGATTCTTATAACAAAAAAGCAATTTTTAACACTTTTGTCTGTCTGTCTGTTTGTTCCGGCTAATCTCCGAAATGGCTGGACCAATTTTGACAGGACTTTCATTGGCAGATAGCTGATGTTACGGCGGGTAACTTAGGCTACTTTTATTTTAGAAAAAATAATTAAAGTTCCGCTCAAAAAAATTAAAACCCATGAAATTATGAACAAAAAGTCTGATTTGAAAAATTCTTGTTGCATTTTTGTAGCCGAATTCTCGAGAATAGTTATAGGCTATTTAACATCACGCTACGACCCTTACGAGCCGAGCATAAAGAAAAAAGCCAAAAAGAACACTAAGCGAAAACGAAGTAATCCCGCGGAGGCGGGCGATCAACGCGACGGTTGGCGACGGGTCGGGGGACGACGGAGTTTTATTAAAACGTGGCTGTTGTTTTAGTATATTGTTTATCTTACGACATCCACGCGAACGAAGTCGCGGCGCACAGCTAGTGCTAAATAAATCACCATTGTATACGTTTCTTTCTGATGTTTATCATAAATTCTGTATATAATTTTCACTTCGTTGTTTCTTATTACAGACCAGCAGAGACTCGGCAACTTGCACATACATTACATCTATACTAAGAGAAGTTTTGTGTTTGAAACAAGGGAAAGGAAAAAAATGTTCAGGTAAATATTTACTTACTACAGCGTAAACAAACATGTACAAGACATGTATAAGACGCGTACCGTACCTACGCAAATATCGTATTTTTTTCTACGTCTGCCTACATATATGGCATTAGATTACCAACTCGGAATCAAGCTCCGATTAAGAATCAAGTGGAGGGCAGATAGGCAGTCGCTCCATGTAAAATACTGGTATTCAGCTGCATCTGGTTAGACTGGAAGCCGGCCCCAACATCGTTGGAAAAAGGCTAGGCAGATGATGAATCAAGATACGATTATATCCTTTCAAATGACAAATTAATTTCACATCAAGTTACAACACCTAGACCATGCTTATTATTTTTTTTTCATGAAATGTCAATAACACGTAAAAAACAACCAAAATGCAAACTTCTTTTTATGATTATTTTTAATAAATTAGTTCCCACTGAGTCATCGGGAATCAAGAAGAAAGAAACCAAAAAAACAGGCAAAGAAAATAAAGTGCCCGCAGTTAAGAAGGGTATGTTCCGTGTGTGCCGCTTATAATGTAAATACGTTGGAATTTACTGCCAATTATCCAAATAAATAACGTGAAACAAACTAATCAATATTATGCAAAAACATTAATGCACTGCATGCATTAATCGTTTGTATAAATAAATTAACAAATGCCGAGTTACAAGAAAAACATCTGAGATTAACCGATAACGATTATAACACGTTTTATTTTAATCGCACATTTGCTTTTTAATTTAAATTGCATATCGATGACCGCACAGGTATTAAGCAACTCTGGCATTTCAACGATTGCTTTACTAGTACCCTTTCTACTTGGTACCACCTTTTTTGGTCTACCTACTGACATTTAAGAAGAGCTCACTTAGATGACATTGGACCAGTTGACAACACAGCCTTGTAACGTGTAATATCGAAGCTATTGTCGATTCAATTGTCATATCACCGCACTGCAGTGTTCAATCAAATTAACATAATTATTTCAACATCGATTTATTTATGATTTAAAATTACGTAAACAACAACCACATTGTAAATGTCAAGATTGCTTTTGACTAAGCTAAATTGCGATTGTAAATATTTTCCTAAACATTGCAAACTAAAAACTATAACAATATTTAAAATTCCCTTGTACAAAATTGTATTACAAAACCTGTCGATATCGACAATTTCAGCGAACAACCTTGCGAGGCAGCAGTGCTCACAGCACTTCATATCGGTAAACGGCACGCAGGTGGTGATCCGCACGTTGCTAGCAGCACACGCCAAACGGGACGGCAACGTCGCCACCGAGCTGATACTGCAGGACCTCGTGTGGATCCTCGCCTCGCTAGCGCCGAGAGGTACGGACCTTAACCCACTCGGTTGATTCCAGCTAACAACTTGGCCCGGCATCAGTGCGCACAAGACTTCATTCAGATGAAAGGCACACAAGTAATCATACGCAGGGTGATTGGCACCATGCAAGACAAGAGAGACCGACACGTTGGCACAGAAGTGGTGCTGCAAGATCTCCTCTGGATACTTGCGCCTCTTAGCTCACGAGGTTACAGATATTGATTTTAAAATTAGTATTTACTCATATTTTATTTCATAAAATTATTTGCATTTGCTACAAAGCTTACATAAAAATGTCAAAATATAATTGTTTCCAGATCCAAAGTTCGCGATCAAGTTAAGGATGCTCGGTTGCGTAAGAACTATGCATCTTATATTGAAGGGACACTTCACAGATAATAAACTAATTTTCCCTTTACTCGTTATTATGAAACAATTGGCCAAAAATGGTAAGTTAAAATCGTGTTACTATTCATTTCTTTTCTACTCTAACACCAAAACCAACCTGGTTAATTTCTGCTTTTCTAACTTTATTAATAACCTTTCATGTCGGTGCTGAAAAATCCTGGTTAAAGAAGTAATGAGTGTTTTTTTTCATGATAACTCTACCAATTTACTGATGTCTTGAACCTTTTGAAATCAATGTTTAAATAGTTATTGTCCACTTAATAAAAAAATAACAATTTAACATTAATCGCAAATAATCGCTATTTTATGTTAGTTCGTTTATTAATTTTTGTTTCTTATATAATTACATTTTTAAATATTTCTTAAAATACAAAATATAAAAAAAAAACATTTAAAAATATAAAAAATAGAATTCCACCGGTATCGGGAGCAGGGTCCAAGCTGCCGGTGGTTAGGGCTGCAGAGACAGGAACCTCCTCACAATACGAGCCGTATTGAGGAGTACTGCCTTCTGAATCAGGCTCTTGATCCAACCGCCTAACGACAGCCTCGAGAAATGTTGGTCGAGGCTTTCGGCCATCAGGCCATTGGCCGTTACGACAATCGGCACAATGACAGCCGAGGTCACATTCCACATGTCAACAACCTCGTGTGCTAAGTCGAGATATTTTATTTGTTTCTCTTTCTCAGCTTTCACGAGGTTCTCGTCATGTGGAATGGTAACATCGATTATCATTGCGCGGCGCGCTAATCGATCTATCACCACTATATCAGGCTTTTTGGCGACAATAGTCCTAGTTATGTTAGTTATTTTTACGATTGATGGTTGATTGAGATTGCCTCGTTGGTCTAGTGGTCGCAAGCGCTACTGCTGAGCATGAGGTCCTGGGTTCGCGTCCCGGGTCGGGCAGTGTTATTGGGTTTTCCATCTAGAATTTCCAATAGCAGCCCGAAGTTTGGACTAGTGGGACTAAAACATAACTGGCGAAATGTGGGTACACCTCTGCCTAACCCTTCGGGGAAACGAGGCGTGTTGTTGTGTATGTGTTATTTTACGATTTCAGCCGTTACTACCTCTATTTTGATCCGTGATGGTGTAACAACAACTTACGAGCGGGTCTTGGTCAGTCTCGGCTTCATCCCGACGGCAAGACTGCGACTCTGCCTCGACGCTGTTGATTATTTCAGCAAAAATAGTTAAGTGAACATGTCATTTGTTTTCAAGACGATGACGATTATGTTTATCTTAATGATTTATGTGATTAATTGATTGTTTAAACATTTCATGTGTTACAAATGCAATATAGGCCGCACACAATCTCGAAGCCGGTACACAACAATTTGTCACATGTCACACACAGTTGATTTATACCACAAACTATTCTGTTTCGTGACGCTCGTACACGCAATAGCCTTTACCTTTACTACAACCTCGTAATATGTTTGTCACTAATGAATTTGTTATGATATGTTGAAAGTTTATGTTTGCATGTCCAATGCGCCAGTGTTTGTCACTTGATCACACATGCGTAACTCACACAGAGGTGTGCTGCATGCAGATCGTGAAGACAGGCCTCTGTAGCGTGCTCCTCAGGGTATTCGACCGCTGGGACCGCTACGAGGGACGAATGAGGCTCAAGATATGCGCCCACATCCTTCAGACCCTGCAGCATTTATGCAATATCAGTACGTACCTAAGTGTCAATTTTTATTAACCAATGTGATCATTATTTTGGCATTTGCAGAAATCGCGGCCACATATTTTGAAATTGTACCCTAAACCAAGAATATCTAATAGCCTGTGATACCATTTCTCAATTCTTATCAAACAATCATCTGCCTAGCCTTTTCCCAATTATGTTGGGGTCGTTTTCCAATATCACCGGATGCAGCAGAATTTATTCAAACCAATAAATATATGTATTTTCATTAAAAACTAACTAAATCATAAACTATATGTATTTAATTTGGCAGAAGCGGGGCGAAGGGCACTGTGTACGAAGAAAAATGTACAGACGTTGCACAGGTTCTGCTCGCAGTGTCCAGATGAACCCGAATTTGATGGATTACTAGCAAGAGTGTGTTCAGTCATAACATTATGTTTGAAACACCAAGCTTTGCCAGTACCAGTCTCC
The DNA here is from genome assembly GCA_947568875.1 of Fissipunctia ypsillon. Taxonomy (NCBI): domain Eukaryota; kingdom Metazoa; phylum Arthropoda; class Insecta; order Lepidoptera; family Noctuidae; genus Fissipunctia; species Fissipunctia ypsillon. The sequence goes on along the minus strand of OX387644.1, from coordinate 17,036,972 downwards.
AGTCCAGCGTCGTTTAATCTGAACCCCATACTAAAAGGTATAATTCAGGTTGACTTAATTTATGTATAAATAAAATAAATGGATAAGTGAGCCTTGAATAACCGTAGGTCATTTTATAGGCACCAATACATCATGGCCATGTCACGAAGATGAAGAAGATGCAGCCAATTCTGATTCTAAAACAGTGAACTCTGATTTAGAAGATGAAGGCCCAGAAATAGATGTAGAAAGCATTGATGAGTTCCCAGACATGGATTTCGATGACAACGAGATAAAACCTGAAAGTCCTGACGAATCAGATAAAATATGTCAAAATATTCTACAAAGCGCTACAAAGAGTGGTGACAGTTTGCAAAGCTCACTATGGATAAATCCTAATGAGAGAGATTTAGAAGACTTAAAAAAGTAAAGAATTTTCAAATTGCTTTCATACGGAGATTAGTTTGAAAATGTTTAATTTATGCCTATTTATGTTTGATATTACCCGTATTATGCAGAGGAGATACGATATTGACGAAATTGTTTCAATAATTATTGTGTTTCCAATTTTTCATGCTCAAAACTGAATACTTATTAATTGACGAAAACACCGTGCTAAAATTATTTCTGACTATTTTCAGATATTTTATTTATTTCAAAGAATTTGGATCATTTAACAAGCAAGTAAGGCTTGTGAAAAGTCGGTCTAATTCTCGAGGGTCAATATTAGAAGACTTCCTATACACGCAATCCGGTGGAAACAGGAATGCTGCTTCCAGCCAGAATCTTTCACTTACTGGCGTTTTAGGCAATTGTGACTTTGACAATGGCGTGGGGCCTTCGCAGTCTCCCTCATTTTTACAATATCATAAAGTCCATGAGAGTGCTTGTAAGTATCTTTAAAATTTTGGAAAATATGCGATTCATTACAGCCTAAGCAGCTCACTGCTTGACGTAGACGTCTCCACCTGGCTACCGTGTAACTTGATCCTCGACCATTCTTATCCAACAAAAATGCGAATACAAAGCCATAGTAATGTTGAAATTATTTTTGAAAAGTATCAGTTTCAAGGACCTAAAAAATAATTATTTTCTGTCACAGCTACAACATCGTGTTCATCGCTGAAAATACATAAAGACATTTCCAAGTACAGTGCCTTTGCAAGTGTGTACTGCACGATATCGTCGAGGGTGAGGAGTGTGATCCCCTTCGTGAAAGTAGCGTACCCTGACATGATGGGCGGTCAGGGTCTCAACCAGCCTGAGCCCTTGAACAAGATGGAACGAAGTGCGTGCAGGTTAGCATTGTGAAAGTATTGAAGGTTACATTTGACATCATAAAATGCTGTGCATGTAAGTCTAAAGTCATAAATGTTAATGGCTTATCATCTCTATGTTTCGTAAACTGCCAATAAAAAGAAGGCATAGGTACGCCAATATAGGTACTGTTTAAATTCAATAATGACACTTAACTTTTTTTGGCCTAACCATTAGCAGAAATTGTAACAAAAGTCTTTGGAGATCATTTAATTACATATTGTTAAGCGATAAAATTAAGGTGAATATTCATATCAGCAATAACAACGAGGCTCACGGTTCGAACAAAATTTGTAAAGTACCAAAATGCCTTTAATGAATAAAATGGTTCAATGTTTTCAGGTCGAAACTTCTATCCTGTGTAGACAGGGCAATCAACCCTGAGGCGTATATGAATGAGACGGTATTCGATCTAGACCAGCTCTGTGGTGCCGCCAATCCTGACCCCTGTGCACAGAAGAGGTATCTATCTCTCAATATAATATTCCTTAGGAAGGACAAATATTTACAATCGGGGCATAAGATAGCATGGTCTTTAGATAACGCTGGACAACAAGAGGAACTCTTGTAAAAAAATTTGTATTGTGTAACCTTTACTTTTATGGTTTTGATTTTTGCAGTGCAAGATTATTCAAATATTACTGAAATACATACGTAGTTTTATTAACTGCCGTATCGTGTTAATAATATGATTATCGTAAAGTTTTAGCTCGGAGTGTATATGCCTGGGCAACACTGATGAACAGGAGATCACGAAGGTCAATACCTTCTGCTCAAAACTCGGGTTTGAGTCAAGGTTCGAGTCTGGAAATCTGAGGAAAGTAATTCAGGTAATCCTTCTGAAAATTAACATTTATCTTTCGAACAATAACTTTTGACATGCTGAGAGTGCTCATTCTTACCACCAAAATATTCAGATTTTCTTAGTAGGTACAAACCGTTACAGATTTTCTCGAATCATTAATCATATTAGAAGTATTTGTTTATGAATCTTTGTTTCTTAATTATAATTGACAATTTATTTTCGACATATAAAGCGTCTCAGGATTTTAAATAGTACACACTACGGTTTTGTAAGACACTATATGTCCTGAGGCTAAACCTACGTTAAACTGAATATACAGGGTAATTTTTTTTTATCACTCACAAAATATTTGAACGCAGGGGGATCCAGAATTATGTACTGAATCCATGGTAACAGGTTGTGTGTCGATGTCCCTGCCACCCTGTATAATAAGAATAAAGAATATACCCGAAAAAATATATCAAATCACCCCTACCGCTGATATCTATGTTAACACAATTCATATCTACAAGATAAGTAACTTCAGGTAGGTCCGAGAGAGTACGAGCTGATTCTAATGCCGGACGTGAACTCGACGAAGCGTCACCAGTGGTTCTACTTCGAAGTCCGCAACATGCAACAGGGTCGCCCTTACGTCTTCAATATCGTCAACTGTGAGAAGTCGGACAGTCAGTTCAACTTTGGCATGAAGCCAGTCATGTATTCAGTGAAGGAGGCTGTCATGGGAAGACCAGGTACTAGATGAGATTTTATCACCAAATAAGTAACGTCTTCTACAATTAACTTATAAGGAATATTTTGTAAGGCTGAAATATGAAAAAGGCCGGCACGTGAGACTTAAGGTTTGTATTTGGAATGGAAAGTCACAGACGATGGCATTGCAACTGTCCATAGTGGATGGTGACCTCTTACCATCAGGTGAGTCTCTTACTGGTTTGCGCACTAAGGAACGAAGACCATTTAATTTTATAGATTTGTTTGAAAGCATAAAAAGGCAATATTATTAAATTTTCTCGGCCTCTTTGGCTAAACTATCCAGTTTATGGACCGGTCATTTCCCAGCGCTGGCCCAGCCGAAACACCGGTGTGCCACTCGCGCCAGCCCCGTCAAGTCCTAGCGGCACACCGATGTCCCAGCTGATTCACGCGGCTTAAATCTCTATTATTACTGGTAAATAAGGGCTAATATCCTGTATGGCAGTTTTACCGACGGATATTCTCGTCAACTAAATTATTCTAAACCAAAAATTTCGTTTGGAAACTTGAAAAAAAAGTAAAAACTGACGTTTCGACAAAGACGTTTTACGCGAGTGATTTTAGTAGTGTTTTTTTTATTGAAAATTAAGTGTTTTCGTGTCTAATCGATGGTAAATCGATGAATATTCTTTGATAAGTAGTTCTTACATTGTTTTAGATAATATTTGCACGAAATAACATCATAAATACATATGCTTTGGGCAAATATTGTTACGTAAACAAACAAGCCGGGACAACGGTGTGCCGCTGGGACTTGACGGGTCGGGCGCGAGCGGTACACCGGTGTACCGGCTGGGAAAAATATGATTAGTTTTATGTCACGTAGTAATTGTCCCCAGGTTGGGTGCGGGCCGGCTCCGATATATGTTACTACCGGAACAGCTACCACTACGCGAACCAGAAGAATCACAACAAGTGCTATTTGACAGTCACGTTCAACATCGACTTCCCGCACACCAACGATGTCGTCTACATCGCGTACCACTTCCCTTTCACATACTCTATGATGATGGTGAGATTCATTATCCGTATAATATAAGTTCTGAACAACATAAAAAGGATTTTCAATTCTTTGGACTCTATTGCATAATACTGCAGCAGAAAACAATACTTCGTCCATGTAGGTATCGTTTGGGAAATAAAAAGAGCGTTATGTTTTTTTTTTTAATTATTGTAGTGTGTCTCAAAGCAGTTCCTAACTCCACTGTAAAATAAAGTTTAGACACAAATACTGAATGACTGCTGTCCAGCCTTCAAAGCTTTACTTTGTAAGACTGAGTTTTTGCACCACGAGACACATATCTACAACATAGAAAATAAAGAAAAATAATGTTTATTTGGACACAGTTCGTGAAACATAAATTACAAATAACAAAATAAAAAGTGAAAATGTTCTCAACAACAATAGTGTGAGCCTCACGGCTGCGCCAAAAAGGTTCATTACAGCATTAATGCCAGACAGATGCTGCCTGACGCAGGTTTTCTAATGAACCTTCAGAGACAAGCTCCGCTAAGGAGCAGGTAATAGTGTTCCGAGTTAGAAAAAACTTTTTTGCCAAAAAAACAACCGACTTCCAAAAAAAAAAACACTACAAAGCGAAAAATTTATTTCGTAAGTCAGTGTGTTTGGTTTTGTATTTTCGTTTTTTGCCACTGACTTCCGAAATTAAAGTTATTTTTCACTTTGCTGTGTTGTTTTGTTTTTTTGGAAGTCGGTTATTTTTTTTTGCAAAAAAGTTTTTATTTTTCACTTTTTAGTTGTGGTACCTACCCCACACAAAGTTGTATACCACTACTTGCAATGAAAATAACAGTGACAGCAAATTATTATAACATCATCAATATACACTAAGTGGAAAATACGTTAAAAAATACATAGTATTGAAGCTAACTCGAAAACCACTCATCAAAACTTGACCAAATCTATATGGGAACAATCTGGAACTATATCCTTTGAATTAAAAAAGAAAATTCAAATCGATTTATAAATGGCGGAGTGCTGAGGTAACAAACATTTAAAAAAATTACAATAGAATTAAAAACCTCCTCCTTTTTTGAAGTCGGTTAAAAACTAATTTCAATCGTTGAATTTACGACAGAGCAACTGATTATAGAATCAATTTAGTTTGAGACGAAGGCTTGGGCAAAGGATGCCGAGATCCATTTTCTTTTCTTCCTATAAAGATCTAAACTTTTCAAACCCATTATCCTAATGCAGTTTATCCTTAACTGCATTTGGAGAGCAAGCAAGTTATATGTCGATTAAGTCGTAAAACTAGACTAAAGGAAATGAATTGCTAACATGTTCAGAAATACCTAGTAACTTGTAAATCTAATCCTGCGAGAACGAACAAGAAAGTGGTTAAAGACAAACCTTTAAGCTCTAATATAACAGATAATCCACCAATAAGACTACCCATTGTATATTTCGTAGTATTTGTTTTCATTATGTATTTCTGTAGTGTACAATAAAGTATATACAGGGTGAAATATTTTAAGCTCACTTGGAGGGAAAGTACTCTAAATACTGGAGATAGCAAATTTTACTAAAAGGAAACATTCCTTTATTTTTCAAAAGAAACAAATCTGAATTCAAAGATTTTTGCAAATTTGCTTGTCACAGTCGGGAATCGAACCAGCTAAAATTCGAAAAAATAACATCCTGTACTTTTATGGCATCAATGAATAGGGTCAATCATAAGGATCAAATCTCTCTAACAAACATGATAAATTAAATAAAAGGAAAATTATGAAATCTAAACTTGTTTTTATTGACCGAGAGAAAAAGAATTAGGGTTCCGCGCAAAAAAAATTAAAACCCATGAAATTGTGCACAAAATCCAATTCAAATATGGAACTATTGACATCCACGCGGGTGAAGCCACGGGCAACAGCTAGTCACACATAAAATGACATAAACCATATAGTGTTAGTAACAACGACTTAAAAACTATGTAAAACATACAAACTAACCTTACAACAACAACTAATATTTTTACGTGGCTCAACACATGTTGGCACGTGTCTCCGCACCCAGTGCCTAATAAAAGGGCTGTCCACCTTGCCATATAATGTTTTTAGGATGCTGTTGGAGCTTCCACGCAACCTACCCATACTTGACGCTGCCCTCTTTCTCATTATGGCATGAAAATCGTCAACATGGGCTTCCGCGAACATCTGCGGAGCGCTACAGAAGCGCGGAACAACATCAACATCCTAAATCCATTATTATACTGAACACGCAAGACGTTGTAGGCCCTCTACGTATACTTCACCCTCAAGCTGCACGAGTAAAATAAAAGATACAACTTCACGTCCCCACTACAGTGCGCAAACCTGCGGGCTAACATATTGCATCGAACCGCCAACGCCCTACGCTCTTTGTCCAAATCTGAATCATCAGATAAGTCCTCCGTGACCACATGTCTTAGATACTTACTTAACCTAGCAACACGCTGTAATGGTGTCCCGCTATGTTCACCGGAGGAACATTATCTAACGATACATGTTTGCTATTGAAAACCAACATTTGTGCTTTCTTCACGTTGTGCGTAAGCCCATGCGTCGCCGCATAGGATTCAAATACAACAAGTAATTTCCGGAGAGCACTGATTGATGGGCTCAGCAGCATCATATCGTCTGCATAGCTCAGATTGTTAACCATAACACCTTCTATTGAACAGCCGACATTAGATCTGCTTAAATCAGGATATTCATGTACAGGTTAAACGCAGACGAGGTCAGTCGACACTGCCTAACTCCACACTCCAATAAATACGGCTCGGAAGACACATTATTCCACCTGACGCGATTCGTTTGCGAGCTGTACCAGAACTTCAACAACTAACTCTGTAGGCAGATTTAAACTATGGAGCTTAGACCATAACTTCTCATAGGATACGAGGTCAAAAGCCTTGGAAAGTTCAAGAAAAGCAGCACAAACTGGCGTCTTTCTGTCCGTATAATACGTACCTTACAGTCTTCTTGAGCGCCAGGATAGCACTATCCGTCGACAATTTACTTTTGAAGCTAATAAACTGCGCATTTTTTTAATGTTAAGTGGCTATTAAGCTGACGCTCAAGCAGACCGTCAAGTACCTTCCCTACTACCATAGCTAACGAGATAGGCCTGTAATTATTTTTCTCGGAGACATCACCGGTTTTATTTTTAATTGCGGGCACTACCACATTTTCTACTAAATCCGCTGGAAGACAGGTATGACGGAGGCAAAATGTAAAAATCCTCGCAAGTATGAGGTATACTGTATGAAGTCCAGCATACAGCAAGTGCTCAACACCTTATCCGTCACGCCCGGAGACTTCCCCTTTGATAAATTAGTCACTACTCGCTTAATCTTAGCAATGAATCCCCGGGGAGCCTCCGAGTCAATTAGACCTACCCCTGTCGCACCTTGCTCCCTGAGTCAACGCGGACTCACTCTAAAATGGTCTCGCTTTACATTTTGCATCCGTCGCACCATCCACACTCACAGGAAGGCCCAGTTTCGGATTCACTTATTAGTTTGTTTCCGATGCTCGTGATTCGTGCTACCGGGAGCAGGGTCCAAGCTACCGGTGGTTAGGGCTGCGGAGACAGGAACCTCCTCACAATGCGAACCGTATCGAGGAGTACTGCCTTCTGAATCAGGCTCTTGATCCAACCACCTAACGAGAACCTCGATAGATGTTGGTCGAGGCCTTCGGCCATCAGGCCATTGGCCGTTACGACAATCGGCACAATGACAGCCGAGCTCACATTCCACATGTCAACAACCTCGTGTGCTAAGTCAAGATATTTTATTGGTTTCTTTTTCTCAGCTTTCACGAGGTTCTCGTCATGTGGAATGTTAACATCGATTATCATTGCGCGGCGCGCTAGTCGATCTATCACCACTATATCAGGCTTATTAGCGACAATAGTCCTGTCAGTAATGATAGACCGATGCCAGTAAAACATAACATGGTCTTTTTCCAGAAGTGGGTCGGGCACATACTTGTAATACGGTACCTTATAGTCCACAAGTTTGTATTTCATATAAAAATATACATTGATTTTTCATATACATTAATAAAAATATTATAGGAAATTAGCATTAAATAAATAAATAAAATTAATCCTTTTTTCGAACTATTTAAACGAAACTATCCTAGTCTCATGCTAATGAGGTTTTACTAATTACCAGTCTTAAAACGCTACCCAATCTTTTAATTGTTTTTGAACGTTGTAATCTTGTAAAGTTGTATCAAAACAAAGTTTGATAATTTATTGTAATGAATAGTTATAAATCCAAAATTGAGGGACGACAAAAACCCCACGCTTTTTTCGTCCCTTCCACACGCTTTTACCTATCAGTTTTTTTTTTTAATTAACCGTAGATTGTCCCACTGCTGGACAAAGGCCTTCCCCACAGCTTTTTTATCTGCATTAGATAGAATTATTTTTTTTGTTGTGGTGACAACCTGATTTTTAATTATTAGCTTCCCAAAAACCTTCCCAAAATTTGGACCTTCCCAAAAATATTCATACTTCACAATTTTTTTTTTTTTGTGTTTACCAGACTCGGATATGGCACTGGAGCTTGCAGATGCCGCCAGGATCCTACCTTCGCGCGGAGCCTCTCTGCTACTCCCTCAACAACAACGAGGTCCCGTTGCTTACGGTCTCCGCTGAAGATGTACCTAACAATCCTATAGTGGTATGTTGTTTTTCTCCATAAAAATGCATCCACATGCTTTAGATTCCTGTACTTAGTACGGAACAAGATACTGCAAATACTTGGTGCCTGTGATGCGCATTTTAATGTGAAGTTCTTGCTAATTTTTATCGATCAATTAACTTTACCTTACGCAGCTACTGGTCGTAGTTATGCCACAACGTTGGGTCTTGAAAAACGATTGCAACTAGGCAAATTGAGTCCTTAAACTTTAAAAGCACCGTAAGTTCTAAACGTAGACGTATCCTGTTTTTCATGTGTGTTTTGTGTATCTATCCTTAAAGCACGACATTCCTAGCGGAACTAGAAATGCGGAACTAGAAATGCGGAGCTAGTAATGCTGGTTTATTTAATTTTGTTTAAAAAGTTCAACAACTTATAAGGGTATAGAGAGATGTATAAACATTTGATTCTGCTAGATTTTCGATTTTATAATTTTTACCTTACTTGCAGAAATTATTTTTGGTGGAATGTTATCTCTTTAATTGATGTTTTAAAAGCTGATAAATGTACTTTAGTAGTATCATATGAGTGGGATACAGCTAATAGAGATATAAACGGCATTCCTTTCCATAAATTAATCATGAAAGACCTAACTGCTAAACAGTATATTTCTACTCGTTTTTCACAACAATCATATTTTCAATCAGCTGATATGGCCAGCTTTGAATAAGTCTATTGACCGTGTTCACCAGATCAAGAGGTGCATAAGTAAAAAGGTCTAAAAATGTAGAGTTCATATTATTTTGTCAACATCATCGTGCAATGACTAATTGTTCAGCTTTTGGGTTTTCGAGGTTGCCAAGTTACGAAGGTACAGTTTGCCTGTCAAACCGGCTTATCACCACCGGAAGGTATCCTTGAGACCAGAATCGTCAGTCATGTTCTGCGTTATTTGGCACCATCGCTGTCGTGCTCTGCTGCAACGTTGCCAAACCTATTGATCGTCACGCGTAGACGTCATCTGTCACCTAAACGTGGCCAGCTTACGACAGCCTAAGAAATTCTTTAAGATAATATTTTGACTATGACCGGTATACCAACAGGATCGTGAGATAGTATTCCTGACAGCGCGCGTACATCCTGGCGAGAGTAACGCGTCATGGGTGATGGACGGCACTCTGGGCTGCTTGCTCGGCAACTCGTGCGCCGCCGCCGCTCTTCGGGCCAAGTACGTGTTCAAGATCGTGCCTATGCTCAATGTGGAAGGAGTCATCAATGGCTGGTGAGTGGTATTATAATTTTGACTAGCTTCTGCACGCGACTGGGTGCGTGTGATATTTATTGTTCCCCCCATCCATCGCGTCGCATCGCATCGCCCGCTCGTCCTTTTTAACCGTATCGTTCTTTTTAACTTTTTTCTTCTTGCTCAGCACCTGCGGGTCGTAGCTTGATGTTGAATAGCGTATAGCCTTACTAAAGAAATGGGCTATCAAGTGCAAAAAGAATTTTTCTAATCCGACGGGTAGTTCTATAGATTAACGCGTTCAAACAAACAAAAAAACAAACTCTTCAGCTTAATTATTAGTATAGATAGATAGATGCCCAGTTGATGGCAGTAGGCTCGCTCCATAATACATGGGACTTAAATATAACTGGCGAAATATGGGTGTACTCACTATAGATTCACCTCTGCCTAGCTCTTCGGGGAACAGGCGTGATGTTATGTTATGTTAAGTGATAGATAGATATACAGTGTACAATATTTTAAGGTTTTACAGCCTGGCTTTAGGCACATTGAGCGTTACAACCAAGACGTGCTGCTCTTGACTTTAAATGGTGTTAGGTTTTCTGTCAGTGTGATTCAGCCCTAATGGGCTTTCAGACGAGGTTGGACACGAATGAAACAAATGTTTCTTATTAAGTATAAACTTTATTAACTTCGCTACATCACTATTCTTTAAATTCTTGAGTTTCAACTTAATATACTTAACTAGGTACGTCACGTATATAAACACTATTTTATACCTACCACTATGTATTTCAAATGATATGTCCAGACAATCAATATTCACTTAATTTTCTTACATTAAATTAATACATTTTACGGTTTATCATCAAAAATACCGGAGATCTTGCTTCTACGTTATTTACCTTAGCGAAGTGTAGGTACCTATACGTGGAATACTCATTTTGTGATATATTCGACATTACGAAGACGGAGGCAAGTCGCATGCCAGCGAGTCGCCAGCACCTTCAACCTAGTTTAATAAATCATATTGCCCCATAATATACCTTCGAAATCCCCATAATCATTCATGTATAAGCTGGAAAATATTACGATACTAGAAATCTCATTTACATTACGTGATATCAATACAACAAGGCTTACAGTGCACCCTCAACACGCAAGCTTCTAAAGTAAAACACCTTAAAAATACGTATAAATGCCTCAAATTATTGAAATAATACTTTTGGTAGACTCAATACCTAATTGTCACGAAAAGATATATACGGACCGCTCGGCCGGACACTAGTAGGCGGGGGGAGCCAGCATGCCGCTGGCGTGGACGGAGTGCTCGGTGGCGTCCGGCTCGGCGGTGGAGGGCGCGTCATCAGGCTGCGCGTGTGCCTCGTGGCTCAGGTACGCGGCCGGGTCGTCGCCCGCCATGCCCTCGTCGTCGTCGTACGGGCCCTGCGTCGCCTCCTCCTTCTGCTCCAGCTCGTGGTCGTGCTCGAGCGAGTGCGCGTCGGACGCCCTCGAGTAGTGCGAGTCGATCTGAGGTGACGACGGCAGGATGCCGAGCTTCTTGATGTGCGGCGACTGCAGGCCGTCCAGAGACGTGGGGCGCAGTTTGCCGATGAGGTCGTTGAGGGTGAAGTGCGTCGGCAGGTGTTCGGAGCGCGGCGGCGGCGGCGACGACGACGTCAGAGGGTGGGCGGTCGTCGTCGTCGTCATCGAAAGCGGCTTCCTACCGGCAGAACATACCGACCCTCGTGTTAGAGAGCCGCTTGTAAAATGCACACATGCTAAGATACTATAATCCAGACATTGAATGTAGCGACCGATATCAGTCATGTTAAAGGTTAAAGTAGTATGTCATTTATATTCGAAAAATTATAGCCAATTATGTTAATGGTATTAGTGATTTTTAAAACAACAAAAATGTTAAATACAACATACTAATAGATAAAGTATCACTTAAACAAGAGATACCAAGCAAAGCCCCCTTCACCCACCCACCAAAAGATTTTGTCAATTTTGAAATTGTTTATGTGACCATCATAAATGATATTGAAAGTGTTAAAGACGATAACGTCATAGATGCCAAATGTTGTCTGCTGGGTGTAGGGCTCTTGTTTGGTGGTTGGGTTGGCGCAGAGGCCTGATCCCGCGGGCCCGCGCGCTACGAACAAACATCGAGGTAGAACCAAGGTTTAAACTTGGACTGAAATGTTAGCACACTGACTACATCGTAAACTAGTGTCCCAAATGTTATTACAGTTAATCATGTCGTCTTTTAGACACGTTGAATACCGGTTGACGAAGTTCGTGAACTCGAAACTCGGAACCTGTGCATAGAAGCCGCTATGGGTGTGAGAGGGGGAGCGCGCGGCTAGTCGGGGAGCGGGCCTCCGGAGACGGCTGGCATCTCACCTGGCATTACCCCTGCGCGGAGGACACGGGGATGGAGCCGTAGTTGTAGTAGTAGCAGCGCGTCTGCTCGCAGATGAAGTCCTTGATCTCGCCGCAGTGCTGCGGCTCCCAGTGGAACGTAGGCGCCTTCAGGGACACGCAGCCGTTGGTCATCACGTGCTCCGTTCTGGAATACCGACTAGTTTTTTATGCAATATTGCATTGTAGAACCGGTACAGGGAATTTAAAAAGCATTGCCCTTTAATGATAGGTCCGCTATTTATAAACAAGTTAACGTAACCAGCAGAGCGCATCGTGGGAAAACAGCGTAACCAGCAATTTTCAAGAAAATTTTATTACACTGGTTGCTTCCTAACATGGGAACCTATAACTTCCATGGAATTAGATCGTGTAGAGATGCGAGAAACGTGAACATCTTCATTACAGAGTGTTTCTGTTGCATGATTGTTGGGTGCTTCAATCACCTCTTAGGGATTGTGGCTCAAATGTCCGATAAACAGGGCGGTCCCATTTAATATAACTGACATTGCGACATATTTGTCAAAAAATAAATAAAGCAGAAAACTATGAAAGAAACAAAATTGTAAAAATTACAAGAAAAATATTAAAAAATATATATAAAAATACAAAATTGTCGGATTGTCAGATTATCGCCTGTCACCTATCACCTGTCGGTTTCATTAAATAGGCCCCAGATCACTCCTTGTAGGATGTTCTCTACAATAGTAACAACGTACCCGTGTCTGGCGGTGCGCTGTGGCGCGGTACTGCCCTGCGGCACGTCCAGCGGGTCGATGCTGTCGTCAGCATGCTGACTGGGCGCGTCCATCGGCAGCCTTCGCATGTAGTTGAACGTCGCGTTGAACGGCAAACCCGTGCTCATCCATAGATACATATCCGTGCCTAAATTGTTGCCTGATGTCCAGAAGTCGTACTTATTGTAACCTGTAAATAGATATTATCTCATTATTTTTCATGATTTTACAAAACAACCACATTGGTATGTACTTGGCCAAGGCTTTAATAAAATGTATTCAGAGATATAAATTACATATTGATGGGCAAAAATAAAGTTTAGCAAGGTTATTATCTTACCAGCATTAGTAAGGTATGTCGTTATAGAGTCAGCCTTTTCCTTTGTTTCAAAAGAGGCAAGCTGCAAGCCTAATGATCTGCAAATAAAGAAATGTTACCGTTTAATTGTTAAGTTTAATACTTTATAAATACAAGCAGAGAACAAAGACGCGAATACATCAATCAATCAATCAATCTACCTAGCCTTTTCCCAACTATGTTGGGGTCGGGTTCCAGTCTAACCAGATGCAGCTGAATACCAGTATTTTACATGGAGTGACTGCCTATCTGACCTCCACAACCCAGTAACTGGGTAATACGATACCACTTGGTAAGACTGTTGTCAGACTTTCGGGCTTCTGACGACCCGTAACGCCTGTCAAAGACGCGAATACATAAAACATTTTATTTATTTGTTAATGTTGTAACAAAATTTATACTTATACGAGTACCAAAAGAAGCACCATAACATGAAACATTTATGATGCCAAGACAAATAATTGTTAAGATTGAGTAATTAATTTCGCGATTTACTGTTGCTCCACCTGTGGTTTACGATCACTGTGGGTAGAAATCAATTTTCTAAAGGTATCTCACCCAATAATAAACGATTAATACAATTTATTCGCTCTAAAGACTGATCATCGTATAATATATCTAACATTTACGATATTGTTCCGCGTAACACAAGACTTTACTGCAGTACAATTAACATGCGCTAACCATAAATGCGATTCCGCTGAACTATCGTAGGGAATACTATCGTTGCTGCTAATCGTATTGCTATTAGCCTGAACAGAGTACAAGTTGCACCAAAGCCTGTTTATCGAGATGCAGTTTATTTGCTAAAGACAGCCCGTTCAGGCCACGGCCTTGCCACGATGGGACCACATTCCTAGTCCCAAGTTCAGAAGACTCTGAGGGATTAAAAACCTCTACGAGATCATACAACTGAAGGGTAAAAGCTCTATTAATATTTACTGTAGGTTTGCCGGGGGTGATATTTGAAGTTTTTTTTTAAATTTGCAACAACATGAATGCTATTTCAATTTTTTGCGTGAAAATTAAAAAAAAAGTCAAGTTCCAGCGCTATTAAAGTCGTTAATTGCTCCACGCTGCGGCTTATATTTTAATAAACGAAACAACCTAAATTATTGGCGTTTGTAATTATAAGCAACGCTCCAAGGAATTGTACTGTTAGATCTTAATTATCTACATCTTTCTAACATCGGAAGCCGTGAGAAAATTTGCTGAAATAGACAGTAAAATTGTATTCAATTTAATAAGACTATATCATCAATGACATTTAATACGTAATGCAACCTCTCTCTTAAAACAATTCACCATTGAAAAGCGAAACACGTTTCAACTCGAGACTTTTTATTATGAATTAAAACGTCATAAATTATTCTGCACTTGCATTTATCATGAACTTACTGCTTATTTGCTCGTCCATTAAGGCACCTTCAGCATACTTTAGTGCCATTTGTCTTTTTGCCCCATGACCATCTCATTTTGGATCTTGATGGATCCAGTTTTAAAATCGGTCATGTAGGTATAAATAAAATTATTTTTATCCTTTTCGTCGTCGTGCTTCATTTCCAGTACTTAAGAAGTTATAAAATAATATCTCTTAAATTTCATGTTTTTCCATTAGCGTTTTTACTTGAACTGCGTCTTCAGACTTATAATTCGCATTTTATTCTTCCCGGTATATCTATTTGGCTGGTGCAACAAAAAATCAGCAACAATCACGCGTCCTCGTCGCATCGGTACCGTTAGTTTCTTTTTGTCATCGCGATCAAAGCGAACCGTAACACGACTCGGAGCAGTTTGTAAATTATCCACGGGTCCAGTGTTATTGCGACTGAGACGCATCACCATAAAACTTGTCGTCACGCAGCACCTGCTCCTGAACTGCATCTCGACACGCTTGTCATGCCGCGAATTCGAGTCATATTTTACAACGAGTTTGTCGCGACCTTAATCGATTTCTCAGTTCCATTATTTTCCTTATAGATTCCGTTTACTTAACGATACGGATATTACGGGTCGAGCTTTACCATCATTAACAATTGGAAACGGAAATAGGTCGTGACTACGACGCGTTGGAAGGACATCGTGACCGAGCTACGGGGCTACTGACCTCTCATAGCAATTTGAGCGTGCATGTGGTCGGATCTAGATCGCGGTATATGGCACCTCTCTAGTGGCGCTTGCGGCACAATGCCATTTACAAACAAATGGAATCATTTTCTCATATAGGAAATCATTATTTCAAAGAAATGGACAACCGAGCCAGTAGACGTATAATTTATCATCAAGCTTTAAAGGAAATAGATGCTACAGACGTGCACGTTTACGTATTATATTAATGCAGCGCTCGGACGATCTTCGCAAGTTCATGAACGTGAGATGTTGTTTTGTTGGATCCTAAATATAATTTTAATGATAACGTCCTCGTTTCACATTTCTATGAAACGTATCACAAGACTGGCAGTTTTGGACTTGTAAAAATGAGTGCTTCTGAAGCTTGTAAGTTCCTTTCCAAAATCTACGGGATTTTCAAGGTGCGTTATATAATTTTGCATACTATTGTATAGAATCAAGTGTTTGTAACTAAATAGACAGCTGTGCTGCTGGGGAGTTTGTTTGCGCCACTTCTTCTTCCTAGCTAAAACACTAGAAAGTGGTGAAGGGCGGGCGTTTCGGGGGACTGTCTGATGTCATTTATGACGTTCAAAAAGTGATGATTCTCAGCCTAGGTTGAATAAATGACTTTTGATTTTCCTTTTTTGCCAGTGTTCGTATCTCAATGGCTCTAATATTGTTCTCAACTTCTCCTGAACCTCGTAACGGTAATGTAAACGACCTTGCACTTCCTGGTGGCGAAAGCGACGGAGCACACCCAGGCGCTTGTTAACGCTAGCCCAACTATGCTCCTATTCGAACTACAGGAACACGACACACCAGATAAGAACATACGGAGTCACGATTAAGGAATATTTATCTCACGAGAAACGCCTCGGGAGATGCAAATCTTGCACTGAACTCTGAATACGGTATAATATGAAAGATTGCTACATACCTGCAGTACTGATAAGCGAGGAAATAGTTGAGTTCCGGGCTGTATGGGTTCATCCTTGAGATAAAGTATTGCACGCCATCTAGCTGTATAGTTGTTATCCTTTGCGCTGAAACAACAGGAAAATAAGTCATTATAAAGTTAAAAAGCAATAACGGTTAACAGTTGTTAACATTTACTTAAGAGCAATAAGAGAGGTCTTATATTTTGTAAACGAGAGCTAATAAACCTAGATTCTCCTTATAAAGCACACGCATAACTTTTAAAGACAGCGAGAAGACACTTCTCTCCGTCGAAACCCTTTCACAGTTCAAATCGTTGGCACTTAGTTTCCAATTCTCAGAGAGATAAGTGACAATGGATCAGACACAAAATGAATATAGCCGGGATAATGGTACGCCCCTCATTCAGTTCATTCATTGCTTTAATACGACGGTTATGAGACGCCCGCGCAGCTCGCCTGCATTACCGCATGATTTACATCGCACGTCACATACCTTGACATTGACACTGTACTCACTCAGATTATCATAAGAGTATTTCTTAAGACACTCTTGTAATAATGATGCTGATATTTTATTCCTTACCAAGTGAACAATTACTCTCCCCTCTTAGCATGTGGTGATGTCTGGACTTTTTTTGTTCACTAATGTATTCCCACACCTATTTTCACCATTACTTAATATGTTCGCCGCGATGTCTGAACTTCATTGTCATAAAGTTCGCAGTTTTGCACGTCATTTTCATACTACGATTGCAGTATAATGCAGGGACGTGCATCACATACGAGACAATCTGTTTTGCGGTCGGACCCCCGCTGCGCTGTAACACCATAATTAATTCAATGTCCACTTCTTGCGGTTGACCGCAAAATTTTATTACTTCCTAATTTGGTGTGGTATTGAACGATGTATCTGACTATCTTGTTATGTCTTAATTAGTTTAGTCACTGAATACATCTTTTACAAACCGAGTTTGAATAATATAGGTTTCTATAGCAGGAATAATGCAATTACAAACGATGATTTGCATTAAGTTTGCAGACTGCACAATTAAATTGCAAGAAATCAAACATCTTCAAAGCTTAAACTGAATATTAACTCCGAGTGATCTGGCTAAGTACACGCGCAAAGAGCAGATACCGTCAATACTCCATGATAATAGATTAGAACTGCAGTGTCATCCACTTTAAAAAGCATCGACGCGAATCTCACGCTCGGCCGAGCACGAAATACTCCGGACTGCATCTTTACAACCACGACCATATTAAACAAGACCACGACTCCCTGCCTACAAACAAAAACAAGATTTTGTTTTCTTAAGAAAGTAACGACATAGCATTCAATGGTCCTATATAAAGCATGTCGTGCCGTACCCTGCGAAATGCAATTGTGAACCCATCCGAAACAATCCACGAAGAAAACGAAGATTAACATGCCGTCTTGGACCACGCACGCCTTATTCAACCATCAAGGAGGTGATTAGTAATACGTAATTAAATGTATCCTGCTTCGCGTTCGACGGTAGGAGAACACACCAAGAAGCTTCACATCGCTGCTCTGATTAACATACTAGTTGTAATGGTAGCCCATTAATTGGTCTTAGATTGACAGACGCCTTCACTCGTTCTCACGAAGACTTGCATAGATACGAGCGAATTTATTCCCGAAGGTTCAAACTACATTATGAGAGGCGTCTTAATTTTAATGGCTGCATTATTTTGCAAGATCAATTTCAAAATCACCGACCAGACAATAAATAGGCATCTATAAAAGGACATTATAATTCCAACATCAATAGCCTGTAAATGCTAAAATAATCCAACACTTAAATCTAAAAGTACACGGAAACGTATGCGGACACATGACCGTAAATATCCTTATTGCTTTCCAACAGTTTATTGAGAAACTCAATGGTATATTGTGTACGTTGTTAAGAAACCTGAGTTCTACAACTCAGCTTTACTCGGTTATTAGAGGTCCTGAGTCTGCTATTGGAATCCATGCATAATGTAACCTCATGCATAAACGATGTCGCACATTACTTGCTTACTTGGCTTTTACTTCTTGTTCGAGCTTTTCCTTGATGAATGCCGCATTCTGCAGTCACTGTAATAGCTCCAGCAATTTATCTTTGTTCGCTACTTTGTTGCTATTCTTTTCACGGTGTGTTTTATCTTGCAATTTCTGCTACACAAGTAGTCTTTACGGCAAAACTATCTTTCAGTACGACAAATATATCGAGAAAATGTATGACTGCGGATAGCTTTATATATAAATTGGAATTTAGTTTCCAGGTACTGGATATGGATGGAGATTCTGGAAATTAAATTTATATTCTTTGATTCTTCATAGTAGAATAAAAGGATAATAGAATAAACACACCGACACTGGACTGGGACTTTGAAATCCCGACATTTCCTGGTAGCATTAATGAACCTATTCTAAGTTCATAATCGTGGACGTATAAGATGATTACAAAGCGATATATCGGCATAAAAGGCGATAGTTAGGGACGTTTAGAAAGTGCTAGCTGACAGAGAGACGAGTGTACACGAGCAACAATGAGCGTCGGGGAGGCGGGTCACGTCGCGTGAGTCATGCGCGCGCGCCGCATACTGATGAAGAACATCGGCACTCCCGTCCCGTCCACGTAGCGTCGCGTCGTCGGAACCACCAAGACGAGGATGGCTCTGTTCCATATAGTACAGCGCTAGTTTTGTAGAAGCGACAATGCGACCTGACCAGGGTTGTCGTTGGCCACTTCCTTATAATCATGATGCGACTACGCTTTCTACATTACAATTATTTGCAAGTCCATAAAAGCCTACGATTTTGACTTTACACCCTTAGCCATACATTGTAACACCCCTGTTGTAGGGGTGAGTGCCCTCGCTTGCCGTGGCCGGCGCCGCGTGGATATCCGGCGAGCTCATCCACCGGACGCTAACGGACCTCTGTCCAAAACCTTGTCGCAAATGTCACGCCCACGATGTGCCGCGCAATCGCAAACCAACATCGCGATTTGTACTTGCTGACTTTTATTGATCGCATATCACGATAGCTAAGTTTAGCTAAAGAATTTAAACGTGCACTCTCTGAAGACACCGTACGACGAGCACTTAAGGTCATACAAAAGACTGCAGCAACAAAAAAAAATCCCTAAACTAAAGGTTATCAGAATGATCTACATGTCAGTCAGTTCTGTGAAAATAAAACTGAGGATTTTAGGACTGTTGATGGGTGATAAAGATAAACATATCATGAAAATAAAACTTGATATTTTTTTTTAGTTAAAAAAGAGAATTTAGGACTACTTAAAAAAGGGCAGACCTAAAAAGAATTGAATGAAGATATAATGCATTGGCTGAATCAGCAAATCAATGAGAAAAGTAAACTAGTTTACATTCAAAAGAACGATCTCATCACAGATGAAAATAAATCAGTATTACACATTCACTTTTATAACTATTACGTGTTTTTCCTAATCAATTCAGTGTACGTACCAACATCGCGGATATCGTTACTCAATCACCCATCAACAGTCGGAAGCTAGCAGATGTAACCGACGCGTGCGCAATCGCATACAAAACGCGATCAAAACCACATTACAAGTATCTCTTCACGATCCTTGTGCCATGTCTCATTAAAATTCGTTTATCTTGTAGAGGAATCTCACGTCTCATATAATAATAACAACTTCCTTCCATTCATTGGTACTGATGTTACATGGGTATAAAAAGTAAGAATCCATGATAATTATTATTGTTTCAGTCATTGGAGAATCGGTCATCTGATCCATCAAATAAATCAAATAAATTGTAACGATATTGCAGCTCTGGATCTTATTTGAAATGCAAGTGAAAAAGCCATTGCCATATCTTGATTGATATTTCTATATCCTAGACTGTAGGTAATAACAATTAATATGAAATGCATTTCATTAATAACAAACCCATACAAAAGAAAGAGGACAATCCTTTACAGAAATAATTTATAGCTTTTCTAACAAATATGCATTTGCAGTTCATTAATAAAAAACTTTATACGCCTGCATGAACAACTCTCAGCTGGGGAATGTTCTTTATGGAGAATTGATCATTTTTGCGCCCTTCACTGACAATGTAATTTCTTATTACTTATGCATTCATAAAATTCTGCAAAAGGTCGTGTAATTAGCATTAGAATACTATTACTGCTTATTACATCTAAAGAACAGTGCACATCCAACCGACGAAGACTAATTTGTATAAATTAATATCATAAGTATAAAACACAAAAAATAAAGTGAAGTGTCTATTTGTAATGTCAAAATAACAGCTTTTTACTAAATGCATATGAAATTATGTACGGTACTTATAACAAAAAAACTATTTTTAAAATTTTTGTCGATCTGTCTGTCGGTCAGTCTGTCTGTTCTATCTGTTTGTTCCGGCTAATCTCCAAAATGCCTGGACTGATTTTGACGGGACTTTTACTGGCAGATAGCTGATGTGGTAAGGAGTAATTTAGGCTACTTTTATTTTAGAAGAATTAGGGTTCCGCGCAAAAAAAAATAAAACCCTTGAAATTGTTAACAAAATCTGATTCAAATAAGGAAGTATTGACATCCACGCGCGCGAAGCCGCGGACTACACATATTGCTAATAAAACTGACGATTTGGTACGTCAATCATATTGCACTTGTAATTCAGTTATAAACAATTTCTTGGACAGCAAACACACGGAATGTAGCCCTGCAGATAATTACAGAATTTTCCTTTAAAGCACAGTTTTCATGCCATATCTAATATCACCCGAGACAGCACTTAAACCAGATAAAACCGGTTAAAAGACGCTGCAAATTATGCATTATCAGCTTCTAAAAATAACGCCAAGTCCCCTAAGCATAGGACGTTGGCTCTTTAAGGCAGAAAAGTTCATCATTATTCTAACGGACACATCCTCACGGGATATGAGCACCTCTTAGTTTTAATGGCAACATTATTTATTGAGTTAATGAATTAATTGGATAAAAACACGTTAGATAAATGCAAGGATAAATGCGGCAAGTACAGCTTGCATGTAGAGTCCTGCCTCGTATACTTCACAATTTCCTATAATTGCTAACTATTTGGTTTAAGCATCTAATGCAAGAAAGCTTAACGGATGACACCACAAATATAATATTATAATAGGTCCATTTAAATATATGAATTCAGGAATCCTTTACAGACTCTACCTATAATCTATTCAACTATGAAAACTTCAAAACTGCGGGGCAATTGCGTAAGATACTTACAGTAGGAATCGGTTTCATTTTGACAGTTCAACAACATTCGTTGAGCTATTTACGTTGTTGAGCAGACAAATTTTTCGAACTTGAGAAGCAATGGATTAGCAATTTGCTTCAAAATTATTCAGATTCTGATTGATAGTGCGTTACGCAATTAGGGTGTTGCTCTAGCAATTTCTCAAATTCTGTCAATCCTGAGAACTATAGAAGTGAACTACTTTAACGAATAGACGAGAATATAAGTTTCGCCATCAAATAAGATAACAAATGGTTTTAAAACTGGCTTAACCTTTATTTCGCTGAATAGCATTTCTGAAAACTAAACTAAAATTATGTGCTTCCAGGAATTTATTTTTTAGAAATAGCATCGTAAAATATCACATTTCGAATAAAAGTGAATTTGGGGAGAATTATAAAGACATTTGAATAGTTTAATAGCCCCCATCCCCCAAACGAATCAGGTACGCGGCTCTCTACATTCCAAGTAACGTAAAATATCATGTTACTGCTTTTTACGACATCGTAAAGTTTCGTATTAAAGTAAACATGCAACGAGATTATTATACTATCAAACCGTTTACGAGTTTCATCCAAAAGTAGCAGATATTGAACATTTTACTAAAAACCTTCAGCTTAAAGCCAGATCTTCTATCACTTATACGTTGATTAAAAGCTGTGTAATCGTGTAACCGCAAACCGTTGGCGCCGGCGGCGGCGGTGCAGCGGCGGCGCGCGGCGCGGTGCGTGCGTGTGCGCAATGCAATGCATTACATAACGCGAACCAGTTGGCGGATCGAGCGCAACCACCCGGCCCTCGCGGCGCACGCTCCATCTACTCCATGCATTACACGACGTGTATTTCACGGCCGTGCCAAGTTTAATGTTAAATATTGTACCTTTATCGGATATTGTAAAGTCCCCGTCCTCGATTAGATAAACTCTGTGAGAACATTTACATCGTGATAAAATACATCTCCGCATAGATCAGCCAACACTTAGCGTGTCGTTGAACTCTAAGCGGAAAATTGGTTTACGTCAATCCTCATTACAATTTCATGAGTAATGATTGATGATCCGAACACCTGAAGCCACAAAGTAGTTATCAAATTACCGATTCTAAATTAATGTTTTGTAAAAAGTCCAATTTTGGTGTCTATCAAAATTTTTTGATTGGCCTTGTGCGTGGGAACATCGATCGGATTGTTCGTGGTCGGATAACGATCGGAAGGCAAAAAAGGGACCGAGATAATGGCGAACGAACGATGCGCAAGAGACGAGCCCAAGGACGGCGCGCGCGACTCCTCTCTCGCGCCCGCTACGGAATGCACCTACCAGACTATTTTTAGTAATCAAACCCGATGCCGACCCGGTCCTGGTCCCGGCGGCCGACCAACGAGACAAACAAATGTCCGCGAACACTAGTGATTCCACTGAAATTATATTGCTAACGAGCCCTCCACTGCGGCGCAATTACAAAAACATAAAACAAAACAAAAACCATCAATGTATCAAGAAATTGTATTGGCACCGACAGCCTGTTTTTTACTGGAACGTTTGGTGACTAAACCTCTAAATTACTTTTTGCTCTGAGGAACCAAAGCTCACGTCCGCTAAGTAATTTGATACAATCGCACCACCTGGTGCTGCGGCCA
Source organism: Fissipunctia ypsillon (assembly GCA_947568875.1). Lineage (NCBI taxonomy): Eukaryota > Metazoa > Arthropoda > Insecta > Lepidoptera > Noctuidae > Fissipunctia > Fissipunctia ypsillon. Next base: position 17,013,718 of record OX387644.1, on the reverse strand, counting down.
CATTACATTTGAATTATAGTGGCAAAAAAATATTAAAGGTAGAGGATCACAATACAGTATCACATAGCGGGCTTTCGGCACCTGACTGTTGGAGATAAACCTTATTTAATGTTCCAAAAGTATGATCCCATTTCAGCCACGGACAGGATGCAACTGTGTTTAAATCTTACTTAACGTGTATTAACAAAAAATTAATGACACGAGTGATGTGACAATATTCTTGGATAGACTTCTAAAATATTATGTAAATACGGAATCGTGAAGCTTGGAATCATGATCCAAATTCCAGAAATGTGAATTATTATAATAATATATCCGCGTGTTTATAAATTTATGAAGGCGATGGTTTACCCAAACATACTAAATGAGCTTATTATGCAATAGATACTCTATTAATTGTTAGTTCATTAGAATATCATTGAATTATGATCAGCTAAGGTAAGCAACAGATTTAGGACCCTTGACTTTCAAAGCAATAAAACAATTGAATTGAACGATAACCATAACCCTTAGGCCAAGGGTTCATAAACCAAAGTCATTAATTTATTACTGTAAGAAATTGTAACGAATGCGAAACGCTATTCCACCTAGAGATTTTAGATAGATTAGATATGGTGGTCAATAAAAAATGTTTGGTAATACGCATGTCTGGTAACAATGATTGAATTCGATATGGACATAATGCGAGTCATCGATACAGATTAAGAAAATGCATGACTCGGACGGGGCAGCCGACTGTCTGTGTATAATCTGGAGTCATTTACGGTACCGGTGCGGACGCTACAAGTACGGGGAGAGGCGGACTCCGGCGCACCATAATATTATTCCATGGAACTGCAGCTAGATGTCCTGGCCACGCGGCGGCTAGGCGAGGGCCGATGAACCCCGCACCTGTCGCCGCTCCCTCCGCATCCCCGCACTATTTTTTCCCAACACCGACTTCCGTCGAAGAGTTTTTGCCGACCTGTCGATAACCTGTCCGATAGCTGCGGACACGCCTCATTAGCGGAATCACTCCCTACTATGTTGATTGGTTTAAATCGTCAATTTTTCTCACAGACTCCGCAATCGCAGAGACATCCTTGATGCGGTAATTCGCTGCATTCCTATAAATGCTTACCTACGTTGACAAGTGTCATTGACTTGAGATAAAAATGCTTTCCGAGAATCGCTACAGTTGTGCGCTTGGCACCTTTACGCGAAATTTACGATTACATGTGATTTGAAAAAGTTCTCTGAAGGTACCCCGCTTGAAAGTAATTTAGAGTTTACTTCTTGGAAGAGTTATCATGAGAAAAAATTCTTGCAATGAGAAAAGGCATATATCTCTATAATTTATCTATGCTTACATATTATAACATCATACAATTAAATCAGGTTCCCATAGCGTGCCCTTTCTAATACATTGGATCCGTACACTTGTGACAGGAGCATGGTACCCCCGAGCGCAGTGTCGCATTGTTCAGGAGGCGTGCGTGTGTGCGTACTGCGCGTACGGTCGCGAGTCGCAGGCGCACTTGAGTCAACACGCGAAACGCGCCGATCTGCTCCCGGCTTTATGGCTCACCTCTGTGTCGTAAGCTTTGTTGATATTAGCCACCGGTTACGACGGATTATACGAATTTTATTGCGTGTAACAAGCTGTAGAACACGAGCAATTTGTTTTTAGCATTTTTGGTTCTCATGAGCTTTAATTTCCTTGATGTATGGTCATTGCTCTACTTTTCTCTCTTTCCCTCCTTTTGAGTTTACTTGAATAAATTTTCTTGACGCTTAATTTGATAATGTCAAAGATTTTATCTTTATTTGAAGATGACGATTGAATAAAATATAGAGAAGGAGTAAAATGTAATAGAAGTTATTTAGAAGGAGTAATGGTGGGACCAGCCTATTGTACTCTAATGAAACTCGAACAATGAAGGTCGAAGACCCGTAGGTCACAGCAACCACCTTGCTGCAACCACGCCATGCTATTGTAGCGCTTACATAAGTTATTACTGCTTCGAGTAATTTTATAGCTACATTTAATTTCAACCATTTCCGCAAGGAGATTGTTGGAATGTATTGTAATTAGTTTTCAAGTGTTTATTATTTTATTAATCTTAAGAAAATTTATAGCTAGTTTACTCGAATATGCAATTACTTTATGGAGAAGATCAATGGATACAATATGTTATGCATTTAGTAGAAATGGATATTTTTTGAGATGTGCTTTGAATTAGTAGCCCTCAATTTTAACATAACAAGACGGTTGTATTCTCCGAAAGGTTAGGCAGATGTGTATCAATAGTACACCCACATTTCGCCAGTTATGTTTAAGTCCCATGTAATACGGGGCGATCCTATTGCCATCAACCGGGCAAAAATCCAGACTCCGGGCTGCTACTGAAAAATTCCAAATGGAAAAGCCAATAAGACTTTGCCTGACCTGGGAATCAAACCCAGGACCTCATGCTCAGCGGTAGCGCTTACGACAACTAGACCAACGAGGCAGTCAATAGATAGATTAATTTCAATATAAAGCAAGTCTTGTGTAAACATTGGATTATAAGGAAGCAAAATGCTATGAATTCAGGCAGAATACTAAAAATATTATTTATTTAGAACAGACCGAGATCAGAATAGACATAAACAGACGCTTCAGTGTCGCAATACTGAAGCGCGCCACACACTGCGAGAATACAAATATCAACACAATTGAAACGTAAATTAACAACCATTTTTGAGGTGACTACGTGACGCAATGATGTCCAGTGAGCTGATTCTTTAGTTTAGACTTTTCACACACAATTGTAGTCATATCATTCACCAGTTATCATGAAAAGCTGACATTATGATTCAAGATTTTCAGTTCTAACAGTTCAGTTTCAGTTTTTCACGAGAAATGATTAGTCAGTTTTAATCATACACAATCATTCTTTAAAATTAGATTAAGCAATTTATTATTGCTTACACCGAATGTAAATATTGTACAACTGTATCACATACCTGCTGCGGGACCGAGGGTGGCTGCGAACAGCAAGAAGCAGGTGGCCAAAACGAGCTGCATGTTGATAGAGTCGAGCGATATCAGCGGGAAGCGATCTGAGCACACTCAGGAGTGCACACGCGCTACACGGGACACTCGGGCACACTGAACGCGCGCTGGCCGGGACCCCCCCTTATAACACAGACGCGTCCCGCGCGCACCACCGCATGGGACCGCTATTGCGGCCGCAGCCTCTAGGCTCGCATCCAATACCTCACCGCCCACTAGACACTCCATCAGGGACATAGCAACCCAGCAATGGACTGGACCCGCGCATCGGATCCACGCGGGCGGTGGTGCGGTGTCGTCAGCCGCGGACGTCCGGCGGCGGGCGGACGCTAGCTCGGCGGCGCCCGCGCTCCTCGACACGGGAGTTATCTCGGCAAATCGTACCGCACAATAGTTCGCGCTCAATTTGTTCTTGTTGCGGTCGACGCGAATTCTTCGCTTGTCCAAAGGGTTGTCGACGTTGTCGTAGTTTTTTCTCCGCTCACGATCCGATGCGGCGCGCTTCAAGGGTGTACCTTTGTTGTATCGGCCATTGAGGATCGGCCACGCAACCTGCGCGCAATTATTGGGATCGTACCTATACCAATTCTTACGTCGAAACAAAAGCATTAACAAAAGTAAAGAAGACTCCCATCCCAATTCGCAACACACTTAAGTAGCCAGTATATGGTTGGAGACCTCCCCCTAAGTTGTCTCGTTAGGTCCTCAAGATACTGCGTTTTCATTTAGCTTTTAAGTTATGGTGTGCTTGTCTACACAAGGTATCCTTTTTCCAATTATTATTTTCTTCTAGTGATATTAAAAGCACTAAACAAAAAATTAATGCTTTTTCTGTTTATACTAATTGAATGAGAGCGCCTTCAACGCGAAGGAATTCCCATACACGCAGACAAGTGCACGGTTAATATATATTAATTAAATGTATATTTGACCTTGCGGTGGACTCAAACAAGCGCGCGCCGAGTTCAATATTAGATCTTTGCTAAAATAAAAGCAACTGGGGGAGACGCGGGGCACTTGAAAGCCGCCGCCGCAGCTTCACCACTTTAAACATGCTGCTTTGAAAGCCACGTTAATTGGTGGGACGCTATTTGCTTTGCACGCCATGCGGCCCTCCCAGCTTTGACATTGCCATACCATACAGATGCTATTCCTATGTGTACCTATTACAGGGCACCATAAACATTCCCTCCATTTACCTGTTTAATAAAAAATCTATGCTAAAAAATAAACGTGAATATTTAAATGTTCATCTCAATACAAGACACTGCACTTAAATGATCCTGCAAAAGTTGAAGTGCCCTAGAGCCTGCAGCTTGCAGAAACACTTTTGAAATCTCTTTTTATCGCATTCAAGCGATACCTATCAGTATTGTTTTGCATCCGATGAATTACATTCGAGGGCGATACCAGTCGATAAAATAAAATTCACGCTTTTATTTTTATAAAAAAAATATGAAGGTATTACTTTAATAGCTGCAAAATGAAAAAAAAGTTTAAAGATTTGAGGCGATACAATGTTTTTTTGATCCGAAGATGTTACTCCGCTTCGGGGAGTATTTAATTGAACGGGAGCATGACTCCGATGTTTTGAATAATGGTAGTAATAGACCGCACATGCCGCTCAAACAAAACTATTTATGCGCCATTCACAATGCGCGATCGCCGTGCGCTGTGCTAGCCAATGACACGACATTAATTGATATAATTACCATCTATATCGTGGACCAAAGTGACTCTTCTTCCAAAATTAATTAAATACAAAAAAAAACAAGATTGTTTTTTCAAAAAAAAAAAATATTATACCTATACGAAATGTAAAGCGTCTGAAAAACTTTCCAAGCTTTATCACTTCGACTTTACATAATACTTCATTTGCATGACGCGGCGGCGGTGGCGTCGGCTTGCGTTTCCTCTAGCGCGCGTTTTTCAGGTCGTACTGAAATATTGCAGAGTGAAACTATCAAAAATTACAATAAATTATGGTAAATGACTGAATTCGGTACGTAGGTAACTAAAACTGCATAAAACGTCCTCAGCTAACGTAAGTTAAACTGGAAATATGGAGCAACTCATAAACATCTGGAAAACCGTAAAATAATTAGGCACTTAGCTCGCACCATGTTGCACTATAAAAGAAGAAAGTTTAACTGTACACAGAAATGATGATCAATGTTCGAAACCCGTAGATGTGTCGCCGCTCCTCAATCATAGCGTCCGTCAACGTTGTGATTATTCTAATGTTTTCGAGTTGCGTGCGATGGCTGCGCCTGCGGTGGTCGCCGCCGACTACTCTGATTACCGCGATTACGATAAAAATGCACCCGCTATCGTTTAAATGCCGTTTTAAAAATAACCGCGTAATAGTCAACCGCAATAGCAATGAACACTAAAAATAAAATATTACGTGGACGGTCCCCTTAGCTTGACGTCCCTGAATAACATTGGGAATATTGCCCGATCATTATGCTGGGTGCACGTCGCTAGTGGTCCGGCATTTACATAGAGCCTACTATTAAATTATCCATTACGATCTGAATCTTCACATATAAAGTTTAGTGTTCTTGATGACTCATGCACGAATGTGCCTGGACTACATACCTGAAACGACTAAACTTAATATTTTATTTGGAGTATTCCAGCTCAGCTTTGTTGGCTCGCCATCTAATACAGCACACTACAGCTTGCTCCGTGTGGGCATCGCATCCAGCCCACGTCGTGAAGCTTTATATGTAGCTATAAACTTTGTCGTGTTCGGCTAGAACATAACGCACGATATTATTTGAAAATGTTATACGGCACGTAAATGCCCTTTTAGGACCAAGCTTAAATACGGCTCGGTAGCAGGACTAAATTATTTTCTAGACAGATAGATTTATGAGCAGAGAAGTACGTGTCTTAATAACACTACCATATTTATTAAAGGCAGATTAGTAAATGTGTTGTTGTCTTATCCGAGAACCAAATCAAGAAACGATGGGGATGATTAAGTACCTACTTTTAGAAAGAATAGTATCAATTATAATAATATGTATTCCATATATCCAATTGAACTAATAATCTGTCATTTAAACTGTATCAATCGCATACCTCTGTTAGATTCCTTTCTCGGGTTCTTAGTTTCATCTAAGTTCAATAAAATCAATCAATCATTCGGAACCATTAGATTTGTTTGAATAGTTTTGTGGTGGTCTGTACTGTAAGTGTATTGAACAAATTTTGCAGATAATAAATAAAAGTTGCGGTTGCAATTTTCAAATGATCATCAAGGATGCAGAAAGTGGAAATAATATAAGCAAAATCCAGACCACTTGATCTATGGCCAAGTTTAAAAGAAATAAATAGTGGTCCTATCCTTATAAAATATTCTTTAAAGTCCTTCTTTTTAACGGGCATAATTAAGCCTTTATTCTCGGTGACTGCGGACCGTAGACCTATTATGTATTTTAATCCATACGCAAGTATTTTTCTGACCCCTAAGGGGATCTAAAAATAAATGCATCGCGTGGCTAGCTCGGAACAAAAGACCAAAAAGAGAGTAACTCTTGGGATCGCACCTATAAAGCTGTGCGAGTGAATCCGTAACTAAACTGCATGATTGGCGCGGTTCGCTACTTATTTGCACAATTTCCATTACTTAATCAAATTATTACCTACCTGCTTGCCGATCGTTCCGCGAGCTGCCCGCGGTTTTTCTTGTTTCCCGTGGGATTCTCGGGTTTTCTAACGATTTAGATCGTACTTATCCATAGGAAATGAGCTTTTGAATAGTGTGATCCTATATTTTTTTCAATTACCCTGTTAAACTGTGAAACGCAAGGATAGTTGTTTTCGCATTTCAATGTAGTTATCGTATTGAAATTGAATAGTGTTGAGGCTTATTTAACAAAATTACCAAAAAACGAACTATCACTAAGAATTAGGAGCGATATCAGTAACGATATCTAGTGCAGAGGTTTGTAGTTACAATAAAACCTTCAATAGAAAAGTGGTTAACAAGGCGTTAGTTTAAGGTATTCGTTAATTTTAGTAATTGTGGTTTTTCATCTGTGCCAGCTTGATCAAGCAATTGATGGGTAGGGGGCACCTCTGAATATGTTTTTAAATGTTGATGGCTCGTTAAGATAGCCCATAAGATGAGGAAGTTTTTCAAATAATTTGTTTGCTTAGTGACATAGTAAAATTTTGAAATAATCAACCCTGTTTATGGTGTACTCCGACGATGTTCTAATTTTGCTACATAAATAACTTTTAATCATTACTTTCAAGTGTTTGACGGATTGCCAGATGTTTATGAGTATATTTACTATTAGAACATTTTACACTAATCCACAGAATAACTTTTATTTACCATGAATATCCTTTTAAAAAATTTCCAAATCTGAGTTTTCAAATTAGTCAGATTTAGGGGGGAATGGCACAATACACAATTCTTTCATTTGTCAAAGAGCATCAGCAAACCGAGATTTCTAGAAGAATACAGCTTGGGTGGGCCGCATTTAGCTAATTGGATGACATACCGAAATCAGCCAAAATTCCACAATGTCTGAAGTCCCGTCTCTATAACCAGTGTGTTCTGCCCACCATGACTTACAGTGCTGAGACGTGGATGCTCATGCAAGAGGCTGTGTACAGGGTGAGAGTTGCACAGAGAGCCATGGAGCGTTCCATGCTCGCCATAAGATTGATAGACCGAGTTCCAAACATCGAGATCCGAAGACGAACGAAAGTTTTCGATATCGGAAAACGAGTTATGGAACTCAAATGGGCAGGACATCTGGCAAGGCGCAGTGATGGCAGGTGGAGTAAGGCAGTGACTGAGTGGCGTCCAAGGACTGGAAGACGAAGCGTCGGTCGTCCGGCGGCGAGATGGGCATACGGCATTGTTACCATCGCGGGTAGAACCTGGATGAGGTTGGCACAGGAGCGTGGGGATTGGCACATGAAAAGAGAGGCCTATGCTCAGCAGTGGGTGAAAACGGGCTGTGGATGATGATGATGATGATGCCCACAATTTCTTCATCGGATTTGACTATTTAAGTCATTATCATTATGCGTCAGGCAGGCCGCACAAGATCATACGAAAATCGAAGGCTCTGATCACGTTATTTTTTGCCAATTTTGGAAATCTGAAAGTGGATCTTATCTGAAAATTTTCAAATATCAAATTCAAATAATTTATTTCAATCCATTGCAGATCATATTGTTATCGTTACATTAATTGGAATGAAATTACAAATTATATAACAATAAATATCTACATATATATAAAAATAATAATCAATCAAATAATATAAATAATAATTAAAAAGTCAAAAATAACGTGAAAAAATATTAAATTAAAAAATAATAATAAAATTAAAAAATATATATATATACATATATATATTTTCGGTGTTTTCTCATCTCCGCACCTACTCAACAATCAACTTTTCGCCCTGCATATGCTTGCTCAAAAACCCTCTGGGCTCTCCTACCAAGATGTTCTTTTGAAAAGTAACCCATCTCCAACATCTTTATGATCAATATAAATATAGATCAGCGCAATAGATTTTACTTATGCTGCGTATGCTTGAAGGGCTTCTAGCTTTATATATCACACAATACAAGTTTTTTCCGAGGTAAGCAGCGCTGTTGATTATAATAAAATGGCCTATTATACGCCCGTCTACGGATATCCTTGGCACAGTAATGTATTTATTCTATAAGTCATTATCGCCCGTCGATGTAACACTAGATAAATCTTGAGAAAAGTTGAACGAACTAAATCTCATTTAATCTTTTTTGTTTCCAGCAGATGTTTATTGCTCCCCTCTAGTTTGGAATAGCGTAAAATTGATAGAACGAATCGGCATAATGTTGTCAGAACGATTTGAGGTGTGTTTTTATTATTGCAATTTTCGACTCGGTGATCCCATAAACATTGCCTAATAGGTAGGACTAAACGTTGCAATTACGTACATATTCATCGACCGCGCAGAATTTCAAGGAAATAATTTAGAAGAATCTATACTTCCCCAAAAAAATTAAAGTGGTTTTTCCAAGTTCGCGGGAAGGAAAGAAACTTGGCGCTCAAATTATGTTCGGGAGCGTTCAGATAAAATCGAAACACGGTCGTCTTTGATATTTAAATGAATGTATCGGTGGAATTTGATTGATTTGGCTTGTTATTAGGCGGAATCTTAATCACTCATGACATCGCGGCAAAGGGTACCGGTCCGAGACGCAATTAGAGTTTTTTGGCCCCAGAGTGCGTCGCTATTAAGACGGCGTAGCATTTGCATGGCTGGCTCAGCTCGGCGCCCGCCACCGTGTCTTGTCCGGCGTGCCTTATGATGACACTTTGTATTTATAACTGTGAAGTATGCAACTCGCGCTCTCTTAGGAATTACTTTAATTAAGGGCCGTACGTAATGTTTTGCAATGCACTTTTTTAAGATGTTTGCATATTCCTGACTTAACTCTGACTGGCAAACAAAAGTTGCAACATTGTTTCAGCAGCCTCATCAACAAAAACCAATTTTACTGACTGAAATAATGTTATGCAACTTTGGTACCTACGAGTAAGGGGCTTCACAGCTCTACCTACCAATGTTGTATTGTATGTCCTATTATTTCCTTTTTGAAAGATTCAGAATCTTACGAGACTGCTTTAGAATACAATAAAATAAATGATTTGTTTCTTAGAACACCAGTCTACCAGTGCCCAGTGCAGAAATATTAAAATTTGCAAAACACGTGATAACAATTCTTCGTTTCTCTATCTTCGCATGCCATCCCCAGCTGCCAGTTATCGTATTTCATTTTGTTCTTCGTTTAATGCAGACACGGATAAGAAGAGGCCATCGCTTCTCTTTATGTGACTTATGTTATTATTAACTTTAGATCTAGAGATATTTAAATACAGTAGATGCATGCGAAGTCTCGTTAGTATCTTTCGCCAGGCTATAAAGTTAGTCATAATTCATTACGTAACATACAAACTCGATGTTTTATCCATAAGCATTTTATGTAAATATCGTCGCCTTCATTTCCCGCGTGGGATAGGTAAGCCAACTTAGCCAACATCATAATTGAGTAAAATACTAATACAGTTAGAAATATAATGTGCGCCATGTATTTTCTATTATGAAGGATCCACGTGCAGCTAATAGATTTGATAGCCTGCGATAGGCGTAATGCTACATTGATTCGCGTCGCACCGTCGCGCGTCGCCCTGACGTCAGTGGTTATGTGTTTAAGCAATTACTCCCTAGAGATTGAAGGTACAACATCAGTCTTGGTCGGCGTAAGATCGCTTCCCGTTATAATTGACGTACACGCGAGGGCCTGCCGAGGTGTCAGAAGACTGGAGGGACCGCGGAGGCACGCCTCACACCTCCACTATAATTTACCACGGCCGTGTACACGACAACCCCTAATCACGAATGTGTTTAGTAAAATCATCATTTTCAACACATTCAAAGTTCGTATCGATAAGTTTTAATTGGGACTATTTATAAAATGACGGTAAACATTAATATAATAACCACATGCGTTACGTATGTTTCTTAATTATTGTTCGTTATGTCAGGGATAAGGGTATCTTATTAATATTACGTTGTGTCTTGTTGCAATTAATTAAGGCCGTTGGCGCTGCCTGCAGCGAAGGACAACTTAGTCGTTTGGGAAAAATATGAAAAGCGGTTTACTGCTCTCAGTGAAGAGTTTTTCAAGGTGGAATAGGGCCTGCACTCTAGACATTATCGTACTGTTTATAAAAGTTATTCAGTGAGACTAAAAACATACATTGAGCATTTTTATGCTGGGTAGTTTATTGCGCCACTTCTTCTTCCCATCTAAAGCACTAAGAAGTGGTAAAGGACAGGCGTTTAGTTGGACTGTTTTATGTAATTTTGACGTTTGGAAAGTGCTGATTCTTAGCCTGGTTTGAATAAATGACTTTTGATTTTGATTTATGAACAAAAAATAAACAAGGCTTTCAATTTTATAAGTCGAGCATAGCGAGGACGGTGCAGGCAATTTTTATGGTCTGAAAACGAAACAAGCCTTATTCCTAAAGTATCCCTTAGCTTCACAAAGGATAAAATATTCAATATCGTGCAGAAAGCAGAAAATTGCTGGTGTTATCATAATTATTGTAGGGTTGACGTGTGATTTCCTTCCCAAAGGTTCAAGGTTATGAACGTGATTTTGAAATATCGTAAAACCAATCAAAATGGCTCCGATCACTGCTTTCTCACGACCGAATAGGACTACCTGACCCCCAACTTTCGCCACTACTAAAAAGGATATAAGAGCCATAATCCCTTATTAATTGGAATGGTTGATTTTTTTTCTGTATTTTATATCCTGAGTGTTTTGTTTGAAGGTCGTGTTTAGCAGCCAGTTGTGCCGTTCTTTGTTATCTGTGTTGACTCTCAAAATATTGACACTAGGTCAACACGTACCTATAGTGGGGCCTGTTTGCTTTATCAAATATACGAACAATGGAAACCACACTGCCTGTTTGTTCCCGGTTGATGGCAATAGGCTCGCCCCCTATTACATGGGACTTAAACATAACTGGCGAAATGTGGGTGTACTATAGGTACACCTCTGCCTAACCCTTCGGGGAAACAAGGCGTGATGTTTTGTTTGTATGGAAACTGCTACGAATCATCAAGAAATAACACAGTCGGACTGTCATACCAAGATTTCGATGCCTGTGATTGCCGATTTTGATATAATTCCATACTTAGTTTCTAAAGAGTTTGACTGACCTTAGAATATCAGACCCAGTAATGAAAAGCATCCAATAAAAGTGTTGGAGGTCGAATGTCAGTCGTCCCTTCAAATATTATTGTCTTCAGTCGCCTCTCTAACATACATAAGTTGAAGAGTTTGGCTGCTAATTTGATGATTGATGGAGTCTGTTCTTTTGCATTTATCTTCAAAGTGCAAAAAATAAATAGGCATCAGTCCACGAGATAAATTGACCACTGTAAATGGTAGTCTATGATCAGGCTATATACCTAAATGTTTTATAACCTACCAAGGAACTCTCTCAGATTCTCGATTATTACCAATGAAGACTTTCAATTACTTCCGTTGGCGTCGTTCACAAATAGTCAATGTGGAAAATTCATGGCGTATCATGGTGTTCACATCGCTGCACCGTGCGCCGACGCAGCCGCGCGGCGTATCTAAAGCTCAATTGCACAATTAGTGTTGCCTCCATTGTGCTTCCGGATTCCCTCGGGATTGCTCTCAGCTCTCAGGCCGAACTTACATTTTCCTCACCGACACTACACTAATTATATTCTATAAACGTCGCCGTCATAGCTGTTCATGCTCATAATACACGATGACGATAAATTCCTGTCGTAAAATTTTACACATCGTGATTAATAATAGCTGCGAATTGATAGTGGTCAAGTATAAAATGGACGTTTCCTCAAGTAATGCGCAAACACGTCCGTAACGCAATTTATATGCTCTTCGGCGGCGGTATCACCTTGAGTTATTAACCAAGGACATAGGCATCAACACCCGGCAATTAAAATATAATCCACAACCTTCCGGGAAACCGAGCGCAGGATCCGCAGACACCTCCCGCTGCTCGTCAATCCTGCCGCAATCGCCGCGAAAATTACCATTCTTTAATAATCATATACCATTTTTTACGGCCCATATTTTGCAATTTTTATAATAAATGCTGCAAATCATTCAAAACTTCTAATATATATAAATCAAAACTGAAGCAAAAAACAATTTATTGCTGCATATATTAATCATTCATCATCATTATCTTCATCAAGCCAAGAGATTTCATACTATTTCAACGACCTGTTATGGCTATTATGCTAACCCATAATATATCTATCTATCTATACATATATATAATTACTTGTCCTGATTTATTCATCAGTGCAGAGCCTAAACCGCTCGGGCTACTAACTTGAATTTTTGGCAGTTGGTGCCGTTTATGTTATAAACATCTACTAAAGAAGGATTTTTTAGAAATTCCACCTTTTAGGGTGTAAAAAAAGGGGATTTTGTTCGTATGAAAAATGTTATTTAACATTATGTTACGTTTTAATGTTATTTATGTGTTTTGTTAAAGTATAAGACCGAAAATAAAGGATAACGTGTATCGGGTTTTTTTTTAATCCACCCCTAACGGAGTACTAAAGTACGAAATCCACGCCGACGAAGTCGTGCCGGAAGTGCTAGTTATAAATACAAAGTCCTGTGTGACTGACTCATCAACAACGCCCAACCGAAACCCTTGAACCTAGAAAGCTGAAAATTTACACAGAGTTTTCCTTTCAATCTAGACAAGGAATAAGGAAGGATTTATCGAAATTCAACCCCAAAGGGACTAAAATAGGGGATGAAAGATTGTATTGAAAATCGTCATTTTTTGGTATTTAGCAGTCTGGTTAAAATTAAAAACCACGTGTTTCAGCGTTTTTGGAAAATCATCCGCTAAGGGGGGAAAAGGATTTCCTCCGAGCGGAGATCCTGCGGGCCAAGGGACTGGCCCGCGAGGAGTCGCTGGAGGCTCTGAACAGGGACCCGTGGGGACGCCCGTATAAAATGGTGCGGAACAAACTCCGCCCATGCCCCCCCCCCCCCCCCCCCGCTGACCGCTGACGCAGAGTCTCCGGCCCCAGCTCGTGGAGGACGTGGTGAGCGCTCTGTTCCCTTCGCGAGGGGAACATACTCCCCCGCCCATGGCTCCATCTCCTGCGGTGTCCGATGCGGACCACACAGCCGACGATGACGAAGATGCTCCGGAGGTGACCGAGGTAGAGTTGAGAGTGGCGGTGCGCAGGCTGAATGCCAGGAATACCGCCCTAGGACCCGACGGCTTACCTGGAAAAGCCTGGGTCCTGGCATTGGAGGCTCTCGGGCCTCAACTAAGGGGGCTCCTAAGCGCATGCTTGGAGAGGGGCCGGTTCCCGCTTCAATGGAAGACGGGGAAACTGGTCCTCATTAAGAAGCCGGGGCGCCCTGCGGACTCTCCGTCCGCTTACCGGCCCATCGTGCTGCTCGACGAGGTGGGCAAGATCTTTGAAAGAGTCATTGCAGACCGCCTCGTCGGGCGGCTGGTGAGGGTGGGGCCGGATATGGCGGAGAGCCAGTTTGGTTTCCGCAAGGGGCGCTCTACGGTGGACGCCATCATGCGCGTTCGAGCCCTCACGACGGGGGATGCTGTGGCCCGGGGTGGGGTCGTCTTGGCGGTGTCTCTAGATATCGCCAATGCCTTCAACACCCTGCCCTGGAGTTGCATCAGGGAGGCACTCCGGTATCACCGAGTGCCGACCTACCTCTGTCGCGTGGTCGAGGCCTATCTGACGGACAGGGCCGTCATCTACCCCCGTCACCGGGGAGAGTGGAACCGGCGAGAGATGTCGTGCGGTGTCCCGCAGGGATCGGTTCTGGGACCGCATCTGTGGGACATCGGGTACGACTGGGTGCTGCGCGCCGACCTCCCTGGTGGCGTCAGCGTAGTTTGCTACGCTGACGCCACGGCGTCCTCACCTTCCGCCTGACGCAGGTCCTCACCGGACACGGGTGCTTCGGGAGGTACCTGTTCCGGATAAGGCGGGAGGAAACGCCCGGGTGTCACCACTGTATGGATCGCCCTGAGGACACGGTGGAGCATACGGTGGAGGTCTGCCCGGCTAGGGCGGAGCACCGCCGTGTCCTCGCGGAAGCGATCGGCGGCGGCGATCTCTCGCGTCCGGCCCTGGTCCAGGCCATGGTACGGAGCGAGAGTACATGGGAAGCCATTACCTCCTTCTGCGAAGCAGTAATGCTCGCGAAGGAGGAGGCGGGACGCGTGAGGGAGAGGCAGCTTTGCGCCCTCACGCCCCTAGTCGCCGCAGGAGACGCCCTGGGCGTCGGGAATTGGCAGCTGATTCCCGGCCACCGTAGGCGCGGGCTTGCGGACGGCGAGCAATGGGTAGCTCGCCGTCCGGTAAGGACCAAGCCGAGTCGACGGCGCGTTGTGTTCCACGCGCGCCTCAAAGAGATGTCAGCACTATTGACGGGGTCTGCTAGGGCCGATGCCAGCTAGGGTCGCGGGATGTTCGAAAGAGTTACCGTGGCCCCGGCACAGGCAACAGAAGGAACACGAGTGGGTTTTAGTCAGTAAAAGTCTGACACGCCCTCCCGCTCTGCCCAGAGCGGGAGAGTCATTTGATGATTTCCCATCCACAAAAAAAAAAAAAAAGGGAGGAAAAGGAGATGAAAGTTTGTACGGAAAGTATTGGTAATATATTGTATTATTAAAATAGGAATTATTTGGTACCTATTTGGCTTTGTTTAGAAATTACGAATGACGTGTTTTGGCGTTATTGAAAATCATCGCCTAGGGGGTTTAAAATCCTTACTAACTCATCTTCGCTCAGCCCGACTTTCGCCATCGCCAAAGGCGCTTTAGTAATTCAGAGAACAATAACTTTACTAAGTTCCGTAAGTACGGTCTGTTCATTTAGGTAACTATTTATATATAATTTTTGGAATTTCCCACGGGATTGGAAATAAAGAGAATTTATATGATATTTTCGCTATAAAGTTGCCTTCTAATTTGGCATGCAAGTAGGTAATTTTCCGTTCCGTTATATAATCCGTTACTATTGTTAGGTTTTAGGATATTTTATCCTCCAGCAATCGTATGTCAATCCGCGCGCCGCTCCTCGGATACTATACAGGCTGTCAGGTTCGGGACTAGCTAAAATTAAGGGTGAGGTACAGACCATCAAACTGAACAACTTTTTCCCGGGGACCAACATCGTAATTGAGAAAAAATTATCAGTCGCCCCATACATTTGGTCGAGTAGGTATTGAAGTTTTGTATGGGACGACGATGTTTTTTTTTTTCACGATTACGATGTTGGTCCCCGGGAAAAAGTTGTTCAGATTGATGGTCTATACCTCCCCTTTAATTCTCGCTAGTCCGAAACCGGACACCGTTTATAAGCAGTGCGAGAAGACATTGTTTACCTGGATTAACACATAGGGTACCACTAATTCCGGTAGTACGTTCCCGTGCGATATTTTTCGACATCCGCGCGGACGAAGCCGCGGGCAAAAGCTAGTAATCCTATGACTTAGTCAATAAAGGAACATAATATTACAAATATAAAATAAGATATTGCGACGCTCCGTGTGAAAGCAGAAAAATGGTGCCTTTGAATGTGTCTGTTCAAATCGGTACTTGGAACTATTTTATGGAGCCCAACCTGCGCACAAGCACTTTCTTGACGTGTAATAAATCATGAGCATTGAGCAGTAAACCTATGAAAAAGAGCCGTGAAAAGAACATTGTATCATGCAAATCCTTGACCTCGGATATTCTATTCAGATGTCATTATTATTCCTGACTCGTATCGCCATTTAGAGGGTACAACTTTGAAAGTGCCTACAAGGAAAGTATTCGCACACAAAACCTAAGCGGTCATAAATAATAAGAGGCGAGCGGAGTCAGCTAATGAATTACGAGTGCGAGGCTCATAATAGCGGGTCGCGCGCGGCGCTAAATGCTGCGCACGCGGTCGCCGCCGCCCGCCGCGGGCAATGTACGCACCGCCGCGCCCGCGCAGCTTGCGACCGCGCCACGCAACCAACCCTCAGCTTACCTTCGTCGACCGCCACAGCTAACAAAGAACGCCGATCTCGTGCGAATAGTTCACGCTCTGCCTCTTGCATCATTGTAATAGACGGATGGGCTGGAGTCAACGACACCCGTCGACGAGTCATCGCCGTCATCATTCAACTTGAACTGTCTTCCAAACGTAGCTGCGCACAGCCGTAATGAATCATTACGAGTATTACGATGCACGTTCCGAGTTGATACTGATATAATGCGATAAGCTGAACAACGCGAACTGGAAGAGCAGAATTTATAGGAGGCTGCGATGCGCCAAGGCCGCCCAGTCGTTGCTATTATGTAAATAATGCACTCCTATGTCGTGCCCTCTGTGGCACTCGCTTACCGACTACGACTGCTCATAATCCTCATCACAGCGACCCCTCCACATACCACAAACTCTCATTATTTTCATGTATTTAAAGTATAATCTTGTACAATAAAAGAGTACAAGACGCTACGGGACTCTACATTATGTATCATTAAAAAAAAAACAAGTTATCACCTCGGAAATACAGACCTTAATTACAGCACTCTTAATGTATGCAGTCAGTGCTACATCAGAATTGATAAAGCACGTATTAATTGCATACTGGTCTAGTACTTTAGATAAAATAGGCGAGAAGGTAAAGGCTCGAGCAAATTGGAACACTTAACTGATGGAAATAATGAGTCACCGTGTGGTAATCACGACCTGTCACGGTTTGTAACGGTATTGCAATTTAATAATTTAATGCGTCACTGCATCGTACAAAGACACCTACTTTTTGATTCAGCCTCAAGCTTATTTTATGAATAAAAAAACAGCAAGAAATCCAGGATCTGTAAAAATGTCAATGAAACGATCAATAATATCTAAGATTTATTCTTGTAATTAAGTTTATTATTATTGTTTTTGAACACGTCTTGAAACAAATATAATCCCCCTGAACTTACATATTCATAATCGAATAACAACCCAGCTCTCATAAAATGAAAATAGATTTTAATTCCCAATGCTATTCTCGGTCGTTACTTCCTACAAAGAAATAACTAGCTTGATACACGAGTTGTTTGTTTTATTTGCGAATATCAGCAGCAGTCGTGAGGCACGTCAAACTGATCACACTCGCGACTCCTAAATCAATAGGAGCGGATCCGCGCGGAAGCGTTGAGTGGTGCCCTCAGCCCTGGTGAGGTGCTGCCCCATGTGGGCTTATCAAGTTCATCACTGTCGCCGCGCAGACACGATCCACACGTGGAAGGGATTATAAACATCCAGATATTACACAAAATTCAACCAGCATGAGCTGTTCATGCATAACTTCGTTATCTAAAAACTTGGCAATTTGGAATTCACATCTTTAAATGCTACCAGTTAAAGTACCTATGGTGGGCACTTAAAACATTTTTGGCCTTAATCAGAGCTGTGAAAATAATAAATACCCTCGCAGGAGTGCTTCTTGGCTAATGGTGGCTGCATTCCGACAGTGAGGATTGTCGCCGGAGAAAAGTGGCGTGTCGTTGAACCGTCCTGTGGTGAATTGCTCCGCTTCCGCCAACACCCGGCAAATAAAATCAATTATTGTGATGCCGTTACTCCGGTCGCCTAACTTACGACCTGTAGACTAGCAACAAAGAACCCTATACCTACCATTGGAAATTCATCCTCATGAAGATAATGACAAAGGTAACACCATAAATATATCTACCTATCCACATTCTCTTGCATCTAATGGATGTACCTGTCATTCCTGGTAACTGATCCAGCAAGGCTATAAATACAAGCTAGGCACGTGTGTTAATTCCTTCGAACGCTATTTAATAAAGATAACCACGTCATGTTATTGTCGCGGTGGCACCGGATAAGCGCTGCGACCGGCCGATTGTCTCGCGACTATCGTAAATAACTCGCGCTGTGTCCGGTGTCGACCACGAATACAGAGTTGCCGACGACGGCTGGCGAATCCTGGCGTCGCCGCCGAGCCCTCCGCGTCCGCTAACGCGGACCACTCCGCCTCGCCTTCCTTTCTAACGTTACAAGCGAACAAACTTCGCGTCCTTCGATCGACATGCGCCCGGCGAGAACTCGTGGTTGCGCGTACTCTCGGTGCGCTCACAGGAAACAGCCTCCGCGCTAGGAATACGGATGAGCGTGACGTGTGCCATGAGCCCACCGACTTATCTAAACTGAACCCTGGTCTCCGCCGGTATCTATCGACGTTAAATTATTACTGTCTCTAGGTGTCCATTTACAAAGCGTAAAGTATCCCTATTTATCGACGACGTGCAATTTGAGCAATATAACGACGATCTCGGGCCAAGGACTGGAATTGGCCGTCGGCTATGAATTCCAACTGAGGTAGAAACAATGGACATATGATATAAATAGGTGGAATAAATATAAAATGGTAGTGTTTATTTGGTCTATTTACTGGCTGAACGATATGCGAAGGGTGCATAGAGGGCGGGCAGGGATCGAGCGAGCCCGAAGTATTGCCGAGGTCCGATAGCATCGGTGCGCAGCGCGCTATAAATAGATGAGCAGGCGGACCCTTGAACCAGCCGCGGTCGTCACTGCGCGCCTCGAAGGGTTACTGCTTAATAACGTTGGTAATACATACAAGTATTGTAACAACACTGTGAACACTGGCGCACAGAGCAGAGCTAATTAAATACAAGTAGCTACATATTTGATAGCACCGTATTTCAAGAATTGCGCGACATCAGGATAGGAGGCTTAACATTACTTAGCGATAAAGGAATTGACATTGATTTAGTAAAATTGGTACTGCTCTATATATTTTTTATTGTTAGTTCAAAATGAAGCCTTTTAAATGGTCGAGACAGCAAAATAACTTAGTTAGAAGTAATTAAGTGCTGGCATGCGACATCCCTGTTCGTTGCTCCGGTACCGCAACAATCCACCATAAAACACGGCAGACGGGGTGCAGCTTCTCGCTTGTTCGCTTTCATTCGCGCATGCGGACGACGCTTATTTTTTTCCCTGATTAGAGTAAGATGCGCAACCGGTCGCGGAGCGAAGGCCGCAGCCAGGGACGGGCGTGAGGCGCGCTGCGCCCGCGCCGCCTCCGCGCCCGCTAATGATGCGCCTCCACTGAACCACTCCTAATTGGACGAACGCCCGACCGCTCCAGGAAAAAATATCCACCAACCAAGCGCACAGCACAGAGTAATCAGAATTGCAAAACATCTCCACTTTGAATTATACAAATTATTAAATTCCAGCTAAATTAACTAACGTGCAATAAATAAACGTAATATCCGAGGATAATTATAAAATTGTGTCTCGAGAAAGGTCTCGTCCAGTAAGGACTGGGAACCGTTTTGTTAATACTTTGTACACACTCTTCGCTTATTATCACTTATCAAGATATGTGAGGTGTGAATATAAAATGATTCAGTTCTGGGAACTATAAAGTTTCCGAGTTACATCACGGGGACACTTTAATGACATAATAATGTTTTATAAACACCATTACTGTTACTTGTATTCTTTTCTCGGTGTACCTTGGCGAATGCGATTATGTCAGAGAGGCACGTACTCTATAAGAATTGCCCTTTAATAACGGTAGAACTATAGTGAACAGTCGTAGATTACAGACGTTACTAAGTCTACATAGACTTAGCTGTAAGTAATGATACATTTGACGTTTGTTATTTTTCATTTAGTAGCAGCTGGGATCCCTGTGATTCTGTTAAAAGGAAGCTAAGATATAATATACTGCCGAGGAGATATTAAAATCAATTTCTATGCGTCATTAGTATTAATTCGAAACGAATAGTTTTGCTGCAGCTTATCGCGGTATAGATAAATTTTTTCTAGCAATGTCTACAAGTCGAGTCAAGTCGCTACAACAATTTTCAGGGATATCATTCGTAGAAAGTACACAAGTTACCCCTGAACTTTGGTTATCCTTTAGTAATAGAATACCAATTCTATGGCTTGCATTTTTAATGAAAACTGATATTTATAAAAAGAAAAAGAACCTGTATGGCCATCTGAATCCAACGCGAGATGTAAATTTTTAACCCCTACAGCGCAAAAGGAAAAGGTTGATACCTTGGACGGTTGTTTGTACCAACCGCAATTTGTGCAATACCGACAGATATTATCTGTTAATCTGTACCTTCGAAGCTCTACATACATAGTACTACATGTGTGAACCGACCGTGATGCTGTTCTTTGATATAGACTCGTAGAATGTAAAACTATTTTCGTCCCTTGACTCTTGCAAGAAGACCCCTTATCAAAAACAACATCAAGCACGTAGCGTTCTGAAATATGTTACACTCATTCATCGTAAAATGCCCATAATTGAACCCCTTCAATACCTTTGGGTGTCAAATTACCGATATGAGTCCTCTGTTTTAATGAGATCAATACGGGAACCTCTATTCTAGCGGAAACAGGATTGCTCTAGCGATTAGGTACTAATACCAAGCAGCCAGTCTGCTACGTCTCCAAGAACACCTAATTATTTAGTGGTTACGGTGAAAGCCCATATTCAGCATTGGACATGTACGGTCTAAGAAATCATGGGGTAAGCACGCTTGTAGCTTGAGCTTATATATTTGTAGTGTTAACTCCTGTTAAGGAACCAAGTTTGATGCACTTGAACCTTGCGTCGTGATACGGAGATTTCTTTACGGAACATACGATGTCTAAATTGATTACATCATAGCTCTATACTAGTAATATTGAGTAATAAAGATTTTAAGCTCTCCGGAAATTCTAAGATTTCGAACCGTAGCTGGACTTTCCATCTTCATGAACAGTCTTATTACAGATTTTGTCAGCCCACTGCAGAAAGTGCCCTCGTCCCTTGAAGTTGTTCTATTTTGCACAAATCTTTTCCTGAGCAACAACCTTAACTGGGTAATTCATCGACCCATCGGTATTCCTACATTCCGTGTGACGCACACTTCGCTACCATTCAGTCAGGGACAGGGTCATAAATATAATGACTAAATCCCTCACACAGGAAGTCTTAGTCTTTATTATGCGTGCTTTTCCAAGTGTATGAATAGCATAAAATGCACAAGTGCCAGCCAATAGCACATTCACTGGATCCGTCGCTCGTTGTCACGAGAAATGTTTTTTGACAGCATTGCAGTGCGGAGGCGCGTGCTCTCAGCTGCGCGGACGCACCTGACTACATGTCACTACGAATTCCTACGTGGTCACCCATTTCATTTCATTTAATAGCTTGTCATATTAAACTGTCTCCGTAAAGTTTTCTTTGTCTAGTAGGAGAGCCTTATAAGAGCCAGAATCGATTATTATTTTATATACCCAGCGTTTATAGTTTTCCTTGCGTTCGTGTCCCGCATCTAATGAGAATAACCGCTACAATCGAAGCGTTTGTATGAAGTTGTAAAATAAACTGATTCGCCGCGGTCTCATGTCTGTTCGTAAAGTGACGACGCCTGACTCTCGACCCACGGTCGTGTCATTTTAATTCAATGGACATGTCCCGGCGCGTTATCGGCGCTAACTTGTCGCTCATAAGATTTCCTGGTTATCTCGTCCTGTAAATTGACATTTCTTATTGCAGCCATCGATGCGGCTTGACTAATGAAGATTTAAATCGACGGTGGTGTAAACCGAGTCCCGTTTTACATCCTTCTATTTATCATACTAAGGTGAGATAACGTTACAGGTCAATAGATATATAATTTCCTGGATGAAATACGTATCAAATTTACCTACTGCCTTGTAGAAAGGTAGCATCGAATGCATTTGCGGATATTATCTTATCCTGGGTTCGATTCCCAGGTGGGCAAAGTGTAGATTTTATATCAGTTGACGTTAGATGCGTTGCAAAAAAACTGCCTAATTGAATTATAATATTTCAGGGTCTAATAGAGTACCTTGTTCGTGTCTGGAAGAAGCCGCCGTTGGTGTACTGTGACTATCACGGACACTCGCGGAAGAAGAACGTGTTCTTCTACGGGTGCGCGGGCGCAGAGAGCTGGTGCAGCAACGACCGGATAGTTCCAGATGAACCAGTCAAATATTTAGTAAGCTCACATGAACATATTTTTACTAATAAATTAATAGGTAATTATTATAGAAATACCTACTTATAAAATAAATCTTAGCGAATGATTCAGTTACCTACTTTGTAAAAGCCAATCAAAAGTTGGGTCTACGATTTATCGTTCACATTTTGATTCCGTTCGAATTGTGTAACGAATCGTAAAAGTCATCGTACTGTTCATCCGAAAATGTTCGCCATTGTCATATGAAAGATATGGTACAGTTAAAATAAGATTGTGAGATGTTATCAGTGCAACTACTGTGCTTCTTAGTATCTAGTCGACTTTAACGACATTTAAGGAAAGTGTTCATTCGTGTAGACCTCACAGACAAAGAATATGAATTGACTTGTTCTTGAATTCTTGAATAGGTACCTGGTTGTTGGTCGCAAACGCAACTGCTGAGCGAGGGGACCTAGCTTTGATATTCGCTTCGTGCAAAATGTTATTGGGATTTTCTACGGGGATATAGCAGTAGGCCCGAGTCCAGATTTGCGCCCAGTTAAGCCGACGATAACCGACTTTTAATGGTTTTTAACTGAAGATCACGTATAAACGAGTAGTGTTAATGATTTGGAAATAAAAAAATAATTTTAAAAAATTCTATCGACTTCAAAAAGAAATTAACTCAAAGTTATGAAATAACTTTAATTTCGGAAATCGGTGTCTTGTATTCTGTATTTTTTGCTACCGACTTCCGAAATAAAAGTTATTTTCATAAGTTTGAGTTAATTTCTTTTTGAAGTCGATTTAATTTTTTTAAATTACTTATTTATTTCGTAATTTTTAATTGTAAGTAAAAACTGGAATAGTTTTTTGTAATAAGTAGTTAATAGTTTTGTTGTAAATATTGCACTAGAATTTGACCAAGGTTTTGAGATGTTTTCCCTTTGACACCACACCCGTAGTAGCTCGTATCAATAAGCCAGGCCGTAACATTTATACGTATTAGTCCATATCTTGAAACCTACTGAACCGATTTTGATGAAACTTGCTCTGTTCCCTAAGTTGAATTGAATGTAAGCCAATAAAAAAGAATCAAAACAATCCGATTAACAGTTTCGGAGAAATGCGTTGACAAACATACATACATACAAACAAACATACATCTATACAAATAAATAAAATTGAAGTGTCTGTCTGTAATGTCAAAATAACAACTTTTTACTAAATGCATAAGAAAGTATATATGTATAGCCGATGTTACGGGGAGTAACGTAGGCTACTTTTATTTTAGAAAAATAATTAGGGTACCGCGCAAAAAAATTAAAGTCCTGAAATTGTGAGCAAAAAGTCGTATTTGAAAAATTCTTATTCAAAGGCCAATTTTCGAGGATAGTTACTGGCTATTTAACATCACGCTATGACCCTTAGGAGCCGAGCAAAAAGAAAAAAAGTCAGAAAGAACACTAAGCGAAAACGAAGTAATAGCGCGGGCGGGCGATGCAATGCGACGGGTCGGGGGACGAGGGAGTTTTATTAAAATGTGGCTATAACAGCCACATTTTGACCGACTTCAAAAAAAGGAGGTTATCAATTCAGTTGTTTTTTTTAATGTTTGTTACCTACTCCGTCATTTATAAACCGATTTGGAAAATATTTGAAAGGACATACTTCCAGATTGGACCCATTTTTATCAAAATCCAGTTCCGATGATAGGATCTATAAGGAATTGAGGGAACTCCTCAAATGTCATAGGCAAACACAGCGATTTTGGTGTGTTTTATGTTTAATAAATTAATAATGCGTCTAATTTGGGATAGCGCTCCTTGATGGGCGAGTCCTATTACTGGGTGGACGTACGACGCGTTGCGTGAGCTCAGCACAGTACACGCAAGCTATGCAGTCAAGACCATTGGCATATACACCTGCGTCTTAATAGCAGTGGGCTCTAGCCCAATTACTGGTACAATGTCTGTACTATATGCCTCTGCCGACGCCTTCAGGAAACGAAGGCGTCATTTTTATTATTATTACTTGTCAGATGCTGCCAGCGTTAATGCATCGGCTATCTCCTGCATTCGCGCTCGGGTCCTGTTCCTTCAGAGTGGAACGGGAACGGGAGAGCACCGCCAGGGTCACCGTGTGGAGACACCTGGGCGTCACCAGATCCTACACCATGGAAGCATCCTTCTGTGGATTTGACAGAGGCCCCTTCAAGGTTTGTTGGAGATAATCTTGCATATTTTCTGATGAAATCATCTGAAGTAGAGTCAGCACAAGAATCCGTATACCCACACATCTTTAAGTATTTATCTTGAAACAAAATGGTCGACTTTCAGGCAACACTACGCTAAATATGCTCACGAATAATTTTAATTAAATATCTATATAGGTTCTTTTTTTACGTTTCCTCGATTGGATTCACATGTTCCCAACATAAAAACAAAGATTATTCTAAAGTAATAATAATGATACGCATACTCCACTCGCACACTTATACTCCATTTAGAAATGACAGATCTTCAGATTAATGATAACGATACTCAGCTACCCGCCATGTGGGCTAATACATCTAGCGGTGTCCATCCCATACTAGATACCAGATCCCCTGATAAGGCTTCAGTCGCTACAAATCTTCCATCTACTTAATGTGGGAAGACAGCTATTCGTACGTTGTTTTATTAATGAATGATCCTTGCGAGGGCTCGGTGTGATTGCGAACATTTCCATGCGATATGCTGATCGTAAATGGTTTTAATTAAGTAGGTATAGCTTGTGTAATTAATGTGGGTAGCAGACGAATTAGTACCAAGCAGGTTATGATTTTATGGTAATCGTGGAAACAATCTTGTCATTTGATGTAAATAGTTTAATTATAATTAACTTATTTATTTTTATTAGTTTTTTACGCTGCATTTTCAGCTGTCCAGATATAAAATGTCCAGTTTGATAAAAGATACTGTCAATCCAGAGAAACATGTTTTATAATTTAGCTCGTAAATACCTTATAAAGGAAACCACATAAAGGTTTAATAATCCCATCAATGAATACATAATCAGGGATGCAGCGTGTCCTATGACTCAACAGTATCGGTCATAATCCATTTGCAAATTCGTGACACGAAGTGAAGTATCAATACTACATGACGTAAACATGTATGAATAATACCGGTCAAAATATTGCTATTTATAGTGTTATCGCACGTCTTGGTTGCTTTGCTGTATACCTAGAATCTAGATCGACTCATACGCTATCTGTGAAGTAATGTTTAACATATCAGTGCTGAAGGTGCTCTCATGTAAAAAATAAGTACTTCTGGCGCTTTGTCATCTAAAAGCCAACAACGATTACCTCACAACGAGAGAAGAGTGAAACTAACACACCTAAACCTTGAAACGATGAAACCATGGTTGAAACATAGAATTCGGCAAATGACGGAAAGAATGAACAATGTCCAAAGACCAACCCCCAACTTGGGCAAAATGATTCGAATATAATTATCTTCGTTGTGTAAAATAACCCTTCTCATCCCCAGGGCTTCCACTTAAACACTCATCATCTCCAGAGCGTGGGCAGCGACTTCTGCGAAGCTCTCAACGGCCTCAACGACTCAACCACCAATGTAGATATACAACTCACCAAGGATCTGAACGGGTAAGTGGACAACTTGACACCATCCGTCATTCACTTTAGTTACAAAGTAGAAAATATCCACCCATATAAGTAAACTGATGTTGACAAGCGGTTTGCCAATAATTTTGCACCGGTAAGGCCTAAACCACACTGTCGTTTACTTTATTTATCGACGCCACAGAGTTAACCACAGGAGCTTTGCTTATCTACGAATTTTATTGTCTTAAATCTTGTCGAGGAGAATAGATGCTGAATTTGCGGTTCCTATTTTGATAACCATATAAATGTTATAAATTTTCCTTGAACATTGTCTTCTGAAGACTATTCTAGAGAAAGAGCATTTAGCAGACAAAGTTTCGAAATACACACATGCACAGCATATTGACATATAAATATTTGTTTAACAGAAATATCGTAGAGATCAATTTAATCGGTGCAGAAAAAGACAGGCAAGTTACAAACACAAAAAATACTGTAAAAACTAACCCAAATATTTGATTCCAAAAATAATCACTTCTTTAAGTCATTCCGTGTTACTTTCTCAGTCATTAAATCAACATAATCTACACTCAAAGAAACACCCAAAAAAATAACTGTTTTAATTTTAACAAAATACTAATACTTCATATTCCATCAAAGAAAATTAGACAAACACTGCAAAAAGAAACCGGCCAAGTGCGTGTGGGACCACGCACAATGAAGGGTTCCGTAGTTGCGATGAATTTATCCCAAGAACAAACTTAACATTGTAGTTGAAAAACATGTTCTCTCATACATTCCAACTGCAAATGTAAGTTATCCGACTATTACTCATTAACTTGTAAAGCCTACTTAGCTGTGATAATTTTCCTTGTAACTTCGTTATATATACTACTGCCGTGAATTTTTTCAATTATCTAAAAACAACTATTTAGCTGGCAGGGAGGGGGGCACCTTGACTCTAACAAAAATTAGCATTTTAAAGCTTAATATTTCGCAAACAGGTCCCTGAATCGAAAAATGGGTTTCACACACACACAATATTTTTTAACGGCCTATCCAATGACACCCCACACCATGGGATAGACGAGAAAAAAAAGTCATCCCCGTGCAGGGGAGGCCCATTAAAAAAAAATTCATGATTTTATTTTACCATTTTGTCGGCGTGATTGTATATGTATGGCGATGTATACCCGTGCCAAATTACAGCTTTCTAGTACTAAGAGTCTCTGAGCTAAGCCGCGGACAACTTTCTGTCCGCTGCGGTCTGTCTGTACAGACGGACATGGCGAAACTATAGGGGTTTCTTGTTGACTACGGAACGCTAAAAACTGTGCTAACTTCTCCGTCAACTACGATTTTAATTAATCCAACTAATCGCTCGATAGCTAATTTGCTAGAATAATCAAGAAAGAGGTTTTACTTCATCATCTCCATGTTCAGAATGCCATCGATATGATTACCTATCAAGAATGACAAGAATATCCTTACGTATTGCATGAACGCATTATTTAAGCTTGTTTACACAAGCTCAAGGTACGAGAACAAGATACACAAACTCGTATACGCGAAGCGATAATAATCACATACAAGTTTCGCAACTATCTACCTGCTTTATGTTAGTCATAAGTATCCCTTACGAACGTACGAAATTATGGTCTGTGTGTTAAAAAGGGCTAGGGTTAACTATGGATAATGTCCGTAATCATGCGCAGGTTTAACACACTAATTTAGGACTGACCGATTCATCTTTCGAGGTTTTTTTGGGACAGGAAACTTCACGAAATCCTTTCTTTGAAATGTCATCGATTGCACGAAGACCCACTTTTATACAGTCTACAAGTTTTCAATCATTTGTATAGCTAACGTTTTTTATTTATTTTTACTGTGAGTTTAATTTTCTTTTTTGTGTACAGTGAAATTGAAGTGTACAGCGAAGGTGGCTCCGGTTCAGACAGCGTTTTGAAGACAGACTCTGATGAGGACTTCGACTAAATTCGATTTTATGTTATAATCTTAGGCTAAGCGCTTGCTACGAAAATAATAAAGCCAGGTGCAGTCTGTGTCACGAGCTAGTGTTAAATTAACGTTAGTTTAGTCGCCGATTACCGGTCGTAAGTGTTCGTGACGTCCAGCAGTCCACTTGTGTGTCTAAAAAGAGTAATAGATACAAAATTAGGAGTTCATAAACAAATCAATGATTTACAAAACATGGATTTTTTATGTTCTTTTGTGAAGTCCCGGTATTTCTAGAACGAATAGGCGGTAGCTATTTTAGAAGTTGACCTATTTTGTTATGAATTTACATGGTATTCGATTTTGTGATTTGTGTTGCCCAAGTTATAGTATGTACAAAATTTGTCAGTGTATTATAAGGCCGTGATCACATAGATTGTTGAGTTTGGTTTGATGTGATACCTAAGTTAAATTTAAGTGGCTTGTGATCTCAATTACAAATAAATTATGAAATCACTTTATGGATATTGTTTGTTTTTTTTTATGACTCCTATTCTTTCCGCCCATTGTTAAGGTTTGTGTCGAAATCAAAGAAAACATGCATTAAAAATTCCAAAACTATATTGTCATCATTAACAATAAATTACAATTTATTTATACTAAAATTAAATAAATAATTTGCACTGCTTCGCATTAATACTTCCATTCACTGTACTGGTGAGGTTACCAGTAAAATTAATGAAAATGTTTACATTATTAAAGAGAATATAAATGGACAAATTCTATACAACTTGATACAATATTATTATGACGTCTGATTGCTAATGTGATAATAATAGTTTATAAAAATTAACAAATAATAAATTCTGGTTAGACAAGACTTCGGTTACAACATTTATAAATATTAACAAAATACTGATATACAACGATGTTATAAAAAATTATGATAATTATTATCTTAAAATAATTGTAGTGCACGAAGCTAAGTTTTGTTCTAGGATCACACATACTTTATTAACTTAACCTAAAATAAAGTAACCTACAAAAAATATTGTCATTCATTGTTCAAGAAAAGTATAATTATGTTATTATGTGATGATGACATCAGCCAGTTATTATCTACATAACGTCCGCTTGGCAACGTTGATATCTGGAAAGGACGGGAGAAAACGAGCTCAGGGACTTTACCATAACTTAGAATCCCTTAAAATATTACAAAGTACTTCTTCTCTACATCTGTGGATCTCACCCTCACTCTAACTGCTCCACCGCGACGGCTTCTTAGACTATGAGCTACATATACTTTATGGTAAGTCCCCAGAGTTGAAGCGAGTAAAGCAGATACAAAATATCTCCTTAAACGGGAGTCAATTTTTGGCTAAGTCCAAAACTTTTTCCCATAATTTCTAGTGAGAAAGCACCGCGAGACAGAAATGTATTCCTGAATCGAAAGGCAACATTTCATCCATCCCAAATGCGAAATGTAAGTATTAATAAATTTGAATGTACATACTTACTAAATTAATAAATTCTGGGAATGCACTACTCAGATTCAATCCCGATAAGTAACGGGCCGATGTAAATAAACTGTGGATTTCTACATCGGACGGATAATTATCGGGTGTCGGATGGAAGCAGTGGAGAAACTTTAAAAAGTTTTGGGTTGGTTTGTCATAGACTACGCGACCTAAAAAGAATTACTGCTGGTTGACAGTCGGAGAAACCAGTGCTGTATTTTGTAAAACCCGAGTGGAATTGACAGTACATAACAGAGACGGAGAGAGAAAGAGTTACTGTGTCCAGCAGTGGGAGATATTGTATTCTAAGGTGCAAGTCTTGTTGCTAGCCGCCCCATAAACTTACAAATGCAAAATTGAACTCGGGTATTGTAGAATTTCATAAGGTTTTCATAGTCACAGATTATTATTATTATAATATAATAGCTAAGTTAACCAGGTGGTTACATTTCGTGCTTTCAAACTTAACCTAAATTAATTAAAATACATATGAGCAAAATTAGAAAAAAAATGTCTTTTTCATACAAAGAGACATAATTGATTAGGAAATAATTGCAATAAAGTTTCTACTTAGGTCACATTATATGTTCTTATATTACAGAACGGTCTTTATACAGGGTCAAATTAAATTAGCTAGCGAAACTTCGCAGATGTGATTGGTATCGATTTATTTAAACAAGAACAAACAAAAAAAAGACAGATTTTGTAAATTCATATTTCAAACTAGCTGTGCCCCGCGACTTCGTTCGCGTGGATGTCGTAAGATACACAATATACTAAAATAAAGGCCATATTTTAATAAAACTCCCTCGTCCCCCCCATATTCCTTTAGGAGTTTTTATTTTTCAAAAATATAATTAGTCTAAGTTACCCGCCGTAACATCAGCTATCTGCCAGTGAAAGTCCCGTCAAAATCGGTCCAGCCGTTTCGAAGATTAGCCGGAACAAACAGACAGACAAACACAAAAATTTTAAAATTTGCTTTTTTATTACAAGTACCGTATATCCGTATGTCCGCTGCAACGGAATTCTGAGGACTGTAGCTAATAGGATCTCTTCTCCGATATGGAGATCCTTTATTAACAGGGTAATTTGAATGTTTTCTTTTTTTATGACTTTATCTTATTTTATTTGAATATATTTTAATTTGAATGTATTTTAATGGTAATTTATTTTAATTTTTGATTTTGTTTTTAATATTAATTTATTTTATTTTAATGTAAAACGGACTATGGATCAAGTTATCTGAAATAAATGAATTATTTTTTTTATATACTTTCTTATGCATTTAGTAAAAAGTTGTTATTTTGACATTACAAACAGACACTTCAATTTTATTTATTTGTATAGATTAAGAGTAGGGGAAGACCAAAGAGTAGTCCAATCCACATCGAAGGGTTGCTTCTCGTAGTTGTGAAGGAGTATGTCTACTTAGGGCAAGTCATCCAGCTTGGTAGACACAACTTTGAGAAAGAAGGAATGAAGAAAAATTTGAGAAAGTAGAATTGACCCACTTGAGTTGGGCAGCGTTTGGAAAACTACGGTCACTGCCCTTTCCCTAATATCTCTCCGTAGGAACCCAAACAATAAACCATGTAGAGTTTTTTCGATATTGGAACATGATGAATTGATTCAGGACGTTAACGGAGTTTATTTCAGTTTTTGAAATTAAAAAAATGCTAGAAAATGTAGGTGGATCAACAACCGCTATTGCCTTGCTAAAACGCGACAACTATACTGGGAAAATTTTTATCACCATCTAAATTTTCACAGGCTGTTCTACCCATGAATATGAACAACTTGCACTATGGGACCAACTCTGAAATCAAGAAAAAAAACCTACTGTTTCATACAAAAGTTCAATACCTACTTGACCAAAATGAATGAAACAACAGATTTTTATTTCGTGATTTGAGAGTTGGTCCCATGGTGAAAGTTGTTCATATTCATGGGTAGAACACCCTGTGAAAATTTGGGTGGTGATAAAAAAATGGTCCTGTAGAAAACCGAGTGACTACCGAGATGACGAATAATAGAGAAGTATGGAAAAGAAATATTGCGCCGACCCCAAATAAATTCCCAATTGGGATAAGGACAAGAGATGATATTTCAAATTACTGCAGTCGTTGACCCCGTAGTTACTTGAAGTACAGGTTTTGAAAATATTTTTTTTGTTTTGTTTTGTCGTTACCTATTATGTCTATGAAGTTTTGTCAGCTAATATAGTTTGACCATGTATATATATATTTTATAATATAAACTAACATCCAATAACTTCAGGCTCCCACGGTTTTTGGGTAGGGTTATTCACACACACACATAATTATACAAAAATCATATGTAATTTCAATTGACGTAGAATTAACTTAAATGGAAGGGAGCGTTCGACCGGTGACCGATCACGTTAGCGTAAAACAATTACACATAAGTATTATTTACAAAAGAGTCTCGCCAATCGTCTACATAATCGTTTGTTCACTCTAACCGATGGGACATAGAACACATTGTTTCTCCCTGAACACTTAGGTGTCAATCTTCGGACCCCGACCACGCTGACCGCAGGTTCCGATAGACATTGCATGGGTTGAATCAGCTATTTGCATTAGTATGTAAAAAGATACTCATCTTTTTATAATTTTGTTTAGTGGTGGACGCACACATACGCTGCGCACGCACACATACGCAAAAGGGCACGCACACATACGGGCAATTTCGCCCGCGTAAGCACGGTTTAACTGTCAAATGGCATTGTGTAAGTGTTGAGTATCTCCGTAAATTTTATTTGTGATAGTTTTTGAGTGCTGACAATGATTTGTAATTTACATTATTTATGAATGGCAACATCAACAAATCCTGGTGTTGGTGATTGCCTAGCGTATGTGTGCGTGCACCGAACAACGTATATAGAAAGACAAGTATCTGTACAGCACCTGTGGTGTTACTCCATCGCTAGCTCAGCCTTCCCAGCCGCATAGCGTACCCGCAGGTGTCACGAGCGTCATTGCGCGGGCGCGGGCGGCGACACGGCGGCGTGCGGCGCACGCGCGCGGGGTGGCTGGCGGCGCTGGCGCGCGAGGAACGAGTGGCCCGCGGATAGCAGAGTGAAGCGCGTGTCTACTGCGTCGCGGTGACAGCGCGCGCCCAGTTGGTACCACGCGGAGGTGAGGAGGCGCTGTTCGTTGGCGCCTGCGCGAGCACTGTCTTCTGTGCCGCCGCTCCATCTGTAACATAATCATAATTAGCCTATAACGTTCCCACTGCTTGGACTAGGCCTTCTCTCTGTGAGAGAAGCCGGCGCCGGTCCATCTGTATGATTGACGGAATTTTAGGACCTCGTTCGTTGACCAAACTTGCACCACCGCTAATCTTAGTAGAGTATTGAAAAATGGACTTTCAGCTTTGTGGTACCTGTGTACCACAAAAAGGCTCTGTAGCCTTCTTCATATATATCTATATATCCATACTTAATATTATAAATTCGACAGCAAGTCTTCCATCTTTATGTTACCTTCTCACGTCTACACCACTGAACGGATTTCGATAAAACTTACCTAGCCTGGGGAGAGACATAGGCTACTTTTTATCACAAAATAATCTTAAAGGATTGTTTTTATATAGGAGATGAAAGTTTGTAGGGGGAAACTTAACATTCCTTAAATTATAGGGATATGAAAATTCAAATTTATGCTTTTGATAAGAAATTAAAAATTATATTTTTTTTTTTTATTCACATGATTATTGAAATTTTTGTGTAAGTATCTCTTTTTAAGAGATTTACTGGATAGGAAATATAGTCAAGAGTCCCTATCTTGAGGTAATATTTGTTTTAGTATTTATTTAATTAAAAGCGGTCCACCCACTTAAAAGTTATTACAATTTAAAGTCATAAAATAACTTAGCTAATATGTAGGTATAACGTGGTCAATGGCGGCGCTAGAGTATTTAAAAATAATAGTGATAATTTTAAAACGAATTATTATTGTTTTTCAAATAGACATTCAGAATCACAAGAAACTGATACTCGCAACTGGCGTGCGTGTATGACCAGATGTATGAATGTAAACGTGGCAAAAGGAGCATGTAAGGATCGTAGCAGGTGGCGTTCTGTAGTTTCTGCCTACCCCCATGGGAAGAAGGCGTGAATTTATGTATTATGTAAGAAACTGATAATTAAAAATATATATTATTTGCAATTATCTTCTGTCTGTCTGTTATCTTTTCACGCTTTAACGGCTGAATGGATGTGGATGATAGGTGTACGGATAAGCTATATGACCTGGGTTAAGACATAGATAAATAGATAAATGTATAGAATACTCTTTATTATGTATACCATAAAAATTACAGGATAAGAATAAGAATAATTTATTGTTCAAGAAGTTACATTCGAGTGCGTTGACTCCTGGAACTCACACTAGGATTCCCTGTGTCGTGAGATCCAGGCTCCTTCGGACACATAGGATATTTTTATCCCACTTTTATCAGTAGCACGTTCCCGTACGGTAGGATAATTTCCGACATCCGTGCCGGCGAAGCCGCGGGCAGAAGCTAGTAAACAGTATAAAACAAAGTCGCTTTTCGTGTCTGTCTGTCACCGCTTTGTTCTTCTAAACTTTATAATGAATTTTGATGCGGTGTTCACCATAATTCGAGAGGATTTTCTTCCCCAAGGTTTATGTGTGTAATACATTCATATTAAACTTAATTCTAATAAAGAAATCTCGATGTTTATCAAGTTGTAACAACGGGCGAAGCAGCGACCGGCCCGTCGGCGTCGCTAATTAATACAAGGTGTAATTTTAATCACCGTTAATCTCTTAAGGGGTCATTGTACTCATCATTATGAACAACTTTTACTATGGGACCAAACCTGAAATCGCGAAAAAAAAATCAGCTTTTCCCTACATTTATTTTCGCATAACTCGTCAAAATGTAGGGAACACCTGATTTTTTTCGCGATTTCGGGTGTGGTCCCATAGTAAAAGTTGTTCAAAATGATGAGTACAATGACCCCTTAAGAGGTTAGCGATCATTAAAATTACACCTTGTATTTTAAAACTAGCTGTGCCCGCGACTTCGTTCGCGTGGATGTCGGAAAGTTGTTTTCCCTATTTGAATCGAATTTTGTTCACAATTTCATGGGTTCTAACTTTTTTTCGCGGAACCATAATTATTTTTCTAAAATAAAAGTAGCCTAAGTTACTCCTTATAGGTAATACCAAATATCTGCCAGTGAAAGTCCCCGTCAAAACCAGTTCAGCCTTTTCGGAGATTAGCCAGAACAAACAAACAGACAACAATTTTAAAATTGATTTTTGTTATAAGTACAGTACTTTCATATGCATTTATTTACTAAAAAACTGTTATTTTGACATTACAAAACAGACCCTTTAATTACACAGATTTCACTTTGTATTTGTATAGATATAGATAAGAAAATCTGGTTTCCCACGGCGCGTGATACTCACTATTCACAGGTCGAAACTATACGCCGTGAGCCGCCTTGAGTTACACGCTTATGCAACGCGCGGCGCAACTTAACACGTTGTGGCGCGTCCGATCCACTCGAAGGACACACTTTCGAAAGAGCATAGTCCACTCCATAAAAATTAAATAGATGAATAAAAGCAAGACTCACTCATTCCTGTTGCTAGCTGCGGGCGCGATCTCGGGTCGGGATGGTCCGGCCACGGTACCTGCTGCACGAGAGTAGCCCAGCGTTATGTCTGACAGGGATGTTTGAGCTGCAAATAAAGTGGTTAAATGGTAAGTTGTTTAAGGATCCTCAGAGCGATAACCAAAAGTAATGGAATGAGGATTTCGGAGAAAGAGAAATGTACACCATTTTTTACATAAAGATCACCCTTTATTATTATACCCAGCGATATAATGCAATATGCCCTAAGGTAGACTTGTTTTTGAACAGTTTTAACGAATTTAGAAATTCTTTATATAAGTTGTAAATGCAACAGTGTCATTATCTCATATTATTCCACCTTAACTGTCACTAAAGAAGCATATTAAATGTTGAGCGCTGTGTACAGTAATAATTGAACTTCAGATTTATATACTGTATGTTGTCATATCTGTGCTGAACTGTCTCAGTTTGTAGTCTGTCTCTGTACTTATTAAAATAAAATAAAATAGTGATGCTGGTAGGGGAACACACGCTGCAAAAAGTTGAAAAACAGTAAAGATAATATGTAACCTACCAGAAGCCCTAGGATCCAGCGACTTGATGACATCCTTAGCCTTTTCTAGGCACTTCTTGTACTTGTCCTCAGTAGCGAGTAGTTCTGCGTCTCTCGCCGCGATCGCTTCCTGTAGCTTAGTGGCGCGCCGCCGTTCTTCTGCTAAAGTCGCTTGTAACTCTTCTACTTGCAATGCTGGGTAAACATAATATAAGTTACTGAGGATGAGATTAAAAAAAAGATTGTTTGTTGGGTTGCTAGCTTCTAAACGATAAATAATCGCTGAAAATAACTAGGGATGTTTCGGAAAAATTTTGGAGAGAGGCTTATGGTTGGTTTAAAATTTTGGAACTCTGTTAATATTAAAATCCTATAAAACATCGGTAACTTGAAAAAGGTGATACTAAATTGCGACTCCACTATATTATACTTTCCCTAACGCCGCCAACATTTTGCTTCGCAAAGAAAATTAATGTCACATTAACATTATGACAGCGAGCAGAAGTGAACAATAAAGGTTGAATAGTAATCAGATTACTTACATTTTCTCTGGCTATCCTCTATGGCGGACGCTAGTCTTGGATGCGGCGCTTCGAGCGTGGCTTCCAACTGCATGATACGTTGGTTCGCTTCCCGGTTCATCGCTCGCTGCTTCTCTAGCCGCGCCACGTAATCCTCTAAGAGAGCCTGAATGAGTGATACTTCTTGTAAATGATGTTGCGTTAAATGTACTGATGGGTAATGGTTATAATTATATCCTATAGTGATTGATATCACACAGCATCAACTAGTATACAGGGTGTAAGGGACAGCCCTCCGCAAACCAACAGGGTGCATTCAGCTCCTTATTTTCGATCATATTCCACCAAAATTATTCTCAGAAAAAAAAATTCTTTTTTTATCGTATTTTCAGTTACTATTCCTTTATTTCAACGTAAAATTACATTCTCTGTACGCCGCACTCAATTTAAGTAAATAAAACAGCTAAAATCAAAAAATCAGTAATGGATGTTGAAATACTCGGCAGCCGAAGGCTTGCCGCGCTGTCGTTCGCTACGCGCGTTTTGCCACGGTAACGATACATTGCGTATGAGGTAATAAAACAAATCAGATTTATTGGATTCCCTTAAGGTTCCTGAAATAATTTCGTGTACCGATCATCTTAGTATTGTATACTGAATTCACCCCATCAGTCTGCGGAGGGCTGTCCCTTACACCCTGTATACATTGTAATGTCAACAGTACAAGTTAGCGCTAAATAAATGACAACGAACGCCGGAACGTTGGCTGTAACCGCGGTGTATGCGTATTCAGGTAGTAGACTGAGATGTTTGCTGTCCCAGATAACAACAGGTTGCGCAAAAATGTTATTTGCGGTTTTTGCTCTAGTTTACATTGAACCTCAATGCATAAAACGCATGAGCGAGGCGACACGACACTGCCTATGGAGTTTAGAAAATTTCCGCCACTCAACAGCAATTTAGCAGTTTTTCCATATTCAAATACATGTTTCCGATTGATGTTATTGCCGCTTAAACAAATATGATCTTTTTAACTAAACTAAGTTGATTTCAGAATGATTAGCACTATTGAATAAGTCATAAAAGTTTTAGTACAAACTGAACTTTATGTGTAGGTGGTATAGTTTTTTTTTCCTGACCCGACCCCAACATACTTGGGAAAAGGCTAGGTAGATTATGATGGTACACTTTTTTTTTTCATAAAACCTACTTGTGTACAATATTTTTTTTTTTTAACAATTATACATGTTTAGCACAACAACGCATCATTTTCGCAAAAATAAAATAAAACCACCTCACGCCTTGTATTATTGGCTTGTGTTGGGAACTAGCTATGACAGCGCCATTTTGACAGTCGCCTTCCCCATTGCGAACACATGATAGTTTTATTTTTCTGTCTAGCAACCCACCTGCACAGAGGCCTGGTCCGCCTGCGCTCCTTGGTTCTGTCGTAGCAACTTGTTCTCGTGTTCCAGCCGAATTAACTGCTCCTTCAGATCGTTGGGAATCAGCTCCCGGGACACATTGTCTTCATTGGCACCTGGAATTATACAAACACTTTTACACATCAATAATATTTGAAGGCGCAGCAAGTGGCGCCACCCCGTTTGTTAGGAAGTTACTGGAATGACTGAAAAGGTCAGATAAGAGTGACACTCTAGCAGAGCGTCGCATCGATAGTTGTCGATAGTTGCGTGACGGCTGTCTTCTGACGACAGAGAAAATGTCAGTGAAGCTGCTGTCGTACCACGTCCACGACGAACTGCTATATTCCGGCATAATCCTGATATTGAAGCTCCTGAACCACTAATTGACCTATTCTATAATGTATCTCAACCCCAATCTTGATCCGCAATCTTTGACAGCTGCTTGTGATTCGCTCTCTCAAAGACTCAGATTGACAAACTCGGCCGTTGATTGGTTACAGACAAAGATCGGGATGACGATTGGGATTGAGATATATTATAGAAAGCGGCCGTACGTAACACGATAACCACTTCTGGTAAAGGCTATCCTGCGCCGTTATATTTATAAAACTAGATGAGGAATGACATGTGTCAAAAATATTATGGAAACAGACTATCAGGAATATCAAAGGGTTGGCTGATATCTCTCGAAAGACTGATCGTAAGACCAGAGACCTTGCATTGGCGTGCCTACCGAAGGACGGTAGGGTAGACTGCGAGGTGTATCTCTATCTCCATCTGTTAAGGTAAGCAGTGGGTAGCCAGTCAACGCGAGCGTGTTCGTGAAGTATTCGTGCGAAGAATTGCAGTGGAATGTAGGCGGACCATATTCCCGAACTGCAGTTATGCTGTCCGCGACTATTATTATGGGAATTCGCTTTGTGTTTTCGAATGTGATCTAAATGGTCTTAAGGCGAAAGCGCCAGGGTAGCCCGCGAAATTCAAATTTCCTTACGTTTTGTGCAATTTGCAGATAAATATTAGGTTATATGTTGATTAAAATACGATTCGCTACCGTAACAATTATGTATTTACAGAATTATAATCATTAAAGTCAACAATACAACTTTCTAAGACCAAGTAATCCTATTAAATGACTATGTCATGAAATCTTGGCATTTAAGGATTATACTAACTTATGGAGTTGTATTACTGATTCTAATTATTCTGTAAATACATATTTGTTACGGTCGCGAATCTTACTTTAATCAACATACACCCAGAAACAGCTGCAAATTGCAAAAATCGAAAGAAAAATTGAATTTCGCGGGCTACCTTAGCGCTTCCCCCTTAAATGATAAAATTCGGATCACAAATCCAAGCCGTGGTTTACAGGGATACCTATGCCGAAAATGAGGTCAAAATCTTTTTATATTGAGCCCAAAATGACAGCCATGAAATTGTCTCTTATATTTTAAAGAGTAACCGTGGAGTTTCTAGCTGGCTCTTCTCCATAGGAAACAACCAATTGGAACCGTGCACCTAGCTTCTGACGTTTTATAAGTCGTGATCGGATAATCGGGTGCATATTTACCTAAAGTTAAATTTTCGCTGAGAGATTATGGAAGGGGTTTCTTATTTTTTTTTTCTTAATATAAATCCCGGGATTCCAGAAAATCCGAGAATGCACAACTAATCGGATACATGGTATGGAAACGACTTCTTAAACATGTGGTATTATATATTTACAAAATACCGAGACACCGGGATCACACAACTATTCTTGAGCTTGAAATTCATTTTTAACCCCCGATGCAAATATATGTGTATGTAGGGTGTAAGAGGAAGGGTAGTGCGTGTCGATTCTATAGTCAAAAAGTACTAAATTTAACAATTCCAGAATTGTGAAATTTTTACGATCGATACAAAAGTGCATTCCATATTAGCCAACACCTCAACTTTAGGTAAATATGCATCCGAATATCCGATCTCTGTTTATAAGTGCCCATGTAGGTTTATGTGAAATATTTTTTTGAATTTGATCAGTTACCGGCTGTGATGGTGGAGCAGCGCAGCTCGTCCACGGTGTCCCGCAGCGTGTCACGCTCGTGTAACAGCGCGTCACGCTCACGTTGCACGGACGCTGCGCGACTGCTCAGCTTCTTATTCTCTATTTCCAGCTTATCTGCTTTCGTTATTTCGCCGTCTAATTTCTCGTTGAGATCCATAACCTGGAATATATCGGAACCACACAATTAAGACGTTTTAAAATTATATTTACTCGCCGCGCTTGGGGTTAGTCATCGCTCCATTTATAACAGACCGTAACTTTTATAGCAGTATTTAAGCTGTAATAATAACCCTATCCACAAACAGTAGGCATATAAACACCCCAGCCATACTTAGAACTTTGTCGCATTATACGATGCAAATGGCGTCGTTAAAACACGACAACGAATTAATACACAATTAACCAAGAGTTCAATCGAAATGTGAGTTTAACAAAATCCAAAAGTGACTATCGTTTTCGTAAGTTGATTTTTACTAAATCTCACTCTGGGACTCAGGACTCCGAACTGTAAGGGTGCTTACATAAAGAAGCAGGTTTCCGGTACAGGCGAGTTTGTGCGGATCGGTACCGATCGGTGCAAGTATAATATTCCCATGTTATCTTATGTGCTCACTTATAACGAAACAGGTTTAAACTTGTCGGTGCCGACTACCTTATTAACCCTGTACCGATCGGTACCGACCCGCACGGGTTTATCTGTACCGGAAACGTGTTTCTTTATGTAAGCACCCTAATCGACCACACTGGCACTTCACATGTCTTCGAAGTTTTGCTTTAAGACATGCCAGTTTCCTCGCGATGTTTTCCTTCACTGTTTTTAGAGCAGGTACCGTATTATGAATTGATTAAGTCATAACCGTTCAGCGCGAAAAAGGGATGGCGCTCTACTATTATATAGCTCCATCTTTTACACTGGAACAATGATGGCTTAGTAATCCACTCACCTGTTTCTTATAAATATCAAGCTGCGCTCGTATCGCGTTAGCCTTAGCAGCCGCCTGCTCGTGTTCGATGGCTCGCTGAACATGCTCGGTGTTGGCTCTCTCAAGCAGCTTCACTTGCCGCCTCAGATCTACATGCTCTTCCATCCTCTTCTTATATGAAGCCACTGTGGCTTCTAAAGCAGCCGCTTTCGCTGCTGTTTCTCGTAACGCGTCTAGTTCGTCTTTTAAAGCTATGTTCTCGGAGGCTGCCATCTGGAATTAAGTAATTGTAATTTTTAATATCATTGACACGCCTAGAATGACATATTGCTGAGTGTGCTCGTAATAATAAGTAAATCTTAAGTCGTCTACTCTAATGCCAATCGTAGACAGATTGGTCACCAGCTTAGTGCGGACTGCCCAAAAAATATCTTTCTGTTCTCACTGGTGGTTACCAACTGGTGGTAGGCAAAAACTACAGGCTGATCTTTCTAAGTTATAGAATGATTCGTAAGGAAAAAATCATAGAATACATAACCTTTTTTTTTGAAGTCGGTTAAAAAGAGAAATTGTTTTTCTTTTTTGATCACTCCCTCTACGTTATCTTTTCCTTTGAGGGTATGCGGCTCCTTTCTTTTCTACCAGTCTCCACGGCTTCGCATCGCATTTTTAACAAATTACATATAAAATGCAGCGTTTTAAGGCTATTCGTTTATGTAACAACGGCGCGTGCCCATTCTTTAATGTTACGCTGCATGACCATTAGCATGCATTTAATAATTAATTATGTCATTTAATTAAAGACTCATTATCAGTCTAGCTCTTAACGGTAGTTAGTTAGCAAAGCCTAGGCTAATGATGTTAATTTGTGAGAAGCTAACTGACGATTTGGCGCAATTATCAAGAGGTTATTAATTATTATTAAGAATTACGCAATTATTAAGAGCTAGTAAATAATATTTATTTATTAGGTAATTGTTAAGAATACATTTATATTGTGTTATCTAATAAATTCAGCTCAATAAGTATTATGATCTGTTTGTGAGATGACTTAAATAAATGCCACAGTAAAAATGTGTTTTTAATAATTACCTATTAATTAATATAATTTATTGGTTCGCGAATTGATTACATTTTTCAAAAAAAAAAACATATTTTCCTTTAACATTTTTAAAATTTTTGTCCCGTGTGAGCGAGAGAGGTGACAAAATGCGGCAGCCCTCGTAAGAAGTAACTAACCTCCTTAAAGTTACAAAGTTGTCATACTTCCAAGCTACTGACTCTCGCAACTACTGCCATGAGAATTCGGATCACAACCACCACTCCATACATCAATTGGCACTACTTCTTGATAGGTATTATGATTTCCTTTTTACGTAAGTCGTAAATAATACAGTTAAGTGTAATTAACACGCAGTATTACCCAAAGCGCCAAGGTCTTCAGCAGGGCAAACATTCTTCACATTTTCATTATTTATCTGGTTTATTAGGCTTGATTATGACTGAAAGAGTGGTAAACAAAAGTGTGATAACTAAGTTTAGCTCGACATCTATCCTATACTAATAATATTTAATTTTTTGTTTGTTTGTATGTTTTAACGGTCTAATCTCTGGAACTACTAGTCGGATTTTGCCCAATTCTTGAGAAACGCTTTAGGCTATTTAACATCACGCCAGGACCCTTAGGAGCCGAGCAAAAAGAAAAAAAACGTCAGAAAGAACGCTAAGCATAAACGAAGTAATACCGCGGAGAGACGATGCGATGCGACAGGGTGGATCGGGGGAACAAGAAATTTCACGCGGACGAAGTCACGAGCAGAAGCTAGTTATTCATATGAAGCAAGCACATTTTAAGTTATTCATATAAAGCAAGCACACTTTAATGGGGATTTAATGAAAAGTGGGCTGTATGAAATAAGCGTAGTATAACCGTTCTTATTACAAATTAGAACTATCCCGGACAAACAATTTTAATTTAAGGAGGAAGCACCAGGTCACCCGCGAAATTCAAACTTTCTTATGTTTTTGCAATTTGCACATCAGTATTAAGAGTTAAATGTTGATTAAAGATTTTTATAATTCTTATTATTATAATTCTGTAAGTAAATACATTACTTTTTACGGTCGCGAATCATATTTTGATCAGCTTACAACCTAATACTGACTTGCAAATTGCAAAAAAACGTAATAAAATTTGAATTTCCCGGGCTACCTGGCGCTTTCGCCTTAAGGAGCGTTGGTGTCTATGGAAGCGAGTTGTCATCGTGTCGGATCGAGTAGTATTGCTGTTCCGCTCGCCCCTGATGATGCGAAGGTACGTTGAACAGATCGCACGTACATGTTGAGTTCGATCTCCAACACACATAGAACTTCGTGCTAAGGCTCATCTTAATCTCGTACACTAATGACATTAGCCTAAATTCTAGAACGATGCCAGGTTTGGTTTTATCTTTGACGAATACTGTACTAATCTCAGCTCAAATCAAAACTGTTGACTGAGTATCATTAAAACACTCCCCAGTCGCCCCATTTCCTACATAATCTGACAGTAACGGACCTGCAGCTCCTCATTCCTGAGCTTCAACAACGCCAACTCCCGCTCCAGCGCACCGGCTCTTGCGTGTTGATCATCACGTTGCAGCTCAACCTTGTCCAATTCATCCTTCAAAACATCGAGTTGTGCGCGCATGGTGCTATAACGTAACGTGCCCGCATGCGCGGGACCAAGGGATGCCCCCGCGTCATCTAATTCCGCATCTCCCGACTCCACCGCGGCTTCCCGCGCCGCTGTCAATCGAGCCACTTCACTCAGCAACGTCATCTTCTCTTCT
Source organism: Fissipunctia ypsillon (assembly GCA_947568875.1). Classification (NCBI taxonomy): domain Eukaryota; kingdom Metazoa; phylum Arthropoda; class Insecta; order Lepidoptera; family Noctuidae; genus Fissipunctia; species Fissipunctia ypsillon. Next base: position 16,970,025 of record OX387644.1, on the reverse strand, counting down.
TGGAGAATTTTCACCTGGAATGTTAATGATTCAACTTTATAATGATAGTTTTCGATTGGAAATTCTTCCGCTTGAGACATGTTTGCGTTTAAAGACACGAGTATGAACGATCAAGGTTCGCGTCAGTCTAAGTGTAAATTTGGAAGTCATGCATCCAATTTGGTCATCGACATTAATATTTAACAATGTGAAATTAAATAATAGTTGGTAGGTACGTGACATTCATTTGAAATACTGCGATTATGTATTTTTTTTTTTCGGTTTTTGTGTATGATGTAATAAGTGCTTAGTTATGAAGTGTCTTCCTTCCTTATATCCTTACGTTTAAAAATATAAAACGGAACGTCTCTTTGTCTGTCTGTCTTAAGTTTATTTCTACCCCGATCCTTCGGGCGAATTCCACTAATCTTATATACCTAGTATAAGACTAATCCAGCGATTTTTTTTTTTTTGACAGATTTTTCATACAAAAACTGTCAGACGTCAATTTTATTTCGAGGACAAAAGATATCCGACTTTGGTTAACCCTTTAACCGCCTACGACGGATTAATCCGACAAATATTTTCGTGTCCATTTCGCGAGGGTCGTATATTTACGACCAAATATCGTAATGATTCAAGTTGCCCGGCGCTGGGGGCACGACAACTGATATGAAGTCGGGCGGTTAAAAGGTTAAATCAGCCCTTAGCCGTACAGATACCCTTTATATAGGTACATAATATCGGTAAATAACGTATGACGTAGTTACGGTATATTATTTAAATTCAAAGGTCGCGTTCCTCGAAGATATCACGTATTACAATGTAAAACCTTAATCCATGATCCGTCCTTATAACAACCAAATGTTGCAAATCATTAAGTAAGTATGTATTTATATTAATTAACAAGTAGAAATCGCAGAGAAAGCAGAATTCACAACAACGTTAATAATAAAGTTTCACGTTATAATAATATTATGAATCATCAAATTACAAATAACAAACAAACTCAAATGCGTGAAATAAATAACAATTTCGTAACGTTCAAGCTTGGTGTAAAACGGGTCGTAAACCAACATAATTACGGTAGTTAAGTAATAATAATATCAGTAAACAAACCTGCGTGTCGAGTTCATGGCACCTCTGCGCGAGGGCTTCTCTCATGTCCGCATCGGACTGCTCCACCGGCGGCACGTCCAAGTGCACACTGCCACGATTTACACCCAGCGTTAACGTCTGCAGTTCCTAACACAAAATAATAACATTCTAAACAAACCACACATATAGCTGCACACTACTTTTACTTTCAGGCCAACATAAACACCGCTGGAGTCAGCGGCGCCACATTCTACAACTGACAGACAGGTAAAGTATTGTCGTATTCATCACCAACAATATCGTGATCCAAGGACATTAAAAATGAGCGTAACTAACTAAAATTGAATTTCTTTGCTGCTTCAAGTAACGAGCATGCAACTTCGAAAAAGTGAAGCAAGAACGTATGCTTACTCTTGCGACGATGTACATTACAAGTGCGCTCTTAAAATAATGTAATACTATTAAAGTTCAATGCATGAAAACGCGGTCGACTGAACTGAATTTATTACACATTACAGAAGAAAACGTTAGACTAATTGGTTACGGATGGATAAGATGATAAAGTGTTTAAGATTTATTTTATTGGTCATAATGAGGGGAATCGGTGCTTTTCACCTTTTTTGTAACAACACAGTGTTGTAAGTCAATCTTACATACTTAAATGGATTTTGAATTATTAACGGCTCACTGAGCATATCTAAAAAGTAAAGATATATGTAGATCATCTATACTTTCTAAATACACCAATTATAAACATAACTAAACTTTTACACTAGTGTATCGTCTAATTATTGACCTAGAGAACGAAATAGCATCATGTTAAAAAAAAAGTGGCATTCAAAAACCACTCACGTGGGAGTAATTGTGTTCGCGAAGTAATGGTAATCGTATAATTAGATTGCAAATGTGAGCACAAGGTCAATTGTAACGTACATTAACATTATCCTGAATTATATAGTTTCGAACAAATAAAATACTATTATTTAATACGTACAACGAATATTTTAAGCAATAGCAATACCGAGTTATTTTTACTTACATATAGGTGTGTTGCCAGACATAAAAAAATATAAATAAAATTATGTGAAAATGAAAGCAGTACACATTTAAGAAATTTTAGGTGTGGTGGTTGTAAACTAAATTGGACTGAACAACTCCAAAAAACCCAAAACGAATGTCTTACGCAACATAAAGCTTTTTTTATCTGTGTCATCTTATAAATAGACACCGATAGGCGTTACCGATACCAAAGCCAGAATATTTTGGTACCACTTTTTCATCCATGCTCTTGTCTACGGCATAACGCTAAATAGACCGTACTCCATGGGTGGCATGCACTACTTGCTTCTAACATGTAAACCACATTAGATTTAGAATGGAAATTAAAAGTACTTCTTGAATCCGCCGCAGGTTCTAAGACTGAAGTAAATACTGTATTTGTACCTTGTTTATTTGTATCAATCTTCTTTTCTTCAAATTCTATGCTTATTAGAGAGACTGATAATAAATTATATAAACATCTAGAGACTCGCTAGAAAAGCTTGCTATTACAAAGCTATCTGGTACTAAGTACTATTAAAACATTGATACAACTAGAAAACTTTAAAGACATAATTATTATAGTACTAGTATACTAATCCTAAAAGCTGTGGAAAGTAAACGCAACAGCGAATTATAGTGCCCTGCTATCAATAAAGGTAACTTTCCAGGTACACAATTTCTACAGTCCCTAAGGAATTATAATAAGTTTGTCTTCTGAATACAAATGTGTGACTTCATATCGTACCTGTATGGCCTGCATTATCGATCTCTGACAAGACAGCTCCATTTCCATTATTCTTGTGATGTACTCCTCTTTTTTTACACAATTGACTGCACAACCTATTTCCAAAATTGTTGGTTTAGATAATACGGTATTTCAAATGTTAAATTCAATTTTAACTGATCTTGAAAGACAGAAAACTGAAGAGAATAACGTGGTTTACTTTATATAAACTCACGCCTTTTCCCATGGGGTAAGGCAGGAACTGAGGGGTGCCACACGCTTGTTGCGGTTGCAATGATTCGGCAGAGCTGGGCGGCAAAATCGAGAATATATACTTTGCCGCCCGGCTGTGCCGAATCATGCCAAATCATGCCGAACCGAACAAATGAGTTGCACGCCTCACGCCACCAGCTATGTGACTTTGTTTAACTTATTTCCTCTTAGTCTTTATAACTTTAAAAACAGAGCCGAATTTCTTTGCTAGAAATTGCTATTTAAAATTGTATTCTAATACAGACTACAGACTGAGAAGTATAAAATTAGAAAACTAACATTCAATTTCATTAGAAAGAAAAAAAACAACTAGCTACTAAGTTATAAAAATTCTAACCAGAAATTTAATATGGAATCAGTTTATATCATCTCTATTCTTTTGACTAAAAACATGCCTAAAGAATCTATTTTCAGCCACCACCAAAATAAACTTACTCAAAACAAGTTGAAGCAGTCTCCCCAAGTCTGAGGCATCTGCAGTCTCGGCTATATTTACTACATCTGGCCTTGAAAACTCTTGTAAACTTAAATTTAAAATATCCTGATGATAATCTGCAACAACCATTTTTTTTGTAACAATTAGCAGTGAAATATAACCATAACCATCAAGACTAAAAAAATATATTATAGCTATTTCATGATAGTAACATATTAACAATATGACATCACAATATTTTTATAATTTTATCATCTCTTCAGCTATTAGCGATTATATTAAATATTATTGTAGGTAAGCAGATAAAATGTGATGCTTGCAGGCTTAAAAACACTACTTAAAATAGATTAATCAAACAGGAAACTTTAATGTGTTGGTACTAGGTATGCATATTTTTATTTCCATTGAATAACTTTTGTTTTATGGTAATGTAGCATTGAAGAAGACACATTAAAGTTAATCTGTTTTAGATTAATCTTTGTTCTTGAATATTTAAACAATGAATTGGAGCATTTCAAACATTTATTTAAGTCTCTGAAAACTTAGCAATGCAACAAATCTTATCTGATATGGTATATTTATGCAGAATTTTAGCAGAAACTTATGATTACTCCATAATTAATTTAAAGTTGTTACATACCTACAACACCCTCCAATATTTTTTTCAAGTTGCTAACTTTTAATCTCCAGTTATGTCCGACATCTGTTTTTATCTTCAAGTTCCACCCAGGACTAAAATACTCTGGTGCGATTTGTGTGAGAGCCTCGGCAATCGCCACACCATCAGACAGTTCTGAAAATAAAGTAAATTAATTAATTAATTATTGAGCACTGTCATTTTTTTGGTAAAACTTTACAAGTTAGTTTTAAGTTTTATTGTTATTTTGTGTCATTTGGACACATTTATTTTATGTTCCTGTAAATTCAATACTTATTGAGTAGCTGAAAAAACCTGAATATTTTAAGTATGTAAACAATATTCTTTAATTTGAATGTATCAACACTCACTTTAGTTGGTGACATTGAATGATAAAATGTCTTTCAAAAAGTCCAAGGTACTATTAGTCATCATCACAAGCATTAGAACTTTTACTTATTATTAAACTGTTTTAATATTATTTAATACCAATTTGTTTCACATTCAACAAAGTACCTTTTGTTTCTAACTTCCCATTTCATTATAGTTTACAGTATGTGGGCTGCTTTACAATGCCACTGCAGACTATCACAGTTCTGTCTACTGATACACATTTCCCAGAAATGTGCACTAGACTGAATGACCATTATGCACAGTAAACTTTAACTATTAGAGACTACAATGGCGAAAATGACTGCAAATTAAGCAATACCGCAAACGAAAGAGTGATGTCCCAATGAAATAAAAACGAGATCTAAGTGACGAAATTATCCACTTACTGGTCGACTCCTAATAGGGATGTGGGCCGGGATTCACCGGATTCACAGAGTAAATTCTAATCCTAACATAACAAATGCTAGTGTAGGCTGTAAAAACAACATTTACCTGATGGATTCCCATGTTTTGCTTTGAGATCTAAAGTCTGCAACCACTTAATCAAATTGTCACACAAAACCGCACCATTTGCCTCCATTCTGGACAAAATAATAATGTCACTCTGTAAACTAACAATATGTGTTCTATTTCTTTATTGCAAACATGATATTACTAGCAAAATAAGGACTGATAAAGCTAAATTAAATAGAAATAATAAATGTTTTTCGTAATCCGTAACGCGTGACGTCTGCTTGTGCGTTTACGAAGTAAGTCTGTCTGTCAATGTCAAAACCAAACGAATCATCAGCATGCGAATGCGAATCCATCAAAGTAAAAACTACAAAAATCTGTTGCATATCCCAATATCATGTAACATAACTAACTCCCTTCTTTTTAATTAACTCCCTCAATTATAATATTTATAATAAACGAAACATTTTGGACGCTAACGAAATGCAACTTATGTAGGTAACATATGAAGAATGCTTACAACAAAGAGGTGCAAGAACAGGGCAGGCTGAAATCTGAGTGAAAAACTATTTTGTATATTACACATGTATTTATATTTTATAAGCCAACTAGGATTACTTTAAGATGTCGCGTTGATGTCGAAACGGAATAGATAAAAATAATCTTTATCTGCAGGAAAATGTTTATGTTGTACGCGATGATCCAAGAAGTAGCTCGCTCAGGTACCAGCCACTTCTTTGATATAATCGTGTAGGTACAGTTGCTTGTTACTGTCTAAACAAATAGTTAGGTACCGGTTAAAAGACAGGAATACGGAGTATAACAATATTATTCTCTCTTAAGTCTTAGTATTATTACTTACTCACTACTGGAAATACGATTGTACCCAAGTACCTGTCCTAAGATTTGGATACGTAGATAGATGCCATCGATGGCAGATTTTTACCATTTAGGTTTTAGACGTAGGTATTACGTTTCCTCTATGGCCAAAATCCCTCGGTGACGGACAGCCGGGTAAAATTCACGGAAAACCATAATATTTCGGAAGTGGAATCACTGTAATGAAAACACAACATATTTGGACTACACAATTGGTTAAAAGTTTTAAATAATTATTGTTTATGACAGACTCAGCAGTCACAAAATAATCATCAGCCGGAAGATGTCTACTGTTGGACATAGACCGGTCTTGTGCTCCTCACATCTAGCAGATTTCCCTTGAACTTCTGACCAACGATTCATCTTTATGGGGGCCTTCCAGAACGCGGTCGTCACTGCAAAACCTTTTAGCCTCGTCGGCCATGAGTTCTACAAGCTATTGATTTATATCAGCCTTTCCCAAAGTGGGTGATAACGCCCCCTTGTAGACGACCCAGAAAAAAAATGGGGGCGATGTGTAGAGGCTTAGGGGGCGATTTATAATTTCATCTAGGTAGTGGTTTTTAAGTAGGTGAAAAAATGGGGGCGCTAAAAATATAATTTATTCTCAAAGTGGGCAGTAGACAAAATAAGTTTGGAAACCCCTGGTTTATATCAAATTCATCACTACCAAAGGCGCTATAAGCGCAGGTTGGCCTTGGCCTGGTCGAGTGTTTTTTCCGACAGCTCAGTTTTGTTATCACATAATCGTAAAGTTGTATCGTAGGTATATCTCTTTCTTCTAGCCTAGCACAGCCAACTAAATATTAAACTATCTGAGCCGTACTACTGGGATAAAAAGTATCCTATATACTAACGTCAGCCAGTCTATCTTTGTGCCAAATTTCATCTAAATCCATTCAGCCGTTAACGCGTGAAAAGTTAACAGAGAGACATTAACTTTCGCATCTATAATATTATAGTAGGAATGGAAGTATGGATTAAAAAAGGTAAATAAAAAATCAATAGGCAGTGAAAGATCATTTTGTATTAAAAAATAATGTTCCTACTGGTAACTTAAAATTACATCAGATGGCATCTTAACCGTAAGTTTTTTTAAGCGGTTTCTAATGCTATGTCTTACCGATCGCTGAGGGTTAAAAACTTAAAACAAAATTGTTTGTTGGTATGGTTTTCAAGTAAAATGAGTCTTTATAATATTTCATGACGCATCAACCGGTCCTGGGCTCTTCGCACCCAGCGGTTTCCCGCGACCTTGTCCCCTATCGATTTTATTAAATAGGCCCCTGCCAGGCGACAGGTGACAGGCGGCAATTCGACAAATTTACAAGTTTCTTTCATACATTTTCTACTTAAATAAACAGCACCTGTCGTGAAAATGTGACAATAATGTAATAATAATAATGTAATTTTTTGACAAATATGTCGCATTGTGACAAAAGGCGAGTGCGTACCGACCACCACCATTCACGCTGCGCCTTTCGGTACGCGCTCGCCACTCCACTCGCAAGTATTTAATAACTTATGTCTAGTTTCTTATATTAGCCTATTTATTCGAAATCTATTTGCTCATTACTCTCATCAGTCACACGCGACAAATCGCAACCCATGTATTTGTTTTCTTTAATTGCATGATTTATGACTTTGCTCCATAAGGGGTCAGTCCTTAACAAATGTGGGTCACCTAACAAGATAACAGCTACTTGAGCTCGTGTTAAGGCGACATTTAACCGCTTTGAACTTCTGACAAATCCTAAGAAATGTTTTTGGTCTTCAGACACAAGGGCCTCAGAGGACCGCACTGTTGATATGATAACGAGAGGTCGTTCTTGGCCTTGGAACTCTTCGACGGTGCCGATTTTCGGACGCTCCAAGTTCATATTGCTGAAAAGACGCCGTAGGTGTTTTATCTGGAAAAATAAAGTATGAATAATTACAAGAACGATATTGACACAATATTGGAAATAGTGTTGTGATTAGTATCTTGAACTAAACTGAATTGGACAAGACTAGAATTTCATCAAACAGAATTTTGGGATTTCACATACAGTTGGAAAGCACATCAGAATTGTTTAGTTCAGAGATATTTATTCATAGCAGGGCATTACCTGTGCTAGATAAGGCGTAATGATACCAATTTCATCAGGTGTTATATTTCTCCTATACAGTTTACACACAGTCAAAGCAACCATAGAAGCTTCTTCAGGATTATACCAAGAAGGACTGTCTACTGCTCTCGCATTGTTGCCTTTAACACCATGCACAAATATCCCACCAGTTTTTATATCGTCAGTCATTTCAAATATCTCAGAAACAACGTCAATAATTTTCGGTATAAATGGCGTTTTTCGGTCTATTTTAGCAACTAAAGATGCATCATAAAACATTTCACTGGGCAATGTTAAAACTTCCTGCAAAGACCTGTAGTTATCAGTTAACTGTGTAACCAACTTATTATTAAAACCATTTTCAAAAGCAGCAAAGTCTTTTTGGTATGGGAATGTTTCAAGCATTCTCGACAGATATGATATATCCATTCCATACTGGAGGCAGTATTTCGATAATACAACCGGCCCAAGCTGCATTGGGTCACCAGCTACAATAATTTGACCACTTTCTTTATTAACAAATGTCATAGGAATCATTATCTCTGGCTCTATTGCTTGTCCAGCTTCATCTACTATTATGTGTGTATAATGCCCTTTAGGAAGTTCTATCTGCGCCAATGACCCGAGACAATGACATGTCCCGATAGTAACTCGATATCTCCCAACATAGGATGCTGATACATTCACATTAACACCACCTTGAACCGCATGAGTTGGTCTTGATGTATTTTCTCTAGCTATGTTTAATGTTGCACAATAAGGTTTTATTATATCTGGAATGTTTTCGGAGTCAACTAAATAGTTTGCAATTAGTCTGATTATAGAACTTGAAAATAGGTTCCTGTATTGTAATAGTCTTTCTGTAATTAAATTGGCTGCACTGTTTGACGGCGTTGCTACTAAAATTCTGCTATCGGGTAGAAGCGTGAGTATTTGCAACAAGGTCTCTATAACAGTGACGGTTTTTCCTGTGCCAGGTGGTCCATATATGCAGTAAGGCATCGGACGGCACTCCCCAATTAAAATATTTGTTACAGCCTCTTTTTGACGACAGTTCAAACTTGGATTGAACCATTTCAAAGTTTTTGATGTTTCCAACGGTATTTGCGGTGGCCGTGTCACTAGACGAGATGGGAATAAGACATCTGGCCCCAATGTAGATATGGCCAAATTAATTGCATGGTGTGATTTTCTGATTTGATTTCTGTTGAAATTGAATTCTACAGAAACATCACTTCCCTGGTAAGTTTCATGGAATCGAGGATGGAACTTCATCAGTACTAAGTCACCTCTAATAACATGAACAAAGCCCTCATATGAAGGAGCTTTATCATCCCATATGTCTTTCACAAAAACTTTGTCTCCTATGATTAAAGAGGGCCTCCTTTCAGCCAATTTTTTTACTTCGAGTCCAAGATACTCCTGATATTTTACTAAAAATGTAGATGCCATATCAAAAGTCTTCATATTGACTGTTGCTTGAATCTCTTCCAAGTACAACAAAGTGTGCCATTTATCTATGTAGTTGGTAATATTCAAATTTTGTAATACACAAGGCAAACGGGACTCAATTCTGTCAAAAACTGCATGGTGATCATTAGTGTGTTCATAGTTGTTGCCTAAAACTGCAGACCAAACTTTATCTGGTATTGTATATTGTCCCATTTTCACTGCAATAAAATGAGGAGTCTTCATTAATCGCACTCCAGGTACATGAGATGTATCAGGACCACTTCTGATTTTCTTCATTATTTCAGCACTTTCACCATATCCGTTTCTCTTCTTGTTATTCTCACTTGGATTAGTATAAATAATGTCACTTAAAATGTTTATTTCAATCAATCTTTCAATTTTGAATCCTCTAAAAGTTATTATCATATGTTCCTTAGACCTTCCATAAAATTTTGGACGACAAGTGACTGATAAATAAAATGGTTGATTTGGGTACAATCTTGTGGAATTGTTTAAAGTTGGGCTTATACTGATTTGGGAATCTCTCTTTTTGCAAAGTAGCATCCATTTATACATTATAATTTGTTGATTACTCTTGTTGGTTATAACCAGATTTATTTGGGGGTTTTCATGAAAATTAACGTTTTCAAACTTCAGAGGGTATGTTATTTCAATGTTATTAAGTTTTTCAATTTCTAAGCTTCTTCCTTCTATATCGTCCACATCGGGAGTGGTTTTAATGACTTTTGCATTTTCTGTTATATCCATTCTTATCACTCTCCATGGGCAAGCCCCTTGATTGCTCTCCACAGCTTCAATAAGAGCCTGTAATAAGTGAGATAAAGGTGAGCCAAAAGTATATTAAAAAACAATTAAAGAGCACAAACAAAAGGGTTAGACCGAAAGGTCTGATCGGGTCCTGTGTTACTTTGGGCAGCTCGATATTATTCTGTTTAAAATCCTCTACCTAATCAGCCGATCTATTCTGTAAACATCACACCGTCAGCTCTTGGGTGAAGTGAGTTTGAAGTGAGCTAGTAGTCCCTTGTAGAGTAAGGTGGGATGACAATTCACATCACGCTCACTTCACCTAAATTTTCACGGTGGGATCTTTACAGAATAGCACCACAGCTAAAACTATTAGTTTCGTTCGACTAATCATAAAAAAGGAATAGTTTTTCTTTTCCCTTATCATTAAAGTCAGGATTGGGCATTAAAATGTATTTTCTAAAGCATATCTTAATTTTTTTTTTTGCACTTCAACTTTTTAGGGTTCCGTACTCAACAAGGAAACCTTATAGTTTCGCCATGTCCATCCGTCCTTCCGACCGCAGCTTAGCTCAGAGACTTTTAGTACTAGAAAGCTATAATTTGGCATGAATATACACTACCGTCCAAAAGTTTGGAGGCAGCAAGGTAAAATCAAATAAAACAAAAAGTCATTTCAATTTATTGATAACAAATTTAAATATAAACAATAACTAATTTAAGCAGAACAAAAATTTTACATACAATATAAAATTAAATTAAATTTTAGCTTCATCAGTGTCCTCCTTTTTCCTTTGTTAGCTTCTCGCATATTCTAGGCATTATATTAATTAATTTATTAAAATAATCTTCATCTAATTTGTTCCATTCGCTCTCTAATAGCTTCCACAAATGTTCTGAGCTCGTAGGAGAACGATGTTTCACCCTTCTATCGAGTTCATCCCAAACAAGCTCAATGGGAGAAAGATCAGGTGATTGAGATGGCTATTGCATAATGTTTAAGATTTTTTCATCTTTTTTCTTGTTCAAAAAGGTCTGGCACAATTTAGAAGAATGCTTAGGATCATTATCCTGTTGGAAAATGAATCCAGGACCAATTAGATTTAGTCCACTGGGTACGGCGGAATTTTGGAGAATTTTCAAATAACCTTCCTTGTTTAGTTTTCCGGTTAGCCCCACAAGATTTCCGGGTTTATTGTTGCCAAAACATCACCCAAACTATGACATTACCTCCACCATGTTTGATAGTAGGCTCAGTACATGCCTCTGAAGCCCACTCTTCTTTTGACCAGGCGTACAAACACACGTCTATTGGATCCGAAAATCTGGAACTTTGATTCGTCACTCCAAAGGACATGTTCCCATTGCTCTATTGTCCAGTTTTCAATTCGACATAAGAAAAATAGAGTAGAATGGGCAAAAGCGCACCAAAACTTTATTTTGTCAAATTTTTGTCAATCAAAGACCCTGTTTTGTTTTATTGGATTTTACCTTGCTGCTTCCAAACTTTTGGACGGTAGTGTACATATTAATCGCGCCGATAAAGTGGTAAAATAAAATCACGAAAAAAAAAATTTTTAGGGAGGTAGGTAAGTAGGTTACCCTAAACTTTTTTTTATGATATTTTTCTGTACGCGTAAAGTGAGGATGTTTTATTTTTCCTCGTTTAGCCCACAGTGTGTGGTCTTGTTGGATAGGTTTTACAAAAATATTGCGGGTTTGTGAAAACAATTTTTCGATTAAGGTATCCGTTTCTGAAATATTAAGCTATAAAGTGCTAATTTTTGTTAGAGATAAGTGTGTGTGTGTGTGTCCTGCCGGCTAAACGATTAGTACATACAACGAAGTTAAAAGGAAAACTATCACAGATAAGTAGGCTTTAAAAGTTTACGAGTAATAATCGACCAACTTACATTTGCAGTTGGAATATATGAGAGGACATGTTTTTCAACTACAATGTTAAGTTTGTTCTTGGGATAAATTCATCCCAACTCTGGAACCCTTCATAGTGCGTGGTCCGACACGCACTTGGCCGGTTTTTATATACCTGGCTCGCTAACTAGAAAGTAAATACTTAGTTGCGTTTGCAGTGTTTCTGTAGTACATTACGCGCGTCGACGGTGCATGAATAAAAAAAAACAAAAAACCCTACAAAGTGAAAAATAACTTTAATTTCTGAAGTCGGTGTCTTTGGACCTGTATTTTTCCGAAATTAAAGTTAGTTTTCACTTTGTAGTGTTTTTTTTTTTGGAAGTCGGTTGTTTTTTTTGCAAAAAAGTTTTTTATTTTTCACTTTTTAGTGGGTCTATTTGTAATTTATCGAAGTTACAATAGCGTAATGACAACTGCTTATCACCTTTTACTAAATATTGATTTTCCCGCGGGGACGTTAGTTGTTGAGGAGTTCTCCTGGTAGGTACTTCGCCATCAGCTCCACTTCACCATATGCATTGTGACGAGCATAAATTGCTCAGCAACCATTTTAAAGTGATCGAATTGCAACCCGTGAAGTACTTATTATTGGCATGTATTTAACACGGCGACAAAATGATTTGAATTTGGGATTAAAAAATACACACATCAAAAAAGTCTTAGCAACACGCATCATTTACAGAAACTGCATATTTTATGATACTTTATTTTTTTCTTAACAAAGTAGATCTGGAATACCATCTTTTTGTTCTCGGAAACATATACTGGCTGATTTTAAAAATAGAAACTTTTCGATTGTGTTTTGTTTTCATTAAAATAAAAGCTAATTATTTTTTCCCGATTTCATGTTTTCGTTGCTTGATAAATTTGTTATTTATCTCACTTTTATCATTTTGAGATATGCAGTTTTTGAAAAAATTTTGTGGTGAGTCATTTGTATGTCATGGAGCGACGCCATAGAGATCTACGTTTTGGAATGGGCGACTAGCTTCAATTTTCTGACTAACTGACTGACTCTTTAACAATTCAAAAGTGCCTGTAATTGGTTTAATTGAAATAAATGCTTTGAGTTTGAGTTTTGTAGGAATCCTACAAGTGGGAAGAAATCAGTCCCAAGTATCTCGGCATTTTGGTGTCAATAGGAGAGTGATTTGTCGTCTTTGGCAGCGTTACGTTAATACAGGGGATCCTGCTGAGCAGCACCGAGGACGTGGTAGGAGTACAACTGCTGTACCTACATACAACTGTGAAATGAGTACAACTGTGGAGGACCGATACATACAACTGAGTGCAAGACGTCAGCCGATGTTAACCGCCCGGGAGATAGATTTAAAGCTACAATTCTCAAGTGGTGTTGTTGTTAGCCACCAAACCGTGAGAAATAGGCTGCATGAATACGGCCTACGAACACGACGCCCAATTAGGTGCCCACCTATACGCCATGGGAATCGCGCCTGTCGAAACGAATGGTGTAGGGAACATTTGACATGGACGCTGGAGCAATGGGATAAAATTTTATTTTGCGATGAGTCCCGGTTTGGATTTAAGCCTGATACGAGAAGGGTAAGAGTGTATCGTCGTTCTGGAAATGCTGGACGGCTGAGATGCGTCCAGGAAGTGCACCCTTACAGTGGCTCCACAGTGATGGTATGGGCGGGTATTATGAAGAACAGACGAACTGAGCTCGTTCTTGTAGATTGGCAATATGAACGCTGAAAGTTACGTTGAAGATGTCCTCGGGCCTTATGTTCACCAATTTGCACAAAGTCTTGGCTCAGATTTCACGCTGATGCATGACAATGCGCGTTCGCACACAGCTCGGAGGACCAGAGAGTACTTGGCAATGGAAAACATCCGGGTATTGCCGTGGCCTGCACAATCGCCAGACCTCAATCCCATCGAGCACGCATGGGACATGCTCCAGAGAAGTGTTCTGAGAACCTGGACGGAGTATCGACAACCCAACAACTGTAAGACTTGTTAAAATTCCATTGGAGCGATTGCCGCAGGATCTGATAAACAATCTTATAAATTCAATGAAAAATCGTTGCCAACAAGTTTGAAACAACAGAGGCGATCACAGTTTGTATTGAATTACCAAATAATTAAAAATATGTCGTTATTTAATTTCGTAAAACATGAAAAGTTTAATTACGTTTTAACTTTATACTCCGTATGTTACGGTATACATGTTGTTAATTATTGTGATTAAGTGAACAATTGAATGAAGGATTTTGTTGCTTTAGTCACTAATGCATCAAAACTTATTACTTATAAAAGAAATATAAATATATTACAATAGTAAAAATCGTTCAAAGTTCAAAATCGTACATGTTGCTTAGACTTTTTTAATGTGTGTAATTAAAGCCGGTAGCAACAATAGTAGGTTGGCAGCTACATCGAAGGATAATTTTAAGTAGAAAGTAGCAGCTTAATAATCAGTTGTTAGCTTTGTTTTGACTGGCGTCAAGTTTTTGTTTTGGTACTCGACTTGGTCACACTCGACGTGGTCATAGTCGACGGAGCCCCGGTCGACAGAGCCCCGCGAAGCGGGGCTCCTACTGCTGAATGGTCTTAAAAAAATAACGAAGAAGGAGATGGCGGGGTCTGTTCGCTCGCTCCTCTCGCCCTCTCGACCCCGCCATCCCCTTCTAACCTAACCTGTCCGAGTTGGGGTGCCCCAAGCCCCGAGCTCGCTTCGCTCGCTCTAGCATCCAAGGTTATCATTGCCTTTTTACTGAATCGAAGCTTAATTTAGCAATACAGGCTAAAAGTGATGAATTTCATGTCAACATTAGTCGCCATGTCATTATTTATAGTACCTCGCCTATGATTTCAATTGGCCCTATGTAATATGTTCGCTATCTTAAAGTAACAGCCATGCACTTATTTAGCTTTTACAATTCCTTGAATTTTGAAGCTCGTCAGCTCGTCTAATATATTTATTGCTAAAATATTTAATCGCTGCCAAGTTATTTTATAGTAGCAAATAGTTGACGCCCTTAAGTTGTTAGTCGTCTGGAAAATAATTAGCCCTTATTATTGAGTAGTTCTGGTGGCCATCTGTGGTCTTCATCATCACCACTTCACCAAATGATGCTTTCCAAGAGCAAATGCACAAGTTACTATAAAAAATACCCAAATCGCTATAGGTGTGCCTATAATATTTGAAGAGTTCCCTCGATTTCTCCAGGATCCCATCATCAGATCCTGACTTGATGACAATGGGACGACCTGGAAAGTATACCCTTTCAAACAAAAAAATAATTTACCAAATCAGTCCAGCCGTCTTCGAGTAATCGGGGAACATACAGCCTTGGCTAAAAGTATTGAGCACCTTACAAATTTCGCTCGTTCACGGAAAGTATGGGAGTAAACCAAATCTATTGTTGAAGAATTCTTTTGTCGGCCATCTACAAAGGTTTAAACAATGACCCACGCCGCACAGCTAGCAATAAAACACCTGGGTGCAATAAAATGTGTTTTTTACAATTTTTGTATTTATTTATCAGTTCGCTACCATCGCTCGTTGTGAACACATCCAGTGATCTAGTGCGCCTTTTGTATTTTATTTCAGAAGTTTTAAGTGTTATCGTTGCAATATGCCAAAACAAAACGAACTTTCTTTAGAAAAACGTGTGCAGATACAGCTTCTGTATGAGCAAGGGAAATCACAAGTAGAGATTTCTAAAACTGTGAAATGTTCGCGCCGATCCGTGCAATATGCTATTCAGCGATTCTCTACTACCGGATCACATGAAAATAGACCGAGAACCGGGCGCAAACGCATCACCACAGACCGTCAAGATCGTCAGTTACTGAGAGAGTCGTTAAGAAATAGGAAAAAAACATCTTCAGAGCTCGCTGCTGAGTTGTCGGAACAAATTAAGAAGCCAATTTCTGCTCGAACTACTCGCA
Organism: Fissipunctia ypsillon; assembly: GCA_947568875.1. Taxonomy (NCBI): domain Eukaryota; kingdom Metazoa; phylum Arthropoda; class Insecta; order Lepidoptera; family Noctuidae; genus Fissipunctia; species Fissipunctia ypsillon. Next base: position 16,953,934 of record OX387644.1, on the reverse strand, counting down.
GAAGACTTCAAGAAGCTGGTCTGAAAGGCTGTAAAGCTAGGAAGAAGCCATGGCTCTCCGATAACAACAAAAAAGCTCGATTGAAATGGGCTTTAAAACACCGAACTTTCACCGCTGAAGATTGGTCAAATGTTGTTTGGTCAGACGAATCAAACTTTGAGGTGAGTAAGTCAATTTAATGCCCTGATACAATTTTATAAAATGTTTTAAAAACCAAACGCATAATTGAATTTATTTTAGTTTTACGGAACTCAATATTTTTATCTTTATTGCAGATTTTTGGTACACCTGGTGTGACCTTTGTGCGTCGCCGTGTGGGCGAAGAATTTAAGCCAGAGTGTGTGATCCCAACCGTTAAACACGGTGGAGGCAGCATAATGGTCTGGGGTTGCATGACCGATTCTGGAGTTGGCGAATTGTTCGTGTGTGAGGGTCGCATGGACTCTACTAAGTACATAAATGTACTAGAAACTGCATTACTGCCTTCATTCACGAAACTTTTTGGCGACACGAATATGGATGGTGTCAAATTCCAGCAGGATAACGCGCCATGCCACAAATCTGCACGCACTATGAGATGGTTTCGGGAAAATAACACGGAACTGCTTGACTGGCCAGCTCAGTCTCCAGATCTGAACCCAATAGAACATTTATGGGGTTTATTAAAGCGCAGGGTTAGGCGCCACACAATTAACAACAAAGAAGATTTAAAACGCTGCCTGCGCCTAGAATGGAGCTCGATTACTGTTGACGACTGTAAAAAACTTGTTAACTCTTTACCAAAAAGAATTTCTGCCGTAATTAAGGCAAAGGGTGGACCCACAAAATATTAATTTTCTATTAATAAATAGTAAAATAAACCCATATAAAACGTTTTGTTTTATTTCTATTTGATACTCCGCATAAAACTGAAAGATATCATGGGTGCTCAATACTTTTGGCCAAGGCTGTACATATAGTATACTAGCTTCCGCCCGCGACTTCATCCACATGAAATTTCTTGTTTCCCCTGCCCACCCCGTTGCATCGCATCGCCTGCCCGAGCTATTACTTCGTTTTCGCTCGTTCTTAATTTTTTTCTTTTTGCTCGGCTTCTAAGGGTCCTAGCGTAATGTTACATACCCTATAGCCTTCCTCAAGAATTGGGCTATAAAATGCGAAAAGAATTTTTCAAATCCGACTGGTAGTGGCAGAGATTAGCGCGTTCAAACGGTCAATAAAAAATAAAATGTGTAGGTAACTATTAGACTAAGCGTATTTTTCTTACTTTAAGCATTTTTATACCTGTCGTAATTTCTAAACGAAATCCCAATCAACGAGCTCCAATTCGAATAATTTAAAAAGGAATTTACATGTAGAAACTATTTGTTTGGATAAGAATTAATACGAAAACACCTTCGCAAATAATGCATTATTTTATAAAATTTTTGTTTACCATTAAAAAGTTATAGTGAGCCAACCTTAAAAGATAGACATATTATTATGCTATCGTAGACTTTTTTTTAGAACTTTTTAAGAGGAACAATTCCGTCATACATGATTTTTGCGTAACTTTAACCGTTTAACGCAGCGCAAGCAACGGCTCTCAAAAGGAATAAATTTTCCCCGTTTTTGCAATATTTTTCATTGATGCTCCGCTTCTGTTGGTCGTAGCGTGATGTTAGCCTATAGCCTTCCTCGATAAATGGGCTATCCAACACTAATTTTTCAATTCGAACCAGTAGTTCCTGAGATTAGCGCGTTCAACCAAACACACAAACTAACTCTTCAGCTTTATAATATTGGTATAGAAGTATAGATATGAAAAAAACGATTCCAACGAACTGAGAACCTCCTACATTTTTGAAGACGGTTAAAAAGAAGACGTGTGCATAAACCCTAAAGCAGTTGTTGTTAAAACAAAGAATGCCAGATAATTTTAATATTCCAATCTTACCTTAGCTCCAACATGTGGTTCACCGCCATTGATATTACAATATTTGTTGAAGAATATTTGTCTATCACATATTCCTTCTTCTCCATCCCATTTAGTTATATTAGAAGATAGCACTTTACTTCTTAAGGGTCGGAATGAAATTACTTCCACTACCTATATAAATAAATGTTATCATCAGTAAACATTAAACTCCAAGCACCGTCAAGATTTATGCTGACCGTTTGACTGTCATCATGACTTAAAGTATTGTAGCAACAGAAATATTTTTAAGAATGTTAAGTGTTGTTTCAGTTTCCATAATATAATTGATATACTGTAATCAAATTAAATATTAAACTCACATTGTTATGAGCAATATCCATAGGATTCTCTTCATCATATTTAACTTTACACATCAATTCCAGTAAATCTCCTTGAATAGGAACAAAAGTAGCAACAACATTATCCAGACTGAATTTCAGGTCACTTTCTTTAATAATAACCATACGTTCTTGCCGAAATTCAACTTCTCCGATGAAGACATGTTCTATTACTTTGTAACCACTTTCTTGAACATCAACATCAAAGTCACCCCAATGCTCTCCTTGGTTGTGGAGGATTCGCACCACAACCAGGGACTCTTTAGAATCTTTATAGCATAGGTATACTATCTTGTCATTTATTTGCAATTTTATCGAGCAAGCTGTAGTATCATAATAGAACATTCCATCAATGAGAACATAGTTGCCTTCATTGTTAATGTATGTTATTACCCCTGGAAATAATAATCACTTTGAAATAACACATACATCATGCTTCAGTTTAATTAATGAAAAACCAACCTTGATATTAAAGCTCAAAAAAAAATGTTTTATAATAGCTCAAACCACTGAGACTGATTTAGTTAAAATTGTTTGTTTTTAGACTTGGCTTAGTCGTTTTGATCTGATTTACCGAAAAAATGGTGTAAGTACATAACTTACCAGTCCTTTCAAAACAATCATTTCTAGGTGTATCTGTTACATCATCATAATTTTTATCCGGTTCTAAATCAAGTTTGAAAAGCTCTTCAGCTAGATAGTTCTCCATTTCATTATCATATTCCTCCACTGAATTGTTGGAAAATAAATAACTAAAGAATGACTTTATGTAGGAAAGCATCTTGAAACAGTTACTTAGCTTATTGTTAAATTTATTTATTCTTATTGTACAAATCCTTTGTCATACTCAAACTCCCATTCAGTAGACTTTAGGTAGTCAAGCTCCTTCCTCAATGATTGTATTCTTTTTTGGTGCAACTCTTTTTGTGCATTTTTCATTGATTGTTCAATGCTGAGTCCTAGATCTGCATGGTTCAGTGATTGGTCGAAATTCTGAATTCTACTTTGAGTTGTACTCTGAAATCAGAATTTGATATTTAGTTGATTATTGCATTATCTCCATGTCTTCTATTACAATCATAATTATTTACTTCCAGTCCAGTAAAATTAGATTGAATAAAAAAAGCACTATCTACTACTAAAATGCTCTGTGAACAATGTGCATGCCTGTTGTGACTAATTTACACAGGACCTTCTTGTAAATGGTTTATCTAAGTATTCATTTGTAAATAAGTTGTTGGTGTGCCTTATAAATTAATAAATCATCATCTGCCTAGCCTTTTCCCAACTATATTGGGGTCGGCTTCCAGTCTAACCGGATGCAGCTGAATCCCAGTATTTATAAATTAATAAATAATAATTAAAAATATGGATTAGTAATGATTTTCTTGTTGGGCTCATATTTAAACAATGGTCAGATGATCAAATACAGTAAGTATCTGCCTTCAACATGTTATGTAAAATGTTCTTATCACACCCAGTATGGCCAGTATTGAAAACTCATTAAAATGGAAATATCATCATCATATTCAGCTTAAAGAGGTCCAGTTTTAGACGTAGGTCTCACATATAGCACGCCTTTTAACTAAAGCCTCGGCTACTGTGTCATCCAATAGCTACCAGTCACCCGGCAATAATAGAAATGAAGAGGTATAAAATATTTTGATAAGAACTTACTTGAGGAGTCTCTGGTTCTGAAGGGGAATAAGTTGACTGCGAAATGTTACTTGAAGTAGACATTATTAATATCAGAGTTGAAACTAACGAATTACATTGCTGGGTATTTTTCAATTACTGGATAGAGTATAATATCAAAATTAAATTGAGTCTATCAGCGTTATCCAGTCAGGAAGTAATAATTCCTGTGGGTGTTATGTTTAACGAAACACGTGAAACAAAACAAACAAATATCATCAGTGAAAGCAAAAATACGGCACGCTATCAGTCGGCAATTCGTTGAGTTGTTGTTTGACCACAGACTAATGTGTTTGACAGTTGACAAAATCAAACAATGACAAGACAACATAGTGTATTTTCGTAGACAGAGAATAGAGGTGTATTTTCTATGAAGACAACAAACAACAATCTTCATGTGCGTGCCTAGATATAGTCTATGTGTGCGTGCGTTACCCCAGCAAAATAATGTCCAAAATATTTATAATTAGTTGCCCAGCTTTTGTAATTGTTGCACACATTTGGCACTGTGGCACTTATAGTTTTTTTGTTATTTCACAAAAACATTTCCTGCTGGGGTAACGTTACCGCAGCCAGAGATAAGATACGCGTCACTGCTTTATTTTAAACTGGCAGCCCAGAACTCTATGTCACCACGAATAATTGTCAATGTCAGCTTGCCAGTTGTCAATTTATAAGTTCATCCACAATCCATCACAGAACCAGAACCGTGACAGCACCATAAAAACCAAGAACAGAAACTATTCTAGAACAAGATAGTAAAAAGATAATAAACATTAAGACCCTCGCGAATATAGGAGCACATACATTAAAATGACTGATAAAAAATTTGTATTTAATACGAAAGGAAATGAAAACGATGACTATGAGTATTTAGGATCACAATGTTTTCAAATCAATCCTAATGTTATAGAAAGGGAAATACCAACTAATGGCGAGGAGTATCTATTAAAAGTAATGAAGGAACGTGCCAAATGTGCTACTGTAACTAGGTGTAAATTAGATTTATTATCAAAATTTAATAAAAAGTGTAACACCAATATTACTGAGGTAACAATTCAACTTTTCATATTTAAACGATTTGACTCAATGTTGATTAATAGCCAATGATATTAATCATATCTTTTTTACAGTCTGAAACCGAAAATAATCAAGGTATTGCCCCTTCTGGCTTAGACAAGCTTAAACCAACTATAGAATGGCAAAATATTCAAATAGCAGATTTTTCGGACCTTCACATGTACGTAATTCGCATGGCTGCACAAAAGAAAGAGATACTGCCTTCAATATTTCAAGAAACATACAAGGATTTTATGAAGGATGGTAATATACTATGGCAAAAGGTGTTTGAAAGTACAGAACCTACTTTGTCACATGTAGTTGGATTGACACATAATTTTGTTGAAATTGGCTTGGACACAATTCTTTCACTGCTGCATAGAGTGAAACCAGGAGAATCTATTGACCGTAGAACAGGTACAAATACTTTTATTATACTTTATACATACACACATTAATATCAGTCAACAGGAACTTAACAAATACACATTTAGTATTATTCCCTCTATAATCTATACAAATAAATAAAATTGAAGTATCTGTTTGTAATGTCAAAATAACAACTTTTTACTAAATGCATAGGAAAGTATAAACGGTTCTTATAACAAAAAAGCAATTTTTAACATTTTTGCCTGTCTGTCTGTCTGTCTGTTTGTTCCGGCTAGTCCGGCTGGACTGATTTTGACGGGACTTTCACTGGCAGATAGCTGATGTAACTGCGGGTAACTTAGGCTACTTTTATTTTAGAAAAATAATTAGGGTTCCGAGCAAAGAAACTAAAACCCATAAAATTTTGAACAAAAAGTCGGATTTGAAAAATTCTTTTCGCATTTGGTAGCCCAATATAGATAGTGCAATCCACGAAGATGCGCCCCACTATTCCTCCTAACCGTTTATAGTATATGTGTGCAAGCTTCCGTCAATTTTTGAGTGTTGTCGGTACACACTAATTACCTATGAGTGTACACGCACACTACAATGAATAGACTAATTAGGATAGAGCGTCATGGTCAAAGTGAAAGATGCTCTACTTCAATTTTATATTTTTTTCCCGACCGCAAGGAAAGGGTTATGTTTATTTTATTTTTAGGTGTGGATATTTTATGTGTTTATTAGTTAATATCGATAATATTACTATTTTTATAATGGGAGGTAATTATAGATATTAATGAAATATGGAAATAGTTTTATTGAACTTTATTGAGAAATGAAAATCGTCAATCACTCATTTCAGAAATATCTGATTCAGAGTCTGATGTATCACCGACATTTACAATAAAACTAAAATCTAGATCACAATGTCTCATGTATTCGTCTTCTATTTTTTCCACGTGCTGACAAGTATTGAACCAGACATCTTTATTTACTCGATCAAATGCTTCATTTAAAATGGGCATAATCGAAGTGTAATTTTGATTGATATTGCGACTAGCAACATCGTTTTTTACAATACCCCAAATGTTTTCGATTGGGTTTAAATCTGGATGATAAGGTGGCAGCCGAAGCACTGTGAATCCATGTTCTTTCAATAATTCGTCAACTTTGTACTTGCGGAAGTTTTCTTTGTTTTTTTAATATAAGGTCATAAAGTTCAGGTTTTTTGTAGCTTGGTTCAAAATAGATATTTTTTGCATTCAGCCAAGTCTGCATGTCTAATTTGTTGGAGTTGGATGTTGGTATTTTTTCCGAACTAGTATTGTGATAGGCTGCATTATCCAAGACTATCACAGCATCATTTGGGAGATTTGGTATAAGTTTCTCCTTTAGCCACTTTAAGTAATTTTCTGTGTTCATGTTATCGTGGTAGTCTCCGGATTTGATCTCTGCTCTGTATGTCAACAACGCATTTGGTACGAAACCCTCTGCACTTCCGCCATGTACTATAATTATGCGCACTCATTTTGTTAAGTTTTGTTTTATTGCTGTTTTACAACTTTTTTCGGCCCAAGACTTTTTTGCACGTGGTTGGTATGAATATATGATTCATCTGTGTAGACTATAGGTCTACCTGCATTGCGAAAAGACTTTACCTGTTTTAAATATTTCAATCTTAGCATTTGAATATCATGTTTTTCGGTTAGCACCTTCCTGTTATTCTCAGTTTTTCTCCATTTATAACCAAGTTTAAGTAACAATGTTCTTAGGGTTGTTATACATCCATCAAATTGTATACGGTCTTTCAAAACAATATTAAGTCGTGATAATGTTGGAAATTGACGATGTTCTATATGATAGTTTTGGATAGTTCTTCGGACTACACCAATATCAAATTCGTCTAAATTAATTTTTCGTGGTCTTACCCTTCTCTTCTTCATAGGTGATGTAAAAATAGAAGCACTTCTGTATACTAAATTCGAATGCGACGTACTCGCTTCATTTTCAGACTCAATATCCGCTTCCGTAGTCGGCTCTGTTGTACTCTCCCCACTTGGGGCTATAGGAACTATCGTATCCGTCTCCATAGTTATATTCGATTCCATAGCAGGTACTGTAGTTTGCTTCATTATATTAGTATATTCCTTTCTTTCGCGTAGAATTCTAGTCACTGTGCTTTCAGATACTCCAACAGCCTGTGCGGTTCTCCATCGCGCATCAGTGAGTTTTTCTGCATAATTTTTACTTGCTTCTTTTTTCATAAAATCGTAAACTTTAGAAATAATTTCTCTTGCCTAAAATTAAAAAAAAACATTACATAGTTTTACTTATTTGTAAAGATGAAATGAAATCCACTATTACTAAAATTTGCTATTTATTAAAATTAAATTACTTTCGTTAGCTAATTTCATGTATTTTAGTAACTACAAACTTCTTTACATACCTGGCTTTTAAGAACAACACGCTGAGATTTTTTCGACATTTTAAAAATATATAAAGTAGAGCAACTTTCGTGACGAGTCTGGATTTTCGCAGCATAGAGTGTATTCGTGTGTATCGAACCGCTGACGGTTCGCGACTGCCGCTCGGAGCAAACTCCCCGCACCCCGCGATCCCCTCAACCAAAAATTGGTGGGGCGCGTCTTCGTGAATTGCACTATCTGTACTCGAAGACAGTTATAGGCTATTTAACATCACGCTACGACCCTTAGGAGCCGAGCAGAAAGAAAAAAGTCAGAATTATGAACAAAAAGTCGGATTTGAACAATAATTTTTGCATTTGGTAGCCCAATTCTCGAAGATAGTTATGGCTATTTAACATCACGCTGCGACCCTTAGGAGCCGAGCAGAAAGAAAAAAGTCAGAAAGAACATAAAGCGAATACGAAGTAATAGCGCGAACGGGCGATTCAACGCGATGGCACAGATTACCAGATAAATCACTCCATAAAAAATCTACAACTTCGAGTCGCTAGACGCTGCGAACGAAAATGTACCTAACCTTACAAGCGTAAAATGAGTTTTGCTTTGTAGCTGCGCGCCGCCGCGTGGTTATTGTGAATTGCCAGGGCTGCCGTTTTCGATAAAGATGTCAGTACGTATTTGCAGTACACTTTATGAAATAATATAAAATAAAATGAAATGCTTTTAATCGTTTTAGCATGTTTAATTGTTAAAAATACTTATGAAAGAGCGAGGAATATTTTTATGCTAGGTAACTATTTAGTATTGACCACGCCCCGAAACTGCAGTTGTAAGACAAGTAAGGAACACATCGTACGCAACGTGTAGTACCTAACTATTTAATAATCAGTGACTTAACCACTTCGCATGGCCACGAATAAGAAAGAAATAAGAAATGGAGAAAACTGAAAACACGATTAACTGATTTGTTCGTTCATTTACACAATTAGCGTTATAGGTAACTACTATGCTTCTACCCTATGAACAAACCTGCGCTGGCGCCATATTGTGACGTCATGCATGCTTTTCTAACACTTGCACACTTTTAAATAAACAATAATCATATGAATATAACATTATCAAGATAATAACGATAATAAATATAATTGAAAATTAATTTGCACAAAGTACATTTTTGCTAAACGTAATTTTTAAATGACAGTTGACAAATGGAGGGCGTTGACCTTTCTGTTTTTATCTCAGACGCATAGTAGAAGTAATTACGAACCTACCAATAAAATATAAAACACAAAACATGCAAGTTTAAACAATTTACCTATTTAAAAAACGATAATAAAACTGTATCAGCAGGTAAATTGAAGAAAGATAAGTTTTTATCTCTTCTCTTTCTGGATATACATCCATCAACTACACATAATACACCAGAACCAGCCATATAATAAAAATTTGAAACTATATATGCGTACGTACGCGCCTCGCGGCTGTCGGCAACCTACTGAGAAATGGGTTGCGTGCGGCCCGGCTGCCGGTAGGTAGTTAGTGCGCGTAAGTACATGGAGTGATTTATCTGGTAATCTGTGGCGACAGGTCGGGGGATGAGGCAGTTTTATTAAAATGTGGCTGTTATTTTAGTATATTTTGTATCTTACGACACCCATGCGAACTAAGTCGCGGGGCACAACTATCTAAGTATACAAATAAATAAAATTGAAGTGTTTGTTTGTAATGCCAAAATAACAACTTTTTACTAAGTCCATAAGAAAGTATAAACAGTACTTATAACAAATAAGCCATTTTTAAAATTTTTGTCTGTCTGTTTGTGCCGGCTAATCTCCGAAACGGCTGGACCAATTTTACTGGCAGATAGCTGATATTACGGCGGGTAACTTAGGCTACTTTTATTTTAAAAAATAATTAGGGTTCCGTGCAAAAAAAATTAAAACCTATGAAATTATGAACAAAAAGTCGGATTTGAAAAATTCTTTTTGCATTTGGTAACCCAATTGTCGAGGATAGTTATAGGCTATTTAACATCACACTAAGACACTTAGGAGTTGAGCAAAAAGAAAAAGTCAGAAAGAACACTAAGCGAAAACGAAGTAAAAGCACGAGCAGGCGATTCAACGCGACGGTTGGCGACGGGTCGGGGAATAAGGGAGTTTTATTAAAATATGGCTGTTATTTTAGTATATTGTGTATCTTACGACATCCACGCGAACGAAGTCGCAGGGCACAGCTAGTATTAAATGAATATAGTATTGATTGGACCAATATTAATACGTGTAAAGTTTTTATTGGCTACAAAATACTGGCTTCTGAAACACAGGTATTAAAACATAGTGCAGGAATCAGGCCCACACTGTTAATAATTGGCATTATTATGCCAATAAGAAGTTTGTAATGGAAAAACATTCACTGTTAGTTGCTTGTTCTTTCATACAACAACAACAAATGTGAAATTAATGATTATTGTTATGGATGTTTTCATGTATTGCAGTTGATTGAGTCTCAATATTGAAAACTTTACTTGATGCAAAGTTTGATAATCAGTACTCTGTTATTTAAAACAATCAAGAAAGAAAGATAGAAAAATATTTTAATATTTTTTTATAACATAACTGGCGAAATGTGGGTGTACTATATAGGTTACACGTCTGCCTAACCCTTCGGGGAATCAAGGCGTGATGTTATGTTTAAAAATATTTTATTTGGGACACGCATAGGAAATACAACAATAAAAAGAACATTAAAACTAACAATATCTTAAACACAAATAAAACAAAAGGAAAGAGAAAGAGAAAAAAAAACAAAGAAGACCTGTGCGATCACCTTCAAACCTCTAACTTTCGTTCTTGATTGATGAAAACACCTTTGGCAAATGCTTTCGCTGATGTTCGTCTTGCGGCAATCCAAGAATTTCAGCTCTAACGTCGTTATACGATTGCCCCCCGTTATCCCTATTAATCATTACCTTGGAGTTCTGAAAACCAACAAAATAGAACCGAGATCATATTCTGTTATTCTATGCACGAAATATTCAAGGAGCATTTTGAGCCCGCTATGAGCACTAATTTGTTCAAAGTAAAATTGTCGGCCCACCTCGACACTCATTGAAGAGCACCGCGGTAGGATTTTGATATTGAACCGACGTTTGACCGACGGTTCACCGACGATATGCTCCGCAGACACGTCAGTATCACCGCGGATGCGGTGCACCGACAGCGCGGCGCTCAAATGCAACTACGAGCTTTTTAACCGCAACAATTTTAGTATACGATATTGGAGCTGGAATTACCGCGGCTGCTGGCACCAGACTTGCCCTCCAATTGTTAATTAGCCTGTTAGCAAACGTTACTATTGCGGCCGAGCGCTGCAAACAAGAATAGTCCTTACGGTGTATAGGTGTTCATTTCTCCCATGGCACATTATGCTCTGTTCTTTATCAGGGCCTTTTGTATTATCTGCAAAAAAGTTATAGCAATTCCCTTCTTAATTTCAGGATTATGGCTGCATGCACTTCTCACTGTAACAAGGCATCCACCACAGTCAGATGATAGCTTTATATTAAGAAATCTGTGCAGAAGATGTGCAGAAATAAGGTAATAACCCAGATTTTGTAGCATAATTATATACTTTTATGATATTACTGAAAGGTTTAACTTCATCAAATACCTTACCTACTGGGTCTCTGCCCTCTGGTTGTAGTAAAAAATGGCTACATAAAATGACTTTTATGTTTGAACCTTGTTGATTGTCTTCATTAGTTGTCAAGTGTAACATTTTTGTAATAAGGGTAAATCCGAATAAAATAGTTTGTTTTCTGATCTCGACTTGGTTGTATCTTTTATTGGCAACTACGGAAAATAAGGTTGAATTTCGGTGAATATGACGGCAAATGTAACGAATATAGTGTTTCCCGAACAATTTAACCCAAATACTGATAAGTGGTGTGATTATAAAGAACAATTACCGTGCGCGCTTCATGCGGCGGGTACGACAAACTTAACCTCGACAAGGGACGACCGCTGTTTCTTTCTCAGTGCGGCAAAGACACTTTCGCGTTAATTGCATCACTTTTAGTTCCAAAACGTCCTACGGAAGTACCTTTAGTGGACATTTTTAGTTTGTTGTTTGTTTTGGATAAGTTTTATGAACCCGAGGTTAACGAAATTTCGCAAGCGGGAAATACAAACGTCAACAGGTGAAAGCGTGCAATACTTTGTGGCGACTGTAAGTCTGCTTGGAGCAAAATGCAATTTCATGGGCTTGAAACGCCAGTTGAGAGACTGACTAGTGCTGGGGGTGCGGACGATCGCTTGCGACGCGACTTAGTTAAAAGAAAGACTTGACGTACGAGGTCGCGTTACAGATGTGTCTGGACTATCAAGTGACGTTCCCTGATTTGTACCCTGCGTGTGTGGCCGGTGAGTAAGCAAACTCCGTCCAGTGTCACGGAGACTGAAGCTCCATAGCTTCATAGCCAACATTACCAATGTCCATACATTGGTAATGTTAACTCGAACGAGTGTCGACGGTGTGCACGCGCACACAGGCCGGGCGAGCGCTGGCGAAGTGCTTCTACTGCAAAAAGCTTGGGCACACTGCAGCGGCCTGCGCCAAGAAGCCAGGTCGTGCACACCAGGTCGACGACACGAGGGAAGCCAACACGAGTGTGGACACTTCAGCTGAGAAGATGATGGGCATACGTCTGCGTGGATAATTACTCACCACTTTATTACCGCAGACATTATAATAGACGGCGTTCATTTATCTATGGAAGTGGACTCAGTGCATCGCGTACCATTATGTCGGAAGAGACATACAAGATGCTGTGGTTGAGCCCCCCCCCCCCCCCCTCCCACCCCTACGAGCTACCAATCTAAAGCTCGTGACATGGACTCAAGACACTTTGAAAGTATTAGGACTAGCAGACGTGCGTGTGGTACTAGGTAATAAGGAAGCGCAATGTGAACTGGTCGTGGTGTCGGGGAACGGACCAAATCTGCTGGGCAGGAACTGGTTCCATACACTAGGCCTTCAAGTATCAGGATTGTGCTGGGCTGAAGAGGAGACAGAACAATATAAAAAAGAATTTCCTGAACTATTTAAAGAAGGACTCGGCGAGTACCAAGGTCCTGAGGTGTCAGTTCATGTGCGGCCGGATGCTACGCCCCGCTTCTTAAAGCCGCGCGCGGTGCCCTACCCTCTTAAGGAAAAAGTCATTAGACAGTTGAACGAGATGGTGGAGGCGGGTGTACTGACACCTGTCCGTTATTCTGAGTGGGGGACACCGGTGACACCGGTGATGAAAGAAGACGGAACAGTACGAATGTGTGGTAATTATCCTGTTACGGTGAACCTCGCTATAGATACAAACACGCTGCCGACGTCTGTGGAAGCTTTTGTGAGACTTAGTGGCGGCAGAATATTTAGTAAGCTGGACTTGAAAAACGCGTACACACAACTGAAGGTAGACGACGCGACAGCTATGCTGCTCACGCTGAACACTCCTATCGGTCTAATGAAAGTAAATCGCCTGCCATTCGGTGTCAGTGCGGTGCCAGCGATTTTTCAGCGTCTTATGTCGACGGCGTTAGCGGGTATGGACGGAGTGGCGTGTCTATCAGATGATATCGCTGTCACTGGCTCCACGATTGAAGAACACAACCGGAGACTTAGAGAAGTACTGAGCAAACTGCAACAGATGGGACTCCGCCTCAACGTAAAGAAATGCGTGTTCGCTGCGAACAGCATCACATTCCTAGGGCACATGATTGATGCAGAGGAACTTCACCCAGCACCTGAGAAAGTCAAAGAGATTCAGGAAAAGTCGGCCCCAACCAACAGAGACCTTGCGTGCTTTCCTGGGCTTATATAATTTTTACGAAAAATTCTTGCCTGCCAAGAGCACCGTGTTGGAACCACTGTATCGACTATTCAAAAAGACCTTGGAGCTGGGGTGAGAAGGAAGCGTTTGTGGAGCGAAGCGATAACATAACATCACGCCTTGTTTCCCCGAAGGGGTTAGGCAAAGGTGTACACAAAGGTGGTGGTGTTGGTGGTGGTGGTGGCGGTGGAGGTGGTGGTGGTGGTGGTGGCGGTGGAGGTGGTGGTGGTGGTGGTGGTGGTGGTGGTGTGTAAGTACACCCACAGCGAAGCGATTACTGTCATCAGATCGAACGTTGGTGGGCTATGACTTGCAGAAAGATGTACTTCTTATTTGTGGTTCCTCAGAATACGGTCTCGGAAGCGATTATTGCGCACGTCATGGAGGACGGGTCAGAGTGGCCGGTGATGATAGCCTCACGGACACTCAGGCGCACGAGAGACGATATGGGCAGATTGATAAGGCGGCCCTGGCCATTATATTTGGATTGACAAAGTTTCACGAATTCTAGGCGAGTTGTAAATTTTGTATTTTGACAGATCATAAGCCGTTGGTCGGTTTATTCCATCCCGCAAAACCAACCCCAGACCAGATATCACCGAGGATGTTGCGCTGGTCATTGAAACTTTCCAGTTATAATTATACTATACAGTACAGGCTTCGTAAATTAATCGGCAACGTGGACGCGTGGAGCAGCTGAGCGGCTGGGAGCTGGACGCTGCTAAGATAGCCGCGGAGACCAACAAAGATGTGGTATTGCAACATAGACCCGAGCCTACAAGCTTATTGGACACGAAGAGAGGCTCTTTCACATAATAAAGGTGGTTTATTGTGGAGCAACAAAGTCATAATACCTTCGTCCTTACAGGACATAGTGTTAAAGTTGTTACATGCCCCTCATTCGGGCATTGTCCAGACAAAAGCGTATGCAAGGGGCTACGTGTGGTGGGTCGACATGGATCGGCAGATTGAGAGTGTGGTGGCCGCGTGTCAGCAATGTCAGCTAGTGAGAAATAACCCACCAAAGAACCCGCAGACTTGGATTGTTCCAGAGAAGCCGTGGAGCCGTGTGCATGTGGATTTTGCAGGGCCCTGTCAGGGAAAACCATTTCTAGTCCTAGTAGACAGCTACAGCAAATGGTTTGAGGCCAAAATCATACCAGCGATGAACAGTGGGACGGTAATAGCTGTTATGAGAAAAAATTTCACTTCACAAGGGCTTCCCGACGTGTTGGTGTCCGATAATGGACGTGCGTTCACCTCGGATTAATTTAAAATTTTTCTTAAAAAGAATGGAATTAAACATTTGTATTCACCGCCCTACCACCCAGAGACTAACGAACAGATTCGCACGATTCAAACATTTAAGATTAAAATAAAGAACTTTTAAGAAACTTTTGACTGTGCCCAATAGCTCTACTAATAGGTAAGACCCCTGCTGAGTTACTGAATGGGCGAAGATACAGGACTGCAGTGTCGAGCTTACACTTCGACTCGACGTCGAGTCGCGCCGAGCAGCAACTGGAGGCGGCGGCGCAGCGCACGCTCGCGCGGACTTTTACGCTGCTGCAGCCCGTGCTCAAACGCATGTACGGGCCCGGGAACAGGTGGCGTCGGGCCACCGTGGAGACGGTAGAGGGGCCGGCCACTTATGTGGTGAGGACGGAAGATGGGAAGCTGCATCGGCGACACGCAGACCAAATACTGGCCAGACCGCGGAATACATCTGCTAATGGGTCACTTGTCATTGACAGTCAGCCCGCCCATGAGACGGACTCTGAATTATCACAGGATCCGCGGATTGTGATTCCGCCGCCTAAATTATGGCCCGATATTATAGGAATTCCTAATGATTGACTTAAGTGATTGTTATTTTAGAAGTATACATTTTTGTTAGATTGATTTTGTTATCTACTGTTGAATTTATTGTCTAAAGACATAATTATCGTGATATCATATCATAATGATTGGTAAACCAATCATTATTAGAGAAAGGTTCGAACCTTGTTGATTGTTTTCATTAGTTGTCATATGTACTTAACATTTTTGTAATGAGAGTAAAACCAAATAAAACAGTTTGCTTTCTGATCTCGACTTGGTTGTATCTTTTAATCTTCAAGGAAAGTGGTCACTTTTCTTTTGTGTTTGAGCTAATAAGTTTGCAAATAACTAATGACTCTAATCTTTACAAATAAATAAAACTGAAGTGTCTGTTTGTAATGTCAAAATAACAACATTTTACTAAATGCATAAGAAAGTATAAACGGCACTTATAACAAAAAAGTAATTTTTAACATTTTTGTTTGTCTGTCTGTTTGTTCCGGCTAATCTCTGAAACGGCTGTACCGATTTTGACGGGACTTTCACTAGCAGATAGCTGATGTTACGGCGGGTAACTTAGACTACTTTTATTTTAGAAAAATAATTAGGGTTCCGCGCAAAAAAATGAATACCCATGAAGTTATAAACAAAAAGTCGGATTTAAAAAAATTGTAGGCTATTTAACATCACGCTACGACCCTTAGGAGCCGAGCAAAACGAAAAAAAGACAGAAAAGAACACTAAGCGAATAGGAAGTAATAGCGCGGGCGGGCGATTCATCGCGACGGTTAGCGACGCCGACGGGTCGGGGGACGAGGGAGTTTTATTAAAATAAAAACATAACATCACGCCTTGTTTCCCTGAAGGGTTAGGCAGAGGTGTACTTATATATATACACCCACATTTTGCCAGTTATGTTTAAGTCCCATGTAATAGGGGGCGAGCCTATTGCCATCTACCGGGCACAAATCCAAACTCCGGGCTGCTACTGAGAAATTCCAGATAGAAATACGCAATAACACTTTAATTATTTTTTTCTTGTATTAAAATATGGCTGTTATTTTAGTATATTAGTGTGTATCTTACAACATACACGCGAACGAAGTCGCGGGGCACAACTAGTATGTAATAAAAGCGTAAACAAAACCAGAGCGGCAATTCTCGTACTTTTAAGAACATTCAGTCTGATTTCAGTCTCAATATGTCAAAAATACCTATAATTTCCGTACATTTTTGACAAGTTTTTGACATTGATTTTGAAAAATTTTAATTACGCGAATTGGGCTTCAGGTAAAATTCTTATGCAATCGCTCACTAAAGGGAATTCGTTTTCACATACATTGTATTTAGAACAGCCAGTAGGTTTCAATTTTATACCTCTACAACAACTTTCTCAAACAGTTTTTGCTTATAATGTCATTAAAATGTAATAAAAAAACCATCAACGAAAAATGCGATAGTAAAATTAACCTCAACAGTCAAATGATAAAGATTTCGGGTTAAATTATTCAAATAATAAATCAAAGCAATCAATTTGTAAATGGAACTACAGAGCAATGGCACCAACAAGTACATTTTTCTGATCCATTTGCTTACATTTAATCAGATACTTTTGAAACATAACATAACATCACGCCTTGTTTCCCCGAAAGGTTAGGCAGAGGTGTACCTATAGTACACCCACATTTCGCCAGTTATGTTTAAGGTGAAAGCGCCAGGGTAGCCCGCGAAATTCAAATTTTCTTACGTTTTTTGCAATTTGCAGGTCAGTATTAGGTTGTATGTTGATTAAAATATTATTCCCGACCATAACATATATATGTATTTACACAATTATAATCATTAAAGTCATCAATACAACTTTCTAAGGCCACGTAATTCTATTGAATGACTATTTCATAAAATACAGTGTGAGTCTTTATAATCTGCACATATCGAAATGAGGGAATCTATGCTTAATTTTATCGACGGAAAAAATGTTAAAAAAAATCTAAATATTTATTAATATTTTTTATGGATTTTTAAAAAAAATTGTTTGCTTTTGTGACCCCAGTGTATACAAAACTGTGTAACTTTTAAACTAAACGATTTATCACGATGAAACAAACTCCATAATGTTTGGAAGTAATTAGGTGTCGTCATAAAATAAAAATTATGGAAAAAAAATAGCCATAATCAAATATAAACATTTTTTTTGGCAAAAATCTGATTTTTTTTCATTAATTTTTACAAAAATTGTAAAATTTCTCAATAACATGCCCCCATCACCTTCTTTTTTTATAACTTTAAGTTATTCTTCATTGTATTAGGAACCTAACGGTAAAAATTGGATGTTTTTAACTCAACCCCAACATTTTTTATCAAATGTCAAAGAAAGGCCCAACGCATAGCTACGCACATTGTTTAGCAGGTAGATAAACTTTTTTTTGTTAACTTTGTTGTGAATGCGCGCGGGTCGTTTCAAAGATGGCACTCCGAACGCGGAATCGTATTGTTCTCATAAGGGTGGTTTGTTTGGGATGATAATTAATGCAAAAGAGTTCAATTGAAACCCATTTATTATTAAATACAAAATTTAATGCATCAGGTTCTCAAAATGTCCACCTCGTTGTTGTAAACACAAAGCCGCGCGAATTAGAATTTGGTGTGTCGCTCTCCTTATCATTTCGGGATCATTGCGAATATCATTCGCACAGTTTATTATGCGGTCACGCAAATCGGCCTCACTGTTGATGGGGGTACTGTAGACGCGTTGCTTCATGGTCCCCCATAGGAAATAATCAAGGGGCGTCAAATCGGGTGAACGCGCAGGCCACCCTACAGGTCCTTGCCGGCCGATCCATTTGTCATGATAATTTTCGTTTAAAAATCTTCTTACATTTGTAGCGTAATGGGCAGGACATCCGTCCATCTGAAGAAACATCCTTTGACGCACAGCCAGTGGGACATCTTCCAATAACTGAGGCATATCATCTCTCAATAGACTTAAAAATCTTTCACCAGTCAACGTTCTCGGCAATATGACTGGTCCAATCAACATGTTATCGATAAGACCAGCCCAAACATTTATCGAAAATCTTACTTGGAAAGTAGATGACCGTTTCAGTTTCGGGTTTTCACCTGCGCGGCACCATCTGTGTAAATTTCGACAGTTAGTAATACCGTCTCTAGTGAATGTCGCTTCGTCCATCCATAGTATTTTTCTTGGAAAGTTTGAGTTTGCTCTGGTTTTTCTTTGAATCCATGTGGACATCACACACCTTGGACGCCAGTCTACGTCTTCATGTAGATGTTGCACCCTTTGATAGTGATAAGGATGCAATCCTTCTTTCTTTAAAATACGCCACACTGATTTTTGGGATATTCCGTGACGAAGAGCCAGTCGTCTAGTACTTATGGATGGATCAGCAAACAAATCACTTAATACTGCTTGTTCAGTAGCCGCATCAATAATTACTTGAGGTGGCTCGCGACGATCTCTACTTGATCCAAGTCCAGTGATCGACAACCTTCTGTGAACTTCCTGGAAGTTTCGGGCAGATGGCACTGGTTGCCTGTTAGGATACGCAGCTATGTAAGCCGCGCGCGCAGCTCTGGCACTTCCTTGTCCCACTCCATAATAAAAATGTATGTCGGCGATGTGTGCCGGGGAAAATTCACTTAAACGCGGCATCATGTAGCAGCGAACGAAAGTTATGAAAGTCCAGCGAACGAAAGTACCGAAACACATGTAGCAGCGGCGAATAATTCGGAGCGACTGCCAGTCTGACATCTGTCATAATTCAAGTTCCTTTGGCTGGCCCTACCTCCCCGACCTGCGCACATTCAAAAGAAAGTTTATCTACCTGCTAAACAATAGCTATGCGTTGGGCCTTTCTTTGACAGTTGATAAAAAATGTTGGGTTGAGTTAAAAACATGCAATTTTTACCGTTAGGTTCCTAATACAATGAAGAATAACTTAAAGTTATAAAAAAAGAAGGTGATGGGGGCATGTTATTGAGAAATTTTACAATTTTTGTAAAAATTAATGAAAAAAAATCAGATTTTTGCCAAACAAAAATGTTTATTTTTAAATGTGGCTATTTTTTTTCCATAATTTTTATTTTATGACGACACCTAATTACTTCCAAACATTATAGAGTTTATTTCATCGTGATAAATCGTTTAGTTTAAAAGTTACACAGTTTTGTATACACTGGGGTCACAAAAGCAAACAATTTTTTTTAAAAATCAATAAAAAATATAAATAAATATTTAGATTTTTTTTAACATTTTTTCCGTCGATAAAATTAAGCATAGATTCCCTCATTTCGATATGTGCACATTATAAAGACTCACACTGTATTAACATTTCAGGATTATACAACTTAAGGAATTGTATTACTGATTCTAATGATTCTGTAAATACATATTTGTTATGCTCGCGAATCATACTTTAATTAACATACATCAGATGTCAATGTATACGTTTTTATAATAAACTTCCAAGCCCCGTTCAAGATCTGAGCCTTAATAAATTCAAATCATTTATTAAACGTAAGTTGTGCCAGAAAGCCTTTTATACCGTTAAAGATTACATTGATGACAAAAAGGCGTGGGATTGAGCTACTCAAACTAATTTTAATTTTTTTTTATATACATACTGATTTTGTTTTTTGTTCTCTTCTTTTTGCTATTTTTTTTTCTTATATACACTGTCATGGATGAATTTTATATATACATTGACATGAATATTTACTTTGTAAAATGTAATATTATTTTAATTACTGTGAATGTGAAGACTATGTGGGTCCTTGTTTTTTCTTTTTCTTTTCTCTCAGCTTTAATCATAGTTTGCCAGTTTGAGTAAATTATGCGGCCTACCCAAATGTCCTTTCTTTGGTATTGTTCGTCGAATCGTTGAGCTCCTTAACTTTTATGTTGAGCTGTACGATTACTGACAGATGCTTGCACTGACTGGACAGGTCCACTCAATCTGTGGTTCTTTCCCCAAAAGATCATTTCAGACACCAACCTACATGGTCTTCACATGATCTGACCAAGATCTGGACTTTAAAAGAGACTGTGACCTCTGAGTTTGTTTCGGCCTTTCTTCTCAGAGTAGTCAGATAGGAAACGCCGGCCTCATCTAGTTTAAAAAAAAAAATGTTTCACATGTAAAAGTGTTTGTACAAACCTACTTACAGAAATAAAATCATTTACGCCCAGACACTGAGCTGCAAATTGCAAAAATCGTAAGAAAATTTGAATTTCGCTAGCTACCTTGGCGCTTCCCCTTTAAGTCCCATGTAATAGGGGGTGACCCTATTGCCATCTACCGGGCACAAATCCAGATTCCGGGCTGCTACTGAGAAATTCCAGATAGAAAAACCCAATAAAACTTTGTCCGACTTGGGAATCGAACCCAGTACCTCATGCTCAGCAGTAGCGCTAGCGACCACTAGACAACACAACAAACTTTAAATAACTACATACTGCTACAAAATCGGCTGATGATTAATTATCTTTATTTTTATACTTTCAGAGCCGGCTTAAATCTGGATGATGAAAACGCAAAAGAACTAGCAACACCTCTGAATATTTTTATATGTATTATAGCAAAGTATTTTGGACAACAAGATTTAGGTGACTATGAACTTTATGATTCTAAAGTAGGGCAGATCTACTACGATACAAAAGTTAAACAAATAATTTTTGAATAATGCAGTGAAATCAACAAGAGAAGTCACTTAAGAAGGATGAGGTTTGCCATAATTTACAATCAAGGGGTTATTTTTAACCAGTTTATTTTTAAGCAGAAGGGTCTCAGTTCGTCGGAATCTTTTTTATGTGTGTTCCCTGATTACTCGAAGACGCCTGGACTGATTTGGAAAATTCTTTTTTTATTTGAAAGGGTATACTTTCCAAGTGGTCCCATTGTCATCAAGTCAGGATCTGATGATGGGATCCTGGAGGAATAGAGGGAACTCTTCAAATATTATAGGCACACCTATAGCAATTTGGGTATTTTTTTATAGTAACTTGTGCATTTGCTCTCGGAAAGCACCATTTGGTGAAGTGGAACTGACGATGAAAACCACAGATGGCCACCGGAACAACTCAATAATAAGAATTTCATGGGTTGCGTTTCGATTATTTTAAAATGATTGCTGAGCAATATAAGCTCGTCACAATGTACCTGTGTGGTGAAGTGGAGCTGATGGTCTGCATCAGGAAAAGCAATATTTTGTAAAAGGTGATGAGCAGTTGTCATTAGGCTATTGTAATTTAAATAAGTTACAAACCGACCCACTAAAAAATGAAAAATAAACAACTTTTTTGCAAAAAAAAAAAAACAACCAACTTCCAAAAAAAAAAAACTGCATAGTGAAAAATAACTTTAATTTCGGAAGGCGATGGCAAAAACCTAAACCACAGATCAAAAGACACAGACTTCCGATATTAAAGTTATTTTTCGCTTTGTAGTGTTTTTTTTTGGATAATATTTTTGTGTTCACCAAAAATCTAAAGGTACATCTATGTATGCTCCCCGAAAAATACTGATCGTGCACCAAATATTCCTGAATGTTACACAAAATATTTAGTATGCATCCTAGTACCGTATACCCATTTACATATTTTAGGTTAGGTTAGGTTATATTTAGTATGCATCCTAGTACCGTATACCCATTTACATATTTTAGGTTAGGTTAGGTTAGATTAGGTTTCATTTTTTATTAATAAAGCTACATTGGACATTAATTGGTGTTTGATTCAAATACATTTTGCAGTGCATTATCTGAAGTAAAACTAAAAAAATAAATTATGCTTGTTTTTAAAATTAGGTGTATTACTATTTTTACAAATTTGCAACAGTT
Source organism: Fissipunctia ypsillon (assembly GCA_947568875.1). Lineage (NCBI taxonomy): Eukaryota > Metazoa > Arthropoda > Insecta > Lepidoptera > Noctuidae > Fissipunctia > Fissipunctia ypsillon. Next base: position 16,931,521 of record OX387644.1, on the reverse strand, counting down.
GTTAAATAGATGCTCGTTATGACATATTTTAATGAACATATTTTGGTGCACATTCAGTATATTTGGTGGAACACAGGCAAAATTAGGTAAATGAAATGGGAATAAATTGAAGTACTTTTAAATACCATCCTTTTTTTTTAAGTCGGTTGTTTTTTTTTTGCAAAAAAGTTTTTTATAGAATTGCGATGAAATTGCATAAAATCTTAATCTTTGATAAGTGATTTAGGCATTTGCCCAGCAGAGGGGTAGTATGGGGCTAGTTATTATTGAAGTAATTATAGAGGTCAGTTGAATTCTAAGCTTTAGATTTTCATAGTCAAGAAGCAGAGAGCGACGCCTGCGTTCGACTAAGCAGGCAATAATAAAGCAATTGTTTTTTTTTTTAATGGCATCTCGCAGGTCAACCTAGGAGGTTGTCGGCTGCTCAATAAATTAAGACCTCCAGCTATGGCATAAAACTTAAAAACTAAGAGACCACTCGCTAAGGGCACCCCCTGTAGGGTACGGGCTTCGGCTTAGGGAGTCGCTGGGGGAGGACAGCAAGGGGCAGGCTGGATCGTATTATAAGCAATTATTAACCTATACTCAACAAATCCTCGAATTGATATATTTTTTTAATGAATAATTTTGTTGTGTCAAAAAAGTGAGTTCTCTCGTTGGTTCTTCTAGTGTGTGAATGATTGATTATGCCATTGTTAAGTATTTTACATTTATATAAAAACATTAAACAACTGTCATGTTGGTTTTTTTTGCATTTATTATTGAGGCTCCATACTTAGTCCTATTAATTATTTACTGCTGGCTTTTATCAAATATCCTTATCACGTTGTTCTCTCTCGTCAAAGAGATGTAACAATCACACATACATACATATACTCACGCTTTTTACCAAGGGGGTAGGCAGAAACTACAGAACGTCACGCGCCACGATCCCTACATACTCCTTGGGCTTCGTTTGCGTTCTCAATCATTCGATACGCTTCCGTGCCGAATCGAACATCAATGAATGTTATCGAAGGAGTCCTCTAAACGCTGTTGACAAACCCAAAACCCGAAAATTGTGTCAGTTTAAACCAAATAGACGACCGCTATTATTCCGACTGCTTGTTGCTGTCGAGGCCTAGGCAAATCACGTAACCGAAAATGTGTCATTTTCGACTCTGAAGCCTCTCGAATAGTTGTGAATAGCTATGCTGGTCATACACGCACGCCAGAGATTATGTAAAATAAATAAGTATTAAGGGCTCCCACACAAAACTGCGAATTCGCATGGCATCGCAGTTTTGTCTGGGAGCCCTAAGGGTTAAGCTTTATTACCGCGAACGTAAGCTTGCACTTCTGTGTATTACACAAGAGTGTACTTTAAATACGACCAAGGACATGCATATTACAGAACAGACCTACTCATTCGATTTAAAAGTTGAAGAATAGTGTATGGTCTAACATCCCGTTTATGAAATATATACCCTCATCCCTCATGTGTAATTTGACGATGACAGAGATTAGGTATACATAAGTTAGATAATATATATGTGGAAACTAGGTGCATAGTGTTCTGATCAGACATACTTAGTGACACACATAGTGTCAGATATACAGTCGTGTCGTGGGCGCAGAATTGGGATACGGATAAACGAGAGAAATAGCTCCTTTAACTTCTACACAGTTTATTGTTAGTGTCAATTACTAACACTGCTGTACTAATTAATACTCTGAACTTAAAAGGAAACATGAGCGGTTCCTGGCAGTAGGTATGTGTCGACTCGAAGTCGAGACCACGTCTCAGTGAATACTGTCCTCATGGTCCGTATCGTACAGCATACATCAATCCTTGACCCTGCACAACGCTAAACAATAGACGCTTGTGTCTCATTCATCTCATTGTAAGTGCATACTCATGAAAGATCCGACACGGCCATCCTGCATGACACACGTCCTCGTGTGTACATCTGCAACATTCGAGATTTCCCACACAGAACACTACCGATCCGTTATTCTGACTTAGGTACTTGGCTTAGCTAAGAAAGACTCACAAATTTCTATTATTACCAAATTATCAGTCTAGCAATCGGCGTGCGTGTATAACCAGATGTATGAACTTAAACTAGGCAAAAGGAGTATGTAAGAATCGTAGCAGGTGGCGTTCTGTAGTTACTGCCTACCCCCATGAGAAGAAGGCGTGAGTTTATGTATGTGTATGTTATCAATCTAGCTAGGTCAATTACATCGTTGTGGTATGTTATCATCATAATTATTTTATTTATTTACATTATAAATCAATCTGTTCAGATTCAAAATCCAGACATAAGATAGCCAGCCAAGAAAAGTGCCAGTAGGGACCCCTAACCAGAAGTATCAAAACTCAAACCATGACAAGCTATCCCAGTAGCAAAGTCTTATCAACTCAATCCAGCAATCTTGTTTAGTCTTACAGCTATCCCCGTGGCTTCTGTCTGATAGTCATCGCTGTGAACAAATAGTCCACGAGAGAATTTTGTTTCACTCGGTCACTCCTGACCAAACTCTAGAATCATCGGGTCGGTGAAAACAAGGAAATTTTAGAACTCTACAGTTTTATTTTTTCCAAATTTTACTCTTTAATTAAATCAAACATGGTAAAATTGGGAAAAATCGAAGATACAACAATCACTACCCTGGGCCATGTACCATAGTCGTTCGAATCAACCTTTAAAACTCTACTGCAACAAAAACTGCCAAACTTGTAGAAACCCTCGAGTAAAACTTAAAACGCCACGGCTCTCCAGCCGACCAGCAATCGCATTGCTCTCACACATCCAGCGTATGGATCAAAACTACTGTACGCATATCCATCAAGTGGATCATCCGTATGCATCACCCTCTGACTACACACTACGACCACGGTCTCTCCAGAGACCCCGACCTCCGTCAGAGTTAAACGCGCATCGCGCACCCACGGACTACTTGAGTTGCCTTAAGAGACACCGATTTCTACTGGGCTACGACTATGTAATAACCAGTGGTACGGTCGGTCACAGCACGGCCGATAGAATCCCTTACTCGACTTTTACCACAACTTACTTGCTCATCATCATCAAAATCCTTATTAACATCAATATCGACTGGTACGTGACACGCTGGCATCTTCCTTAGCCCATCGTGTGCATATTTACAGGTACACTACCGTCCATAAGTTCTCTTCCAAATATGCCGTTTTATATTTGTTTCTTCTTGTGCTCATTGCAAAGTCACTATAATAATAAATAGATCTATTGATACAGTCACTAAATGTTGATAGAAAACTAACTACAAAATAAATTGAATAGGACTTGGCTTCTGTGAGATCTCAAAACTTTTTACGGTGGAAAGATTGCATGGAGAGACTTAGCATTTTTTTTACATTTAATGTTTTTGGTGGGTTAACTGTTTTAGATCAGCATCCTCGATTTGTTATTCATAAACATCGAGCGTTAGCTGAGAAAATATGACGCAAGGAATTGGAAAAATATATCAGCACCCCAGGGGCGTAGCCTTCATACAACCCTATTCCTATCGGCTTCCCTTCGGAACAACCACTCTTCTTAATGTCTACTATTGCCAAATAACATGGTACATCTGTGTGTGTAACTGTGTATCCACATCACATTATATAATTATATTGAATACTTCTTATGATTAAAAACTTACAGTTTTTTGTTTGAGTTTATGAGAATAGAACAATTTTTTCTTCGGCTTCCCTCTAATGATAATTGTAGCTGCGCCACTGCAGCACCCGTATCATTTCACACCAGTTCCAAGGTAATTTTTAGTTTATTTATGTACCTAATTAGGTATTAGATTCGGTATTGCCTATCATACTACATCTACTTACCTAGCCATTGCATGTTGTATTACCTAATTTTACTAATTAAAGTGTTCGCTGTTATCTTCAGAATTAAAGAAATTGTAATTATTACGACGAGCTTAGATGTACCATAATCCTCAACAATAAATGGTCAATCTTTAATTAGGTAAGTACTTTGTCTTTAGAATAACATTTACGAAAATAATTAACAAATGGATTGTTGGCAGGGCTTGAAATTGGCGATTACGAAAGGAGGATGAATTTCTGTCGCCTCCTTCTTCACACCGATGTCGACGACCCGACATACCTGAATTCTTTGGTCCGACGAGTCACATTTCACCCGAGAAGGCATCACCAATTTGCACAATTTGCACCACTGGGCCCGTGATAACCCCCGCAAAAAAAAAAAGATAACATCAGTCCAACGGGAATTTTCCGTTAATGTGTGGGTCGGTGTTACTGGTCGTAACATTGGACCCCATTTCCTACCAGACACTTTAAGGGGAAAATTACTTCAAATTTTAAATGGATGTCTTGCCTGATCTGCTGTCGGAACACGATGGGTGTCCAGCGCATTTCAGGCTGGACGTCCGAGTACTTTTAAATAATGCATTTCCTGATTCGTGGATCGGTAGGGGTGGGCCAACTGAATGGCCGGATACCGCCAGCCTTGACACCGCTCGATTTCTACGTCTACAATGAAAAAGAAGAGTTAATTCAAAAAATTAATAATGCTTTTTCAGTCATGAAAGAATAAATTAGGCTTAGTCTTACCACCATGGAAATTAGGAAAAGATATCGGACATGAAATCGCGGATCAGAAATCGCGGGCAGCAATTCTAGCAGAATCTTTAAACTCAATTTTAATTTCTGCTTTTGATGCCCAATATCTTTTCCTAATTTCCTGTTTTACATTGTAAAAGTATTTTTTTGAATAATAAATAATGTAGGTAAGTACACTAAACACTTAATTTCAACCTACCTAGGCAAAAAATACTTTGCACAATTCGCTTCAACAAACCTTTAGTATTTTTTTTTTAAGTTAGCAACTTTTTAAATACAAATTTAGTACCGTTGGAAAGGTGACGAACTAGAGAACTTGTTGGATTAAAATTAATTGTTGAAACACCGTAGTATTTTTTTTTTCAGGTTGAATTTGATCGTAAAGTTTTGTTTTTATTATTTAAAAAAAAAAGCGTACTATCTTATTTTTCAACCCTAGTTTGAGGGAAGTTCCGAGGTATTTAATCACCAATGTTTATGACTCAAATAATAAAAAAAAAAACTACTAAAATAATGCAAAAAAGTTATTAATGCTTGAAGGTCAAATTTTGGAAATTCCAATAAAGTATAAAAATTGACATATCTCCCAAACTATAAAACGTTAGCTAGGGAAGTAAGGTTCAATAATTAGTAAATGACCTCCTCTATATGCGAATTTGCTATGGCGGGTTCAGATCCAGTCACCCTGTATGTACTTATAGGTTATCTACTTTTTCCTCAGCACAACTATGAAATTGCTGAGCAAGCATTATTAATATACCATCATCAGTTATTTAATCGATTTTTTTATGTTATGAAAGGTTATTTTATTGCCTACCCAACAGGTTTAGGTTGCCTTAGCAAAAGTTTGTTAGGTACATCCATGGTTTCCTAGTTTTCGGCGCGAGCATGGAGAGTGACAGAGACAGAGACCTTTTTTTGTGTTGATCTTAGGCTGTGGGTAAGTGCAGGTTTATTCACAATTTGATGGTTTGACATGGATAGATTATAAACTATCGAAACTTAATCCGTTATTGTAAGCTGGTACAGTTCACATCGAGAGTTTACAATCTCGCGAGATAAACTATAAACTAAAAGTGTTCACAATCATACGGTGACAGGTATACCTATTATCTAACTTATAATCTTTATTTATTTAACAGTTTATGTACACACATATAAACAGACAAGAAGAAAGGAACAGAGAAATACGTACAAAGGTGATGCTTATTTCTAAAGAAATCTCATCCAGCATACCTGCTATCTTTGTCATTGTCAAATAACGGATGAGGGTATTTATTACTTTTAAACTTATAGATCTCGTACTAGTAGGTCTAGGTTAAATCTGGTTAACCTTTTCACCGCCACGGACTTCAATAGAAGTTCCAGATTTCCGTGCCACCAGCGCCACGACTTCATTAGAAGTTCTTCATTTTAACTGTCTTATAAAAATAAACTTACTGTATTTAAAAGGTTTGTTTCATTTTATTATTAAATATAGCACTGTCTAATACCCTGTTTTATATTTTTCCACACAAAAAAGCCCTTATTTGTCTTAGAATCGGCAAAAACAAAAACTCTTTTGATGTCCCCAGCACGCCAAGGACTTCATATATAGTCGGCCAGTGATGTGCCGCGAAAGTTACAACTGTTTGATTTCGCCCGTTGAAATATTTTTCAATACTACTATCTAAAACAATTTGAGCTCAGTAAAATATGAACTTAGTTAACTACTTTATAACAAAGGGAAAATAGACGAATTTCGACCTTCAGAGGGGTGCCGATCCGGAATTAAATAGTTGTTAGCAATCCTTGTCGATAATATTATATTCCCATCTCTACAAAACAAGTGGTTGTCAGTGCCCCGGGCGCCACGGACTATTATAGAAGTCGTTCTGTGACGTCATAAGCGTACGGCTGTCAAGGTCACTTTGGCATAGTGCAGCACTAGTCGGGTGAGCGCGCACGCATCCTTCTTTTGGTTGTAACAATATCCGATCCGATGTCACGAAATCTCCTAAAATCTGTCTAACAATAGAAAAAGTAATTGTGTTGTGTCTCATTAACTTATTACCGACGGCTGTCTTGAGCTAGTAAACTAAGTATTCTATTTTAATAATAAGTAAGTTCTATTTTATTATAAGTAAGTTTCACTATACAAGGTGGAACAGGACGATTGACAATCCTTTAAACCACGTGAAGAGAATCATGTTCTTTACCCGTATACAAAAAATCAATCAAATCCAATGAATACTTTAGCCACAGGAAATTATTTTTCATATTCTTATTTTTCAACATGATGTAGATCCGAGTCCGTAATAATAGGTAAACATTGCCGCCGCCGCGCTCCGCACCCCGCACCGCACCGTTGGTCAGTGACTTTTCGTAGATAAAGCGTGTGTACTTTTTATGCAGTTGCGTCTGCTATTAATTTTGTTTGAAAACTGCAATTTTTAATATTTCCATTAACTACTAATCTTCGTGTTTTAAAATGTTTCGATGAACTAGTACTGCGCTCGTTTTAATTTAATGTCGTACGTCCAGATCCACATTGTATGTGGAATGAATGAAGAACTGGATTCGGATGAGCTTCTAAACATTTTAGAAGGTGTGGAATCGGACTCGGGAGTATTTTGTGGAGAATGTTGCACCAGAAGATGATTCTGGGGTACCTATGCCATACTAGATCATAATGATAACGTTTATTCATCAAAAAGTAAGAATTCAAGTGAAATGTTCGGTGAGCTACAAACTAAGCTTCGCTTGTACGTAGGTATCTTGTGGCTCCGTAGTGCGAATTTAACAAAGTTGGAATGGTTACCTTACGGCTTACAGTTTGTAATCGCACATTAATTTGTCTAGCTCACGTAGTACACTCCGATTCAATTCTGAATGCAAAATAAAAATTATGGTTTAGGTACGTTGGGCTTGTGTGTGTGTAAATATTATCCTGTGGTCCCACGGCCCATTTTCTCACGAGGCAGATCGCGCCAGGCCAGGCTGACAGGCCGTGGGAACAGTCGCATTCAATGAGACCTGCGGTGGCCTGTCGTCCCCCGTCCGATCGAATGTATGGGAAGATCCGTGGGAATGCTCGACACGACCTGGCGCGGACTGTCCGTTATCGGGTTGTGGGACCGCGGCTTTAGAATGGCTGGCCTGTCTAGTAAACGCTACCGTTACATGAATAAAGAAAAAAACAGACAAGGCTTTAAAAACAGCTGTGATAGGTACACTGCTACCTAGGTGTTATAATTTAAATATACAACGTGTATCTGGACGTACGACATTAAATGAAAACGAGCACAGTACTAGTCCATTGAAACATTTTAAAACACGAAGATTAGTAGAATAATGGAAAATTAAAAAATTGCAGTTTTCAAACAAAATAAATAGCAGAATCAACTGCATAAAAAGTGAACACGCTTTATCTATGAAAAGTCACTGATCAACGGTGCGATGCGGGGTGCGGGACGCGGCGGCGGCAATGTTTACCTATTATTATGGACTCCGATCTACATCATGTTGAAAAATAAGAAAATGAAAAATAATTTCCTGTGGCTAAAGTATGCATTGGATTTGATTAATTTTTTGTATACGGGTAAAGAACATGACTCTCTTTACGTGGTTAAAAGGAATGTCAATCGTCCTGTTACACCTTGTATACTTACTTTCCATTTCGAAAAACATGACGAAGAACACTTTAAATACAGTGACAAATTCTGCCGCTTACCTACGGTAAAAAACGTCGATTGAAGGAGTTATAAAAAAACACGGAAGTAGACAAATATAGACGAAAGAACGACCATAGACCACATCCCTAATCAGAATTGAATTTATACGTGTCTGAGCGCCAAGGACTTGAAATGAAGTCAAGGACTGACATCATGAAACAAATAGAGATGTACCTTTTCCTACAGTTCTAATTGAGTTATATTTTTGTTTCTTTGATACTTTTCATTTATACTGGTTTTTCTTACTAGGGACACTGTGAAATAAAACAATATTATGGAAATATTTAATTAGTTTTTATTTATATTCGTAAAATTATAAATAAAACTTCACTTAACGCGTATAAATCTCAGTCATCGATATGACGTTACCCTCATCACTACTGTTTATTGTATATTTCGTTATACATGTATAGCTTGGCGCTGGCGCGGCATCGCGTTCTGTGTACGTTGGCGGTGAAACGGTTAAACTTAGAGAATTATATAGATCTTGGAGAGCCGCTAATGCCGACTGCTATTTTAAAAAGACCGGCCATAAGCTACGCCAGACTGTAAGTATTAAATTATCGAGGTTATTTTTATGCCTAAATAAAACTTTTTCATGAAGGAAATAAAAAAATAAAACATACGCAGGTATATTTATGATTATTATATTGAAACAATCAATTATTACAATTATAAATTGATGATATGTACCTATCTATAGTAAAATAATAAGCCTTTTCGAACGATTAGAAAATGACAACTACTTAATTACAATAATTGCGTTAGATAAGAGACAGATTGATTTATCACTCGTTAAAACGCGAGCGAACATCGAAAATACATAGATTTTCTTTCAAGCATAATTTGTAAATCATAAATTCATAACTGAAAAATAACACCGTAGAGCTGCGTACAGATAAAGATAACAATTTGACATTGACAGCGCTTTTATGTCGTTGCAGTAGGATGGGTTTTCGTAGTTTTACAGCCCGGTGCAAACTTTATGTCGACTCTGAACACGAGGCGAGTATCTGCGCAGTAACAAATTCATGTGACCGCGGGGATGAGGGGTGGGATACTGCGCAGCGAGTAGCTCACTTCAGACCCGCCATAAAGTTTGAAGCTCACTCTACCACAGTTCACTGAACAACTTTACTATAAACAAATTGTCGTATTCAGATAGCACAAGTTAGTTACTTAAAATTATTCGAGATACGAAGAGCACAGCTCATAATTCATAATGCTGGGCAACGACTAAACCAAACTAAAAAAAATTGTGACTAAGTTTTAGGCATAAAGGTTAAAAATTCTTTTATGTTACAACTGCAGATTGTAATAATTTTGGTGTATCCGGTGCCCAAGAGTGCCATAGCAATTTACCCTTTTATTTATAAACGTTTCTTAAAGTTAAGAGACGTTTGAACGTCAAAAATCTATGGTTAAACAGTCGCTAATCATAACTCAATTTTAAGGAACGTTTATAAATAGGTAAATCCCTAAGTCGCCAGTGTTATTTTTCATTCTAGATTTACTTTTTTCTACATCATAATATTCTGAACAACAATCAATACTCGAATTTACCATCTACGAGTGATTATTCCAACAATCAAATATTTTAATAGTAATAGAATCACTGGAAAATGTCTTGTGCCAGTTAAAAATTCTTGAGGACAATAATTAATAAAATTTAGATAAATATATCATTAAACGTTTCTAAAATATATTAGATACCATAAAAGACTCAAAGTTATTGACAAACATGTAACGAAAAATGAAAAAATAATTACAAAGGTGCTCAGTCTAACAAGTTTTAAGCTATTCTGAAAATGGTGCTTGATACTGGTGAATACTCAGTTTTCGGTTGCTGTTTTAGTAGTTTTATATGCTGTTTGTCAAAACCCTCCACAGTATACTCCAACAATAATTTGACGAACAAATCCTCAAAAATAATTTCAATTAAAAATATAAACTATCACAGTAGACAGATCATAACTTCAAGAGTGCACATTTCACAGATTAGGTAGTACTGCACATTTCTACTTCTAAATTCAAATAGTCCCTCTCCGTTGTCGACCGATATCCTAGAGGTCGGTAACAGAACGTTATTTGTGTCTCACTCATAACTTGACAGTAGAAAGTACTATATAATTTTATTGCACGAAGTAGAAGTTCATAGATAATTTCAAGTCTAACACTATGTATTGACCAAAGAGTGTCACTAGAGTCTAATGAATGTCTGTCGCAAAAGTTTACTCTAGACTTCTAGAGCTCTATATCTAGTATATCTACATGATTTTCTTATCTAATACAGTTTAAACGTAGGTAGGAAAATCTATTGATTCTGAAGTACCTAATTCTTATCTTTGGATTTCTCAGTTTAGGTATCCACTAGGTTTGAGCGTTGTAAAATTAAAGAAAAAATAGTGAAATTAAAGTCAGGTACAGAATTAATTTTAAACAGATTTAGTAAGTTTTTGTTAACCTAAGTGAAAGCGTTTAATGTGCAACTACTATTAAATGGCACATTTAAAGATAGATACTTTAAGATTCAAGTAATATAAGAAACGGTTCCATGAGGCCCATGACATATCGATTTCATGATAGAGCAGTTTGCATCTCCAAAGATTTTCGAATATGATTAGATACGCGGTTTTTAACACAGAGTGCAATAAAAATGGTTTATTAACCCCTTTAAACATGATTGCTTTATAGCTATTTTATAGCCAGTGTACATATTATATTCTATTTTTAATAAGAATATTTTGGAACTAGCAGTGCTCTCATGCAGAAAGTATATAAACTGATTGATAGAAGTACAACATGCAAAATAGAAGTACCTAGATATTCATGCGATTATGCTATGTACAGTATAGTTTTCGCCATAAGAAGTGTTTCCTAGCTTCACTCGTCGTCATTGAGAAGGTCTGTGCACGATTTAGCTTTGGTAGATCTGGAAAAAGAAAAGGAAACATTAATTAGCACAAACTTAAACTTGACAACACCATTACTTTCCAAACGAAAGTATTTCGGGCTTTCCGGGCATTTCGGAAAGACATGATATCTCGACACATCGCGGTTCTGAAAGCTCAGTTGAGGAAGAAATTCGCTCAATTATATCGTTAACTTTTGTTTTTGGATGGAATGAGGATCCTTTTTAGAATTTCCGTAGTTGCTACTTCTACATAGATAAGGTTGTCATAATCCTGAACAATGTATCGGTTCTCAGTTTAATTTAGACCACTCTCAAAATAGACCTCGGAGTGGTCTAAATTAAACTGAGAATTATCGCCTATTGTCCAAATAAACGTTATTCTTTCTTTCTTTCTTTCCCTTTGCTTGGTGACACTTCCTCACAACAACCTAGTAACTAGATTGTCTAATAACATACCCATTCTATACAATATACATCCTGCCATTGCCAAATGAGAACCAAATTCTTCAAGTACAGGATGTATACAATCTAGATGAGAAAATCACCAGCATAAAATTGTTTAATTTTATGCTGGTGATTTTAGACCTGCGTTGTTCCTTTGTGCGTTTCCATTAGCGAAAATCCAAAATAATTTCATACATGAATAATAAAATTGTGGTTAGTGGTTGCAATAACAAGTAATAGGTAAACAAAATACTCACTGTGGGTTTTTGACTCGTCTGCACACTCTAAGTTCTATGGGTCCACTGCGCACTGACTTGAAGAGCGCAAGCGCTTCTACGTGTGCGAGTTCGTGGCATGCGTGCCCGTTTACTGCTAGCACCTCGTCGCCTAAAAATAATATAAGTATGGGATGTTAGCAAGTAGAAAGAACATGGGTTTAACTCTTTCTCAGTCCAGCACCCTAAATGCGTAAGACACTATTAATGAAAATTTGAATGATTTTGAAGCTTATTGCTAATCTAATGCTTCATATGTTCGAAAAATTTGTCTGCTCAACAACGTAAATAACGAAATGAACGTTGTTGAACTATCAAAATGAAACCGATTCCTATTGTAGTGTGTTTCGCAATTACCCCGCAGGAACCTATTTATAGTTTACTGCGATTGTTTATACAAATAAATAAAATTTAAATGTCTGTTTGTAATGTCAAAATAACAACTTTTTACTAAATGCATAGGAAAGTATAAACGGTTCTTATAACAAAACAGCAATTTTTAACATTTTTGTCTGTCTGTCTGTTTGTTCCGGCTAATCTCCGAAACGGCTGAACCGATTTTGACGGGACTTTCACTGGCAGATAGCTGATGTTACGGCGCGTAACTTTTATTTTAGAAAAGTAATTGGGGTTCCGCGCAAAATGATGGAAACCCTTGAAATTATGAACAATAAGTCGGATTTGAAAAATTATTTTTGCATTTGGTTGCCTAATTCTCGAAGTTTGTTATAGGCTCTTTAACATCACGCTACGACCTTTAAGAGCCGAGCCGAAAGAAAGGTCAGAAAAAACACTAAGCGAAAACGAAGTAATAACGCGGGCGGACGATTCAACGCGACGGGTCGGAGGATGGGGATTTTGTTAAAATGTGGCTGTTATTTTAGTATATTGTGTATCTTACGACATCCACGCGAACGAAGTCGCGGGGCACAGCTAGTTTAATATAATTATTTTGCCTGCTTCGCGAACAGTGACAGTGTTAAGATTGGATCGGAACAGTACTTATAGGATCTAGGTAGATTGCTTCTAGGTGTACGACATTAGATGTAAGAAGGGAATACGGTTATAAAGAAAAAGCGCGGGCCTGACAGTAGGTACTTGTATACAAAGTTGTAACAAGGACTGGAAATTGATGTTTATGAGCTACCTACTTCATAATAACAATAGGGAATTTCTTTGTTTAGGTGCATGACCAAGACCATAGCTATTGACAAAGTGCTTATAAAGTATAAATATAAATCATGATATTATTATTACTGTGACCAAGAAACATTATACTACCGATGTTTATTTCATACCTACTGACTTTTATTGTCATTTAAAATGCTTTATTTATAGCATTGCATCTATTACCGGTGATGTTCTATTGAAATTAATATGACATTGAAACCAATTTGTTTTCTGTGCACCTAATTAGGTTTTAAGTAAATATGTCGCATTTTGTTACAGTTTAAAGGTCAAAGTTTGAAACTTTATTCTCCGGAGTCCTCTGATAACACTCGACTCGATGTCAATATTGTAGGAGTTTTATAAATCAGTATTAACGTAAACACTAGTATCATGTACGCTGCTGTTCGGGTTACAATAGCCTGGTCAGTTGATATTCTGCACTTTGTTATTATGCCACTTCGACGAACTACCACAACGCGGCTTCCTATTCTTATCATATTGCATTCCTGCTATTAAATTATCGCAGTTTGTTAACTACTGTTTATCAATTATTTATCACGGATGTATTTTTTTCGTTTGCGATATTACACTGACATCTGTTCATTCAACGTACCTGCTTTCAGTCTTCCATCATCAATTGCCTGTCCTTGTGGTAGAATGCTTTTGATGAAGATGCCCAGTGGACCCCGTGGTGAGTCGCGGCCGCCTACAATGGTGAAGCCGAGGGGTTTCTTCCCGTGTCCTTTCTCGAACGTGATGGTGTGGTAGGTGTGCGTCGGCGCCCTCGGCCTCCGGGGCAACGTACAAAAGTTTGCCGCATTTGCCGTTTGCGTTTCACTTTCACTGTCGTCTTTACATTTTGTCCGTTCAACACCGTCCGGCGTGTCCACGTTGACGATGTCGCCGGCGCAACTGAGCGCGAGCGCATCCTTGTTGGCGCCGCCGTAGCTCACAACCTGCCGGCGCAGCAGCTTGTTGTTCATGCTGCTGTAACTCGCGTTCTGACCCTTGAGGAAGTGCGAGTGCGCCGCTGCCGCGCTGTCGGCCGGCTCGTCCGCAGCTGATAGCGCAGTGTGATTACACGCCGACTCATCCTGCGACCGACGTCGGTCTATTTTGACGTCACATTTGTCGGAACGTTTTTCCTTCCCTAAAATTATTGCGTTCTCGTAGTCCACCGAGCTTTCTCTCATCAGTATAACGCTTCTTTGGGATGGTTGTCTTTGTCTGGCGTCTGCCGGCTTCTCTCGTTGCCTACAGATCACTATGTCAATGTCTGCGGAGCCTGATTTGAGGGCTTCTTTGGCTTCAGACATGGTGAGGTCGCGAAGTCTGCGACCGTTTACATTGAGCAACTCGTCACCTATGCGTAAGGTGCCTTCCCTGCGAATAAATATAAATAAACGTTAATGGAAATAAACATAATATTAAGTTATGAGTAATTAAGGTTAAAAACTTGACTCACTTTTCTGCTAATCCACCGGGAACTACGTGTGCGACCAGGTATCCCACGTGACCCTCATCAGATAGCTTTGTTTTGGCAATAAATATTCCGAGTTCATCCGAAGGATTGTTCCTCACTATCCTGACAACTTTAAATTCATTCTGTGCTTTGTCCGACTTGCTTCCCCTAGTTGGTTTCCTACATGGAGGAATCGGTGGAATGCCACAATCTTGACTTGCATCTCTCTGCCGCATTCTCTGTTTTTCGGTTAACTGTAGGTATTGAGGTTCCTCGTATTCATTTTCCTTTTTTGGCATGCGCCTTAGGATCTCCTTACGATCAAGTGATAAAGCTCTTTGGGTATGTCTAGGCCTAGGTCTGGGACATTCTTTCCTTTCTCTACTCATTCTACCAGATGTCCTCGCTTTCATGTAGCTTTGATCACCGGATATACTCCTGCCATGACAAGGAAGAAGAGTGTTAGCTTGAGAAGCGGAACTTTCACAGCGAGACGATATCCTGTCACTATCGAAAATAGATGAGGCTGCAGATTCATTGACAAGGATCCCTGAGTCCGCATCTTCGCAGTCTTGAATTAAGACATTTTCATCATCACATGATATTTGATAAACATCATCATGGAATACCGAATGACTTTTTTGGAACTCTTCTAAGCCGGGTAAAGCACCATATGAGAAACTGCGTAATTTAGCTTTAACACCGCCTCGTTTCTTACGACTTTTAGTGACTACACTGGTTGTTTTTAAAATATTATCGTTACTAGCATTTACTTCCTCATCATTTTCACCCGCTTGTCTGTAAAGCTTAGAGAGAAACCTGTTTGTTGATGACTTAAGATATCTATCCGACATTGCTCTTAGTTTTGCCGATAGACAGGAACTGGGCCCAACAGAATCCTTTCCATCCTTAGTCTTAAGTTTATCAGTCTTTTTTTGAGTGTTGAGTGCGATAGGTGCATCATCGTATGCTTCATAGTCATCGTTGAAGATTTGATCACTTGATTTAGAAAGCTTTGCACCTGCTTTGGGTATTGCATGATATCGATCACACTCTGAGCCGGAACTGTAACAGCGAGTGCCTCGGTTGGTGAAAGATTTACCTTCCCTCCATTGGCACTCAACAGGACTAGTCATACTTTTGACGAAAAATACATCGTCGTCATAATTGGGCATTTTGACCCAAGGGTTATGATTTTCGAATTCAATGTGGGTGTCAGCGTAATTGTTGGTAAACCGACAATTAGTGACGTCCTCTACGTGTCCGAATCCACTGCAATCACTTCCAGACGTGGACGCGGCGTCATCTCCGTACCGCAGTGGACCGTTCGATTTGAAGCAAGATAGTTTAGTGTTCTTTACTTTATCGAGCAACGGGTTTCGCCTTTCTCGGCACACCATGTACTCTTTCTCCAGCGAGCCTCCGCGGTTTTTGCGTGACGTATTATAACTTTCCTGCGGTGAAGCGGGGCCGTTTTGTAGCGATATGCGCCGACTAACTGGAGTCTCGCCACCACGGTGGCATCGATGTGGAGATTTTTCAACGATTATTATTTGATCGCTAAGATTGTAGAAGTTCGTTTCCACGGAGCTGCTGCTACTTTTGCGATTGGGGTAGCGCACTGGAGATAAATCTGGAAAGAAAAAAACGTACGGTTATAAAGATGCAAGTAAGTATAAGGTAGGTGATAGGTAAGTTAAATGGTTGGTGGTGTGGAAACTGAATCAGAAATTCTCTAGAACTAAGTTTGTAACCCTTAATCACTGGACTCTCACGGACCAAACTTGTATACCTATTGGAATCTATAATTCGAACTTTCAAGTAAACAGAGATGGTAATACATATTCATGTTATCGAGTAGGCTCTAGGGAAAGTTACACTCCCTTTCCCTTAGAATAGCTGGCTTTCCAGTGCCAATTAAGTTTCTAGTGACAGGGAGTCAACTAGATGTGTCAATTACGTAGTGATTGCGTCAGTAATATGAGCCCGTAAATACCATCCAGCGCCAGCGTCCTAATGACGTCATTATCTAGTTACCTAACTTTTCCATAGGGTAAAACCAACATTCCTATTTAAGATGAAATTCTAGCATTTCTCGCATCTATTCAAGTGTCAAGTAGCCACTTCCTATTTTCTCGTTTCTTTGCTATTACATAACCATGAGGCCTTTGCGTGATTACGTAAGGAAAAGGCTGTTGCCTATTAATTAACAATGACAAATCGTGCTGTTCGTAAACACTAGGTGCATGCGGTGACACTTACTACAAATTTGAATGCCAATGAATTGAACAAATTGTCTTGCTAATAAGCTAATTACGATATTACCGTGAATTCACAAATGACAGATTAATGAATGATAAAGGAATTAAAATGAATTTAGCCAATTATAGTTACGTTGTTGAAACTTTATCCTGTGTGGCATAAATAGGCACGTGGTAATTTTCGATTACTGTTATGGTAATAAATGGATTTATTAATTATATTTTCCGCGAACTAATTCTTCACGTTGACCTAGGTTATGCATTTTGGTGGATCCTACTAATTTAATATTAATTTAGTTATGACATGAGTAAACAACATTTGAATATTTATGATTTATTTCGAAATAATAAATATTTAAGTCTGTTTTGAGAAATCACTTGAGGTCGACTTCTAAGAGGAAAATTGAACATCCATTCATGAAACTCATGAGTTGGAAAAACCATGTTGTGAGGAGTTTATTGCTCTGTGTAGGTACATGTACACAATCATTGCGTTATTAATCTATTTTCAAGACTCACTGTTATTGTATAAATGCATGCCCTAGTTTTAAGCTTACTGGCGTATTGTGTATGACTGATAATGTTATCTAAATAAATCCATTCTCAATCCATCCATTCATTCACTTCCTTATGTATACAAAAGTAACTCTGTCTGCCTGTCGGTGTGTCTGTCTTTTACTTTAACGGCTGAACCGATTTGGATGACATTTGACACACAGATAGACCACGACCTGGATTAGGACAAAGGATACTTTTATCCCAGTAGTACTTACGTTCCCATGGGATCATTTGGAATCGCTGAACCGTCTCCGAAGCCAAATGGGAAGATGTAAATCGAACCTCGTAAAGTGGGGCTACCTCTACGGAAACGCAGCAGGGTGTGGATGTGGAGCTGTGTCACAAACTATGCTCCACCTATCCTGCCCTTCGTGCCCCAAAAGAGCCAAAGTGATCTCTGTGCTGCCACCGATAACGCCGTACTGGAAGTGATGAAGTTTTGGGGCAGCAAAATATGAATAACTGCCGTGCCAGCAACACGATGAAGAAGATGGGATCATTTCCAACCTCCACGCGGGCGAAGCCGCGGGTAAAAGCTATTATAAATGTATCATCATCATAATCAGCCTATATTGTTCCCACTGCTGGGACACAGGCTTCCGCTCTTCGAGAGAGAGTGGGCTGTAATCTACCAAGCGGGCCCAGTGCGGGTTGGTAGATGTCACATGCCTTCGAATTTTGAGTTCTAGGTCATGCTGGTTTTCTCACGATGTTTTCCTTCACCGTGTTGAGAGCAGTAGGTAGTGATAAAATTATTTACACAAAGTAAAGCGCCTGCCTAGCTTCGAAACCACGACCTTACAACTCATAAGTCGGGGCCGTTACTACTGGGCCACTACTGCTCTGCTTATAAATGCATACGATGCCCTAACTGTGAGCTCAGTCGGGCTCAGTCGAGTGTGTGAGTCGAGTCGACTTTTATTGTTACCTAATTATGATACCTAAAGAATAAACTTTATCAATAATAATTGAGAACAAACAAGTGCTAAATAAGTCCCAATTTAAAATATTGTTGTTTACTAACTTAGTGACCTCTTAAATGCTAATAGTGATCCAACAGATAGATTACCAAACATAGACGCCTAAACGGTGCATAATAATATATGATTATGATAATAACAGGTAGGGCAAAAGTAATGTCATAATGTGAATGTGATACATATGTTGTAGACAGAGAATTAGTTGACAATGCAATGGAGCGATATATGTATACAGTCACACAGCTCAGGCAACGATGGAGATTTTGAAATACCAATTTCCGGGCCGTGTGATCACCCGTTATGGCTATTTGAACTGGCCGGCCAGATCGCCAGATGTGACGGCGCCAGATTTCTTTCTTTGGGGTTTTTTGAAATCATACGTTTACCACAACAAATCACAAACCTTGCTAGTTTTGAAGACCGACATTGAAGAAGAAATCACTTATTTTTATTTGCAGGAGGTTTTGCGAGCAACAATTCAAAACGAGCACAGATGTGCATTTACTCTGGAGGTGGTCTTTTGACTAATATAA
The DNA here is from genome assembly GCA_947568875.1 of Fissipunctia ypsillon. Taxonomy (NCBI): domain Eukaryota; kingdom Metazoa; phylum Arthropoda; class Insecta; order Lepidoptera; family Noctuidae; genus Fissipunctia; species Fissipunctia ypsillon. Next base: position 16,912,605 of record OX387644.1, on the reverse strand, counting down.
TTTTTTCGGCTTTACATAAACTTTCCGTGAAAATAGAGCCCAATTTTTAATTTCCAACCAAATAATAATAATAAATTCACCCCATCGCCGTATCTCTACGTTGACGTCGTGATGGGGCTTGCGCGCTCCGAACTCTAGGTCTGTGCCGGTGGAGGTTTCTTTGCCGGAACAGGTCTAGGATGAGGAGCCAGACCAAGAGAGATACAGAAACCCGCAGGGCAGCATGTGGCGAGCTGCTGGGCAGTAGCGACCCCACGTACCCTATCTCCCGGGAGAAGTCATGTTCCTCATCTCTGGCTTGCCTTTATTGGCCGGCTGGAGTGAACACTGACGAGAACTGACCTCCCACCTCATTCTTGCCTTTATTGGCTGGCTTGAGTAGAGATTCGCAAGAGCAAACGTGCTCGGAGGAAGGAAGTAGTCCAGTAAGATGCTGGTAGGGATCTTGACCGTACTTCCGGGATTGTCCTGATAGCCGTGGAATACCTCTCCACTCCTCTTAAGCACCTCAAGACATGTTGCCCCCTTGTCGCTACGACACTATGTGCTAGCGACCGTTTCCGGGGGCCCATTGTTGAGTGTGCAAGTCACCCCCTGCCATTTTATCCGTGTATTGTATTTATCAAACATTGGTCAGGCAGGGGCCATAGTCCTTCCATAGTTTTAGATAACCAGTCCACTTTAGCCATCCAAACCCATAGCCCAATATATTTTTTTTCTCCATATCCTGCAATAGTCCTACACCAACCGGGAGTTGTCCTTGGGTGCACTTGCATAGTACGCACAAGGATAATCGTCGGTTGGTGCCTCATTTCCATTGAAAGCGTCTAACGGGCCTCTGCGAGTAGGCTTCGGCCCCTCATATGCCTTTCAAAGGTCCGAGACCCTAGGGTCCCGAGAAATATATAAAAAAAATAAATTCATTTATTTCAGAACCAGTCTTCATGCATCATGGTATGTGAAATTAGAAATATTAGGCACATTAAGAAATTAACAAGGAATGAAATTAAAAATATTGCAATTAATATAAACATTACAAAAGTCATCAATAAAAACATTAAAATTACAATTTTACAAACAAAAAGATTAAAATATGTTTCATCTTAATCTAAATTTAAGTTTGGATCCGGAGTGCTCAATATGCTGCCTGGTCCAGTACCGCATTATTGGGCAATCCAGATCCAGACCCACCCTCCATGCGTAAATGGCAGCCAATTCACATTATGACATTACTTTTGCGCCACCTTGTATAATTAAATTACGCTTACTCGGTCAAGAGGAAATAAGATAATTTGTAGGACAAAGATTTTAGATATCGTGGGTGGGAACTGTGAATAAATAGGGCAATAAAGTTTGCCCACACAATGCAAGATGCAACTCTCACAGTGTGGGTGCGTTTTAAGCACTTTTAAAACACCCTTTATATGTACTTTTATATGGGCTTTCGTGGGCAACGATTTAAAACGAATGATTTTATTAAACCGAATGGTGGCTGTGGGCAAAGACAAAGAGATCGGTGATTCAAAAACTATCAGGCATTGACGCATCTACTTAGGTACTATAAATAGGTAGGTACCTAATGTCCTATCTACATATCCGGCGGTTTAAGTCGCCGAGAGACTGAACTCCGACAAGACTATACTTCGACAGGACTCTTCGCCGACAGGGCATCCTTACTTCTGTTTATTCCGAACCTGGCCCGAAAATCCTAACCCTAGACGGTCGACGTTAGAGGCACCTCGAGGTTCGGTTTGGTTAGGTTCCTTTTAACCCTGTAGAGAGAAATAGGAGCCCCGCGTAGCGGGGCTCCGTCGACCTGCTGTCAGTCTGTCGGCGAAGAGTCCCGTCAAAGTAGTCTTGTCGGTGTTCCGTCTGTCGGCGTTTAGTCGTACACTCGGTTTAAGTATGCTAAGTACAAACAGTGTTGGTTAACGCTTAGGTACTTATTATGCTCAGTAAGCTTTTAGGCTTGTAGGTACAGATTCATCATCATCTTCCTGCCCTTGTCCCATTATGTAACTTGGAGTCGGTGCAATACGTTGTTTTGTAGACATTACGTTTACGTTTTTTGGAGTTTTTTACGAAAGCGCCAGGGTAACCCGCGAAATTCAAATTTTCTTACGTTTTTTGCAATTAGGTTGTATGTTGCTTAAAATATGATTCTCGACCGTAACAAATATGTATTTACAGAATAATCATTAAAGTCATCAATACAACTCTCTAAGACCATCAAGTAATCTTATTGAATGACTATTTCATGAAATCTTGTCAATTGAGGATTATTGTATTAGGTACCTACTGATTCTAATGATTATAATTCTGTTAATACATATTTCGACAGCAAAGTGCTAATACCTCCTAACTGACTCCTAACAAATACTATGCGAATGACGCCTTATGGTTTTAAATTTAAAGGCTTTATTCGGATGTTTGTTAGGAGTCAGTTAGGAGGTATTGGCACTTCGCCGTCGATTTGTTACGATCGCGAATCATAATTTAATCAACATACAACGAGACACTGAGTTGCAAATTGCAAAAATCGTAAGGAAATAATTTGAATTTCGCGGGCTATCTTAGCGCGTACTGACTGTATACGTAATATGTTTTATGTTGTTTTCAAATTCGCATTTCAAAGTTAAATGGTTTCGATATCTTCACTGTTGACGCCAGCGATGTAGCAGAAATATCCGTAGGTACATACCCCATTCCCCGAAAGGGTAGGCAGAGGTGTACCACATTATGCCAGTTATGTTTAAGTCCCATATAACAGGGGGCGAGAAATAGTCATACACTATATAAATCGCGAATATTACATAACTTTACTGACCTTAACCACATTTCTTTGCATTTCCGATAGTAAAACATCTCTTTCGTAATGTTTCAAGAGAAAACGTTATGTCGTAAATTCTTATTTGCGTTCTTGCTGAAGTATTGACAGTATAAACATAGGTAATACATAATACTAGGTGTGTTAATATGCGAAATTAAGCTGTTATTTGTTCCACTTTATAACTTAGCGACACTTGCTTTTAGGAGTAGGTATTGCCATTTTAACTAGGTACTTATTAAAAGATCAGAGGTCTAACGGAAAACAACGAATTCTACAATACTGACACTCAAACTTGTAGGGAAACTTTACCATGGAGACGAACTGTCCATTCAGAGCAATTTTTAAATAAGTAAGCATTTACAGCCACGGACCTAAAAACCTTGCATTTATAGGACCTAGCAGTTTTGATTCAAAGTCAACAAAGTATGTAAGAAGACAGCCCGGACCAATACCAAATAAAAAACCGGTCGCTCATAGTATCCAACCAACATAAAGACTGATTTAGAATCTAATAATGTCGCCAAAAAAGTTCCATTTCACTAACTTCCAATATAAATGAAAGTCCCAAAGCAAATTATTAACGTGTCAGTGTCAACTCACCGATTCTTGACCGACGTGCGGGCCTCGGTTCGTCAGGCGTTACGGCCAGAAGCCGCGGCGGCTCGCCCTTCTTGAACCACCGCATTTTTCACCGTCACTCCATTGTGGGCACTGGAACAAGGAATGTTAAAATTAGATAATGGAGTCTATGATTAGATAATGGAATTTGGGGAACGAAAGGATACTACTAGAGACGTTGTAGACTTGTAGCCCAACTGCGAGCGAGAAGTCATCATTTAGATGCTCACCGTTGCACTAGGACGAGAAGCTACTTCAAGCATAAGCTTATTTATCTTAACAGTGTGCTTAACGGAGTGGTTATAAGGAAAACTAGAAATGTACGTGTTGTTACCAAACTAACCAGCGGGATAATTGCATAACACATAAACTGACAACTGATCGCAATGGGTTTCATTTTGACAGTTCACCCATATTCATTGCGTTATTTAAGTTGTTGGAGCAGACGAATTTTTCAAACCTATGAAGCAATGGATTAGCCCTCCTTTTCTTTGAAAACTGTCGGATTGTGATCGAAAGTGTGTGTAGTGGGTAAGTAAACATAAAATAAGATTTTGTATATTTGAAGATCTACTAAAAGACAAAGCGTATTTTGTTGACCTTACCTACTGTACTTACATATTACCAAAAATCACACTAATAAATATTTTGATTTGACCACTAAGAGAAGGTTACAACTATCATTAATTAATTTGTAGAATTTTCACGATCGAATGGGGATGGCTTACCTATATGAATAGATGGGGGAAGGATTATGTTTCAGTGAAAAGCGAAACCCGATTCTGGGCCTAACCGTTACACGAATCAGATATATACCAAAAAATTCCTCTATTTGTTTAATTAACCCATTAAAATCTTAGCCTCATTGACAATGGCCAAGTGTAGAAAATAAGTAGGTTTCTATTTTTTGTTTTAAATAACCTTTGTAAACCGTTACAACACTTATTTCATTATACGTCACTAACTTCACAAACGCTAGCATCATATTACTAAAGCGTACCCTAAGAATAAGAATACGATGGATTTAGTGGAAATTGATAGTTACAGATAATTAAATAATACTCCATTGTTTAAGTATATTTGTTTTTTTTTAAATAAAAAAGTCTGGAAAGTAATTGATTTTTAACGTAAGCACCATTAAAAATCATTAAAACAAAAAATACATAATCGATAAAATCGATTGCACCGCAGATTGCACTAGTAAACGTCAAATGTCAATGTCAACGTCTGTCAATTGTCATGGTTGTAATGTCATGTCATTAATGTCATTCGCTTTTCATATTTTTGCGCAAATCCATGTATTTTTCCTGTGTTTTTTCCGTATTTCCCGGGATTTATTATTTCATAAGACCGCTGCTTGAATACTGGACTCCGAAATTGATTGCCTTCTGACTGACTCTCGCTTGAACATTGGATATCGTACCATGCCACCCCTGCTGTCCTTTGCTGGAAAACCGGATCTGTTTTGTTCTTCTGACGACTGATTAATAACGACATCATGAGCCTGTGCATTATTTGCGGAATAGCAAAGGATCGCTGCAATACAATAGGAAGGCGAAGATTGGAAGATGAAATGATTCTTTCAATTGTACAGGAATGGGTCGCGCCGTTCCTAAATCTGAAGTCACCCCCTAAGCGGATTCATGATAGGTTGCAGGCGCACATGCATTCCAGATTTACGTGGAAAACAGCCTCAAAAATATAAAAATAACCTAAAATGTAAACATTGTCTGATTTTACCAATTTGGCCATTGCTGGGAGACGTGAAAATTGGGCTCGTGAGTCCTTCCTAGATGCTCTAATTTATAGCCAAATTCCAGCCCTGTAACTAGTAAATAACTCATGTAAATAAAATAATAAATTATGCTAACACTGAAAACGCCTGGAAGTGCTATTGGGCCATGAAAGACCTGATGAAGGGCGATCTTCCTCTATCCCTTAAGAGAAGACTCATAGACATGTGTGTTCTTCCCATTCTCACGTATGGTTCTCAAACGTGGTCTTTGACAATTCAGCAGAGGTCCACACTCGAGGTTTGCCAGAGAGCTATGGAACGGAGTATTCTGGGTATTAAACTTATGAACCGGGTTACGAATACAACAATCCATTCAATCACTAACATAACTGATGTCACTCGGAAAGCTGCCACGTTTAAATGGTCTGGACACATCTACCGCATATCAGACGATCAATGGGCCAAACTTACGACCCAGCGGGTCCCGCTTAATGGCAAACGACATCGCGGCAGGCCCAGACGGAGATGTCGGGATGAGCTGGACTCTTTTAATAAAGATTGGTCCTTGGCAGCTCTGGACAGAGAAGTGCAAAGAGAGTAGAGAGGCCTTTGCCCAGCGGTAAGACAATAATGGCTAACAAAAAAAAAAACCTAACACTAGGTAACTTACAGTGTAAAAAAAAACCGAAATTACCTAGATACTGAGAAATGGAGGTGTTACGTAATTTTAGGCTTTTAGGCTTATTTTTACAATAGGTCCCTGCGTTGGATAAAACAAAGTGCTTTAGGTAACTTAATTGTAGGATTAAGTAGGGAGGTAAGTAGGTAATGGATTTTGGAACAAAAGAATCTAATAACAAATGAACCCAATCAGCTAATGTTTCGAATTGAAACTGTATCGTAATCGTAAGTTCGTAACAAATGTCAATCCCTAATTTAAAAAAGAAAAAGACGATTATTTAAAAAAAATAAAATAAGAAAACAGAGACGAAAGAGCTACCTACAGAGTGCTACAAGGATAAATATTTGTGAAAATGTCACAGATTATTGCAAAAACAAAATGGCCGTGGGTTCCGATTCTGATCACGTGCCGAAAGATCCTCGTATAGTTGTAGCTTTGAGTTACTCTGTCTCAACCGACAGTAACCCAGCATCTGTCACCAGAGGGCAAAAGGTTACCGAAACTCATAGTTCGTCCAATGCAGTTTGTGTGGACCGGTTACTTGATAACCTGACGATGTTGCAATCCGAACTCAAGGTACCTATATAACGTGTAGGTAACCATTGACCACTTCAAAGTCATTACGTCCCGACAGGTTTCTTAACTTGTCCGTCTCCTTTTACGATACTATTTGCACATACCTACCTATTTCTGCATGTACCTCCTTTCAGTAAAGGCTTGCGTAAGTGTAAAAACATCGAATATTAATTAATTTACGAAGGTTAGTTCAAGTTGTCATTGATGGTTGAAGAATGAAGATATTTAGGTGTGACCATTTTTTCTGGTCTGACGTGAAACAAGTTGTAAGTTAGCTTGATTTTAACTAGGCGTTTTGACTTCTAAGTATCTGCCTTATCAAGTATAAAATTAATTTAAAATTATCATAAAAATCTGCTAAATACCAGTTTAGGTAAGCATTAATAGAAGGTCGTGCACATTTTAAGCAAGTTCTTAACCTGTTTTGTAATATTGCTAGTAGAAACACGCATCCACATCAAAGTAATCCTTTGACCTGTTTAGACACACACAAAGTATCTCGGGGGGTAGAATCATATTCAGCTGAAGCTCAGCAAGCAGACCTTTATGAGTTTATAAACATTGCTTTTTGGGAACAAGGATATATGAGGCTTTTAGCATTAGCACCCCTTTTTCATCCAACCTCTTCCCTTAAATAAAACACAAGCTTTCAAAATTAAGATCTTTTATTTCACATAAACCTACACAGGCACTTATGAAACGTCAGAAGCTAGGTGGTGAGAAGAGCCGGCAAGAAACTCAACGGTTACTCTTTTAAAAATTGGCTTTTACAATGTTTTCAAATTACAGTGTTAACTAATAGTTATGGAAGGTAGGTCAGTGTAGGCCTGGCAACAAGTACCAGGTACTTAATAAAATAGAAAATAGGTCTACAAATCTAGTCTATTAAGCATACAACGTTCTCACATTCACAAAATACAAAAAATCTATATAAAAGATTCAAAAAACACTAAAAAGCAATAAAAATAAAAATTTATAAACTAAATGACATGATTGCCATTACAACTGTAGCTAATCTGAATTAATGCCCTTTGACTTTGAAAATCCCTTTTTGTCACATTCCATAGCTTGAACAAAAACCAATGACCGTTCAAATCCGAATAGATCACAACTCGTCAGCATCACATTACACGTTCGAGCATTCACAGATCATTAGATTATCTCACACATCCATCAACGCAGTCATAACACAGTTACCGATTGGTTCACAGGTACCGACTGGTCGCCGCGACAAGGCATCCATCAACAAATAATATTGTAAGAATCGAAACCAAACTCGATTTAATAATCACGTAACGTCTAACCTTGCTAGTGGCAGCTGTGGCAGCATTAGTGTTGTGTAACAAATCGATTCTTTATTTTTGCAGCAATCGATTCTTGTAACTCACCTCAGTCGGTTGTCAAGTTACCTCAATGCCGATCAATTATTATAATTGAAAAGATTAGGAGCAATTTAATTAGTAAATTGATACTTTTTATGTATGTCAATGTTTGATTTATTTGGGGAAATGTGGCGCTGTTCACGGATAACCTTCTGATCCTGAGCGTAGCGAGATAAACGGGTAATGATTTATTACTGGTGTAATTAGCTGGAAGTAGGTCGCGAGTGTCAATTATGTAGGTACACGTCGTAGAAATACATAAAGCGGAATTCTGATAAAGCTTTGTACCGTAAATTCTTTTGCTTAGCTTTTTCCCGGGCAGTCGGGATCTGCTTAATTTTCTGTCTAGAAAATATTTTTCCGTAGTAGTACCGTCTTTAATTTGAGAAAATACTTTCGTATTACACTCACAATTTATTCGAAAACACTTTAGCTTTTATTATAAACAACAATGACAAAGAAAACGGAAAATTGGATGACCACAATAAATCACATTTTATATTCAATGGTGTACTCTTACTGGTAACGACGTCTTTGCAACGTTTCCGCATACAAATGATGCAGGAAGTAAGCAAAGGAACCGAGGAGAATATCGACGCATTACTGATACGTTCTGCAGAATTATTTGTTTCACATAATGAACACGACAGTATCGGCCACTCGGTTAATATTTACATAATTGTCACGCCTGTGATTTCGTAAGCGGTTTATTTTATGCTCTAATGAAGACATTAAGTCTTATGTGATATAGGCAAATAGTAAGACACTTATCGCCTTGTAACAGACACAATGTTAGACACTATATCCGGACGAAACTAATTCTGAGGACAGCGTCAAGAAAGGAAGGCTGTAGCTGTCGTAAATAAGGACAACCTTATAGTACCCAGCAACTCTGCAAAAGATAATTTCAAACTGTAGGAGAAATCTAACGCTGGAGAGGATTTTAAAACAAATCCTCTTGGTGGAGTTACTTTATCTAACTTGAAAGGTTCGAACTTAGCAAATTCGCTTGGAACTAGTTTCAATTTATAGAAAACAAATTGATCTTGGAAACTCAACCTTTGTAAGTACAACATTTTTCATTACAGCAAAGTTAAGCTTCCTAAGTTTAATGATCTGAGAGAAATTCTTGTCAAGGCAACTTAAAATTTAGTTATTTAATAACTTAGTAATCATAAAGATTTGTATATCATTTTCTGTCTATCATGGATCAAAATGAGTTCTAAAATAACAGTTACAAAAGGTAAAAATAAAAGTGATTATGGCGTAATCATTACATTGGATAAAGAACAATGGAATCCATACGATACTCACTATTATCGGTATTACGGAATGGTACACCACGGAACTTTCCCATCTAACTTTGTAATAAGGTAATGCAGGCAAGCCTTGTATTCCATTGCGAGTTCAATAAGACCTTTGATGTAGAAATAAGTAGTAGTAGGTAGTCAGGTACTTGATCATGTTATCAATCTGGTATCTACATAGTTATAATCATTTTTACTCATGTAGCAGGTACTGATAATTTAAATAACGTGTGCACCTATAAAAAAAAGAAACACTTGTTCGTGGCTCGAGTTCATAATCACATAGATCATAATTATACAATATCACGCAAACGATCCGTAACGGGAAAGGCAGGGCAATACAACCAATGCCAAAGTATTTATTGGAAACTAAACTTGGCTGATGTAGTTACTTCCAACTTTCTTGGAATGGTTAGATTTGTAATTTCCTTTACGTTTCCATCTGTTGCCGAAACACACATCTCGTAAATTTACTCCGGTAACTGGTAAAACAGTGAAGGTACAAATTGTTTAGGGAAAATTCACTAACTCGCCGTAAAAATCATATATATGTAGGATGTATGGAGGTATACCTAGTTCACACGAAGAGCACGCATTTACTTTAGCAGTCGTAAAGCGAATATGATTCATCAATGGTTTATGTACTGTATACCTTCGTAGTGGAGGTGATGTAAGCCAGGATGACATTTTGGTTTACGGGCCTTAACATGAGAGTGACGTCACTGTTTGCCGACCGAGCGAAAAGTCGCGTAATTTAAGTGGAACGACAAATAATGGTATACTTGAACTTGAAATTGAGAGACAAGCTGAAGAAGCTAACTCACATGGGTAAACAAAACTCGGAAGCACAAACATTGAATAGTCTATAGGTGCAAGCGCGAAATATGTATATGACTGGATGGGACCCTGATTCAGTTTCCAGGCCGGGAAAGTTTTCAGCTGCTGCCTGGAAATTAATTTGTACTCAGTCGATGGCGGTTAAGTCGCTCTCCCCTCGTCATTTGCGAATTCCGAGTTTTTGTTACTGAATATTTAACGGTATATATCTCTTTTCAGTCCGTCTAGTATGAAAACCATGGTTATTATAGAAAAGATATGTAGGTAATTCAAAAATGTAGATTAAGTTTTCTCCCGTTTCTTGTATGGCAGGGTTTCTTAAACAGGGCTGAACGTGACAACAATTCAAGAAAAGATATCATTAGTACAGTTTCTAAGTACGACACGTCTCGCCTCTCGAGGACACCTTCAGGATTCGTTTGTGCGTGTCGAATGTGTTCAGATATTTCTTTTTTACTACCTACTAAACGCTACAAAAAAATGAAAACAGTTAACAGTGCATTGTGTTTTTATCTTAGATTCAGATCGTAAATTGAACGTGGTTCTTGTTTTCTTAGCTAAACCGCTTTTCGTGAGTTAAGAACTCAGTTTCAATCAGTAAAACAGATTAGTCTTTTGAAGTAATAGTAAAATAGTTGTTACCAGATACTGACGATCATACAATGATAGAATCAGGCCTGTCGTCGATCTCAAATTCATTTTGTATTGGATCCTTATCTTTAATCTATTTCTTTTGTCTTTTATTAACATCTTCTCATCGTCGGTGGTTATTAGAACAGATTTTATCAATGTGTTTGTCAGTCTGGAGTCTATATTAGGCTGAATTCTAGGTCAAATAGTATTTACTTCTTTAGTTATGATTTCCAGTAATATTTTGTAAGCACTTGGTGTTATGGCTGTGTGTTTATTACCTTTTGCACATTGTAAGTGTTTAAGTTTATGAGTATACTGTCATCTTGAACGTCGCGTGGGCAGCTCGCAAACACTCGCGCATAATATAGCCCGCATGACGTTACCATGGTTAAACCTTTGCCACACAAACAGAAAAAAAAAACATGGGAAATCGTTTTTATTTTGTTATTGGCGGAGTTTTATCCGCACATAAGAAACGCCAATGCTATATGCACGTTCAACAATTCGCTTTCGCTTTGACACGCCTTCGACGCTGTCTGTGTAGCAACGTCTTTAGGTAAAATGCAATCATATAGTACGTTCGTTTCTTTCAAATGAACATTCCTTAGAACAAAATCGTAAAACGCACGCTTTACTGAATATTATTTCAAACTTCGACGTTTTACTGCTTAGAGAAGTCGGTCATTATTTCAGCAGAACATTTTTAACGAGCTACGTTTAACATACAAAGTCTTTAAGCGACTGAAACCACGGCCATAAAAGTTTTGTAAAGTTAGAATGTAAAATTCTTATTTCTGAACACTTAACACGATATCCTAGGAAATTAAGCACATTCATGAGTGATTAACGATATAAAACCGTGTTATGCCTTTTGTCAAAACTATAAAAGACGTTACCAACGCCTTAGTATGTAATAAATACGTCGAAATGTGCGTTAAAACATTTTGGGAAATTAACATTTATTTTATGTTCTGCATAAATTAAGTAGAGTAGGACTTACTTCCGAGAAACATTTTTTGATATATGCTTAATTAATGTAAACGATAACTGTCTTAATTATGTTTAGACTGCTTGTTTTATGTTGTAATCATTTTGTATCGTCTGCGGAGATATTTGAATTTCAAAGTAACGTTACGGAGCTCCGTGCTGTGATATTAAAAGGTACCTGAATAATTTCATTCTTATTATAAATTTCATATAATTAGACAATTTAAAATGTCGAGAGACACTGAAATCTTCAGGAAAAACTCAGTTTTCCTGTCAAAACTTTTTACCAACAAGAAACATTACTTACAAAGGTTTTCAGTGGCACTTTTTCACGTAATTCACGCTGAACGAATTCTTAAGTTACACAAAAAGCAATCTTCTCGCAAAATAGTGTATCAACAACTTTTTCGTCGAAGTAAGCGAATAGCGAAAACTATTTCCCCGACAATAAGCGAGCTCGAGCGAAGACAAGCGAAACAAAAATAATTGTGTTTAGTGAATTGTATGATAAAGGACTGAACGTTACTTAGTAGTTTAATTTATTAAGTATACAAACGTATGTTCAATGTTTTCTAGTACATATTAGTGATTTGAGCAGGGTCCGTTTAAGTATATGCCAAGTCAGTAATGCCCGGTAATTGTGTAACACAGATAAAATGACAATTGATCGCATTTTATTTCACTTTGACAGTTCAGCTACGTTCATTGTGTTATTTACGTTGTTGAGCAGACGACTTTATTAAACCTATAAAGCAATGGATTAGAAATATCGTTCAAAACCTTCTGATTGTGATTGAAACTCCGTTACGCAATTAGGGTGCTAGTGGCACTTAGTTTACTATGAAACCTATTGCAACAGACTGTAGCAGTCAGCAAAATTAAATCACCTTGCTTAGGTAGGTAGCACCTATTTTGAACTGGCTTCCAAGAAACTTGAAGAATATTTTCAAAATCAGCCATTATTTTATTTGATTTTACTTCAACTTATTACGCCCACCGTGTCACTTTTATTCAGCACCCCGATTGCGTGACATACTTTCAATCACAATTCGTAAGGTTGTGAAGGAAATTGCTAATCCATTGCTTCATGTGTTTGATAAACTCATCGACTCGGCAACGTAAATGACACAATGAATTTTGTTGAATTTTCAAAATGAAAGGTATTGCCATTGTAAGTGTGATTCACTCGCTGGACACTTGGACAGTAACATCAGGGAGCCTGCTAATAAATCCATAGCAAACTGTTCATAGTGACTGTTTACATTGTCATCATTTCCCAAACAGACACAAAACAAATACTCATCATCTGCCTAGCCTTTTCTCAACTATATTGGAGCCTCCAGTCTAACCGGATGCAGCTGAATACCAGTATTTCACATGGAGCGTCTGCCTATCTGATCTCCACAACCCACTTACTGTGTAGCACGATACCTCTTGGTAAGAACTACTTTACCAAGGGGTATCGTATTACCCAGTAGCGCCGACTTTCGGGCTTCTGACTACCCGTAACGACTCTCGAAGATACACGAGTTAGGGTGCGTTTCCACTGAAGCAGAGACGAGCGGAGCTGTGTGGAGACGTGCCGGAATCGTCCAATCGCAGAAGAGACGAGAGACTCGATGAGGATTTCAACTATTGTGATTGGTCGATTCCCGCACGTCTCCGCTCAGCTCCGCTCGTCTCCGCTTCAGTGGAAACGCACCCTTACAGCCGGGGCCAACGGCTTAACGTGCGTTCCGAGGCACAAAACAAAGAATACAAAATCTGCACTTTTTCTTTGTAAACGTTTAACAGCTAATCTTAAAGAAGTCACGTAATCAGGTAACGTTAATTCAAGATCCAACAAACCGACCTACATCCAAGCTATTCGTAGAAACATACTATAAATGACTGCTAATGGAGTTCCTATTTTCGTAACCAGAACATTTGGGAAAGTGTTAAAATAAAATTGTTGTATTTGCACTTAAACTTTTATTTTAATTTTAACTTGTATTTTTGTATAATCTTGGAATATTTTCTGACGTTAATAAATAACTGTAAATTATAACTCCAGCCATTTTATGGGTACAGTTAGGTAATTTATTAAGTGAGGGTTTTCACAAGGAAAATATGAAACGCGAACAAATAAGGAAATAATCAACAATGCATGTTTTCGAAAACTATCTATTCATGACTCATCTTCGTACATAACAATAATATTTGTTTTCCCTTATTCAGGTTGGCGATGAGGTTATCACATTAAAGGGGAAGCGCTAAGGTAGCCCGCGAAATTCAAATTTTCTTACGATTTTTGCAATTTGCAGCTCAGTGTCTGGGTGTATGTTGATTAAAGTACGATTCGCGAGCATAACAAATATGTATTTACAGAATTATAATATTAGAATCAGTAATACAATCCCTTAAGTTAGTATAATCCTGAAATGTTAAGATTTCATGAAATAGTCATTCAATAGAATTACTTGATCTTAGAGAGTTGTATTGTTGTATTGATTGTATAGCGCAAACTAGACTTTTATGTCAAACTGTGACACTAGTGCATGATACAGTGACAACATGACATGGTCCTACTAAATTATAATCGTTAGACTTGATCGGTATCTAGTGTTAATGATTCTACGCCTACAGACTTTATTGATTTCCAGCAATGACAAGTTTCCATATCACAAATACTAGCAATCCAAATAATCTACTTATTTATATTCAAAACACTGTGAGATATTCAAGAAACAAAGTTACACAACACAGCAAGGCTACTGGCACCTTTTATATAAGTATCCGTAAAACTGGACCAAAGGAAGAATAACATAATGAATACACATTTAGCGGAGCTAGGGTTCCCATATCCAGGCTTGAAAAGTGTTGCCTAAACGCCGGACATACTTAAAAAAGTAATTTTACTTTTAATCTTTCTTTTTCAGTACTCATTTGGCTTTTCTATTTTCAAAAAAAAAAAAATCCGCTTCAGTCGAAAAGTCCGGATGAACCACGAAACAAACACACGAACAAATCTGGGCGGATGGTAACCCTATCCGGAGAAGTATCTTTCCTATCCATTTCGCCGGCTCCTCCATCCTTCCCCTTGTTGTTTCGCAGCGGCAGCGGATGAACGTTAAGACACAATTTCGTCTATATGGAAATAACAATACATTTAATGTGGAAGGATATGAGTCCATTCATATCCATATTTGGCATGATATCAAGTGTGTTTTACAGAGGAACAATGCTCGTTTCCAGACAGTACCTATGTTTCATGAGTGAATACATAAGCTTTTATTGTTTCGGAATTGTATGGTAGGTCGAATTAAAGTTTTTTTTTTTAATTCTAAATATCATTGTTTTTATCAAGAGCTAATCGCAATCTAGGACACTGATCGGAAGACTTTCTCAAAAATCGTCGCATCTGTGGGTCAGTGTGAATGACTTCATTAAAATTTGTCCTAAATACATTATTTATCACATAAACATAACATAACATAACATCACGCCTTGTTTCCCCGACGGGTTAGGCAGAGGTGTACCTATTATAGTACACCCACATTTCGCCAGTTATGTTTAAGTCCCATGTAATAGGGGGCGAGCCTGTTGCCATCTACCGGGCACAAATCCAGACTTCGGGCTGCTACTGAGAAATTTCAGATAGAAAAACCCAATAACACTTTGCCCGACCTGGGAATCGAACCCAGGACCTCATGCTCAGCAGTAGCGCTTGCGACCACTAGGCCAACGAGTCAGACATTATTTATCACTTGCTCTTAATTTCAGAATTATGTAAGGCATTTAAAAATACATAATGAGAAAAGAGTTTGTAGAAAAAATATCCTCATATTCAAATACCAATTTATCTACGTATCGGATTTACAAATGATGAGAGTGTTAAGTGCAAGAAGCTAATTAAATCGGAGTGCACTTCAAATCCTTTTCCAACACTAGGTATACCACTTACGTCATAAAATACTATTAGAATCGGTATCTATGCTAGTCCCGTCCGATTGTAAGTGAGATCCTAATTAGAGGCTCGTTGGATAGCGGCCATGTTGTTGAGCCAAGATATTGCCGCCATAATGAAAGGACGTCTTTACCCTGACACGAAATGAAGGAACTCGGCTTTCAAAGAAATTTTTCGCAAAGAGAAATTAATAAAGTTTCAGCTATATGAAGACGTGATCATGTTGCGTGTAAATTCATTTTGTATTACTAGTTAAATCGTGTAATTTCACTATTATTGGTACTTTATTCGTGCATTAATCCGGCAGTTATTTTACAATGTAACTCGTAATGACGATTGTCCTGATTACTTTTAACAATTTCCAATTAAAAAACACTTGCCGAGACTTGTATTTAACGATTTTTATTTTAAGCTAAATATTTACTACACTGACTATATACTTAAGTACCTACAGTATTGTCGCTCCTTCTCCCTTTAATTCATCCTAAGGTGGTCTGTAAAAGATCGTGTTTAGCGATAAGACCGCCCATTGCGTCACCCTATGTAAAATTTCTATATTTAAGTATATCTGTAATTTTTATAGCGTGTATGTACATAATAAAGAGTATTATATCTATCTATTTAAACCAATGATTATAACTAGTTTTCAGCTGTCTAATGCTGATTTATAATGCCTTCATACCGCTTATTGTTAATTTCTCACATTTTTATCTTGTCCGCTAAGATACCTACGTCTTTTCAGTTTTGAATGAAGATAAAAAGTAGGCTTACAAAGTAGGTTGTAAGAACATAATGACACTTCTTTTGCTAGTGACCGAAGCTTAAGGTCGTGTGAAAATGTAAAATTAGTAGTAGGTATAATTTTAAACGCAAACTTCGTGACAATTCCGCTGCTAATGCTCTTAAAATTTACTCTAGAAAACTTCGAATGCCATTTTGTTTTGTTTGATTCAGTGTCGTCATTGGTCAAAATGAGAGTTAAAAGAAAACTTCCCAGTGCTTATAACTATTTCTAGACATGTGCGAATTGTAATACCTAATGATAAACTTTCATCAACACGTCGAGTTAATGGTAATTTACATTCAAAGTAAACTATAGATTATTCAGGGTGTTGTGCCGATGGCAATCGAAAGGTTTCGAGTGAAAACTCCTTATGGAGACGTGTATCACGTACCTACTGATCAGTATTGAGGCCGCGATCACAGAGCTTGTATTTGAATACAAACGTTCCTTTACGGATGTGAGGATTCCGGAGTGACAGACTTCTAAAAAGAACTCACAAAAATTGGATTGAATTGTTGATCAAAGTTGGAGATTGGTTTATTTAGTCGGACTTGGGATGTTTTGTGTAACTTCATTATGTTTACTTTGGACTTATCGTCTTTGTGGAAGCAGGCTCTGCAGAAATATTTAGATAAGTCCAACTATGCCTTACCTACCTACATTGGGGAACTACGAAAAGCAATAACAGTCTCGGTCAGTAATTTTTTCTCCGAATCCGATACAAGTAAAACATGGACATTTCTATTAACACAAAGATAACATAGCGATTGAAAAAAGACTCTAGTCAGCCAAACAATATTATCTGTGACAATAGAAAACGAATGTGTTTGTACAAATAGTCGTACTGCACTATGTAGGGCGGTGTGTCACCGATATTATTGATAAGCCCTGATATCATTTGACCCATATTTTTTACAAGGGCACATGTATATACTTTAGATAAATATTAGATCGAATATAAACTGGGGTATCTACCTATATTGCACGTTCGCTTTCAGAAAACGTTAATGGCATTTAGGTAAACATCGGCACGTTATTTTAAATAGGCAAACAGTGGGGTGATAATATCGCAGCAATATACCTACCTGACTTGAAACGATCTACTATCCTTTTTAATACCCTTATACGATGATTGATTTTCGGCTTTTTCGTTGGATTATAAAGTACTAGCAGCGCCCCGCGCTTTCACCCGCATATGTTTCGATATCGGATTGAAAAGTATCCTATGTCTTAACCCAGGTTAAACACTATCTGTGTGCTAAATTTCATCTAAATCCGTTCAGTATTTTTTTACGTGAAAGAGTAACAAACATCCATCCGTCCTCACTCACTTTCGCATTTATAATATTAGTAGGATAGGATCTAAAATATAAAAAAATAATAAAAAACTGGGGCAAACTAAATTAATTGTTGATTAATCTCGAATTCAGTCCGACTTGCGAAGTTGATGTTCTTCACGGGTAAGATTCCATTCAAGAACGAAAATAAACGGGTAGTTCCGAATAAAGGCTGCCGCGTGTCGCTGCGAGGAGCGGTGCCTTTGTGTCGCGGCTTATGTCGCCTTTTTGCAGGAGCCCTAATACACGTGAGTACAACTATAAATATGCATGCGTTTCATGAAAGCTGTAATTTAAAATGATTATATATCAAAAACGTCCTAAGTAATCATGAAACTTTCATGACCTAGACAATGTAAAAAAAACTATTAAAAAAAAAGTTTAAATAAATAATGTACAGAGAATGCAGATCGTACGTAACTAAGCCCTGTTATGCCGAGAAGTCCAAGGTGCATGGAAATCAATGCTGAAAGTGTAGGTACTAACACATGTTAACGTATTTTTGTTGTCACATACGAGAATATTATTGGTAATTCTTGGTAAGAATCCATTCGTGCACACGCTTAAAGGTGAGACGGTGACACAAACGGGATCATAACGAGTTCTAATATCTATCCACTATAATAATCTTTGTAATTTGTTGTGACAACCGTGACAGGTAGATGCTATGAAAAAAAAGATACCTACCTCCATATCTAATATCAAACAATAACATGAAACAAGAAATTTATAGCTGACGGTATCGCTCGAGATCGTCATAATATTTCGAATCGAATCAAAGAAAGCGTGTATTTTTCAAGACTATGAAAAACAATGACGTAAGTGCAGCAAAAACTTTCAGAGCATTCGGACCGTCTTCAATTCCTAATTGAATTAAATCAACAATAGTAAAAAACATGGAATCTGATTAAAACAACGTTCGTAATTCTATCTAATCATCTCGTAATTACTGTTCTAATGATTGTCTTATTGTGAGTCAGTTGGAGGTCAAGGTGCGTCATTCCGACGTGTCGGAGATGGCTAAGATTAGCAGTGACGCATTAGAGGATAGGCCCGGTCACTACCCTCAATGGAAATAGCGTATTCTTATGTTCTTACGTATACAGCTGCTATGCGGTAAAAGGACGGGTGTGACAAAAACGTGGGGTTTTTAAAGGATAAGGAAATGTACAAGGGTTTGTTTGGATGTTGAAATCCAACGGCCCGATTTTCCTTAAGAAGGCTGTCGCATTTTATAAAAAAAATTGGCATTCAGACAGCCCTATTTTCCTCACAAAAAATATTTGTGAGGAAAATAAGACTGTTACCTACACGTACAAAGATTCATTCCTCAAAATCTTTATGATTTCATAGCCTTTAATGACGTTCTTATATTATTTTCGAACATAAAATTGATCTAATGAATCTAGCAAGACATGCCAATAACAAAGGTGTACACACCCTCGCAAAATGCCACCATAAAGAATTTCAACAAAGCCGCAATCGTTCCAGTCTTTAAGAGGTTCCTTCCCCACTTTATAAACGAGAAGAGCGTATATTTTTCAATGGCAGCCCCGACACATGGGCTATTTTACGTCGGCGCAGTTGGCTGCACTCTTTAGAGCTGAACCGGCTTAGGCTTTCACGCGGCGGAACAGGCCTTTTCTTACTTCTACATCGCGAGGGCAATTCTATTGAGTGTCGGGACGCACATTGTGGCTTTGCTTCAATGAACATGCACTCTGCCAGTCAATAAAGTTGGAGCAAGCTCGGAATCATACGGCCTCACTATAAATACGACTTCCTATAAGTAACTGTGCTTCAACTTTGTTAAATGCAAATGGTTTGCTAAAATAAAACCTCACTCTGTAACAGTGGCGCAGCTACAATTATCATCAGAGGGAAGCCGAAGAAAAAATTGTTCACTTTTCATAAACTCAGAAAAAAAATTAGATGTTTTGTAATGTTTTTAATCTTATGATGACTGTACTAAACTCTCGTGGCTAAGTAATAACAGCCGCACGGGTCGATCCATCAGGTTAAGCTACGCTTGCCGGGGTTGTCCGTGGATGGGTGACCATCTTTACATACCGAGACTCCTCCGTGCCTCGGAAAGCACGTTAAGCCGTTGGTCCCCGCTGTCATTCGTAGATCGTTGACAGTCGTTACGGGTCCTCAGAAGACCGAAAGTCTGACAACCAGTCTTACCAAGGGGTATCGTATTACCCAGTTACTGGGTTGTGGAGGTCAGATAGGCAGTCGCTCCATGTAAAATACTGGTATTCAGCTGCATCCGGTTAGACTGGAAGCCGACCCCAACATAGTTGGGAAAAGGCTAGGCAGATTGATATTGATGACTGTACTAAACTGGTATTAAATATCTGTAATGTGATGTGATACACAGGTGTACATTATTTGGCAATAGTAGACATTAAGAAGAGTAGTGGTTCCGAAAGGAAGCCGATAGGAATCGGGTTGTATGAAGGCTTCGCCACTGCTCTGTAAAGAACAAAGTTAACCTAAGGTCCATTTTAGCCTGGAATAATGAACAAATATACTTTCCACGTTCTACGTTTACACTGAAATTGACTCCGGGAAGGGAAACCGTTTTACGTGTTGTTTCCCCCTTTATGACGTGCAGAAACTTCGTTTTTTGTCGATCCCGGGAACTTAGTTGCTTTTTGCGTTTTACACAATTCGCTGTTCTATCACGTACACACGTAGCCGCGAAAGCTCCTCGGCTGTACGAATAGTCTTTTGTTAGTATTTCTTGGGCTCTCTTTGTTGGCATGACATTGCGTAATTCTAATTAGTCGTTGTTGTTGGCATCATAAAGAAAAGTATCACAACTGGGCCAAATTTAATTACAATTTTGGTTGTGGGGCGTACGGAGCACTCGGACATGGGCCGGGAATTTACGGTGTTCAATTTCCTTTCTGTTGTTCCCTTTGTATTAAATAAACAAATATAAACGAAATTACCAAAAGTTGACACAGGTATTTCGTGGGGTCATTAACGTAAACTAACTTATTTACTTGAATACTAACGAAGAGCACCAGCACTGATGACTCTGGGAGTGTAAGTGGCTGCAAATACTAATGAATTATTCATCGCACGCTCACTATGTGAAGTTTTTGTTTAGGAAATAATACTTTGACTCCCGAGGAATATCATTTGGAACAAAAACATGAAATATTCACAAGGCTCTTTGTCTCTAAAATTGTGAAACTTGACGGCAAACTTGGAGATTTACAAGATAAAGGAGTAAAATGTTCGTAATGAAATGAAATTTGTTTGAGGTAGCTTTTAGCTCGGTTGAATAGTTAAATAACACACGCTTACCGAGCCTAATGTACACCGAAATTTATACAACGAATGCCTATTTACATTTTCGTTCCAAGCGTGTTGTGGGAATGTTCTTACATATTTTCACATTTGATACTGTATCTTCTATCATATATGAAAGATCTTAATTTATTTTATGAGCGTTAATAACTTGGGAGATTTTTCTTTCTGCATTACTTAACATTCTTGTTATCTAATGTCGTACATTGTTACAGAAGCTTTGAAGACCGCTTTTGGAAGAGACAGATAAACATAAAAGTAATATTCCTATCTTATCTCTGTAATGACAATGTATTTCAGCGTTATCTCGCTTATTGTATGTAGGTTAATATACATAAACTAGGCTGTTTACTGATATCTGAACTAATTTTGGATATAAGCTTGCGACCAACGAGCGATTGGTAATTGAGCCTCCTTGTTTGATTAACCAAACCTCGGGTTACTACATATACTTACTTAGTCCTGGGCTCAACTAGACCGACCAGTGGGGCAACTGCGTAACACACTTACAGTATGAATCGGTTTCATTTTGACAGTTCAACAACATTCATTGCGTTATTTACGTTGTTGAGGAGACAAATTTTTCGAAAATATGAAGCAATGGATTAGCAATATGCATCAAAATCAATGAGATTATGATTTATATTGTGTTATGCAATTAGGGTGCTGGGTAGGCTTACTATGAAATATCTATACACAAACATATTCGAATAATTAATCTAAATCTAGTTAGAGTAGAAAGCGAGCCTAGAAGCAAACTGGCTTATTTTTTATTTGAAACTAGTTTTTGCCTGCGACTTTGTCCGCGAAAACATTATCCTAATGACACTCGTCAGTAGCTACGCTTTCTATTAGTGTTCCATAGATTACCTTTTACAAACATTTAAACAAACAATCTCACCTCTTTAAAATATTAGTGTAGATTTAGATCTGTGTGATATGATTTTCACTCATTTCTTCAGTTACTCCTTTATTTTTGAAACCGGGCTGGCAAGAATTCTAAGCATTGCTAAAACCTAACAGTAATTGCGTCACAATCGAAGAGTAAGACCTGTTTTAAAGATAGTATCAAAAGGTCAAAAGAAGTCAATCTTTTAGAAAAGAGTTCAGAATGTAACCTTTTGTGGAATAAAATGTTTAGGTATGTCTTTCGTAGATTGAAATGCGACAGCCATCCCTGTGCACCAAATCTGATTGGTTAACAGTATTGGATTTGGAATCGACTACTTTCTTAGGAGAATGGACCCAGCAGACCTTCTGCAGACTGAATGTGAAATGAGTAGGTATAGACTTGGAAGTCACCTTTAGAAACTGCAACCCGTTTGCCCAGTTTAACTTTTCCGACATAATTACTTGGGGTGTGAAACATCGGATACACGTACTCTCGCACGTTTTCCACTAATAACAATCATTATAATCATTGTTATTAACAACAGATTATGTATACATGAGTGCAATAAAGACTAATGACTAATAACAGTGCTAAATTATATATGAGTATACTAGCTGTTGCCCGCGGCTTCGCCCGCGTGGACGTCAATATTTCCCTGTTTGAATCGGATTTTGTTCACAAAATTTCATGTGTTTTAATTTTTTTGCGCGGTACCCTAATTATTTTTCTAAAATAAACGTAACCTAAGTTACTCCTTATAACATCAGCAATCTGGGAGTGAAAGTCCCGTCTAAATCGGTCCAGCCTTTTCGGAGATTAGCCGGAACAAATAGAAAGATAGATAAAATTTAAAAAAAAAAAATCTTTATCGTTATAAGTATCGTACTTTAATATGCATTTAGTAAAAAGCTCTTATTTTGACATTACAAACAGACACTTCAATTTTATTTATTTGTATTGATGTTTAGGGTGACTGGTAATTAGTGACCGATACTTAAACACATGAATGTACTCATGATACTTAACTAACAACTTTTAGTATGGGACCAAACATGAAATTGCGAAAAATAATCTGCTGGTCCTTACATTCTGACGAGATAATGCGAACATAAATGTAGGGAACAGCAGATGTTTTTTCATGATTTCAGGTTTGGTCCCATACTAAAAGTTGTTTGTTATCATGAGTACAATCATGTGTTTAAGTATCGGTCACTAATTACCAGTCACCCTATAGATTATTAGGTACCTATAAGCAATAAGGAAAACATGATGTATGAGGAGATAGAGATAATTATATATACCACGTGTAACAGGAGGATGGACATTCCTTTAAACCACGTAAAGAGAATCTTTTTTTTTGCCCGTATACAAAAAATCAATCAAATCCAATGAATACTTTAGCCACAGGAAATTATTTTTCATTTTCTTATTTTTCAACATGATGTAAATCTGAGTCCATAATAATAGGTAAACATTGCCGCCGCCGCGCCCCGCACCCTGCACCGCACCGTTGGTCAGTGACGTTGCGTAGACAAAGCGTGTTTACTTTTTATGCAGTTGATTCTACTATTTATTTTGTTTGACAACTGCAATTTTTTAATTTTCCATTAACAACTAATATTCGTGTTTTAAAATGTTTCAATGGAGTAGTACTGTGCTCGTTTTCATTTAATGTCGTACATCCAGAAACACGTTGTATAAGTTCAATTAATTTTCACTGCAGCACAAAGATACTTGGTATTCTGTAGGTAGTCTTTCGTGGATATTCTCATGTCAATTCTGCATCCAAAGGGTCGTTATTAAGGGCTCCTGCAAACAGTTAAAGTCACCGTTCGTCGCGCGTAACGCGGTGCCTTTGTGTCGCACGCGATTCGCGTCGCCAGTCGCGCCTGTTTGAAGGAGCCTTGAAGGTTGCTGCAGATTTATAAAAATACAACTTTTTATTTTCAAAATAGATACAAGAAACCTACCACAGGTTTAGAATATTACAACACAGATGGCCGATGGAGCAGGGTTGGGGGAGGCCTTTCGGCTGAAATTTATTTATTTATTTATTTATTTAAACTTTTCACACTTAAAAAAGTACAAAGGCGGACTTAATGCCTTAGGCATTCTCTACCAGTCAACCAAGGGGTGAAATTATGATATGTAAGATCAATAAATTAGCCGGGTGGGTGGACGACCTTCAGAAGATCGCAGGGAAGACCTGGATGAGACTCGCACAGACCAGGGAAGCGTGGCACAAGAGGGAGGAGGCCTACACTCAGCAGTGGGTGGAACAGGCTGCCAGTGATGATGATGAAGTCAAATCAAAACAGACAGTAGGCTCACTGAATTGAGAGAGATAGTACCTATACTGCTCACAATATTCTGCTGTATCGCAGACTGTTGTCTCATACGTTCAATAAACGCGATGAACTAATATTCAACACTATAATCCCACATTCACCACACGGAACAAATGAGGTATGAATGAACAGAGAACTAAGTTCAGTGCACTTTCCGCTGCATCCAGTAACAGGTAAGAGATAACAATAATAAAATTTAAAGCAGATAACAGCTTACTGTTTTATACAACCGCAGGAAATTAGAGTTCAGACAGTTATCCTATAAACCTGAATCAATCTAGAGCTTGCTGATTGTTAGAAAAGCTGGGTTTATGACTTCGGATCTGGTTTTTAATTAGGTACTTTCCTAGTTCCGTGTTTATGATCGTTATTGGATTGGTATTGTATCTAAATCAAGTTTATCGTCAAACTATTATATATTTATATCAAGTCGTGTAAAACAGTTTTCTTGAAATACCGAGTAAACTGGGGATTCCGAGTAAACTGGGAACCTCGAAAAATCTCAAAACTTGTCCTTTGTGACAAGTTTGTGATTTTTCGAAGATATATTTTTTGTTTCTCATTTTGCATCGAAATAAAAGACTGTTATAGAATCTAAATTATTTGGCGTATCCACTCAAAGAAAAATATTTACCTAAATTATACATCTTTTAGTATTTATAAACTTCCAAAATCTGTACCAAAGTTTCTTCATGCATGCGGTTACTTTGTGACACAATGCTCAATAGTTCTTCGTAAAACCAACGCTGGCCCAATCTTACCCCAAGGACTACCATGCATGCATAGGCATGCTTATCTACCTAAAAAAAAAAACTAAAAAGTTGCCAGTTACACTGGAAGAAATTCTACTAAATGTTGATGAGAAAAAAATACTGACATTCTTTGTAATAATATTTTGACTGAAATTATTTAAAGTACACTTTTAAGCAACCCTGCCGCCATATGTGACACCGTCACAAAGTTACCTCATGATGTTCCAACAATAAACAACGATGTAAATAGTGTCGTTTACTCCACAATTATCAAAAAAAAAATTAGTTCATCGATTTCAGCATAAAATTTACCATAGGAAACACATACCTGCAACTCTCAATAGTTAATGTATTTTTGACACCAATAGAAATTTTGCACATACTCAACTTTCGTTTTTCTTGCTTCTCCTGCAATATGC
The DNA here is from genome assembly GCA_947568875.1 of Fissipunctia ypsillon. Classification (NCBI taxonomy): domain Eukaryota; kingdom Metazoa; phylum Arthropoda; class Insecta; order Lepidoptera; family Noctuidae; genus Fissipunctia; species Fissipunctia ypsillon. Next base: position 16,887,216 of record OX387644.1, on the reverse strand, counting down.
CACAGACTAAAAAAATTCTTTGACTTGATGACATTTGTTTAGTACAAAATGTTCTATGACATTTTTTACTAAACAGGATCATTGGATGCGTTCAAAATAAAAAGATTTCATGATACGTCATGTTGATTGTCAAAAAGTGGGGTTGTCCCTAAGTTAGACAAACAGTCACAAAATATCCCCAGTTTACGGTAAGAATTTATCAGTTCTTGTCTTTTTGAGAAATTCTCATTACTTAAAGGATTATCTTAGCTACAGAGAAAGCCACAAAAGATGAGATAGCACTGCTCTGCTACAGTAAAAGATAAAACAAAAAGTTAACTTTATAACATTTCAATTTCAGCATAACAAAAGTAAATAAATAACGTAGACTTTGTTTTTCTGTGTGTTCAATTAAAATGCGAAGGTAATGAGTCGTTAAATTAATTTCTTAATAAAATGAGGTCTGGCGGATCTAGAAAAAAAATAAGGTTATAACTGTGGTCTTATTCTTACATAGGAATTTCTTTTTGTTCACAGTGGTTGGGTACGATACGACTTTAATAAAATGCAAATTCTTACTTGATTTGATTTTGTAGGCTTAGCATAAATTCTTAACTTTTTTCTTTGAATTTAGATAAAAAAGGAGATCATTATAAAAAAATGTTATCACAAAAAGTTAAGATCCTTGAATTAAATAATAAGTAGGCATAAGAAATATTTTCTATTTTGTATTAATGAAGTTCATTAACCATCCTCATTAAAAAAAAATCTTACTTAAAAAACTACCTAATCTTAAACAAGCAGCATTTTAAATAAATACAAACTAGTTTTAAAGCAAACACTTTTCCTAACATCTGTTCATACAGAATTTCTTTCCAAACAGCAATTCATTATTTCTACGCTGTATAAAATTAATAGTTTTATAAAACCTGTGCTGTAAGAATTGTCTCCAATAAGCCTGCCCCTTATAGAGCCGCAGGAGCAAAGTTTTCCTGTTATGTAAGTACACTAAGTACTATGTTATTTACTAAATAGTACCTACTTTTTTACACTATTAAGTACCGATTTTTCAATCTTCAGATTATTTTTATCTGTGGAATAAAAATTGGCGGTGTGACAGCTTTTGTACATATTATAGAAAATAAACTTACATATTTCTTCTTTAGAAATTATCTGACGACTGGAAAATCGGCCCTAAACAATTTTAATTAGTTTATGAACACTATCTTCTTTGAATGTTGATAACTCGATAGTCAAAGAAAGCCCGCGAAATTCAAATTTTCGTACGAGTTTTGCAATTTGCAGCTCAGTGTCTGGATGTATGTTGATGAAAGTATGATTCGCGACCATGACAAATATGTATTTACAGAATTATAATCATTAAAATCAGTAATACGACTCATTAAGTTAGTATAATCCTGAAATGTTAAGATTTCATGAAATAGAATTACTTGGTCTTAGAAAGTTGTATTGATAACTTTAATAATTATAATTCTGTAAATACATATTTGTAACGGTCGCGAATCATACTTTAATCAACATACCTCCAGACACTGAACTGCAAATTGCAAAAATCAAAATCAGGTATTAAATCCCTTAATAACAGATAAGGTAAAGAAAATTAGAGCGTCGTTCTACTGATCGGGCCTATTTAGGAGTAACGATGGAGGGACGATTTTCACTCGTACCTTATGCACGTAAATATCCCATTTTGATCCTGGCCTTTAAGGCCCGCTTGCACGTTTAGTTGAGATAAATACATAAATATAGAGTTTGTAAACTCAGAGCTAAGTAATTAACATTTTAACTCTTATTACGTGTTGCACCACTAAAAAGTAACACCGGGTTAAATAACCTGATTTGTATTTTTTGAGTTGGGAAGATTGCAGTTCAGTCGACGAAACGTAAAACAGAATTATTGCAATGGCTGTGCGACCAAAAATGAATGAACGAACAATGAACGGAAATCATATACCCATCTCCTTTACACTACATTACGGTACGTAATACTTTCTTGTCTTTGAATTTTATAACACGACATTTGATTTGAATCGCATTGTATGTGGTTTCCATGGAGATTTAGTTTATTGATTGATGAAAACGTCAGATAAGGAAAATATGTTTTAAGTTTTATATATTTTTTCTTTATTTTTATATGAGTTCATAAATATATTGCCTGCTGAAACCCACCGAAACCTACCGAAACCGAATACCCACTTACTATAACGTCGAACAATGTAAAGTACAAAATATGTTATCAGCGGGACCTCATAACGTCAATTTATTTTGACATTACTTACCCAGAGTTATGCGACCTAACTCTTCCACATCGGTGGATTAAATATTTAAAAGCTACCAAGAGTTAGCTCTCTAGGTTTACCCCTAACTCTTGGTGGCGCAAGATGAATTATCGAAGTTAGCTGTTAACTCAGAGTTATATTGGATAACCGATGAACACGCAAATGGGCCTAATACAAATTAAATTCGTGTAAAAATTATGACATTAATCAAATTATCTCGTAACGTGCAAGTTTTCCAGTACCTACTCATTAGGTACTTACTATGTACTCATGTTTGAGTTAATAAAGACTTTATTTTATTGCTCGCAATATTTCATGAATGCGACGTTTACCACTTTAGTGGTATGTCATTAATCAACTTGTATAAATCAATTAAAACGAGGCGAGCTTATAAACAATTGAACAATAAACTTGCTATCAAGAAAACATCAATGTACGCACTATTGTATACCATGCTTTCTATGTTGATAGGAAATGTTGTAGACGTAACTCGTTATTATTAAAAAGTTTTGTTGTGCGACTAAAAATTATTAATGAAACAAAACATCTTCCCATAACAAAGCTGAAAGCAATAGATCAATTCGACATGTTTCTAAATGAAAAACAAGAACTTGCTTCGTTTTATTCTCCAAGCTGTTCGAGAACAAAAGAGACATAACGTTAAAACGATAAGATATAATCAATCAGTCAAATGAAAGTAAAGAAATAGGTGAACTCTAGGGCTTCAGTTAATTAAATTTCCATTCAATGTCGATAAACTAGGTGAATGTTAAAGATAATATCGATAAACTTAATTTAAACGTGACGATGTATCGATTACCGGGAGATCTTGCAATAATTTTCGTAACTCGAGATGAAGTTTGTATGCAGATAGTATAGTATCTCGAATGCGATTAGATTATGGCACGCTGCAGTCGATATAAGTAGTTTGTCGTGACAATGTTGTGAAAGTGAGAGACTTGTAACTATCTCGGATTAAATTTCTTTGACATCTCTATTGATGGGAAGTGAGTGGATGTGAGAGTGTGGTCTTTACAATAGATGTTGTAGGTCTAACGGAGAAACTAGATATCAAATTATGTGCTACTGTTAAGGCGAACTAAACGAAAAGGGAGGACTCAAATTTGATGAAGGTTACCATTCAATATAAGATCTATAACGTAGAAGAATTTCAAAATAAAACAAAGCAATTGAAGAAAAAGTAAGATTGCTATCAAAGAAAACTTATCTTTCAACGCTGTTACGTAGGTTGTTATCACAATATCTATAAGATATTAAGATGACATTAGAATCTATATCAGTAACTTTTATGAATAACTTGTTGGAGGTTATCATTTATTGAAGAAATCATAGACACTAGACTGGGCTGTAATAGTTTACTGAACGTTTTGTATCATTGAATCATTGCACAAATGCACGGCTTCTAGGTTTAGCTATTTTTTTATTTTATTTAAGATAGGTTTGCTCTTGACTCTAGTCTAGGTTAGAGATGACAGAGACAAAGTCGACGATGGAGCGAGCTTACCCAGTTGTATACGTTCGGAAACACAGACTAGAGCTATGACGTAATCAAAGTAGAATTTATTTATATTTCTTAGATTATGTTTAGGATGTGTGGTAGTGGACTAGTGGCCAGTGACGATGTTTCCCTTCGCGAGCCGATCAAAAGACCGACTTACTGGAATCGACGGCTTTATTCAAACGCAACGACAATGACTTCTGTCGCGAGTTCTAAGAGAGAAACCATCGTAAATCCATACACACAATATTAAGTTCCTGCGACGTCCTTTACGAAACCGAGAATGTTCATAGTTTCATACCCGCACGACGTAAATCATGCATTTCCCGACGCGGCGACGCGACGGTCACACCACAGAGCGAGGTCGTAAATATTAGTGAAGATATTAAAGTTATTTTAATAGCTACAAAGACACAAGGTGACAAAATAATAGTTTGTCACAGTTCTTAACAATGGACTAATGACGGAATTATTCTAAGTGAAGTGTTAAAGCCACTCGACCTCAAACGCGTAGTATTTGTGTAAAAAGTTTCGATTACCCCTCTAGGAACTGCTTTACACGAAAGCTGGAGTTTCAAAAGTAATTTGGAACGAATTATGGTTGTTTGACAGAGGGTGACCTTTCACGGTTGCCAGATTCGAAAATGTTTTTATATTCTTCGTGGGTCAGAGTAAAATGTTGTAAAGTAGTTCAGAAGTCTCCGAGGTTAACCCCTGGGGCTGATATGGAGCTGGGAAAGATGAAAGGTCTCTAAAGGTGTGAAAAGGCTTTTACAAGGTTGCCATTCCGTCAATGACTCTTCGGTCGTAAGGCGTCTCACTGATACTCTGGGTTTTCTAGTGATACTTTGAAACGTAGGCGTAAGCGAAATGTATTATAAATTTTATGTTCAAAAGCTTTTGTTATACACATTTTTCCTCTCTACGTGCACTGTATTATTTACCTGAAGGGAAATAGTTTTAAGATACTTAAAGCATTTTTGTAAACCGGACGACACTTTTTAGAGAACGGGTAAGTTTTAACATAAATCATTTGTAAATTGACAGTGGATTCCAAAAATACATAAAATTAGATTTTTGTAAAATCCAAAATTGGGATATTTTAGGACACATCCTTAGTAAGTACCTACACAATATTCTCGACAACTTTTACCCGACGTTCGCATGGACGCGAAAATAACGCGGCGGGATTTTTTCGCACACTGGATTTTCAACTCTCGGTGTTGGAGCTGAGCATTGAGAATCCAATAGAGTGCATTCCAACGCGTGGAAAAAGCACACTGTTGGATTTTCAACTCTCGGCGCTAAGCAGAGCGTTGAAAATCCAGTGCGCGATAAAATCCCGCCGCATTATTTTCGTGTCTGTTAATGTATGCTTGCTTGTAAATTTTTGATTTGCAGATAAAACCAAGTTACATAACACGAAAATTTTATACCATTTAGATAATATAAAACAATTTACAAAAACGGTACTCGACTATTTTGATCACAAACCCAAATGTTTCGTTTTAATAAAATAAATGACTATACGAACGAACCATAAGTACCTAAATCCGTTTTTACAAAATTCCAATAACATGAGTATTGATTAAAAATTACCTGATTACTACCGATTTGTCACCGCCTTCGAACATTCTTCAGTTAATTTGTATAGTTGTAATCTTTTTGATAGACTGGTAGTAAAACGTTTTGTTGTGAGAAACATTATCATTTTAAGTCGTAGGTAATTGGATTTAATCTGTCATTGATAATAATGACTGGAGCTATCATGTTATAGGCTACATGTTAAAGAAAAAAAAAAAAGTGTTTATTTATGGGTAAAAAAAGTTATAAAAAGTTAAATATTAATAAAAAGAAGACACGATTAATTGCTGTTGCTTGACTGAACATAATAACTTAAAATGTCTACATAATTTAAGAATAGAAGATATAACAAAAAACCGTACGTTTTTAGGGTTCCGTAGCTAAAAAGGAAAAAACGGAGTCCTTATACTTGGGATCACTCGTGTGTCTGTATGTCTGTGTCACAGCCAATTTGCTCCGAATCTAATGGACCGATTAAGTTGAAAGGTACACATATCTATTTCTGTGACCAAACACGAACGTGTTATGTAAATAAATTAATCTTGAATATGGGGGTCCCTTTTGGGGGCAAATAAGAAAATAAAAAATAAAGTTTTTGCAAATTATACCATGTGACATATCAAATTAAAGGGCTTACTGTGAGTGTTTCAAGTATATTTTTTTATAATTTTAAGATGAATAATAATGTTTTAAAATGATTTAAGAAAAAAGATGAAAATTGACCATACCCCCTCTTTACTCCAAAACTACCGAGCCTACAATTTTGAAAAAAAAAATAGTTCTATCCTTATAGATTACAGGAAAACTTATAACAAGTATACGGTCATAAAATAACATCGTAAATCTCCCAATACTGTGCGTTCAAACTTACATTTGCAGTTGGAATATATAAGAGAAAATGTTTTTAAGTACAACGTTAAGTCTGTTCTTGGGATAAATTCATCCCAACTACGGAACTTCACTGTGCGTGGTTCCGACACGCACTTGGCCGGTTTTTATTTTTATTTTTAACAATAATTAAGTACCTACCTGCCCATGTAGAATACAAATTGGAAATACCCGAGTGCCACTTAGCTACATAACTAATGTAATATAAGTAACCTAAGTTGTAAGTAAGTAACAAATATGTAGATACATACCTACATATACACAAAAACGCAAGCATTATGATATCTTGCGCAAAAACTGAGCAATGCACTTTTTGCACTTAAGTTGACACGAAGATCAGCTTATTTATCATGTAATAACACATGTATTTATATGCAAAACAGATACACATAATCGCTGATTAATTACGAAATAATCTAATTAATATGATTCACGCAATGAAGCTCATAATATCACAGTGTTCTAAAAACTTGATTTGGCACGAAGGCCCGAATTACGATTTGCACTAGGTATACCAACTATGAGTAACATAACATCACGCTATTACCGGAGTGGTAAGCAGATGTAGGTATATAACGGGGTGAGCCCAATCAATCTGCCTAACCTTTTCCCAACTTTGTTGGGGTCTGCTTCCAGTCTAACCGAATGCAGCTGAATACCAGTATTTTACATGGAGCGACTGCCTATCAGACCTCCACAACACAGTTACTGGGTAAAACGATACCCCTTTGTAAGACTGGTTGTCATACTTTTTTGGGCTTTGGACTACCCGTAACGACAGTCAAAGATCTACGAATACAGAATCAAATACAGGCACAAATCCAGACTGCAAGTAAGGAGGTACCTACGCAGTGAAATCAATTAAATAATCAATATTCGGAACGGAATTATTAATTAAATCATATTAATTAATCATATGTTTATTTTAAGCGTAACTTATTAGCTTATCGACTGCATCGATATTTATTGCTTAACTTACTTAGTTCTTACTTATTTACTGAGAACTCAAGCTAAGTAGGTAAGTTGAACAGATTTATTGATGTTAGCAGCTGTATTATGAAATACTTTCTACATATTATATAAATAAATACTATTATGCTACTAATAGTAAAAATTTAATCAATTAATTTGTTTAATTTCTTTGTAGTAATGTGATGTTCGACTGAAGTAGGCACCTACTCTATTATCAGTACCTATTCGGTCTAAAATTAAATACATAAATAACCTATAACTGACAATAAATTAATGTGGATAAATGACCACGCTGTATGGATGGAAAGCAGCACATGAAGTATTTTTGCTCCGTTGGTGTAATTGCTGTTTGGCGTTCCAGTGGGAGGATAAACAAATAAATAAATCGTACTATATTTTTAAGCTGTACCTAAGTTGTAAAAGTACTACATAAAAAATAAATAAGTTAAAATAAAATCTTAACTCTTAGTCTTACATACCTCCAAGTATCTCAAAGTTGGACAACAATCGTTCAACACTTAACAAGTTTTGAAACACAAAATATGAAAGTCACGTGGTCACTTTAACACTGAACTAATATGAATTTGCAATAACACTTTATTTTTTAACAGTTCACTTATCAGAACTATGTGTGCAATGTCACAGTCAGTATCTTCACATGAACGGAACGTTCACTTCGATGGGAACTCTCCACGGAACTAAAGTTATTTTGTCGACACCGCGGTCGGAGCGCCCCGAACGTATCACTGATCATCTCGACACTATCGATAGACCAACCTTACATTGCTGTCTCACTACCAGTACCAAAACTTACACCGACACGAAAAGTTGACATGCATAACGTTTTGAGCGAGGCATCAGAGGATAAATTTTACATTAGTAAAGTAAACGTCGTCTGAGTTGAGATACGCTCGTACGTTGTCAGGCGGGATTTCTCGCACGTGAACAAATTTGATCCAAGAATGAGATTATAATATCCAGGTGATATTGAGGAGCCGTGAATTTTCTCGTAGACGGACTGTTAATAAATAGAAATGGGAAAATTTTCACCATTTTCGAGGGTTTTTGGTCGACTCGCACGAATTTACTCGCCCGAATCGGGTGAATCGTCATTTATAAATAATATTATTTTTTCACGAACGAAACGTAATAATATATTTGTGGGCGAATCGAAAATTCCAGAAATAGGATTATGCAATTAGCACGTTTTGAATGTATGCAATAAAGTTAGGAAAAAGTACATTAGCGCACAGAAGTGTTAAGACTTGAGTTAATATTTTGAAATATTAAGTACGAAAAATTAATAAATTATACTTTACCTAAATTAAAGGTAAGATAATAGAATGAAACACGTGTTCATTCTTAATGTTCATTGTTCCGAGTACTGCTGCCAACAGTAACTGTCTTGTACATCATCTTGCTGGTCAACCTATGAGGTTGTCGGATGCTTAACTGGACTTAAGGCGTCAAGTCAGGGCATAATAAAAACATAAAAACTTAAAAGTAAGCGACCGCTCGCTAAGGGTACGGACCTCGGCTTTTTTACCCTTATCAATTCTGTGCGCTAGTGTATTTTTTCTTAACTTTAAATTGTATAAATTCAAAACGTGCCATTTGCCTAATATGTATTTCTGGAGATGTCGATTCGCCCACAAACGTCGTGAGAATCGCCACCGAAAAAATAATATTATTTAAAAATGACGATTCGCCCGATTCAGGCGAGTAAATTCGTGCGAGTCGACCAAGAATCCATTTTCGTGTGTGATTGGAAAATGCTACATGACAGTAGGTAAACTATACACAGTTTGTTTTTGTGCAGAACAAACAATGTTTCTTTCTTTTACTATCTTTGTTGTCATTATTTTGCTGACTCTACTTAAATTAATTAAATTATACGAACGAAGCTGTTTTCCCTTCATGAAAATGAAAACTGATTTATTTTCGTATTATTCAATTACCAACTTTAAACAATTTGAAATGTCTCTTGGAAACATCTCGCAATTCTTTTAATATTTAAGTGTGATTAAAGTTTGAAGATTACCAACAGTAATTGGAGGAAGAAATAATGTAATGAAAGAGCAAAATATTAATTAGCAGAAGAACCGAGAGCCGATAATCTTTGAATCCATACCGGATAAGTTATTATGCCACTGGTAGAATCAGGTTGGAACACTATGATTTTAAAATATTGTATTTCAACTTGCTTAGCCCAGAACAGACATGTAGACTGATTTTCTAACAGTCCAAAGATCAAAAAACGATGAACCTAATAAAAAAAGGATAATATTTTTGTGTTCACCAAAAATCTAAAGGTACATCTATGTATGCATTTCTAAAATATTGATCTTAAACCCGTTTAATTGTTTTACTATAATTAAACTACTCGGCCAACAAAATATGTTACATCAAACAAATTCCAAATTAACACCAAGATATAACACTTTTTTATTGTAGTGCGCTGCAAATATTCTATTGTAACAATAACTATTTTATTCTTCCCCGAAAAATACTGATCGTGCACCAAATATTCCTGAATGTTACACAAAATTATTTGGTATGCATCCTAGTAACATTTTATAATGTGTTCATTTTTTATTAATAAAGCTACATTGGACATTAATTGGTGTTTGATTCAAATACATTTTGCAGTGCATTATCTGAAGTAAAACTAAAAAAATAAATGCTTGTTTTTAAAATTAGGTGTATTACTATTTTTACAAATTTGCAACAGTTGTTATGATGCATCGTTATGACATATTTTAATGAACATATTTTGGTGCACATTCAGTATATTTGGTGGAACACAGGCAAAATTAGGTAAATGAAATGGGAATAAATTGAAGTACTTTTAAATACCATCCATAAAAAAATGGTGCGGTACAAAAATCATCATCAGCTTAGGTTTTTCTTCACAACATTATGATCAGCTTTCAGTATTATTATCTGGCTAACTGACTAAGCTGAAAAGGCTTCTTTATTATCCATAATCTAGGCACAGAGATCTAAAAGTAGGCCGGTGTTAAGTACAAAGACAAAGTTACCTATTTCCAGCGATGACGCATCCAGTTCCAGTGTAGCATTTGCATTACAAAGTTTTGTTTACAGATTTCCATTAAAGAATCACGAAAACATTAAGGCAATGTGACACAATGTTTCGCTAACTCATCAGTCCACGTTCATTAAAACCAATTTAACTTGGCACACGGCAAGCATGGAACTAACTTGAAATGTACTGATTTTGACATGCTTTTGTTTCTCGCTCTTGCAGGCAGTGCCACCGTGAACAGTCAAGTTATTCTGGTTATTGACTGGATTGTATTCTGGTTAGCACAGCAATGTTATTCCATTTCAAACGTGTCCAGTTTCGTTTCGTGAGAATATAATGCAGTCAAACATTAGTAACTTCCAAGTCAAATTGGTTAAAGAACTCCGACACATACCTTAAAAGATTTCGTTATTGTAGTAAACAATTAACACACCATATTAAGGACCGGTTCCATAAGAAACAATGTGTTTTCTCACAGATTTTTTGAAATTGACATGGTTCAAAATAACTTGATTGAAGTTGCAAAAAAGCTGACCAAGGCTTTGTTTTTGTGTAATGTCCACATTTAGTGGAGCTGGTTAACACGTGACGATGATGTCATTTTGTATTTTAAAATTATCTTAAGAATTACCAAAATAAATAATTTGCTAACAAAAACTTCAGGCTAATTAAGCGAAGGTCTCATCAATTAACCGGGAAACATTACCTAATGTGTGTTTAACAGCAATCATCTTTAAAATCAATCTCAAAGCGCAACAGATTGACCCTTCAGTTCGTAACACAAAACCTACATTCCAAATTGAAGTTATTTAATTACCATACAAAAGTAAAGAAAAAAAAAACAATTTTCACACATGGACACCGCGTTAGACGACGCGTTCATTTCCCTTCAGAGAAATATAGGACAAATATAAAGGGAAAATAAAGGCTTATTGAGTTCAGTCTTCCGTTGAGTGGGGTCACTTCCTGCACTGTCAGGGGAATGGCCGGCAAATCCGATTACCTGTATATCGATCGAGTTTACTCTCCCTTCTGCAGTTTACTCACTCATAGCTCTATTTTTAGTCAAATTTCGTTATCGTATTACTTATACTTACGAAATAGTACGTTGCTTGTGTAAACAGTCTGTAAAACAAACGTTTCAGCACGTAGGCACTCTAGTTTTCAGGAGGTGCAGATTTTGTAAGCGGGTCGTGTTTATAAGAATGGGTGTTAACTTTAATGGCGTATGTTTATGGAAATGTAGAACGTAACGCAGTGCCTATAATATCTACGATTCTTCCAATGTACTTACAATTTTCTATGCAAATAAATAAATATGAAGTGTCTGTTTGTAATGTCAAAATAACAACTTTTTTTATTAAATGCATATGAAAGTATATACGGTACTTATAACAAAAAAGTAATTTTAAAAATTTTTGTCTGTCTGTCTGTTTGTTCCGGCTAATCTCCGAAACGGCTGGACCGATTTTGACGGGACTTTCACTGACAGATATCTGATGTTACGACGGATAACTTCAGCTACTTTTATTTTAGAAAAATAATTAGGTTTCCGCGCAAAAAAAGTAAAACCCATGTAATTATGAACAAAAAGTCTGATTTAAAAAATTCTTTTTGCATTTGGTAGCCCAATTCTCGAGGATGGTTATAGGGTATTTTACATCACGCTACGACCCTTAGGATCCGAGCAAAAAGAAAAAAAGTCACACAGAACACTAAGCGAAAACGAAGGAATAGCGCGGGCGGGCGATTCAACGCGACGGGTCGGGGGACGAAGGAGTTTTATTAAAATGTGGTTGTTATTTTCGTATATTGGTTATCTTAAGACATCCACGCGCACGAAGTCGCGGGGCACAGCTAGTTTTTTATAAGGTTTAAAGTAAATCAATCCAAATTGGTCATGAAAACTTTTCCTGTTGTCACGACACTGATAATTGCTATGGAAATTGTTTTCTCTTCAGTTCTTCTAATGACTTTTCCCTCTTTTATTGCTGTTTTATTACTTCTGAGAAACAAACCCGATCCGCATTGCTAACTTTTATATCCTTTTAATTACGTAGCGTTGACAGGTAACTTCTATTAAACATTTTTATTATAATCGTAATTCGTAGTCAGTGTTTAACGCTCCTCTACGAGTTTGTGGCCATCTGCCTCTGTTTTGACACCTGTTACGCGGTTAATCGCACTTTGTAGCATGAATGTACCTATCTATAACCATTCTCACCCATGTATGTAGCCAAACAACACCATAAGCTTGAAATATTATTCCACTTACAACTTTTGGACGTGTCGTAATAACTCTGACATGTTTACGAGAACAGTCGTTTGTCTAGTCCAAAATAGATACTTTTTACTGTACACTATTGTTGGAGTTTTCGTGATCGTAAGCTATAAAAACGAAGCCGTGACTTTATGGTAACCCTGAACCGAGAAGCTACACCGAGTTGCCACTTATAAAAATGCACGAAATATACTTTTAAAGATTTAATCTTTATGGGACATCATCTCCGTTGAATATTTTTAAAGCTGCGTTTGTATATTTATTTTGTTTTTTCTTTTCCGATGGGACCTTTACATATTTGCGGTGTAAAGATATCCAAACACATAGTCAACGACCGATTACTAATTTAATTTATGTTTATTAGCACATTGTATTGAGATAATAAAACGATTTTAATTATTGTCTACTGTCGGCAGGATTCTGTTTTTTTGTCGAGGAGCGGTTGTAAACCTACAACGGATCAACTTCACTTTTTTATTTTCGATTTTAACTGTTTATGATCTACAAATAGTTGCATCGAGAATGAGACACCTGCGCCTGCGATCGTTTCTGGCCACTTGACATTTTAAACATCGAATAAAACGCTGTGTGCGGCCAAAATCAAGTGCGTGCCTGATATCCATCAGGCATTTGGAACAACTTACACCAAACAACTTACTTTTGAATTTCATGTACATAATAATATCACATATTTTACTACAAATTGTCGCTAGATCACTAATCTAGTAAGTCTAAAGCAATATTAATATTTCAGAGCAAAATATTGCTGCAAAACATGAGCAATTGGGACCTTAGTTTAATTAGTTTTTGCAATCACCGTGGCCATGTAAATTACAGTTAATTATAACTAATGTAGTACGAAGAAACCACAGACAACCACCTTCTAGTTCGGTCCTTGACACATCAAGGCTGGCTGCCTTTGTGTGCAGGACACCCGCGGTATTATATTCAAATGCAATAATGCTTTATGGTCCGAAGAATGTTATTGTTTTGTGCTAATCGTACGTTTGTAGACGGCCTTATGAGGTATTGGTATCATTATTAAAACTGCTCGAATACTTTTTAGAGGTGTGAGCTGTCACTTGCATTGACGTAATTTTGCAATTAGCACCTATCACCACTTTGAAATTAAAATGTTGCCTTGGTTGATCCTCAGCATTATTCAAAATTAATAAGAAATGAGAGTTCAACTAAAACTCTCCATCAGACATACGGATCTAAGGACCACACGGAGAAGCAGATTTTATGACGTTAGGAGTGCAGTTTAATATTCTGCCTTATAATTAAAGATTAATATTAACGACTAAGAACTAATAATCCCAGGAAAAACGATAATGTGAGCAATTACAGACAAAGGTCGTAAAGACCGGTGCCCGCGGTTAAATCATGCATTTTTCCTTCAATGATAAGTACCGCGGGAAAATGTTGTATGTTCTTTCTTTCATTTCTCAGACTTATACGGAAATAGGTACTAATAGCATATTGCGTGTCTATTTTGCTTATTTTCTAGTAAGTGGCTTTAAGCTAAGTGCACATTTAAAATAAAAAAAAAACATTTGTTCCGGATAATGGGGGCTAATAGAGTTAAGCGAGTCGGACCAGCTCAAGGGTTCCTTACCACCGTACTTCATTGTTTGACATGACATATTTTCGTTTCTTGTATGACCAAGGGGGTCCCAATACAAGGAACGAAAATACGCGTCGAATTGATAACCTCCTTCTTTTTTTGAAGTCGGTTAAAAAAGGAGGTAACCAATTCGACACCTATGTACATATGTAATATTATTGGAACTGCAATATATTCACATATTTATGATAATCTATTAGAGCTTCCAAACAAATATACAAACTTTACAGGTGTATGTATGTAAGTATGTTTGTCCACGCATTTCTCCGAAACTAATAATCAGATTGTGACCATTTTTTATTGGCTTACATTTACTTCAACTTAGGGAACAGTGCAATATTTACAACAAAACTATGAACTACTTAGTACAAACAAATATTCCAGTTTTTACTTAAAACTATAAATTATGAAATATAAAAGTAATAAAAAAAAAAATTGACTTCCAAAAGAAATAACTCAAATTCAAATGAATTTATTTGCCAGAATGTAAGTTTACAAAGTATGATCTTAAACTAAAAATCAAAATCAAAATCAAGCTCAAAATTATGAAATAACTTTGATTTCGGAAGTCGGTGGCAAAAATCTAAAATACAAATCACAAGACACCGACTTCCGAAATTAAAGTTATTTCATAATTTTGAGTTAATTTCTTTTTGAAGTCGATTTTTTTAAATGACTTTTTTATTATTCGTTGTTTAGCGGCCATAGTAGTTACACACTGAAAATTTGAAGTGTCGACCTATTACGGTTCAAAAGATGTATCTTTGCCCTTCTCTCACAGGGCTGTAGCCCTATGACAAACGGACGGACAAACGGCCAGCGGAGTCTCCTAATAGGGTCCCTTTTGCTCCCTTTGTGTATGGAACCCTAAAAATTCAAACACTTAATAAAAAAAATCTTATTCTTTGGTAGTATAGGTTCTACTGTAGGTGGAATTTAACTCGACAAAACGCGGCATTGCAGTTAAGTTCAACAACTTGAACCTCGCAATAAATAACAGCCCTATCCTACCTACTTTACATAATGCAATAAAACTTATTAAAATTTTCATTTCTTCAAGACACATCGCTTGCATTCCAAGTCTTCATTTAAGTAATAAACTATGAGTTGCATTATATTGCACTTTGTGTTACCGCTGAGCTTTCTCTGTATTATAGTAACATCACCATGAT
This sequence comes from Fissipunctia ypsillon, assembly GCA_947568875.1. Taxonomy (NCBI): domain Eukaryota; kingdom Metazoa; phylum Arthropoda; class Insecta; order Lepidoptera; family Noctuidae; genus Fissipunctia; species Fissipunctia ypsillon. The sequence goes on along the minus strand of OX387644.1, from coordinate 16,871,848 downwards.
GACACAAACATCCATTCCATACGTGAATTACTCATGCTGCGAGGCAAAAAGATTAAGGCGCAGATAAGTGCCCGCGGCCTTGAGTGCATAGCTTGCGTGTTCCGTGCTGAGCTCACTCGTCGTACGTCCACCCAGTAATAGGACTCGCCCGTCAGGGAGCGCTGTCCCAAGTTAGACGCATTATTAATTTATTACACATAATACAAAAGCTATTTTAATAAAAAACGTATATTAAAAGATAAATAATTAATTTATCTTTAAAATGGTGAAGGTTTTATAAAAATACGCTTGATAGTTTTTGCGTTATTTCCAGTTTTTTTATCCGCGTTAGACAAAATTTTACAAATTAATTACACTATGTAATATATATATATACATAATCTAAAATTTTTACATTTTAAGTTATTAAGAAAATGCTCTAATTTAACATATCTTTTTTCCAAATCATTAACACTACTCGTTTAGACGTTATTTTCAGTTTAAAATCATTAAAAGTTGGTTATCGATACCTTAACCATTAGCCAGTGAGCTAGGAGGGTAATATGTCCAACAGGCAACAGTCTAGGGTGCGCCCATAGAAAAATATGGGTGCGCCGTAGGTACTGTAGAATACTCGTGGGAGATTTTTGGATTCAAAATTTCACATTTCATAATGAAATACCATTTCCTCCTGGTTTCTGAAAGCCTGAAATCTCTGGATCTGCTGTGAAATTCATGTTTACTGTTCTAATTGTTTGTTTGATGAAAATAAAAACAGAAAAGAATAGAAGTTGGCATGAAATTAAATTGAATAAAACTGAGCTTTTAGGAACAATGGTTGAATGATGAATGCAGTTTTTCATAACACAAAACGGTAAAACATGACGATAGGAGGACAATGTTTACAATTTTAAAAGCCTAGGAACATACGTGATAGACCAAGTAATTAGTGTGGAAAAACCAGCAGTTCCGAAAGGTGTAAGTGGTGTTACAAAGGCCCTTGGAGCAGTGGCGCGTTGGTCTGATGGCGGTGACATAATAGCCCTTGCCTTCGGTCCTAATGACGACTATTTATTGTGAGAAGCCCCGCAATTATACTAAACATGGCCGCGAGGAATCATTTTGATATAAAAAATGAATTGTGGAGCAGTTTTTGTCTCCTGTGTTTAGTGTAACGGACATTGTTTTGGTCCTTTTGGGTATTGTCAGTTACCGGAACAATGGTTTGGACCAAATTTTATTTACCGTAAACTCGCATTACTTTGGCCCAAAGTCCGTGTTTTTTTGTTATTTCCTAATATCCTGTCATAGTAGACGTTGTTTTGGTTTATTGTCTTGTTAAGGATTATATGCATTAATTTCATTGTCAAGAATAATAATTAAGTTATTTCATTTTATAAACTAGGCCAAAGTTGCATTAGGGGGTCGGTTTTTTCAGCCCAGTGATATTTGTAGCCTTATAACTCCTATATTTTAATCTTTGGGTCATGTTTAACGCACTGTGAATGTAAATGAGCAAAATTATTATATTCAGGATGTATTTTTTGCCAAGAATCTATAGGTATGTAATAAAAAAAGTACCAAACCGTGGTACTACCAGTGGCGCAGCTACAATTATCATTAGAGGGAAGCCGAAGAAAAAATTGTTCAGTTCTCATAAACTCAGACAAAAAACTGTTGGATTTTAATCTTATTATGTATTAACCTGGTATTAAATATAATTATGTAATGTGATGTGATACACAGTTACACACACAGGTGTACCATATTATTTGGCAATAGTAGACATTAAGAAAAGTGGTCGTTCCGAAGGGAAGCCGATAGGAATTGGGTTGTATGAACGATTCGCCCCTGATACCTACTTTTTTCGATAATTAAAATTTATTTAGGAGTTTTAAATATTCTTTTAATATGCTGTTGATTTGCTGATCTTTATTCGAATAGAGCTCCTTTTCCAGACTTCAATCACTTGGAATTTGGATAACTACATCCGTGTACCCTCATTATTAAGCTTCGGTTATTTTGTTTCTCAATTATACAGGTTAAACTAAAAACAACTTGAGAGATTACCTATGAATTACAATTAAGTGTTGTATTCACTGTATCGAACTGTTGGCGAAACATACGAAAAGAACACACGTCATGGCATCACCTGTACAAACATACCTTCAGACTCAACAATATTTTACGTTCTCATTCATATTATAAAGATGGTTTACACAAAACCCATTCTCACAGAAGTCGTGCCATAGGCTTATGTTCCGTCGGAGTACATTTAAAGGCAAACTTCTACCACCTGCTTGCTCCATTATTACGGACAACAAGTCACCCGGTATTGGCCAACAATACCCTAGAATTATTATACCGTTAACAGGGCATAATTGCACTACATTCGGTTAGCTGGTTCTTGTAAGCTATGCGGTACAACACTAGTCGTACCAAAGACGAAATTACCTTGTTTGTATCTACACTATAAATGTATAGCTTTGTTTTTTACGTGTATTGGTCATGGTTCTTCATTAAAAGAACTTGAAGTCGTGTATCACGATTATTTATGATAAGTAGATTAAGTACAGGTACATCAGTCTTGAAATAACAAACAGCAACTAATTCTTTGGTGAATGACTTGTTAATTAATATTTTAATCATTAGTTTAGAATGTAAGATAGATGTCGTAGGTAAATCTCGGCTTAAATTAATTCATTATGGGAACTAATTTGTTAATTATCCAGCGGCTGAAGTGAAGCGTCGCGTCTTTCCGTTCCGTCACGACGATGGCTATGCCGATGCATGACGGGAGCACTTAAAATAGTCACTCACTTCGCCGTAAAAGTCCACTCGCTTACCAGAAATAAATTACACACACACGCAACTGAACGCGTTCCCAACATCTATCAAAATTGTTCAGATAGAACAACACAATATCAATTAGACCGTGTTTCTGACTCGAATGAAGTTACACATTCGTGTGGGAATACGAAAATTAACTTCGTCATTAAATAAATTACCGAAACAATTAATAACATTTTAGGTCGTGGTAATATTCGTTCCTAATTATAAACTTGAACTCATTATTACGCCAATCAACCACTTGAAGTACTCGTGCCCAGTTATAATTCGTTTTCTCATCGAAAACCAATTACAACGCAATTTTTCAGTTTATTGCTTGGATGACTTGCTGGAAGCCTTTTAAAATATAAGTATGTAGTTGGTACGTAATTACGTATACAAATAAGTCTTCAAGTAAGTGCCTACATTTTTGTTGGCCATGACTCTGAGAAATAAGAGAGATTGCGTCATTAGCTTTAGTCGTAATAGCTTCATTAGAAAGAATATTGAAACATTCCCATCCTCTTCGTCGAGTTAATAGTCTCGTCATTAAGTTTCCTTGGCCACCAAATGTGTGATAAGCACGTGATATCTATCTTGCTTTAAATTGTCGGAACTAATGGCTGTGCGAGTGAACCTCAGGTGTAGAAGAGCCTCGACACTCCGCAAAGTTCACTGCTCCTTCAGTCAACGCGCTCGTGGTAACATTCGTGACAAAGTAAAACGTACTCTATCATTAAATCCTTTCGAGTTAACTTACATTGACAAGGATCAGTTTATCTTGGTAAACCATTACATTATTCTTTATTGACGAAAGGAAATGAGACCACCGTCAAAGATTGAAAAGCAATAAGGAGAAGATTATGTCCATTGAATGGGAAAATAATATTAGCGTGAGATCGGATGGTTGTTGAGACGTTGATGGCGTAGAGTTGTGGGGACAAAGTAGTGAGCATATTAGAGGAGACAAAGATTAATGAAGTGCTAGAATAAAAGAGGGCGACATTTCGCCACGGTTGCGTACTCTGGAGCTGCGTTGTGTCGCAAGCAGCATAAATTTGACACGACAGAATTCCGGTCTTGCCGAATATCACGCTGGTACAGTATGCTAACGACCAGTATTGCACGTCCCACCTGTTATACTAGTATCGCGATGACTGTGTTTTACGTGATTTCACAGTATCCTTGTAGTAATGGCGTCATTGCTTTGTTCCGAACATTGGCAAGCTCATTACAGGCAGTAGCAGCAGTATAAGTAGCCGAATACGATTTACGTTGAAAACATAAGTTACAATCAGGATCCCCAAATTGACAACGCAACTTATGGAAAGTCACACAACAATAATGTTCACTCATTATTTTGATATTTTCTAATGCATATCAGTCATAATATGGTATTGTGCCGATTTCTTAACATTGAATTTTGTATGTGGCATAGGTACATAAAAAATTGAATATTAAAAGGCCATTATCACACTATTGTGACAATGGGCTTTTAATATTCGATTTTTTATGTATGCCACCGTGTAGGCCTATGCCTACACTGCGGACCTATGAGAATACAGTAAAAAGTTTATGGTTTTCTTACAATGCATTTTGTTGTGCGGTTGTGGGGGTCACAAAAGAAAAATTTCTCGCCACGGAACCGAAAAAAAAGTTTTCGAAAATAATAGTGCCTGTTGTAAAAATAACCTTTTCAATAGTGGTGGGCTGGTAGTTAACTATAACTATTAGCCAATGAAGCTACAGCATCCAAATTTTACAGCAGACTTTCACAGAATTTCACATCATTTTGTAAACCCATTAAATTATTTGTTTATCTTCCCCACCCACACTCAGATGTCTAAGCCTTTCAAGACTTCCGATATCAAACACCACAACTTCCACAATTTGGCGTTCATTCAACGGAGTATTATTTCGAGAACATTTCACTTAGACGTGGCAATGTACTGCAACTGTGTCGACAAAGACGACCGGTGGAATTGGCACATTATTTATATCTGAACCACCCCCGCGTCAGGTGGGCCAGTTCTGGATGTTCCCATTGCATTTAAATAGTATTTCCTTTACCCGGTCACTATTGATTAGCATCTATTTCTGCTTGCGAAGGAAACATCTGTTGGATTTCACTGGTTGATATAGGGCTTTCGATTTTATATAGCGGTATATCTAGAACTTTGTATACACAAGAGCTTCCAACTGTGTACGGTACATTACTAATCAGTAACCACATAACGTCTCTAAGTAGATTAACATATTCTGGGAGCGTTTAGATTGTAAATATGATGTGTCAATCCCAATGTTCGGGGCACGGTTTCTTACATCATTAGCTACTAGTATATTATCTCTTGCGTAACTGTTACCACTAACATTCATGTTATGTTATGATTTGCCAATTAATGACATAAAAACCTTGTTACAGTCGTAATATTGATTTGGATATTCAAATGATCGAATCTCAGAAAACGAATTAAAACAAACTCCTTTATGAATATGTAGTAAGTTCGTTTTGATCGTGTCATCGTAAATAATATTTCTAGTGATTCCTGGTGAAATTGTCAGTTTACCTCAATCCATGTCATTTTAACGGAAATTGGTTGGTTTATTTTTTTTTTCCCCCATCTTTGCCATGCAGATGTTTTTAACGGTCTTCGGCTAAAAATCGCTGAATTTATCGAGGGGAAGATACACCTTACCGGGCAAATGATGCGGATGAATAATTTAGGGGAAGTTCATTTTTTATTGAAGCTCTCTAATGTTTCCGTTGGGAAAAGATATTATCTAAATGTTAAATTGGCTGTCTGCTAAAAGATAAAACTTGTAATGTCTTGATGTTTTCCGTCTCTCGAATGAAGAGGATGGAACGAAGTTAAGAAAGTGATGGTAACAGACCAGGAAGGCTATAAAGAGAAGAAAAAATTCAGCACTTATTGCTGATGTCTTATGGGCATAGAATAGGTACCAAAAGATGAATTACTTTAATCATGGAAGGAATGAGGTGCTTATGACAATAAGACCGTAGGTATTTAAGTACCAACTTCACTAAAGGAGAAACAACATTTGTTTGAACTTTTAAGCACCAAACCCAACCTATCATTACAAAATTTTCTTCACGATACCCCGGGTTACATCACATCACACTCGTTCGTTCGCAATTATATCTGATCTTTAACACTGCAAAGTTGGAATTCGTGGGAGGTTAATGAAGCCGTAGGTAATTGTGAAATTTTGTTGATATTCATAAAGTTGTTATCAAGTATTGTGTTGGCATACATGATCTACGCATGCTGGCATTGTCTCCGCCGGATGTCTCCAGGACATTTACCCTGCCTTATCAATGACGTCTACAGATAGGTCAGCGTAACTTATGATTAGATTCTTCGTCCTGACTTAGTAGTTGACAGGATGTGATAACTTGTGTTAACAAGAAATCGATATGATTTATTTACCCTATTGGGAATTTCTAAAATTCCGTACTTTCTAATTAGAAAGTAACGTCATCTCATCCTGTAACCGTGTTTGTAAGGGTATACAATAAGTCGAAATAAGGCCTATCTATGGCAGTAAAAATTCATATTGCTATAAAATCCACTTCATCTTCAACGATTGCTGCGTTAAAAGGGTGGCGACTAGCCGACAAGAGATATTTAAAGAAAATCACGATCACTAAGAAAATCTTCCATTTCACATTATTGTGTAGTGAAAACCTTAAACCTAGTTACCCTAAGTGGTGAGCTGCTGCCGATCCGCGTAAAATTAGAAGCTTCGATACAAGAACCAACTACCAATACAATTAAATTAAACAAAGCAGACGCTCATCTGGAAAGAGCTTTCTGGTTTCCGAAGATTTATCGTGTAAAGTAAATAATGTCATCACTTTAGAGACTAGTTTCAATCCATTATCGAGGCTCATTGATCCTTTCCCATTTTAGAGGTTTATCCATTTCTCTATAGACATTTATGATCTCGTAAGAATGAGCGATACGAATTCTATTGAATAGACTATATTTGATATAACAAAGGCTATTGAATAGGCGACGATAATCTGTGGTAATAATGTGCTAGATTCGTCATGGAATACAGATGGATAGGTTGATACGGTTGTACTGAAACATAAACGTTTATTAGATATGGTCACAATTATTAATACAAAAATGGCGATTAACCTTAACGATCCTAAATCATACTTAAACGTAGTGCAACAGCTCACTAAAATTGCATTTGATATATTTTGCGTATTTAAAGTAGGCCAAGCCACAAATTTTCGCAATTTAGTCAAGTACCTATACATAAATGATTTTACGGCAATTAAAATGTAGCTTAGTGCACGTTCAGTTTCTTAGAGCAATTATTGGTTTTTAGATTGATATTGAGGTAAACATTGCATTCCAGTGGCAACGGTCATAAATAAACATAAGATTACTAACTGTTTGATAGTTAAACAATGTATCTCTTGGTAAATAAATTACTGAGTAAATAACTGTGGGTGTAACACCGTAGGTTTGTTTATCAGAAATTGTAATGTCCTTAACAGTGCAGTCGCTATTCGGCAGCAAAAGAGATAATAAATCTCAGTCGAAAGATGTAGATGCATAAGATCAGACCGGCTTAAACTGCCTTGAAAAGACGACTGGATTAACCAACCTTAAAACAATCTCAAAACGTGTTATTGTTGTTTTACCGTCATATAGTCAACAACTGGAAATCAACGACAGCTTAACAACTATCGAATTACATAAAACTTGGTTTCAGTATTCCGTACTTAAATTTAAGTAAGGCGGAACCAGATTTGTTATCTTAAGTAAAACCAATCACTGGAGCGAAGACAGAATTTTAATGAATGCAAGAGAACCGATCGCCTTGACGCTAAATAATTAATTCACGATATCGGATGAGCCCAGGAATCAGTTTAACTAGAAGACGCATATAAAATACCTACATAGTTCCAGACTTACGTATTAATATTCTATCTCATAGTCTTATGTTGTAAACTTAATTTGCTGTGGCACATACCAGTTCGATATAAGATCTAAATAATAATTTTGTTTGCATGACATACATGTAGTTTCATGAAAATATAGGACATACTGCTACAAAATTGGTGATAAAATGATGTGTGAGGACATAATTATGTATAAGTACATTTGTAATTTGTTGTTAAACCTGTTAAACCCGCGATGGTTTGTGCGGTATGTTTAAGGGTTCAACAAATGTTTATACTGTTTTATTGATTAATAAAATAAAAAAAATTAATAAAAAAAAAAAACGCAAGGATATCTAAACACCGCTCAGTATCAACGTAGCGTATCTTTCCTTTATAGTACCATTGACAGGAGCCTTTACAGTTTTCGTCTTTCTTAGTTTTGTCTATTGGTCTGTTAATAGGTGTATAGTAGTTTTCAACTACGACTGCGATAGATAAAACGGACTATATGATACAAAAAGAGATAGCTATCTGTAGTGTGTTGCGCTTGACACGCTTCGTTTCGCTCACTGTTATTAGCCGACTAAATGAAATTACAACAATTGTCTGAATTTGTCTGCAACAATTTGCGCGCGCTAGTGCGATATCTACCTCTTTATTTATGTAATACTAGCTGTGCCCCGCGACTTCGTTCACGCGGATGTCGTTAGATACACAATATACTAAAATAACAGAACAAAACTCCCTCGTCCCCCGACCCCTCGCGAGGAATCACCCGCCCACGCGATTATTTCGTTTTCGCTCAGTGTTCCTTCTGACTTTTTTCTTTTTGCTCGACTCCTAAGGGTCGTAGTGTGATGTTAAATAGCCTATAACCATCCTCGAGAATTGGGCTATCAAATGCAAAAAGAATTTTTCAAATCCGACTTTTTGTTCATAATTACATGGGTTTTACTTTTTATGCGCGGAACCCTAATTATTTTTCTAAAATAAAAGTAACCTAAGTTACCCGTCGTAACATCAGCTATCTGTCAGTGAAAGTCCCGTCAAAATCGGTCCAGCCGTTTCGAAGATTAGGCGGAACAAACGGACAGACAGACAGACAGACAAAAAAATTAAAAATAGATTTTTTTGTTATAAGTACCGTATATACTTTCTTATTCGTTTAGTAAAAAGTTGTTATTTTGACATTACAAACAGACACTTCAATTTTATTTATTTGTATAGATGCTCCTGTAAACAGGCACGACACGCCTTTGTGTCGCGTCGCGCGTAGCGTCTATTTTCAGGAGCCTTAACTTTGAAAATTATTTGCAAATAAAATGTTGTTTATTAATTGGGAACTATTAAAACCACGATTGCTTATCTAGTAAACAAGAAAGTTAACTTTATTGACGATAACACATAACCGATCTAGTTGCAGACTAATGATAATAATACTTAGAACGTCAGTCAATCTATTACCGCTTTGGAATGTTGATGTATACACGCAGTTGTGATAAAGTGCTAGAATCTACTACAGAACTCAAAGCAAATAAGCCAAAATATTCAACCAAGTTTCTCAGATCTTGAAATGTCAAAATAATTCTCTCTTAACTCAAATTAGCTTTGTTGTCAAAGTTAAACATTTCCGTCTCGAACCTGGCTTTATTCAAAGCGAATATTATCAGAATGCCTTGAGCCTCAAAAATGCTATAGGCCCTCTTCATCCTGTTCCCTGTTCGTATGAGCTGCGTACATTCCATGTAACATATTTCATGAGGAGGCTCATTAGCAACATACCGAATGCATATTCTTATTGTGTGGACGATGGCGCATGGCGTAAGATGGTAGTTGTTCTCTCGATACCGGACCACTGAGATACCCGCTCGGGGCAAAAAATAATAACAAACTATCATCTGGCGAGAACTGGTTCCAGTCGGCGGATGAGCCGGCCCGATAGATATAAACGCGCAAAAGGTAGCTTTTTTATAGTCCCTGGAACATGGCATGAATGATTTGTGACCGAATGAAATAAGTGTATAATGACTGATTGATTCGAAAGAAGAATATAACTTTAGATATGTAGAATAAAAATGGAACAGGATAAAATGCATCAGGTTTTTAATAGCGATGATTACAAAGAAGACGTTGCCATTGGCGGTATACGAGTTTATTTGCCTTCGTTCCTTGTTGTTAACTTCGTATTAAGTACCTAAACCTGTTCTCGCTCCGAACAATTATTTTGAAATAATTATATAAAAGCGAACAACAAATGAAACGAAGTCCAGCTCTATCCATTAACAATTACAACAAAAAATCTCGCTTACCTCCGCAACAGCAATTAGTGCACCGGCTCAAACCGCGCAAACAAAAACAAATTTCGTGGCGCGAACGTCCACCGTAATGTGTCAGAAAAATCCATTGAACAACTCCTTCTGTAAAGTAACACTAAACCGCTATGTTTTATAACAATTTCTTCAGATTTTCATAAGTTTCACTCCACTTACAGTCACAAGTGTGTGACGAAGAGAATAACTTAGGTTCGCGTGCGCGCGGGCGACTGAGACGTACTGATACGACGATATTTCGTCTCCGACTGGTATTCGTAGCGGCTCCGCTTGTTCGTGCCGTGGTTCGTCTGGCTTCGGGGCTTCGCTGAGGGCATCGTGGAAGTTCGGCTCACGAACTCAAAGCTCGGAAGGGCGGTCCATTGGAGTTTCTGCTTTATCTACCCAAACCTACTTAAAACTTTGATTGATGGGGTTTGATGATGCTAGGTAATGATAATAACGTCCGCGTTTGCATTTTGATTGAGTAGTTAAATAGGGCAGATGAGAAACTTTATCGATAGGTTCTTTTACAAAATGGTTCTTTTCCAGTATAAATGTTATTGTCAGCTGTAATGGTTTATCTATTTCCATATCTGGGAATCTTTTCTTTCAGAGTTTTGTTACTTATGTTAAATTTTTACTTACCGAATAGGACTCGAAATCTAACCATTAATTCTAAAAAAACCAAAATTGGCTTCTGTCTAGTTGCGCAACAAAACAGCACTCGGTTTCCGTCCGCTTTCCGCTTCCGGGCTGCTCCAGATAATACCTAAACCTAATCCATAACTTGTGGATAATTATGATATTAAATACGTATATTCTGTTCCCTGTAACATTTCTGTTTCTTTCTTTCTTAAATTTTCTTTACTCGAAATGTTCCTGATATTTTGGCACTCGCTCTTTATTACTGTTCTATATGAAAACTTGTTTCTTTTTGTCTGAAATCTGTACCAAATTAGAAATTCGCAGCAGGCTCGCCACCACCGACAAAGTGTCACATACTGAGCAGTATATTTTTAAAGAAGTGAATATATATCATGAATGGTGTAATTTTAAGTGCATGCGGCATGCAATGAGGGATACAAATAAATATATGGTGAGTTCATTCAACGGCGAAACGCACAGATCACAGTCATGAGTTATTTTTTTCTAAAACGTGTCTTCTTAAGACTAGAAGAGTTCGCGTGAGATGATCGCATGCTATCTTCGCATGTGCACCAATGACGCAAATGATCTTATTTCAACGAGTTTACTGTGCAAGTTTGCACGTGTTACCCTACAATTTTATTTTTCTGTTCATGTCTGAGTAACATTTGGAGCCGGAAGACAATAAATAAGAAGAATAGAAAACGTCCACAGAATTTTGTTACGTATTCAATATTCGTGACAAATCTTTATTTAAGGCGAAAGTGCCAGGGTAGCCCGCGAAATTCAAATTCTCTTACGTTTTTTCCAATTTGCAGGTCATGTCAGTATTAGGCTGTATGTTGATCAAAATATGATTCGCGGCCGTAAAAAATACGTATTTACAGAATTATAATCATTAAAGTCATCTTTATAACTCTCTAACACCAAGTAACCCTATTGAATGACTATTTCATAAAATCTTGACTTTTCAGGATTATACTAACTAAAGGAGTTGCATTACTAATTCTAATGATTATAATTATGTAAATACAATTTTTTACGGTCGCGAGTCATACTTTAATCAACATAGGTAGTACACCCAGACACTGAGCTGCAAATTGCAAAAATCGTAAGAAAATTTGAATTTCGTGGGATACCTGCACTTCCCCCTTAAAAGGAGATGCCTATAACATTGAATAATTTATAAAGGCTTAACTTAGGTATTGAGGCCAAAATATTTTTACGCATGCGGAAACGACGTCCATTTGGGATTATCTTAGTCTTGTCGAATTAAATCATACTGAAATATCTAATAAATTATTTAAGTGATCATCAATGCCTCTGAATTGTGTTAATTAATCTTTTACTAATGTAGACAACTTCATTAAGTACTTAGGTGTTACAAAAATACGGTACCTATCTAAGGCAAAATGCCAATAAGTACATATATGGCACACATAATAGGCCCAGTCAGTTTTGTTTAACATTAAAACTCATGCAAAATAGAGCGAACATTTTTCATCTCACTAGTCCACATTTCTGTTTAATGAACGTTGAATGAAGCATCAAGCGCTTTAAAGCAGAAACAGTAAGCTGCCAGCGGAAAATAGTTTAAAAATCCCGGGAAATTCCTCACTGTGAAATCCAATATGGCTGGAGTTGCCCACAACGAAGCCGGCTATGAAAGCCATGAAAAGGAAATCTTTAATGGATATTTCGCCATTCATGACACCTAAATGACTGATGGAGCTTTAAGGCTCCAGCAGGCAGGCGCGACGCGACGGCCGACGCGACTCTGGTGGATAAATTTCTGTAAAAACTTCATGGAAATTGTTCTACCGGAGTCGCGTCACGCCTGTCTGCGGGAGCCTTTACCGTTAGTGCCACTTTGTGCTTTGAACTTATACTGCCTATTGTTGTGGTTGGTCCAAAATAAGTTGGAAACAACAAACAAAAGACTGTCCAACATTCCTCGGTGATGTTATTTTTGTTATTTGATTGATTCCAACAAAACGAACAACATTAAATAACATAACATTACATCACGCCTTGTTTCCCTGAAGGGTTAGGCAGAGGTGTACCTATAGTAACACCCACATTTCACCAGTTATGTTTAAGTCCCATGTAATAGGGGGCGAGCCTATTGCCATCTACCGGGCACAAATCCAGACTCCGGGCTGCTATACTGAGAAATTCCAGATAGAAACATTAAATAAATCGCACTGTATTACGATGACGAAAGCAAGTAAACACGAAAGCCATTGCTAAGATATTTCATAAAAATAAAGGAAAGTTACTCACGATCGAATTTCGCAAAAACGTTATTGTGGCGAACTTAATAGTTTGGGAAACATGAAGTATTACATAGTTACTGTGAATACATGTACTTTTTATTTGAGTTACGAGAGAACTGGTTGATTCTTTACAAAGGAACTCATCAAAGAGCTCAAGAAAGAACGTTTAACCTCTGCCACGTCGCACCTAGGACAATAGGCAATAGACTTCTCCATGAATGGCGATGCGACAAAAACGCGGATGCTACACGAGCGACTCACTCGGGTTTAATACGCAATTAATCAACGCATTGATACATATTACGATGCTTAATAGTAATATTATCTGTACGGACCTTATTTTACGCCAGATCAATCTTAATTACTGTGGAAGAGCAATCATTTTGTAGGCCTTAATTAGGCCCAACCCTTATTAATACCCTTTTGACGGAAAAGAAAATTTATTATCTACTTTGCATATTCCATCACGCTTACATAGCTGCAGTTATTAATCCCCGTATCCGCGAAATCAACTTCGAAGAGCATTACTGGGTACAACCAGTAATGACCGTTAACGCTAACAACCAGTTACATCAAGATGAATTAACCTCCACAGCCACCGTCTAATGTAATCGGCGAGAGAAATTAAAATTAATGCTAAGATACTGAGGTTTCTATTCGTGTCTACCATATGTTTACAGAACCAATGCTGCACTCGAACGAATCGAAATCGATTTAATTACTCTTCGAACTATCTCAATCAAGCAATTTGAATAGATGACTCGATCGATGCAAATGGTATCGTATTAACTCGACCACTCGACCGCGAGAATTGAAACAGCGTCATTCACTGGTACAGTGTTACCAGACCACACGTTTTTGTTTTCGGATATTCCGGTTTTTAATTTTAAGACGTGTCCCTTAGAAATACATATATCACACCCTGGCTAGAGTGATAGATAACTTTACATTCAATAAGAATGTCTTTGACCTGGAGATAACTCTGACTAAGCTTGGAACACAAATTGACCTATTGAATTTGAAGATGTCGTTCACATCGGTGACGGATTCAATATCCATTCGTTATATGAGAGATTTTTCTTTAATAAATTCTCTTATAAACACAAAATCTTTTATGGATCCAGCTTTGAAACGTGAAGACTTCCTGCACCTTATGCAATTTAGAATTTACATTTTATGATGTCGAAGACTTAACCGACGGTTGTCTGAAGCTTGAGAAATTATTTGTTTTCGAAGACAGATCAAATCGATTCGTTCCGGAAATAATCTTGATTGGATTGTAAATACAGTGTGAGTCTTTATAATCTGCACATATCGAAATGAGGGAATCTATGCTTAATTTTATCGACGGAAAAAATGTTAAAAAAAATCTAAATATTTATTAATATTTTTTATGGATTTTTAAAAAAAATTGTTTGCTTTTGTGACCCCAGTGTATACAAAACTGTGTAACTTTTAAACTAAACGATTTATCACGATGAAACAAACTCCATAATGTTTGGAAGTAATTAGGTGTCGTCATAAAATAAAAATTATGGAAAAAAAATAGCCATAATCAAATATAAACATTTTTTTTTGGCAAAAATCTGATTTTTTTTCATTAATTTTTACAAAAATTGTAAAATTTCTCAATAACATGCCCCCATCACCTTCTTTTTTTATAACTTTAAGTTATTCTTCATTGTATTAGGAACCTAACGGTAAAAATTGCATGTTTTTAACTCAACCCCAACATTTTTTATCAACTGTCAAAGAAAGGCCCAACGCATAGCTACGCACATTGTTTAGCAGGTAGATAAACTTTTTTTTGTTAACTTTGTTGTGAATGCGCGCGGGTCGTTTCAAAGATGGCACTCCGAACGCGGAATCGTATTGTTCTCATAAGGGTGGTTTGTTTGGGATGATAATTAATGCAAAAGAGTTCAATTGAAACCCATTTATTATTAAATACAAAATTTAATGCATCAGGTTCTCAAAATGTCCACCTCGTTGTTGTAAACACAAAGCCGCGCGAATTAGAATTTGGTGTGTCGCTCTCCTTATCATTTCGGGATCATTGCGAATATCATTCGCACAGTTTATTATGCGGTCACGCAAATCGGCCTCACTGTTGATGGGGGTACTGTAGACGCGTTGCTTCATGGTCCCCCATAGGAAATAATCAAGGGGCGTCAAATCGGGTGAACGCGCAGGCCACCCTACAGGTCCTTGCCGGCCGATCCATTTGTCATGATAATTTTCGTTTAAAAATCTTCTTACATTTGTAGCGTAATGGGCAGGACATCCGTCCATCTGAAGAAACATCCTTTGACGCACAGCCAGTGGGACATCTTCCAATAACTGAGGCATATCATCTCTCAATAGACTTAAAAATCTTTCACCAGTCAACGTTCTCGGCAATATGACTGGTCCAATCAACATGTTATCGATAAGACCAGCCCAAACATTTATCGAAAATCTTACTTGGAAAGTAGATGACCGTTTCAGTTTCGGGTTTTCACCTGCGCGGCACCATCTGTGTAAATTTCGACAGTTAGTAATACCGTCTCTAGTGAATGTCGCTTCGTCCATCCATAGTATTTTTCTTGGAAAGTTTGGGTTTGCTCTGGTTTTTCTTTGAATCCATGTGGACATCACACACCTTGGACGCCAGTCTACGTCTTCATGTAGATGTTGCACCCTTTGATAGTGATAAGGATGCAATCCTTCTTTCTTTAAAATACGCCACACTGATTTTTGGGATATTCCGTGACGAAGAGCCAGTCGTCTAGTACTTATGGATGGATCAGCAAACAAATCACTTAATACTGCTTGTTCAGTAGCCGCATCAATAATTACTTGAGGTGGCTCGCGACGATCTCTACTTGATCCAAGTCCAGTGATCGACAACCTTCTGTGAACTTCCTGGAAGTTTCGGGCAGATGGCACTGGTTGCCTGTTAGGATACGCAGCTATGTAAGCCGCGCGCGCAGCTCTGGCACTTCCTTGTCCCACTCCATAATAAAAATGTATGTCGGCGATGTGTGCCGGGGAAAATTCACTTAAACGCGGCATCATGTAGCAGCGAACGAAAGTTATGAAAGTCCAGCGAACGAAAGTACCGAAACACATGTAGCAGCGGCGAATAATTCGGAGCGACTGCCAGTCTGACATCTGTCATAATTCAAGTTCCTTTGGCTGGCCCTACCTCCCCGACCTGCGCACATTCAAAAGAAAGTTTATCTACCTGCTAAACAATAGCTATGCGTTGGGCCTTTCTTTGACAGTTGATAAAAAATGTTGGGGTTGAGTTAAAAACATGCAATTTTTACCGTTAGGTTCCTAATACAATGAAGAATAACTTAAAGTTATAAAAAAAGAAGGTGATGGGGGCATGTTATTGAGAAATTTTACAATTTTTGTAAAAATTAATGAAAAAAAATCAGATTTTTGCCAAACAAAAATGTTTATTTTTAAATGTGGCTATTTTTTTTCCATAATTTTTATTTTATGACGACACCTAATTACTTCCAAACATTATAGAGTTTGTTTCATCGTGATAAATCGTTTAGTTTAAAAGTTACACAGTTTTGTATACACTGGGGTCACAAAAGCAAACAATTTTTTTTAAAAATCCATAAAAAATATAAATAAATATTTAGATTTTTTTTAACATTTTTTCCGTCGATAAAATTAAGCATAGATTCCCTCATTTCGATATGTGCACATTATAAAGACTCACACTGTATTAGCCCCACAATTAACTCAAAATGTAGGAAGGCTCAGTTATCATGTTGATGGTAATTGATTTTGCTATGACAACTACGAGTTTTATTACGCAACAGACCCGTCCTTGCTTCGTTAATAGCCATAGTTCTAGGCTCTAACGCCATAACTCAGATTAGATATATGCGTGTTAGTAATAAACTCCATATTATGTGTAATGGCTCTAAATGGGTGTAGGTGGCTCCCCTGTCATGTGAGACAAATGTGTCCGCCTAGTGATGGTTTCTGACTACATATTTGTGCATCTTTGGTACAGCTAGATATTCTAGACTAGTGATTTTCAATTAAATATCCCCTCTATATAGCGTGTCTCGGGCAGTACAAAATATTCTGTTTAATCAACCAGTATGTAGTTCTGCTACACTGAATATTTTTTAATTAACTCGGTGCCCGTTTAATTTAACTTTTAGATTAGACTCTTTACAAATGTAAGGATTAGTTTAAGAGTACCTAATAGGACGGGAGAGTTCTTCAAGGAACTTAGTTAACCTTATCAATTCCTATTACGCTTCAAGGCGAGATTTATAGTGGCTTGAAAAGATTTAATTTAATTTTTCTTTTAAACCATGGCTAGACAGGAACTGTAGCCAAAACATAAACACCGAAATAATACTCGTATGTAGGGAAGTGTTTTTGCGTAGTAAAACTTTTTCCTCCCTAAGCATTACTCTTTGTTTCGTTGTGTGAGGAATTTTTATTTGAGGGTTCCGTGGTTTACGACGACACGTAAAACAGTCATTAATTTTGTATTGTGCTTTCAAATCGGACGAACAACAAAAATAAGATGAATGCTGTTCGTGTATCCGTGATGCTGTTACGTGGATTTAATACTTTTATCATATAAATCATAATCACCGTGTTTATTATGTCTTTAGCCATAAATCTGTTCTTGTTTTATAACTTTCCGAAGTTTGATATTAGATTTATGTTCAGTTAAAATTACGTAATGTTATGCTCGTATATTTTTTTTTTATAATAAATGTCGACTTCGATATATTGGTAGGTACAATATTGCTTATTAGCATAATCAGCCTATATAACATTCCCACTGCTGGGACACAGGCCTCCTCTCTTTGAAAGGGAGTGGGCTGTAATCTACCACGCGGGCCCAGTGAGTGTTGGTAGATGTCACATGTCTTCGAATTTTAGGTTCTAGGACATCGGTTTCCTCACGATGTTTTCCTTCACCGCTTTGAGAGTGTTGAAATTATTTGCACAAAGTACCTAAAGCGCGTGCCTGGGTTCGAACCCACAACCTACACACTCGTAAGTCGGGTCCGTTACCACTGGTCCATCACTGTCCCTGTAATTGTGTAAGTTAAGTATAATAATATTGGAAATATACTAATATTTCTTTTGTCCTCGGTAATAGGGCGAATGATGACAGGGGTTTTGTTTCTTTTAATATTCTTTTTACAAATAAAAAACAACAGACTTACAAAAAAAAACCACTACAAAAGAAAAATAACTTTAATTTCGGAAGTCGGTGTCTTTGGTTTTTTTTATATTTTTGCCACTGACCTCCGAAATGAATGTAATTTTTTACTCTCTCTCTCTCTCTCTTTGTAGTTTTTTTTGCAAGTCGGTTTTTTTTTAGTAAAAAAAGTTTTTATTTTTCACTTTTTAGTTATGGTACCTACGCCACACAAATTCGAATACCACTAACTGCTATGTAAATTACAGTGGCAGGAATTTATTATAACATCATGCACATAGACAAATTTTACGGGAAAATACGTATTATTGAAGCTATCTCAAAAACTACCCAAGCAAAGTTAATAAAATTTATGTGGGAAGGACGCCCTTTCAAACGAAAAAAAAAAACGAATTTTCCAAATCGATCGAGCCGTCTTCGAGTAATCGGGGAACAAACATTAAAAAAAGTTTCCGACGAACTGAGAACCTCCTCCTTTTTTGAAGTCCGTAAAAAAAGATTCCTGTCTTCCCATTTTCCTTTTAGCTCGCGCTGCTCACAACAGGTAAAATGATAGAAGACCTTTAGAGCAACACGTGTATCTATCCCACAGCCGTATCTTTTACTGCATGACCTTTTTAAAGTGGATTGCTTAGTCGTCTGCTATCAGAATACATGAGCCGAGTCATGAGTATGAGTCAAGCCGACCTAAATAAAAGCCAGATATCTACGAGGAGAAAGTGATGTATCGTAGCAGAAGCCTTTACGCAATCTCATGTAGCCTCTTAAGGCTAAAGATATGATGTAAGACAAAGCCTCCCAAACATAATATAATTAGATCAGTTTACGCTTCTGTCTGCGAAATTGATGGTGTCTGAACTCTGATGCAGTTATCGCGTTGTTGTATAACGGTTTTGTAATGGCGAATTGAAGTGAACAGGCGAATACGGACCTCGAAATAGGCTGTCTAGTCTGCTAGGAGTATGTAGGTTTCTGAATAATGACTGTGCTACTTATACACGATATTAGGCGATTTCGCTTACTTAGCAATTTGTACGTAGTGCTTATTTCGTCAGCTGTTTTACCTATGGCTTTTTGCAGGTGTACCTAATCGGTAGAAATATTCTAATTCTAGAACGTACTCATGTAGGTACCTATGCTCATGAGCGAGTTAGTCAATTTATAAGAATATAGAAAATTTACAATGCCATTGGATCACAAACATCCAAGTGTCTATTGGTTGACGTGACTATTTATTATGGTCATCTGTGGTATCACTGATGCGAGACTATGGAAAGTAATAATTTAAGGGGGAAGCGCTAAGGTAGCCCGCGAAATTAAAATTTTCTTACGATTTTTGCAATTTGCAGCTCAGTGTCTGAGTGTATGTTGATTAAAGTATGATTCGCGACTGTAACAAATATGTATTTACAGAATTATTATCATTAGAATCAGTATACAACTCCTTAAGTTAGTATAATCCTGAAATGTTAAGATTTCATAAAATAATCATTCAATAGAATTACTTGGTCTGAGAGAGTTGTATTGATGACTTTAATTATTATAATTCCATAAATACATATTTGTCACGGTCGCGAATCATATTTTAATCAACATACAATCTAATGCTGATCTGCAAATTGCAAAAAACGTAAGAAAATTTGAATTTCGCGGGCTACCCTGGAGCTTTCACCTTAAGGGAGTACAAACCAGTGATCCATTAAAAATGCCATCAACCATTACCTACAAAAAGTTATCCATTTTGCCGTAGGCTCACAAATACAAATATGATGAGAATTTGATATGGATGGAGCAGTAAATATTTTATCATTCGAAAACTGTTACCAGGAGAGGCTTCGCCAAAGGTTCGATCACACCTATGTTAACATATTAGCTTATAGACATTCACGACGTCAAAGCTTCGAAACCGCTACTACCAACCGAACACACAGAAACCCCACTTGAGTAAATATTGTCCCCACAACGCGACTAGCGACCGACCCTGTAAGGTTTCGGGCTAGTAACTCAAAACTCTGTTGACATTTTTAAAATAAAAGACCTAAATGGAGATTATAACTGTTTATGTCCGCAGACAGTTATTAGTACTTAATGTGACTTAATTTAGGTGTCGTATTGTCACAATCTAAGTGCTAGAAACAAAATTGTGCCATAACTCTATGAAGGAGTGACTGCATACGAACGCAGATTTGCAATACCTACCTTACTTGTTGGTGGTTACAAAATAAGTATGGTAATTTTAGTGGTTGAGTAAGTACCAACATACATAAATAATGGTTTGTGTTCAGAGGAATAGGTTTCCCAAGGAATGGGACTATGTTTTTATGAGAAAGGACCTTCATCATTCTCACTAATGAAACACGAGTTGCAAATTTAAGACTGTAGGGACATTGTTCCACCCAACTCTTAAGAATTGTTGGCACAAATACCTTTACAATCACTTATTTCGAATGACTGCGCGATATAATTACGCGAATTTAATTTCGCAATAATTCTTAGCTACACGAAATTTCATTTATCGACCCTTCATGTGCAATGTTGTGCCAAACGCGAACAATATTTAAAACACGAGTCTAAATATTTAAGGTCGTGTGGCAACTTTGTAGTATGTAATTTTCGAGGGCGTGCCTCTGATTTTTCTCCGGGCGAAATGCAATCTGATCAATTTTCGGAGGTCAAACTTTATCTTCTCATGTAGGTACTTTTATCTGGGGTATCTTAATCGGTTGGCTTGTTGACCCGTGTAACTGGAATTTGGGTGTCCGTTACGATTGGCTACGTTGTAAAATGATGTTGTGTTGGACCGGCAGCGAAGTGTGTTGCCAGTAACCCGCCACTTACGAGCCATTACGCGCCCGGTTACGTAATGTACCTTAATGTTATTGGGTTGATATGTAACCGCACTCTGCATGGAATACATTCACATCAATCACGTAGTTAGCATTAGCATCTTCAAATATAGACACGGATTACGTTTCAACGTCGAAGGTCACAGACTTTTTTGTTCCTGGTTATCTTTTGACCTTCATCCATTTCTTTGCACTCATTTTTGCGATTACATTGTTATCTCAGGCAGTTTTTCTTAGAGTCTAGAAATATCTAGACAGTTTAACATTTATTTTTACTGACTTAAGTAACATAATTGCTCCTTGAAATGGTAACTCCCTGTCGTGTTTATTTTAATTTAGTTTTTGCTTTTTACTTTTCTTTGAGTCTGCTTACTTTACAGCGCGTTCTTAGTTCTGTCTAGCAACTTTTTATGCAAATCTTGTAATGAAAAATTAACATAAAATATATTTGTTGTTTTAGGTATTTGTCGTCAGGTTTTAGTAAAGGCTAAAGGAAAACAGGACATTGGATGTTGCTAGCAGACAAGTATTACCTCTACACTACACTATTGCAATCTTTAAATCCAATACATTATTGCCGTACCTACGTGGCGCAACCGATATTGAAGCGAGGGAAGAAACTGAGCGATACATAAATTTGTATTACAAGTACCTACTCTGATACTTAGGTAAAAGGCAAAGGTACTGGGCAAATACTAAAATCACAGAAAACATAGAACGTTCCTGTTTACACATTTCGAGACGTTACGCCACTGGATGGGACTAGGAGGGGTGAAAAATCATTGAAACTTTAATAAACAGGCATGGAGAATCTCATTAATATGCACATGGCGGGTGTAATTACGTGGCACAGGTTGATAATGATGTAATAGCGTGTTATCGCGGGGGAGCGGCTGCAGTCCCGGTACCCGTATCGTGGCTGTCACGCATCGTCGCTCAACAGACGTTTGGGAGCCGTTATACGCCAGCTTGCTCGCGTGACATATGCGGTACGACCCTTTGGATGCATGTACACACTCTTCGGAACCCTTCCTAAAGGGACTCGGTGACATGTGCTCTAATTTTTCTACCATTATGAAAAACAGACATGTCCTACATTTTCAGCTTGTGGAACTAATGCTTTGGGTACCTGTTCTTCATCCCCTTTTAGGCAGGTACCGTTTTGTTTTAGCTTTGAGTATGGTAATTCGGTATCGGAATACTTCATGCTTTCTTACCCAACGTGACCGGAACTAGATACATCGACTGCATTTTATTTCAGTGCTGGAATATGATATGTATCACATATGAATCATGCCGTGAAATTGAATATTGAGCCGGATAACCATGTGCCATGACCAATATAATATATTTACTGGCAAACTATATCTATACTATAATATTATAAAGCTGAAGAGTTTGTTTGTTTGGTTGAACGCGCTAATCTCAGGAACTACTGGTTTGAATTGAAAAATTCTTTTAATGTTGGATAGCTCATTTGTTGAGGAATGATATAAGATAAATAACATCACGCTACAACCAACAGGAGCAGATCATCAATGAAAAATGTTGCAAAAACGGGGAAAATTTATTCCTTTTGCGAGCTTCTGTTGCGTGCGCTGCGTAAACGGTTAAGTTACGCAAAAATCATGTATGACGGGATTGTTTCCCTTAAAAAGTTCTACAAAAAAATCCGCAATAGCATATGTCTATCTTTTAAGGTTGGCTCACTATAACATTTTTAATGGTAATCAAATTTGTTATAAAATAATGCATTATTTGCGAAGGTGTTTTCATAAACATGGTATTAATCCTTATCTTAATAAATATAGTATCATAATCAAGGTTGATTAAGTACATATAAATTCCTTTTTAAATTATTCAATTCGGACCTTTCATTTAGAAATTACGACGGGTATAAAAATGCTTAAAGTAATAAAAATGCGCTTAGTCTATTAGTTACCTACACATTTTATTTTTTATTGACTGTTTGAATGCGCTAATCTCAGTCACTACCAGGCGGATTTAATTTTTTTTTTTGGATTATAAAGTCCAATTCTTGAGGAAGGGTATGTAACATTACGCTAGGACCCTTAGAAGACGAGCAAAAACAAAAAAAAGGAAGAACGAGCGCTAAGCGAAAACGAAGTAACAGCGCGGGCAGGCGATGCGATGCGACGGGGTGGGTCAGGGGAACAAGAAATTTTACGCGGACGAAGTCACGGGCGGAAGCTAGTTGTAAATAAATTTGAAAGTTTAAGTAGGTAAATAAAGGCTTTTCATCACTTACTACTAGTATTACGATAGAAAAGTGAAACTACTTAAATGACATATTATTTAGTTGGAAAGTGTAGAAAAGAGCGATGATTTTTCTAAGACTACTGCTGGTATGATGCTTGTAAAAGAACCAGTCTGAGCTAAGAATATATCCGTGAAACATACACTATCTGTGAGTAAGTGACTAAAATTTACCTGGGAACATGCGGGTCCGTTTTCAATTTGATGAGTCTTCCACCATACCGAAAAAAAAACCGACTTGCCGAAGACATCTAATGAATAGGCATTAAAATGTTATGACGACATATCGAAACTACAATGTACTACGTACGTACGTATAAGATGTTGAATTCCTGTCGGAGTATTTCTCATTGCTGCGCCGGCGACGGTAGAGAGAGACGGCGATAGTGATCTTGATTCGCGGTATGCGGCGTGTGCGCAACAACCTTGATCAAGGCATCGCCGGCAACGCGCCGGCTACGGCCTACCAGAGACAGCTGATTGCCGACGATGCAGACAAACGGAGGAAGTATAAATAGGTAATTAATAATTTGGATACTTTCCCATTTTAGACATTCTCACGGAAATACCTACTTCCTGTCAATTTAAATTTCGTTTTCGCCACAGCGATATCATTTATTGACATCCTTGTGATCTCATCACGTCGTTCCACCTTTTCCGTCATTGGTTACCATCACCTTGAGATACCTCATCAATTGATACATTTTCCAATGTACGGTCATTTTTTCTCGGTTATTGTAGGAGTATCAGTCCGTAGAGAAATCCTGGGGGCCAACCACCACCTCTTAAAGCAGTATTATTTTAATGTTACTTCAGTGTGAGAAAGAGATGTAGCTATACAGGGGGGTCATTGTACTCATCATTATGAACAACTTTTACGATGAGACCAAACCTGAAATCGCGAAAATAAATCAGCTGATCCCTACATTTTGACGAGTTACCTACGCGAACATAAATGTAGGCAGCAGCTGATTTTTTTTTTTGCGATTTCAGGTTTGGTCCCATAGTAAAAGTTGTTCATAATGATGAGTGCAATGACCCCTCGTCTAGCTCCATCTCTTTCCCACACTCTAGTAAGATTAAAATAATACTGCGTTAAGAAGTGGTGGTCTAGCTCCTGGACTCTACAGTTTTGTGAGTTAGGTACTTCTTTGACTGTTACTGATCTTATAAAATTCTGCGTTGACCATCACTAGTTTGTCACCAGCATATCCTGTTTTAGAGAATCTATCCAGAACGATTTGGGAAATACGATTAATGACTTGTACCTAAACATACTTTGATGCTCCCACTTTTTTACCTGAATCAGTTTGTTGCGTAGTAGGTAAAGCTATCCAGTGCTTTTCTAGCTAGCCTGAGGTCAACGAGTATTGTCACAAGACTCATGATTTATTACTTAATTATCTATATTGCTAATATCCTTCGCGTCATGCAAATTTTTATAATCTTCTATGGCATTTGATTATATTTGTCCTTTTAGTTGTGTGATGTTGTGTTATTTTGTCTAGACTAGAGAATTTTCGATGTCCATATTCTAGAGCATTTTATGTGTTAGAATAGAACTCGTATCCTTTATCAGGATCGACATTAGTTTGATACTCTACAAAGTCGTGCACGAGTTCAGTATCAGTTGTGAGCTTTCGTGTCTAATAAGCTTCTTATCATACAAATAAACTTTAAGTGCGCTGACAGCAATTATTTTTAAGGTAAGTACGAGTAAGGGTAGTTTGTAGTGAGGTATAGAAAGTTAGATCATCTCATTTATAGTTTCATTGGTGTGTCCGATTATAAACTTTGGACAGCGTCCATTTGCTAACAATGATTACTTGCAATAAAGCAGAATGCCAGGAACTCTACTAGCGTGCTATAATTTGATTTCCTAGAATCTGGGAAGATCAGATAACGGTTGAGTTTGAACTAAAAAAAATTATAACCCATTATCAGGTATTACTTATTTTGACTTTGTCCGAAGTGTGACTTCTGTCATTGATATTAAATCAGAGCATCACGGTATTTATCATTCATGTACACGAGATTACTTACTTAATAAAGTTTTATCTTATAATTTCAAAAACACGTCGTCTCTTGAGATTTATCCTGACTTAACTTATATTCCCATTTTGTATACCTATCACTATGTAAAATGGCTACCCTCCGTGCAGACCTACATTGATTTACGAGCTCAATAAAAAAGCGCAACTACGATTTATCGTTTCATTTACGACATCGACGAGTGACTGTCGCATTTAAAATGTATGGTATCGCCTCCGTGGCACTCACATCTCATTTTTTACTCTGAGCATGCTGCATGCATTCACTTCATGGAGAGACTAGCGAATGGAGTGACAATATGGAGACAAACGACCCTGGTAGGACCGATCAATGTAGACATAACGATATCTTTTTGCCGCGGCAATCGCCAATCGGTCTTACGTTTTTTTCATAACTATGTCATCATCATATGCCTAGCCTTTTCCCAACTATGTTGCGGTCGGCTTCCAGTCTAATCGGATGCAGCTGAATACCAGTATTTTACATGGAGCGACTGCCTGCCTGACCTTCACAACCCAGTTACTGGGTAACACGATATCCCTTTGTAAGACTGGTTGTCAGACTTTTGGGCTTCTGACTAACCGTAACGACTGTCAAAGATCTACTAATGACAGCCGGGACCAATGGATTAACGTGCGTTCCGACGCACAAATGGGTCTTCATGTGTAATGGATGGTCACCCATCCACGAACCATCCGCGGCAAACGTAGCTTAACCTTCGATCGATCCGTGCGGCTTTTTATATTTAGCCACAAGCCCCTTTTTCTATAGGTAACTAAGTATTGCATATTAATAAAACCGCTGTTCAGGGGGCCAACCACCACCTCCTAAAGCAGTATTATTTTAATGTTACTTCAGTGTGAGAAAGAGATGGAGCTATACAGGACGTCTAGCTCCATTTCATTCCTACACTGAAGTAAGATTACAATAATATTGCTTTAAGAGGTGGTAGTCTAGCTCCTGGATATTGAAATCATCTTGATCTATACTGAGATATATCTATTAAGTACGACGTTCATGGAAAGAGAAAAGGGAATCTCACTGCCATAAATTCTACAGCAAGCATCACGAATTCAAAACATTATGAGTAATCCATATCCTTCTTTCTCCATATTATGGTTCACTCAACGCCTGTCTTGAAATAGATTCCAATTAAAATATCGTTCATGCAGGACAAGAGGAGTTTGATAAATGATAAGGCACGCTAACGTCTGCGATGCGAACTTTTTGAAGCCCACGACTGCGATCAAGCTGGTCACTTAACTTTAATAGAAAATATCTGACGGAGCATTTAATTATAACTATATGACGACGAGACTAAATGAAACGTTAGTTAGTTTGGTATTTTTAGATGCGGGCAACATTTTTTTATATGCAGTACTATACTTTAAAAAGACATTCCTCTTTTCAATATCGTTATACAAAGTTGTGGAAGGATTTTCTAAGATTCGGTCTTTGGCTTAAATCCAGGAAGGCTCTTCGACTCTGTATTTTTTTGTATACACAAAGAGGCTTTGACCATAATCCTCTTGAAATAATCTCTCCTCGTCGTCGCCTTCTAAAAAAGTCGCCTCCTAAATCGTCCTTCACGATACCCGTGACTAAAATAGGTAGGTTTGTTCGTCACCTGTATGTTCATCATGAGTAATTGAGTACCTACATAAAGATGGTTCTGATTCCTTAGTAAATGATATCGCATATTACCATTACAATAAAATACGCTTTCTTTGATACTACCATTACCTGGATACATCAAACGCCAAACACTAAGGCAAAACCAGATTAAATCAAAATCTCTGTGTATTCTGCGAACGTAGCAACTGTTGCCATCTTGTTTATTCAAGAACTCCTCAATTGCATTGCTCTAGTGACAAATGCCGTTAGGCATTGTACATAGATACCGAGCTGAGTTACCCGTTGTCCTATGTGAGCTACTAATGCGACGCGATACGATACTTTGCGAAAAGTATATTTTCTATAATTGACTTTTTGCTGCTTAAATCCTATTCTAGCTTTTTTTTATGTATATCCAGGTTGCCCCCGATTTTCGAAAAAGGCAATATCTAGCTTATATAGCTTATAATTTTAAAATTTCCTGGCTTTTTATTGTAGCCCATAGGAACTAGACCTTTCGACGATTTATTCATTTTAGTAGAGCACTACATAACATAAACAGGTTAGGCAGAGGTGTACCTATAGTACACCCACATTTCGCCAGTTATGTTTAGGTCCCATGTAATAGGGGGCGAGCCTATTGCCATCTACCGGGCACAAATCCAGACTCCGGGCTGCTATTGAGAAATTCCACATAGAAAAACCCAATATCACTTTGCCCGACCTGGGAATCGAACCCAGGACCTCGTGCTCAGCAGTAGCGCTTGCGACCACTAGACCAACGAGGCAGTCGTAAATATATCGTATAGTAGAGCACTATAAGTGTATATTAAATTTATACTTTTAGTTTCGGGAATAGAAGCACTGTCTATTTTTTTTTTCAAGTAAATAATTCTGCCATCTATTTTGCAGTTTAATCCAAAATACAAACCCAAAGATTTAACAGCTATAGTTTCGCATTTTTAGCTCGCCTAGGACTTAGCTTAGAGGTTAATAGAACAAGTTAACAAGACTAGACGCAATGTAACCCGATGCATCCGTTAATGGGGACGTGACAGCCAGCTCCCTTTATCTACAGACAAAAGTGCACGACCACGCTATTGAGGTTGTAGTGCAGGCTCAGATAACTTCGCTTATTATCCGCAGTTTATTGCGGGAACTTTCTATAGTAAATTTATAACTACTGCGTTGCCGCTTTGTTTTGTTACTTTGTAAAGGAGTTTAGTTCTGTATGTGAACGTTTATTTAGAAGGTCGTGTGAAGGATAATTAAGAGCTGAAAATGTTGCTGTAAGGCATTCATTTAAATAGGATTTGTTGCGAATAATATTTGTTAACTATTTCCTTTTTTAGTAAATTATAATTTAAAATCAGAGCCTCTTGCGATAGTAATTAACATAACCTATAACTTAACATCACACCTGTATTCCCCGAAGGGTTAGGCAGATGTGCACCCACATTTCGCACTCCCATGCATGCACCCCTATCAACCGGGCACAAATCTAGACTCCGGGCTGCTACTGAAAAATTCCAGATGGAAAAACCTAATAAGAATACTTATCGATAGTAGTTATTCATATTTTGTGCTTTGTGTTCACGTAAATAATGTAAAAATGCCGCTTTTACATACACGACATCTAATGTACACAATATGTCATATATAGTTTTGAATTGTTTTCTGTTTACTCTTATCACCGGATGTCGCCGGTCGCCTACTACGCTAAAACCATTATTTTGGCTCGTTCATCGATCCATAAGTACATAACTAAATGTCCCTTCTGACTCCATTGTTCTTTTATTCTACTAAGTTCAAGGCGACATCAATGCCAACATTGTCATGAAACGATCCCTAAACACGAGAATGTACTACCTAATAAAACTTTCAGCGAAGTTTTCTTTTAATAGATCATGCGAAGGTCATTTGAGGTTTTAATTTATTTTGAAAGGTAGGCAATTTGTGTGATAGGCTTGCCTTGACTGCATTCTCTTAATTTTTGCTGTAGGTATGTATGTATTTACTTTTTCATACCTACTTGCTAATTATATATTACATTTATATTCGCATAACTCGTCAAAATGTAGGGAACAGCAGATTTTTTTTTCGCGATTTCAGGTTTGGTCCCATAGTAAAAGTTGTTCATAATGATGAGTACAATGACCCCTTAAGAGGTTGTGCGTTATTTATGTTACATCTTGTATATACTTGGGCCAGACAATGTCTTTCAAAAGTAGATAAGACTAGGAAGTCGAAAGACGAGTCCAAAATGTTTGGAAGACCTACTGGGCCCTTAAATAACACATAAAAGGTAATCTTTTAATAACACTAAAAAGAAAACTCCTTGACATGTGCATCCTGCCCGTTCTAACCTACGGTGCACAAAGTTGGTCCCTTATTGAACAACAAATGTCCAAACTCAAGATTTGCCAAGCGAACAGATCACGTTAGAAACACTACCCTGTTCTCCATAACCAAAGTAGCGGATGTTGGAGAAAAAATAGCCAGGCTGAAGTGGGAGTGGGCTGGCCACGTCGCACGAATGCACCCGGAGAGATGGGCAAAGATCGTCGCCCACTGGATGCCTGAGGAAGGACAGCGCTGTCGAGGTACACCGCGGCGAAGGTGGTATGACGATCTAATTATGTTTGCAGGCCAACATGGCCAGAGATGACACAAGACCGAAAGGTTTGGAAAGAGAAAAGGGAGGCCTTTGCCCAGCAGTGGGACACAAAATAGGCTAGCAAAAAAAAAACACCAAGAGGCCTGCTGAACCTACTTTTGAAGTTTGCTCTCGTTTTTACAGAGCTAGGTTAACTGTTATAGTAATTGTCACAAACTGAACGTGTCATACTAGTTAACTGCAATTATTTATTTATAGTGCGTAACTCCGAACTGTCTATTAAGATCACAACGAGCATCTTATCAAGTGGATGAAAAAAACAGTGTCTCAATAACTGTTCATGTCTTATCCTTTTAATCAATAAATGTTACTAGGCTGTGTAAGCCTACAGAGCAAAAAAGATTTCAAGCAATTACTAATACAACAAGCTGTCACAGCAAAAACTTTAATACAACTTTTTTCGGCTTTTCGTTAAAATAATAATAATCTAAAACGTTTTTACAAGACAGCATCTTGTTCGATACATCAATACATCTTGTCTGTCTATGTGACTGCATTGTTTTTCTAAACTACCTACGCAACGGATTTTGATGTACCTACCTATGATTTTACCATCATTTTGATTCCGGAAAGTGTATGTGTATAAAACATTTTTTTAAATATCTTTGTCATATCTCGGGACCATGGGGTCCAGGACCTATAGAAGGCGTACGAGGGGCCGAATCCAACTCGCAGAGGCTCCTTAGACAATTTTAAATGATGAGGAGGCACCAACCGACGATTATCCCTGTATGCCCTATGCAAGTATACCCAAGGACAACCCGCGGTTGGTGCAGGACTATTGCAAAACATTATTATTATTATTATAAACTAACATTTAAAAGAGAAATCTCGATGTTTTGTCTAGTCGTTAAAACCGTGCGAAGCAGGGGCGGGTCGCTAGTTTAGGTGTAAACTAAAACCTTTTTGCAAGGCAACATCTTGTCCGATACATACGGTACAAAATCAACACGACCTGCCTACATAAGTACCTTAGTAACAGTATTCCGTCCTTGTGTTTTCCCACTGTACTCAGAATAAATGATTTCCCTTTAAAACTTGTGAACAGAATTAATGCACGTCGTATTATGGTTAATCACGAGTTGTCATTAACCAACTCTTAATTTCCGACTTCCGCATGTTGTTCCGCATTCATCAACACCTTTAGAGCTCTTTGTTTCTTCGAAGACTCGTTTACATAACGAGGAAAGTTTAGTAAAAGAACCTCCTTATTTGAACACACAACATCGCGTCTTCATTTTATTTTTTTTCTATTTGGGAAACTTAATGGACCCCGAAACGATCAATAGTCAATTTTTCCGTGATTGATGCACACATTGATGTGTAAATTGACCGTCTACTAATTGTAATTGAAGCGATTGTCAATATTACTACAATAGAAATTGATGACAATTGATCAATCGCAAATGATCGTTTACTTATAGTGTATCCATAAGGGAAAGGCAGAGATGTACTTAGTACACCCACATTCCCCTAGTTATGTCTAAGTCCCATGTAATAGATGGCGAGCCTATTGCCATCAACCGGGCACAAATTCTGACTCCGGGCTGCTACTGATAAATTCCAGATGGAAAAATCAAAATCACTTTGTCCGACCCGGGAATCGAACCCATTCTCTGGTCGGGAAGTCTTCGGGTCGGGAGGGGCTACACCAACGAGGCAGTCCTTTTTTGAAATCGGTTTAAAAAACCGTGCGTCGTTCCTGGTGAAGTATTGATCATCCCTTTTGTTCCCTTGGGTGTCGTGTCGTAAAAGGCGAGAAATGGGATAGACAACAGTTACTTTTTAACTATTCAAACTACCCGTAATAAATGGAACAGTTTTTCTAAATAAAATAAAAGAGTCCTCGCAATGTAGGTGACACATAAATTAATCTGTTTGCCAAGCATGATGATCATGGATGGCACTATTCTTAGCAGAGATCATTTGAATGCTCGTGAATCCCTCGGCCAATAAGTGTATCCGTTCGCCAGAAGAGCAGACTCTCTTGTCAGTCGAAGTACAAGCGCGGAATATCTAGTTACTAGTAGTTAGTAGCACGACACAAGCTAAACAAAATCCGGACAAGTGCGTGTCGGACCACGCACAATGAAGAGTTCCGTAGTTGGGATGAAGTTATCCCAAGAACAAACTTATAAAGCCAACTTAGCTGTGATAGTTTTCCTTGTAACTTCGTTATATACCTACAACAAGTCCCGAAATTAACGCACGATCGTTCATAATGATGAGTGCAACGACCCCTTATGAGGTTGTGCGTTAATTCCGGGACATGTTGTATACCCGTTGAGTTTTTTCATGTATCCAAAAACAACCATTTACAGGGCGGGGGCACTTGACCTTGACAAACATTTGCACATATTTCTCAAACGGATCCCTGAACCTAAAAAAAAATTCACACATGGGGTAGGCGAGGAAAAAAGTCATCCCCACTTTACGTGAGGAGGAGGCACCCTAAAAATAAATATGTATACCCGTGCCAAATTACAGCTTTCTAGTACTATTAGTCTCTGAGCTAAGCCGCGGACAGACAAACAGACAGACGGAAATGGCAAAACTATAAGGGAGGAACCCTTATAGTTTCGCCGTGTCTGTCTGTTGACAACGGAACCCTGAAAATGGCTCTTACAAATTGTAAATATACTAGTTAGCCTGTCAGTAAGGGCACAAAGAATAGGGACGTGAGACGAGGACGGGATGCAGACGTGGCGTCCCTTTCACTTAATATCTTCATTATTCTTCATACAAAATGTATTAACGCGATCTGGCACAAAACATACGGTACAGGGGGCTAACCACCACCTCTTAAAGCAGTATTATTTTAATGTTACTTCAGTGTGAGAAAGAGATGAAGCTATACAGGACGTCTAGCTCCATCTCTTTCCCACACTCAAGTAAGATTACAATAATACTTTTTTAAGAGGTGGTGGTCTAGCTCCAGAAAGGACAAGGACTCAGGCACGTCGCTTTTCCATCTGCATACTATTGCCGCGTCTGCGTTCCGTCCTCGTCTCATGTCCCTTGTGTAGCCCGCGCCTAAAGTATCATAAATAAAGATTCTCATTTGGAGCACCCAATTTTTTCCACCCACTCCCTATCAGCCGAAAGTCGGAACGTAAACTGCACATCAGACTCATTGAACCACACCTCATTTACCTTAAAACATTGACACCGAAGCGGATGCATACTTCTATATCTACATACATAGCTTGGTACATATTTAAGTACCAGAGCAAAGGAAACAGCTGCGAAGAGTAAAAAGTGCCTGATGATCGCGAGATGTATGACGGGTACCGTGTAAGGATGCTTGGCATCTGAAGCTACCATACTGCGCATAGGCAGCATTTCCCGTCATTTTTAGGTTTCCGTGCGTCCGAATGAAAAAACGGAACCCTTATAGGATCATTCGTGTGTCTGTCTGTCCATCTGTCACAGCCGATTTGTTGCCGATTTGTAGATTTCCGAATCTACTCGACCGATTAAGTTGAAAGGTACACATATGAATTTCAGTGACCCAAACACGAACGTGTAACGTAAATAAATGAATTTTGAATATGGGGTTCACTTTTGGGGCAAAATTTGAAAAAAAAAAAAAACAAAAAAGTTTCGCAAACTGTACCGTGTGTCATATCAAATGAAAGGGTTTGTTATAAGGATTTCAAATATATGTATATTTTTTTTATAATTTAAAAATATTTTTTATGTCATTAAAGAAAATTGTTGAAAATTGACCATTGCCCCTTATCTCCGAAAATGCTGAGCCTAAATTAAAAAAAAAATACAGAGAATACATAGTTCTAAATATTCATAAATTATGAATATTCTAAATTCATGGTTACTTAACATGGTAAACCACTCAATATTGTGCCTACAAACTTACATTTTCAGTTGGAATGTAAGTATGGCGGGACATGTTTTTCAACTAGAATGTTAAGTTTGTTCTTGGGATAAATTCGTCCCAACTACGGAACCCTTTTTTGTGCGTGGCCCGACACGCACTCGGCCGGTTTTTTTAAATGAAATACTATAAAGATAGTAAGTAATTAAATTGATTAAACTAAAAGTAAAAATAATTTTACAAAAAATTTCTAGTACAAATTAATCTTTCGTATTTTTGCAGTGACAGTCATTGTAAAGGCAACTGCATATCAATAGTAACAATTTGACATTGAGAGCGCCTTTATGTCGTAGCAGTAAGGGCCACTTTCGTAGTGCAAGTGCTACTACTAATGTGCGGTTGACTGTACCTACCTACCTACCAATACGGTAAAGTACCTACCTACATACTTACAGTAGATCAAATACTTCGTTCTTGAATTGTTTTCAATCAATGAAAAATGACTAGAAGGGTCAAATTAAATTAGCTAGCGAAACTCCGCAGACGTGATGAGTATCGATATCTAAAAAGATAAAAGATTTGATGATTTATTTTTGAAGTCATTTATTAGAAAAATCCTTACTAAAGATATCCACTCACAAATTACATTCACAAAAAAAATTGATTAGGTACCATAAACGCATGACAAGGCAGGCCAATAACCTGTGTATAAGAAGGCATAGAATGAACTATGGAAAAAAGAGTATTCTATATGATGGGGCCCAACACTACAACGAATTACCTAAAGATATAAAAGAAGCAAAATCTCTGTTTGTATTTAAAAAATTACTAAAAAGCCACATTTTAAGCTTAATATTAAGTTCAGTGGTACCAATTACTAATTTACATTGTAACACACACAATTCAAAATATATTTTACTAAACAATTAGTCATTCACGAATATAATACACATAAGTACATTACTATAATATAACACATAAAAGCCCTACACACTACCTAACACACATATAGACTATAAATATATAAATAAAATATATACGTACATACACTATATTTTAATTTACATAAAATTATGATAAATGATAAATGATTTTATTTCTGTAAGTAGATTTATACAAACACTTTTACATGTCAAACATTTTTTTTTTTTTAAACTAGATGAGGCCGGCGTTTCCTATCTGACTACTCTGAGAAGAAAGGCCGAAACAAACTCAGAGGTAACAGTCTCTTTTAAAGTCCAGACATAATCTTGGTCAGATCATGTGAAGACCATGTAGGTTGGTGTCTTGACCATGTAATGGTCTTTTGAGGAAAGAACCACACAGATTGAGTGGACCTGTCCAGTCAGTGCAAGCATCTGTCAGTAATCGTACCTACAGCTCAACATAAAAGTTAAGGAGCTCAACGATTCGACGAACAATACCAAAGAAAGGACATTTGGGTAGGCCGCATAATTTACTCAAACTGGCAAACTATGATTAAAGCTGAGAGAAAAGAAAAAGAAAAAAACAAGGACCCACATAGTCTTCACATTCACAGTAATTAAAATAATATTACATTTTACAAAGTAAATATTCATGTCAATGTTTAAATAAATATTTATATTTGCAAATAATAATAATTTAAATATTTTAACACGTATACGTATTTGACACTACCTACTAACACACATACACATAACATCACGCCTTGTTTCCCTGAAGGGTTAGGCTGAGGTGTACCTATAGTAGTACACCCACATTTCGCCAGTTATGTTTAAGTTCCATGTAATATGGGGCGAGCCTATCACCTACCAACCACCTACCTACCTACCAACCTACATACTAACTATTATATATATATATATATTATATACAGGGTAGCGATTAGGTTATCACATTAATTGAAACCACGCATTCAGTACATGATTCTGGACCCCGCTGCGTTGAAATTTTTCGTCGGTTATTAAAAAAAAAAAATCTGCTCCATACATTTTGACCTCGTAGGTAGGCAAAAATGTATGGAGTAGCAAATTTTGTTTTTTAATAACAGACGAAAAATTTTAACGTAGCGGAGTCCAGAATCATGTACTGAATACGTGGTTTCAATTAATGTGATAACCTAATCGCCACCCTGTATATAATAGGAAGGAATCATAATAAATAAATTCTATGTAGTCATAACACAACGTAACAATAATAAGTTAAAAAATATATAAAATGAAGCCAATATTAACAACCATCAAAGTACTCTAAACGCAGTGAAACGATCACTGTGTCATGGGCCTTAGTAAACAAGTATTGTATCCGTCAACTCATGCACACCTACCCGCAGTGGCGATGCGCATACGACCGACGTCGTGCATTTAGTTTCATGTGAACATGTTTCTTTACAACAACCCTCTTACTAAAACTGTTACGAAATCTTAATGTATTTTGTCATAACATAACACTAACCCACAACGCCAATCGGCTTTATGTATTTTTAAGTTTCAATATTGTATTTTCTCTGTAAGTGATTGTGTAAATCTTTTGAGAAAATAAATGTCTAAAACCGTATTTCCGTATTTACCGCTGGTAGTGTTTTTACTTGAAGTGTGAGTTGATAAAATCTGTTTTATCGTGTTAAGATATCGCTACCCATCATGTCTGTGCAGTTTACACAAAAAAAAAAGATTTTTAAGTGACTACACTCGCCGGTTGATGACCCCTAAAAAAAACATCATCGAATTAATATATTTTTTGTTTTATCATGTTTAAATATCGAAACCCTTCACGTTTGCGGAGTTTCGTTAGCTAATTTAATTTGACCCTGTATATCTACCAACTATAAGAAAACTCAAAAATTTTCTTACAGATATGTAACATGAATAAAAAAAAATAATAATGAAGGTACAGCTTTTACGATTATAGGTTAGTTTTATTGCTTACGTCAGCCTGGCGTTAATTAAGCCAACATTTACCTAATGTTTTATGACATTTGCCTGTTTTGTTTGTACCTGATGTACCCGTGTTTACAAGGCACCGACATACGACCTCTGTACACTTGTCAGGCTGTTAGTAATTCTTAGAATAAGAGCTGAGCTGTTGCTGTGTGAGTAATAAATCCCTGATGGAATGAATACCGACATATTACTAGCTAAGATCCATATGCGTTATCTATTCATGAAGGTAGAGTACATACATAAAACGTTTTTGGTCGCAATCATCATCTTCCTGCCCTTGTCCGATGTTACTTGGACAGCTAAGTTATGTGCACCTATTGATTTTTACATGTACAAAAACATTTTCGTCTAATCAGCCTATGGAAGGAAGCTATGGGTTAATGATGAGCTTACCATTTTTTGTTATATTTGGGACTCATTGAGTGGACACCGACACCTGTAGGACATTCAACAGAACTTTATTATGCGGGCATGTTGCATTGCTTGGGTGAACTGGATCTGAGTGCAAGGTTCATTTGGAACCACGTAAGCGGGTATGCGCGCCATCTATCCACTTGAACTTATGCAGAGTCTTACTAGGAAGAATTTGTTTGTTGAATAACGAAAATAATTTTAAATACTTAAGTTATTTCTTTTCAAAATGCCCACTCTATTTGCAACATTTGCAAAACGAATGTAACAAAATATTCAGATTTTAATGAAAATTTAAAAGCAGCGCCATCTATTCATAAAATTGAAAACTGTTTAAGAACTCATCACACAAAGTAGTTAGAAGGTTAGTTGCATTTAATGTAGATGGCGCTGTTTCCAGATTGATAAAAAGGAATAGGTTTAACCCTTTAACCGCCTACGACGGATTAATCCGACAAATATTTTCGTGTCCATTTCGCCAGGGTCGTATATTTACGACCAAATATCGTAATGATTCAAGTTGCCCGGCGCTGGGGGCACGACAACTGATATGAAGTCGGGCGGTTAAAAGGTTAAACCCTTGGGGCTCCCACACAAAGCTGCGATGCGGTGCGAATTCGCAGTTTTGTGTGGGAGCCCTTGACCTGCTGAATTCTGCTGACGCCTAAAGACGTCAGTGGGTTCAACAGGTAGCAGTAAGTACATAATTATAATGTATATTGTCGTGAGCACATACCCAGGTGTCCTAGGCGTGACCAAGGCGTCCCTAACAAGGATTTGATTACTACTTTGAATTTATTAGTCTAGTCTCCTAAGGGGACTACGGTTTCTACATCAATTGTCTTTCTAATGGGTAGGTAGTGGAGATACACAGGTCTTAGGGTACATCCACACCGGAGTTACTTTTTGTGGAGCAACGTTTGCAAGTGTTGGTGGGCAATAGCACATAGCACTAATTTATAGCAAAAGCCGCAAAAGTTATAGAAAGTTATTTATCATGTTGCTGTATGTTGCTCTACAAAAAGTAACTTCCGTGTGGATGCATCATTAGGTACATTTCAGTCCACAGGCGTTTTATGAAATATTGGCCTCAAAAGTAACTTTAGACAGTTCATCGTACTGATTGATTTATTTATTGATAACTATCGATGGCAGAAAATCTTATTTTTTTCAATATTTACCGAGTAAACGTTGAAGGTTAATCGTCAATCGACCTTTAACGTAAATCCGGTAACTAAATAGGATTCTTATTATAACATGGTAGATAATGGCAAAAATAGACTCAGACATCGAAGATGGATCCTATCTAATTTTACAATTCCTCCAAGGATTTCCACGCGCACGCAGATAATTGGCGCGAAAGATTGATTCCCAATCAATAAACAGTGATACTGAACTAAACATTTCTAAAGAGATGAGGAAAAAGTAAGAGTAATTTTTCGCGTCATTGGCATTCGCTCTGGCCAAGTCTAGGCGGGTACCCTACCCGAGAGCCCGAGAATACTGTGTTCTTGGCCATTTATCACGTCACAAAACAAGAAAAAAAATCACGGGCTTACTGACCCGTTACTTTTCCATTTACAGAGTGTTTTCGCTTATCTCATCCGTGTAATATCCTTTAGTCTCATCCAGTTCGGAAACGCTGACTTATGCCCGTTTTCACTAACACTAGGAAATAACTAAACGAATCTCTAAATATTATTTCACTGCTGGATTTTCAGCTCTCAGCGCTAAACCGAGCATAGAAAATCCAGCGGTGCGCTTTTATTCAGGCATTCATTTGGGTGTGTCCTAGTGTGAGTGAAAACGGGTAATTAGTATTTGAAGGTCAGCTGTAGGCATTAATAGTTTTGCACGTAGTGGCTGGTCATGCTGCATTTTAAGGCCCAGAAACGGTGTATTAGATCTATGTGAAACCTAAAAAGCACAGATAGCTGTGAACCTGTGTTTCGGTCTTTAAGGATACTGACTTTTCCATGTTTATACATATTGGAGGTGGCAATTTTTGTAAAAACCAATCTAAACTTATTTCCGTCACTGGCCAATATAAGAACACGTAATGGCCCCTTGAGATCCCAATATAAGAACTTGCTACATTCGGGTAATTACAAAACAGCACTGTCAAGGAAAAGTATTATGACAATGGGACCTGTCATTTATAATAAAATACCTCATGGTTATAAGGATTGTTCGACAAACATTTTTAAATCTAAAGTAACTGCACTACTTTTAAGCAAATTTTATTACTCGGTGAAAGACTTTCTAAATGATATGAGTTTATCCAGATTATGATTGTTTGACCATGTGAGTCTTATGTAACTGACTATAATATTATTAATTGACTTCAGTTTAATTTCTGTTTTGTTTTTACGACATTGTTTTGTTTCTATTAATATTTTATTGTAATAATTTGCACGCCGAAAGGGAGACTGTAGCTGATCTCATTAATTTATGTACAACATCTTATACCTGTACCTACATTCATAGCAAATAAAGTTCTGATTCTGATGCTTCGGTATTTGATTGGATAGGTTTGTTTTAGCTTACTTTTTTGTTGGTTGATGTGTGAGTCATTGATTTTCCTTGCCAGTATCAAGTGCATTGCTTGCTGGTCACCGATATCGTTAATGATGAGCACATCTGGGTAGTCATTTAGTAAGCAGAAGGTGTGCATATTGACATTTTTCAAACTGAAAACGCAATTATTATAGTTAATCAACTTTAATGAAAATGATGCCCTAAGTTACATGATGAATTGCAGAATTAATATTTCAAAAATGTTCACCTGCGTTGCACAAACAATCATCCAAAAAGATGGAGCAATTTAATTCTGTAGAGATAAGTAACCCTTTCACAATCAGCTCTTCTCATCTGAACACATTTAATTTTGAATTCTTCTAATCGCCTATCTTTAAATTCCAAAAGGTTCTGTCTGTCATGTCCTACGCAGCTACGACATGAAGATGACATTTGGATAAACCCACAAAAAAGGTCAGTCAGCGAGTTAAATATGGCTTCAGCTAAATTATTACAAGGGCTGAATAAAATTATCGGTAAAGGAACTTGACAGATTCAACAGAGATCTGATGACGGTAAATTAGGTCCGAATGGAGATAATCCAGATGTTTCGACGGTTGAAAAAACATTTGGAACAAAAACGAAGAGAAGTCTAATAAATAAAGCAGCGAAATTAAAAATATAATATAATATTATCTAAATAATATGGTAATCATAAAATTTACAAATTTCAATTCTGGTCTGTATTTCGGCTCAGAAAACTATAATATGTCATCTTTTTTGTAATATTTGTTCCATTCATTGAAAATAAAATTATTTTAAGTTAGGTGCGCATCAATAGCCCGAGGACCTTATAATAATCGTTGATCAATGTAATTTAGGGAACATGTCCCTAAACTACATCGATCAACGATTAGAAAACAAATTTCATCAAGTCCGTTGATTTATTTCGCAAAATGCCTCCGAACCGAGAGCCGAACTCAAACGCGGAAATTGAAAAAAACGTTTCGAGGGGATGTTGGGATATTGTGATAATTCAATTCACGGCACAGTTAACAGCTGTTTACGGGGTTTCACATCGCACTGACAGTCTCGCTTTTAACTGTGATTAATTTTGGCGACAGCTACCTATTTAGTGGTACTGAGTTTTATATTGAGCGTAAAAATCCGAGCCATTGTGAATATTTTCCACCGAATCACATTATACTTACAGCTCCGAGTTGGCTTTGAGAAGATAAATCAATTGTGAATTTCGGAAATATGCGCGATATTTTAAGGAAATAAACCTGTCAACGTTGTGTTTTTAATTTCTCGGAAGTAGATAAATAACCAATAAAAGAGAAATGCGTCTACGGCAACACATTCTTTAAAAACCGTAGTACATTCAAAGGTTTCATCGTTTATCTTCGGAAAAACCGAAATATAACGAATAAAATGTAACTATCGACCAATAGAAATTGATTTATTTTCCCATCTAAATTATTATAGACTAGCTGATGGGCGACGCTCGGCCAGCGGGCTGGATGTGGCCCCCTGATCCGGCTTTTGATCCGGCCCGCGAAATATTTTCAAATCACGCGTGATAAAGAATATTAATTCTCAGTTCACGCCAACAAGAAAGCAAGACTAGCATTATTGTAGGTAGATTCAAACCTAACGCGACAATACATACTTTCATCTTAGATGATGTACACTGCTTGTTCTGCGCAATTTTTTCGTACAAGATTGCGGTGTCTACAAGCAATGAATAACAAAATGTTTGTAAGTCACAATTTTATCGCAAGGTCAATTATACTGGTGAATGAATTATACAACCATCTGAAAACGATTCAACAAAATTGGATTGTTAGAAACACAATTGCGATCTGGAAGTTGTTATCATTTTTCAACACTAATCTGGTCACGAAAATATTGCTTACGCTCAGTCATTACACTATGGTGGTGTAGTGTAGTGATTGAGTGAAAGCAAATGTAAATGATACACCGCAGACTACCTGCAGAACTGTATCTCCTTTCTCCCTTAATCCATTCAAAGGTTGTCTTTAAAAGATCGCTCTTAGCGATAAGACCGCCCATTGTGCTTACCCTATGTAAAATTTCTACTTTATATCTGTAATATTTATGGTGTGCATAATAAAGAGTATTTCTACCTATATATCTATTTAGACACCTGCAAATGGAGTTGATCGAGCTTCAGGAAGACACAAATTTGAAGACTTGGATCTAAGTGACTTTGACAGGATATATCTTGCCGAGGAAATATATCCACAACTGAGAGCATTTGAAAGAAAAATTATATGCGTATTTGGAAGCACGTACAAATGTGAACAGTTCTTTTCAATAATGAAGATTAATAAAAGTATCGAACCAGGCTAACCGATGAAAATTAAGAAAACACCTTGCGCCTGTGCATTAGTGGGATTGATCCCAACATTGATCATTTTGTTTCTCAAGTTCAAGCTTAAACTTCTCATAATTTAGAAATTTCTTAAGAAATAAGCAATACTTTTGTACTCAATACTTATAATGTCGTGTCTGTATATATTTTACTGTGTGTACATAAATCAATCAATCTGCCTAGCCTTTTCCCAACTATGTTGGGGTCGGCTTCCAGTCTAACCGAATGCAGCTGAATACCAGTATTTTACATGGAGCGACTGCCTATCTGACCTCCACAACCCAGTAACTGGGTAATACGATACCCCTTGGTAAGACTGGTTGTCAGACTTTCGGGCTTCTGACGACCCGTAACGACTGTCAAAGATCTAAGAATGACAGCCGGGACCAACAGCTTAACGTGCTTTCCGAGGCACGGAGGAATCTCGGTATGTAAAGATGGTCACCCATCCACGGACAACCCCGGCAAGCGTAGCTTAACCTGATGGATCGACCCGTGCGGCTGTTATTATTTAGCCTTGAGCTCCTCCTGTGTGTACATAAATAATTGAATAAATAAATATTTATTTTATTTTTATATAAAATTTATTTGGAATGACCAATAATACACAGAAGCAAGGTGTTTTCTAAATATTAATTGCATTATGCTTTATTAAATGTATAAAAATAAAAAACGTATTTCTTTTCCCAGCTCGTCTATTATCTGCCTCTTATGTACCTACCTACCTATGGCCCGTGATTTCAATAGTATTCTAAGGTTTGGCCCCCTAAGCTAGGTTTGGTCCCTAGCTAAGCTAGGGATGGGCACCTTTGGAAAGTTGCGGGCCAAACCTTAGAATACTATTGAAATCACGGGCCATTCATGG
Source organism: Fissipunctia ypsillon (assembly GCA_947568875.1). Lineage (NCBI taxonomy): Eukaryota > Metazoa > Arthropoda > Insecta > Lepidoptera > Noctuidae > Fissipunctia > Fissipunctia ypsillon. Next base: position 16,829,267 of record OX387644.1, on the reverse strand, counting down.
GGAAATCGGTGAACTTCACCAATTTCCCCATAAATTGTGAACCGATTATGAAAATTATTTTTTTGTTTGAAAGGGTATGCTCTCGAGGGACCACATTGTCATCAAGTCAGAATCTGATGAGGGGATTTCATGGAAATCGCGGGAAATTCTCAAATTTTATAGGCACACCTATGGCGATTTGGGTATTTTTTATAGTAACTCGTGCATTTGCTCTCGGAAAGCACCATTTGGTGAAATGGAACTAATGATGAAGACCGCAGATGGCCATCGGAACCACTCAATAATAGGTATTTCACTACCAACTTTGTGAAAAATAACAAACTTTTTTATTTAAAAAACAGCCGACTTCTAAAAAAACAGTACAAAGTGAAAAATAATTTTAATATCCGAAGTCGGTAGCAGAAAACTAAAAGACAAATCCAAAGACACCGACTACCGAAATTAAAGTTATAAATCGGTCTAGATTCCTCACCGCATTTTATTTATGAAGAAATTATCTATCCCCACAGCCAGCTGAAATGAGATTTGTTGAATTTTAATAAATCCATCTCATTTTAATATTTTTACGAGTCTCAGGTATTCCAGGAATGTATACTAAACATTCTCTCGCGTTGGCAGGGCGCGCTATAAGGCGTTTACGTTTACCTAGCGTCTTATAAATATACGAAAATCTGAACTCAGTACGCGTAGAAATGAAATCTAATTTATAATCCGCGTGATACCGTGAACTCTACATCGCCGGGGTGTGGAAATACCTCACGTATTGGAAGTAATGCTGAATAAATATTTATTAAAAATTACATAGAAAAGGTATACCTTTGTAGGTGGAGCGCTAGTGAAAGTAGAGGCACTTTATTACAAAATACATTTTTGGTAAAGTTTGCGCAAGCACATGCCTCGGCAGTTTTATCTTCGACAATTTGCTTACCTTTTTATTCTTGCGTTTTATACTTGCAAATAAAATAAATGTGTTCCTTAGCTTAATATATTATTATGATTGGACGTAATAATTATGAACTATTACGTGTAACCACACTTTTCCCCACATTGCATTAGACATGGCTTAGCAAGGTGTTCTTTGACGCTCCTCTCGGGAGGACATTCGAGCATAAAAGTGTGGTGCATACGTCACCTCTGTCAAGTCGCACAATTACATTGAGAAAAGTTTTGACATTCAACGATACGTCGTCGCGTCGATATTTCTCCCCATTTACGTACATTCCCTATTTCGAAGAAGGTTTAAAGTTTTGGTAATTCTAGCACTTCACGCCGGTTCTTGAGAAGTTTTCTTTATGAAAACAGATACAGTAAAAACAGTGGTTTTTCCGTACTCGTTGTGGATGTTAAAGGTAAAGTCTATGACCATTAGGTATCAAAGCTAAGTTTTTACGGATCTGGCGACATCAAGAGATATTTCTTTGTGAGTACTTCGCGAAATCCTTTCGTGCGTGCACTTTCATAGAAACTCCCGAGAAATTTTGCGCTCCGTGCGAGCGTAAAGGAAATATTTCTTTCGCTCTGTGATCCAGTAAAGCTTCTGATCCGTTTTATGAGCTCCTATGTTGCTTATGAGCAATGAATGTCGTACGGTGACGGGAGATTCCAACCGATGAATAGTCGTTTACCGGTTTGCCAGCAGTGTGGTTTGTCGCTCTTCTGATCTATTTGCATCGGGCACATAATATATTATCTACCAAAAGTAAGTAGGCACCTAGGCATGGACAAGTGCCATTTTGCTACGTCAGATTATCCTGATCCATGATTTCAGGCCAATATATTATGAGCGAAATATTATGTAAATTGTTCGCAAAATTCCCGCTTGGACGAATATACGTGATGTGGCATGCCCTTTTAATATTACATAATTTTGATATTTAGACAACCTTAACATAATAACACCAACACAAATGCTAAAGGTGAGCTATTAGTTAATTTCAAATATAAAAGAAAGAACAACAAAAAAGTTTTGAGTACAATATACGGTGCTACGAAAACTTCAATACTCACCAAACGAGCATAGGAACATAAAACAAGGCTCAAGATTTCGTTTCAAAATATCATTATATCTAAAGTAAAAAGTTTGCAATTCTTTATTATCAAAAAACAAAACGTGGGAAAGAGAACATGCGCTCTTACCATAAGAAATCCATTTCTGTATGTGTTCTATTCATTTGGTGTGACGGAGACAGCACACACACAACAATTTGATGAGATTGATTCTGTGTGTTTGTGTCACTGAGAAACAGCAGTAATTCTGCTGATGGAATTGACCCGGGAAAATATAAGGAAGAATGTGTTGGTGTTGAAAATGTGTACTCTGGTGCTATTCTGTAAAGATCCCAGCGTGAAAATTTAGGTGAAGTGAGCGTGATGTGAACTGTCATCCCACCTTACTCTACTAGGGATTGAGCTCACTTCAAACTCACTTCAACTAAGTGCTCACGGTGTGATGTTTATAGAATAGGTCGGCTGTACCGATATAGTGTCGACGATGATTGTACATTACGTAGATATTATAAATGCTTCTTCCGAAGTAAGTTCAAGGAATGGTTTTAATAGATTACTACTACGGTATTTATTTATTTCATCGAATCCGATTCGTTCATCCGCAGTCGAAAAAATTCTCAGTGTTCCTTTCGTTTACATTTTACCCAATTCTAAATCACAAAACTCAGCCTTTGAAGTCTTCCTAAACTTTTATTAATCTGTAAAGTAATAATATCTATCTTTTAGAGAGAGGGATGTAATTTTCCGCACGAGAGGCCTCTGAACCAATATAGAACAGGATAAACCTACTTACCCGCCGTCAGTAGATTTATCCTGTTCTATATTCAAGTATAGTGTTTACTGTTAGTAAACTGATGCTTTAGATCTGCTTCCATGAGCTTTAGTTAGGCTTTGGAAAAACCTAGTTAATAATTTTCTAGATGGTTATTTTAAACAGTAAAATAATAATAAAAATAATACATTTTTACTAACCAATTACAACTTATCTATCTACAAAAACACAATGTACAGCGTTTTGAGTATTTTAAAGATAGATTAAACGTCGATGTCTGTGTGTGACAGACACCGGCGGCGCCTAGACGACACCGCACGCGCAGTGGCGCCCTCATCGTTTGTTTGGTTGATTCTTTTATTTTAGAATGAAAATGCTGAAAATAAGCATGTTACGTTGTGCTCCATAAGACTAAACGTTACTATTAAAATGGTAGTTTTACATTGTTAAGTTTTATTAGAATCTTTAAAAAGGAAAATAGTGGCCACTAAGCTCCGTTTTAAGGATTATAATAAAACTTAACATTGTAAAACTACTGTTGTAATAATAACGTATAGTCTTGTGGAGCACAACGTAACATGCTTATTTTCTGTATTTTCATTCTAAAATAAAATAAATAATCAAACAAACGTTGAGGGCGCCACTGCGCGCGCGGTGTCGTCTTAAGTAACAAGCTATACCGTGACATAATGATTTGCTATAGGAATATTTACAAAACAAGACACACTGATACACAATTAAATAGTTCTGGTACAATTTAAGTTACACTCATGTAAGTTTAGTCAAAAGAAAAAAAAAAAATTGAATATAATTACGGACATCGAGATATAAGTACTAGTACTTATATCTCGATGATTACGGATAATATTTTTGTGTTCACCAAAAATCTAAAGGTACATCTATGTATGCTCCCCGAAAAATACTGATCGTGCACCAAATATTCCTGAATGTTACACAAAATATTTAGTATGCATCCTAGTACCGTATACCCATTTACATATTTTAGGTTAGGTTAGGTTAGGTTATATTTAGTATGCATCCTAGTACCGTATACCCATTTACATATTTTAGGTTAGGTTAGGTTAGGTTTCATTTTTTATTAATAAAGCTACATTGGACATTAATTGGTGTTTGATTCAAATACATTTTGCAGTGCATTATCTGAAGTAAAACTAAAAAAATAAATGCTTGTTTTTAAAATTAGGTGTATTACTATTTTTACAAATTTGCAACAGTTGTTAAATAGATGCTCGTTATGACATATTTTAATGAACATATTTTGGTGCACATTCAGTATATTTGGTGGAACACAGGCAAAATTAGGTAAATGAAATGGGAATAAATTGAAGTACTTTTAAATACCATCCTATAATTACTAATTAAACTAATTAGATAGAAAATAATATATTATTTTATTTTAATTTTAACGCATGCAAGGAAATACGTGAATGTGTGTGTGTGAGGACACCCTCCTACTACACTCACACACCCCCCCACCCATACACACGTATGGGTGGGGGGGTGTGTGAGTGTAGTATTTTACTTATACCATACCTTTGCCAAAATAAAGTATTTTTCCACCGTGCCATATTCTTACTCAGTCTGTAAACAATTTTATCACGAATTTTAATACTCAAATGGGAAGACTGGGAAGCAATATTACGAGCCGTCGCTACTGAATACTTAAAGGATAGTTAAGGAATAATTTAATAAATGACGTTCATTGTAATTTGGTTTTACTCGTGTATTTTCATTATAATTATTAAACGTACTGTAGTTAAGTTTCTTTGTGGATTGTTTTCATTTCAAACATGGGCATGAATGATTATTTTATTTGTCATATTTACCTTTAATTTTGTTTTTGTATTCTGGAACTATACAGCGTGTGTCAGGAATCTGTGGTTATATTTAAGGGTGTGGTTCAGACCATAAAACTGAACAACTTTCTCCATGGGGCCAACATCGTAATTGAGAAAAAATAATCAGTTGTCCCATACAAAACTTCAATATCTAATCGACCCAAATAACTGTCGGAGTGCCCTAATGTTGTTACTGCGACCAATTCCGACGAAGCGCTCACCGGCCGCTGCCGCGGCACTGCTCGCTTCGCTCGCTCGGCTCGCGCGTAGTGAGTCAAAGTTCTAACCTAAACTAACCTATTTCCTCGTAGTGTCCTAATAGCTATATTAATAGATCGTGCTCGTATCAGTTATATTCCTAGTAAGATAGTTATGAACCGTTTTCATATAACTATATTACGTTTTAAAGCTATATCCCTCGGGACATAATTATATGACGTCTATAACCATCTTACTGCGACATATACAGCTGATAATTCTTTCGAGATTACTATGTTGGTCCCATGAACAAGTTTGTCAGTTTGATGGTCTGTAAATCTGTACCGCAACCTTAACACATTTCTGATACACGCTGTATAAAATCTACTAAGTACTGGTTTATAAACAACATTATTTTCGCTGGAGTATCATTTCCTTCCATAATTAATTCTTAAACTCTCTAATTAACCTTATCAGTACCTGTTCCTTCAGCATCATTGAAAATAGTGTACTCACCGTCAGTAGATTATATTCTTTCACGACCGGTCGGTACGCTACCATCACTCGATGCCTTACTTTATTACTGCCTCTCAATCTCACTTTATTGCTACGTAATTAATTTCACACGTCTGCCGAGACTCTTGATTTAGTTTCTTAACGATTACATATAAATTGTTGGGAACGATTTCGTCGGCTTATTGGCACATGCGAGCGCTATTGTCCTCATGGGTATCGTGATTGTCTGTCCACGAGATTAAGATTTAATAACGTTTGGTTGAGATTGACTTTGGCATAAGTAGTTATAGTTTGTAAAGAGTTCATGCTTCCGACCGTGTTGCTGAGAGTTTGTACAAGTGTTATTTTTGTACTCATGATTACTGTATAAAATCGTGGCTATAGTTTCATTCCCTGTGAAGCTTTTATTTCATTAGCACATCGATTCGTTGGTGTTTAATTATCCTCTCAAATGACATAACTTTTAGGTTCAAAGTAGAAACGGTAATTTTAACGTTGCTAACTTTTTACGAAAACATTTGGCAAAGTTCGATAAACGGGAAAAAATGTTGTCCAAAAGTTTCCTTAGCGAATTTATTATTGTATGTATAATAAAAAGTTGGCAAAGTTACCCATCTACGTGATTTTTACACTACAAATGTTGCAAAGTTTGTCAAAGTCAATTTTCTCTGAAGCGGGTGCCAGTCAAATATAACAAAAGTTGTTTCAATCTTCAAATCACGTTGCTTTATTAAATGTATATGAAATATAGCATCAATAATCTCAATAGTGCTTTGAATATTTGATCCAGTGTCAGTGTTGATGAGTTCATCCCCGGAGATTGCTTTGTTGTGCAAAAGTGTCGCCATCGAGGGTTTAGCAAACATTGCGTCATTTTGTCCCCATGCCCTGAACAGGCATGATTTGTTGTCGACCCCTCGGGTTTATCGTTTTTTCGGAACCCACAAAAAATGGGTTTACCCTGTTTGTAATGGACGTTGTGGTATCGCGAATTAGATGCATCATGATGTGGATCTTGTCTTGTTTTTCGTGATATCTTGTACCTAACTAAAATGTTATGGCCATAGCACATAACACGTTCTCTTTACACATTCAGTAAATAGAAAATGTTAAACATTATTTCTTGAATATCTTCGTCATCAATCTTGAGTTTTATTAGTAAGTATAACAGGTACCTTAGTAACTGAAAATTTGGCACACGTGAAAACTTGATATTTTGGCGGCAATACCACTAGCTGAGTTGACTTGATATGACGAAGATACTTCGCTTTACCTGACATTTTATGTAAGAAGCTTGTACAGAAACTGCTCATGAATTTGGCATAGCCCCACATAGACCCGTACGATGCCGCGAGCTGCGAAGCTTACTTCTAGCTACACCTCCTGAATACTTATTACAGCTAAGTAAAAATCGAAGTCATGCCGCGTACCCATCAAGGGTTTTTAGTCAAATACGGTGAAATATTGCTTTGGAAGCGGGGATGGTATACGGTGTAGGAATAATTTTAACAATATTATGGGCCTTTTGCGTCACTTGACAAGTTATTGGTCGTGTAAAGCGATATACTTTTTTAATAAAGTTCGCTGCTGGGAATAAACGATGTGGTTAGATGTTTTTTTTTTATCCAGACTACCCGTTTTCAGTATTTTTATATTTTTATCATAGTTAGTTCGTACTAACGCCTAACACGAGTGGTTTTCGTAATCAATTTTAGAAAACAGACTCGAACTCTACGCACAGAAATACCCTAATCTAAGATTAATTATTTAAGATTTTTATTATTTAAGTATGTTTTAGTTAAAGATACAGCTGAACTTTTATCCCTGAGGCAGTGAAATGAAATAACTTTATGAACTTCGAAAATATTATATTGTACGACTTTGCAAGACTGGCTGAAATTAAATTTCTACTGAACGAATTTTTCCTAAAAAAATTCACAAGTATTTCAAGAAGCCAATAGAACACAAGTTTGGTTGGTAATTGTTATGGTTCAGTACTAAGAACCACAATAATAATATAATCATATTTTTAGTGATACCTAAATTTATACAATTTTGTTGATTTACAGTATTTTTATAACTATACACTACACTTTTTATTTGTTTATTTATTTAAGTACTGCCCCTGCTTCGCACGATAATTAAAACTTGACAAAATCCAGAATTCTCTACTATACCTGTTTGAGTTGAATATGAATGTATTATATGTATAATATAACATAACTGGCGAAATGTGGGTGTACTATAGGTACTCCTCTGCCTAGCCCTTCGGGGAAACAAGGCGTGATGTTATATTATGTTATATAATATACAATAGCACTTTAGAGTTACATTTAAATAACACTTATACAACAGGTAATTTAATAGCCTATGTAAAGTTTGGTCACCTCATGTCTATTATAAGTGAAATGTAGAAGATTTAAGATTCCCAAAATAAATAAGGTTGGATACAGTCATGGGTATCCCGGATAAACTCCATGTAATCTCAAATACATAAACCTCAAATATTTGTTTTGTATCCGCTCTAGCATCGTACTGTATTTGGCTTCACTAGGACTCCAAATAGCCGCGTTGTATTCTAAGTGGCTCTTTACAAGTGCTTCGTACAAAGCTCTTAAAGCACTCATGTTAGTGAATTGCTTTGCCTGTCGCAAGACAAACCCTAGATTCTAGTGTGCCTTTTTGCAAACCTCTACGATATGCTTGCGGAAGTGCAAATCCGTGGTAAAAAGAATGCCCAGATCTTTGACCTCCCTGACACGCTGCAGCGATTTACCTTCTATGTGGTACTCATGGTGACGCGGGTTGCGGGCGCGGGTGAGTGATACGATAGAGCATTTGGCCACGTTGAAATAAAGTTTATTTTCTTGACTCCACTTGGTGACTCGATCTAAATCCTGCTGTAGTATGTCATGATCAGCATTATCCTTCACTACATGAATTAGCTTTAGGTCATCAGCAAAGAGTAGGCAAGTTGACTCATTGACTACTTTCGGTAAGTCGTCTACCACGAGAATAAAAAGAAACGGTCCCAGTTTACTACCTTGGCTGACGCCCGATCTCGTGTAATAGATCTCAGAAAAGCGTCCGCTACAGTCAACGTATTGACGTCTGCCGCGTAGGTAATCGGCGAAGAGTATAATAGTGTGGGATGTGAAACCCATGTTGGCTAATTTCAACAGCAGCACGTCATTATCGACTGTGTCAAACGCCTTCCGAAAATCTAGGTAGGCTACGTCCACCTGTAGTCTAGCATCAACAGCTGGCACCAGTTGTGTCATTAGGTGAAGTAAATTTCCTGTTGTACCCCGCCCAGGATGGAATCCGTGTTGCGCATCAGACAATTGTGCTTTCACCTGCGTGTATAAGCCGCACCTGCATGTTTAGTAACTGGTATCTCTGTGAAAAGGAAACAACCCATCAAATACGAACAAAAACTGACTGCATACAAGAACTTATCATGAACCAAGCCCTCAAGAGTTCCTGCCAATTTAGTATAGTGTTCCTGGAAAAAGAAGCGATGGAAAAACTAGACGACCAGCACTACGTCTTATCGTTTCCAAATCCGACGAAAGTGCAATTAGTCTGTGGGAGAGAAGATTTCAATTCGTTACAAGGGAGCTACCTCGCTATTATACCATCAACTGTTATCTCCGCACAAAGGAACTAAGTATAATCAACGACAACGACGTAATAGAAGGGCAACCTTTGAAATGAATGAACATTCCCTACGACGCAGAGACAACGGGTGCTGCATTACCCCAAGTTCATCTTAGTTCAATCGACTTAGGGGGACTACACACCATACAGAACCAAGTCATAACGAGCCAGCCGATACAACTTAACCAGCTGCAATCAAATCAACAAAATCATATACCATACGACAATACCCTTCTACATTGCATTATTAAGTACAGGTGCACTTATCATAGCCATACTGGGCTATCACAACAAATGGTTTTGCACACGCTCTGAAACGTCCAACACAAAGGGACATACTTACGAGGAACCTGATAAAAAAGAAGAGGATCGCGCGCCCAGAGGACAAGTTCCAGTAACATTTTTTCTCAAAGTTCTAAAATAGGCTCCTGATCTGCGGGTGGAGATGTTACACGTAGCTCCATAAGGGGAATCGTCAACTCAGCACTCAGCACTATTATTATAGAAACATACGCGTGCTGCAAATTTAACGAATGACGGAAACGGCGAGCTGAGATAGCACTTTGTGACGCACGGACCTAGTTTACCCAATTATTTATAACTCTGTAAAATTCCATGCCATATTCATACTTCAAAATAGGCACTTGACTAATTTAGGATATAATTAATGTAATTCTTTTATTGTAATTAAATTAACCCCCGCCCGCCTCGTTGGTTTAGTGGTCGCAAGCGCTACTGCTGAACATGAGGTTATGGGTTCGATTCCCGGGTCAGGCAGTGTTTTTGGGTTTTCCTATCTAGAATTCCTCAGTAGCAGCCCGGAGTCTGGATTTGTGCCCGGTAGATGGCAATAGGCTCGTCCCCTATTACATAGGACTTGAACATAACTGGCGGAATGTGGGTGTACTATAGGTACACCTCTGCCTAACCCTTCGGGGAAACAAGGCGTGATGTTATGTTATGTAATTAAATTAAGTAAAATTGTTTTTAGTTTTTTTTAATCCTCCGATTGCAGCTAACGTGACTAGCTAGTCATATAATAATAACAGCTAGTACACTACCTTCCGGAATAAATTCTCTAAATTATGGTGAAAACCGCATCAAACCCGTTGCGTACTTTAGAAGAACAGCGCAGGCACACAAACAGACAGACACGAAAACCGACTTTAATTTTTATAATAAGTATACCTACAACCTAGATGGTTTTACTCGTTTCTTTGCTTAAATGAATAGTATCTATAATCTACATAAATACCCTATGATACTATATGATTTGCTAAATCACAATAAACACCATTTTATTTATACTACATACGTACATTGATGATTGTATCTGTGGACACCAAATTTTTCGAAAAAGTTTTAACGAATTTGGCAGAGACGTAACTTTTTACCTGAAAAATAGAATACTTTTCATTCCGGAAAATTAAAAACTTCGCACGGATGGATCTACGGGATAGCTAGTAATAACTATTTCAATACCTACGTTGGAGGGCATGATAGTGCTTGCAACATGGGGGAGCGCAGGCTTTGCGTTTGATTGAATCAATTGATGTGAAAAAAATTGCGCATCGTAGGGCAACGAACACACTGTATGCTTTACTGGCAGGGGCGTAGCTTTCATACAACCCGATTCCTATCGGCTTCCCTTCGGAACAGCCACTCTTCTTAATGTCTACTATTGCCAAATAATATCGTACACCTGTGTGTGTAACTGTGTATCACATTACATTACATAATTGTATTTAATACCAGTTTAATATACCATATGATTAAAAACCTATAGTTTTTCGTCGGATTTTATGAGGACTGAACAATTTTTTCTTCGGCTTCCCTCTAATGATAATTGTAGCTGCGCCACTGTTTGCTAGGTATGTGCTAGGGATATGTACCTACAGTTACAAGCTTAGATACCCTATTTTTTTGTGGGGAAAGCGTAATGGATCCCTTCGTATGGGGAGAACGGTTAAGCAAAATTCTAAACCGCTTTTCACGTGATGTAAAAATTTAAACTTTGAGAAATTACCTATTTCATAACAGTGTGGTTCTGATAACACTATTTTTGTAACACCAAAAATATATATGAATACTTTAGGAGAAAATCGCTATTGAATCTTACGGAAGTGTAGGTTGTGGCTGTTCATACTAGATTTAGGGCTGATTTTTCAATCGTCAGATAACTTTTATCTGGGGAATATGTTTGACGTTTTGACAGCTTTTGTATAGAAAATGTGTCAAACCGCCATATTTATTCCTCAGGTAAAAGTTATCTGACGATTGAAAAATCAGCCCTAAGTAGATTAAAATTTTTAAGACAAAATATAAAAAGAAATGTTGCTTTTGTCGTCTTTTTTCAAACATTAAACATAATATTCGTAAGAAAAAGTAACGTAAATAAGTGTACGCAAAATGAACACTAATAAAATACAAATTACGAGTACATAGCTTTGTTACTAATTGAACACGAAACAATGAACTAAGGCAACCAAAGTCCAAAAGCCAAAGTCTACATACCCCGATTATAACAGACTTGATGAAATGTCACTCTGAAACACATTTTCAAAGGCAAAATCTCTCGTACACTGGCTTCTCAAAATTTGTACAAAGAGATCCAAAAACGATACATGAGTAGCGGCCCTCTTATTTTCATGTTATAAATGTCACCCGAGTGAGATGGGTCACTCTCACAACACTACTCTTATGATCGGCGAATGACTTGTCATTATTTTCGGATTTCATCCTGAAGCTTGTCATATGCCTGGGGAAACTAATTATATTAGTAGGTTCTGCCCGCGACCTCGTCCGCGTGAAATATCTTGTTCCCCCGTCTCACTCCGTCGCATCGCATCGCCCGCCCGCGCTATTACTTCGTTTTCGCTTAACGTTCTTTCTGACTTTTTTCTTTTTGCCGGCTCCTGAGGGTGATGGGCATGATGTTAAATATAGCCTTCCTCAAGAATTGGGCTATCACATGCAAAAAGAATTTTTCAAATCCGACCGTTCAAACAAACAAACGAACAAACGCTTCAGCTTTATTATATTACTAGCTGTGCTCCGCGACTTCGTTCGCGTGGAAGTCGTAAGATACACAATATACTACAAAAACTTATTTATGAAAAAAAAAAAACAACTGACTTCCAAAAAAAAAACACTACAGAGTGAAAAATAACTTTAATTTCGGAATTCAGTGTCTTTGGTTCAGTATTTTCGTTTTTTGCCACCGGCTTCCGAAATTAAAGTTATTTTTCACTTTGTAGTGTTTTTTTTGGAAGTTGGTTGTTTTTTTTATAAATAAATTTTTACTTTCCAGTTTTTAGTTGTGCTACCTACCCCTCCCAAATTCGTATACCTACCACTATTTGCCATGTAAATAAGAGTGACAGGACGTTATTATAACATCATCAACATAAACTAAATGGAAAAAAATACGTATTATTAAAGCTAACTAAAAAAGCACTCATCAGAATTTGACCAAAATATGCGACCACAGGAATTATACCCTTTCAAATAAAAACTTTGAAAAAAAGCAAATATATGTCGCGCTAAGTCGTGTCAGAAGTTTGGAAGGTGTAGTTTTATCAGGTTTGGACGCCGTCGCCAACAAATTATAAAATCAACCACACGATGACAGATCGTTGACGAAATCTGTCTTCTGACAATCCAGGCCACACATAACATACGACTCAAGTAGCGCAATTTTAAGCATATTACCATTAAAATCATTTATAGCCAGAGTGCATCTCATGACAATTCCAATAAGCCCAAACACGGCTAGGATACATTGTTGTATTATGGAGTTCTAGTGCCTACCTTTCGGTTTCATCATCAGATCAGTTCGATGGTACCATTTTCATCAGAATCAATCAACTCAGCATATCGCAGTCCACTGCTGGACAAAGGTCTCGCCCAGTCTGCTCCACAACACCATGTCCTCCGTCTTCCGCATCCAGTCTGTCCCAGCCACCTTCTTAAGGTCGTCGGTCCATCTAGCTCCACTCCAGGACTCGTCTGCTCCACTGGCCATCGGTCCTTCGACAAACATGGCCAGCCCACTGCCACTTCAGTTTGCTCACTCTGCAGGCTATGTCGGTTACTCCGGTTCTTGTCCGGATAACTTCATTCCTGATTTTAACCATCAATGAAACGGCAAGCATAGCCCGCTCCATAGCGCGCTGAGTGACCTTGAATTTGTGGACCAGCCCAACTGTCAGTGTCCATGTTTCGGCACCGTATGTCATAACGGGTAGGACGCACTGGTTGAAGACCTTAGTCTTCAAATATTGCGGGATAGGTGACGAGAATACTTGACGAAATCAGAACCAGTCATAGTCGCTTCTTTATCTTAATCAAGATATCTTATCGCCACCCATGAAATACTTAGCATTGAGGAGTTACCGTGGCCATCTGTGATCTTCTTCGTCAGTTCCACTTCACCAAATAATATTTTCTGAATGCAAATGCTTGACTTGTTGATGAAAATACCAAAATCACTATGTATTTGCATATAATATTTGAGGAGTTCCCTCAATTCCTTATAGATTCCTAAAGTGAAATGGGTCACCAAAGGAGTGAAAATCTCTAGTAAAATGAAACGCATTTTATGCGCCAGTAATAGTAAAAATCTTGAAACTAGTGTTCTAAATTACAAAAATAAATACATCAGAATTTATAGAAGGGTTATCACGAAAGCTAAAAAAATAACAGTAAGGGAAAAAATTAATAATTCGAAAAACTCTAGCAAAGAAATCTGGCAAATTGTTAACAAGTGCACAAACCGATCTAAAATTATGCATAAAGAACATCTACTACTTAAAATTGATGGAAAAATAGTTGATGATCCCGAAGAAGTAGCTAACACCCTAGCAAAACATTTTGATAACAAATGTCTCACCAGTGGAAATAAAAACGAGGAAGCGACTTTGTTACTTCAACAAAGTACACCACGGGTCGAGAATGAACTCTGTTTTGCTCTTACCACTCCAAATGAAATTTCTAATATAGTCAGAAAGATGGACAATAAACGTTCTTGTGGATATGACGATATTCCTATATCTGTGATTAAAGATCATTTGAATATTCTTGCCGAACCGCTTTCTTACTTCTTTAATAAGTGTATTAATGATGGAATATTCCCAGAACAGCTAAAAATAGCCAAAATTGTACCAATTCACAAAAAAGGGACAAGGACCGATCCTAAAAATTACAGGCCAATCTCTTTGCTGCCAACGCTTTCAAAGATATTCGAAAAAATAATCAAATCTCGGCTCATACTTCATATAAACTTAAACAAAGTCTTACATAGAAGACAATTTGGATATCAAAAAAATCTTGGCACAGGAGACGCTATAAATACTCTTGTTAATGATGTGATTAATAAAATCAATAATAAAAATGAGAGTAGCTGGAGTATTTTTGGATTTGAGCTCAGCTTTTGACACTGTTGATCACGATCTACTCATAGCCAAACTACATCACTACGGAGTGAGAGGCAAAGCCTCACAACTTTTGTTTTCCTACCTAAAAACAGAAAAATGTTTGTAGAAATCAGTGAGATACAAGGCGGACATAGTCAAAATTATAAATCACCTTCTTTTAATATTTCTGCAGGTGTTCCACAAGGGTCGACATTGGGGCCCATATTATTCATTTTGTTCACCAATGACTTAATAAATTATATAAGCAAAGTTCTACCTGACATACGACTTGTAGTTTTTGCGGATGACACGAATGCTATTATTGGGGCAAATGACACTAAAGACCTTACGGAAAAAGTAAACGCGGCTCTAAGTTATCTTTATTCATGGTTCACTGTAAATAAGCTAAAAATAAATAATACGAAAACCAAAATAATGTTATTCAAGACAACTCCTCGTAATAAAGACACCATGGAAATAAGACTAAATGAGGACAGAATTGAACTCGTGAGAGAAGCTAAATTCTTGGGAGTACACATAGATGACTTATTAAATTGGAAAAAGGAACTAGCCGCCATCGATGCATCAATATCATCTGCGTGTTATGCGTTAAGAACCCTTCGAGACGAAATTGATATTAAACAATTGAAAATGGTATACTACGCGCTAATTGAGTCTAAATTAAGATATAGCATACAATTTTGGGGGAAGAGCTATAATTATAACTGCCAAAGAGCTTTTGTCCTTCAGAAAAGAGCTATACGTACTATCGTCCGTATTTCACAAAGAGAGAGCTGTCGTCCACATTTCTTAGATTTAAACATCCTCACAGTACCCAGTCTCTACGTTCTAGTACTCCTGACTAATCTTAAGAAATACATACATGAATATGAGACAGACGAGGAAAGACTGGTTAGGGAGAGCACACGTAGGAAAGATTTGAGAAGTAAGATAAGTCCTCACTTCAACATTGTGAAGCACAGTTCACAATATCGAGCAGTGCAAATATTTAACAAGTTACCACTACACTTAAAAAGCTTAATTTATACATCTGCATTTAAGACTAAGCTTCAAGCATTCCTACTAGATAAGTGTCTCTACTCCGTTGACGACATGTAATTATTATGACCATGCGTTTTTTCTTTTTTCTCTCCTGTCAACTTAAATAATTATGTAGGTACATACCTATTTTACTAAAGTCGGCTGAACTATTGGTTAATGTATGTGATGGATATTATTTTTAAATGACAAATGTATTATATTATTCCTTTTATTTATTTGAGTTGACTTTTAGCAATTTTTATTTGTTTTTAATTTTTAAATGATTTTCTATTTCCAATTTTAGTAAAGTTGACATTGAATAATATTGTTGTTTTTGATGTGGGTTGAGTTGTAATTTTTTATATGACTAATGTATATGTGTATCATGAGTGTATTTTTTAATTATTATTTTTATTATGTAGAATTATTTCACACACAATGTAAATTCTTTAAGAATAAATTGAATTGAATTGAATTGAATTAAATTGAATTGATTCTGTCATCAGAACTGGATTTTGATAAAAATAAGACCAATCTGGTCCTTTCAAATAAAAAATGAATTTTGCAAATCGGTTTACGGAGTACTGAGGTAACGAACATTAAAAAAACACAACGGAATTGATAATCTCCTCCTTTTTTGACGTCGGTTAAAAATAACAACCACATTTTAATAAAACTCCCTCGTCCCCCGACCCGTCGTGTTGCATCGCCCGCCCGCGCTATTACTTCGTTTTCGCTTAGTGTTCTTTTTGACTTTTTTCTTTTTGCTGGGCTCCTCAGGGTCGTAGCGTGATGTTAAATAGTATCATCGAGAATTGGGCTACCAAATGCAAAAGGAATTTTTCAAATCCGACTTTTTGATCATAATTTCATGGGTTTTAATTTTTTTGCGCGGATCCCTAATTATTTTTCTAAAATCGAAGTATGCTAATTTACCCGCCGTAATATCAGCTAACTGCCAGTGAAATTTCCGTCAAAATCGGTTTAGCCGTTTTGGAGATTAGCCGGAACAAACAGACAGACAGACAAACATTTTAAAAATTGTTTTTTTTGTTTTAAGTACCGTGTAAAATTTCTTATGCGTTTAGTAAAAAGTTGTTATTTTGTCATTACAAATAGACACTTCAATTTATAGTATAGATTAGCCTCATTATTCTTAAAAAAACTCAAACGCACATTAAACCTATTTTAGTTAAAAAGTATTTTGTCAATTTCTTTCGAATTTTGAATTTGAAAGAAAAAGACAAAACACTCTATAACTAAAGTAGGTTTATTACGTTTTAGTTTTTTTAATAAATAATACGGTATACGAGTATATCTGCCTTGTGAGAGTGCTGAGTTGTGATAGCTGCATATAGTTAAATAGGTAACCCAGAGCATCTAATAATATTTTCATTTAAATAACCAATACTTAGGGTGAAGCCAGACGAGCGTAATTTTTTGAGTTGTGAGTCGCGTAATTTCTGCTACATTCGGTTTCATACAAAAATCCTATTTCGTTCACACGGTGACGCAAAATGAGTTGTCTGCCGACTCATGCGCACAATCCCGGCTGAATTGAGTTCGTGGCGAGAGGGGGCTAGGGAATTGACAGTCATTCACGGACCGTGTGGGAGTCAATACGTTAATTTCTTTGTCACAATGTTTGAAGACACGGAAAAATTGATAAATGAAGACGAACTACTCTGTGGAATTTATCAGAAAAGTCGTATAGTGACAAGTTTTTAAAACAGAGGGCATGACAAGAGGTTGCAGGAAATTGTTTCGAATATTGGAATAATTTCACTAATGAGGAGAAAAGTAACAACTGTCCATTGCACTACACAAACACTCAGTACAAGCGTTGAAAAGCAACTTAAAAAATTACGCTCGTCTGGCGGCCCAACAGAATTTTTGCCGAGCAGAAATTACGCGACTAAAATTACGCGACTCACAACTCAAAAAATTACGCTCGTCTGGCTTCACCCTTAAAGTCCGGCCGTCGAGAGCGTGCGTTCTTGACACCTGTCAGTTTCATACTAACGATAACGAAAATGTGTTTTGCGAATTTGATCCTTATTACAACTAGAAATTGTCCAACTGACAGGTGTCAGGAACGCATTCTCTCGACGGCCGGACTGTAATTTAGTAACAAACTTTGTGTGTAGTACTTACCCTCATTTGTATAAATAATTTTATCAAGAACCTGACAAAAATAATCTCCCCTCATAAATTACAGCAAAATGAGCCATGAGACTGGATAATTAAAGAGATTAGAACTATTAAGACAACTTTAGAAATATATAGATAAAACTAATTGCAAACTAAGTTAGCTAACTCTAAGCACCAAGAGAATCGTAACGTTTGCCTTCTCTATTACAAAAACAAAACCGGCCAAGTGCGTGTCGGACCACGCACAATGAAGGGTTCCGTTCCGGTAGTTGGGATGAATTTATCCCAAGAACAAACCTAACATTGCAGTTGAAAAACATGTTCTCTCATACATTCCAACTGCAAATGTAAGTTGGTGGACTATTACTTGTAAACTTGTAAAGCCTACTTAGCAGTGATAGTCTTCCTTTTAACTTCGTTGTATATACTACTACATATCCAAAACTAACCGTTTAGCTGGCGGAGGGCTGACTCTAAGAAAAATTAGCACTTTAAAGCTTAATATTTCAGAAACGGATCTCTTAATCGAAAAATTGCTTTCACAAACACATAATATTTTTGAAACACCTATCCAACAACATCCCACACTATGTGGTAGACGGGAAAAAAAAAAACATCCCACTTTACATGAACAGGAGGTAGGTACCCTAAAAATGTTTTATTCATGATTAGATTTTACCGCTTTATCGACGTGATTAATATGTATATCCATGCCAAATTATAGCTTTCTAGTTCTAAGAGTCTCTGAGCTAAGCTGCGGACGGACGGACGGACATGGCGAAACTATAAGGGTTCCGTGTTGACTACGGAACCATAAAAAGAAATTAAACTTTTAAACTCACATTCTGCTCAGTAAATCTCTCCTGTTAATAATTGTCGTTCTTTTCCTTGCTCTAGTCCCGGAGCTGCTTAGTTAAAATACTAAAACTTTTTAGTATGCCCGAAAGAAAATCTCAAGTTGTTAGTTAAATTCAAATTGGAAAACTTTTAAAATTTATGTTCGCAGTTTTAAAGCTCCTATTATGTCTCCTCTAGTCTTTACATGTGTAGGCTGGTGTTGTAGAGAGGTCCAGTTACCCTGGTTTCTCCATACTGTCGCAAAGCTGTTTCATTACGTATTTAATACGTTAGAGGGAGCTAAGGTTTTTTGGTCCTACAGTACATTCGCTTACGTGAGAATTGTGCTTGCACGCTGACTGCGAGGCAATAAAATGTCCTTTAGAACGAATCCTAAGGTCCATATAATAAATTATTTCATTACTTTTATCGAGTGTTTACGAGAAGCTGACGTAGGCATGTGTGCCTTTATGTTGGGAGTTAGGACAGACCACTTCTTGAGATTATTTGTATTAGGGTTGGAAAAAAAATCGGCCGATTGCGTGTCGGACCACGCACAATGAAAGGTTGTTAGTTGGGATGAAGAAGGAAGAGACAGAATTATCCCAAAAGCAAACTGAACACTGTAGTTGAAAAATATGTTCTCCGATACAATCCAAGTGCAAATGTAGGTTTGTATGCACAATATTGAGAGATTTATCGTGTCATTTAAAGACCATAGACTTCTTATAGGTTTTCCTGTAATCAATAGGAATAGAACTATTTTCTGTATTCATTTCAACATTTTTGGTTCAGTTATTTCGGATATTGTAAATTTTCGTCTATTTTCTTAAATAACTTTAAAACAATTTATTTTAAAATTAAAAAAATACAATTCAAGACCCCACAGTAAGTCCTTTCATTTGATATTGTTACACTCTATAGTTTGCAAAACTTTTTTTTAATAAGTATTTTCTGGTTTTCCCCCCAAAAGTGACCCCCATATTCAAAATTAATTTATTATTTACGTAACACGTCCGTGTTTGGGTCACAGAAATTGATATTTTTCCCAAACAACCTAATCGGTCCATTAGACTCGGAACAAATTGGCTATGACAGACGGACAGACAGACAAACACACGAGTTATCCTATAAGAGTTCCGTTTTTTCCTTTTGAGGTACGGAAGCCTAAAAAGTAGAAAATGCATTTACTACTCGGTAAAGTCATCATGCATTTGAATGAGACTGAGATTGTTCACTGTGTAAGTATCGACTGGAAGCTATTTTTAACCGACTTCAAAAAAAGAAGGAGGTTATCAATTCGGTTGTATGTTTTTTTTTAATGTAAAAATTATGCTGTTAAACTGTTGAAAAAAAAAATGGGAAAAAGGAAAAATATCCTTTTCCTAAATTTAATTTTGTTTCAAGCTTTCTTTGCAAGACGTTTT
Organism: Fissipunctia ypsillon; assembly: GCA_947568875.1. Taxonomy (NCBI): domain Eukaryota; kingdom Metazoa; phylum Arthropoda; class Insecta; order Lepidoptera; family Noctuidae; genus Fissipunctia; species Fissipunctia ypsillon. Next base: position 16,809,385 of record OX387644.1, on the reverse strand, counting down.
TACTTTGCCTTGCACAATATGAAATAAAAGAATAATTCATTGTTCAAAGCAAAGTGATTGACGGAACATTCCCCTTCTTAATTGAATAACTAACGTAGAAGATATTAATTCAAAGTAATTTTCTCAATCCTAAGAACCGTTTCCAAGGAATACGTAAAGGGCGCATTGGTTCTAGTTCTACAACATTTTGTCGTCCAAAGCCATTTCTGAAAATCCTAAAAGTTTTTCTGTTATTCTACAATCCGTTTTCGTAGGTATGATCTTGAAGTAACTTGGGCTATTTGTATGATGTTTTTAAATGCGCGTGTTAATGGACAGTGAAGTATAGCAATTTTGGCGGTACGGTTCCCATATGGCCAATTCCTATAATTTCCGGACCGTTATTGGTTAATATTAAGACTCTTGTATCTTTACCAATAATGAAGCAGAGTTCATAGTTTTGCATAGTAGACCCTCACATATGGATGTAGCTATCACAGGTAAAATTAGCTTACAAATCTATTTATATGCCCAGTTTGACAATAAAAAATGCTACCATTAGTAAGCAGAACGATCCGTTTTTAGGGTTCCGTAGTCAACAAGGAACCCTTATAGTTTCGCCATGTCCGTCCGTAGCTTAGCTCAGAGAAGCCATTACCTCCTTCTGCGAAGCAGTAATGCTCGTGAAGGAGGAGGGGGGACGCGTGAGGGAGAGGCAAGCTTTGCGCCCTCACGCCCCTAGTCGCCGCAGGAGACGCCCTGGGCGTCGGGAATTGGCAGGCGATTCCCGGCCAACGTAGGCGCGGGCTTGCGGACGGCGAGCAATGGGTAGCTCGCCGTCCGGTAAGGACCAAGCCCGAGTCGACGGCGCGTTGTGTTCCACGCGCGCCTCAAAGAGATGTCAGCACTATTGACGGGGTCGGGGGAAGCTTAGTTCAGAGACTCTTAGTACTAGAAAGCTATAATTTAGCATGGATATACATATTAATCATGCCGATAAAGTGGTAGAATAAAATCATGAAAAAACATTTTTTTTAGGGTACCTGCTGTACACGTAAAGTGGAGATGTTATTTTTCTCGTCTACTCCATGGTGTGGGGTATTGTTAGATAGGTGTTTCAAAGTATTGTGGGTTTGTGAAAACAATTTTTCGATTAAGGAATCCGTTTCTGAAATATTAAGCTATAAAGTGCTAATGAGTCAAGTCCCCGCCCCCCCCCCCCCCAAACGGTACAACTTACATTTGCAGTTGGAATGTATGAGAGAACATGTTTTTCAACTACCATATTAAGTTTGTTCTTGGGATAAATTCATCCTAACTACGGAACCCTTCATTGTGCGTACACACACACTTGGCTGGTTTTTGTTTATAGGAACCAAACACAAATAGCAGTTATTTTATAGAAACGTTCTATTAAGATTGAATGTGTTAAAAACAGCAAGAAAACATCCAAAACAAAAATGTCCGCCGCATCTAAACAACATTATAATCGAGTATAAAACGTCGTGCGGTAAAAGCGTTCTAGTATTAGGTATGAGAGATATTTTAAAGTGAGGAGTGCTCGCAACAGAGGGAGATAATGCGTCGTTAATGGAGTGCCGTTGCAGCCATGTTGGCTAAGCGACTTTCACCATTACTGGATTTGTAAACGTGAAAAATAAACGTGTTTATATCGAACGTGACACTTTTAGCGTTAACGAAATAGATGGGCTAGAACACTTCCAGAGTACTGTGTGTGAAACTTTGAAATTGCATTTAGAACTATAGAAATTGAGGGTACTATTTGAGAACAGTGGGGTGGGTCGTTTTCTTTAACATTCCAGTGTAAATGTCTATATTCGTTGGTCGATAGAAAGTCAGAAATGGGTCTCTTAATTACTACTAGCAGAACATCATTATCACAGTCGTAATATAAACATCACGCTTGGCAGACGTTAGTGGTAACATCATGTGTATATTAGAAGACAGAAAGGAGTCCCGCTCATCAACAGCTTCTTCTGGTACCTGTCCCACTAATGCAGGCTATAAATGGATTTCTCTTATCTTGGAACTGTTGTTGTAATTTTTTAATCGAATTAGAACTCAAATACGAAATTCCTTTAAGCTACTGAGCTTATAGGAAGTTCGAATTTCAAGTCGTCAGCCACTATCATCTTTTTCTTCTTCTCTAATATATAAAAACCAATCTTTGTTTGTTTGTATTGTATGCGCTGTCATACAGTTAATCCGATTGCGATTAAACTTTGTCAACGTATTGCTAGCATTTGCGCAAAGGTTATTGGGATAAAAAAATATAAAAACACGCGGACGAATTCGTAGACAGAGGCTAGTGTTTAATTAATTCATTTGTTTAACAAAGTGTGGAGATATTTCCAACTTCACTGTGAACAATAGTTTTTGCGAAGGCTTTCTTACAATTTCAAGCACTAGAGAATATGGCGCTATTAACTTGACCTCGCGCTACAGTCGCCAAGCCACTTAGAATTCCTCTTATCGAATTAAATATTCCAATCTTCCTCTTCCTCCAATAAATTTACGCTGTTGCAGGAAACATTGAAAGTAGTTACGCTAATATTGCTTAAGTTTAATTCCTTTTAGAGTTTACTATAGGATATTGCCATACCATAGGATCCATATACATTTATAAGGTTTGCACTGACTGGACAGTTCCACTCAGTGTGGTTCTTTCCACGAAAGAACATCTAAACTGCATAGTCCTCATACAGCCTAACCAACAAATTATGTCTGGACGTTAAAAGAGACTGAGTCCTCTGATTTTGTTTCGGGCTTTCTTCTCAGAGAAGTCGGATAGGAAACACCGAACTCATCTAGTTTTAAAACATAATTTAATTTTGACGTGTGTTTTGATTTTGTGTGTGTTTTGTTGAACCAATTTACAGAAATAAATATTATTTATCACTTGGTCTTTGACTGACTGTCTCGGACTACTGGTCTCAATCATGACTGTTACATGTAGGTTCCTGGCTTCAATTCCCGGATAGAGAAAAGAGTATTTGGGGTTTTCCAGTACGAAACTCTTGGTCAGACCATAGCTGAATAAAGCCCGTAACCTAACGTGCAGTTTTTAAAATCAACTTTTCATCTATGAAAGTTGACTTCAATTTATAGCTTAACCTTTTAATACGAGGGTATTAAAAGGTTATATAACCCTATAAAAGACAGAAACACTACTAATATTACTAAACATTAAATACTATTTTAGTTTTTTTTTTCTGTTTTTTGTTTTTGTGTGAATATTGTGTGCCTTAACCTGGGTCAAATAAATTTATTTTATTTCTTTCTTTCTTTGTAAAGGAAATTTGTAGTTGACTAGACTAACTTTAAGGTCGATATCGACCTTAAAGTTAGACTTGTCGGGTGGTAACAGGCGCTGTACAAATTTTGTTTCTGTCCTATAAAGGGTTAATTCAACCTTAAACACATCTGCAGTCAACTATTCCATCAACACGAAATTAAAAACACTTTTTCGTCTGTGACCGATTGCCTAACACTTCCAACATTTTTTGGTCGTTGCTATTAATGCTGCAGGCTTTTGACACGTCCTAACGACCCGTTCAATCAAGCAGCGGCTTAAAGTGTTCTTCTAATGGGAGGGAGCACATATTGAAACAGTCAACCCTTTCAGTGACGAGGCGTTACACTTGCTTAGGTGCAGCTGCATAATGGCAGTTAGAGAAAGCGTAAGGGTATTGATGGAATATTCAATGGGTGGTGTGGTGTAGAAATGATAGAAATTGATATTCATGTTAATAATATGGGCAAATCAAATTGGATGTCAATTATAACATGGGTAGGTACTGTAGAAGCTTTAATCGAGCCTGCCTTCAGCACGAAACCTTCATCGGAATTAGAGCTGGCCATTAAGACACGTCATGAGATTTTATAGTAGAATAAGTTCGAAAGATGACATATAGGAAAATTGTTTTACATTGAGTGACTCCTAGCTTTACGTGGAACTTGTAACGAGCTTGCCATAAGCCATTAAAGTAATATAGTGGGACTCGGGTGTATGATTTAGTAGATAATCGCCCCATACACTAATCAAATCAGACACCGATATATAACACACGTAGTAGTCTGCTTGGCCCCCAAAAGATCCCTGGCAGAGTTCTACAGTACTGTAGAGGTTTTAACCGGGCGTGCCATTAGCACGCAATCTTCGCAAGTTTAAACATTTATTAATATAAAAAGACAGACATTGATTTTAAAAGTTCGAACAGGAGGAAAAAACAAGATAGGTCGGCCTCCCGGCCTTGACTGATGTAGATATACATAGAAAATAGGAGTGCCTTGAATATGTGCCTCCAACGAGTTATAATAATATATCGTTTTATTGAGTTTAAAATCTAATAGTGTAGTTATCTGCTTGACTCCCGAAGAGTCCTTGTGGATTATTACAGTACCTATGTATGTATGTAACGTTAAGGAATTGATTTTGGGTGTCTCTATATTACTCTTACGCATAGTGAAAAATACTTAAAACTACTTAAACTTTCTTTTCAGTAATTTGCTGATATTTTCAAAGATAAGTTATTATCTATGCGTATAATAAAACTGTAGCGAAGTCAAAACTGTACATTGACTTTTTTTTAATGGGGTGGAAAAGCGTAATAAAGTGTAACGGATGAATTTTACTGCTTGCTTCAATTAACTCGAAAATGGGCAGAAACAATGTTTAACAATGGAATGGAATGAAAAAGGAAGACACAGTTTATTTGAAAAATCTTATTCCTTTGATCTATAAACTTAAAAATTGGCCCGAATACTTTCTGATCCAAATAAATGATAAAGATCGTAAACATTTCTTTTTGAAAAAAGCCTTTCAAAGGGGATGTGGCTGTTTGATAAAGTGAACCGCGCGCGAGCCAAATTGAAAAAAAAAAGTTTGTGTAAAGACAAAAAACCTGCGAAATGCATTCCGCCTTCGTTCGTAATTGTTTACTCAAATTCGGATTTTACTTAGTTTTATAAATAAAATATTATTTCTATGATATATCTTATTGTTCCTAATTGTATGTAAATAAATAAACATACTATTCTTATTCATAAGTTGCACTTACTTATTTTCTCATAGGGTGGAGGGTGATATAAAGTAGTGTCCACCTCGGGAAAAACACAATTTTAAGCTCGAGTGACGCGCTTTGAATCCTTCGCTCCGCCCTGGATTCAAAGAAACTCTCGCCTTTAAAATAGTTGTTTGCTCCTTTGGCAAACGATCTACTATTTTCACGCGCCAATGTGTTCATTTATCTTTTTTTTACATAAATCAGTTCTATTTACCAGCCAGTTCGAAATTTAAATACAATGTTTGACAAGTTACCTATTTGGTTGCCATGTTTTGAAGTAAAAAGTTCGTTCTATTTTTAAATTACGCGATAGATACCTATGAGTTTTCAAAGTCATTTATTCGGCCGCTAAACATGACAGATAAGGATTTTGATACGGCCGCTGCTCGCATGTATTTGACCTGTACAGCATTTTCAATTTGTCTCGAAGCAGGTTGTTAAATTAATGCTCGAATTTCCAAGCATTTTTGGAAAAAGGCAATGGGGTTGGCCGCTTAAAACTTTTGACAGATGGCGCTAGCATAGCTTTCCCCTGTCACGTTTGTTTTTCAATTTGTGTGTTTGGTTTTGTGATTTTTTGCATCAAAATACCAAGATGGATACTACGAAAAACATGTACTCAACATGGCGAATAAGCGAGCTAAAGGCTGAACTGAAAAAACGAGCTGCTTCTTTACAAGGAAGAAAAGCAGACCTTATTGAAAGGTATAACCTTAAAATTCTACATCAAGCTTTTTTATTATTTTATGAAATAGTTTTGTTTGTAAGAAGAACACATTTCGTAATACTTTTCACCAACGCCAACGTTACTACAAAAAGCCAAATTGGACATACAATTTCATATGGAACACATAACAGTGAGTTCTATGATCATGATCTATTTCATGTAATTTGTTTAAATATTGGAGCTTTACGACCAAAATTTCAATTTTGGGAACACTAGTGCTCAAAAAGATGATGACCTGATAGTGCAGGTTCCTGTTTCGAACACTTCTTGGGATATTAACAGCACTACTAAATTACCACCGCTTAACAAAATGCATATAAGGCAGTATTTTTGTTTGTAAGTACTATTCTAGTAGCATAGCTATCGGAAATTGGCGTACACCTATTTCTTTGCAATAAACCACTTCACATTTCTTAGGCATTTTATAAAATCATAAACAAACAAATACTTCGTATAAATGAAAATAGTTTTGGTTAAAGGTATGCTAGCGCCACTTTGACAGTTTCCAACCCCATTACGAGGTCAGCGAATAATGTAATACCCGTGACATACGATTAAGAAAAACTTCATGTGGAGCCCGAAATGTGGTGTTGAAACCTCGTTCCTTTTCTGTTTGAGCAGAGTGTCCTTTGTCCTGCGGTCGGTCAATTTACAGTGTAAATTACAATAAAAAAAGTCATCGAGTAAATACACGATGTTTTTTGTTGATTATGTTGGTACATATTAATACGTTAAGGAAAGCTACAAACGTGCCTTTTTGACGTCAATAATATAATAAGCCAATTATCTACAAATACATATCCACAAATGGAACAGGAAAATAAGCTAACGTGTTATGTCAATAGCTTATCTTTCTGAGCCATCATGAAAAGTTAACAGAGATATTTTCTTCCCGTCGATTGTATTTTATTTTTATTTTGTTACACCGGGAAGATTTGGAGCGTCGGCGTCGCCTCGTGGCAGCTGAGACGTGTATCTTATAGATTATAACTAGACGCCTTGAGCGCAACTTCTAAAAATGTTACCTAATTTTAACTGACATAATAAGTAGCTGTAAGTTTGTTACTTTTGTAGTTATTGTTATTTTTTAAGGTTCACATTGGGGTCCAGTCAGACCTCATCTTTAATATTTTGTATACGTCCACTTCTCAACGTGTATCTTTTAGGGAAAGATCGTACTTAACTTATCAGATGAGTTCGATGTAGATAACTTTATAATAAATAACTTTATCTATAAGTATAATGTTGTTACTAATTTCTTAAAGCTTTTAGAAAACTGGACTCTTATTTAGAAAGTCATAGCAGATCCAAACCTTAATAAATTCTACCTACTCTGATCGTTTTGTTTTCTCTCTTAGTACTAGAAAGCTGTAATTTGGCACGGAGTTATATAATTACACCACTCCGACAAACTGGTAAAATAAAATGTTATAAAAAATTTTTTTAGGGTGCCTCCCCTATACGCAAAGTGAGGATGACTTTCTTTTTTCTCGTCTATCCCATGGTGTGGGGTGTCGTTGTATAGGCGGTTCAAAAATATTGCGGGTGCAAAAATTTGCGGATTCAGGGACCCGTTTGTGAAATAACTTAATAAGCTTTAAAGTGCAACTTTTTGTTAAAGTGTCCCGCCCCTGCCAGCTAAATGGTTGTTTTTGGATATGTGAAAAAAATCATGGCAGTAGTATACAGGGTTACTTGTTACTCGACAAATTCCTTGCAGGTCTTCATAGTAGGGTTAAAATGAAACAAATTAAGCAACCAAATGTTCTACCGAAATTCAGTAGTTTTTGAGTTAGTTACATTTTTAGTATTTTTATGACAAACTCCAGATTAAATCATTTGAAGCCAATTTAAAAATGATTTACGGCGCGACTGTACTGAAATTTAAGTTATTATCATAGTTGACGCCGTAGCAGATGTTTATCAACAATTAAAAGTTCAAAAATGCCTATAACCTTGGCAAATATCACAAAATCAAACGTTAATTTTTTGTAATTCTTGCTATTACTTCATACAAAATGATGTTGTCTAGAAAAAAAAAATACTATGCCTGATGTACAAATTAAAAGTAAAATATCCTTGTCTTATCAGCTATCCAAAAAGGTATGAAAGTTAATACGAGTACAAAGTCATGGACTACATTATAAAAATCGTTTTTGATTTAGTACCAGGAAGGCGTGCGTCTCACAAAAAGGTGAACATCGTTCGTTCGGTGGTTTCTTAAACATTATTATTATTTTTAATCAATATCAATTTAAAAACTTTTATTCACACATTTCACACGTCTTGTTCGATGTGCTGCCCTCGGTCTCGAATACATGTTCTTATTCGCTTCCTCACTTCGGTTTTGTGATTCTTGATATTATTGTTGCCCTCATCTGGTCTGCCGCATCTATTATTCTCTCCCTTAGTTCTTCAATTGAATTTATTGGGGTCACATAAACTAGGTCTTTCATATGACTCCAGACGTAAAAGTCTAGCGGCGTCAGATCAGAGCGTGTGCAGGCCACTGAACCGGCCCACCGCGGCCTATTCATCGGTTTGGGTAGTTTTCATCCAGCAATTGTCGAATTGTGATTCGGAAGTGGGCTGGACGTCCGTAAAGCTGATAAATCATGTTTGCTCTTCTTTCTTCCGGTACATTCGTGAGCAGTGCTGTTAAATGATTTCCCAGGAAATCTTCATAAAGTTCCTCATATAGTGTTCGGGGTAAAAAATGTGGGCCAATTAACTTATCGTCGATAATACCCAGCCAAACATTAAGAGAGAACCTACGCTGGGATGCGGTTGGTTTAAGTTTTTTAGGGTTTGCTTCTGCCTTCGGTGTCCAGTAATATAAGTTGTGGTAATTTGTGAGACCTTCACGGTCAAATATGACTCATCGGTCCACAGAATGTTTTTAAAAAAGTTTTCGCTTTCGACGTCGGCACTTAACATAAAACGACAAAATTCAAGCCGTCTCGGCGGATCTCCCTCTTCTAATGACTGGACGGGTTGGTAGTAGTATGGATATCGGCCTGATAAGTGAACTACAGACCAAACTTTCCACTGTGGCATACCAAGCGTATGCGCTACGATGTTTGTCGATATGTTGGGGTTGTCAATAAAACATTGAAGAATCAGCTCCTCGTCCTCAGCCGTGTATCTGCGGGAACGACCAGTGTCAATTTGCCTGCTTCTTTGGACGCGGCCAGCTTTAGATAATCGACGATAAGTCCGAAGATCCGAAGACAGTAACGTGTGGGAGTCGGCGGTTGGGAAAGCGAGGTTGATATTCTCTCTGCGCCTCAGCAGCTTTACCGCCACAAAGTCCGTAACAGTACATTATGTCAGCGTATTCAAGATTAGAATATGCAGCCGTAGTCAGCACTTATGAAGGCACAGCACAGCACAAGAGCAAGGTACGCGGCAACAGTTAGGGAAATAGCCAGATAACAAAACACGAGCTTGCGCGACGTAGAGTTGAAACTAACTAACGCTGACGACCAGATTTTGCGAAGTCGCACCCCGTGTCATGCCGAGAGAATAATAGTGACCAATCAAACAAAGCTTGCCGAGTGTGTGGAATTCATGCGCAGGTAAAAATTATGAATAATACGAATACGAAACAATAGGTTGACCGTCTCGCAATTTTACCTGCTCCCCATAAAACTCTTCTCTTCCCTGTCTTACATGCAAAAGTATTGACAATCATACCTTTCTGAATAGCTGATAAGACAAGGATATTTTCCTAGTAATTTGTACATCAGGCGTAGTATTTTTTTGCACTAGACAACATTTTGTATGAAATAATAGCAAAAATTACAAAAAAATAGGCACTATGATGGATGACTCTTCGTTTCGGCTCGCTACGTGTCTCCGCTTGGGCGTACCTTGTGTTGCTCCACTTCGGTGTCACTGCGGTGAAGCTGTCGACAATCTCGGAAACCATGGCCTGTCCTGCTGCAGGAGCGCAGGCCGCATAGCACGGCACGCCAGCATCAACGATATTATTTGTCGAGTTCTTGTCACCGCCGGCGTACCAGTGGGATTAGAACCAAACGGCTTGGTACGTGACGATGGGAAGAGACCAGACGGCATGACGTTGTTGCCTTGGAAGGTGGGTAGACTTCTGGTGTGGGACGCAACCTGTGTCGACACCCTTGTGCCATCTCATGTTCCAAGCACGGCGTGCTGTGGTGGCACCGCTGCTGCGACTGCTGAGACCCTAAAGCGGCACAAATACTGTAACCTTATCGGTAACTACAGTTTTGAGCCGTTAAGGGTCGAAATGCTCGGGTCATGGGGCCCGAGTGCGCGTCTCCTTTTTAAGGAAATTTCTCGCCGACATTTCACGTGACCAGAGGGCTGGCTCGCTAAAGAGCGAGCCAGCCCTCTGGTCACGTGAAATGTCAATACTAATTCTTCTACTACTAATACTACTAATTCTACTAATACTAACTAATAGTACTAATTAAGTAAGTAATTAAGTAATTAACTAAGTAAGTAAGTAAGTACTAATTCTTTGGCCAAAGGGCCAAAGAATTAGTATTGCCATTTAACGTGGCAATGCTGCCAGTCTTCTGGGCACGTTTCCGGATGACAGCGATGTGGACGAGTACTTCGACGCCTAAGTTTCCTTTTGTTTTGTATATTTATTTGTATAGTTAGTTAGTTCGTTAGTTAGTAATTGTATATTGTATTTAAGATTTGAGAAAATAAAATTTATGAAATTTCATTAGTGATATTCGCCAAAGTTTTAGTCATTTTTGAACTTTTAATTATTGACAAAGATCTGCTACGGCATCAACTATATTTCAGTACAGTCGCGCCGTAAATCATTTTTAAATTGGTTAATCAGGGATTTTTCATAAAAAAAAACTAAAAATCTAACTAACTCAAAAAGTACTGAATTTCGGTACAACATTTGGTGGCTTAATTTGTTGCATTTTAACCCTACTATGACGTCATGCAAGGAATACGTCGAGTTACCAGTCACCCTGCATACATATAGGTAACGAAGTTACAAGGAAAACTATCACAGCTAAATAGGCTTCACAAGTTAACGAGTAATAGTCGGCCAACTTACATTTGCAGTTGGAATGTATGAGAGAACATGTTTTTCAACTACAATGTGAAGTTTGTTCTTGAGACAAATTCATCCCAGCTACGGAACCCTTCATTGTACGTGGTCCGACACGCACTTGGCCGGTTTTTATGTCTAAAAATATATATTTTCCATGGAGTAAGAAAGCAATAGACACCATACGTTAATTACCGATATTATTATATTTTATAGTTATTAATATGAAAGTTAATTTATTAGATAGGTACACTATATACTATTAGTATTATTTAGTATAGTATGATATTACAAGTTGCCAAGAAGATTATTGTAAATATAAGATTTGCCCAGAAACTTAAGTGAGTAGGTACTGCAATCTTGGGGGCTTCGAAACCTTTCAAAGTTTAAAAGGGAAGTGTGGAAGGATTTACACATAGCTCGGCGAGCGGGGCTTATGTGGTTAGGATGTTTATGTAGTAGGCATTAAGGTCCAAACAAAACACCTGGACAAACTTTTGCGGATACCAGTACATACTCATGAATGAACAAAGTTTACTAAAGGAAAGATTCTGTCATGAAAAAAGAATTAATTCTACTGTTCCATACAAAAGAGTATACTACAACTGTTTTTTTTTATATTTTACTAAATAATAAAATAATATTTTTAATAGGACTGATGTATTTTGTCACCTCTCTCACACACACGGGACCAAATTTTTAAGAATGTTAAATGAAAAGATGCTTTTTTGCAAAATGTAATCAATTGGCGAACTGATAAATAATATTATTTTAATATTTAATTATTAAAACACATTTCTATTGTATTATCTAATAAACTCAGCTCAATAAGTATGACGACCTGTTTTTATGATGAGTTAAATAAATGCCTTTCATGTATCGCTTTTCATTTCTCTCCGATGTATGCTGATTCTTGGAAGTCTTTATAATTCTCGGGCTTTACTATTTGGTGGAATCCTCTTATTTTTCTTCAATTTTGTCCTATATGAGGTCTTTCATTAAATGGGTCGTGTGTTAACTTCCTGGAATATTCATTTATCATCCACTTTTACTGAATATCGCTTAGAGTACATAGAGTCTTCTATGAACAGAAAAATCCCCAGGAGACCTGAAAAACATTACCTTCCTTCCTCGTTACGGGAGCTAATGTTCTGTACATTTTTAACAGTTATTGGCCAGTAGTTTGCGGTAATGGTACACAAGATGTTCAATGCGTATTTTACGAGCATTTCTAATGTAGCGTGAGGCAAAATTGTCTTTTTAAGGGCCATAAGGAAAGCGAGTGAGTCGGGGGCCCAGTGTGGCCCACATGAGCTGTTATTTACGATTGGCGAATACACTTTCTTGGTCCTTTTTCGCTTTTATCCAATCCGTTAATAGATTACGGCGAAGTCAAAAGAAACGGTAATGGATTTATTTTCGCATGTCCCGATTTTGGTCCTTTCTCGGATGATGTAATTCACATGTGTGTGCTTACTGATTTCTAAGCTTTTTATAATACGCTTCATAGGAAACATGGGTACCTTCGATTACAAAATTCTTTCTTTCTATGTAATCTTTATCTACAGGATGTACCAGAAAGGTGTGGTCAAATTTATGGGTGTGGGTACAGACTATCAAACTGAACAACTTTCTTTATGGGACCAACATCGTAATCGCGAAAATATTATCAACAGTCCCGTACAAAACTTCAATACCTACTCAACGCAAATGTATGGAATGCTGATTATTTTTTTGGTCCCACGGAGGAAGTTGTTCAGTTTGATTGTCTGTACCACACCATTATAGACCACACTTTTTCTGCTACATCCTGTAGACACATTATAAATTAAAGTTGCTTTTCATGTCCGTCTGGATTAACGTGTTGCCGTTGTTCTTCTAAACTACACAAAGAATTTTGTTGCGGGTTTCACTATCACGTAGATAATTTATTCCGGAAGTTTTGTGTGTGTTATATATTAATATTAAAATTACATATTATAAAGAAATCTAGATGATTTGTCAAGTCGTAAAAACCATGCGTAGCAGGGGCGCGGTGCTAGCGCTATGTGTTTACAGTTGACAGTGGACTAGCTTTAGTTAATTGCTTTTTAATAACATCAATTTTCATCACGCAAATTAAACGCATATATTACGCCTCTCGATTAACACTGTTCTAGTATTACATAATATTAATTATTATCAACAACTACTCATCTCGGATTGGCTATTAGTAATACCAGGGACTGAGCACAGATTAATCTTATACTCGTAATCTTATTACGTGTTCGAGGAGATTCCATAGGTACTATCGACAAACGCAAGGCTTTTCCAATTTTGAAACAGTTTTGCTGGCAAGCTGCAATTGTACCTACTTATGATAAAGTAAAACAAAGGAACATAGTGTCTTCAAAGTGTATACAAAAAGCATCTTTAAGGTGTAAATGCGTCTGTTTTGTCGATAGTACATCGGCCTGCAATGTTGCTTATAAACTTATCCTCTAAAACCTTATTGACCTTCTAATATGTAGGTATGGTTTTTTAAATAAATGAACCTCTAAAACTTTTTGCACACTTTTCTATTAATGCGGCTTTTTTTACTACTTTTTGTTAAATATTTACTGTACCCGTATTGCGTAACCCAGCATCTCTATTGTGAAGATATATGAGGCCTAAATTACGGGATAATACATGCATAACTTTCAAGAATATACTTTACTTTCTGGTTTTTTCTCAAAGTCGGTTTCCTCAAGCAACCGGGTTAGGTTAAGTTGGAACTTTGACTGTGAATTAGTCGCGGTAACTAAACTAGGGCTTGTGCTAGTGCCGCGGCCGGCGAGCGCTACATCCAAGTTGGGCGCCGTTACTTGGATATTTAGTATGTTTTGGACCCCAAAATAGGAATTATTTGAAGTTCACAAAATGTTCATGTTTATTTATTAGAGTGTTCAGTCATATTTCTAGGAGAGCTAAGTTGGAATTATTTGAGATTCAATTAAACGAGTGATTTTCTCAAGCGTAATTTTTAGCCGGCGAGGCTGATAATCATACCTTAAACCAACGTACAATAAAGTTAAATGTTTTAAAAGAAAGTAGACGTACATATCTTGATCAGGCCGTAAAAATATTTTAGTAGAAAACATTTTAGTAGTTAGAAAAATAAAATGTTATTTAGCATTATTCTAAGTTTGGTGGCGCGTCCACAATCTGTTTTTCTGAGAATTACCACCGCTTAAACGAAACTGTTGAATGAACTAGTTAACTGGAAATTACTAATTTTATTTGAATTCAGTATTAGTTTTTTTTATCTGATGATAGTTTTATTTTTGTATTTAGTGCAATACTTTATCCTAGAGAAAATCAAAAAGGTCCGTCCGCGAAAATTTTAAATTTTGGTGGCAGTTATGAAATCATTAAGTGGCTCATATAAAATAAACCCAGAAGAACCACACTACCATTATTCACTTCTTTGAGTCAGGTGCTCACACGCGGCAGTGACAGACATGTGCCATCCTGTTGTGATTTCCCGCTAGAAACGTTAGTCTTTTCGTAGTAATCAGACACAAAACCGGCAATTTTGGTGTTAATGTTTCCAAACAAGACATTTTATAATTCTGCACTAGTAATTTCTTTAAAACGTTCGTGTACTGTATAGGATCATTCGGTTCCCTACAAAATGGTTGCGCTGGATGGTGCTGACCCACGCGTCATGTTCGTGAACGGGCGCCGTCAGTTGAGACTGTCATCATCATTCATCTCTTAACTGCCAGGGCTTATTTTTAATCTTATATTTTGAATTGTTTTACATAATATAACACGTAACATAACATCACGCCTTGTTTCCCCGAAGGGTTAGGCAGAGGTGTATCTATTATAATAGTACACCCACATTTTGCCAGTTATGTTTAAGTCACATGTAATAGGGGGCGAGCCTATTGCCATCAACCGGGCACAAATCCAGACTCCGGGCTGCTACTGAGAAATTCCAGTTAGAAAAACCCAATAATACTTTGCCCGACCTGGGAATCGAACCCAGGACCTCATGCTCAGCAGTTGCGCTTGCGACCACTAGACCATCGAGGCAGTCTGAATTGTTTTAAAATATTTATTTTTTACATTGTTCTCACATATACAGGGTGTAAGGGACAGCCCTCCGCAAACTAGCAGGGTGCATTCAACTCCTTATTTTGAATCATATTACACCGGAAACATTCTCAGGAAAATTTTCATTTTTTTATCGTATTCCTTTATTTCAATGTAAAATTACATTCTCTGTACGCAGCACTCCATTTATATAAATAAAACAGCTAAAATCAAAAACCAGCAATGAATATTGAAATACTCGCTGCGCTGCCGTTCGCTACGCGTGTTTTGCCACAGTAACGATACATTGCGTGTGAGGTAATAAAACAAATCAGGTTTATTGGATTCCCATAACGTTCTTGAAATAATTTCGTATACCGGTCATATCTTAGTATGATATACTGAAGTCACCCCATCAGTCTGTGGAGGGCTGTCCTTTACACCCTGTATAGAAGCAACAAGAACAATATACCTAGGATTTTGTAATAATTTTGATTTAAAAGAGTGTCCATGGAGTTTCTTGCCCATTCTTCTCCATAGAGATCTATGTTTTGGAATGGGTGACTAGCTTCAACTTTCTGACTAACTGACCGACTCTTTGGCAATTCAAAAGTGCCTGTAATTGGTTTAAATGAAATAAATGCTTTGAGTTTGAGTTTGTACGCCTGTATTAAAAACGCTTTATAGAATATTTAATCCTTTTTTGGTGCGCGTACAATAACTCACCAAAGTTTCATCCTATTCGGATAAAATTAAATGATAAAGAAACGCATAGAAGAGGAACAAACAAATATTTATTTTTATATATCAGATTAAAGAGCGAGCAAAAATTAACTCCTTGCTGGTTTTCGATTAGTTAAAAAAAAAAATAAGTTACGAAATATTTATTTCCAGCATGATAAAGAAAAATTCAAAGTTGACACATCAGGAGTGCTTGGAGAGGAAAAGGCTGGCAGAAAGGAGGAGAAAAGAAAAAAATTGGAATGATCCGCCAACCTAGAGGGACTTTCGAAGAAAAGAAAGAAAAAGATACATACCTATCATAAAACAAAAGCTTTTATTGTTATTTTATTTATGATTTGGTGTATTAAACAACTTTGGTGTCAATACCAACGAATTATCATTCTTAATTCGTTGCTCAATACTTTTTAAATTTGGTGTCAGATATCAATTTTGGTGTCTTACCAATTCTGGTGTCGATAATATATTAGAATCTACTCAAAATTATTGTAAGCCAGGGTCAACCTACAAACGAATATTGACATCAGTTACAGGAAATGTGTATTTATAAGCCTAAAACCAACATTACTGTATTTGTAGGTAAAATTTCTCTTACATTTTATGTAACTGAATACGTATTTCTAGCATATCAACATCTTATATTAATTAAAAATTCAGAAACAAAATGTTCCACCAAAATTAGGTAATTAGGTTTCATTATGATACTGTGAATTGCAAAGTTATTTTTTGCAGTTGCAGAAAATTGAACATAATATTTAAACAAAATACCTAATGAATCGGCGATTTTAGTATTTGTTGATTAAATATAGTATATGGTACATAATATACAGAAGTTTCAAATTCCTAACTTGTTTAGTTGTTGCGATAGAGCTCGTTCAAAAATGGTCTAAAACTGACAACTTTTACGGCCCCCTATTTCTTAATTTTTAAAGATAAAAGAAATAAATACGTTTGTACTCTACTCAATGCGTTCTAGACAATGACACCCGACATGCCAGGGTAAGATTTTTTTTTTAATCCAAAGTTTATTGTATGGGAACCCCCTTTAGCCATCTGTGAAAATTTCAACTGTTTACCTATTACGGTTCATGAGATACAGCCCGCTTACAGACAGACGTACAGATGGATGGAAGGACAGACAGCGGAGGCTTGGTAATAGAGACCCGTTTGGCACCCTTCGGGTACGGAACCCGAAAAATAGGTAACATATGAAATACGTATTTTCTAGGGAGTTCTCTCCGAGAAGGGTAAGCAACGCACCTGCAGTGCCTTTGCATGATATTGCAAATGTTCACATGTGGCGGTAACCACTTACCATCAGGAGGGCCGCCTGCTAAAAAACTTAAGAAACGACAAGGTCTGTATTGCTTTCAAACGTATGCTGGCTATGGATTTCTCGCTTTGGTGATGTTAAAATGACAAGGACAGAAAACTCGACTCCGTTTTTTAAAGTCCTTTTTTTAATGGGAAATTGAGGGTTAATTGATCCTCTAAAACTTATTGGGCTTCATGCATGCTTTTTATAAATAAATGAGCCTCTTACAACGTTCTGGCCTTTTCTCTTAGTTCGTCGCAGTAACTAAGCTAGGGCACCTGGACCGGCTCGGGTTGTAAACTCTGATTTTTTTAATTTGCTATTTAGATCAAATGCAATCGACCTTTTTGTCATTTTGACATTTTAGTCATGTTATGTTATGTCATTTTAATCTAACAAATTAAAAATCAGAGTATAGGTTAGGTTAGCACTGACAAAGCGCGCGCGAGCCGAGCGAGCGGTGCCGCGGCAGCGGCCAGCGAAGCGTTACTTGTTGTACCAAGTTGACCGCAGTTACTTGGCTATTTAGCATTAGAACACCTAAGTTGGAATTATTTCACCTAAGTTGGAAGCTCGCTCCATCGTCGACTTTGTCTCTGTCATCTCTGACCTAGACTAGAGTCAAGAGCAAACCATCTTAAATTAAAAAAAAAAATTGAGGTTCACAAAAACAGGCGCAGTCATTATATTAGAGTGTTTTCATTGATATTTTTAGGAAAGTGAAATGGGAATTATATGAGGTCCGATTAAAGATATGCCTTTTAGAATTCGTACAATGATGCATTTCCAAACACAATCAAAGTTATAATTTTTTTCTAGGATGATATTTCAGACCATTATTTATTTTATAGCACCAGTATTTACTATATCCTGAAACCCCTGAATTCACTAAAAATGCGATACGTACAGCCTATTGTTGCAGATATTTGAAAAACAATAGTCAACCCGCTTTTTGCTTCCGGCTGTATGTGAAAAACAAATGTTTGTTTAAGTCGTGAAATAGTAAGCGAGGCCCCGTGCCTAATAAGTGGAGAGGTGAACAAATAAACGAGTCAGCAATCGAATAAAGATTTTTCGTTTTGTTGGAAAGAATAGCGCGCCGCTTGGGGGGTTAGTCGATAATACTCAGCGCGAAAACAGATTCTTTGGAGACATTTTTCATTATGCTGTTTTTTTCATTGAACATGTGTTTTTTTTAAGTTGTAATTTCGTAAACTGGCCCAATGACCCGTTTCCTTAAAAGGAATGCATTGTTAAGGGGGCAAAGTTTGACATCTTGACCATCATAAGATGGCAATCAGGGGGCCAACCATCACCTCTTAAAGCAGTATTATTTTAATGATACTTCAGTGTGAGAAAGAGATGGAGCTATACAGGACGTCTAGCTCCATCTCTTTCCCACACAAGATAACAATAATACTGCGTTAACCACAGCACATTAACCTTAAAAACATCTAGGATATTCCAAATATGGCAGTTTGTTTGTAAATTGTAACAAACAGCCAAACTAACTACCCATGCTGTAAATAATAACAGCGTTTGATTAAATATTTACTAAGAATAAATGGAATTACATTTCCCCAAAAAATATGAGCATGACGTTAAAATAACGCTCACGATGTTTACATAATAATATCACGAGTAATTAAATGTAAAACATCATTTAAACCCAATAAATA
This sequence comes from Fissipunctia ypsillon, assembly GCA_947568875.1. Lineage (NCBI taxonomy): Eukaryota > Metazoa > Arthropoda > Insecta > Lepidoptera > Noctuidae > Fissipunctia > Fissipunctia ypsillon. The sequence goes on along the minus strand of OX387644.1, from coordinate 16,790,733 downwards.
TCAAAATATGGCTTGACTAATTATTTCATTCCGTAATACCCTCTTTATTTATATAAAATAATGACGGAGAGGTAATTACGCAGTTGATGTCTTGTACAAAAAGTTATTTTATACTCCCGTATCATATTTCCTCGAAATACCAGCATATGGCGTCAAGTTTGTTATACAAAGTACTTTGGTAACAACGAGTTTATGAAAGATACGAGTGAAATAATACTTTGAGCACAAAAGAAGACTTGTACAACATTTTACGACGTAGACGGTGTGATGTCACGTTTGATGTGTGCGGCCGACTGCCAGTATGGTGATCATATTTCGGAGAGCGCTAGTTTCAAAGCGAGCTGCCTGTTGGGACAGATAACGTAGTAAAATGTCAATCTCTGTAGGTCTGCTCCATTTTGAGGGGATCAAAGTTCCGGGTACGGATTATAAGGGTCTAAGATAAGCTTATTTTCTGAAGCCTAATTTTCTACCCACCTACTTCCTTTGTTGAAACGTTGATGAGTCCAGTTTTTGTGAATGTATCTGGGTCGGAGTTCGGCCTCGTTTCTTAAAATGAATTTTTACAAATTAGACAATTCCTTTGTTTATATATATTTACAAAGATTACAAAGCATATTTTCAATCTGACGGCTTTTTCAGAGATAATCCACGCAAAAAGTAAAGACAGAAAATAAACAGTTTAAGCAAATGGTCTTTACAGCTAATAACTTGTAGGTACTTATTCTAGATTTTTGTGTCGCGAAATAGGCGACGTAAATGGAAAAAGCAAATTTTCTAATGACCCAATGCACATTAATAAAAACAATAACAGCGCGCGCGTGGCCAGAATTATCTTTTAAATTGTAGTATACACAAAACTAACAGATAAACTGGTTGGAGGACCGCTTTCTATCCTTGAACACCCACACTACCAAGTACAATTGTTTCTGTACGACGGCAGTGAGCAAACTGCCGACAAACTGTTATGCAGTTTGGCAGATTATATGTGTGTTATTGTTAATACAGATTTTGAATAAAAAAAAAAAATAAAAAAAAACCTTCTGAGCTTAACCTTAAGATACATTCGAGCTTTCAATCGACCCAACTGCGATTGTTCAGCACTTTCCGAAGTAGCTTCTATAAAATATCTTGATGTCACAATAGATGACCAATTTACTTGGAAAGCACACGTGGTAGCTACTGAAGCCAGGACCAGGAAAATGATGAGATGAGATGTATGGTAATCAGGGTCTCTTGATGGAGTAGCAAAAAGTAAAGAGGGTCAATTAGTAATTATCTTTACTGTGGGAAAAATACGTACAGCTGTGCAGTTTTAAGCAAGGTACGTGTCGATCGTAGCGTGTCTACTAGTAATAATTATATTTAAAAAGTTTAAAAAGCAGGAAATAAAAGTGAAATTAAAAATTAAAAAAAAATCTCGACACAAACAAAATTCTTTAAAAAGTAATTAAATAAAGTATCTTTAAGTTTCATTTATGCTGTAGGAGGTAATATTTTGATCAAAGCATCGTCGCGTCGGGGACGGCTAATGAAAACGCCAAACAGGCGAGGCTTATACCTAGCAATTATGAATGTAAGCTATTCTAGAGAGGATAGCTGCTGTTAACTTCCTATTTTCATTAGCCATTGTTGCATTTTATTCCTCGTGAAAATATTGGTGCATATAAGTTATAAGATATTAACTATTTTTCCTATTTAATAAAGAGATAATATTAAGTGCGATCATGTAAAGTAATTCGAAACTGGACTTGCAAAGACTGCTCCAAACTACACAAGCGATTTATACAAGGTGTAATTTAAATAATGCACAACCTCTTAAGGGGTCATAGTACTCATCATTATTACGTGGCGCCGTTTGGACTGACCAGCCGATCTATTCTGTAAACATCACACCGTGAACACTTACGTGAAGTGAGTTTTAAGTGAGCTGTCAATCCCTAGTAGAGTAAGGTGGGATGACAGTTCACATCACGCTCACTTCACCTAAATTCTCACGGTGGGATCTTTACAGAATAGCACCACTGGCCTTACTGTAAGTATGTGCGTCCGGAAAAGACATAAGAAATCTATAGTTGCGACGGAAAAGAACGCCCCGCCGCGGGGCAAGCGGCTAGTGAAAATATAAATTAATTAGTTGGTAACAAAATTACCCGTGACGAGGGTCACAAAAAAACAATGTCCTCCTACCGAAAACCTTTTAACGAGAACGTTAACGGTAAGCGTCTGTGATATAATTTGTGACACGTTATGAAGGACGTGTAAAAGCTGTTCACTAATGAAAAAATGTGTGACTTAACAGTGGTTTGTTTGTTTCTAACCTGAAAATTGAGCAACAGTAACTACGGCTAGACAAAATGTTTAAAAAATCATCTTCCAGTTCCACCTTATGTTATTTAGAAAGGGAATGCCACACATGCATGAGTGACAGAGAGAGACGAGGCTCTTCAAAGCAAAACATAAACCAAATTTCTTCTTTTTAGTCCGTTTACTAAATTTTCAGGACAGCTGATACTTTAATTAAGAAAAATAATAGCTTTATAAACGTAACATCACGCAATATTTCTCCGAAGGGTTGGGCAGAGGTGTACCCATAGTACACCCACATTTCGCCAGTTATGTTTAAGTCCCATGTAATAGGGGGCGGGCTTGCCATCAACCGGGCACAGATCCAGACTCCAGGCTGCTACTGAGAATTTCCAGATAGAAAAACTCAATAACACTTTGCCCGACCTGGTGTCGAACCCAGGACCTCATTCTCAACAGTAGTGCTTGCGATTATTATATCAACGATGCAGTCAGTAATAGCTTTATAACAAAGATAATTTAATTTTGGAGAAGGAAAAGGTTTTGTTCAAGCCCTTTCATCACATCGCTTATGGTTGCATGTAGAGTTGTGGACTGCCGAAATAGATAGAGTTATTATGTAAAGTCAGGGAAATTTATAGTTAACCAAATCTAATACCAACTTAAATTGTGCTTATAATTTAGATCACATTTACTGTCATGCCATTCTTTGACAGTTGTATGAAATGGCTATACATGGCAAATTGACGTAGGGTCAATTTGCTCAACAACCAATTTCCCTGACTGTATGTCAAGTAAAAGCTTAAATAATAACAAATCACAATGAAACAACTTCACAACGCTAACACTAATAGGTCTTCAGCAACTTTAGAAAATAGAGCACGAATTATTTCCCAGTTGGCTTAATAAGTTCTTGTGTAACAAAAACCAGCTAAGTGCGTGTTGGTGAAGGCAATTCCTAGTTTAAATGTATGGTTTCGTTAAGCTACGGTTTCCTAGAAGAGCGATGGCCGTCATATTGTAACGGCCGTCATGAGAATCTGTCATTTTCACTAGTATTTGACATTTAGGTGTACGCTCTGTTCGACGGCGCGTTGTGTTCCACGCGCGCCTCAAAGAGATGTCAGCACTATTGACGGGGTCCGCTAGGGCCGATGCCAGCTAGGATTGCGGGATGTTCAAAAGAGTTACCGTGGCCCCGGCACAGGCAACTGAAGGAACACGGGTGGGTTTTAGTCAGTAAAAGTCTGACAGCGCTACGCCCAGTGCGGGAGAAGTCATTTGATAATTTCCCATCCAAAAAAAAAAGGTGTACGCTCTGTATTTGGACGGCCATTACTTTGTGACTGTTCACCGTTTTCTTGGAAAACCGAAGCTTTATCTGTCTAAAATTGTGCTTAGTAAGATTGTGGTTCATACGTAAAATGCTTCGTGCAAACGAAAAAATATATTTTCTTTGTACTCAAACAATTGATCGATTGCATATAAGTGCTGAGCCGTTTGGGGTCGAAACGATCCAGCCATGGGGCCCGAGTGCGCGTCTCCATTTTAAGGAAATTTCTCACCGAATTGTTGACACTTCACGTGACCAGAGGGCTGGATCGTTCGTGGGCCAAAGAATTAGCATTGCCATTTAACGTGGCATTGCTGCCAGTCTTCTGGGCACGTTTCCGGATGACAGCGATGCGGACGAGTACTTCGACGCCAAGTGTCCTTTTGTTTTTGTATTTTTATTTGTATAGTTAGTTGTTAGTGATTGTATATTGTATTTAAAATTTGTGGAAAATAAATGCTAAATAAAATCAATTCCTAGTTGAAAAAGTAAACCGGTGTGAGGCATATTTTCTTTCATAATCGCAAACAAGGTAAATAAGGGTTCCGATATTTTACAAAAGAACCCTAAGAAGCCTGCCCTTTTTCATTAACATACCTTATTATTTTAAGTAATTTTTAATAGAAATAAAATATCAACATTTTCTAAATGGCTACATAAAGGAGCTGTAGAAAAGTTTTAATGGAAAAGTTTTTAGTTCAAAACAACACGGTTGGAGTGCACTGTTAAAGTGTTAAAGTATGTTTTTTGTGGCGATTAAAGTGTTGGTTTTTCTTTAAAGAATTCGAGTAAACAAGGCGATGCCATCGTTCGGAATTTGTCACGTAACGTTTGAATTAGAACGTCAGTTGTCTTTCCGAAAGTCATCTGTCATTCTGGAAAATTGATGCATTGATAATGGAGAGCCTCTGCCTAACCCTTCCCTTCGGGGAAACAAGGCGTGATGTTATGTGATGATAGGTTATGATAATGGAGTATTTTTCTTGCACAGTAGAGTTCGTGAACAAGTTAATTGTGTAAATGTCTTAAAAAGTTATGTGACTTTAAATAAATTTGCATAAGCGGTCTTACTTTAAAAAAATGTCAGTTATATTTCATTATAATTGATTAAATAACTAATTCATAAGTGATACAGATTGAAGTCAGGTTTGCCCCAGGAAAAAACCTAGAGTAAAACATGATTTTTCAATTGAAACGTCGATTGAAACACCGGCCAAGTGCATGTCAGACCACGCACAATTAAAGGTTCTGTTGTTGGGATGAAGAAAGAAGAGAAATAATTATCCCAAGCGCAAACTTAACATTTTAGTTGGAAAACACGTTCTTCCATACATTTCAACTGCAAATGTAGGTTTCTACGCACAATGTTGATAGACCATGTTATTTTATGACCATAGACTTATTATAGACTAGCTTCCGCCCCCGACTTCGTCCGCGTAAAATTTCTTGTTCCCCTGACCCACCCCGTCGCATTGCCTGCCCGTGCTGTTACTTCGTTTTCGCTTAGCGCTCGTTCTTACTTTTTATCTTTTTGCTCGGCTTCTAAGGGTCCTAGCGTAATGTTACATACCTTAAAGCCTTCCTCAACAATTGGACCATAAAATGCAAAAATGATTTTTCAAATCCGACTGGTAGTGACAGAGATTAGCGCGATCAAACAGTCGACAAAAAATAAAATGTGTCGGTAACTAATACACTAAGCGTATTTTTCTTTCTTTAAGCATTTTTATACCCGTCGTAATTTCTAAACTTAACGTCGGATTCGAATAATTTAAAAAGGAATTTACATGTACTTAATCAACCTTGATTATGAAACTATTTATTTGGATAAGGATTAATACCATGTTTATGCAAACACCTTCGCAAGTAATGCATTATTTTATGATAAATTTGATTACCATTAAAAAAGTTATAGTAAGCTAACCTTAAAAGATAGACATAAATATGCTATCGCGGACTTTTTTTTAGAACTTTTCAAGAGGAACATTTCCGTCATACATGATTTTTGCGTAAGTTTAACCGTTTACGCAGCGCACGCAACGGAAGCTCTCAAAAGGATTAAATTTTCCCCGTTTTTGCAACATTTTTCATTGATGCTCAGCTCCTATTGGTCGTAACGTGATGTTATATAGCCTATAGTTTTCCTCGATAAATGGGCTTATACAGGCATGAGGAACAGGGTGTAAAGTTCACTCATCCTCCATAGAAAAGGGAGGATCCTCCGACCAGACGGGTGTTGTGTCTGGTGGGCTACTGCCCGACGGTTGATGTCGGGATGTTGTATACCTATATGCTAGTCGCGCGGTAAACTCTGATTGCGCGATGCAGGATTTTGCGTGACGTCAGTGTGACGCGTTCCATTGTGGCGATGTAGATATGCCGCCACAGGCTATCCAACACTAAAAGAATTTTTCAATTCAAACCGGTAGTTCCTGAGATTAGCGCGTTCAACCAACCAAACAAACAAACAAACAAACTCTTCAGCTTTATAATATAAGTATAGATTTCTTGTTCCCCTGACCCACCCCGTCGCATCGCATCGCCTGCCCGCGCTGTTACTTCGTTTTCGCTTAGCGCTTGTTCTTCCTTTTTTTTGTTTTTGCTCGGCTTCTGAGGGTCCTAGCGTAATGTTACATATCCTATAGTCTTCCTCAAGAATTGGACTTTACAATGCAAAAAGAATTTTTCAAATCCTACTGGTAGTGACAAAGAGTAGCGCGTTCAAACAGTCAATAAAAAACAAAATGTGTCGGTAACTAATACACTAAGCGCATTTTTCTTTAAGCATTTTTATACCCGTCGTAATTTCTAAACCAAAGGTCCAAATTGAATAATTCAAAAAGGAATTTACATGTACTTAATCAACAAACAAATCAACAAAACACTTTCGCAAGTAATGCATTGTTTTATAACAAAGATTACCATTAAAAATGTTATAATGAGCCAAACTAAAAGATAGACATATGCTAATGCGGACTTTTTTTTAGAACTTTTTAAGAGAAACAATCCCGTCGTACATAATTTTTACTTAACTTTAACCGTTTACGCAGCGCATGCAACGGAAGCTCGCAAAAGGAATAAATTTTCCCCGTTTTTGCAACATATTTCATTGATGCTCCGCTCCTATTGATTGTAGCGTGATGTTATATAGCCTTTAGCCTTCCTCGATAAATGAGCTATCCAACACTAAAATAATTTTTCAATTCGAACCAGTAGTTCCTGAGATTAGCGCGTTCAACCAAACAAACAAACAAACTCTTCCTGTTTATAATATTGGTATAGATTTTCCTGTAATCTAATATAAGAATATAAATATTTTCTGTATTTTTTTCAAAGTTGTAGGCTCAGTGTTTCCGGAGATAAGGGGGGAGGGGAGTGGTAGATTTTCGTCCATGTTCTTAAATAATTTGAAACATTTCTTTTAAAATTATAAAAAAAAAATCTATTTTAAGATCCTCACAGTAAGTCCTTTCATTTCACACGGTAAAGTATGCAAAACTTTTTTTTTAATTTTCTTATTTGCCTCCCAAAAGTGACCCCTCATAGTCATAATGCACGTATTTACGTTACACGTCCGTGTTTGGGTCACAGAAATTCATATGTGTACCACATTTCAACGGAGTAAACTGGCTGTGACAGACGGACAGACAGACAGACACACGACTGATCCTACACGGATTCCGTTTTTTCTTTTGAGGTACGGAACTCTAAAAATCAGTCACTAACCAACATTTTAATATTACGAGTATAAACAAGCAAAATGTTGTAAGGAATATCCTGCCTTATCCCAACACAAAAGAAACATGCCTTGTCTACACTGACCAGCCAAGTGAAGCAGAATGTTTTACTTCCCCTTCCTTAGATAAACTTTTTCTGACTAAAGCCAAAATGCAAATGGCTGTCAATAAGTGTAACTTTAAGCTTTGGTTTCACTACAGCGCTAAGAAAATACATTTTATTTTGATGCGAGAGTGTAGCAAGTTTGAAATGTTTATATAAAAACTAATTTAGGTTTAAATAGTTCGTCCCTGTAGTCGAAAGTCCCTAACTATTTAGTAAATATTCACTTACTTAGGTAAATAGACACATGCAAAGCTTCCTTAAACAAAATACACGGGTAATAAACTTCACCCTGACTCCTGAGTCTTGACAAACGGACGTTACGTAACGCTGTAGGACAGTAGGGTAGTGTGGAGGCACCTTTAAATAAATCCGGCCACAAGATAATAAAATGTAAATTACTGCGCCGTAACCTTTTTTTACCGAAAAATCCTTGTTACGTCGTGAACTTAACATAGATCGTTAGGAGTTTTCAATCTGCTATTTAAATGCTCTCGCTTCTTTTATTACGAGGAACAAAAATTTACTCTTTGCGCCACCCCGACGTCCCTTCGCTTCTTAATTGTCTCATAAAACAAAGGGAATGAACCGTTTTGCGTCCCCAGTACTCCCATTTTGCAAGAGAGTTTCGTAACCAGTTCAGTCTCCGAATAATGTTTTAAGATTTTTTTATTTGAATAGAGCTTGGAATATCGTAGAGTTTTACTATCGCTGTTGCTAAGAAAAGTACAAGTTGCTTCGAATTGTTTTGGCTTTTTTTGCTTTGTCACATTAGAATAGCTGACTGAAACTACAGTTTTATCTGTATTCTTGTTATAACATTCAGACACTTGTGTGTGCTTTATTAAAACTTGAGTCTTGTCTTAGTTTTTTATTATTAATCTAAGCGTGGGTGCGAAGCAAGTTTGCGAAACGAGAGTGTGAACTGTGTCCATATAAGGTTCCGATGTTAAGACTCTCTTTAATAGATTCCCTTTCATTCCGTCAGTTTAATCCCTGGCATAAATTGTTTCTCCCTGGATTTAAACAGCTTCTCTTTGAACTCTTGAAAATATGGAATTTGGTCGGAATTCGAGGTTACAAACTACTTAAGGATTCTTTTTAGTATTTTTGTTTTAAATCTCCAGTATTCCAAGTCGCGATCGCAGTGGCACTACACCGTCGTAAACATTCTCCTGGAATAGAATCCGCTTCAAGTAAGACTTTTATACCATTTCAACTCAGTCAGTTGACTTTTAACATTCCTGGTGCCTTTTTTTATGATAAATGCTGGCGGTATCTTGTGACTGTTTATTGAAAAACTGTAAATGTTAAGACTACAGTGTTTTATTAAAATAACTTATTGACGATTGAGACAAAATTAATTACCTTTTGTTACGTAACCCCCCTAGGGGAAGTGCACACGGGCATCTACATATATTACCGATACATTATTTTACCATTAAACTGTTCTCTTCAAAGAATCAATTTATGCATTTATACATACAATGTTAGTCAACTAGTCCCCGAAATAATTAGTTCCATAGGTAGTGAAGGTAATAAACTAGTAATACCTACTGTGTATGCTCTCAGTTATTTAGCACGTTGAGCTCCGAAGCTCTCTACGCAAGTAGCCATCAAGCTGGTGTTGTTCAAGTGTGTCTGTATGTTACAGTTACAGCTAAGTGCCGCGCTGTTTCATTACCACTGAATGGGAAATTCTCCCTGAATTTCGGGAGAAGTAAGTCGTTCAGGCTTAGGTACCTTCTGATTGTATAATTGGGCTAGCTTTATTTAAAATTCACTTGTTGTCCTAAGTCCAGGTTCAAACAAACTTAATTTGATAAGAACTAAGATCTAGGTTATTTGGAGAAGGCATAATATTTTATGGATTGTTATTTAGCCATTGGGCTGAGTAGTGGAGCTGGAGCAGTGGTGGGCTAGTGGTATCGGCCCCGAATTACTAGTTGTAGGTCCTGAGTTCGAACCCGGCAGGCACTTTACTTTGTGTATTTAATTTCATCACCACTGCTCTCAAAACGGTGAAGGAAAACATCGTGAGGAAACCGGCATGTCCTAGGACCAAAAATTCGAAGACATGTGACATCTACCGACCCGCTGCACCCGCGTGGTGGATTACGGTCCACTCCCTTTCACAGAGAGGAGGCCTGTGTCCCAGCAGTGGGAACATTGTAAGCTTATTATGCATTGGGCTGACAGAACAATGTTGTTGCTTACAAAGACGAATAGCTCAACCCTTCTGCACTTATGAGTACCTACCAAAGAAGTCCAAAATATCGAGTGTGTGAAAATGTTTCTGTTGGTATTGTTACTAGTATTGAATTCCCCGAATTTAAACTCTTATTAGGGTGCTCGAAATAGCTCGACTGGTAACTTACCTGGCTCTCGTAGCCTGGTGTGGGTGCGTCGCCTGTCGGACAGATTGACATTATCCTGGCTCGAGCCGTGGCATTCTGCTCGAAATGTCGCACTGTAAACATGCAAACTAGTACCTATTCAGTATACCGTACTTTAACAAAACTGGTTTTACTGTAGATAGGTACTTTGGTTCACTATTTCATTATTAGGATTCTTTTTCTGTTAGAAGGCATAGAGGAGCTAGTGATTAAATAATAACAGCCGTACGGGTCGATCGAAGGTTAAACCACGCTTGCTGAGCTCGCTCCGTGGATAGGTGACCATCCATTATACATCGAGACCCCTTCGTGCCTCGTAAAGCCGTTGGTCCCGGCTATCATTTAAAGATTTTTGACGTGCAATCAAAAGCACGAAAGTCTGACAAACAGTCAACTGGGTTGTAGAGGTCAGATAGGCAGTCACTCCGTGTAAAATACTGATATTCAGCTGCATCCGATTAGACTGGAAGCCGACCCCAACATAGTTTGGAAAAGGCTGGGTAAAAGATGATGATAAGGCAAAGACAATTTTAACAAAATTCGAATGTTTCTAAGTGTGGGTACAACGTAACTTTAGATAAGTCTGTGACTGAAATGAGAAATTACTTTTCGCCTTGACGCAATGGCTGAGTTTTCTCAATACGGTACTGGTTACAGGTTCAATTCCTGTTTAGTGAACAAGTTATGAGTATGGTTTGTTTCTGTTAACACACGGATGAAACCCCACAGGCAACGCGAAAAAATGATTCCCTAAAATAGCAGAAATTATTTTAGTTTTACGTCGTTCAAAGTGTTTCTAACAAAAACGTTCAAACAAATATGTTTTTATTTTTCACTTTCAGTTGTAATACCTACGCCACACAAATTCGAATATCTGCTATGTAAATTACAATGACAGGAAGTTATTATAACATCATCCACATTCCAGTTGAGAAAAATGAGTATTATTGAAGCTAACTAAAAACTACCCAAACAAAAAATATTTTCCCAAATCGGTCCAGCCGTTTTTGAGTAATCGGGGAACATATCTACATAAAAATTAAGATTCCGAAACTAAGAATCTCTTCCTTTTTTGAAGTCAGTTAAAAAAATTGATAAATCGCAATTAAATATTCATGTTTTTACCTGATGTCAGATTCGCTTCAAAGGATTCTCGTAAAAGGTTTACCAGATATTTAGATAATTAAGGTAGTTAAATTAGTTTGACAAGACACTTTATCTCTTTCTACAATAAGAGGTTTAACTCAATGTAGATGAAGGGTAGGTTACAATAAAGATAAAAGGATTTCTTAATTTTCGTTCCTAACTTGAAAGGGCTTTTAAAAAACTTTCACATCTATTAAATACGTACTGGTTTTGCTTGAATTTAAACGAAGCTGTACTTTATGACTTAAATACACCGAATCTTTTTACTTAACTTGATAAAAAAGGTACATTTTATAAACAATTTGTGGCGTTTACTGGAAATGAAAATACCACATTTTCCTTTTCCACTAAAAGGTCCTATATTTGTTTTTACTTTGAGACATTTTCTTTGGTACTTGTCCTTTTTGGTCTGACCGTCTTTAAGTGTGGTCGAGAGCTTTATGTAATTTTCTTTTAATAAAACATTCCGTAGAGTCACACCTCAAGTCTACCTGTTTCACTAATCTGTTACACGTGGTTACTCGTTCTTTGTAAGTACGTAGATAGGAAGGTATTGATCAAAGCCCCCACAAAAAAATAAAGGATCATTTTGCGAATCGAAAATCAGAAATTCGAATTTGCAATTCCGCGAAAAATTTTTCTAAAGCTTTTTTAAGGAAACGCTCATTTGAATATTCTTGATTCAAAAGTTAGGCAGACGTGTTAACGAATCACCGAGTCACCAGTTGCGTTTAAAAATGGCGCCGAATATTTTGTCGCTCGATTGAAAATTCGTTTCAATCTAACGAACTCCACCGCAGTCAACAAGAAATTAAATTTGACGTGGAAATTTGAACGTTTATTTTTATTTATCTGCAAGCTTTTGGTGTTATTACTTTCTTATTGACTTGTGGGATTAATCGTGTGTGTAATATTTTCATTTCCTATCGAACCCACTCCTATATTCGCATTGAAAACAAAGTTTGGGTACTTCATGCTGGTGCAAAATTGAGATAGGGTGAGTTGTTTTACAGTTAAGCTATCAGCTATAGGTAGATACTATATTACACAGTCGCAAAAAAAAAACATATTTCCAAAGTGAATGGTCATTTACGGACCCGTTTTCAATATCATATACACATCTATCTATTTTTGCTAGAATTAAGCATATTAAGCGTGTAGTTAATATTTGAAAGGCCTGCATAGTCTAGTCTAAACGTTGCAGACATTCATCCTGTATCTGCAACTAAACAAATGTTTTCACAATGTCTGCTGTGTTCCGAGTCGTCCGTGGTGACACTAATTTGTGTTTCAAACTTATGTTGTTTTTTGAATGTTATCGTTGGAAGATGTGTGTGCAAGTTGACTTAAGCCAAAATGAGGGGAAAAAGATGGTCTACATAAAATATGCAAAAAATTAAAGTTAGTGTACGCAGGCCTTATTCATAAAACTGAATAGCGTTTATCGAAAATATTTTACATTATATACACACATACATAAACCCACGCATTTTTCCCATGGGCGAAAATATTTCAATCTAACAATAAATATTTTATCGTCAAAATACTCTCTTACCACCAAAGCCTTTTATCCAAAACTAATGTTATCATTCAATTAGTACCTACTAAAGTCACATGAAGCATTAATACCTCCGATCATGCCTCAGAACATAACACAGGTGTACAATAGAACAGCTTAGTTACACGTGCCACCGATACGTGTGCAGAAAGCGATACACTGGCATTTGACAAGTGTTCATAGGTACGGGGAGTGGTGGGGCTAGGGTCACTAGGTTACCACGATAAACATCATTTACGATGTTGAAATTGCCTCAGATATCTGCTTTCTCGGCGAAATGCTATAAGGTCAATATCGTACCCAAGATATTCGCCTCGAGCGGTTTTATGGCAATGAACCCCGATATTGCATCCAGGGAATATTAGTGCCTACTAGCCTTGATCCGGCAACTGCCATCTTTTACCATCTTTTTCCAATATCCGTTAATATTGGGTGGCTGGAAACAACTTCTAGTTTGTTGGAATCACTTTCCTCGATGTTTTCTTGCGGCGTTACGAACTTGCCCGAGTATTTTGGGTGGGCCAGTGGGCAATATTTAGAATATTTCGTACATTAGTTTGTGACATCGTTTCATGTAATGGCTGGGACGTTTACGTATATTTTGATAATAGTTATTAAATTTCTCTGCGATTTAGGCATGAGGAAAATGGGACAGTTGGGTGTTTTCCATACTACTACATATTATGCTGGTTTAGTGCTTTGGTATACGTATAGAGTTAAATTAACCGAGGGTTACGTAGGTTTATTTTACAACTAGCTGTGCCCCATGACTTCTTTCGCGTGGATGTCCTAAGATACACAATATACTAAAATAACAGCCACATTTTAATAAACCTGCCTCGTCCCCCGACCCGTCGCCAACCGTCGCGTTGAATCGCCCGCCCGCGCTTTTACTTCGTTTTCGCTTAGTGTTCTTTCTGACTTTTTTTCATTTTGCTCGGCTCCTAAGGGTCGTAGCGTAGTGTTAAATAGCTTATAACTATCCTCGAGAATTGGGCTACCAAAAGCAAAAAAAAAAACTCAAAAACTCAAACTCAAAGCATTTATTTCAAATAAGTAAACCAATTACAGGCACTTTTGAATGGTCAAAGAGTCGGTCAGTTAGTCAGAAAGTTGAAGCTAGTTGCCCATTCCAAAGCGTAGATCTCTATGGAGAAGAACGGGCAAGAAACTCCACGGATACTCTTTTAAATCAAATTGGTTACATCATTCATGTTGAAATTAAGTATGTGAGAACAACGTAGAATGACGTGCACGTTAAAAGCGTTCGCAACAAAAAGGAAAAACCAAAAACGATTCAAAAATTAAAATAAGCCGTGGCAGCTAAGAGATGACCAGTCCATAATGATGGCGCCCGTTCACGAACATGACACATGGATCAGCACCATTCAGCTCAACCATTTGAAGGGAACTTAATGATCCAACACACACGCCACCACCAGCGAGACATTTGAGTGAGCATGACATACTCTCAGTCGCCAGGGCAAATTCAAGTCAATCAAAAACGTACCCAGTTAATGGTAGCTTTATAGTAGATAGGAACATAGTGCGCACACATGTGCTATGTAATTATACAATATTAAGAGATTGAATCTATATAATGCAAAGATAGTTATTTCAATCTTCAGCAGCTCCAACAATATTTTCGAATGCTAATCAATTAGTTTCTGCGCCCTTGTGGAGCAGAATCAGCATTGAGCCAAGCATTTTTGTCAGCGATGTAATCCCCCAACTTATAATATGCTTGGCTGCATAGTGTGCGTTTTACAGAAGATTTAAATTTAGTTTCATCCAGTTGGAGAATATGGGGAGGTATTTTATTGTAACACTTTAAACAGTACCCCATAAAGGGATGAGTCTACTTTAGCAAGTCTGAAACCTGGTTGAACTAATTGGTCCCCGTTTCTAGTACTATAATTGTGTCATTCACCTCTTTTACCGAAAATATTCAGATTTTTCCTTACGTACATGATGTTTTCATAGATATATTGACAAGGTACCGTCATGATGTTAATATCTTTAAACAGTTCCCTTAGAGAATCGCGTCTGCGGAGCCCACATATTGCTCTGATGGCTCTTTTCTGCAGAATAAAAATAGACTCGCTATCTGCAGCTCGTCCCCATAGTCAAATACCGTAAGACATGATACTATGAAAGTAACTGAAAAAGACTAGCCTTGCGGTATCTACATTAGTAAATTGACGGATTTTTCTCACGGCATATGCTGCTGAACTTGACCGTCCTGCAAGAGATATTAAATCAGGACCCCATTGCAGCCTTAAGTCGAGTGTGATCCCCAGGAAAACAGTTTTATCGACGAATTCTAGTTTCTCCTTATTCAATACTACATATGTCACAATCACTACTTTTAACATTCGGTAAAGCAAATCTTATGCATTTAGTTTTTTTCCCATTTAATACTAGATTATTAGCAGTGAACCAATTTTGGACCTGCAGTAGGGTGTTATTTACGTCGTCAAGATTAGATGCACTTCTATTTATCTTAAAAATTAAGGAGCTATCGTCAGCAAATAACACCATTTGTGGTTGGTTTTTTAATACATGGGGTAGATCATTAATATATACTAAAAAGAGGAAAGGAACCAATATCGAGCCTTGTGGAACACCCATTTTAATTTTCAAACCGAGTGAATTGACACCATTTAACTGAACTTGCTGTTGTCTGTCATTTAAATAAGATTTTACTAAACTGAGCGCAAGTTTACCTATTCCGTAATGCTCAAGTTTCAAGAGTAAGGTTTCATGATTTACGCAGTCAAATGCTTTGAAAAGGTCACAAAAGATTCCTATGGCATCTTAAACCTCCTCCCACGCTGTAAATATGTGTTTTAAGAATGTTTCAAATCCGACTTTTTGTTCATAATAACATGGGTTTTAATTTTTTTTACGCGGAACGCTAATTACTTTTTTAAAATAAAAGTAGCCTAAGTTACCCGCCGTAACATCAGCTATTTGCGAGTGAAAGTTTCGTCAAAATCGGTCCAGCGGTTTCAGAGATTAGCCGGAACAAACAGACAGACAGACAGACAAAAATCTTAAAAATTGTTTTTTTGTTATAAGTACCGTTTATACTTCCATACGCATTTAGTAAAAACGTTATTATTTTGACATTACAAACAAACACTTCAATTTTATTTATTTGTATAGAAAAGAGGTACTAATAGAATAACATTTATGTAATATACTTTTTGACTGATGAAATCATAGATGTTGTACTATAAAGTACGAATGAAATATTTCCACAATCCGTCGTTGTCATCAAATGTCATAGGGATTTTATGATAACAGTGTTTCTTACAATATTGTTTAAAACAAATTATTTTTTATTAGTACAATGTCTTTATTCAAACGTAACATTTTGAATTTTAAAACAAGTCTACCGAATGTAAGTATTAACTGTAATGAAACTGTTGTACAACATAAATATTTTCAAGGGTAAAATAAGAGAGGTACCTAGACTAGTGGTTGCATCCGTGGCAGCCAAACTTGAGTTCAGAAGTTCGAAAAGCAAGCCAGACAAAGGGTAACAGGACGAGAGGACAAAGATCCTTGAATAGTTACCTAAGTTCTTACGTTCTTGAGGTTATTGGAACCGTTCTCAGTGTATGGCAAGATGTGCCTCATTGGAGAGAGCAGTAAACCTAGCGAATCTTACATAGCACAATAAAGATCGATTGCTATGAAAGAGCTAGGATATTACTTCATTAAATCAAGCTATAGATGATAATCACTCTACTTTGTTCTCTTTGTAGATTGCTCTTAGAAATTACTCTACGCCCCTTAGAAATGAAATCTGCGATGCCGCCAGCGGCCACTGCCGGCGCGCTACTAGATGCTGCGGCATCCCGGCAGCATCCCGCGGCATCCTGCGGTATTCCACGGGGAAAATGTGGAGTGCACTCCTGCTCGCACTGTCTCTCTCCCGCGAGCGTATGCTAGAGGACTCCGGCGCATGACTTTGCATGTCACCGAATGCCGTCATAACCTGCCGTTACCTCACGCTGCATGCTGTCGCACCCCACCGCATGTCGTTGCATCCCGCCGTGGTATCCTCCAGCGCCCTTTTCAATACCGCAGAATGAAATCCCCTTTGATACTCTGTGGTCGGTCTCTGTACTTTGGAATCTATATCTTGTTACCATTAGATAGGTACGAATTTACGTTGGTAAATTTAAAATGCCCTGCCCCGCTGTCCACCGATGTGCGCTGGCCTTTAATTAGCAGATGAAGCGCTGAACGCCTTTTAGAAACTATGCAAATGATAAGATTGGAATTGAAACTATTTTTCTTAGAGACAGCTTTATTTTACCTTTCCTCAACAGGTCATCTGCTGCAGAAAACTTTTTACATCACTGCAACGCTTTTCGGATCTGCTATTGGTACACAGAGATTCAGAGGATAATAATCCCGAAACCCCTTTTCAGTTTACTGATGCCAATATGAAGGTACGCTTTGATTTATAATGTTCCTTTAAGCTAAGCGTGCATAACAGCATCAGGCCCCAACGCACCGCATTTCAATACAAAATAGCGCGGTGCGGCTCGCCTGTAATGTGCGCTGCTAGTTCATACAAAAACAGTTTTACAAAAAAAAAAAGACAACGACTTCCAAAAAAAAACACTACAAAGTGAAAAATAACTTTAATTTCAAATCAAACAACAACGACATCAGCATAATCCACCTAGATGAACTTAAAATATAAAAACTGGATATTACATATTATATTATGGTTATTTTTGTGCAATAATAATATTTCAACCGCAACCGGCGTGCGTGTATGACCAGATGTATGAACGTAAACTAGGCAAAAGTATGTAAAGATCGTAGCAGGTGGCGTTCTGTAGTTTCTGCCTACCCCCATGAGAAGAAGGCGTGAGTTTATGTATTTATGTATGTAATAATATTTCATGTTATTTAATTATTTTGTTAAAAAAAAAAACAGTAGCGCAATATAATTCGCCGCGTGTGAATTTTGCAAGACTGCAGCCTGAACCATACTACTCGTATTTTCTTAGAGGAGGTTCTTGATTTCGATGATTGCTTTATAGAATTCTGGGGCAACTTAGGCGAAATCGGTTACACAAAATCCAACAAAATCCAAGATACCGACAAAAAGTCTGTGGGTAGAAACCACAGAACAGATAAAAGTTTATCTGTTCTGTGGTAGAAACATTATACGTAAAGTATAGGTCCATATTATTTAGCAGTTGACATTTTAATGAAGTTAGATTTAAAATATTCTAACCACGTGCTGTTACTGTTTAATGTAAATAATAATTAAACACTTAATGTATGCGCAACAATTGTTATTAATTATTCATATTGCTTTTGTCAGTGAATAATTTAGTTTATTGCTAACACGACATTATTGTCAACTAATTTCTAGTTAAACCACAATGTTGACAGATTTGTTCACACCATAATTCAAAATATTTAACGGTGTGGGTTGAGATGGGCCACACAAAATTCAATGCAATTTTTTGCTGCACAAGTTTTTTGTTACAGCCGAATGATTATTCTGTAAATAGCTGTAGTTACTATATTTCAGACGCACAGGATTTAATATGACGTATTGTGTAAGTAACAAGTGTAACCTTTTCCGTGATAGTCGGCTAACAGCAACAAATTGCGAAAATAGGGCCTATTTTCGCAATTTGTTGCTATTGTGACAATATGCAAGACACAGTCGCGTTACCTATAACGCGACTATGGGCTGATTAACCAAATTCAGATAACTTATATCCGCGGAATAAAATTGACGTCTGACAGTTTAGTATGGAAAATCTATTAAAAATTAAAAATTTATTCGCTGTATTACTTATACTAGGTATGTATAAAAGTTTGATCCGCCGCAATCGCGCCGATGCGCATGAACTGCGTGGAGGTAAGGCGCCAGTACACCCGATAACGGAGAAGATGTCGTTGGGTTCCGGAAGAAGAGGCCGCGCAGTGTGAGGTGTACCGAGCGGTGAAGAAGGCTCTGTGGCTGGCTGTCGGCGAATCGAAGACTCGAGCCAGGGAAGAGATGTTGGCGACCTTAGACGGAGATCTGTGGGGGCGTCCTTATCGTGTGGTCCGAGGGAAACTTCGTGCCTGGGCGCCCCCACTCACTGAGAGTCTACAGCCTCAGCTATTAGAGGAAGTGGTCGCAGCTCTTTTTGCTGCTAGATAAGAGCATATGGCGCCGCCAATGGCTTTGCCCACAGCCACAGAGTCGGAGGGTAAGGAGGTCCCTGAGGTGACACAGCCGGATATGATGGTGGCTTAACCCGGCTTCGGACCAAAACCGTTGCCCCGGGGCCCGATGGAGTTCCCGGCCGCGCGCTCGCCCTCGCTATGAAAGACCTAGAGCCCCAGCTGAGAGGACTCTACTCAGCTTGCCTTGAGCAGGGCCGGTTCCCTGCACAGTGGAAAACAGGTCGTCTGGTCCTGCTCAGGAAAGTGGGGCGCCCACCAGACTCGCCGTCCGCATACCAGCCTATTGTGCTGCTGGACGAGATGGGTAAGCTTTTCGAGCGGATAATTGCTGCCCACCTCGTCGGCCACTTGTACAGAGAAGGGCCGGATCTGGACAACAGCCAGTTCGGCTTTCGGCATGGGCGCTCCACCGTGGACGCGATAATGTGGGTTAGAGTCCTGGCGGAGGAAGCGGTGTCCCGGGGTGGGATAATGCTGGCGGTATCCTTGGACAGCTCCAACGCGTTCAATACCCTGCCCTGGAGCTGTATTCGGGAGGCACTGCGTTACCATATGGTGCCCCCCCTACCTCCGCCACATCGTTGGGGCTTACTTGGCGAAAAGGTGTGTCATCTAAAGGGAACGCGACGGCGGGGGCCGCAGCCACGCAATATATCGTATGGTGTTCCACAGGGCTTGGTCCTGGGCCCACTCCTGTGGAACATCGGTTACGACTGGGTGCTGAGAGGCGGGCTCCAACCGAGAGTATACCTGAACTATTACGCGGACGACATGCAGGTCACGGCCCGGGGGAGCTCCCACAGGGAGGCAGCGTTGCTGGCTACGGCTGCGATCTCACAGATGGTGAAACGCATCCGGCACCTGGGCCTGGAGGTGGCCCTCAACAAGTCGGAGGTTATCGCATTCTATGGCCCCCAACGGGCGCCGCCACCGGGACCACACATTGTGGTCGGGGGAGCTCGAATCGCTATCGAGTCAACCATACAGTACCTGGGATTGGTGCTCGACAGCCGGTGGCACTTCGGCCCCCATTTCCGGTGGCTGACGCCCAAATTGATGAGCGCAGTGGGTGCGCTTGCAACGCTGCTGCCCAATCTGGGGGCCCGAGTACCGCCTGTAGGCTGTAGTACTTGGGGATCGTGCGGTCCCTGTACGAGGCCCCGGTGTGGGCTTCTGATCTGACGGCTGGCAGTATCGCAATACTAAGCAAACCACAGAGGGCGTTGGCCGTCAGAGCTATCAGGGGGGTATCGCACGATCTCCCATGAGGCGGCTTGTGCACTGGCCAGATGCCCGCCCTCGGACCTAGAGGTGAGAGCCTTCGCGTCATTGTACCGATGGCGCGAGGAGGCGCGAACTACTCTCCCGACTCGCAGCAGGCGGACCGGGCGTCGGTGGAGGGAGGACAACGCCCTTTTCCAGCCCCCGTAAACAGGTCCGGAGGGACGGTGGACTCGGGGACGTCCGCCGCCCCCATCTAGCAGGACCCGAGGCGGCTGCGCGTAGTGTTCCACGCGCGCCCCTATTAGACATCGCGGGGGAGTCTTACACCTCACTCCCCCCGCGGGCCTGAGGTGGCCCGCAGAGGCGGGCCGGCACCAGCCGGGGATCGTGGAAGGCGCACAAATTCCCCTGATCCCCGGTCCAAGTGCGGGAAGGGAATACCGAGGTGGTTTTTAGTCATTAAGAGTCTGACAGACCCCTCCACCCACCCCCGGGCGGAAGGACATCCGTGAGGATTTTCTACCCCGGTACAAAAAAAAATGTGTAAATGTTTGGTGGAATTCGCCCTATGTCTTGCATATTGTCACAATGAATAAGGGTCTAGCGTGTTTATTATGGCCATTTCCCGCTTGGCCATTCATTTTAGGGACTATTCAGAAGCCCAATTTCATTGGCAGACGTGAAACAGATACGACGTAGTACGAGGTACTTAAAAACATGATGATTAATTAACCACTGAGATTGAAATGATCAATGCTTAATTAAATTATAATGAGCTGACGACATGATGGTGTTACCATTAAAGTGACGTGTTATTTGACGTTAATGTTGAGTGGCAATTTACAAAATTGAGGCGCCATTTTATAGGGTTATGTGAGGAGGGAATCTACCGATGAGTTTGTCGTTCCAATTATTTTAATTACGTTTGGCTCGGGACTTTCTCGTTTGCTGATCGTATCTGTTGATTATATGTATTTTATTGGACGCTATAAACGTGATGTTATGAAAAGTATTTTATTCTTACGCCTAAATCGAATCAAATCAAAATCAAATTTTTATTCAAATAAAACGTTTGAAAAAAGTTTACATGTAGCCAACAGTGTTAAGTTATCCATACAATTATAGTGCCTTAAATAAACTAAAACTAAGACATTATTATTGTAGGTGCAAGTAATGGTTGTTCGGAATTGCAATGTTAGTTAGCGACCAGCCCGATCTAGGTTAATTTAAACCTGTGTTTCAGGCCATCACTTTACAATCCAACCACTTTCGTGCCTTAATATCTTAAACTAAGCCTATGTAATTATACAAAAGTAAACAATTACGTGGGGATCAAATATCATCATGCCAAAATTTCTAGAAGTTGTCCTGTGTCTGTGTAATGTAAACATGTCAAGAATTCAATTTAATATTTGCATCGTCTTCTGTCATCAACCAAAGTGGTCGCAAACTTTATACACAATTATCTCATCATGCTTAATTTAAGAAAGACAAAGGATTCTTTGTAAATGAAACCTTTACTTTCTCTGACATCAAAAGTTCTTTTTGTTTCCTCCAATATCGACACTTTCACATTTTCTTTTTCTCTTAGTTATGACTGTCTAATGCCAACTCAAACCTCTTGTAACATTTTTATCTTTTAGAAATTAAGTGGTGCCCTTAGCGACATCCGCGTATTCAAGAAGTGTAGGATAGCGAAACGAGCAAAGTTCCAAGTTTTGATAGTCTATTAAATAGTGCCGAGTTCACGGAGTCAGGTCTTAGGAGTTCGAAAGCACCGGCTGCTATGTTCTGTATTTTCCTATTCATTTTTTATTTGTTCTTTTGTCAATTAAAAATGTTTGGTGAACATTATTTTAAGGTCATTTAGAAGTTAATGTAAGCGTGACCAAATCAAAAGAGCGCTTGAATGACAGGTACAACTGTACAACGATCTTTTGGCGTGTGGCAAAAATACCGCCATCTTGTTTAACAACACACACACACACACACATATCTTGTTTTGTATTTTTACTTCAGTAGCAGCCTGGAGTCTGGATTTGTGCCCAGTTGATGGCAATAGGCTCGCCCCCTATTACATGGGACGTAAATATACTTAACTGGCGAAATGTGGGTATACTATGGGTACACTTCTGCCCAACCCTTCGGGGAAACAATATGTGATGTTATGTTATTATGTGTTGTATAACAAAATAATTTCACTAATGTTTACCAGCAATGCCCCCTGTCAATGTCATTCAATTGCCAAGAGATCTTATAGCACTGTCATCACCTGCCTAGCCTTTTACCAACTATGTTGGGGTCGGCTTCCAGTCTGACAGGATGCAGCTGAATACTATTTTACATGGAGCGACTGCCTGTCTGAACTCCACAACCCAGCACTACCTACAAAAATTTGAGGCTTTTGAGATGTTCACCTTCCATTTTTGACGTTACTGCAGTGACGTTAGGCGAAGGCATATTCAATCCTTACATATTACTGTGTTTCGCAAATATTTACTAAATATCGTGATATTTATTAATCGTGTAGACTGGTCTAATACTTACTGAAGCCCGGAATCCGGAATGACGACCCTTCGTATTGTAATTAAAATAAAGATCTATATTTATAACAGGTTTTATGGAACATCTTGGTTTTGGCTTCCAGTCACTGGCAAATAATATAACAAATCTTGTTTTAACAACTTTTAAATTTCAGCTAACTTACGTTATTATAACGTCAAATTGACCAATTAACTATTTTCGTAGAGAATCCAGGCGATTATCATGAATTATCCCGAGGGCTTACAAAGGTCTGCGATATCTTTGGTCATAGACATTGTACAGAGACAAATGGGCTGGATCCCCATATCAGCCCAGCACAAGGTTGCAGAGCTTCTTTGTATGCCGCGAATGAGAGTCTATGAGTGGGTCACTTTTCATACTATGTGTAAAAGGTGAGCATTTATAAAAGAAAAATTCCAGTAATATTGTACATAGCAACCTGACAAAAAAAAAATCAATAAATCATTTGTCATCACATAATCTCGATTTTGGGTTCGCCCTGGGGCAAAATGTATGCAATATAATTTGCAGTCTCAGTAGTGGCGCGGAGTCTGATTTTTATACAGGGTTATTTTAAATTGGCTAGCTAAATTCAGCAGACGGGATGGGTATCGATATATGTAAACGAAAAAATGATTAATTTGACGATTTTTTTTGTTGGGTCGTCGACCGCAATTATTGTAGTCACTTGAAATACCTATCAGTTTAAAACATCTGTTTTTTTTGTGTGTAAACTTCACACGCGTGATAAGTATCGATATCTAAATACGATAAAACATAAGAAAAGGACATTTTCTCTGACTAATACTTAAATCGTTGGTATTTATAAGTATGTATGCTAGTTTTTGACAGTTATTTTGGTATTTACTTTTAGAAAATTACATATTGTTAATTATTTTCTATTTTCTAAGAGTAAATACCAAAACCACCAAAATAACTGTAAAAAACTAGCATACTTACTTATAAATACTCGTACCAACGATGTAAGTATTAATTGTCAGAGGAAAACGTCCCTTGATTAAAATTTAATAAAATAATCACGAAAAACCTCTAGAAATGCGACATTGCCAGCCCGAGTGCGATGAACGCTCTTAAGTCAATCGAAGTTCTATTGAAAAACTTGTTCCTTGTGTAACAATATTTTCAGGACCTACAGGGGCAAGTTCAACGTCAAGGTCTGTACGAGCCTGCCATGTATGCTGCGAGGGTCTGACATACTTCTTAGTGCTGTACAAGACGCCACTGGCTGCCATGTCGGCGGTATATCTGCCGACAAGATGTTTGGAGTGGACCTCGTGCAGTGCCAGGGCGCTTGCGCAAACGCACCTGTCATCGCTATTGATGATGATTACTATGTAAGTTGGTTCGAAGGGGAGCATTTTCGGATTGTATAATGTGCGTTATGTTGTTTCTGCGTACCCCCAAGGTAAAAAGGCGTAAGTTTATGTACATATGTCGGCTTAAGGCTGTGTGAAATGTACGTGATAATGTTAGAGTAGCATTGCAACGTTGAATACGCATGCGCCGTCCGCCGCTGTCCCATAGGTATGTCCTACCGTTACAATCTGTTTGTACATGCTTTCATTGATTAGTAAAAGGTCACCCCTCTACAAAAACGGTCCCCGAAACGATCAATTGCAATTGTCAATTTTTACGTGATTGATACACATTGATGCGCAAAATAATCGTCTACCAAATGCAATTGAAGCGATTGACAATATTATTATAGAAATTGATGGCAATTGATCGCAGAAATTGAAGCATCAGAATATTAGTTACTAACCACAACTAGTCCAACACGGCGATATCAAAATAAAATAAGAAAACTCTTCGAAAAGAGTTCGACACTCGGTAATCAGTATTTTAATAACCGAACTGTCATACGCGAATATGATTTTCCTTGAAGTTTATTTTTTCATTTACTTTTTATTTTTAGGAGGACCTGAATGTCGGTGATGTATACAACATTATACAAACGTTAAAATGTGGAAGTATACCACCGTGTGGCCCGCAGTAAGTGAAAAATTAAATATATACTTTTTGTATTCCTGACTGGTCTCCGGACCAGCGCGGTAATTGCGTAATACACTTACAATGGCAATGCGCTTAATTTTGGCAGTTCAACAGCATTCATTGCTTTGTTTACGTTGTCGAGCAGACGTCGATCTCCTTAAGTTCTGAGTTGAGCTGCACAATAATTGACAAATGCGTACACTGACTGGACAAGTCCACTCAAACCTGTGTGGTTCTTTCCTCAAAAGACCATTTCAGACACCAATCTACATGGTTCTTAAATGATCCGACTAAGATTATTTCCGGATTTTTATATATGTTGACATTGTTGACCTTGATGAATTTTATATATTGACATGAATATTTACTTTGTAAAGTATTATTTTAATTTTTGTGAATGTGAAGACCATGTATTGTTTTTTTTTTCAGTTAGTTTTAATCATGGTATGGCAGTTTGAGTAATATATGCGGCCTACCCATATGTCCGTTCGTTGAATCGTTGAGCTCCTTAAGTTCTGAGTTGTGCTGCACGATTACTGACAAATGCTTGCACTGACTGGACAGGTCCACTCAATCTGTGTGGTTCTTTCCTCAAAAGACCATTACATGGTCAAGACACCAACCTACATGCTCTTCACATGATCTGACCAAGATTATGTCTGGACTTAAAAAGAGACTGTGACCTCGAGTTTCTTTCGGCCTTTCTTCTCAGAGTAGTCAGATAGGAAACGCTACCCTCATCTAGTTTAAAAAAAAATATGATTGACGTGTAAAAGTGTTTGTACAAACCTACTTACAGAAATGTTATCATAGATGAATTTTTAAAAACATATTCAAAGCAATGGATTAGGAATTACCTTTAAAATCCTTGGGATAGTGATTGAAGGTGTACACAGTTGGGGTGCTGGTCTAGTACATGGCAAACCCAATAACACTGTAGTTTTAATAATGGGATATTGGTTTTTTTCATTATAAAATTCTCGGTACTTACCAGCCCAATCAACTCAGCCTATCGCAGTCCACTGCTGGACATAGGCCTCTCCCAATCTGCGCCACAACACCCTGTCCTCCGCCTTCCGCATCCAGTCTGTCCCAGCCACCAAGGTCGTCATCTAGCTGGGGGGCGTCCCACACTACGCTTGCCGATACGTGGTCTCCACTTCAGGACTCGTCTGCTCTACCGGCCATCGGTCCTTCGACAAACATGGCCAGCCTACTGCCACTTTAGTTTGCATACTCTGCAGGCTATGTCGGTTACTCCGGTTCTTTTTCGTATAAATTCATTCCTGATTTTATCTATCAAAGAAACTCCAAGCATAGCCCGCTTCATAGCGCGCTGAGCGACATTGAATTTGTAGACCAGCCCAACTGTCAGTGTCCACGTTTCGGCACCGTATGTCATAACGGGCAGGACGCGCAGGGGTTTACCAGCCCGATGTTTGCATTTGTGCTCGATCTGTGGCGAAATGTACATACTATACACATAAACCTAGCTCTGTGGAGAATTTATACGTAATGTTAAGAATTTTATTTTTAGCACTTCCGTACAACCGATTTTTATAGCATCAAATTTTAAACCAATCACAACATTGACATGAGATTTATAGTAGATCTTGGCATGATGGCATTTTTAAATGTAATTTTTCTTCCCTGTGATAAATAAATGAATTCTTGTCGATGTCTAAAAATCTAAATATTTTATTTCACATAAACCTACATGGGCACTTATAAACGTCAGAAGCTAGGTGCACGGTTCCAATTCCTGTGGAGAAGAGCCGGCCAGAAATTCAACAGTTACTCTTTAATAAAATAATTGGCTTTTACAATACATATTTCCATTACAGTGACAAAGGTATGGGGAGGACACTGGTGCCGATTCTGTTGTCACAAATGCCTCTAAACTAGACTTAAAATCACCATTTAGTTTATTCCTGTCAGACGATGATTTCCCAATCTGAAATTGATTAAAGTGACACAACATAACTATATTTTAGTTTGACAGCACTTAGATGGCACTGCGCTATTAGTTTAGTGAAAATAGTAATTTTGCTATTCTGAATTTTACATTTTTCACCAAAATTTAGATTTTCTAACTAAATCTGACTATTTTTTAAACGCGATTAAAAAGGTGTGGAATAAAATTTGTTGGCATGAACTAAAATTCACACCAACACCTCGACTTCAGGTGCAAAAACAGTACTGTACCTTTTTTTTTCTTTTCTCTTGCTTATATCTCGAAAACGGTGTGTCCTGTCGCAAAAATAATGAAAATTTCGACCCCCTTTATGGAATCGATAAACCCCTAAAACTCAACATGTAGGTAATATTTTTTCATATTATCCATACAAAAAGTCAAAAATTCTATATAAAAAAACACGTCGAGACTGCCCCCTGCGCGCCTCCGGCTTTAAAAAAATATTCACGGGGTAGGGCAAACAAGTACCACGTGGAGTCCCGCGATTGTCAAATTCGATTTTAGTTGTCAAAATTATTTTTAAAGGGGTTCGAAGTTTTTTGTATGGAAGCTGGCATATCGACCCATCATTTTTATTTTTTTTCGAAATCGCGGCGCATGATAAAAGTGATATGTATGGATAGAGGACACATAGACGAACAAAAAATGTTAAGTAATATGGTACCCCAAAGTGTCACGTTACCGAGATATTTGGAGGCAAAGATGGACATATGAGTACAACGACAATCATTAAAAATAGACTTATTACATGTCTTTAGGCGTCAGAATATATCCAAATAATCGTTCCCAAGTTGATTATTATTATTACTATTTATTTGAAAGAGAGTAGGTACATTACATACTACTACGAGAAAACTACTACTACAATTAATGATTTATCGACTAAATCGCATCGCGATGAAACGCAGTTATGTCGCTGTCACGTCGCGTTGGTTGCAAATCATGTGACATGTTACTCAGCTTGAAAACATTTTCTTAAGTAGGTAAGTATTGCAGCTAGTTAGATATGTAGTTCCTACTTGTACCAAAATTCATTGACATAATATAGCGTTTCATTGAGATGCGATGCGATTTAATAGGCAAATAATTATAGTAGCAGTTTTCTCGTTTTTTTTTCTCTCAGTAGTATGTAATGTATCTACTCTCTTCCAATGAACAGTAATAATAATAATCAATCTGGAAACGATTATTTGGATACAATCAGACGCCTATAGACACGTAATAAGTCTATTTTTAATGATTGTCGTTGCACTCATATGTCGATTTTTACCTCCAAATATCTCGGTAACGTGACAGTTTGGGGTACCATGTTACTGACATTTTTTGTTCAAATAAGTGTCCTCTACCCATACATACCACATTCATCGTGCGCTGCGATTTCTAAAAAAAAACAAAATGCCGGCGGGTCGATATGCCAGATCGGTTCTATCCCCTTTAGTGATCTTTTTGCAGAATAGCTTTAAGATTCTCTTAGCCAAAAGTAAGGAATTTTAGTGATAGTTTAGTTAACTTAGTTCGGTGCACAAGAGAATCGGTATCAATGTAGGTCTGTCAAGAAGTACCAGGTACTTAACAAAAAAGAAAATGGTCAAGAAATCGAATCATCTGCGAGTTTATAAGGCCTACAAAGTTGTAACATTCACAAAATAGAAAATAATCTATAAAAATGATAAATATAAACAATAAAAATCAAAACATATTTAAACCAAATGACATGATTGCTATTACAACTGTAATAAATCTGAATGAATATCATGTCCACAAAAGCCACTAACAAAGAGTTTAAATTAGAATTGTAGGTATATAATGTCAAATAATGGGAAGATTTTGTCATAGAAGTATGTAAAAAATAAAAAAAACTTCGTAATTAGGGAGCATTTAATAGACATTTACATAATTATGTCGTTAATGAGGTACCTGAGAAGCCACATGTGCAGAAGGAATTATTGCTAAACACCCTTGTCTTCAACGTAGTCTTGAATTTTTGAGACTGACTGTACCATTCCCAAAAAGCGATCGTCGCAGTGATCAGTATTTCTGCACACTCTATATCACTCTACGTCACTAAACTCTGTGGTGTTTACACCCATTACTTATTGCAGGGTGTGATTCTAGGAACGGAAGATACGCCGCTGAGCCTATATGTGGCATGACAACTTTGTTGTCTTGCCCCCCGATGCCGGGACATGGACTTCAAGAATGTCTCGCCAAGGAAGAAAAGGGAAGAAAATAAAATGTACTGACATTTTAAGCACCTTTAACGATGTTTCGAAGATTTTAATTTTAATCTAAACAACAAACGATATTCCTTAAAACTAGTTAGCTTTAGTTAATTAAAATTCTTCACTACTATAACTACGTACCTTATTACTCCAATATTGCTTATTATGTACTTATGTTTTTTTTTAATGAATTAATTGCATTAACAGATATCTATTTTTATTTAAACGGCATTATCTATGATGATAATTTCATCATTTCATTCATCATTCATTCATTTTTTAAAGAAGGAGCTCGTGGCTAAGTAATAACAGCCGCACGAGTCGATCCATCAGGTTAAGCTACGCTTGCTGGGGTTGGTTCGTGGATGGGTGACCATCTTTACATACCGAGACTCTTCCGTGCCTCGGAAAGCACGTTAAGCCGTTGGTCCCGGCTGTCATTCGTGGATCTTTGACAGTCGTTACGGGTCGTCAGAAGCCCGAAAGTCTGACAACCAGTCTTACCAAGGGGTATCGTATTACCCAGTAACTGGGTTGTGGAGGTCAGATAGGCAGTCGCTCCATGTAAAATACTGGTATTCAGCTGCATCCGGTTAGACTGGAAGCCGACCCCAACATAGTTGGGAGAAGGCTAGGCAGATGATGATATCTACGATGATAATTTGCTTGTTAAGGAATGAGAGTTTGAGTGAAAGTGTAATTTTACCCAGAAATATTATCAAGGCCGCAGGTCAAAAACAATATCAATAAATAAAACACGGTATACGGCGTTGAAATTTTCAATTTTAAATGGTTTGTGCACATTTTAATATCCTGTCACAAAAACGACAATATAAAATTCCAATTTTCCAGTGGAGGCGCTCGAGACGTGGAGACGACGAACGAATGTATAATTAGTTTAGAAAGTCGACGAAATTACCGACGAACAAACGCTATGACAAACATTAGGGGTGTATTACTTCGTGCCCATTAAAACGGGGGTCATCAATTGTGAAAGTCGTAAAGCGACAAACATTATAGCTTTATTAAACTTGGTAATTGTTACTGTGATTGTAATCGATGTTATAATTACAAGTTGTTAGGCGAGACTTAGATCAATGAGGTCAAGAGCAGTAGTAAATCTTGGGAGGCGTTCGTGATCCGATCGCTTCCCTCGGGATTGCCCTGTTCCGTAATTAAGTAGTTGCCTGCAATCACAACCAATATAATCCGCGCCGCAAACTTTAATTACAGGTGAACACTATCTGTTGCAAGAACAATAGGAAGTGTTCCGAGTGTGCCGCCTTTGTTTTACAATTGCTTAGCAGAAGTGGTAAATAATTATAAGTTTGTTTTAACAGCTGCGTTGTTCTACGTGTGTACCAAGTTTGTAACAAGATAGTGCTAATCCGGTTAATTGTTGTCTGCAGTTTGTATAATTGAGAAAATTTCGCTCCTGTTTTGTAAAAGATTTTTCCGGTTTTTTAAAGGAAAGGCTGAAATAATAATATGTGTTGTTTCAACCGTTTAGTTGGTAGATTCTGGCAAAACCAGAAGCCACGACGAAGTTTAATAGTTATTAATGCTACAAGTGCGGAAAGTAGGTGATTTCCGGTGAGTGGCATTATTATTCACGATCGAGCGAAGCGAGCGAGTGTATAAGTCGACACGAGTTGAAAATCACCTTACGCACGTGTATCGTACAACGTTTTACTATGCATTGTGCGAGGAAAAAAAAAAACTTATTGAAAATTAATCAAAAGCTAAATCTAGAGTAATTAATAATGCCTTTAAGTTCGTTTTACTGTACCTTTTTTAAGAATGATAATCTGTGCTTGACTAATTTGTATAACTTTTTTCAAATAAATAATAAAAAATCTTTGCGTCGGGTTGATGACGGAGTTAAAAATTAAAAAAAAAACTGAAAAGTAAAAAGCAATAGTGTGAAAAAGTGGCACTTTCCACACAATTTAGCTGCTTGGAAAACATTCCTTTCGAGCACATGTAT
This sequence comes from Fissipunctia ypsillon, assembly GCA_947568875.1. Taxonomy (NCBI): domain Eukaryota; kingdom Metazoa; phylum Arthropoda; class Insecta; order Lepidoptera; family Noctuidae; genus Fissipunctia; species Fissipunctia ypsillon. The sequence goes on along the minus strand of OX387644.1, from coordinate 16,759,969 downwards.
TGTAAAATGTTTTTATATCATCCATATTCTTGTATTTTTTAAGCTTCGTTATTAGGCGGACAAGCCTCCTGTGTATAAAACCACTCTTCTCATTATCCGAAGCCAAATATTTTCATTCAATAAGATTGAATGTTGGTAATACTGTATCACTCTTTCCTTATTGTCTCAATCCTTATGTTTAATAGCCTCGTAGTGAGGGTGTGTTTTTTAAACAAAGTTATTTTTACTCAAGTGCGTGTTACGGACGGGACTCGTTATTCTCCATAATTGGATTCCTTTACATGTTAAATGGTTTCCAGAATGTATAGGTACTTCAGCCTATTTGTTTATGTGGGTTATGGTTAAAGGCTTTAATTATGTTTCAGATTATTTTCTCCATAAAATTACCTACCATTGTATCAACGTGATTCTCTTTTACGTATTTTTCCCGAATGCGGCGAAGCCAAAAAGGAGGGTTATGTGTTTGACCTGTATGTATGCATCTATGTATGTACGTATGTATGTATGTCCGTCCCTATGTTCCCTCTAACTACTAAACGGCTGAGCCGATTTTGATAAATTATACGTCGTTAGATTTGACTTTATTGCGCGAGTGTTACTGGGTGCAATAAAATAAGAAAAAGACAAAATAACGGATTTTTGGCGCCAAAATGTATGTTTTAAAAAAAAAAAAAACCTCTCAAATCGATCGAGTGGGGTATCGACATGAAGGGTTTTAAAAGGTGATTACAAAAAATGTATACAACTTATATGTTTAAACGTAATTTGGAATGAGAATTAATGATAAAAAACAATCCCCAACTTTTGGAGTGAGTGATTAAAAGCCGTTATCACATGATTATAAGCGGGTAATTGTATTTACGACCGTTACCCAAAGCGTTACTTATTACAGTGAGAGAAAAATATTCCTAACTAAAAAATGTAAAATAAAAAAGTATATTTAAAAATCTAAAAACCCGACTGCGTAAAAAGTGAACTTTAAAAAACATGGAAACAAGATGACCTATTTTGTCTCCAAAGCATCTCATGCACTCGGAGCTATTTTCTTAAATTTACTATTGCCTCCGACTGCATGAGACAAAATAGGTCATTCTTGTTTACACCTTTTTTCAAGTTCATTTTTTACGCAGTCAGGTTTTTAGATTTTTTAAATTTACTTTTTTTTTCTTGAATCTCATGGTAGGTCACCGACTGTGTGTGAATGTATATTTATGAATATACTATGTTCACAGCCTTCTAACTATAATTATGATGTAAACAACGATATATAAAAGTTACGTAGCAAACAGTTAGGACGGCCACACACAGTCGGAATTCCAATTCGGAATTCCGAAAGCAAAGCAGCAAATCTATTCATAATCTAATAATAATACTAAATGACTACTAGACTTTGCTAGATTATGAATGGATTTGCTGCTTTGCTTTCGGAATTCCGACTGTGTTTGGCTGGCCTTAGAAAATTACAAACTATATCTTTCGCAATTTTCTTACTCACATGAATAAAATAGAAGATAAACACATGTTCCTTTCTAAGTAATCAGATAAAACAACGGTTAACACAAGCTTCCGAGTATCGAGTGACGTGTTTATCAAATTGAATCGTGTCGCGGGCGAAATTACACAATTTTATCATTTTATCTTTCACGAAACACGGGCATCGGGCTCACGCCGGCAAAATAAAATGTCCAAATATTTGAAAAGAGCTGCAACGAGATAATGCTGTAGTTAATGGTGCTGCCGGACGTCGTGGCCGAGTTGTTATTGCTTTAGGAAACTGTCCCACACACCGCCACGTAATATCGAACAAACTCATAGGTATTAAAATTTGTATGTTACTTGGAGAAACTAAAAAAAATAGTGTGTGTGTGTCAGCTCCGACGCACGACTGGAGTTTACTCCGTGAAAAACGTAACGCTTTTCAGTTAATGCTTGTATTAATTTCACTCCTCGTAAAATTGCTATACCCCCAATAAGGCCCCCCCTTATATGAAAATCGATTCTTAAGGAGTATACTCCAAAGAGAGATCGGGCACTTGTTCCTAACTATTTATACAATTCTGTTACCTAACTGGTACATTTGCGATACTTGGGCCGATTTTTCAATCGTTAGATAACTTTTATCTGGGTAATATGTTTGACGTTTTGACAGTTTTTGTATAGAAAATATGTCAAACCGCCATATTTATTCCTCAGATAAAAGTTATTTGACGATTGAAAAGTCATGCTGCAACTTAACTCTCATCCTACCTGCATTAAATGAAATATGAAATAGCTATTAACGATCCTATTGGTAACACATTAAAATTTGACCTCTTGTATACCAATTTTAAAGCAATTAGTCCGAACCGAATTTGATAAATTATATTAATTATTTTCGCATTGAACAGAAATTCATTTTATTTTGTGTACCGATTCCGAAATATTTTAGGCAAAAGTGTGATGCAATTACATCAGCTTTAATATGCAAAATTTAATAGAAACCGGTATAAAAAACCGGCCACGCGCGAGTCGGTCTTGCACAGAAGGGTTCTGTATCACCTATAGAGGCATGAGGAACAGGGTGTAAAGTTCACTCGTCCTCCATAGAAAAGGGAGGATCCTCCGACCAGACGGGTGTTGTGTCTGGTGGGCTACTGCCCGACGGTTGATGTCGGGATGTTGTATATATGCTAGTCGCGCGGTAAACTCTGATTGCGCCATGCAGGATTTTGTGTGACGTCAGTGTGACGCGTTCCATTGTGGCGATGTAGATATGCCGCCACATAACTCCCCTCCGAAGACCGGAGGTCGATAGTGGGCAGAATCGTGTATCTTGCTATGCTTGCCAGGGCCAGTTGAGGTTCCAGTGAGTCGGAACCGGGTGCCGCATAGTTCACGGTGAGTCGGAACTGTCTGCGGAGATGGCCCCAGTGAGTCAGGGTGGCGCTGCGTTATGCTCCAGTGCGTCGGATGTGGTACAGTGCCGGGTTGAGGCTGACTGCTGGCGTCGACCAGGAGAGGTTCTGCTTGTTGACCGGCCGAGAGTGCAGTGTGCTGTGCCAAGGTTTCTGATGAGGCTGAGGGTGATGCCCAGGAATGCGCAGTCGCTGCATGCTGGTGGTCAGGATACCCGTTGAAGCCGTGGGTGCTGGCTGGCTGTGTGACTCGCCGCTCGAAAGCTTGAGAAAGCGATGATGATAACGTCACGCTGTAGTAGTTGCACGAAGGCTGCGCTAACGTTCATGTTCGCGGTCACCAGTATAGAGGCATGAGAAACAGGGAGTAATGTTCACTCATTCTCTATAGAAAAGGGAGGATCCTCCGACCAGACGGGTGTTGTGTTTGGTGGACTACTGCCCGACGGTTGATGTCGGGATGCTGTATACATGCTAGTCGCGCGGTAAACTCTGATTGCGCGATGCAGGATTTTGCGTGACGTCAGTGTGACGCGTTCCATTGTGGCGATGTAGATATGCCGCCATATATTTTACAATTAAATATTTAACACTACATATTTAAAAAAAATACTTCAGTTAAAAAAAAACATGTTTCTTGTATGGGGGGGGGACCCCCTTTAAGTTTCAACTTTGTTTTATTTTTATTATGTGTTGTTATAGCGGCAATAGAAATACACAATCTATGAAAATTTCAACTGTGTACCTATTACGGTTCATGAGAGACAGCCCGCTGACAGACAGACGGACGGACAGCGGAGGCTTAGTAATAGGGTCCCGTTTGGCACCATTCGGGTACGGAGCCATAAAAAAGGTTACAAGTCAAAAGCAAGCTCTATTATCTTTCAGATATTTAAAATATCCCCATAATCTTTACTGCGCACTTTAAAAAATCATAAAAGACATTCAAACGGACCTTAAGTACCATTCAGAGACAAATCACCTCAAAACATTGCTTGAGCCTTAACACTTGTTTTCACAACCAGGAAATGTTTTCGGGATTTTTGTGGAAATAAAAGGAGATGTACAAAGAATATTACCTAAAATGGATAGATAGTATCCGGGTCTGGGGTGTTGTGCATGTGAGAATTTATCTATAAACACGTGTGTGTTCCTGTTGACACAGGGGATTATAAAGTGTGAAAAAAAGAAAAACGATTCCTCCTTTTACACCGCGATGTAACGTCAGTCTATTTTGACGTTCGCGGCAAGCGCCAGAGCAGCTGTAACCATAAAACGTACAAAATGGGAAACAAAAACGCAATAATATTTCCGAGTTGTGATCCTGCTGCCCTGATGGAAAACGATTCCAGTTTCCAGTAAATTTATTAAATGTTTGATCTATTGTGTTACAAACCTGTTTTAGAAAACATGGCGAATTTTCCAAAAACTTGTTTACATTAGAGCAAAAAGAACAAGATAACTCCGAAATTAATGTAGTATTAATTAATTTCGGAGTTTTTTCTGGTCATTTGTTTTTTTCTGGTAGATGTAGGTACTAACACTAGTTTCTAAGTTGTGTGTTGTACTAACCAAATGGACCTTGTCTGAATTAAAAGAATTTTATTTATTAAAACTTCTATGGATAATGATGACGTAATCTTGAATTTTTGTACATGAAGTAGATCGCTTGAAAAGAATGCAATTAAGTAGTAGATATTACAAGGATGAGGGCATATTGTAAACCTTGTAGCTAAACTACGAGGTTTTGCAACGAGCTAAAGGCGCGCTTGACGAGGTCATGTTAAAGATGGGTGATGGTGTGAAACCATAGATATAAGAAAGAATGAGATATGCCCGGTAGTTGAAAATGTATCGGAACCCGGTGTCTCCAGTTTGTCCCCACCACTGTTTTTTATATTTCTATGGTGTGAACCGATACACACCGTATGTGTTGAACTATGTTTGTCTAATTGGCAATGCCCATAACTATGGCAATTGTTACGGGATAGTGACAGTCCTGAAAGTCTGACTACTACACTCGACTTCCACCCACAGGTTCATTCATGCATGTTTCAGCTCAAATATGCTCATGTGCGCAGGATTGCCTTCATTATTTAATTCATGGCGACCAATTTTGTGTAACCGAGGCTACACTTAGGGTGTAACCTAACCATACCTGTAATACTTCTTAAATACAGATTCTGGCCCGTTTCTTTTCATTGCTTTATGAATGAAAATTGTAGGCAATATTAATTGCACTCGCACTGCAGGTATTTCTGTGGGCGTAGTCATGCGAGTTTTCCGCGAATTTCGTTCTTTTCGACACAGTAGGAGTATAAGAACTTTTTCTAAAGGCGATTTTACCAAGAATGATACCTAAATCATAAACGATTTAGTTTCAATGGCTATCACCCAATGACAGTCATATATTTGTATGGCTGTCATCGGATCGGGCTGAACGCTAGTTCAAATCAATAAACTGTCTCTTGTTAGCTGTTGTCGTTGATTGATCATATAGAGGTGTAAGAAACAGGGTGGACAGTTCCTCATCCTCTATAGAAATCTTCCGACCAGACGAGTGTTGTCTCTGGTGGGCTACTGCCCAACGACTGATGTCGGGATGTTGTATATTATGCTATGTGGTGCGGATAATACTGCTTGCGTGACGCAGGAATTGCGTGACGTCACGTGTGATGCGTAGTTTGCATGTGGCGTTGTAACAACGGCCAATTACTTACTGTGCTTAATTACTCTGCATGAGATTTTATTGAATGTGTTTTCAAAAACCACGGGGATCATGACCGAGATCGTCTATCATCAAGGTCTTTGCCCTGTAGGGCACTAAATAATATAAAAAAATAAAGCAAAAGACTAACAAGCCAATCTTGTAACGGTAACCAACGAAACTAATTGATGGCGAACTACGAGTATAATGAATTATTTTCTAGCACGTAAACTCGTGGTATAAGGATATTGATTACTAATTAAGTTCTTTACTTCCAGATGTATATTATATTAAGTATCGCCATTAGTGGGAGGAAGCCACTTTGTTATCATCCGGGGTGACGCGTCCCTTGTTGCTGCCGACTATTTCTGTTTTGAGCTCGTGATTATAATGTAGATCTATTTTATTTTTCTTATCACTCTTTTCTTTTTGTATGCACGTGTTTCTGTGAGAAATAAACCTATTTTTATTTCTTTCTTGTTAGTGTGTCAGGACATTATTAGGAAAAACAGGAGTAGGAAAAATTGTGTTTTCGTTTGCTTGTAGAATTTATTTTAAGTTAGTGTGTTAATGTTGCCCATGCTGACAAAACGAATATTTTTTTGGAAAAGTGTTACGTGATTGAAAATTAAATTAGATTAACCCTTCTGAGCCGCAGTCTGGCAAAAATACCAAAAATTTACCCATAAAAACATTCAGCCAGCAAAAATATATTTCGTTCATAAATAGGTCGGAATTCGCGTCAAGGAGTAAACACAATAAAATTATTACGCTCTGCATGGGATCTTCTCAGTCAGCTTTACTTGCCCGGAAAGATAAGCGGCCTACACATTTCATATTTTCTTTCATTCTTCGCAACGAATAGAATGAAAACTATTGCCTAAGCTTGGAGTTCACGAACGAAAGCACGCTTGAAGTGCGAGTTGAAAATAATTATACTCGTACTTTGTGTGAAAGGCATTCTAAATAGAAATATTTAATTAGATCTAAGGATGGAGGAAACGTTTTCCATAATTACAATAATTATGTGAAATAATAGAAAAATAGAAACTGTTGATTGCTCTTAATTGCTTGAAAGTATTTTTTTTTCTCGTGGTACTAATTTGCTTTTCTCCTAATTATTTAAAAATCTTAACCAGCGAGACCCAAAACTATTACATGGAGTACGACTATTTCTATAGGCATAAGCATAAAGCATAATCAGCCTCTAACGTTCCCATTGCTGGGACACAGGCCTCCTCTCGGTGAGGGGGAGTGGGCCGTATTCCACCACGTGGGCCCAGTGCGGGTTGGTGGATGTCACATGTCTCCGAATATTTGGTTCTAGGACATGCCGGTTTCCAAACGATGTTTTCCTTCGCCGTTTTGAGAGCAGTGGTGATGAAATAATTTACACAAAGTAAAGCGCCTGTCACGGTTCGAACCAACGACTCGTAAGTCGGGGTCGTTACCACTGGGCCATCACTGCTCTCTAGATCTATATCTACATAGTTTAGAACAACGTTGTTTTTCGTGTCTGTCCATATAACAGCTTAAATATTCTAAACTTTATATGGATTTTGATGCGGTTTTCACCATTATTTAGAGCATTTTCCGGAAGGTAAATAAATGTACATACCATCGCCGACATTTGCGGTGAACCACTTTTCAACCTTACTGCTTTAGTAATAAGATTATATATATTTCACTTTGATATAGCATGGAAATCTTGTTGTTTTGACATGTCGCCGTTCCACCCGTACAAGGCAGGGGCGGGTTCAAGGACACTGAATGAGACACAATAGAAGTTTTATTGTTGTGACGTATATGGGTATTTAGTGTCCTGGGAACTGTTAACTTTATAAAGGAGAGCAAGCTTGTTCTTCAGCAATCAAGCACTTGCTTTTAGGACGGGAATCAGAGATGTGCAAAATGGTTTACGAAAAGTACAAAATGCAAAAACTTTTTTGATTTACTATTCCAAATGCAAAATACAAAATAGTTTTGCTTTTTGTATTTTAAATATTAAATGCAAAATAGATATTTTAAAAATACTTTATTTTAATATATGTTTTGTTGAATTCAATTTTCTTTAATTATTAAAGATTTTAATAGTTATAACAAGTTATTTTAAAACACTGTCACTCATTATCCTCCTGTGGTTGCATAATCTCACCACCATATGAAAAAAGTCTTTCTACTGGTGCTGAGCTCGGCAAACATTGTGTCGTATTTTATGAACACTTTTTTATTGTTGTGTAAGTGTTACCAGACTCGCAAGACTCGACTGTTTTTGGCAGACTCGCAAGGCAACGCCTTTAGTGGCCAATACAAGCGTCTTTAGTTAATTTTATATGACACTAGCTGTGCCCCGTGACTTCGATCACGTGGAAGTCATAAGGTACACAATACAAGTACATAGAATATATATATCGAAGCGACATTTTAATAAAACTCCCGTCTCCCGATCCGCCGCGTTGCATCGTCCGCTCGCGCTATTACTTCGTTTTTGCTTTGCGTTCTATACGACTTTTTGACGGAACAAACAGACAGACGGAGAGACAAATATTTTTTTAATGTTTTTTTTGTTTTAAGTGTCGTACATACTTTCATATGCATCTAGTAAAAAGCTGTTATTTTGACATTACAAACAGACACTTCAATTTTATTTATTTGTATAGATTTAACTGTTAATGTTGGCAATATTTAACAGTGAAGTATTTTGCAAATAGAAAATACGTCTCGAAAAGTATTTCAAATAAAATACAAAACGCTTTTTTTAAGGTACTTATTTAAATACAAAATAGAAAATAGGTATTTTGCATTTTGTATTTGCATTTTAAATACAAGCATTTCAAATAAGTCGCGTCTCTAGCGGGGAATACACATGCCTGTAGCTTGTACAAAACTATGCAAGTAGCTTGCATGCCAGTGTAACTTCTGATTGGTGAATATTACAATGGCATGCAAGCTATATTTGCATAGTTTTGTACAAGCTACAGGCATGTGTATTACGGGCTTTAAGGATAACCCGCGCGTAAGAAACGAATTTAAAATGTCGGCGCTAATCATGCCCTCTCACTCGCTCGCATACAGTGCGAGTAAAAAGGAATCATTAGCTTCTTTGTTTAGCCGCCATTTTCAATTCGTTTCTTTAATGGCGCGGGTTATAGCATGTGTACAGTGCCTTACAGTTTACACTTCGTCTTAGCCATGATTATTCCAAACCTGAAATAATATGATTCTGTTTGATCATATTCAAAGTTATGGATCCTATGGCCTTGCTTGTGGTTTAAAGTACTTGAAATTATACTGAAACTTTGAGCCCTTTGAAATAGTATATTGGCGTTCCTTCACTAACTTGTATTAAGGCTAAGTTTCTTGATAATGCTGACCCGGAGATAGCAGATGTTTACCAAAGTTCGTGGATATTATAATCTGTCCAATGATAAAATTAGACCATGTTCACGTCTGTGAAAGTCTGCAGTACAGTAGATCGCACGCCGGTGGTAACACTATGACCTTAGATGTAGTAAGGAGTTTCAATAGAATGCGAGGCCAGCTTAAGGCGTAAGCGCCAGGGTAGCCCGCGAAATTCAAAGTTTCATACGTTTTTTTGCAATTTGCAGGTCAGTATTAGGTTGTATGTTGATTAAAATATGATCCCCGACCGTAACAAATATGTATTTGCAGAATTATAATCATTAATGTCATCAATACAACTCTCTAAAAACCAAGTAATACTATTTCATGAAATCTTAACATTTAAGGATTAATTACTGATTCTAATGATTTTAATTTTGTAAGTACATATTTGTTACGGTCGCGAATTATACTTTAATCAACATACACCCAGACACTGAGCTGCAAATTGCAAAATCTTTATGGTTTTATTTAAATAATTTAATAATTGTGTCTTTTACTTTATTTATCTTCAAGTATACTTACCTACATACCTACGTAATAGCTTGGATGAACTAAAAAGTCATGCAGACATAGCAGACTTTATGATATTGTTCGGCTACTGAAAAAGCACACCTGATTCTATAAGAATGGTTGTGATTCTATAAAGGAATGAACTAGAGTTTACAGAAGAAATATGGTAATTAGAAATCTCGTGTGTAAACATTTTCTGGTTTCATCTTAAAAAGTAAAGAACGTCTATAATTTTCACATGAAAATGTGTATAAGAAAATGCTTGTAATTTCTGTGTTCTAATTAATTTATAAGTAGTTTTATTCATATTAATTTCATCAAAACAATAAGACTAAATTGCGTTACAAAATTATATATTTATTATGTAGGCATAATAATACGTCTACATTTTAGTAAATCGAATTTTCAAGTTCTATTATATTCGTTTGTGAACATATTTTATTAGGTCGTAAACGTCCACATTTTAAGTAAGAAGGGGCTTAAATGGGACGAAAAGTTTTGCGTAAATATTTTATTTTAATACGACCACTTACGATGTCGGGACCTGTGCAGTAAAACAGAGGTCTGTCCTCAAGAAAGGTAAAGTGGTAAGTATAGGCTCTCTCATCGACACTACGTACCGTTTCCCGACCGTTTGCAATTTATACCGTCTAACTTGGTTTATCTCAACATTTATATGCGAGAATGGATAAGGGATTATTGTTTTTCTTTCCAAGATTGTCCTGATTTCGCCTACATAACTTTTTGTTAGTAAAAGCGGTGGAACCGTTGTTTCAGAAGCAATTGTTTGAGTGTATCGGAAAACTACGTTACCGTGTCGAAAGCTAGTGTTTTTGCAAGTGAAAACGTTGAGTGATTTTTGGTAGGGGGAAATCTTACGGGTTCGCATCACCGACATGCGGCATGCTATGTTGGTAGGGGGAAATCTTACGGGTTCGCGTCACCGACATGCGATATGCTATGTTTGTAGGGGGAAATCTTACGGGTTCGCGTCACCGACATGCGATATGCTATGTTTGTAGGGGGAAATCTTACGGGTTCGCGTCACCGACATGCGGCATGCTATGTTTGTAGGGGGAAATCTTACGGGTTCGCGTCATCGACATGCGGCATACTATGTTGGTAGGAGGAAATCTTACGGGTTCGCGCCACCGACATGCGATATGCTATGTTTGTAGGGGGAAATCTTACGGGTTCGCGTCACCGACATGCGGCATGCTATGTTTGTAGGGGGAAATCTTACGGGTTCGCGCCACCGACATGCGATATGCTATGTTTGTAGGGGGAAATCTTACGGATTCGCGTCACCGACATGCGATATGCTATGTTTGTAGGGGGAAATCTTACGGGTTCGCGTCACCGACATGCGATATGCTATGTTTGTAGGGGGAAATCTTACGGGTTCGCGTCACCGACATGCGGCATGCTATGTTTGTAGGGGGAAATCTTACGGGTTCGCGTCATCGACATGCGATATGCTATGTTTGTAGGGGGAAATCTTACGGGTTCGCGTCACCGACATGCGGCATGCTATGTTTGTAGGGGGAAATCTTACGGGTTCGCGTCATCGACATGCGGCATACTATGTTGGTAGGAGGAAATCTTACAGGTTCGCGTCATCGACATGCGACATGCTATGCATAGTTGTACGTTTAAGATTTTACTTCTGTCAGCAGTCCACATTAATGACAGCCTATTTTTTATGAATTTTTTTATTTGTTCGAATTTCTGACGGCATTAAATTCAAAGCCGGCAAACTTCTGCAAATTATTTATTTACTACGTAAAAAGCGCCAGATTAAATTCAACTCCTTTTATAACATGCTAATCTAAAGTGCTTTTTTATTGCCACAGTTTCGCATCCCATCTTATTTATTGCAGATTGAACCCACAAGTAGTTAATAAACATCAAGGGAAAACGAAGCTCATAAAAGGGCTGTATCATTATTTACATAAACGCTATAAAACCGAACAAAGAAAATTTATGCGGCAAACTTTTGGGCAATATCCGTTTTCTGTGACACGTTTTTTCGAGGGCCGTTGTTCATCGTTAATCTTGGAAACAAAACCAGCAAGTTTGGTCGCGGCGCGTCTGCGCCACCCATAATTTACGTGAAACAAGTGCGCGCGACATGCGGTGTTGTACCTACGTCCTACGCTAGGTATCTACCTATAGCTATACAAAAATTACCTTCCGAATACTTGGCCAGGGTCTCTTTCATGCCAGCTTATTATACGTGGCGACTAACTGGTATTAGTTGGCAAAGTTCCGCACACTTCCAACATGTACGACGTCGGATATCAGGGTGCTGAAATTACAAGCAGTTTTGGGTTCTGCCTGGCATTCCCGTTCCATGTTATGCACGTATCACAGCAATATTATAAATATTTTGCGAAAATAGCTTGACAAATTTCAGTGGCAATTTTTATTCCTTGGCTTTTTGCCGCTCTTATGTTCCGTAATTTTAATAGGTATGCGTTTGTAGCTTTGCTTGAACTCATCAAATACCAAAAGTAGGATGCACCATTGCTTGCTTTCAAGACGATATGTAAGCTCATTCCTTTCTCTCACAATTGGCAAAGCCAAAGATAGATATATAGATATTATGTTCACCATAAATATTACAGATATAAAAGTAAAAATTATACAAGGGCGGCACACAATGGGCGGTCTTATCGCTAAAAGCGATCTTTTAAAGACAACCTTTGGATGGATTAAGGGAGAAAGGAGAGACAATACTGCAGGTAGTCCATGTACAATAAATATATACATACAGACATGAAACATTTACTTATCCTTATAAATATACATGTATTCATACAATAATAATCATAAAACTAGTGCAAAAAACATAAAAATTACGTTTCAGGAGAAAAATAGTGTTTTTTTTAACATAATTTTAAAAATGTACAAATATTGGCCACGCCTTATCGACACGGGCGAGGTATTCCACAACCGTACTGCTTGGACTGCAAAAGATTTATCATAGAAACTGGTGGAATGCATCTGCTCTGGTCTCAAGTTATCTATTATGTGTGCCATGAAAGAACTTGAAACATTTTTTTAAGATAGAGGGGTTTTAGGATTAAACAGAATACTGTAGAGCTGAAATAAGACCACCACATAACACGACCCTTTACATCATACATTTTCTCTTCTATATTAACAAAGAATAGAACAACGACAGTGTCGCAGCATTTCGCTAGTCTCGCTCAACCCAATAGTTCTGTCGGCAAATTAAAGAAAAACAAAGTGACAGCTGTCAGTCTTCCCGCGCAATTAGTTAAAGTCAACCTGCCACCGGTTACTATTTACCCGCGGTTACTAATCTACAAGCTACAACTACCGTCAAATTACGCCGTTTAAGAACGATGACGGTAATTGGTTTTTGGTAGTGAATGTAAGCTATTGTTTAGGCTGTCTTGAGTTGCTAAATGGTTTTCACGGAATGGTTGTGTTGTGCTTCAAACTTCTTCATTTAATAAATTAGCTAACTTTGACTAGGTCTTCGATACTCTAAAGGCAATTAGTCTTAGAGTATTGTGAGATTTTGATTTCCAAAAAATATTTCCATGGTTTACAAGATTTATTTCAAGTCTGACTAAGTACCATCGCGGACATTACCTTAGTAATAAGCAGAGATCGAAATAGTTATAATGTATTTACCTAAACTTTGAGGGAGTAAGTAAATAGAGTGGATAATACCTACCTCATCTAAAAACCCGGAATTTAAAAATCACAAAATATTTATTGGACTTTTTATATAGTTAAAAATGATTGATTTGAAGAATCATATTACATTTTTTAAGGTTCCGTACTAAAATTGTGTCAAATTCAAATTTTACCTTCTTAAAAAAAAACATGTTTTAAGAAGGTAAAATAAAAGCAAGTTGGCTGGTTTTTATGCTTATTTGTTTCGTCATTATCAGAGATCGGAATAGGTAGAGTTTATTTACCTAAACTTCGAAAGAGTAAGTAACATAGAGTGGATAATAGGTACCTCCTCTAAAATCAAGGAATAATGATAATGACGAAACTAATAAACACATAAACCAGCCAACTTACTTTTATTTTATCTTCTTAAAACAAAACATTTGAATTTGACACAATTTTACTACGGAACCCTAAAAAATGTAATATGATTCTTCAAATCAATCATTTTTAACTATAAAAAAAGTTTCATAATTAATTCGTGATTGTTAAATTCCGGGTTTTTAGAGGAGGTATTATCCACTCTATGTTACTTACTCCCTCGAAGTTTACCTATTCCCATCTCTGGTAATAAGGTCAAAAGTGGTTCACCGCAAATGTCTTCCTAATTGGTAAGGTGTAATTCAAAAAAGCATCCCAGCTTAATCTTGCGACGGCCGGACAGTAATGCTAGCCACACACGTCACGATTTATTTGCGCAAATTTATGCTTGATGCACCAAACGGTTCAAATATTTGTGCTAATTCATCCCACACACGTAACGATTTACTTGCGCAAATAAATCGTTGCTTGTGTGACTAGCATCACATTCACATTCTAATTTCAATCTGTCAAAAACACCTTTAATTTTGCTACAGTTTTGACGAGTTTTTGACAATGATTGTCGCTGAGATGAGATTGCGAATAGATTTGAACGAATCTAATTACGGGAATTGGCCTTCAGATTAATTTATTCATCTTTAATTCAGGCACATCCATACTATTATTATGAACCAGCTTCCGTCCGCGACTTCGTCCGCGTAAAATTTCTTGTTCCCCTGACCCACCCCGTCGCATCGCATGCCTGCCTGCGCTGTTACTTCGGTTTCGCTTAGCGCTCATTCTTCCTTTTTTTTGTTATTGCTCGGCTTCTAAGGGTCCTAGCGTAATGTTACATACGCTTCCTCAAGAATTGGACTTCATAATGCAAAAAGAATTTTTCAAATCCAACTGGCAATGACTGAGATTAGCGCGTTCAAACAGTCAATAAAAAATAAAATGTGTAGGCAACTAATAGACTAAGCGCATTTTTATCCCGTCGTAATTTCTAAACGAAAGGTCCGAATAATTTATAAATGAATTTACATGTACTTAATCAACCTTGATTATGAAACTATATTTATGTAGATAAGGATTAATACCATGTTTATGAAAACACCTTCGCAAATAATGCATTATTTTATAACAATTAATATTAATATTATTATTTTTTATAATTTGATTACCATTAAAAATGTTATAGTGAGCCAACCTTAAAAGATAGACATATGCTATTACGGACTTTTTTGTAGAACTTTTTAAAAGGAACAATCCCGTCATACATGATTTTTGCGTAACTTTAACAGTTTACGCAACGCACGCAACAGAAACTCGCAAAAGGAATACATTTTCCCCGTTTTTGCATCATTTTTCATTGATGCTCCGCTCCTATTAGATGTAGCGTAATGTTATATAGCCTTTCTCTATAAATGAGCTATCCAACACTAAAATAATTTTTCAATTCGAATCAGGAGTTCCTGAGATTAGCGCGTTCAACCAAACAAACACACTCTTCAGCTTTATAATATTAGTATAGATTCGAAAGTTACTCTGTGTCTGTCTCCTCTGTCTGTCTGTATGTTACCTTTCACGCATAAACTACTGAACGGATTTCGGTAAAATTTGGCAAGCATAGATGGCATCCTGGGGAAGGACATAGGCTACTTTTGTTTCAAAAATAATCCTACAGGGGGTAAATTAGGGGATGAAAGTTTGTAGGTATGTGAAACCCAGCATTTCTTAAGTTAGGATATGAAAATTCAAATTTAAGCTTTTGGTAGGAAATGAAGAAATATATGCTTCAGCGTTTTTAAAAAATCATCCCCTAAGGTGATGATGATCCCCTAAGGGAGTAAAATAGGGGTTGATGTTAAAAATCACAAATAATATTGAAAATTCCCCTTTTTAAGAGATTTAAAGGATTGGAAATGTAGTCATAGTTTCTTGACTTTTTGAGCTAACATTTTTAGTCTTTATTTTTAACCGACTTCAAAAAAAGGAGGAGGTTTTCAATTCGGTTGTATGTTTTATAATTTTTTTTTTTTAATGTTTTTACATCAGTACTCCATCATTTAAAAACCGATTTGGAAAATTCTTTTTTTATTTGAAAGGACATCCTTCCAGATTGGTCTCATTTTTATCAAAATCTAGTTCTGATGATAGGATCCATGCGGAATTGAGGGAACTCCTCAAATGTTATAGACATACACATAGCGATTTTGATATTTTCATCAATAAGTCAAGCATTTGCATTCAGAGAGTATCATTTGGTGAAGAGGAACTGACGAAGAAGACCACAGATGACCACGGGAACTCCTCATTGTATTTCACGGGTAGCGATAAGATATCTCGATTAAGATAGTTAAGCGACTATGATGAAGCAAATTTAAATAAATGGTTCTGATGAAACTGGTACCAATGACCTGATCTGATAATGAAGCCGGAAGGTAGGCACCGGAACTCCGTAATAAACCAATGTATCTTAGCCGTGTTTGAGCTTATTGGAATTGTCATGAGATGCACTCTGGCTATACATGATTTTAATGGTAATATGCTTCAAATCACGCTACTTGAGTTGTATGTCATGTGTGGCATTGATTGACATAAGATAGATTTCGTCAACGATCTGTCATCGTGTGGTTGATTTAATAATTTGTTGGCGACGGCGTCCAAACCTGATAAAGTACGCCTTCCAAACTTTTGACACAGCGCGACACATATTTGCCTTTTTGCAAAGTTTTTATTTGAAATGGTCAGTCTTGTATAGGTATTCCTGAGGTGGTCGCATATAAAGGTCAAATTCTGATGAGTGGTTTTTGGGTTAGCTTCAATAATACGTATTTTTTCCATTTAGTGTATGTTGATGATGTTACAATAACTTCCTGTCACTGTTATTTACTTAGCAAGTCGTGGTATACGAATTTGGGTGGGTTAGGTACCACAACTAAAAAGTGGAAAATAAAAACTTATTTATAACAAAAACAACCGACTTTCGAGAAAAACACCACAAAGTGAAAAATAATTTTAATTTCGAAAGCCGGTGGCAAAAAACGAAAATACTAAACAAGAGACACCGACTTCCGAGATTCCGACCGGAAATTCTGACCGGCATAATTTTAACTAAATAACCGATAAACTCAAAAACTGCTGAACGGATTTTCATCCGGTTTCCACCAATGGACGGAATGATTCATGAGGAAGGTTTAGGTGTATAATTCATTAAGGTTTTTCATAAATTGGCTGAAATATGATGAGATGATATGATAATTGTTGAAGATGTCGGAAAAAATCATGCCGACTAGGAGCTTTCTGGCTGCGCCGCGTAAATCAATAGAGTATTACGAAACATAGGGTACCGTGGGATATTTTCCGACATCCACGCGGGCGAGGCCGCGGGCAAAAGCTAGTTACCCATAATTTGTTAGTATTACTTACGTTATTTTAGTATAATTAATTAAAGATAAACATAAACAAAATAGAAACAATAATAATAATACAACACAACATAAGAAATATACCTATTATGCCATCTTCTGGAGACACCTGTCAACAATACATGCACTGCGAACAGGTGCCCCATTAGGTGGTCTTCAGTCACACTAGCAACAATGCTCAGGAGACTGCTGTCGCTGTCTCACATCCGACGGGGTAGTGACGCGGATCTTTTACGAATGATCGCAAATAAGAAACGTGGCAACAACAACAGTATCCTAAAAGAATTGTTATAGTAGAAGTTGTAGATTAATGTACCGTAAAGAAAAGCCAAACTTTTCCAGTAGAAATCCGTAAGGATCATAGGGAATTGATTTTATCTATGTACATGCGTAAATATACTGTAAACTCTTCCATTCAAGTAGGCATGCTTACCTTATTTAGGCCCCCTTACAAGTTCATGGGTTATCCTAAATAACTCGGAGTTAACAGCTAACTCAGGGTTACTCAAATTATTCGTCTTGTGACACCAAGAGTTAGAGTTAAACCTAGGGGGTTTTTTGTATATCAATGCCTAGGGATAAACTTTTAAATATTTAGCACCGATGTAGATCAATACACTAAATCTCCATGGAAACCACATAAAACACGATTAATATGAAATGTCATGTTATAAAATTAAAAGACCAGAAAGTTTTACGTATCGTAATGTAGTGTAAAAGAGATGGGTATTCAAATTAACGTTTATTGTTCGTTCATTAATTTTTGGTCCGATTACAATCAGGGCACAGACATTGCAATTCTATTTTATGTTTCGTCGATTGAACTGCAATGTTCCTAACTCACAAAACGCTAATGTCAGGTTAACTAACCCGGTGTTACTTTTTAGTGGCGCAACGCGTAATAAGAGTTAAAATGTTAATTAGGTTACTCCGAGGTTACAAACTCTACATCTATTCATTTAACCCAACTAAACGTGCAAGTGGGCCTTATTAGGATACCCTAATATGGCCTTCTTGCACGTTTAGTCGGGTTACACACACACGCATACGTGTGTGTGTGCCATTTTACTCATACCACCTACGTTTTAAGATCGCTAGTAATCTGCCAATGTTACTTAGACACCTCCGCATGTAGTTCATATTTAATGAGAGGGAAGGGTTGCCTGTCTCCGGCAACGTGGAACAAACGACGTCAAATGGCATTGTTTAGTCGCCTAGTATTAGCCTACTCAGCCTTGCGACAGAATTCCTAATTAACTCGAGGCTTTTCTTCGACCTCGTAAGGCAGCAACAGAATAATGAATATTTAAGTTTTATTTTAAATAATATTAATGGTACGCATTACCAAGAAAAATACTTTTCATAAAAAGTTATTTCTATTTATGTTCACAAAAATGTATATTATCTTCAAATTTGCTGAAAGCAGTCTAGACTGACACAAGAGTGATAGATACACAAAGCCTCGGCTTATGTTTCATTTGCAGCTTATCAGCCAATTCTCACCGCACCACATCACATATAATCCGTCTTAATTAAGCGGATTAAGTAAATATAACGGAGATAATAAACAATTAATCTTTTGTATCAACTCGTGTGCGGATCGAAATCCCTAACTCAGGTTCTGTACGGCTGATAAAGACGTAAGATCCTCCTAAATCAGGTAAAAGCCAAGGGTGTACTGATAACCGTTGATAACCGTAATAGTCGCAGAGCTCCTTAGGTACACTGAGTTGAGCTGCACGATTTCTGACGAATGCGGGCACTGACTTGACAGGTAGGTCCACTCAATCTGTGTTGCTCTTTCCTCAAAAGACCATTTCAGGCACCAATCTACATGGTCTTCACATGATCTGACCAAGATTATGTGTGGACTTTAAAAGAGACTGTGACCTCTGAGTTTCTTTCGGCCTTTCTTCTCAGAGTAGTCAGATAGGAAACGCCGACCTCATCTAGTCTTTAAAATATGATTGACATGTAAAAGTGTTTGTACAAACCTACTTACAGAAATAAATTCATTTATCATTTAACGTGAATATTTTAACCTTGGTGTTAAGAAGACTGCCTATTGATTCATACAAAGGCTTGTACGAATATACTTACCTACTTATACAAAAGTGCGACTTTCGGCAGAAAATTGATGGGCTCTCGTACTAGCTATCAATCAAGATATGCAACCAAAACTCCCTTTAAAATTGAGTAAGCCCAGTAAATTTAATAAAAACAATCGTTACGGGACTTTAGTGCGGAGTTGACAAATGGTACGTACCTAAAGAATATTGATGACTAACGAGAGTTTCACCGTACTAATTGTGATCGATATCCCCCGTATGTTGCTACGAATACAGTTACTACAAACATATTCGAATCATAAATATGTTAGCAGCAAAGTTTTCAAATATATTAGTACCAAGTCAAAAATATGTTCGGATACAACGCTAAACTTACATTGTACTTCAGAGATTATTTTTCTTTTTGACAGATTTTATTGACTTGTTGTGCAAGTACTTTTGAAAGCTCGGCACGGGTACCATTTGTAACGAATGGATTGTGCGGGCATGTGTCCCTACTCGTTCCTAGTTTTATACAGTCTGTTTGAAACTTCAAATATCTCTGTCGCAGGTCGGCTGCTTTACAATGTTACGCTTGTGTAATCTTGCAATATTTATAGCTATCAATTTGTTTGATGCTTACTTTGGAAACTTTGGAACATCTGAAAAGTTTCCTTAAGTGCGGGTCTCTTGTGCCAATAATGGTGCTCAGCAAAAATTTCAGTCAATTTCGTAAAGTGATATAGGCGCTGGAGACGTTGGCGGCTCAGGCCGTGATTGATCGTGGTAAATGGTTTGTGATGCTCGAGGCCCGAGCTCCTCGCCTGACAGCCGGAGGCGGCGTGCCGTGAAACTTTACGAGCTCCACCATTCGTTCGTTTAAATGGAACGAAGGGATGTTGCGACCAAAAAAAAGCAGCTGTCCGTGTAATAGTCACTCTTCTTTTACGTTATGCGTGCAAATATTGATGTAACGCGCTCGAGCTGAATGTAAACAGGGGCACGACGATAAACTTTGATGTATTCTGCTCGAGTATGATGGACAGAGTTAGAATGACGGGCATTATTATGTGATAGTTCATAGATAGATTGTATTTCTATTATGGTGCATGATGGCGCATATTTTACTTGAGAATTGGTAGGGGGTAAAGATATATAGCTACATTTGGTATCACATTAAGTAAATTGAAGTGAATGATTTAGATTATACACACATTAGTATCGTTATGTCTGTATTAATATTGTACGCCACACTTGGCCGAATGTGACGATACAATTGACTAAGCTTAAGATCATAAATAATGTACCATATTTTGACAAATAAATGATTGTGACTATAATTAGGTGTAGGCAGACTGCGAAGGTGTTGACTTAGTTAAATATATTAACTAAATTTTCGGACGTGTTTCCTAATTCCTCCACAGTTACCTTCCTTACTGTACGGACTTGCTCCCATACATTTTGTTACTATATTGTATGGCAGTAAAATGTACAATAGGGAGTCATAATGCAGCCATACTTACTCGTAGATACAATTTTTATAGCTTATCGATGTTCATATTGTGCTTTCTACACAGATGTCTTTAATTCAAACTATCATTTTTTATGATGAAAACGTTCGGTTTCACTGGCCCATCGTAAAACACGTACTTATGATCGTTAAAACCGTAAAAATGGCTTCAGTATCTATAGAATAAGCTCAATATATGAGTCTATAAAAACCACGGAAACATAAAATTTTCCATGTAATATACTAGCAATTTCCGATATGGTAGCTTGGTGGCGCCGACAATTTTTTCAGCAGTGTGGTTAAAAGTTTATACTCAATAACTGGTAACTATTTTCGATCGAGCTGATTAAAAATTCATTGGCGTTGAAGTGCTACAGAGCGAACGCGATGAAAAAAATAGCAAACGGTTTCACTGAGCGAATGCCTAAATAAAGTGCTAAAACAAATCTTATTTAAATAATGTTATTAAAACTGAAAGTAGTAAAACCGCGTCTTCTGTTATGTTGGTATGACGAGCTCGCACGTTACGAGATGCAACCTATCAACATGTTTTCATTTGCAATAAAATTCGGGAATGCCCCCGGGTGTGCCGATGAAATTTCTGAAATATACATTCCAATAAAAAGAAAAGTGTTCTGGGAGACGTCGCAAATGTGTCCGCATTTGGACAAATTTGGGTCGAATATAACCTCGAATGGAGATACTGAACGATCCCTTACAACCGTAATATAAAATCCAGTGAATACCTCTTTACATTATTGAATGTACATGAAATAAGTGAATGAAATGTACTATGATGCATATACATGCAGTCAATGTGCTGTAGAACCATTTATTGTTTTCACACCACCTGCTCAACAATTTCAAAATATATATCGTGCAAACTTAACCTAAAGTAAGTCATTAAAGCCCTGGGGTCTTTACTTACTGGATTTCATTATATCCCAATCAATAAATCAACTCAGCCTATCGAAGTCCACTGCTGGACATAGGCCTCTCCCAGGCTGCGCCACAACACCCTGTCCTCCGCCTTCCGCATCCAGTCTGTCCCAGCCACATTTTTAAGGTCGTCGGTCCAAATAGCTGGGGGGCGTCCCACACTACCCTTCCGATACGCGGTCTCTACCCACTGGTGACACTGAACATGGTCATTAATGTGATTTGAATTTGGAACCTCAAGTAAAAATCGCATGCAAACATTTACCATAGTACATACTAATTCCATGCATTTACTACTACCAATTGTGACTTGCACTAAAAATAAATTGTTCGAAAATCGAACTGGCCACCACGAGTAGAACACAAAAATGCTAGCCACACATGTTATGATTTATAAGTGTTTTAAATAGGTCTACAAACTGTAATAGTAATTTTAATAAATACTTTGACCCTAGTACTATTGCTTTTTATTGCCTCGTAGATGCTGTGAAAAGTAAAGTATTCTCCTCGAGGATAAAGATGCCTTCGTCTTGGGCGAGCTTGAATCCTTCGCTGCACTCAGGATTCTTGTCTTAACTCTCGCTTGCTCCACTCGGGAGTTAACAGTAGAATCCTTCGTTACTCTCGGGATTCCATTCGGCGCCCGCGACATAAGACACTGCTTTATCCCCTTGGTGCATAATCTATCATACTATTATCTATTACAGTTCTCTCTAGCAATCAAGCATATTTTAACAACGAAAAATTTAATAAGCTTCATATTTCAAGTAGGTACTTACTTACCTAATCTAAAAAATATTCCAAACAGTTTAAGTACTATTAGTCAGGCTCTACATGACGCTCACTTCTTTACTTTGAACACAGAAAAATGGTAGAGAACCACTAGTGAACCTTGGAGCCATTTCATTCTGTAATGGAGAACACATTTTAGCAGAGTTTTCATTATTTTTGTATGTACAATAATGATTTTGGATTTCTAACCAACTTATCTAATGCTTTTAGCAGATTTTTGATCAAAAAGTAAGTCTTCGGTCAATTTAATTCGGTAATTTAAATCTGTCGCCTCACACAGTTACCAGAAACGACTCGCCGAGCATTGGCGACTTTTTGTTCGCAAGATTAACGACAAAGTATGGGGTCACAAAAAAAGCGACGCCAAGTACGGAAATTGCCAAAACTTCGTGTCGAAGCCTGAAATTTTCTTGTTCTAAATGTCGTCGTAAATGAAAGATGGCTCTTTTAAAATCGGAAAAGAAATTAGGAACAGACGTTTTTAGGATTACGAGTTTTGTAACAACTCAAAAGTTGCTTTTTATTTTTCCGCAAGTATATCAGAATTGGTCCCTTTCGGTATTCTATAGATAAGCATCGTCGTAACAAGACCGCGAGGAGTTGCATCCGTAGTAATAAAGATAGCTACCCAAATGACACTTAAAACAAATAATTGTCGGAAGCATTTCGTTTAGATTAACTTCTGCATTTCAACTGGAGTTCTTTGTTCATCGCCTTATAGCGTTTTAATGTGATAATAACATCAGATACTTCATGAATATTTAGCATCACTATGCATAGTAAAATATTTGGTTTTATAGTCTGCAATGCTGTAGTTACCTTAATTTTATGCTGGCAGACGGAAACCTTATGTTTTTTGGTGTAATAGGGTAAATTTAAAGTCAATGAATTTCCATAAATGATTGCAGTTTAGTTTATAATGTAGCGGTCATGAGTAGGCAGCATCCCTTTCAATTCATCCGGCACGCGCTGGTTACGTGCCGGGCCTGACAACTGTACAGACTTTACCGCTCCTATAAATATGTATGTATATAACACGTCCTTGCGAATGCCGTAACGACGACATTATAATATCAGCGGCACTGTTACAGCATCCCATATGATCGCTTTTGGTTATTCGATGGCGAAATATTTAAAACGACAATCACACAATGAAACACTGCTGCCGCTCACTATCCTGTGTTCAAATAGAACGAACGAAGTACAAAAAGGCCGATCAGAATTTAATTGAATTTTCACTGAAGAGTGACAAAAGGAACAAAAGTGGGCTATATTGATTTAAATTTTTCTCTGAAGAGAAATAAAACTGCCCTAGGCCGTGTTAATTAAACGGTGCGCCCATTTAACAAAGATCAGGGCTGTTGGCTCTTAATTTCGATATAAACAAGTGGAAAAAATGCGCGGAGGGGAGTGATGTCGGACGTTAAATCAGGCTTACATATGAAAAGTTACGCAGAGGTTATTTGGTGGAATTTCCTCGCTGTGTGGGCAATGCGGCGGTTCGCGGCTAATGACGAGTCCCGGCCCACAATATATCTCCCGTAGTTAGGCGCAGAAATCACGGCGACTCGTGCGCTTGATTGAGTTTTCTTTTCCATTGTACTTCCATTAGCAGAATAGCTTTCTCCTATATACTCCCCGGGGGACGCCATGTGTTCGGGTAAAATTATATCGGCAATTTTTCTTGCGTCTTGAGATAGACAGCTGACAGAGATTTTCGGCTTTTATTTTTTGTTATTGATTAGTCTACCTGCGTTAATAGACTTGAAATAATATATTGCTATCATACCATTTGAAGGGTATTATTTTAGTATTTCTGAGAACAAGTTGTCAGACGATATCAAGTTCGTAATAACCATAGTATTTGAGCAGTCTTTGTCTTGTTATTAGGTCGTAAAATAAGCTGATATCATGTCGGATAGTGAGTTCTATTGTCTGTTTTTGAAGTGTCTACAAGTAAAGTGATTTAATTTTAGCCGTTGTGAAAGAAGGGTCGGTGCCTAGTTCTTGTACGAAAGTAAACGAAAGCGGCCCCTGAGTGCTCTTGCGGAGCTACCGTCTAATTAACGACGTATCTAATTATACCATCGTGGAGCTCACAGCGAAGAGAATTTCCCAAATTACGTATTACGAAACGCAATTACACTTTGGGGAAATGCTATGAGACAAATTGAGTTATATTGTAATTGAAATAAAAAACGGGTTAATAGGCATGCAGTAAGTAATTGCTATTGGGGTGCTGATTACGTTTTGATGATGAGGAAAGGCTTTTTGATAATTTTGGGTGGTTTACGCCTTTTATTCGAGTGGTTTAGCGGCATTGTCCCCTCATAGTAGGAGCACAATGTCGCTATATAATGAAGTTGAATGGAAAATAATTAATGAAAAATCAAAGTCACTATAGATTTTATTATTAAATAATCAAGATTAGTCAAAGAACTTTTTTGTAGATACGAAATTAAACTTCAGCCAAATAGTAAAACACATGAACATAAAGGCAGTAGATTTTTCAAATAATGTCTCATTGAAGCGCAAGACGGCGGCTGCAACGCGGGAGGCGACAATTTGTCTCACAATTGGTTCTACACCTTGCCTCTATGTAGATGTATGGATGTAAGTTATGGTTGGCACACAATGTATGTCGTCCAGACGGTTTTATCTGCAATTTTATGCAGAATATAAAACGCCTTTGATTCAGAGGCCGTGGTACGAACGCACGACGTAAACGTAACTTAAATTCTAACGATTTTTGCATCGAAAATACAAATATTCTGTAGCATTTTGTTTTATTTTTTTGTGATAGGCACAATTAAGGCGTTCGCTACGTTAAGCGTGCGCACGCGGCGGGTGCCCGGCTCGCGTGTTTGTATTGAAATATAATTTGAGCAGCGCTCTCTGGCGCGAACGCGTGCGACGGGTTTCGGTGTGACGAGGTCCGGAGCGGGCGCCCGCTCCGTGCACCCACCGCGTGCGCACGCTTAACGTAGAGAACGACCTTATTAGCACCCATAGATATGAATAAAGTCTTAAAACAAAGTAAATGTGCGATTATTTTCGAAAACCATGAAAACGAAAATGAAAATGAAAAATTTGAAAATCTTCACAGCCGCCATATTGGATTTTCATTTTGACGTCACTATCGACTTTAGCATGCTCGAAAACCATGGAAACGACACCCAATACGAAAAATTTGGAAATTAACTTGAATTAAATAAATAATTTTTTTTCATCCTGGAATTTAAGCGCTAATATTATATTGTTCAATAACATTTTTAGGAGCGCAAAATGGGAATTGTTAGAAGTTCGATTAAAAACGTACAACAATTATTTAATTAGATAAATAGTAATTTATTTATTTCTTTTATAAAATTTAACACAACTTACTATTTTCACTGCAACCTGTGTCGACACCCTAGCGACGTCATCTCTTGTTCCTAGCACGGCGGGCTGTGCTGGCGCCGCGGCTGTGGCTGCTGAGACCCTCAAGCGGCGCAAATACTGTAACCGTATGGGTAACTACAGTTTTGAACCGTTTGGGGTCGAAACGCTCGGGTCATGGGGCCGGTGTGCGCGTCTCGTTTTTAAGGAAATTTCTCGCCGACTAGCCGACGCTTCACGTGACTAGAGAACTGGCTCGTTCTTTGGCCAAAGAATTAGCATTGCCATTCAACGTGGCAATGCTGCCCGTTTTCTGGACACGTTTCCGGATGATAGCGATGCGGACAAGTACTTTGACGCCATTTTGTTTTTGTATTTATTTGTATAGTTAGTCATTTAATTTAGTACTGTAGGAGAAGTACTTGAATAAAATATACTTTCAGGTAAATTAAATAATTGTTACGAAATCGTTTTAAGTTTTTTTACAACATGTTATATATGTTTCTCTCATCTGACACCTAATTCTTTTATTTATTTGTATCTATTATCTATCTTATAATATTATACCATTACCTTAAAATTACTAGAAAAAGTTGCATGTTAAAACCATGCAGATTAGAATCTCACAGTACCTAGAGTAATTTTTAGATATTTATGTAATATTAAATCAGTTTATGAATCACATAGCCCCAATCAACTCCATTTCATTTTATTTCATTTCATTCAAAATGTCTATTTGTGATATTAGGGCTTTTTCTATTTCATTTTGTGTGATCTTATTTATTTTAAAATAATTGATTCTAGAAAGAATAAAAAAAAAATCATCAAAAATCATTAGAAAATGATTTCTTTATTTATTGTAATTGTATTAGATTTTTTAATGATAATAATATTTTCGTTCCTATTTACTTTATTTATTTTGAATCATGCTACTACTGATATTTTATTACATTTTTGTGCCTGACAGGTGTCCATGTGATCTTTACCATTATTATTAAGATCTTGTAAACACATACCTCTAAGGGACACACCTCCGCAGACTGATGGGGCGAATTCTGTATATCATACTAAGATGACCGGTACATGAAATTATTTCAGAAACGTTATGGGAATCCAATAAACCTGATTTGTTTTATTACCTCACACGCAATGTACATATATGTTACGGGTAAAGCTAGAAGATGGAGTAAACCTAGGTTTACCCGGGTTAACTTAGTACTACCCAAGCTTCTTGGGTAAAATCCGAATAATAAGTAAAATAAATTTTAATCCGGGGTTTACCCATACTCACCTAGGTCTACCCAACTCTGGCTGGGTAATGTTAAAAAATTGTCTAATTAATTAGTGAAATGAAAATCCAAAGGCATGTTAAACTTTTATTATTTAAAAAACATACAAAGGCGAGCGTAATCGCTTAAAGAGCATAAACTTAATAGATTTAAAAGCAAAAACTAATAGCGGGCTGAAACATGATATATTTAATAGGACAAACATATTAAAAGTTTGTATGACAATTAATTCAAAGTACTACCAATCGTTGTTATTAAAATTGAAATAATAAATAATTTCTTTTTATAAGTAGTTTATCTTGCTCAAATAAATTTGAGCAAGATAAACTACTGTGACATTTTGAATTGCAAAATTTTCCTGCAGCTTTGCATGAACACTTCTTTGTAGCACATTTTGTTTTGCAATTACACCTTTTAAAACCCTGGCCTCCTGAAAGCGACTGTTCATTTGCAAGCTCTCGTAAGCTTTTTTTTTCTGGTGATATATTTTCGATATCAATCAGTTTATCATGAAAATTACGCAACACCTAACATTACCCAGCCAGAGTTGGGTAGACCTAGGTGAGTATGGGTAAACCCCGAATTAAAATTTATTTTACTTATTATTCGGACTTTACCCAAGAAGCTTGGGTAATACTAAGTCAACCCGGGTAAACCTAGGTTTACTCCATCTTCTAGCATTACCCGTAACATATACATACCGTGGCAAAACGCGCGTAGCGAACGGCAGCACAGCGAGCCTTCGGCCGCCGAGTAAATCCTTTGCTGTTTTTTTTTATTTTAACTGTTTTATTTATATAAATGGAGTGCTGCGTACAGAGAATGTAATTTTATATTGAACTATAGGAATAGTAACTGAAAAAACGATAAAAAAAAATCCTGAGATTTTTTCCGGTGGAATACGATTCAAAATAAGGAGCTGAATGCACCCTGTTAGTTTGCGGACGGCTGTCCCTTACACCCTGTATGTGTTATGCAATAAAGAATGAATTTGAATTTCCTACAGATTCGTTAGTGTAGTTAATGTCTATACTTCTTATCACATAACATGGTTCAAAGATTTCTCTCTAGGTTTAAAGCCATTGTTTAATGTCACAAACAATAGACTCAAACAAAGACTACAGTTAAACCACGTTTTGTAATAGAAAGGTTAACGTTTTGCAAGCAAACAGTTGATTTTCATTTAGGGTAGGTGTACCTACCTAACCGTATTATTACATAGTTTGTCTCTTGGGTCGGAATCAAAATTCACTAGTCGGCAACTGGACGGGGTTAGATGCTTGACTTCTGTGTTTGGGAGAGCACATTAAGGCGGCCACCCGTCCGTAGTTACGGACGTAACTAGAAACGGCTAGGAGTCAGTTAACTTAAACGTTTATTAGGTAATATATATTTGACTTAATCCTGAGTTATTAGTGTGGGAATTTGGGTTTGATTTTGAAGTTAGGGTTGTAGTTTTTGGTTTTTGGATCGGATATTTTGAATGGTTATGAGTAGTAAGTAGTAGTATTATTCGGTCGTTACGGATCGTCAGAAGCCTGAATGTCTGAAAAACCAGTCGTGCCAAGGGGTATCGTATTAGACAGTTACTGGGTTGTGGAGGTCAGATAGGCAATCGCTTCATGTAAAATGCTGGTATTCAGCTGTATCCGGTTAGACTGGAAGCCGATCCCAAGATAGTTGGGAAAAGGCTAAGTTGATGATGGTATCAGGCAGTAGTCCAGGATTTTAACAGCTCCCTTAATCAGCCCTTGAAAAATTAGTGCGTTGAATCAGCAAATGACTCATTTTTTAAGTTTTCAACTATATCTAAATCAAAATGATAATTATGTAACCTTACTTAATTTGATTCATAGTTTATCTTGAAAAAATCGCATAATAATATTACTTTCCTCCTTTAATAAATGGATGTGAGAACAAACGTCACGCACGTTAGGGTGTTTCATTTTGTACTTGCGCACATCTCCCCAACGTCCTCATACGAGGTTCTTTAATATAACAAGCATTGGGAGCAACGCGCTGTAATCAGAGAGAGCTATGATTGTTATACTCTCCCCTCATCCTTTATTATGAAAACTGCGCCATCTAATAGGACATCGTCTTTCCCATCAACCTAATCTCTTCGTTCGTTTAGTACCATTTTATTTCATTTCATTCTTTCCGCTGGTTTTGTTTTGACATGTCCGAAACATCAAAGCTTGTCATTTTCAGATAATATCATTTAATTTTGTTTTGCCTTATTTTAGCGCTTAACATATTTTTTTTAACATGTTATGTTACTATCCGGTTTTTAATACCTTGGAGCTTATCTGCTCTGCTGTCTGCTGTCAATGTATCATGTTAATTGCAAATTTATTGATAAAAGATTTTAATGGTCTTCTGAAGACAGGAAGTCTATGTAAGCGCTCTATCCACCATAAGCCTGTAACATCCTCAATAATGCCAGATTATACAACCAATTTGTTCCTTTTGCATGGGAATAACCGATACCACTCTGCCTACCCCTTAAGGGAATATAGGCGAGACATGAATGTATCTAAGCATATTAATATTTACAGACTGTTCCGTATCTTTTAATACTCTCATAAAAATGTCTCCTCAAAATGCTAACAGCTCTTCAATTTTAAGTAGACATGATTCGTGTCCTGTGTGCTTGATAAAATAATTCCTACCTTCTTGAAGATATTATTTACATATTCCTTCATCTTTATTTATCACGACATGTCATTCGCAACTGACCATTTCAGATTTCAGCTGTCGTATACAGCTGTATGGAAAAATGTGACTTATATTAAAAGGCTGGCAGGCTAAAATGAGATAAGCGTGTCACGTCAGCCGTTTGCAGGCACATATTGTTGTATTGTTGGCTGGGCAAGTGTCCACGCAATGGGTACTTTTTTTGTGTGGGAAATTATCAAATGACTTCTCCCGCTCTGGGCAGAGCCAGATTTTTATTGACGAAAACCCAACCGTGTTCCTACAGTTGCCTGTGCCGGGGCCACGTTAACTCTTAACGCAATGGGTACCTGAAGATGGACCACGCCACTAAGCCCAGAAGAAATTGGCGAGATGAGCTGCACGCACACTGCGAAAGACGGTATTAAGGTAGCGTAGGAAAAAAGTCGTCATCATCATCATCATCATCATTTCAGTCGAAAGACGTCCACGAATAGACATAGGCTTCCTCCAAGTGTCGCCTCATCGACCCGTCTTGTGCTTCTCGCATCTAGCAAATTCCCGCGACCTTCCAAGGGTCTATTAGATTTAACTGACAATGCGACATCAATCAATCTGCCTAGCCTTTTCCCAACTATCTTGGGGACGGCGTCCAGTCTAACCAGTATTTTACATGGAGCGACTGCCTATGTGACCTCCACAACTCAGTAACTGGTTAATACGATACCCCTTTGTAAGACTGGTTGTCAGATTTTCGGGTTTCTGACGACCCGTAACGACTGTCAAAGATCTACGAATGACAGCCGGGACCAACGGCTTAACGTGCTTTCCGAGGCACGGAGGAGTCTCGGTGTGTAAAGATGGTCACCCATCCACGGACAACCCCGGCAAGCTTATGATGACCGACCTGATGATGACGACTGATCGACCCGTGCGGCTGTTATTACTTACCCACGAGCTCCCAATCCAAGCTGACAATACGACATACTAGCTGCATATTAGTAAAAAAAATTACAAAATTTACACATTTTCACGACAGGTGCTGTTTATTAAATCCTGTGAAAACATATGAAAAACACTTGTCATATTGTCGGATTTTCGCCTGTGACCTGTCGCCTGTCGGTTTTATTAAATAGGTCCCAGGTCATCGGTCCGTTTTTAGGCGGTGTACCTTCTTGATAGAATTTGGTGTTCTTTTACCCAGCAGTGATTAAAGCAACTAAAAATAATAATTAAAACGTCAGTCGAAGCTTTATTAGTTTATAAATCTTAATCTTGACCTGTTATTGAGGTAAAGTAGTTCTGTTTACAGTTGGATCTCTGATTGATACTTTAAGCCTCTTGTGGATTGCCAAGTTTGTTGAAGTACATTGAGTTTGGGACACAAAGGTTGTTAGCAGGTAATATTAATGGTAGGGTCTTACCTGTTCTAGGTAGGTTTGGTTATTGACTGTCTCACACCTAAGGTCTATTTATTTCAGTACATGAGGTCCTGAGTTCGATTCCCGGGTCGGGCAAAGTGTTATTGAGTTTTTCCAGCTGGAATTTCTCAGTACCTAGCAGCCCGGAGACTGGATTTGTGCCCGGTTGATGACTATAGGCTCGTCCCCTATTACATGGGACTTAAATAAACCTGACGAAATGTGGGTGTACTATAGATGTACTTCTGCTTATCCCTTCAGGGAATACAGTCGTGATATGTTATGTTTATTTCAGTCTTTATATAAGTTTTAATGCGTCAAAATTTATATAAGGTCTGAAACAAAAACGCGAAAAGTTTGAAAAATTCAGAGCTAATTAGTGTTCTCAGGATCCTTTCAGGTACAAAATATTAAAAGGTTTTAATATAAAAGCTAAGTAGCTTTGTTGTTGCCGACAAAGAAAAGATGAACAGTCCAGTACATTTTTGAAGTGGTTTTTATAAAGGGTTACAAAGGATTATATTTTATTATTAGTTCGTAAAATAATTAGCTACTAAAGATAGTAATATATATTCACACCTACTCTAGACAAAACATTCAAAAGTAGGTATTGATAGGACTGTCTTGAGTTTACTTTACGAACTTGATGATTAGGTATGGTCAAATTACGACGACACGCGAACAATAAAAACGCCTGAAGCGTAAGGGGGAAGAAGGATCATAGTCAGTGTTTTTCACAATTCGAGGTAACAACGCCATCTAGTAGACAGACTGGTGTTCTATGATATAGTGAAAACAGAATCACAGAAGAAAGATCACTGTTCTCAGAAAGTCGATATGAAAAAACTGGGTTCTATAGAAAAATGATCTTTCTTTGCGTTTATAGGTACTTTATTATTTCTCTTGCTAATGTGTGTTTTTTTTTTTAATAAAAACGTGTTTTAAAATAAGGAAGTATTTGGTGGTTGTTTTTTAAACTATCTCCCATTCACTATGACCCTTCTTCCCCTTACCCTTCCTACGTTCTGCAGTAAACGTTTTCGTTTTTTAGTATTTACGAAGAAAATATGTAACTATTATAATTTTATTAGCTTGATATTTTAATCGTCAGATAACTTTTATCTGATAAATTGTAAATAATTTTATTTCTGTAAATAGGTTTGTACAAACACTTTTACACGTCAATCATATATATATTTTTTAAACTAGATGAGGCCGGCGTTTCCTATGTGACTACTCTGAAAAGAAAGGCCGAAACAAACTCAGAGGTCACGGTTTCTTTTAAAGTCCAGGGGGCCAACCACCACCTCTTAAAGCAGTATTATTTTAATGTTACTTCAGTGTGAGAAAGAGATGGAGCTATACAGGACGTC
This sequence comes from Fissipunctia ypsillon, assembly GCA_947568875.1. Classification (NCBI taxonomy): domain Eukaryota; kingdom Metazoa; phylum Arthropoda; class Insecta; order Lepidoptera; family Noctuidae; genus Fissipunctia; species Fissipunctia ypsillon. The sequence goes on along the minus strand of OX387644.1, from coordinate 16,727,585 downwards.
TAGCTTCATCTCTTTCCCACACTCAAATATGATTAAAATAATACTGCTTTAAGAGGTGGTGGTTTAGCTCCAGACATAATCTTGGTCAGATCATGTGAAGACCATGTAGATTGGTGTCTGAAATTGTGTTTTGAGGAAAGAACCACACAGATTGAGTGGACCTGTCCAGACAGTGCACGCATCTGTCAGTAATCGTACAGCTCAACTCAAAACTTAGGAGCTCAACGATTCAACGAACGGACATTTGGGTAGGCCGCATAATATTACTCAAACCGCCATACCATGATTAAAACTAACTGAGAAAAAAAAACATCATCTTCACATTCACAATAATTGTAATAAAATAATACGTTACAATGTAAATATTCATATCATTGTATATATTAAAATCAACAATGTCAATGTGTATATAAGAAAAAAATTAGTCAGCAAAAAAAATCACAAAAAAAAAGCATTCAGTAGGTATGTAAAAAAATTGGAGCAGCTCAATCCCAAGCCTTTTTGTCTTCAATTTATAATCTTTACCGGTATAAAAAGCTTTCTGGAGAATCCATTTTGACATTGTATAAAAAATACAGGTTAACTGTCCAGGCTCCAGAGTGGGAATGGTCTATACGTCCAGTTATGTTTTTATTAAGTTTACGTGTCCTGCCAAGTCCGCATTAAATATGAGACTTTCTTCGTACGTCTACAGTGTCACATGACTTAGAAATTGTACGGGCGAACATACCACATACATGTCTGTGGACAGTTAACCTGATCTTTATGTTTATTTTACTGTTTTATGATTTTCACCACTAATTAGTTTAATATTGCTCTCAAGAAAAGTCCAAGTATAATTATTATTTTTAATATTAATAACAAAATAAAATATGTCGAGCTGTCTTATTTTTGGTCTGATAAAAGTTATCTGACGATTGAAAAATCGGCCCTAAATGTAATGTCTTAGTTCAGACGTAGGTACGATTACAATGTTCCTCGCCGGTTTGCATCATAAAAAAACGCAACGTCCACGTCACCGCGCAACATTAATCAAACATAAGGGAACATTTCAATACATTTCCAATCGTCTCCGTGCAACAGTGGCTACTATGCATTATTGATTAGAACGCGTACAAATTCGACCGAATCTCTTTTGTTCAAGAATATAACTTTCTGTCGATTAAAGTTTACAATTCTTACAGGTACCTGTATGTTTTGATAGATTAGATTTAAAGTTAATTTTCTAAGAAGATATTTAACTCGTCATAGAACGAATGAATTGAATGGCTCATGATTGAATGAAAACTTTCTAATAACATATAATAATTATGTTTAATTATTGTACCTACCTAAACGCATTTTTTTAACAACCTTTTTGTAATAGGTTCTAACAGTACAAGGTAAGCAGACACTATACTGATTATTATGGTGTACAATAAGGCTTCCTGTACATGACGCCGGAGCTGCACCGGCGCCGGACCACATTCTTGTTGTTTTACTCAATGCGCTGTACACGCGGATCAGGTGCGGTTGCGCAGCGATGCGACGCATAGGCGATATTCATTCGTATACACACACAAACGGTCCGGTGCCGGTGAGGCTCCGGCGTCATGTACAGGTAGCCTAAAATGTTCCAAACCTGTAAAAAATAAACTAAAATTACAAATTTAAAAAGCCCCCGACACAAATAAAAACATCTAAAAGTAAAAAATAATATGTATTGGCCCTTCAAGTTGTACGGGCCAGCGTCGTCGCGTCGCGGTCGGGGACGGCTAATGAAAATGCCAAACAGGCGAGGCTTATACCTAGCAATTATGAATGTATGCTATTGTAGAAAGGTTAGCTTCCTATTTTCATTAGCCGTCCCCCGACGCGACGACGCTTGGATCAAAATATTACCAACAACTTATATTAAACTTAAAGGGCCAATACATACTCTTTTTTTACATTTTAGAAGTTTTTGTTTGTGTCGGGGGTTTTTAAAATTTTTAATAATATTTAACTTTTATTTCCTGCTTTTTTAGCTTTATATATTACTAGTAGACACGCTACGATCGGCACATGCCGCGTGCGTGATCGACATCTGCGCAGTTGTAGGTATTTTTCCCACAGTGAAGCTAGTTACTAATTTATCCTCATTTCTCCTTCCTACTCCATCATCAGACCCTGATCACCATATATCTATAACCTATTGAGATCATTCCAATGAGCCCAAACACGATACCTCTGCTTTTAAGTTGGTGAGGGAGTTGGGTATCCTGCAAATTCCAGGTGATGCTGCAGCATCAACTCAAGGTTACTATGTTATAATTGAAGTAACAGAACACCAAATTTCGAATCGATTAGACCTGCGGAAGATGCTCACATCCATTCATCAACTAGAAAAGAGCTGATAACCTGAAGCTGAACCGATTTTCTTGAATCATAGCTAAGAACACTCTCGATCAAGTCACTTTTCAAAAAAAAAAAAAAAAATAATAATCAGAATCGGTTTAGCCGTTTGGGAGCTACGATGACGCAGACAGACACACAGATACACAAATACACACGTTAAACTTATAACACCTCTCTGTTTCCGTCGGGGGTTAAAAATTAAAACTCTGGAAGCGAACAATTTCGTAATCACTGCAGTCAATGAAATGAACTAAAAACAATTCTAGTTCCATATAAAGTGTCAAAAACTTATTTTCCTAGTTGACCAAACATCGGCAAAATTAAACAAAAATGTTCGACGAGCGACGTATAGATTGAAGCTTAATTTCGGGAACCCAAATGGCTATCATTAAAGAGTATGCTTCCTGTTATTTTCCTCTCTAATTGTTACATAAACCAAATAAAAGGAGCATTTCGGGGTCGGCCGGCTGAATATAGGCATCATCGGAGCTACTGGACTCGTGTTTAAAAAACATTGCGATTATAGCTATTTACAAACAGGTAAGCAATACTTATATGCATTTTTTTGTTTTCTGCTGGTTTGTGTTACACAAACTAACAAACTTATTTCATTAACCTATAAGTACCGACAAAAATGTTTTGTAAAATTATAATCAACGCAGGGAAGAAATGAATGCGTTTGTTTTTATGAAAAGAAACAGAAATAAATATAAATAAAATAATAATATTTTATTTTATTAATTTTAGGAAAATTTACAGCTAATACATTTCAATATCAAATACAATGTGTAAAAGATGGCCAATTACAAGCTTCCACTAATGATTAAAGTGAATAATATTAACAAATACGCGAAAACAGCGATGTAAGAATTACGCAAATGGAGTATCCCACGCTCAAAAAATAAAATTGAGAGAAAAAAAAATGGTTGGTTATGGTTATATGAATAGTGTAACTTGATACTGAAATTAAAAACGCTTTCAAAATATAGTTATTATAACAATTATATTCTCTCGAAAGAGTCACTGTATAAATACTCCTTCACATGTTAAATAATACCAAAACATTAAATTCTGTAAATTATTGTTTGCAGTTTAAAATCCAAACTGCGCTTGGTATTTATTTCAGTAAGATAATACATACTTCTGTATTTTTTTTTAAATAGCAGGAACCCGCTTTTAATACCTGCACGCGTAGTATGACCACCATAGAAACGGCTTTTGTCGACGGAAGAATAGACAAAAAACAGATGTAAAATAGAAAATTTTCTATCGTCTAAGCATGGCGATGTGTCATTTCCTCACTTGCTTGTCTTGTTGTTGTGTTGTTGTCTTGTTTGCTTGCTTGTCTTGCTTGTGGCTTGCTTGCTTGCTCTTACTGAACCGCTTTTAAGTTCATAATGCAGTGTATATGCGTGTACGCGTGCTTTTTACTTTATATTACTGCACTAGTGCGGTAATGTGCGCCACAGATTTACAAGTCGGAGATGTGCACTTTTTAAATCTCATCAAAGATACTTCATGCCTTTTTATGCCTACTGTGTATATAAATAATAAAATATGATAAATTAACATAATATTTGATCAAATTATTTACTTTTGTCAAAAAATAACATTCTTTCGTGTTCTATAACCAAATAACATACAAAATATTCAGTTTTTACGCTTTGGATACCTATTAGATTGTTCGACGGCTTCGTCCTTTGCCTCCCTTCAACCTGCGAATACACCGCGAGAAAAGGAATCCGCGGGCCATATTTCATTTTTTTTATTTATGTAATTAGCATTGACGTTCAATGTAAATTAGAGCAGACACCGCAAACAAAATTTTTGCACAACACGTTATGGTCCGGGTCCACACAAAACATCTCGGTCTACTCCTGACGTTTATGGTGGCAAGACATGACAAATAATGATAAAAACACTTTTGAAAATGCCTTCTTGTGTGATGGAAAACTGTTTCTATCACTCGAGAAAATGAAATAAAGCTCAAGGTGTGACATTTCACCGGTGGGTAAAAAAACACTAGTTTTAAACTCATTTAAAAATAAATAATATTTACAATAGCCATTTTGCGGTCAAAACCAGAGATTCTGAAAAATAAATGGAACAGACACGAAATATCTTACCTACCAATATACCTACCTCATGATGTATATAAAGTCTGTTGTTATGTACATACCTGATGTATATCTATTTTATTAAATTATTTCCAAATTACGAAATCTCTGCTTCTTTACAAATTATGGATAACGTTAAACGATAGTCATTTTATGAAAATTGACCCGCGGAAATGCGATCTAAAAATACTTCTTTGGTTTGTTACAATTTAATAAAATGGTACGCTTAATTTGAACGTAAATACTCATTTTAATTATACCCTGTGTTAGGTATCAAGTAGGCGGAATAAGCAGACTGTACGGATTACTCCATAGAAATATAAAAAACAGAGTGACAATTCTCGTAATTTTAAGAATATTTACAGTCTGATCTCAGTCTATTATGTCAAAAATACCTATAATTTCCCTACACTTTTGACATTTGGTTGGCGCTGAGATGAGATTGCGACTAGATTTTGAACTGTTTTGAATGCTTTTAATTACGGGAATTGGGCTTCAGATCTATGGATTACTCTATGAGAACCCCCTCGCACCGCGCTTGCACCGCGGTTGTCACATGTCATTTGACATTCTCGGAACACATAGCACTCCAGAAGCGAAACACTCGCATGCTGCTAGCCGTTCGATCTATGGAATATTGGTGCCGATAAATTAATAATACGAATTATAATTATGAAACACTATCTTTATTTTGTATAAGCTGCTCTAGTTTACATTAAACCTCAATGGTAATTAGTTTATGAAACTTTATTTATTATTTGCCTCGCAAGTGTGTTGAAAAACGTCGTATGAAACGCGTGTGCATTGATCATGACACATTCGGCTCCCTTATAATAATGCCGCCTAAAGTGTAATGCGCAATACAGCACACTTGTATCATAATGTACTTTTGTGGAATACTATGTGAAATTAAAATATTTTTTAAATACAAGATACCTACATGTAAAAACAGAGATATTATGTTGATATATGGTGCGTTTGCTGGTAAATAATGCTCGAATATACAAAAGCTCCAACCGCAACCATGCATCATAGGTATGGCTTAGCACCAGTTAAGCCCCTTGTGAATGTAGGTATTCGTTCTAGGAAGAACTAACACTGTATTTATTTTTCCGTCAAGTGAACGTAACGTAAAAACGATTTTAAAATTGAAAATAGTGGTCTCGCTTATAATATTTACTACTTATCAAGTACAATCTGTGTCAGTTGTCATACTGGTGGTGCTTGTCGTAAAATTTTTAACCAAAATGAATAAGTAGTATTTTCGATTTAAAAAATTATATTTTAGGTACGTTTACGTCACGCCTTCGTGCGGCAAAAAATTGGCAAACGCGTTAGTTTTTTGTGGTAATTTTTTTAGGTGGCCAAAAGCGTCTTGCCCAACTATCTTTTCTGGAAACCTCAATAAAATAAACTTCATTAAAATAACAAAATTGAATTTTGCCATTCCACCAAATAAAAGCCAATTAATTGTTAAATGAATTACAGTGACTTCACAATTTTCGGAAAATAAACAACACAATGTAATGAAATAAGCGGCTATAGAAATTATATCAATGAAAATTATGCAAAATTGATCAGTATCATCAAAGTAATAGTACTTATTCATTTTTATTGCGATGCATTTCAAACGAAATTTTTATAGTCACGAATTTATTATAAAAGTTTATGAAACCTGCAGCTTTGGTATTTACAGATGGTATTAAATATCGATATTCAACTGTAGAACATGACTTCCCAATTATTACCACAATAAACACATTTTGTTTTCTGACAGACGAATGGTGGTCTCAGTAGCAGGACGCTCCTGTCCATTTTCTTAAGCTGAATATCAGACGCTTCACTCGAGTGACTGTTCATTTTTGTTTATATTCCACGTTCACATGTCACCGACCAAATTACAAAGCAATGAACTTTCATCTGCTAAGTTTATTTCATTTTTTGATCATTTGGTAAGCAAGTGAAAGATGCCGAGCGCCGAAATCCTACTACTGCCACTACCACCACCACCCCACCACCACCACTGGCCACCACTGGTTTTTGGCTACTTTGTATGTATGTGTGTATTTTATGTTTTTTTTTTGTAATGTGCGTTTGTATTTACAGAATAAACAGTTTTCTTTCTATTTTCTTTTCCATTATCTTTGGATCGGTTCACTAATAAATTAATTTTTCACTTTTCATTTACATATTTTGTATTCAGACGTTTCACTTCGAGTGAAAGATGCAGAATGAAAGACAAGAATGAAAAAAGAAAAGCGTTTGATATCTGCTTTAGTTGGGCTTGCGTTTTATGAGCAGAATGCATCTCTATGATACTATGTGCACACCTACCAACCAACTTGCATTCTCGATTTTCGTAGCCAATATGGTTAGGCCGTAGAATCGATGACCGTTAATTGGGGTAGACGTGTTCTTGAGTAGAAACCGCGGATCGGCAAACATTAGTTAGGACGCCCTCAGGATACATACAGCGACGATCTATGCAGGGTGGCTGGTAGGAGCTGGATGAGAGTTGCCAAGAATCGAGCTGAATGGAAATTTTGGCTCCTGAGATACAAGTATCTTTTACTTAGTTCGGGAGCCAGCTGTTCAACCTGATTTTGACCACCTCTTGTACAATTATGTTTAGTGTATGACTCACTTTAAGTGTTTTTCTTTGTACAAGACACCACCAACTTACACCTTACAACAACAATAACACACAACAACAACAACACAACAACGACACAACACAAGAACACAAAACACAACTTATTATTATTATTTAAAAAAATGTCTTTGACATATCTCGGGACCATGGGTTCCTGGACCTTTGGAAGATGTACGAGGGGCAGAAGCTAATTTACAGACGCCCGTTAGACATTTTGAAGAAATGAGATACCAACCGACGATTATCCCTGTTTGCACTATGCAATTGCACCCAAGGACAACCCTCGGTTGGTGTAGGACTATTGCAGGATACGGAAACTAACACATTGGATAATGGTTTTGGGTGGCTAAAGTGAACTGGTTATCTGGGACTATGGAAAGACTATGGCCCCTGCCTGACCAATGTTTTATATAAATAAAATACATAGATAAAATGGCAGGGGGTAACTTGCACACTCAATAATGGGCCCCCGAAAACGGTCGCTAGCACATAGTGTCGTAGTGACAAAGGGGGCAACATGTCCTGAGGTGCTTATGAGGAGTGGAGAGGTACTCCATGGCTATCAGGACAATCCCAGAAGTACGGTCAAGATCCCTACCAGCATCTTACTGGAATACTTCCTCCCTCCGAGCACGTTTGCTCTTGCAAATCTACACTCAAGCCGGCCAATAAAGGCAAGAAAGAGGTGGGAGCTCCGTTCCTCATCAGTGTTCACTCCAGCCGGCCAATAAAGGCAAGCCATAGGTGAGGCACAAGACTTCTCCCGGGAGATAGGGTCCGTGGGGTCGCTACTGCCCAATAGCTCACCACATGCTGCCCTGCGGGTTTATGTATCTCTCTTGGTCTGGCTCCTCACCCGAGACCTGTTTCGGTAAAGTAAACTCTACCGGCACAGACCTAGAGTTTAGGGGCGCGCAAGCCCCACCACGACGTCAACGTGGTGGGGCTATTATTATTATTATCTTATTTATTTAATTAAATACATATAAATTATATTTTTAAATATTAAAAAAAAACATAAAAGTATTAAAACATTTAAAAATATAAGAAATGCTCGCCCACCGGTATCGGGAACAGGGTCCAAGCTACCAGCGGTCAGGGCTCCAGAGAGAGGAACCTCCTGACAATGCAAGCCGTGTCCAGAAGCACCGCTTTCTGAATAAGCCCTTAATCCAACTGCCCAACGAGAGCCTCCTTAGGTGTTGGTCGAGGCTCTTGGCAATTAAGCCATTGGCTGATACGACTATCGGCACAATGATCGCTGAGTCCACATCCACGCATTATTATTATTATTAATGGTGTGCAATATAAGAAGCTTATGTCAAGCAGTGAACTGCTGTAGGCTGATGATGATGTAAGGGGTAATTGTGATCTCATTGATTGGTGCTCAATTGTTTTTCCGAAACAAATGAAATACACCATAAAATCTCTCATATAAAACATGGTGCGGCTGATATTTTAGCGTTACAAATTAGGAAACGTCACAAACTGAATTAGTGAAATCATGAAAGTTGCGTGGCTACCTAATAAGTAGGTACACTCTGTACACTACGCTTACGTATTTGGATTTTCCACACAGCAGGCTCATCCCCGTGTTGGATTTAGTGATTGATGACACTTTATAATGGGTTTTGTTCTGATTCCTATTTAATTTCCTCTACGGATATTTAGCTGTCGTTTTATTATAAATTCAACGGAATCGTTTACTTTCGTGTATAACCTTCGTTTCGGTATTCGTTGTGGTGGATTAATGTTCCAATTTTCTTGGAAGTTTTCAATACAATTATAGTGTAGCACTAAAAGTTAGCTGCTTTTAATTTGTTAACAGCAAATTAATAGCCCTACTTACATATTCAGATATTTTCCAATTGAAAATGTCTTTAAAGTTTATTCAGTAATACACATTAATTACATTATTTATGAGTCTGTCGTCATATCTTTTTCATAGAATTTATAATTAATAAGATGATTATTATACATACATATACAAGGTGTAACATAATTAACGCACAACCTCTTAAGGGGTCATTGTACTCATCATTATGAACAATTTTTACTATAGGACCAAACCTGAAATCTCGAAAAAAAATCTGCCGTTCCCTACATTTTGACGAGTTATGCGAACATAAATGCAGCTGATTTTTTTTAAATAAAAAAAAATATATATCAACAAAGGTATTAAAAACGACAACAAAAAACATGTTTTCATTTAACTGTCACCAAAACTGTTTTAAAGAAAGGATTGATTTTAATTAACAGATATCGAAACGCGAGCCATTGTGTTTTTCGGTGCCTTGATTAGATTTTCGTGAAACAATGTGTAAAGGGACAGATAACAAATTGAATCACGAGTTTATTAAAATTTGTTCGTGTTTACGGGAACATAATTCTTTCGATCCCTATTGGAGCACAATGAACAGAAATGTCAACAAAACAGGGATTCACAATAACGAATGTAATGAAAAACAATAACGAGGGAATGGAATCACAATATCACGTCTGTATCAAATGTGCTGCTCTCTCCAAACATGCTGTATTGACATAATGCCTCTCAGATATGACGACACAATGTTTTTTCAGAAGTTTCCATTGTCTCTTGCTGGCCAAAAAAACTAATTAAAATTTGAACAAAGACCATTTTCTAGAAAACGAAATAATATTAATTACCTAGATGAGTTTTCGTATGAAATGAAAACATAAACGAACGCATAATTACACAAACTCTTACCTGTTTTAAACACAAAAATTTACGAGTGCTTTTAAAATTAAAACGCAAAAAATTCGTTTCATGAATTCATGATACGGAACAAAACAGAGGCAGGTATGCAAAAACTCCCACATTCTAAAAAAAAGTTTATAATAAAACAATCTGAAGCTCCGAGTGTAATACGGTGAAAAATGAGACGAAAGAATTTAAAATGGCCAACATTTACTGAAAATTTCGTGGAGTAAAAATAGGATAAAAGAGTCAGATATGTTACGAGAGTGTTGTTTATAATTATTCCATTATATTATGTGGGAGATGTAAAAGGAGAAATAAATGCAAACAATAGCTTTGTTGTGTGTCTCGCTTCTAAATGGACGGTGTTCGGCAAAAATACTGCACTTAAATTTTCTTAATATTTACGTGCCACGTTCACAGCAACAGGCGAGTTACAGCGAAAACATAGCGTTGCCAGCGCAAGCCGCAAACCCCTGGAGATTCAGACGACTCGCTTGCAATAGCTTTGTGTCGTATTCCTTTGTCTTTAACTGAGCATCCTACTATCTCCCTAGACCTGCTTATATATTCACAACTTAGCCCCGAGCCCCTCTGTACCACTCCTCGCATATGTTCACCCAGTTGATTGTTTCTATAAACACGCTTAGAAATGCTCCCTCATGCAGAAAAAAACTTTGCTACAATATTTCAAAAGTTATTAAGCAGATTCCATCTTTCAGATGACATTTTAATCTTCATAATATGATGTACTTTATTGCTAGAAATATGAATGCTATAAAATACGTCCATTGAACGTTATCGGTGGATCATAAAGATGTTGGAGACATTTTTCATCGTATAAGTACTTACTGAAAATTAAATTCTTTTACGCAAAATATTTAAATATGTGACCATCAAAATTTATTGAATAAAATGCCCCAAAATTGAATATCTATTTTGGAATTGGGAAAGTTTGAAGCAAGCAAACAATTCGTTAGGGAAGATTTGCTTGAATAATTTCACGTAAATACAATCTTTCGCTCGATTTGCAATTCACATAACGACCGTCGGCCTAAATTATTCATTTTATATTTTTAGCGTTCCGTATTCAGGTAGCGGTTTTAACTCAATTTCCCCACAAACAATGTTTCAATTAAATTGATTGATGTTTGACTGCACTTAATAACGTGTGGAAAAGATAAAATTAATGGGATTGAGGAGGTTTATCGATGCATGTAAACTTTTAGCATCTGTTTTGTTCGTGTTGTATAAAGCCAGCATACAATTATTATGCTCATTTTAGCCTTTAGCTCATATTATTCGTATAGGATAATTTTCCTTTTGTGCGGTAACCATTCATATGGATGCAAAATTATTATTTTTTGTTTTAAAATGAGTGCACATTTCCACATGAGTTGGGTTAATTAACCGGTGGTCATTTGCATTGTAGCATAAGTATTTCATACGTTTGTAGCGATTTCAACATGAGATTAATGCCGCATTGTGATTTGGCGAGCCTTTGCCAACTTTGTAAATGGGCGTTATAATTGCATTATCTTCATAACAATATTATTTCATGAACTGAAAACTGAATTTCGTATCTAATCTTGTTTCGGGATTTTACAATAAAAGCCAAAGTAACTGGCAGTATTTGTAAATAGCAGAAATGTCATTCACAAAAAAAAAAAAAAATAGTGTACGACAAAAGCTTGCAAGTCCATTTTCCTAACGCTCGAAGAGTTGTTCCTTGCCAAAAAACAACCTTGCGTGTAAGTGAGGCCTTTTTTCCCCGTTGTCAAGGAAAACCTGTACAAAACCTCGGCTTTTCTGTGGCCGACTATAGCCCGTATCGCAACAATTCTACACAGTCAACGCTAATTAATTAAGGTGGTTGAATAGAAAATATTATCTTGAGGGAAATCTCGGCACAAAAAGTCATACACATTTTTGTCTTCTTATTTTCTCACCTCCATGAAAACATGTTTTCACTGTTACCTAAGCGTTTTGTTATCCTATGGTCTGTAACTCATTTATAAGCGGGATTATCTGTGAATTAACCCGTTAATGTATATTAGCCTGCTGTGTACAATAATTACGTATTAATAGGCTTATATCCACTTAGCAAATTAGTTTGGTGTAATTTCGAAATAGCAAATTTACTCACTAACACTAATCATAATAATTATGTCGCAGGTTCTACATAGAATTGACGGAAAATATATAATTATGCAATGGATTAGGTACCAAAGCCCTAATGAGGCATAATACCTATATTTTTAGCCTTCACAAAGTGTCCATCCATGGCTTTCTCCTACCGAATATATATCCACGGACCACGTGGTGTTTGTGAAGTTTTATATTTAACCGTTGCGTTTCATCTTGATTTCGGCAATCAACACTTTTACCTATGTATTAAAAAAAAACATAAGATGCAAAGTCCATAATACTTTACAAAAGCCTTAATAATACACATAAAAAATCAACCTGTAATTGAATATTAAATAAAAGTAAATTAAAGCCATCATCCGTGGCCATGACTATTAGTAATCCTGTTGCCTCCCTGAATCGGACCCTTATAATCCAACCCTTCAGTTTCATCCTTGGCTCAACCCTCGTGTGATTGACGTTTCGCTAGCGATTATTCTCTCTCTCTCTCAGACCCCTCTTTGCGGACCCCAGATTACGACCACAGAGTTTTTTGACTGTATATCTGTGACAAGGCAGCGGTCATAAGATTTTGTGTAGTATTATTTTAAATTCTACTTTGGACAGTGGTCGTGGTATCTACTTGCTTAATCTCATTGTGAGCTGTTTTGGGTATTTTATTTTAAATTAAATAATATCTGTATGTTTTTGTGAAACAAAGGTCACCGCATTCATACTTATGAACGGGGTAATAGGGTGAGAAAGCAGTGGTGGTCCAGTGGTAATGGCCCCGGCTTACGAGTTGCAGGTCGTGGGTTCGAACCCAGGCAGGCGCTTTACTTTGTGTAAATTATTTCATCACCACTGCTCTCAAAACGGTGAAGGAAAACATCGTGAGGAAACCGGCATGTCTTAGAACCAAAAATTTGAAGACATGTGACATCTACCAATCCTCACTGGGCTCGCGTGGTAGATCACAGCCCACTCCCTCTCGTAGAGAGGAGGCCTGTGTCGCAGCAGTGGGAACATTATAGGCTGATTATGCAATAGGGTGACCTTTTCATGCAAGAGACTATTGTAGTCGGCATTTGATTAAAACAGTACAGTATCATCACATGTCATCACAGTTACAATAAGCTTCATCGCTCCATCATGGGTGGCGTAAAATGTAAATTATGTAGACTTGGACAAGGCTTTTGCCTATACATAGGTACGATAAACTTTACTACGGTGTAGATGTACTACAGGTACACCCCTACCCTACCCTTCGGGGATACAAGGCAACAAACAAAGTGATGTTATGTTTGGTAAAGTTTATTATTCCCTGATAACATTGCTAGTTCCAATGATTCAACGGCTTTTCCCTAATCCAACCTACTATTTGCATAACATTAACTCCCAATATCAATGCGATCTTACTTACAAAGTACCAGGGTTCCATAACGCTAACGTAGACTACATTAGCGTTATAGATACCTAGCACAGTAGTGTGTACAATGTGATCTCCCGTCGGGTCGTTAAAGGAGCACGGAATAAGCAAACATGCGTAGTCTGTAAACCTACTGAGGATCACACCACGGCGAAGTTAGTTTTGCATTCGAAGCGCTGCAAAACGTGAGGTTAGAGATACAGGATGTGCCTTGTTCTTCTTTTTAACCGACTTCATAATTACTCAATACGCTAAAGCCTGCTTTATTCAATAAAATAAGACACTAAAAATGTTTCGAAGGTTAGTTGAAATTAATACTACGCCTATACACAGACATGATAGTGAGAAACTTTCATCAACAGTGCTGGTACATTCTTAACTGAATTGGAAAACTCTGCCTTGCCCTTCCCCAAACACGAATGAGCTGCTAATTAAAAAGGAAATTGTTCTATTTCGGAAGCTGATCTATATCTATTTATGTATATTTACGTACAAATAAATAAAAGTGAAGCATCTGTTTGTAATGTCAAAATAACAGCTTTTTACTAAATGCATTTGAAATTATATATGGTACTTATAATAAAAAAAAACAATTTTTAAAATTTTTGTCTGTCTGTCTGTCTGTTTGTTCCGGCTAATCTCCGAAATAGCTGGACTGATTTGATGGGACTTTCATTGGCAGGTAGCTGATGTAATAAGGAGTAGGTAACTTTGGTTACTTTTATTTTAGATTAGAAAAAGAAGTGCAAAAAAAAATAAAACCCATAAAATTGTGAACAAAATCCGATTCAAAAAGAGAAGCTGTTTTCCAACATCCATGCGAACGAAGTTGCGGACACAGCTAATCACTAATAATAATATGATGATTTTACATACTGATTCTTCGATCATTTAAAACCACTACAATGTAATACAGTTAAAGCTGGTTTATTTATTAACGTACCTATACGTAATCGGCTAATTACAACTAATTACTTTTAGGAAGCTACACGCTTTCCTACTCCGAAATGACCGGCGTAGCTTATAATATAAATGAGTACATCTGCTACCTACAAACATCCGAAGTAGCTGGTTCGATAGGTTTAAAATAAAAGTAAACTGTATAAATGAAAACGCACGGTCTAACAATGTAAGCATTTATAGTTGTGCAAATGTGAAATCTGAAATCATACGTTTGTAAACATTTCCCATAAATAAGAAACTTGGCATCTTCACTTCTATGTTAGTGTTTACCACTCTGTAGAACATCCAAAGATCGGTTCATGTTACAATACTAGCTGTTCGCCGTGGCTGCGCCCGCGTGGATGTCAATATTTCCAAAAGTTTTAATTTTTTTGCGCGGAACCCTAATTCTTTTTCTAAAACAAGTGTAAACTAAGTTACTTCTTATAACATCAGCTATCTGCCAATGAAAGTCCCATCAAAATCAGTCCAGTCGTTTCGGAGATTAGCCGGAACAAACAGACAAACAGACAGGCAGACAGAAAAAAAAATGTTTTTTCGTTATAAGTAACGTATATAATTTCATATGCATTTAGTAAAAAGCTGTTATTTTGACATTACAAACGAACTCTTCAATTTGATTTATTTACTCCTTGTAACATCAGATATCTGCCAGTGAAAGTCTCGTCAAAATCGGTCCAGCCGTTTCGGAGATTACCCGGAACAAACAGACAGACAAAAATGTTTAAAATTGTTTTTTTTTTGTTGTAAGTACCGTATATACTTTCATAAGCATTTAGTAAAAAGCTGTTAGTTTGACATTACAAACAGACTCTTCAATTTTATTTATTTGTATAGATGTATAAACAAGGAAGCAAGCAGCTATCCAATACTCATCATAACAAAACCGGTAGACATAATGTTCAGAACTAAATCTGCGGCGAGGCAGTAATATCAGTTCATGTCGCTTCACGGAAGCCACAAAACAGTAATCTCTAATCGCACATTGTCAAGAAAGAGCAAAATATTCATAAGACTACATATTCTTATTACGTGCGGATGAGGGCGTTAGGTCGGCGGCGCGTCGGCGCATAATGTGTTACAATGTGTTCCGAGGTAACAACCTGGGCTTATGAGGCTCTTGTGGTACCACAGATAAGGCACGCCGGAGGCTTTGTGTAGGTACTTGTACAATGTAATAAGGCGGCCACGGTAATACGGGGACGCCCGTCTATTTCGCACCTTTTATAAACAATGTTTACGTTGAGCTAGCGGACTCGTTGTATCAAGGACGCAATTAGTTTTCAGGTTCATTGTTGTTTTTCTAGGAACGTATGAATTCAACGCGCCAACAAAACGCTCTCCATGACAGACGCACGCGCCACACAATTCGCTCTGAAGTCATGACGCATCACTCTGCGACTATCACAATGTTTGTCGTTGAAAATGCTGTACGTTTTTTACGGTTTGTGTTTTTCGCATCACACGTCTGGGCCACTAAGATAATATGAATTATTCATGAAAACGCTCTGCAGAATTTCGTTTATACTATTGAAGCTTCAATCCTTAAGTTCTCTTTTCCGTGTTCCAGCAACGCTGTAATGTATGATGCTATTGTACTTCTTTTGTGGCTTTCTTATGTTATTATATGACAGTACTTATTGGTGGTCTGTAACGTAACGTAACGTGGCTCGGTGAAGACTCGTGCGTGATGGAACGACGTAACATGTGTAGACTAACGAGGTCGTTTGAGCTCTTCAGATATAATAAAAGTGGCCTAAAAAGTTTGCCAGTCCAAACTAGAAACGTGAAACTAGTGCTTGAGCTCGAAAATTCCAGGAGATAAAATCTCAGCGCCTCTCCAATTTTCACCATGTTTTTTTTATAAACGAAATTATTTCAAGTCTATTCGAGATGCGCGATTCATTATGCTCGCAGTTGCAAGAGTGGAGCGCGGTGGAGTAAGAGGCAAGTTTTAATAATGTAGGGCGGTTGGCAAGGCTGCTGCCGTTTCCTTCCATTCATCTCTCCCCTTTCCGGTTGGCGCAATTAAAACGGCGGCTTGTTCCGGCACTTAAAAAACTTTTAAAGTATAGGCACAGACAATTTGAACAGTACGTACATTGTTGCGAATTACACAATAAATTTCATTTAGGGGATTGTATTAATTTCAGCTTGTTAAGGTGATAATTGTGTTGTTTTAACTTGTTCTTGGTTTAATTTGTGTTTTCTGGGGAGGCCTATAGACTGAAGTCAAAGCGTTCAACACAATGTTGGTAAGCAATTTCATTTGTCATCACGTTGTTTGAGCAGCATAGGTGGCGCGTTAAAATTAAACTTTGGTTCTAAGACGTCCTCCGCCGAAGTCGACCGTCGCACAGTTCGTTATGAATGCAATACGTGACGTCATGGTGGTACATAATCAGTGGGGAGGCCGGTGTCGCGACGGCGGGCGGTGACTCGCCCTTCGATCGGGCAGCAAAACGTCTGAATCATTCGCGTGTGGTTGAAGCTATTCAACGCTGTGCTGAAGTTCCGCTACGCGTGATTAATGGTCTCGCGTTCCCTCGACATTGTGTTTTTGTGATGCAAATAACTCGAGCCGTCGGAACAAGGAAAATTGAGTGGGAGGACCGAGCACCACCGCAGTTTCAATTGCTTCGCCGCTGAATACTGATGAACCGTTTTGGTTAAAGGCATTATCTCTGTTGCAATGTTTAAGGTGAAAAGCGGTTGACATAAGCGGTGCGATTTGTAACAAGACTCCGTTCACCTTCAATCAATTTAAGCTGGGATTCCGAGACGTTGTTATGCTGATGCCGTTTTATCCGATTACGATTAATGCGACATCAGGGTCTTGCAATCTGTGCGCGTCTTGTGCGCAAAAAGAAAGCAAAAGTAAATTCGAAACAAAGACAGCTTAAAGGTACATGCGAGGTAAATATTATTATACATTCTTGAGATCCACAACCACATTGCGTGTGGGAGTATACTAAAAACAAAACACTGACCTTTAACTTTTCAATATTTTAATACAATTCAATGTTATAGCATTCTCCGTTTACACAGCTGAATTTTCGTTAAGTTAATCTACTACTGTATGTGTTGTGGACTTTATTATTATACTAAAACTTAGTGCGCCACTGAAACCGTATTTAGGAGTCAACGTCCGCCTCAAGTTAAGTTCGGTACAGAAGTCAGACGAAACACATTATGTAAAGTTACTGTTAAGTGCTTCTCATCACAATGGAGGTCGGTGTATCATGTCTGACATTCTACATATTTACAATTTTAGTAATAGAACTTTATATTATATATCACTTTGAAAATCTGAGTATTGTAGTTACCCAAGAATTTCCAATTTCTTTCTTTTTTCTAGTTCACAGGTTTCCTTTGTAGTTTGAAGTTTATTTATAAATTTCGTAGACATGGATTGACTGTCGAAGAAATAGGGTAATAATAGTCGTTATTATATATCTAGGATATTATTCGTGGGAATTGGGAAAACTCTGGCTTTCGGATTCCCGCGTTATTTGACGAATGAAAATCATTATTATTGAAATGACAATGAGTATAAATAAAATATTATGACTAATAGCAAAAAGTTAGATATGACCAAAAAGTAAATAATTAAAATAGAATTTTGTCAGACATATTCCATTGTAGTAGGTAATGCTTGGAATCAGTTTATTGTGAGTATACTGTACTATTATATAATAGCTATTCACGAAGCAGAGATTCAAAGCTGCAGGGATGTGGTTTATTAAACGTATTTACTATTCAGCTATTTTAATCTTACAAGTTTAACGAGACAATGCCGAGTGCGACATTTACTTTGTGTACTGTTTTTATTCTTTACTGTATTGTTTTGGTCACTTTTGCTCTTGTGTTTCTGTTTCTATGGTAATTTTGATCCGTGTTTATTCTGATGGTTTGTGTTTTTTTATTTAAGCTTAACTAAGCTTTCTTTCTAGCTTAAAGTCTAGCTGCGAAGAGTGGTTTAAGTTGCTTAAGGTATCCACTTTTATTTTCATTTCATCGTAAAGTGTAACTTTAACATTTCATAGGAGTGTTACCTTAAACCATTACTAGGTACTACCTTTAAGGTGTCATACGTTTTACGATAAGAGAGCCAAGATTCTAAAAGCAGCATCACGTTCGTTCGCAGATAACACTGACACGCACTCAAAGTTAGTCGTTTCTGTATGTAGGCTACAGTTACACGGCACAACACCTCTGCTGATACGAATTTGATCAAACAAGATTAAAGAAGTTTCAACGAGATAATAATATCATTCTACAGCGAAAACATCTCAACAAACTTTCATGTTAAAGTTTTTGCAGCGAACGTTAACTATGCAAACTTCTCCTGTCGCTCTTTGAAATGTGAAAACAATTCGTGTCTACCCTGGTAAGGCGGTCGCACAAAAAACCCTTCGTAAGTAATTAAGAAGTTTCAGAACACCGGCTCATTGGCATACTTTCGGCTTGTAATACGCAGTTAATCTCGGCGCAAAAACTTGGCGTTCTATGTTATAATTCACGAGGGCCCGCCCTACGCCACCAACAAGGGTGAATTTCTTATGAGCACGACGTGTATTTGTCACAAAAATCTATATGTATATTAGACGTGAAACTACGTGCTCGCGATCTCACCGGGATAACGCGAAACCGACGTAGGTAGTATTTTATTGCTCACCGTCCGACTACATTACCATTCGTTATTTCTTTCACCATACACTTTCCGTGGCTACAGAGTAATTTAGGCTTACTTACAGCCCTTAAAATGTAATAAAGTTGGTAATATTGTCTGCCACGCTCGTCGCAGCTGGGTTGCGAAGAACATTTCATTACGATTATTGCCGACTTAATGATGTCTCACTAACTTCACTCGAGCGGGGCGAGGTATGCTGTGAATTTGAATAAATTCGTGCTCACACACGGCAAGTCATTCTCCGTAGCGTCAGACGAAGTCGAGCCGATGTCGCACAAAGAAACGGCGGTAATTCACCAGCTTAGCGCGATCCACGTTCCACGTTTATCTCTTTCAGTTGCGCGAGCGACGAGGCTCTTAAATCTTACCGAAGCTCGAATAGTACTCAAGAATACTTACAAGCCTTTAATTCGAGACAAATTATTGCATAATTTAAGAGCGCCTATTTAATTTAATTCCGTGGCTGTGCCTTCGACTGTGACAGTTGTCACGGCTTAGCTTTGTGTCGGATTCAATTACTTTTTTAGAAAAAGGATTCCGTGAGCACAAAAGGGTAAAATGTTTAAGAGTGCAAACGTAAGAGGTTCTAAGTGCTATTAATATTCTGAAAGGGAAAGTTTAACTGTTTATCTTGCTGTATCACGGTTAAGGAGATTTAAGAAAAAATGATAAATTTGAATATAATTAAATTGTTTAAAAGTAGGTTACCAACTCACATTGATATGTGAAATAGCCTTCTACGACATCTGAATATTTGGATTAGAAACTATGTTCAAACTTCAATTAGTTGCAATTTGCATACAAGCTAAAAGTCCTCGATAACATTCTTGCATATTAAGTACATGTGTGCAAAACTATTGGAAAATCATATATTGAAATGAAATAGGAATACCAACCGTGTAGATCGACTACAGTAACCAAAGCCGAAAGTTAGTTCTGTTGTTGGTTGGTCCTTATGGTTTTCAGGGTTCCGTACCTCAAAAGGAAAAAAAACAGAACCCTTTACCCCTGGGGCACGTTTGCCTATCCACCCGTTACGCTTGCCTTGACAGAGCCTTTGCGAGCGTTGCGGGGACACCGGCGCTCCAGAGTGACTCCGATCTGCAACCCCGGGACACGTGGCTGCTACTGCCACTGCCGCATGGCCGCAACCACCACTGCCGCCGCGTCTCTACCGTGTACCTTCGACCAGTGAAAGAACTTAATATAGAATAACTTCGTTGTCCCTCCGTCTGTCTGTCTATCAAGACCCTTTTTCTCGGTAACGCGTGGACGTACTCGTACCAAGTTGAAATTAATATCAAATACGAAGGTCTACAGTCCCTTGGAGCTCTAAAAAATCAAGCTTCTAAGTCAACGGAATAAAAAAATACGGTTTATTTATGCGACATATTTTGATACTTCCAAATAAATCAATTAATCGTTGACCTACAGTCATGTTTGGCAAGAAGCAAGGTCTCACAGCACAACTAAAGGAAAGAGTCCGAAAACCGTTAATTTGTAGTTTTATCACAAAAAAAAAAACTTTTGCGATTACAAAATTACATTTGCAGTTGGAGAATTGACCGTGACGTATATCGGTCTAGAAAAAAGAGAAAAAAATTTCAACTACAAAGTTAAGTTTGTTCTTGGTATAAATTCATTCCAACTACGGAACCCTTCATTGTGCATGGTCCGACACGCAGTTGGCTGGTTTTTGATTATTTTATTTACTTGTTACTGTGTTGTATTGTATATATTTTCGTATTTTTTAATTATCTCTCGGTTAGCATTGATCGTCAGGCATTTAACTGTTGAAATACAAGTAAAATTACATAATTATTTGACACTCTTTGTATGAAACCGCCCGGAATCGCCACGCCCACACCGGTGCCGGCAGCGCATAAAGACGGCAGAACTTATAAAGTTCGTGGCGCAGAAAGAGCGTTAAGCGCACCACTGTCAAGGAATGCCTTCAAACTCGTCAGTTTCTATCACGGACTTAAACCGGTATGAGCAATACAGGTATTTTTTCGGTTACAACCTTTATTTTATTTACAGGTATTTTTAAAGGTTACCTTAATTCAGGATTTTTATTTTCTGTGGATTTTCGTATTAAAGTTGCCGGTCGCTGGTCGCATGTATTTGACCAGTATAGCATTTTCGTTTTATCTCGAAGAAGTTAGTTAAAATAATTTCCAAGCATGTTCGAGAAAAAGTAATTATCGCCCGTATATTAAATTGTACATTGTTTTGGTTTCACATTTAATTTCAGCGACAATTATTCGGGGCCGTTACAAAGGCAGGTTTTGCGCGAGTAACCTGAGTTATAAAAAGGGTCTCGACTCGACCCAACTAATACCCTTGTCATGTCGAGATGAAATTAGTTCAACTCTTGCAGCTGCGCCAAAACCCGCTGTTTGTTCAAAATTTATGTAATCTATAAAGTATAAAATGAAGTTGTTTTCGTGTCTGTCTGTGTGTGCGCTTAGTTCTTCTAAACTACACTATGTATTTTGATGAGGTTTTCACCGTCACTTTGAGAATTTATTCCGGAAGGTTTATGTGTATAGTACATAGCGTAGAAATCTCGATGTTTCGACATGTTACTACATCAGTAGATCGCACCGAAGCAGGGTCGGATCGCTAGTCTGATGATGTAACGTCAATGTAGGTAGGTACAGGCAATCAGGCATTGCCTCAAAAACCACAATGTTGCGTTTCCTCTATGTTGAGTTAATTAATTGATGGCTATTAAGACGATGGGTCGAGAGTGGTGGATGTATTGAAATTTAGTGTTAGTAGTTTTTGGTTAATGTCTTCATTTGGTTTCCTGGGATTTTTGTACGAGATGTTAATGGATATTAATGATTTTTTCATAGCTATATAGTTGATTACCAGCGTGTTTTCAGGGCTAATTTGAAGACGATACAAATACATACCTAAACAAGAAATACACCTAATTAATTAAAAAACAGTAATTAGGTAACATAATTTTTAACAAAGTTATCGTTTCTCAAAAACCAACAATCACATTAAATTATGCAAACGAACGTCACAGAAAAGCCGTAAAAAAATTTAAAAATCCCAATTGCGTCGCGGCGGCAATCAGAAAAATATTAATGTCACAGTCCTTGTAAATTATTACCGAAACAGATGTTACAGGCAAACAAGAGGTACCTATTCGTAACAAAGATTAACGGGACAGAGAACTTGTATAAAAAACGTACGAAACACCGAACGCGAAGCGGCAATAAACTTATTTTTATGACAAATATACCACCATTTACAATAACGACTACGAGTACTTAAATGTACATAGATTGTGACGTAAACAGGCGTAGTTAAGTGTGTATCGTTAATCAAGGGAACATAAAACGGTCACGTACAACGTTTACTTGCGCTGAAAACCGCGATTCAATTGAAACTCGCGGTCTATGAACGATTTTAAATTGTTCTCGATTGTTCTAGAATTTTGATAGTGTAGGAGATTCATATGTGCTTGCTGCTTGCGTTGGAAGACTTTAGTTTATTTCATGTAAGTATATTAGGTTCATGATTGAGAGGTATGTGTTATTGAATCGAATGCCTGGTATAAAGACATGACCAATTTCTTCAGTTTACCCTCGCTAGATAGAGTTGTAGACTAATATTTTGTACTACGTTCTTTCTTTGCTATCTAGCGTCATTCCAACGCTATCTCAATTAGTAAATTACTCCATAACAGCAACATGTATTTGATTATAGTCGATACCGAAACCACCATCATTAGACCCGAGATACAAAAGCCAAACGATAAATTTTACTAAATAACTTGATTCGAAATCGTCACCGACCGCAAATCAAACAAATTATTCGCAATCAAACAAGTTGCAATGGCGTGGCACTTGTATATGTACTGCTGTATAATTATGCATTTATAAAATTGTGTTCGGTTGACGTGACATGAATTTATTACAAAACTTGCTGACTGTGTTTCGTACTCCTGTTGGCTGAAAATAGGCATTTCCACTTTTCGTATTAGATTTTTGAACACGACATTCACGTTAGGGGATTTTACCACAAAAACTTAGGCCAAGATCTTTAAACGTTACTGAGCGCGTACTTTGGCTAAGCGTTATTCCTGTCACTGTCGCACAACTATCAAAGTATTACGGCAAGACGGAGACATGACTAAGCCAAAGCTCGTGCTAGGTAATGTTTATAGATCTCGGCTTTAGACACAAATGTTTAAGCCGTGTTTTATGTCAGTCTAATGTCATACTCCATTTTAATGTCAAATCTAACGTTAAACTCCACTTCTTGGTACCTAAATGTCTTGTGTAACACTTGTCTAGCCTAATCAACTGATATACACGGCTTTGTGCTGGTAAGGACAATTTTATAGACATATGTAATAGCATAAAGGACAAATAGTCCACATCAAGGCCCGAGACCAATTTAGAAAAGTCTGGAAAAAATGGGAAGGGCTTTTATCTAGCTATGGGATAATTTATAGGCTGAAAGTAACATTAGGTCACTGTAGTAAACCACTGATGACTTTTACTGCTTCATCGGACAACGGAAAGAGGAGATAGCTTTTATCAGATTGAAAGTAGGTGATATAGAATTCTGGGATCGGTAATCAGTTCAGAATTCTTGATAGTATTATGAATATCGGTTTTGTGTAGGTAATAACAACGAGGTATACGGGATTGTTGACGATATAATTGGACTTGTCGAGAATTCCTGGACCAAACTGACACTACACAACTACGACTACGAAGGACAAAATAATCAACTTATTAACACATCAACTTCTAAAAATCTTCTTTTGTGTAAGCTATGGTCACCTGTAATTGAGTGTTCATTACAGGATAACGTATTTATTTTACAAGTTTTATTAATGTATAAGATAATTGTAATGTATCTCGTTGGTAAACCTTATATAAATAAATATAATCTTAAATTCCCTCACTCACAGGTTAAACTGCTAAAAGAATGGCAGAAGAGTTCCTTTATAACGAAAGTGAGCTGTAAGGAAGCATTTTTGAAAATTCATCCTCTTTAGACGTCAAATAGGGGATGAAAGTTTATGTGGAAGTTCGTTACTCGTACCGATGGGAGATCACATTGGGCGCACGGCGTGTACCTAACTTGAAGAAATCGACAAAGAAGGAGACGTATTGTACCCAGCCGTGAATTAAACGAAAATGCTGTGGATGATGATGATGCTCAAAGAAGTAAAGCAGTAGCAATTACTGGATAATATACGTACACACAAAACACACCTGTTTCTCCGAAGGGTTAGGCCGAGGTATACCTTCAGCACATCAACATTGTACCTGTTTTATTCAATTCCCTGTGTAATAAGGGGCGAACCTTTTGCCATCATCGGGCAAAAATTCAGACTCTGGACTGCTACTGAGAATTACCAAACCCCAATAACACTTTACCTGACCTGGGAATCGAACCCAGAACCTCTGCATGTGGCCACTAGACCAACGAAGAAGTTAAACTGACAATATAGGTTTCTAATAATGTGATTGTAACAGACTTTAATTACGATTGCTTATGCGGAAAAGGGGACGCTCTTGCTCAGCACTACATATCTACTTCCAATACATATATATATATAGATGTACGTAACTCGTAGAAGATTTATGTGTTACTTTGAGTAACGAACGACAACTATTTAGCTCTCCCAATAAATACGCCAACGAACGAGCTGAGATGTAAATTGCATCTTCCTAACGATGCTTATATATCGTTCTAGAGACATTCGAACTGAATTATAGATCCGTGGTTTGGCCTTATATGTCTTCCTGAAATTTATTGAGTGACTGAACGATTTTCGGGAATTCATTCCTATTGAAGAGGTCTTACATTTTGAGTTGATTATGGCTAAGGAATAGATGGAAAACTTAACCAAAATTTAATATTCTGTCAAAGGTCCGGTTTTGTTTCAAAGTAAGTTTGTGTAAAGCATATTCTCAGAAAAATATAAAACTGTCAGCTATGTTTCCACATAGCCATTCCGTTTATTAAACTCGTGTGTAAAAAAGAAAGGGTTTCTTAAAGTAAAATCGTTTCTTCAAATAACTGGGACGCACAAAAACGGAAGGATTAAACCTTCAGGAAAAATTCTGTAGTGAAATGGCAGTGTTCGCTTCAGTCGTTATTAATATCATCTAAGAAGTATGCCTCCCCAGGGAAACATTACAGTAACGGCCATATAAAAGACAAATGAGCCAAGAATACGATCGTGAAAAGTCTGTAATTTAAAAAATATATTTTCTTAATGCCGCTTACTTCCATTTTTTATCCATTATTATACTCTTTAACTGTAATATCTTTTGTTTAAAAACATAATAAAAACGTTTTACTCCATCTTATCTTAATCGCAGTGTCTACAGCCGAGTCGCCCTATATCTTTGCTATTCAAAAACGGTTTTATTCAAAAAAGTGTGCTTATCTCCCGCCCGAAATGATTTGAAAGTATGATTGATGATACATAGAAATGAGATAGCTCCTTAAACTTTACTGATATTTAAAAGTATGATACTCGGCGGCAGTCTTT
Source organism: Fissipunctia ypsillon (assembly GCA_947568875.1). Taxonomy (NCBI): domain Eukaryota; kingdom Metazoa; phylum Arthropoda; class Insecta; order Lepidoptera; family Noctuidae; genus Fissipunctia; species Fissipunctia ypsillon. The sequence goes on along the minus strand of OX387644.1, from coordinate 16,701,970 downwards.
TAAGGATAATATAGATTTTAATGCGGCTGTCAAAATGAACTACATTTTATTTTCTGAAAGGGTATTTGATGCGGTTCTAGATAATGTTTATCTCGTCATTATTGTAGAGACAAGTCAGTCTTTGTTAGGATTACACCATTAAACTCTGAAGATATAAAATCTGATTAACGATTGTAATTAATCATAATGGAGTGGATTTTTATGAAGATAAAGTTTTTATTAGGTAAGTGCTGACTTAAATCACTAAGATAAAACAACTTTTTTACAAAAAAAAAAACAACCGACTTCCAAACGAACACTACAAAGTGAAAAATAACTTTCATTTCGAAAGTCAGTGTCTTTGGATCTATATTTTAGTTTTTTGCCACTGACTTCCGAAATTAAAGTCATTTTGCACTTTGTAGTGTTTTTTGGAAGTCGGTTGTTTTTTTTATTTGTAAAAAACATTTTTATTTTTTACGTTTTAGTGGATTGGTTTGTAATTTATATAAGTTACAATAGCCTAATGTCAACTGCTCATCACCTTTTCCCGATGCAGGGACGTTAATTGTTGAGGAGTTCTTCTGGTACTTCACCATCAGCTCCATTTCACCATATGCATTGTGACGAGCATAAATTGCTTAGCAACCATATTAAAGTAATAGAATCGCAACCCGTGTAATAGTTACCATTGAGTAGTTCCGGTGGCCATCTGTGGTCCAGGAGCAAATGCAGGAGTTAATAAAAAAAAAACCCAAATCGCTATTGGTGTGTCTATAATATTTGAAGAGCTCCCTTGATTTATTTAGGATCCCATCATCAGATCCTGACCTGATGACAATGGGACTACCTTTCGAACAAAAAAATAATTTTCCAAATCGGTTCAGCCGTCTTCGACTAATCGGGGAACATAAACAAAAAAAAAAACAACGAACTGAGAACCTCCTTCTTTTTTTTGAAGTCGGTTAAAAACTAATTAACAACAAATACTAGGTATAACGTAACATTAACTTATCTAAATTCTGGTATTAAAAAAGAAACCGTGTTTAGCGACTCGAACCGATTGTGTAAGGTTTATTAATAGTAAACTACTCCTCATTGAAAGACGTTATGCCATCTTCGTAGACAGATAATATAATGTTGAATTGGTTTAGTTACCCATTATTTGTTTATAAAATCGTCAGCAAATCGTAATAAATACGTGACACAAGTTTGAAATGGTAATATCAGAATGTATCTAGTAATACATATCAAAATACCTAGGAGTTGAAACCCCTAACGGAGTATATCGCAAGCCTCCTCAGATTCACATTTCTTTCATATTATAAATCTATTCGTGGACGACAAAGGTTGGGTATGAATAACTAGTCCGGAGATTTGGGATCTCTACGTTGGTGCTATAAAAAGGAAAATATTAGTAACATAACAAATACTTCAAGCCAGTAAAAGCTAAATATTATATTTACTTTTTTTTGTATATACATACTTTCCCTCAGCGCATAGAAAACCCATAATATTTTTGTTTCTTATCATCATCTGCTTACCTTTCTTTCAAATACGTTGGGGTCGGCTCCCAGTCTAACCGGATGCAGCTGAATACCAGTATTTCACATGGAGCGACTGCCTATCTGACCTCCACAACTCAGTTACTGGGTAATACGATACCCCTTGGTAAGACTGGTTTTCACACTTTCGGGCTTCTGACGACCCGTAACGACCATCAAAGATCCACGAATAACAGCTGGGACCAACGGCTTAACGTGCTTTCCGAGGCACGGAGGTATCTTGGTGTGTAAATGGTCACCCATCCACGGACCAACCGCGGCAAGCGTAGCTTAACCTGATCGATCGACCGGTGCGGCGCTTATTACTTAGCCATAAGTCCCTTCAATATTTTTGTTTCTTATATTAAAAATAAATTATCTTTTCTACATACAAAAAAAAATCCTTTTTCATTCGGTAGTCATGATTTTCACGAACGATCGAACCTTACTATTTTGTATGTGCTAGCAGTATTATTATAATTGTTTTTGATATTTCTCGGGACCCTAGGGTCCCGGACCTTTGAAAGGCATATGAGGGGCCGAAGCCAACTCGCATAGGCCCGTTAGACGCTTTCAATGGAAACGAGGCACCAACCGACGATTATCCTTGTGCGCACTATGCAAGTGCACCCAAGGACAACCCCCGGTTGGTGTAGGACTATTGCAGGATATGGAGACAAAAAAAATATTGGGCTATGGGTTTGGATGGCTAAAGTGGACTGGTTATCTAAAACTATGGAAGGACTATGGCCCCTGCCTGACCAATGTTTGATAAATTCAATACACGGATAAAATGGCAGGGGGTGACTTGCACACTCAACAATGGGCCCCCGGAAACGGTCGCTAGCACATAGTGTCGTAGCGACAAGGGGGCAACATGTCTTGAGGTGCTTAAAAGGAGTGGAGAGGTATTCCACGGCTATCAGGACAATCCCGGAAGTACGGTCAAGATCCCTACCAGCATCTTACTGGACTACTTCCTTCCTCCGAGCACGTTTGCTCTTGCGAATCTCTACTCAAGCCAGCCAATAAAGGCAAGAATGAGGTGGGAGGTCAGTTCTCGTCAGTGTTCACTCCAGCCGGCCAATAAAGGCAAGCCAGAGATGAGGAACACATTATTATAATTTATTTTTAGCATCATTAATTGGTCTGAACCAAATTTATAAAAAACTAATCTTCATTTTATCTTTTTCGCACACATTTTTTTCAGCAAATCCTTCATTGCTGGCCCAAACAAATAAAAATCAGAAAAAAGGGGTTCCGTTCTACCCTCCAACAGACCTACCTATGACTAATTGGAGAGTAGTACCTGAACAAATACATGGGGTGGAGCAACAGTAGTAGTTTTGGTACCTACCTACATACTTATGGCGGTACACAGTACCAAGGTAAGTAAGTCGGTAGTCAACTGTTTAGTTATCCCTACCTGCAAATTGAAGCTTGGAACTAGGGTTTACAGTCCTTTTTGTATTGAACGTTAGTGAAACAAATGAACCGAAATATAGTAGGTTTATGTCTCATATTATAGGGTGTATTTGACTTACTTCAAGACACATTCAACTTGTATTAAACTAAATTTTCCGCAGATTTGATAAGTAATATTTTTCTGCAGTGTTTTGGTTAAAACAAAGCTCAAAACTTCAAACCGTAGAATATAGGTCTATGTTAACTTATGTAAGTACATATGTAGGAAGGTTCTTACGTTGCCCTGGGACGGCTGTACGCAAGTCTCGAGATGCCGCTGTACGGAACCCGTCGGGACCAACGTTTTTTAATGGAAACTTTTGGCACAACGAGGCCATCCCAAAGCACTATCTCAGTTAAATTGGAATATATTTTTCTTGGCGAGACTTTACAGTGGCGTGCAAATAGAAAGAACATCCACCGACTTTCTGAGATTTGAGACATTCACCCCACAGCTATTTGTACAGTGTCACAGAATCAGAAAAATGGTACAACCTTGCATTTTTCATGCACGAAATACGTTGAACGGCTCTGTGTCAACGAATCCGTACAAACTCATGTGTAAATGCCCATCTCGGCACTTTTATGCACGTGTAGTTATTTATTCTTTACCTTTTGTGACGTCATCAGAAATTTTACGTTCGATGAAACGCAATTTTATTTGCACCCCGTGTAATGTAATTTGGAAATGCCGAAAATAGGAACATTTTTTATGCAGTGTTTGTGAATCTTATAAATAGCGAGGGACTTTTTTAATTAAAAAGTTTTGAAGGCGAAAATAAATAAAATTGGGCTCGGGAAATCAGCGGCTACGCCCTGTATAAACATTAAGCCTATTTTGTCTAATTCAAACTGAACAATTTCATTTTGTTGTATTTGTTTTTACACTAATTAGTAAATGTTTTACAGTTGTTCCAATATTGGATACAAGGATGAATGCTGGCGTAGACAAGTAAACACATTATATTATTATAGTAAAATGTTTTATTATATTATAATATAATTAATTAATAATGTAATTAAATATTATTATTTACACGTTTACGTTTGTTTACATTATTACAGATTCTCCTTCTTCATGTCGCTGACATGACTGTATTTCAGATCTTATTGACCCAAAACTTCACTTCTTACCGAGCCTGCATAGCACTCAGATACATACCCCTCGCATGGCGCGAAGTGAAGGTAATCTTCATACCCAAGCCTGGCAAAACCGATTACACACAACCTAAGGCGTATAGACCCATAAGCCTTACATCCTTCTTACTGAAAACCCTGGAGAGGCTCTGTGATAGACACATCCGAGACGGACCTCTCAAGGTAAAACCGCTTCACAAACAGCAGCATGCGTACTCCACAGGCAGATCAACGGAATCTGCGCTGCACAGTGTGGTTTCTAAAATTGAGTGTGCAGTGGAACACAAATGCTCAGCACTGGCTGCCTTCATTGATATCGAGGGCGCCTTTGACAAAACTACGTTCAATAGTATTAGCTTGGCCCTCGACAGGCACGGCATAGACTCGACCCTGAGTGGCTGGATTACCAACATGCTCAAATTGAGAGCCGTGCAAGTCACAGTGAACGACACTACAAGGGCCATTGTGGCAAAGGGCTGTCCGCAAGGAGGAGTCCTTTCGCCACTTCTATGGAACCTGGTAGTAGACAGCCTCATCGAAACACTCAATGCCAAAGGTTATGTCACCGTAGGCTACGCCGATGACATAACCATAATAATAAACGGCACCCACGAAAACACCCTATGCAACCTCATGCGCCAGGCCTTGAAAATAGTAGAGGACTGGTGCAACAAACACCAATTAGCAGTGAACCCTGCAAAAACTGAACTGATTCTCTTCACGAAAAAGAGAAAACTGCCGACATTACAACTACCACGATTCTTCGGAACTACCCTCAGCCTATCAACTGAAACCAAATACCTGGGCATCTTTTTGGACAAACAGCTGAACTGGGCGAAACATACTAACTACATCACTACAAAAGCCAGCATTTCGCTGTGGCAGTGTAAGCGACTGCTCGGCAGGAACTGGGGAATTAGTCCCAAGATCACTTACTGGCTATACACCACAGTCATCCGACCAATCATCACGTATGGCTCACTAGTCTGGTGGCCCAGGACAGACTTGAGCACAGCCCAAAGAGATCTCGAAAACTGCAGCGGTTTGCGTGTGTAGCAATCACTAGCTGTATGAGAACTACACCCACCGCCGCCCTACAGATAATGCTTGGACTACCACCTCTACACATCATTGTGCGAGAGGAGGCGACCATGGCTGCCTTTAGGCTAAATATGACAGGAACCCTGAGCAATGACTCCAGGGTCAAGCACATACGCATAAAGGAGGATGCAATCAAGCGACAACCGATGTTGGCATCACCCTGCGACAGAGCCCCGAAATTGCACTGCCTTCAAAAGCACTACAACATATCACTCACAGAAGAACAGTACGACTACTCAAACCCAAAGGAGGTGAGAATATACACGGATGGATCGAAGACCGACTCCGGAACCGGGGCCGGAGTTTTCTCACACGACCTTAACATAAACATATCCAGCCCGCTGGGAAGGCTCAACACCGTCTACCAAGCAGAGTGTGTGGGCATTACACTAGCGGCTTACGCCATAGAGGCCAGGAGAGTTACGGACACCAACATACGCATACTCTCCGACAGCGCCTCAGTTATCCAATCACTAGGGAAAGGAATTTTTACCTCGAAGTTAATACTAGAATGTCACAACGCACTTGAGCGAGTTACGGTATCTAACCGTAACATAGTGACACTGCAGTGGATAAAAGGACACAGTGGTTCGCTAGGTAACGACGCAGCTGATGAACTTGCTAGGAGAGCATCCAGCACGTCAGTCTGTGGACCCGAACCAATGGTACCCATCCCCTTCAACCAGCTACGCAGGTGGCTACAGGAGCTCACCCACACACAAGCAGAGAATTGGTGGACCTCGGCACCGGGCTGCAGGCAGTCCAGGGAGGCTATGCCATCATTCGATGGCAGGCTGACCAGGCGCCTATTACGCCTGGACAGAAACGGCCTGCGCCTGATGACGGGGACCATCACAGGACACTGCTCACTTAACAAACATTTCCACACAATAGGCATAACGGACAGTCCTCTGTGTAGGGCCTGCATGGAGACTGAGGAAACCGTTGCGCATGTACTCTTTGAATGTACAGGCGTCACCCAGATTAGAACAGAAACCCTTGGGGCACCCAGATCGTTTACAGATGTTCTACACAGACCAGGAGACGTAATAAACTTCTGGAGGGAGGTGGGCTGGCTGGAATAGCCACCGACGGCCGCCATGGCTCACGCACAATGGTCCACTTAGAGGACTAAGTGCGGAAACCAAACCCCTAACATAGAACATAGAACTTCACTTCTTCCACGGCGTCGTCGTTGGCAGCACATAGATGACTTTGGCTGCATGTTTTGGGACACAGAGGGCAGGACGGGAGGTGGAGCACAGTTTGCGACATAGCTCCACACCCAGACCCTGCTATCGTTGCGTCGGGGTAGCGACATTACCAGGTTGGAATTACATCTTCCCACTTGACCACGAAAGGTTACACCCTGCAGGAAGATGCTTCTTTGGTGGTAGATAGTAAGTTAAGGGGGAAAAATAAATTACAGATTTACTTGAATTTACTGTTTAATAATAATGTTCAAAACATTCATATTTGTGTCTGTTTTTCGGCCGCTGTCTGTGGCTCCGTAGAAAACCACGATAATGGAAAACCTGTTTCGTTGTACACCAACCGCAGGCGTGCGCGCATCGTTCAACCAGTCTTGACCTACTTTCGAGGCGGAATGGACGCCGCTCAGCTACCTACTTTTCTGTTTATTTGCATTCCGCTGAAGTGTATTCGGCGGGGTATTTGCTAATTTACGTGACCCACTCACAATCTTAATTCTATTAATTTTGACAATTATTCAACAATATTCGACTTATTTGTTGATTCGCACGAATCATCTCGCACGAAATGGGCGAATCAACACTTTTAAATAATATTATTTTTTCTGTAAGCGATTCGCACGAAATTAATTTATTTGTGGGTGAATTGACAACTCCAGAAATAAGTAACATTAGACAATTGGCACATATTGTATTTCAACCAATAAAGTTAAGAAAAAAGTACCTACACTAGCGCACGGAGGTGACAAGAGTAAAATACTTGGAAATAAAATGAATAACATAAATTAAGCAAACACTCATTCATATCTTTATTAAATATAATTTTAAGATACCAATGTCTAAATTGTACATCTCGCTCAGAGAGTTATAGAAATTATAATTTTAATACGCGTAAATAGATGAATGTACCATATAATAATACATAATTGGTAAATAAATAAAAAATAACATACATAGTAATCAAATTTGTTAGATTTTCTCCTATTTATTTATTTAATACTTCTTGCACAGAAAAGTACAGAGGCGGACTTAATGCCGTAGGCATTTTCTACCAGTCAACATTTGGGTGATGCAGAGACAAACAGTGGTAGGGGCGATTATGAGAAATTGTGGAATACATATTTATTTAAATACACATATACCTATTACAAACTATAAATATAATAATATATACCTAATTATATATAAATAAGCGCAAATAAATATATACAGTATATACAGTACAGTAGTCCTATTATATAGTAAGAAAAATACAATTTTTCTCCACTTTTTAATTTGAAAAAAATATAGTTTATATTTACTCAGAAAGAATTGAAACAGCGTGATAATTACTTTCATATATTATTTTTACAGTTTCAAGTAAATTATCCTACCTATAATATAAAGGATACTTTAAGTATTTTCGTAGATACTTAATTATTTAAAATCGCGTGTGCATGACTGTATTGAAAAGTTTTTGACCTTTACATTACAATGTGTGCGAATTGACTAATAAGCATATCTGGAGTTGTCGATTCGCCCACAAATAAATTAACTTCGTAAGAATCGCCTACAGAAAAAAATAATATTGTTTAACCTTTAAGTATGGACGTCATTTTTTAATAACACTAACCTGGACGTGTAGCTCCATAGGCTCCTATAATACCCTGTGCTTTTTTAAAATAAACGATTGTGTTACGCAACTGGGGTGCTGATTTTACCGTGCTATCCTTGTACTTTCGCTTTCGGCTTCTATGCTCAATCTCGAAAATTGGGCTATCAAATGCAAAATTTTTCAAATCCGACTTGTAGTTCCAGAGCTAATATTTTTGTTCACAATTTCATGGGTTTTAATTTTTTTGCGCGGAACCCAAATTTTTTTCTAAAATAAAAGTAGCCCAAGTTAGTCCTTATAACATCAGCTATCTGCCAGTGAAAGTCATTTCAAAATCGGTTTAGGCGTTTAGCCGGAACAAACAGACAGACCGACAGACAGACAAAAAAAAAATATTGTGTTATAAGTACCGTATATACATTCATAATTACGCATTTAGTAAAAAGCTGTAATTTTGACATTACAAATAGACACTTAAATTTTATTTATAGATTGTAATTACTTATACAAAAGAAATCTCCTTTACCTACGTAGTTTCAAATTCTAGTTACCTACGCTCTGTTCGCTTCTATAAATCTCGTCTAAGCTATGGATAACAGAATGTCAACATGTCATTACACATTTCAAAAACATTATTTTAGAACTAAAACAATGTTTAAAGCTGCACTACTCACAAAGTGTTGTTCAGATTTCCTTTAGGAAATTCTCAGGGATAATATTATGGGAACAAATTCCCGGTAAATGGAAATAGTGTCATTACGCGGGATGTAACACCGTCATTGCAATGTATTGGCAGTTTTGTTCCGGTTATTTAAGCTAGACGAGGTTAAGTCTTATACATCCTTGACAGGGATGATGCTTGGATAAAAAAAAGGAAATTCTATTTAGTCCGTCAGTCAGATAATAAAAAAATATTGGACACGTATTTAAAAAATGACTTATATAAAACGCATTAATGTTGGGGAGTGGGGGCTCGGTACGTCACAACTCAGTCTAAAATCTAGCAAGGTGTGACGTTATGCCACATTTTAACTCAATGTATCGCCGTAATCTTTTGTTTAGGTAAAAAAAAAATACGTATCCAATATTTTTTAATAATCTACCAGACGAACAAAAAAACATTTTTAGTCATCATCCCTATTAGCTTAGTAGAAATAAATATTTTAAGTTTAAACTTAATACCAATTCCAAAACATAAAGCTCAGTCATGTTTCCAGCTCCAGCATTTAGTTTAGAATCAAAATTAGCGATGTTTTTGTGCCATCAACCTTAAAATCAGCACGCCATTCAAACATTTCAGTCCGCCATTACAAATCACGTGATCTACATAAAAGCATGGAAGAATCCATTTAACGAGCGAAGTAACATTAACTTCTAATTTAGTTCTCATCGCCGCCCGAATAAAAGGTATTACACCTTGTTTTTGTGTAAATATCAATTTAGTTTACACACAGAGCAAGCGGGAATGCTCACAATGGCCGTTGGTAGCCACCGGCCAACGGCGAGTATTAAGAAGAAATATGTAGTACGTGACTACGTGAACTGAAACACAAATGTAAGTGAAAGTTACTGTTGAAGCTTGTACATTGTACAATTATAAGAGAAGTGTTTGACTTCCTGAATGTACAGTCGCGGACTGAAAATTTTTACCTTACTATTTATAATTTCTTGACCAGTTCCGTGTCTTATCTTTTTTTTTTGTGGATGTGAAATTATCAAAAGACTTCTCCCGCTTTGGGCGGAGCGGGAGGGCGTGTCAGACTTTTACTGACTAAAACCCACCCATGTTCCTTCAGTTGCCTGTGCCGGGGCCACGATAACTCTCTCGAACATCCCTCTAAGGTCGTTTAGTTTAAATGACATAATTTATAAGGTATACAGAAAGAGTTATTGTATTTAAAGTTACACAATTAATAATAACCGGCTTCTGCCCGCGACTTCGTTCACGCGGAAGTCGTATGTCACCACAATATACTAAAATAACAGCCACATTTTTATAAAATTTCCTTGTATACTACGTTTGTAGTTTTGGTCTGAGCAGCAACAATATACAGAGACTCAGGACTGGTAACGCGGGCAAGCGGCGTACAGTTGTCGGTGTGAGAAGCAGTTGACGTGGAAAACCGCAGCCTTCAGTAGCAATTTCCCATTGCTTGCGCAGTTTTCCGTTTAGTGAATATAGAATAGTGAACGCCTCCGTTCCAGCATAATACACAACCTAATGGCACAACACTGATACACTGAGTGATGCATTCTTACAGATTATTCCCAACGAATGGCTACCGCTAAAATAATGTAACAGTAGATTGTAAACATAAAAATAGTGTAACAAAATGTAAAAAAAAAAAAAACACAAAAAAATATCAGTGGTTAGGGATCGAACATAAACTACAGGATTGCTATAAGCAGTCGTCAAACCGTTAAGATTATTGCTTTGTTCGGAGTTGACTAAAATAGCCATTATTATACATGGTCAAAATTGACTGTTTAGCTCCTTGTAGATATAGCGTGATGATATTAATTTCAGAGGTTAAATCCGAATCTATTTACAATATTATAAAAAAAAAATATCGTCTAATTAAATCTCGCGATAAACTTTTGATGAATATGTTCTTAATGCAATATTGCTAATCCCCTGTAGCAAAACGCATGATAATATATAGCCTATTCTATGACCAGACCTTTAAGAATTCACACCTCGTAGCAATTACTTTTTTCAAAAATATTCAATGTACAGTTTTGACTTGGTTACTATTTTATTATATGTACAGATATAGATAAAAAAGTGAATAAACATTTTGATTTTTTTTTTTGAAAATTAGTATCAAAAAGTCATCATCAGATTTTTCGTATTTCTTTTGATGTCTTATTCTAAGTGCTTATTACGCGCAGTGTGAGATGGAAAATCGAATTTGAAAGCTGGTTAACAATTTTAGTCCGCGACCGTACCTACGAATAGGTACCTTTTGTTCCGACTTTTTATTCTCTAGATATAGTTTTTTCGGCTTTTCCGGGGGTAAGAGGCGGTCTAATGGCTGTTAAGGAAGTTTTGTAGCCTTTGGAAGATTTGAAAGGAAACTCTTGTTTATTTCACTAAAAGAAATTGATTACTTCCATTTTCCCGAAAAAGTTTATTCGGTCTGCAAACTTCAGAAAATATTTTTGAAAGATATGAGTAGCTTAACGGCAATCTGTCATTCGTTTTGTAAGGAAAATATTGGACACTGTTCTTTCTTAAATTTTAAGGACAGAACACACCAAACATAGAACACAAACTAAGTCTAGTACATATGCAGATAGCTAAATATAGATTTTCTGACAATAGAGACGCACTAACCACTGCCAATGAATCAATCAGTATGAGAACTGTACCATCCCCCCTCCCCTCAGCTACACCCACCTCGGCATGTTTGATTAGCATACAACAATCAAGTCTGGTAATCTTGCAAGCCGGCTTAGGATCAGCGCAGACAGAGCAGCAAGATGCTCGAGCAGTTTTCTTTGATTAAATGATTGAACGAAAAAACAACTTAACTAGAGTTGATAAATCCATGTGACATGCGCGCGCATATTTTTCTCGCAGCTATGCAGGCTGTCAAAGGCATGCTCGAGCATGCTCGAGTCTGCTCGCGTCGACGCTTGCTAACGGTCTCCGCTACACCACATGATTAAATATCCCACTGAGAGAAAGCTTCCAAGGAAGATTTTCGAATTATCATTATTAAGTATTCTGTATATTTTTTTCTGGAGACGATAGCGTTTGTAAACATCCACAAGACAAATCGAGCGCGCGCGCGCGGATCTTCGAACATCCGCTGCGTCCACCGAGTTTACACGTCGGATTTTGCTCGAGGATTCTCGAGCAGTTGCCACTCTGTCTGCGTTAACCTTTAAACAGCTACTACAGTTTTAATGGACCATTCGGACCGCTCAGATACTTGGTTTAATCAGGCTTCTTAAATACATGACTTGTAATGCAATTAAACGGGAGCTTCTTTTGTTTTAACACAATTGCGTTTAATTTTCATTAAAAATACGAGCGTGGATGAGAAAGATAAAGGGAATCGTTTTGTTTTTGGGTTCATGTTTTATTTTATTGTTTTGGTGTTTATTTTAATAAAAAGTGAAGGTAATTTAATTATCCTACACGTTTAATGTAACTTATGCAAACACAAGCTGTGTAAAGTTGTCGTGCGGTGTCCCGCAGGGATCGGTTCTGGGACCGCATCTGTGGGACATCGGGTACGACTGGGTGCTGCGCGCCGACCTCCCTGGTGGCGTCAGCGTAGTTTGCTACGCTGACGATACGCTGGTCCTGGCGCAGGGGAGGTCGCACCAGGCGGTGGCCGAATTAGCGACACGCGGGGTTGCGACAATCGTAGAGAGGATCCGGCAATTGGGACTCGAGGTGGCCTTGCACAAGTCTGAGGCCATGTGTTTTCATGGTCCTCGGAACGCGCCACCATCGGGTTCCAAATTACGGTAGGAGGGGTTCCCATCGGTGTCGAGTCGACGATGAAGTACCTGGGGCTCGTCCTCGACAGCCGGTGGAATTTCGTGGAGCATTTCCGACGTTTGGCTCCCAGACTGGAGCGGGCCGGGGCCGCCTTGAGGCGGCTCCTGCCCAATCTAGGGGGTCCAAACGTCTCCTGCCGGAGGCTCTACGCGGGGGTCGTGCGGTCCATGGCCCTTTACGGAGCTCCGGTCCGTCGGTTGAACGCGTCCCAGAGGGTCATGGCCATCCGGTTAGCCCGGGGATACCGCACGGTCTCCGGGGAGGCGGCGAACCTCCTTGCCGGATTACCGCCATGGGATCTGGAGGCAAAAGTCCTCGCGCACATGTGGGAGTGGCGCGAGGAGGCAGGGCGCCGGGGCGTAACTCCGTTGCCGCGAGAAATCGCGGCACGGCGAACAGAGCTCCAGCAGGATCTCATGGCGGCATGGAGAGTGCGATTGTCGCAACCCAGCGCTGGGCACGCCACAATTGCGGCGATAAGTCCCCTCTTTGAGGAGTGGCTGGAGAAGCGCCACGGCGTCCTCACCTTCCGTCTGACGCAGGTCCTCACCGGACACGGGTGCTTCAGGAGGTACCTGTTCCGAATAAGGCGGGAGGAAACGCCCGGGTGTCACCACTGTATGGATCGCCCGGAGGACACGGTGGAGCATACGGTGGAGGTCTGCCCGGCTTGGGCGGAGCACCACCGTGTCCTCGCGGAAGCGATCGGCGGCGGCGATCTCTCGCGTCCGGCCCTGTTCCAGGCCATGGTACGGAGCGAGAGTACATGGGAAGCCATTACCTCCTTCTGCGAAGCAGTAATGCTCGCGAAGGAGGAGGCGGGACGCGTGAGGGAGAGGCAAACTTTGCGCCCTCACGCCCCTAGTCGACGCAGGAGACGCCCTGGGCATCGAGAATTGGCAGCCGATTCCCGGTCACCGTAGGCGCGGGCTTGCGGACGGCGAGCAATGGGTAGCTCGCCGTCCGGTAAGGACCAGGCCCGAGTCGACGGCGCGTTGTGTTCCACGCGCGCCTCAAAGAAATATGAGCAGCATTGAAGGGGTCCGCTAGGACCGTTGCCAGCCGGGGTTGCGGGATGTTCGAAAGAGTTACCGTGGCCCTGGCACAGGCAACAGAAGGAACACGGGTGGGTCTTAGTCAGTAAAAGTCTGACACGTCCTCCCGCTGCGCCCAGAGCGGGAGAAGTCATTTGATGATTTCCCATCCACAAAAAAAAAAGCTGTGTAAAGTACTATTGTGAAATGATACTATGGAACGTCTTACTGGCAGTAATGATTTACCTAAAGGTCTTGTGGTATAGTGCCACGCCTCTCATGCATGAGGTTGTTGGTTCAAATCCGGGAAAGTACCAGTGTGACTTTTTCAATTCATATGTAGTATCAGTATATTGGTGAAGGAAAAAAAAAAAATAAAATAAAATTCATTTATTTCGGGTAACACAAACCACCATAGAAGACAATTACAAAACATTCAACACTAATAATATAATCGAATAAAATAATAATAATAAAATTCATAATAAATGTCAAAAATTCAAAATTAAATAAAATTAGTTAAATAGCATTAAAATGATAAAATTACGATACTTTACAACACACACAAGACACTCAAGAGTTAATAACGCCTGCAAAACGGCCTTGCCTGAACATGCCTGCTACAGCAATGCAGCATGTAGGGGCAGTCCAGTCTGTCAGCAATCATCTCCAGGACTGCGTTGGAGCTGGCCCGTACTCTGCGCACCAGAGAAATGCTCCGCCTGCGCATAGTCGCGTGAAAACAGGCGGTGCGCTCCTCCGCGAACATGCCCGAGGCGCTACAGAACCGAGGCAGCCCCACCACAATCCTAAACGCATTATTGTAGAGAACGCGGAGGTCGCTATAGCACTTCTTTGTGTAACGAGCCCACAGGCTGCAGGTGTAAAGGGATGTACAATACGCTCTAAACAGTGTGACTTTCACCTTCCGTGAACACCTAGCAAACCTGCGGGCTATCATGTTGGCTCGTATTGAGAGCGACCTCCGCTCTCTCTCAATATCCTCATTATCACTTAGGTCAGGCGTAAGAATATGTCCCAAGTATTTAAATGTATTCACCCTCTCCAGACGTCTCCCGTTCAGTCTAACAGACGGAACATTCTGGGGACTTACTGCACCAACTTCAAAAATCATGAACTGGCTTTTTGCCACGTTATATCGCAGACCATGATCATGAGCATAGCCTTCACATACATTTAACAACTTCCTCAGACCACATACCGACGCGCTCAGCAACACCATGTCATCTGCATAACTGAGGTTATTCACAGACACTCCATCAATATGGCAGCCGACATGGCAGTTGCTGAGCGCGACGATCAGGTCATTCATGTACACGTTGAATAACGTAGGAGAGGTCAACCCGCCCTGCCTGACACCACATTCAAGGTCATATTGCTCTGACATCACCCCCTCCCATCTCACACAATTCTTTTGATGTCCATACCAGAACCGAAATAGGCTGGTAATTTCATAAAACTAAAAAACTAAAACTGAAAAACATCGCAAGGAAAACTTGACATAATAGGTGGTTAATATAAGCCCGAAATCACCAACCCGTCTTGAGCAAGCGTGGTGATTAATGCTTGTGCCTTCTCTGGATGAGAAAAGAGGAGGCCCTTGCTCTGCAATGGGACAATAATATGCTGGTATTGTTTACTATTTTATGTGCATGAATAAACATTTTTGTTAGTTGGTGATAGTAGGCGTAGCATTGCAGTTGGGTAAATGATAAATGATTTTATGTCTGTAAGTAGGTTTGTACAAACACTTTTACACGTCAATCATATTTTTTTAAACTAGATGAGGCCGGTGTTTCCTGTCTGACTACTCTGAGAAGAAAGGCCGAAACAAATTCAGAGGTCACAGTCTCTTTTGAAGTCTAGACGTAATCTTGGTCAGATCTTGTGAATACCATGTAGATTGGTGTCTGAAATGGTCTTTTGAGGAAACAGCTACACAGTTTGAGTGGACCTGTCCAGTCAGTGCACGCATCTGTCAGTAATCGTACAACTCAACTCAGAACTGCCGCATAGCTTGCGGTGATTTAGAAATCAATACTTTTTGTTGCCATTGACGCAGAAATTTAAAATTTACATTTACAAAGTGAAGAGATAAATATTGAAATAAGTCGTTACGTTTTAGCAAAGTATTTTAGTTTCAAATTAGTTTTTATTCAATATTGGACTTATATAACTAAAAACTTAACATAATTTGATTTGACATAACATTAAAATCCACTTTGAGTTTGAGATTGGTTTTAAATTATAAAATTACAGCTTTCAGTCTCCGGGGATAAAAGTGTTCGATTTTTTTTTTCTAAATGGCCGCTGGAAATTTTATCCCGAGCGTTGGCAACCTCTGCTTACGGTGTAGCCGACAAAAATGCCCGACGCAAATTTTCAATAAATTCGGTTATAGATTAAAATCATTTTTACTGAAGCCACCTTTGTTACAAAGGCATTTTTGTGGGAATATACTAGGTAAATTTTATAAGCGGCGATTACTTTTTAACTTCATACAATTTTGCATTATCTTGTAATTTTCACTTTTCAGAAATCCACTTTAAAATGCAACGGGTATTTCAGGTTCAAACTCTTTTTAAAAAGGTGCATAGACACTTACACTATGTTAATTTCAGGTGGGTCAGTTGGCGGTCGCTTTATGGTCAGTCAGGCGTTTTTGGCAACGCCAAGACCAATTTGTACAGTAGGTAATTGCCATAGGTTTGTTTACACAGACAATCCAAAGAGCGACCCAGGTAACACGCGGGGTTCTATAGCAGCAGACTACTGGGACACATTGATTCATCATTGATGCATCATCCCATATCTTTCTAGTATTTTTTAAATAATTTTCTGTAAAAGTTTTTTTATGTAAATAAAAAAAAAATAACTTCAATTGTACAAGAAACACTTATCTAAACACTATGCAGCGTTACAACTAGGGAAAAATAGTGTTTACGATGAACTCTGGCACCCAAAGTAAGATTTAACTTGTGTTTAGTGTACCAGCGTCCTCGCCTATGATTTGAATATATAGCAGTAGAGAACGACGATGATGACGTTGTAAGAGGATCACAGTATATCATTATTAAATTATAATATAATATATTTCCTAGCTAATGCAACTATGATGTGGCCTATTTATGTACCTATGTATGGGTGTGTGTATGTGTGTGAGGGAGAAATAAATATGGTGAAAACTTGTGTGTATATAAATCTGTTTAAATATAATTATAAAAATATTACTTTGTTAACAACATTATAAATAGTTTTCTTTGCCAGCCAATTTCGATCCTAAGGTGAATATTGAAAAGAAAAATGTGCTTGTTCTTTATCGTGTACCTTTTTAAGTATACTTGCTAAGCCCTGCGGTTTCACCCGCATAAGTCTAGATCCCGTAAGGATTTTGGGATAAAAAGTAGTCTATATGTTAAGCTAGGTTATAAACTATATGTGTGCCAAATTTCATCCAAATCCGTTTAGTAGTTTTTGCGTGAAGAAGTAACAAACACACACACACACACTCACAAACTTTCGCCTTTATAACTTTGATGTATGTTTTTTGACTATATGGCCTAACATCCTGAAAAAGGAATACACGATACAATAAATTTTTCTCATTACAAAAAAGTGTGTGTGTGTCAGCTCCGACGCACGACTGGAGTTTACTCCTTAAGTACGATTGTCTTTGAATATGCAATAGGCAAAGAGGGTAAATAAACGCATCTCTTACAATACTGAAAGCAAGTATGTATTTTTATTCTATTCACATTTTTCATATTGATACTGAACAGCATCTACATATGATATATATAATATAATATAGTATATCCACTCAGCCGAAACAAATAGAAGTGAAAAACAAAAAATAATAATACTACGCCCATTGCCTTATCTCTACGTTGACGTTGTGACTCGTGGTGGAGCTTGCGCGCTCCAAACTCTAGGTCTGTGCCGGTAGAGTTTACTTTGCCAGAACAAGTCAAGGAGAGGAGCCAGACCAAGAGAGAGATACAGAAACCCGCAGGGCAGCATGTGGCGAGCTATTGGGCAGTAGCGACCCCACGGACCCTATCTTCCGAGAGTAGTCTTGGTCCTCATCTCTGGCTTGCCTTTATTGACCGGCTGGAGTGAACACTGACAAGAAACAGAGCTTCCACCGTATTCTTGCCTTTATTGGCCGACTTCAGTGGAGATTCGCAAGAAAAAACGTGCTCAGGGGAAGGAAGTATTCCAGTAAGTTTTGGTAGGGATCTTAACCATCTTCCGGGCTCTGGGATTGTCCTAATAGTCGTGGAATACCTCTTCACTCCTCAGAAGTACCTCAGGACATGTTGCCCCTCCAGCTAGGGTTGCAGGATGTTCAAAAGAGTTACCATAGCCTCGGCACAGGCAACTGAAGGAACATGGGTGGGTTTTAGTCAGTAAAAGTCTGACACCCCCTCCCGCTCCGCCCAGAGCGGCAGAAGTCATTAGATGATTTCCCATAAAAAAGGACATGTTGCCCCCTTGTCGATACGACACTATGTGCTAGCGACCGTTTTCGGAGGCCCATTACTGCGTGTGCAAGTCATCCCCTGGCATTTTATCCGTGTATTGCATAACATTGATCAGGCAGGGGACATAGTCTTTCCATAGTTCTTGGTAACCAATCCACTATAGCCACCCAAATCCAAAGTCTACTATGTTTCATTTCCAAGTCGTACAATAGTTCTGTTTCAACCGGGAGTTGTCCTTGGGTGCATTTGTATAGTACATATAGGGATAATCGTCGGTTGGTGTCTCCTCATCTTTTAAAATTGTATATGGGGCGTCTGCGAGTTGGCTTCGGCCCCTCGTACGCCCTCTAAAGTTCCGCGACTCCCTGGTCCCGAGAAATGTCAAAAGCGAAAATATAATGATATTTTTGAGTTAGCTTCAATAATACGTATTTTATCAATTAAGTGTATGTTGATAATGTTGTAATAATTTCCTGTTACTGTTATTTACATTGGAAGTAGTGGTATACGACTTTTTGTGGGGTAGGTACCACAAATAAAAAGTGAAAAATAAACACTTTTTTGCAAAAAAATCAACAGTTCACATGGAGCACCCCTCTTCGCCTGAATCCGAACATTATGATTATTATTATGAGTTTCCCAGCTTGCGATTTATTTTGCTAAAAAATATCGCAATCGATCAATCCCACCGCATCTTTGATCTTTTATAAGATCGTCATAATATTTGTGGGATCACAGACTATTATCGAAGCAGCAATAGCCCAACGGTTAGAGCTTCGAAGTGACCAGTAAAGGTCATGAGTTCTAACCTCGCCCTTTGTGCTAAATTGTATTTTTCTTCACGAAACATTGGGTCATAAACTGGAACACAGACATCATTTGACTTCAAAATGCTCTACAAATATAAAGTTAACAAAGAACTTTTTATATGAAATATTTTTTCTTTGGGATTCAGTTTCAATAACCTGCTAATGAGTGTTAATGAAAGTGAGCGAAGCTAATTAAAAGGAATCCCTCTAAAGAATATTTAATTATATATTGTTGTTAATAACTTTCTGGGAGATTTGTTTCTGTAGATTTTTTATTTTTTTTATTTGAGATAGGTTTGCTCTTGACTCTAGTCTAGGTCAGAGAAGACAGAGACAAAGTCTACGATGGAGCGAGCTTACCCAGAAGAAGCCTGTTCACTCTCACTTTGAAGAGATCGGGGTTGTATGCATTCGGAAACACAGACGCAGGCAGAGAGTTCCACTCCTTTGCTGTGCGCATCACAAAAGACATTTGGAAACGCTTAGTGCGAATTGGTAGGATAGCAACTAGGTAAGGATGGTAACCTGCAGTGCGTCTAGATGTCCGCTGATAGAAGGGGGCTGGCGGAATGAGGTCGTGGAGTTCTTGAGCACACTCCCCGAAGTATAATCTGTAGAAGACCGTCAAGCAGGCAACCTTGCGGCGATGAGCCAAGCTGTGAAGCTTGGCAGATGTCTTGGAAGTTGAATTAAAATCATACTGCTATAGCTATACTAATTAATTATATATTTATATTTATTATGGAATAAGTAACTTACTTATTCTATAATAAAATATAAATCTGATAAAAGAAACTGGTCAGATGATTCTAGCTGCTGGATCAACACATGCAAGATACGTAAACATACGTCGAACACGACCTGGAGCTAGACCACCACCTCTTAAAGCAGTATTATTGTAATCTTACTTCAGTGTGGGAAAGAGATGAAGCTAGACGTCCTGTATAGCTCCATCTCTTTCTCACACTGAAGTAACATTAAAATAATACTGCTTTAAGAGGTGGTGGTTGGCCACCTGGGCTGTCAACCCCACATTGCTGCTGGCATTGCCACAGTTTGAGCACACATGAGAGAAAAATATTACTTCTATACATATTATAAAGTCGCTTTTCGTGTCTGTCTGTGTGACCGCGTATTTCTTCTAAGCTATGCAACGAGCTTCGATGCGGTTGTCACTATCATCTAGATAATTTATTCCGGAAGATTTATGTATAACACATTAATATTAAACTTAAAGAAATCTCAATGTTTTTTTGTCAAGTCGTAAAAACCCTCCGAAGCAGAACGGAGCACTAGTTGTGAATAATAAAATAATATTAACTATTTCAGTAGGTATTTACTATTATATTATCATATTATTATAATATTAGCTGTGCCCCGCGACTTCGTTCGCGTGGAAGTCGTAAGATACACAATATACTAAAATAACAGCCACATTTTAATAAAACTCCCTCGTCCTCCGACCAGACGCGTTGCTTCGCCCGCCCGCACTATTATTTAGTTTTCGCTTAGTGTTCTTTCTGACTTTTTTATTTTTGCTCGGCTCCTAAGGGTCGTAGCGTGATGTTAAATAGCCTAGAACTATCCTCGAGAATTGTGCTACCAAATGCAAAAAAAAAAAATTCAAATCCGACTTTTTGTGAAATTTCATGCGTTTGTTTTTTGCGCGGACCCTAATTATTTTTGTAAAATAAAAGTAGTTTAATATACTACCCGTAACATTAGCTATCTGCCAGTGAAAGTCCCGTCAAAAACGGTCAAGCCGTTTCGGAGATTAGCCGGAACAAACAGACAGACAAAAATTAAAAAAAAATACTTTTTTTGTTATAAGGGCCGTATATTCTTATGCATTAAGTAAAAAGTATTATTTTGACATACACTTCAATTTTATTTATGTATATATTGTTATTTGGGCACATCCCAAAATAGAAAGTTCTATCCACCCTTGGAACCCCGGCTAATTTGAAGTAGCCCTCCATAACTGATATATAAGTACGTATTCATATACTGATATACGTATTCATACGTATCCATGGAGACACAGATCTAATCCTCTACCTACGCATAATATGATAACCCGCTTAACCTAGATTGTTCGGTCAAATTGGACGGGGCTCACACGGCATTTTGTTTGTTTGTAGTGAGGTCAGAAAACAATATCCTTCACGTGGTAAACTCGGTTGCTAATCGACTGTAAAAACCCTTGACTTTAGATAGTGCCTATGTCCTTATTGGGCGAAGCTTATTATTATCAGTGGTTTGCGTGGGAGTACCCCCAATAACCAAACAGGTTTTATTATTTCTAATTATTAGGCATTTTGCTGCCCCCGCGCTTTTGCTTATCTCGAATTATTACAAGTAGTTTAGTAGATACTGTAAGTTTATGTACCTATAAAATTAACTATCAATTATGTGAGTTTTGAGGTGTTAAAGATTGATCATGTCATGAGTCTTTTTGTACCAACTTTGTAGACTAGAGCAAATATTTTCACCACGACAAAAGACGATAAACAATATCATACAAATCACGTTAACATAAGCTCTTTTAAACCTTAGCAGTGTTTATAGTTGCATACCCTAATTAATTAAAGGAAACCTCGGGGGTAAACAGCGTGTCTTGATCACAGGCCGGGCGTTGGGCAAACAATGGTTTAGCCAGCAAAGCTGTTGCGTCAGAAACGCCTCATCAGGTACATGTCATTGTGACGGTGAAAGCCCAGCGCTACGTCCAATCATTATTGTGAGGTTTGAGGCCGTCTATCACACCGTTGTGTAGGCTGGAGAAATTAAACCGCAATTTATGTGTGATAATCACAAAATAAATATATTTACAATATTCTTCGTGGCGTGGTGAAAATAGCATATTGTACACGTTCCGTTGTAGCTTCTTGCATCCATTAACAGACTTTGTTATAACGTTCGGCAATTATGATAGAGTTTTTTTTTTGATTGGTGAACTGAAGTAAAACAAAACCTGCAATTTTAAATCGTTATTTAATCTTTCATATCGTTTCTATAATTTTTTTTTTTTTAAATAAGTTGGTAATATTGGACAGTATAGTGAATAGGATGAAGTATCTACTCATGCGTCGTTTTTATTTGTTTTAGATTTTTTTTTTAAATCATTTATTATGGAATGCTTCCAGTTCTTGGCTACTCGGATTGCTTTATAATCTTTGTAATTCAGAAACTAATTCTGATATTTCTATTAATATTTCTATTTTCGAGGTAAAGGTTTTCATTTTGTTGTAGTTCAAAGAAAAACACTGCTAGGCAGGTGGACTAATTGAATTTAAAAATGTAGTTTGTTTTATTTAGTGGAACATAAATATCTGTAGGTACTTTACCGACAAAAGCAAATACAAATCTTTTGTATTTACTTCTGTCGGCAAAGTTTTTATGAATAAAAAATAATACTCCGATAAGTTTTTTCTTGGTAAATGAGTAAAATAAAACCCAAGAGAATGTTCAAACTATAATATTATTTAATTGAAATTATTTTTTAAATCGTTAAATTATAGAAACATTTTATTGTTCCAGTATCATTTAATGCTTAGGTACTAAAGTACAGGATTAGAACAGGAAAAGGAAAAATAAATTTTAGGTAATTCCA
Organism: Fissipunctia ypsillon; assembly: GCA_947568875.1. Classification (NCBI taxonomy): domain Eukaryota; kingdom Metazoa; phylum Arthropoda; class Insecta; order Lepidoptera; family Noctuidae; genus Fissipunctia; species Fissipunctia ypsillon. The sequence goes on along the minus strand of OX387644.1, from coordinate 16,679,463 downwards.
AATTGTAACTTATGTAAATACTAATGGCGGAAGCAACTGTTTGTTAAGGAAAGATACATAATTCTGATGTCTTCCGAGAAGGATGCTTTAACAATCCATGTTTATTTAGGAACATCAGGAAGAATATTTCCGAAGAAATCTTATTACAACTATGTTACTATGTTAGCACTGGTTTCATACTAAATAGTGGCTAGTCAATATTAACCAGCTGGGTACAATATACAATACAATATAATATAATATAATATAATATAATATAATATAATATAATATAATATAATATAATATAATATAATATAATATAATATAATATAATATAATATAATATAATATAATATAATATAATATAATATAATATAATATAATATTCTTTAATAAGTACACCATATGGATACAAGATATAAATGAAGAAGATATATGTCGCAGAAAGGATACAAATATAAGAAATGAAACCTTTAAGTTATCATAAATAATTTATTTTAGTATTGAAAAAATACGTACCCTGTTTCGTTGATTTCAAGTTTGTCATCGTGTCACTCTAATTCTTTAAGTACATATGTTATGTTTTTCATTTTAGTATATTGGCACATTGTTTTTATATGTTGTATATTCATGTAATTTGTTATTATCATTTAATTGTGCTTTTGTGTGTTGTGCCATGTCTTTTGTGTGCACTGAATAAATGTTTTATCTAGTATCTAACATATAACGGTGTTAAATATGAAAGCTTCTAGATTCTGGGAAGCAAGGGTGATAAAAAATTACTGAACATTTTACGATATTGGAAGGAGAACAAAATATTCAAGCTAAGTTGATTTATACCTTATTGCTTATTACGTAAAACAATAATAATAAAGTTCATCTCATGACGTAAAATATTGACGATCTAATTTACGTCTTAACTGAGAAACGTTCTTGACGACGTGTCTTTTCATGTTTTTTGGGACTTAACAATTCTGATGATAAAGTTTCGTAAATTAATTTTGTTAAGTACCCACTGAGTACATTGTAGCTAGGTCGATGATTCTTTAGCGGCATTAGACCAGGTGCGTACGACCGACTTTTTTACGTGACGATTTTTAATTTCTCACTGGATTTTCAACTCTTTGTGTTGAGCCGAGCATTGAGAATCCATCAGAGTGCATCTCAGCGCGTAAAAATACACTGTTGTATTTTCAACTCACTAATGTTTTTCATACTGCTGTTAAAACAATACTATACATTTGCTACGATGGCCACGCCTACAACTACGACGGTCACGTAGCTGCTACGGCAGCTACGCTTTCGTAGCATACAAACGGTACGCTACGCGTTCTGTTTCTGTTCACCAACATTTTTGTGCATTCCTAGTCAGTACGTGTACTCCATCTGTAGCTTTTTAATTGGAACAATAACGATTATTTTATGTTTGTAGTGGGTACTAGCTTTCTGTACCATGATTCTCACCCAAAAATATGTTATTTGTTTTTAGGTATACAGACTGATGATTTAATCACCTGCATCTGACAAAGGGGCCACTTCTACAATTCTAAGTCTTAAACTACTTTTACGTGTAAAAAAAAAACAAATTCAGATAGCAGAAAATTTTGCTGCAAGTATGAAAAGTTTTTATTTTTTCACGAATCGGATATGGAAAAGTTGATCAGTTTGACGGGTACATTGTCAGCTTAATACAACGGTGTAATAGAATCCTGACGTCAGCAGTATGTAGGCTAGTCATCACAGGGTTTGACTCAAGTCATTTGCATCACAACACCACATCAAGGCTGCATTCATTAATCACGTGACGCAGACGTTCGCTTGTTTACAGCTGAACATCCTCAACTTATCCAGAACTAGTCAGTAGACCTCTATTTAATGTCCATCAGTGTTATGATAGGGAAGACGGAGGTATTGGATGGACGTTATAAATAAAATAAAATAAATCTAAAATTTAACCGATTTGAGGATATAATCCTGAGAAAGGTTTTCGGTCGGATTTTATGGAAGTACTTTTCTACTTCAAAGAAGTGATGGACGTGTTTATAATAAGCGATTTGTGTAATCGCTTACTTATCAAATAGGAAATATTTACCCACGTATTAAATAGTAGTTCTTATTCCATTCGACCATAACATGTACGATTTAAGAGCCACACTGAAAGTAATACATTACAGCCTTAAGTGAGTCTGAGTAAAATTCGAAGGTCGATCACATAAGGGTGTATAATGTATATTTATAAGAGGAACCCACCGACCGTAACCTGTGGACCGGTGTGACTAATTTTGGGTAAGTGCCCACGTAGGCACGACTTACGATGTCAGGGGTACACGTTAGAAGCTTAAGTAAAAATCATAGTACAATTTCCAACCGAGGTTTGTACATAAAATTCCGAGTTAATCTCTCAAAAAATACCACTGTACTACTACATAATTTTTAACATTTCCCACAAAAATCCTCCCTAAAATATCTCGTTGCCGGATGGAAGTTAGATGTGTCTATTAGTATATTTTTCTTTTGCCATGAGCTTGTTCGCCCTTCGGCAAAATTTTGCTAATTAAGCCTTTGTTTCTTCGGAACTTTTTATTTCCTCTTTTTGATAATTAAGCAACAATGCGCGTCATGACAATTCCCGGGCGGACGGAAAAACAATTTGCTTTCACGTTAAGTGTACCGGACCTCCTCTGAGAAAAATATATTCGTGATAACATTATTTTGTGTTAGTATAATGTGGGTAAGGCGAAGAGATACGTTATGTTATGTAACATTATTATTAGGGTATTGTAGTATAGTCGCGTAATTTGGCCTAGTTAAGACGTCATTGTCAACATTTCAGTACAAAACACTATAAATCACAGAATTAAACGATTTCGCTTTCAAACGTTCCGACCATTTATTTGCCATATTCAAATGTGCAATCTGTCAGGAATTCCTTTGTGGTAATATTTAACATTATTTTCCTGCGGTATATTGATGAATTATTGCTTTTCGCCAAAAAAGTTGGTAAACGTTTTTCAATAAAAATATTTTAATAGCCCTTTGAAAACGTCAATAATGGCTTCCGAGTATAACAATAGGTTTCCGTCCACCGACAGACAGCATTGTCATCGGCTCTCAATAGGTGCCCTGCCAGTGGAAAATGGCTCCTCGAATCATTTGCTTTTATGCATTGAAGAGTGACAAGTCTCTTTTTTAAACATACGAAGTAATTGAAATCTCATCTGCGACTATTTGAGCAATTACAACACTGTTAACTGACTCGGGATTAAAATATTACAAGGGTGTGACGTCGGCATTATTTTCGATTTATCATATTATTCGCTCTTGCTTTTTACTTTTGACATAACCATTATCAGCTCACAGACGTGTCACTATTGGAGATGTATAATATTATCAAAGGGACAACTTTAATTTACACTTGGCAATTAAATGGACCTATATATTCGAGCCGTTTGGGGTTGAAACACTAGGGCCATGGGGTCCGAGTGCCCACTTAGTTTTTCGAGACACCGCCAGACGGTTGGTCGACTCTACACGTGACCAGAGGGCTGGCCTATTTTTGGCAATGCTGCCAGCCTTTTGGGCACTTTTCCTGTTGACAGCGATGCGGATGAATTTTTTGATGCCCTCTGATTATTTCCCCTCCCTTTTTTATATACTTGTACATATTATTATTATTATTTTAAGACTGTTAGTTTTTAAATGATGTAAATAGTTATTAAAGTATATTTAATTACAAATATAGGAAGCAATTAAATTATTCAAAATGATACCGCTCATATTTTTGATACAATCTTTTAGCATATTTACAATACTCAACAGATTCAAAATCAAAATATTTTATTTCACATAAAGCTACATGGGCACTTATAAAACGTTAGAAGCTAGGTGTACGGTTCCAATTGGTTGTTTCCTATGAGCCAGCAAAAAACTCCACGTTTACTCTTTTTTAAAAATGATTTTACATGTTTTCAAATTGCAGTATTATCTAATAGGTATGGGAGGACAGTACAGGCCTGTCAACAAGTACCATGTACTTAACAAAATAGAAAAAGGTCTAGAAATCTATAGCCTATTAAGGCGTTCTCACATTCATAAAATATAAAAGAATCTATATAAAAGATAAAAAAATTAAATCCTATAAACCAAATGACATGATTGCCATTACAAACTGTAACAAATCGGAATAATGTCCTGGGGGCCAACCACCACCTCTTAAAGCAGTATTATTATAATGTTACTTCAGTATGCTATACAGGACATCTAGCTCCATCTCTTTCCCACACTCAAGTAAGATTACAATAATACTGCTTTAAGAGGTGGTGGTCTAGCTCCTGTCCATTCACTGGAAGAAAATGGCTTCTTTATTATATTTTAAAATCCACAGAAGATCCACCTAGCTTTTGCAGATAATGTAGAAAACTCTCAATTCTAAGTGATTTGATTGCATTTTCGCCGGTAAAGCCGTAGCATGAGCGTATCTAAGTAAAATTTAAACATATCGAAGCATTAGTTTCCCCTGAAGGCAGGTACACTGGTTTAGCTCAAGTAGTTTTAAAATGCTAATGGACGACTGTCACTTCTAACCTACTAAAGCTTTTACCCCCAATTACTTCATCAATACGTAATGTACGTACAGAATTATCGAACCTTCTTCTTTAAAGTGAATATTTCGAAATCCCTGCGCCGTATTTTCGTGAAGAATTTTATTATCGTGTAGGAATTTATGAACATAAAAAATAAGGCATCGAACTATCCTCTTAAGATTTGCATGCAATCTGAAGCGTAATACCAAATGCTTTGCTCACTGAAAGCATCCCCCGTAGACAACAATAAACTCACACAGCCAGTGCATCTGTGCCAGATAAAAGTTTTAATGACTCTGAGCATTCGAGTATAAAGGATGCGATTTGAACAGTTCTCCTCTCCTTCATCTAGATGACAGTAACGTTGCCGACGAGCTAATCGATAAAACTTCTCGATTGAAAAACTTTTATGTACCTTACCTATTAATCGATTTAGCATCGATATGTGCCGTGAACTCTATCAATTACTAACTTTTAACTGTTTTGATCGTAGATTGTCATAATTATAATTGCGGTCGTGAATTTTACGTTAAATGGAAAATTACTGTTTTTTTTCAGTTTGTGGAAAATAATGGACCTGCAATTTTCTAGTGGATAATTTTGTATGCAGTGCAGTCAGTGTTTGCTTTCTGTAATTAGTGCGAATGTATAATTTAAATATATATTTATTTACATTCTCCAGTTGGTTGGACTGTGTGTTTTGTTTGTTGTGACATACAAAAGTAATGGGCGAACATGTATGCAATAAAAAATTCTCATGTTAAAATTGCTGCAGTGTTAAAATCATGAAAACGATCATTCTACCGCTTAATAGCATTAATGTAGTCATACGTTACCCTCAATTGATTGTCACAACCGGCACGAAACGTAAACGAAATAATGCAAGTTTTTCATCCTGTCACGATTAGCACTGAAAAGAAAATGTTACTGTATAAACAAAAGAGAAAGTCCGTGTAAAGATTTCTTACTATTTTATTTCTAAGTATAAAATCTTGGGTAAGGGCTTCCACACAAAACTGCAAATTCGCATCGCATCGCAAAAAGTTGCGAGCTGCGCACTGAATTGTAGCTAACAATTCAATGCGCAGCTCGCAGATTTTTGCGATGCGACATCACATCGCAGTTGCTATATAGGGCAAAACTTGGCTAATTCGTGATATGCAGCTATTCGGTGATAGATAATTGTGTTTTATTACCAAGTTACTACTGACTTGATAAATGTACATTTTTCAATCATTATAGTATTTGCCACATTTTTAGATATAAGTTAGCAAAACTTATTTTGTCTACTATATCACAGTAAATTTAAAAAATAGTCTGATCAATGAATCGAATTTTACAAGTAAAAAACAAAACTATCACCGATTACCCAAGTTTTGCCCTACATAAGCGGGCCGGCATTAATCAGCACAGCCGAGCAGTAAAATCGAATATACTATGTAGATGTGAACAAGTGCAGTAATTGCTTTGGGTTGGCTTTGTTGTTTGACAAATACTACCGAACCGACTTTATGTGTGTAACAACCCTTAGGTGCCTCCACCAAACTATAGAGAGCCCACCGACGCGCACGAGCCAAATCTTTGTCAGCAAAAGATTTCCCAAAGTTAACAGGAAGCAAACAATATCGGCCTCCACCTTTTAAACTTTTGGGGAGTTTATATCAGTTCTATGTTCAAATAAAAAGAATGAACGATTTATCCTTACCTGTTAAATTGAAAAAGTTGCCGGGACCACTGTAAGGGCAGATTTACGTGCAACGGCTGCAGAATAATATCAAAAAAGTTTATAGCGAACGGTTAGCGTTTCTACCGTGCGACAGCGGCGGGCTCACTGGCAGATTTTAATAATTTGAAACGAATTGAAAAACATAGGTACCTAGCACCGTAGCTCCGGTACCGGTAGATCGAACGGACCGGGAATTGTGTTGTGGAGATCAAAATGTTTTCGACGATCGTATATAAAAAGGACTTCCTACACTGATGGAGGAATAGTGCAATCAATTGAAATGTGGAAGCTTAAGTTTCTTTGTCATTGTTTCAGTCAGTGGACTTTCCCGTGAAGAGAGCTTACGACAGCTGAATACAGGTAAAACTCAATAGAACACAAAAATAATAAAAACTCAGCATTTGTAAGCGCTATCATAGTATCCAAAAAAAAATTTTTTTTAAATTATTTTATTATTATTTGATGTTTTTTTTGTTGTTGTTTGAATAATGTTCTAGTTCGCTAATTAATAGTGCCGTGTTTTCCTATAATTTAGATGCGAGATCAATATTATGACATATACTTTGGGTTAATGCTGTGTATGTGTTTAGTTGGTAAGCCTTTATATAAATAAATAAAGAATTCAGGAAAACGCAGAGCAAGACAACAAATATTTTTCAAATCGAAAACTAAGAACAGTAACCAGCTCAGTGGCGAAACTAAGTAATAGAATTGTAGCGAACCCCAGCAAAGAGATTGTACCTTACGCGCACACACCGCCACACACACATATATAGACAGTTTACATATACGAATACCTTACGGGTAAATCCGAACACGCTTAGTCAGCGGTCGACGACGTCAGTGATTGGTCAGCACAACGTAACAGGCACAGTCCATTAAACCATATCGTCATAGACACGGAGGTACTTGGTACCTACATATTTTACGTTGGTTTTATCGACAGAATGTAAGGGCCAACGACGCGTAAATTGTGACCTTGTATTTGATCCTAGACCGGTGGGCTGAAATTTTTCGTCGGATAATAAAACAAATAAATTAATATTGCAGTTTTGTATGAAACAGTTTTTTTTTAAATAATTGAGGATTTTTTTTACGCTGTCTAGAACCATATTGTACTGAATTCATGGTAGCAGTTTATGCGTCGACGTCTCCTTTACACACGGTAAGTTTCATTATGCTGAGTAAGTACAGTTGTCAGAATAGCTAATAGGAGGTTTGATTTGTAAATATTTTAATACTATCGCCATTCCCACAGCTTGTTTATTTAATTGTCCCACGCCGAGTTAGGACGTCTTCATATACATGTCGGAAATACGTCAGTCGTCATTTGACTAATCGGGACGCCAGCGCCACCAAGCGGCGCTCGATAGTCTATAACATAACGCTCGTCGACTAGTCACCGGAGTTAAGCAGAGTTGGTCGGTGGTTGTCGAGCAGTGAACATGATTTGGAACTGTCCCGCATTCCGTATAGTTGTGTCGTGTACCTATCAGTGTGTGAATAGTTAGTGTGTTTAATTTGATCCTGAATTATAATTTGATTTGAACTATAAACGGTTTTTCTATTGCGCAATAACCAACACTACCCATAGCACGCCCACAGTAGTTAAAATATGGCTGACGATAACTAGAGAGATGTACCTTCTCTGTCATACAGATATGAGTCGATCATTTGATCTGAAAATGATAACACGGAATAATAATAATAAATACATAATAATAAATATCTTGGGACAACTCACACACGGCCATCTGATCCCAAGTTAAGCAGAGCTTGTGTTATGGTAACCAGACAACTGATATACATACTTATATAATTTATAAATACATACATATTATAGATAAATTACACCCAGACACAGAACAAACAATATGCTCATCACACAAAGTTTGTCCTGGGTGGGAATCGAACCCACGACCTCCGGCTTTGCAGTCAGGGTCACTAACCACTAGACCAACAGGTCTGTCAATCAGGAATTACCGTATACTTAGTACCGTGTACTTAGTAGGCGTTGCCAGAACCTTAAATTCAGATGTTTTCACAACATTCGAATAAGCGTGATTAAATACATAAGCGTGGTTATGTACGAGAAACTACTATTATGTAAACAAATAATAAACTTATACCTGCTTATGAAAAAAGATTCAAAACCAGTATTTTTGTAAGAGTAGGTTGGTACATTATTGCATGAACCATATCAGTCATATTGTTGTGAATAATAACGCTAAAACTGTTACAGTAGGACAATAAAAAAAAAGATATACGAGTATATATACTTCAACATTCTTTGGCCAATAAATAGCCCTCTGGTCACGTGAGGAGTCGACCAACCGCTTGGCGATGTCTCTAAAAACTAAGTGGGCACTCGGACCCCATAGCCCTAGTGTTTCAACCCCCAAACGGCTCGAACATAGTCCCAATAAGATTGGAGTATTTGCGCCGTTTGAGGTTTTCCGCACCTGCAGCAGCGGCCCTAGCACAGCCCGCCGTGCTAGGAAGATGGGATGGCGCAAGGGTGTCGACACACGTTGCATCCCACACCAAAGACCTAGCTATCTTCCAAGGCATTATGGTCATTCCATCTGGTCTCTTCAGCAATATGGTCATTGGATTCTAAAACAGCGTTCACCCGCCGGGGTGAACGCTGTGACAAGAGTACAACGGATGATGTCATTGATGCTGGCGTGTCATGCTATTCGGCCTGCACTTTTACTGCAGGGTAAGTCATGGTCTCCGAGGCAGTCGACACCTTCACCGTTTTGGTAGCGATGTTGAGTCACGCAAGGAGCGCTCAGACGCAGTCAAGTAGTGAGCTGGAAGGTGGTGTCACCCAGCATAGTGCCTATGTTGGATGACGGTAGCGCTTGAAGCCAGAGAGTCGACTCCCCACTCACCCACAGCCAGCAGGCGGGTACGCTCAGCAGTATAAGTGGACATATTAATAATAATATTCCATACCAACTAGCAGAGCGGCTCATCCCACTGCCTCTGGGAAGATGGGTTCACAGGCCAATCTATATCTGGGCAAGCCACCTTCTAGGCGTTCTCGGCGACGGTCACGCACGGCTGTTCAGAGTCAACCAGGGAGGGGCCTAAAGTTTTCCCGGTCAACTTTGCAGTGCTTTGGACAGAGGAATAAGCTAATATTGGTAATTTAACGGACGTCGAGGCCACCAAAACGGGTGGGTAGTACGGCTTGCAGCCACGCTCGGTCATCTAAGGCAACACTTGAAATAGATGTTAGTGTGCTGCGAATAATTTGGTCAATTTTGTCCAAGAGGTGTGACTGCTTCCATGGGAAGAGCATGGAAAATATATAAAATTTGGGCTTAAACAGCTTAAACAGAATGCCGAATGTAAATTAATTTTGGAGAGTCTGTCTGAAATGTCTTTGGCATGTTTGGTTTTTTCGTCGATGAAAGGAGAAAAACTGTCTTCTAAAGTTGGGGAACCTAGGAGGTGCAGCGAACTTTTTTTCTAAAATTTTGATTTGTGGGGTTATTGCATTAAATTTATCTGAGGTCAATGATGGGTTAAGGTCCAGGCCAATAGAATTAATTTGCTTTTTCATGAGTTGCAAGACTTTCAAAACGGTGTCTACATCAACTCCTAGCATTCCATCATCTAAATACCACATGTTACATTTTGAATTAAATTTCTGGATAATCGGATGAATAGCCAAGCTGAAAATGACTGGCCCGAGACGGTCATCTGGTTGGCATCCTACTGCAGATTCCAAAACAGTGTCCTTGTGTGATAATTTAGAAGGGTACCTGTAAAAGTGCCATATAAAACCATACATTTTGGGTAGTTTCTTTTTGACTTCAGTCAACAAAGTGACATTCTTAACGCCGACCTTGAGGATGACCTCACCTTTTTTGAAGTTCAGAAAGAAGAAGGGGCATGACGGCAGCCTCACAGCCCTCTTTCGAGCCAAAAGCAAATGCAGGGGCTGAAACTTAGCTGTAAACGATTCGCTATACAGCTTATAGCATATTTTGGCTACCGTACGCCTGTAGGTGCACCCAACGGCGATGGAACGAATGCCGCCGTCCTTCTTGTGCAGGGCTCATAGGTTCACCAATCCACTCGATTCACTACCTAAATAAGATTATTTATTTCGGTCTATATGTTGAGATAAGTATACTAAAAGATCATGCTGGTAACTATCTTATTAGTAATAAGGCATGGTCTTTTACACAATAAATTATAATCACATTCAATTATTTTATCTAATAAAGGTGTAACCGAAACTTGTTGTCGGGTGTTCAATTATTTGTTAATCTCAATTTATAGCTACAAAATTCCGGATAATTTCCATATGGTAACCTTAATCACCTAACGGTGACATTAATATTGGCTTTGTTATGCCACGTAATTGGTATGCAATCATTAAAATAAAACGCGATTGGCAATTATTGTGGTCAACATAAGTTTAAAACTCGTTCTCGTATTTTAAAGTGTTAAAGTGACGGCAAAAGATTTAAATTTTAATTAATGTGGTATGAGAATGTCGATTACCGTCACAAACCAACGTAACCCATAAAATATTTCTATTGCAATTACCAAACTTAGCTGGAGAGCTACGTCAATGTTTGTTCAAGTCTGAACGTAGCGCTACGTCTCCGCTGCTACGGCGGCCGAGCTACGCTCGTAGCAGCTCTACGCGACGTGTCCGAGCCATTGGTTTGGAAACATTTACTCGATTAGACGGAAGGCATACGCTTTAGTGGTGACGGAATTCTCTTGCTCGGCCAGCGTGCGCTTGATTTGTGTACCTACTTCATTTATGGAGGGGATTTTCACACTACTGAATTGTTTTATTGTGAGCTCTTTATCGATGTAGCGTTCAAAGGGGGTAAATTGGTTCAGTAACTTTGTTAAATGTAGGTTAAACTTTATCTTCAGTCGATTAAAAGTTCAGTGTTTTATATGTAAAGTACCGCGACATTCGAAAATAAAATAAGTGTATCTTCTTCTTTTTTTAAGTATGTTTTTTCTTTTTTGTATATTGACACCTTGTTTTTATTTATATATATTCATTTAATTGTGCTTTTGTGTGTTGTGATATGTCTTTTTCTTGCACTGAATAGATGGTTTATCAATAACAAAATTGACGATATACAAAAAATTATGTGCGAAATTTTAGTTTAATTTTGAGATTAAAATTTAAATTAAGCTGAAATATGTATGTAACTAAAGAATTCGTTCCCTAGAACCATTGCAAATGCAATCAAAATCTAACTCTAAACTTTAATACAACATCATGCGTTCCGTGGTGTCAGGTACGAAACATACACAATGCAGGTGGTTCCACAAAAGCATACCCTTAAATAAAAATGATTTTTGATAAATAAAACATTTTATCATCTTTCTGTATTAGATAAATCTTGAGTCGTAACACAGGTAACAAAGAAACAAAGTCTCAGCGAAAACAATGACGGACACTCGCGAACAGAAGATATTACATTAAGTATTCCGAACTCATACGGAGGGCATATTGAGGTTAGTTTCCTGACTTATTTCAGCTCTTATCTCGCATTCGGTCCAAATAGAGACGTGTCGCATTGAACACTTATCAACGTCGGTTTAGGGTCACCCGTACTAAAACGAAAAGTAACAGTTGGACCGCCCCTAACATTAGTCACTGGCCCAATTTAAGTGGAAGAATTTGCGGCAGCGCTTGAACAATGGACACATTTAGAGCCCTAATTTTTATTATTGTTTAGCTTGATTTTTTAAATTTTATAGCGGCAGTGCTTTTGTATATACAAATGATCTGAATGATAGGGAAGATAAAATATAAAAAATTGCAGATAGCGATAAGACTGCTTTTTGTATATTTTAAAGTTGGTGTATAATAAAGTTCTTAATAAATAGAAGACGAATTGTGCGCTTTTATAATTTCTGTCGTGACGATATTATCATGGACGTCCACGTCTATAATGAACGAAGAACGAGAATGTGAGAACGTTGCAAGCTTAATATACTGTAGATTTGTAGACTATTTTCTATTTTGTTAAGTGCCAGGTTGACAGGCTTACACTGTCCTCCCTCACCTATTAGGTAACACTGTAATTGGAAAAGATTGTAAAAGTCAATTATTTTTAAAAGAGTTACCATGAAGTTTCTTACCGGCTCTTCTCCATAACAAACGACTAATGGGGAAGGCAACTGTCAAAATGGCGCTGTCGTAGCTAGTTCCCAACACAAGCCAATAATACAAGGCGTGAGGTGGTTTTATTTTATTTTTGCGAAAATGATGCATTGTTGTGTTACTAAATACTTCGAAATTGGAGTCCACCATTTCCCGAGAGACCCTTAAATTAAAAGTTGGTGGCTTAAAGCTATTCGTAGAGATGTTTTATAAATTAAACAGAGTAGAAACATTTTGAAGAAAGTGACTTTGAGGATAAAAAGAAAAGAAAGAAAAAACGTTTATTGGCACATGCCACAAGTGCACACAGTATCACGAAAGGAAACAAAGAAAAAGAACTTAAAACTAACAATATTTAAAAAGTACAATTACCTACATCAAAGCCAAAAAAAGCATGTAGGTAAATACTGTGTGACTCACGGCTGCGCCAAATAGGCCCATTTCAGCATAATGTCGGACAACAATGGTGCCCGACGCTGGTTTTCGAATGAACCTAAATAGTGAGGATATATTTATGGTTTTAAATTCTGACACTTTCCATATCATTTACTTGATTTAAAATATTGAAATCACCGAAAATGACGAAATAGCGAAATAAAAGTAAACTTATGAATGAACGAAATGTCAAACTTACTATAGGCCGTGAGGACCTAGCTATGATCACGCCATCTACAATTAGCTTTGCCCGACCTTCCCCATTGGAACCGTGCACCTAGCTTCTGACGTTTCATAAGTGCCCATGTAGGTTTGATTTTAATAAAATGTATAGAAATACGCGCACGTTTTACCGTTATCGTGGACGGAAATTTAATAGCGTCTTCATATTTCCATACATTTTACTGCCCTGTGTTATTGTGATGCCGTGACGTGGACGTTAACGTTAATGCTCAGGTTAAGTTCAAAGATTTATGTCCTTCAATGTTTGTGTGAAACGCCCAAAGATGAATTTATTTATTAAGTAGGTATCTGAGTACTGATAATTAAAAAAAATACCATCACACATAAACACATCAATGCTTATCTAAAAAAAAAAAAAAAAAGTTATAGTTAGTAAGTATCACACATGGTAGCTTTTATGTTTGACAAATTGCATACAATTCTTTAGCTTCTTAGTTTCAGGATCCGGATGCGAGAATATGTTCTTTGAGTCCTTTGTGAGCCAATGTAATATAGATCTTTGTTCCTCTCCTTACACAGGCTAGCGGGTGATCAAAAGATTATGTCAAGTTGACTGCCTCTCGAGCTATTGAAGCAGTACCTGCTACTACCTACAATAAGAGCGGTTCTGCACTGCAACCAATCCGAATCCGAGAAATGTCGGTCCGAAGTAGCCATAGTACTATCTGTATGAGGGGTAGCGCACTAGATCCGAACTCTGTCCGTCCGAATTTAGAACAGTCCCAATTCGGATTGAACTTGCATCTTGGATTCGGATTCGGTTCGGATGCAGTGCAACACCGTTGTCACACATTGATTTCAACTTTATTTTCACTAGGTTTTGTCTATAAGTAAACTGCAAAGGTACAGTCCGGGAAATCAAGTGTTAAGGGAGAAGCGTTAAGGTAGCCGCGAAATTCAAATTTTCTTACGATTGTTGCAATTTACAGCTCAGTGTCTGGGTGTATGTTGATTAAATTAATATTCGCGATCGTAACAAATATGTATTCTAGAATTATAAACAACTCCTTAAATTAGTATAATCCCGAAACGTCAAGATTTCATGAAATAGTCATTCAATAGGATTACTTGACCTTAGAGAGTTGTATTGATGACTTTAATGATTATAATTCTGTAAATACATATTTGTCACGGTCGCGAATCATAATTATTATAATCAATATACTACCTAATACTGACCTGCAAATTGCAAAAAAAAAAAAAAACGTAAAAATATTTGAATTTCGCGGGCTACCCTGGCGCTATCGTCTTAAGCAAATTGACAACCTACGTCGATTTGCCGTGTTATAGGCATTTCATACAATTATCAAGGAATGGCAGTTGCGGTTTGAATATGCCAACAACTGTATGTTGCTTATTTTTAAAAAGTCAATCAGTCCTTTTCCCAACTATGTTGGGGTCAGATTAAAAAATCTTGCTTGCTTAAAAAATCAGTTTGCTTAAAAATTAAGAACTAAAAATAAATAAGTGCGAGTCGGACTCCCACATAATGCGTTCCGTACCACCGTACAATATTTAACGCTATTTATATTTTTTTTAAATACTTCAGTTTAAAAAAAAAAAGTTTCTTTATTTTTTTACTTTATTTTATTTTTATTATTTTTTGTTATAGCGACAATAGAAACACATAATCAGTGAAAATTTAAACTGTCTACCTATTACAGTTCATGAGATACAGCCCACTGACAGACAGACGGACGGATGGACGGACGGACCTTTGGATACAGAACCCTAATGAACATCATAAGAGTTTGTTTTATGTCGTTTCACTCTGCATTGCCAGGCTGCTTTAGACATCATGTTACAAAAACATGCAAGCGCGCAGCATCGATGGTGGCTCGAATCATGGCCAGCCCTAATAGGGTTCTGAAAATGATTGCTGACAAAGTGGACTGTCCGTATACAATTCATTGCTGTCAGTCACATGTACCGTCGTATTGTATTGTTTACTAACACTTAGTTTTAAGAACAATGTTAATGTCTTCGCTCGAATTAAAGATTTTGAATTTGAATAAAACTTATTTATATTCGACGCCTCACGCTTCAGTTCCAATTGAAAACCGGCGTCAGGCTCTAGTTGTCTGGCATTTTAGCTAAAATGTGCCTTGGCGCAACATCACACATTCCTGCTAATTTCTTACATCGCACTTTAATATTTTTTTAAATTTTTTCTTTCTTTCATTACATTCCTTGAGAAAGATAGGGGTTTTTTTTAATGTTCACTAACAGCACAAACAACACCGGCAAAGTATATCTAGGTCATTATGTATTTTAATGAACAACTAACGACCCGCCCCTGGTTCGCGCGGTTTTACGACTTGACAGAACATCTAGATCCTTTATTAAGTTTAATATTAATTTATTATGTACACATAATAAATATAATATATCTTAAGGAAACTTCTGACTTTTCGGATTCATGTGCATATTGTTGTCAATTGCTTAAAAAACGGTGAAGAAAAACTTCGTGAGGAAATGCTGGGAGATATTTCTCGACGGCATGTGAAGCCAAGTCAGAGGCTCATGGACGGCATAAAAACTCTGACACCAGGTTAGTCATTAACCTCACAAAAAAGAAAAGAAAGTCCTTCCGGAAAAAAATAATTGTGAAATCCGCATCAAAATCCGTTGAGTAGTTTAGAGAAACAATGCAGCCACACAGATGGACACGACAAGAGAGTTCGTTTTATACTTTTTACAGAATAGGTATTCACTAAAATATTAGGTGGTTTTATTTGCGGGATGTTCGAAAGAGTTACCGTGGCCCCGGCACAGGCAACAGAAGGAACACGGGTGGGTTTTAGTCAGTAAAAGTCTGACACGCCGCTCACGCTCCGCCCAGAGCGGGAGAAGTCATTTGATGATTTCCCATCCACAAAAAAAAGGTGGTTTTATTTAACATTTTTTTATCGACGAAACAAAAACGTTTTCTGTTAGCTAAAAGGTCGTATAAATATTTCATAGAAATTATTATGCTTGTATTAAGTGCTATTTTTATCACCACATTGCTAAACACTATAGCTGTCGCATTTTAACATGACAATAGCGGTCATTGACCCACCTAGATTTTCAAGCATTTTTTATTTCAAAATAATATCTACAATCAATATCTAACGTGATCTTCAACATGTTTCAATAACGAAAAACCATAAACATAGCATCGGTTTCTACGGGGAGATATTAGAAGAGCAATGACCGCTATTTCCGTGCTAAAACGCGACAAGTGTACAAATGAGTATTCTGTATCTTCCATGCTCGTTGCTCTGTCCGACAGATGCTTCAAAGGTCAGACCGCAAACGTTCCCCAATGGAAGGGAAAGACTTTGTAATGACCTATCTGTATCCACCAATGTTATGAATGCATGCCCAGTCCTTTTGTAGACATTATAATAATAAAAATAAACTAGCCAATCTAAAATAACATTAATTTAATTATGCGAAGCGCTACTGCTGAGCATGAGATCCTGGGTTCGATTCCCAGGTCGGGCAGTGTTATTGGGTTTTTCTATCTTGAATTTCAAAGTAGCAGCCCGGAGTCTGGATTTGTGATTTGTAGATGGCAATAGGCTCGCCCCCTATTATATGGGACCTAAAAACATAACTGGTGAAATGTGGGTGTAGTATAGGTACGCCTCTGCCTAACCCTTCGGTGAAACAAGGCGTGATATTATGTTATGTTATGTGAATTAAATACAGATGATTTTACAGAATTGAGAGTTGATACTTAACATAATATAACATCACACCTGTAATCCCCGAAGGGTTAGGCAGAGGTGTACCTACAATAATTACTAGTTGATACTGAGCTTGCTGTTATAATAATAATGGGTACCAAAATTTTATTGAATTCATTTATATGCCGCAAAGGTGTGAGTTTAATTGAAATGGGAGAATCGACATTTTGTATTTTAAAAATTTAGGATAAAACAAAGAGTTAATTCAGTAAGAACTTTACTTACTATATTTTATTACATTATTAAAAAAATATTATTATGGAGTACAATAATGCTTAAATTATTCTCACGCTATGACGCCACACGTTCTTACAGTTAAATTATAATAAAAAAATTAAAGACTTACACATACCATCACGCCTGGGTTCCCCGAAGGGTTAGGCAGAGGTGTACCTATAGTACACCCACATTTCGCCAGTTGTGTTTAAGTCCCTTGTAATAGGGGGCGAGCCTATTGCCATCTACCGGGCGCAAATCCAGACTCCGGGCAGCTACTGAGAAATTCCAGATAGAAAAACCCAATAACACAAAAAAACACAAACAATAACAATAACATAAATTAAAGACTTATGGGTTTTAATTTCAGCTGCTTTCATATTTTAGGTAGGTTACATTAAATTGTATTACATTACATTTCGAACAATGAATAGAAAGTTTCTTTTCAAGATCTAACTTGCACTATGACTATGACGTGAATGTAATGCAAAAATACTGAAATATACATTTCTCTACGTGAATTATAAAATTGGTTCAGCAAACTATGTAAAGCCTGAGTCTGGAAAAATCTGTGCGCATCATTCTCTTCTGGTTCATTGGGTTTTGTGTTTAGGTTTGTCGTTTACGATAGTGTGGTTTCAAGCACATTTTAGATTTGAATTTAGCTTTTTTTGTTCGACAATTGCTTGGTATTTTGTCCGTTTTTACTTAATCGTTTTTTTTCTTTAAAGAAAAAAACGTTTATTCGTCACACGTGCATACAAAAATATAAGAATAATCAGAAAAATAAAACAAATAGATCTACATTACGAGCACAGAATAGAAATAGTCGGCAGCTGCGCGTCACGACTGACATAAGGACACGTAAGTTAACAGATTGAACATTATCTAATAACCTATCTTTTACCATACACATTTTTTTTTTTGGCATACTGGAGATAAAGAAATCTATCTATCTATGGTTTTAACGTCCCAATAATTTATATGAGATTATGGAATCTTACCGGCCTGACATAAGGACAGATAGAATTATACTGTCTACCATCAATAGCGATCTGTCTTTTACTGAAAATAGGTTATTGGGTTCGGCCGTTAGACGATGATTGAAAAAATAAAAGTGATGTCGATTCAGTATATTGACAGTCAAAATACTTAATAGGTAGGTTTCTAATATTTTTGTCATTGTGATGTTGACATCATCCAGCTGATACTATACTACCTACTTTCTAAGAAATACAGAAATACAACGGTTGTTACGCTTTGTTGTTTGTGTAACGTATGAACATTTGCGCAAATATCAAGCGATGAGA
Source organism: Fissipunctia ypsillon (assembly GCA_947568875.1). Classification (NCBI taxonomy): domain Eukaryota; kingdom Metazoa; phylum Arthropoda; class Insecta; order Lepidoptera; family Noctuidae; genus Fissipunctia; species Fissipunctia ypsillon. The sequence goes on along the minus strand of OX387644.1, from coordinate 16,661,074 downwards.
TACGATAAAAAGCTGTTACCGCAATTGAAGCCAGATGCCGAGGCATTTAATAAAAAATAAACGAGAGCGGCGGGCGGTCGGCAATCTATCACGCTCTCAGTCATAAGCTGACTTTAATGCTGGGTCACTTCAGGCCTTTTTGTTGACGTTAATATTACTTAAAAAATTACAAAGTCATCGGGCGCTCTTTAAATGAAACGTCAACGTCGGGATAAACGTCTGAATATTCATAGCGACCCATGGGTTGACGTCACTCGCTTGTAATCAACGTTGAAATATTACAACACACCTATTTTTGTTGCTTTTCATCCACGTTAATTAGCTTTCGTTCTAAAAATTGGTGGCTCGTGGGCGTGGCGCGATCGGACCAAAGCTATTATTTTCATATCGGATTTTACTAGTACTGCTTGCGCTTAAATAAGGCGTCTAGTTTTACCGAAAGCTCGAGCTTACACGTAAAAGCTCAATACCGTCCAACTGTTTGAGTATATTATGTTTATATAAAAGCATAAAATTCGTGTTTGTGATTTTAAAATTTCTCTGTGAAAAAACCCTTTTAGCGAAACAGCAAAAAGTTCCTTTAACGACATATTATGTGACGTGTGCTCACATTGCCCTCGACTGCGGTCAACGGACAAGAGAGAACGACTGTAGAATGCATGCTACCGCGGGCAATTTCACCCTTTGTTTTAAATGACGAGGAGTCGTCTTCGCCAGTCGAGAACGCTAAGTGGGGAAGATGTCACTGTTCCGTTGCTCCCCTACATACTCTAAAAGTCGAGCATTCTTCACGACACGTGATGCAAGCAGAGTGCAGATTTCAACAGCCTTTTGTTGTTACGCAGCTGTTTGTAAAGATGGATGCAAGAGATACCAGTGCACGGTAGATGTAATATTTCATACTATGTTATTTTATGTGCATGAAGAATGAGAGACTTTGACTTTACCTGGCTTGCCCTGTTTTATAAATAGTGACCGAACTCTTGATGAGATGGTCGTCATTAGAAATAATGGCGTGTTTGCTTTACCACCCGATATGTAACAATGTAAGTAACCAGCACGTTCCAGTTCCACTACAAACGCAAATGAGGATCGTTCTCCGGAGGCTCCGCGCAAATGAGTTTCTCAAATGAGTCGTTACCAAGTGTCGGCAAACGAGAAATCATTCTGCGGAACTCGTTTGAACGCTTTCCAATTTCGTACATTGAGTTTTTCCAGTTACATGCGTCGATATGACCTTTGACCCGAATTTCGACTATGCGTAATTCAGAGGCGACGTTAATCGACTATACTTACATAAAGAAAAAACTTTATTGAAAAAAAAAATCAACTGAGTTCCAAAAAAAAAAAACACTACACAGTGAAAAATAACTTTAATTCGGAAGTCGGTGTCTTTGGCTCTGTGTTATAGTTTTTTGCCGCCGACTTCTGAAATAAAGTTATTTTTCACTTTGTAGTGTTTTTTTTTTTGAAAGTCGGCTGTTTTTTTTTTGTAAAAAAGGTTTTTTATTTATCACTTTTCAGTTAAGGTACATACCACACACGAATTCGTATTGCTATATAAACAACGGTGACAGGAAGTATTATAACATCACCAAGATACACAAAGTAGATTAAATACGTAGGTATTATCTAAAACTAAAACTACCCAGGCGAAGGTAATAAATGATAAATGATATTATTTCTGTAAGTAGGTTTAAACAAACACTTTTACAGGTCAAATATTTTTTGTTTTAAACTAGATGAGGCCGGCGTTTCCTGTCTGACTACTCTGAGAAGAAAGGCCGAAACAAACTCAGAGGTCACAGTCTCTTTTAAAGTCCAGACATAATCTTGGTCAGATCATGTGAAGACCATGTAGGTTGGTGTCTGAAATGGTCTTTTGAGGAAAGAACCACACAGATTGAGTGGACCTGTCCAGTCAGTGCAAGCATCTGTCAGTAATCGTACAGCTCAACATAAAAGTTAAGGAGCTCAATGAAAAATAAAATTTATAGGTATGGGACTCTGCGCAAGCTAAAGCAAAAGAAAAAAGAATTTTCAATATCGGTCTACAATACGAAAACATCGATGAGCATACATAAAAAAAAAATAAAAAAGACATACAGACGAACATATAACCTCCTCCTTTTTTGAAGCCGTGTAATAAAACTATACATTCAACAACCTCGAACCGAATTTAAACGGTTTCATAACATAAAAAACTATCGGTTACGGAATGAAACAAATAAAGAAAATATACTGTGAAAGCTCTAAAGATAGTGAAAAATGTATTTTCTTTCACAAAGCGCATAACGTAGAGAACATGAAATATGGTACGGATTCCGTTTGGCTCAGCGTGCGTTGGGGAGTCTACCTATCGGTTTTCGCGACTCGGAAAGCATCAAACTTATTTGGTATTTGTTTCATATTCGAAGCAGGACCATAATATTTTATTTATATCACAATACGTGTATTTAAAGGTTGAATTAGTATGAACCCTACTAATTATTAATTAATTCCCTATCACATGAGACTTAAACATAACTGGCGAAATGTGGGTGTACTATAGGTACACCTCTGCCTAACCCTTCGGGGAAACAAGGCGTGATGTTATGTTAATTAGTATGAAACTTAAAGCGTAATTAAAGTTTACGGTTTGTGAAATCAATAGTGTCTAATTAATGTGTCTGCATGGAAACATCACACGTTCCTCGAGATATCAACACTAAATGAACGTTAGGTGATTACAGTAACGAGATACACGCCTCAGACAGGCGCGCAGTAGAAATTACAACCACCGTTGACAAGCCTCGAATTAATTAAACTCAAACAACGCAAGCATTCTGCAAAATTATCTCCTTCGCAAACGGAATTAATAATTTCATTAAGCTTATGCGCGCGTGCAAGTTTCGAATTAGCATTTCGCCATCAATTCTACAACATCTACAAACACCGTTTTATTGATCGAAAAATGACATGAGCTTCATAGAGGGAAATGAGAAAAATGTTACCGGTATGCGATCACTCACTCGTCTGTCCGTCCGTCACAATCGATTTTCTCTGCGATGTGTAAATGTATCGAGCTGACGCGGCGCATCGGTTATGAAGATTGTTATATTACGCTCTTATATTATGATTCAATCAAAATTTAGAAAGTATCATTATGCTGGAATCCCCAAAATACATGATCTGGATGATAATGTCTTTGTTTTGAATGTATAGATTGTTTACCTAATTAATGAGACGTGATCTTCTTAGCACACCACATATTCTGTTTTGGCTTTCCGAACTTGGTTTCTCCTTACAAATAAATATTTAAGTACCTACATGTTAGAATGGGGGCGTGTTTAAGATCCGAAGAGAGTATTTATTTATTGAATACGCTTTTTACTTCGATGTAGTGCACCGCTGCGCTACGGATGTAACGATCATATTACATACTGACTTATTTATCTAGGTAGGTATATGATTTTTCTCTTACTTTTTATGAACTACACTTCAAAGGAGTCAGAGAGAAGGGGGATATGAAGCCCTTTCAAAGCAATGTTATTACGTAACTTACCAAAAATGCGCTATGCAACTCACATAAGCTACTTGCTCACAACTTTTTCCACTATTTCATACCTACTTGCAAAAAGATAAATATTCGATTTAATAATAAAATCTTATTATATTTAAAATATGAATTACAGTAGGTCTAACTCGGTCATAGAACCTCAAATTTTGCTGTAGCTGTAGATAATTATAATAAAAATAACATAACATCACGCCTTGTTTCCCCGAAGGGTTAGGCAGAGGTGTACCTATAATGCACCCACATTTCGCCAGTTATGTTTAGTTGCTCGTTAGTCTAGTGGCCGCAACCACTACTGCTGAGCATGAGGTCCTGGGTTCGATTCCTAGGTCGGGCAAAGTGTTATTGGGTTTTTCTATCTGGAATTACTCAGTAGCAGCCCGGAGTCTGGATTTGTGCCCGGTAGATGGCAATAGGCTCTATAGGCTATTACATGGGACTTAAAAACATAACTGTATCAAGACTTTTGATACAGCCTAATAAAAGACTATTCAAACATATCATCAATCAATTCAGACAAATCCTGCTTTTTCAGACAACTCAAACATACACCTCACACACACACGATACATACATACACACGACACACACACCATTTTTAATTTAAAAGTTATTTTTTTTAATATATATATTGTTTTGTTTCTATAAGTTTATTACCTTTATTTTCTTTTGTACTCAACGATAGCTACTTACCCAATGTTAGTTTGTATAAATTGGGAATTTATCAATAGAGAGAGCCCTGGCACCCATAACACAAGTTTAATCTTAGCTTGGGTGCCAGTGGAGATAATCAGTGATTTATGCAATTTAAAAACAGTATTGTCATAGTATTAACCTATCGCCGTTATGTAAATTGTAAATTTGGAAATAATTAGTTATTTATTTATATTATAAAAATGGCTGGCGATATTAGCCAAAAAGATATAAAATATTCTTTTAAATTTTTTATTCCAATATTGCACTGATAGCTTAGGAAATAGAATCGCTATATACTGGTTTTTCACATACAGTTGTACAGGCTTCGAAATCCGCTGAAAGCTTTTCATTGTTTGATTGAAACAAACGCTTTTCCTCCTGAAATATGAGGCTTGTAAAGCCAATACACCTATGCTTTTTTTAAGTTAGTGCATTTTAATAGTTTCACGGTTTAAATGCACAAATGATTATGAGAGTAGGTAGAGATTGTCTAATTTAAAATTGCACTCCCCTTCACTAAAATTTATATAAGGTGTATCTATTCATACACGAAATCTCTTAAGGGGTCATTGTACTCATCAATACGAACAACTTTTACTACCACCAACCATGAAATCGTGAAATAAAAATCTGCTGGTCCCTACATTTTGACGAGTTATGCGAACATAAATGTACGGAACAGATGATTTTTTTTTCGCGATTTCAGGTTTGGTCCCATAGTAAAAGTTGTTCATATTGATGAGTTACCCCTTAAGAGATTTCGTGTATGAATAGATACACCTTATATACAATCATTTGAAATGTGTATGCTACAAGCAGTAGTGGGGCGTGCAATTTTAAATTAGATGATCTTTACGTAAGTTTCACAAAATGGAAAATAAATGTCACGTTGAATAATTGGATGAAAAACGAATTTGTGCATAACTTCTATTAAACTGCAAAGTGCTATCACGATTTCAAAAATAATATTCTCAATTGGATTGTAGTCTGTAGTACCTGGGTAGCTACTTAATCGCTGCAAATGACGTCAAATCATAGCGATACTAATATTTAATCGAAGTCAAAGACAAGTCAAATCATTCATTTTACATTAATTTTGTAATAACTTTTACGTCACTGCGATGAGCAGTGATAAAACAGTTATTCGATCTGAAAACTGTCGACAATAATCATCGAGTCGGCAGCACAACTATCGGAAGAAAGCGTATAGTTTAAAAAAAGTTTCCCTTCCTTAGTTGCAGCTTGGTCTGTAGTTCAAATGGCAAAGTTTTGGTTTCAGACAAGCCGACCTAAGTGCACTTTGTCACTTAAATTGGAAAATATTGTTCTCCAAGAAGAAACGGGAAGTAACGGTTTTCAACTAAAAGAATGTCATTGTTATTTTATACAATTTAAAAAGCGCAGAGTAGAGCGGGAATAATTTATAGCCACGATCTTTAGGAGAACAATTTTGTATTTGTTTTGTTGAGTTGCGAAAACGGTCCGGGAATCGGTTCTGGGAGGCCGCTCAATTTGTCAATATTTTCTTTATCGGTATTCATTGCTATTAAAACTATTTGAGTAATAAATTGATTATAAAAGTGTTTAGACTGAACCAATTGTATCTATAGCATTACCTTATATTATACCTTCAAATTATAATTAAAGTAGCTTTTCGTGTCTAGTTGTGTGACCGCGTTGTTCTTCTAACGGATGTTCTTTTAACGGATCATTTAGAGAATTCATTCCGGAAGGTGAATAATAATAATAATACGTTTATATTAAACTAACACATTATAAAGAAATTCGATGTTTTGTCAAGCCGCAAACCCGTGCGATGCAGGAGCGAATCGCTAGTGTTGAATAACTTAGTGTTAGTATGTATAGCACATAGTGTCGTAGCGACAAGGGGCAACATCTCCAGAGGTGCTTAAGGGAGTGGATTCCACGGCTATCAGGACAATCCCGGAAGTACGGTCAAGATCCCTACCAGCATCTTACTGGAATACTTCTTTCCTCCGAGCACGTTTGCTCTTGCGAATCTCTACTCAAGCCAGCCAATAAAGGCAAGAATGAGGTGGGAGGTCAGTTCTCGTCAGTGTTCACTCCAGCCGGCCAATAAAGGCAAGCCAGAGATGAGGAACATGACTTCTCCCGGGAGATAGGGTACGTGGGGTCGCTACGGCCCAGCAGCTTGCCACATGCTGCCCTGCGGGTTTCTGCATCTCTCTTGGTCTGGCTCCTCACCCTAGACCTGTTCCGGCAAAGTAAACTCTACCGGCACAGACCTAGAGTTCAGAGTGCGCAAGCCCCACCACGACGTCAACGTAGAGATACGGCGATGGGGCAAATAATAAGTTTATATTAAACTAAGAAATGTCGATGTTTTGTCAAGCCGTAAACCCGTGCAATGCAGGAGCGAATCGCTAGTGTTGAATAACTTAGTGTTAGTATATAATTCATTCAGGTCATTTTATTTTTTATTTTGTCTAGACATGTAACTTACATAACATCGCCTTGGATGAGTGTGTAATTATGTTTTAAATAAATAAATCTAGCATCGTAATTTGCGTTTTGCCTTGTCTAAGAGATACATTTTTACTCGAGTCGTAGTATCATTTGATGATGTGTTTTATTTATACCAATGTTTATTAGCGGTTTCGCGATTAATGAGAAGGACTACAAACAATGTAAACACGGTGCACCATTCTTGAAATAAGCGTTGTATTAATATTCACCTAAGATTGAAAGTTGTAGTTGCAGTTGAAAACTAATGACACCTAATAATTATCCCCTTTATTTATAAATTTAAGAGGCGTTTTCACGCAACCGGCGTGCGTGTAAGACCAGATGTATGAACGTAAACGAGGCAAAAGGCGTATGTAATGACCGTAGCAGCTGGCGTTCTGTAGTTTCTACCTACTCCCATGGGAAGAATGCGTGAGTTTATGTATGTATGTACATATGTTAAGAGACGTTTAAATATGGAAAATGTAGGGTTAAACAGTCGCTAATAATTACTTAACTTTAACCAATGTTCATAAATAAATCGTTTTATCTGTGTATTGCTTAAAAACCTTGGTCAATTTGTTAAAAATTTAAAAGGAGTATACCTAGTGTAGGTACCTATTGATTTGTTCAGATATAGTACGTGATGAGATCAGTAGGTACCTACCTACCTACAACAATGAATTTTGTCGATATGTCACAGTAGGTACGGCGCTCAAAAAGGATTTATCTTGACGTAGTGACGGTTCAAACGAAATTATAGTTTTTTTGGGATTTATTATTTATTCTTTTAATAGTTTCATTATGTTGAAGCTTCTATATGAAAATATTTATATTTTGTAATATATTTTTTATCTCTGTCTTATAAAGTTCTGTACTGTCTTCAAAGCATATTTTGTAATCAAGAGAAACAAAATTACCATTTAATATTAGTGTTGCTAGACTCCGTTTGTCACAGCTGTATTTTATTGCTCTTTGCTGAAATATTATACAAACTATTGACCTACTGCTGGCCGAAGGTCTCCTCCACAGCTTTTCACTCTTCCCTGTGTGTTGCCTTCTCCGGCCAATCTCCCATAAACGGCTCTAAGGTTTAGCACGCACTGCGATTAAACGCAAGCGGTTTAAAATCGCCGAAAAATGTAAAGTATAGCTTTCTATACAAGTGCACGCAATAGCGATTTTTTTCAGCGACTGATTTTAAAAACGTAATTTGCTACATTTGGCTAACGATTTGAAAACGCGCGATCTTTTTGTATCCCATAGTAATAGTATGATGGATTTCGATTCAAATTTCGATTTCAAATGTCTTTGATACAGTTAGTGGAGGTACCCAGAACCTATGGTGACGGAGTTGTTAATGTTTTCTAATTTTTAAAACCAAAGCCACAACACACGCTGCTCGCCAGAAATCCATGGTGGTACTGAAATAAAATCGAGTAAAAGCCAGACGTAGCGCGTGTTTGGCGTTTTCAGCTATTCCAAAACAGAGTGCGTTTAAGCGCATTCGCAATTCGTGCTAAGTCTTAGGCTGCGGGCACGAAACCAGCGACGAGGAGCGGTCGATGAGCGGGGCGGTGGTGACCGTCGGTACAAAATTGTTCCGCCGCCACAGCGCCGCTCGGGCCACCGTTTTTCGCCGCCGGTTTTGTGCCCAGAAAAAACGCTGGCGTGATGACTCAGTCATCACGCCAGCGTTTTGTCGGCGACGACGGCCGTCTTCTGGCACTCACTACTCCTACCTACTAACTATATACTTACGATACACAAATATATTTTGTTTCCATAATAGGTTAGATACTGCAATCACGTCAGGTTAATAGAAATGTTTTATTATCAAACAAAGTGAGTCCAATTTCAATGTTTATCGAGGAAAACAAAGTTCGGTGAACTAATGATAAACTTGCTGTAACATAAATAGATACCAATAATTTTCTTGGACTAACATAGCTAATGGCTAATGGCTAACTAATGGATACCTCTGCGTTAACTTTCCAGTGAATACATATTAACGTAGCTCAATAAATTTCTGTCTGCTTGTAACATAATGTGTGATTTTGTAATTTGTAACGTGGCGATAATATTATCGTGATGCCGTGGACGTCCACAATAATACCGTCATGTTAAAAATTATAAAAAAAAAACGTCCAATCAATCTACCTAGCTTTTTCCCAACTAAGTTGGGGTCAACTTCCAGTCTAACTGGATGCAGCTGAATACCAGTATTTTACATGGAGCGACTGCCTATCTGACCTCCACAACCCAGTAACTGGGTGATACGATACCCCTTGGTAAGACTGGTTGTCAAACTTTCGGGCGTCTGACGACCCGTAACGACTGACAAAGATCTACGAATGACAGCCGGGACCAACGGCTTAACGTGCTTTCCGAGGGACGGAGGAGTATCAGTATGTAAAGATGGTCACCCATCCACAGGCAACCCCGGCAAGCGTAGCTTAACCTGATGGATCGACCTGTGCGGCTGTTATTACTTAGCCACGAGCTCGTCACGTCAAAAAACGTCCAATACCTATCATATTATTTCGATGACAAAAGGTCCACAGGAAAGTACGAAAATGCTTGTTAATAGCATGAAGTAGAGCTGCTGCAAGCAAAAGTTGCATAGAAATAAAAAAATACGTCGATACAAATGATTTCAAAGAACTCATAGAGTTTTTCCGAGTGTTATAACTAAAATAGAGATTTTACTGTCAAAACTAGATAACACTAAGTTTATTTTTCCAGACTATTTCGATAGATGGCGGTGTACCTTTTCCTGAATCGCGCTATGGTTTCGTTATAAGCATTGATAGGGAGTTTCCTTTTCAGTTGATTATGTATGTAGATATTGTAGCTCTAGAATATTTTGCGGTGTGTACTGTGAAAGAAGTACTTTTATTTAAATACTTTCGAGAGTAGGTATATCTCTGGAATTATTCAGAGATACTTGTATAACAAAAAGCTAAAATAGAAGATTATGTAACAATTTTAACTGAAGCATAATAATGGGAGTTTAAAAAAGAGCCTTATGTGAGGTTTTAATAAGTATCTTTAGTTTCCATAAGTAATTTTTATCTAATTAAGGTAGATTAAGAGAAAGAGACACTTTATCAAAGATGATGACTCTTAAAAGTCTCAACTAACTCATAAAATCCGAGCTATTGTTTGTTCGTAATTTACAAGATTAACAACCAAACTGTTAAGTTCAGTCAGCCAAGAGGAGATAAGGGTCAAATTCCGATATTGAATTTAGTTTAGCGATGAGACCGCAACTGCAACAATTTAGTGCGCTCTAACTGAACGGGGCCAGGAGCAAAGTTTAGCATTATTAAAGTTTTATCAACGCTATCAGCACTTACATGGTGTTACACTTTGTACAGGTAATGTATTTAGTGCGCTTGCATCAGTAATCTGTGCTGCTTTCTCGTGGAAAGTTTTTCCTTTATATTTTTATGTCAGTTGTAAAATTTTTGTAGAGAAGGTTTCCCGCGGCGTTGCTCTTTAAATTATTACTTTGTAAATTATTATTCAGCTTTTTTATCAAATAATTAACTGTCACAGTCTTGTGAGTAGGTAGGTATTGTAGAGAGCAATGGTGGCCCAGTGGTAACGAACGTAACTTACGAGTTGTGGGTCGTAGGTTCGAACCAAGACAGACGCTTTACTTTGTGTAAATTATTTCATCAGCACTGCTCTCAAAATGGCCCGCGTGGTGGATTACGGCCCACTCCCTCTCACCGAGAGGAGGCCTGTGTCCCAGCAGTGGACAGATTATAGACTGGCTATGGTAGGTATTGTACCTATCTTAAATATTGACAGGTATTACGATGATAGGAATCTAATAATGAAATAAATGACCTGCTATTACTTCGTCAATGGTTCCCTGTATCATGAGTGAAATCCCAGACACAAACAATGAAGATATTGTAAAAACTGTCTCGATCGTACTTGTACCGATCTTCAGCAAAAAAACGTTTTGGTAGCGAATCCATCGGACCTTTTTTAAATTCAAAAGTCATATTCAAAAGTAATTCAAAAATAAAATAGAATTTAATAAGTAGCCTTTAAAAAATATTAAATATAATATAATCTAAAAGCCAATTAGATTAAAAATATAGCATTGCAGACAGACCGTATAATAGCTGTTTCATATTACGCGCAAATAAAAAAACAGTCCTAAAATAATATTTTCTCTGAGTCTGTTATATGTTGGTCCAAAAGTAATAAAGAAGCAACGCATAATATTTGCACTGAAATATGTAATAAAGTCGCATTTTCGTGCCATACACGTTACGAATACATCTATGTATCATAAACTTTTGTTCACACATAATGTTAACACAGCACGAACGAGCTATCTTGTGTAAACTTTGAAATTCTTGATAAATAAAACAGAAGACGACGTCAGCAAAACGAATTTATTTTGTCTTTAAACATTTCTTTAACCGTACGGAACCAATTTGATCAACTCGAAACCATTCCGTTTCGGGAATTGCTGGCAGCAAGAAATGAGAGAGGCATTTTAAAAAAGGTCCGAGCCATTGTCCCCGCTGTGCCGCGACGCTTAACCCGCCAGTCTGCGAGCACAAAGCCACTACAAAAGGTAAATGGGCTTTCTGCTTCTGAAACTACGTTCACATTATGCTTTACAGCAGACGCTGTAGGTACGCCGTGAGCATTGTTGCTGCGTCTTATTACAGTATGCATAATAACATAACATTCATAACTGACACCGCTACCACTGCTCGGTTTATTAAAACCAAGCTGCGTTTATACTGGGCTCTTTTGAATGTGTAATCGACCCGCTTACTCGTTCTGTGGACGTTATTCATTTTGTTAATTTAAATATACCTAGGTGTCATTTTATTTAGTTTCACTGAAATGGTTGGTTATCTTTTATCTTTTTCTACTTAGTATATTACTACCTTTTGAACGGACTATCGGGATAAAAAGTATTCTTTGTCCAAATCTAGGTCATGGTCTACCCATGCGCCAAATTTCATCTAAATCCGTTCAGCCGTTTTACCATGGAAGTGTCAAAGTGTACAAACAATCAAACTCACTTTCGCATTTATAATATTAAGTAAGGATAAGGATTATTTTGCTTACTGAATATATACATATTCTTTTATGTTTCGTTAGTACTACCCACATGGTAAACAGAGAAATGATATTTGCATATAAAAGCTGCAGAAAAACACATGTGTTCTGCGCGGTGGTTGTTCTTTTATGCTACTAGTTACACAAAAGATCATAATAATATTATGATTTTATTATTCTTAGATCACAACTACAATATTCTATAAATCTGCGTCTTCAAACAAAAACACATTTCGGGGTCACTATAGCAAAATGCTATACGGCGGTCCAAATCTCGAATTGTGAATAACAAAATCCAGGCTTATCCGAAGCCTCGATATTCTGATACCCCATTACGGCAAGGGCTTTAGTCGTAGGTACTCGTGTTTCTGTCCATTTTATAACATTTTGTTCAGTGAAAATGTATGAATAATGAGCAACGTTTGAAACCATCATTGTACGTCACTAGTTTACAACAGCACTATAATCAACTATTAGAGACTTTCAAACTTTAAAATTCGAACTAACGAGAAAATTAAAATTTTATTCATGTTACTAAAATTGCAAGTTAATATAAATTACGGTTTTCAACCAACTCGCGTTTTGTGAAACAGATTATATCAATCAAATAATTTGTATCAAGCACTTTCTAATTAAAAACAACTGAATGTCTGTCCATTTAATTTATTAATAATTACGTGCAATTCGAAAAGGTAAATTATGATAGCATTATTTAGAAGAGCAGTTTCCCCGAAACTAAAAACGATATAGCTTGTTTGCACTGAGACTTTATATTTATTTAGATCATGGCATTTATGACGTCACAAAAATGTTTATCCGGGACATTCGTGTGTAACTTGTGGACATATAAAACAAAACGAGCCGAGCCGTAGTACCGCTATTATTTGGACGATAACTACTGTTTTCTGCATCAGTATCCCGCTATCCCCTATGGGGGGATGGGGGATGGTGGATGGTAAATGTTGGTCAACACGGTGTCAGTGAGAGGAATAAGTAACGCGATACGTCTTCGCGCCGCGTGTTCCCGAGACTGATGGATGGCGCACGCCCAACGAATTCATCAGCGGAAACTAATAGAATTAGTTTATTTAATTGCTTACATATACTGATAGATAAATAATGGTTTTTGTTTTGTTTGGTGTGGTGGGGATTGTTCGTATATTCTACGTTCGACGATTAAGATTTTCTTGATTTTCTTTTACAATTTAACATCACGCCTTGTTTCCCCAAAGGTTTAGGCAGAGGTGTACTTATTATAGTACACCCACATTTCGCCAGTTATGTTTAAGTCCCATGTAATAGGGGGCGAGCCTATTGCCATCTACCGGACATAAATCCAGACTCCGGGCTGCTACTGAGAAATTCCAGATAGAAAAACCCAATAACATTTTGCCCGACCTGGGAATCAAACCTAGGACCTCATGCTCAGCAGTAGCGCTTGCGACCACTAGACAAACAACACATTTTCTTTTACAATTTCTGCAAACAATTTTAGTTAGGTTATTAATAGGTACCTACCTATAGGTTTTTTGTTTGCATTGTGATTTCAGATGTAGATAACGTAAAAGGTAAACTAGCATGGATTATAAAAGGAAGATATAATATCAAAGTGATCTACTAGCTAGGTATATTTCCGTTACTCCCTAAGTATATGCCTCCCTTGACTCCACAGTAAAGAGAAGACGAGCTCTAATCGCTAAGTATACGCGCCCCAAGAGAACAGCGAGAACATAAAAACTTATTTAGTACTAAGTTTTCACTAAGTTTAACACATTTAAGCCTGGCTCGGACTATGTTAGTCATTAAGTCAAGTGGCGAGTAACTTAGTATCTAAATATGTCTGAACACAAGAATTTTGTCGAGTCAATCCATTTTGTTATTTTTTTTCGGGCGAGTACCACCCCCACCGTGTATCACTGCTTACTGAATAAATGATAAATGATTTTATTTCTGTAAGTAGGTTTATACAAACACTTTTACATGTCAAACATTTTTTTTTTTTTTTAAACTAGATGAGGCCGGCGTTTCCTATCTGACTACTCTGAGAAGAAAGGCCGAAACAAACTCAGAGGTCACAGTCTCTTTTAAAGTCGAGACATAATCTTGGTCAGATGATCGGCTAAATAAGACTGAATCTGTTGAAATTAGTCGAGTTCATTAGCTGCCGCAAAAATATCGTCGTTTCGTCGGAGCGAAGAGACAACTTTAAACTTTGTTGCTTAATATGTGGAACATGAGTGCTTATGGAATGTTAAGTCCCCACATTATAAAAACAAATAAATGAAGCCATCATTTGTGTTCTTTACCACACAAGTTTCTTCATCCACCTCTTCTAAAATAGCTTTTACCAAAATCTCCATCAGCTTAATCACTTTACTGCGTTGCAGCCTGTTTATCTTGTAAATTATCACTAAACTTGTGTAGGTACTCGACTGTAGTGCAAACGATTTTTGGTGAGTTGCTAAACGTTTAGTTACTAAATTACTCGCTACTTGACTAAATTACTAACATAGTTCGAACCAGGCCTTTACAACCGAGAGGCTTTCACCCTTAGTTCCCAAAGCGGTCCAGGTGGACCCCCAGGGGTCAACGCATCCAAAGCAAATATTTCCATAATTAGATCTTATCTTCACATTTTTTTGTCGAGTTTTGGGAATATGGTAGAAATGTAGCTGCAGGGGGTCCACCGGTGTGCACGCCACAATTGCGGCGATAAGTCCCCTCTTTGAGGAGTGGCTGGAGAGGTGCCACGGCGTCCTCACCTTCCGCCTGATGCAAGTCCTCACCGGACACGGGTACTTCGGGAGGTACCTATTCCGGATAAGGCGGGAGGAAACGCCCAGGTGTCACCACTGTGTGGATCGCCCAGAGGACACGGTGGAGCATACGGTGGAGGTCTGCCCGGCTTGGGCGGAGCACCGCCGTGTCCTCGCGGAAGCGATCGGCGGCGGCGATCTCTCGCGTCCGGCCCTGGTCCAGGCCATGGTATGGAGCGAGAGTACATGGGAAGCCATTACCTCCTTCTGCGAAGCAGTAAGGCTCGCGAAGGAGGAGGCGGGACGCGTGAGGGAGAGGCAAGATTTGCGCCCTCACGCCCCTAGTCGCCGCAGGAGACGCCCTAGGCGTCGGGAATTGGCAGCCGATTTCCGTCCACCGTAGGCGCGGGCTTGCGGACGGCGAGCAATGGGTAGCTCGCCGTCCGGTAAGGACAAGGCTCGAGTCGACGGCGCGTTGTGTTCCACGCGCGCCTCAAATAGATGTCATTGAAGGGGTCTGCTAGGGCCGATGCCAGCCAGGGTTGCGGGATGTTCGAAAGAGTTACTGTGGCCCCGGCACAGGCAACAGAAGGAACACGGGTGGGTTTTAGTCAGTAAAAGTCTGACACGCCCTCCCGCTCTGCCCAGAGCGGGAGAAGTCATTTGATGATTTCGCATCCACAAAAAAGGGGGTCCACCGGAGACAGCTAAATTTTGAAAGTGGTCTATGAGAAGAAAGTCTGGGAACCTCTGCTTTAGGTTATGTGTATGAATGACAATCAGGACCAAAACGTATAGTGGCCTTTGTTTTAGAGTACCTACGTTGGCCATACCTGTAATTTAAGCAAGGGTATCTAGACTTGTGCTTTGGTTCGTTCTGGTTACGCCCGTGACAGTAATATTATATAGGTACACATGGAGCTAGGAATGATCCGATTACTTCTCACTGAACAAGAGCGCTTTTGTGTAAAGTTTACTTCACAGTTCAAATCGCACTTAAGTGACGGCACACCCAGTCTTCTTTCAATAAATTTGTTTCCGTGCTGTAAAAGAATAATACTCAGTAATCAGCACCCTAATTTAGTAGTACTCTTACAGTAGGAATCGGTTTCATTTTGACAGTTCAACAACATTCATTGCGTTATTTACGTTGTTGAGCAGACCAATTTTTCGAACATATGAAACAATGGATTAGCAATATACTTCAAAATCATTCTAATTGTGATTGATAGTGTGTTACGCTAATTGCGTGGGTACAGGAAATACATTATTATATGGAAATCTAATAGCAGCAAAAGCCAAACGAAGGAGGCTAGTCAGCACGACACAGGGAATCCTAGCGTGGAGGCTAGTGCTATTTGAACTTGCAGTGCTCTCTTGAACAATTTAAAAACAAATATTTTTCATTTATTTAATTAAGTACACTTAGGTAGACCGACACGCCCTGCACCCTGCGTTGACATAGCCTGCAAAGTAAGCAAACTGAAGTGGCAGTGGGCTCGCCATGTTTGTCGAAGGACGAGAGTCCTGGACTGGAGACCGTGTATAGGCAAGCGTAGTGTGGGACGCCCCCAGCTAGATGGACTGACTACCTTAAGAAGGTGACTGGGCCGGACGGCACAGCCTGGGACGGCTTAGGTCCAGCAGTGGACTGCGATAGGCTGAGTTGATTGATTGATTGACTTAGGTTGATCCTGGCGATTCAATCAAAGACCTAAGACGACTAGAAGGTACCTACCTAAATCAGAAATCTCTTAGCTATAAAGCCAATGAGTGTTCGTGAAAACGTTTAATAAATTAGTGGGTTTAGAAACTTTACATAATAGACTGCCTGATTAGACTGTAAACAGTTGTAGTTCCCGTAGGACTGGGGAAAATTTACGCTCCACGCAGACGGAGCTGGCGGCGAAAGCAAGTGAATTATTTAAACTTTTGTCTGGAGGTAAAAGCTTCTGACTCGTCTATTTAAATTCTACTATTTGTTTAACTAATGGTCTTAAAGAATTTTTATGATTTAGTTCATGAGTGTCTCTAGGAATGTAGGAACCTAGGTATCTCAGTTAGTCCTAAACTAAGTAAACTAGTGGTTTGACTTACCGTTATATACTAAATAAAGCCATGTATTTTATCGTACTCCGTATTCTTCCCATTTTCATGTCCTAAAAATATTAATGTACACTCTAATAAAATAAATGTACCTCTTTTGTGTGCCTCAAATGATTCCCATTTTGTTGTCCTAAAATACTGAATAACCATTCGCTTCGGCTTAAGCCACTCGTTTCACTCTTTCGGCTCGAGCGGTTGGTCACATTTCCAACCTAACCTAACCCATTTGGTCGGGGTGCCCTAGCTTGGTTACTGCGACCACCTTGGCTCGCACGCGGTTGGTCACAGTTCTAACCTAACCTAACCCATTTGGTCGGGGTGCCCTAGCTTAGTTATTGCGACCATCTTGGCTCGCACACGGTTGGTCACAGTTCCAACCTAACCTAACCCATTTGGTCGGGGTGCCCTAGCTTGGTTACTGCGCCATCTTGGCTCGCACGCGGTTGGTCACAGTTCTAACCTAAACTAACCCATTTGGTCGGGGTGCCCTAGCTTAGTTACTGCGACCATCTTGGCTCGCACACGGTTGATCACAGTTCTAACCTAACCTAACCCATTTGGTCGGGGTGCCCTAGCTTGGTTACTGCGACCATCTTGGCTCGCACGCGGTTGGTCACAGTTCTAAACTAACCTAACCCATTTGGTCGGGGTGCCCTAGCTTAGTTACTGCGACCATCTTGGCTCGCACACAGTTGATCACAGTTCTAACCTAACCTAACCCATTTGGTCGGGGTGCCCTAGCTTAGTTACTGCGACCATCTTGGCTCGCACGCGGTTGGTCACAGTTCTAACCTAACCCATTTGGTCGGGGTGCCTTAGCTTAGTTACTGCAATAAACTTTAAGAAAAGGGAAGTTAAAAACTGGCACATTTATTTAAAGAAAGCGTACTTACATCACTAAAAGCACAATAGGTTTTTAGAGGAGCAACTAAGTAGGTACCTGCTTACCCTAAATAAACCTCTATTTCCGTCAATTTTTTTAAAGTAAAATATAATATATTTTAGGTACCTACCTCCATTTAGTAAATCGGTATTAAAAATAAACAAAACACAACCCCTTAGATAAAATCTCGTGTTAAACAAAGTTTGTAACCGAAGTGTATTCCGAAGATATTTTCTTTATTTCCGTAGATCAAACAAAATACGTTTGTAATGCGATAGTAATGTATTCAGCATTCAGATCACGTCTATATCATATGCAAAGTTCTTCGTACATATTTTCATACGTTTTCTGTTGGATTTTAATAAAATCTATGGACACGTTGGGCACACATTGTGATCTCGCTTTTAGTTTGGTAAATATTGCTGGTTTGTTGTGTAATACTTGCTTTATGAACGAGATTGGTGAGACTGCTTCAGTGGTTCCGGGGATTCTGGGGAAGGGGTTGTTACTTTCATTTCGATAAACTTGAAGAGTTGCGTATGATAATCCAAAGGATTTTAAATGAATTGCTAGTCCATTGCTAATCCATGTTCGAAAAATTCGTCTGCTCGACAGCGTAAATGACGCAATGTTTATTGTTTTGTTGAATTATCAAAATGAAAGGCATTGCCAAATTAAGTGTGTTACGTATTTACCCAGCAGATTTAAAATATGGGTACTTTACGAGTTCTACTTTTATCAGTAATTAAGCATGAATCTTCAGGTAGGTACTTATCTAAACATTGATTTGAATTTAGTATGAAATCTTCCAGATTTCGTGAGAAGATTCATACGTGATTGTTGTTCGAGAATAAGTAAAGGTTGGAACTCTTAGTTAAATATAAAGTTAAGTTTTCGGTTCCAGAAAAGATTATTTAAAAAAAAACTTTCCTTGAACCGAAAACTAAACTTTACCTAACGAGATCCGACACCAAGAGATTTATCGAGATTGTCTATATTTAGGTGCCTTCCTACTTATAACTCCTAATTTCGGTAAGGCCTATTATGTCGAAGCTGCCAGTTCATAGATTCCAAATAAACAAATTAAGTGATTTTATACTGTAGCCTAAATTCAAATTAGCATTCAGCGAGTTTAATATGTACGCAAATTACAAATATCCAGCGCGAACAAGCCTTCACGTGCCAATCTAATACGTTATAAATAGGTCAGCCATTAAATCGTTTATTAACTGTAGTAATGCTCACTGGCGCAGAGTTAATTTGTTTGGAACGCGGAAAATTACGGCCACCCCTACCTGTGGCTTATTAGTCGTCATTCATTCAGTAAAAAAACATCATAATAACATCAGTGCCACAGGAAATTGAGTTTCGTGGAACGGATTTGAATGTGCCCTCACAAATTGCATGTTTATCACCCTTTTACTCCTTTTAGTTGACTGTTAACACGGAAGGTATGTGTCTCACTATGTGGCTCTTAAAATACAATAATACCACAGGAAAATTAAACAAACTAAAATACCGTCACGGTTTTGGAGTTCGAATTTGTGTCATATTATACAATGCGCAGCGGGACGGCAAACCAAAGCAAATTATGTACATTTTAGTATTAGTGCACTGAATATTTCACGTATAAATTATGAACACAGCTCCCGAAGTTTAGTGCGGCAAAGGACGGCTACTCCATAAGGTATAAAAGTTAGTGTTGCGCTGCACTTTAACCTTAGCGGAGTACGTGTCACCCCGAACCTGAACCCACACCGCCATACATATTGCATTATTAATACGTAAACAGAAAATATTTGGGGAACACAAACGTATTGTAAACAAAATAAAGCATCTCATCCGACATAACTTACGTAGAATGCAGGGACGTGTATATTTTTACTGCTTATCGATAAAGTGTCTATAATGGAAACCGGCTGGGATTGTGGGCTGAGCTCTAAACAAATGACAATCGGGCGCGGCGACTCGGCACCGTCATCCAATCCGATCGGAGGCAATTTCCTCAGACAAGGATTTTCTATCCCTTGAGCAAATATGCACTCATGAGTCTGCGAACTACGATGAAAGTCGTACAGAAAATTGAATTGTACCTACGGAAAGGGTCTTGTTTGTTTTGATATAGCGTCGAATGGCGTAGGTATGTCTGTATTGCCGTTTGCCGGCCACTTTATGTGTTTAAACGTTTCTGTTTATGTTTCCCGATAAAATGGTGAAGTGCCTCCATTACAGGAATACGGCTCGTGTAACATGTCAGAATCGTGACATTGCCGATTGTTGGGTGAGATAAGTAATGTGCCGGTCATTGCGGAACCGATATTTGTCCCAATCTGTGTTTATGCTGACCGATACGTAACGCTAAATTATGTGGTCTCTCTCTACATTGCTTTGTATATTTATGTAAATACCTACTAGTGACCCCTTTTTTTGGATGGGAAATCATTAAATGACTTCTCCCGCTCTGGGCGTAGCGGGAGGGCGTGTCAGACTTTTACTGACTAAAACCAGTTCAGTTCAGTTGCCTGTGCCGGGGCCACGGTAACTCTTTCCAACATCCCGCAACCCTAGCTGGCATCGGCCCTAGCGGACCCCGTCAATAGTGCTGACATCTCTTTGAGGCGCGCATGGAACACAATGCGCCGTCGACTCGGACTTGGTCCTTACCGGTCGGCGAGCTACCCATTGCTCGCCGTCCGCAAGCCCGCGCCTACGGTGGCCGGGAATCGGCTACCAATTCCCGACGCCTAGGGTGTCTCTTGCGGCGACTAGGGGCGTGAGGGCGCAAAGCTTGCCTCTCCCTCACGCGTTCCGCCTCCTCCTTCGCGAGCATTACTGCCTCACAGAAGGAGGTGATGGCTTCCCATTTACTCTCACTCCGTACCATGGCCTGGACCAGAGCCGGACGCAAGAGATCGCCGCCGCCGATCACTTCCACGAGGACACGGCGGTGCCTCGCCCAAGCCGGGTAGGCCTCCACCGTATGCTCCACCGTGTCCTCCGGGCGCTCCACACAGTGGTGACACCCGGGCACCCGCCTTATCCGGAACAGGTACCTCCCAAAGCACTCGTGTCCGGTGAGGACCTGCGTCAGGCGGAAGGTTACCAGTGACCCCTTCTTTGCACGGTTTTCACGATTTGACAAAACATCGAGATTATGATATGTAAGTTAAATATTTATGTACTATACACATAAACCTTCCGGAATAAATTTTCTAAATGATTGTGTAAATTTCAACATAATCAGTTGCGTCATTTAGAAGAACAACGCGGTCACACAGACGGCACAAAAAGCGACTTTAATTTATAATGTGTATAGGTTGTTCGATACGGTAAACCTATCGGTAGGTATACCTTAATATTTTGGGTTCCGCAGCACCGATATTTTGAAGCTCCGATAAAAAATAAGCGTTGATCTATTATTGTAACTTCGGTGAAATTGACCGAAGCAAAGATAAGGGCAGCCGGATCCGATACCATAATTCACTAGCGCGCGTCAGCTTTTAAAAAGTAAACGTTGACATCGACGCGTCAATTGATATGCCACTTTATTTCAGTCGATATCAATTCTCGACATCAGAGCCATCTGGTCCGATGTCCACTTTTTGTAAAAATCACTTTTTGACTAAATCAAATGTAGTTTTTATTCTCTTTCTTTCTGTCTAGGCGATATACATATTTGTATCTCATTTAGTTCAAAAATTCATTTACGTAAAAATGGTTGGATATCCATAGTCAACTAGAGCCAATAGTCTGAACATCATTTAAAATTTTATGGTCGTGAGATAAACAAAAAAAAAGCTATTTTTGTGGTAAAGATCAGCACTAAAAAGAAATGATTTGTAGGTCTTGTTTTAACAACATACTCTTTGGCTCGGAAACTATTCGCCTATCAACAGTCATTTATCAACAACAGTCCTTATGGTTCGGGACATAATTGAGAGATTTCACCGAAAAAGAGAAAGCATTATTATTATCACTGGATGAAAACGAGAACATAAAAGCATAAACATACGACCGACGGCGCCCCCTGCACCACCGCCGTTGCCGCACCATGCCGGCATTGTTTGCGTAATTTGGCTAGTCAAAGGATTTCAGTTGTTTTGATTTTTATGAATCAATCAAATCGTGATCACAGGCCAGAGGTAGTCGACCATCTGATTCGCCACTGATTGTATATGCAACTTGACAGCACTTATTAAACAGCGTCCGGCTACCATCGAAGTCTAGATAAATTTCTGTCTTTCACTACTAAGTAAGTAGGTACCTCCCTATTATTACGATGCACTCAATTTATCAAGAATAACATGTAAAAATAAACAGATTTTTATGATTTTATTTTTATCTCTTTTTACAAATCGTTTTTAAATAAATGTCTAATTGATGTAAAAACGTTTTGCAAACTTCTTGCGAAATAAGGAATAATTTACGGCGCAGCTTCAAAAGGATTTGTGAAAGCTAAAATCATGTATATATTCTGCTATGTAAATGATGACTATTTCGTTTGAGAAAAATAAATTAATCAATTACAATCATGTATTCGTGTGAGTTGCAGTAGCCCATTGAATTGATTATGTTCTTACGAAAAACGAAGGCCCTTCCAAGGAAGAAGAAGAAGAGTTGTTTAGGTCTTACTCCTCTAGATGCCACAGGGTTTTGGTCCGCTCCATACAAAGATCTTGAGATCTCTTGGAGGAGTCTTCAACCATCTCAAGATAACTGCCGAATTAGACTATAAGTATTTATGACTAATATCACATTTAAATGTCTGTAAAGCCATCTAACATTGACGAGCAAATAATAATGCACTACATAATTATGACCGCGGCATGCTGGTTGAAATTAAGCGGAGCCACTCGTGTTTTAACACACAACAACCTCAACTCTTTCACCCTATGGTCATACTGATTCTTAGAACGCCAAAAACAGGCAAACAGCGTAAGCTCATTGACAGGCGTCTACGAAACAATACAAGATGTATCATAAATAACGCACAACCTCTTATGGGATCATTGTACTCATCATTATGTACAACTTTTACTATGGTACTTAGAGGCGTGAGGAACAGGATGTAAAGTTCACTCATCCTCCATGGAAAAGGGAGGATCCTCCGACCAGACGGGTGTTGTGTCTGGTGGGCTACTGCCCGACGGTTGATGTCGGGATGTTGTATATATGCTAGTCGCGCGGTAAACTCTGATTGCGCGATGCAGGATTTTGCGTGACGTCAGTTTGACGCGTTCCATTGTGGCGATGTAGATATGCCGCCACAGTACCAAACCTGAAATCGCGAAAAAAAAATCTGCTGTTCCCTACATTTTGACGAGTTATGCGTACATAAATGTAGGGAGCAGCTGATTTTTTTTCGCGATTTCAGGTTTGGTCCCATAGTAAAAGTTGTTCATAATGATGAGTGCAATAACCCCTTAACTCTTTTCGGCACAAATATTTATAAACATAGATAAACACAATGTTTTTGTATGAAACTATTGTTTATGGTTTCAGAAAACCAAATATGGATATTAAAAGCGAAAAAACATACGGTCAGGGTGTGTTATGGGGTGGTTACCTAGAGTGACCACTGTGAAATAAGTAGGTATTCTTTACAATAATCCCAGTATTTTTATTCAAGAACAAAACAAGAGTATTATATCATAAATAAGAGTATTATAACATATTTTTAGAGTTTTTTATTTATGATGATCTTCAAAGCATGTCTTTCCTTTTCATAACTGTTAAAAAAATTGTCGAAATAAACTCAGTGGTTCTTATCTTCTAACCCTTCGCAAAACCTTTTAACGACTTTGCCTCCTAAATTAGTTTCCGTATTGCTTCCCGTCTTACCTGCATATATATCAAAATCTAAACAATAACCACTCGAAGCACACTTTGTCCAGACCTTATACCCTCTTTTGATGGGCTTTTTTGGCATATATTGCTTCAGTGTGCTTCTGCCTTTGAATTTGATCATAGATTCGTCAATTGCAATCTTTTCACTATGATAATAATTAATTTTATAAGATTTTCTAATCATTTCTATAAAAGGACGGATTTTATATAATTTGTCATAGTTAGGATCGTTTCGAGAAGGCATCATGTTATCATCATTGTCATTTAGATGTAGGTTACCTAGAATCCATGAGAAGCGATTGAGTGGCATGAAAGATGATATATATTCGTCACGAAGATCCGGTGAAGATGACCAATAATCCCTGTAACTCGGGCTCTTCTTTATACCCATTACCAAATTCAAAGCAATAAAAACAGACATTTCATCCGTAGTAACAGGCTTGAAAGTCTTACCACTTTTTTGGGCATAAAGATTTGTATGAAACGTAATATGTTGTAAGAGCTCTTCCGTCCAGAGAAATTGAAAAACTTTTAGCGGAGTCAGCAGTTGATGCGCAGCCAAGTTACTTATTCTTTCGGGAAGATGAACAGATGGTGTGTAATCGTCGGGAGCTAAAATTGAGTAAGCACACTTCCATTTGGGAGTTGCTATTTCAGGTTCAGGTAAAACTGGGTACTCAGAAGTTGATGGACAATCACCACGAAGAACAGCGAGAGGGACGACATCATCAGGTTCGAATTCTTCATCTGAAGACTGTAGTGGAATAGTAGTGCTGGTAAGCATTTCATCAATTTCAGGGTTGTCTTCGTCTGAACCATCACCGCCAGCATGACTATCTGTATCTGAAGGTATTTCTTCGTACAATAACTGATTAATAATGTCGGCATCGGTTATCTTCCTCTTTGACATCTTCCTAAAACAAAAATCAACAACTCAAATGTATTTACAAAAATCAACCAAAAATACACAGTTACCGAACGGTGGTTACCGCTGGTAACCACTTTGAATAAGTAAGTTTATGGAAAAAATACGAAATAAAATGTAATGATTTTACACAAAATATAAAGTATAAACTTTATTCAACAGAAAAAAACATACAGTCGTAACATTTATTATGATTTGTACTTACCGCTGTAAAAACAATTACACGAATGGAATCCTGCACAATCATCAACATTCAATTGAATATAGTTAGCTTCGTTGACCGTGGCGCCAAAAGTTTCGTACACAAAACTCAACGTTGATTATCTCACTATTGTCGTGGTACAAACGTTATCGACTAGATGTTGCTGACAAAGTACTACAGCGACTTAACTACGTGGTCACTTCAGGTAACCACCATGAAGAAAAGAGTTAACAGGTTGTGCGTTATTTATGTTACACCTTGTATATGTTCTCTCGCGAGGAGTTTCACACAGAACCCTGCGAGGAATCTGTATTAGGGCTAAATTTGAAAATTCTATTACCAGACCACTTGTTTTAACAAAAGTCTACTGTAACAGGACCGTCTCAGTCATGTTTAGAAGACCATTGATCCTGGAACAATACTTTTACTACTTTTTTGCATGGACATAGCAACCCCAGTGGGTCGAAAACTTTAAACGTGGTCGATATCCCTGACATCTTGGTAATCTGAGGGGACAGTTCTAAGTCCGAGAAGAACTGCTACAAATCAACTTAGATGAGCAGTTGTAATACACTATTTTCGTTACTTAAATCAAAGGCTCTAACGATTTGGTGTCGAGATTAATTAATTGAGGAGAGCTCCATCTAAACTTACTCAGAGGCATGCATGCGGACTTACGCGTTCCTCTACACTTTTATGAATGTGTATGCATGCTTTTGCTAGTGGCTTCGTCCGAGTAAAGGTCAGATTATCCTACGGAAACATCTACCAGAATAAAAAGTATCCTATGACCTTTTCCAGGTCATAGTTTACCCGTGTGCCATATTTCACCCAAACACGTGCAACCATTACACCGTGATTGATTAACAAACGTCCAACCATATTATGAAAGCGACTTCCACATTTAAAATACATTTATGATAATTATAGGATTTTAGGCCATCTACGATATTCTGTTCAGTCTGCATTCAAATGATTAACGTAGAAGTCGCTTTTGCATTGAATGTGTGGATAAATCTTCTAAGATTTATCCACACATTCATTGGCTAACTGCAGTACCTTCGGAAATCGTATTCAATTAAATATTCAGTAATACCTTTCCTAAATATTTTTGTAAACCAGTGTTGAATGTATATTATGCTGTTGGTGTTCTTTAATACATAAATAAATTGAAGTACGACTACATCTTTCTGCCTAACTTCACGATACAAAACAAATGTTTAATTCAGTGTAATGTATGGATAGAAGAGGCTACAAAGACTCATTTACCAACACACCTTATACGAATCAAATAAAGCCAGTGCCAAATAGTCTTATATATATAACATATTTAGGCCTTAAGTTTGCGCCATAAATAAGTAAGTTTTTGTTATACGAGTCATTTGGTATTACAGTGAGGTAACACTTATTTATTAGATTTTTTTAGAGGAAATAATATCATATCTATAGATACGCAACAAAAATAGCCATTGAAATAATATTTGTCCCGAACCATAGGGTCTGTTGTTAATATACATACATAGTAAATATTTTTTACACACATTTTTTTTATATTTTTGAACCAAATGATCGGATTTAAACATCATCCAGCATAGCATTTACTGATTTACATATTTGATGTCACATATTCATTCTACATGTTTTGTTACATAGATAGTAGTTATATATATAAAATATGTTGAAATTACTGCGATACGCCCCACATTGCGAGCTCTGTTTATCTTTTCCACGTCAGTAAATTCCGAAAAGGGACACAGACCGCCTCTCCTCTTTCCTCATTCTCCTAATTTTGTCAGGTAAAGTCCTACAAGGGATTCTATTGTACTCAGATAAATGATAAACTCCTTTATTCATGTGTTCCTACGTATTTTTATAAGCTAGATCGATATCGCCACATGTGTTGGGAACATCGTCAGACTATATTTTGCTACTAAGCCGAGATTCGCTAACGACATGAAAAACTTTTGATGGATTTTTCATAGCCCTAGTAAAAAATACAACAGTATGTGGTCAGCCAATAACGGAAGTTTGGACTGTCCTTTTCGCGTTAGATTTGGAAAGATTGGGAAAAAGTTGAAACCTTGTTTGAAGAGCATCGAAACAGACTAATACATTCAATTCCCAATTTTTCTAGGAAAATGTTTCGGGGAAAACAATAATCTGAACTGAGATCCATTATTAGGTATATTTCGAGGAACCAGTCAATGTTTATTTGAGCGAACTGTTCTACTTACTGGTAGAATGAAAAAATATTATTATAGCCCGAATTCAGCAGAACATTAGAAACAAATTACTGTGACTAACAAAGTTCGGGCCGCATGAATAACTTGGTAGTACATTTTAGAGCGCTTCCACCTCCACATTATAATTTAATTGCTTCACATTAAACATTTACGCTGTTCAATCTCCCGTGTGTTATTATTTTTCATTGTGGTCCGTTATTGCGGACGCGAGTTGGAAACAGAACAAAAAAAAAATCAATTTATTTCCCTTGTGAGCGAACATGTCCCGAGCTAATCCAGTTTGTTCGACCGCGCAAGGGTTGAATTGTCAATGAGGAACGCAGTCGAAATGTAAAAGTGTGCCGCTCGGGGAAAAGTATCGAATATTGGCTCTTCGCGATGAAAACCCGGCATGGATGAGATCAGTATCTATTTGTAATTCTCCTTACTCGCAAAAACGACCCGACAACTTAGTCCTTCATAGTTGCTTGTGAGTTGTAACGGGCAGTATGTTTGACGTTCTAACAATATTTATTTGTTTCTTACATACAATAAGTATTAAATTTTTTATTCTGGTATTATTACACTAAATGTGGGAGATAAGACTGACTTGTGTTTTCAGTAGGTATACAAACACAGGTTCATCAATTAGGAAGCCTAGCAAAACACAGACATGTTCAAATCCGACATAGCTGCATAACAGCTTTTTGTATTTTTACAAAAACTTTTTACAAGAAGTATATCGAGAAAAAGCGGCCATGTGCGAGTCGGACTCGCACACGAAAGATTCCATACCGCCGTACAATATTTAACACTACATATCTCTTATTTTTTGTTATAGTGGCCATAGTAGACTGTGAAAATATCAAGTGTCTATCTATTACGGTTCAAAAGATACAGCCCTGTGACAGACGGACGAACGGACGGACGGACAGCGGAGCCTTAGTATTAGGGTCCCGATATTTATTTATTTATTATGGATATTTTTTATGATTGCAGGGTCAATTCTCCGATACTTTATTTTGCAATATTTATTACAAAACTTCACAAAAAATACTAGTAAATAAAAATAATAACCGTTTACTTACTTAACGCTTTGAAGGGCACTAGGTACTAATACGACTATAGCAGTAATAATAATAAAACTTCTATTGTGTCTCGTTTGCGCCCCGCAAAGTGTTAAGAGTATTTTTTATTCATTGCTACATAATAATTATAACAAACATTAGCATTTTGTTTGTATAGAACAACAATTTTAGTTCTTATAATTAAATCAGAATTAATATAATATCTTGATGAGAATCTTGAAAAAATAAGTTTACTAATGTTTACTTTGTACATAACTCATTTATTAAAATGAATAGGTACATAATATCCTCAAAATTTAAAAACCATCAATTAGACAGGACCAAAGATAAAGTAGAACGGATGATGATAGATTACAAATTCATCGCAATCGCAACGAACTTACTTGGGGTCAAAACTCTGATATTGAATGGCGACGTTGGGTGATGCGTCGGCGTCGGTTCGAATCCACGTCAAGCCGTGCTCTTTTTAACCGACTTCAAAACAAGGAGGAGGTTCTCAGCTCGTCGGAATCTTTTTATTTTTTTATGTATGATCCCCGATTCTAAACTCAAACTCAAAGCATTTATTTCAATTAAACCAATTACAGGCACTTTTGAATTGTTAAAGAGTCAGTCAGTTAGTCAGAAAATTGAAGCTAGTCGCCCATTCCAAAACGTAGATCTCTATGGAGAAGAATGGGCAAGAAACTCCATGGACACTCTTTTATATCAAAATTATTACAAAATCCTGGGTACATTGTTCTTGTTGCTTCTATATGTGAGAACAATGTTAAAAATTAAAAACAATTCAAAATATAAGATTAAAAATAAGCCCTGGCAGTTAAGAGATGACCAGTCTCAACTGACGGCGCCCGTTCACGAACGTGACGCGTGGATCAGCACCATCCAGCTCAACCATTTTGTAGGGAACCGAATGATCCAACACACGCGCCACCATCAGCGAGACATTTAAGTGAGCATGACATACTCTCAACTGCCATACTCTTTCAAGTCAACATACCTACATCATAACATAAAACCGCTCCATGGTACTCACATTTACAAAATTGAAAAAATGCTTCTAATTTATACAAAACTATAGTTTGCAATTGTATTTAAAAGATTTGATGAGAACAATAAGGTCATAATGTCAGAAAAAAGGGACGCATTTCTTCCAAAAAAAAAAAAATTTAATTTTAACAAAGCCCAAGTGGAGCAGGACCAGCATTTAGCCAAGCATTTTTATCTATGATATAATCATTCAACCTATAATATGCTTGTCTACATAGTGTGCGTTTAATGCATGTTTTAAATTGCTTCTCATTTAGTTCAAGAATATCGAGAGGTATTTTATTATAACATTTTACACAGTACCCCATAAAAGAAGTGTGTACCTTAGACAATCTGAAACGTGGTTGGTCTAATTTGTTCCTATTTCTAGTGTTAAAATTATGCCGATCACTTATCTTACTAAAAAGATGTCGATTTTTTCTAACATACATAATATTTTCATATATACATTGGCAAGGTACCGTCGTGATGTTAATTTTTTTAAACAGTTCCCTTGAGATTCGCGACTGCGGAGGTTGTAGATGTTGTGGATGGTTGATGATAGCGTAAGCAGCCGAGCTTAGCCGCCTTGCTAGTGATGTTAAATGAGGACTCCACTGCAGTTTTGAGTCCAGCGTAATTCCCAGGAAAACGGTCTTTTCGACGAATTGTAGTATTTCCTTATTCAATACTACGTGACATTCACTACTTCTAACATTTGGTAACGTGAATCTTATGCATTTAGTTTTCTTCTCATTTAATACTAAATTATTTACAGTGAACCAATTATGGACCTTAAGCATAGCGTTATTTACGTCGTCAAGCTCTTATGCATGTCTGATTACTCGAAGACGGCTGGACCGATTTGAAAAATTATTTTTTGTTTGGAAGGGTATACTTTCCAGGGGGTCCCATTGTCATCAGGTCAGTATCTGATGATGGAACCCTGGAGAAATCGAGGAAAACTCTTCAAAAATTATAGGCACACCTATAGCTATGTGGGTATTTTATAACTGACTCGTGCATTTGCTCTCGGAAAACACTACTTGGTGAAGTGGAACTGTTGATGAAGGCCACAGATGGCCACCGGAATACTCAATAGTAAGTATTTCACGGGTTGCGATTCGATTACTTTAATATGGTTGCTAAGCAATTCATGCTCGTCATAATGCATATGGTGAAGTAGAGCTGATGGTGAAGTACCAGGAGAACTCCTCAACAATTAACGTCCCTGCATCGGGAAAAGCAATATTTGATATAAGGTAATGTAACTTAG
Organism: Fissipunctia ypsillon; assembly: GCA_947568875.1. Taxonomy (NCBI): domain Eukaryota; kingdom Metazoa; phylum Arthropoda; class Insecta; order Lepidoptera; family Noctuidae; genus Fissipunctia; species Fissipunctia ypsillon. The sequence goes on along the minus strand of OX387644.1, from coordinate 16,630,901 downwards.
ATAAATTACAAACCGACCCACTAAAAAGTGAAAAAAAAAACTTTTTCACAAAAAGAAAACAATCGACTTCCAATAAAAACACTATAAAGTGAAAAATAACTTTCACTTCAGAAGTCGGTGAAAGACTTCCGAAATTAAAGTTATTTTTCACTTTGTAGAGTTTTTATTGGAAGTCGTTTGTTTTTTTTTAAGGTATTCTACAGGATAATCGAAAAGAAATTAATGTTATTGCAGTACTTATAATATTTTAAAACTTGAAGGGTGCCTGCAAAGGGACGGGACGGTAGGGGACGGGAAGGGAAACTGCGTCACCATGAGGCATAGTGACGCAGTTTATTAACGCCACAATTGGTGCGCAGAAGAATATACATACATACATAACATCACGCCTGTATTCCACGAAAGGTTAAGCAGATGTGTACCCATACTGCCGTGGTGGAACACAAGAATATATTTTAAAATATTATGAAAAATACTTACAAGGACCTATAGTTTGTTATTCGCTGTGCTCACTCTTCAAAGGCATGTTGACAAATACACAGTATGAAGTAGACACCAAACCTCGAAACATTTTTTTGAAAACTGAAAAGTATTTATTCTGCAGTGGTTGGTAAAATTTTAAAAGTTAATTTTTTTTATATCGCGTTCCTCTACCAACAAAGGCATTAACTTTTTACACTCTTATATTACATTAATTTGTTTTGCAAACATTCTCTGGAAACTCCTTTATTTGTTGCGTTCTTTTAATTTCAACTTTGAAAGCAATTAAAAGAAGTTGGAATAGTTTACACTCTACCGAGTAATAAAAATCCTTGTTAATTAATTATATTTTATTACTTTTTTAATGACGTACTTTGAGAGTTTTTCTTTTTTGTTAGCGGTTTTTTGTTGCCTAGGTATTATTAAATACTAGCACTGCCTGCAGCTTCGTCCGCGTGGATTTTGTATTTTCTCCTACAACTTTTAACACCCCCTCCACCCGTTTTAACCTGTAGTTTTGGAAAATTAATGATTAAGATCCTTTCACTTATTATTACATACGTAAACTCACACCTTTTTCCTATTAGGGTAGGCAGAAACTACAGAATGCCACCTTTACTTATTAATTTATTGATGAAAGGATCAGTAAAATTTTCATATAAACTGTTCCTCCCTTTTCACCCCGAAAGAGGTTGATTTTTGAAAAATTTTCAATCATGTGTCGTCATTTAATGTTTAGATTTGTCTTAATCCATGCACGCAGTTAAATCCTCTCCCAAAAACTTAATTACCTCTTTTGCTGGTCGATTTTCGAAAAAGTGTTAAAATACCGTTATTCGAGTTAACCCTCTAAAAGAAGTATTCCCGTTTGAGCACCTATTTTTTGGGCACCAATGCATTGAGCACCGAAGGTACGGGAATACTTCCTCTAAAATCCCTTTGATGGGTAGTTTTGAAAAACTAAATAATGACAAACTTGATTATTCATTTAAGAATGTATTCTTGCTAAGTTTCATGTTTATTCATACAATAGAAATACAATAGATCTTTATTGTAAAATTTAAGACGATGCCTCCGACTGCATGAGATTATTTGGAGACAAAATAAGTAATCTTGTTTCCGTCTTTTTTAAAGTTCACTTTTTACGCAGTCGGGTTTTTTGATTATTTAAATTTACTTTTTTTATTTTGCACTTTTGAGTTATAATTATTTTTCTGTCACTCTATTAAGTAACGCTTTAGTTGACGGAATACAATACCCACTTATAATCGGGTGATAAGTGATAACGGCCTCTTACTCACTCACTCCAAAAGTTCGGGATTATTTTTTTTTATCATTTCTCATTCCAAATTACATTTAAACATAATTAAACGTATTTTTGTAATAACCTTTTAAAACCCTTCATTTTGATAACCCACTCGATAGGTTTGGGATATGTTTTTTTTTAAACATACATTTTGCCGCCAAAAATCCGCCATTTTGATTTTATAATTTTAACATACACAGTGACACTCACGCAATAAAGACGAATCAAACAACATATCATTCATCAAAATCGGACGGACATACACACACATATACATGCATACACCGTTACATTTTGATCGTTTTAATCCCTTGGACGGGTGCTTTAACTTACAAAGTACTATTCATCAACAATTTACACAGCATTGTATCTCTCAAAATTAATAAAATAGGAAGTGATAACGTAACATTCGTAAAATGCATGAAACCAGTAGTAGTCCCACGAGTTAGTTGCCTACTTACCTGCGTCGCGTCGTCGTCGTCACCGCATCGGTGCGTACCTAACTACCTACACTCCGCCGGCTTTCTCAACTTAGGTTATTGACTCGCTCAGCTAATGTTCATGTAAATAAATTAAATGGTTCCAAATTTGATGATTTTCGAGTGTGTAAACTGTTTGGCGATCGCGGCCCTGAGCGTATGAAGGTGTATGTAATTGTCCGTGATCTAAAAACCGCTGCGTAGCCTCCACAATTGTCTGACTAGACGGAATTTGCGGGTCGAGTATACCACGCAGTCGAGTGATTTGGTTCGCTGTAGAGACGACGAGCTGCTTGCGCATCGTAACTCGCAATAAAATGCGCGTAAAATGGTGCACCATGGCATCGAACTCCAGCTGGACTATACGTAATTACGAGATGCTATTACTTTCGTGCGACAAGGATCGTAAACAACAATTCCGCCGATGACAATCAAATGGGGTTTGGGGGCGGAGTTTGGTCTATTGGCTAATTTCTGTGAGTGAAATATGTAGTTCGTATTAGTGTTGTTCACTTTGAATCTTATCTGCTACACACACACACACATCCTATGGTACGAATTGAGTTTCGAATGGTACCTACTAATGGTTCGCATTGATTTTAAACTAATGCGAGAATTGATTCGAATTTAAAAGAAAAAGTAATTTTATCTTTACAAATCGATAGTGTTTCATCTACCGGATCGACCCTCCATGGGATTAAAACGGTCAAAATGTAACATTATATTATACCTGTATATATCGTGGCCAGAACTTAGAATTGATCATTTCATTCATGAAGTGAACGACCATTTCATGAAATAGAATATCGACTGCTGGCGACATCATGATGTGGTCTTGCCAGATCATTTAATACTCAACGTTTAACGATATAAACAGTTAAACGCAAGACTACTTCATGATGTAGCCAACCATTAATGGTCATATCGTAAAATAGTTAGATTATCAACCGGTAGAGGCGTTGATATCACTTTGTTTTTGTTGTGCATCTATTCCTATTAGAATAATTCCCAAGTAACTAAGACCAACTTTGATGTAGTGCTCGCTGGCCGCTGCCGCGGTACAGCTCGCTTCGCTCGCTCGGCTCGCACGCGATTGGTCCCAGTTCTAACCTAACCTAACCCATTTGGTCGGGTTGCCACTAGCGGCGTAAAATGCATCTACTTTGCTATATGCCCAGTGGTCAGCTGGAAATATCGATAAATAGGTTGCTTTCATCACGATATGGCCATTGCTACGATCGGACCACGACAGATACCCCTACATTAATGATGTCGCCAAACGTCGACTGACATATCATTTAACGTTGACGTAAACGATATGGTCAATTTTAGCTGGCCATTTCATGAAATACAACCATTTTATGAAATAACCGAACACTTCATGAAATGATCAATTCTATGATCTGGCCACAACATATACATACAGACATCTACACATTCATAGGTACATACAGGTCAAAGACATAGCCTTCCTTTTTGGCTTCGCCGCAGTCGGGTAAAAAGGTAGAAATATGGTGTCGCGGACTTTTTTGTAGAATTATTTAAGGCGGACCAGCGGGGTAATTGTGTAACCCACTAACAGTAGCAATGGCTTTCATTTTGACAGTTCAACAACATTCATTGTGTTATTTACGTTGTTAAGCAGACAAATTTTTCGAACATATGAAGCAATGGATTAGCAATATCTTTCAGAATCATTCAAATTCTGATTGGTAGTGTGTTACGCAATTAGGGTGCTGGTTGCCATACATTGTTTTCAATTATATTGCGCTGTTTAGGTAGCGCATGCAAATAATTCTGTTATAAGAGGTTTTTCTTTCCGACTTGCTAGACAAAAATTATGATAGCTCGGCTAATAAGCATGATATAAATATAATTTATAGCCTATAGCACTCAGGAATAATGTAGCTGACTACCAGTGTTTTTTTTTTTTAAATTAGATCCGGAGATTACCGCCTACATACAAACTTACAAACATATTTTACCTATTTCTAATATTAGTACTTAAAGAAAGGCAACTGCAATATTTTACCTATTTCTAATATTAGTACTTAAAGAAAGGCAACTGCAATATTTTACCTATTTCTAATATTAGTACTTAAAGAAAGACAACTGCAATATTTTACCTATTTCTAATATTAGTACTTAAAGAAAGGCAACTGCAATATTTTACCTATTTCTAATATTAGTACTTAAAGAAAGGCAACTGCAATATTTTACCTATTTCTAATATTAGTACTTAAAGAAAGGCAACTGCAATATTTTACCTATTTCTAATATTAGTACTTAAAGAAAGGCAACTGCAATATTTTAACTACGCCAATGTAACTGAATAAGTAACAGGGTGAGTTTTATCATTTTATAAACGTGATGTTACAGGGCTTCTTTAGTTACTAAGCGACATCATTTTATTACCCTGCTCAATGCAAGTACCTATAGCCCAAAGATTATTTATGAGAGAAATAACGTACTTATTGACATGTACTTTGTTAATAGGTAGCTAAAGAGAATCTGTAGGTAATCTTTGAAGACAGAACTTAAATGTATTTCACATCAGAGATGAGAGATAGATAATTACATGTACTATTATAATATAGGCTTAATATTACTTTCCGCAAATCTTAAATACAATACACAATCCTTAACTAAGTAACTAACTATACAAATAAATATACAAAACTAAAGGAGACTTAGGCGTGGAAGTACTCGTCCGCACTACTGTCATCCGGAAACGTGTTCAAAAGACTGGCAGCATTGCCACGATGAATGGCAATGCTAATTCTTCGGCCAAAGAACAAGCCAGCCACGTGAAGTGTCCACCAGTCGGTGAGAAATTTCCTTAGAAAGGAGAAGCGCACTCGGGTCTATTATAACATTAATATGCCTTATAAAAGGCATGTGTTTTAGAAATTAAGTATACGAAATTACTATGTTAAGTCGGGGAAATTTTTGTTTTCGTGTTTTATATACTTACAAAATTAAGACATTTTTTTTCATAGTTTATTTACATTTGATTATATTATATACGTGCCATTTTGTTCATTAACTTGTTGTCATTTTGTAGGTAGTGACATCATCCCATTGCTGTAGAAATTTCTGATCATAAAACGGTGACATGTAGTTTTGACAGTCCTCTCTTGATGTTGACCTAACACTAGCAAAATAATTCTGATGAGACCGAAACAGGTGGAAATCTGAGGCTGCAAGGTCAGGGTTACCTGATGGATGCATTAACACTTCCCAACCAAGCTCTCTCAATTTTTGCTGAGTGGCTAAATCGCAAGTGAGTACACGATTCATTAGGTTTCTTCAGTGAGCTCGTGTCGCACCCAAATATTGAGCGTTTTTTGTATACCCAGACTTTTTCAAATGGGTCAAAACTGTTTTGTGGTCAACCCCTAACTCTTCAACTACGTTGTAACTACTATACTATATATCGTGCTCCACATTTTCAAAAATGGCATCGACTTTGTCGGTAACAGGGCGACCAGAGCGAGCTGCATCTTTGACATCAACATTCCCGGACTGAAAACGTTTGAATCAACTTTGTGCTCCTACTGACACTGCATTAAGTCCATAGACGTCACAATTTTTTTTCGTGGCATGTGTCGCATTTGCTCTTTTTGTAATAAAACTTCAAAATGAATCGAATTTCTTCGTTAGATTAATTCATTTTCGCGGGAAAAAAAACAATTGAAAAATGGCGGGAAATCGTTTCTACTTTTTATTTTTATTTTTTGAAACGTCATCTATTTAATGGTATCAAATCCAGCTAGATACAAACAGTACAGCCAAAGAGAGTTTACTACAACTTTATACTAATAAAATACGAAAAAAAAAATCCCCGACGTAATCAGTTGTACGAAAAGAGCTAACTTTTTCATTTTCAGTTAGTAAAATTAGTTTTATATTTGACATTCAGGGGTTCATATGATTCAGTAGTAATGTCGTTGAGCTTCTTAACTTTTATGTTGAGCTGTACGATTACTGACAGATGCTTGCACTGACTAGACAGGTCCACTCAATCTGTGTGGTTCTTTCCTCAAAAGACCATTTCAGACACCAACCTACATGGTCTTCACATGATCTGACCAAAATCTCCAAAACGCCGGCCTCATCTAGTTTTAAAAAAAATGTTTGACGTGTAAAAGTGTTTGCATAAACCTACTTACAGAAATAGAATCATTTATCATTTATCATTAGTGATTGTCTAGGTATGTGTTTTTCTTTACCTACTCACTGGTCTGTTGATTTATTCATATCTAGGTTTAGCTTTAGCTTTGATGTTTTATACGCATTTGGGTATTAAAGAAATGGGTAAAGAAATTATTACAAGCTAAAGAAAATGATTAGAGGTTTACAAAAATCTAGTACTTTATAATTATTGAAAATGCATGAATACTTAAACTTTTTTGTAAAACGCACGTTTTAGGGTTTATTTTTGTCAATATTTGTCCATGCTTCTAAAGAATATGTTTGAGACTGTGAGACGTCATTTTGTTATTATTATCGAATAAATAAATATTGCTGTGATAAATGTCTTCATTTTACAATTTTTAAACCTTAAAATAAAAGTCCAATTGTATTACATATTAAGAAGAAAAATGTCGAATGTGTCATTGGCTTGTTGGCGATGAAAAGCTGCCTGAGTATTTGTACAAATTGTTGCCATTTTTCATTGCTCTCACTCTGCTTACCTCTGATCGAAAAAATATTCGTGCGCTTTATATACATAAATCTGAAACATCGACGTTGACGGAGTTACGTCGTTCAGTATAATAAATACCAGGCGGGCTCATGTTAACCCGCTTTTCAAACAAGCACATCTACAAAGCATTTTATATGAATTTTATTTTTTAACTTCAAAACTCATCACAAACGAGTAGGATGCTCCGACTGCTGGCTTTAGAGCAGAAAAACTTATGAATAAAAAATGAATTCCTTGGTTTTTAAATTAGCATTACAAAGAGAGGGTAATTCTCGTACCTTTGCGCCTGAAAAAGAAATGTATAAAAGTGGTCTTTGTCGTTTTATTTTAAGTGAAAAATCAGCGTTTTACGTTAAACAACTTTAAGCCGCTGGAAGGCCAGAGTTGAGTCAACATCTACAAAAAGGTGTGTGATTTATTCTTTTGTTGACGTAACAAAACGTGTAGATACTGTATTGAAACCGATTATCCAGTCTTGAAGTAGTTTTGTAAGGCTCACTTGCATGTTTAATTTAGTCGGGTTAAATGAATAAATGTAGTGTTCACTTCAGTAGCTCAAACTTGTAGGTTTTGCTGCCTGAAATCGCGATTTTGGTCACTGAGTGACCAAGTAACTTTTTTTTTTCAGAAAGCCGCGAATATCTTATTCAGCCTTGGGTTAATCATACAATTCGAAACTTTCACACTCTCTCTTTCCCGCCATTAGAAAGAGAGAGAGAGACAAAGACCAGCCCTTTCGAAGTTCCGATTTTGAATTCGACCTCCAAGACAAACACGTTCGGAATTTCGTACTAACTAAAGAAATTTTGCAAAAAGATAATTATGTCTTTTAATATAATTTATTGAATTTTTAACTTATTGTTGTATTTGAACGAAAATAAGTATTTACTGCAAATAAAACTGATATTTAACCTGTAAATATTTATTTCTAGTTTCAATAATGTTACGTAATATATTTTGAATAATAAAATATCATGGGTGCTATTTCCGAACACGCTTTAATTTAAATAAATGAGCGGGAATAAAATTTCGTGGCTGGCATAAAGAGTTGAATAAGTTAAAAAATATTAAAATAATCGTAAAATATGAGTGAAACTAGCGATGAGAACAGTATTTTAACACCGGAAGAGTTAAAACAACAAGTTATTAATGCATAATTAAGTTTCCTATCTGAGAAGTCTCGCGAGAAATATCTGAAAGCATACCATGTCTTCAATGAATGGAGACTTATAAAGGGCGCAAGCAGTTTTTCGGAGACGGTGTTGCTATCTTATTTTTTAGATTTATAACAGACGAGGCGATCATCTACAATGTGGAGTATTTACTCAATGTTGAAAGCTACTTTAAAAACAAAACATAACGAGCATATTGAAACATACGCAAAACTCGTATCTTTTCTAAAAAGAATGTCAGTTGGGCTAAAAAGTCCAAAATTTTCACGGCCCTTAACGTAGAAAAATTTTTTTAATGAAGCTCCGGACTGCAATGTTCTTGTTGTTAGTTATTAAAATTTGTGTGTAGACTGTTATGTATAAAGGTACTTACTGCCTACTACAAATTTTTGGAGGCGCAATGAATCCTAGTCTGGCTTAGCAATACTGTTAAAATATTTATTACGATATGTAAAAGATGTTGTAAATGTTAAATTATGCATATTAATTACATAATTAATTTAAATTAAATTAAAATATTTTCATTACAGGTTATACTGATCATCGGAATTAGGTAGTGGAGCGTGCCGCAATAACGAGCTATTACAACTAACAGTTAATAATATCGAAAAGCATTCAGATAAATTACTGTTAGTAAAATTGAAAAATACGAAGACGAACCTTGACAGGTCTTTTGTCGTACGCGAAGAATATGTAACTATTGTAGAAAAATACCAAAATTTACGTCCAGCCAATATAAAAACCGACCGATTTTCATACAATACCATGATAATAAATGCTCAAGACAGCCTATGGGAGTAAATAAAATAGGTGCTATACCGCGAGAAATTGCCCCTTTCTTAAAACTGGAAGAGCCTCAGCTATACACGGGTCACTGCTTTCGGAGAACTTCGGCAACGCTCTTGGCTGATTCCGGAGCCGATCTCACCACTTTAAAACGTCACGGCGGTGGGTGGAAGTCCAATACGGTTGCAGAAGGCTATATTGAAAACTCAATAGAAAATAAGTCGAAAATCTGTAAGCGTAGAGTGGAAACAATAAGTCTGAATTCGACCTCGGATCCTTGGTCTCACCCACGCCCATCCGCTTCCAACGACGCACAGTGTACTTATACAGAAAGCCGATCAGAGTGACCAACGTTCACCGTTGTTCCTTCTCAATCCGCCACCGAAACAGAAACCTTAACCCCAGATAATCAAACTCAACTCAATGCAACTATAACGTTGCCAAATAAATCTGTTACTTTTAATTTGTAGAATTGCAATAATTCTACTTTTAACTTTTAAAATGTTCCATTTCATTGAATTGGTACCTCTACCTACAATGTTAATTATTTTGATTCACAATAAATAGTTATTTCAATCTATTCCTGTTTATTATTTTATCTCCTAAAGTGTTCTCGCTGCTGAAGTGAAAAGTTATGTGTGTTACACGAGAGCAAAGTTTTTTGCATCTTGTGCCTTTGAATCCCTCGCCACACTCAGGATTCAAAATCAGCACTCGCAGCAAAAACGACTTTGCTCTCCTGTTGCACAAATAACTATTGTAAACTCCGAGTTAAGTAACTGACATTTTAACTCTTCTTACGCGTTGCGCCACTAAAAAGTAACACCGGGTTAAATAACCTCACAATAGTGATTTTTGAGTTGGGAACATTGCAGTTCAATCGACAAAACATAAAATAGGATTGCAGTGTCTACGGCCTGAAATGTAATCCGACCATATATGAATTAGCGAACAATGAACGGACAGTTTATACCCATCTCTTTTACACTACATTACGATACGTAATACTACTAAAGACAAGAGTCTTTAAATTTTATAACATGACATTTTATTTTAATTGATTGTACCTATGTGGTTTCCATTGAGACTTAGTTTATTGATTGACAAAAACGTCAGATATGGAAAAATATGTTTTAAGTTTTTTATAATTTGTATTTATTTTTATATGAGTTTATGAATATATTATTGCCTGCTATTAAAGTACCGAATTTTCACTTACTATAATGTCGAACAATATATAATACAAATTAAGTTATCAGCGGGACCTCATAACGTCAATTTATTTTGACATTACTTACACTAACCCAGAGTTTAGCGACGTAACAACACCACATAAGTGGGTTTAATATTTAAAAGTTTAACTCTAGGTTTACCTCTAACTCTTGGTGGCGCAAGAAGAATTATTTGATTATCCCTGAGTTAGCTGTTAGCTCCGAGTTATATAGGATAACCCATGAACACGCAAGTGGGCCTAATAATATTACTGTAGTGTTTATAAAACGACTGCGTCCTAGTGATCGCAAGCGCTACTGCTGCGCATGAGGTCCTGTATTCAATTACCGAGTTCGACAAAGTGTTATTGGGTTTTTCCATCTGGAACTTCTCAGTAGCAGCCCGGAGTCTGGATTTGTGCCCGGTTGATGACAATAGGCTCGGCTCCTGTAGGTGTAAACCTCTGCCTAACCCTTCGTAGAATACAAGCGTGATGTTATGTTATGTTATGTTATTTATAAAATTGACTATTCTAAGTGTTCCCCTATCACTTTTAACCACTGGACCAATAGGCGACAAGCTATCGTCAATATAACAAAGTAACACCTCCATTGATTGTAGTGGTATATTCAAGTTACGCGAAGTTGGGAGCTCTAAAAAACTCATAATATTAATCGAATCGTTCCACATATTTACCACACCAGGTTTATGAGAGTCGCGTGAATGATTCTGCTAAATGCCACGTACCTCTACTCATAAAAAAGGAAAAAAAATATTTTAGTTTTTATTTTATAAAAAACGTTCCGAGTTTTTTTTTTTGTTTTGGAATTTGATTCCGTCTTCCTTGTTTAGAGAATGAAAAAACAATAACAAAGAGATTGTTTTATATTTTTCTGAGCGTTCTTTTTTTCTGTTTTTATAAATAGCGTGTTTCCTGTCGACAGTAATTAGGTTCCGTACAACCCCTTAGTTAGTTGTTTTATTTTTATGCTTAAAATAACATAGTAGTAATTAAATTTGCTGTGGAACCAAATAGCTACTCCATCATATCCTCGTACCACAACATGTGAGAAAATTTTTGTTCAGGAGTAAGCCTATATTGCAATTTGAACATCGCTTGATTATAATGTCATACTTACGTAATTTTATGAAGATAAAGGTACGAGTGCCAGTAATCAATTCACCCAAAAAAACAATGTGTGTGAAAAAATTGGTTGGACTGTTCATCATTCGACCTAGCGATAGACCTTCCTGGGCCAGTAATTATTAAGTTCCTTCATTAGGTATCCAATGAACTGCGATACGAAGAAAAGCAACTGAACGCACATTCACTAATGGCCGAACCCAATAACCTATTTTCAGTATAAGACAGATCTCTATTGATCATAGACAGTATAATTCTATCTGACCTTATGTCAAGCCAGTAAGATTCCATAATCTCTTACAATTTATTGGGACGTTAAAAGCATAAATAGATAGGTTTTTCTATATCCAGTATGCCAAAAGTGGTGATAGATAGGTTATTGGGTTCGGCCGTTACAAACACTATGACGACTGTAAATGAAAACTTTGTTGTTTTGTTTTACACACAAACAAAGAAAACTGTGTCACCGACGTAGGTCACCGATTAGCAAATAAATTTAACCATTTCTAAAATTAAAAATTACAAAGTTCCTTGTGATTAGGGTCACGCGAGCCCGCGCTGCGTCTTACGCCCCTTCGCGTGTTGCGAAACGGTTAAACTGTATAATTTTTGCGTTCCAGCCACACTGGTTTGTGTTCCGACCCGTATTGTGTGATAATTACACCCCACGCATTTGTAATTTTTTTGGACATTTTGTAAATTAATTTTTCTTTCGTTTACCACTGTATTATTTATGGGTTTTGCTGGGTTTATCTGAGTTTAAATGTGAAAATTTCAAGTTAAACGTTTAATTAAATTACGCGCGGTTCATTATTATATTTATAATCTAAATAAGCGATGCGTGTATTTTATGTTTCCACTTTTTATCACTTTTCATATTGTATACCACGGTCAATATTTTATAACAATTCATAAAGTATGTACACGAACCCTCAGAAAATTGTAACCAATTACCACATTTCAAAATGATGAACTTATTTACCTACCGAAACGAAATTTTCCAAAAACCATTTCAACACAAACGTCCCATTCACTGTATCATTGTAAGAATATTTCGTCAAAGTGTCACTTTATCCCCTCGGGAGAAAAAGCTCCGCGCATCAAGTTCTCATTGTAGTGCCGAGTTATTTCCCACGAAAGGGCTCAATTTTGTATGAAGCGATAACATTTTCATGGTAATGCTTTGAAGATACCTTCTTTCATATTACATCACGGCTATCCACTTACAGGCTTTGACGTCATAACAAAATATGAGATTCTATGCATAACTAGTAGATTCATAAAATATAATGTTGTATATATTGTGGGATTATCAAGCTGTTTATCTTATTTAGATCAATCTAAATTTAGCTTTAGGGTATAACTAAGTACCTATAAAGTTGTTAGTTGTTGTAGCAAAGGTGAGTAGGTAGATATAAAATAATGCATTTATGCTGGCTGCAGGCTGTTTGTGTCAACGATATAGGTACATATTTCCTCAATAAGAGGTTTAAAATGAGTAAACAGAGTACAACAACTAAATAGAATACAGTATTTTTACACATTAAAGCAACGTCGCTTTGAAGTCGAATACAAGTTTATGTGCAACGTTGCAATGCAAAATCCAATGTGTTATTGTCGCACGTATTTCACGCAGTAGGTAACTTTACCCCAACAAGGAAAAGGTTTAATATCTATCCATACTAATATTATCAATTCGAAAGTAACTCTGCTGTCTGTCTGTCTGTATGTTATCTTTTCACGCCTAAACCACTAAACGGATTTCGATAATATTTGGCAAGGAGATAGGTGGCACCCTGAGGAAGGACATAGGCTACTTTTTGTCTCAAAAATAATCCTACAGGGGGTGATATAGGGGATGAAAGTTTGTATGGGAAACCCAGCATTTCTTAAGTTAGGGATATGAAAATTCAAATGTATGCTTTTGTTAGGAAACAAAGAATTACATGGTTCAGCGTTTTTGAAAAATCATTCCCTAAGGGGGTAACATAGGGGTTGATTTTAAAAATCACAAATAATATTAAAAGTTTTGTGTACCTCTTTTTAAGTGATTTAAGGTATTGGAAATGCAGTCATAGTTTGTATCTTGACTTCTTGAGGTAACATTTTAGTCTTTTTTTTTAACCAACTTCAAAAAAAGGAGGAGGTTCTCAATTCGGTCGTATGTCTTTTTATTTTTTTTAATGTTTGTTACCTCAATACTCCGTGATTTATAAACCAATTTGGAAAAATATTTTTTTATTTGAAAGGACATACTTCCAGATTGGTTCCAATTTTATCAAAATCCAGTTCTGATGATAGAATCCATGAGGAATTGAGGGAACTCCTCAAATATAATAGGCATATACATAGCGATTTTGGTATTTTCATCAACAAATCAAGTATTTGCATTCAGAAAGTATAATTTGGTGAATTGGAACTCATGAAGAAGACCACAGATGGCCACGGGAACTCCTCAATGATTAGTAGTTTACGGGTGGCGATAAGCTACCTCGATTAAGATAGTTAAGCGACTTTGACGAAGTAAATTTAAATAAATGGTTCTGCTGAAATGGTACTATCGAACGGATCTGATGATGAAGTCGGAAGGTAGGCACCGGAATTCCGTAATACAACAATGTATCCTAGCCGTGTTTGGGCTTATTGGAATTGTCATGAGATACACTCTGGCTATAAATGATTTAATGGTAATATGCTTCAAATGGCACTACTTGAGTCGTATGTTATGTGTGGCCTTGATTGTCAGAAGACAGATTTCGTCAACGATCTGTCATCGTGTGGTTGATTTAATAATTTGTTGGCAACGGCGGCGTCCAAACCTGATAAAATTACGCCATCCAAACTTCTAACACGACTTAGCGCCACATATATTTGCCTTTTTGCATAGTTTTTATTTGAAAAGGTATACTCCTGAGGTGGTTGCATATAAAGGATCTACCCTGTTAAGCATATGAAAACTGCACTCGCGTCTGATGAAGGGTTCTTACCTTGTTTTTATTGTTTTTCATCTAAAATAGCCATACACTTAATCTCACACCCCTAACCCTATTGTGTTCCCCCTGTTTGTGTTCTTTTTTTTTGCGTCATGTTTACCGCAAATAAACACATTTTCTTTCTTTTTCTTTCTTTCTTCTTTTTCTTTCCTATAGTAAGGGAATAATGGGGGTGACAACCCTTAACGTATTTTTTTTTCTCAGTACCTATTTATGTATCTTCATGAAATTGAAACCACACATGACTATCGATAAACTATAATATAATTATAATATTTTTTTTTAATGTTTGCAATATTAGAAACTGTAAAAAACGAGAAGTATATTTTTGGGGGGTGATTTTTTTATACCAACCCTTAAAGTGACACCTAACAAAAAATATATATTTTATTTGTTAATTAGTTAGCTATTACATGTTAAAGCTACAAAAGGGTCGAATTGGTGGAACATAGCTTAAAAAATAAAAATCAATTAAAATATGTAGTTATATGAAATAATGAATTATAATTTATTCAGTCATATAAATTATGAACCCAATTACGAATAACGTTATTGTACTGAACATTCAATCATCGTCACTGTTTTCTTCAAACTATTGAAAAAAGGCTCGGCAGATGATGATGATCATCATCATCTGCCGAGCCTTTTCCCAACTATGTTGGGGTCGGCTTCAAGTCTAACCGGATGCAGCTGAATACCAGTATTTTACATGGAGCGACTGCCTATCTGACCTCCACAACCCAGTTACTGGGTAATACGATACCCCTTGGTAAGACTGGTTGTCAGACTTTCGAGCTTCTGACGACCCGTAACTACTGTCAAAGATACACGAATGACAGCCGGGACCAACGGCTTAACGTGCTTTCCGAGGCACGTAGGGGTCTTGATATGTAAAAATTGTCACCCATCCACGGACCAACCGCGGCAAGCGTAGCTTAACCTGACCGATCGACCCGTGCGGCTGTTCCAGTCGCATCAAACATAGAGGTCAATATTTCAGCTGGTTTTATAATTTTTGATTTATAACGAGCATGTGCTAAGTGGTAAATAACAGTCGCTACATGAGCGCAACAGCCCACTGTTTTGTTCCCATTTGCACAATCACAAACATATCTTCGAATTCCTTTAAAAGTGTTCGAATTTGGCTCATACTCGATAAAGCAATTATATAGAAATAGAAATAGAAATAGAAATAGAAATAGAAATAGAA
Organism: Fissipunctia ypsillon; assembly: GCA_947568875.1. NCBI lineage: Eukaryota > Metazoa > Arthropoda > Insecta > Lepidoptera > Noctuidae > Fissipunctia > Fissipunctia ypsillon. Next base: position 16,615,411 of record OX387644.1, on the reverse strand, counting down.
ATAGAAATAGAAATAGAAATAGAAATAGAAATAGAAATAGAAATAGAAATAGAAATAGAAATAGAAATAGAAATAGAAATAGAAATAGAAATAGAAATAGAAATAGAAATAGAAATAGAAATAGAAATAGAAATAGAAATAGAAATAGAAATAGAAATAGAAATAGAAATAGAAATAGAAATAGAAATAGAAATAGAAATAGAAATAGAAATAGAAATAGAAATAGAAATAGAAATAGATATGTCTTGCTGTTAATATGCCTTGATCGTTCCCTTACTTTGATAATATTTTCGCGATCATTTAAAAATTCAAGGTTTAATTCGTTGTCAGTTATTATTAGGATAGGTACCACAACTAAAAAGTGGAAAATTAAAACTTATTTATAAAAAAAACAATCGACTTCCAAAAAAACACTACCTACACAGTGAAAAATAACTTTAATTTCGGTAATCGGTGGCAAAAAACGAAAATACTAAACTTCCGAAATTAAAGTTATTTTTCACTTTGTAGTGTTTATTTTTTGGAAGTTGGTTGTTTTTTTTTATAAGTAAATAAGTTTTTATTAAAATCGGTTCACTCGGTCAAAAGTTATTTCTTATTTGTTATTAGAACGTGACCGGCATAACTTTACTAAACTAAGTCCTCCCGCCGCGTCTGTCTGTCTGAACGCGATAAACTCAAAAACTACCGAACGGATTTTCATTCGGTTTTCACTAATCAACGGAGTGATTCATGAGGAACGTTTCGGTGTATAATTCATTAAGGTTTTGTATAAATTGGCTGAAATATGATGATTGTTGAAGATGTCGGAAAAATCATGCCGACTGGGAGCTTACTGGCGTTCCCCGCGTTAACCATTAGAGTATTGCGGAACATAGGGTACTTTTAATCCTGGCAGCAGTACGTTCCCGTGGGGTATTTCCCAACATCCACGCTAGTAATATATAAATAATTATAGAATCGTTGCGAAATAATGCTGGGTCATACTTATGAGCTTACGTCACCACTAAATTTGACGAGCTAACAATTCCTATCAAAAACATACGCTAAAAATAGTGGCTCACACAGAAAGCTGTGACATCGGAATTTCTCATTACTGCTACAGCAAGATTCCCATACATCACGGTGGAAAAATATCGCTTTTAACATCCCCCCCTCATCCATTAATGGCCGCGCGTACTTATGTTTATACGATGTCCAATAAAAAGCGCACATACGTCACGGAAGAATTACGTGTGACGTCACACAAGTGAAATAACATTCCAACCTCTATTTATGTAGTACTCAGCGAAGATACGGATGTACATGTAGAAAAGCAAAATTGCTTGGTTTCTATTACATTTTGGAGAGTTTGGACGCAACGCCTCCTGTCACTTTAGCAATCCGAAGATTGGTCAACTCTGTTTTCAATACTACGAGCTGCTTGAACAGCTCCTTCTTGTCTTTAGTGCGTAACTCAGAGCACTTAAACTTACCCTGAAATAAAAACGGATAACACCAACTAAACAACAACTTGGAGATTTCACTCCACTTACGATACACATAAATTAGAAAAAAAAACGAAAATAACTTCGACTGCCTCTTTGGTTTAGTGGTCGTAAGCGCTACTGCTGCGCATGAGGTCCTGCCAGGGGGGGGGGGGGGGGACACTGCCGTACTTGATGTAGGCGTCCAATTTTTCACAAAGGTACTAGCACCATCTTTTACGAAATCCGCGTAAACTTGAGAGATTTAGTACGAAAAAATTACATAGATGGTGCTTACGCCAATTATCGCCAGTGTGCATAGTTACGCCTTGTTGATAATGAAAATTTAGTCAAAAATAATAAATGTACATTCTAAACCAGAATAAATATTTATTTATTTATTATAAAAGTATTTTGCAATTGCAAATATTTTTTTGGGTTCGGCAAAATATTACTATACTCTGTGGTTTACAAAATGGTCACTACTTTCGGCGTGTGCGCTTGTTTGTAACTCTCTTCCATTTTGTGTAATTTTTATGGTGTTTCGGTTCTATTAAAGCTCCAGAAAGTGCGGTTGAGTTGAGTGGTAGTCCTCCTCCCGTCTTCCTTGTCAGTTTCTCATTCGGAAACCTCATTAACTTTAGTGCTGTGTTTTGCTAAATAGACGCTTTCAGATCTTGTGTTTTATAGTTTACTGTTAAAATGCCAAGACGTTGTGGTTTAGAGATTAAGATTAAGATTCCTCAAGATTATTTTAATAAACATCGTCATAATAAGACCAATAAATGACTTAAATATTAACACATTCATCATTTTTATTTTGTGCTGGCTTTGTAAAACATTCAATTTTGTAAACATTAACTGTATTTGTTATTTTTATTTTGTAAATTTTTATTTCATAAGTTAATCAAGAACTAAGTACGAATTGCTATGGAACAAATACAAAATGTTTATAAAACTGATTTTTATATGGCCTACATTGCAAATTACCCGCCTACCCATAGCAAACCTATTCAGAGTATAGTAAATATATAGATAAATACGTACCTATGTACGCATCTATAGTTTTTGGGATTAGTTCAGCGGATATAGTACCAGATGGCGACACCGTCTAATATAGGTGTCAAAAATTCTAGAGAGAGGGTTCTCTATTCCATCTATATTACTATACTCTTTGGGTCCTGCGTTCAATTCCCGGGTCGAGCAACGTGTTATTGGGTTTTTCCATCTGGAACTTCTCAGTAGCAGCCCGGAGTCTGGATTTGTGCCCGGTTGATGACAATAGGCTCGCCCCCTTTTATTACATGGGACTTAAAAATAAATGGCGAAATGTGGGTGTACTATTAGGTGCACCTCTGCCTTACCGTTCGGGGAATACATGCGTGATGTTCTGATAAGTTGTGTGAAAATAACTACATCTTAATACAATATCACAAACACATTGTTGAACCGAGCACTTGATTAAAAAATAATAAAAGTTATGAGCTCCAATCGACGTAAATAATTTCTAGCAAGCGCCCGGAGGATCGCAAAACCTTTGCTTTAATTAAGACGAGAAAACATGACCTTCTTAGGTCGAGACTCGAGCTGTACCTACTTATTACCAGCAAAGAGATACAGAGATTCCGTCTCCTTAACGATGAAATAGGTATATTATACTTTGCTTTGTGTTATTAAGATAATGGACTTACTTACTACAACTTAGGGACGAATTTAGGCTCCTGTAAACAGCCGCGACACGCGATGCGAATCGCGCGCGACACAAAGGCACTGCTCGTCGCGCGACACGCGGTGCCTTTGTGTTGCGTCGCGTGTCGTGAATGTTTGTAGGAGCTTTTATGTTTTCGTTCCTATCGCTTTTTGATTCTTATATCCTGGTTGTTTTCATTTAATTTGATAGGTATAAGGAAATAAGCACTTCGTAAACTAAACAACAAAACGAACAGTTTTACAAATACAATACAAATACAAAATAGTTTATTGTGAAAAATAGAAAATTACAATACATTTAAATGTGTTTGGAGCCTCCCTTTAAGCAAACAATGCCTGTATTAGAAGGCTCCGCTCTTTCTCATCATAGTCGTGCACTATACTAACAGGAGTTAATATAGTGTACTGTGACCTTAAGGGTAAATATTTCGAAAGAGTTACCGTGGCCTCGGCACAGGCAACAGAAGGAACACGGGTGGGTTTTAGTCAGTAAAAGTCTGACACGCCCTCCCGCTCCGCCCAGAGCGGGAGAAGTCATTTGATAATTTCCCATCCACAAAAAAAAGGGTAAATATTTAATGCAAGTACATTATCTGTATTTATTTCCCTACTAATAATCTCAAGAAACTAATAATAAAAATCTATAAGTATAGTTGCAAATTAAATTATTAACCGTAATAATAAAACTTAAAACTTAAGACACTTAAAAAAAAAAACAAAAATAAACTTATTCCCAGTGCATGTAACATAGTGCATAGTGTGGTTTGGTAAGTAATACGGTGTTATCTGTGGTATGTGATGAGGCGCGCAATGTGGAGTGATGTGTGGCATGGTGTAAGGAGTATAGCATGGTGTGGTGTGGTGTGGAGTGGTGTGGTGCGTGTGATGAGGTGTGTGGTGTTTTAAGTTAAATATCTGTGATATGTTTCGGCTACTCAACATTCCAGGAGCGCCTCAGTTTCTTCATAGGTAAGTGGTTTTATCCAGTCTATTATACTTTTTTTACAGTCGTGGCAACCTTTATTGTATACATAAACATAATTATTTGTTAATTTTGTTATAGAGCTGAGTAGAGCGTCTATTGAATTGCTTACCTGCAAACCTTGTTTTAGTTTGGCGAACTTGAACAACTAAATCTTTTCTCCGTTTAGATTTTTCGTTAACATTATATGGTAGGGTTTTATGTTTTTTTTTAGTATGGTTTGACTTACATACAATTTCCTTACAGAGAGTAAATCACTTATTTGGTTTAAGCTTGAAGTAGAGAATCTTTTATTTAAAAAAAAAAACATTATCTTTATTAACCCTAGCTCACTAACCTTAATTTCGAGTAACGTTATCACTAACCATTCGTAAATTTTACGACGGACATCAATATTTATTTAAACAACTTTATTTATGACACAAAGCGACCTTTATTAGCAGTCTTAGTTTTCTCTTAATCAAATAACATAATCTGTTTTAGAAATAACCTACACTGAACAATGATTGCACATAGAAACAATATGCTCCCAGCAAATCGCTTTTTTGCAGCCCTTGCAGAAGTTAGTGGTCATACGGCGTTTTTTTGCAGCACAGTAGCTGCAAATTTTGCGGGTTCTGGGAACGTCTTGACTAGAACCTTCCTGAGGGTCATCAATTTTCAAGATCTCCGCGATGATCTGCTTCAAATTTCGTTGCAAAGTTACAGTCTGATATCTCTCTTGCAGCCAAAGCTTCATCAGTTCGTCTGCCATTTCTAATGCAAAAGGCCTTCTTTTTATGGTTTTTTTTTCCATTTCGGAACGCATTAGAGACGTGGATGATATATGCATTCACTATAGACAATTTAGGATGTCGTAGAACAAGCAAAGCGGCCATCGATTGGTCTTACGGCTGGTACTCATGATCGAGCACATCTGGTCTACAGTATCAATCGCACCCTTTGTGGAATTGTAGAATTCAATTATTTCGGGCTTTTTTGAATCGATATTGATGGCAGGTTGATCATGTATGGTAGAAAGAAGGTAAACGACCTTATTTGACTTCGGTTTATAAGATACCAACAAAACCGAACATTGAAGTACCTAGGTACTCTTCTATTTCCAGAATTCGTCATTTCTTTGGGGATCTCTCTAAATGATTACCATCCTCGGATGCCGAATACTGTGTTTGATTATCAAGGATTGACTCCGTTTCCGAATCAACTAACCACTGTACAATTTTTTCATTTTGACTCCTCAATTCCATCAGAAAGAATAAAAAAACAAAAAACTAAATGCATTTCAGATCTAAAAAAAACAACAAAATATCAATAAGTTGCAAATAACATTGAAATCTCTTGGTGATTTATAAAAATATAGTAATTATTACGTCTTATTATAGCATAAAAATAATATGTTCTAATAATAATTATTGAAAATAATTGACAAAAAATAATTTCGTAAATTTTACGACAATCACACGATATAATATTCCGATCTAATGAGCGTACATCCGTAATGAGTGATTGCGGGTCACTAGCGATGCGAATTAGGAAGGTATTAGAAACGGGTGGGGTGGCGGGGTCGGGATCTTACCGAAACACTAAATGCGCAAGATACGCGTCGTCATTTTGACGAATGGTTAGTGACACAGGGTTAATGCACGCTGAGCTCGTTCTATGCCCATAAATTTTGTTTTTGCTGCACCGCCCCAAATTGGGATACAATATAATAGTACAGATTGGGCCAGTTTTAAAGACAACAAATAAAAAAGCTAGCAAAGCGGTCACTTTTTGCCGGTGCTATTGAAGAATTATCACAAGTACGGCTCATTAGGGAACACCAGAAGGACACAGAATTAAGATATCTTTAGTTTTTTATTTATTTAAGATAGGTTTGCTCTTGACTCTAGTCTAAGTCAGAGGTGACAGAGATAAAGTCGACGATGGAGCGAGCTTACCCAGAAGAAGCCTGTTTACTCTCACTTTGAAGAGATCAGGGTTGTAAGCGTTCGGAAACACAGACGCTGGCAGAGAGTTCGACTCCTTTGCTGTGCGCATCACAAAAGGCATTTGGAAACGCTTAGTGCGAATTACAACTAGGTAGTTCTTGGTTAGATAGGACATTATTTATGTATTAGGTAGTGGTGGCTAAATGCAGTCTGTCCAGCTGCGCATACACAAGCCACGACATGAGTTTTGAAAAAGAAAATTGAACCATTGAGGCTGAGTAACAAAAAATGAACTAATATTTCACTGTTTCGTAGGGGAGCTATCCAATCCTAACCCATCTAGTCGCAATAAAAACTTAGGTCTTTTCGCGGCACTAGCTTTCTTCTGGGTTTTATTTTGTCTAAAAGTGATTGGGTTCTATTCAAAGACAACAGACTGAAAACGAAAATAACCTCCGTTCTATTTTTAAGCAAAAAATGTCAATCTGATACCTACTGTAGTATCTATAAATAATCTTAAATGGACAATCTTATCGAGGTAGATCAAATGTTACTTTAATTAATCTTTAACCTAGAGTTACTTTATCTAGGTACATTCCTATATAATATCGTAACATCCTGAGTATTAGATATTTCTAGAAAGTATACAGTGGTCCCGGAGTCTGAATTTGTGCCCGGTAAATGGCAATAGGCTCGCCTCCTATTACATGGGACTTAAACATAACTGGCCAAATGTGGGTGTATTATAGGTACACCTCTGCCTAACCCTTCGGGGAAACAAGGCGTAATGTTTTGTTATACAGTGGACATACTTTATTCACATATAATATATATAGATACTCACATTGCATTACTTACGTGTGTACAAAAAAAATCTAAAAATGCTAAAGTTATGTAAAATAAACCTCTTGTGATACATATGAAAACCTGGCGTGTAGCCATATCTACAGTTTTTGCAAGCTTTTTTTATAAGTATCTCTGAACAATTCCAGAGATTCTCTCAAAATTTTATAGTTTTAGCAGTATCTACTACAATAATCAAATGAAAAAGGACACCCTATAAACGCTTGTAACGAAACCATAGCGTGATTCAGGAAAATGTACAACGCCATCTATCGAACAAGAGGCTCAACTCGGGAATTTATATTGTGATCTGGTTTTCATAAAAATGACAACGGCATTTATGCAGCCCGGTTTCTTTAAAATTAAACGCCATTTCGAAAACTTATTGTAATTGTATATTTCTTCATTTTGATTTGTTATTATTAAATAAATTCTTTCTTTAACAAACAAGGAGTATGTAAGGATCGTAGCAGGTGGCGTTCTGTAGTTTCTGCCTACTGGGAAGAAGGCGTGAGTTTATGTATGTATGTATGTTTAACAAACACCAGTGTTTTTCTTTTCACAATTAAGCTAAAAAAAATCACAACTTCTAAACTACTGATTTTCACGGAACAATGTTGCGTTTAGATGACTCATTAGGATGTCATAGACACAAAAAAAAAATTGAACCACTATAAATAGGCCACTCTGTATTAGTTGGTACTTTTGAATTACCTATAGACAAACCGATATTTTTTAATACATTTCAATTTGTCTATATTCTATAAGTAATCATAGACACGCTGAAATGTTTTCTATTTAGAGACATAACCTAATAATCCATCACAATACTCACAGGAGCTACATGACAGAAAAGATATTTCCACCACACAGACAAAGTAAACAACAGAAACTGAACAACTTTATTTTCTCCGTAATACAGACTTTTCCTTTTAAACCCAACTCGCAACTATCGAACTTTTTACCGCAGCTAATATAAACTGTGTCACCATAATGGAATCCGGAGCGGCTCCAAATTACGTAGTAGCATGTCTCTCCATTAGCTCTGTCTTAATTAGGAGCCATCAGGGAAGATCTCTAAAGCTAAGTTGGTCGCACGGGGACGCCTTAATCCCGTCATCAAAATTCTGATCACGCGTCGCCAGTTTCTATGAGTGTGCCCAATGTCAGCACTGCCCTCAAATTTATAATCGAAAGGGATCGAAAATGCCTTAATAGAGGATCTTGGTTAGCTGTTTTTTGTAGGGATAGTACCTGCCTTATATTTAGGGGAATTTTGTAAACCCAGATTATTTACCTAACCTACTAAAACATGTGTAAAATCAAGGAAATTAATTGTGAACCAAATTCACCAATACCAACTTAAATTGTGCGTATATTCAAATCACAGCTGTCATTCTTTGACAGTTGTATGAAATTGCTATAAATTTAGTTATTTAGTTGTTTTTATAAAAAAAAGTACATAAGTAATCTGCTCTTTGTTCTAATAAATTTATTATTATTATGGAATATTTTCTGCGTCTAGTAATGGTAGATATAATTAAATTTTAAGTTAGGTACATTGACCAGATTTTAAATTAGTAATGCAGTGGTTTCGTACTTAGGTTATCAAAAGTGGCTCGTGGCCAAATCGTGTTTCATTTTAACATACCGCTTACCAAAGGTCTAATTATTGTGCATAGCTACTTTTATAGTTATTTATATCTTTGGAAAATATTGCACCTTTTAGGTACACATCCACTTTTGAAATGTATTGAACATCAGTAATAAGAACTTATTAATTGATTAGTTTTAGCCCTTCATTGTCGTGTCCACTTTAATCTCTATAATAATAATAAAATCTGTGGCCCGACTGTCAAGGTGACGGTCAAAAAACATTTTTCTCCGTAATTTTTTTTTTTATTTTTAATTTTATTATATCACAATATCATCCACAATGTTATATTCTGTACCCATACACCAACCCTTGAAACCCAAGATTGAAATAAAAAACAAAAATTAGCCAGGATGCAAGAAGGAAATACGGAGAAAAAAATAGTACAATGTTGACGAGAAGTCGGGCACGATTGGCAGCAATCACACACCCAGCATCTTCGGGTTCGTCGCTCAGCTCCGCCTCGCAGTTGCCAGAACCTGCTCCAACCGTGAGTCCAGTGATATCGGCCGCTGCAGTTGCGTCGAGCTCGAGCGACGAATACTTCTCGCCGCCGACGACACCACCACCACCAGTACGTCGACGCGGAAGAGACCGACCACCGGCCAGCTTAGGACTCCGAGGCCCACCGGCCTCTGATAGGGTCCCCGCTCCCGGTGGAAGTGTGCAGCGCATGAGGTGGACACAAACTGTCAACGAAAATGTCATGCGCGCATACTTTGGGGCTACAGAGGGGGGAAGTAACTTGACTGCGTACCGTGGTCGGATGCTCTCTCTGTTTCAGGTGCTTGAGCCAGCTGTCAACGTGACGGCGCAACGACTGTCGGATCAGGTGCGGGTCATCCAGCGTAATCATATGTTGGATGACACTGTACTTGATCGCCTGCGAAGTGAAATACAGAGTAGCCATGTCGTCGCCCACCCGTCACAGACTGTTATTGCACCACAGTGCAACACAAGTCAAGATGACGAGGGAAGTGACGACAGGGCTACAAATGTAAGTACCCAGTGCAATGAGCAATTGAGGAGTGCTTTGGAGGGTGCGATTCGAGAATATCGGTTCATATCGCCCGAACTTAGACCACGCTTACCTCGTTTGCCCATGCATAACAAAAATAGGGCGCTGGTGGCCGTCCTGGATTCGCAGTTGTCAAACTATTTTGATGACTGCGAAGACCTCACCGATACTCATTCGATTTTGTACTGTGCGGCTGTAGCGGCATGTCGTGTAGCTCACGTCAAATTTGCTAATGACTCTAGAGCTACACGACCAAAACCAGCCGTACCAGCTTGGCAGTGCAGAATTGAGCGCCGTATTGGTGAGGCCAGATCGCTCATCGGCAAACTAATCTGCTTCAGGGAGGGCAATACTCGCCCTAGAGTGATGCGCTTTGTGAGGCGGGCGTTCTCAGGGACCGATATTAGCCCTCAGGACTATATATCCCGTGTCACAGAGCGCATCGACTTCCTGAAGCAGAAAGTGTATGCATGGGCGAACCGTATTCGTAGGTATAAGAGGCGAGTAGAGCGATACACTCAGAATCGCACCTTTCAGAGCGATGAAAGGTGGGTTTATAGGACTTGGGAGCGACCGGACCAAGGTGTGACTGATACGCGCCTGCCGGATGATGATACCATGTGCTCTTTCTGGCGTAGTATCTGGTCGGTGCCTGTCAGCCACACCGAAGGTGACTGGGCTCGGGAAGTCGAGCGGGCCTGTGATCCAATACCAGAAATGGGGGCTATTACCATCTGCCCCCAAGATGTAGCTCGTGCAGTCCGTCCGTTACCTAACTGGAAGTCTCCAGGGCCGGACGGGCTGCACAACTTCTGGATCAAATGGTTTGCAAGATCGCACGCTCGCTTGGCAGCTCAGCACCAGGCTGCTTTGGAGTCTGGTTCGCTACCCCAGTTCCTAACAACAGGAATTACCCACCTGCTCTATAAATCAGGTAACACCGCGGAACCCAGAAATTATAGGCCGATCACGTGTTTACCGACGGTCTATAAAGTTCTTACATCCATTTTGAGAGCTAAAATCAACAAACATATAGACACAAACTTCATCATGTCTGCCTCTCAAAATGGATGTAAGAATGGGTCCCGCGGTACTAAGGAGCTACTCCTCATTGATATGGCCATTAGCCAACAGGTTCGTCGTTCCCGAAAGGATCTGTCGACATGTTGGATAGATTATAAGAAGGCCTATGACTCGGTGCCACATACATGGCTCATGAGGGTGCTAGAGTTGTATAAAGTAGATGCAACTCTGCGCACCTTCCTGATATCGTGTATGGGGCAATGGAGGACGGTCCTTCGCTATCCAGGATGTCGAAATATCCAGAAGAATAGCGAGCCGATAAGGATTGAGCGAGGCATATTTCAGGGTGATAGTTTGAGTCCGCTTTGGTTCTGCTTAGCCTTGAATCCCCTAAGCACACTGCTGGAGGGTTCTGGTCTAGGCTATCGGCTGAGGAGAGGTAGTCAGGTTATATCTCACCTCCTCTACATGGATGACCTAAAACTCTTTGCCCCCAACAATTTGCAACTGATGGAGCTACTGAAAGTAACTGAAACTTTCAGTAGCGCCATCCGGATGGAATTTGGTGTGGACAAATGTGCGGTCATGCATGTAAAGCGAGGAGAGATTGTGGAATCCGAGGGAACCCAACTCTCGGATTCCATAAACCTTAGAGCCCTCTCCGCAACCGAAACCTATAAGTATTTGGGTATGTCGGAAGCGTTGGGCATTAATGCTGCTGACATGAAGCAATCGTTGAAGGAGCGCTTCTTTGGCCGCCTGAAGAAAGTATTTAATAGTCTTGTATCAGGCGGAAACAAGGTGCGCGCCTTCAACGGTTGGGTCATGCCGGTTTTGATGTACTCTTTCGGCATACTCAAATGGACTCAGACCGAACTAGACGCCCTGGATAGGAGGGTCCGTACGCTGCTGACTGCATATCGAATGCATCACCCGCGATCATCGGTAATGAGACTGTATATCCCGCGAAAGTGTGGAGGTCGAGGCTTTTTAAATGTCAAGACCCTCCACAATCGCGAGATATGCAGTCTCAGGGAATATTTCCTTGAAGCCGACGTGGGGATGCATCGAGATGTGGTCGCAGTGGACAAGGGCCTCACCCCGCTCTCCTTGGCTAAAGAGAACTGGCGCAAGCCTGTAGTGCTTGACACTAACGATCGCCTGGAGGTATGGCAGAGTAAGGAGCTTCACGGACGCTTTTTCCGGGCCCTACATGAACCCGATGTAGATTTCCCAGCGTCCGTAGCCTGGCTGCGTTTTGGTGACCTCTTTGGGGAAACCGAAGGTTTTGTCTGTGCAATTATGGACGAAGTTATCATGACGAACAATTACCGGAGATTTATTGTGAAGGACGGCACGGTTGACATCTGTCGGGCATGCCACCGTCCGGGAGAATCAATCCGACACATCATCTCCGGGTGTTCTCGTCTAGCTAACGAAGAGTACTTGCATAGACACAACCTTGTAGCCAGGATTATCCATCAGCAACTTGCTCTGAAATACAGTCTCGTGGAATCGGAAGTGCCGTACTACAGGTATGTGCCCGACCCAGTTCTCGAAAATGGACATATCACATTGTACTGGGATCGATCCATCATCACTGACAGGACTATTGTTGCCAATAAGCCTGATATAGTGGTGGTGGATCGAATAGAGCGGCGCGCAATGATTATTGACGTAACTGTCCCGCATGACGGGAACCTCGTGAAAGCCGAGAAAGATAAACAAATCAAGTATCTTGACTTGGCCCGCGAGGTTGTCGACATGTGGGATGTGGACTCAGCGATCATTGTGCCGATAGTTGTATCAGCCAATGGCTTAATTGCCAAGAGCCTCGACCAACACCTAAGGAGGCTCTCGTTGGGCAGCTGGATTAAGGGCTTGATTCAGAAAGCGGTACTTCTGGACACGGCTCGCATTGTTAGGAGGTTCCTCTCTCTAGAGCCCTGACCGCCGGTAGCTTGGACCCTGTTCCCGATACCGGTGGGCTACTATTTTTTATATTTTTAAATGTTTTTTTTATAATCTTTATATTCTAATATTTAAAAATATAATTTATGTGTATTTATTTTAATAAAGGAAATAATAATAATAATATATTTATTCAAGTTATAAAGTAGATGAAAGTTATATTTTCTGCTGGCATTATACAGCCAGAATACATCTCTGAATCATAATCGGTATTCAGAAAGCCCGGAAATTGGAAACCATTTCTTACTTTTCCACAGTCTGGTGATGGTGATTTTTATAGTAAAAGAATTAAGATTATGATTAGAGACATAGCGGCATCTTAAAGAATTCCTGAAGTTAAAGTTGGCATAAGAAAGTTACATAAAGTGTTTATTATTTTAAATTCAAAATAGAATAGAACCTACTATGAATACGTAAGTAATGTAAGTTAAGTGTCGCGCTCAATGTTGTCTAGTCTTATTATTTCCCGAGCTAGGAAACTGAATCCTACGCGCTTAAACCGGATCAAAATGAACCGAGCGCAGCTTTAACTGGATCTCTCCTACAACGAGCCCTGTAATACTCTACAAATTCAACTGACTGTATGCACTAAATCTTTAAAAATAACCTACATATAACAAAATATCGCTGGATTTTTATTTACTTTGACGTAAATAAATAAATAAACAGTATTATTAAGAAACAGGCTACCTTTATGAGCTGTATCGTGTAAGATCGTACCCTTTTGTAGGACAATCATACCTTATCTATCTTAGGTACTCTATTTAAATTGACCATACAGATTATAAGGGATATAAGCGTAGGTGTGAAATAAATATGCCTAAATTGGTTTCACAAAATTATATTACGTAACAAAAACATTCAAAATCACAACAAGAATCATTGTTGCATAAAATAAATAATAAATAATAGTATGTACATTTTAAGTTTAGACTCAGAGATGCGCTCTCTACAATCACTCGATCTCGACTGAGTGTTTTTGCAACAACCGATTTTTAGACGCCTACTCAGTGGCGGGAATTATGAATCACCCAATACGTGCGTTTTTAATTGCAGACTCACGTTTCATTTTACGGTGAGCACAAACATGCTAGGTTTTTATATTTATTCATTTTAGCATTCTATACTTAATTATACATCTATACAGTGTGAGTCTTTATAATGTGCACATATCGAATTAAGCATAGATTTGCTTAATTTTATCGACGGAAAAAATGTTAAAAAAAATCTAAATATTTATTTATATTTTTTATGGATTTTTAAAAAAAATTGTTTGCTTTTGTGACCCCAGTGTATACAAAACTGTGTAACTTTTAAACTAAACGATTTATCACGATGAAACAAACTCTATAATGTTTGGAAGTAATTAGGTGTCGTCATAAAATAAAAATTATGGAAAAAAAATAGCCACATTTAAAAATAAACATTTTTGTTTGGCAAAAATCTGATTTTTTTTCATTAATTTTTACAAAAATTGTAAAATTTCTCAATAACATGCCCCCATCACCTTCTTTTTTTATAACTTTAAGTTATTCTTCATTGTATTAGGAACCTAACGGTAAAAATTGCATGTTTTTAACTCAACCCCAACATTTTTTATCAACTGTCAAAGAAAGGCCCAACGTATAGCTATTGTTTAGCAGGTAGATAAACTTTCTTTTGAATGTGCGCAGGTCGGGGAGGTAGGGCCAGCCAAAGGAACTTGAATTATGACAGATGTCAGACTGGCAGTCGCTCCGAATTATTCGCCGCTGCTACATGTGTTTCGGTACTTTCGTTCGCTGGACTTTCATAACTTTCGTTCGCTGCTACATGATGCCGCGTTTAAGTGAATTTTCCCCGGCACACATCGCCGACATACATTTTTATTATGGAGTGGGACAAGGAAGTGCCAGAGCTGCGCGCGCGGCTTACATAGCTGCGTATCCTAACAGGCAACCAGTGCCATCTGCCCGAAACTTCCAGGAAGTTCACAGAAGGTTGTCGATCACTGGACTTGGATCAAGTAGAGATCGTCGCGAGCCACCTCAAGTAATTATTGATGCGGCTACTGAACAAGCAGTATTAAGTGATTTGTTTGCTGATCCATCCATAAGTACTAGACGACTGGCTCTTCGTCACGGAATATCCCAAAAATCAGTGTGGCGTATTTTAAAGAAAGAAGGATTGCATCCTTATCACTATCAAAGGGTGCAACATCTACATGAAGACGTAGACTGGCGTCCAAGGTGTGTGATGTCCACATGGATTCAAAGAAAAACCAGAGCAAACCCAAACTTTCCAAGAAAAATACTATGGATGGACGAAGCGACATTCACTAGAGACGGTATTACTAACTGTCGAAATTTACACAGATGGTGCCGCGCAGGTGAAAACCCGAAACTGAAACGGTCATCTACTTTCCAAGTAAGATTTTCGATAAATGTTTGGGCTGGTCTTATCGATAACATGTTGATTGGACCAGTCATATTGCCGAGAACGTTGACTGGTGAAAGATTTTTAAGTCTATTGAGAGATGATATGCCTCAGTTATTGGAAGATGTCCCACTGGCTGTGCGTCAAAGGATGTTTCTTCAGATGGACGGATGTCCTGCCCATTACGCTACAAATGTAAGAAGATTTTTAAACGAAAATTATCATGACAAATGGATCGGCCGGCAAGGACCTGTAGGGTGGCCTGCGCGTTCACCCGATTTGACGCCCCTTGATTATTTCCTATGGGGGACCATGAAGCAACGCGTCTACAGTACCCCCATCAACAGTGAGGCCGATTTGCGTGACCGCATAATAAACTGTGCGAATGATATTCGCAATGATCCCGAAATGATAAGGAGAGCGACACACCAAATTCTAATTCGCGCGGCTTTGTGTTTACAACAACGAGGTGGACATTTTGAGAACCTGATGCATTAAATTTTGTATTTAATAATAAATGGGTTTCAATTGAACTCTTTTGCATTAATTATCATCCCAAACAAACCACCCTTATGAGAACAATACGATTCCGCGTTCGGAGTGCCATCTTTGAAACGACCCGCGCGCATTCACAACAAAGTTAACAAAAAAAAGTTTATCTACCTGCTAAACAATGTGCGTAGCTATGCGTTGGGCCTTTCTTTGACATTTGATAAAAAATGTTGGGGTTGAGTTAAAAACATGCAATTTTTACCGTTAGGTTCCTAATACAATGAAGAATAACTTAAAGTTATAAAAAAAGAAGGTGATGGGGGCATGTTATTGAGAAATTTTACAATTTTTGTAAAAATTAATGAAAAAAATCAGATTTTTGCCAAAAAAAATGTTTATATTTGATTATGGCTATTTTTTTTCCATAATTTTTATTTTATGACGACACCTAATTACTTCCAAACATTATGGAGTTTGTTTCATCGTGATAAATCGTTTAGTTTAAAAGTTACACAGTTTTGTATACACTGGGGTCACAAAAGCAAACAATTTTTTTTAAAAATCCATAAAAAATATTAATAAATATATTTAGATTTTTTTTAACATTTTTTCCGTCGATAAAATTAAGCATAGATTCCCTCATTTCGATATGTGCAGATTATAAAGACTCACACTGTATTGTCTACCCTATTATTAAATTATCCATTCTGATAATCGTGTCAGCCGATAAACAATGATGATCGATGATAAAAAGTGCAGATACTCACTAGACTACTCTATTAGTCGCCTGGTTGTCTTCAATCAGGAAAAGTTGTTGCTCAAAATAAGGATAAAGTTAGACAGTTATTTACACAGGAGCACATGGTAAATTATAATAAAACTTCAACAAATATTAAATAGCTTAGCCGTTTTATTCGTCCAATCCCGATCAGCATATTATAACCGTAGTCTTATTTCAACTTTTTAAATATCGTACGTAACATCTGTGCTCCATTTTCCTAACTATCGGTCGGGCGAGGCGTTTTGTTCCCAATTCGGTTTCCAATATTTATGGTTGGTGTGACAATATTGTTTGTTTGCCGTAACTTCTAAGCCAATTAAGGGGAAATCGTGAGCGTCTTCAAGTGGCAGTTTCAGTACAAATTAACTACGAGCCAAGTCCGTCGATTGGGTTTCTAGTCACGAACCAACTGAATTTAGATGAGTGTATCAATGTGTATGGTCAGGCGGAGCTGGGCGCGGAGGTTTGCGCAAAAACTTTTCTGTTTGATGAAATTGGGTCTATAAATAAAAAGCTGGAGCCGTCATATTGCGCATGTATCAACATGTGCGCGTTTCATCAAAATATTCCTAGGCATAACGCTGTTTTTCCTTGTTCAGAAAAAGTGTGCATGTTCGAGTAGGTACTTCGTGTCCCATCTGTAACTTTATGGTTGTTGGATGTTCAGTTCCTTTATACATAGGCAATCATATATCGTTTTTTTGTGAGTCTACTATAAAGTTGACTAACGAACAAATTCTTCTTAACAACAAAATCTTTTTCTTAGTCTGTACCGCTAGGGACACCCTGGTGTCAAAGGACCTTCAGTTATCTCCAGAAACAAAATAAGAATTTTATTTCATGGAAACGAAATCCAAATCGAAGTGTGTTATCGTATGTAGCATTCTATTCGCTGAGCTGAAGTAGATAGTGTCTGATAACGGAGCATTGCACGGCGGCGCATAGAAATGGGCTTGCTTCCAGTAGACTACACCGGCTCGGCGGGCGAGTGTATAGAATAATACGTATTTTAACTTAGATGCACTTTAAACGGATTTTGTATTAGGTGTTTATTTTTAAAGAGTATTTTGAAATACGCGTTCTAGAAAATTGTTTAAAGAATTTTTAACTGCACGTTCCTAGACTACTTGATAAATTTTTCTATGAAGATATTATTTTGAAGCACATTAGCCGCGTGTGAATAACTCCATTCAACCCGTGGGTAGTTTACAACAACAATAAAAGTTACTGAAAATTTGTACAAACATAAAATTCTTTATGTTTAGTTTTGTGATGCATCTAAAATTTTATTGTGTCGTATATCAGCCATGTTATACAACAATAACAACCCAGAACAGCTGGTTTATGTTTGTTAAAGCCCAATTGTTTTAATCTTGTCTATTATTGATAGCATTTAGTTATTATGGGAGGGACAAAATTTACGTAATCCTCGTTTTAAAATGTATCTAAAGCTCTTGTGATAGTAATGACACAAGTAGAAAGTTTCATAATTTTGCTGCCGAAACTAACGGACGGAAATAACGGACGGGTTTGAGCGAAGTCATATTTTATCAGTTTTGGCGGATAAAGGCTATCAACCACACCTGAGACTTATTTTACGCCCAACGTGCCAATACCCACATCCGTGACATAGGTAGGTTAGGTACCTAAGCGGTAGACAGTTATGTACTGGTGAGGTGGTTTTGGGACCGACTAAACCAATTTTAAAACATAGTTTTGTCTTTTTCTTTTCGGCGAAGCAAAGAAGAGACGACAGCAATTTAGAAATGTCAAATAACTTGCCATGAAAAACTTTCAGTTTGAAGTTGATCTGTCCGAAAGTTTTTGTTTGAAAGAACTTAATTTGGCGACTCTAATTGGAATCCATCTCTTTCTTTTTCACCTCAAGATTTTTTAGTTTTGTTGGTGCCCAGATTCGCCGCATTTTCAGCGGTACCTATAGGTATATGAATTTAGGTAGGATATGAATCCAATCTACCCACGAGCCCACTCGTCCGGGTGAATTCAACGGATAAATCATAAAAGTCGCGCGCAGGCCACCGGACGGAATTAGCTTTGTTAATTCTAATTTGTTTTGTTACCTCGCCTGTTTGAATTATGGCCGTTTATTGTTTCATGTGTATGTACATAATAAATGTGTAATATACAGCCCAAAAACTGTTTTGCTTTTGTTATTACGATTGTACTATGCCATTGTTTGTCTAGTTTGTACAGTGCTTTTGTTAAATTTAGTGGGTGGTAAAAAAGGGTAATACCGCTGTGTGAACAAAAATTTTATTATTGTGGTGTAAAAGCTACAAAGGTCGGGCGAAAATTAATTACAAAATCAATCAATCTGCCTAACCTTTCCTCAACTATGTTGGGGTCGGCTACCAGTCTAACCGGATGCAGCTTAATACCAGTGTTTTACATGGAGCGACTGCCTATCTGACCTCCACCATCCATCCATGTTTTATGCAAATAAAATATTATTATCTTATCTTATCTTATCTTATCTCACAACCATGGGTAATACGATACCCCTTGGTAATAATAATAATAATGTGAGCTCGACTGTCATTGTGCCGATTGTCGTAACGGCCAATGGCCTGATAGCCGAAAGCCACGACCAACATCTCTCGAGGTTCTCGTTAGGCGGTTGGATCAAGGGCCTGATTCAGCAGGCAGTACTCCTGATACGGCTCGTATTGTGAGGAGGTTCCTGTTTCTGCAGCCCTAACCACCGGTAGCTTGGACCCTGCTCCCGACACCGGTGGAACTCTTTTTTATATTTTTAAATGTTCTTTTATATCTTTTTATTTTAAGAAATATTTAAAAATGTAAATAAATAAGAATGGCAAACGACATAATAATATATTTATTTGCATAAAAACACGGTTTATAAAAAGATGGTAAAAGTACAATTTAGAACAAAAACATGTTTTACTAATATAATAATAAGCATGCAAATTTTTCAATTGGTAACCGACATTAACATTTTTTGTCATAAAAGACTGGTTTTCAGAATTTCGGGCTTCTGAGGACCCGTAACGACTGTCAAAGATATACGAATGACAGTCAGGACCAACGGCTTAATATGCTTTCCGAGGCACGGAGGAGTCTCAGTATGTAAAGATGGTCACCCATCCACGGAAAACCCCGGCAAGCGTAGCTTAACCTGATGGAATGACCCGTGCGGCTGTTATTACTTAGCCATGAGCTCCTCTCGAGTGAAAATTAATTACACTAACAATTTATTTAATTAAACAATAAGACTTGAATCTGATAACTCAGGCACGTAAATGAGAGGTCTGGCCCCGTATGAGGTCGGATCATTCGATCAGCAAGGTTTAGCCACCGTAGATCCGGCTGCCAGTTGGATTACCGTGCGGATGTGACGTCGGCCACCGGTTATCATAACCCGGTCGGATCTAAATCCCTTACACAGAAAGTTACCCTTGGTATACACGAGATAAAGTTGAAGAAGAACTCGCTCGTCATCCATAAACAATGCCTGAACTTTGTGCGTGTGTCGGTTTTTAATCAATTACAGCGAAGGTACGGGAAAATACGATTTTGTGACTTAAGGATAATATATATACAGATATCTAGCAAGTTTATGTGTAGGTAATTGTTAACACGTGTGTGTTTCGAGAATGCTAGAGTATTTTTCGACTCAAACGTGGCCATCATAAGCTGTTTACCGAATGATAAGAGTAGCCTTATTTTTCAAATGATTCTCTACAACATTGTTATTGGTTCCTAGCTCAATCTGTCTGCATTCTTTACGTCCTTTATGTCATCATCGTCTGCTCTATCAAAATCAATATCTACGCTCCGCGGTGGAGCTATCAACTCGTGATAGGTCTGAAATCAGCTGTTGGTGGAGCTATACAGCCATAAAATAAAAACCAGTCAAGTGCGTGTGAAGGGTTCCGTAGTCGGGATGAATTTATCCCAAGAACAAACTCAACATTGTAGTTGAAAAACATGTTCTCCCATACATTCCAACTGCAAATGTAAGTTGACCGACTATTACTCATTAAATTGTTTGATTCCAAAAATAATCACGTCTTTAAGTCATTCGGTGTTACTTTCTGTCATTAAATCAACGTAATCTACACTCAAACAAACACCTCAAAAAATTAACTGTTTTAATATTAACAAAATACTACTATACGACTTCATATTCCATCAAAGAAAATTAGACAAACACAGCAAAAAGAAACCGGCCAAGTGCGTGTCGGACCACGCACAATGAAGGGTTCCGTAGTTGGGATGAATTTATCCCATCGAACAATATTACTCGTTAACTTGTAAAGCCTACTTAGCTGTGATAGTTTTCCTTGTAACTTCGTTATTTAAACTACTGCCGTAAATTTTTTCACATATAAAAAAAATCATTTAGCTAGCAGGGGAGAGGCGGACACTTGACTAACAAAAATTAGCACTTTAAAGCTTAATATTTCGCAAACGGATCCCTGAATCGAAAAATGGTTTTCCCATACCCGCAATATTTTTGAACGGCCATCCCTACCTAGTTGCTAATCCACCAATTCGCACTAAGCGTTTCCAAATGTCTTTTGTGATGCGCACAGCAAAGGCGTGGAACTCTCTGCCTGCGTCTGTGTTTCCGAACGCATACAAACCCGATCTCTTCAAAGTGAGAGTGAACAGGCTTCTTCTGGGTAAGCTCGCTCCATCGTCGACTTTGTCTCTGTCATCACTAACCTAGACTAGAGTCAAGAGCAAACCTATCTCAAGTAAAAGAAAACTGCCTATCCAGCGACACCCAACGCCATGAGATAGGCAAGAAAAAAAGTCATCCCCACTTTATGTGTAGGGGCGGCACCCTAAATTTTTTTTTTCAATATTTTATTTATTACTTTGTCGGCGTGATTAATATGTATACCTGTGCCAAATTACAGTTTTCTAGTACCAAGAGTCTCTGAGCTAAGCTGCGGACAGACTGACAGACAGATAGACGGACATGGTGAAACTATAAGGGTTCCTTGTTGATTACGGAACCCTAAAAATGGAGTTGTTCGATTAATCCCTAAATTAAGCTGAAAACTTTTCCATCGTGCATGTGACAAGGGATAGCCCGTAGTCAGGTAAAAGGTTTAAGTAATGACAAGTAGGTACCTACCTACGGAGGTTGTTCATCAAGAGTGATACGGGACTCCAATGTTAATCTAGGTCATTTTACGTAAAGCGATTACACAAAACCTTCAAGAAAAGGTTGACCGGGAGAAAATGTCTCATAGCGTTATGTTCCTGATTGCAGGAACATAACGCCATGAGTCAGTTACCCATTTTCTAAAGCGTTTTATACTGTGCGTCTTGTTTGTGCAGAATAAACAGATTTTCATTCATTCTTTTTTTATATTAAAAGCGTGATAAAATTGAAAGCTCTGATTGATGCAAGAATTATTGAACCCACTAAATGCATAAAAATTTTAATAAATAGGTACTTGGAATATGTTTTATTGTACAGCAAAATTTTAACAAAGCTAAATAAAAATATAAATACAAATACGTTTTCGTAGATGTAAACAAGACCCTCGTTTACACTTCGTCTAAATCTATAATGTAAGAAAATACAGTTCCAATAAAATTTTAGAATTTCTTCCGAACTCAAAGCCCCGAAATGTTGCTTCAGAATCCGTAAAAATTCGCAGCATCGCCGCCCATTATCCGAACCGTTTACATCAGCTTCTTGAACGATATACCTGAACATTCGGTACATTTGTATTCCATCAATTTACGCATCTCGTATGCGCCGGAGCGCGGCCGATCGTTTGCGTTATATGTGCTTCGCATAACTCATTGGATGGCTCTACCCAAATGTTACCCTATCCTTGCTTGTGAGACGTGGAATGTCTGTTTAATCTGATTGTGATGATCTAGCGTTTGTATTGCGTTATTTCAACTTTAAATTGTGACATCTACCAGCCCCCGTGGTAGATTACAGCCCACTCCCTCCCGATGAGAGGAAGCCTGTGTTCCAGCAAAGGGAACACTATAAGCTGATTATGCTTTTGCTTATGCTTTAACTTTGCTATTGGCGATAAGGTCTTCAAACAAGTTGTTACAAGTTTTTGAAATGTTTTCACCATTCTCCCTTGCACGGTACATACAATTAGAGATGATGACTAAACATTCTTTTGTCCGTCAGGTAGACAATAAAAAAATATTGGACACATTTTTTTTTACGTAATCAAAAGATTACGGCGATACATTGAGTTAAAATGTGGCATGACGACAGTTTATACTGAGTTGTGACATAGCGAGCCCCCACTCCCCAAATTCAATGCGTTTTATCTAAGTTTTTTTATTAATATGATAAAGCAAAAAATACGTGTCTAATATTTTTTATTATCTGACTGACGGACTAAATAGAATTTCTTTTTTTTTTTACCCAGGCTTCATCCCTATTACATTTGTGTCCTTTGTCCACAGGGAGTGTACATAAATAAAATAATTATAAATATAACTAGTAGGTAGGCTAAATAATTTAATTCTTGAAGGTTTTCTGTTTTCTTTAATTAATATTCAGGAGTCGCGTGAGTTGATAGTACTTACGTGTTTTCTTTCCTCGCGGAATTTTCGTTGAATTTCATTGTCAAAATTACTTTAATAAAAGTTTGAGCGTTACGTATATTGTTATATTCCTTGGAATTTAAGAAAAGAAGTACCGGGAAAGTACTCAGTTAACTAGTTTTAAAGCCCTTTTGTTAGCTTTCTATTATCAAAGTATTGCTTTCCGAGTATTTTTAACAGATTTTAATATCAGATTCCTTTTACTGAATAAAATAACGATTAAATAAAACACTTTAGGTATCTTTTTAAACTGAACTTCATTACTGGGTACTTCTTGAAATAAGCAGACGGCATTAAAAAGGAAAGTGAATATAATTTTTCTCTCAATTGCACCCTGAAATCCTATTTGCTTATCTCGCTTCATTTTATTTCCCAATAGTGATTGCAGGCACCTGGATTCTACCATTACTCTTTTAAAATTGCAAACTTTATAGCGTCAATATTTCAGTGAAATTGCAGAGCTGTTCACAGAAATCATTTATTTCAGGAAATATAACGTTGCTTTTTCTTTGATTTCAAACTAAGAAGTCTGTTGGTATTTAAATCTGTTGCTTGTAAGTAATTATTTTTTGAGATTCATGCTGCATTTTTCTTGTAAAAAATAATAGTACTCGTCTGTAAAGTCCACGAAACGTGGTGTGCGTTCAAATACACAAAAATGTTTAATATTTTTAGCGCAAAGCATTTCGTATTTGAAACGATCACTCAACTAAAGAATACTCGGCAACAGTCCCGACGAAGTCACCAAATGTACGAACTAATTTCGGCCGTTGAAATGCTAGTAGCACTTTTTGGGAACGGTAAATTAGATCGGCAACGCACGTGACCAGCTTTATAATACTCTACGTTCTACAAGCGTAGGTATTAGATACAGTATTTACTTTTGAATAGTGTGTCTCCCTCACACCTTTGGTGGTAGTAAAGGATGGGATAAACCCGGGTTAATACGCCGTAGAAAATTCACTGACGCAGCTACCTTCATTACTGCCCCTCGTGGAGGAAACAAGCCTGCCGCTGGCCGAACATTATTACCGAATAATCCGCGTTTACACTGAAAGACGTTACAAATTTTGTAAAGGTGAAAAAGTGCTCAATTTACGCGGATGGCTGAGGTTTTATATACCTTTTCCCGTTTATTAATGCCATAGCCGATGCCTACAGACATAAATAAAGAGGAAAACACACTTGTTTGTTTTTTTAACACGTTGAAGTAGGAAAAGTCTTAGAATTTGGGTACCAAATTAGACGAAGACGTGTAATATTTTTCAATAATTTTAGTCACGGTAGCTTATGTTTTGTATTCTGTAGTCAACACGAAGATCCAAGATTTCTACAAAGTGCAAATCTTATAAAAAGCTCTGATACAAAAAATGCACCTACCATTCCATCGTAATAATTCTGCGATACAAATAAAAAGCAGATATTTTATAGTAGACCTTAAATTAGATCCACGCAGAACGCTACCCGCATCGATGAAAAGGTTGAGCTTAGCTTTTTCTGATTGCAGAAAGAGAGCGTTTCTTTCAATAAAGCAATATAAAGAATATAGAATGTGCTAATATACTGCAGTTGGTCTGAGACTCCTTTGGAATTTCTTTCATGTAAAGGATAATTTTGTAGGAGAAAATGATCGAAGTTCCAAAACAACTTGGCCGTATAAAAAAAAAACAACGTCTCATTTGAGAGCTCATAAGTAAAGGGATTTAAAAATAAGGGCATTATACTTACTTGTTTGAGTAAGAAGAGCTCATGGCTAAGTAATAACAGCCGTACGGGTCGATCCATCAGGTCACCACGCTACGCCTACGCTTGCCAGGGTTGTCCGTGGATGGGTGGCCATCTTTACATACCGAGACTCCTCCGTGCCTCGGAAAGCACGTTAAGCCGTTGGTCCCGGCTGTCATTCGTAGATCTATGACAGTCGTTACGGGTCGTCAGAAGCCCGAAAGTCTGACAACCAGTCTTACTAAGGGGTATCGTATTACCCAGTTACTGGGTTGTGGAGGTCAGATAGGCAGTCGCTCCATGCAAAATACTGGTGTTCAGCTGCATCCAGTTAAACTGGAAGCCGACCCCAACATAGTCGGGAAAAGGCTCGGCAGATTGATTAACTTATGTACTTGTTTGAGTGTGTGTAGAAACATATTCGGTTTTAAAAAGGATTTTGATTGACATCTATCTAATATAAATAATTATTGACGTAACGAACTTTATTTATTAATTTATTTGCTCTCATGCATATTTAACATTTTACAATACATTAATTGTGGGTTTTTGTACATGAACCCTGTCAGGGCATTGCAAAACACAACGTTGATTTGCTGTTGAGTAAGTGAACAATTAAATTAACATACATTGAGTCAAAACTTATCAAAATACAATACCTACGTAAATTTTAGAAAAAATATATTTGTAGATGTCGTAATGATGTCCTTTTAGCAGATACTCAATAACTACTCATAGATAAAGTCGAATTTAAGTCAGATGATATTTATAGGTAGGTAGTCAAAAAATCAGAACAATCACGTCACTTCAAGTCATCTAGTAGTAAAATTTAATAATGGTATGTTATTCATTATACAATACAAACTAAAAATAAAAACAAATCTAATAAATTCAATGTCACTGGAATAAACAATACGAGTATTAAGTCGTTGATCAGACCGGATCTTACAAATATAGAAAAAGTTATGAATTACCTACGTCTATATTTAGGTACACCTCTCCCTGACCCTTCGGAGAATACAGGCGTGATGTTATGTTATGTAACGAACTTCTGTAGACGGCGGGCGCTCTGCTAAAAAACACCATGCACCAGTTCCAAGTTTCATTTAAAACTGCTCAACCCTTACGGCTTGGTTCAGCAACACCGAAAGTTTTTTTTTATTTCTAATAACAATTGTAAAATAAAATGAAACGGGATCCCCAAAAGATCCAACAAACAATAAGCTCAACAATTAGGGACTTAGATAAAATATAAGACAGGCAACTACTTCATAACTCGTTTCAGAAACTTTATAATAAATTTTTCATAACAAGCAATACCGCTGGGTAACGAGAGGAGACGGAGACCCGGCTAGTTGGGCGATTAATTAACATCACTACCCTCTAGAGGGCGCTGCTCTCAGAATTATTCACTATCCCGTTCTTACCCTTCTGCAAAATAATTATTAACAGTAAACCTAATTAATTTCCCTTCTTGAAGTCCCCACATTATCCAAAGTGAATTTCAACTTTTTTGTTTCGTAATTTCCATTTTTTACAGGTGGCTTTTGTTACTAATTACGCTAAGATTATGAAGATGTTTGCTTGTTTAACACGCGACCCTTTTATAGAAACTGTTTTTATTTTTCTGTGACCCGACCCATCAATAGTTTTTTGAGCTTTGTGTAAGACAAAAAATCTGAAAGTCTCAAACGGAAAGATGTCCCCAAGTAAAGCTTAAGAATCCAAAAATCCCAACATTTCGTTAGTTAACCAAGTCCATTAGTAAATGGTACCGATCCATTTCTATCTGATTAAAGGCCGTCACAATCACTTGAGTCTCGATTCAAAGGGATTCCTAAAAATAAAGTTGTATAGGCACGCTTCGAATTGTGTGCGTCTCGATAATTTTGAGACCACCCTGAAGAACGAGGGCTGATAAAATCTCCCATGGAGTTCCTTTCGTTCACACTTCACGTATTTGCAAATGAGCGATAGAGGAAAAAGGCGTGATTGAGATTACGGCGCGTTCCAATGTTACGGGGCCCGAGGAATCTTTACAGAGCAGATAAATACCGCAGATGCCCGCCCTCTTTGTTACGAAAAATCCCTCCGATTTCTTTGTACGTTACGTACAGATGAATGTGGGACATCGTACCTCGTGTCGTGTTAGTTGATAGCTATAGAATGATAGGTACGACATTATTTTTATTTATTCAAAATGTTTATATATCAGGTTCACTGCCACTCCAGTTACCTGCGACCGGAGAACAATAAATTTTCGTTAATGAATTTAATTGAAGGAAGTGCATACTTCCTTCGTCTTAGCGTAAAGATTCTAGACAAAATAATGCGTTACTATTAGGCTCTTCAACAACGAGTATACTGTTTGTGCATTGCAAACTTAAGTCTAAGCGCCACAATACGAGGCTGAAATGGGACTGGGCGGGTTACACCATAGGATGCATCCAAACAGATGCCAGGATCGTCACACAGTGAGTGTCTGAAGACAAGCGTCGTCACCGAGGCAGGCCTAAAAAACGCTGGCGTAACGATTTGGATCCGTTCCTGACCGATTGGATGGAAAAGGCACAGCATAAAGAAAATTGGAAAAATATGGGGAGACCTTTGCTCAGCAGTGGGATAACATAAAACGAACAAAAAATACATAGTTTGAATAAAACATAAAAGCTAAATTGATTACAGTAAATTACGTAGCTTCAATTAAATTAAATTTATTAGCAATGACTCCCTTTTCAAGCATATAATTACAATACAATACACTTTTATCTGCATAGTGTAGGTATATCTCCTTTGTCTCATTTATTTGTACCTACGAAGAAGCGGTAGCTAATACATTGGGCAAGGCTCCGAGACCTGTCTGCGAACGTTGCCCGGTGAAGCAGAAAATGACGTAAATGGCTATCTGGGAATTTAATTGTAAAGCAGTATAGCTGATGTTGTCCATGCTTATATTTACTTGGGTGGTTATTTTCGAACCTAAGTAAGCGAGCGTCACTTTAGTAATTAGCACGTGATATGAATGCATCTACTATATTTTGGTCTTAAAAAATAAAGTTATTGTTCAGATAGATAGATAAAATATACTTCATGCAGGTATTCAATTACTTCTTTATAAGTAGAAGTAAAAGTGCTTTAAAAATATATATGAAGAAGAAAGAAGAAGAAAGAAAAAACGTTTATTGGCACATGCCACAAGTGCACACAGTATCATGAATGGAAACAGAAAAAGAACTTAAAACTAACAATATTTGAAAAGTACAATTACCTACATCAAAGCCAAAAAAAAAAAAAAGCATGTAGGTAAATACTGTGCGACTCACGGCTGCGCCAAATAGGCCCATTTCAGCATAATGTCGGACAACAATGGTGCCCGACGCTGGTTTTCAAATGAACCTAAATGGTGAGTGTACGAATGTCAACATATATATCAGAGACAGCAGTAGGCAGTCTTCACAATCTGTTTAAAAAACTAAATCTTGCTAAAGGAATAAAATTGCCGACTCATTTTATTAGATGTAAACTTAATTTAGGAGTAGCAAAGCTACAGAGACACATTAACACGTCAATACATATAGCTGCGTTGGTGCTTCGTTGGTCTAGTGGTTCTGATCATGAGATCCTGGGTTCGAGTCCCAGGTCGGGCAAGGTGTTATTGGATTTTTCAATCTGGAATTTCTCAGTAGCAGCCAGGAGTCTGGATTTATGCCCAGTTGATGGCAATAGGCTATGTTTAAGCATAACTGGCAAAATGTGGGTGTATTATAAGTACACCTCTGTCCAATCCTTCGGGGAAACAAGGCGTGATGTTATGTTATGTTAATATTGTAAACCCATGTCACATTTTAGAGCAGCCTGTTAGTGGTATTAGCTAGTGGCATAATACTGAGATCCACAAAGGATCTAATCACCATACATTGCCAGTTTACTGTTAGCAATATCAAAGGCTATTGCAATATATTTTTTCTCAAACATCCTTGGAAGTTCGAGCATTATTTTGTCAACCTTCTTCGAGATAAATCGAAAATGTTGTACTGGTCAAATACATGCATGCAGCGGCCAGCAATGTTAGTAGGAAAACCCATATCTGTCGTGTTTAGCGGCCGAATAAATTAATATTAAAACTCATAACGGTCGTGTAATTTGAAAATGGAATGAACTTTTTACTTCGACACATGGCAACCAAGGAGGTAACTTTATCAAAGAATTTATTTAAATCTCGAACTGGCATAGCTTTTTAAAGTAAAAAAGCAACAAATGAAAATATTGGCGCGTGAAAAATGATTGTTGTTTGTTCGTAGTTGATTCTGGAATTTATTTAATTTCCGCGCATTATTTGAGAAAAGACACAAGCCTTGGCAGCAACCAGGCATTGTTAGACTCATGTATGTGTCACGCATTGTCACGTTCGTCCATAAATGTCTCTGTTGTCGGCCGCTGCAGTTATAAACTATATATTTAGTAGGTCCGTATAGTGCAAAAATGTGCACATCGTCGTATTGGCAGGCCTGTTGGTCTAGTGGTTAGTGACCCTGACTGCAAAGCCGGAGGTCGTGGGTTCGATTCCCACCCAGGACAAACTTTGTGTGATGAGCATATTGTTTGTTCTGTGTCTGGGTGTAATTTATCTATAATATGTATGTATTTATAAATTATATAAGTATGTACATATATCAGTTGTCTGGTTACCATAACACAAGCTCTGCTTAGCTTGGGATCAGATGGCCGTATGTGAGTTGTCCCAAGATATTTATTTTTATTTTATTTATTTATTTATTTATACATACTGATTATGCAGAAAATTTTGTCAAACAATTTTATTTGAATAAATAATTTCGATTCCACAAAAAAAGAAAAAAAAAGTTATTAGTGAAAACAAAACTGTAATAAAAAGAATGCTATGACATTTTTGTTTCAGTACACATTTCCAAAACATAATTTTTTTTAAAGCAACTTTTCCCTTTGTAGTTACACCTTTAGAACTGTAATTTTTCATCCATCTTCTGTCTGTTTAGTCTCTAGGTATATCATCAATATCATCATTTCAGTCGAAAGGACGTCTTTCTGCTGGAAAAAGGCCTCCGCAAGCATCACCTCATTGATCGGTCCTGTGCTTTTCAGCGGATTCCTGCGGCCTTCACAAGTTCATCGGTAGGTAAATACAGAGACAGAAAGTAAGAAAATTCAAAAAATTCCTTCCACACTTGCACACCCCTGGAGATTTCCTTGAATTTTAATGAATAATGATTGCCTTGCATTAGACACACACACACACACATTGTCGCCGACCATTCTAAGCTGATCATTGTCGGTTTGTGTGTGCAATGGATGCTCAGCAACGGTCCTTGATTACGAGCCGCGCCAGCTAATCATCTCTCGTAGTGCGTAATTATGTAGTGGTTTAGGATGGCAACACAGCTATCTAGTGTACCCGTTCCATTATTAGTTATAGCTTAGATGGGATTAGATTGGTTTTCATAATTATTGGGGAGAAAATTTTCCAGGGTAAGATTGGTATGATTGCAGGCAAAACAAAAGTTTGAAAAATCAATTGTCTTGACTCCACAAAATCTAGGAGTGGACCGGAATCAAGTCTTTTGAAGAGCTTCTCAGATTTACAATACTTATAAAGAGAATTTATAAAATTGACCGCCTTTCGAAGATGATACGATATAATTCTATTTACAGAACATATTCAGTTTTTTAATCATTTTTCTACCTACCTCTAAACTCTCAAATTCACCAAATACAGTGGTTAGAACAACAGTTTGAGAAAGTCAATTTATTATACGAAAAGTAATCAAATATCCATGTCCACATTATTTCAGTACCTACCAGTGGCGTAGCCTTCATACAACCTGATTCCTATCGGCTTCCCTTCGGAACAACCACTCTTCTTAATGTCCACCATTGCCAAATAATATGGTACACCTGTGTGTGTAACTGAGTATCACATCACATTACATGATTATATTTAATACCAGCTTAATACATCATAAGATTAGAAACTTACAGTTTTTTGTCGGAGTTTATGAGAACTGAACATTTTTCTTCGGCTTCCCTCTAATGATAATTGTAGCTGCGCCATTGGTACCTACATGTTGTAACTTTCAGGTTACACACGTTAATTTGTCTACAACCTAAACAATACCGGCTCCCAAATAATTGTCAATTCAAACGTCGGAATACATTCATGAACTGCTTCCTTATAATTAAATTAGCAACATGAAGTCCTATAATTAATTAAAAGTTCTAATTTGTATGCAAAAGGTAGGAATAAGTTGCCGTCTGAAGTACTGATGTTTCTCGTCTGTGGAACGCCGTTGTTTTCTTTGATTCCTACTTCATTTCTGGTAAATAAATAAAGGCTAAATTATCAAGTTGAGGCACCCCGTCGCTTGTTTGTGGGGTAAATTGAATCTCTGCTTTAGATTGTTTAATCTAGACATATTAAATGAAACCGAAGTGTCGGTCTGAGTTCGTAAAAAATGGCTGTACCAGAACGTTATTACTTTTTGGGTATTATTTTAGTAAACGGCCTGATAATTAATTTGAATCTTGCCACTCTTTCTCAGATTCGGTCACCATTTTCAACAATCAATGACAATGCCAATGGACACTTTTAGTGACAATTGAACTGATTGTTTAATTTAAATATGAACATTAAAAAGGCAAAGATCAATGAACAAAGATAAATCAAAGTCTTGTTAAACAAGACGATTAGTAATTTATCAGCCTCGAAACCTTGATTTCTCGGAATATATTTCAGCTAACAGAAATGGAATCACAAGATTATCCACTGGCTAATTTGTAACACGATTAACTGACCTTTGATTCGCCTGAATGCGGAGGGAATATTCGAGTGTACGATAATTTAACATTTAGGTACTCCAATGAGGATTAGACAGCATTCTGAATGTAACAACTGTTTTTTCAGCTAAATTATTAACTTTAGTAACCTTTTCTAAAATATCAATCCGCAATTTCAGGACATTTCAGGGATTATGATGAATTAATTACTCATGATTTCAAAAACTCAATTAAGCGTCGTCTAATAACAGTTGAGCTTTCATAATTAGTTGTAAATTAATCGTATTTTAAGAAAAGTTTCACTAAGAAAATAAATGTTAAAGGCTCCTGCAAACAAGCGCGACACGCGACACGAATCGCACGTGACACAAAGGAACTGCGTGTCGCGCGACGAGTGGTGGCTTTGTGTCACGCGTGATTCACGTCGCGAGTCGCGCCTGTTTTTAGGAGCCTTAAAAGCAGAAATGGCAAACAGCTATTCACAAATTTTACCATAACTCTATTAAAAAAAAATATTCGCTAGCTATTTGTTTTAATTTATTTTAAATAAATGGAACTCATAGCGAGTTATTTATAGTTTTAAAATTAGTCTATGAAGGTTTAAAATGAATAATTGAATTTTACAACATCTAAAAATACCGACAAGCTTTGTTAGTGATACGAATATTATTAAAATTTTAGCACCCATTGATTTAATTTACGATGTTGCACATACATAGAATTACCTGCACAGGTTTGGCAAGCTCCTAACAACAACACATGGCACTGTGGGTCCGCTCAAGATGGCCACAACAACATCTACCTATTTACCTATAATCTACCTATAAATAGTTTAAAACAAGTCAGTTTTCGTGTCTGTATGTGTGACCCCTTATTTTTTGTAAACTGCACAATAGATTTTGATGTATTTTTCTCTATCATTTATAGAATTTATTCCGAAGATTTATGTAATTTGAAAACATAGCATGTTTGAGCATGATATCTTGACATGTCGCCACATAATATAAGTAGATTTCACCCGTGCGAAGCAAGGGCAGGTCACTAGTCGTGTATAATTTAAATACCTCACTATATTCTCCCAGCAGATGAACACAATAATTACGTCTAAACAAAAAAGATTTTAGTTTACGTGTCTTAAAATTCACTTTATTTACTCTTTGTTCCTTTTCAGACAAATCTTCGCGGCGATCTTACGAAATGATCAAATTAAGATGTCACCTAGATTTGTTGACTCATACCTTGATCGTACCTAGTTATAATAATCGCGATGCATTTTTCACACTTTGGAAAATAGATCCAAGTAGATATTTTATTATTTGAGAAGATGCGATCGTTGTTCTTGATAAAAAGTAAAAGCTAAAAAAGTATTTGCCGACACTCCCATACCACAAATCCTACCTAAATCTGTAGTCCAAAAATATCACAAATTATCGGATCCCTCAAACGCCAGACTCTCCGACTCTGCACCATTTATAATAAATCCCGTCTTACGTAAAGAATTTTATTTTACTTTAATAATAAAAACGTCCCCAAAAACGTTGTATACCTTATTCCTTCGATTCAGAAAGTTAACGTTCGTCCTTGATTCTGAATTAATGAAGTTTTGTCTTACCGAGTTTACTTTTGTATTTTATACATTTAATTACGCAACACTTTTTCGGGTCTAATCTTGTTTTATTGGCTTTTCATAATTATACCTTGTCCTCTGTACATTTTTAGACGGCTGTGTAGATTTGGACTAAAAATGTAAATTTATTTATTTATGTCATTGGTAAAACACGAAATTGTACTACGAAACTAATACTAAGAACTAAATCTGTTGTCATAATAAGTCATAATTTACATCACAATACCAAGACTGGTTCTCCATATTTCATATTAAACCACTTTTCAATTCGTTGACTCATCAACTTTATTATTTATTTATTTATTTAAACTTTTCACACTTAAAAAAGTACAAAGGCGGACTTAATGCCTTAGGCATTCTCTACCAGTCAACCAAGGGTGGTGAAGAGATTAGATGGCAGGTGCTCTGTTAGAAATGGAACAATTTGTACATAAATAAGTCACAAACTTATAATACACATACATACATATTTACTATAATATATACCTATATTATATATATATATTATATACAAATTCAAGAGAGAGAGGTTTTGAGATGACTCTACGCTATTTATTTTGAAAATAACTCCGCAATCTCCGCTTAAATGCATACCGACTGGTGGCCATCCTGATGTCAAGAGGAAGCGCATTCCAAAGAAGAATGGACTGAATATGAAAGGAAGAATGCACAAAGTCAGAAGTATGAGAAGGACAGAGTAGGAGAAGATTGTTAGAAGGACGAAGATTCTTAGCGTGTGAAGAACATAGATATTGGAAGTGAGACTCTAGATAAGAAGGAGGAGTGAGAGAGTTAAGAAGGGAGAAAAGCGTGGTCAAAGCACGCAAATTTCTTCTCTGGCGAATGGGCATCCATTTGAGCTCAGACCTGTAGCTCGACACATGGTCATATTTTACTAATCTGTCTGTTTGTTTGTCTGTAGCCGTCATTAGCTGTTTATGAACTACACCCACCGCCGCCCTACAGGTAATGCTCGGACTGCCACCTCTGAACATCATTGTGCGTGAAGAAGCGGCCATGGCCGCCTTTAGGCTCCATATAACAGGAACCCTGAGCAATGACTCCAGGGTCAAGCACATATACATAAAGGAGGATGCGATCAAACAACAATCGATGATGGCATCACCCTGCGACAGAGCCCCGAAACTGCACTGCTTCCAAAAGCACTACAACATATTACTCACAGAAGAACAGTACGACTACTCAAACCCAAAGGAGGTGAGAATATACACGGATGGATCGAAGACCGACTCCGGAACCGGGGCCGGAGTTTTCTCACACGACCTTAACATAAACATATCCAGCCCGCTGGGAAGGCTCAACACCGTCTACCAAGCAGAGTGTGTGGGCATTACACTAGCGGCTTACGCCATAGAGGCCAGGAGAGTTACGGACACCAACATACGCATACTCTCCGACAGCGCCTCAGTTATCCAATCACTAGGGAAAGGAATTTTTACCTCGAAGTTAATACTAGAATGTCACAACGCACTTGAGCGAGTTACGGTATCTAACCGTAACATAGTGACACTGCAGTGGATAAAAGGACACAGTGGTTCGCTAGGTAACGACGCAGCTGATGAACTTGCTAGGAGAGCATCCAGCACGTCAGTCTGTGGACCCGAACCAATGGTACCCATCCCCTTCAACCAGCTACGCAGGTGGCTACAGGAGCTCACCCACACACAAGCAGAGAATTGGTGGACCTCGGCACCGGGCTGCAGGCAGTCCAGGGAGGCTATGCCATCATTCGATGGCAGGCTGACCAGGCGCCTATTACGCCTGGACAGAAACGGCCTGCGCCTGATGACGGGGACCATCACAGGACACTGCTCACTTAACAAACATTTCCACACAATAGGCATAACGGACAGTCCTCTGTGTAGGGCCTGCATGGAGACTGAGGAAACCGTTGCGCATGTACTCTTTGAAAGTACAGGCGTCACCCAGATTAGAAAAGAAACCCATGGGGCACCCAGATCGTTTACAGATGTTCTACACAGACCAGGAGACGTAATAAACTTCTGGAGGGAGGTGGGCTGGCTGGAATAGCCACCGACGGCCGCCATGGCTCACGCACAATGGTCCACTTAGAGGACTAAGTGCGGAAACCAAACCCCTAACATAGAACATAGAACACATGGTCATATTTTCTGAGGTTGAATATGAACCGGATACAATTGTTAAGCAGTCTGTCAAGCTTATCCAGCAACACCGCATTCAAGTCAAAGTAGCACACGTCACCATAGTCAATGATAGGGAAAATCAAAGTCTGCACAAGCATAGTTTTCGTCTTAGCGGGCAAAAAGTTTCTCAGACGATACAGAGATCGTAGAGTATCGTAGAGTACCGTTGACCCTTTGACTAACATTAGAGACCTGGCGCTGCCAGCTAAGCGTCGAGTCAAGATGAAAACCGAGATCTTTCACAGTAGGGGTAATGGGTATGACGGTACCATTGAAAATGAGAGGAGGAAGAGAGCTAAGCGTCACCCTACCCATCATGCGCGAGCTTCCAATTACAATGGCCTGACACTTTGAAGGGTTCACTGATACCCCAAAACTATCAGACCACTTTTTGATTGCATCTAAGTCTCAGTTTACATCTGCTACAGCATCCAATAA
This sequence comes from Fissipunctia ypsillon, assembly GCA_947568875.1. NCBI lineage: Eukaryota > Metazoa > Arthropoda > Insecta > Lepidoptera > Noctuidae > Fissipunctia > Fissipunctia ypsillon. Next base: position 16,579,757 of record OX387644.1, on the reverse strand, counting down.
ACTTTCCACCCGCGCAGCTGTATACAATTGAAGATCATCGGCATAAAGATGATACGAACACCGAAGACAGTGAGTTATAAAATTAATGAAGATGGAGAATAACAATGGAGAAAGAATACCGCCTTGTGGAACACCAGCATCCAGGTCACGCCAACTCGAAGAGCTCTCATCAACGCGAACCGACTGCCGACGTCCCCGAAGATAAGAAGAGAACCATTCCAGAACCTCGGACGAAACCATAAGATGAGAGAGCATAGCAAGGAGAATATCGTGGCTGACAGCGTTAAAGGCATTGGAGAAATCAATTAAAACCAAAACAGTAACCTTAGTATCCTCCATCGCTTCTCTAACGTCACCAGTCACTTTAAGGAGAGCGGAAGCTGTACTATGCCCAGGCCTGAATCCAGACTGAAACGAGCTAACAAGGTTGTTCCGGTGAACAAACCCCGCAAACTGTTTGTGAACGCAGGCCTCAAGCACTTTAGACAGGAATGGGAGAATGGAAATGGGTCGAAAGTGAGTGGGCAGGGAGGGGTTTGGAGCTTTAGGAAGCGGGCGGACATAGGCCATACGCCACAGGGATGGGAATTGTCCGGAATCAAGAGAAAAGTTTATGATGTGGGTAATCGGAGGAAGTAGGGTATCGAGGATCCAAACGACCATACTACGACTGATGCCGTCATCCCCCACAGCCTTGGATTTTACGGACAGGATGGTCTTTTTAATTTCGTCCAAGGTGACCGGAGAGAAGTGAAATGGTTCTATGATGGGACTAGCTAAGCCAGTAATGAAATTGACTGTCTGGGACAACATTTGGGAATCCAAATGACAAGTGGTTGTGAAGTGACGGTTGATATCATCAAGGCCAATTGTATTAGGAAAATCCACATGACGTGGTTTGCCGATACCAAGAGTACCAAGGAACTTCCAGATATCAGCAACTTTCTCCTCTCGATTGATCTAAAAACGAAATCTTGGTATAAATAAACGTCTATTTTGATGACTGAAAAAGCTATATATAGTTCAATTTAATTAGAGAACTCCAAAATAGATTTTACACACACAATAATATGCTCTCTAATCACTTGACTTTGAACAACACAATCTAGCTAGCAACACATTGCCGATGATAATAATTAATGGCTTTATAGAGCGAGACTTGTTTGAAGTTGTTTACAACTTTCTCGACGTAAGTAAATGGACGTTATGACAAATTAGTTTAACTTGGTTATACGTATAAATAATAGGACAAGGTGATGGATAACGGCGGGGCTTCTGCTTCGAGTCTCGACTCCTTGAGTTGCTCGTACTAAATGCAACTTAGATTTGTGAGCTTAAACAGTTGTTGCATAGTTGCTGGACGGGGTCTTAAGTTACCTTCAGTATCTTTGACTGGTGTTATGTTTTCTTAGACAGTTCTGTTTTTTTTAAAAAGCTATTATTCGTACCTACTCGTTAATCTTAAGATATACGTTATTTTTAATTTATCATCACACTTATCGCACTGAGTTTATTTATATTAGTATGTAGGAGTTCATCTTAGTTCTCCTTGTTATCTGAAAGCTTATACTTAGGTAAGTATTTCAAAGTTGGTACTTTGAAATAATTTTCAGAATTCGTCGAGGTTTAACTGAATATTAACTTAGTACAAATATGTTCCTTCGTTATTAGTATGGAGTTATGGATTTCAGTTGAAATCAGAATATACTGCAAAGCTCCTAATATTCCAGTGCGGCTATGAAACACTGCGCTGCAATATATATTCGCTGTGATGTAATCCCCAAAGGGTCCTTTACAAAACAAAGGCAGCACCACACAACACCCGAGTATATCCTTAGGAATATGCAATTGCAATACCATTAACCAAATCTTCGCAACAGCATTAAATTCTATGGATTTTGGGGTGAACTGAATAGCTACCGTTCTGATACTCGGCACAAAACGTAACAACAGTTACGTCGTAGACACAAATACGTATAATCTTTAAAGTAAGTCGCGCGAGCGTAAGAGGCAATTCAATTTTAGCCGAGTGGCGGGAAGTGCTGCTACGTCACACATTCAAGACTGTCCTTGCAGCTACATAGTGTATGAATTATTCAGCTTTATGATTCTGCCGAGAAAAGTAATTAAGTTTTCCTTCGTAGAGCTTCGCTTGCGGTCGGCTCTCTGTTAATTAATCATCCTACCCGTCGCTTTTCTCCACTTTCAGAAATAGGTTAATAATGGTTGTCTTTTTCGCATCCTTTCTGCCGTTTCCATTATTGAATAAGCAAATAAATTGCTAAGACTTTTAATTAAATGCAAAGTTCAGTTTTTGCTAGTGGCCGTGTCGTCGCAGCAAACTTATTTACATTAATGCGGGAATTTATTTGTTTGTCGAGAGAGACATATTATACATATTTAATAAGTGTACTACTTTTTTATACTTTGTTTACACATGTCTGTGAATCATAAACTGTTTGCAGACAAAGCGATATTATATGGTAGTTTTGACAAACTTTAAGGAGTGCTTTATACCACTAAAGGATACTTACTTAAGGGAACCTAAAGTTTAATACCTACTGTTCAAACCATATGGAAGAGCCGTTTTTTTTTCGCGATTTCTAAGTTGGTCCCATAGTGAAAGTTAATCAGCTCGATGGTCTAAAGCACCTCTTAAAGATTGTTGGGTTAATTTTGAAACATCTTATATAAAACCTGGGTTATGCAGTATGTTGTATATATTATACTAGCTAGCTTCTGCCCGCGACTTTCTTCTTGCTCCCCCGACAAAAAAACTTGTTCTCCCGTCCCACCCCGTCGCATCGCATCGCCTGCCCGCGCTATTACTTCGGTTTCGCTTAGCGTTCTTTCTAACGTTTTTCATTTTGCTCGGCTCCTAAGGGTCCTAGCGTGATGTTAAGTAGCATATAGCCTTTCTCAAGAATTGGACTATCAAATGCAAACAGATTTTTTTTTCAATCGGACTGGTACCTAGTCCCAGAGATTAGCGCGTTCAAACAAACAAAAAACAAACTCTACAGCTTTATTATTAGTATAGACTTACAATATTGACTTGTGCCATTATATATTCTGTGCCAGAAGGTAATCCGTCGTCATCAACGTCGGGTCTTTGAGCTACCTAAGATAGGGTTGAGCTACACGACGACTGATGTATGCATGCCGTCTGTCGGGACAGGTCAACTCAAAGCTGCAATGGCTTGTTCTTCAAAAGGCCCTTCCAGACATGGCCCTGCATTGTTAGACTCACATAAAATCCTAATAATATGTTTGGACTTTAAACAAGACCATGACCTCGTGGGTTTGTTTCGGCATTAAAATTTCTTATGAGGGATCAGTCAGCTAGGAAATGCCGGCGCTATCTAGTTTGTTGTCATAGAAGATCTCCTTACAAAAATAAACATTACCTACATAATTTCATTTCATTTCATAACATCTATAAGTTTATAAAATTTGCTGATGCATTAGGTACCAAATCACCGCTTTCACGATCGGATAAGTGTTTGATGAACTGGATCTTAAGTTCCTCATTTACCGACCTCACAACATTTAAGTACAGGAACTGCTGTGTTAGTCAGCTCGCAGCCAAGAACCACACACCAGTCAATTTAGAATACAATTTATTCTAGTATGTTAGCAGAGCGTACCAATTGTACATTTAATATCCGAAACTTAACGTAAATGCATGTTTATTTATGTCTATCATAATTACAACACGCCCCTGTGCGTCTGTGCGCACTGTGCACGAATTAGGTAGTGTCCGCACAATATGCGGGCACGAGCCCCGTGCCTCACTGCAAATGTCTGACCCAATTCCACCTTTACTTGATAAAAGTAAACATTAATTACTAAACAGGAAATTTTTAAACAAAATACGCAAAGAAAACAAAATCGCTACGGCACCCTTAAAACTAAAAGAGGAAAACGTCTGTTGTATTATTACTCCAGTAAACATTATATAAGTGGTATAAAACCTTCCTGGGATAATTTTAATCTACAATAAACATAAAAATATATTCTTATGTTTCCAACGTTATATGAACACTTCAAATAACAATAAAATGAGAAAAATGTCTAGGAGACATTAGGGCGAAAATAAAAAGTTGCAATATCTGTTTTAATTTCGTAAAAAGGTCTGTTGGGATGAGAGCGTAAATATCAATTAAGTATTCCGATGTTTTCTGGAAAAGAAACAATAGCCCGAGTACAATTAGTCGTCCTTCATTAGCGGGGACAAATCCTTTCACTAATATTGCTCGTCCTAATTGCAGCATTCGGGGCAGAATGAGCTACTCTAGCGTTGTCTGTCGGATCTGTTTTATTTTTAACGCTCCGAGCGCTCACAGCAGGGTTTTAGAATTCGCAATGTTAAAGACTATTGTTCGGGCCAACAAACGATTCATTGATGAAAAAGTATTTCCGAACTCGCATTATCCTTACATAGTGTAACAATACGACCTACAGAGAGGAACATGCATTGAGTAAGAAGTTGAATTAGTATCTTTTCACTTCCTTTTCTGACTCGAGGTATTTTTCCGAAGTTCTTTAATGATGTATTTTCAAAGAATTGAATAAACGAAAGCAGTCTTTGGAAAACTCATCCACGGTTTGTGTACTTTAAATTAAATGCTTTAAAATACGAGTTTCAGAAATAGAGAGAATTGTGTAACTTACTAAAGCAACTTTAGTAAACGGTTTACCTGTTCATGCAGCACTACATTTCCTCTATCACAAAGCTGAAAATAATGAACGCCCCTAATTTATAGAGCACTTACTGCAGGCGTATAGTAAAATAATGTTCGGTAGCTGCCACGACGGATGTCTGAGCGGGCACGTTTAGAAGCATCGGTTTAACTTAGCGCAAGCGGATCACACGCTCCATCGCGTAACGCGCCTGAAGATCCGCTCAGAATGGAGCCCCTACTAATTTAGGATAAGTGCTCACGTCCCGAGCTCAACGATTCGCCTGCGAATGGAAAATACCTTTGAACTACCGAGCTTCGACGCACCCCACGACAAATTACGCTTGCGATAAATACGCACTATCTAGTTCATTTCGGCAGAGCTTCGACCGGCATTGATTGCTCGCTACAATGAAATAGAGGGTCGTGTGATCGTGTCTGAACCGATCATAGTCTGTAATCTTTTAGCTATCGCTGCTTGTACAGTTTTTTCAGGTTAGACTCGCTGTAGTTACAGGAACTGGTCGTGGACTTGCTAATGAGGTGGAGTAGGGGAGTTCGTCTTGTTAATTTTTTCATGGTAATGCAAGTTTCCTGTTTTCAATGTCTGGCTTGGGTTGCTACTGAAATTACATTTTTGTGTTTACGATAATTATTTCAGTTGAAGCGTACGAGTACAAGAATGACTCAAATTCATAACCTAAAAAGAGTAATTTAAAAAAATTAAATCGACTTCAAAAAGAAATTAACTCAAAATTATGAAATAACTTTAATTTCGGAAGTCGGTGTCTTGGGATCTGTATTTTAGTTTTTTGCCAGCGAGTTAAAAAGTTGTTTCATAATTTTGAGTTTATTTCTTTTTCAAGTCGTTTTATTTTTTTTAAATTACTTTTTTATTTCGTAATTTTTAGTTTTAAGTAAAAACTGGAATATTTGTTTATAAGAAGTAATTTTACGTAACATAACATAACATCACGCCTTGTTTCCCCTAAGGGTTAGGCAGAGGTGTACCTATAGTACACCCACATTTCGGCAATTATGTTTAAGTCCCATGTAATAGGCGGCGAGCCTATTGCCATCTACCGGGCAGAAATCCAGACTCCAGGCTGCTACTGAGAAATTCCAGATAGAAAATCCCAATAACACTTAGCCCGACCTGGGAATCGAATTAATAGTTTTGTTGTAGGTAAAAACTGCACTAGAATTTGAACAAGGTTTTGAGATATTTTCCCTTTGACACCACCACACCCGTAGCTTGTATCAATAAGCCAGTCCGTCACACTTACACGTATTAGTCCATCTCTTGAAAAATATTGAATCGATTTTGATGAAACTGGCACTGTTCCCTAAGTTGAAGTATATGTAAGCCAATAAAAAAAAAACACAATCACCATCCGATTAAAAGTTTCAGAGAAATGCGTGGACAAACATACATACAAACATATATCTATAAAATTTTGTATACCATATTGGAAGCCCTAATAGATAATCATATGTCAATATATTGCAGTTCCAATAATATTAAATACATACGTGTCGAATTGATAACCTCCTTCTTTTTTTGAAGTCGTTTAAAAATGAACTTTTCGACGATACATTCTTGCAGCAAACTAGGGTAGCGAAAACAGATTGATCCCGTGATCAATAAGTACATCTTGAATTCCTAGTTGAGTGCACGCGGGACGGGACGTGAGTGCATTTTGTCGTCGAAGAAACCAGTGAAGCGTACCCGCTGCATAAACACATGCCTAGAAGCGAACAGCTAAGCTCCTCGCCACCGCCCGCCCCGCCCGCGACGCAACGCCCGATTTTTCTACTGGCTTTGAATATTGATGTTGTATAAACACTAGTGAAACTGTGAAACCAGCAGCCGTGTCCTCGCCACAGTTTTTGTGATGCTCGAATTGTTTCCAGATTGAGAGCACTTTCGAGCGAGTGTTTTACGACATTGGAACAGGCGCAATGAGTGAACTAAATCACAAAGTTTAGCCGGCAGGGAACTGTTGTTTTGTGACGGGGACAAATTACTTAGAACAGGACTTGTCTCTTAGTACTTTTGCTAAATGTATTTGGATATGAATTGGTTATCCACATGACGTAAATGTAAACTAGAGCTTTTCATTTGCAGGAGCCGCAGTTTCCATTCAAGATTTAATTACGGAGGTATTATCGGATACACGAATTATAGAGTAGTGGTGGCCCAGAGGTAACGGCCGCGACTTACGAGTTGTAGGTCGTAGGTTCGAACCCCTACAGGCGCTTTACTTTGTGTAAATAATTTCATCACCACTGCTCTCAAAACGGTGAAGGAAAACACAAACACAACACAACAACCGGCATGTCCTAGAAACAAAAATTCGAAAGACATGTGACATCTACCAACCCGCAATGGCCCCGCGTGGTGAATTATGGCCCACTCCCTCTTACCGAGAGGAGGCCTGTGTCCCAGCAGTGGGAACATTATAGGCCGATTATGGCATGGTATCGGATACATTGCCGAGAAACGCACAGTAGGTAGGTAAATACAGTCAGATATTATGTATAGTTACCGTCAAAGTCATTATTTGAAAGCAAACCTCCTGACGTTGCGCCGGTTATATCAAGAAGTAGCTTATGCAAGTAACAAGTGCTTACTTTATTAAAAGCAAGATTTTATTTTACCACTCAAGAAAACCTTCAACTAAGCGAGAGCAAAAAATAAAAGTTGTTTTTAATTTTTCCGTGAAACAAGTAGGTAGGTACCACCGACGGTAAATAATAGACAAAACAGATGTTGCAGATATAAACATTTTATGATCGTGTGTCGTAAGCACAGCTGGCCAAAATAATAAAGCCTTTAATTTTGACGTTGGGAGGCAGAGAAGTCGACTAATTATATTATAATAGACTCACGTCTTCTTCCCATGGATACGTTTCTTACATACTTATTCCCTTTGCCTCGTTTACGTTCACACATCTGAAGCCCAATTCCCGTAACTAAAAACGTTCAAAATCTAGTCATGATCTCTTCTCGGCGACAATCAAATGTCATAAATGTAGGGAAATTATAGGTATTTTTGACATATTGAGACTGAGATCAGACTGTGAACGTTCTTAAAATAACGGGAATTGCCCCTCTGGTCATATACGCATGCTGGTTGCGAGTACTCCGCAACTGGCCCAGTATTAGTAAGTACAATTTTAACGCTACTAATGCTTGATACTTTCGAGTTCTACGCTATTAGCCTTTTTGTCGATCCTTCCTACTTTGTTTCATTCTGAAAGTTATCGCATGACGCTTTTGCATTTACCTACCTTATTCTTAACAGTGTAACAAAAAATACTTTTTTACAAAAAAAAAAAAAAAAAACAACCGACCTCCAAAAAATACACAACAAAGTGGAAAATTACTTTAATTTCGGAAGTCGGTGTTTTTGGATCTGTATTTAAGTTATTTTTCACTGCAGCGTTTTTTGATAGTTGGTTGTTTTTTTGTAAAAATGTTTTTATTCTCTGTTTAGTGGATCGATTTATAATTTATCTGAGTTACAATAGCCTAATGACAAGTGCTCATCACCTTTTACAAAATATTGCTTTTCCCGATGCAAGACGTTAACGGTTCTCACCTTGCACCGGTTCTATTTTTGCTCTTCATTAACGATATTACTGTCCAAATCCATCACTGTAAATATCTAATGTTTGCTGACGATTTAAAAATATATAAAACTATAACTTCAAATGTGGATGTTACCCTTATTCAGGAGGATTTGGACATAATTGAACATTGGTGCAACCTTAATCACATGAAACTTAATGTACAAAAATGTAGCCATATACGATTCACGAGGAAAAAAAAGTCCAATACTGTCTCATATAATATAAAAGGAGCAGAATTGGAAACTGTAAATGAGGTTCGTGATCTTGGCATCATCATGGATAGTGAGGTCAACTTCAGGAGCCATATTGACAGTATTGTTACGAAATCGGCACGGCTACTAAGATTTCTTAAGAGAAATACTAAAGGGTTTAAGCTGGTAAGAACAAAAATTGTGCTGTATAACGCCTTAGTTCGGAGCCACCTTGAATTTGCCAGCGTGGTGTGGAGCCCGCACTATGCAGTACACTCACAAAGAGTAGAAAGCGTCCAAAGTGCCTTCACAAAACACCTAGCATATGCTTTCGGAGATATATCTCCGCGGTACCCATACGAACAACGTAAGGATTGTTACGAAATGATTGCTCTGCGCGACCGTCGACTGGTACAATATCTCATGTTCTTTTTCAAATTGGTTAATAATAAATTGGACTGCGATAAATTAACTGAACAAATTGGACTAAAAGTCCCCTATAATTTACCCAGATATCCCATTACCGATCTATTCCACACTAAAGCATCCAATACAAATTAGGAGTAAACTCACCTCTCAACAGGCTCAGCCGAGAGATGAATTCATATATAAAATCCACTCCAGATGTTGATATATATGTATATCATGACTCAGTGAATAGCTTTAAAACCCAAGTTTTAAAATCCAAGTTTTGAGGTCCCAAAGCACACAACTCACACAATTTAAAGGTAGATTTTATTGTATTAGTATGTAGGTATTTCTTGCAACCTCTCTTTTTATGTTTTTGTTTAGGTTTAAAGTTTGTTACCACTAAAATTTTTATACATTTCGTTTTTGGCTTAGTGTAATAATATTACTGTATTTGAGAATGTTGGTTCACCTGTTATTGGCAACTGTATAAGCCCATAATTGTCATCTATTACGGTTTTATATTTTGTATACAGAAGCTGTTGGTGTACCTTTATAAATAAATAAATAAAAATAAAAAATGAAAAATTGTTGAGGAGTTCTCCTGGTACTTCACCATCAGCTCCACTTCACCATACGCATTGTGTCGAGCAAATTGCTTAGCAACCATATTAAAGTCATCGAATCACAACCCGTGAAATACTTATTATTGAGTAGTTCCGGTGGCCATCTGTGGTCTTCATCAGTTCCACTTCACCACTGGTGCTTTCAGAGAGCAAATGCACGAATAAAACGACGAATAAAAAATACCCAAATCGCTATAGGTGTGCCTATAATAACTGAAGAGTTCCTTCGATTTCTCCAGGATCCCATCATCAGATCCTGACCTGATGACTATGGGGCTACCTGGCGAGGCCACCCTTTCAAACAAAAAAAGAATTTTCCAAATCGGCCCAGCCATTTTCGAGTAATCGGGGAACGTAGATAAAAAAAAAATTCGGACGTACTGAGAACCTCCTCCTTTTTTTGAAGTCGTTTAAAAAGAGAAGAGTGACTTAACACTATCGTAATATTTATACCCACTCTCGTAAAATGTATATTATACTGGCACTTTGCCCGCAACTTCGTCCACGTGAAGTTCGTACTTTCCTCTAAAAAAATTAACCCCCCGCCCATGAAACGTTTTTGTCGAAAAATGTTTACGATTTGTATAATTTGTTCTGATACATAAGTATTCGGGCCAGTTTTTTAAGTTTATAGATCAAAGGATAAGATAAGATATAAGATTTTTCAAATAAACACTGTCCTAATTTTTCATCCGACACTTGGGCTTGTTTTATTGTATTATTACTATTACTGTGGGACCAAACCTGAAATCGCAAAAAAAAAAAATCTGCTGCTCCCTACATTTATGTTCGTATAACTCGTCAAAATGTAGGAACCAGCTGATTTTTTTTTCGCGATTTCAGGTTTGGTCCCATAGTAAAAGTGATAATACAATTATACAATGACCCCTTAAGAGGTTGTGCGTTAATTATGTTACACCTTGTATATAGATACATAGATAGATATAAGAAGTAATGTATGATATATAAAGGTTACCCACCTACTACATATAACTTATATACACCTAAGTTTCCATGGAAGTTATTTCTATTAAGTGAAAACATTGATTTACTGCCTCGTTGGTCTAGTGGTCGCAAGCGCTACTGCCGAGCATTAGGTCCTGGTTCCGATGTCCAGGTCGGGCTAAGTGTTATTGGGTTTTTCTATCTGGAATTTCTCAGTAGCCGCTCGGAGTCTGGATTTGTGCCCGGTTGATGGTAATAGGCTCGCCCCTTATTATAATGGGATTTAAAACATAACTGGTGAAATGTGCGTGTACTATTAGGTGCACCTCTGCTTAACCCTTCGAGGAAACAACGCGTGATGTTATGTATGGAAAACTACCTTTGTTACGTTTATAATACGTTTGAGTCCCTATAGTCATGGTAAATATTTATGTTATGCTATCGATTCCTAGAAACGCGAACCTATAATAATCGTTTCAAACCTCCAAAGATCAGGTAAAATTCTTCGGCGTAATACATATTTCTTGCGATTTAATAAAATAATTCACAAAAGTTATAACGTAAGAAAAATGTTGCTTTTTACCAGAGTGGGAATCTTCGCCTGCGGTTTTCGCAAAAAAGGTCTTTTGCCGTAAGCGATTTGTGAGGAAAGCGCGAAGCTCTCAAAGGTTTTCCCACTCCAATAAGATGGCCAAATATTCAGGATAAGTGCCAGTTTGATAATTCCGAGTGGTGTTGAAAACTTTTAACCATTCAGTTGATCTGAGTAAGTAATGTTAGAATATTCTATCTATCTATCTAATGTTAAACCGTATTCTCTTGAGCACTTTTAACGTCTGGGTTCCGAGTACGAATTTTGTAGGAAAAAAAGTGAATAAGTACCTACTTATTTCTTTAATGCAGTTACGCACTTTGCTATTTTGAAGATTATATTTTTTTGTTTTAAGATTTACTAGTATGGTTGTTGATAGTCCTTCTTTTCCTGATGCCAACGGTGAGTTTCAACAAAAACGTAATGTTATTTTTGTATTTAATTTAAAGCAGTTTTCATTGAGTATATCTATACATCTATATAAATAAATAAAATTTAAGTGTCTGTTTGTAATGTCAAAATAACAACTTTTTACTAATTGCTGGAAGTACATACGGTACTCATAACAAAAAAGCAATTTTTAAAATTTTTGTGTTTGTCTGTCTGTTTGTTCCGACTAATCTCCATTTCACAGAAGTCGCGGGGCACAGCTACTTTATAATATGCATGATCACCCTTTTATTTTTTTATCTTTTTTATTTGAGATAGGTTTGCTCTTGACTATAATCTAGGTCAGAGATGACAGAGACAAAGTCGACGATGGAGCGAGCTTACCCAGAAGAAGCCTGTTCACTCACACTTTGAAGAGACCTATAATATTATTTATTTATTTATTTAAACTTTTCACACTTAAAAAAGTACAAAGGCGGACTTAATGCCTTAGGCATTCTCTACCAGTCAACCAAGGGTGGTGAAGAGATTAGATGGCAGGTGCTCTGTTAGAAATGGAACAATTGGTACATAAATAAGTCATAAACTTATAATACACATAAATACATATTTACTATAATATATACCTATATTATATATATATTATATACAAATTCAAGAGAGAGAGGTTTTGAGATGACTCTACGCTATTTATTTTGAAAATAACTCCGCAATCTCCGCTTAAATGCATACCGACTGGTGGCCATCCTGATGTCAAGAGGTAGCGCATTCCAAAGAAGAATGGACTGAATATGAAAGGAAGAATGAACAAAGTCAGAAGTATGAGAAGGACAGAGTAGGAGAAGATTGTTAGAAGAACGAAGATTCTTAGCGTGTGAAGAACATAGATATTGGAAGTGAGACATTTCTTCTCTGGCGAATGGGCATCCATTTGAGCTCAGACCTGTAGCTCGACACATGGTCATATTTTCTGAGGTTGAATATGAACCGGATACAATTGTTAAGCAGTCTGTCAAGCTTATCCAGCAACACCGCATTCAAGTCAAAGTAGCACACGTCACCATAGTCGAAGCATAGTTTTCGTCTTAGCGGGCAAAAAGTTTCTCAGACGATACAGAGATCGTAGAGTATCGTAGAGTACCGTTGACCCTTTGACTAACATTAGAGACCTGGCGCTGCCAGCTAAGCGTCGAGTCAAGATGCAAACCGAGATCTTTCACAGTAAGGGTAATGGGTATGACGGTACCATTGAAAATGATAGGAGGAAGAGAGCTAAGCGTCACCCTACCCATCATGCGCGAACTTCCAATTACAATGGCCTGACACTTTGAGGGGTTCACTGACACCCCAAAACTATCAGACCACTTTTTGATTGCATCTAAGTCTCGGTTTACATCTGCTACAGCATCCAATAAACTTTCCACCCGCGCAGCTGTATACAATTGAAGATCATCGGCATAAAGATGATACGAACACCGAAGACAGTGAGTTATAAAATTAATGAAGATGGAGAATAACAATGGAGAAAGAATACCGCCTTGTGGAACACCAGCATCCAGGTCACGCCAACTCGAAGAGCTCTCATCAACGTGAACCGACTGCCGACGTCCCCGAAGATAAGAAGAGAACCATTCCAGAACCTCGGACGAAACCATAAGATGAGAGAGCATAGCAAGGAGAATATCGTGGCTGACAGCGTTAAAGGCATTGGAGAAATCAATTAAAACCAAAACAGTAACCTTAGTATCCTCCATCGCTTCTCTAACGTCACCAGTCACTTTAAGGAGAGCGGAAGCTGTACTATGCCCAGGCCTGAATCCAGACTGAAACGAGCTAACAAGGTTGTTCCGGTGAACAAACCCCGCAAACTGTTTGTGAACGCAGGCCTCAAGCACTTTAGACAGGAATGGGAGAATGGAAATGGGTCGAAAGTGAGTGGGCAGGGAGGGGTTTGGAGCTTTAGGAAGCGGGCGGACATAGGCCATACGCCACAGGGATGGGAATTGTCCGGAATCAAGAGAAAAGTTTATGATGTGGGTAATCGGAGGAAGTAGGGTATCGAGGATCCAAACGACCATACTACGACTGATGCCGTCATCCCCCACAGCCTTGGATTTTATGGACAGGATGGTCTTTTTAATTTCGTCCAAGGTGACCGGAGAGAAGTGAAATGGTTCTATGATGGGACTAGCTAAGCCAGTAATGAAATTGACCGTCTGGGACAACATTTGGGAATCCAAATGACAAGTGGTTGTGAAGTGACGGTTGATATCATCAAGGCCAATTGTATTAGAAAAATCCACATGACGTGGTCTGCCGATACCAAGAGTACCAAGGAACTTCCAGATATCAGCAGGTGAAGAAGAAGATATGTTCTCGAGAATATGGCGGCGCTTAGCGTTACGTATCATCTGATTACACCGATTTCTAGCAACTTTGAAAAAGTTCCGATTTGCTTCACTGCGATCCTTTTTAAATTTATGAAAGGCCCGATCCCTGCGCCTCATCGCCATTCGAACCCCGGTCGTCATCCAAGGAGCAAGAGGACGCCGAAGTTTAATTTTTTTAACAGGAGCATGTCTGTCGTATAGAGCAAGGACCGCCCGATTGAAAATGCGCAGTTTATCATCTACAGCTGTCGCCGCTGCCAGGTGATCCCAACTGATATCTGACGCATCCTGACGAAGCTATATTACCTTGAAGCTAATATTACCCTATCTGTTCACCCTATAATATTACCTATAATATTCCCACTGCTAGGACACAGGACCCCTTTCTGTGAGAGGGAGTGGGCCGTAATCCACCACGCGGGCCCAGTGCCGGTTGGTAGATGTCACATATCTTCGAATTTTTGGTTCTAGGACATGCCTGTTGCCTCACGATGGTTTCCTTCACCGTTTTGAGAGCAGTGGATGAAATAATTTACACAAAGTAACGTGCCGTCCTGGGTTTGAACCTACGAGTACGACCTCAGCTCGCGAAAAGTAATAATACAATTGTACATCCGATTTCGTTGTAATCATTAAAATTAATACGTCAGGAGCTAGATCACCACCTCTTAAAACAGTATTATTTTAATCTTACTTCAGTGTGGGAAAGAGATGGAGCTAGACGTCCTGTATAACTCCATCACACACATCTCTTTTCACACTGAAGTAACATTAAAATAATACTGCTTTAAGAGGTGGTGGTTGGCCCCCTGATGTTTAATATTAAACATTGCCCATCGCGTTTCTTTCTAATTACTTTCATGTGAGCTGCATTCACCAAAAACACGAAACAATTAAATTAACTCTTGTTTCGACAAATGGGATCGTGTAAAAAATAAAAAACAAATCTTATAAACAGTCTCAAACCTTGTTAAATAAAAAGCTTGTAAAAACGCGAGAACGTACCACGCATTTACGAAGTTGGTAGCGAAGTAATTAGTTATTTTTCTGTTTTCTTTGTTGAATGGGGCTGTGTTGTGGCCATTACGTTGGTTCGTGGCGTTCCGCCAGTATCCCTGTAAATGTGGGGCCACGCCAATTGCCCCGGGCAATTTCTGTGAGGCGTTGTAATTAACGCCTCAAAGTATCCGGGTTTGGAGTGAAGAGCGTCGAGATCTTTGCAAATACACTTTTAAAATGGCGACTTGATTGGTGCTGGGATACGTACAAGTAGGTATCAAACGAGACTGAGCTTAATGAAGTGAAATGTTGAAGTTATATTATCAATATGAAAGTTGCTATTTATGTTTGACTTTTCATTTTCATTGATGCGTAGTGCTGAACCTAGGTCGGTACCTACTACAAGAATCTGTGGTATTAGCGACAAAAATATGACTGTAATAATCACATCGTGCAAGCTAGTTTCGGTGATGGTCAAAATAATAAAAAACCAAACTAGTTGACTTGCATTACGTTTGTTCTTTATGCTCAACAATAACAAATTTAATGATAAAAAAAACAGACCACAAATAAAATAGAATTGTATTCTGGTATTTGGTTGTAAAAGGACAACATGAGTTTCGAATATCGAAATAAAACAATCGTTTATTTCGTCGTGTTTTCGACATATACATATGTACAGTCATGTCACCGTATGATTCTGAACTTCGTTAGTTTATAATGTATCTCGCGAGATTATCGAAATTTTTTTAACTGCAACAAATCATTTACAATTTAACACAATATTTTACATATCTTTTTATAACGCATTATTTTTTGATAGTTTACAATCTATCCATGCCCCATGGCAAACCGACAAATTGTAAACTGGTATCAAACTTGCATGCGATGAACGCACCTTGCACTAATACTAAATAGCCAAGTTACTGCAACCAACTGGGATGAAGCGCTCGTCGGCCGCCGCCAGCAAGGGCAGCGGCCGGCGAGGCTTGGTCGGGGTACCCGGGGTTAGTTACTGCGACCAATTCAGCTACCGCCAAGACCTAATCAGGGACGTTTCGCAATTTTACGAGTGATAAAATCGGACAGATTGTGAGCCCTGTCGGTAAGTGCGGGTTCGTTCACAATTTGACGATTTGACATGGATATGTGGCGGCATATCTACATCGCCACAATGGATCGCATCACACTGACGTCACGCAAAAATCCTGCATCGCGCAATCAGAGTTTACCGCGCGACTAGCATATATACAACATCCCGACATCAACCGTCGGGCAGTAGCTCACCAGACACAACACCCGTCTGGTCGGAGGATCCTCCCTTTTCTATGGAGGATGAGTGAACTTTACACCCTGTTCCTCATGCCTCTATAGATAGATTATAAACTATCAAAAATGAATACGTTATATTGTAAGCAGTTCACAATTTATCGACAGTCTACATAACAATTCTCGCGAGATATTTAGTTTATAAACTAACGGTGTTCACAATTATACGGTGACATACACATTTCAAAAACGCCATTGTTATTTACGTAGCTATTTTCAGTGACAACTGAAACGGGATAGTGGATTTATTAATTTATTAAACGGTACCTAGATCGCATTTTTTGAAAGTGACTGATCACCTACCTAGCCTTTTTTCAACCAAATTGGAGTGGTTTCTGGTCGAATTAGCTTACTGGGGCTGCAGTCTCGTCATAGACAGCGGTCGCTTTACGACCGAATTCGGTAGTAAAGTCCTAATAACCCCATTAGACCCCTAAATGATCAAAATTGCTTGACTAGTACGAAAAAAATACGTGCTTTCCAAGCAATTTTGACCGACTGGGGTCCCAAGACAGTCAAAATTGTTTAACAAACACGTGATTTTTTTTAGCAATTTTGATCATCGTCGTTTTGGCAATTTCGAATAAACCGTAGGTTTTGCTTTATCGATAAGAGATTTTGTCATAGGGTTTGGTGCATCATTAGTTATGTTTACCAAATAATAGAGGAAAAGAGACAGCGAAAAAATTACTTTCAGAAGAAAGGGATGCAAACATAAAAGACATCAACAAGAGTCCTTGCACCTCTGGTTCTCCTACAAGTATGACCAGTATAATAAGATGAACTCCGATAAATAATATCAGAAAATAAATCTAATTTTGATTATGTAAATATTAACTTACCGATAAAATATTATGCCATCTTTCCGGAAACTCGAAGTCTGGCTGTTGTTACCACACCAACGTATTGTGCAAGGGGCCAATATAATATTTAATTACACCAATGACTGCCTCGTTGGTCTAATGGTCGCAAGCGCTACTGCTGAGCATGAGGTCCTGGGTTCGATTCCCAGGTCGGGCAGTGTTATTGGGTTTTTCTATCTGGAATTTCTCAGTAGCAGCCCGGAGTCTGGACTTGTGCCCGGTAGATGGCAATAGGCTCGCCCCCTATTACATGGGACTTAAACAAAACTGGCGAAATGTGGTTGTACTATAGGTACACCTCTGCCTTACCCTTCTGGGAAACAAGGCGTGATGTTTATGTTAATTACACCAATTTTTATTGACTGACGCAGTGTTTACAGCTCACAGAAGTGGTCAAAACAGAATCGATATTGTTGAGTGGCGAGCTATATCAGATCTATAAGTCTGATGTGTGGACAGACATCGGTCGCCTGTTATTAGGCGTCTATGGGCTGTATGGTCGAGACTGCAACCCCTGAAATCCTCGTCCGCAACCTGAAAACTGAAGGAAACTAAATGGGTTACACCGCTGACTTTTCGGCACTCGGGCTTCTAACTACCAGACATAGGTAGTCATTATCAGATAATTCGTAGCTACAGATTCTGTATCTACGAAGTGGTTGTTCTTAATTTATTTACTAGATTAGCGTCGTTCTTAGACACTTCCTTAAAAAGACAACGTAGCTATTGAATAATTTAATTAAATTTAATCTTCCCAAAAATATATCCCTATACTTAAGAGGGCTATCGCATTTTGTCACCTCTCTCGCTCACATGTAACCAAATTTTTAGGGATGTTAAATGAAAAGATGCTTTTTGAAAAATAAAATCAATTGGCGAACTAATAGACAGTATTAATTTAATAGAAGGCAATTATTAAAAACACATTTCTAGCGAGAGGGGTGACAAAATGCGACAGTCCTCTAAAATTGTGTGTGAACATAATTATCAAGGTATTCGTGGATCACACGGGCCTCATAATCTTGACTATTACACTCCACCCCACTGTAATTGGCTGGCCAACAGTTGTATGATTTGAAATTGCTTTATTAATACAAGTTTTGGAAATAATCTGCACCACCGCAGCGTTCGCGAAATATACCCTCAGGTCTCGGACCGGATTATTGCTGGTCTGACAAATAATTGTTTGCAGTTTTTTGAGAAATAGCGCAGCTGTTATAAACGTAGGCTGGCCAAATTAAATAAGGCCGAAAATGTACCTGTTTGAAATATATAAACTGGATGTGGGTACTGATGATAATAATAAATAATACCAGTCTACTATTGTCCCACTGCCGGGCAAAAGCCTCTTCTCATACAGGAAAGGCACCAGCATTGATCACCACGCTTGCTGAAAACGGGTTGGCGATTTCATACTTATATTAACTATAAGTCCAGGTTTCCTCACGATGTTTTCCTTCACCGATGTCAGTAATGCGTAATGTAAACTCAGAAAGTGCATATGAATTGAAAAAGTCACAATGGTACTTGCCCGGATTTGAACCCACAACCTAGTGCATGAGAAACGAGGCCTAACCACTGGGCAATCACGACATTACGTGTAAATAACCGACTTAAAAAAAATAATGAGGTTATCAATTTGACACGTATGTATGTAATAAATGATAAATGATTTTATTTCTGTAAGTAGGTTTATACAAACACTTTTACACGTCAATCATTTTTTTTTTATTTTAACTAGATGAGGCCGGCGTTTCCTATCTGACTACTGTGAGAAGAAAGGCCGAAACAAACTCAGAGGTCACAGTCTCTTTTAAAGTCCAGACATAATTTTGGTCAGATCATTTGAAGACCATGTAGGTTGGTGTCTGAAATGGTCTTTTGAGGAAAGAACCACATAGATTGAGTGGACCTGTCCAGTCAGTGCAAGCATCTGTCAGTAATCGTACAGCTCAACATAAAAGTTAAGGAGCTCAACGATTCGACGAACAATACCAAAGAAAGGACATTTGGCTAGGCCGCATAATTTACTCAAACTGGCAAACTAAGATTAAAGCTGAGAGAAAAAAAAAACAAGGATCAACATAGTCTTCACATTCACAGTAATTAAAATAATATAACATTTTACAAAGTAAATATTCATGTCATTGTATATATAAAATTTATCAATGACAATGTGTATATAAGAAAAAAAAATAGCAAAAAGAAAAGAACAAAAAAAAAATCAGTATATATATAAAAAAAAAATTGGAGCAGCTCAATCCCACGCCTTTTTGTCATCAATGTAATCTTTAACGGTATAAAAGGCTTTCTGGCACAACTTACGTTTATTAAATGATTTGAATTTATTAAGGCTCAGATCTTGAACGGGGCTTGGAAGTTTATTATAAAAACGTATACATTGACATCTGAACGAGCCACCTATTTTCTTGAGCTTTGTTGTAGGTACAACAAATTTGTGTTTGTTCCTAGTGTTCATATTATGGATATCACTGTATTTTTTAAACAATTTTATATTTTTATGGGCATATAAAAGATATTCAAAAATATACTGAGAAGGCACAGTCACTCATTATATTAATCTCCTTAAATTTCTCTCTGAGAGAGTGTATATTATTGGAACTGCAATATATTGAGACATGTATTATGATAATCTATTAGGGCTTCCAATCAAATATATAAAATTTTATAGGTCTATGTATGTTTGTATGTATCTTTGTCTACGCATTTCTCCAAAACTATTAATCGGATGGTGCGTGTGTTTTTTATTGGCTTACATTTACCTCAACTTAGGGAATAGTGCAAGTTTCATCAAAATGGGTTCAGGAGTTTTCAAGATATGGACTAATACGTGTAAGTGTGACGGTCTGGCTTATTGATAAAAGCTACGGGTGTGGTGTCAAAGAGGTCACATCTCAAAACCTTGGCAAATTCTAGAGCAATATTTACAACAAAACTATTAACTACTTATTACAAACAAATATGTGTGTTTGTGTTTGTGAATTTCTATGTTTGTAAACGCACCCACGACAAAGGAGAAAATCCTAGTGTGGGGCAACGTTTTTCAACCAAAAAAAAAAAAAAATTCCAGTTTTTACTCAAAACTAAAAAATTACGAAAAAAAGTATTTAAAAAAAATTAAATCTACTTCAAAAAGAAATTAACTCAAAATTATGAAATAACTTTAATTTCGGAAGTGGTGGCAAAAAAAACAGAATACAGATGCCCAATTCCCGTAATTAAAAACGATCAAAATCTAGTCGCAATCTCATCTCATCAACAATTGGTGTCATGTCAAAAACTTGTCAAAAATGTAGGGATATTATAGGTATTTTTGACATATTGAGACTGAGATCAGACTGCGAACGTTCTTAAAATTACGGGAATTGCCCCATAGATCTCAAGACACCGACTTCCGAAATTAAAGTTATTCATAATTTTGCGTTAAAGTCTTTTTGAATTCGATTTAATTTGTATTACTTTTTTTTCTTAAACAATATCTCCCCTCAAATTATTTGAATTTTAGGCTGAGCTAAGTTTCGCGTCGGGCGTGTACGGTCGACCGCCATTCCGTTTAGAGTTGGGTAGCTTTTTTATTATGTTTCATTATTGATCTCGACTGGTTATAATTGCGCCCACGCGGATTGTAGACGATATTTTTTACGCGCGATGTCTCGGTTGCGCATAACGCGGTGTTGGTGACGATAATCGTTGGCGTGTCGTAAACCCAAGCCGAGGTTGCTGAGACTGACTTACGAGTACATTTGAACCTGAACTGCTAAACCTGAAGGTGCACAATCATGCCGTTATGGTAAATGTAAATACCGTAGTTTACATATTTATTATTAGAAGTAAGAATCTTTAGAATTTGTGTTTCGCACTGTCAATTTGAACAATACCTTTTAATTTGCGTTGGCAGGTACCCGGTTTTTTTATTATCCTCTTTAGTAGCCAGTCGTTTGTTTCAAAATAACAAAAGAATTGAAAGTTGTTCTAGCGGAAATTGGTCACTACTTACCTACCTCTTAAGGAAATTTCAACAACTTTTTTCTACAGTAAAGTTCACTGAAACAACAGTGAACGTATTATTATTTAACTTGTGGCTTCTCTCGCTTTAGTATGCGACCTGTACGAGTATGTTCAGACATATTGCTAGTTTCATGCGCCAAAACGTTTGTCACGAAATACTTGAATACGAAATGAAGTTCTGGCTTTTTGGCACAAGCCCTAAACAGAGACTGGAAAGGTCAGTTTTTCCTTCAAAAAACCACAAAATGTGTAGAGCGTTCTTTTGAATAAGTGTTAACAAACTATTTGACACCCGACTTCGCCCGCGTGAATATCTGAAATTATCCCACGGGAACGTACTACCGGAATAAAAAATCTTATATCCTAACTTAGGTCATGGTCTAGCTGTGTGCCAAATTTCATAGAAAAACGTTTAGCCGTTAAGGTGTGAAAAGCAAACAAACAGACACATAGAGTTACTTTCGCATTTATAATATTAATATGGATCTAGAAAGGGTTGCTAAATTTCATAGTTATCTAAAATCAAAACCTCAATTCAGTCTAATCCTCATTGGAGTAAATGTTAAATTATCATAATATTCCCTCCGCATTCAGAAGAATCAAATGTCAGTTAATCGTGTTACAAATTAGCCAGTGGATAGACTTGTGATTCTATTTCATTTAATCTTGGTTTCAGGGCTGATGCTAATTCACTAGACTTGGATTTCTCTTTACTGATGTCATCATCTGCCTAGCCTTTGCCGCAACCCAGTTACTGGGTAATACCCCTTGGTAAGACTGGTTGTCAAACTTTCGGGCTTCTGACGTGTAACGACTGTCAAAGATCCACAAATGACAGACGGGACCAGCGGCTTAACGTGCTTTCCGAGGCACGGAGGGCTCGGCTTGTAAAGATGGTCACCCATCCACGGAGCAACCTCGGCAAGCGTAGCTTAACCTGATCGGTCGACCCGTGCGATTATTACTTAGCCACAGGCCCCTCCACGGGCTCCACAGGCTCCTCCTTCTCTTTACTGATGTGTTGCTTGCTTAATGATAATGTTTGTATAATATATAAAAGGTTATTTGGAACCAAAAGTGTCCTTTAGTATTGTCAATGGTCGTTGAATATTGTCAATTTCCGAGACAGATTTGCCCTAAAACTTGTGAGGCTTAAATTAATTATCAGAACGTTTACTGAAATGGTAGCTAAAAATAATTAAGTAGGTACGTTTATGTACATCTATTTTATACGATCACAGACGAACAGTTCAATTTAATTTAATATGCCTAGATTAAACAACACAATCAAGCGACGGGGTGCCTCAACTTTAATTTAGCCTTTATTTACTTACCAGAAATGAAGTAGGAATCGAAGAAAACAACAATGTTCCACAGACGAGAAACATCAGTACTTCAGACGCCAAGTAAATCCTACCTTTTGCATACAATTAAAAAATTAGAAATTGGATTCATGTTGCTTATTTAATAAGGCAAATTCATGAATTTATTTTGAATTGTCATTTATTTTGAAGTCGGTATTGTTTAGGTTGTAGACAAATTAACGTGTGACACCTGAAAGTTTCAACATGTAGGTACTGAAATAATGTGAACACCACCGCAAGGAAAGTTATTAGATTTTTTTGATATGTCGCTCGTACGTTTAACGTTGAACCCGTATTAAATAACTATACTACTTATAATGTCTGAACCACTATTTTTATGGTCAGAACACTGTTCATGTGAACTTGAGTTTTAAAATTAGTAGGTAAAGAGGCACTACAAGATTGATTTTCTTAATCGTGTAATGCCTCTTCATTGCTGAAGGCAGATACTTGAACAATTTACAGTCTTCAACAGATTTCATTCCAGTCCACTCTCTGATGATGCGCAACCACGACATTGTTCTTTTTCAAACTTCAGTTTTGCCTGCAATATTTTCCCTTATAACCTGGAAAATATTTTCTAATAGGTTCCTACCCTATAATTATCGAATCCAATTCTAATCATATCTAAGCCACAACTAATAATAGAACGGGGTAGATAGCAGTGTTGCTATCCTACATAATTGCGCACTGCGGGAGGAGATGATTAGCTGGCGTGGCTCGTAATCAAGGATCGTTGCTGGGCATCCATTGCACATACAGACAATGATGAGCTTAGAATGGTCGGCGATGATGTGTATGTAGTCATAATGCGAGGCAATCATGGTTAATTAAATTTTAAGGAAGTTTACAGAGTGGTGCAAGTGATAGACTTGAAAGTATTATTATATTTTATTATGTTTTTTGCAATTTGCTGGTCAGTATTAGGTTGTATATTGATTAAAATATGATTCGCGACCGTAACAAATATATATTTACATAATTATATTTATTAAAGTTATCGTAGTTTATCATAGTTATCATAGTTATTATAGTTTATTATAGTTATTTGTTAAAGTTATAGAATACAACTTAAGACCAAGTAATCCTATTGAATGATTATTTCATGAAATTTTAACATTTGAGGATATACTAACTTAAGGAGTTGTATTACTGATTCTAATGATTATGATTCTGTAAAAATACATGTTTGGTACGGTCGCGAATCATACTTTAATCAACATACACCCAGACGCTGTGTTAAAAATTGCAAAAATCGTAAGAAAAATTGAATTTCGCGGGCTACCATAGCGCTTCCCCTTAATGTAAAAATTTAAGTAGGTATCTACTGAAAAACAGTTTTCCGAGAAAATCTAAAAACAGAGCTCAAGCAGCTCGAAAACCGACGTAAACAAGGATGAGGTTCTCAAGTCGACGCGTAATTTTTTTTTTAAATTAGGTATAATTATAATGACCACGATAACATTTTACAGAGTTGTCCGATTATGACGTTTCTTTTTTATTAGATAGGTATAACTTGAAGTTGGTCCCATTTAAGATTGAAAAATAAAATCCACCCCTAAGGGTAAAAAAATTGGGGTTGATTGATGCTTCACCTACTGAATTTTCATTTGTTAACCGTTTCTGTTGAAACGTGGCTTACATAATACGAGTATGTAGCTCTGATGACACTATAACATAATAAAGATGTGGAGTTGATCTGATGATGGAGATGGAAGACAGTTGACAGCAGCTACATAAATCGTATTTGGGCTTGTTTCATTCATCTTGATGAAAACTTTAGCTGAAGTATGACTGTCATCGAGGGTCTGTGATGGAGAGGCTTTCTTATTTGAAAAGGAAACTGAAAGCTAAAAATAAAAACAAAACTATTACCTACACAAAAAAATAATCCGACGAAACAAGAAAATGAAGTATTCCCGTTTGAGCACCTATTTTTTGGGCACCAATGCATTCAGCACTGAAGGTATTAAATTGGTGCCAAAAAAATAGGTGCTCAAACGGGAATATTTCAAGAAAATTACTAATTTTAAGTCAGCGCCAAACAACCAAAAAGGCGTCAATTAAAATAACATTGATCTTTATTGATTGTTTGCGCAAACTTAAAATTCGTTTAGTTCATCTTTCGTCAGTTTAATTATGTATAGTTATAATATAATAGTTCAAAAGGGTTGATTTAACACCAATAATATACGTAGTAGCGATACGACCGAGAATAAATGAAACATGGCAAGTCGTTAAACCGAACTTGGAGGAATGTAGCCGGTTAAGCGTCCCTGGTTCAATCCCAAGGGGATGAGGCAGACACGAAGCGTTCACTCAGCACTCGAGTTTCTACTATCCTCAAAGACAATTTCACTGTTCTTTTCCTCGGCTCAAGAGCTCGCGATATAGCTGACATAATACTTCATTTTGTTCAGATATTGTTTCGTCATAACACGGTTTGTGGATTGTGGGTGAGGGTATGAAATGCCAATGTGACGTCTTGGCTTTAAGTTGAGATAGGGCAGCCTATGCTCATGAAAAGAGGTTTTAATTGGAAAGGTGCTTTCGGCAGCACTCGAGAAAATAATTTCTGAATTTATCGTATTTTCCAATACCAGTACCGGAAAAGGAATGTAAATTATATTAAAAAAAAATATTTAGTTCATAAAATTCTAGAATAGAATAGATTAGAAAATGTTTATTTACATAGAATACAGGTGAGTTGTTATAAATAATGTATTGTGTTTTCTAAACTGTTGACTGGGCTGGTTGCATGAACAAATATTAGTTTGAAACAAAATACATAATATTTACAGTTCAACTTATTTTTAAGCTTGTTTAATTAATCCTTTAGCATAATATATGAGTATGTAAGTTTTGTGGTTGAAACTAAGATAAAGCGTGAACGCAGCAATATATTTCCAGAAAAATGCATTTATTCTGTAACAAGACCACGTTGCAGTTTTCCCAACTCATATATTTCAAACTCTTTCGAGATTACAAAGTTATGCCCTCTCCGCGTTTTTACAGGAAAAGTGGATTAAGATTTTCTATATCTACCTAATATATCAACATTACGGTACGTTCGTATGATTTATAGGCCAAGTTGAGGAACTTCTGCATGTCATCCACTGGCTCTTTGCGAAATTTTCTAAAGAAACTTTAAACTTTTTACATTAGCACGACGATGGTGACTAACCTAGGTATTATACACCTATTTTTAATTAACACTTAAGTTTTTCTTCGGAACTAGGTGAAGAGAATGTTCCCGTTTCGTTTTCGTACCTGCTGTGAAACGATTTAATGCTAAAATATTGCTAGTAAGTAAATTAAACGAAAAAGAAGAAAATTAAACGAAAGAAAGATATGATTCCATTAACACTTTTCCATTGCTGAAAATTCATAACTCTCCAAAAATTAGTGTATTTTTCTCCCGAACTCTTTTACCCCAAAAGAAAACGTCATTTATAAGTAAAATCGGTGAAATGTAAAACCAACGTAATCAATAAATGGTTTAAAACCACTAGGTACGCCAGCATAGCGGAGTAGAGAACTAATGATATTTGTCTGCGCGGTGATTAATGGCAACCGAGTCGCGGATTGTTCGAGCGGGATGAGTTCTGAAGAAGCATTCACAACCCGTGAAATTAACTTTCGTCGCCTTCCGAACACCCGAACAGCCGTCAGTTTATTTTCACAGAAGCGTTTCACTTTTTGTGACCAAAGTACCGAACGCTTCCGACGGTATTGGGAATGTTTGATTATTGCTTCCCTATTAGGCACACGGTAATGAGATTCCGTGTAACGGCTTGTAGGAGAAACCAGAGTAAACATTTCTGAGAAAATATGTAGTATGGTATTAAGAAAGTTTTAATGAGTGTCATGTAAATATAGTTGCATAAGCAAAAGCATAATCAGCCTATAATGTTCCCCCTGCTGGGACACAGGCCTCCTCTCGATGAGAGAGAGTGGGCCGCAATCCACCACGCGGGCCCAGTGCAGATTTGTAGATGTCACATGTCTTCGAATTTTTGGTTCAAGGACATACCGGTTACCTCACGATGTTCTCCTTCACCGTATTCAAAAAAAAAATGAAAATAAAAAATAAAAATCAGCTGCTCCCTACATTTATGTTCGCATAACTCGTCAAAATGTAGGGAACAGCTGATTTTTTTTTCCGCGATTTCAGGTTTGGTCCCATAGTAAAAGTTGTTCATAATGATGAGTACAATGACCCCTTAAGAGGTTGTGCGTTAATTATGTTACACCTTGTATACGTATATTACCTCTACCAAACTGCAAAGCAGTTTGTTGAGAGCCGTGGTGATGAAATAATGTACACAAAATAAAGCGCTTGTTTGGGTTCGAACCTACGACCTACAACTCGTAAGTCGCGGCCGTTACCACTGGGCCACCAGTACTGCGCTGCCAAGCCGCTCGCTCAAGTATAGTTAAGCAAAACGAAATTAAGTAGGTATCTCTTAAAGATATATATAAAAATATACCTAACATATTTCCATTTAGAGAATAAAGTTTCCAGTTAAGCTCAAATTTATCAAGCTTCAGTTAGTCTGTTTTGCAAAAATAATTAATTAGCCTTTTATTTTTAAGCGACTTCAAAAAAGGAGGAGGTTCTCAGTTCATCGGAATCTTTTTTTTTTTCTTTTTTTATGTATGTTCCCCAATTACTCGAAGATGGAAAATTCTTTTTTTTTTGTTTAAAAGAGGATACTTCCCAGGTGGTCCCATTGTCATCGGGTCAGGATCTGATGATGGGATCCTGGAGACATTGAGGGAACTCCTCAAATATCAACAAAGTGAAAAATAACATTAATTTCGGAGACGGTGGCAAAAACCTAAAATACAGATCCAAAGACACCGACTTCCGAAAATAAAGTTATATGTATTTAATTTTGCAGTGTTTCTTTTTGGAAGTCGGTTGTTTTATTATTTTGCGAACAATTGCTTTGTAGACAAACGCTTTTATGTTTAACAAGTTGTTCATGACTTACCTCATTTCCAAAAAAAAAATGGGCTTTTATTTACTTTTCATTTTCTCCATCTTTTATTTAATCATTGAGCTCTTTGAGTTTTGAGTTGAGCTGTACGATTACTGACAGATGCGTGCACTGACTGGACAGTTCAACTTAATCTGTTTGGTTCTTTCCTCAAAAGACCATTTCAGACTGGTGTCTGAAATGGTCTT
Organism: Fissipunctia ypsillon; assembly: GCA_947568875.1. NCBI lineage: Eukaryota > Metazoa > Arthropoda > Insecta > Lepidoptera > Noctuidae > Fissipunctia > Fissipunctia ypsillon. The sequence continues at coordinate 16,552,122 of OX387644.1, read as the reverse complement.
TTGAGGAAGACCATGTAGATTGGTATCTACATGGTCTTCACATAATCTGACCAAGATTATGTCTGGACTTTAAAAGAGACTGTGACCTCTGAGTTTGTTTCGGCCTTTCTTCTCAGAGTAGTCACATAGGTAACGCCGCCCTCATCTAGTTAAAAAAAAAATGATTGACGTGTAAAAGTGTTTGTATAAACCTACTTACAGAAATAATGTATCATTTATTTATGTCATTATATATCTTGCGAACTATCGTCATCATGCATTTAAGTAGTACGAAACTGTTAGTCATTTAGGTATGTCGTAAGAGCTGTGCAAGTGTCCATTCTTCTCATACAATCCAATCAAATTTTCTCTTGAAAACCTCTTCATGGAATATAATAACGATTTGATTTACTTTTAAAACAAGTTAAGCTTTGTTCTTAGCTAGAAACAACTAGACGCTCGTTTGACTGCTGTATTCTAGGTACAATCTACTCAAATCAGTGTAAGCAAACCACTGGAGATCTCTACAGACACTAATTACTAGTCGACGAGGTCTTCAACGGTTTCTATTGCAGTATTTACCTTGTAATGACGGGTTAATGTAACAGTGGAAGATAAAATACTCTGTATAATCTATACAAATAAATTTAGTTGAAGTGTCTGTTTGTAATGTAAAACTAACAGCTTTTTACTAAATGCATATGAAAGTATATACGGTACTTATAACAAAAAAACTAGCGAAATGTACTACAGGAACACATCTGCCCCAACCCTTCGAAGAAACAAGGCGTGACGTGTGTTATGTAATAACAAAAAAACAATTTCACATTTTTTGTCTGTCTGTCAGCTAATCTCCGGAACGGCTGGACCGATTTTGACGGGACTTTCACAGGCAGGTGTTATAAGGAGTAACTTAGGCTATTTTTATTTTAGAAAAAGAATAAGGGTTCCGCCCAAAAAAAAACCCATGAAATTGTGAACAAATAGTGCGGGCGGGCGTTAAAATGTGGCTGTTATAGTGCCCTTTATGCCTGGAGGCTTTTATTTAGGTATAAAGTTTCTTTACGTCTTTAGTTTTTAATTTTAATTTTTGCTTGAGTATAGTTTCGATGTTTTTTTTAATTTTTTTTTATTGGTAGGTATATTGGCGTGTGCTAGCTGACTCATGGAAAATAATTTTATTTAATGATTTTGTGTGGCGTAATGTAGATAATTTTACATATTGTATATAATCAAGTTTTTCCAACTAAACAGACATATGTGCTGCTGGGGAGTTTGTTGCGCCACTTCTACTTCCCAGCTAAAGCACTAGGAAGTGGTGAAGAGTGGGCGTTTTGGGGGACTGTCTTATGTACTTTTTGACGTTCGAAAAGTGCTGATTCTCAGCCTAGTCTGAATAAATGACTTTTGATTTCGATTTTTTGAGTATATTGTATATCTTGCGTCTTCCACGCGAACGAAGTCAATAAATAATATCCTTCCGACTGATTTCGGTCACGGTGGCGGTGGGTTGTGGATTGGTCGCAGGAGATATTAATAGTGCACAAGTGTGTGCGCAAACACGGGGTATTATACACCACCAACTTCTAAAGTCTGGGCTGCTATATTGAGAAATTCAGGCAGTCAACTGATTGTATAATTTTACATGCAATACTTACCTTGAACCGGAATGACTCGACTGCCTCGTTGGTAGGATAGGATCGTAGGCACGACTTTAGCAGTCGTTGCTAGGTTCAATTCTCAGATCGGGCAAATTATTTTAGGTTTTTCCATCAAGATTTTCTCAGTAGCAGTCCAGAGTCTGAATTTGGGCCCGATTAATTTCAGTAAGCTCTGCTCTTATTTTAAATGACTTTTTTATAGTGAAATGTGGGTGTACCAAGGCACGTATACACCTCGAGAATACAGGCGTGGTATAATTAATGTACGTATGTTAATCTGAAACGCCAAAGTAAAATAAACCAGAAGACAATTTCATAATTGTATAACTTTATAATCATCAAAGTTGAGTCACGCAAACGTACCACTCACAGCGTCATTGCGTTGTGTAATTCAACCGAACATGAAATTTTGCGGTAGCTGACAATAATTATGTTCCACGCAGTCGCGGCCTCCTGTATGTAATACTACTATGCCGTTGTAACATATTGCTAAGCGTTGCCGTTTTCACGTTACACTCGGTAAACTCCGAACTGTTCATGATACACTTTATATAGGGTTCTATTTGTACGAATGATTATATATTTGATTGGCAACTTTATTTATTTAATTGCTTTATCCGAGGAATAATTTTGAATTTCTAAAAAAGAACTGTCAATTGTCAATTTTATTCCACGGATAAATGATAGCTGGCGTTGGAAAAATCAGCTTTCAAGGTTACAAAATGTTTCTTGGAAAAACGTTTACTTTTTTAAACTTGTTTCTGTCACATGAAAAATGAAATGATAAGTCATTTCCAATCAGAAGCTTACATTTATAAGAAATGCCTTTACTCTGGATCAATAAATCTGAAGAAAAGCTTTCTATTTTAGTTCCAAGAAGTGTTATTATACCCGACGAAAATAGGTTAAAGAAATCCTGAATAAAAAGTCTCTGATTATCTTGAAATATTTCAAGCCTGATTCGCTAAAACGGCTAAAACTCAACTGTCTGGCCGCGCTGGGAGATTTGTAATCCTGTCTCTCATAAACTGTTCGATGCCATCACTTAACGAGCTGACTTACCAAAGTAATAGAATTGAAGTTTGGACAGATCTATTGTGTAAGTTTGCCAAACTTAAGCCAACTAAATCTCGGGGTAAAAGCACGTGTTAGGTGTCACCAAGAAATTGCAACAGTGTATAGTGCAGGGGATAGACCAGCAAACCACTAATGGATCGGCGTGCGTCATGATCTATGTCAATAAATGCTCCGGCTTTTAATGCTGCCTTTGTTGAAGTAGGCCAATTACTATCAGTGGTGGCAATTACGGTCGTGTTGAAATAGCTTTCATGCCGCAAACGGCTTGCTCTGAAAACACTGTTTTGATTGATTTTAACAATAGGCAATATAATTACATTAAATAAACCGAAAACGTTCATCGGAAACTTTACCCCTGTATTCAAAAGTGGATTAAAAGTTTGTACCAATTTACAATTAATGCGATTTCCTGGAAACGGAAACAATACAGATTTAAATAATGATTTGAGTCACAGTTGAATAAGACGTCTAAATTATTCAATTGTAAACTTAAATGAGTTTGATGTTGTTGCAAAACAAGCTGAATTCCGTCGGTTTAAGGTTGGCTTCAATATGAACAAAGAAGTGTCCTGATTGGATTTTAAGGTGCATCTAGGAAACCGTTACGATAGTTAAAACGCGAAGTGGTCATTTCGCTTCACTTGTGATTGAAAATAAAAGCGCTCGTAAATTACAGCACAGGCCAGAACTCGGGGAGAAGCTTACATAAGATTTGAAAATCAGCGTTCTATTCGCAAATATGCATTTTATTTGCGATTCAGTCGGCTACTGTGATTTGGAGATCAATATGTAAATGCATTCGTGAGTGCACGCGGCCTGGCGGAGGCGTGAGTGCATTTTGTCGTAGAGGAGGAGGCAGCCAGCCGTGACGCCGCGACCTACTGTTTCTGACTTTGTGAGACCAACCTTGCTCTGTAGTATTTAAATGTAAAATTCTTTCACATTTTGTAACACTTCCTTTGAGTGTAGCTTAGTTTTAGAGGCATTTATTATGCACATAACTCTGCTTTCATATTTATTTTAAACTTAAGCATTTTGTGTATTAAACTAACAGCCTGAACTTATACCTAAAAGTTATGGCTTCCAATTTGCTAAACCTATTTAGTTTTTTTTTTTTTTGAAAATATTACATAATCAGCCTATTATGTTCCCTCTGTTGGGACACAGGCCTCCTCTCGGTGAGAGGGAGTGGGCCGTAATTTACCACGCGGGCCCAGTGCGGGTTAGTAGATGTCATATGTCTTCGAATTTTTGGTTCTAGGACATGCCGGTTTCCTCACGATGTTTTCCTTCACCATTTTGAGAGCAGTGGTGGTGAAATAATTTACACAAAGTAAAGCGCCTGTCTGGGTTCGAACCTACGACCTACAACTCGTAAGTCGTGGCCGTTACCACTGGGCCACCACTGCTCTGAAAAGAAAATATTAAACAGCGTAAAAGAAAAATATCGTAAAAATAAGTCCCAACTTTCAACGAAACCGGTGTGAATATTTTATGGCCTTAAAATCTTTTACCTGAAAATTGTTTTATTTTTGTCCATTAAGAACTTGCTTAAAATATCATCTGTATTTTTACAGCTAAGTTCACTTTTACGATTTCCGACTATTAGCTGCTGCGCTGTATAAAAAAACAAACGTAAAAAAATACCTGAGAAAGAAAAGCCCAGAAGACAGGTAAAAAACATTTTCCTGTCCAAGCCATCCGCCATTAGAATTTACGAAAACACTTTATCAAAACAAAGATTAATGATGGCATTTTGTTAAATAGGCGAGCTATTTACAAGAGAAACACGGTTCGCGGTAGTGATTGAATAGTTGCATGTTCAGCGGTATTAAAAGCCTCTGTCGTGGCTCGGCGTCGTAAGTTCGACTTAATTTTCGTTCCGTAATGACTTGAGAAAATCACTAGTGATTTTATAGGCATGTAGTGTTGATCGTTACGCGTTAACGAGACGTAATTAATATCGACCTAGAGATAGTATAATCTGATTTGACAAGGCGGTCCGTAGACGCTTTGGTTAAGATCAGAGATCGGCCGTTATTGCGGTATCATTAGCTGTGTGGACCGTTATTGTTTACTGTATTTAATTTACGTGATGAGTTTTCTAATTAATCTGGTGACTTTTATATACATCCAATTAGATATAGTATTTCTGAGCTATGCAGTTGATAATCTGCCTTAGCTTTGTCCATTTCATCACGAAAGACAAAGGAACGAAAAAAGACAAAGACGAGTCTTCAAACATAATTTCTGTTAAAAGCTATATATTATTTGAACCAAACCCTAGAAAGAGCTTGTGTAGACATGAATATTAATAAATTGGTTCGCCTTATTACAATATTTATGTAAGTAGGTAAAACTATGGATGTTGAATAATTCAAAGTACTGCCCTAAATCTTTTTAATACAAGCCTGTCTGTATGTCGGCTAAGTGTTTGTAGGCTCCGCACAACGTACATGCCTGCCGGTCTTCCATCTATTAAAAGTTTAATTACGAAACAGATCCCAAAATCTGATAAGCAAACCGTTTGGTTCAAAGTACGAGTAGAACAGATAAGTTGAAAGTAAATTAAAGTAACCGCACTGCTTAGTTTGCTGACTGTTCACAATTATACCTAAGTAGATATACGGTGTCAAAATTTGTTGGTATGCGGTTGCAACACAAGCTGTTCAGTGAAGTTAAATACGATTTAGGCGAACTTCTGCGACATACCGAACTAGACTAAGACGCCAGTTTTGGCTGCGAAACTAGTTGACTTTGTTTCAACCTCACTACCTGATATAAGTCCTCGTAGTAGGTACTTCGCCAAGTGGGCTGGAACTTACGATTTTGGTTTTGGGCCTACTCGAATTGATATTTAGAGACAAACTATTTAGTTCAAATTGGCCACCAAAATTTGTTTGTGTTACAAAGCTAAGTAACACGGTGTGTCGCTTAGCTAGTTTACATGGCGAATGTCCTTTTTCCAATTCTGTGAAAGCGCATTGTTAAAGTAGGTACTTAATGTATTAAAGGCGTCTAACTGAACATAGGCATTCTAGTTACAAAAACAGTTTTTCTAAACTTTACGAAATAAAAATCTAGTAGGAGTGATCTAATTGACTTTTGGTCCAGGATACGACAACACCTATGTAGCATCTTAATACATCTCTGTATTTCTGTAATACATCTTATAAAGTAACCATTTTAGACGGATACCACGATCGTTCTTTATACAGTCTCTTGGTATTCAAATCCCTGTGATAGCACTTCTATGAAGAGATTTAAGCTGAAATACTTTCTGCAATAAAACTAAATAAAATACTCTGCCTCGAATTTCTGCGGAGATTTTTTTTTGTTTCTCGACTAAATGAAATATCATGTGGTGTACTTCTTTCTCTTTGTAACTAAATGGCGTCTTCCTCGCTCCTGGTTTCCTTTTCATCATATTTACAGGGTTTTCTCTTATCTGGCAAATTTATCGCTAACATTATTTGAGGCCATAATTCCCCTGAGTGTTCTTAATTTGATTTCTATTACATATCCTTTTCGACAATTCCTTATTTTCTTTTCCTTGGCTTCGGCCCATTTTGGTATCATTTGGAAAATGTATGAGTACAATAAGGCAGATCATATTTTTAGGTGTTCGACATCGTTTTAGATACCATTTTTGGTATAAATAATAAATCCCTTTAATTATTAGAATCAAAATGTTCCAAAAGGGTTACGAAACAAGTTTAAATTATGTTAATTAAAATTATGTTAATAGGTATGGTATATTTAATTGATTAAATATTAAATGTAAAATAATCTTAGGTAATCACCACATTCACCATGCTTGACCGAGGGATCGGTGATCACAGTGTTTATACAAATTGATAAATAGAATAATCCTATGATGAAATGATGTGTCTGGTTCAATTTAATAAAAAAAAAACATCTATAACTTATTTTATTCCATTAGTTTATAACTGCCAAGTTTATGACATCAAGATGTAGTTGCCTTAATAAAATATTATAGTACAAGACAATATCGTATCGTCCACGTTTTCCTCATCAAGGTAAACGTGCCGTTACGCCGAGCTACAAGCCATATACTATGATATATTAGTGATTACAAGCCGTTACCATTGCGATATATCGCAAACTGACTTTAGCCAAGCCCATGAATACATAGTTAGGTTTCACTCATAAGAATCACACATTGTTATGTACCCTCCGAAGCACTTCCCGTCAAATGTTTCGTAATATTCCATGATTCCTTTCTCACCTTAATTTCATTAGTCGGTGGTATTCAAGCGTTTGTCCTGGTACAAAGCTTTAAACATTCTTGAAACGCTCGAGTTTTGCTGAGGTTTTGCATATAATAACTCAAGCGTGAGAATCTCTGCTCCTGGGCCTTAGGTACGAAATGGAAATTCTATATTATGTTTCCTAACAGCTATCTCGTAACGTTCGCATTAGCATTTGTTTACATACGTTGTTTGTGAGTTTAACGTACCTATATTAATTACCTGTATATTGATTGATCGAGGGTTCGTGCGAGAGCTCTCACAAATCTACAAATGAAGCAGAACGAGGAGCCGGCAGGCGCTCTGTTCCGAATTGCAATACAAGTGCCGTAATTCCTATTGGTATCTACTTATACGATCGATTGACTATTAAGTCCATTCAAATAGTACCTACACAATTGCTGGCGAAGCAGCAGGTTATTTCTAGCACGTTGGGAGTGGATGGCAGTAAATTGTGATGGCGTTTTAGCCTCTCGCAATCGGCCGAGTCACCGGGGTGGAATTAAACGATTTATCGTAGTCACGGAGTCTGATTTCTACGGATCCCTGTCACGGCTACCAATATTGTTGTAACTCGGACCTTTCTAAGCATTTGTATAATGTTGTCTGTTTTTTGTCGTAAGTTCGTACCTACTTACCTCAGCGATCGAATACCGAGGTATTTTTGTATTTTCTTATGCAGTTTCTTTCTTACCTACATGGTGCGACGTTACCTAAACGCAGCTCCTTTACAAAAACTTTTATAGTAGGCTACTCGAGACGTCGTTGTCACCGCGAAAAAATAAAACAAAGCTTTCTTAATCTGACGGAGCGCGGGGAGGAAATTCGTTTACATAAATCTTCAGTGTGTATCTACTGATGGCGCCATTCACACAAATTATTTCTCTATTGCTTATATCGTAACAAGCTTACGGTGGCAATATATCATGGCGCTTCATATCACGTGGGCCTACTTGTACGCCACAGGGACAATATATCAACCCCAATTTATTTTCTCTCCCGCCTTTCAAAGCTTCCATTTTTTATTCTATATCATCACATTTATATAAAGTAATATGATCATCTTTAATTCTCATTCTGATTCACAAACAGTTCGAGCAGCTATTCATTTCGTACTATTACTTACCGACGTAATGTACTTTTCGAGTTCGTTTGAGTCTCGTCTGTGTTCAAAGAGAGAGAGTACGTCCCTAATGTACATTCATAATACAATCCAGGGTGAAGACTGTGTCCTATGCGGGGACTGTGGGGATAGCTACAAGATAAGAAGCTGCGATTATATTCTAGGTTGCGAGCCAACACGTTGTGGGCTCGCTTTGCGCCCCCGATGCGTTGGTTGTCATGAATAAATAATATTTCAGGTTTATACAATGACGATGGATGAGGTGGCGATGGAGATGATGGTTATCGCGCTGATTGTACATTGGTTCTGGATTCACAAGAGACAGACAATATTATATTAAGTGGTGCTTTGTTCTTTAATATCGTAACAGATTTAACGTATTGATAAATAGTGATACTTTTAATAATAACTCTTACTGCACGCGTAACGAATATATCCATCTACAGTTTAAACTACTTCGTTGCTGGCTGTCGGAATTGCTTTGAACATTCATCGCATGGTGTGTATCATTGGCGTGAGACAAAGTCGTACAGATATGTCCCCAGTAACGTTTGGATTTCTTTCAGCGTGTTCTCAAACGGGAGGTTCGCCAGGTGCCGCGTATCACCAAGAATCGCGTACGTATTCAAAACACGTCTCGCGCTGCGGGGAGACGAGATACAAATCCCGGGAGACGGTGGGTATCTGTATACCTTCATGTTCACCTTAGCCTTATTTATACACGATTGAAAGAAAAATACGTGCATTATTGTGAGCCATACATAAGTGCTTCACAGTTTTGTTCCATCGCTCTATTGTGAAATGTCCCCAAACATAACTTTTCGTTGAAATAAAATATTTTATTTCAGGATTGTTACTGATTGTGTAAACGTGGAAACTAAATATACTATAAAAATAAACATTACGTTGTAAACATTTCATTTAAATATAGATTTGCGTATTTTATTAATTTCTGCTATCATCACCAGTTATTAATCTAGTCAGTAGGTAATGTTTTGATTTATTTATCAATTGCATCGCAGTTGACACGGTATTTACCAAACCATGACAACGCCGATAGGGGTGCCACAAATCATGTCGCGTATGAATCACTAGCGTAACGGGCATGCATCGAGTGCCAAGCTTTCACTGCGAAAATGTTCGACTGAAAATTCAAAACTGCGTAGAGCAATCTAGCCTCTGGGACCTAATCCCTCATGCAGAATAAAAGCCAGTGTTAAAGCTTTCACTTTTGCTGTTATTGTGGGGTTAGCAAGTGAATTTTTCACATAGAAAATGAAATGGAAAATATTTTTTTTATTTATCAACATGTTATCAATTTAACAGCTATGCTGTCGTATACTACTATATTATGCCGATATGTCTATTTAACCGAGCTAGAGTGAAGTCCTTTTGTAATTGACTAACTTAACATATGTCAATGGTTGATTGACGAGGGACCTATTATTGGAAATAATGTAATAGTAGTAAATTACAAAAGGACTTTACTTGAGCTCGATTGAACCTTAAATGCATCAAGAAAGTATCATATCCAAAAATGAGTACTGCTTGGTACGCTTTGAAAAATACAAAGCTTAGCGTTTAGTGTTATAAATAACACTTCACGGTAAATTAACTGTTAACTCCACAAGTACCTAGAAAGTGGAATGGGAATAGAATTGTTCATACAATTAACGTCTAGTGTAGATGTTTTAAATTAGTCGATGCAAGTACAGTAAAGCTGCGATTATTACTCCTCATCATGCAATTGCGGCTTGTAACATGCTAGAACGAACTTTTTTTACACCTAGAAAACCATTCTACCTGCACCAACGACCCAAACATTTAATAAAGTGATAAAACGCTTGCGCCGAACACGCGATGTTTTTATGATTCCATTTCGTTACCTTCTATTGCTTTTTTCATGTACCCATACTTTTAACCTTAATAAACTTGAAACTTCTGGGAATAAATAAAATGTGTCCCCGATTTTCTGATTGTATCGAGGGACAAAAGTTGAAAGAAACTAAATGAAAACGTAATGAACTGAAATACTCTCATGTAATATATAGATTGGTTGAATTCTCAATTTAGTTTTACTACATTCGTAGTACGTCTCGAAGGAGTTACACAATTTTGAACTTTTCTTTTGTGGAATTTTATTTCGTCGAGTAAATTATCCTAACATTTTATTTCTGTATTATTCTTAAATCTAATAGCGCGTTAGGTAATACATGAGAATTTTCGCGGCGTATTCTTAAATTGCCTCTCCACGAGGCTGTTTTCTTTCTCACATATCTCAGAAATCCACCCTAAGCGGCGTTTCACTTTTTGGTTAATATCTACCTATTGCTTATTTTCCTCGTTCATAATGCCTCCAGGGATTCCGGTGGCTCACGTGATTTATGGCTTATGCAAAGAATGAGAGGATATTTTCTACACCATAATTCAGGCTAGTTGAGATTAGAGGCGGGTCTGTGTAGAGGATGATATATCAATCTGTTCGTTTCGCCTTTTTATGCCGTCGTATATTACGCACTATTGTCAAATAAATAAAGAAATGTTGATACCTCCGGCACTTGCCGAATTTATGTGATACTAACTTTGTTACAGCTCACCTAATAGTAAGATGTAACAAATATCATTGCAATATAAAAGGTGTTGGCGTTTTTACTATTCCCGAGTGATTTCACCAAATCCTGTGCAATAAATATCTGCTGAAATAATATTCATGTTTACTCTCTGAACAAATAAGTTTTTTTTTTCACATATATTATGAATAGCTTTTGCCTGCGGCTACGCTTGCGTTAATTTAGATTTGTCTGGATGAAAGGTACCCTATGTCCTTTTTGTACCCCTGAAAACGTGATTGCAAAATTTCATAATGATCGTTTGAGTAGTTAAGACGTGAAAGCGTAACAAACAAACAAACAAACTCACTTTATTCATTTATAATATTAGATGATAAATATATAAGTTAGAATTACGCAAGCAACGTTTTGTAGACACAATGAGCTTTGTCTAATAACTTTCGGTAAACAAATATGATTCACAAATAAAAATAATAATTACATCCGACATCCTGTAGCCGCATCTGCGTCGTGGCACATGTGCGCTACAGGCGTAGGACTTGTACGCTACGCGGCGTAGCACTTGTACGCAATGCGGCGTAGCACTTGCCGCTACGTGGTGTAGCACTTGTATGCTACGCAGTGCAGCACTTGTATGCTACGCAGTGCAGCACTTGTATGCTACGCAGTGCAGCACTTGTATGCTACGCGGTGTAGAACTTGTACACTACGCCCGCGTCGCTTATTTCGCTACAGGATGGCTCTGATTGTATTTTCAGTGTATACACAGTCTACTGTACAAATTGTGAACCAACAACAACAATACAATGAGGCTTTCCTAGTAGGCTTTAAAAAGCAGGGCTACCCTACTTTTGCTTTGCACAAATCTCGCTGATTTGATTTATCTGTGTTTCATTTCTGAAGCAAGGTAGAACTAAGACAAGCTAACGAAGATAAAACTATTGAATTGTATGACACGGTATGGTGATAAGTGAAATTTCACAAAGTACTAGACATAGACATACCCAGTTGCACAGTCTCTCCACATCAAGATATCTCCGTGGTTCAGTAAAAACATTCTGTCTTCAGCCTAGAAGCTGAAATGCCGCGCCTCTCTGCCGCATTTACCGTAGTGTACGTATACTAATTTAAGTAGTGGGGCGCGTCATTTCAGCTTAGACGAGCTCTACCTTAGTGACAATGTCTTAAGGGGGATCCGTCAAGGTTGCCCGCGAAAAACACTTACGTTTTTTTTGAAAATACGCAGCAATTATGATAAAATAATTGCTGCAAATAAGACTATTTCGTGAAAATAAGACGACTTGCAGCAAATTTAATTTCGTAGCTCTCGAAATTAAATTGATGTTATACCTAAATTATTAAAATTTAGTAACTATTTTATCATAATTACCGCGTATTGAATTTTGATCAACATATATCGTAAAATAGGTATCGGTATTTCGGTTCACTCGTGCAAAGCGATGACGAAGTAGATCGAACGGTTATGCACAAAAATTACAGTGGATGGATGAAATGGCGGCAGGTCACGGGAACAATCTGCGACTCCCACATTCCCTTTAAACTTAAGGGAAATATATTTAAAACAATGGTTAGACCTGCTGTCTTATATGGATCAGAATTTTAGGCCACAAAAGAGATGGATAGAAAAAGAAAAATGGATAGAATAAGAAATGAGTACATAAGAGAAAGTCTGAAGTGGCACCGGTGACTGAAAAAATGTGAGGAAATCGGTGGTCATGGTATGGGCGTATGTTGTGGAGGAATGAGGAAAATGTCATGAGGATTGTTTTGAGTATGAATGTCAATGGCTATAAGAGTAGGGGAAAATGCCACAGGAACGATGGATGAACTGTGTGAAAGATGACATGGCTAGAAAGGGGGTGACTACCGAGATGACGACTAATAGAGAAGTGTGGAAGAAAAAGAGATGTTGCGCCGACCCCAAATAAATTGGGATAAAGGCAGGAGAATTTTCATGCATCGTAAAACATGGCGCAATTTGCAAAAAATGTAAAAAAAAATATTTTTGCTGGTAACATTGTAGGAAGGCCACGCCTCTCATGGACGACGTTGTGGGTTCAAATCCGGGCAAGTACATGTGACTTTTTCAATTCATATTATCATGTACTTTCTGAGTTTATCTTAGATATTTCTGACATCAGCGAAGGAAAACATCGTGAGGAAACCTGGACTTATAGTTATTATATGTAAGTCTGAAACCGGACTATCTTGAGCAAGCGTGGTGATTAATGCTCATGGCTTCCTTGTAAGACAAGAGGCCTTTGCCCTGCAGTGGATCAGTAAAAGGCTGTTATTATTTCATTGAAACAATCAACAAAACTTTTTTTTACATTCCATGTTCATGGTAATGATAAAATAAATAAAAAAGTATCTCACATCTCTGAAATCAGTCGATCATCTTTGAACGATTTTATATAGATAATATCAAATTGTTTTTCTTGTCAATTCCCAAAAGTTTGTATTACATCGGACAGTAAAACAATCGAGGGGCATACCCAATTATAAGTAAACAAGTTCTGCTCATCAATCCAATTGCCTAATAGCTATCGGCGGTTGTCTGTACATTGTATAAACTTGTGGCCAGTCGCACAATTGTCTATATCATTAAATTAAAAGCTTTCGTGTTTGAAGGCCATTAGTAATATTCGCGGCACCTAAAGCCCCATCGGTACAAGGGCACGGTTGGCTAAACAGTTAACTAATTTATTATCCATAAATTCCGATCAAGAATTTGATAAGACACGTCCTCAGGGTTTTACGAGTTTAGCTTGCGCTTAATCGGCTTGTAGATTGAACATGGTTGAATTTAGGCATTCGTGTTGAGTTGAAGTACTAGCTGTTAGTTCTATCTCGATGGTTCACAGCGTAAATCGTTTCAGTGATAAGCAAGAAACTCATTTAACTAAATTGTTATCGTCGATGATTTACCATCGTTTTCTTTCCATTAGATTGTATTTTCGTCTATAATGTAAACGCTGAAGGATGTTTGCTCATATATTACAAGGACCGTTACGTTTCGGGAAGGGTTCGAAAATAAACACATTATTACGGATTGCAGTCTCATTTTATTTTATTTTATGGTTTTGTATTAATAAACTATGATAGTTACATCAAAACACTCATTGCGTAACAAACTGGACTGGAAGATATGTACGAACCAGTGACAATACTGAACCTAAAGGTAGGTTATTGCTGATAACCTTCATTGGGTTCATTCGGGTACAATACTCTTTTAATATTTATATTCTTGTCTGTAATTAAGTACATAATAATAAGTACAACAGAGAGGAATGTACTCGTTCATCACTAAGACCGAATAAACAGCAATAGGGTTGTCCTAAATATCATCTAAAAAGTGAATTGTGTTTCGTTCGACCACGAAGCATGTCTAACACGAAAAACGTAACTCTAAATGCCATTTTGATATAAATTTTAATATTGTCATTGTTTTACTTTAATTAGTATTAAGTATAATACTTTACAAGTAGTTCGCTAGACGAAAATGTAGAAAAACGAACTTAGCTTTAAGTTAAAGAGCGTAGTTTTGCGTTAGCGTAACATCAAACGAATGAACTAAAAGTTACTTTAGGTAATTGATTCTAGGCTATTATACCTATTTCCTATACATAACATTACGTATGTAGTTACTTTAAAATGTACAGGCTTAGAAATAAAATTGAAATTCGTTATTTATTAGTTCGTAACATAACTAGCCTACAGCCGGCCTTATTTTAAATAGTTGATGTTGCAGCAAGAGTAATGAATGATTCTTAAAGTTAGGAAGATCGATTACATATGCCACGTGAAGAGTGTTCAAGAATGTTGAAATGAAATACAATGCAGCTCTATGAAGGAGATTAAGACAAGTCACAATTGTAGGTTAAGTGCCCAAAGTTTGGGCGAGCCCTCGTGACACTCATACCTACATCTGCGTACTTAACCCCCGAGGGATTTGCTTAGAACATACTTACTTGGGCTGAACTTACAGATTACTCACTTGGAATTCATAATCTAGGATAACGGACATTTCGTAACATTTATTAGATATCTCGATAAAACAGTAAAGCGGCTTGTAAAAAAATTCTAATCTATAGTTATTATTATATGTACATATATTACAAAATGTCTGTACTAAGATTAAACTATGAAAATAATCTCAGGTGATACAAAAATGAAAATTATGTAAAACCACTTAAAAATTATGGCGGTGTTTGCAATGCAAAAAGTTCTTGAAAATAAAATATGGCACAGAAAATTCAAATGTCTACAATAATTTAAAGATCGCAATGTTTTATCAAAATCAGAAAGTAATTATCATAAGGTAAAATTTACTCGTAATTTAATCATTTTTAAAGAATATTGTTAAGTACCCTGAATTTTTTTTTTTCTGAAAACAATGTTGACTGCAATGATAACTTAAGCAGGTAATACAATAAAAATAAATAGGTAGGTACTATTCGAAAGGAAATTACAAAACCTAGTATTATGCATTAAACACTGAGTATATAAAAGTCCTAAAACAGCTACTGTACAATTACTATGGCACTGTCATTTATAAATAATTGCTAAATATCATACTTCACGTTACAAAAGGAATGGCAAAATGGAATCAAAATGATAATTTCATTATCAAATAAAAAAGTCTGAAAACGTTAGTCATAATATTAATTAACGATTGCTTATCCTTGATACATGTCCTGAAGACATTGCTCATGAGCTGGAATGTCAGCATTAGAGCCCGATCATCATAATTTTCTACACCAATAAAGTTTTAGAAACTTTTATATAATTTCTCACATGATATTTTTGCTCTCGCTTACAATATAAACTATTCTTATGTATTATTGACTAATCTATTAACTAGATTATATATTTCTGCTAATTGTAACAACAAAATATCAAGAGTCTTTTTTATTAATTCAGTACTTTCGCATAATTAATATTTCATTTTTTTTTCTTTATACCTCTGATGTGTAATCCGAGCACCGATTTAAAAAAGATAGTAATTAATATAGTTCCTATTCAATCTAAAACTACAACGTAACGTATTATGGCAACAAACTCTTTTGGTTAAATAGATATGAATACTTTTTATACGAGGCGATATGAAATATTTATCTCTTTAGAGATATGTTCATGGACTTTTTAAAAAACTGTAAAGTTGAAATAATACGAACAAAATATCGGAACGGATATGTATCGGTAGGTACATTATTAGACAGGTACATTTAAAACACTATTCAACACAACAACTACAAAATAATACTTTTTTAAATCTCACAATCCACTTGGCAATTTACACTGACAATCGTGCGCAGGTCGCACGACTTGGTCGTATCGTCAGTCACAATGTCGTACCGTGGTCGCAGGTCGTATGGGCGCGCTGAGATCAATATGTCTTCCGTTCGCCTTCACGCTGGCGACGCAGCCTCGTAGGCCCGTGTACAAGGCCGCTGGCAAACCCAGGGGCAGTGATGGAGAACCTCCTATGAACAAACAATCATTTAACTTGGACATTTTATCGGACAAAAAGATTACAGGATAAAATGTACAATACTATTCATTGTTTTGACTCGATCTGCATGCAAACGTACAATAACACTTACTTTAACTGTTAACGTATTGGAGATAAATCAAATAGATGTAAGCTTTTATCGTTAACAGGCAATAGTGTCACTTGAAATTGAACATAAATACGATTGATGAGATAATTTAAAAGAAAAATGTTGTCAGAGAAAAAAATACATACCAATCCAGAGCTTGGGGTTTGCTTTCGAGGGCACTAACAGTGACTGCGAGTATCCTCTAACAGGCGGAGTGTCATCCACTTGCAGCATGGCAAGCCTCTTCCTCCGCCTCACAGTAGCCGTGTGCCACCTTCCATCATCAACCCTAGCTTTGGACTCCACACACTGGAACCAGTCCTCGTGGGTTGCCAAGTTCATCTCCTTTATGTCAGTGTCCGTGTAAATAAGTTGTAGCTTCCCGTCGCTCACACCTAGACCGATGAAGTCTCGAGGTCGTATACCGATTTTCCGCCTCCACATGAGGAGTCCAGAGTCGTTGTATGTTCGGAATTTTATTTCATATCTAATACCGCGGGCGCCGCTGTTCCTAAAATAGTTGGGTTCATTTAATATCGTGTCTTATATTTTGTATTAAAGACAGTTAGTTGATATTGAGTGGTAACATTAATGTTGCATGCATTGTTCCAGTGAAGTAGGGCCTATTTGGTTAGTATGTAGTTAAAAGTACAGTCCGCGAGACCTAAGCCGAGCTTTGCTTTGTGTGCGTGCCGATTGTATAAACTGGCTTAAAACAAACAACGTCAAGCAACTGACGTCACACCTACACTATATCTATGTGCACTCACACAAATGCAAAGCTCAGCTTAGGGCTCGCGGACTGTACCTACCTAGAAACCACAAAATCCCAGAGATGTTTTCATTGCCTATGAGCATTTTCCTTTATCTAATCTAATTAACCTGTAGGTATTATCCTACTGCAGGGCAAAAGCCCCCCTCCCTCTCCGTAACATCCTAAAATACTATCCTAACCTTTGGGAAAATAGTCGTATCGAAAATAACGGATATTTTGGTGATAAATTAATAATACTTGACGTGTTGTAAGTATTCCGTTTGGCCATTATAATGAGAATATGTCTTGTGAGAAAAAAGAAGCATTATTTAATATAGCAAAGTCCCGTCTGCCCTGGAAATGTATACAATGTCAGTAAGCAAAAATAGTGATCTGTCATAGTAATATCTGCTAATAACATTGTGTATTATGAAAGAAAAGGTCACTAATAATTAGCTATGTTGATTCACCTTTTTTCTTTCTTTCTCGCTGCTTTTTATAGCAATCACAAAGATAAGACCAAGCAATATAATAATTAATTTATTTATATGACAGGCCTGTTGGTCTAGTGGTTAGTGACCCTGACTGCAAAGCCGGAGGTCGTGGGTTCGATTCCCACCCAGGACAAACTTTGTGTGATGAGCATATTGTTTGTTCTGTGTCTGGGTGTAATTTATCTATAATATGTATGTATTTATAAATTATATAAGTATGTATATCACTTGTCTGGTTACCATAACACAAGCTCTGCTTAGCTTGGGATCAGATGGCCGTGTGTGAGTTGTCCCAAGATATTTATTTATTAGATATTTATTTATGACAACTTGTAAAGTTGCCTTTGATTGGTCTACGGAATTAAAAACTCCTTTTTGCTTGCCTCGTGTACAAATCTAATTGACCTATCAGTTGGAAAAGTAAATTGCGATGACGGACCTTATTTATTAAGGTACACGTTTTCGGTCTAATTTATTATTTAGATACTCAATTTTGTGGGCATAATATGAAGTTTACTGTCCCGTTACTTATTTAATGCAAAATGATATTTGCTATACTCACGGGTATGGAATGAGTTTTACCAACTATTTATCATTCACCTTCCTACATTATAATACTAAGTTCTCCTGTGTCTATTTGCCAATCTGTATGCTCAACATGTACTCCGTAATTTTCGAGATTAGCCCGAAACTAACTCTGAACTCACTAACTGGTTTTCGGTTCAGTTTTCTCATCCCATAACCGTGGGAAGCGGGAAGCGTAGAATGTTAAAAGTACCTAATTACTTATCCTGCGTGTGTTTAAACATCATGTTACCCTAAATATCTTCGAAAGTACGTTCGTCTTGTACTGTGGCAGTAAGAATAAACATTTGTGATAAGTACTGTTAAGAATCGCTTGTGACGTGAACGAACGCAACGTGGGCGGAACTCTAACAAAGGTTGGAAATCCTAACTAATAAATATTATAAATACGAAAGTGAGTTTATTATAAATAATAATTCAAATTAATTAAATAATGTATTATTATTAATTTGGCACATGGTAGACCATAATCCGGGCTAGGCCATAGGATACTTTTTATCCCGATATTCTCACGGGATTAAGACTAATGCGGGTGAAACCGTGGGGCGCAGCTAGTTCTTAATAAATAAGGAACGTGTTTATTAGAGCAGATATGCATATCAAACATAGTGTTTTTGTAACATTATTTTTATTTTTAGGTGGCATGCAACATTTCCCATAACTTTACGGCCGCCCACTTCAGTGATCTTTGTGACCTACTGAGAAATGCCTTAAACGGACCCAGATTGCGTTTTAGCGAGCTAAGAGGATTAACTGAAGAAGAATGTTAGAAAAAGAAGTCATAGCTATAACACGCAATAAGGTAGCTATTTACTACCTAAACGTGTTACAAATTCGCAATTTTGATAAGTTCATCAAAATTATTTGTATGGCTACATTCATTTTCTACGAAACTAATGAATTTTTGATAGCAATCAGAATTCTAAGGCGTTTCACTTTTGAGTTCATATAATTAACTAGTAAAGAACCTGTTATTTAGTATATGTTTGTTATTTAGAGTAATTGACTAAATAACATCCAAAATAATAATCACGTAGCGTGACGAAGAAAACCTATATTTAAAGACGGAAACATAAAACAATGAAAACAGTTGTTTGCTGGACAACTCAATTGTACCAAAAGTTTCGATAAAATAAAGATGTAAATAGAAAAACAAATAAAATAGTAAACTGTAAGTGCACAAAGACACTATCTGGAAGCAGTATTTACAATATACGTTGTTACGCTAACGTGGTTATGTAAATACATAAACTTCGATGTAACTTATTTGACTTCCCGTGAATTTATACATTCGGAGCGGAGGCCAAGGAAAGCTTGTTGATGCGCATTATTACGACACTTTGCTATAAACTCTAGACAAATAAGGATACGGAGTTGTGAAAAGTCTTTTCAGTATTATAATTGTCTGTTAAAGTACAATTTCTAAGAAGAAACATTTATATCTTTCCTACTTGAAGTTTTCGCTATGAAAATTACAATGAAAATAAGTTGTTACTATCCAAACATTTCCATAACTATCTGCTCTCGAAACTGCGGATCTGTACCGTTGAAATCTATTGCTAATCAGTACTATCTAGTAACATGAAGACACCACAATGATAAAAGTTTCAAAGGTCACACAAAGTTCAACCCACATGGAAACACTGTCATTTCATATTAAATAAAAACATCAGAAAAATTACAAAGAAAATAATAAATTCAAAGTACAAGGCGACACGCTTAGCCTAAATAAATAAATTCTGGTATTAAGCATAATTAAATTCATCCAACTATTCAAATTACATTTTAAGTGGAGAAATTTCCACGTGTCGCCATTAAGTATTAATGTTTCTGAAACCACACGACTACTAGATATTCCCACTTTCACACTACAAGTAGGAGGAAATAATAAATATATAATGTTTTACCTAAACTAACTGCTGTGACGCATTACGACTAATTTATGTAATTATGTGGTGATTCCTTCAAATGTTATCTCACACCGTAGTGTCCCTCACCGACGTCTTTGTTAGTATGTAAGCTAGAAAGATAGAAAATTAGTATCAGTTATAATTAACATCAATTAGCATACATATCGAAATATTGCTTTCCATTGCATTCGATACCGTGTCTCGCAAAAATTAAAATAAATCCGAGGACATTATTAGTAGATTTAGCAATAAAATCCTTATACAACAACAACTGTAAGTAAGTTAGACAAGAAAGTCAAGAGAACCATATTCATTAAACTGGAAAATTTACAACTCTGTATTATTATGGCCAAGTTAAGTTTTGTTAAGTAACATGAACTTTGCACATTAGGGAATTTCATATAGACATTATTTGTGGAATGAATGTGGCTATCATAGTTCGTTACCTGCGACTGCCCCTGCTTCTGTAGGAGAAGTAATTGTTTCCGTCGAAGTTGACCGGGGTCCTCTCGTTAAGCATTTCCACGTTGATCTGAACCTCGCAGTTTCTGCCTTGGTAACCATCGCGACAAGTACACTTGTATTCGTTCAGTAGAGGTATGCAGGAGCCGTTGTTTTTACATGGAGTCAGACCTATTGCAGACAATGAATTTGAATTTTACGCGCTGTTTTTTGAGCCATCAATGGAAGTCAAACGAAAACGAAATCCTTAATTATTTGCGTGATACATGAATAAGCTTAAATCCTACTAACATTATAAACGCGAAAGTTTATGAGGATGGATGGATGGATATTTGTTACTCTTTCGCGCAAAAACTACTGAACAGATTTGGATGAAATTTGGCACACAGATAGTCTATAACCAGTATTAATATAAAGGATATCCTTACGGAATCGAGACTTACGCGGGTGAAACCGTGGGGTGCTGCTAATTTAATATAAATATGTTTTGAATTACAAATGGATTTTATGAATGTAAAGATTTTAAAATAAAAGAATGAATTGGCTGTATGATTGATTTAATAAATAACCACCAATATTCAACTTTCAGGTTAAAAATATCGAAACATATTAACGAGCATTCAAAATCATTCCTTTTTATTATTACTAGCAATAGTTTATTTTTAGACACATATCTTTCAAACTACCTGGGCATTTTCTAAAAGATCATGAGTGTTTCAGTTCACTTACCATCCCCGCACGGTGGTCCTGTGTACTTGGTAACCCCAGTAGTAGCACAAGGGAGTCGATCTTCGTCTTGCACAATCGCACACTTTGCCGTCTCAGCCCCATACAGAGACAAAGGGTTCCCATTCACAAAGACCTGTTGCACCGAGCCTATGAAACTGCTGGTCACGCCTGACATCTTGTGCGGACGAATGTAAGAGCTAGGGAAGGTAAAGACTCCGATTGAAAGAATAGTAACGGTGAAATGGCGAAAGTTGAATCTATTTCCGACACTTTTCATTATGAATGTTTGGCAAGCTGCCTCGCCATGGAAAGGAACGTGTGATTATTAGTCACGTCCGTGTCCGAAACTAGACAACCATCTCCTGTTTATGCAAGTAAGTGAAACCATAAACATTTATTGTATCAATGAAGTTACAGTAAGTCAATGTTAACTGAAAAAATATATAGTTCTTTTTTATCTTTGTGCCTGACTAAGGTTAAGTTCTTATTGGTACAAAATTAAAGATTTCAAATATATATATTAATTTAACTCACGGTAAAGATCCAATGAAAAGAGGCAGAGTGAGTTCTAGATGGGTTAGCGGAGGAGACGAGTGTCCTCTCTGAGTGGGATGATGGTCTAACTGCAGACTGCCATGGCGACCTGACCTAGAAACCCGAGCCCGGTGCCAACGGCCCTTCGTTATAGGCACTGGTGACCTACACACAACAAAAATAACACTGTAACTCAACCATACTATAAACATGAAAAAATATTCAGAACGTTTAGGTTATCGCATAAAATAAATTTCTCCTTAAATTAAAACACGATACTTACGTTATATTCGCAATACCGCTCCCCAAATTGTATCTAAACTGAAGGTAACCATTAACCAGGTTAATCGCTATAAAATCCCCCTTGGCTTTATTAGACTGGCCGGTGTAAAGGAGCATTCCAGAAAATCGGTTCGTTAAAAACCAAATTTCAATGCGGAACGCTTTGCCCAGGCCTTCGAGTGGCTGCAATTCAATGTAGCTCGTCCCATTGAACTGGGGGGACCAAGTTTCGTGTACCACATTTACATCTGTAAACAAATTGGACATGTAATAGTTTCAACATACCTAAATTACCTTAAACATAATTGTTATTATGAATAACGGATGTTTCTACGTAATAACACTGACCATTGTTGCAAGTATTTCCATTGGAACCAATTTCACCCCCAAACAAACAACGGCAGACGTGTCCGCCGTCGGCTCCGACGTCGCACAATAGCCCCTCATCATATCCGCAGGGATTCGACTCGCACGGATCTAATCTCTCGTCACAATTGGCTCCTTGAAATCCGATAGGGCAGCTACAAGTATATTCGGTCGCCGACCCGTCTATAGATTTACACGTGGCGCCATTCTTGCATGGCATACTCATACACGGGTTAGATTGGCACTCTTGAACGTTTTCTATAGCAACGACTAATGAGTCCGGACGGCCCAATTTCTTTGTCACTTGATGACGTATTATTCTCAAGTATTTTACGCAACCGATAAAGCTGCTCCGCGTGCCAATATTATCGAAGACTCTGTGTGAAGACATTTATTATTAGACACTTCAGTAATTATTTCGAAACAAACGAGCATTGTATTAATAAGGAGATTAGTGATGTGAAACATTTAATTTACCTAGAATAATTTGTAGGCACGCTACCAATATAAGCATCCTCATTCAAATCGAGAGCTTTTAAATGGCCACTGGATTGGCCGACCACATCTTCCATATCGTCGACTGATAAAATCCCGTCGCGATGGTATCGCTTCGCCGACACCTTGTGATACTCGTTTAACGTTATCTTTTCTAGTGAAGTAAGTATTAACACTCCGTTTCCAAGATTATACCTGTATTGAGAATGAGATTAAAATGTAAGCGAAATCCAAAAGCAGTTCGTCGTTTTATCAAATCCAATAACCTTTGCATTTTATTATATTCGCACTGATGCTTGGAAATATTGCTTACCTAAACTCTAAATATCCGTTTACTAAAGCGAGTGAAACAAAATCACCGGTGCCGTCTGGTTTCTGCTGATTGTACAATATAATGCCGTTCTCGGAAAA
Source organism: Fissipunctia ypsillon (assembly GCA_947568875.1). Classification (NCBI taxonomy): domain Eukaryota; kingdom Metazoa; phylum Arthropoda; class Insecta; order Lepidoptera; family Noctuidae; genus Fissipunctia; species Fissipunctia ypsillon. The sequence goes on along the minus strand of OX387644.1, from coordinate 16,528,795 downwards.
GGCTTTAAATTCGATATCGATATTCAACTTGTGGTAAGCTTTCAAGGGTTTTAGTCTTATATAAGAAGTGCCGTCGAACGACGGAGTCTCTATATAGGTGCCCAGAAGTCCGTCCTTTACGAGGGACTCGCAATTCAATCCGGTATAAGGGCTGGCACACAAGCACGTGTAAGTGGATCCAGGCAAATCAATACATGTGCCAAAGTTGTAACATGGCTCTGACAAACAAGCGCTATATTCTTCAGTCGTCTCTTGTGGCGTTTGTTCTGTGAAAAGAAAATGTTCCATTGTTATCTTGAAACAAACGAGGCGTTTAAGGTATTTCATAATAATAAATATATTAAAATACTAAATTGAATAAGTAAATAAAAAACCTAATCTGCCCTAAGCTGTTGCGGCTCGCAGGCAGCGTAGCGCCTATTCATAAACTTCTCTCTGATAAAAAGTTCGAAATCAGATGTTTACTTGTAGTTTTTTGTAAGGAAAAATTAATTTGTAGAAAATAGTTAAGACTTTTACCTTAGACCACACAGAGAAAGCACTCAAACGCGTTAAATGATCTAAGCAGCTTATCTAGCAATTAGTGACGATCACGAATTTCATTGACACATCTAGGTATTATTTCAGTGGATTACCGTTCGAGCAAAACGGGGCCAATCATGCGGCACTTATCGCCCTAAGAGAGCTAATCAACTAATAGTCTTAAGCCGCCGGAAGGGAGTTTGCTCTCCGAGTCACATGACTGAGTAAGATAAGCCTTCATGCGAGAATATTCCCGGGCGGACAGACAAGCCACTCCAACTTGTCAAGTTTATAATTATGAGAGAAAGAGCTTCTTACTTTGCAACTAAATCTAGGAATGTGCCACACTAAGTAAAAGGATGAGTGCTAACGGTAGCGTAATATAAGTTTCTGAAAATGTATTAACGTAAGTAAATATGACTAGGTGTCGGTTGATGAAGAAAATGAAGTGTTCCTACGTATTTGTATTAAAATTATTTTATTCATGTACAAACGCCAGCAGGTCAAGCTACCCGAAACTGTCAAATTTTCCCAATCAACCTTGAACCTAATGCTTTAGCAATAAAGTTGAAAATCTATTAAAGAAATTTGAAAGATTGTGGTAGCTTGATGTGCTGCCGTCCATACATACAGCATAACTTATAGAGAAAACTATATGTATAAAATAGATATAAAGATAGAAGTAGACATCATTTTATTTTATTGAGTTTTTTTCTGCATATGCTTACAATAATCTTTTATATGTATGTAAAAGATAAGTACTCAGAGACTGAACGTATTAAAAAAATATTTCACCAATAGAAAGCTGCACTATTCCCAAGTGACAAAGAATAGTTTTTATATCAGAAAAATGTACAGTTCCTTTGGGAATCTTCATAAAATTCACAACATAAACAATAGCATAGCCTCTCCATAACATAGCACTTACCAACACACGCCTTCCGATGCAGCGTGGGCACATGTCCTGCGCGACACACGCAGGCGGCGCGCGCGCACTCCGCACCGGGTAGTGCGGAGCAATCACCGTCGTCTGCGCATAAGTCGCCTAGCAAGGCACCCACTGCGCCTGACCCCACTGTTGCTGTGGTTGCTATGATAAAAAGTAATAATATCTCATATGTATTTGATGCCAGAACTTGGGTAGATGGGATGCGGAAGATACGTAAACTGTGTTGATATAATGTATTTGTTAATTCGACTGGGGACTTGGGAGTCATCTACTTATTAAAGTAAAAGTAATAGTAGTCAGAAAAAAAAATTTTAAAAAATCCGTCCCGGGGTTAAAAAGTTTCTGGTAGTTTTAATTATTTATTTGATTTCTTAAATTGGATAGGTATGTATGTATAAGATACCGTCGATGAGTTTGAAGTCGTTGGTTTTGTCTTGACAAGTACTATATATAGCCCCAGATGGTGTCCAGGGGCTGATGATGGAGCCGGAAGGTAGCCAAAGGAACTCCTTAATCAAATAAGATAGCACAATCGTGTTTGAACTCGTTGGCTTTGTCGTGACAAGTATTATAGCCTCAGATGGTGTCCTGGAGCTGATGATGGTGCCGGAAGGTAGCCAAAGGCCAAGCAAGCCAATCAAATAAGCACAAAGCCAAAGCCAAAGGAACTCCTTAATCAAACAAGATAGCACAATCATGTTTGGACTCGTTGACTTTGTCTTGACAAGTACAGTAAGTATAGCCCAAGATAGTATCCAGGGTCTGATGATCAGCCGGGGTTGCGGGATGTTCGAAAGAGTTACCGTGGCCCTGGCACAGGTAACAGAAGGAACACGGGTGGGTTTTAGTCAGTAAAAGTCTGACACGCCCTCCCGCTCCGCCCAGAGCGGGAGAAGTTATTTGATAATTTCCCATCCAAAAAAAAAAGGGTCTGATGATGGAGCAAGGAAGGTAGGAACTCCACAACTAAACAAGATAGCACCATCGTAAATGGACTCATTGGATATGTATTGATAAGTGCTATTACACAAGGTGGTGTTCAGAGTCTGATGATGAAACCGGAAGGTAGGCATAGGAAATCCTCAACCAAACAAGATAGCATCATCGTGTTTGGACTCATTGAATGTATTGACAAGTGCTACTAGGTAGTATCCAGGGTCTGATGATGGAGCCACAAGGTGGCCATAGGAACTCCTCAACCAAACAAGACAGCACCATCGGGTTTTGATTCATTAAATATATATTGCTAAGTGGTCTAGTGGCCACAAGCGCTACTGCTGAGCATGAGGTCCTGGGTTCGATTCCTAGGTCGGGCAAAGTGTTATTGGGTTTTTCTATCTGGAATTTCTCAGTAGCAGCCCGGAGTCTGGATTTGTGCCCGGTAGATGGCAATAGGCTCGCCCCCTATTACATGGGACTTAAACATAACTGGCGAAATGTGGGTGCACTGTAGGTACACCTCTGCCTAACCCTTCGGGGAAACAAGGCTTGATGTTATGTTATGTTATGTTATGTTATGTTATGTTATGTTATGTTATGTTTGTTATGTTATGTTATGTTATGTTATGTTATGTTATGTTATGTTATGTTATGTTATGTTATGTTATGTTATGTTATGTTATGTTATGTTATGTTATGTTATGTTATGTTATGTTATGTTATGTTATGTTATGTTATGTTATGTTATGTTATGTTATGTTATGTTATGTTATGTTATGTTATGTTATGTTATGTTATGTTATGTTATGTTATGTTATGTTATGTTATGTTATGTTATGTTATGTTATGTTATGTTATGTTATGTTATGTTATGTTATGTTATGTTATGTTATGTTATGTTATGTTATGTTATGTTATGTTATGTTATGTTATGTTATGTTATGTTATGTTATGTTATGTTATGTTATGTTATGTTATGTTATGTTATGTTATGTTATGTTATGTTATGTTATGTTATGTTATGTTATGTTATGTTATGTTATGTTATGTTATGTTATGTTATGTTATGTTATGTTATGTTATGTTATGTTATGTTATGTTATGTTTGTTATGTTTGTTATGTTTGTTATGTTATGTTATGTTATGTTATGTTATGTTATGTTATGTTATGTTATGTTATGTTATGTTATGTTATGTTATATATTGATAAGTGCTAATACACAAGGTGGTGTACAGGGTCTGATGATGGAGCTTGAAGGTGGTCGCGGGTACCTACTCCTCATCTAAACAAGATAACTCTGTTGTGTTTCGACCATTTGCATTTATCTTGACAAGAAGCTTACCTTACCTTGCGTCCCTATCCTGGTTACGATTCGGTGATCTCTTTGGGGAAACCGAAGGTTTTGTCTTTGCGATTATGGGCGAAGTTATGATGACGAACAACTACCGGAAATATATTGTGAAGAACAGCACGGTTGACATCTGTCGGGCATGCCACCGTCCGGGGGAATCATCAATCCGACACATTATTTCTGGCTGTTGTCGTCTGGCTAACAGAGACTACATGCATAGGCACAACCTTGTAGCCAGGATTATTCACGAGCAACTTGCTCTGAAATACAGTCTTATGGAATTTGGAGTACCGTACTATAGGTACTGTATGTGCCCGGCCCAGTTACGTTGTATTGGGATCGATCTATCATCACTGACCTAGATATTTTCATTTTCCGTTCAAGTCTTGTTCGCGACATGTTAAAAATCGTGGCGAGTCTAGCACCACCATGTCAGACTTGTTGTTGCCAATAAGCCAGACATAGTGGTGATAGATCGATTAGAGCGTCACACAATGATTATTAATATAGCGGTATATTATGAATATATAAAAAGATAAGCAGATTAAGTATGTCGACCTGGGCTCGCGAGGTTGTCGACATGTGGGATGTGGATACAGAAGTCATTGTGGCGTTAGCCGTGATGGCCAATGGCATAATAGCCAGGAGCCTCGACCAACGCTTGAGGAGGCTCTCGTTAGGCAGCTGGATCAAGCGCTTGATCCATAAAGTGGTACTTCTGGACACGGCGCGTATAGTTAGGAGGTACAGGAGCCCTGGCCACCGGTAGCTTGGACCCTGTTCCCGACACCGATGGGCTACTAACTTAATCCTAACTTCCTAACTATTATATATATATTAATATTATAAATGCGAAAGTAAGTTTGTTACCTTTTCATGCCTAAACCACTGAACCGATCATCCTGAAATTTTGCATATACGTGGTCAGGTGTACAGAAACGGACATAGGATACCCCATGTCCGTTTCATCCCTAAAAAAAGTAGGTACTGTTCCCGAGGAAAACAACAATAACTTTCATATGATAAAAGATAGCGCCACGTGTCTTTCGAATCATGATTGATTTATATTATTATAGAAACTTTAGTAGTGTGTTAAGAGTTATTTTTTTAAATGTAAGTGCCTAATACATTTTGTGAGTCTATAGTGTCGAAAGACCGGTTTTTCTTCCTCATAACTATAATCTATATCTATACAAATAAATAAAATTGAAATGTCAGTTTGTAATGTCAAAATAATAACTTTTTACTAAATGCTTAAGAAAGTATAATACGGTATTTATATCGAAAAAGCAATTTTTAAAGTTTTTGTCTATCTGTTTGTTCCAGCTAATCTCCGAAACGGATGTACAGATTTTGTCGGTACTTTCACTGGCAGATAGCTGATGTTACGGGGAGTAACTAAGGCTATTTTTATTTCAGAAAAATTTTAGGGTTCCGCGCAACAACATTAAAACCCATGAAATTGAGAACCAAAAGTCGGGTTTGAAAATTATTTTTGCATTTGGTACCCCAACGCTCGAGGATAGTTATAGGCTATTTAACATCACGCTACAATCCTTAGGAGCCGAGCAAAAAGAAAAAGTCAGAAAGAACACTAAGCGAAAACGAAGTAATAGCGCAGGCGGGCGATCCAACGCGACGGGTCGGGGGACGAGGGAGTTTTATTAGAATGTGGCTGTTATTTTAGTATATCCACGCGAACGAAGTCGCGGACACAGCTAGTTTTATTTTATATTTTTAAATGTTTTTATAAAAATATTTAAAAATGTAAATGTATATAAATTAAATAATAGTGTGTGTCATTGTTCAAAATAATTACTGTCATAAATTAGTAAAATGCGCCATTTGTTGTCATTATTCATCAATAAAAAAACCTCAACAAAAAATACTTTTTCTCAAAACTCCTCGGATAGATTTTGAAGAGCTTTAGTTTACAAACTATTATAAGCCCAATGAATACAATGCAATGTGTGTCCATTCTGGACAGAACTTGGTCCAACTCCCATATATGGATGGTCAGTGTCCTTTTTGAAGCTAAGGATCAATTAATACTTCACCAGTTGAGGAAATCTTAGAAGAAATTACATTACTAGTGTAAAAACAACAGCCGACTTTACTAAGATACAAAAGCAAAATTTCGCGAATTCCTACCTAGATTTCCATAGGAATTAAAATCTACTCAATGCAGGTTAACTTGAAAACGTGTTCATCAATGTTATGCATTAAAGATGCAAAATTCAGCAAAGTAAAACTCCAATAGGATGGAAAAATAAATGTATTGTTAAAATTCGACATTTAAAATGCATACATAAGCAACTTTCATGACGGACGCGAGAGTAAAATTAAATATTGACATAAAAATAACACGGGATGGAAAAGCGGATACTGTCTGATAAAATTGTTAGACCGCAAACGTTTTTAATAAAACACTTTGATGCAAATCAAATTTTAAAGACGCCAAAAATGTTTGGGCCGGTGGCTCACCTTTGAATTTTTGTCCGGACAGGATGCTGTCGAAGTCACTAGATGTTTCTTTCCTCGTCCAGTCGTATTTGTTGTAGTATTTGTCTGGGTTGAGCAGGTGTCGGGTGGACTTGGAAGCGGCGCCATCGTCCTGCTGTGTGAACTGTATGGGCGAGGATGGCCGCGGTGGCCCAGCCGTGCCAGCCACTTCGCCCAGCTTGCACGGACCGAATGCTTGCACTACAATATCCTCTTGCGTGCGGCACGCTTGCAATTTGAGGTGACACTCAGACTCGTAAGTTTTGCCATCGCTACCGCATACCTGTTGGTTTTGGTTAAACTTAGCTACGTTTCACCGGGAAAGTTACAAGGTCGTGTTCTTCAATGTGAATATAAATGTGCTACAACTTCCTGACACAGATAACTTCTAAATTGTAATAAATTATGGGTTATTAATAATTCGTAAACTTATAATGAAGATATTATTCATGATTTGAAAATGTTATATTAGCAAGTTAGGTTGAGATAAGGCGGAATGCTCACCAGCATGTTGGTGTCGCTGTCTGAGCACGGCGCGGCGGCGCACTCGCACAGCGCGCCCCCTGTGCGCTCCGTGCACACCGCGCCGAAGTAACATGACAGCTCCGCGCATGACGACACCACGCCACCAGTTTCAGCTAAAGAAAAATAATGTGTTATGTAGCTTCGACAAGAATGATAGATAGTTGCCCAAGTTGGACTAACCGAACTAAAGACAAGGTCATGAATTCACTCATTCAAAGTATATAATTTAATACGTGTATGTCTACGAACTGTGGTAGGTATTTTAATGCTCCGCACATTAAGCTATATTAATTGTAAATAGATAAAAGACTCTTCTGGGAATTCGTTCCGTTCATTCAAAAGAACTTTCCTATCCTAATCAAAATCTCCGTTATGCTGAAAAGGGAGATTTTGATTAGGATTAACTGCGTAGGTTGATTTCTAAGTTAATATAGGCGGCCGAATTAAATTGATAATACCGATCATACAACATCGTACATACAACTGTATACCTACGGCCTTTGTACAAAATGATGAAAAACTGGAAGAAAATTAAGTACATGCACACAATCGTGCTTAAATAACTAGCTACCTACAAAAAAGAGAAACGGTTAATACGAAAACATCTTGACATGGGTCAGGCATGGCATTGTTGTAAGTACCTTTGTAATGAGGACCCTAAATCTCAGTGAAGAGTGGGTTTATTTTTTTTTTAAAGAAATACGACTTACGGTCGGAGCACCCGTTGGGTCCTAATCTGCGTCTGTGGTCGGCACACACGGTACACTTTTGTCCTTGAACCCCGGTTCGGCAAACACATCGACCAGTCATTTGTTCACAGTCCTCTCTAACTGAACCGAAAGCTGAACACCCGCACGCTAAAATAGAACATAACATTGTGAATAGGTACAACTCCACTCGAAGCTAAATGTATTGTTCTTCACAAATGGAAACTGTAGGAAAAATACATTGCAACATTGGATATAAGAATGTGTCGATAATGGAAAAGTGGAACGCATCAAGGAATACTCAAGAAGTATACGTACGAATACATCCAGTGTGACCGGAACCGATCCTCGGCAGCCCCCAATAGCCGGGCTCACATCGGTCGCACTTGAGGCCGCCCACACCGGGCCGACAAACACACTGGCCGTCCTCGTCGCATCGATCCGACACGGAGCCGAGCCGGTTGCAACCGCAACTCGAACTCATGATTGGACACCCTTCCTCATTAGGACCCGTGGCTGCGGTCGATCCGTCCAAACAACACCCATACGACGACTCCGAACAGTGAGATATCTTCTTTTCCTCAAATTGTCTCGAATCGTCTGTACAATAATGTATTAACGAAATTATAACCAAATTTTCCCTTGCATGTGCGACCAGTCACACAGGAGTGAATAAAGTACCCTATTTTATAAGATGGAGACAAAGGATCCGAAGCGGCAACAGCTAGCGTGATTGTATCCAATTTACTGCCTGGTGCCGTGTACCGTTAGTACCTTCACTGTGACAAATCACCAGTTAGGTATCATATTATATGCATGAAACCAAGGTCTGCTTTGTGGAAATATCACAGAATAGTAAAGTTATAACAATAATAAAATATGATGGCCACTACAAATCAGTTTCGCTTTTAATTAAAATAGATTAATTGCAACTGTACAAACAATTAAAATCAACTGACTAAATGGAATATTTGTCTGGCGCAGATATAATTATAACAGCTGTACATTTATAGGGTACAGTTGTACAATACAAATGGTTATTACACTTGTCGGATGTTAAATGTTAGAAAGTTTAATCTAAATGGACAGTGTATTCAATTAGGGTAATGTACACCGAGACTTAATGACTTTGAATAGATAAGGTTTAATTCAATACAAATAACGATAGAAAGTAGATTTAACAGATAGATTTTAGTGACATAGATTCGGAGAAATTATTAAATGTAAAAGCGGAAGGTACACAATATCGCATGAAAGCATAAATTGATATTAAAGTTATTTGTATGTGAAGACGTAATACTCACTTTTAGGGCAGCACCGAGCCGCAGTCAGCGTGATATGACAGTAGCTGCCAACAGGGCAATCTTGCCGGTGCGGCCCGTTACCACAGTCTATTTCGAGGCCAGTGGTAGGATCAACCATTGCTTTATTATTACCGCACGGTCTTACTTCCATACCTGTGGTTAACAACAATTCATTGCCGAGAATGATGGGTATGTGAAATTATGGTCTACTAATATAGGCATAACCAAAGAGTGTTAGTAATGTGTTAACAAGCATGCTGACGAACCTTTACAAAGATCCAGCGGTCGGAGTCTTAACTCAAGTTGTTTCTGACATCCCTCTTTACGCATAGCACAGAGGCTGGGATAAAGTCGGAAGTCTGATGCGCAGACAGGGAAGTATTCGGTTTCGTGCGGACATTCGAAAAGGCAGGAGCAGCGTGGGTAGCCATCGGAGCCGATCTCGCAGCTGGCGCCGAAGTCGCAGCGGATGTCGCGGCAGGCGGAGGGGTCGACGGTGCCGCCCGGCTCGGCGCCCCCTGCGGCCGTGGTGCCGTCCTCCGCCTCCGTGCTGGTCATCGCGGTCGTCGCTACACCCCCACCCGAATATTTGTGTGTTAGTCGAGCGATAAAGCGGAAAGTTAGTTAATCGATTGACGATGGGTCGCTTTAATGAAATTACTGCTAACAACTGGGTTGATGTCGGTCCGATAGTAAATATTTTCTATTGGATCAACCATTTTTACGGAGACCTTCCCAAGCGACTTAATGAACTACTATTTTCGGGCTAATTAAACTTAGAGAAAGATATAATAGATTGTTGTAGAGTTAGAAGGAGTTAGTTGTGTTACATTAGGAAGCTGAAAATATTTAAAGTGAAAATAAGGCTTGTGATACGTACTCATAGCAATTGGAGGCACAACGGCTAGTCTGTCTTTGCAGTCTCCATAAAAGATGACGTGTAGTGTGGCTGGTGGAGGTAGCCTACATGCTGACTTCTGCAGTTCACATTCGTTGGGAAAAGTCTGCATGGTACTGCCACAAACTGGTTCACGAGCTGCGCCAGTGCAGTCCGTGGGGCATATGCACTCGCCAGCAGCGCAATGCGCTCCAAAGGCACATTGTACACCTTCACATAGAGCTGTTAAAGAAACATCAAATAAATAAACGGAGCTATCATTCAGGTTCCAATATTATTCAAGTTTAATTAAATCTATAAAAGGTTGTCAGGAAGTTGATACGAGCAAGTCGCGTGAGCCATAAATAATAATACAAGCGCGAGTTTTATTTCGTCTGCGCTGCAGGGTTGCGACTTTGTAAGCACCCCCGCTGAAGTTTTCCGAGAAACGAATGGTTGAACAGATAATGTCATTACGTTGGACAATTGTGTGCTTCCTGTAGTACTCTCTCATTCTGCCGCTGAGGAAAATTAGGCTTCCTCGTTCTCTCACTGAGGGATGAGGGAAGACACCCGTGAAAATTTAATAACGATTGTTTACCACTTCTCCGCAAAATGAATGTCTTGTGAAAGCGGTCGATTAATGCCGGACGGAAAATGAAGGAGATGTTTTGTAATAAAATTTTAAAGTAGGAACGCTTTAGATACAACAATATCTTTCGCTGGAATTGGTAAGGACTAAAGTTTCGTAATCTTTAACAAAAACCCGCAAATTAATGGGTTGCTTATTACAGTTTTCATTGTCTGTAGTTACACATTTTAATAGTTGTGCTAATATTTCAAAACAATGATAATTGTGTGATGTAAATGAATACAAAATATACGAGCAGTACGTGACTTCAGCATAGGTTTAGAATATTTATCACAAAACCTAACTTAGGTATTTTATTTACCTAGTGCATAATATTTTTATCTGATTGAATGAATGTCTGTATGTTTATCGCAGAGGGTCTAGAAAGTAATTGATAAGGCAAACGTTCAATAGTGAAAAATAATATTGTACCATTTCTGTACACACTTACATAAAACGATGTTTCAAGAAATAGAGCAAACCTTTTGACAGATTCTATTGTTGCGATTTATATACTCGTACCTATGTGATGATCCAAATAAAATGTTATATCTAACGCGATACCGTACATTTCCATATTATTAAATAAATATTTTATGAAAATAGAATCAACGGAGCCCATGTAATACAATGAATCTATAAATACATATGAGCGAAAATATTATCAATTTTTATTGTCGAAATTTGAAGCCATTAAGATCGCTGAATCCCATATTAAAGTTGCCTCCGGAAATTAAATTTAACAATAGAATCGTAGTCCTCTCATTTCCAATATCTCTCTGATATATCAGTACTTATTTACTTCAGTAGCGTATATTTTGGAAGATAAAATATTCCGAGCATCAATTCGACGATTTTGGGATATCAGATAAGTTGGATATTAATGGAATATTAATATTCTTGGTTCATCATCGTTTCGAGTTAAGTGACAGGTTTTTACTTTGATTTTTACTTCTGAAGTCTTTCAATAAATGTATCGGATTAAAGTCTAAATTCCGACGTAGACCTCCCGCGATTAATAAAGTAACCCGAGGATGCACATCACAAAGGCGATTTACCTAATCTCATTCTGTTTCGGGTACGCCCGTTATGGGGAGACTTTAATCCGCTATCGATCTCTAATCCCTCTGCGCAATACCTAAGCCTATCACGGCTTTATAAAAACTCTTTATTCCTATATAATGCGTACACTCTATGAAAAATCACAAAGCTTACAATGGCATAAATGTTACAGTATTTAGAACTGATAAATGTACTGTTTCTTTGTCAGTAACGGTGTTGTAAATATAAAACTCTAGGTTAAAAGAAATCGCCAGTTTCCGAAGCAACTTATGTTGAAACAAGGATGGTCCTATCAATCTTGTGAACTCACCTTCTTATCCACAACTTTATAACAAACAAGTGGTTAATTAAAATTACTGAACTCTGGCGCTCTAATGAACGTTAAGGCATTGTTAGTTTGACCTCATTCATATTGTATTTGCATCAATTTTTGAATATTCTAATTCTCAAAACTCTGTGCTCTACTTATTGCTGTCTTTTGTGACCTTTTGAGAAAGAATTGTGTATAAACTTTCACGAAATTTCTTTTGCTACAGGTTTTTGTTTAGAAACTTAACCTTTTGAAATCTGATTCGGACAGTAAACACTTTGAAAACATCTTTTCACAACAAGTTCAAAACGTCCAGACCGCGGGTTCTATTATGTTATTTAAACCCAAATAAAATAAACCCTTGCCAAGTGTTTAATGTATGGAAGCCTGGTCGATAAATTCTAATAGACTAGCTATCAATATCAATTTACCGATTTGGAGTTCAAACTTTGAATCTGCGTAATAACGATAAATTATAAAGTTGGTTAAACTTTAATTCCACATGATTTCATGTTAAAAGCTTTTAGAGGTTTACTAGTTTCATATCCTGGTATAAGCCATGCCAATATGGCGAAATTAAACTAATTGAGGAGTTCACTGTGTCATTGTTAATTAAACGGTGTATTCAAAACAGGTAATGATGCTTACATTAAATCTGACGATAATTAAAAATATGAACACTTAATTTAATTCGGTATAATATCGCCATTATGATGTTTAATGTTAACATACATATATACATAAACTCACGCCTTCTTCCCATGGGGGTAGGCAGAAACTACAGAACGCCACCTGATCCTTACATACTCCTTTTGCCTCGTTTACATTCATACATCTGGTCATACACGCACGCCGGTTGCGAGTACTACGCACCTGACCTTTCTGAATAACATCACCAATAAGATCACTATATGTCTTCCTAGGGCGTCCCCTTCCGTCGTTTCCACTCATATCTGCCGTGTAAATATCTTTTGTTAGTCGACTTTCATTCATCCTCTGAACATGACCAAACCATCTAAGCATACTCTTTTCAATTTTTGTCACTACATCTTCTTTTAAACCGCACCGTTGTCTTATCACATCATTCCTCAATCTATCATTTATAGTCACACCACACATGCTTCGCAAGGAACGCATTTCACTACCATACATAAGCGTAGGCACCAGCACACCATTGTGAACGGCCAATCGGGCCTTTTTGGACATTAACTGGTTGGTCACAACTGCATGTATAGGACCATTCACTTTATTTCCCGCATTAACTCTCCTTTCCACATCTTCATCAATATTTCCATTCCTTGTAAACAGACTCCCCAAATATACAAACTCACTTGCTTGCTCCACACTTTTATCATTTATTTTCACATCACACATCGATACGTCATTTTCTCTTTCAAACACCATGACCTTCATCTTATTCACATTTATATTCATCCCTTTCATCTTATATGCTTCATCTATGACAGTCACCATGTCTTGCACCTGTTCTGCTGACGATGCAAGTAGAACTTGATCATCTGCGTAGAGAAGGCATTTGACAAGCAAATCATTCATCCTCAATCCGCACTCACCCTCTTTCAAATTTGTCAGACAACTATCCATGTACAAGTTGAACAGCCATGGTGACGCTATACAACCCAGTCTAACACCCCTTGAGATGCAGAACCAGTCCGTGTATGCCCCATTTATCCTAACACAAGCACTGGAATCCTTGTATAAAGATGTCAGTGCCCGTACCAAGCGCCAGTCCACACCGTACACCGACAATGTCAACCACAGTTCCTCCCTCCACACACTGTCATAGGCCTTCTTCAAGTCAACGAAAGCACAGTAGACTTTCTTGTGCTTTACCAGATGTTTTTCGGCTATGCACCTTAGGGAGAAGATCTGATTCATACAGCCCATTCTCTCTCTTAATCCTGCCTGCACATCCCATATTTTCTCCTCTGTCACTCTTATCACTCTATTTATTAAAACCTTTGCATACAGTTTGCCAACAACACTCAAAGGACTAATGCCGCGGTAGTTTTTATACTCCTGCTGAGAGCCTTTTCCCTTATATAGTGGTACGATTACAGCCTTGCACCAATCATCCGGCACATGGCCATATCTCCAACACATATTAAAGATCCGGCAGAACAGACTTGCTACTACCCCGTCACCGCCCTTCAGCATTTCAGCAGACACTCTGTCGTACCCCGCAGCTTTCCCAACTTTCATCCCTTTCAGCGCTCTTACAATCTCATCTATTTCTATTTCATTCTCTTCATCTACATCTGTTTAAAGTTTTATTTATTGTAATATACACAAATCTTAAATACAATATACAATCTAACACTAGAATATATATTATGTATTATGTACAACTATGTATATAAAAAAGGGTGAGAGCTCATTGGGCATCAAAAAATGTTAATGTTGAAAGAGAGATGAGAGATGTACAGGTCCTCAAAATACGTACATTTTTGGTAAAAATTTACGCCTGTAAAGATAACCGACATTCGTCCAGACAGATAGAAGAAACATTAAACAAGTAAATAATGCGTTGGCGACGTAAACACAGAGAAAAGCAGGTTTTAATTACTTGACATTTCATTTTATTTGTGTATTCATTATACATGTTATTTGTTGTTATATTGATGAAATCACTAATCTGTGCTGTCTCTAAAAATAACCCCAACGTAAATAAGAAAATTCAAGAACCTTCCCCTAAAAGGGGCGGGAGATATTTTACACAACATAAATTACGATAGCATCTGCACATTTTGAACATTTTAAAGAGCATCACTCAAAATAAGTGATTCTCAAAATAAGTTAATTAATCAGAATGCGCGCACGACGTTTAAAATTTCCTAAATTCAAAATAACAAAATTTCAGCTGTGATAATATTATGAGATTGGCATTAGACTCACCACAATCGCCTTTGTATGCAAGCCGCAGATCAGTTTGTTCTCGACACGCTGTCGAGTCCAGCTCGCATTGCGACGGGTACGTCTGCCCGTCGGTCCCGCATGCCACGTCCGACTCCTGCTACCAACGAACAAATTCACGATAAGCTTTGACAAATACAGGAGATGGTGACTTTTTGTTAGGCATGATTTAAACTTACTTACCAACTGGGTTTACTTAGAAAGTAAACCCAGTTGAAGCAAATTCGGGCAAAATAATGTTAATAGAAAAAGAGTGATCTTCTTTTGAGCAGTCTTATTCCTAGAAACGTACCCATAATTTTTAAAGAAAGGACGGACGGAGAAAAACCAAGCCGTAATATTCGCTATGACATTAATTTTCGTAATATAAGAGGCGCCATCCATAACGTACTAAAGTCACCAAAAGCGTTACTTATAAGGCAATTTAGGACAGAAACCAAGACCACCCATCTGAGCATCTTCACGTAGAAATAAGAAAATAAGCTAGAATAATCTCACGACTCACAAATCTATTATTTATCGTGGACAACCCGCCTGACTTTCATTTATCTTCCCGCGAAGATTTGACTCAAGCATTTTGTCATGAATTCTCTAAAGTATTTTATTGTCATATCATCAAAGGATAATTGGCAACTTTAGGCCGGAACAAGGTGAGCATCTTAATTAATAAATTATGATGATGAAATGGTTTATTATGATCCGGCTCCCAAACCAAAACAGTATAATCACAGCATCTCTTTCACCAATTATATATTGTTTAGTAGCTTATTTCTGTGTCTTGTTTAAAATTAACTGGATTGATTCGAAACTGTAGACTGAAGAGGTTATTAGATTGATTACTTATTTAATTATGTAAAGTACCTACTTACTTTGCGAATTTTGCTTTGATTATGCTCTAAATATAACCGAACGATTCTAGTCTTTCAGTTTTCAATATTGTGCGAACGTATGAATGTTCGTAACGATTTTCAAATTCTAGTACGTACAGTGCTTGGTGACCAGATTTAAAAAAAATAATTTCATGTCTATCGTTTATAATATTATACAGGGTTACAGGGAAAGTCGTACTGAATATTAAAGGATGTTATTATTCAGGTAATTTCCGATGAATTTCATTCTGAAATAAAATGTCCGAAACTTAACCGTTATGGAGATATTAAATTTTAAAGATTATTTTTAAAAATCCTTTATTTTTTGGCTTTTAGTCGTTTTCTTTGGGATTAGAGCTCCTAGAGTCGGTTTTTTGATGTATCTAGTTAGAGCACATGTCCATTAATAAAAATGATCAACAGAAACTGAACCTACTACTAACAGCTTAAAAAACTGCTCGACAACGGTTAGCATTATGAATTTTCTAATAGAGTGTTCTTAACTTTAACAGGCTTTTAATAAAAAATATTGTATGGAACTTATTCTGCAAATAATTTTATAAAGTTCTACGTCTCTTTAGCTATTCAAAAAGGTATAACACTTGCTATTAAATAGGCAAAACATTGCCCAAATAACAGTTAAGTTAGGAGAGGGTACATTTTTAGTTTGAGGTAAAAGTAGCTAAAATACGTAAAAAAAAGACAAAAATTTTAGCAATATTTTTATAATTCATGTTCTACATGGCCGCCGCTATTTCTTACACAAAGTCTCATTCTTTTTCTTAAATTACTTTTCACGACAGAAGTTCGTAGGTTCCGCCTCATTTCCTCAGCCGCATCAATAATTTTTTGTCTTAGAATATCGACATTTGCGATCGGTGTCATTTGGTCGTATACTAGGCTTTTCATATGACCCCACACATAAAAATCCATCGGCGTTAAATCGGGGCTCCTCGCCGGCCATGCTATGGGTCCGCCTCTTCCAATCCATTGGTTTGGGTAATTCTCGTCCAACCATGCTCGAACACTTCTTCTGTAGTGCGCTGGGCAGCCATCATGTTGAAAGAACATGTCTCGTCTCAATGCAATAGGCAAGTCTTGCATTAAAGAGGGTAACTCCTCCCTCAAAAAGTTTTCATATGTCTCGCCATTCAAGTTATCGGGCAGGAAGTATGGCCCTATCAAGTTATTTGATATTATACCCATCCACACATTAAGACTGAATCTCCTTTGTGACCCTTTTGGTCTTTTTTTCTTGGGGTTACCTTGCGCTTTGGGAGCCCAATAATGGGTGTTATGATAGTTTGTGATGCCGTCTTTGTCAAATTTCGACTCATCTGTCCATATGATTTTCTTTAAAAAATCCGGATCTTCATTATCGGCATTGAGCATAAATCTGCAGAAGTCTAGTCGTCTCAATGGATCCCCTTCTTCAATTACTTGCACTGGCGTGTAATGGTAAGGGTATTGCCCAGAACTGTGCATTACGAACCAGACTTTCCACTGGGAAATACCAAGCCGTCGAGCGACAACGTTTGTTGACGTGGTTGGGTCGGCTTCAAAGAGACGTCGTATTTCATTATCTTCGTCGTCGTCATCAAGAACACGAGGTCGTCCCATGTCAGTCCGACGTACTAGCACAGAACCAATTTCTCGTAGTCTTCGATAAACTCTGTCAAATACGCCAATATCAGGTACTCGGCGAGTAGGATACCTTAGCATATATTCATTGCGTGCACGCAACGACACTCCTTCGCAAAATCCATAACACATTAGGATGTCAGCATATTCCTCGTTGGTAAATTATGCCATGTTCACAACACAAATCAAAGTCCAGTTACAAGCCACGTCACATAGTTAGAAGATGAAACAGTCCAAAAATCCAAGCCAAGTCGCGTTTTTACAAAAAAAAATCGGAGGGCACGGATAACACATCTACCATGGAAGAATCGCATGAGCAGACTAAACAAACACCACGATCCACGATTTGACAATTCAGACATTTAAAATGACATACATAAATACCTGTCACCGCACGTCTCCCGGGCACAAACAATGTCTACCCAAACCTTTTTTCATTGTTTAAAAGTGCCAGGTAGTAAGCCGGATTCTTTTGTATCGAAATTCTGTTATGTTGTACTACCAGATGGGCCTATTCTAATAACATTATTTTAAGATTTTATGAACAAACCTAGTAGATGATATACCTGTTGAATAGCTAAAGAGACGTAGAACTTTGTAAAGTTATTCGCAGAATAAGTTCCATACATTTTTTTTTAAAGCCCATCAAAGTTAAGAACACTCTATTAGAAAATTCATAATGCTAACCGTTGTCGAGCAGTTTTTTAAGCTGTTAGTAGTAGGTTCAGTTTCTATTGATCATTTTTATTAATGGACATGTCTTCTAACTAGATACATCAAAAAAACCGACTCTAGGAGCTCTAATCCCAAAGAAAACGACTAAAAGCCAAAAAATAAAGGATTTTTAAAAATAATCTTTAAAATTTAATATCTCCATAACGGTTAAGTTTCGGACATTTTATTTCAGAATCAAAATCATCAGAAATGACCTGAATAATAACCTCCTTTAATATTCAGTACGACTTTCCCTGTAACCCTGTATAAGTGGATGCAATAAGAATAATCTAATTATGATTGGTAATAATTCTCACTTTTCGGTTGTAGATCTAGGTAAATCATGAGCTCAAATTCTCACCGGAAAGTTACACATTACATCACACCTAGTTTGAAACAGTAGCAACTTGAGCTGATAACTGCTATAACTTAATATGTAATTGCTCAATATATTGTACCTTAATACCACTTGAAATACTGTACAGCTAAGAAATTCTAAAGGACTTTATATGTATGTATTAATGTATAATAGATATACCCGTAAGTAACCCATGTATGGAAGCTTCGAATTCCTTCTCATCTCGATCTTACCACTGCCTTCTGAGACTGAGTACCGCAACGGTAGGAAAGCGGGAGTTTCCGAAATGCTTTAACTAATCAAACTATAATGTTATAGGTACTCGTAGTGGTAACTGTGGCGTACGGGTGGCCGCCCAGTAACTCATACTTGCTAAACCTTAATGGTATTTACTTGTGATTATGTCCGTTATGCTTAGCCAATAGTTACGTACTAGTTAGAAAGGCAGACGTGGTTTCAAACATACTTAAGTATTTATTACATATTTTACTGTTAATTTCTGCCTACGCAGGAATCTCAAATGGCTATGCCATGTATTTTGCTAGTTACCTATAGCTATCATCGTTTACGGTTTGCACCCTACCGCAAGCAAAATTAGTGTTTTGATGCTATTGTACATTGTGTGGAAGTGTGTATATGCTATCTTACAAAGGAGACAAGCTAGTCGAAAAGGCAATAAATACGGGTGTAGTAAATTCAGTGGGTATAGTAAATACAATACCTGTGTCTCGGTGCAGTTGTGGTTGCAGCGACATATGGGGCGGCCGGTGTCGGCATCCACGACGCAGTCGCCGCCGCCCTTGCACACGATGTCCGAGCAAGTCTCTGAACAATACACGGCTAATAAGAATAATAAACATACGAACATATTGAACACAAGAAAGGCTACTTATTTCATTGCCATAACATAGTGATAATGTTAGGAGTTCAGACTTTGGTTTTTATATCGATTTATTGAGGTCTACAATTTTGTAATTAATTTTAGACAATTTTCAACCAAAGTACCTAAACATAGTTGAGAACATAGCTTTAATTTTTTTGTCTCAACTGGCCCTGATGTTATTGAAATTTAATATTATACCCAAACATACCTAATACTTTTGCGAACAAACTCAATAACACGTAAATCAAACAAAGTTCATAAATTCTGTTTTACCGTAATTTTCTAACCGAATGATTGATTAGCTGTAATCTTGTATAAAGTGGCCTTTGTGATTTATCGACAAGTGGTAGCTTGAAACCCTTTGAAAGAAATTCCATTAAACTGTGACTAAGCGCCGGTGAACGGCTCTATCAAATATTGTTTCAATAATTAATAGGCACGCTCGGACGCCTTTAAATAATAAAATGAATCCGTATTCTCCGTTCATCAATCCGCGTCGCGTTCAATTTCCATTGAGCCATTTTAATCTCTAATTGACATTTCAGTTCGCAATGATAGAGTAACGTACAATTTATTACTGTGTCGAGTACCGCGAACAAATTGAACTGAATGAGTTTCAGTGGAAATAAATGAGTGTTCATGTAAAAGTACGCTGGTTTATTAAATGTTGAGTGGCCACGATGCAGCAAGCACTTCGGCTTCTTTCATTAACATGATTTTTAATATCAACGAAGTTATACATTTTTGTTCCATATTGCTAACAGAATAATTACAATAAAATCAGCGTACTAGAGTGCTTTTAGCAACGTATTTTGAATAGAAGTATCTATAAATGAACGCTAAGCGCTGTCGATTTTTGCGCTTTCCTTCTTGAGAAGCTTTTTTTTAATTAAATGAACTTGTACCTTGACTTTAAGCTCCTCTGGCAGTAAAAATTCGTAACAGCAAAAATATGCTACTTTATCTCCTTGTATTTTATTATTGCCTACATAAATAATTTAGGCAAAATCTCGAACACCGCAAAATATTTTTTATTTGAAAAGAATTTTGTGCGCCTTTTATTGACAATTTCATAAAGAAAAAGATTTTCATCACGGGAAATTGATAGCAATTTTTCTTCAAGAAATTCAGAATTATATTTCATCTCCGGATTCGGCGGTGCGGTGAGGAGACTTTAATTTAAATGACCTATGAAAGCATTTTATTCTCCTTTGGAACGAGAAATAAATCACCACCGAACATACTTGTTAAATCGTAAATTCATATATACTTTGAAAAGATAAGCTTTGTTCTCAACAACACTTACAAAGTTTTATTTAGGTTGTCCATATTTAATTAGCAAAGTTCTTTTTAATAAATTAGTTCACAGAAACGTTCTATTCTGTGCCTAGCGGTCAGGTAGCTGCAATATAAATACATGACCAGGCATATTAGGTACTAGGGTGTATTAAGGTTACCATGGTTTTAGAACATTTTTATTCAGTTTCTGAACATGACTTGAAAATTCGAGATTTAGGTAACATTTCTACAGAAGCAAATACTTAATGTGGAATGTACAACTCATGTTAGAACAAGATGGAGTTATCTTACTGTCAATAATCCCAGTATGAAACGTACTCGTACCTAGACGAAGATATTGCAAACAATGCGTGAGCATCGCATCTTTCACAGCATGGGACAAGCAGACTGGTGTAGATATTTCTGTGATGTAGATAGACTCACGGCATGTTCCATTATAAAGCACTCGCAGCTCTCCATCAGTGACGCCTTCCTGGCAGGCGTGCATGCGCATCTTGCACTCGGAGCCGTAGGTGTTGCGGTCGGACGCGCACACAGGCGTGAGCGTGGCGTCACACACGGGACATGCGCACTGGGCCGCGCCACCGCGCGCCACGCATGCCCCACCCCATGGGCATGACGCGCGGGCGCATGGGTTTTCTACGCCTGTTAGAAAATTATTTAATTGTTTTGCTTTCGAAGAGTGTTAATGTTTCTAATCATATATGATCTGAGTGATAGAATGCATGCTCAAAACTAAACAGGTATAATAAAACACACACACACACCAGTTACTAAAAATTTCAATAGACAAGTAGGGTTACAAAACATTTCCAACTGAATTTCCATATTTATTTTAAGCTTCAAAAGTGGTCAGTAAGGCTGACTGGTCAACCTAAGCCGAGGTTCATACAAAGCCAAAGTTAACCACGAACTTGGCTAAACCGCGTCACACATTCACGAGCACGATTTTACGTTTCAAAACATTCAACTCACCGCAGGGTCCTGTGTAAGCAACTCGTACATCTCGATTATCTAGACACGAGGCGCGGTCCAAGTGGCAGCGGCTGTCGTATGTGCGGCCGTCCGACCCGCATACGGGCCGCACGACTGGCTCGCACTCCGAGCCGCAACCGCAGACGGCCACGCCGCGCGCGTCAAGGGAACAGTGCTCGCGAGCACCACACTTGACCGAGTCGCACGGATGTTGCGCTATTACAAATTAAACGAAATATTTCCAACAATCAATTTAAACACGCCCGTGACAGCTTTGAAATCTATTAAATCTCAAAGACCCTGACATAAATTTATTACGAACAATTTAACACAAAAGTTAGTTAACTCTGATGGATAGAAAGCAAGAGAAAGCAGCACTTGTATCTAATATTAAAACTTTAATACTAGGTAACGAAATTATTCCATTCCTGCCACAATTTGTTTCGGGTCGACTTGACGCCTCGATGCTCGTACCCAATTACTTTTCTAAGGACAAAATGTCTTCTCAACACGGATACAAATAAGCTGGTGCTTTAAATTTCCGAACAAAGATTTCATTATAGATTAGAAGACTAGGTTTTGGAGTGTACACTCTACAATAAATGTATTTAATGTAAAATGAGCTTTTCAAAAGCTTAAGGAGCAAGTTTAAGCTGTTTTAGAATAGATAACAAAAATTACCCGAAGCGCATTCTCCTCTGTAGGCGATAGTGAGTTGCTGTCTAGTTCGACATGACTCCCGGCGCAGAGCGCACTCGCTCGGGTAGTCTCTGTAGTCAGAGCCGCACACGGCGGAGCCGGGCCGCACCAACAGATCGCATGGTGGACCACATCTACAGACGGGCGCCCGCGCTTCATTTAACTGACATATGCCTCCGTCAGCGCATTCATGTTCCGAACAGGGATCTGTGAGAAAAATGCATTTCAAAAGGCGAAAGAACTGAAAATTAGGTACATTTTCTTGGGACAGTTTTTAAACTTATGGAGAAGTTCAATCGTTATATTAAGGCAATCAAAGAACACGATGAAAGCTAAGAAATTATATAAAAGAAAACTTACGTTTGTCAGGTGAAAAGTCTCATCAAGGTCTTATAAAAGAGTACAGACTATGCTGAAACAATCTAATAAAAGCTCCGAAGCAAGATAGAGTAATGTAAATAAAGAATCTTGCAAAGGATGTTGGAATGTGCGGGCATTCGGTCTTGTACAAATTTAGTTCAGATCGAATATGCTGAGACAAGTTCACTGAAAAGGGTTAGCAAAATGTACTTACTTACATTCATACATGGAGTAAAATAGATTAAATTACTTTTATGAAAAAGAAAACAGACGACCCAATTTATGTGTTATACGGAGAAGAATATTTTATGTGTATTACAGTTTTTCTAACTTTTAGAAGGGTAGGCAATTTATTGTGCTCACAATGTGAAAGCTTCTGGAAATATAAGTAGAATTTTTTACATGTAGGAAATAATACCTATAGTGCTACATTTTTTAATCTCTCTCGAATTTGTTTACCTGCATTTATTAAGTACCTAGTTAACATCACAGCTTTACATACATAGAAAACGTGTTAACTGATATCTACAAGGTGGATCTTTTTCAATAAAAAGAGAGTGACAGTCACCTTTCTACGCACGATTCCTTAGAAAGCCCGATCTTATTCCGGGACAGGTACGTCATCTGACACGGGCAAAATGAAATGTTGACCCTTTTTGTGTGCCCTGCGTCTATTATCAAGAAAAGACCTCCTCTTAACGAGTTCTTTTATGCTCTCAAAGATCAACACTAACAATACGAGGTCATTATGTTTTAATTAATAATCCCTCATTAAAAGCACTGTGCCTTGCGGAGCGATATTAAAAAAAGGTACTTTTATCATGAAATGATTAATGGTTACAAAAATTTGGCAGGTACAACCTTTTTTGTAAACTATAAAATCCAATATTTGTAATAATCTAGACCTAATGTACTCGTGTGTACAGTATCAGAAATAGAAGAGTAAACACTAGGTATACTGGATGATTTTTTTTACCGTCTCGAAATTTTTACAGGGTGTTCTACCCATGAACATGAACAACTTTCACTATGAGATCACGAAAAAAAATCAGCTGTTTCATACATTTTAGTCAAGTAGGTTTGAACTTTTCTATTAAACAGCAGATTTTTTTTTCGTGATTTCAGAGTTGGTCCCATAGTGAAAGTTGTTCATATTCATGGGTAGAACAACCTGTAAACATTTCGAGAGTGTAAAAAAAATCATCCGGTATAATTAGCATATGGAAAGCTAATACCAACAAACAAGTCAGAAGCTTAACTTATTTATGTTGTAACTATAGGGAGTCTGCTTTGAACAACATGCAACTTTTAGGGCAGATTCGACAAAACAGGAATAAATTTTATTCTCGGAATAAATCGCTACTTCATCATCATCATCATCCTCAGCCCGTTTTGGCTCCACTGTACTTTATAACCCACTCGTCAGAAGCGTCATAATTTTATATCGTGTAGATGTCTTCATGTAAAACACTTTTGCAAAATGACAGAGCCAGCAAATGCATAGTTTTCGAGAAAATAAATAGTAATGTTTCAAAAACTTACACATAATTATGAAATAAAATTGAAATTTTTTGACATTTTACCACAGTCATTGAATGAATTTCACTCCTTGGTTGTTCCATGTTACGTTCAGACAAAGCGACATCTCAATTTATTAAAAGACAATGAAAACTTAGGATGCAAGAGCGAGCGAAGCGAGCTCGGGACTTGGGGCACCCCGACTCGGACAGGTTAGGTTAGAAGGGGATGGCGGGGTCTGAAAGACCCCGTCATCCCTCCTTTTCCTCCTTTTGGGTTGTTGACCTTGTCCGTTGAAATGTCATTAACCATATTATTGTAACGCTACGTGATTTTTTTTTTTTCTCGACTCTTATGTATTCGCTGGTTTTGGGGATTTCAAAAATACACTAAGAAGGGTATATTCTACCAAAAAAAAAATTGCTACTATAAAACTTGGTGGGTTGTAAAGTACAGTGCTTCCCCCGTTTTCACCCACTGCTGAGCATAGGCCTCTCTTTTCCTGTGCCAACCTCATCCAATCCCTACTTACTCGAGAGTAAATCAATTTCACGTTTAACCAACTACTATTCGAGGAATGGCTAGTATTTCGATTTCGGAGCTATTCTAAGAATAACAATACGACGTCCTGTTGTTTTGTGCTGTAATTTCAACTCAACACAAGGAATTATTGTTTAAAAACCATAAATTGCAACGTTTAAACGATTTGATTCAAGATAGTGATAGTAATGAGGAAGTTATACCTAGACGTCCAAGGTGGCTAAAAGAGAGAATAGATTTATGTGAAGACTATGATGATCGTGATTTCACGATAAGGTTTCATGTGAGCAAAGAAGCAACTTTGTTTTTGAACTGAAAAATTATGAGTTGAAATTTCAACTGAAATAAACTTGCAAACCCCGAAAATAAACACCACATGAACCAAACCGAACCGACAAGCAAAACTTCAAACAACCACCTATAATGACAGCCACTTTCCCATACTATTATAATACGACAAATGAGAGTTGAGATGAGATAAGCTTCTGCACCGTCCCGTTTGTAGAACAATGTTTTTGGTCGGGTATTACACTCGTTCACATTCACTCCGCTATTCGCGCATAGCTAATCTAAGTATAGCTATAGGTACGTTACGATAATTGATTATATTGCATGCAAAAACGACTGTTTATTTACTCGAGAATAAAATCGTGTAATAGATTGTTCGTGGTATAGTTACTCGGGTATAAATTCGGGTTCGGTCGAATCCGCCGTTAGTTAAGTTACACCATGCTTTTATAAACCTACGGGAAAACTGTCACTATAAAAAAAATAGCAAACATGTATTATGCTATTACTGGAAGAGGCTTATGTCCAGCCCCTGTCTGCGGAACACTGATAATGAATGAACACCCAGGGAAATGTACTGTTTGATTGAAACACTACGAAAATCTCCTGTAAAATTGCAATTTCATACGACTGAGAATGATAGTTATAATTTGAATAGATGGTTAATTTAAGTTGATAGTCAATTTGCTAAATAATCCGTTTCCCTGACTAGAAATTATGTTTAACTTGCCGCATTTTCCATGATATTTGATGGTTATGTTGAGCTGGTTATCGCAGGCATGTTTGTCGAGGTGGCACACGGAGGGGTACTCCCTGCCGTCTGTCCCACACACAGGCTTGCGTCGTTGACAACTTCGGGGACATCTACATTCTGGCTGGCCGTAGGTTGCGACGCATCGCGCCCCTACTGGACACGATACTCCTGTGCATGGGTCGCCAGCGTCTGTATGAAACAATTAAAATTACAAATTACAGGAAATATAATATTATAAACTAGCTGTTGCCCGCGGCTTCGCCTGTGGTTGTCAATACTTCCCTATTTGAATCGGATTTTGTTTCACAATTTCACGGGTTTCAATTTTTTTTTTTGCGCGGAATCCTAATTATTTTTGTAAAATTAAAATAGCTCAAGTTACTCCTTGTAACATGAGTTATCTATCAGTGAAAGTCCCGTCAAAATCGGTCTAGACATTTCGGAAATTACCCGTAACAAACAGACAGACAGGCAGACAAAAATTTTAAAAATTTTTAAGACAGCGTTTAATCTATTATATACAGATATCAGTAATTTCGATCCAAATTTAAAGCGAATTTAGAAATATAAATCATGTACCATCGCGAGCATTTGCGGTGAACCAGAAACTAATAGTCACAGGATCACCTAGTTTAGGAGTCAGGGTTTACCTTATCCGTATAACCTTTACTTAACCAAGTTATGTATCCTAGTCTTAAGCAATGTCAAAGGTTTTTGTATCAATAAAGATTTATTTATTTATTTAATAATATATATTTAAGATTGTGCATTTAATTAACCAGTGCCTGTAATATGATGTTGAGAAAAATAAAGATGTTATTATATTATTATTATAATTTACCCCAAGAACAAACTTAACATTGTGGTTGAAAAACATGTTCTCTCATACATTCCAACTGAATGTATGTTTGTAAACAAACTATTGAAAGACTTGCCATTTTATTTTGAGACCAGTGATGACCCAGTAGAGCAGTGGTGGCCCAGTGGTAACGGCCGCGACTAACGAGTTGTCGGTCGTAGGTTCGAACCCTGATAGGCGCTTTACTTTGTGTAAATTATTTCATCACCACTGCTTTCAAAACGGTGAAGGAAAACATCGTGAGGAAACCGGCATGTCCTAGAACCGAAAATTCGAAGACATGTGACATCTACCAACCATCTACCGCGCTGGGCCCGCGTGGTTGATTACGGCCCACTCCCTCTCACTGAGAGGAGGCTTGTGTCCCAGCAGTGGGAACATTATAGGCTGAATATATGTATATTTTAAGACCATAGACTTATTATAGGTTTTTCTGTAATCTATACGTATAGAACTGTTTTCTGTATTTTTTATTTAGGCTCGGTAGTTTCGGAGAAAAGGGGCGGAGGGAATGGTCAATTTTCGTAAGTACTATGTACACAAATCTTAAATACAATATACAAACTAGCACTAAAATATATATGACGGAGAAGGTACATCTCTCTCATTATCGTCAGCCATATTTTAACTACTGTGGGCGTGCTATGGGTAGCGTTGGTTATTGCGCAATAGAAAAACCGTTTACGGTTCAAATGAAATTATAATTCACGATCAAATTAATCACACTAGCTATTCACACACTGTAGGTACACGACACAACTATACGGAACACGCAACAGTTTCTAAACATGTTCACTGCTCGACAGCCACCGACAAACTCTTCTTAACTCCGGTCAACCAGCGTTATGTTGTAGAGTCTGTCGAGCGGCGCTTGGTGGCGCTAGCGTCCCGATTAGTCAAACGACGACTAAAGGCTCCTGCAAACAGGCGCGACACGCGACGCGACGCAAAGGCACCGCGTGTCGCGCGACAAGCGGTCTCTTTGCGTGTGATTAGCGTCGCGTGTCGCGCCTGTTTGCAAGAGCCTTTACGTATTTCCGACATATATATTATCCATTGTCTTAAATAACTTGAAAACTATTTATTTTAAAATTATATCTAAAAAAAAAAATGTTTTGAGACCCACAAAGTAAGCCCTTTCGTTTAATACGTATATATCACACGGTACAGTTTACAAGTTTGGAAGCAAATTAGGTAATTTAAATAGGTATATATATATTCATATGTGTAACAAATTTAAACGTAATCGGTTCACTAGATACGGAGCAAATTGGCTGTGACAGACGGACAGACAGACACACAAGTGATCCTATAAGGGTTCCGTTTTTCATTCAGACGTACGGAACCCTAAAAAGCTATTTGTACACATGATGTATTGGCAGTAAATTGTGTGACGATTGCCGAAGTCGTGGGGATCCATTGGAAGTGTGACGAGATTAAGGACAGAAAGATGCTTTATCTTATCGAGGGCCTGTTCTCTAGTGAACGGTTGACACTGTTAATACTCAACGTGACGGGTGGCGCTACTTATGGCGCCAAGATCTTTAAGTACACACTTTATTATTTGTTATTGACGTTTGTTTACTCACATAAATTCTTACATGTCTTCATTGATTTCGATTTGTTATTTATCGTTTCTATAACGTAATTTGGAACTTTAAAAAATTAAGGGATTCTCATTAAATGACAAAAAGAAAAGATAGCGGATCCAAAGTGGCTTGTAGACTCGGCCAAAAAGATGAGATTGTAGAAAAGAAACTCCTTATAAACTTTGGCGAGTGAAAATCACTAGGTGAATGATAATGGTAGTTTATTACTTGGAAAGGGCCATTAGGAATGTCGACGTCGGCAAAAGTGACTATTTGAATGGAAAATTAAATACCAATAATTTTACTGGAATACGCAATAATAAATTGTCTTTAAATAAGAAGATTACATTAAAATATAGACAGTTAAAAAACATGATTATTTTTACGTTTAAAACGAAAACTATTATATGTATAGATTTGACGTGCGTTATTTATTAAAAAAACTAGCTGACCCGATAGACATTGTCCTGTCTAAACAATAGTTTATACAAAAATCCCATATAAAAAAGAGCTATCAGTTTTCCCATTTTTTAAATTTTCATGTAAACTTTTCCAGTTTTTCTTGCCCTAAAAACCTAATTTGGACTATTACAAACATTTTAAAACAAAAAATAGCCAAATATGTACGACTATTCTCAAATGATGCGCTTACCAACGAACAGCATTTCATTTTTATTTACTTATAGCTGTTGCGGGGCTTCGCCTGCGTGGATGTCAATACTTCTCTGTTTGAATTGGATTTTGTTCACAATTTCATGGGTTTTATTTATTTTTGTGCAGAACCCTAATTCTTTTGCTAAAATAAAAGTACCATAAGTTACTTCTTATAACATCAGCTATCAGCCAGTGAAAGTCCCGTCAAAATCGGCCCAGCCGTTTCGGAAATTCGCCGGAACAAACAGACAGACAAAAATTTTAAAAATTGCTTTTTCGTTATAAGTATCACTATATTTACTTTCATAAGCATTTAGTAAAAATCTATTATTTTGCCATTACAAACAGACACTTAAATTTTATTTATTTGTATAGATATAACTATAGACATCTAGCCAAATGGCTGCACTCTACGCCATAAATTAATTATACAGATATTTTTCGCGTTGAAATGCATGCAATGAAAATTAATAATGGCATTTGAGTAGCTGGGCAATGTCACGAATCTGCGTGATAAATTGCTTTTGTTCGGGTAGCATTAGTAATATCATTGTGCCACATAAGCTTTGTGTTGTTATTTCAATATTCAGAAATGCAGAACAGAAGTTGCATGCTACTCTACATAAAATATCGCGAGTCCCATATCATAAACGTTGCACGCAGTCTAATTACATTAACGAACGAATTAATAATGTTATCTCAACCTAATGTACACTGAACCTCAAATAGAATTTCACATTTAAACGAGCAACATTTAATCATCATAAAATTAATAAAGTTAGGTGTTGGCGACTCTTACCGCATTCGCCCTCATGCTTGACGCGTAGGTTCAGTCGTCGCTCACAAGCTTCCTTACGTAAGTAGCAATGGTTGCGGTAGGTGCGGCCGGCGGTGGAGCACACGGGCGCCGGCGATGTGGGGCACGTCGTGGGGCAGGCGCAGTGGGCCCGCCCGTCCCCGAGGGACACACACTCCGCGCCCCAACGACAAAATGTTTTTTCACACGCTTCTGTAAAATGAAAAGTTGTTCAGCATTCACGTCCGTGACCATGACGCATTGAAATTAAAAATGCAATGGAACGTGAAATATTTTAAATATGTATGAATTAACTGAATTAATTGAATTTAACATATGCAAATAGCAGGAAGGCATGTACTGGAAGCACACACAGTATTCGCAATATTACTAGGATATTTATTATGCATGAGTGGTGTTGAGTGGCTGTGAAAGTCATTACTGTATCAACTCTGTGTTGTGTTCACCGAAAGTGTTATTTAAAACAATACCGCAAAGGGTGGCAAGTGAATTTTAGCTTTGTACCTTAATTCACGTGGTGGATACGACGTAAGGCAACGATAACCGACTTTTAATTATTTTAAACTGAAGACCACGTCTATACGAGTAGTGTTCAAGATTAGGAAAAAATATACATGTTAAATTAGAGTATTTTCTTAATAACATAATATGTGAATATTTTAGATTATATTTTTATATAGTGTACTAGTTTAATTAATTTGTAAAGTTATGTCTAACGCGGATAAAAACTGCGAATCTGTAATTTGTATGGTGTACAGTAAAGAATATTCTATGTATCACGCAAAAACAATCAAGCGTATTTTTATGAAACCTCATTTTGAAGATAATTTCATTATTCATCTTTTAGTATCCATTTTTTAATATAATTCCTTTTATTTTATATATATTAAATTAATAATGCGTCTAATTTGGGACAACGCTTCTTGATGGGCGAGTCCTATTACTGGGTGGAAGTGGTGTTGGCATATATCTGCGTCTTACAGTAAAGCCTATGAATTATGTACACGATCTATTATTAAACTGATCAATATAAAAAATTAGAATGTCTAATATTCAGAAAGTGACGGAATTGATAAAGGTACGTTGTGGGGCTCGACCGTGCATAGCGCTAATAAAACTGATATCCTGGGCCGCCAGCCACTGGCGAATTCTTTGAACAAGATATAATTCTTTAGCGAGCTCCGCTATGGATGACACAATTTCCAATTTTCTACCTGGGGAGTCAGAGGCGTGACTAAATTATTAAGGTGGACTCAAATAAGATGCGAGTTTCCGTTTCGCCACAGCATTTTGTTAGAACAAGCTTTAAAGATTACCGATTTCTATCGCCTTGTTATAATTCTAAGCAGATATTGCCGGCCGCAAAGTCACACAGCGGTTTACTAAAAGTTAATTTACAATTTTCTTCTCGATCATAAACTTTCAAGTTTTGGCGGTCGTGAGCCAATAATACTTGAAGTTTATGAACTCAATAAAAATGCTTTACAAAACGGTCATGATCATAGAAGAAATATTTGATCAAAATTTTCTGATGTTTACAAAGTGTGCACTAGTTAATTCAATTGTTGTGTGTGTCCTATTATTGAATAAACTTTTCAATACCTATCAATGTATCATTTGTACGTTTCTTTTTCTATAACAATCAATCTAATCACGTAGGTAGGGACATATGCTTGAGTAGACGTGAAAGCCATAAAAAGGACGTAAATCGAAAAGGTTTCAAAATCGCTACATTCTACGATTTTTAATAGGATTAACGAAAAAACCGAATCAAGTTTCCATCTAAATCATTCATGAAACCAAGTTTAAGTTAATATATTCTGAGCGTTTTTATAAAGAAATTCTATCAGGATTTTTAATAACGGCGAGAAATAGAGTAGACATCTGAACACCTGCGCCCATAGGAGGGTGCGAATGCTTGAAAATCCTTAGACTAGATAGCAGGTGAGTGAGAACTCATTGATTTCAGCAAGCGCCTTCGTTGCAGCTTGCTGTTAGTTTCGTCTTTTCAGCACTCTGTTAGTGACTGTACAGCTCACTTTAGTTGTTCTCATTCTAACTAACAAATGAGCTTTGTGCGCGAAGCTAAACCTAACTCACAATTAATTATACAACGACTAACACGCGACGACTAGGAATATAATAAACTTGGTTCAAGTGCACAAGCACTTACACAGAATTATTTAACACTGACGTGTTTATTTAATAACTAAAATAATTGAGTTTATAATTTATAAGACCGCTGACTAACATCTCGCAAAGTCGTGAATTAATTCAAATCTGATTGAAATGCTAGATTAAAATAAGATTCATATAAACTTGGGTACGAATATAGAATGATCCTTATCCACTCTCCATACACCATTAGGACACCCCATTGTGAGATATAAATAACCTGTGACTTTGAAGATGACAAATTGTTTTTATTATTGTATTTGTCTCTTGAAAAGAGGTCAAGTATAAGAATTCAGCGGCGAACTCATTTCCTTGGCTTTTATATAAAGGTTACAGACGAATCCGCTTGAGAAAAGAAAGCAGTCGGAAATAACAATTTTGTAAGAAACAAACAAAATGCAAGAACGCGAATCGCTGTTGGAGAAGCCTGAGATAAATGGAGACAGGGAGGGGAGATAAAAATGATGGCGGATGCTTCGTGAATGGAAGAAAATTAGGAAATTCACCGCGGCGCTTTTTCAGGCGCGAGAGCTGTTTAAATTATCCATATTATCTGTGTATAAATAAAATTCTACTCATGCGGGTTGAATTTATAATAAGACGAGGTTGTTGGAATTTTGTTGATGTAAGAACGAAGAATTATTTTTCTTATTTCCTAAACCATGAGGATAAATTCTCATTCGTAATTTCT
The DNA here is from genome assembly GCA_947568875.1 of Fissipunctia ypsillon. Classification (NCBI taxonomy): domain Eukaryota; kingdom Metazoa; phylum Arthropoda; class Insecta; order Lepidoptera; family Noctuidae; genus Fissipunctia; species Fissipunctia ypsillon. Next base: position 16,496,501 of record OX387644.1, on the reverse strand, counting down.
CGTCGTCTCACGTGTTATTGAGACCTCGGTATTCCTAGTTATGAATGATTAGCCGTAAAATCTTCCATGTCGATCATAACCGAAACGCTGTGCCTGTGAGCTGTATTCGATTATCTATTTAGAATAAATAATTGAAGAACTATCACACAGCTCTTATCAGTCCAGTTGATTAAGTGGACCGAAATACACATCACATAAATTCATTAGGACAATTTTTTGAAAGGAATAAACCTAAAATAATAACACGATATAATGTAGGAGCTGACTGTCACCCACATAATTCGAGACGCGCCCTCCTAAAGTCTCCGAGACAAAGCAATTTTGTTGGCTCGAGACACCGAAGTAGTTGGCATGTCACTCGCACAGTTAGGTGTGCACACATGTGTGTTGTGGACTAAAGATAAGCTTTGAAGATGTACGGACAGATTTAATACTTAGCTGATATATATACGTGCCTAATTAAAAGAGTTAACCAAAGTAGAAAAGAGTTGAACGTTGAAAATCTTCGTTGATTTGTCCAGATCATTCTGTTGAGTCAAAACTGTTTTGTTTATAATTTTGTTTTTCATTTTAATTAATACTTTTAATACTGTAATTTTACATAATTTACGAAGGTTGCTTTGTTTTATGTGAATGTCGTGTACACGTGTAATTGGTAAACATAAGAACCCATGCCTGTTAACTTTTACTATTTAATGAAAGTACAATGTATCTATATGCTCTAGGCGTACCTATTATAAATAAATAAATTCTTGAAATCCTATTAGTTAAATGGAATAGAAAGATAACTATTTAAAAAACAACCATATTAAGCTTCAAAAATAAACATCTAACCCAACGAGGCACTCAAACTACATTAAACTTTAAAACATACCTCTACTCTATAAAATGTAAGCAAACATTGGAAAGTAATCAAGTTTCCACGACCCACACACTGAACACAAAATACACAATGACATTGCAGATTATCCGGTACAAGTTACCCGAAAGTAAAACCCATAATATTAATTTTCAAACGTAATCTACGTTTTCAATTCATTAATTTTATTGATGTTGGGCTTTTACGAAGTTACGAGCGTGTAAAAACTATAAATTTAATCAAACTGAAAAGCTTTTTAAGCGGTCGTTTAAGTGAATCGGTTATAATATAAATGATGTAATAATTTTATGAACGGGGCTTAGCCACATAGCTTCTGTTAAACACGCAATATAGGTACACATGTTTGTATGTAATAACTTTCGAGAGACAACATTCATGTTTACGGTGTCACTTCTAGTTTTCGCTTCTGTTTTCGAACTTTAAAGGCGTTCTTGTTCTTTGACCTTAGCGTATTAGAGCTCACGTAAACGGAGTCTGAAAATAGTCGGGCATAACCAAAATAAACACATATTATGTAGGTTAGTAAAACCACGTGAAATCGTAATGAAAAATTAATGGAATTTATCAGTTCAGTTAAATAGGTCCTCTATTTAATTTAACCATACAATAGAATTCTAAGCACGATAGTGTAATCATTTTGTTAATGAAATTAATATATTATTATAATATTGCAGCTATACAATTGTTTGTACCTATGTGAGGTATAACGAGAAGTAAAGTGTGTGGATGGTCATTAGAGGTAGGAATAAACAACCGGATTATATACCACCTGTCTATCTGATCGGAGTGCATTTAGAACGTGTCGCTCAGTTTAAGTACCTAGGGCACATTGTGACAGAGACCCTGAATGACGATACGGATATCGAGCGGGAAAGACGAGCGTTGTCGGTGCGTGCTAATACCTATACGTATATTGGTTCATAGATTTGCAAGGTGTACAGTAGACGTAAAAGTAACACTATTCAGAGCCTACTGTCAAAAGTTTAATGCCAGCGCTTTATGGTTCAACTACAGCCAGCGGGCCTACAACTCTATTCGCATACAGTACAATAACGCCTTTAATATTTTGGTGAGGTTCCCTCGATTATGCAGCACGTCGGGCATGTTTGCTGGCGCAAGAGTCGATGACTTTTGTGCCTTTATACGTAAGAAAACAGTTTCTCTGATGCGCTGGATTCGGGGGAGCGCCAACGGAATCCTAAGGATGATCTCTGAGAAGCCAGAGTCTGCAGTGCTGGGAAGATTCATCCAGCTTCTTGCGACGAGATGAAATTATGATTTTTCGACATGAGTGATTTTATTATTTGAATTTTGGAATAATATCTTTTTTTAATGAATGATGCAATAATAACGTAGTTTTAAGACCATTGTAACTAACAATTATGGACAAATTAATTAGTCTGAAATAAATGTATTTATTTATTTAATACATGCTAGGTTTTGACCTACAATCTTGAACTTAAGGATTCAACTCCGTAAACGTCTGGAAAACACGACATTTTGTACGCATAATTGTAAAATACCTTTTCAATCCTGCATTACCAACAATTACCTACTAAGTATTTTCCTTTCTGATTTCTTAGAAAACCTACCTACATATGTAAATAAAACATTTAAAAGACTTAGTTTCTTACCTTCCGGAGCTGGAGGTCTAGGTTGATAGTGTAAATCTGAAACAATTAAAACAGCTGTTAAATATAAGAGTTTTAAAGTGCCCAGTTATCCCATTATTGCCTAAGTGCTTAGGTACTAACTTTACTTTCTCTAATACATCTCTAAATGATTGCTCCTTAAAATGTGCGTTATGACTAAATCACATTGCAACGATCACCCATAAGCGTTTAACCGCTCATAACTACACTACCGAAAATTACGCATCCATTTTGTTTACAAAACCATAATAACGTATCTAATTGTAAAACCGAACTATTACCAGACCGCAACAAGGTTAACAGAGCACTGCTGGTGACTATGCTTAATTATCTGCATACAGGAGATATTATGAAAGCCAGTAGCCAGTTTTTACGTAAACACAATAAAATAGAAAAACTTTTAACACACATGTTTCAAAATGACAACTACTTTTTCCCGCCGCTAATCAACAGCTTTTGTTTTTTTTTTTTGACGCATGTCATTATTGTTACAGCCAGTACTTTCAGAAAAATATTTGATTAGGAACTATTTAAATCTGAACTAACCTACCTGACCTATAATATTAGTTTAACTGCATTTTACCTGTATTAATAATTCAATATAATTATAATATTAAACCACGGAGCAACCTTTTTTCTTAACCGTCTTTTGAGTTGCTTAATACCTATAGGTATTTGTATACAGTTTGTCATGCAAATGCCTCCATACAAGGTATTTTATTAGACATACCAAGACGAATATATTTGGTTTCTACCCGGTGAAAATGTTAACCAAACTTTGGTTATATTTATATGCAAAGCACATATACGGTAGAAACGTCTGCATTGCGAAGCTAGAAAGTATAATATTTATTTTGTCAAAAGCTAAATAAATAACGTTGGTACAACTGAAAATACAAACATGTAAAACTACTTACTTGCTTGCATATTTTATTAATACATATCTTGTTGAACGGTACATGAATAAAAAATGGGTGGTGTTTTAAACACTATCCATAAATGAATGAATTATTGTATTGACAATTACCACTAAGCTGGAATAGAAACTTGAAGTTTAGGCACATAAGTAGCTATTCCAGTAAATAAGAGCAAAATAAATATTTATTTAGTCTATATTTACGCAATAGATCGCTTCACAGAGAACGTCAAAACTATCTCTTTTATTTTTATGTTCCTCAACCGTCACATTCGCTTTGATGTCCACAAAAACGTAGTCCTAGGCTACTACTTTGAAATCCAATTCAACACGGAACCGGCAGTTATACGGGTTTACTTTGCTTTTATTGATTTTACACGGCTTTGTTCCAACACCGTTCAGCAATATTTAGGGGAGTTGTTTTTAATCACCTTTAAACGTGCTCAATTTTGTACTTTCGTAATTAAAAATAAAAGAGCACTAATGCATTAAAAAGCTACAAGTATATTGACAGTGCAAGCATACTCATGAAATTGGATTTCAAAGGGATTGCTCGGCAAACATGACGACATCGTAACAGAATTTTCGGTGTTCAAGTATTAGTTAAGAGTCTTCAGCCTATTCTTGAAACTGTCCTTGGATATCCTACGAAAATACGGTACAGAATTCACAATACGAATCAGCTGTAGTGGGCCCACGTACGAAAATAGCTACGATTGTTTTCCGAGGTACCAACGAAACTAAAAAATATGGATGCTTGACGTCATATTGTTCAAAAGTAAACAAGGATTCACGTTCTTATCGAAAATCCCTGGCTTACATTTAATATTACAAGCACTAAAATCTTAACGAGCTGTAAGATTCAGCTTTTTATGGTACCTGTAGAAGATTATTTTAAGTTATTTAAATATACAAAAGGCGAGAAAGTATTAATGAATACGCTACTGAGACGTCATTTATTAAGAAGGTACCTACGTTTTCATGAATATTAAAGGATAGAGGTTCATTAAAAGTTATTTTAATCCAATTTCCCTCCGTTGCATGTTAATTAGTTTATCTTGCTTTCTTCTTTCGGACTTGTAACGAGTACGTCGCAAAAAACATCAAAAAGGTGGGCTAGGGAGAACGAAATTGATTCAAAGAGACATTCCAGTCTTCTTGGATTAATTTCGCTTGCAAAGATGACGTAATATCGGTAATGTGACATAAAAGTTGGCGACTAATGGGTCCGGGGTAGGATAAATATAAAATACAACAAGAGGCTGGCAGAACGCTCGGCCACAAGCCGGGGTGTGCTGGGGCGGCGCGCCATATTGTTTTATTGCAAATTGGTTGGACGTAGACCGCGCCTGTCCTTTACATATACGAGGCTATTAAACTACCGCCGGTGTCCAGTCACGTGTTAAACGAATTCGATCGCTGCATACAATGTTAGGAGCCCGGTGCTTGTGACGTGAAACAAGCCTTAGGAGCCGACGCTAAACAAATCGCCGCTTTACTCCGAAACTAAATTAAATTGTTAGAAAACTTTGAGTCGCAATTGTTAAAGTCGCTCTTTGCAAAAGACCCCTCTTTTACTATCTCGTTCTTCATAGTCATTTAATCATCTCGTGGAGTAAAACTTTCATTGTAACTTGCTACTAGATGGACGCCATCTAGTTTGTTCCTAGCAGGGGCGTAGCCTTCATACAACCCGATTCCTATCGACTACCCTTCAGAACAACTACTCTTCTTAATGTTTACTATTGCCAAATAATATGATACGCCTATGTGTGTAACTGTGTATCACATCACATTACATATTTATGTTTAATACCTGTTTAATACATCATAAGATTAAAAAATCTACAGTTTTTTTGTCTGTGTTTATGAGAACTGAACAATTTTTTCTTCGGCTTCGTTCTAATCATAATTGTAGCTGTGCCAATGGTTCCTAGCAGGAACTACATACATAAATAACTAGCCCAAGAGATCTTGGAATACAGTTTTTATAACGTCTAATGCTATAACGTAAAACTTTCTATAACGTAGAAATTAGTTCAATTTTGTTGATATACCGTAAAACCCATACATTGATACACTTTTTATAGCGCAACAGCCATTCTCTATTACGAAGAAATACATTCATATTTAGACGTCAGTAAATATTATCAGCATTACTGTTTATATTCCTAGTTTAGAAAAGGCTCCGACAAACAACCGCCTTGTCGCCTTGCCGGTAAACAGCCGCCTTGCTTTTGTTAATGTGAAATTACTCTTGGATTGCATTATCTTTAGGAATGTTGGCCCCAGTTACTAACACACTAGGCACCTCTCGTATTATCAACAATTAATACAACAAATAATAAAAATATTAAAAAAGTATTATGATGTATTTGGTTGTTTCTTTTTCTTCAGTCCCTATAACGAGAACTCCCAATAACAAAAACAAAATAATCGGTCCCTTGAGTTTCGTTATAAAGAGATTACACTGTACTGATTTAAAAATATTATGAGCATCATTTATAATTTCCTGTTTTATTTTTTGCGTAAAAGTGATCTGTGTACTTAGTTCAATGGTAACTTATATTTTGTAATCCCTATTATTTCTTTACCGTCTAAGGTGCTGCAAAATGGAAATTAACTAACAATATTCTAAAATTTCTTGAATAAACCTGTAATAAAATCCGACTAGGTCGTTTCGAATATCGAGCTATAAGGTTTCGGCACCTAAACCTTTCAACAGGACCGACATTAGGTACTACTTTACCGTATCGTTATCTACGGCAGAGATTTTCATCGTAAAACATCTCATTTTCAGAAATAATCTTGAAGATATAAGATTTTTTCCATTACCTGTAAGAAAGCTATAATTTGGAGAATAGAACATTGAATTCTTGTCCTAACTTTCTCAATTAAAGTCCAATCCGCCTGTACATCCACCCTTAACAAACGTCACGTAAGGCCGCAATATTGTCAAGGGTGTGACGGTACATGGAAATATATGATAAGTTAAGGAACCTACAAAGACCTACAAGCCTAACAGTCCCTAGCCTACCATATACTTAGTGTGTGATAAATAAATATATAGATAAGTACAGGATGTCTGCACCATGCGACCTAAGGTAACAGACGGATAGTAGACAGGAATACCAGGTTCGGGAAGGGTACACTCACTGCCAGTCACGCAGACTCACGAGACTGATCGGAGATGGCTAAAGGTGTCTTGGCCACAGTGAGGGGTAATGAGACAAGAATATAAAATTCAAATCTGATTTATTTACAAAATGTGCTGCTTATATACTAGTTTCTCTTAACACACACTATTATACTTAATTCTATGTGTCCTATGCGTGTAATATGCAACCAAGTCAATATTTTAACTGGACCGCATGAGGCAGGCAGAGTGCTGAGTCAATGTCCAAAGGTAACATTGAACATTCTGGCGACTCTCAGGAACGGGACTCCAATTGGTACAACTCGATGGTCTCGTATGGTCTGGCCTGGCCTTGTTCAGTTTGTTGTGACGGGGTGGGCACGCTGTGTGGAATGCCGTACCGTTGTGGAGTTTGTCGCGGGTGTGGTGGGCAGTTTGTTGGTTGCTGCATAGGTGGCGTAGTCTTCCTTCTTGCTGCAATGGTGGCTCGAAATTTGTTCAATACCTGTGGGCCGAAATAAATTAAAACACATGCTAAACTTATAATGACAAGTGAGGTGCTAATGCTGGCGATGTATGTATGTGATTGTAGTTGTTTCCAAATTGTGTTGTCTAGCTGAGTTTGTAAATTTGTTTCCGAAGTGAGTAAATGGTCGAAAACTCCCTTTGACTTGTCTAAAACTAATTCTTCCTTGGATATGTCTTTTATATGTGTTGGTAGGATTTGCGTATTAATGGAGAAGTTCGTCGTTTTGGAATAAGACGCTAGTACTGTTATAGTCGTTGTCCTTTTTGCAGCAAGTATGTTGTTTAGTGTTTTAATGACACAATTCTCAGAAATATAGAGAACTCCGACATCTTGTATCGTTATTTCTTGTCTTTGGCCGTCACACACAATCGATATGGCAACCGATTTTGTTGCAATGAAGAGCCAGGTGTTTTGCATGTATAATTGTTTCCATACAACATCTGTCGAAATTTTGAAGGTCTTTGACGTGCATTGGGTGTGGGTGTCGTTCTCTGTTCTGAAGAGTTGTTCAACTATGCAATTTTTATTTAATTGCATGTTCTTGACAGCTACGGGATAGCAGACAAACTCTGTGTTACTTTGAAGGCAGTCTTTAAATTCGTCTTGATTTAATTCAAAGTAGCGCTCGTTGTTGTAATCGAAACCCATGAATGTCTGCTGTATCGTTAAACACTCGAAAGATCCATCTGTTTTCCTTTCTGGAATTGGCGTTACGTGTATCAGAGTATACTTTGTGATGTCGTGTATTGGGAAGTACGCGTACACTCTTATGTGCGTAGTATTAACATTCATCTCTGTTTGTATTATCTGACCCTGAATAATTTTTAAGTTTGATGGTAGTTTTTGATTTGCCATTTGTATAATTTTGCTAATGTGTTTTGGTGTTAGTATACTGTATATAGTGGTTTTTTGTGTATAAATTTCAAGTAAGCCTTTATAATAGTCCATAATTTCGTTTATAAAATTGTTTGCTAACTCGTAGGTTTGCATTACTTGTATCTTGATATGATTTTTGTCAATCGATTTATACCAAACATTGTGGTTATTCATGAACGATATTGCTTCATTTAGTTTTGCTTGGAACTTCTCTAACTTAGCATTTTCATGTGCTTGTTTCCATTTGTATCTTTGCTGTAGTTGATGAAGATAGTCTTTTGTCCAACTGTTCCAAAAATCTTTTTTCATTTTTTGAATCTGCTTCCATCTGTTAACTAGGTCAGTATTGATGTTTTCGAGCGGGTTTGGTACTCCTACTGCTTCTCGGCCAATAAGAAAATGGCTTGGAGTTAGTATTGTGTTGTCATTAATATTTTCGGTTTGCGCACACAATGGTCTTGAATTCAAACACGCTTCAATTTGGTGTAGAAAGGTTGTCATTTCCTCGTATGTTAGTGTCGAATCCCCGATTACTCGACGTAAATGATGTTTCACTGACTTTACGCCAGCTTCCCAGATGCCACCGAAATGTGGTGATGATGGAGGAATGAAATGCCACTGTGTTCCTATATTCGTCATTGCGTTTTGAAATTCCGGCGATTGCGTGATTTGTAATATTTCTTGATGTAAAAAGTTGGCTGCTCCTACGAAGTTTGTTGCATTGTCACTGTACATGTGTAACACGTGACCTCTTCGTGCCATGAATCTGCGTAGCGCAGCGATAAATGTTTCTGTTGTTAAATCTCCCACCAATTCTAGGTGCACTGCTTTTGTTGCTAAACATACAAAAACAGCAATGTATGATTTATAAGACTTGTGTCCTCTCCCTTTCATGGTTCTTGTTTGTATTGGTCCCGCATAATCCACTCCAGTATAAGTGAATGGGTAGGATTGCGTTACTCGTGCTTTTGGCAGTATTCCCATTTTTTGTGAGTTTGTGTCTGCTTTGTATCGTATGCACCTCACACATTTGTTAATTATACTCTTTACTTTTCTTGTTCCACTAATGATCCAGTATGTTTGTCGTAAATAAGCCATTGTTAATTTGTTCCCACCATGCAAAGTTTTTGTATGTGCGTCTTGTATAATTAATGACGTTACGTGATGGTTATATGGTAAAAGTATTGGATGTTTTTGATTGTAAGGCAAATTGGAGTTTTGTAATCTGCCTCCAACTCTAAGTAGTCCGTCCTCGTCTATGAACGGATCTAAAGTGGATAATGTTTTATTTTTCTTCAAGGGTTGTCCACTTTGTATGGTTTTCAATTCATCTTTGAATTCCTGTTGTTGTATCTTCTGAATTATTCGTTTTACTGTCACGTTTAGTTCATTACTAGTAAGTAGCTTATTTGTTGATTGTTTGTTTGTAAATCTGTAGCAGTAAGATAACACTCTTACCATTTTATCTAAACTGGAGAATCTATTCCAGAGATCATTATTTTCAATCTCAGTTGTAGTTGTATGACACACTTTGATTTCTTGGTTCGTCTGCGGCATACCTTTCGTGATAGGACTCTGGTTGGTTTTTAACCAATGTGGCCCGTTCCACCACAGTGAATAGTTAATCAATTTTTCCGGCTCAAGACCTCTTGAAACGATATCAGCCGGGTTATCAGCAGAAATTACATGGTTCCATTCTGCGTTTGGTAAAAGTTGTTTAATTTGAGACACCCTATTGGCTACGAACGTTTGCCACCGTTCTGGCTCTCCTCTTATCCAGCCTAACGTGATCATAGAATCCGTCCAACAAAATATCGTAATGTTCTTGCAGATAAGCGCTTCTTTTACTTTTTCCATTAAACCGGCTAGTAGCAGTGCAGCGCATAACTCAAGTCGAGGTAGAGTAGTTTTTTGTTTCTTTGGCGCCACTTTCGATTTTGCTTGTAATAATGTAACGTAGTAAATGTTATTGATTTTTACGCGGCTGTATACCACCGCTCCGTAAGCTTTTTCGGAAGCGTCGCTGAAACCGTATAGCTCAATTTCTGTGCTGTCTGTTATGTAACACCATCGTGGTATTTTAATTTCTTCTATGCTTTTAATTTGGTTTTGTAATTCAACCCATTTTTTCTGGATTATGTCATCAACAGGTTGATCCCATCCTATCTCGTTCGTCCAGAGTTCTTGTATGAGCAGCTTCATTTTAATAATAATTGGCGCTAACCAGCCCAAGGGATCGAATATTTTCGCAACTTCTGACATAATAAATCTTTTCGTTGGTTTTTTATTTTCCGTTATAGTTATCTGGAAATGAAAACTGTCTTCCCGTGGTGACCATATTATGCCCAATGACTTCCTGGACTCGTCTAACGGTAGTTTGAGCAGTTGATCGTCTTTGTCTTCCACTGGTATATTTTCCAGTAGCTCTGAACTATTTGAGGACCATTTTCGTAGTTTGAAACCGCCCTTGTTTAACATGGTTATTAACTGACTCTGTAACTCTTTAGCTGCGCTTTCCTGGGAATCTCCGGATAAAATATCATCCACGTAGAAATCTTGTAAAGTAGCTTGACTTGCAATTGGGTAATTGTTTTGTTCGTCTATCGCAAGTTGTTGCAATGTTCGTACCGCAAGATAGGGGGCACTAGTTGTACCGTAGGTTACAGTTGTAAGTTCATATTCACTAATTGCGTGTTTTGGTGAAAATCTCCATAGTATCCTTTGATGTGCGTAGTCTAATTCGTTAATTTTTATGAAACGGTACATTTTCATAATATCTGCCATAAAGGCAAACTTGTGTTTTCGCCATCGTAGAAGTATAGTGGATAAGTCTTGTTGTAATCGTGGTCCTTTATACATATTGTCGTTAAGGCTTATTTTTGTGCTGCTTTTACTGCTCGCATCAAAAACCACGCGTAGTTTTGTAGTTAATGAGTCTTCTTTGATTACTGCCTGATGTGGTATGTAGTATTTTCCTGAGTTGTAGTTCGTTGTACCTACTTTTCTCATATGACCCATTTGTAGGTATTCATTCATGAAGTCAATGTATTGTTGTCGTAAATTTTCATTTTTTGCGAACTGTCGTTCTAATTGTAGTAGCCGTGCAGCGGCTTTCCTGCGTGATTCACCGTTTAAGTTTAAGTTTACGTTTGCATCTTTTAAAGAAAGTCGTACTGTGTAAGTTCCGTCTGGGTTTCTTATTGTTGTTTCTTTATAGTAGTTTTCGCAGGTCTGGTCATCATTTGTAAGTTCGTAATTTTGTGGAATTTCTTCTAATTCCCAAAATTTGGTAAGTTGTCGTACATCTTCGGTGCAAGCCACCATACTGAGTATTTTAACTCCATTCTTTGTTTCATTGGGATAAAATCCGGATAAAATCCACCCTAATTCTGTATTCTGAGCGATAATTCCGTCCCTTAGTCTTTCGAAACCCTGTAGTAATATTCTGCTGTATTCTTGGGCACCTAATATAATATCAATAGGTCCCTTTTTATAATAAGTTGGGTCTGCTACAAGTGCATTATCCAAGATTTTTTCTTGTAATTGTTGTAGATCATTCCTTGGTAGGGAACTTGTTAGCTTTGGTAGTACTATTAGCGTTACTGGTAGTTTGTAATCGCTGGAATACCTTGGTTGTAGAGTAATGTTGATTGTGTAGTTTGACGTTTTTGGTTTTTCATCTCCGATACCTTTTATTTCGGCTTGGATTTTTTGTCGTGGGTATGATAACAATTGTGCTACTTCTTCAGTACAGAATGACGCTTCTGATCCTTGATCACACAATACTCTCAGCAACTGCGGCATCCCGTCATACGCGGTAGTTCTTACTATGGCAGTAGCTAGTAAAGTAGTGTTTGTAGCGTCAGTATTTGTTGCAGATAAGTTCGAAGTCGCTATATTTTGTGCCTTCTTTGTACCTGTATTTTTTGGTGCGTATTTTTTAGCGTTGTCATTGTTTTGAAACGGCCTAGATTGATGCAATAGAACGTTGTGACCCTTATGTTGACAAATTTCGCATTGTTTATAAACTGCACTCACACATTGTTTCTGATCATCGTGATTTAAGCAACGTTTGCACATTCTTTTTTGCGCGACAGCCTTGTATCGATCGTTGACGCATAACGCCTTGAAACTAGGGCAGTGATGAATAGTATGGTCGTTATTTTGACAAAACCAACAACGTTTATATTTTTCCGTTGTCTGTCTGTCCCGTGATAGTTGCTTGTTTGTATATGATGTAGATCCGTCAAAAGACTTAAGGCAATTGAAACGGTTTTCCATAAATTTCATCATCTCGTCAAAGGATTGTATTTTATTTCGGTTTTGTAGTTGATCTTCATACTTCGTATTTGTCTCTTCATCCCATTTTCTACTGACTATTCTTATCAATAGCGGGCCCCAAGACGATGTGTTTATGCGTTGATTTTTTAGTGCCTCAAGACATTCATTTACAGTGTCATGCATGTCTCGTAATTGTGCCGCGTTAGCTCGTTGCATTTTAGGCAAATCTAATAGTTTGTCAATAAATTTAGTAGCGATCATGCGCTCGTCTTCATATCTCTGCGTCAGCAACTTCCAAGCTGTTTCATAATTTATTTCGCTTATTGTTAGATGACGTATTAATCTTGCTGCGTCGCCTTTTACGTGTGTTTTTAGGTACTGCATTTTTTCTGTTGAAGAAATCGATTTATCTTCGTGAATAATTTTTCTAAATAAGTCTTGGAATGTGTCCCAAGAGTCATAGTTCCCCGTGAATATGGGAATACTTATTCGTGGAAGTTTTCCCGAGGATTTTGTCGTAATAACTTTTTCATCTGAGATTTGAAAGATTCTTTCTTCCAATAACTCCGTAGTAATTTCATAATCTTTCTGCGTTTTTTCGAAACAAGTATCTCTGAAGTAGCTGTTGTCCAGTGTACTTTCGGCCATTAGTAGTTCGATGTGAGTTTCTTCGATTTCTAGCCATTGTTTTTGTAATGTTTGTAATAGTGTTTGTAAGTGCCATATCGGCTTATTTTGTATTACAGATTCCTTAGCCTGAGATATTTTCTTAGCTATCTGTGACATTCGGAATAGCTGTATAAATAGTTTTGGGCTACTGACTCCATCCTTGTCTTCCTCTTCATCTAAAAGTCGTGGTTCGTAGACATTTTGTACATGTTGTAGCCTTTCTTCGCATTTTTCGAGGTACTCGATTCCTTCGTCGTAACATTTTTTAATGTTGTCAAAGTAGTTTGTAGTCATATACTTATGAGTTGATAACACCTCCTGTTCCTGTAGTCTTGTATGGTTTTCTTGAACTCGCTGAAAAACTTGGTATAAGGTTTTTTTTCTCTCATTGATGTATTTTTCTGTTTTTCTTGTGGGCGAGTCTTTTTTTATGTTTGTCAATACTCTTCTGATCTCGTTGTAATCCGCTTCCTGGCTCTTGATTAATTCGTTAATTTCCTGTATCTCCATTGTGCTCTTCTTTCTTCTTCCCTAACGCCCTACCCTACTCTAACAGTCAAGTCCGTACTAGTGGTATCTGCGCTCTTGTTATATTTGTGCGACTTCTCAATCAGCTGGTGAGACCCGCTTGTGGGAGGCCAGTGACCGATCCGCAACGAGAGGCTTTCCGACAGAATACCCTAGTACAATGTTCTTCAGATTACCGAAAACTGTTGCTTTGTTGAGCACACCAGCCCCCAGTTCTCCAAAATGTCAGTCTGTCAAAGTCTATCCCTACTCTGGGCAAGGGGAACCGCGTGATTCAAATGCTCGAAGGACCAAAATGTACATCCACCCTTAACAAACGTCACGTAAGGCCGCAATATTGTCAAGGGTGTGACGGTACATGGAAATATATGATAAGTTAAGGAACCTACAAAGACCTACAAGCCTAACAGTCCCTAGCCTACCATATACTTAGTGTGTGATAAATAAATATATAGATAAGTACAGGATGTCTGCACCATGCGACCTAAGGTAACAGACGGATAGTAGACAGGAATACCAGGTTCGGGAAGGGTACACTCACTGCCAGTCACGCAGACTCACGAGACTGATCGGAGATGGCTAAAGGTGTCTTGGCCACAGTGAGGGGTAATGAGATAAGAATATAAAATTCAAATCTGATTTATTTACAAAATGTGCTGCTTATATACTAGTTTCTCTTAACACACACTATTATACTTAATTCTATGTGTCCTATGCGTGTAATATGCAACCAAGTCAATATTTTAACTGGACCGCATGAGGCAGGCAGAGTGCTGAGTCAATGTCCAAAGGTAACATTGAACACCGCCATAGATACACCTTCACAGTCTGTCGTTGGCCCAGCCAAGCTACATTATATAATTACTTCAACTTTTTTAATTATTTATCTTCCGCCAAAAGTAAGTATTATATCTTCGCTCTTAACGTTAGATTTATTTGAACGTTAAAAGAAAGAAAAAAAATACGGCTATACGTATAGTTTGCTTATAGTTACAGTAAATGATAAATGATCATAATCATTATACAGTATGATCATGAATATCTTTAATATGGAACTTAACTTTTGTACTCACTATATAACAAACAAACTGCACAGTAAAACCACAAAACAACAGAGTAATTCACTAATTACATAGCGGCTAAACACGAAATGAGATTCCAAAGCTAATTACAAATCACGAAACCTTTCAATCGAAGATAATTTCACTTCCGCAACAGCATTAATCAACAAAATGGGAATTAGAAAGATAAAATCAATGCAATATCATTAGGCAGCAGATTGTCGAATGTCGCCGACGTTTTACGTTTTATAGATCACGCACAACACCACGACCGTATCCTGAACTATACAATAATTGTGTATGAGGGTATAATTTATACAACGATAATGAATGTGACTAACGGTTTGGTATCACGAAGGTTTTTACCGTAATAAGTACCACGAGGCACAAAAAAAATATGCACAAAAGGTATTGAATTATGTCTCGAGAAGCCTTTCGTGAACTCGCGACTCGTAATGACTCATTCATGTTATAATACAAAGAAAATAATACGTATAAAAGGCGACTTTTATCCGCTTCCTGTGGGACAAAAGAATCTAAGTTTATTATAAAATTAAACTTGGTTTATTTACCTTTTGCACAGTTATTTCAAAAAGTTGTATTTCATGTTATTCTATTATGTAAAAGCTCCCACTCACCTACTACTTAGGTACTTCAAGAGCCTGTAATATACGATATCCAATTATATAATATATATACCTACCTTAAAAATTAGAAAATGTAAAATGGAATAAAATTATGTCAGTTAAAAATACGTATATATAAGTATAGTTTGAGGGGGCTTGTGGCTAAGTAATAACAGCCGCACGTCCTTCGATCTGGTTAAGCTACGCTTGCCGCGGTTGGTCCGTGGATGGGTGACCATCTTTACATACCAAGAACCATCCATGCCTCAGAAAGCACGTTAAGCTGTTGGTCCCGGCTGTCATTAGTGGGTCATTGACAGTCGTTACGGGTCGTCAGAAGCCCGAAAGTCTGACAACCAGTCTTACCAAGGAGTATCGTATTACCCAGTGACTGGGTTGGGGAGGTAAGATAGGCAGTCACTCCATGTAAAATACTGGTATTCAGCTGCATCCGGTTTGACTGGAAGCCGACCCCAACATAGTTGAGAAAAGGCTAGGCAGATGATGAGTTAATAATATATTATATTGTTTGCGGCAACCGCAAAGGCCAATAAAATATTCTTTTGTAGTAACCTCTTTTAAAATAATGATTTTGATTTTGTCACTGGCCATTCGTAGTGAAAATAATATGCGATGCCATTCAGTTAACTTTGTAATCTATTTATTCTTCTTGACTGCCTCGTTGGTCTAGTGGTCGCAAGCGTTACTGCTGAGCATGAGGTCCTGGGTTCGATTCCCAGGTCGGGCAAAGTGTTATTGGGTTTTTCTATCTGGAATTTCTCAGTAGCAGCCCGGAGTCTGGATTTGTGCCCGGTAGATGGCAATAGGCTCGCCCCTATTACATGGGACTTAAACATAACTGGCGAAATGTGGGTGTACTATAGGTACACCTCTGCCTAACCCTTCAGGGAAACAAGGCGTGATGTTATGTTATGTAAAAAATGGCTGTTGTTTATGTTTTCATCTAAAACGGCCTGTGCTCTTTATTATTATTTTGTAATGCAACCTTTTTCATGACTTTGTTTTATCAATTTTCACTCTACGCTGTATTCCGAGCTTACCTAAATTATTTTGTGTCTATTGTATTTGCAGCGAAAGCTCGCATAACTATTTCATATTTGTGTATAGATTTTATTTTCATTCGTTCATTCATTTCATTTTCACTGTCACTTTAAATATTATATCACAGCTTATAATTATGTAGGACACGTTGCTTTGATTACAAACTCTTTAATATTCGCAACGAACGTATTTAACATTTTAATTAAAAAACGAATCCAATATCTGAAAAGAAAAGGCCAATAAAATCTTCTTATATTGAAACTTCTCTAAAATAAAGATTTAAAACGAAAGTGACTGGCCATTCGCGGTGAAAAAAATAGGCGATGCCATAAAATTTGTCTTTATAATTTAGTTGTTCTTCTGAGAAAATGGCCGTAATTTTTTTTGCACCAAAAATGAGCAGTGCTTTTTATTACTATCTTAATGCAACCTTTTATAAATGACCTTGGTTTATAAATATTTATTCTAGGTGTTCCGGGCTAAAAATAATGCAATTTATTTAAGCGTTATGTCAGTGATTTTTTTATTTATTTAAAACATTGTTTTTCGAAAGTTCTTTATTATTTTGAGAATCTATTAATAAAATTATGGTTCACAGAAAATAGGTACCTCTTTTTGCGCAGAATAAAATATTTTATATTCGTAGACCAGCCATTTTTATTAATAACTTGATATCTAAGTAGATTTTAAATACAAAAAAATCCTTGAAGATACTGGCAAATTAATTATTGAGGTAGTTGAGTAGCTACTATCTAACCGAAACCACCTAAGTATGTCTTCCATTCACAACACAGAACACTATAGATAGCACACTGAGCATCAAAATGTAAAGGTTATTTCATCCTTAAAGTTTTTCATTGACTCAAATAAGTACGCTCTATTAACTGCTTTCGAAAATAGCGCTGGAAATATCCGTCTAAGTGGATTCATGAACACGTATGCCACACCATCGACTGCCAAATTCGAGTGAATGGCGCAATTACGCACGAACAACATGGAGGGCGCAGATCTAACAAAGTGTTAGATACGGCGTCCACCTAGCCAGTGGCCAGGCCAGCGCTCGCAGGCTAGTGCGTGATTGCGCTTGACACCCGTAATATCCGGCCGCTCGCTACTGCCCACCGATGGTATCAATTTCAATTTGTTGCGGCGCCATAACAGCCGCCTCTGCTCGATTCGTTGTATGAATCGATTTCACTCCAGTTTCCTGTTGCGTTCGCATCGGACTTAATCTCGTATCGGTCGATTGAAATGCTCACCGGGAATCATTGCTGTTTATAGCTGATATCTATTTAATTTCATGTTCGTTGAAATTCAATAAAACACAGATTTATGATAGGCTATTTGATGAAATAATCTGTTCTCAAATGGCATTAAACTGTTACGATTTTATCTGCTGGTATGGGTGTAATGGGCTCTTGGGAATGGTAGTTGTAAAATGAAACACAAAGCTCTACGAAACGATTAAATAGTTATCCTGGTCCGATTAGCCTATAAAAACCTGGAGTTATTTAATAAAGTAAGTACCTGTGTCCTATAAGTAGGTGTATTTTAAGGTATTAGAGATTCCTATCCTTGCATTCCAGGAGAAATTCATGTTCAAACGGCGTGAAAATTAATCGATCGATTAGCCATTCGCTGTCGGCTTCAAAAGCTAAAGTTGAACGTGACTCGTGGACCAGTCCCCGGCCGCACCGGCGCCGATGGAAATTAAAAAAAGTCCATACCGCCGTTAAAAAAAGAACGATCCGTTCCGAGTTTTCGAAAATCTATTGCATAGAGTTCCAACTAACTGCGCAGTTGTTGCAGCATGCAAAACATTTAGTAACGTTAGAGATATTTAGGTATTCATACATAAGTATGTCGACATGAGAATATTAATACTTCACTCAGAGAGTATGCAGTAGCAAGAAGTACTGACGAAGAGTTTATTATTAAGAAGGTAATTATAGTGGGCTTTTAATATTTATAAACATATTGCAATAGAGAATTAAATGCATCCTAATAATTTTCCACGTTATTAAACTCCGGGAGACTATCGACGACTGTATTTTAATGTTGCATTATACATACTTAAGATTATAGTTCTCCAGTTAAAGGTCTCCGTATGTTGGACCCACATAAGCCTACCAAAAGACAGGGTGCCACCTTACGAAGGATTTCAACCCAGGTAGAAACACAAACTTACCATATTATGCACATTACTTAGCAATTAGCAATACAGAATAATCTTAGAGGAAGCTTTAACCCATAAACTCGGCCTTCCCCTATGAATATCTAATGGCAGTTGTGGAACTACTACAACTACTTAGGTAAGCTGTCGCCAGTTCTATGTTCCAACTATAATTTATTTAGCGTCGAACATAGTTAATTATTGTTCTATCCCGATCTATGTATTGCCAACAATAGGGACACCTTCTGTGTAATCAAGGTGTACTTAAGCTCGGCTATAATATAACACATGAAGATTTGTATGGACATAAATAAAAATGTTCTTCAGTTGAGCAGGAAGATAAATATCATTCGTAAGCTGTTGTTCTTTGTTTGCTTAATATATTTGTTGTTCTTTATTTGCTTAAAATATAATATATTGACATCGGGCGATATTAATAACTCTAGGTAGGTATGCATCATGATTAAGTTTAATTAGGTTGTACATATTAAAATAATAAATAAAGAATTTGGGAATTATTTTGGTTAGCACATTTTTTTTCTGTTTTTTATGCTATCAGTTAACGTTGTTCGTAACGTTTTATTCATATTCAAATTGAAAACTGTCTGAAATCAAATCCTGATTATTAAAATTCCACAGTTTAACTAAATAATATCTACCTGAAGCAATGGAATAGCAATCTGATATTATTTTAATAACAAAATACTCAATGTTTCAAAGCATTATTGGAACCCTTATGAATATTTGAATGCGGACCAGATACTTCTATACAATCGTAATTTTCGAGAATCAAAGTTTTAAGAAACAAAGTTTTAAGAAATTATACACGACGTCAAATATTTTAATTGAATAATATGAACGTGAACATCATCTGACTGTTTGGTGGCTCAATCTCTTCGCGTCAGTTTTACGAGCCACGGTAATGATCTTCCAGTTGTTTTCTGTGAGATCCTCTGTTACCTATCATTTTATCTTCTTTGAATCGGTTTTTCTAAGGATTAACCTTCAAGGGCTCTTATTGGACAAGCAAAGACTTATTTCTTAGAACTAGCATCATAAAGTGATTCCCCGAATTGAGCATTTAGACAGTGCGCACTCTAGAAACAAGACGAGGGTTGTCAAAACAGGTTTTTCAGCATATTTCGAACACTTCAAAAAGTGATGATAGAAAAAATCTTTCATATTAAGACAGACATTAATTAATATTAGCAAACTTACGAACAAGTAATGCTGGAAACGACCTACCTTTGTTTACGGACACCTTTCGGAATTCTCGTTAGGTTATTTCTTTTTTTTTTTTTTTTTTTTCCTAGCAATGGCATCTCGTAGTTGGCCAAGAGTGGCCGTGACTACTTAACCGGTCAATCCTGTGGCTGCCTTAAGCTAACTCAAAGCCTCCAGCCAGGGGCGTGTTACTTACAATACTAAGTGACTGTGCGCTAAGGGCACCCCCTGTGGGGTACGAACCTCGGCTTAGGGCGTCACTGGGGGGACAGCAAGTTGGGACAGGCTGGATCAAACTTGGATAATTATTATTGTCTGGGGAATTTAAAGCTACAGGCTCAGCTTCGGCGCGGGCTGGCGCTTCTTCGAGCAAGGGACGGGGGGAATTATTAATTTGGGGTTTTCGCGCTGGACCTCGGCGGCGGGGTCGGAATGTCGGTTTTTTGTTCTTGTTAACTGTACTAGAAGCCCTATTGCTTTCCTGGAGGAGAGTAATAGGGTCGTCTGGGTCTAACAGTGTGTGCCTCGGACGGCGGACTTTACTAATGTTGGAGGGGGTATAATTAGCGGCCTCGACAACTAGGGGGTTGCGATGTTTTGCGGCGGTATCGAAGAAACGCTTGGAGTTACGTTTCATGAATTGGAGGATGGTGGGGATTTTGAGATCGAGGTGGAGGATCTCGTTCCGGACATAGTAGGGGGATCCCGTGATCATTCGGAGGGCACGGTTCTGGAGGGTCTGCATCCTATGGATGTGGTGGGGTTTTGCGTGTGCAAAGACTGCACAGGCGTACGTCATAATAGGGCGAATGCACGCCGTGTAAATGCGCAACTTGCACTTTAGTGACAATTTGCTTTTTGCATTCATTATGAAATGGAGTCTACCGAGAGCGAAAGCGGCGCGCGAACGAACCTTCTTTATGTGCTCTGCGAAGGTGAGGTGCTCATCGAGAATCACACCTAGATATTTGGCTCGCTTCTCCCAAGGGATAGGCTTACCGAACATGGTGATTGGTCGGGGGGGGGGGGGGGGGGGGCTATGGCGCGGTTTTGAATAAAGAACCGCTTGGCTTTTGTCGGGATTCACTTCAATTCTCCACTTCCTGAACCAGTCGCCAAGTTTGTTGACCGCTCTTTGGAGAGTGAGAGAAATCGAGGCTTGTTTAGTGCCTGAGCAGTAAATGGCCGTGTCGTCTGCGAACAGAGCCAACTGTGCCTTTTTGCTCCTGGGTATGTCGCTGGTGAACAGCGTGAAGATGAGGGGGGCAAGCACGGAGCCCTGGGGGACTCCTGCGCGGGTAGGGTGGGGGGAGGATAGAGCTCCTTCGATGCGATAGCGAAAAGTGCGGTTTGACAGGAAGTCTCGTAAGATGAGTACGAGACGGTCCGGCACACCAAGTTGGTAGAGCTTATATAATAAGCCGTTGTGCCAGACTTTGTCGAACGCTTTCGCTATGTCAAAGTATACAACACCCGTCATCAAGCCACGTTGGAAGCCAACGTTTATGTGTTCGATGATGCGGTGGGCCTGATGCACACAAGAGTGCTGGGTTCGAAAACCAAACTGTTCATTTGGGATGAGGCCTTTTGTTTCGGCATAGTCCCTGAGTCGCTTATAAATAAGCCTCTCATAGACTTTGCCGAGGACATTGAGCAGACTGATGGGGCGGTAGCTCGTGGGCTCAGATTTGGGCTTTCCAGGCTTGGGGATGCCGATGACAGTGGCCTTTTTCCATGCTTCTGGGAAGATGTTATTGCTCATGGCACCATTGAAGATGGTGGCCAGCAGCATTATTAGGTGGGCAGGGAATAGTTGAATTACCCTGTTTGTGATGCCGTCTGAGCCGGGAGCTTTACGGGGCTTTAGACCCTTGATGATATCGTGCACTTCGTCTGGAGTGACGGGAGGCAGAGGATAGTCAGGGTTTTCAACAGGGGGAAGGGAGGCTCTACGTTCGACTTCAGCGTCAACTTTTGACAGATGAGTTTGGTCTACTGGTTGGGAGCTGGGAGAGCATTGAGCCTCGAGGCTGTTGGCCAGGCATATTATCCTCATTTTACATCGTGAGTTGTTTATTTCCCAGACAGTCCCGAAGCATGTAAATGCTGCCTTATAAAGAAGCTCTTTTAAATAATAATACCTAATGATATTCACGTAATCTACTTAATTTGCATGATGATTTTTAACGAAAGGAAACATAAAGTGTATCGGCTTATCTTTTTGTTTAAGTATCTCCTACCGACCGAGGGGAAGTGGCTGACTTAAAACTTAATCGTACTCATTGCCGATAATCTATTACATGAGCCTTTTTGCAATTTCCATGTTCTTTAGTAAAAAAAAAATTAAAATATAATCACGTCACATCCTCTTAGTTTATGAAGTATCTGTTCAAGACTGGATCTACAGTTACTATAGTTAGCCACTAACCCTGCAGTATTAGGTCTCAATTATGTGGTATGGCAACCTATTTCCGTTTATCGGCAACCATTCTGAAGCCAATAACTGAGAATTGTAAACCAATATCACTACGCGGATATGTGAAACATTATTGTATCTTGCATGTATCTATACTTGGGGGCTTTGTGGTTAAGTAACAGTTGCGCTGATTGGTCCATCTGCGAGGTGATGTTATGCTTGTTAGGAGCCCGAAATTATGTCAATTGGACCTTGGGATTTCGCGTGTGCAGAGTGCCGTACTATGTCCGGTTCATAATGCCGTGTATTAAACACGCGTGCTTTTTACATTATATAACCGTACTAGTACGGTAATGTGCGCCACAGGTAACTATTTACTAGTCGGAGATGTGCGCTTTTCTAGTGTCGTCAAAGAGATTTCATGCCTTTTATAACAGTAGACATAAAAAGGCATGAAGTCTTTTTGGTACATAAATAAAATATGATAAATGTAAGTACATAATATTTCATCAAATTATTTATTTTTGTTAATAAAATAACATTCTTTCGTATTCTACATCCAAATAACATACAAAATATCAGTTTTTATGCTTTTACAACTTAATATAACATCTCGCCTTATTTTTCAAAAGGGTTAGGCAGGGGTGTACCTATAGTACACCCACATTTCGCCAGTTATGTTTAAGTCCCATGTAATAGGGGGCGAGCCTATTGCCATCAACCGGGCACAAATCCAGACTCCGGGCTGCTCTGGGCTGCTTTATGCTCTTTTAATACCTATTAAACTGTTCAACGGCTTCGTGCCTTTGCCTCTCCTTCAACCTACGAAGACACCACAACAAAAGGAATCCGCGGGCCATATTTCATATATTTTTTTTTGCTTATGTAATTAGTTTATGAAACTTTATTTATTTTTTCAAAGTCAAAGTCAAAAGTCAAAGTCAATTTTTTGTTATTTTTTGCCTCGCAAGTGTGTTGAAAAACGTCATCTGAAACACGTGTGCATTAATCATTACACACTCGGCTCCCTTATTGCGCTCGTCTACAGCTCGCGCGAATAATACCGCTTCGAGTTTAATGACCAACATAGCACACTTGTATCATAATGTACTATTATAATAAATTATGACTTTCATTGGAAAAAAAAACTATAGCTGGTGAAAATCTAGGTACAGGCAATGGTGTGTTCAAAATTTGGAAAGATTGTATTCACTAGCAAGTTTTCAGTTCGAAAATATAGAAATTTTTCCATTACTATGAGACAAAATGTTACCATCCATTTTATCAATATCTAGAAAACTGTTCTTGAACCAAACTCTGCCTTTCATTAATTAAAAGTTAATCGACGACTCTCAAAGTTCGACGGCAACTTTTTGCGCCATACGTCCCCCTACACCCAAGTTTATACAGGAATAAAATTTGCTTCTTCATGAAAAGCGACGAAGGCAATATGTTACAGGTATAAGTGAGCAACTTTGGACGCTAAACTTTAAAGATTTGCGTAAAATATTTTACTGGAAATATTTCTGTTTTTGTCACCTTTATTATTAAATATTCCTGTCATTATTGCAATGTTTGCAATTAAAACAGAAATGGCAGGCGAGCCTATATACGGTTACGGGGTGTCGTGTCGTCATTTCGACTCCCCGTCATGAATTGTGTAAGGGGTTTCAAAGCCCCATAAAGGACTGACGACACCAAACCGCTCTTTGATGTCAAAAAGCTTTTGTAAGAAAAATTCAGAGCAGAGTTAAAATAAGGTGTTCAGCTGTATTTTGGGAGTCGTTTGTTGTACTTCATAATAAAATGTTTGTAGAGTCAGGCGTGAATGTGTACATAAAACAAACGCCAATATTTTAGACGGGGCTCTAATTTTTTTAACGTTTTCCCGTTATTCCATGAATATTTAAGCTACTTCCTTAATTCCAATGGTTTTACCGCAATTTGAAAATCCGACTGTGAGTGTGCGCCCAGAGTGCCACTAAAATTAATGTTCTGCCAGAGAGAAAAACGAGCGGAACGGAATGGAACCCGGTATTCATACACCCGGCGATATAAGTGTATATATGTGTCTTTCGATTTAGTTAAACCGAGGTCAAATTTTACGGACACCTCCCTTTATTTACTTTTTGTTATTTTTTGTGTTCATTTGGATATCAATATCACTGGTTTATTCTTGTTGTTACATAATGCCGAACGACTTTACGAATTGTAAAGTTCGTCCATAAAACATCTAAAGTTCTGAATCTTGGACCTGAACAGGACAAGTGAAATAAAAAAAAAACCACTTTGAGTATGAGTAGAGTCGCAAAAAACATTTTAATATAATGTTTTCGTATTTAGGTGAAAATACTTAGTCATTAAAGGAAACGAAATTGACTCTGCTTACCTAACTAGTACGCAGGTAAAATCTACAACATGTATAGAAAATAAAAATAAAACTTAAATCCGATTCGTTTCAGTTGGATGTGTACTGGGTTTATTTGAAATTAATTTGAGTACTTTCTACCAGTATTTTATTTAAACACCGAACATTTGTTGACACTTAAGTGGTGTTTGTAACAACCAGCGCCGCGGGATTGCAGTGCAGGTGCAACTTCACAACTCCACGTCTCGAAATCATAATTTGTTCAACATCTGAAAACTGGAATACTTAAAACTTTTTAATATCTTTCGAATTAAAACTGTTTGCTTTATGTTTTCGCTATTTTAGAGCAAACACTTTATTATCTGCCCAGTTGTGAGTTCAGAAACGAAACATTAGTAAGCTTCACAAATTAATATTGTTAATATTCCAGTGAATATTAAATCGCCATAAATAAACCATTTGATACGGAAAATAAAAGTTAGGAATGCATTGATTTACAATGGTGGTCGTAAAACGTACAGTTGTAGTACGTTCCCAGTAAGCAAAAACAATTGCTTGACGGATTTGATTGGTAAGCGGTATAGTTCCTGGTCGAGCTGGCATTTTAGCCGCGGGAGCGTTTGGACTTGTTATAGTCTCACTAAAAAAGGAGAAAATAATCTATTTTTATACCGATTGTATTGGTGGAATGGAAATAAAATCTAAAATATCGTCGGGCGCGAATCGAGTGACACTACATGTAGTGTCGATGGGTTTTATAAATGGACGGCAATGATCAAGTTGATCGAATTAATCGGATTAGCGAGGAGTGAGTGCAGTTGTCAGTGCACACATTGACGTAGGTATTTCTGGACGCGTCCATTAAAAACCATGGTAAGGTTATTCTAACATTATAATTGAACGACGAAGAGTGGTTTATTTTAGTGTAGACGATCTGACCTATAGTGAGTTTAGTGTTTCGTTTTTATCAAACTGGATTTAGTTTACCGAAATATCGACTGAAAACCTGTCAGCTATTTGTATTTCGGCTATATATTTTATAATACATTTTACATCTCTAACCAACAAAGCCATTTATTTATCATCTCTGGTATTGTCGGGTAGATAAAAACATACGCACGTTGTTTTAAACAGAACCAAGTCAATCAAAACCAAGTAAAACGTTAAAACAGGAACCGCAATGCGGCAGTCATTACCACCTTTTACAACAAGGTCAGTGTGGACTTAATAGGATTATTAAAATGTATGTAGATACTTACAGTTATTCGTCAGTAAGAAACCAGTAGAAACGCCCAACAGGACTAAAAAAAACAATAGCAGTAAGACTATGAGCGCGGGGCGGCAGTAATGTATCCAGCAGTAGTCTTCTGAGTTAGCGGCGGGTGCGCTAGCCGACCACTGGCAGCAGCGGCTGCAGCCCGTCGGCGCCGGCGACGCCGCCCGCACCACCGCGCTGTTCCCCTGCTGGTTCACTATCACACCCTGCACTGGAGCATCGCTCCCTTGTCCGTACACACCACTCTTCTCCGACAACCGCGCGAACCCTGAACTATCATCATCCCTAGGGTTCCCGTACACCCCGTACGACGCCACCATGTCGACCCCCGACAGCGACCGCGTCGTCTCGTTCCCCGCACTATCTTGCACGATGTTATTGTCGGTACTGGGCCAGCACTCACACGAGCACCGGTCCTCTTTGCGTCTCTGTCGCGGCTGCCCCGCGTCAGAGCGTCTGATTGGTACTTCACTTTTCTTCTCCTCCTCTTTCTTAACTTTGGCATCTTGAGGTATGGCGTCGACACTGACTTCATAATTATTGGGTTGTAAATTCTTATGGTTTTCTATATACCAGTGCCTCTCTTCTGCTCGGAGAGTGGTATCGTTGTTACCTTCATATACATCTGCGTAATTGGAGAGGGGATGGGAGGAGGGACTGTAAAGAGGACCGGCTGTGAGCTGTCCGTAGCCGCGCTCGTACTGCGGTGGCCGGTTATTACTCGCGTAATAGGTGGTGGATGCAGGCACGGTATAATCGTAGCCCGGCCTGTTCATCTTCAACGCTTAATCGCCTCATTTGAGCTTATGTTTCACTGGAGAAAACATCATTAAAGGCGCTGTAAATGAATTAGACAACCATTAGGAGATGGCAGATACGTTGATGCTATTTAAGTTACGGACTGATATAATCTGCGGAAACAGCTAATGATATTATAAAAGGTTAATCGGATTGTGTGCCGGGCGATAATGCCCGTTAATCAAAACGAACAGTGAGTAGACTAAGTTAGTGAAGTAACTTTCTTGATTTTATTATGCGTTACATCGGAAGGCAGAAAGTTATGCACTAGAATACACGTCTGTTTATCTCAATTACTCGTCTTGTTCGACGGTGGTATTTATCTTGTGTGTTAGGACAAGCGCCTCCCGCGCTCACCCCGCCTACACTACACAGGACGGCAGACAAAGAAATAGCGACGTGAGTAAACAAACTCCCCTAACTTAAATTAACCGTATTTATTTATCTGATTTTGACACGTGCGAGTTGTGTAACTTGATTACCTCCCAAACTACATTTACGAACGTAACAAGCAAGTATCGCAATAGGAGTCCCGATTTAATTTATCGGCACACTTTGCTACACAAATACAGATAAGTTCCAAACATAATACAGAATAGGTTCGTCGACCTTTCGAGGGAATTAATAATAAACTTTTCTGTGAATCCCTGCGATAACTAGGATAATCCGTTGGAATTAATTAAATTAAAAACAAACAAAAGTCATTACATAAAAGTTGAGGGACAGCAAGTTACGACTCATGGCTGCCGACCCTGTTCAAATTAGGGAGCTACTAATTTTAAATGCTTACGGTACCTACTGTACCCTTATTCATTATTGGACATCTGCTTTGGTCACAAAAATCGTCATTTGTATAAATATTCTGTAAACCTGAGCTGGGCTGGCCAGAAAATAGAAAGTGAAAAGCTTTTGTAATGTGAGTACCTATATGGGTCACATGCTTACAGGAAAATTTGACTCAAATTACAGATTACGGCTTTTCATTAGTAACAGGAGCACAACTAAAATGTTTTCTTTTTCAGAAATTGAATCACAGTGTATAATTAGTGGGAACTACCAACTTAAATCAACGTTCTAATTATAACCGAAGCTTTAATATAGGATTTTACTTATAATTTTAATGTTAGTGTTGTCAGTGTCTTGATAAATAACTGAAATTATTAAATACATGGCTGTACATTGATTAAATTAAAACAATTGCGTGTATTATGTGAGCGACACAAATATCGGTTTTATATTATTACTAGTAACCCGACCTTGCTTCGCACGGGAGTAATCTACAAATGTGGCGACATGTCAATAGGTACATCGACATTTGTTTGCCACAACTTAGTTAAATATTAACGTGTTAATAAATGGAAATGTAATAAATAAATGGAACTCTCTAATATTCTCTAAATAGTGGTGAAAACCGCATCGGAATCCATTGCATAGTTTAGACGAACTCAACGGTCTCCCTTACAGACACGAAAAGCAAATTTGTACTTTTTTTTTACTCGTATAAGTGTACACTCCCGGACTCCTAAATCGAGCCATCGTGCATTTTTATGTTCAAAGGTCTAAAACATTAAAATAATGTTAAGTCAGAGAAAAAGTTTTTATGCAGTTTTGAAGCTGACATACTGGCCATCATTTCGGTAAGTATCACCAAAAATCAATCTGCCTAGTCTTTTCCCAACTATGTTGGGGTCGGCTTCCAGTCTAACCGGATGCAGTTGAATACCAGTATTTTACATGGAGCGACTGCCTATCTGAACTCCACAACCAAGTTACTGGGTAACACGATACCCCTTGCTAAGACTGGTTGTCAAACTTTCGGGCTTCAAACGACCCGTAACGACTGTCAAAGATCCAAGAATGAAAGCCGGGTCCAACGGCTTAACGTGCTTTCCGAGGCACGGCGGGGTCTTGATATGTAAAGATGGTCACCCTACTATGAACTGACTGCGGCAAGCGTAGCCTAATCTGATCGATCGACCCATGCGGCTGTTATTTCTTAGCCACGAGCCCCTCCATTTCGGTATCACTATTGTTCCGAATTTGAATTCATGAATTTGAAAAAGAGAATAAAATCGGAGCTGGGTCTTTCTTAATGAATCAAAAAGCTTTGATTACAGCATAAAGATGCTCTAAAGAAGTCAATAGTTATTTCGTTATTTGTTTTGTTTTACATAAAAAGAGTACCTATAGAAATTGTTTGTCCGTATTTTTTAATCTATTCTGACACTAAAATTATGGAAACTGTACCTGAAGTAGCCGCGCAAGCTGCACTTCTTCTTCCTGGGCTTAGTCAGCGAAACATAAGTGCCGCTCAAAGAATTTACAATCGATATCTGGAGATTGGCGGCTTCGTGCGCCGTTCAGAAGAACCACGAAATCTGATCATCACTACAGCATGACAAGATCGGTTTATCTTTAGCACCAGCCTGTATAATCATCACCTGACCACCTCAGTACAGGTCCAAGAACAGCTTCGAGACTTGCATGGACTGTCTTTCAAACTGTTGGAAGGAGACTCGAAGAACGTGGCCTGAAACCTCATAAGCCAGCCAATGGGCCCAAACTAAGACGAGCTCACAGAATGGCGCGGCTACAATTTGCACGCGAACATTTGCGTTGAACTCAAGGTTAATGGAGCCAGGTTCTTTTTACGGCTGAAACCAAGATTATGCTGTATGGCAATGATGAACGTAGGAAAGTCTATCGAAGACAGGGAGAACGTTTTCAGCAATGTTGCATTGAAGATAAGGTGAGTTATGGCAGTGGGTCATGAACAGTTTGGGGTGGAATTTCTACCGAAGGAAAAACAAGCCTTGAGGTTGTGACGAGACCACGGTTGCCGCCATTAAACAGTGACCGATCGGTACATTCGCCAATGCCAGAGGCTCATGTGATGCTATAATATGCTGAGTTTCTGGGTCAGGATTTTATTTTATGCATGATAATACAAGGGTGCAAACTGCAAGAATTGATCAAGAATACCGGCATGGCGTTAGTATCGTAGTAATGGAATGGCCAGCAAGAAGCCCTGATATGAATCCAATAGAACACTCATGGTATGATCTGAAGAGGCGTGTTTGAGCTTACCAACTAGCTCCAGAAACTTTGCAGGAACTGAAAACTGCCATCGTTGAAGCATGAGAAAACATTCCACAGAACGTCATATTGGCATTAATTAATTATATGCCGGACCGCATGACGGCCGTCGTAAATGCTCTTGGAGGTAACACAAGTTGCAAAATAAACGTTTTATTTATATAAACCATTCTTTTTCAAAAATTCCACGCTAATTTTGCCCCTACGAAACGTGAAAAGACGATTTCATATTTGGAATAATGACAAACGGAAATGATAGTGAGTGACTTGCTTCAAAACCACATTTTTTAAAACACATTTTTCGTACTACCATTATTTAAAAAGATACCTTTAAAGAAAAATGTGCAGGGTGGCTCGATTCAGGTGTCCGGGAGTGTATATTGTATTAGATAGTTATAATGTCATTTTACTAAAAGATCTGTCTCATAGCTCACACAGGTAATTTTCATCTACGATGTTCATATACAATAAAGAGTCCATATAAAATAGAGAATATAAAAGACGGAAAAAGAAACCGTGGACGGCCACCAATAACTTGGCGATTAACATTAAAGAATGACATGATAGCGAACAACACAACAAAAGAGACAACCCACAACCGTACGGTGTGGCGCAGAAGTACAACCGTACGGTGTGGCGCAGAAGTACTAGAGGGTGGACCACAAATAATAGGGATGAGGACTAAAATTTTTTGGTCCGTCAGGTAGATTATTAAAAAATATTGGACACGTATTTTTTGTTTTTTTACGTAATCAAAAGATTGCGGCGATACGCTGAGTTAAAATGTGGCATGACGTCACGCTCTGCTAGATTATATACTTAGTTATGACGTAGCGAGCCCCCACTCCCCAACTTTAGTGCGTTTTATCTTAGTAACTTTTTTTATTAATATGATAAAGCACGTGTCTAATATTTTTTTATTATCTGACTTACGGACTAAATAGAATCTCTTTTTTTACCCAGGCATCATCTTTATTGGGATAATACCCAGAAGAAGAAGAGAAGAGTCTCTTATACAATAAGTACTCGTTCTAGTTAGATATAGAATCGTCTGAAACCGTGTGCCATGAGTAATGTTCTATTACTGTGTCGTTATACAAATACATACATATAATTGATTGCTCTTTAAGTTTTTGGAGTATGTCAATCATTGTAATATTTGTGTTTCTTCATAACAGATATGTTCTTAATTGAATATTTTCGATATCATAAAAATACCCTTTGATTGTCACACTATTTGACATTACAAAATACTTGTAAAGACCGAAAGATTCTTGTTGCTTATAAAAAGTGATAGCTAATAGTGAACTGACATAAAGCTGCAATCATTCATCATTATTAATTATATATCTCAATTTTTTATATCAACCTCTTCATAATATCTCTAAAAAGAAAACTGAAAAAAAATATCCGAATGAAATTCGCTTCGAAGAAAGGTTAGACCATAACTTCTCCGCCATTCATAAAAGCACCTTTAGGTTGTCATCGATAGGGCATAAAATATAGGCGTGTAGGAAAAATAAACAAAAAAGCTCACGTTTTCCCTGCTATTGAAAGTGTAAGCTTTAAGCAAACTTTGTTAAGTGGCTGTTACTTGATCACAGTTTCCGATTTTTAATTAAATCGGGCTCTTTTGTACGAGATTGTTGATAAATTAATCATTACCTAAGTAATAAGTATTTTTAATTATAAGAAAAGTTGTTATTTATGTACATTTCCTTTTAATTCTAAACAAACCAAAGATGATGACGATGATGGTGATGTTGTGTTGTTTGTTGTGTGTTAAACCAAAGATTATTAATTATTAAATGCATAACAAGAGACTTATTATACGCTTCTTGATGCACTAAGAAGATGGTAAGGGCTCCACTGTAGTTTAACACCCGCGCGTCCGAAGCTTCACAATTTTATAGTGTATAGTCCTCGTGTAAATCACTTTCGCAAAATTTCACATTGCGCAAACGCCTAGTTTTTGAGGACAAAATCCTAGTTTCAGAAAATTCAACTAAAGAGAAAAACTAAAGTTCTATCAATGTGTGACATAAATGTCTATCAATTTTATTATTTTCGTGTTCTTTTTATGTTGTTTGTGTTCTTTGTTCTGTTTTATGTTATGTTGTTTTTCTTGTTTATGTTCACTAATACTAGGATGCAAGAGCGAGCGAAGCGAGCTCGGGACTTGGGGTACTGAGACTCGGACAGGTTAGGTTAGAAGTGGTGGTGGGGGTGTGGTTATTTTTTTTAAAACCATAGAGCCCCGCGAAACGGGCTCCGTCGACTACGCTTTACTAGTTTTTTTTTCTCAGCGCCTATGGTTTTTCGCACTTTGGGGTTTTCAAATATACACTAAAAAAGGGTCTATTCTACCCAATAAAAAATAGCTACTATAAAAAGCGACGGGTGTTTTAATGTATAGTGGTTCTGATGGTATGTTTATTTTAATATACCATCAATAATAATATTATTCTTTATATAAGTAAATAAATAAATGCAGTAAAAGCTGGATATAACAAGTTAACTTCAAACAGTATTTAAACGGTAAGAAACTGATGATATTATAAGGTAGCGCTTTCTAAGCAAAATATCAATAATTTTGTAGAAGCCAATACGAAACGCTATTCTGGAATGATGTATTTTATGAATAATTTACTACATAAGGTAAACCAACATGACCGTATTTCTATTAAGACACATCGAAGAACGCACATATCTCATTTTTCTGTCATTCATGCTAGTTTTCACGTAGTTGAATTTAAGAACAAAAGACACATTTTTTACCGAACATACGATTAGTAAGTGTAGCAAATGTTAGTGAAATAAATAATGGTGGTCGTTTTCCATAGGACATAATTTCTAAACTTCACTAGAGTTGGAATATGAAGAAGGTGTTAGAATTTTAAGACCACTTTAAATCATATGGCACAATCTTAAGGCGGACACTTTCTGTTAACATTAGTGGTCTAATGTGTTTTTAAAACTGCTAAATCTTACTTGACTAAGAGCGGATTTCATCACAAATCTGAACGCACTCAATACACTTAAACCGCGTTTAAAAGTTGTTAGTGTCATCAATGTTGTGGAGTATTGACTCTTGAACGCGGTTTAAATGTGCTGATCGCGTTCAGTTTCAGTGGTGAAATTCGCCCTAAATACTTATTGTTGAAACTCAGTTTGTTTGGTAGTAGTGATATTGATATTCCATACAATATATGTCTGAGTTAGTAACAATAGGTATTTGCTCTTGCCTATTTGGTTTAACTAGGAATTATAAAGGTTGATAACCATGTAGGTGAAGTACAATTATCTTTGATTAGAGCTGAGCCGACCTATTATTAACCGGTTCAATGCTGCAATTATAGAAACAGTAGAATTAATGTGGTCTCTCCGATGGATGTAGTCGTATGTTGTTAGCATTATGGTCATTTTTATGTAAAAACTGTAAAGTATTAATTATTAAAAAGAGCTAAAATACAAATTATTTATAATCGCTAATTGTTAAGTCAGCTAACTGCTCCAATAATGACTTTTATAATAATAAATGTAATTTCGATGCATCGATGTTACCATTTCACATGACGAGAACCTCGTGAAAGCTGAGAAAGAGAAACAAATAAAATATCTCGACTTAGCACACGAGGTTGTTGGCATGTGGAATGTGACCTCGACTGTCATTGTGCCGATTGTCGTAACGGCCAATGGCCTGATGGCCGAAAGCCTCGACCAACATCTCTCGAGGCTGTCGTTAGGCGGTTGGATCAAGAGCCTGATTCAGAAGGCAGTACTCCTCGATACGGCTCGTATTGTGAGGAGGTTCCTGTCTCTGCAGCCCTAACCACCGGTAGCTTGGACCCTGCTTCCGATAAAGGCGGACCTCTATTTTTTTATATTTTTAAATGTTTTTTGTATATATTTTTATTAGAAATATTTAAAAATGTAAATAGATACGAAAGAAAGTAAATAAACGAATAATAATGTAATTTATTTATTTATTAAAATAAATCATTGAACACCAATAATTGATTCATAATATTTAATTCAATTTAGTTAGTTGGTCTCTAGAGACGTTGTTGCCTCCTTGCATATTGGAAGTTCATTGTATAAGAGCTACATCTGACATTGAATTGAAATATTCTCCAAACAAAAACCACTCGATGTCTAACCGATTGACACAAAAATGGTCAATAATCGATATAAATAAACGATGCTAGTGCAAAAACAAACACTTCCATCGTAAAAATGCTTGTTCTATTTGTTTGACGGCGAGTGTGTGAAGTTTGACAAACGTCAAAGCGTCAACGTTGTTGAGCGGGAGCGTTCAGACCCTGGCACGAACGTGCGATGTAAATTTAATGTAAACTAGAACGATTTTTCCGTCAAAAATACAACTATTCTATAGCATTTTGGGTGAAATTTTTGCGACAAGAATAGTTAGAAATTATACCCATATATATGAATAAAATTTTAAAGCTGTGTAAATATAGTGTGTGAAACGAGTATTTTTAATTTAAAATTGTTCGAATTTGCGTTACGTTTGCCCCGCGCGGTCGAGCTAGGCCCACAGTTTAAGCGACGCGTCACACACTGGAGCGCCAAGCGGGCTACAACGACCTACCTTCTAGGGCGCCAACGTAAGTACGCAAATACTCCCACTTACCCCTTATGAAAATTAAAATTACCCCATCACCAAAAATAGAACCATTTTCATTCATAACACTTGAATAGATTCGACTTAAAGCAAATTCTGAAAGCAATTTTTTTAGCAAAAAAGACTTAAATAGAGCGGGTGTTCTGAAAACAAATTATCATAAGGCCTCATTCAAATAATACAGCTATGTTGATAAAAGAAACATAAAAATAGGTCATTCCAATTTAAAAAAAATACGAACTAAATTATTACTCAGGGGGCCATATATTTAAGCCACGAATTCGCCAAATATTTAGTACTTCTCGAATTGAAGCATGGAAAACACGGATCAGCTGTTCCGTTCCTCTTTTGTTTTATTTTTATTTCATTTGAAATGCGCAAAGAAGCAGCAAAATTACGGTAACCGGAAACATAAAGTCCCGGAGAGAGTTTAGGTTTACTACGTAACTCTTGTTAAGTATTTAAAAAGGTACGGGTTAACGTTAATCATGGCGAGGAGAAATCATGTGTAGTACGGTGAGGTTCACCCAGCCAAGTAACGACCGGCCCGAGCGCTGCTTAACCGAGCAATATCGAGCCATCAGTGTGAGTATATGGTTTACCTACCCGCTCCCTAAACTAATTGTTTCTGCGTATTAATAAATGTTTGCTTCGCCTATATTTGCTTAAAATCAAATCGCGCTAAAACGTTCGGGGCCTTCGGTAACCGAGTGACATCATACGAAACTGGGTAAGCAATAACAATTAGATTTAGCTATCAACGCCAGACATAGGTACAATATGTTGTTCCACGATTTATGGTATTGAAAATTACAAGGGCGATAATAGATCGGGCTTAAGTGCTACAACCAAGACAGATGATAGTAAGGGTGGGACCGTTTTCGGGTGTGTAATTTGTATTGTAAAGACATGTAATGTACACACGTATACTTAAAGCTTTTGTCGAACAAATTGCCGTTGTAATTTTTATTTTCGTTGTGTCAAAATAAGATTGATTTTAGTAACAAAGAAAGAAGAGGGATAAAAAAGTCAGCAGATTAATCAGTGGGTATTGATTTTGAAGAAGCTTCAACTTTTTGTTCTAATTGATTCTGTTCTGTCAGTGGTATCACTCTTAGCTTCTCAGAAATACTATACGATAAACTTTCAGTTCAAATGTTTTATTATAATAAAATTACACATTCAGTAGACTTACTTATTGTACGAATCTGTATATAATAATATTACCTATGTAGTTCGGTAATTACAGTCCACCATCTTTACATATCAAGACCCCTCCGTGCCTCGGAAAGCACGTTAAGCCGTTGGTCCCGGCTGTCATTCGTGTATCTTTGACAGTCGTTACGGGTCGTCAGAAGCCCGAAAGTCTGACAACCAGTCTTACCAAGAGGTATCGTATTACCCAGTAACTGGGTTGTGGAGGTCAGATAGGCAGTCGCTCCATGTAAAATACTGGTATTCAGCTGCATCCGGTTAGACTGGAAGCCGACCCCAACATAGTTGGGAAAAGGCTAGGCAGATGATGATGATGAGTTCGGTAATTACAGTCAAAGTCAATCAATTTATTTCAAATAGGCACATAAAAGACACATTTGAACGTCAAAAACCTCCTCAGCCAAAGCCTATATTTACTTGTATATATAATTATTATGTTCTCGTAAAGTCTAAATATAGTTTATTGTTCAGTAATACTCTATAATAAGGGCTTTTAATGTTAGAGAATAAGAATATAATGGAACTTAATATTATATTACTTAAGTTTGCTACGGCGTAGGCAAGTGCTACGCCGTAGATCTACAATTTAGATTCTTTTTCGTACGCTTATGTTTGTAAAACGGAAAAAGAAAACATCGTAGCTTTATTTACATATAGGTACCATGTGTTTCAAACATGCAAGGTGGAAGAGGGAAAATAAGGAAAATCGTTCTGATACCCGTAGGCTTAAGCGTAAAAGCTTCCAACCGAAATGCTACTGCATGCTCCACGCAGACCGTTTTATTCAATCGAATTCTATATAACCCTTCCCTTTCTATAGGAATACGCAGCAATTGATTGAAAAGTACCTACTAACGTATATAAATTACGTATAACATTTACTGCCAATCAAGAAGCGACGCAAGATATTTTATTACTAGCAGCAATAAAATGCACTTGAGTGCATTTCGCCGTTTAACTGACGTCTTGCGCGATAACGTCTTAGACCGAATGAACCTCTAGTCTTGGAGAAAATTAGTTCATTTCTTAATTCCCTTTAGGAAACAATCGTTTGAATTCTTAATAAAAGTTTAAAAGTGTTATTTTCATAGTGCAGTTATTTGTAAACTAATACACTTTTATGGTTGCTGGTGCAATTTTCCGTTACTTGGAACGGAACCCGGTCCCAGCGGTAATTGCGGCATAACTTAAAGCCTCGTGTAATTGCTAAGTTAGAAACATAACTGAACACGTGTTGTAGTTGGTAGGAACATCGGCGAAGAGCAACAATCATATTCAACATAATATTCTTTTGTATTTTCTTCGTTGGCCTTCAGGCCTTCAGGTTTGTCTTCAGACAAATAGCTGACATTCATAAGGGTAAGTAAGTCCTACATTTTTTTGCGTCCTTCTATTTTCTTACGTGTAGTTTAAAGTAACAAGAACAAAGCTTAGACTTTGTTAATGTTATACTAAGTCATTTCTCTCCCTCTTTTTTCTGTAGATAAATCTTCGCCCATTTAGTCACGATTAAAAGGGAACTTTTCTGAAACTTTTAGCGTAACATTTTCTTCTTACTTGTAAAGAGAAAGCTCGTAGATAGATATTTAGACTTTAAAACTAGTTTCTACCATAAATGCGGGTAAGCAAGATGGAGAAAAATAAAGTTCCTCCCCACATCTATTCAGGTGTAGGCGAAGAAGTAATTCTATACATTTAACGAACTTTCATTATTTAGATATTCGTTTTTCCGCGTAACTAGTTAACTCAGGGAAGTAGGGTCGC
Organism: Fissipunctia ypsillon; assembly: GCA_947568875.1. Taxonomy (NCBI): domain Eukaryota; kingdom Metazoa; phylum Arthropoda; class Insecta; order Lepidoptera; family Noctuidae; genus Fissipunctia; species Fissipunctia ypsillon. The sequence goes on along the minus strand of OX387644.1, from coordinate 16,459,310 downwards.
GTGCAAGACTGTATCAGCCTTATTTAAATATTTTTAAATCATTTAAGCATCTAGTAGCACAAAAAGAAATACGATGTCAAAGGTCGACGAACGAAACTTACAATTAAATTAATAAAAAATAATAACCACGAATTAAATTTTACCTACGCCTAGTAAATTATCTTCAGAAAAAAATATGTTTGACCAATTTAATTTTTGTAGGTGTGTATTAATATTTTTCATGTAGGTCTTATGAAGCTCTAGAGATCTAGTATTTAACACAAAACTTAATGAAACTAGTGTCTCATATTGATCATAGTCGAATAGCGTGTGGGACCTCTTAATAAGTCTTCGTTTAACCAAAATAGCATCATAGTTCTGCCATTATGTGAACGGTGCGTCACAAACTAGTTCATTCTAATCATCAAAAGTGGGTGACAGACCGCGTAGAGCGACGAACCAGTGCACCCATACAAACGGAACTCGCCTTCAGCACATATTACATGAAACGAAAACACATCCAAACGGTACACTGAACACATTCGTAGGCCTCTCTCTTCCCGGGAGGGTGGAAGTCCCCATCATCGCACGCGTATAGTTCGCGGCATAAACAGTCTCAAAATATCGGGGTTCGCGATCGCGAGTGCTGTGCGCGTCGCGACGACGGCGACGTAAGGTCGGCAGTGCGGTGCGGCGCGGACTGGCACATCCACCCGAGGACCCCGCCCGCCCTCCGTCGCGCCCGCCTCTGTCACCGCCACTCTTCGCCCAAATCCAGACGAGTTTTCATTAATGTTGTTATCGGTGTAAAAGTTCCACCAAGTCAAACGAAGAAGGTACAGCGTTAATTAACTGTCCGTAAAATAACACTAAACAAGCGAGCCGATCCGACAGCCTTCAATTGTGGTTATCAATAGTCCAACTTCATGAATGGAGCGGGATGTTGATTGACTTTGTAATACAAAGCTACCTTCAAACGACTATATCTATAGTCCAAACCTCTCGTTTTATTCAATACGACTGGAACAAAACTTTATGAAAACTATGTTCCCCGATTGTTTAGATGCCCTATTTCGCTACATCGACAATAGGCTATTTCTTATTTTAAAAGTCTGTTTAAATCACCAATATGTTTCTAGCCAATTAAGTACATTCAGGGTACCTATCTGAATGATATTTATTGACCTTCACTCTACTGAACTCCACGTAAAGGGTATGAAGGGCAAGCCTCATTAATTAGCATGACGCACCTTTGACATTATTATATTTTGGAAAGCAATATTAAGCTGAAATCACGAATGTCAACGTCAAGGCTCACAATTCACGTCCCGACTGATTAATAGTGTAGATTACATTTTCACACACGCCAATTCTAAGTACTTACCTAAAGATGTTTATCGCTATGTCGTAGTGAATAAGGTTTGAGTCGGCAGTCGGCTTCCATCGATTGAATGCGAGCACAAATTGTAAGAATTATTGATATCGCGCCGGTGGCGGCTCATACAAAAAGTTTATAAAAGGAAGTGGAGCGAACAAACTGGCGGGGAACAAACTTTTATGCGGGGACGCGACGCGAACGCGGACGTTACTTATCTGCCGCCGCCGAGCTGACAGCTGCAGATGAAAAATTGAAATTGTGTGAGATAAAACTACCTAACTGCCGCTGCAATGGCGGCCGAACAATGTGACGACAACAACGACACTACGTATTTTTTAAATCGCATATTTCTAAAGTGTTTTATTTATATTACAAGCATTTGCAAGTTTAATAACCAAGAAGATAAATATGAATGACTCGCGCATTTATGTCTAACAAACAGTAAACCAAGTTTTTTTTCGTTTAAAAAATAGATTTATTACAAGAACATTTATCATTTTAAATCTCCAAACTAGACAAAACACCAGGACTTGAGTCCACTAAATCACAATAAGTGCCCAACAGTCTGCGCCAGTAACAGGATTTGCTCTCATTTCATTATAAGCTTAATCTCGGCTCGAGCCGCTTTGCTTCGAAGCGCACTCGATTGTACATTATAATCATTTTAAAAGGTGAGAAATAATCCCGTCAGTATGCAAATAAGATCACTCGCAAGATCAGTTCTGTGTCGGGGTGGAAGTTGAATGGTTGACAGTGACGCGAACCGTAACATACAATAATAACGTGCCTCCCAAACGTCAGCCGGGGACCCTTCTCTATTTATGGACGAACTACGGTGTCGAGGGCGCCACGTGAAAAGTCTCGCGTAAATCAAAGTCATAAATTCTCCTATCGTGAATGAACATTTCTCTTCGCGGACGTCTACACCGGCTGAATGGATAACGTCGACCCACCCTAGCAGGATCACCTCTACCGAGTCATTTGCTTTTGTTCGTGGGGCAATTAATAACGACCAGAAGGGCGTTTTCGAACCGCAGGCGCCATTCGCATATCAGTAATGATCTAGCGGCGCGCTACGGCCAACCTCCGCTTCCGCTCAACTATCGATCATATTCACTTAATGAACGGCACATGTGAAATGGCTCGGAGCAAGCCATTGCCAGCGGGCTCAGCTCGTAACCTGAAAATTCGTTTTATTAATTCCTCTAGCGCACCATGTATTTCGCAGAATAACACGTACGTATAGCTCCCACTTTTGTTCGTTTAGAAATAAGCAGGGTAGGTGGCTTCACGTGAACGAGCACTGCTTGAAGCCGCATAACTGGGCCATCAACCGTAGTCGGTAGCTAAAGAATGTGACTTGAAGCAGAAGTGTGAAGTAACTGGGTTATAAATGTCGACTCGAGATTTTGTGTAGGTACTTGGTTATAACTCTGTTTAATTCACAAACTGGGTGATTTATGAAAAAATACCGATAGCGATAAAAATGACAAATGTTTTAAAAATTATACCAGCATTTTTATTCTAAATTATTCATCGGAGAACTAATAAAATACCGCTAAATACAACGTAATGACAGTAATAACTTGTTAATTATATTATTGCGTGATGTGTTACATTAAAAGCTTTTTAGAAGTATTCATAATAGGATTCACCTTTATTTGAATAAAAAGGACATGTCCTTTTCATTCAAATAAAGGTGAATCCTATTATGAATACTTCTAAAAAGCTGTGTTTACTTATTAAGGCATGCCTTAATAAGTAAACATACATGAGGTGAATTTATTTGCTTAAATAATGCTTTTAGTGTTCCATTAGGCGAATAAAATACTGAAACTTTCAGAACGACATTTACAGAAACATTATCACACAACGAGCCAAGTTGTAGAAAGCATCTAATAAAGTCTCATAACACAGCTTTACACGAATTCTTCAGCGAGGATTTCTTTCCATTACGTCACATTAGGCCGGCGCCGACCAAACATTGGATAACTTGTATATTGTTGTTTACGACAAACTTGGAACTTAGCAGGGGCAATTCACCTCATAAATTCTGGTGTAATAACACAGTTTCCCTAGACACTTGTAGGAGCACCGCAATAAGGTACTGCGCTAAGTAATCGGGTCACCTCGGCGTGGCATCGATACCTCACTAATACACATGTTGTACTAATGTTCGTGACACACCGATATGTGTAGCCAGCCAATTTGACGGCTACGAGTACACTGCAATCATTACAAATACTTGACCTACACCCGCTGTAACCCAACGGACTTGTAATGAATGTATGCTAATGCACCTCTAATCACTTTGTACGTATTGCATACTATTACAGACGTAAATATCTCAGTTCCGTTGAAAATTATTCAATGTAAATAACATCCTTGTTGATGTTTACTGTACCCTTAATCTCTGGAACTATTCAATCGATTTGGATATTACATTCTCTATTGAAAGGTACTTGTCCCGAGGGTGAAATAAACTGTAATATTTCATTCTGGAGAGCGAAGTGGTTCCTACGGGTAAACCCGAAAAATCTCGAGGGTAATAAGCTATTTATAAATAGTTATCTATACTGAAAGGAGTTTCAGTAATCCTGTAACGGCTATCTGGTCCATATTCAAATAGTATTAATCCTTTAAATACGACAAGGGGCGTGTTTATCTTGAATCAATTTATTAACTCTGTTTGTAACAAGGGATTCGATCTCGTTTAGGGCCTTTTGTCAATATTTAGATAACAATCTCTTTACCATCAGACGTGCCCAAGATGTTGCCCGTAATTCAATGGATTGGGTTGTTAGAGTATATAATTATACGTACCTACTTTATTTGAATAACGAACCTATTCAGGGTTTTTAAAGTTGAAAAGCGTAAGCCCAGGTACGTACGAGCGCTTTTTTACACGACGATTTCTTTCCGCACACTGGAGTTTCAACGCTCTGCTTAGCGCTGAGAGTTGAAAATTCAACCGTGTGTTTTCTTTACGCGCTGGGATGCGCTCGTTGGACTATCAATGCTCGGTTCCAAACGGAGAGTTGAAAATCCAGTGCGCGAAAAAAAGCGCCCGTGCGAACCAGGACTAAATCTATATAAATAAAAATCAATCAATTGCCGCATGTATGAAAGATCATCACTTGAGAACGGCCGACCGATTCCAACCGACCGGTTTCGTTGATTTTTTTTTGTTGTGCTCGTAATTGTCGTAAATAAAAATTGTGGAAAATCCACCGGAAAAGTCATGGTATTTTGGTGTGAAATTCTCAAAGAAAAACTGAAGATGAGGCATGAAATTCACCCATGCAAAGCCGGGCACAAAAATAAATAATTATTTTGGGAAGGCATGTTGGGACACCTATTCTGAAAAAACATTTACAAAAAAGGCCCTAACATTGTAAGTTAACACATTCGTGGCACCAACCACAATCTCACTGTCCTGATAACACAAATATATGGAAAGCCGCTGCCTTATCCTTCCTTATCAGTTCGAATCGTTTTATTTCCACGTACAGCGGCCGAGGAAAGGCTTAAGAAAAGTAAAGGTGGGAAGCTAATCCAGCATATTATACCAACTCGTTATAAAGCACGGAACTTTTTGAGCAAACTGCACACCGGAGTATCTTAGTTACGTAACTTTGTGCCCCCAGCGTTGTTACAGCTGCAAAAATTATCGAATAGAGGTCAATTGCGACCTCCCGACCAACACAGCGAGCTGTATACACATCTATCTAGAGGAAAAAAACGTAGTTTTGCGTAAGTATAATAACGAGTCCACGCGGAAAAAAATGTTTGTTTACAATTTTGGTGTATATGTCTCTTTTAAAAATAAACTTATAAAGGAAATCTACCAGTGAAAGAAGCCTCCCAACTGTAACATACCTACTACGTACTGACAATTTTTTTTTATAAATAATTTCCCTAAAACTCAAAGCATTTATTTCAATCAAACTAATTATAGGCACTTTTGAATTGTCAAAGTTGAAGGTTCCCCATTCCCATTCTAAAACGTAGATCTCTATGGAGGAGAACTCCACGCACAACACAACGCACGGGCAACGGGCACGGGCAAGAAACTCCAAGGACACTCTTTTAAATCAAGATTATTATAAAATCCTGGGCACATTGTTCTTGTTACTTCTATGTGTGAGAACAATGTAAAAAAGTGAAAAACAATTCAAAATATAGGATTAAAATTAAGCACTGGCAGTTAAGAGATGACCAGTCTGCAACTGACGGCGCCCGTTCACGAACATGACGCGTGGATCAGCACCATCCAGCTCAACCATTTTGAAAGGAACCGAACGATCCAACACACACGCCACCATCAATGCAGTGCGTTTAGAGCATGTTTTAAATTGCTTCTCATTTAGTTGAAGAATATCGAGTGGTATTTTATTATGCCATTTTACACAGTACCCCATAAAAGAAGTGTGTACTTTAGACAATCTGAAACATGGTTGATCTGATTTGTTCCTATTTCTAGTGTTAAAATTATGCCTGTCACTTATCTTACTAAAAAGAATTAGATTTTTTCTTACATACTTAATGAATATATCTATACAAGTAAATAAAATTGAAGTGTATGTTTGTAATGCCAAAATAACAACTTTTACTATATGCATATGAAAGTATATACGGTACTTATAACAAAAACGCAAATTTTAACATTTTTGTCTGTCTGTCTGTCTGTTTGTTCCGGCTAATCTCCGAAACCGCTGGACCGATTTAGACGGGACTTCCACTGGCAGAGAGCTGATGTTACGGCGGGTAACATAGGCTACTTTTATTTTAGAAAAGTAATTAGGGTTCCGCGCAAAAAAAAAAACTCATGAAATTATGAACAAAAAGTCGGATTTGAAAAATTCTTTCTGCATTTGGTAGCCCAATTCTCGAGGATAGTTATAGGCTATTTAACATCACGCTACGACCCTTAGGAGCCGAGCAAAATGAAAAAAGTCAGAAAGAACACTAAGCGAAATCGAAGTAATAGTATTGTGCATCTTACGACATCCACGTGAACGAAGTCGCGGGGCACAGATAATATATATATGTATATTGACAAGGTACCGTCATGATGTTAATTTTTTTAAACAGTTCCCTTAGAGATTTGCTTCTGCAGAGGTTGTAGATGGCTCTGACAGTCCTCTTCTGCACAATAAAGATAGAATCAATGTCTGCAGCCTGTACCCACAGCAAAATACCTAAGATAACTAAAATAGACCAGTCTCGCGGTATCCACGTCTGTTAATTGGCGGATTTTCCAAGCAGCGTAAGCGGCTGAACTTAGCTGCCCTGCAAGTGATGTTAAGTGAGGACTCCACTGCAGCTTTGAGTATAAATAATAAATAAATATGACTGTAATTTACTGGCTAGTGTCACTGTCAATCATTCTTGAAAAAAAATACTTTGTTCCCCTGGTTGCTGTTTCAGGTAAGTGAGTATTTTATATATGATATAACTTGAAAAATGAAAATAATTTAATAAATATGGCTCCTTAAAAAACATTTTGCTTGATTACAGAAATGTAGCACATGTTTTAGCATACTTACAACTATCGAGGGTTAGGCGTGTATTATCTCATCTGAGAGTGGCGGTGCGCAGGCTGAATGCCAGGAATACCGCCCCAGGACCCGACGGCTTACCTGGAAAAGCCTGGGTCCTGGCCTTGGAGGCTCTCGGGCCTCGACTAAGGGGGCTCCTAAGCGCATGCTTGGAGAGGGGCCAGTTCCCGCTTCAATGGAGGACAGGGAAACTGGTCCTCATTAAGAAACCGGGGCGCCCTGCGGACTCGCCGTCCGCTTACCGGCCCATCGTGCTGCTTGACGAGGTGGGCAAGCTCTTTGAAAGAGTCATTGCAGACCGCCTTGTCGGGCGGCTGGTGAGGGTGGGGCCGGATTTGGCGGAGAGCCAGTTTGGTTTCCGTAAGGGGCGCTCTACGGTGGACGCCATCATGCGCGTACGAGCCCTCACGACGGGGGATGCTGTGGCCCGGGGTGGGGTCGTCTTGGCGGTGTCTCTAGACATCGCCAATGCCTTCAACACCCTGCCCTGGAGTTGCATCAGGGAGGCACTCTGGTACCACCGAGTGCCGACCTACCTCTGTCGCGTGGTCGAGGCCTATCTGACGGACAGGGCTGTCATCTACCCCGGTCACCGAGGAGAGTGGAACTGGCGAGAGATGTCGTGCGGTGTACCACAGGGATCAGTCCTGGGGCCGCATCTGTGGGACATCGAGTACGACTGGGTGCTGCGCGCCGACCTCCCTAATGGCGTCAGCGTAGTTTGCTACGCTGACGACACGCTGGTCCTGGCGCAGGGGAGGTCGCACCAGGCGACGGCCGAATTGGCGACATGCGGGGTTGCGACAAGTATAGAGAGGATCCGGCAATTGGGACTCGAGGTGGCCTTGCACAAGTCCGAGGCCATGTGTTTTCATGGTCCTCGGAACGCGCCACCGTCGGGTTCCCAAATAATGGTAGGAGGGGTTCCCATCGGTGTCGAGTCGACGATGAAGTACCTGGGACTCGTCCTCGACAGCCGGTGGAATTTCGTGGAGCATTTCCGACGTTTGGCTCCCAGACTGGAGCGGGCCGGGGCTGCCTTAAGGCGGCTCCTGCCCAATCTGGGGGGTCCAAACGCCTCCTGCCGGAAGCTCTACGCGGGGGTCGTGCGGTCCATGGCCCTTTACGGAGCTCCGGTGTGGGCGCGTTCCGTGAGGCGGCGACCGGTCCGTCGGTTGAACGCGTCCCAGAGGGTCATGGCCATCCGGTTAGCCCGGGGATACCGCACGGTCTCCGGGGAGGCGGCGAACCTCCTTGCCGGATTACCGCCATGGGATCTGGAGGCAAAAGTCCTCGCGCACATGTGGGAGTGGTGCGAGGAGGCAGGACGCCGGGGCGTAACTCCGTTGCCGCGAGAAATCGCGGCACGGCGGACAGAGCTCCGGCAGGATCTCATGGCGGCATGGAGAGTGCGATTGTCGCAACCCAGCGCTGGGCACGCCACAATTGCGGCGATAAGTCCCCTCTTTGAGGAGTGGCTGGAGAGGCGTCACGGCGTCCTCACCTTTCGCCTGACGCAGGTCCTCACCGGACACGGGTGCTTCGGGAGGTACCTGTTCCGGATAAGGCGGGAGGAAACGCCCGGGTGTCACCACAGTGTGGATCGCCCGGAGGACACGGTGGAGCATACGGTGGAGGTCTGCCCGGCTTGGGCGGAGCACCGCCGTGTCCTCGCGGAAGCGATCGGCGGCGGCGATCTCTCGCGTCTGGCCCTGGTCCAGGCCATGGTACGGGGCGAGAGTACATGGGAAGCCATTACCTCCTTCTGCGAAGCAGTAATGCTCGCGAAGGAGGAGGCGGAACGCGTGAGGGAGAGGCAAGCTTTGCGCCCTCACGCCCCTAGTCGCCGCAGGAGACGCCCTGGGCGTCGGGAATTGACAGCCGATTCCCGGCCACCGTAGGCGCGGGCTTGTGGACGGCGAGCAATGGGTAGCTCGCCGTCCGGTAAGGACCAAGCCCGAATCGACGGCGCGTTGTGTTCCACGCGCGCCTCAAAGAGATGTCAGCACTATTGACGGGGTCCGCTAGGGCCGATCCCAGCTAGGGTTGCGGGATGTTCGAAAGAGTTACCGTGGCCCCGGCACGGGCAACAGAAGGAACACGGGTGGGTTTTAGTCAGTAAAAGTCTGACACGCCCTCCCGCTCCGCCCAGAGCGGGAGAAGTCATTTGATGATTTCCCATCCACAAAAAAAAAAAAGGCGTGTATTATCTCATGTTCATCACTTCACATGAAACGACTCGTTTCACACAACTGTGTCGAAAAACCATTACTTATCGCATCTAAACTTCTTTAAGTCAACAAAAAAAAAGTACAAAATATACTCTTATGTGCTAGATACCGTTTATCAGTCAGTTGATTAGCAAATTATAATGTACAAGATAAGTCTCACGACGGGCTTACATTATCTTTTTAATATGCACTGCGTCCGTAATATATTCTGATACAGTTTGGAGCAGAATCCTCGGCCACAGTACGCCAAACCGCCATCCGGACGCCGCAGCCGCAGCGTAATTAGCTAAATATGACTTTTAAACTAAGAGCTCCCAGTTAGAAGCCTCTCCATATTCCGCCAACCTTTTTGCTAAACGAGCACATTTCCATGCGAACATCCTATTCCTGACTTGATATTTAATTTGGGACTGAAGAAATTTACACCGTCCCATTAAAATGTTGTTATGCGAGATTAATGTGTTTTGAATTTGCGCCGCACGCGGAGCAAAATACCGTGTGAATATTTTACAAGTACTGTTTTCCGGTAAGAATCGTTTTCTCATATTTTAGGAATGTTTTATTTGAATAATCCGTCCTTAAAAAATCAGTGTAATGAGAAAGAAACATGGACTAAAATGGGCGCACAATAGCTAATGCTAGAAATATTGAAAGAAATGTTAATTTGTGTAGAATTATTGATGTTCGCGTCACGTTCGTGTCGGAAGCTGGTCGTAATACCGGCTCGTGAAGTCTCACTATAAATCATATCGCCGTTTCAATTTACCAAGTGTAACATGGCTGTAATAGGCCAGCCGCTGCCCGCCGTGTGCTGAAAGACCTGAATTTGTATTCAAGAAACGATATGATCATTAGTTAGTGCAATTTTCTTCGCATCCACTACACGAGTGGTATCGTCGGGCAAGCTATGCTTCGAATGAATAATACTTTGTAATTGCTTTCGGGATCCCACTTTATAATCAAGTTGATTACTGGACTTCGATAATTTGTATGGATATGCAGTAATGTGGTCACATTACGTTCCCATACTATGGAACTCGTTAACATTTACCGACTGTTTGCATAATATACGTTGCATTCTATCAAATCGTAATTGCACTTGCTTTTTTGTAGAACACGCTACTTTTATCAAGTCGTTTTCATTTAAATGCGATCAAGTAAGTAAGTGCATCGTTTAATGCGGACGGAGGCCGCGAGGATTGTCACTTCATTTACACTTTACAGATAACCAAAGTCAGCTTTTACGCGTACTCGTGTGAGTTGTTCTATGAATAAACAAGACTCTTAAGGTTAGTACTAAGCCGTTCCTATGTAGTATTATTAATAATATTAGGTTTCATTGCCCTGAGAATATAAAGTTTCTTTCAATAAAAATCTAATTACGTTAATTAATGTTCATCGAGAACGACGTAATAAAGTGCCTATCGTATATCGATTTGGTAGACATAGAGACAAATTGTCGGATACCGTACAGTATGTTAAAATGAGGTTGTTACTGTGGTGTTCCCATGTCCGTGGAGCGGTCTTGGCGCGGTGACTTCAGGAAGCACGTACATGTAATATTATTGATTACAGGGTGCGGCGGTCCAGGTCCATTTGAATTTCCAATGAGCTCGTTAGAATCGGCCGGGACACGCTTCGGAGTACCGATGAAAATAATCTTTCCTTCGAGCTGATTGTGTACGATTGCCGAATTCGCAGAATTATTGTAAACGCAACTTGGCAGGATTGTTAATAAGCAATTTCTAGCTTCGTTGATAATACGCTATAGGGTTACGTTCTCCGTGATTTTCTAATTTGCAGATATTTCATCCGATTTTAGAAAAATCGTTTTGCAATGTACGCAACAGTTTTAGGGCGGGCACCAATCAAAGCAAATACTTGCTTAGGTATTCTTATCTATGCGGCGCTTGTCGTTATTAATCCATTTTGGAGAGACAAGTACCGGTGGCGCTACCGATCGGTCGCAATACTAGACGTGTGGGTGTCCCGAGATGTTTGCCTTCACCTTTTGAAGCGGGATAGTAAATAATTGTATCTGACTTCGACACGGTCTAGTTGGTTCAAACAATAGTTGTTTTATCTATACCTATTTTTACGCAGAAGTTACATGTGCCTCCAAACTGACCATGAACTATCATAAAAGCGCACGTAGGTACTAACCTTGATCTCTCTTTGCCCGCTTAATTAGTTATTGAACCCCTTACCCTTATGATCACAGTTATGTTTACAGCCTACCACTACACCAAAGACGCCATCTTGCATTTTACGAACAAAAGGAATATTTATCCGGAATAATATAAGTAGAAGGTATAAATTTGTCAGGAGCAATTAAAGTATCAATGAAGTTTGCGTGTAATAGCATAAAGTAACCGACAATTCCTCGGCAGCGCAGCGGAGCCCGATACGTAGCAATTGGAGTTTGTACCAGCTCTTAATTAAACCCGGCGGCAGGGCCTAGCGGCAAACTTCGATTGCGCTGTCAAAAATCCGAAGAATTATTCCAGCAGTAAAATAACTTCTGCGATTTTAGGCTTTATCGTACGAGTTCAGGCATATTAGCAAATTTATACTGTACGGATGCAATATGGCGCGGATCGCGTCGCGCCGCCACGCGCTAGTTGTGCGCAGCACTTTTATTAAAAACTGTTTTTATTTATTGACGGTTCGAGGTGGCCAACGATTTTTCTTGCTATATGTTTCTGAAATTGTTTTACGATATTGTTTCTGTTTTGAATTTATTGCCGCAGACTGTGCTTTTGAAGAATATCTGCAAATAAAGGCAGTAACGTTTTGCAGTCCACTCTCGAATATGAAGTAGCGAATGACTGCGTCACAATGCGTGCGACGCAGTCTCCCATCTGCTGCCTAGTGCCTATATGACCTAACAATTTGATGAGTTAGGAACGTATTATTGTTAACAGTTCTATTGGTTTAAGGCAATTTCCCCGTCCCCGCCGTTGATACAGAATTTAAGCTTCCGAGTATTACTAGCATTAATACACTAAAATCAAACGATCCTCGTCATTTTCCTGTTTAATTCGGTCTCAATAATATCATGGTCTGTCTCTATGGTAACAACAGCACGCACCGTTCTTATTTTACTACCATGCTGTGACCATTCTCACCTGACCTTCACATATGCGAAGACCCGCTACAAAACACGTACACAATAATTGAAAAGATAAAGCCAGAAGAGTTCGGTTTACACTGGACGATATACCGAACACACAGCCCTACGGTAATTAGACCAGGATTGAACCGCGACACGCTACGAAATTGCGAAAGGAATTTGTTCAGCACTATTATTTTGAACGTTTACGAAATTCCCTTTGTGATTGGATAGTATTTGAAATGTTTTTTTTTTGTGTTTTTCTCTCATAAACTATTCAAATTTTGTAGCTAATGGATAGTAAGTTGTAGTTTGTGTTATGTACCTTTAGATCCATGAAACAAATTATCTAGTTGCGTGTCGGGACGGCTTCCATGCGCTATAATATACACAAATAATAATAATAACAACAAAGGTCATGATATTTAGGAGCCACTCGAATGATTGTCGTTATTATTGAGACACCATGGCATTAGAAAACAAGCAATTCGTCGCACGGACATAATACTGGAGGTAAAGGTCCCAACCCACGCGCAGTTTTATAGCCGCGGTATTTATATTATTATCATTATTCATTTTAAGTGTAGCATTCGATACCTTTGAAATTATATACCTTTGAGGCATTAACAACCAAGTTTTTTATTTGTTGAGGTACTCGCTCGTATTTATTAAAGGAGCACCATCTGAATGCAAAAGTCGGTATTTATAACGGCTCAATTAGCAACCGGTTCGCAATGGGTACGCTATGATGCCACAAGAAGCTGGTTTACATTGGAAATTTATGAAAATCCTTGACAGCTTATGATGGAGGAGACGCACATTCTATTATGTTGTGAAGTGGTTAAAGGAATTTGGTTTGATATTACTTGTTAGTTCAATGTTCCAATAAGGTCGATGGAATTCCGATGTGGAATTTGATGAAGAATGTTACAACCCACTACGGGTTGTGCGGCCGGGTCGTAAGTACTCTTAACATGTGCACTTTACTGTCTGAACGGAAAGACTGGCGACACGTTAGGTAAGGTGGCCGGCTCTACGCCTACGAGCTACGGTCACACGCCACCACCCAAACCGAGGCATTCCCTTCGCAATTTTATGACCACAACCACTGCTCTACTTGGCTAAGCCCCTATTGTCAAGTCGGCATTCTATCGAGAGCCGCGCCGGCTGTAGGTACTATTTTATCATGGCTCACGGATATTCTAATTGGGTATTGTCGTTTTCAATTAAAACGTTGGAATATAATTTCTGAAATATCTTGTTACACACTTTGTTGGATACCTAGTTGCGGTTATACGTTCGTTTAGTTTTGCTCATTACGAAACCAGCTTCATTAAAGTGTTTTGTTTTTTAGCAGAATACGTGTTACTAACTCAAAGATGTTCTTGGTCTTCAAAGTCGTTTTTTTTTATTGTATTTCGTGTGAACGAGATCGTCAAATCAAAACTAATTAAACCAAGTTTCCCAATTTTATCAGTGGCGAACGCAACCATACCTTAAATTGTTAAAGTCCATACAACCCACACGATAATAATATAGTGTTCAATCTTAGCCGCGCTGCAAATTTAATACTACAGGATGATGACCTAAGAAATTTAACACACTAACTTTCCGCCCTACTGAGTGATGCAATTACCCGTTGTAACCCTTCACGTGCAGAAGGGGAAGTGTCTCATAGCGGGCGCATCGTCTGTGTTCATTTAATTGTTAATGCCAGTGATCTAAGTGGGAGCGGGCTCATGTGGGTTAATGAGGTCGCTACTAATTCATGGAGACACGGAACACCCCTCTCCCCCCTAATTATGAAAACTTCGGTCCGGTAGATGGGGGAAGTTTTATGGGGGTTTTGTCATTTACCTACCTTTGCTTTTAGGTTTCATGGCTACTTGGCTTCCTAACATTAAGTCCTCGCTTGCGAAAATTAGGTACAATAAATTGGGGTAGGTTTATCTTAATATTGTTTGAAGCGGAGCTATAAAGTTTTCTCTTTTACGACGCGAAAAACACTCGTGTTTTCTTGTACCTACTATGAGTTATTAGTTCTTGTGAGCTCGGCTATACATAGATGGTACTTCTCAAGCTGTAATTAAGTAGTTTGGCCTAGATTCTAGGACACTAGAACACAGGTCACATATTAGACAACTATTATTAAAGCAGTGGCCATGTTTTTTAAACAGAGCCAACTAAATGATAAATGATTTTATTTCTGTAAGTAGGTTTGTACAAACACTTATACACGTCATATTTCATAGTCATATTTTTTTTAAAGTAGATGTGGTCGGCGTTTCCTATCTGACTACTCTGAGAAGAAAGGCTGAAACAAACTCAGAGGTCTCTTTTAAAGTCCAGACATAATCTTGGTCAGATCATGTGACGACCATGTATTGTATCTGGAATGGTCTATTGAGGAAAGAACAGATTGAATGGACCTGTCCAGTCAGTGCACGCATTTGTCAGTAATCGTGCAGCTGAACTCAAAACTTATGGAGCTCAACGATTCGACAAGGCCGCATAAATTACTCAAACTGCCAGATCATAACCGTGATTAAAACTAACTGAGAGAAAAAAAAACAATGACCCACATATTCTTCACATTTACAATAATTAAAATAATACAATACATACTTTACAAAGTAAAATATTCATGTCATTGTATCATATCTATACTCTATACATATACATACATACATACAAATAAATAAAATTGAAGTGTCTGTTTGTAATGTCAAAATAACAACTTTTTACTAAATGCAAAAGCTAAATAAACGGTTCTTATAACAAAAAAGCAATTTTTTTACATTTTTGTCTGTCTGTCTGTCTGTTTGTTCCGGCTAATGTCCGAAACGGCTGGACCGATTTTGACGGGAGTTTCACTGGCAGATAGCTGATGTAACTGTGGGTAACTTAGGCTACTTTTATTTTAGAAAAATAATTAGTGTTCCGCGTAAAAAAACTAAAACCCATGAAATTATGAACAAAAAGTCGGATTTGAAAAAATCTTTTTGCATTTGGTAGCCCAATTCTCGAAAATAGTTATAGGCTATTTAACATCACGCGACGACCCTTAGGAGCCGAGCAGAAAGAACATTAAGCGAATACGGGCGCGGGCGAATAATAATAGCACGGTCGGGCGATTCAACGCGACAGCACAGATTACCAGATAAATCACTCCATACAAAATTTTCAATACCTACTACTATAATAGCCTAGACCTTCGAGTCGCTAGACGCTGAGAACGAAAATGTACCTAACCTTACAAGCGTAAAGTGAGTTGTGTTTTGTAGCTGCGCGCCGCCGCGTGGTTATTGTGAATTGTCAGGGCTGCCTTTTTCGATAAAGATGTCAGTAGGTATTTACAGTACACTTTATGAAATAATATAAAATAAAATGAAATGCTTTTTAATGTTTTAGCATGTTTAATGGTTAAAAATATTTATGAAAGACCGAGGAATATTTTTATGCTAGGTAACTATTTAGTATTCTGTGACCACACCCCGAAACTGCAGTTGTAAGACAAGTAAGGCCCACATCGTACTCAACGTGTAGTACCTAACTATATATTAATTAGTGACGTAACCACTCTGCATGGCCACGAATACGAATGAAATACGAAATGGAGGAAACTGAAAACACGATTACTTGATTTATTCGTTCATTTACACAATTAGCGTAATATGTAACTACTATGCTACTACACTATTAACAAAGCTGCGCTGGCACCATATTGTGACGTCATGCACGCTTTTGTAACACTTGCACGCTTTTAAATCAACAATAATGATATGAACATAACATTAACAAGATAATAACGATAATAAATATAATTGAAAATTAATTTGCACAAAGTACATTTTTGCTAAACGTAATTTTCAAATGACAGTTGACAAATGAAGGGCATTGACCTTTCTATTCTTATCTCAGACGCATAGTAGAAGTAATTACGTACCTACCAATAAAATACAAAACACGAAACATGCAAGTTTAAACAATTTACCTATTTAAAAAACGATAGTAAAACTGTATCAGCAGGTAAACTGAAAAAAGATAAGTTTTTTATCTCTTCTCTTGCTGGATCTACATCCATCAACTGCACATATACACCAGAACAAGCCATATCATAAGAATTTGAAACTATATATGCGTACGTACGCGCCTCGTGGCTGTCGGCTACCCACTGAGAAATGGGCTGCGTGCGGCCCGGCTGCCGGTAGGTAGTTAGCGCGCTACATAGAGTGATTTTTCTGGTAATCTGTGGCGACGGGTCGGGGGACAAGGGAGTTTTATTAAAATGTGGCTGATATTTTAGTATATTGTGTATCTTACGACATCCACGTGAACGAAGTCGCGCGGCACAGCTAGTTATATATAAAATTCATCAATGTCAATGCGAATATTAAAAAAAATATTGCAAAAAAGACAACATTAAGTCAGTATGGAAAAAATAACTAGGCAGCAAAAGTTAAAGAGAACCAGGAAGAAACTGTAAATAAAAAGTTGTAAGCAGTTAAAGGAAAGCTTGTAATTTATTAATGAAGCAAACTGAGAAGGTAATGTAATCTATCACCTTTCTCGGGACATTACAAATGTTTCAATTAAAATGTAACTTTGCCGTGGGATAAATATTACTTATATTGTATGTTGTATAGGCTTTGTGTTGTTATGTTGCCTTTAGTTTGAAAACATTAAGAATCCAGAAGTATTTTTATGTTCTGATTCTACAGAAATCTACATAGTTCCACCTGAAAAAAGACTCCCTAAAATTCCTCATAGACATACTTAGCCTACTAATTGAATAGGTAGTTATTAAAAACACATTTCTATTGTGTTATCTAATAAACTTAGCTCAATAAGTATTACAATTTGTTTTTGAGATGATTTAAATAAATGCCACAATAAAAATGTGTTTTTAATGATTACGTATTAAATTATTATTACTTAGTAGGTCGCCCATTGTTTACATGTTTCAAAAAAGCATATTTTCATGTAACATTCTTAAAAATTTGGTCACGTGTGAGCAAGAGGTGACAAAAATAAATGTGACAGCCCTCTTAAGAATATCTACAGCTAACTATCTAGCTGCTAGCACTTCCATTCCCTCCTATACAGATAACTTGGTATTTTCTTAGTTATTTCGAGGAACGTGCACCTTCAGCGTGACCCGACATAGCTGGAAATAAGTTAAAGTTTTAAAAATACACGCGACCTGGGCCAAGATATGCAAGCTACCTACTGTATACGTAGACAAACACATAAGTACCTACATTTATAGTTAGGTGGTATATTAAGCAAGTAGAACAAATACAACAGAACGTGTTCCGCTTGAGTACCTTCATATAAAACTACCAAACAGTGTATAAACAATATATTTAAAACGAAAATTACTGGCATCAGTCCACTACCTCTCTGGCGTTCGGAAGGTTTGTCTACTTCCCACCCAACCAACCTCCCAATTATAGTGATCACAAACAAAGTTGTTCTAGACCCTCATTGAAAACTGCATCCCAACATAGAGGGTAAATACAAACAACGAACAGCGAATACTGAAAGCATTACCAAAGTGGTATCTCTTGTGAACACAAAGCCCGTCCAAATACCAGTACAATCGCAAAGAATTGCAACACAATATGGAGTTGTAAAGCCACATAATCCGATGTGATATAACACTTGTCCACTATTGCAAGAATGGAACAATGTTTTATATCAGTGTAAGAGTTTCGGAAGCACTCCAATAAAACATCATTTCTTCCAGCTGCCGCGCACCGAACGTGACATTATCGTAACAGCAATCATCCAGTGTGAGATGTGTTTTATATTTTATTATGTGAATTGAAAAATAACAAAGTGTATTGAAACCATTCGCTGAAGACATGCGGGTAGGGCAACCTTTTACGACGTATATAAGATTATTTAGCTCTTAAACAACGAGGCGTCGTAAAAACACGTCATTAACGTCCCTGGTTTATTTAAATAAGAAGAACGACCGCCTCGCCTAGATAAGACACGGTCACGGAAAAACATTTCCCTAGACTACGTCATCAACTAGAGAGCAATAAGCAAATGAACGCGCTTTATCTGGTATTCAGACATTCTGTTATCGGAGGGCGGACGAGCGGGCGTTGCAGAAGGAAAGATACCATCGCACACCCGACCTAATTCGATTCGCCAAGCCGCTCCGTCCATCAGCTCGCCTACCGCACAACGCCAAGTCCACGGGATGATTATGTAACCAGCAACCGACACTATGCTTCTCATCGGTAACTAAATTGGTTTATCAACATGTGAATACATATCTTATTAGGTTTACGAGTGCTGTGACACTCGTATCAGGTTTAAGAACACAGAGCGGCGGCGTCATGTAGCTGCGAGTGACTGACCTGTTACGTAATAGTCCTGCCGCCCTCGGCCCGTGTTCCAACGGGGAATGTTACAACCCTTATCTAGGGTTACATGCAAACTCCACTGTGAATCACGACAATCAATTCGCAATTTCGTTTTAAAGCGATCCCTGTATTTATGGTCTATTTTTCTGCACGGACGACAGAGTCGCGCGTTTTATCTGATAAGTAAAATCTGCAGCAATACATGTGCGTGGTACATGTTTTGTTATTTTCAGTTGAAATACAATAAAAATACCAGTCTCAAAGAAAAAAGTATTGTAAATAAGGTGCTCCCGTATATTTTTACACAGCATGGATTGCGTAAATTATTATGAGAACTGCTGCTATATTTTCAAGTTGCTATGGAGTACTATAATAGTCCCAATAGACATTTATAACCCCCACATCCAAATGAAATTGAAAATATATTTTGTAACGGCAACATTTATATCCATAGTTTGTGACTCTATAACGACCTATAAAACTTTTATCTCTATTTTTGAGGAGTCTGGTACAAACATTTACATAGTTTTTCTATGAATATGTCAGCTTGATAAAACTTTGAATACTGGAAAAAATGCATAACGAAAACAAAATGTAAAAAGTTAATTCATCAGTAGCATAGCGCGTGTATTGTGAGGCGAGTGGCGGCGCTATGAGGACGCGCGGACTCGGCGCGACGCGGCGCGACGCGACTCAGCTCCGCAACGCTTCCGCTCTCTTAACATCTACGTAATTAATTCAATTATCGTCCGCATAATGACTTGCATGTGGCTACCCTCTTGAGAGTGCGCCTCAAACTAACGCTCACTAATTTCCACAGTGTTAATGAAGGGGATTCTGCTCAGGGATGTTTTTGTTACTGCTCACATACGATGCGACGAGGATTTTTGGCACTGTCACCCCCGACCGTTTAAACGTTCCTACCATTAATCTTTCACTCCCGCAAAGATTGCATTTTAAAGTTTCTGTTTGTGTAACATTTGCCTGTAATGTTTCATTTCGGTCGTCCCCTCTGACACTCCAGAATTAAAATGAGAGACGCCCGTCTCTCATTTTAGTTCTGCATTGGTATAAACAAAATTATTTTGGTTTGTAGCACAGCCCCCCTCGGGGGGAGCCCTAGAGGTCAAGTTTGCGGCTCGTGGCGTCCGTCAGGTATAACCCGTTAGTTCTCATTATGCAGGAGGGATTTTCACAACAACGTTTGAGAGTTGTAGGGGACCGACACTGCTGTAGGCTACTTAGAGAGCCATTTGCAGAGAGATTGGTCCGACCTACGAGGTAGATTGCGGAACTTTAGAGATAACTTGCCCAAACTTAGAACATTTTGACGCTGCAATACTTGGATAAGGTAAACTGACTGTCTTAATTAAGTTAGAGATGTTCAAACACAACTTAGGTCCATATTAATTGCGGAATTGATAAAGTTAATAGTCGGACAGAAGTCTCGTCGCTCTAGTGAGAGTCGGTCTGTGTGGCGCTATCTTTTCAATTGTACCTGTTAAATAATTCATGACGGTTTTAATTTACACAAATGGATACGTATATAATAACAATGGATTACGGCTATGAATAAAATTAGATAAGTAGTACAATTTGCGTAGACATATTATATTAGTCACAAGGGGGTAACAAAACTAGGGCTGTATTTACTTTGGCTATAATTATCTCATCTTTCTGTTGACCCAGGGAAATATGTTTGCCATAAAACTAGTAGATTCAAATGACGAGGGCTACCAAGCTTGGGATCTATCTGGGCCAAATGTTTTAAGTTTGTATATACGTGAATATTTTACGAGTCACCGCACTTATGGAATTATTTAAGTTCGTATGTGCTGGTAGTGTGCTATGTTTATACCATCCCTTACCAAATTACATTAGTTGAAGGACAAACCGACTATTAAAATGGCGATGTAGGAAATAGAGTGTACAAAAGATAGATTTCATCAAGTTCTTTCTAAAAAAAAACAAAACTTTCTTGATGCATACAGAGATTATAAAAGTCGCATGTCTCTTCGAACATATAATATTTTATCGGTACGTAACAATAGCCTATGCATAATTTCACTGACCCAAACAAAAAGGCTACAATCGTTTTAAAATAAAAATCAACAAAATCACGAGCAACAAAGCCCGAGTAATCTTTTTAATAAAACTTAATGAGCATATCGCAGGGTTGCCAATAACCGATTATGAAAATGTTCAAACAATGTTTTGCGGATTGTTCAAGTTGATGACGCCCTAATGATAGGGTAGGACATATTGCCGCATAATAATGTACAATTTCCGTAAGAGCATTGCATTAAGCCATTACTCCGTGGGTCTGCAATCAAGAGTAGCCAGATAAGGACACCTTTTGTTGTTCACCAGATTTGGCTACATAATTAAGTACTAATTTTGACTTTTGGGGGCTGTTTTGTTTTTGGAAAATTAGCACAGAGGTCGATCAAGCACGTTTTATAATCTGAAAGCTCATGAAACATTCCTCGTTTTTTAAATTATACTAAATATGCTTGTGATTTTTAGAAGTGATAAAAACTTAGTGGGTAGGTTTTCCAATTGTATTTTATTCTAGCTGTGCCCGCGACCTCATTCGCGTGGGTGTCAGATAAAAATTTCCCTATATGAATCGGATTTTGTTCACAATTTCATGGGTTTTATTTCTTTTTGCGCGGAACCCTAATTATTTTTCTAAAATAAATGTTGCCTAAGTTACTCCTTACATCAGCTATCAGCCAGTGAAAGTAAGTCCCGTCCAAATCGGTCCGGCCGTTTCTGAGATTAGCCGGAACAAACAGACAGACCAAAAAAACTTTTTAAAAAAAAATACAACTGACTTTCAAAAAAAACACTACAAAGTGAAAAATAACTTTCATTTCGGAAGTCGGTGGCAAAAACCTAAAACACAGATCCAAATACACTGGTGTGTATTTGAAAAGTTCCCTCGATTTCTCCAGGAACCCATCATCAAATCCTGACCTCATGACAATGGGACCACCTGTGAAGTATACCCTTTCAAACAAAAAAGAATTTTCCAAATCGGTCCTGCCATCTTCAAGTAATCGGGGAACACACATAAAAAAAATATTCCGACGAATTAAGAACCTCCTCCTTTTTTGAAGTCGGTAAAAAAATTAATTATTGTTTTTATGTTATAAGTACCGTATATATACTTTCATATGCATTTAGTAAAAAGCGGTTATTTTGACATTACAAACAGACACTTCGACGATTTAAAAACCCGGATCGGTCCGGTTCGATTCGGTTTTTAAATCGTACTCCTTTTGAAAGTATAGGATTCTCATCCACGGCGCTAAAAGAGAATTTTCACATATCCTGTGTAAATAATACAGGAAAGCATTGTTAAACTACACAATGGCTTAAGTAACATTCGCGAAAAGCAAACGAAAGTAAGTACAGTGTGATTAAGTGTATGTAAATTAGTGAAAATTGACTATTTACATTCACACGTCTGCGCACTTTCCATGAAAGCTAATTTGGTCTCAGTAACGTTACTTTTCCAAAACGTCTAAATAAGTATAATAATAAATATATATTTATATAAATAAAAAGAAAATTCCTGACTGACTGACTCATCAACGCCCAGTCCAAACTCTTGAACCTAGAAAGCTGAAATTTTGCACAGAGGTTCTCTTTATAGTGTAGATAAGGAATAAGGAAGGATTTTTCGAAATTCACCCCCTAAGGGAGTAAAACAGGGGAAGAAAGTTTGTATGGAAAATCGTAATTTTTGTGGTTTAAACTATGAAAATAGGTATCTAGGTACGTTGTGGTTAAAAATTAAAAACTACGTGTTTCAGCGTTTTAGGAAAATCATCCCCTAAGAGGAGAAATAGGGGATGAGAGTTTGTAAGGAAAAAAGTTGGTATTAAGCCTTTATTTAGAAATTACGAATTACGTGTTTTGGCGTTTTTGGAAAATCATCACCTAGGGGGTTAAAATCCTTACTAACTCATCGTCGCTCAGCCCGATTTTCGCTATCGCTAAAAACACTTTAGTAATTCAGAGAACAATAACTTTACTAAGTTCCGTACCTGTAATTATTTAGGTGACTATTTTTTTCGAAATTCCCACGGGATAGGGATTAAAGAGGATTTATATTTTCGGTTTAAAGTTGCCTTCTTTGGCATGGAAGTAGGTAGGTATTTTTCCGTTCCGTAATATATTCCGTTATTATTGTTAGGTTTTAGGGTTTTTTATCCTCCAGCAATCATATATCAACCCACGCGCCACTCCTCGGATACTATATAAGCAGTGCGAGAAGACATTGTTAACCTGGATTAACACAGGGTACCACTAATCCCGGTAGTACGTTCCCGTGGGATATTTTCCGACATCCACGCGTACGAAGCCGCGGGCAATAGCTAGTTTTCAGTAAGAAAGTAATAAGGTGTTTGTAAATTCAACAATTAATTGTTTTCTATAAATGTAGTAAAACTTAGTGAGGCAGGAGGAAATGTAGTGGAGGAAATGTAGTGAAACGTAGTGAGACTTATCTACGACACATTATTTGTAGTTATAACGAAAGAAAAAAAATAGGCATGGGTAACTGAAGGAACACGGGTGGGTTTTAGTCAGTAAAAGTTGACACGCCCTCCCGCTCCACCAAGAGCGAGAGAAGTCATTAGATGATTTCCCACCCAAAAAAAAATAAAAAATGAGGACTGCCAAGAGAAGTGAAAACTTAAAACTAACAGTTGCATGCGACTATGACTATTTTAAAGACATTAGCGTGCTAAATAGAGTAATTTGGTTACAGCGCCCTCTAGCGTTGAGTCGTTGAACACGTTGGAATATGTCGCATGTCAAATGTTGCGAAACCATAAGTTTTTCCCCTACCAAAAAGTGCTGAACGCGGCTAAAGAAGTTTTCACTTCAAAAAAGTATTTATTGGGAGATTGAATTCAATATCAAACATAATATAGTTTTACATAAAACTTACTATAAACCAGCGTTTGTTGTATAGAGAAAACACAACTTGCTCGTGAGACTTTATACGTGTTTCCAAACACTTATAAATGTAAGATATTAAAGGGGCTAGTAGGATACAATATATAAATCCTGTGTAAGCGAGGAAACGCCCAGATCTCAACACAATGCTTCGGAAGCGTATTGTATTGTAAAGCATTTCGAGAAATCGCTTTCTCAAAAGCGGGCTTCGCCTTTTTGCAATTTATAGTGTCTCCTTTGATTAAGAGGTTTGTTACGAGTCGGAAGAAATTTAATTTAACGTTAGATAAAATTCGAAAATATATTTAAGGGTTTTGTCTTTGTCTTGTAGCTGCATTTTCAGTTACTTTATTAGCAACCTGTAATCAACGAGATGTTTGATCGAACATATTCTTCTTACTTATGTTATTTTTTCCTATCTTTATGTAAGCAGTCCTATATGTAAAGGCCTCCTTGCGGCGGAGAATAGCATCTGGGATAGTTCTACCACCATACAGCTGTCATGCCACTAAACAGCATTTCTGTGTTCCACATCAGACTTTTCCATTTTCTCTCAGAAGTCTGCAAAAAAGTGCCATCAGCCATTTTCTCAGGTGGCCCATAAGCCTATCTGCTAACTGGTATTTTGATATGGTGAGATTCTAATTTTACGCTGATGTTTTACGCATTTTGGAAAACAGAAACTGATTCTCGTCCATCCGATACTATTCCATAAACTCGAATTATTTTTACGACACCCTACGGTGGCATAATTCTAATAAATCTTATTTCGTACTAAGGTATTCATCGAAATATCCTACACAAGACAGATAATAAATAAATAAATTGGCAGCTAGATACTAAATCAATATTATCAATTACGTTCGTTTAATATTCAGATAATAATAAATTAGTAGATCAATATCTTTGATTCGATATTAAATATTGGTACAAGCACGCATTCCATAATTAAGTTCTTGGAAAATCTACGAGCAATTAATGATTTTATTTATTGTGCTTATGAGTCCGAACGGAAACCTTGTTCGTAAAAGTTACGTAAATTACTATTTCGCTAACATATTCCCATAGATTGCAAGTTACCTGTTGGTTATTTGACGTCTTTGTGATAAAACTATACATAAAATTATACTTTGTCGTTGCTCCTATTTTTCATTTTTAGGTTCTATTTTGTACCAAAATTGAATCATATATCACGAAAACAAAGTAACGTTATTAGAAAGAAAAACTGTCTCGTTTCAAAACATTAATCTTCCGAGTTTACAATCGATCTATGTATAAATGGGTCAACAGTTTACCGAAGTACAGGAATCAATAAGTCACATTCCTCACAACAATTACGATCCGATTGATATCTGTGGATCATTAATAATTTGTTTTGTTATCGAAGCGATGCGGCACACGGCACATCCAGCTGTGTCGGTATCTCTAATGGTAAGTTCTTGCTGATCCTTTATAGGCTTTGTAAGTAATTAGATAGATAAATTTATGTATTATTTTAGTCAGTATTCGATATCGTTTTAGTATGATTTGAGTCTCGACTAGACAAAAAATTAGTTGAGTGACGAAACTGCTGATATTGCTTTTCAATTATGCTTCGTTCAAAAACAGTCATAGCACTAAGTCTGAGAATGAATAAATTTAACTATTTAATAAAGAGAGGCAATAAACGATTGCGTGAGCCATAATGTCTTATTGATTGCATACCTTTTAAATTCACAATATGAATATAAAACTTTAATAACTGGCCGAACGTAAGTGGTGCATTGGTGTGGGGCCTTCGTCTGGCGGCTGGGCGCACTGGCGCGGCCTGGCGCCACGACCGGCCAGCGTGGGCGAGCCGGCCGCGACGCGCTGATTAACTGTGCATTGCAACGACGCGCGACGCTTTAAAACTATAAAATTAATAATTATTTACCAACAAACTGCAACTCTTAACGCGCTTAACTTAAAGCTCTAAGTAAGGCAGTAACTTTGCGGACACCCACGAACAGGTGATATCATTCCTAAGCAATCGTTTGTCGAATGCCACAGGCCAATTAGACATTCTAAAAGTTATATATTCTTCGCACAAGAGTTTCTACCACGACTAGTTCAAGTCGTTATTGCCAATTACCTAATGGTTATTACAACAAAATACAGCCTGAAACATTGTAGGCATGCTTCGTTTAGCTTCAACATTTGCCAGCGGCTACGTCAACAATAATCGCATTGGCTTTTAGCAAACTTAGGATTTGTAGATCATAACTTAAACCTGGTAGATAGTCGAACAATGAGCCGTTTCCTGTAGTTAGTTTTACAGTTTAAACCGAAGGACAGTCTTAACAAGCGAGCTTGTATGTAATAATTATTTATCTTTGATTTTAAGATAGTTGTACTGTACAAGCTAACAACCCGAGCCCACTAAATGGTTAAATTATTAAACATAGAATTGCATCCTGAACATGCTAAGACCGCACTAAGTATATGGACGTCTCAGTATTTACCTGTGTGAAGATAACTCATTGGCTAGCGCCGGCGCCGGCGCCTAGCGGCCAACACCAATAAACTCCACGAAATATTTCGCAAGACATGTGCCTGACGACGGACGCTTAATTACAGGCTACGGCTTGGTCGGCTTGTATAGGACAATCGTTTGAGAACAAAATACGTGAACACGTCACGTGTTGTATGTTACTCTAGAAAATATAAAAGTTAACGAACTTTTCTGCAAGCTTCATGCGCAGTAGATTTTATGATACTGACTGATACTGCCGCTCGATAGGCGAATCGGTGATTTACTTGAGTTATTAGTACTGTTTGTAATAAATTACGAAGTGAAATTGCGTTAACTCAGTTAAACTGGTGACATGCATGGAGCATACAACGCTATAAGTAGGATATACACTTCTGGACACATCTATTGGCCCACCTTGTATTTTCAGTTTCGTTTGGTCCTAGCTAAAATTTTATATTAGGTCGAGCAAAAAGTTTTTATGCAGTTTTGAACCTGGCACATTCACAATTTCATTCAATAGTCTTTTTTTGAATTTCGAACACAGAATTTAAAGAAACAAAAGACAATTTGGAGCCTGTTTGTTGATATCAAACAATCGAATACTAAGAAAACTTGGTTTTATTGGTTTACTTGGATTTAATTCTTGAAAAAGTGATTGATATCTTTGGTTTTGCAACAAACATTACTTATTCTTAACATTAAGGTGAGGTTCTATCAATAATCTATGGATACTTCACCTGAAGTCGCCGCCCAAGCTGTGGCACTTATTCAGGCCGGACACAGCCAAAGAAACGTGAGTGCTCAACTTAATTTAAGTCGATCTGCGGTCCGAAATGTTTATCAGAGGTACCTAGAGACTGGCGGCTTTGTTCGTCGCCAAGGAAGGCCACGATCTCGGGTCACAACTGAAAGGCAGGATCGATTCATCGTGACGACCAGCTTGAGAAATCGTCACCTTACCTCCATTGAGATACAAAACCAACTTCGCGACTTCCACGGAGTATCTGTGAGCGCTCGAACTGTTCGGAGAAGGTTAAAAGAACGCGATATGGTACCACACAAGCCAGCTAATGGGCCCAAACTAACGCGAGCCCACCGAACAGCGCGCCTTCATTTCGCACGCAGTCATTTAAATTGGACACAGCAAGATTGGAGCCGTGTACTCTTTTCTGATGAGTCTAAAATTGTGTTACATGGCAATGATGGAAGGAAGAAGGTCTACCGACGTAAGGGAGAGCGTTTCGCACAATGTTGCTTTGAAGAGAGGGTTGCTTATGGCGGTGGCTCATGGACTGTCTGGGGCGGTATATCCGCGAGCGGCAAAACTCAACTTGAGGTTGTTACAGGACCACGGCTGCCAACATTAAATGCTGAAAGGTACATTCGTGAGTGCTTAGAACCTCACGTGATACCATACGCGGACTATGTGGGCCCAAATTTCCTTTTTATGCATGATAATGCAAGAGCCCATGCGGCCGGCATCGTCAGGGAATATCTTCGGGATGTGAACATCATGTTATGGACTGGCCAGCCAGAAGCCCAGACATGAACCCCATTGAGCACATGTGGGACGAGCTAAAAAGACGTGTTAGGGCTCGTCACCCAGTTGCCTAGACGATGCAGGAGTTGAAAACTGCCATAGAAGAGGAATGGGAGATGATCCCTCAAAATTTCATAGAGCGGTTGATAAACTCTATGCCTAATCGTATGAGAGCTGTGGTAGATGCCCATGGAGGCAACATGCGTTATTAAATTAAACCTTTATTTGATAAAACATGTTTTTTATTCAAAAATCAATTGCCTTTAACAAGGCGCATATCCGACTTGTTAGGCGTAGCTCCATGTCGTATGGTATTCTGAATTCAAATTTAAAACAATACGATCGATAAAGATGGTAAAATGTATCAGGTTTAAAACTGCATCAACAGTTTTTGTTCAATCTAGCAATCATATTTCGGTAGGGGCCATCGAAACCTAAACTCTAAGGTGGGCCAATAGATGTGTCCAGAAGTGTATATTGTAGATGTAGATGCTCTCATAGCTATAGGCCATTGCATCATTTGTGGTGATAGGTAGTTACCGGTAGAGAATAGGCTAGTTAGAGTTTCCATAATATATGTTGATATCTATGGCTTGCATAGAGATAATGATAACAATGACCTACGGTAAATAAAGGCTGTAGGTCAAGCCGCAAGCATTTTAATTAAGTATCTAGTTCACATTCCATGATTTGCAATGAAAAACGAAGTTGTAGGACCACTATCCAATTTATTGAATTAACTGTTGTTTTTAAAGTTTGATACAATACTGAAATAATGAAGGCTTAACAACTAGGTAATTTAGAACTTTCGACTTTTACAATCAAATAGAAAACTGAAAAGAAAACAAAATAAAATGCAACATTGAAATCAACTTGTTAAGAAACGTTTTAACAGTTAGGAAAGTGTTTAGTTTATTGTTTTACTGAAAACGTAAAATATGGAGAGTGTGGCGCACGTAGTGACAGTGTATCTTGCGCCGCGATCTGCGCACGTCGGCCTATTGCATGCTCGCAGCGCCATGAAGGACTTGACAACGTGAACATACCGTGGCATTATACACCATAAAATTAATACGTGACACCTATCTTCACTGCACAAACGTTCCAAGTTACCCACTTGTTTGTCTTTTATCTTCATAGGACTAAGTATGAATTTTCATGATATGGCGTATGCGACCTTCTCTTTTGATTACACAAGCCTCGATTGCATATAGAACTATGCGTACTCCATCAATCACCTTAATAAGTACTTTAAAGATAAAAAGTTGAAGTTGACCGTTGACGGCTAGTAGCTAAAAAGCTTATCTTTTGTAAGGCATTTCGTATGCGAGCTCGATGTCGTGTAAACATCACCTATGCAAGGAATGTACTCAGTACACATCAGAACTTGCTCACATACTTACTGCTACTAATAATTGAATATAGAGAGACGCTGCGACATCCATAGATGGATGGAGTCTGTTTACACGTGTTGCGTAGATTGACAACGAGTCAAATCAACGTATACATTCTACTCGTAGAAGTGTTGGCACCTAAATGCATGTAATTATGGACAAACTTAAAGTCAATTTCTATTCATGTGTATTTATTTACATATGTACTTATTTAGTAGCATACGACTATTTAATATTAAACGCTTTTATGTACATTGTGAGATGAAACTTAGTAGAATTTATATATAGACTTGAGCAAGTTGTATAAGATCTTAGTTATTGTGAACTGTGTTTATTAAATTATATGCAAACTAGCGACCCGCCTTTGCTTCGCACGGGGGCAATGGCGACGTTTCAAAACATCGAGATTTCTGTGCTATATTGTATACATACATACATAAGCTCACGCCTTCTTCCCATGGGGGTAGGCAGAAACTACAGAACGCCACCTGCTACGATCCTTACATACTCCTTTTGCCTCGTTTACGGTCATACATCTGGTCATACACGCACGCCGGTTGCGAGTACTACGGACCTGACCTTTCTAAATAATATCACCAATAAGATCACTATATGCTTCACTATCACTATCTCTGATCACTATGTGCTATATTGTATTATACCGGATGACTTTTTTTACCGTCTCGAAAAAAATCAGATATAACAGGTGATCGGAGTAGAAGCCTATGGCATACCTACTTTTTTTCTTTTTCTTTCAATAGATTAGAAAAAAAAATGATCTATCGATAAAAATACTACATATTTCAAGTAAACTTTTCATATTAGAACAATAAAAAACAGTTATTTTGAAAAATAATAATAAATCTATAAAAAGTATCTAAATTCAAATCATATGCACCCTGCGTTTGATTAAAATTTCGATTTTTTTATCGATTTAAAAAAAAAAAAAAAAAAAACTTAAGTACGCCATAAGCTTCTACTCCGTTCACCTATTATACCCTATTTTTTCGAGACGGTAAAAAAAGTCATCCGTTAGACATAGGTAAACCTTTCGGAATAAATGCTCTAACTGGATGGTGAAAACCGCATCAAAATCTATAGGTAAGTTTAGAAGACCTAAGCGGTCACACAGACACACACGAGAAGCGACTTTGCTGTATATTAGGTACACCTAGATATAGATAAGCAATAAATTATAAAGTACCTACACATTTAGGTATTTGACTCCAGTAGACGCAAAGCCAAGGTCAAAAAGTTTTATGGGGACAAGTACATCTCAATCGAACATATTGACTCAAGGACGGACTCAAAACTTCCGCAGACTTTGTTGGTCAAGGTTAAGTGTTACAAAGCAAACAAGAGAATAGGTCCTAAATCAATCTGCCTAGCCTTTTCCCAACTATGCTGGGGCCGGCTTCCAGTCTAACCGGATGCAGCTGAATACCAGCATTTTACATGGAGCGACTGCCTCTCTGACCTCTACAACCCAATAACTGGGTAACACGATACCTCTTGGTAAGACAGGTTATCAGACTTTCGGGCTTCTGACGACCCGTAACGATTGTCAAAGATCCATGAATGACAGCCGGGACCAACGGCATAACGTGCTTTCCGAGGCACGGAGCAGTCTTGGTATATAAAGATGGTCACCCATCCACTGACCAACCCCGGCAAGCGTAGCTAAACCTGATGGATCGACCCGTGCGGCTGTTATTACTTAGCCACGAGCACCTCCTTTGGGTCCTAAATAAGAAACATAAACTTGTTCTTTAGTCAACTGAACTGACCTGTGACACACCTGTATATACCTAAGTTAATTTTAAATGAATTATTCTCGCGTAATTCAGAAACCTGTCCGCAAAACATTCACGAGTGCCGCGGCACATCAAAGCAGAAGTAATTTATTTAAAAATCGTCACCGGACAAAATGTGAATTTAATATTTCCGTTAATGTATTCTCGTTTCGCTGTACACACTAACATGTACCAAGAATAATTCAGTTAAAGTGGGCAGAGCAAATACTAGAAGTGAACTCGAATAGAGCGCCAAACAGAATTAAATATGCAAACCAGAGTCGGTTGTGAGGCATCTAGTGTTTCTACACATATTTAGATTTCACTAAAAACCTGTCATATTTCGCTAACGGCACGCAGCAGGGTCAAGCGACGGTGGCGCCACCGCCGACTGTGCTTGCGTATGTAAACAGGAGTCGGCGAAAGCCAGCCCCGAGCGAGCCCCTAACTTATGTTATTTGTAGAGTGAAGACTTGACTGCAGACTATCCCAGCTAACTTCTGTACTGGACGGCTGTGTTCACTCGACTGCGCACACAAAGCACTTAATACAATAATTACTATTCAACGGCGTGTTAATCAGAATGTCCTTTTATAACTTACTTACCTATTGAATACAATAATAGCGCACTCTAAAAAAATATCCAGTCACGAAAAAGAACCTGGCAAATTCTAAGTAGGACCAAACAGTATAAACTCAACAATTATGTTGCTTAATTAAAAAACTTTATAAATAAAATTTGTCTGTTTTTAATGTAAAAATAACAGCTTTTACTAAATGCATATGAAAGTTTATACGGTACTTATAAAAAAAATATATATATTTTTGTATGTCTGTCTGTTTGTTCCAGCTAATCTCCGAAATGGCTGGACCGATTTTGACGGGACCTTCACTGGCTGATGTTATAAGGAGTAACTTAGGCTACTTTTATTTTAAGAAAATAATTAGCGTTCCGCGCAAAAAAATAAAACCCATGAAATTGTGAACAAAATCCGATTCAAATAGGGAAGTATTGACATCCACGCGGGCGAAGCCGCGGGTAACAACTAGTCCTAACTTTAAACAATATTATAAATGTGAGTTTGTTTGTTAAGCTTTCACGCTGAAACTGCTGAACGAATTTGGATGAAATTTGGCGCAACGGTAAACCATGACCTTTTTTTTGTGGATGGGAAATCATCAAATGATTTCTCCCGCTCTGGGCGGAGCGGGAGGGCGTGTCAGACTTTTACTTACTAAAACCCACCCGTGTTCCTTCTGTTGCCTGTGCCGGGGCCACGGTAACTCTTTCGAACATCCCGCAACCCTGGCTGAGACCATGACCTAGATTAGGATATATAATACTTTTTATTTCGATATTCCTACGGAATCGAAACTTATGCGAGTGCAACCGCGGGACACAGCTAGTATTAGATATTTTTAAAAAATCAAGTCACAATAAAGTCTACTGACCTAACTTACCTATTTCAGTTGTGTAGTTCGTTCAGCAGGGAAATTAAAATTCTGACTGATATCGTTCAAAATGAAATATGAAGCTAAGGCATGAGTTTTAAAACCTAATGGATAGCTGTCAGTGCAAACAGACTGCATGTTACACTAATCGACATTCACGCGGATTAATTACTCAAAAAGTGTGAAACTTTTCGTGATAATTCGAATAAAGCATTTAGATTATTTTGTGTATTGCTTCCATTCCCCAAATAGAAAGAACCACACATTCGATTCGAATAGATTGTAACGTTTAAAAACATTATACTGTTTTGTTGAAAAATTACGTTTTAACGAACATTTACAAATACGACTCTTAAAATAAAGACAGGATATCGCCCGAAACTCTTCGACAAAATTGCCAACTTCAATACACCTTATAAAATATTTAAATCACATTAAGGCGAAAGCGCCAGGGTAGCCCGCGAAATTCAAATTTTCTTAAGTTTTTTGCAATTTGCAGGTCAGTATTAGGTTGTACGAGTATGTTGATTAAAATATGTTTCGCAACCGTAACAAATATGTATTTACAGAATTATAATCATTAAAGTCATCAATACAACTTTCTAAGACCAAGTAATTCTATTGAATGATTATACTAACTTAAGGAATTGTATTACTGATTCTAATATTATAATTCTGTAAATACATACTTGTTACGGTTGCGTATCATACATTAATCAACATACGCCCAGACAATGAGGTACAAATTGCAAAAATCGTAAGAAAATTTGAATTTCGCGGGCTACCTTAGCGCTTCCCCCTTAAGGATAATGCCTTAATCATTTAAATTACAAAACAAGTTGTAATTAGCTTCTGACATGTCTCCAAAATGTCGCAGGAAGTTAAAAGGCTTTTATTGAAAGCAATTAGCAGGTTTTAAAAATAACTAAGACGTTTCCAGTACCTATAGTTAACGAAGACTGGTTTATTAAAATCAAAAAATATTGTAGGTAGATATCATTCGGCCTTGTCAGACGAGACACTACCATACCTGTAACAATAAGGAATAAAAACAATTAGTAAACAGCTGTGTTACCTCATCTGACTGTATAACAATATATCAGAGCCCCCGCATCATTGTTGTGAGTAAATCAAAGTGGGTGTTGCGATGTTAGGGCGAGGAGTCAACCGACCGCACGATCATTATGTAACGTTGAACCACAAGATATTACACCCACGACCGGAACGGACCCGGCTGCCTTATTTATATTATTGTGTCTTTAACGGGAGGTTCACCCATAAAAACATTATTTATTCGAAAAAACCAAGTCTTTTCAGAGTCACTCACCAAAAGCAATGTTATGATATGACTCTTTATGGAATCGTGTTATGATTTGAGCACGTATTTAATGCAAATTAAACAATAAAAGGAAAAAAAAATACTTATGATCATAAAGTTTCCATTTTATCCCGAACATGAGAATTCGCTTGATTTCTTATACGCTTCGTATATGGAATTTATTGTTATTCGTACTTAGGTGTTGAAACATTCCTTCGGTTATTGTTATTACAGCATCGCTGCACCGCAGAAGTAAACTCCATTTGTGGTAACAAAATGTAATTTGATCTTAATTTCAATTGTTAACATTTGGCACCCACCGCAAATCGTAACAATAAATAAACGTAGAAGCGAATAGCGATATTACAAACTATTTCTATAATTCCTGTGCTAATAATATTATTCTATGATATTTTTATTCGTAACCAATAGACAAACGTAACGGGTTCGGAGGAAATATCTTCGAATATTTCCTGAGAAATTCGAACTTGTAAATATGCCAATAAATAAAAAAGCTTATACCTAATGCTTTTATGAGTTTAATTACGAGTTCACGACACATTAAGTGCCAACTCACTTTATTTCTATAGTCATTATTAAGCGTTATCTGACCATACGCTATTTATAACAAAGCCTTATCAAAAATAAACTGATCAGGACACACTAGGCGAGGTTGCCTTTTAAAACTAAAATAAAAACCACTACCGAAAGTCATATATCATCGTACTTGATGAATGGTAACTGGCATTACAGTTGTCTCGTGTTGACAGTTAAAAAAACATTAATTATCTACCTACGGCACGGTAAACATCTCTTAACTAGCTATTAGGTAGACAATGACGCAAGATACTAGTTAATCGATAACTATTAGTTTTTTAATTCTCATACAGACTACTCATTAAAATTAAACAAATGGAATTTTGAACGGCGTTCACGACATATAATAAGCTACGCTAGGTTAATTAAATATCTATTCGTGGAAATAGAAAATGAATATGAAAGCTACAAGCAACTAATGACGATATTTAATAAAAACTTTATGGAAATTGCTGGTACAAAATCATTTAGTTGGATGTTAATATTAAGCGAGGCGGTGTTCTTCAGCTTTTCCCCCTCATCATAGCTTTTAGAGAGCTTGCCTAGACATTTAGTATCATCACTCGTATTATCATTTAATTGTAAAATTGGTATTTATAATTTCGCGCACTCCTCTAGTAAATCTCAACAATCGCTCATAAAATATGTTCAATTGCTTTATTCAAAGGCTCTAGAAAGCTTTAGGTACCTAGGAATCTCTGTGTTTTGTCATCATGACAGAATATTAATGGCCAGTAAGATTTAAGTGTAATGGATTCAACAGTTAAGAGGGAACATGGTCTGCGGTTCTCCATACAAAATAATGTATTCCTCTTTTTTCTTTCTGAATAGTGCCTCTAGACCAATCATTTATTTTTCATAAAGGTTTGTTGTAGACACGTCCCTGTCATTTCCTTTTTTTCAGCAATTAATTAGTAAAGAAAATATGACCCTCCAAAAATGACAAAAAATGCCCCATTTTCACCGCCGTGATTAGATGACTACCAGGCAAATTCGAAAAGTTTTTAACATAATGGAATAGATGGGGACCTAGAAATACTCTTTTTTAAATTTTAATGTAAAAAATAATTGAATCGGCTCAGTTTTCGAGGAGAAAAAAGGGGAATATGAAACGCCGATCTCGTCAAAATGTTTGTGATATTTTATAATCGGTCTGAGCTGCAGCTATCCCTATCGCACTCCACAGGGTATACTTGAGGTAGCGCGACAGCAATAGTTTCTTCTAACACCTATTTTTCAAATTCCTCGCAGGCCCCGTCCCCTCTTAAGATTTGTACCGCATCCGGAAGTGCGTAGGCGCATCGTCATCCGAACAAAGCCGAGGAATGTCGGTTGGATCTTACCTGCGCACGAGACACTTTTGGAATCCCAATGACCTTAATAATTACCAATAAAACCTTATAAACTACACCTTACGTTTTAAAATTGAATACCTTGTGTTTTAATAA
Organism: Fissipunctia ypsillon; assembly: GCA_947568875.1. NCBI lineage: Eukaryota > Metazoa > Arthropoda > Insecta > Lepidoptera > Noctuidae > Fissipunctia > Fissipunctia ypsillon. The sequence goes on along the minus strand of OX387644.1, from coordinate 16,423,662 downwards.
GCAAAATTGTATTATTGTGATGTCAGATTAATAACGCGAAATAAAAAGGGTCTTGAATGGAATTATAATGGTCCCATTGGTTGATATAAAAGGAATTTAAATGTACATGTCCATGAATAGATAAGATCTATGTATCATTTTAGTATTCATGTTTTACCAATGATTAAAACAACACACTGACCGATGATGGCGCGTTGTAGACTAATGGTCGGTTCCTATAAACGAATACGAATCGTTTTGCTTACCAATGGTAAATTTTTATTGCCAACCTGGACATATAAATAAATTCGTAAGCTAATTTTACCTGTGATAGCTACTTCCATATGAGAGAGTCCACTATGCAAAGCTATGAGGTCTTTCTTTGCTTCATTATTGGTAAAGATACAAGAGTCTTAATCTTAACAAATATAGGTCCGAAAATTATAGGAATCGGCCAAAAATCTTACAATTAAGGTGAATCCGCTATGGTAGCCCGCGAAATTCAAATTTTCTTACTTTTTTGTAATTTCCAGGTCAGTGTCAGGTTGTATTTTGACCAAAATATGATTTGCGACTATAACAATTATGTATTTAGATAATTATAACCAAATTCGAAAAATACGGAAATCATGAGACTGGAACAAATCTAACTTAGAGAGATGTATTGATGATTCTTATATACGTATTTTGACCAAAATATGATTTGCGACTATAACAATTATGTATTTAGATAATTATAACCAAATTCGAAAAATACGGAAATCATGAGACTTTGGAACAAATCTAACTTAGAGAGATGTATTGATGATTCTTATATACTTATGTAAATACATATTTGTTACAGTCGCGAATCATATTTTGATCATCATACAACCTGACACTGGCCTGCAAATTGAAAAAAACGCAAGAAAATTTGAATTTCGCGGGCTAACTTTGCGAATTACCTTAATAAGAAGTAGAGCTTTCAGCCAGACTTTTTGTAGCAGTATACTGTGTGTGTATCATCCCTTGATTGTTCATAATCGTTGGTATACCAACAACGATTAGTTAGTAATAGGAAGCAAGCTTCAAAATTAAAATCAGATATTGCAATGTTTGAAGAGCCGCTTTTAACAGTGAATGATAGACATGATGGATCACTGCAATCCTTTAGTTGAAACAGAATAATTTTATGATGAATTTATCATATCAATCTTGCAGTTGATATTAAACGATGGATGTACAAGGGAATAATCAAGCTTTAGCTTGTTAGCTGTAGGTTCTAGTTAAGTATTCAAATTGATTGTTTATGAATCCGTACAGTAAGCCAAGTTTCCCTGCTTAAATCAAATAAGTTCAGAAGAAGGTAGGATCATCTATTTATTTGCAATGAACGCAAGACTCACGCTTTATTTCCGTAACAAATGTACAGTCAGGAAAATTAATTGTTAAACCATGCTACGTTAATTTGCCGTGACATTTCATACAACTGTCAATGATGAGAATTGTGATTTGATTATTCGGACAATATCAGTAGGTAGTCAATTTGCATAATTATTTCTCTGACTACCTACATTTCCTAATAACGATACATAGTTAAGTAAAGTTACAGCCCAGCCGATCTATTCTGTAAACATCACACCGTGAGCACTTAGGTGAAGTGAGTTTGAAGTGAGCTCAATCCCTAGTAGAGTAAGGTGGGATGACAGTTCACATCACGCTCACTTCACCTAAATTTTCACGGTGGGATCTTTACAGAATAGCAACACAGAAATCCAGTGATTCAACATGCTCTTCGAATGTATGTCACCAGCAGATATTTTCGCAAGCTGATCTTACTAGAGAGTTTTGAATAAAATTCACTCGGCCACTAAAGCATCCGGACCGTTTCAATTCAAATTGAGCTTTCTTAAGCGACTGCTGGCGGCGAAGTCGGTCTCTTTTATGACGCCAACAGCCGCGCCGTAACACCACTTTATGACGTCGACATCCCTTCTTTCTATCGTCTTGTTCGAAAGCGGGGCGGCTAGTCCTTCCACCATAATGAATCGTGTAACTTTCAACAACATCTTGTAAAACTCATCCCATAATACTCCGGAGATTCCTATTTTATCCTGTTTCCACTTTCAACATCATAAGCTGCTTAATTTGAAAGCAATAAATAAGCATCTACAATTCTACATATACCTCATATTTTTTCTCAAGAATTTTATGTACATACAAAAAGTGAGAAAAAAGCCGATTATTTTTCTGTAGAGACTAATAATTGTATTCTTTTTTTTTTTAAGAAAAGCTGTTTTGAATAGATGTCAAATATCTTCTTTGAAGTAATAATTTATAAAGAAAGGTTGCCAAGGGCATCGACGTTAACTGAAGTTTTAATTTTATCGCCAGCCTTGTCGTGTGTATGTCTGATACACTTTTGACACGTGCTCTCCCGCAATGAAAGTCGTAAAGTACGTTATTGAAGCAATAAACCTTTGTTGAGAATTTCTCATTGGTTTATAACGTCTCGTAACACATACAAATAAAGGAATCTCACCGACAGACAGACCGGTGCCTCCTTTGAAAGCAAAATATTAGTCTAAAGTTAATGAAGGTGGTATTACCTTAGGACTCCCGACTGTTTCAACAACTGTTTTCATACAGCTTTCGACCAACCCAAGCTATCCCACTGTTTTGTTATCCTAACTAAATTAACGCTTTTAGGTTTGAAATCTCTCTTTGATAAAATAACAATAAGTGTTCGGCTAGCCTTAATCTAGTGCCTCATACATTTCATTTATAATTTTTCCAACCATTTATTTTACTTTAGCGTGCATGTAGGTTTACATTTTGTCGTCTATGGTTGACTGTCAATAAATAAAGAACTTCATAGGCGGGCTTATATCAAAAGTAAAATAAATGTTTGGAAAGAGTATAAATGAAAGTAGGTGCCCACTGCCGGCTTCGGATCCCATTTCGCAATGTACATACCTATAGAAATTAAATTATAATAATATTTGGTATTGTTCGAACAACTTTCAATACAAAAGCACAATAGACAAATGAATCACTAGCCACGAAACAGGTTACTGAAGTAATTTCAACAGATGCTATCAGATGTTATTGAACGTGTTCCAGCGTAGTCATTAAACTAATACACTGGCCTAATATAAATGATATGAGAACTTTAGAAACACACTTTGTTACCTGAAAGGGGTTTCATAAAACTGAATTATAGCCATAATCTTAACTTGGTCTTGAGAATCGTCGTAAAGTAGCATCGGGTGCTCAGAGGACACGTCAAGTCGGGTGTTGTTAAATTTTATGGAAACTTGAGTGGATACAATAGAGATATGTAAATTAAGGAAACGTCTAAAGTTACCGGAGCCAGCGTGAAGCTTTTGAAATTCGCCGGTTAGTGGGCAATCGATGCGGCGAGGGCCGACATCATAGATTTTATTCCCTCCCAACTAAGATTGTAACATTTGCAACGTATCCCGCCCGAGGATCGCCGGAACGCAGACCATCGTTAAATTGAAATTCATGTCGTGATGTTAACATTCACAATATTCTATTCAGCTAAAAGCAAGCAAATAGCAGACCCGTGAGTATTCTTCCTACATAATGTAAATTTTACAGCAACGTTGAACTCTTCTACTGGAATAAAAGTAGCTGTTTATTGTGTAGTGCAATGTATGTTTTTGGATCCTTCGATGCAAGTAGACGCTTAGTCCTGAGTGAAATAAGAAAACCGAGGGATTATATTGTTGGTGTCGTCCTCGGGCGGGCCCGTTGACCCGGCTTGCCACCACACAGTCAATGTCAAGCCTCAGTTCCTGGAATACTCGCACGTTGTGTGTTATTCGACTCCCAAAACAATGCGTCAGCAAAAAAATATCTCATTCTTGTGTCACGTCCCCAAGGAGATTATCTCCGGCGGCCTGATCTACCTCAACGCGTACAAAAACAATAACATTTCGAAACGTCTCGAGAAATGATAATACAATTCTAACAAAGCCATGTTATTTTATTATGATTCTTTGATTGTCTAAGCTTGCATTATAACGACAAGAAGCAACTTTTAAGTAGTGTAGGTGTACTTTTATTACTTTAATATTGCCTACGTTTATTTCCTATTATGAATTTATAGTTCTGAGAACGATCTCACTACTTCTCAAAAATATAACGGAAAACGTATAAAATTATCATAATTTATTGCTTATATATTTAGGGCTCATTAAGATAATGGTTGAGTTCCAAAAAATATATGATTTTTATTGGAAGATAACATATAGGTAAGTATTTATACCAATAAAGAATAGTCATAAATAAAAGGTATTTATTCTCAACGTAATAGTTCCTGTCTCCCATTATTTTTTACGCTGCGTCTGTATCAACAATACAAAGACCAATAAGAACACCACAATGCAACAAAATATAACCATTAATCGTGGAATGATAAACGTTCAATAAATAACATGTTTTGACCCTATTAGTACAGTTACATCGATTTACACAAAAATCCGAGAAGAGTTCGCGACGCTGTGTCGCGGCCGGCGCTGACCGCGGCGCCGTGAATTTTCTCTGCGCCCACGCGCGGCGGCTTATCTCGCGTGTTCTCACACTGGAAATTTACACATGCTTGCGAGTGGCGGCAGTGCAGCGGTGCAGCCGTGTGGCAGGTCGTAATAACGCACTCGTCGCGTTTTATCTGAGCGAGGCAGCTGCGGCGCGGCCCGGGCCAGATATGCAGCGCCACCGTGAACACCCGACAACACCCGCGGGACGTGGGCGACGCGGCCGCAACCGTCGCATTTTATAACCTTTTTATTCCATTGTCACTCCGCCGGAGCGGCGTATTCGAGGGAAAAATAAATTTTACTCTTTATCTAAATGTCAAATCGTTCGGTTTCGATCGAATCAGTTTCCAAATAGTTTTAATAAATCTCCTTTTACGGCGGTCGGAACGGGCGGAGGTCGATATGGGAACGCATTAAGAATACACGCGGCGAGTTATCGTGTTTTATTCTGTTATGACCGCTGTGTCTGTTCCCGGCAACAATAGGTTTAATTGAAAGAGTGTCAATAAATTTGTCGGGAGTTGTCCAGCGGTGGACTCGTCGCCGGTGGTCCCGATAAACTTGATCGTCCCCGAGCGCGACACACGCCCGGAGGACCATCCGACCCTTGTCCCGACGACCAATTTTGTTTTTATCTGCCGCCGACCTTGTCTTCATTATAATATATCTTTCTAAGGACTTATCTTTCCGAGTTGATTGGTGATCTTGTCGCTATCTTGTCCCACTTTTAGGTAAACCTTAATTTACAACGCGTTCGTAATCCCAAAGACATAAACAAAACATTGTACAGTTAACTGGGTATTTTTTATAATACAAAACAAGAACGCGTTAAACGATTTGTAGCGCCTTATCGAATCGAAACCGTTGAATTTTCTCGCCTGTATGTCAAGTAACAAAGTGGACGGACAGACAGACCGACAACTACAATTTAAGTAAATGCTGGATCGTTAAAATAAAAACAAAGGATTTCACGGCACTAATTGTGTTGAATAATACGGAGCCCATTTCCTGTCAGTTATAAAGGCACAGACGTACAATTTTGGGATATGTTTTCCCACGATGGACGTCACCCACGCCCACCGCTTCTACGAATACATTTCTGACCAAGGAGTGGAACTTTGTGTTCACAATTTAGCTACAACACGGATAATCAAATTACCACAATCTGGACATGTCATATAACGTCAATACTACGCACTACGACAAAAACTCCAACATAAATAAATAATGGGTCGAAAACGTGTAAAGTAAACAACAAAAATATATGCAGAATCACTGAAATGGTATAAAATATAGACATGAAACTGGGGTTTTATTGCCACCTCCGACAACATTAGCTCTGCAAACCATTATAAATTAAGAGTTTAATTGCTACAACCGATTCTACTACTATTTTGTAATGACCATTACGAAAGCATAATTACTGGAACAACCTGTTCACACGTAGTAAATCATTGTTGAACAACTGTAATTACTTTTTGAAAACGAAATACTGCTACTACAAGACTATTACTTTAAAAAAAACTTATCTAAAAATAATACCAACTCCAATAGTTTCTTAGTCGTCCGTGGTGACTGCAGTCCACCTTTGGCCACACAATTCACACCCGATAATCATCTGTGAGATAAAAGGCCGCCGGTACGACACCATCAAATCACCATAAATATTTGAATCGACCACAGACTGATAGCTAAGATGTTCCCCCGACACGTCCTCCTATATTGAATTTTTATGTTAAACTCTTCAGAGAGCTTTTTGATTGAAAGAGAGTTGTTTGTTGTTACTTATTTGTTTAATTCTTTTTACAAATTAATTGACTTCTCTAAATATTATACATCGTCATTGGCAAAAGGAATACTTATAGGTAGGTTGTACAAAAATGATAACATTAACATTATTGGCAGCGCCCATCACAGTAATCTTTCAATATCATTCATTCATTCACTCACTGACACCGCTGGGTCTAGAAGCATAAAATTGTTCGCAAGGGCTCCTTAAATTTATAGGAGGTTATACATATGTATAAGAAACTCTTCTGCACAATTTTCCTTCTCCAGTCTTTGTGTGTAAGATTATAATTATTTTGTTCCAGCTATTGGTGATTTTCTAATTGAGTTTTGTAACCATTATACTATTATATACTTACTTCCCTTTTGTGACCTATAATATCTGAAATCCTACTAATATTATAAATGTAAAAGTTTGTGAAGATGTTTGGATGTTTGTAACTCAATCACGCAAAAATGGCTGAACGGATTTGGATAAAATTTTGCACACAGATAGCTTATAATCTGGATTAACACATATAATACCCTTTATCCCGGTGAACTGACATCCATGTGGGCGAAGCCACGGGAATAAGCTAGTAATATATAAATTTTATTTATACCTAACAGAGGCCAGATTTTTGAAAATGAATAAGGCATAAAAGTTCGTCATTTTTTCTGATGGAAAATCCCATTGGGCACACGGCTTGTTAATGAATATTTCGATTTTATTTTTTTATACTTGACCATTCGCTATTATGAGAGCAAAATCTTACATACTTGACTATGTATACAGGGTGAGATTTACGTGCAAACTGTAACCATGATTTCAGCATAATTATATTGAAAATTCAACGCTAGGGGGTACAGCCCAGCCAGCGTTGAATTTTTCGTCGGTAATTAGAAAAAAAAGTGAGAGAGTGTTCAAGACCATGTACTGAATCCATGGTAACAGGTTGTGCGTCAATGTTCCTGCCACCCTGTATACATTGTGTAAGTACTTATATGTAAGTTGTAGTACCATTGTTTACCGCACAGTGCTCAGTAAGTACTTATGAGTATTTTGACTTATTTCTGCGCATGAAGGAATGAAGAATATTACCTTTATGGAAAACACTTTATGAAACCTTTTTGTAAAATGAATGTCTAAAGAAATACATCGTCCAATTGCTATTTAGATATAACTACTAATGATGAGTCCTAAGACAAGACATAATTATTGGAAGTTATAAAGTACTAGCTTCTGCCCACGACTTGGCTATTACTTCGTTCACTTAGCGTTCTTTCTGATTTTTTTCTTTTTGCTCGGCTCCTAAGGGTCCTAGTGTGATGGTAAATAGCCTATAATCTTCCTCAAGAATTGGGCTATCAAATGCAAAAATATTTTTTCAAAACCGACTGGCAATTCCAGAGATTAACGCGTTCAAACAAACAAACTCTTCAGCTTTATTATTGGTATAGATACATTCTGTCAAGAAAGTACCGGGAATCGATCTATTAAAAAGCCCGCTTAAAGGGATTGTCGAAATTCTTTTTGTCGCTAAGTTGGCACAACTGTCTTCTATACTCACGCTGAGTTTGAGCGTCACTTGTCATTTAGTTTGTTTACAGTGCACCATTTTGTCAATTCATCTCAAGTGTGTTTTGCGATTTTTACAATGGATAAAAAAATCTAACAAAGAATGTCTTAAATTTTGCATTGCGAATGGAAATTCTTATGCTGAAGCGCTGAAAATGTTACACAAAGCTTACGGTGAATCAACTTTATCAAAAATACGTGCGTATGAAGGGTGTAGTGCATTTAAAAGCGGTCGAGATGTGGTGGAAGATTTGCCTCGCTCTGGTCGGCCATCAACGTCTTCAACTGATCTTAATATCCCTAAAGTAAAATAAATGGTGACTGAAAATCGCCGTATAAGTCTGAGAGAGATAGCCGCTGTCTGTGTCTCACAAATCAATTCGTACCATTTTAAACGATTGTTTGGGCTTGAAACGCGTTGCCAGTCGACTAGTGCGGAAAGACCTGAGTTTTCTGCAAAAACTCAATCGCGTAAAGGTCGCTGAAGACATGACAGAACGAGTCAATTCCGACCCCACAATCACAAAACGCATTGTAACTTGTGATGACACATGGGTTTACGAGTTTGACATGCAAACCACTCAACAAACTTCGGAATGGCGCTTTCCAACTGAGCTGAAACCGAAAAAGCGCGAATTCGCGGCGAGTACTGAAGTCGCTTCCAAAAAATGCGTCAAAAATGTTTTGATGATTGGGTTATTCGTTGGCGTAATTGTATTATTTCGGAAGGAGCCTACTTTGAAAGCGATACAATAAATTTCGATAAATAATACATATTTTGTGTTTAATTGACAAATGCCCGGTACTTTCTTGGCGTAGTAGTATAATTATGTAGATAAATAAAGATGTGCGCGGTAATTGCGCAAAATCTCAAATTGTTGATAGATCTAGGTAATAAAAACCAGTGCAAAATATACACAATAATAAACAACAAAATAGACACAGCTAACTACTAGCTGTTTCTATTTTGGTATCACAAATTATACTTCGGCCTCTAGCATAGAATATAAATAATTCTCCGTTGCTACAGGTAGTACCAGGCTACAAATTGTCACCCAAAATTAAGAAAAGTGTCTCTCTTGATGTTTAAACTTGACTTTAATCAATAAAATGTTATATTTTGTATGTTGTTATTTTTCTATCATCGGGATGCTAAGCCTATCTGAAACGTTAACTGAAATAAAACCTTCCACTATTTTTCTCAATCAAAAATATATTTCTATCAAAAACAAGATTAGTGTTTCTTTACATTATGCTCAAGTTTTAATTCAAATTCAGCTGACAAAGGAAGACAATAATATGTGTGACCTATATCTCCTTTGAAACGCCAACGCCTAAGAAGAGCATCGAAATAAAACGCAGTACATACAATCAACATTATGGTACATATACATAAAGATGTAGGAATCTCCAGCATGTTTTTATTTACATAAAGGTCTGTAGTCATGTCTTCAGCTCACAGTCGTTTTATGTCTAGAATTTTGTTTCTTTTCTCTATGAATATAATATGCATGTAGGTACAAGTATGTATGTGGACCTTTCCTTTTTGTTTCATATGTGTTATAGATTGTAAAACATATCCGGCTAAAGATAAACACGAAAAGCTCTATGTAGCACTAATTGTTACAAATTGGAAAATCTGTAGATAATAATTTTCTTACGTTTCCGATATTTACAAGCTACATGTCGTTAAATTTATATTTTCTCCTCTTGATTTTTTTGAAAGACACGAGAACAATTCAAAAATCGAATTGTATACCAAAGTAGGTCATCACAAAATTCCCTACATAACTTATCGTTAGTTTGTTTTCTGTTATGATCCCTAAGTTTTACGACTGTATTTACCTTTTATCAGAGCTTTCACCCGTCGGACGCCATCGAGGTTGGACGGTACAGGATCAACCAACAGTTTCAGGGGAGAAGTGAACTCGTCAGCACTGAATAGCAATGCCGCCCATCCTTGCGAGTTGCCAACACAGCCGCGCTTCAGCGAACCACCCTCAGCTAATATGTACGCACGATTGGACGAATTTAATGTTCTTGTTTCAAAATTCAATATCTCACTCAACGCTCCAACGTCACCTTTCAGTATCCGCCTCACAAATACTTTGAATATGCTCCTTTTAAATTTTCCGCGCTTCCGTTTTTGTTCACTCGAAATTTTCCCAGTAAAAATATACTTAGATGTGAACACAATCCGTTTCAAGGTATCATTGTTTCTAAATACAGAATTGTTATTAAAGCACCTCGGTGGGGAATTGTCGTTTATTTTTATTACTGTGTTCCGTTTTTTAACTTGGCCCTTTACAATAAAGTCCGCATCCGTAATAAAAATTAACACAAACACTATAATCAGAATTGGTTTTAACATTTTGTGTCACAATAATATATTGTTTCAGCACTTTTAGAAATGCAAGCATTATTTGATTTTTGTTATGTTTGAGTTTATAGTATGTAGTAATTTATTAGAAAATGTTGGTAAAAACATCGCGTTGTGAAGATGCACGGTAATCGTGAGGTGTGCAAGAGTGTGGTAGTGGTATGCGCGCGCGCCGCATGCCGTGCCAACCTCGACTGGAGGCTTTATCGGATCCGCTGCAACTTGCAACCTGTTGTGTTTTAATCCTTAAGCCGGCTACTACAGCTTTTGTAAACACATTACTACCAATACGTTGGAGATATTTCAAGTAATATTTCTTGTTTCTTTTTTATTTCCAAGAACAGACATCGTAATACAATATTATAGCACGATGAAGTTGTTTAAGATTTTATAATATTAATATGTACTTGTTTCTTTTACAAGGCTTTAATATCAAGCAGTTTCATTAAGTGCTGTATGATGGGAACAATAATGTTGATAATATATTTACGCCAGTAACATTTGTGTGAAAAGTTTAACACAAAAAAAAACCCTTGTAATATGAACTGCAATTTACAAGTTGGTCGAACGAACGGAAAATGGAGGATATTGATCTTCTAAGTTAGATGACGACGCATACGCAACAGGACATATATTATGCATAAGTTACCTACTTATTATACAATTCTATAAATATGTGAGAATGCTGTTTGGATACGTGAATAAGTGAAATCATATGTATATTAGATTGGGTAGCAAGTTTAGGTACCTAGTACATACATAGAAAGTAAATGATATGTGGTAATTGAGCTGTAGGTAACTGAATACATGTAGCGTGTGATCTAAGACCAGATTACAAACATTGTGTTTAAGTTAAGGTGCTAATTGGACAGTTGAAAGGTTGTATGAGTAAATAGATAAACATAGGTATCTCTGAGTAAATAAACCCACGCCGTAATTATCCTATACAAGCAATTAGACTATTATGGAATGTGGAGCTTTTAGTTTTCTAGTACCTATTTACTATATTGAGAAAACTGGAAAAATAAAAGAAAACAGTTTGGAATAAACGGTTTTCACTTCCTACACGGCATTAAGACTCGCATGAAAGTTAAACAGTACTGAAGAACCTATTTACTTGCATGTTATTGCGATTTTAATTATTATTTTAAATTGCATTTTAACATGGCGGCTGTTATTAGTTGTAGAGTTTATTTTAAAGTTTCCGTAATAGTCGTACATACCTACCTTTCCGGACCGTCAAGATAATAATAAAATAGCTAATAGAAAAAGAAAAAAACATTTTTTTTATTAAACTCCTCTGTGACCTCTTGCAAAATAAATAAAATCGAAACTCTCTCCACAGGTAGATTCATCCCACAGAATGCCTCCAACATTATAAGATGGCCTTGTAGATCAGCAGTAATCAAGTCGCACTCCTGTCGGAGCATGGTTGCACGTGGCCCAGCGTGGGCGGACTGGCCCCGACACTGGCCCAGCACCTCTCCGTGACGGCGACATGCTACACAAGGCCCGGAATTTACGCACTTTGTGTCGTTTGCGTGTCCCTGCCAACTAACACTGAGATACGAGCCGCAAATTGAATATTTAGTTACTTGCTCGTAAATATGTTGGTGTAACAAAGCTTCGAAGATGGAGGACGAAGATTTTCTCTCGTCCTAGCAAGTTTGAGGCTGTTCTGGGAGAAATTATTATTTACCTGTGAAGTCTGATGCATAATCAGCCTATAATGTTCCCACTCCTCTCGGTGAGAGGCAGTGGGCCGTAATCTACCACGCAGGCCCAATACTGGTTAATAGATCTCACAATATGTCTTCGAATTTTTTGTTCTAGGACTAGATTTCCTCACGATGTTTTCCTTCGCTGTTTTGAGAGCAGTGGTGATGAAATAATTTACACAAAGTAAAGTGCCTGCTTGGGTTCGAACCCGCGACCTAAAACTCGTAGGTCGCGGCCGTTACCGCTGAGCCACCATTGCTCTGAAGTCTGATGCAGTTTTTTTTTAAATCGTCAACTAATATCATGTAAAGCTTTCTGAACGAAGATCAAAAAGGGTTCGGGCCAAAAAAGGCCAGATTCACATTCTTCCATTCGAATGATCGGAGTTAACTAAGTTACTAATTCTAATTTGATTACTGAAGTCTGGAGTTTTGGGTCGCTGATATTTAAAGTATTTCCCGCGTAAATGACAGCTATAGCCATTTGCTAATTGTCTAACGATGTTAATGCCCGAATTAAGTGTTGTCGTTTTGTAAATTAAGAAATAACAATTCATCATCTGCCTAGCCTTTCCCCAACTATGTTGAGGGTGGCTTCCAGTCAAACCGAATGCAGCTGAATACCAGTCTTTTACATGGAGCGACTACCTATCTGACCTCCACAACCCAGTTACTAGGTAATACGATACCCCTTGGTAAGATAGGTTGTCAGATTTTCGGGCTTCTGACGACCCGTAACGACTGTCTAAGATCTACGAATGACAGCCGGGACCAACGGCTTAACGTGCTTTCCGAGGCACGGAGGGGTCTTGGTATGTAAAGATGGTCAGCCATCCACGGACCAACCGCGGCAAATGTAGCTTAACCTGATCGATCGACCCGTGCGGCAGTTATTACTTAGCCACAAGCCCCTCGAATGAAGAAACAAAGAAATAACAATTATCGCCCCATTATTTCAAAAGTTTACTCAGTAATGTTCACGAAATTCAAATAAAAAATACTATATCGTAGTTAGGTAGGTATATATGTATATGAGCCAGGCATTGCTGATTGGCTTCATTCATAAATGACTGAAAATATATTTATTTTTTATTGCAACGGTGGACTTAAAATATTTGGCTCCATTGATTTGAATTTTATTCAGGTTCAAAAATGCGTGATTGAATTGACTATATTGAAAAAAAAAAAATAACGTAAAACTGACAAGTTCCTAGAATCACAAGTTGATTTTCGCTAATGAAATGTTTCTTTTAATTATTTTACCTAGTCTAACGGCCAGTTTCTCGAAAGAAAATTATCGTTAAATTAATGTGACCTATTGTCAAGTGCGCGTAAACTGTTGCGTTTGTTTTGGTTCGAGGAACTGGCACTAAGAGACACAATAACTACAATTTAATACCTAAACACAAAATACAAATTACAAAATTTCCATGAGGTGCATCACGAAATTCAAGAAATTAAGCAATGTCGATTTACTGGGATATGGTCGCATCATTAGCGATGTATAAGAATTCTACTTGACTTCTTAATCCGTATATCGTCATTCATCACGTTATCTTGACAATAGATAAGAGGATGTATTGTATCAGTAAGCGGGCTCTTAGTGACAGGTGGCACATCTGTATCCCCTTTGAGACTTTCAGATCAAGTGAGGAAAATGAGCGAAAAAATGTTCGCTAAATTCTTCTTCGTAAATAAATAGAAAAAATTTCAAGAACCGTATTTCATTTATTTCTGTATTCGCCTATCATATTAACACCATCATAACATTATAAGTGTGAAAGTTTGTGATTTGTACCTATCTGAACGGATTTGGATGGAATTTGGCACATTTGTAGACCATGACTTGGTTTAACTCTGTACCTCCTTGTAGTAGTTTCTATAAGAAACGAGTGAATACGTGGTGACAAACAAGTTAAAAATTTAATTACTTTAAATAACTGTTATTAAGGATGCGCGGCTTACTCCAACGAAAGCCACAAGTTATCTGATTAACACAAGGCGAGCTCGCACAGAACGTAACTCCGGCACATCCATGTGAAATAGCTAGCCGCGGAAACTTATTAAAACTACTACAAGCCCATATAATATAAACACAAGCACATGCAATAGTTATGTAAATTTACAACATTGGACGGACAATTAAAGCATAAGTTTAGTTATCCTTGCACGAATTACATTATCCTGTCGATGATACCCTATGGTGCTCCACAGAATAAGGCATTCAGTATCTACCGTTTACTTAAAGGTAATATCGATTCTAAAATACGCATACAAGATCCTAATCTACCAATATAATCTAAGTGCCTTCTACGGACGATATTGCGAAAGTTGCAGGGAAAGAGCGTCGTGTGTGCAATAAGCCAAGAATGAGATTCATAATAACGAGCAAACATGCGCGTAAACACAATGCTTATATGGAAATCACAGATATGAAATTCATTTTACTATGGGAGACAAGTATAAATCTATAGTTATGGTGGTTCCCAAGGTAGTTATTAAAAGTGAAATTTATATTGAAGTTGGAGACAATAACTTTTGAAGGTATAAAACGTGATGTTATTATTGTTGTTAAGTATGCTTTCAAGATAAGCAGTGCATCTACAATAGACTGCAGCGAGCCTGTGAACCCATGGTGCAACCACACTTAAGGAGCAGGGACTCTCTTTTCTTTAGAGCAGAGGTTCCCAGACTTTTTTTCAACTAGTTCCGATGGAGCCCCTGCAGCTACATTTCTACCATATTCCCAAAACTCGACAAAAAATGTGAAGATTAGATCTAACTATGGAAATTTGCGTTGACTGCGATGAGCCCTGGGGGTCCACCTGGACCACTTTCGAAACTAAGGCTCCACTAAGTCACCACTGCACCTTAAGAATGCCACACGATACCCACAACAAAGATACTGCTTGCGTAATTTGTGATCATATTTTTAAGCGTAGTTAGGTATAAAACTTGCCCAGCATGATGTTGGCCTTCGCCAAACAGTACCAAGTTACTGATACAAAGAAGTAAATGTTTAAACAGAAAAGCGTATTATCCTAGCACTCCATTCTTACAGCATCTCGGTCGTATGTCACCTGTCCGTCGTGTTTGGCGGGCCGTGGGCATGGGTTCATACTTGGCTTGAACATCGGAATGCAATTCGAGCATAGCTGCGGCAGACAGCGGTCGATAATTGCATTTTGTGGTCGCGGCGCTCCACTTGGCAAAGTACACGCGCGATCGAACGGAACGCAAACAAACTTCAGTTTTCTTCAACAAATTTCAGTTGGATAAACAAGAAACAAGTTGAGCTGCGAAACGGTTTCTCACTAATGTAATCAAAGTCCTCAATTAGTTGTATTGAGGAAATATAAATGAATAAGTTTTCTGATTTTTTTGCAATTTTATTATGTTACACTTTATTGTGGGTAAATACGCATTTAAGAGTTTTCTATCTTATTAATAACAAGTAATTACGTATTGTAAGATGGTCTATCAGGGACCATAGTTAGTATCGTGATCCGGATTAATTGAACGTAATGAAATATTGATAATTATTCGCATTCGATTAGATGAGGAAGTGGTTTATTAAGGATACACACGTCGGTAGTTTGTGTAGAGCAATGTGCAATTAATCACGCCAACCAATAATGTTAACTGAAAACAAAATACTCTGCAAACTTTGAATAAATAAATTTGAGGCAACACAAGTTTGTTTTAGGGCTGATTTTTCAATCGTCAGATAACTTTTATCTTGGGAATATGTTTGACGTTTTGACAGCTTTTGTAAAGAAAATGTGTCAAACCGCCATATTTCTTCCTCAGGTAAAAGTTATCTGACGATTGAAAAATCAGCCCTTAATCACACTATCGAACTCGTAATAACTACGTTTCCTCTGCAAATGATATTTGAGAAAAACAAAAAGTATCTTAATCGTTGTAAAAACTTCTCGAGTATTTCAAAAACTTTAAATGATAAATGATTTTATTTCTGTAAGTAGGTTTATACAAACACTTTTAAACGTCAAACATTTTTTTTTAAACTAGATGAGGCCGGCGTTTCCTATCTGACTACTGTGAGAAGAAAGGCCGAAACAAACTCACAGGTCACAGTCTCTTTTAAAGTCCAGACATAATCTTGGTCAGATCATGTGAAGACCATGTAGGTTGGTGTCTGAAATGGTCTTTTGAGGAAAGAACCACACAGATTGAGTGGACCTGTCCAGTCAGTGCAAGCATCTGTCAGTAATCGTACAGCTCAACTTAAAAGTTAAGGAGCTCAACGATTCGACGAACAACACCAAAGAAAGGACATTTGGGTAGGCCGCATAATTTACTCAAACTGGCAGACTATGATTAAAGCTGAGAGAGAAAACAAAGCAAGTACCCACATAGTCTTCACATTCACAGTAATTAAAATAATATAACATTTTACCAAGTAAATATTCATGTCATTGTATATATGTTACGGCTAAAACCCGAAGTGCGGCTACAACTAGTTTTAGCCGGCTACAACTAGGTGTGGCCGGTAGCAGTTGGTTAAACTCAGGTGTGGGCTGAAAGGTAGGTTAGGTTAGGTTAGTATTGTGACTACACAACGTACGAGCCGAACGAGCGGTGCCGCGGCCGGCGAGTGCCATGGTCCGTTTAGGCACAAGAGAATGTAGTGTTTTGTACTACACCTAGTTCTAACCGGCTAAAACTAGGTGTAGCCGCACTTCGGGTATTAGCCGTAACATATATAAAATTCATCAATGTCAATGTGTATATAAGAAGAAAGAAAAAAAAGTTAGTAAAAAGAAAAGATCAAAAAAAAAATCTGTATGTACCTATATTAAAAAAAAAAAAAATTGGAGCAGCTCAATCCCACGCCTTTTTGGCTTCAATGTAATGTTTAACGGCATAAAAGGCTTTCTGGCACAACTTACGTTTAATAAATGACTTTACAATACGATTGTAATGTTAAGCAATAACTCTCGCTTCAAAAGATGCATTTGTAAACACAGCAATACAATTCTCGTTTCAGAGAAATTTAGTTGAAAACTTAATGAAGTGTCTCGCTTACAGCAGAATAATTGTGACAAACAACTACGTCTTTACGAATTCATTTCTGTAGAATAAAACGCAACTGTAAATGACAAAACTGTGGTGCAAAGAGTAAATGGTAAAGGTAAAAATGAAAAAGTAAAGGGTATACAGTAAAGTAAAGAGGAGCTCGTGGCTAAGTAATAACAGCCGAACGGGTCGATGCATCAGGTTAAGCTACGCTTGCCGGGGTTGTCCGTGGATGGGTGACCATCTTTACATACCGACACTCCTCCGTGCCTCGGAAAGCACGTTAAGCCGTTGGTCCCGGCTGTCATTCGTAGATCTTTGACAGTCGTTACGGGTCGTCAGAAGCCCGAAAGTCTGACAACCAGTCTTACCAAGGGGTATCGTATTACCCAGTTACTGGGTTGTGGAGGTCAGATAGGCAGTCGCTCCATGTAAAATACTGGTATTCAGCTGCATCCGGTTAGACTGGAAGCCGACCCCAACATAGTTGGGAAAAGGCTAGGCAGATTGATATAGTAAAGTAAAGGGTATACAGTAAAGTAAAGGGTATACAGTAAAGCTAGTTCTTCTATTTAAGTCCATCAGACTTAGTTACGTAGCACTTTGCCAGCGGTTCTTTAAGTTCGGAAGTTTTTTAAGTGATTTAAGTATGAATAGTCGGTTGGTATCTCATCTATCATAGATATATTATTTAATATTTACAGTAGGTAGGATGTCATTGTCTATTATTTTAATATATACAACTATTTAGCACGATTTTTTTAAATGAATTCGTGCTTGCTAGCAGGCTGACCCCTACAAACCCACATAACATCACTCCTGGTTTCCCCGAAGGGTTGGACAAAAGGCATTACTTAAATAAAATAAAAAAGAAGTCCAAATAATTGGAAATCTCACAAAATCACACTTTCCTTTACGAGGTCCGGAAACATCAAACAGTGCACAAATGACGTTTGAGAACATTCGCAGAAATTGCATATTGAATGTTAAAATACAAATGGTGCATAAACAATACCTACCTTGCCTCGAAGTTTGCAGTCCCCTGCCAACTTCACCGCAACCGGTTTCTGTTTACAATATTATAAGAGACTTCTATGTACTTTCAGCGGATTCAGGTGTGAACATGACCAGGTTTCAAGCCTTGTTAGTCTATATAATTTTATGACTTAGCCCTCATGAAGGGAAAATCAATTGAGTGGAGATCTGGTGTGTGTTGGATTGAGGATACTCTGGAAGCGCACTGAATCAATACGAGTAATTTTAGGAGAATCTATTATTATGAAAAACAAACTATAGATTTTTTATCAACTTGTCAAATCCGAATACTCGAGTCATCACTCGGAAGGGCTCAATTTAATGTCTTGGTGGTACAAGGCGGAGTAGAAAGCACGAACACCGTGGTCGCTTTCAAACGCACTCAATCAATCAACTCAGCCTATCGCAGTCCACTGCCGGACATAGGCCTCTCCCAGGCTGTGCCACAATACCCTGTCCTCCGCCTTCCGTATCCAGTCTGTCCACCAGTCAGCCACCTTCTTAAGGTCGTCGGTCCATCTAGCTGGGGGGCGTCCCACACTACGCTTGCCGATACGTAGTCTCCACTCCGGGACTCGTCTGCTCCACCGGCCATCGGTCCTTCGACAAACATGCACACACGAACACACTCAAACACACTAGTCAGACTTAATTAAAAACATCATGCTCTCCACCATGACTGGATGTCCTCGCAACGTAGAGAAACAGAACCAAATGGAGACACATCACAAGAGAACACACCGACCACTCTGCTAAAAGTGAATAAGTAAGAAGAAGATCTACATAACTACAACGCAGGATCTCTCAGGCCGCCTCCTAACCGAAAGTGATCGTTGCGCTCGTTTATATGAATACCATCTGTTGCCCGCGGCTTCACCCACCTAGGCATCAATACTTTTCTATTTGAATCGGATTTTGTTCACAATTTCAGGGGTTTATCATACTTGCGCGGAAACCTAATTATTTTTCTAAAATAAAAGTAACCTAAGTTACTCCTTATAATATCAGCTATCTGCGAATGAAAGTTCCGTCGAAATCGGTCCAGCCGTTTCGGAGATTAACCAGAACCAACAGACAGATAGGCAGACCAAAAAAATTTAAAATTGTTTTTTTTTTTTTTTTGTTATAAGCTCGTTTAAACTTTCATATGCATTTACTTAAAAGCTGTTATATTGACATTACAAACAGATACTTCACTTTTATTTATTTGTATATCATAGATAAAGATGTATAGATGACATACTCGCGCAACCAATCAAGTCGCGTATGTACTCGTACGTCATTATTCTGGTAAACGATCGCGTATTCACGCGACAGTTGCTTTCGATCAGTAGACGAGGGTCATGCGCAGCAGTCGCAAAGAACAATACGCCGTTTACGTAAGAACTGAAACATTACTTTACCCATAAAACAATAATTTCCGTACGGTTGCCCACAGATTAGCTAACACTCAAAAACAGTCATAAAAAAACTTTTAATGTAGTTTTCAATAAGAATAAAGTTATAGAGTTGAGTTCCAGCGGAACATTTCATGGTAACTAAGTTGTGAAGTGTCAAGTTTATGGTAACCTCAAGTGTCTCTGGCGCGGGGTCGCACGTTCAACTCCATCGTTTAACAACTCTACTGGTTAGTGAAACTAACTGATTTGCCTGGCTACTATTTGAGTAAATGATTTCATTATTATTTGTGGATGATGACTGAATGGATGCTCATGCTCGTTTGTAGTGAAAGGATTTGTCTGTGAGCTATGTTGATCACACGGCCCATAGGTATTCATAACTAGCTCCTGCCCGTGCGCATGAAATTTCTTGTCTTAACATAAAATATGAATATCCTATGCCCCGTTAGTTTTTTTCGTTAAGCGTTCTTCCTGACTTTTTTTTTCATTTTTCTTGGCTCCTAAGGATCGTAGCGCAATGTTAAATAAGCCTCAACAATTGGGCAATCAAATGCAAAAATATATTTTCAAATCCGAATGGTAAGTAGGTAGTTCCAGAGATTAGCGCGTTCAGACAAGCAAACAACTTTCTTATAGATAGATGTTAGTAGCGAAGATGACTGTAGGTTGAAACTACAATAATTTTCAGTAGATTACGTTAGACTAGATACAATAATAAACAGACAATGTTTTCAAAACACCCTAATTATTTTATCGTATATTCCATCCCTGTCATGGGATACCTCTTTCAATTAACAACATTAAAAATGTATTTATTACAATAATGAATTTCAAAATACCTACTCTGAATTCAAATCAATTATGTAAAATTTCTTTCTATTGGAGGCAGCTGTCATTTTTAAACGGCTTGTGTAGTAGACAATTATGTTTATTTTAATTTCAAAGGTAATAGTGAAAGCCTCTTTAAAATTCGACCAGCAGCTTTTAAGAGAAGCGCATCTGTTTGTGTGCGTATAACTTAAAAGCTCTCTGTTTAAACAAATACTAATAACGAGCAAACAGACGGAAATTAAAGAAAAGTGTTACGGTCCCTAATACGTTTACTTAGATAATAGGTACTCTCCATTAGTTAAATATAATATATGAAAATAGAAATGTCCGCTCCACAAGTTCATATTCGCTTATCATCACAATGAGCAGACAGGACGTAACTTTAATGTCGCGGCCAGGCTTTGTGGCAGACCGTGAAATTCGCACATGACTAAGAAGATTTAATATAATTAAAAGTCCGCAAGTCTTTGACAGTTAGGGCCCACAAAAGCTCTTCTATTGCCACAAAAATGAGATGCCCACGCCCAGCGGCGAGATTAAACGAGCCGACGTCGCCTGCCACTGCCACCCGCTAACATATTAGACTACATTGAAACGGCACTAAAATAAAATACCAGCCCTCATATAAAATGTCGTGAACTATGAAATAAGAAACTTGTTCTCCGAATATTTTTGCAGCAAAAAACTAACGCGTTCCTGTTGGAGCAGAAGAATTCAAATAATTCAACCGCACAACGTTTATCGAGTTAAGCCAACTAGACATTTATCACGAATGCGCTAGTTATGGTTATTCTTCAACGGAACGTGTAGCGAAAAAGCTGGCGAGGTAGAAGGAACAATAAGAACAAAAGCACTAATTCCGCACAGAGTTATCGATAGCTTCGCGTCAGCTCGATTCGTAGCTTTGTTACGGCGACACACAAGAGAAACGCCCGACAAATTGCGTCGTGCGACAGTGGCGCGCCGCCCGGCGCCGCCCGCCGCCGCGCGGACACAATGCCTGCTCGCATCAATTGTTATTTTATGCACAACTGGACTCATCGACAGCATGGACACTCCGTGTAGCCAGAAAAATTCACAACAATGCTTTACAGTTTTCAGCTAGTAAACAAGTTAAGTGATTCACCTCTTAGCACTGTTAACGTAAACTCTACTGCATTGGGCATTGTTCCCTATATTTTTATTGATTTTTGTTCGTCGCTATACGACTTATTGAAATGTTTCATGAATATTCAATGTCGTCTTCAACTTAATATTCAACATATTGCTAGCATATAAGTGCGAATAAGAACTTTCAAGCAGAATGACTAGAGAAATTCCATTGATATAATCGTGTACATTAAGCTATCGCAGACATTAACATTAACTAAGTAAAAATACCCACTACAAAAAAAGATATGAATTTCTGAAACTATCAGCAGAAACCTCTAAAAATTACGAAAATAAAAAAAAATCGAAACCTACAAAAAATCGCGGCACATAAAGGGGGTATTTTCGGATACCTCTGGATATGAGAAATTCAGATTTTTCTTTTTAACGTCACTATTTAGACCATCCTGTATACATAAAAAGATATATCAATAAAAACTTAAAAAGTCATTTGATGTACAGTGGGTACATCATATTTACTTCGCCCGCATTTGTTTACTATTTTACTCATACTACGAGTAGTTACGTTAGGCGCTATTTACAGTAGCAAAATGATGGACTACAGAACTAATGCAAATACCGAACAGTAATTTATTCGCGTAAATAATATGAAGCAGCTGTATCTATATTTTCCATTCGCCCTAATCTGCAGAAGTGTCGCGCGGCATGCAAGAGAAATGGTCTACAAATTGTGTTCGCCTGGCTGGGCCGGCCGCTCGCCTGCCCCGCGCACCCGCGCCATCTATATAACAATAACTAAACTATATAAACTAGGTGCCTGTTCTGAGCGTTCTTTAACCCCAATACTCCTCCCAAGGTTGTCTTAAAACCTTTACATTTGTACTCGAAATAAAGCACTCACTTTGTCCCTGATACATATTAAAGCATCTCGGGATCTTCTTAAAACCTAAGTACGGGTAGCAAATTAGGTGACGCTTGTCGTTAGCCATCTTGATGTTTTACTTACTGAATAATATAATATTATGTTGAATACTACAGTGGTGGGTCCGTCGGTGAATTGGTTGGGTCGAAAAGCATTTTGATTAAATTCTTCACTGAAATAGAATTTATATTGCTAACACATATTTAACTTAGAATATTGTTAGAGTTGAATTTTGATTAGTTATACGATCCGTTCTTGTGAATTTTGATAGTCGAGAAACTATGCACTTGTATATTGCAGTACAAATGCCCGTGACTCCGCCTGTGTACTAAGCTCTACAGATTCTTACATAATTGCTCTACAAAACGCGTACTACAACCCGTACCTACCTACAAGTATTCATTTCGCTAAACTTGTTTATTTACTTCAGATTATCTAAGCCGTGTTAAGGGCTCAAAGGCAGGTAATGCTTCTTCTGCCAGTAGTGCATTAAAGGCTTTGCTAAAGCAAACTTGCTAAACATCTACCAGTGACAATATTTCTGAAATACGAGGGATAAACAATAAAAAATCTTACTTATTTCCATTTACCATTACTTCAGACAATTTAAATATCCATAACGGTTGAAATCGCAATCTTTGGGTCCTTACTCCTTATCAAATATCAAAAGACGGAACATTTAAAATGAGAACACTAAACGTTGGAATTGCCAGCGACAATATTACGACGCCATAAAAAGTGAATTTTCTTTTAATTCGCAATTTTGTGTCTGCCAACAGCTACTCACAATAAAACACGGACGTCGCCGTGTTTCGAGTCGCGATCGAATCGTTCACGGGAGGCATTAAAGTTTGTTTAATGTGCTCCAAGAGAATGAATGTGACACCTAAGCTAGGTGCCAAACATAAAAAATAATTATAGGTCAATAAACCGATTCTTTTACATAAGAAAGCACTTGAATCCTTTTTTTTATTCACAGTTCAACACAAATGTGGGGAAACGATTTATTGACAATAGAAGAAAGTCACATGAATCACGAATTACCTACCTACCTACCGAATAAGGCTTCTTGGCATTGAAATCTGACATGAAATAATGTGAGAAAATTCAAAAGGAATAACTTATATGCTTTAACACTTTTCTTAGAATTTCAGGAGGCAATTGATTATACGAAACTTCCCTATTATAACGCTATCATTCTTAGCATGTGTAGCAGTAGCTAAGGTAGATTGCAGACAAACGTTCTGATTTCAAACCCAATCAGCAAGGCCAATACGGTGCGATTTCCGCCAGAAGCGACGATTGTAAGGAGATTGGATAGAAGACACCATCTTTTTTAAATTTTGATGTCAGAACTCTTCAAGATGAGATGCTCAATGATTAAATGCAATTTTATTTTTCAAAAAGTACAAAGCGATCGGAATTTATGCCAAAAAGGACTAATTTTAAGACTTTTTAGGTTTTTTTTTTTTGGTAGTATTTGCCTATGGCATTATGCCCGCCTCTGTACGTTTCTGTGTATGAGGTATTAAATAAATAAATTTTATTAACTAGCAACGTCACTACTTCGGTAGAATAGAATAGAATAGAATTATTTATTTTTGCAAATATGGGTAAGTAGATGATACATCAATAGGTGTTAGTACAGTACAAAGATCAGCCATATTTTGCCATTCGGCATGCAAATATTTAGATCAAATTATTATTATTGTATATATCATTTACATCAAATTATTATCATTTATTATTCACATTAAATTATTATCTATCATTGGATCAATAATAAAAAGAACACAATACTCACATTTCAGAACTACGACATTAAAATAGACAGAAAATATTTGTGGAGAGGTAAACGGGCAAGTGGTACTTATTTGAAAATAAAAGCCGTCTCACGCAATGTTACGAGCGAAATCACGGCCACTTAAAAATATACTTGTTGTTCCGATGCCAGTACAATTTGCCGAGCACCTATTCAACGTTGGCATTTTCTCCAAATAAATGTTTCGCTGAACCAGCAAGTGTTTGATAATATTCTTATTAAGATCCTTATTTATGTACTGTCTTTGAATTTATTAGTAAGGACAAAATTGTATGTTAAGAGATGCTCTTGTCGTTTTATTTATTGGTACTTTACATATGATAGATACTCATACTTAATAGGTATATGTAGGTTATCGTTATTCCCAATGACATAAGGCATTATTTTACGATTCTACCATTCATGAGTCTTTATTTGCAATTAATTGTCGCTATCTTCGCATGTGGGTAGTTGCATCCCTTACTGACTACACCTTTACAATAGTTTATTATATTATACAATCTGCAAATAAACCCCAATTAGATGTTGGAAAGCCCTTTTCTGTTGCAGGCTTGATTCAATCTTTTCCCAACGGTTTATAGGCTGTAACATTTTACAGGTATTGTTTTATTCGTTTCTGCAAGACACTCAGCGAGCGCGGCATTGAAAAGGAACTTGTGCGGTGACCGCGTCCGTTTTGTGTAAAATGTCAAAGTAAGGGGGAAAAGCAAGAGGCGGGCGCGAAATTGTGTTGACGCAGTGACCGCAGCGGGCGCGCGTGGAGCGACGCGGCGACGTGCCACGACGCGCCGCGGCGACGACGCGTCCCGAGTGGCCCGGAGGTCCGCGGGCAGACCCACTCTAGAACAATTCTACTGAAGCCGTCATCCGCTGGGATAAGCGGCTCATTATTCACTAAAAGCCCACGGCGTGCCCGCTCGGGTAATTGGAGGCTTTGTTCCTTTGCGCTCGGCTTTGACGCTCTCGTGAACTATACGAGACTCTGCTCCGTCGGATTATTATTCGCACAATCAACGATGCACGCCGAGCCTTAGATTAATCTGACAGTTGAAGTATGAATTGTTTGTAGAGCGAGGATAAACGTCGTATTACTTTTTGCAGTATCATTATTTTTGTTGTGTAATCCTGCGTAAAGTTTTTACAGTCCACAAATAAACAACGCACCGCGGAATCCCTTTATACATAAACGCGTTTATGTACAAAGGCATTCTGGCGGAGAGACACAATGTTAAAAATATGAAATATGGCACCATTGTCGAAACCAGTTTTGGTTCAATCGAAAACGTTATAGATTTGTGTGAGCGTGGGAAAAGCAAGAAGAAGCTATAAGAGTTTATTGCATGAGGAAATAGCTGCTGCACTGCAACAGAGAGCAACTCTAACTGCCAGCCGTGAAATATTACTGTCCACTGACATATCGTGGGTGTTACACATATCTATTCAACGGCGACTAAATAAAATTACTATTAAAAGATGGAACTTGTGTAACAACTTTTTCTCACCGTATAACCGCATCTGCCGCCTCACTTGCATACATTTATAAATCCAACTGTTTTTCTCCGTACTTTGTAAAATAGATCACTGGCATTAAATCCCGCAGTTTTCATTAATCTATGTCTAGAAGGACTGTCTCTGCATAAGGCAAGTTACTTTCTAATCTAAGTTGCATGCAGCCTCTTCCATCCTAACTCATCTCTCACTCGTTGTGCACCGTTATTGCAGAGCTCAGTTATGGTCTAATTTATTGTTACTCGCGAACATGTCGTCAGTTTAATTATAACTGCCATCCGAGCCATGTGCACGCACATTACATACTTAACTATAGATAAGTTAAGGGAATAGACACTTGAAACATCATAAATTAGATACTTTGCGCAGAGCGTGCCTAACAACGCAATAAGCGAAGGAAACTAACAAGAACACACATTTCAAACGTGTATTAATTGCTGACTTGTAATTAACCAAGATACTACAAAACTCATAAAAAGTATAATCTAGAACTTATAATGCTGGAACTATTAAACATTACTGTGCAGTACGCCGTTGGTATGGCAATATAAGTACTATAGTCCGAGTCAAACAAGTCAGAAAGGCTATAGTCGGAAAACATACCAGTCCTTATTACAGAAGAATTTTCCTCGGGTGTCGCGCTCGCGGTGATATTCTTGTATTTTTATTATAGTTGTTTTGTTAAAAGGTCTTCTAAGGATGCAACTCCATAAAAAATAGCGACCCTTGAAATTAAAATTCAAAAGCTAATTTTTAAAAGAGGTTCACTCGAAGGCGGTTTGTCGCGATCGCCGGCGCCCCGTCAACGCAGGGCGCTCGTTATAGCGAGCCCCGCAGCGCCGTGACACAAACGCAAACTTACGTTATACACCTGCACCCAACAATCCACAAAGGATTTTGAACCTTAAAGTGTTTGTGATGATGTCTTAAAAGTGTTCGTTGCAGCCTCGATGAGCGTGGCGCGGGTTTACAGCCAGGCTTCCTCATTACGTCTGTCGGCGTTATTGCCATCTCGTCGCAACATCAGTAAGCGCCGCTCAGAAAAATATTTACACACATCTCTCGCACAAATATTGGAAGGAAAGGATACATGCAGTGAACAAGTAATTATGTTTAACTGATGGGTATTAATATCGTTGTTACCTCCGAAGGCGCTTATTGCCAGCTTTTCGCAGTTCTCTCGCGAGATGGCTCGCACACACACCGTGTTTGCTTTGCCCCATTATAACACCTATTACTAAGTTAATGGCATTCGCGCCGTGGATGAATGCCACCGATCCCGAGCTTCTTTACTGGTATGTTAAACGAATACCACGAATGGCAACTTCATGATTAGTTTTACTCTAAAAGGTAGTGATGTGCCACTACAAACAAATGATGGAGTTAACCAAAATCGTGAATATCATTCTAGCCTGTAAATGATTTCGGATTACGTTGTAAATTTGCAATTGCTTTGTCGAACTATATCTGCGGTTATTCTGGAAATTCTTATGCAGCGTGGGCGATTAACGACCATAAAATATAAAGAACATTGTCATAAAAGTTTAAATTTCGATGAATCCATTGACTAGGCATAATATTAGTGGATTTGGGCATTAGTTTGCGAATTAGCACTTTAGTATTGTAATGCAACCTTTGTGTCAAAGCTTAAATGGCGGAAAATTGAAAACGACCACCTACAATACGTTTATGAGCTTGACGTAACGTCCATTCATATTTAAATGCGCAGAACAAACCTTAAGGTAATAAAAGTTATATTTTGAATTGCGTAGTGCAATATTGGAAATGAAGAAACAAGACACACGGCGGTCTGAGAGAAAGTAAAAATCCAGGATAAAGCAAAAACGTAGAAAGTAATACGCAAGGGATTTGAAAGCTCTTACAGCTGATCACATTTATAGCAAACTGTACCATTAAAAAACCTCTTTAAATGAAGCGCCGCGAGTGAAGACACAGAAGAAATTGTTATGAAAGCGCTCAGAGCGAGAGTAACCGCCGCAGTCACATAAAACTGAACATAATTCTACAAGAATACAAAACTTTCTACGTCCTTAATGCTTCATCGCGTCTTTTGATAGCATTTTCAAACTATAAAACCTTTGAGCATTGTACGTACGTTCGTGTGAACCATCGTTTACTCCACGAGCGATAAATTTCAATGATTTAACTGCCACTTTACCCGTTATTTACTATTAAAGGTAGGCAGCAAAGGAACGGCTCATTTCCCTAATTTGTTGCAATATGTGTACTTTTATTTTAATTACTTTCAAGCGGACACTTTGTGAACACTTTGCGGAGTAAAGAGCTTACAGACTGTAAAATTGGTCGTTAAAACGTTTAGATGTTTTCTGAATACCCATCATGACGCCGCTAATTGGTTTCCATTTAAAGCTTAAGTACGACAATACAGGAACTAATAACTTGATATTTAATCTTTGCTAGTTACAAGGTAATTTAATTGACCCCAGTGGTCTCTATTAACCTGGCGTTTTCACGTTTCTCTCTTATTTATTGTTAAATAAAGAAACACCGATATTATTTTATTATTTATTTATTTATTTTATACACACAGTCTTAATACAGGTTCATGTTTATTTTTTACCAAGAAACCAGAAATGGTTTGTATCGGTACTCACATTCGCTATAACAACACTCCATAATCACTACTAAGTAACTAATAATAAGCAAATAATATAGGTACATGAATAACATATTACACGTAACTATCTAAGCCGTAAACATCTATCGGTAAAGTACGTGAGTCACTTGTAACGTTTCGAATCTGAGCTACTCGCTACTGCTATAAATATGGAAACCTTAAAGTTCGTTCATTTAAAAGATCATCAACGATTATGACAAATTTCTGTTGTACCTAAGATTGATTGAATCCAAGACATGCTCTAATATTTATTTTCAGAGCTTTCTAAGATTGAGAAGCACTTCTACGGGCTCTTTGAAATTACAGAAGTTTAAGCCATCTATTATGCACATATTTACACTCCGTAGTCAATATATACTGCACTCCACACTGTAAAGTTGCATTTGTGCATGAAAATGAATGAAAACTCCACACTAACATACTTTATGCGTCCTTGGAGAGCGTCAACCAAGCATATGCGAATAGAAGGCAGGGAAAAACCTCTCTTAGATCTACACTGGACAGCAAATAAACCGGGCCACCCGCTACCTTGGAACTCTGATTCAATTTTCTCAAAAACTTACAACTAACAAAAATATACCTACAGAAAGAGCGTTTCATGCTGATTAAAATGAATGGAAACTCATTGCGGGTAACCAATTTATAAAGCGTTTATTAAGGATTTTACAAAGAAGAGTCGTTTTCCAGTCGTGTTAATCGAAGTAATCATAAAATGAAAAAAAAAATTAAAGCCATTAACAAAGAAAAAATTTAAAAAACGTTTTTGGTCAGTATTTAGTATTCCTTCCCCTTGCTCGGATAACTGTCAGCATCCTCGTATTCATCGACCTCACGAGCCTGACGATGAAATCTTAAGGAATTGCATTCCACTCGTCTTCAATTGCGATTCGCAGCTCTGGAAGCCTTGTTGGAGCAGGTACCCGGGCTCGAACCCGACGTTTCAGCTCATCCCATAAGTGTTCTATCGGATTCAAGTCCGGACTTCGAGCTGGCCAGTCCATCGTACGAATGCCGACGTCGCATAGATACTGGGTAACCACATGAGCAACGTGAGGCCATGCATTATCATGCATCAACTGCATATCCTGCCCGATATATCCTGCGTAAGGTACCACATGGTCTGCGAGATTTCAGTAATGTAGCGATGAGAAGTCAATCCACGTATACGGTCCGTTGGTTGGATGAAAACTAACGCTGTACGTGCGGTTAACGAGATGCCGCCCCAGACCATTACAGATACTCCTCCATAAGCAACAGTTTCCTCGATGCA
Source organism: Fissipunctia ypsillon (assembly GCA_947568875.1). Lineage (NCBI taxonomy): Eukaryota > Metazoa > Arthropoda > Insecta > Lepidoptera > Noctuidae > Fissipunctia > Fissipunctia ypsillon. Next base: position 16,394,097 of record OX387644.1, on the reverse strand, counting down.
ACACTGAGAATACGTTCTCCAGGGCGACGATACTCTGACGCCGATCACTTCCATGTAGACTCGCCCTGGTCTCATCAGTGATTACCCCACTGCTCTAATGTTCAATCCCTATGTTCTGGAGCAAATTCAAGTCGTGCTCGACGGTGGGCTACCGTTAATGCTGGGCCTGTTGCAGCTCTCTTTGGAGTCAGGTTTCGTTCAGCAAGTCTCTTTCTGCCGGTATCTGAACTTATGACCACAACGCCACGCAGACTTCGTTGGACTTGAACTGCGATGAGGCGGCGATTTCGCAGAATAGTAAGTTGGATATAACGATCATCTGCTGCTGATGTAGCCCTAGGTCTGCCCGTACCTGGACGGCGACCGAATGCTTCAGTCTCTAGGTATCGTCTGTAAGCTCGTTGCACCGGAGATCTGCTGATTCGAAGTCTTCGAGCGACCTCATGTTGCGCAACGCCTTCTTGAAGTAGTGCTACAGTGTGAGCTGCGTCCTGAGGTATCGTATCCATTATTGACCGAAAAAAGTAGCAAAAATACACGCGTCTGAGCAAACGATGGACAAAAACTAAGAAAATGATAAGAAATATCCGACTAACCTCATTGTAGAAAAAAAGAACGCTAATCACGAACTCTAGTCAAAACAGAGCAAATCGTTAGCATTGTGTTTGTTGCTTGATTACAATGTGAGTTGACGGTACTATAGAATAGATCTATAGTCATTTTAATCACCATGAAACGCACTTTCTGTAGGTATAACTTTGATAGTTGTAAGTTTTATACTTTTTGAGAAAATAGAATCAAAGTTCCAAGGTGGCGGGTGGCCCGGTTTATTTGCTGTCCAGTGTAGTTCCACGTTCTATTAGTAAATCAAAAATGTATGCAGGTCACACGTCTGTCTCACTTGTAGCTTCATATCTATACAAATAAATAAAATTGAAGTGTCTGTTTGTAATGTCAAAATAACAGATTTTACTAAATACATACGAAAGTATATACATATATACATAGTACTTATAACAAAAAAACAATTTTTAAAATTTTTGTCTGTCTGTCTATTTGTTTGTTCCAGCTAATCTCCGAACCAGCTGAACCGATTTTGACGGGACTTGCACTGGCAGATAGCTGATGTTATAAAGCAGTAACTTAGACTACTTTTATTTTAGAAAAATAATTAGGGTTCCGCGCAAAAAAATTAAAACCCATGAATTTCTGAACAAAAATAATAACTATGGAACTACCATCGGATTTGAAAAAATCTTTTTGCATTTGGTAGCCCAAATCTCGAGGATAGTTATAGGCTATTTAACATCACTCTAAAACCCTAAGGAGCCGAGCAAAAAGAAAAAAGTCAGAAAGAACGCTAAGCGAAAACGAAGTAATAGCGCGGGCGGGTCGGGGGACGAGTTTATTAAAATGTGGCTGTTATTTTAGTATTTTGTGTACTTTATACGACCTCCACGCGAACGAAGTCGCGGGGCACAGGTAGTTCTAGATATTTTTTTTTTTTTTCGCTTGGAATTCTAGGTGAAGCGGAAAGGGTCGTTGGCTTTTGTCTAAATAAGTTATGGTGTCACGTCTCGGGTGAAAGCCGGGTTTGAAGCTGTAGGCGTAATCTGATTGGTTGTTTATGCGGTGATCGGAGGTTAACGCTATTAGTTTGCTAGTGGAGGCTATTTGCTTATCCACCGAGAATTGCCTTAGTTTTTTTTTAAACACTATTTTGTTCTTAATAGCTGCTACGTGAAATATTAAAATACCAAGATACAAGCCCTGAGGGCCAACCACCACCTCTTAAAGCAGTATTATTTTAATGTTACTTCAGTGTGAGAAAGAGATGGAGCTATTAACAGGATGTCTAGCTCCATCTCTTTCCCACACTGAAGTAAGATTACAATAATACTGCTTTAAGAGGTGGTGGTCTAGCTCCTGTATAGTTCGGGGGTCAACGATCAAAACAAAACATTATTACAGATTATTATTGTTTATATTATATTACAAACAATGATCTTTATTATCTTAAGATGTATTTTGTGCTTTAATTATAATTTTGGGTGTGTGACTTGGTTATCGCATTAGGTTTAATCGTGTAAAATGTAAGCTTGCTGTCTATTCATCATATATACAGGGTCATTTTAAATTGGTTATCATCAAAACATGATAAAACAAAAAATAAATTAATTACATGATTTTTTTTTTGTGGGGTCGTCGACAGTTATTGTAGTCACTTGAAAAAATATCAGTTTATAAAATCTGTTTTTTTTTTTTGTGTAAACTTTACAAACCTGATGGGTAACGATACCTAAACACGATGAAATATAAGCAAACAGATATTGTCAACTCATACTTCAACTAACAACACTAACAGCGGTCATTGACCTCCCAAAAAAAAAAACATTAAGGGGGAAGCGCTAAGGTAGTCCGCGAAATTCAAATTTTCTTACGTTTTTTGCAATTTGCTGGTCAGTGTTAAGTTGTACGTTGATTAAAATATGATTCGCGGTCGTAACAAATATGTATTTACAGAATTATAATCATTAAAGTCATCAACACAACTCTCTAAGACCAAGTAAACCCCAAGAATTACTATTTCATGAAATCTTGACATTTGGGGATTATACTAACTTAACAAGTTTTATTACTGATTGTAATGGTTATAATTCTGTAAATACATATTTGTTATGACCGCAAATCATATTTTAATCAACGTACAACTTAACACTGACCAGCAAATTGCAAAAAACGTAAGAAAATTTGAATTTCGCGGGCTACCTTAGCGCTTCCCCCTTAAATCCTTTTATTTTTATTTTATCACTAGCTGTTGCTCGCGGCTTCACCCGCGTGGATGTCAATACCTATTTGAATAAGATTTTGTTCAAAATGTTATAGGTATTATTTTTTTTGCGAAGTAAGTTACTCCGTATAACATCAGCTATCTGTCAGTGAAAGTTCCGTCAAAATCGGTCTAGCCGTTTCCGAGATTAGCCGGAACCAACAAACAGACAGACAGACAAAATTTAAAAAAAATGTTTTTTTGTTACAAGTAGGTACTGGATATACTTTCATATGCATTTAGTAAAAAGCTGTTATTTTAACAATACAAACAGACACCTCAATTTGATTTATTTTTATAGATATTTAGAGAAGAGCTCGTGGCTAATTAATAACAGCCGCACGGGTCGATCCATCAGGTTAAGCTACGCTTGCCGGGGTTGTCCGTGGATGGGTGACCATCTTTACATACCGAGACTCCTCCGTGCCTCGGAAAGCACGTTAAGCCGTTGGTCCCGGCTGTCATTCGTAGATCTTTGATAGTCGTTACGGGTCGTCAGAAGTCCGAAAGTCTGACAACCAGTCTTACCAAGGTATCGTATTACCCAGTTACTGGGCTGTGGAGGTCAGATAGGCAGTCGCTCCATGTAAAATACTGGTATTCAGCTGCATCTGGTTAGACTGGAAGGCGACCCCAACATAGTTGGGAAAAGGCTTCTTTTCAAACCTTCTTTTTTGGGTTAGTAAATGAATCAACAAATTAAATTAGGATCTAATCTGTTGATTGCACGAACAATCTAGAAATGTCAAAACCAAATGTTAAGGTCAATTTCACTACTGCAATCTAAGATTCATGTGAAGCTTTATATAGATCTTGCGACCGATAGTGATAACGAATGGAAAAACAAATGAACCCAAGTAGACACCTTTGTCGCCTCAATCTATCAAAGCAAGGAGACTAAGAACAGTCAAACGACACCAATGGCTTCCCAGACACATCGAGCTACGTATGGGTTAGATTTGCCGAGTCTCCTGTAACGTAAGACCTTTATAACGGACATGATCCTTTATGGCAGGATAACAGGGAGTAGAATGCAACCCTATTTTTTACGTTATCCGTAAAAGAAATCATTTTTTGCGGAAAAGTATGAGTCACAGTCACAGTCACAGTCAGTGTTTTAGAGATTGATTACAAGTACATATTAATGATGGCCGAAAATAAAAGGTAATCATCAAAACATCATTCCTGCTATACTATAATATCATAATAATTTTATAAATGTGAAAGTTTGGATGTTTGTGACTCAATCACGACAAAAACGCAAAAACGGCGAACGGATTTGGATGTTTGGCACACGGATAGACCATAACCAGTGGAGCAATTACGTAACACACAGTAGGAATTGGTTTCATTTTGACAGTGCAACAACATTCATTGCGTTAGTTACGTTGTTGAGTAGACAAATTTTACGAACATATGAAGCAATGGATTAGCAATATGCTTCAAAATCATTTAGATTGTGATTGTGTGTGTTATGCAATTCTAAGAGCACTGGCTTGTGACATAGGACTTTTTATCTCCATATTATGATAATTCCGTGGGATAATTTCCGACCTCCACATGAGCGAAGCAGCTAGCAGAAGCTAGTATTTTATAACTGTCAGAACTAAATACAATTTTGATTCAATCAAGTTGACGTTCGGTAAGTATGTCAATGTCCAGTCAAGGAAATTATTAATTGTTAATCAATTAAACACCCTACACCGTAATGTGTTATAGCCATTTCATACAACTGTCAAAGAATGACAGTAATCTGTGATATGAATTTATGGCCAATTTAAAGGCTCGTACATACTGGAGCGAGTCGACGGCGTGACGGCGCGACGCGACACCGGTAGAACAGTTTCCATGAAGTTTCCATAGAAATTGTTCTACCAGTGTCGCGTCGCGCCAGTCTGCCCGAGACTTAAATTAGTATTCAATTAATTTCTTTACTTACTTTACCTACTGAAAAGTGCACATTTGAAGTTCAAGTCAAACACTGCAAAATTGCCAATCGGATGCCGCAGCAAAACTGTCAAGAGACTTTTTCTACGTTAACAAACACATTTTATCTTGAAATATCCTTCGTGAAAACCAATATATTGTAGTGAGAAACTTTTGCAAACAACGCGCACGCTTCCTTTAAGCTGATATATATATACAATTTAATTCCATTACTGTAGTTACGCTCGCCGTCGCCTGAACAACGGTCAGCTTAGCTATTAAACAGTAGGAACGTTATTGATCTCAAACACACTGAAACTGATTTGAAACTCTAAAGATAAAAGATAGATAAATCGAGGGGAAACCTGTTGAAAGGCTCGTAATGTTTTGTGAGCGTCCATTAATTTGGTTTGATTTCGTAGATTTTTGACTTGGGGAGAGATTTTAACGTAATCTTTATTGGTTAGTATTGTTCACTACGATTTAATGATCTATTTGTTTTTTCGTGAAATGATAGCAGCCGCACAGGTCGATCGAAGGTTAAGCCACGCTTGCCGCGGTCGTTTCGTGGATGGGTGACCATCAATTACATATTGCCAATAGGGATAATGCCTGGGTCAGATAATAACAAAATATTAGACATTAGCATTAGTATTTTTTGCTTTATCGTATTAATAAAAAATTATAATAAAATGCATTAAAGTTGGGGAGTGGGGGCTCGCTATGTCACAACTCAGTGAATGCTGAAATGAACCTTTTTGGAGTACCGTGAGGCACTATTGTTGTTTAAAACATTATTTTCACTTTTTTATTTTGTTGTTTGTATTTTATGTTTCACGAACAGTGTCCAAATAAACGGTATTCTTTCTTTATTTCTTTCAGTATAGAATCTAGTAAGGCGTGATGTCATGCCACATTTTAACTCAATGTATAGCCATAATGATTAAAAGAAAGAAAAAATACGTTTCCAATATTTTTTAATAATCTACCTGACGAACAAAAAAAATTGTGTCCTTATCCCTATTCGAGACTCCTCCATCCATGCCTCGGAAAGCACGTTAAGCCGTTGGTCCCAGCTGTCATTCGTAGATCTTTGACAGTCGTTACGGGTAGTCAGAAGCTCAAAAGTCTGACAACCATTCTTACTGAGGGGTATCGTGTTACGCAGTTAGTGGGTTGTCTGACCTCTAGGTCAGATAGGCAGTCACTCCACTGGTATTCAGCTGCATCCGGTTAGACTGAAAGCCGACCCCAACATGGTTGGGAAAAGGTTAGGCCGATGATTTATTTTTTTGCAGGTTTTAATTATAATTATGTCTAGGTAGAAAGCTCTTAATGAAACTTTCCTAGGTTCTACAAACAGGCTTTGTTACTTTGATTCTCGTAAATGATTAGTTATTACCTTCTTATACATATTATAGGTAATAATCGATCCTTACATATTGTATCCTCTTATTATGCTACGAAGTTCAAGTATCATGTCTAAGTTTCCGAGAATAGCAAATTATTATTATTAAATACAATTAATAATTAATTGAATAGCTTATCTGGAACTGATGTTTTCGCCAAACGTCAATCAAAGGTACTGTAACATATAATTAATCACTGAGGTCTACAATGTTATAATTAATAGTCTGATGCTAAAGTTCTGATTGGATCGTACTTCGTCATTTCCATGCCCATTGTCACTACTATCGCTATACAACTTCATACATATTATGTGTGTAAAACCTCGAAAGATCTCATTAGTTGCGGGTATACATCTTTCTATATATTTACTTAGAGAGCTACCATATTTTTAGGAATGAAAAATTTCCATTTTTATTTTCTTTTGAAATGAATAGCTTCATAATATCATGTACATACTTACCTACTTCAATCCAAATTAAAAGTCCAGTGTCTACTGACCATTTTGTCGAATGAATACCGTAATTATCCGAGGTTGGATTCATAGCGGGACAAAAGCCAGGACCTTTAGAAGAGGACAAGGACAAAAAAAAACAAAACACGGTCAGTACACGGTCACGAGCTCATGTAATCCAAACAGATAGATCTTTCTGTCAATGTCGCGTTGTCCCCGGACGGGGCGTGTCGCTACACACTAATGTACCAAGCCACGAAAGAGAACTCAGAATAGATACTAAGGACTGGTTCACCAGACGTCACTTATCACTTAACTAATGATTTTCTCGGTGGGACCTAATTAATAGTTCGCAGATGTAGGAATGGATGTGGATATTAATTTACTGGAATTGGCCCCACGCTTTGATGAAGGTTGTGTTTTAACAGAAATATTGAAAAAATAAGTACCTAATTTTAAATAAACACTTCAATTTTAATCAAACATTAATGTAGGTATCTCAATTTTCCGTACCTACTTGAACGCTTTTATGGTATGTTAAAGGATATTTAATTTAATATAGACCAATTTAGAAACAATAATAATTAACGTACGAATTAGTCTCCGATTGTGAAATAAGTTATACTCCTACCAAACCTAAATGTCAAAAGCAATATAAGTTCAATAATGCACGTTTTATGGTAAACAGTCTCCGGTTAACAACAAATCTGATTTTCGAAACAATAAAGACTGTTTTTATTTCGAACTATAAAATAAGAGCGGTGAGAATAAATCTTCTAAATATTTACATTTACGTGAAGTTGGAGTGTAAAATAAATATTTAATGTCAATAGAGTTCTTTGGTGAAACTTGAAATTATTGCGGTCGTATTTGAGAAGTTCAATAATTGTTAACACTAAAGCTTTTATTCTTTTATGGGGACTATAAAGCATGTTGACATGACGGTGCAGCAATGAGGTCTGTTCGCGGCGATCTGTGGGTGCCTCCATAAACACGTCCCGTAGGCGTCTGGGTGTGTACTGTGTAGTGTGTAGGTACTCCATGCGGATAATGCTAATGGTGCTAACAGTCGGTGGAACACTTTTGTTTTGTCCTATAACAGGATGTCTAAACATCGGTGCTCATCTCCGTAATCCGGCTGCTATGGCCACGCTTACTCTGTGTTAGTAGACAATCAATTTCAACATTTTGTACACGACGTGCATTTGAACCTCGAACACAAATTTGATTCCCAAATTAGGCAAGTAGTCTACTAGATAAGTGATGCAAACGTACAAACCAACGTTTACGTATTACCAATTCCCAAAATCTATTACGAACATTCAGAATCACATCTTTGCCACAAAGCTAAAAGCCTCAAATCCTTACACCATGATTTTAATGTAAACACCTGCTCGCCCGCAACGCGTGTGCAATAAACAGCTAGAAATACCGTAGTTACCGCAAAATAAAAATAGAAAAGACTGGAAAAATGCGCGTATGGAGCTTTCCAATAAAACCAGTCGCGTGAAACTGGTCTATTGGATTTCTTTGCGAGTACTGCGTTGTAATTTGTACCGAACCGAGGTCGGGACTAGCCCTGGCCGAACTACCGACCATGCAAATATGAAATACCCGCCCATTATTGAGTAATTTAATAGATATAGGAGTTGTTTATTTTGTTTATCAGCGTCAGTCCGCCCACTGTGGAGAATCTATTGGCAGTATAAAAGCTGTTTGATTGTATCTTCGCTCTCGTCTTTATCTCTATGATCCGCTGTTTTGTTTTTCATTTCTATAATACCTACATCTGTATTCCATAACTATCACTAACCTTGCTTCTTCCTATAACAATAATTCTAAAATATACAGCTAGTTTACCGTTAAATGATAAATGATTTTATTTCTGTAAGTAGGTTCATACAAATACTTTTACACGTCAAACATTTTTTTTTTAAACTAGATGAGGCCGGCGTTTCCTGACTACTCTGAGAAGAAAGGCCGAAACAAACTCAGAGGTCACAGTCTCTTTTAAAATCCAGACATAATCTTGGTCAGATCATGTGAAGACCATGTAGGTTGGTGTCTGAAATGGTCTTTTGAAGAAAGAACCACACAGATTGAGTGGACCTGTTCAGTCAGTGCAAGCATCTGTCAGTAATCGTACAGCTCAACTTAAACGTTAAGGAGCTCAACGCTAACGGTAAAATAACATTAAATTCCAAATCTGTAATAAGTTCACATTAAAATAAATTGTAATCGATTCATATTTAGTGTCAAAAATATCATCTACGTATTATTAAACTTGGATTACATTTTAATGATATGAAATACAAACTAATTTACAGTAAGCCTTCGAAGTTATTCAACTAATTAATTCGATTTTCTTTCTTGATTCTTATCAAATATTAAAGCTGTCACTTATTGGAGAAGATTTCAATTTAAAGCCAATAAAATAATGTAATTATTATTTTATAACTTATAAATTGATGCGTCAGTGTATGGACAAACAATTCAAATGAACAATTTATTAAGCATTAATTATAGATTTCTAAGAGAAGGCGCCATTTAAAGTATGATCGATGAAATTTCCTAACATTATGCATCTAATTATAATAAAATAGATATGAGCCGTGCAGGTCGGTCTGACTGTATTGAGGACAAATTCTTTAGAGTGTTGATGTAATACGATTTTCTCGTTTATAATACAAGAAACATTAACGAGTAGTTAGAAGTAATAAAGAGATATACAAAGGTTTATAACTCGAGCCAAACTGTACACCCACGACCCGTTGAAATATGACGACAGTTCAAGTTATTGGAAGTAGTATAATATATTTAAAGATGAGATATATTAATATCAAGGCCCATATTCCTTTACCAATTATATCATGTCTTTTGTTTTGGCTAGGATGTCTTATTTATAGCACTGACTTCAAAAAGTTAATATTAAGCACATTGCGTGGTGTGTGCCCGAAAATATAATAATATACCTACGTCTTCTCTATATTAAGAAACTATCGATAATATTATATTTCATTTTCACTCACTTTTTTTTTTTTTTTTTTGTTGGGAGGTCAATAAAGATTAGCAGCTTGGTGAAAAAGGAACTGTTGAGTCTGCTAACGTCAAGCAATTCAATCCCAAAATATCAGTGATTTTCCTTTGAAAAAATCCCAAGTAAATTGAATTAGACGCCATGAGGTGGTTTAAATCGACTAAATTATTTAAAGTCAAGTAAGTTGGATATTGGAGTGTTCTCATATTGGAATATTCTCGTTATTTGTAGTACGTAACAGCACGTATTCGCTGCATCACGGTTGTCGTACACCGGTTACACGGCGGGAAGCACGCCGCACGCCCGAGCCGCACCAGCGATCACTACCACGATGACTCCACAATTTCTGCTCCATTTATGTTAAATTTTATATTATCATAATTCATTTACATAGCCAGCTTGTGGGATAAACGCTTCGTTCTTATTATCGGACCTAATTATTGGTCTTTGTGTTCAAATTCGAAGAGAACTTTTTATTCAAATCAAGTCACGTTGCGTTGGCGTTGTGGCGAAACAATTGAATAGATGATCCTTTCTATTGAGTCGTTAAGATTAATAATTGTTATATTGTACGCCCATCGACGCAAACTCAAACTAAAGATATATCTACGGATAGAAATGGAAACGATATTTTGGAACACACATATTTTATTTTCACTAACGGAATACATTAGAAAGAACGCTGGGAGTCACATAAATCCTGCTATGGCAGGGGATGTCACATAAACTTGATTTATCTTTTGTGACGTAAGTTAACTCTTATCAAAACCGTAGGTTACAAATTCAACTCTAACGAAAATATTTTTATAGGAAAATTGGATGAAAGCAGTTTTTTGGAATAATATAATGAAGACGGGTTTTTCTGCGACTAGACGGTGTTAGTTTTCGTAATAATAATTGGTATTGAAATTGAACAGAATTAATGATGTTTGTAGCAGATTTAGAAAAAAATAAGCACTGGAAAAATGGATTGATTGAGAATAATTCCCATGTATCTAATCATTTAATTATTCCATAAGATTTTCTGGTTGAAAACCTTACGTGAAAAAATTATATCTTTCGAAATTCGGTATTTTAATGTATACTAATATTATAAAGCTGAAGAGTTTGTTTGTTTGTTTGGTTGAACGCGTTAATCTCAGGAACTGCTAGTTCGAATTGAAAAATTATTTTAGTGTTGAATAGCCCATTTATTGAGGAAGGATATAGGCTATACAAAATCACGCTACAACTAACAGTAGCGGAGCATCAATGAAAAATGTTGCTAAAACGGGGTAAATTTATTCCTTTTAGAGCTACCGTCGCGTGCGCTGCGTAAACGGTTAAAGTTACGCAAAAATCATGTATGACGGAATTGTTTCTCTTAAAAAGTTCAAAAAAAAAAGTCCGTAAAATCATATGTCTATATTTTAAGGTTGGCTCACTATAACTTTTTTAATGGTAATCAAATTTGTTATAAAATAATGCATTACTTGCGAAAGTGTTTTCATAAACATGGTATTAATCCTTATCCATATAAATAGTTTCATAATCAAGGTTGATTAAGTACATGTAAATTCCTTTTTAAATTATTTGAATCGGACCTTTCGTTTAGAAATTACGACGGGTATAAAAATGCTTAAAGTAAGAAAAATCCGCTTAGTCTATTAGTTACCTACACATTTTATTTTTATGATTGTTTGAACGCGCTAATCTCTGACAGTCCCAGTCGGATTTGAAAATTCTTTTTGTATTTTATAGCTCAATTATTGAGGAAGGTTATAAGGTATGTAACATTACGCTAGGAGCCTTAGAAGCCGGGCAAAAAGAAAAAAAGTAAGAATGACCGCTAAGCGAAAACAAAGTGACAGCGCGGACAGGCGATGCGATGCAACGGGTTGGGTCGGGGAACAAGAAATTTCACGCGGACGAAGTCGCGGGCGGAAGCTAGTCAATAATAAGGACTCAAACCATCACGAAATATCAGTTTATTAAGTAAACTGTAACTTCAGAAAACCTGAATCAATACATAGAAATCACGTGTATTTTATTTAACTTTAATCCTCAATAGTACCTAGAGCTACCTACTGCAAAGATACTTGAATAACTTATAGGTAGAAACAAAAGCACTTTCCAGCCCATTGACGATCGTTTTAAGTCAAACAACACAATAACTTAAACAATGAACTCTATATTTGCACTTTATATTTGCCATCTCATATTTGTTCTGCTAAGTGTTGCGAATAAATATACGATTGTCGATAAAAAGCTGTGCCGTAAGTAAAATGTTATTCGATAAATCGAATCGAACGATTCGATATAAAATCGTTTAGTATATTATTCTTGTAATAAAAACTTTGTTCGAAAGGTTTTCAGTTTAAGAGTTTACTCGTTGACGTAGTCTTGCTGGAAATCTTTGAGAACTTCGGAATTACTTTCAATGATTTTATATTCTATCAGTGGTCTTCCTGACGACTTTAAGGGCTGTGTTTTGGATAAAACCTGTTTTTGCGTGGTTTTATAGTTATATTGTTTTTTTTTTAGCAGCTAAGTTGTTTGTCTTTGGGAATTTTTATATTTTTTTTATTGTTGGTTCACAAATCGGACAATACAATATAAATATATCTTAAATACTAGGTGAACTTAAAAATACGCAAAACATTGTATGCCCTAAAATAGTGAACACAGCATGCACAATGTATGAGCTAGTTATAACTAATTATAAATAAGCATATAAATAATATGCTTCCATTGGACTAATTATTACCAGCCGAATGACTGCACAAGCACGTCTTAATTTTAATTTTGGCTGATACCAACGTCCCGGAGAAAATATCAAAATGCTGCCGCACACCGTTGTAGCTTGAAAACATTATATAAAATGGAGCATGTTGTTTTATATTTGTTCTACAATGAGGCATCACAAATGTGCGCCTATGGCATAAACGACTGCTCTGGCGTGGAACAGCAAGTTGTATTCTCTCCAGCAAACCTTCACAATCCACGTGGGAATTAATTAATTTAAACAAGTTTACAATATCTGCAGCTTTCCTTCGAGAGTGGTCATACTGAAGTATTCTAACCTTGATTCATAGGATTTGAGGCTTCTACATTGGGGATTAACATAAGACAGTTGGTACATAAAGCGTTTTTGAACTCGTTCCAATTTACTAGAGTAGACATCATAAGTCGGATTCCATACTTGACTTCCATACTCCAACACACTGCGAACGATACAGTTAAACACTGGTATTGTGACTTTTGTATCCCTAAATTCCCTGCGCTGTCGCGCCACAAAACCCGACATTCTGAGCTACATTATCTATATGGTGTCTAGACCTAAGTTGGCAGTCCATAATTACGCCTAAGTCGCGAATCCAAGACACCTCTTCCAGGGGTACACCGTTAATTGAGTAAATTTCGTTAGTGGGTTGTCTTTTTCTTGTAAATTTAATATGCTTACATTTATTAACATTCAAAATCATGTAGTTTTCGATACACCATTTGGACACTTTATCGATTTCAGTTTGCAATTTTACTGAGTCTTCAGCACCCAGAGCTCAGGCACCAGTCACAGTTCACTGTTTGGTGTAATTTTAGGTCATCAGCGTACATTATAAATTTGCATTCTATTTTACTTGCCAAATCATTTATGAAGATTAAGAACAACAAAGGCCCCAAGTGCGAGCCCTGTGGTACTCCTGATGGTATAACGTTTGTCTGAGATTTAAAACCTTGAACAACTACCATTTGTGTACGATTCTTCAAATAGGACTCACACCATCGCTGTAATGACCCATGCATACCCATGTCTATTATCTTATTCAGAAGAATATTGTGATCAATAAGATCAAAGGCTTTACTGAAATCCGTGTACACAGCGTGTACCTCCCTACCCTCATCAAAAGCATCTGCTATATCACTAGTATAACACAAAAGATTTGATGTAGTGGACCTCTTTGGAAGGAAACCGTGCTGTGCAGGATGCAGCTGCTGCTTTACATGCCAGTAAATTTTTTACGCATCCACATTTACTTTAATGGATTTGGGAGCTATTCCCAACTTACCATACACCGAGTTAAAATGTTGTGCGAACAGTTCAGATATCTCCACCATTTGCATGTTTGTTATCTAATGTCATACGGTTAGGTAGCGAACTGCTATTGGACTTTAAACCATTTGCATAAGTCCAGAAATGTTTGGGCGTATGACGGAGGGTAACAGCAGCATTATTTTTAAAATTTCGGAGACACACCCTGATCTGATCTGATATCTTATTTTGGCCTATTAAAACAAAATATTTGTGCTTTTCAAAGTAACATTCAAATTCTTACATATAACATTTTTGAATTGATTGCTAAAATTAACAATATCATTTAAACGTCAACGTTTAATGATATGTCAGTCGACGTTTGGCCATATCATTAAAGTATGGCATTGTAGGGTATCTGGCATGGTCCGATCTTATAAATGGGCATAGGTATCGTGATCGATAGTTAGGTAGATCGACAAAAACAACCTATTTATCGACATTCCCAGCTGACCACTGGGCATACCGCACAGTAATTGCATTTTACGCCACTAGTGGCACCCCAATCAAATGGGTTAGGTTAAGTTAGAACTGTGAACAACCACGCGCGAGCCAAGCAAGCGAAGCGAACGGTGCCGGGGTAGCGGCCGGCGAGCGCTACATCCAAGTCGGTCACAGTTAGTTAGTTTTTAGTTAGGCTATTTAGTATTTTTAGGATCCTAAAATAGGATTTATTCGAGTAGGAATCGATGCACAACAAAAACCAAGCGACATCAATGCCTCTACCGGTGGATAATCTAACTATTTTACGATATGATCACTAATATTTGGCCATATCATGAAGTAGGTAATCGTGCTTTTAACTGTTCATATCGTCAAAGTTGGGTATTCAATGATCTGGCCAGCCCACAACATGATGTGACCAGCGCAGCGGTCGATGTTTTATTTCATGAAACAGAACGTTTTCATGAAATGATCGAACACTTCAATAAATGATCAATTCTAAGATCTGGCCACGACACATATACCTGGATCTTGCTGTCAAAGGGCAATATACACGAAGCGATCAAAGCAATACCTACACAGAAGAAAAATGCTTTGAGCATGTAGGTAATATTCCACCCTCATAGGGAAGGGGAAGTGTCAATTAATTGAAATTACATGCAAATTATATCGCAGGTTACGCAGGTGGTGAGTAGCAATAGTTTCAATTTAATTGCATTAGAAGTTCACGGCGGCATTGCAGCTCTAATTTGCTCAAAGCCATAAAATTGTAATTAGACGCAAAACGTTCCTAGGTAAGAGACCTGATCACCGTTTCTAATTAGCCAGTTAACTTGTAAACAATAATAACGTCACTTTGCCGCCGCGGCGGTGGAGGGTTACATAAAACATTCTTGTTTACAGCTACTAATTTACATAAATCTTTTTAAAAGTCGGTGACTCGATCTCATTACTACAGTTTAATGTGTAGCTAAACTACTATTAGGTGTCATAAATGCAAATTGTAATTACAATAATAATGAACGGTTAAATTTTGATGTTGATTTAAGTGTTACGGGGTCGCCTTCACCCGTAGTTGTGTACTTGCTACCACAACATGACACTTAAAAAATAAATAAAAGTACCTGTGGCCCTGGCGGCATCTACATCGCCACATGCGAACTACGCATCACACTGACGTCATGCAAAATCCTGCATCGCGCCAGGCATGCCTTTTTTATTTTTTTTTTATTTGAGATAGGTTTGCTCTTGACTCTAGTCTAGGTCAGAGATGACAGAGACAAAGTCGACGATGGAGCGAGCTTACCCAGAAGAAACCTGTTAACTCTCACTTTGAAGAGATCGGGATTGTATACGTTCGGAAACACAGACGCAGGTAGAGAGTTCCACTCCTTTGCTGTGCGCATCACAAAAGATATTTGGAAACGCTTAGTGCGAATTGGTGGAATAGAAACTAGGTAGAGATGGTAACCTGCACTGCGTCTAGATGTCTGATGGTAGAAGGGGGCCGGCGGAGTGAGGTCGTAGAGTTCTCGAGCACACTCACCGAAGTACAATCTGTAGAAGACCGACAAGCAGGCAACCTTGCGGCGATGAGCCAAGCTGTGAAGCTTGGCATCCACCAGTCTTACGTCGCCAATGAGCCTCTTAGCTCTGCGTTCCACCGAATCAAGCGCGGCAAGTTGGTATTTAGCTGAGCCATCCCAAAGGTGGCTGCAATACTCCATGCAGGATCGGACTTGCGCTTTGTAGAGAGTTAAAAGCTGTCCAGGCGTAAAGTATCGCTTCACCCTATTTAGGATGCCCAGTTTCTTGGCCGCAGTTTGGGCTTGATGGTGGCTCCGAAGTTGAGACATGATGTCAACTCCATGCCTAGGAGCTCGAGCCGATCAGTTACAGGAACAGATGTACCCCGAAAAGTAGGAGTTTGATCGATTAATATAATGACTGTGCCTTCTCAGTATATTTTTGAAAATCTTTTATATGCCCATAAAAATATAAAATTACTTAAAAAATACAGTGATATCCATAATATGAACACTAGGAACAAACACAAATTTGTTGCACCTACAACAAGGCTCATGAAAATAGGTGGCTCGTTCAGATGTCAATGTATACGTTTTTATAATAAGCTTCAAGATCTGAGCCTTAATAAATTCAAATCATTTACTAAACGTAAGTTGTGCCAGAAAGCCTTTTATACCGTTAAAGATTACATTGATGACAAAAAGGCGTGGGATTGAGCTGCTCCAACTAATTTAATTTTTTTTTTAATATACATACTGATTTTTTTTTGTTCTTTTCTTTTTGCTATTTTTTTTCTTATATACACATTTTTTTTTTTATCTGTTTATGGGAGCTTTTACGCATAGCGTATATCAGTCCCATCGTATCCTAAACAATTGTACTTTCACAAGACGTGGGCCATGAATTTGAATAAACACTTCGCATCGTCACCATTTGGTTGGGATAGAATTGTATGGAACATGCCTACATCAGCTCTGTTCAAATTCAGGGACCTTATTAAATTGTTTCTACTGGACTCAAATTGGACACATTCCATCAATAAATGTTGTAGGTCCTCGAGAACTCCACATTCTTCACAATTGGGTGAAGCTATTTTCTTCATCATGAAGGCAAATTTTTTGCATGGAATGTGTCCAGATCGGAGTCTAAGAGCAGTAACAATCAATTTTCTACTAACATCACTATTCATGAACCAGGGCACGCGAAGAGGTTCACACTGTATGGTTTTATACCATAAACCTTTCTCTAATGTTTATTAAAATATTCTTTCCAGTAATCATAGAATATATTTTTTAATTTTGGTAAAAATTCTGTATAATCTAATATAATATTTATTTCTTTTCCATACCATATATACACATTGTCATTGATGAATTTTATATATACAATGACATGAATATTTACTTTGTAAAATGTAATATTATTTTAATTACTGTGAATGTGAAGACTATGTGGGTCCTTGTTTTTTTTTTCTTTTTCTCTCAGCTTCAATCATAGTTTCCAGTTTGAGTAAATTATGCGGCCTACCCAAATATCCTTTCTTTGGTATTGTTCGTCGAATCGTTGAGCTCCTTAACTTTTATGTTGAGCTGTACGATTACTGACAGATGCTTGCACTGACTGGACAGGTCCACTCAATCTGTGTGGTTCTTACCTCAAAAGACCATTTCAGACACCAACCTACATGGTCTTCACATGATCTGACCAAGATTATGTCTGGACTTTAAAAGAGACTGTGACCTCTGAGTTTGTTTCGGCCTTTCTTCTCAGAGTAGTCAGATAGGAAACGCCGGCCTCATCTAGTTTAAAAAAAAAATGTTTGACATGTAAAAGTGTTTGTATAAACCTACTTACAAAAATAAAATCATTTATTATTTATCATGAAACGACTCCTTTTAGCAGCAAAAAGACACGCCTGTGTTTTGGTGGCGTTGAAAGAAACCAGATTATCATCACCCCACTGAGAGACAAGACTTAAGGTCAAATCTGTCCGCTCTACCATGGCCTCTCTTAAGGAACGAACTTCGGCTCCACTGGTTTTTGCGCTGGACAAGTATCTCTCTGAAACTGTACTGTCATCTGCATACAAAACAATTGAAGGAATTAGGATTAATGCAATTGTTTTTTCGCGGCGTTGTTTTGAATCTTTCAGGTTACGTACGAAAATTAATCTCACTAAGTAAAATATCCGTCCAATAATTTTCTATATATTAAACATATAAATTTTCTGTACTGCATCAGTTTTCCTATCAATGACAACTCCTATTACTCAACGATATAAAACATTGCTCCAAGTACCTACTTACTTTACATTTAGTTATCTTAGATATTAACTCTACATTAAAAAAATTGCATAGAGCTCCTGATGGTAGCTTATTTTACATTTTTCCAGAACTTTTTTCGCAAGCAGAAAGCTTAGATCAAAGAAAATAGGCAGTGCTTCAGCACGTGTTGCTAATTGAAAAATTACTTTAGAATGCATGTGCTCGAAAAGAACGTTTACAATGCATGTGCTCGAAAAGAGCGTTTACAATGCATGTGCTCGAAAAGAACGTTTTCCAAGCAGCCAAATTGTGTGGAAAATGCCACTTTTCCACACTAGTGCTGTTTACTTTTCAGATTTTTTTTAAATTTTTAACTCCGTCGTCAGCCCGACGCAAAGAGTTTTTTATTATTTGAGGAAAGTTTAACAAATTAGTCAAGTACAGATTATTTATCATTCAAATAAAAGGTACAATAAAACCAATAATTCATTAAACGCGCTATTAATTACTCTAGATTTCGATTTTAATCAATAAATTAATTTTAAATATTCATTAAATATGTTTGGCTGAACGTATATTTTGCTCATGCCTTTTTGCGATACGACGTGGCAGCTATTTGCATACCTATGCGCAGTAGTAGATATGCTGAGCGCGCATGTATTTAAAATAAGTTAGTTCAGAGTCGATCTGTGTAAATTTAAATATTTTATTTCCTCGCTTATTGCATAGTAAAACATTGTACGAGTATGATACACGTGCGTAAGATGATTTCTGACTCGTGTCGACTCATAAACTCGCTCGCTTCACTCGCTCGTGAATAAAAATGCCACTCGCCAGAAATCATCTACTTTCCGCACTTGTAGCATAAATAACTTAAACGACTTTTTCTTGTCCACAACTCATAAAACTCTTATAAAACTAATTCCCTACATTCACCTGATATTTGGTTTCGTTTAGGTAGTACAATGTACATGGTAATTGACACTGGTTACTTTGTGTACCTAGTTGTACCACGCACTTGAATATTCATGACATACTTCGTCGGTGGCACCCCTGCCCCCTGCCTTCCCTCCACCGTGCCTGCTATTGAGACATTGTTTTCAATTTGTCCACCATCCACATAGAGATGTGAGCCTGATTAATGATATTAGTATGATAATGGCTGCGAATTTGAATATTTTGATGGAAATTGCAAATTGCGTTCCGTGATTTTTGGGGTTATAATTTTGTGAGAGCGGTGTGTGTTTTATTGTATGTGGTTGTAATTTTAAAAAACAGTAGGTACTGAAATACACTGAACGATAGCGCGAAAATAGCAAAATAGAAAGAACCCTAGATAGTATTTTTGTAATGTGTACTTATAGCCGGATATACGTTTGTTTAGGCTTCGTAATTGTAGCAGTAATAGTCGCTAATTATAGCTACAACATGTCCCGGAATTAACGCCTCTTAAGGAGTCGTTGTACTCATCATTATGAACAACTTTTGCTATGGGACCAAACCGGAAATCGCGAAAAAAAATCTGCTGTTCCCTCCATTTTGACGAGTTATGCGAACAAAAATGTAGGTGATTGTTTTCGCGATTTCAGGTTTGGCCCCAAAGTAAAAGTTGTTCATAACTATGATTACAATGACCCCTTAAGAGGTTGTGCGTTAATACCGGGACATGTTGTAACTATAATTAGCTTGTAAACACCAAAGGTTTCAGGTTGTTGAATACAATGCACAAACGATTTTTATTTAATTTCATAACAACACATATTTCTGAAAGTGCTTATGGCTATTTAGAGATTTAACAACTATCTCACACACATATTAATTTCTAATCGAAATTCAGCAGCCAACTGCGATCTTAAGCCGGCTTACTGCGGATTTAATACATCACAACAACTTTAACAAGACTTAAGCAACTTTCCAAGTATTTAGTTTGCTGTTCGGTATATCTCGAATGTTTTATTAGATGATCATGTACTCTGTAATTGAATCTGAAAACTTTTCTAATATATTGACTGAACGCTCGGCTACACTGAATGCAGCGCGTGACTGAGCAAAGGCTACGTATTTTTGAGATTTTATGCTACATAGTTTTTTATGAAGACTTCTTATATTTATTTTAACAGGGGACACTTGTCCCCTTGTACACGCCACGGTTTCTTTACAGTGCGACGTATAAACCGCTCCATAGAAAAAACGTGTCTGTCAACAAGCTTCCATAGTGATCCATGCAACACTGACGACTGTCCCTGCACACGACGAATAAACCATAGTTTTTCACGGCAAGAAAAACGTCTGTGTACAAAGGGCCTTAGGGTCACTTCCACCACAGTTCACAAGTCGCTAAATACATTTACCGCTAAGCGTATTTAAAACATCGCTCTGTTCCTGTCAATCGTTTGAAGATGACAGAGACAGAATTATGCGTTAAATGGTGTTAAGAGCGTTTACGACGTACGGCATTTCATACAAACTTTCAAGTCCTTGTTTTTCGAAATGAATTAACCGATTTTACTGAAACTTCATATGCGTATGCAAGATACATAGGTCTAAAAAGTTATTTGAGAACATTTTCGAAAAATAGTGTTACAGCTAATTTCGACCGATTTTAAATTTTCCATAGAAACAGATATTTCCAATTATGTTTTTTTAAATAAGACATTTCGAAAATGCTCTTAACTAACTTTTTAGACCTATTTATCCTGCTTATGCGTGTGAAATTTCATTAAAATCGGTTGATTCATAACATAACATCACGCCTTGTTTCCCTTGAGGGTTAGGCAGAGGTGTACCTATATTTAGTACACCCGCATTTCGCCAGTTATGTTCGGTTCATTCATTTCGAAAAACATGGACTTGAAATTTTGTATGAAATGCCGAGTGTCGTCAACGCGCTTAAGCGTTAGTGATGTTCAAACGGGCCTTATAAACCGTCGTTCGAAAGACGAATTGCGAACCTTCCAAATTCAAACATGACATGACACTGATGTGCCCAAAGTAGTATTGGCAGCGTCAAAATACTGTTTTTCTTGACTTTTGTTTTGAACTTTTACTTTCGGAAACATACTGTGCCAAAGTGCCAACGACCAATGAAGCAATCAAGTGAATGAAATAGCCTGAGTAGAGACCTGAAAGATTAAAATCAGTTCCACTAAGTAATAGACACACTAATATTACTTGTGTTGTCACCATAATTGAACCTACAACTATATGAATGGCAGCAGATATGAATCACAGTCACAGGCTAGTTGTTAATTGTGAGTCATGGCATCTAGACTTAGTTTCATAAGTATGTTTTGCGAAATCTGAACGCAGGTAATGTGTAGATCACACAGTTCGCCGCTGACCTAGCCCTGTGACCTGCTTGTTTATAATAGTCATTATTTAGATTCAAACAAATGTTACTACGCTGGCTGGTCTTAGATAGGTACAGATTGGAGTCTGCTAGTCTCTCTCACAGTAAGTTATTAACTACTAGCTTTCGTCCGCGGCTTCGTCCGCGCGGAGGTAGGAAATTATCCCACAGAAAGTACTACTGGTATAAAGTATTCTATGTCTAACACATGGTCATGGTCTATCCGTGTGCCAAATTTTATCAAAATCCGTTGAGCCGGTAATGCGTAAAAACGTGCCAGATTGTTAGAGTTACTTTCACTTTTCTAATATTAGGTATACGTAATAAGGAAGTATTTGCTAAAACTGTGTGGTCACATTCATAAATGCAAAATGCATGCATAATGCATAAAGTGATCGATTTTTCAGTTAAAATACAAATTGTAGCAGTATTTGACATTACAAAAACACAAAAAATATCTGCCCAAACAAAAATACATTTTCAAAAATAGATTTTAAAACATTTTTTGTTTCTAACCTGAAAATCTACACGTCCACACGCACGAATGATCTAAAAAAATCTGAATATCAAAAATAATGTCGGTATTTTTTGGATACGTGGTAGGAAGTGATGCGCGATGACACGGGGCGGCTGGGATCCGACTTCCGACCGGCATCCGGCGCGGATTGTATGTACTTGCATATTTGTACGGTTTCGTGTCTGTTTGACAAATAAAACCAACTCGATATGAGCTTATGTGAAATTGATTTCCGTTAGTTTACTGTTTGAAATTAACTCTACTAATGCAACTCAAATTGCGATACGGTACCGACACCTATGTACATTTCCCGATATACGAATAAGCATAGTGCAGTTTCCGTTCAAAGGTTTATTAGATACCAATAGTCGGTCATAGAGCAATAGTGGGTGGGATTAATTTTGCAGTCATCATCAGCAAAACAGCTGTCAAAACTCATGTCGACAACTACAACTAACACGAGTTTTGGTAGCTATTGATTTTCGGTTTCGAATTCGATTGATGGACCAAAATAACAACTAACGATTACATAATTTAACACGAAATTAAAGTACAGATCAAATAACAACATTAAATAATTAAGGTAACTAAGTATAGCTTTCAATTTCAGTACAAGAATGAAATACTAGAATTTGCATTCTAAATTCTCTTACACAGACATCTTATAATTAAATAATAATAATAAAATTCATAATAAATGTCAAAAATTCAAAATTAAATAAAAATTAGTTAAATAGCATTAAAATGATAAAATTACGATACTTTACAACACATACAAGACACTCAAGAGTTAATAACGCCTGCAAAACGGCCTTGCCTGAACATGCCTGCTGCAGCAATGCAGTATGTAGGGGCAGTCCAATCTGTCAGCAATCATCTCCAGGACTGCGTTGGAGCTGGCCCGTACTCTGCGCACCAGAGAGATGCTCCGCCTGCGCATAGTCGCGTGAAAACAGGCGGTGCGCTCCTTCGCGAACATGCCCGAGGCGCTACAGAACTGAGGCAGCCCCACCACAATCCTAAACGCATTATATAATATAATGCAATAAATTCTGACTCGAAAGTCATAGAAATCCTAACAGCTAATCAAATACCCATAAACACTAGGATGATCAAATACCCATATACTTGAAGGATACCGTGGTATGCTGCGGTCCCATGGCCCCTTAACTGACAGTCCGCACCAGGCGTTGCTGCGGCTGTCGAAGCCGGTCGCGGTCCATGCCGAGCATTCCGACGACAGACCACTGCAGGCCTCATCGGATGCGACGGTCCCCACGGCCTGTTGGCCTGGCCTGGTGTGATCTGGCCTGTGAGAAAGCCGACAGTGGGACCGCAGCATTAGTCTATTATTATAATTATAATGTTTAATACCGCTCTGGTTAATTACATACAAGCCGCGATGGGCCTCCACATCCTGTAGGTAAGCCGTGCCTCCATAGATCACATCAAATCAAATTCAATGTAATTTTCCAGCCAGTAACTACAGTAATTACCTAGCCAATTGGGGACTTTTATGGTAGTAATTAGCAAAGGAGTTTACTGAAAAAAATGTTGTATGATCGATTTTCTAATCAAAATACCTATGCCTGCATCAATCAGTTTTAAATGGCGAAGTAATTTCAAACGAACCCAAAATTGTGCGTTAAAAAAGCACGGGTTTCCAGCCCCTATTTTTCATGGAAATCCTCATGGATGACCTTTGCTTGGGATGAATGGGGACTATGTAGGACTCTAACTGGTTAAAACCCTATCAAGATGTTCCTACTAACTGCTAACTTCAACGCATTGAACAGAAGCCAATCATTTAGCCACAAGTCATCAACACGTTGACGGTTTTGATGATCATATTTTTATTTAAACCAATTATGTAAACATAATATCACGCCTGTATTCTCCGAAGGGTTAGGCAGAGGTGTACTATAGTACATCCACTTTTAGGCCAGTTATGTAGGACTCCCACGAAATAGGAGGCGAGCCTATTAACATTAATCAGGCACAAACCCAGACTCCGGGTTGCTACTGAGAAATTCCTGATGGAAAAACCCAATAACACTTTTCCACGCCTAGGAATCGAGCCCAGCACGTCATGCTCATCAGCCTTTAACCATTTAATTATTATTAGTTAAAAAAACATCGTTCCTAACAACTTAAACTGAAGGTAGGTGCGGTATCAAAACTGCGGTAATTGGACTGTTCGTGACTGAAGTTTCAACGTTGCAGCCGCTCAAGATGAGTATTTTCACAGCAGCAAGAGGGGAAGCCACCAAAATTAATTCCCATTGTTACTCCAACACGTTTCAGTGAATGAATCATTTTGTCAAAATAATTTAAGTTTCAGTTTTATGTAGTTATCAATCGTTTTAGTTTTATAAAATGTATGTAATGTATTGCTCAGGGATTATTCGTATAACTATCTGCATGCACCGATTGATAAAAATAAGTCTCCTATTTCGACTTAAGACGAAGACAATGCCAGCGGCCTTGAGTGCATAGCTTGCGTGTTCTGTGCTGAGCTCACGCAACGCGTCGTACGTCCACCTAGTAATAGGACTCCCCATGAAGGAGCGCTGTCCCAAATTAGACGCATTTACTTATAAGAAAAGGATTTATTATACATATAATACATTAAAACACGTATACTAAAATATAAATACCTAATTAAATTATCTTTAAAGGGGTGAAGGTTTCATAAAAATACGCTTGATTGTTTTTGCGTAATTCTCAGTTTTTATCCGCGTTAGACAAAATTTTACAAATTAATTACACTATGTAATATGTTTTATAATCTAAAATATTCACATATTGAGTTATTAAGAGAATGCTCTAATTTGTGATATTTTTTTTTCCAAATCATTAACACTACTCGTTTCGACGTGATTTTCAGTTTAAAATCATTAAAAGTCGGTCATCGTCACCTTAACTTACCGCGTAGTACGCTTGAAGCTTGAACAGAAAATAATCGGTATACCTAGAAAGAAAGAAAAGGGCATTAGTATGAAACAAAAGTGTCAAATCGATGGTGAATATCATGTAATTAAGTAAATCAATATAAAGCTTTTACTGCCTCATTGATTTAGTAGTCGCAAGCGCTACTGCTGAGTATGAGGTACTGGGTTCAATTCCCGGGTCACGCGAAGTGTTATCGGGTCATTCCATCTGGAATTTCTAAGTCCTGAGCCCTGAGTCTGGATTTGTGCCCGGTTGATGGCAATAGGCTCGCCCCATTTTACATGGGATTAAACATAACTCCCGAAATGTGGGTGTACTATAGGTACATCTCTGACTAACCCTTCGGGGAATACAGCCTTACTTTTAATATATACACCTTAGTTAAAATAAAGTTTGTTCTATTATTTTCAGAGCACACACGTGAATTTTTTATTCGGGATTTTTATAGCCATAACTAAGGGTTAACGACAGCAGTTGAACGGGTTTTATAAAAGGATTTAATCCTCGCCATCAAAAGAAAAATAAAAATTTGTTTTATTTAGGATTTCGCAATTTCACGTTTGAGAGAGTTTACAAAAGGACTTGATGATTAGATGAAAATAGAGGACCAGATAAAATTAAAGGTCGGTATGTGAAAGAAAATGAGAAAATAATCAGTTATGTAAGTAGGTACGTTTTTTACGAAAAGATGACTTGTTTGTTGCCAAAAAACGAAATAATTTTCATCTAAAATTACATTTAGGTACCATAAGTATTATTTTTGGATGTGTGTATTAACTAAACTGTTTTAATAAATACCGACCACAGCTAACATTTTGATTTTCTCCACTGCTCGATCGAAATTAATGATAAATGATGTGTTTATTATATAAATTGGGTTTAACCAACACTTTTACACGTCAAATTTTAATAATATAATTAATTAATACAAGATGAGGTCGGTGTGCTCTATCCGACTTCCCTGAGATGAAATACCGAAACAAACTCAGAGGCCACAGTCTTTTAATCAGACTCTAGTACATAGATAAGTACGTATAGGTACTTACACGTGCTAAACACAAATGCTCCTAGGGGCGCATCCACCGTACTCTAATACTATCCTTTTCTTTCATAACCTTTCTCTCACATAATACTCCAGACGTCATAACATAGATTTCACAGCAGTACATCTGTCTTAATTAATGAGCAAAGTCTTGGCGGCTCCATTAACTTAATGAAAAGACGTCAAGTTGTCCGTCAATCAGTTCGGACGGATCCTGACCGGCCGCCATACGCCACAGGACAGCCGAAACGATATTAATTATGAATGTAATCAGCTTCATGGATTACTGACACGTTATAATAATATGTTAGGGCCGATATCCTGACGGACCAGTGTCTATTCGTATTGGGCAGATAGTGTTGTTTCGGGGTTAATGTTTAATATACTGGATGATTTTTTTTACCGTCTCGAAATTTTTACAGGGTGTTCTACCCATGAATATGAACAACTTTCACTACGGGATCAACTCTGAAATCACGAAAAAAAAATCAGCTGTTTAATAGAAAAGTTCAAACCTACTTGACCAAAATGTATGAAACAGCTGATTTTTTTTTCGTGATCTCATAGTTGGTCCCATAGTGAAAGTTGTTCATGTTCATGGGTAGAACAGCCTGTAAAAATTTAGAGACGGTAAAAAAAATCATCCAGTATAGGAGATATGTAACACGACAGGACAGCCCAAGTATCTTCATGAAACACCTATAATTATAAACTTGTTTCATAATGCTTACTAAACAATAGATACCCATGTTTTACATAACACGCAATCGTCGGTAATGTACTCGTATAAATAAGGCTGTAGTCACATGATCTAGGTGCTTAGTAAGTTATTTATCGGCCAACTGGACTCGGCACGAGCTATAAAGCAGCGTACACAACCCCTCGCAGTCATAACATAATCGAACACAGCACTCTGACTGAAATATAGATGGCGCCACAACGCAAAACTAGGTACACGCTCGTAAATATATCATTTCGCATTGAATCGATCATAAAATATGGTATAAACACGTCTTAGACCAATAAATAATTAAACACGTCGAACAGACACGCGGCGACGTGTTGAACGAATAATAAAAATGGTACCGGACCATTAATCTTAAGATTTATAATTTCTACAGCTATAAAACTGATGGTGTAGAAACATCTATTAAGCGGATTATTTAAACAAGACGTCTATAGGCATGTCGCATTAATAATACTGATATATACCTACTATTACACAGACCCCGATTAAAGATTACAGACTGAATTACTAAATTCCCTCGGATTCAGTGGAATCACCGAGCTTAATTAACTTGG
Organism: Fissipunctia ypsillon; assembly: GCA_947568875.1. Taxonomy (NCBI): domain Eukaryota; kingdom Metazoa; phylum Arthropoda; class Insecta; order Lepidoptera; family Noctuidae; genus Fissipunctia; species Fissipunctia ypsillon. The sequence goes on along the minus strand of OX387644.1, from coordinate 16,366,977 downwards.
CGCAGAGTATAATACTATTGCATCTATGTATTATCCTGTTATCAGAGCGGGTTTAGAATCCACAAAATCTGCCACAAACCGACAGTGGAGCACCCCTTAAATCCGATCATTAGGCTAATAACGCCAGCTTATGTACCGATACGGTGATATTATTGCTAACTAACTCTATTAATGTGGAACGTGCAATTACTTACAATCGTCTTTCTGATACTTCACGCGGAGAACATTGAGTTTTTATTCGATGATCTAACGCGAGGTTTTGCATGCCTCTAAACAAACTGCTCCTCCAAACCAGTAACTAAATTGAATACTTAAACGGAACAGAAAGTGTATTGAGATGAGGTGGTTCGCGTGATACTGGAACGTACACCGCACGCTCTCTTTACACAACTACAAAGTGAAAAATAACTTTAATTTCGGAAGTCGGTGTCTTTGGATCTGTATTTTAGGTTTTTGCCACCGACTTCCGAAATTAAAGTTATTTTTCACTTTGTAGTGTTTTTTTTTGGAGGTCGGTTGTTTTTTTTTTTTTTGTAAAAAAGTTTTATATTTTTTACTTTTCAGTGGGTCGGTTTTTAATTTATCTAAGTTACAATAGCCTAACGTGAACTGCTCATCACCTTTTACAAAACATTGCTTTTCCCGATGCAGGGACGTTAATTGTTAAGGAGTTCTCCCGGTACTTCACCATCAGCTCCACTTCACCATATAAATTGTGACGAGCTTATATTGCTTAGCAATAATTTTAAAGTAATCGAATCGCAACCCGTGAAATACTTATTATTGAGTTGTTTCGGTGACCAGCTTACCATCTGTGGTCTTCGTCATCAGTTCCACTTAAACTTAGTACTTCACCAAAAGGTGCTTTCCGAGGGCAAATGCACAAGTTACTATAAAAAATACCCAAAGCGCTATAGGTGTGCCTATAATATTTGCATAGTTCCCTCGATTTCTCCAGGATCCCATCATCAGATGACTATGGGGCCACCTTTCAAAAAAAAAAAGAATTTTTCAAATCGGTCCAGCCATCTTCGAGTAATCGCGGAACACGCTTTAAAAAAAAGATTCCGACAAACTGAGTGAGAACTGCCTCCTTTTTCGAAGTCGGTTAAAAATAATTTATAGCCAGAGTGCATCTCATGACAATTACAATAAGCCCAAACACGGCTAGGATACATTGTTTTATTACGGAGTTCCGGTGCCTACTTCATCATCAGATCAGTTCGATGGTACCATTTTCATCAGAACTATTTATTTAAATTGGCTTCGTCATTGTCGCTTAATTTAATTTTTTTTTTTGACATTTTAATTTTAATTTATATTATTTGAGTGATTATTATTTTTTATTTTTTTTATATTTGTAGATATTTATTTGTAATTTTATTCCAATTAATGAAACTGTAACAATATGATCTGCAATGGATTGAAATAAATTATTTGAATTGAATTGAATTAACTATCTTAATCGAGATATCTTATCGCCACCCGTGAAATGCTTATCATTGAGGAGTTCCCGTGGCCATTTGTGGTCTTCTCCATCAGTTCCACTTCACCAAATGATACTTTCTGAATTCAAATGCTTGATTTGTTGTTGAAAATATCAAAATCACTATGTGTTTGCCTATAATATTTGAGGAGTTCCGTCAATTCCTCATGGATCCTGTCATCAGAACTGGATTTTGATAAAAATGGAACCGATCTGGAAGTAAGTCCTTTCAAATAAAAAAAGATTTTTTTGAATCGGTTTGTAAATGACGGAGTACTGAGGTAACAAACATTTTAAAAAAACTTACAACCGAATTGATAACCTCCTCCTTTTTTTGAAGTCGGTTAAAAAGACAAACGTTGATTTTGAATTTTAGAATAGGGGAAGAAAAAACAATGTAGTTGACAGTCGGCCTCCCGGCCCTGACTGATATGTGTGTGTCTTGTGAATATACTTTCTATAAGCTAAAGGAAATATAATAATATAATCCGTTCCGGAGTTTAAAAGTTATTGTAGCTTGTTGTCCCGCACATGTAACACACGTAGTAGTCTGCTCGCCCCCCACAACATACTTGCAGATTACTACAGTACCACCAGTGAGTCCAGAACGTGGTGCCGTAGCTATCAAAATATTTACACAACGTGTGGGACGTGGGTACCACCAGTGAGTCCAGAACGTGGTGCCGTAGCTATCAAAATATTTACACAACGTGTGGGACGTGGGTACCACCAGTGAGTCCAGAACGTGGTGCAGTAGCTATCAACTTGCGGGACGTGGGTACCACCAGTGAGCCCAGAACGTGGTGCCGTAGCTATCAACTTGCGGGACGTGGGTACCACCAGTGAGCCCAGAACGTGGTGCAGTAGCTATCAACTTGCGGGACGTGGGTACCACCAGTGAGCCCAGAACGTGGTGCCGTAGCTATAAAAATATTTATTTCCCATTCAACCCATTGACCACACGCAAACATAAATTTAACACCAGCAATAACAGTTAACATAACATTATTCTATGCAAAATTTTGTCCGTCAAACATTATGCTAACGTGTGTGAGTTACTGACATGGCAATTTCACAATTTCTCCTAGGAATAAATAGGACAACGTAATAAAATTCTCATTTACGTAATCACAATAATATTTTAATTAAATTATATAAAGAACATAAACTTTATGACTGCATGCATGGCTGTTAGGTAATACGAAGAACAATATTAGTGTCTCGTTAATATTTGATATTGTATCCGAACATTATCATTATTAAAATCCGCCCACACAGTGTCTTTAACATAGGCTGAAATATCTTAACTTCTTATTTAATATTATTGCAGACAAAACTTTACCTACGCGCACCATAAAAATATTACACTAGAATTAATTCCCGATAATTACTATTACGTAATAATATAAATCGGTAAATAATTGATGAAACAGCAATTACAGTGAAGGTGCGGGCTTATTCTAAAAATACCAATAAAGAAAATTTTATGCCTCGTAAACTGCGCTTATGCCTTTTATTCCAAATGTGACCTTTCGCTGTAATATTTTCTATCGAAAAAGCTCAAAAGCTTAAAAAAATTAGGTCCCGTAACTCGAAAATATAGGGTCGGTCGGATTAAAACGTATTTTCTTGGCCGTTTTCATCTTCCCTTTGATTAATAACATCGTCTTACCAAACAACCCGAAATACAAGTATCGGTTAATAATACATAATTTTGTTTGATGTAGACTTGAAATTGGCTCGAGAGAATTGAATAAAGCTTCAGACAGACCCTCGAGTAACCTTGTTTCCAAGAGGATTACTCTGTCTTAGACTCGATCACCTACGTAACTAAGGCGACGATAATCGACTTTTAATGATTTTTAACCGAAAATCACGTCTAAACGAGTAGAGTTAATGATTTGGAATAAATATGTCTTAAATTAGAGCACTTTTTTAATAACTTAATATGTGAATATATTAGATTATGTTTATATTACATAGTGTAATTAATTTGTAAAGTTATGTCTAACGCGGATAAAAAAATAAAAATTACGCAAAAACTATCGAGCGTATTTTTATGAAACCTTCACTATTTTAAAGATAATTTAATTATTTATATTTAGTAACACTACTCGTTTAGACGTGATATTCACTTTAAGATCGTTAAAAGTCGGTTATCGTCGCCTTAATTGCTCGTGTTAGGGCCAATACAGACCTTTAGTGCAATCTAGTTTGCGAAACTTAAAAATCTGTTGCTAAAGCGATTTATTTGATTAGCTGTTTGCGCGTATTGCTTCCGTAATTACGTTGAATTATTATTTAGTAAATATAATGACTTATCTTGTTAATATCTATTAATTCAATTTGGCGTACAAATAATTCCGAACATCGCGGATTTTCTTTCGTCCGCGTAAGGCCTAAACAACGTGTAAACCTACCGTTCACATAGTATTCCGAAAACAAGGTAACATCTGAACTCGACTTTTCTGCATGTTGCAATTGCATGAAACTTTTTTGCGAATTTTGATAAAAGTTCATAGTTTATTTTTCAAAATTTTAGTTATTATTCATGGTATGCTGGTGGTTCATGGTTAAATACTTTTCCGATTTCTCCGCTTTTGTGATGCTAACACCAGAAAAGTTTCGTCTCATATAGCGCATTCTCATTCAGCGAATCGAACTAATCGATTCCCACATAAAATAAATTAAAGGAATTAAATTAGAAATTATTTATAAATATAAATTAATATAACATAAATAGGTAGATACTATAAATAGCCATCAGACGTTTGGTGTCTGAAGTAAAAAATATTTAGGTAATTGTCTGATGGTTAAGGCAGAGTCTATCAGCAATTCAGTCAGTCAGTATGGAGTGGCTATTAATTTCACACATATACAGTTTTGATAGTAACGCCAGTAAAGAAATAATTAATTTGAATCAATTATCGATCATTAGGCAGGTATAACCTTGTCGTGATTGGCTACTATTCTGGGTAAAACATTAAATGATGAAAAACTAGAATTAGGGATTAAAGAGCTAATTATTATTCACAATTCCCTGTTTCAAAATCCTCTTCACAATATTATTTTCTCTCATTACCGCCAGCCAATAGCGAACTTAAAGAAAATTAAGTAATGAAAATATCATTTTCACAAACCGGTAAGTACCAGAGAGATCGTAGCAAAGCGAGTTTTTTTATAAAAACTGGCTTCGTTATCTCGATGAAAAGTATGTCCGAACGAACATCAAATAAGTTTGGAATTACGAGAAAAAGGGCTAAAAAGGTATTTGTGATCGCATTGCACATCGATATAGGGAAGCTGTGGGTTCGATATTACCTTGCCGGTAGATAAATAGATCATTACAAGAGCATTTACACCTTGGACTGTTGCGCACGCAGCACATTTGTCTAGCATTATGTAGGTGTGCGTATACGTAGTGGTACAAAATCGTAATGCTACGATCGATCGTAGCTTGAGATAAAATGCATGGCTGATGTATATTCTGGATTATACGTCGTAGTGAATTGTGCTCACGCGTAGACTTTTTATATTGTTTCTATTATATAGCACCGCGTTTGGGAAACGAAACGCTTTTAGTTGGTGTTATAAATTCTATGACAATAAGTAGGCTTTGAAGCTATCAAATAGTTGTTAAAATTAAAATTTGTAGTAAGTTCCTTGAAAACAGAAAAAACTCGAATCGAATCGCATTCGATTTAATGCAGATCGGTTATCATGCGGAGGATTACTTTTAAGCCACCTTGTAGTTAATTAATATTACTTATGAATATTTGTTGGTTTTCCTACCTATTGCATAGTTATTTACAGCACAGATTAAAACGTTGAATCGTCATTATTTAATTCAAATTTCACTATTACCATAGCACACATGCATGTACAATCCAGAACTCCTTTATTTAAGGAACCACAGTCTAAATAAATGTTGTCAGTATCTCTGTCTGTGTTCACTAAATAACATTTAGCTAATGAGGCTATGTCGTAATATAAATCACGCTGAACGACTCTGACTGTACAGTCATTACACTTTTGCCCACGACTTCCACTCCACGGTATGCTGCAAGAACTTTTGTTATGCCAATGTTTTATGTGTATACTTTAACTTACCTAAGAGCCATATCAAAAGGAATTTATCCAGTTTTGGGAGTGGAGTCGAGTTTGATTTCTAAAGTGTTATTACTGGTAGTTAATTCAGGAATCTGAAATCAGGGCTGATAGGCTTGTTCCTATGACTGAAGGCCTTTTATCTACCTATTTTAGATTTACCTACCTATGATTGCTTCAGCATTTGTGCAAACCCCCAAAGGGTCACAAGCTACATTACCTACATTACGCAAAAAATTATAAAATAATTCACACATAACATAACATCACGCCTTGTTTCCCCGAAGGGTTAGGCAGGGCTGTACCTATAGTAAGTACACCCACATTTCGCCAGTTATGTTTAAGTCCCATGTAATAGGGGATGAGCCTATTGCCATCTACCGGGCACAAATCCAGACTTCGGGCTGCTACTGACAAATTCCAGATAGAAAAATCTAATAACACTTTGCCCGACCTGGGAATCGAACCCAGGACCTCATGCTCAGCAGTAGCGCTTGTGGCCACTAGACTAACGAGGCTGTAAAATAATTCCTCACCAAGAAATACATTAATAGAATCAGAAACGTAATAATATTTACCGTTTCGTACCACTCAGCTTTATCATAAGCCCTTACAGAATTAATCGACCTTGAGAGTCGATTAATTTATATAATGCGCTTTAAAGATAGGCCACCATCAACGTCGGCTTCAAGCCGGGCCTCATTTACACGGGTGATTTACGAGTTCACACACCGGACCCGATCTCACTTAGCAATGATTTATGCGCAACATCTCCCCCTGCCGAGTTAAGCGCATTATCGGACCACATGCCCTATCAACTTTGTAAACCGTTTAAACATTAGTCTAAAACGCCAGCTGCTACGGTGTAATAGGCAGCCACAATATAAAAATAAAGATAGCATTGTGCTCGTTATAGACGTTGTAAAAAGGTCGTATATTTCTTTCGTACTTTTATTCGAATTTTAAATTATTACCTACATCGAAGGTGCATAAAAGTTTATTTACTTGCAAAGGAACATGAGTGGGTCTGGTAGAAATTTATTTGAAGCTGGCACGCATTGTACCCACATGTGCAATGCGCGCCATTCGACGAAGTGACGGTTCCCTCGAGACACTCTCGAGACGGGTGTGACGACGGCCGCCAAAAAATATTTTTGGACCATTTAAATGTGGACGACGCCCTTTTCACCCTTGAGTAAAAAAACTAGGAGTTTCTATTTTTACACTACCTACCTATTTTATTTTAGTAAAATCTTACCTGTTCAGAACTTTTAGGTCTTCTTTGAAAACTTTCATAATATGAAAAAATACGAAATCTTATTTATGAAGATTATAAATAAACCTTCAAAACTCAAATTACACCATCTATAAATAAAATTTTCTTTATAAATAAATACCTACTATTTACTATTTTTATAAAGTTTAGGGCGATCGACTCCCACGCGAAAAGGACATAATAGTCGGCTACAATTTGGTCCGAAATATTGCACTCATTACTTACCCATGCGATGGCTACGAAATACAAACGCGAAATCACGGACACATTCAGCCGTGCGAGTAAATTAAGTTTATTAAGCAGGCACATGATTCCGAAAGTTCACAGGAATCACAGCAATTATACTTAGGGCCTGCGTCCACTGGCGGCACGGCACGAATTATATGCGACGAACCTATACGTGTATCTGGACGTACGACATTAAATGAAAACGAGCACAGTAGTAGTCCATCGAAACATTTTAAAACACGAAGATTAACAGATAACGAAAAATTAAAAAAATTGCAGTTTTCAAACAAAATAAATAGCAGAATCCACTGTATAAAAGTAAACACGCTTTATCTACGAAAAGTCACTGATCAACGGTGTGGTGTGGGGTGTGGGGCGCGGCGACGGCGACGGCAATGTTTAGGTTATTACAATGTTTATATTATTACGGACTCAGATCTACATCATGTTGAAAAATAAGAAAATGAAAAATAATTTCCTGTGGCTAAAGTATTCATTGGATTTGATTATTTTTTTGTATACGGGTAAAGAACATGATTCTCTTTACGTGGTTTAAAGGAATTTCAATCGTCCTGTTACACTTTGTATAACAAGTATGACAATAAAATTGAAATTTCAATGATAATCTTCGTAGGTACAAAAACAAACTGCAGTATGTTTAGGCATGCCGTGTCAATGAAATTTAAATTTTATTGTCACACTATTCAGTTATATATTTCTATTCGTCGCATAAAAATCCCTTGCCGTGCCGTGCCAGTGGGGCGCAGGCCCTTAGCGTGCATTGAAGCGTATCGAGGAAGACTTTCGCACTGACATCGCGCCGCAAAGGAGACATAAACTGCGATATAAGCGGCTTTCAATTTATGAACAAACCGCTTGCTTTGACAACATGAAAGAACAAGTCGTCGTGTAGGTGACATACGCCATGATTCCTAGTGCGGGAGGGCGCATTAACAAAGGTACAACTTTGAGGAATAACTATCACTATTTACGTGTATTTGGACTTTGCTAGATTTAATTACGAAGTTAGTTAATGTACATACCTTAATTAACATTTTTAATTAGGTTAGGATAACTAGCGTGCAGTAGTCGACGGCTTTTGTTTGTACGACTCATTCAGTATGCATACGTATAAGTTTTAGTTTAGCGCCACACATCAAACGTGTAGTTTTTATTTCATTTTATGTTCTAGATTAATCTTTCACAATCGTGATATTGTTAAATAAAACAAACGTAAAAATGCATTTTTAACGGAGCGTTTCATAGAATAATTGAAGAGCTTCCGATAGAGGCCCCTTTTTCATTACAACTTGGACAGAAATCCGAATCGGATCACATTAACTTTACACTTAATAATGAAACAGTAATAAAGGCTACGAGCTATCAATTATGAGCAATTATGTACGACATCAGAAACAATAATCGGTACAGTCGTTTTAAATTGGATAACGTAAATCCTCATGGTGTTAATTGCTTTATTTATGCTAGTAATAAAACCTCGCGGATATCATATTGACGCTCTGATTCACCGCCAGATTATTTGGAACTTGTAAAGGCATTACTATACAAAGTTCCCTTGTTTTTATGTTTATGATTTTCAACTTTTTTATGATGAACCGCCAGTTCCTGCACATTTCACTTAATTTTACTGCCGCTGTTACCCTCCAGGTACTGTCGTGAACAGATTGCCAAGCGGTTGATTAAACTCAATTACTTTTGTTCTTCAGAATCATATCGTCATCATTACTGTGTGAGCTTTACCGTCGCAAACTTAGATAACATGTGCGGAACACGCAAGACAAAGACATGTTATTTGAGCATATATTTATTATGCATTTGCATACACAACAAAAGCAGGTATTTCAGAAACTCAGTGAAGAACAAAGGCAACCTTAAGACGGGATTCTCACATTGCATTTATGTTCTCTTCAGGTTAGCGAGATAAAAATACGTAAACATTAACGAGGCGTAAGTGGTCGTCGTGGTGGAATACCTTCTGGTAGCCACTTGACACATATCGGCATTTATCGCGGCGGGTTAATTTTCCGGGTCAGGCGCGCGCGGCGGGCGGCCGTCTCGGATGAATTCGATCAGAAGCTACAACCTAAGCAATCTCGACGCCAGCGAAAACGATTGCGGACGAGTGTGTACTGAGTTGACCGCCAGACGAGGGCCGTCGAGGGCCCTCACCTCAACCGCAAACTTGTGCACCGACATAACTATTTATTCTCCACGAATATCTAGTTCAAGAATATTGAAATACAATTTTCTCACTCTTAACCGTGGCTTACCGAAACCGAAATTAAATTCCGTACTCACTTAAAGTTCATTCAGCGTAAGCACTTGGCAAACTTCAATATAAACGAGTCCGTTGTAAAGTACTATACGAATCTGTGAAGTCAGCGTTTCATTTTTGTTTTGTCTCGGTTTAACCGCGGGTTTGCCGTCATAATAATATAATGTTGTGAATACAAGTGGCGGTCACCGTTTACTTCAGTGCTGCGGGCAACGGTTTAAGTGAAACAGACAGCGAACCACTTAACCTTCGTCTTGTATTTAAAGGGAAGGCTAGGCGTTGAACCCGGCCCACAGTGGTCGTGAATATGAGGTAAAACAAAAAAGGACCCAATTGACTACCTTCATTTTTTCACGGCGAAGTTTACCTCTGAAGGTAAACATATGTATAACACGAATGTGTTCGAGCAATTTGAGGCTAGCTGGGGAAAATGGGTTAGGTACTTATAGTACCTACTAGTACCGGTTCGTGTAATGTTAGTAGGAGAGTATGCGTACTAAAATTCAAATTACCTACCGTATTAATCACCTACCACGAATCTATGCGATGTGGCATCGTCAAGTAGGCTGTCCTGGTAAGACTGGTCGGGACGCAGTCTGTACATAGCATGCGTAATCACTCACAACTTAGTGGTAATCAATGCCCGCTAAAGTGTCACCGATCCTTGTAGACGCGGAGACGCTCGATAAATTGACTCAATTATTTTACTTTAGAAAGTGTCTGCTTGTCTGTGACCTTAATATAACTTCCATTCATGTTAGTGGAGCGTGTGCGTACAATATTGTGACTGTTACATTTATCTAAATTATTTATTAAACAGAATGGAGGGCGCGTTCAAAGGTTTGTAACAAACCAATTGTATGGAGCTAAAAATTGCTCTCAGCATTTTAATATATTTCAAAGAAATGGTGCAGAAATCTCACAAGAATACAGTTGATATGTTTGTAGGGCAAGAGAATGGATCATAAAGCAAGTCAGTCTTAAATAAGTAGCTTTGTATCTCGGAGAACTTTGACGTCGCTTTAGGCATGCTACAGATAGATACAAGACAAAGCTGTGAAATGTTAGCAACGATTTATTTAAAGGATATTCAAATAAATCAGTTGGTTTGAAAAATTAAGAAACAAAAGGTAACAAATCTGCTTATGTTTTACGGTCGGTATCAAATTACAATTGGCTCGAAGTAAATCTGAAACGTTTCACTATTGATTGCACAATATTATACATTCGAGAAAAGACTTGATGTTTAGCGCCGTAAAGATTTGTTGGATGGAGCAGTAAAACCTTATACAGTTCAATAAAAATATGTTTGTATATGAGGCTCACAATGTGCGACCACCTACGATATGGGTTTATTGACGTCACGGAGAAGCTCCTCTCCTAACATCAGAAACAGAATACTATACAGTTGTAATGGTAAAATTATGTAACATCGTAACTTACTTGTATAAGAAGCGATCAGAAGCTCAATTCCCGTAACTAAAACATTCAAAATCTAGTCGTTACCTCATCTCAGCGACAATCAAATGTCAAAAATGTAGGGAAATTATAGGTATTTTTGACATATTGACGACACTGAGATCAGACTGTGAATGTTCTTAAAATCACGAGAATTGCCCCTCTGATTTAGTTCAAATTTCTTTTGGAACGAAGTTCTTTAAGAGCCGATGCAGACGATGCGTTGCGACGACGCACCGCAAAGATTTCGCCGTATAACGTCGCCATTGGCGGTCACACACGACTGCCAATGTACGGCAAAATCTTTGCGGTACGGCGCCGCAGCGCATCGTGCGCAGAGGCCCTTACGCAGCTTGCGGTAGTAGTAAACTCTCAGAAATAGTCACGTAACAAAAAAGCGTTATGCCGTCAGTGATATAATAGATACAGAGCTCTGTATTAATACATAATATACAGCGAAAGGAACTTCGTTCCAACCGGGTGTCCCATGTCACCTCCCGCCTTTTTTATAATTGCTCATAACCATCGAGATAAACTTTAAACTACAACTTTCCACTGCAGTGTATGAAGGTAGAATTTCCAGTTCCTGTTCATTTTCTTCGCTGTGGAACTCAGAGCAAGTCCGGCAAATCGCCTTAAACATTATTACTTTCGCTTTTGTTCTGAAAAGGATTCTTAAATTAATATTCTCAAGAATTATTGATGGTTGGATTCAAGCTCAGATGTAATTTATTCAATTCGTTGGCATAACGACCGAGATCCGGCTAGTTCACGGGACGGTTTAAAGCTAACTAATTTGGTTAATGTTAGTGATGGTTTGTGCCAGGAACGTTTTCGCTGGCGCTAATATATGGAACTGACTAGTCGGATTTTAGTTGGAAATGGGTTTAAACGTTTTGCACGTTACGCTCATTAATCTTGTCCAGTTATCTTGAGGGGGAAAGCAATTTAGTCACGCTAGCTTTATAGATCTTTAATGCAGTCCTTCGACTTGTAGATAACAATGTTTCACACCGTATTCAAATTGTTCACTCGTGTGTGGTAATTTAAGATAAGCCCAACTTTCTTATTAGTGTTTCTATATGTAGGTACATACTCGTACCTACCTACCTACACAAATTATCTAGAATAAGGTATATAAAAAATTAATTATAATACTTAAGTGATCTTTTTCATTTTAAAACAATAAAGCTTGGTACTTGCATTTAGTTCTGCCCGACCTTCAAGATTCTTCTCTTGCATCTCACGTAACCCTTCGTCATTAGAGGTCAGCACCCCTTGTAAGTCTGGCGTATTATCATACTTTAAATAAATCATAATATTTCACTACATCAAAGCCTCTGCTCATAATATTTCAAACATAAAATTACACAGTACACGTTAAGAATGTATACACCTTTTACGAACTAATGTAGAAACATTCTGGCATAAAACATCGACGTAAAACAATTGTTTGCAACACTTAAACTCATGAAACACATCACATTCTGTCCGCAGTTATGGCCATCGGAAGTTGGTCAATAGATGCCACATTCCATGCAAATGCCATGTCAATGGTCGCCGCATCTTTATAGACTACTGTTCGTGCTGACCAATATAAGTATGCGGAACATTTCATAACATTTCACAGCAATATTTCAACTGTAGCAATAAGACATTGTATTCTTGAAACATGTAACTTTTAACAAGTATTGATGACTGGGAATACCTTTCACTCGTTGTGAAATCACGATTTCAATTTCCTACCTTGCGCATTTTTGATTAATGGTCCGCGATACTAAATTAAGAGTGATAGCGGTACTCAGCGCTGCATTCGTTGCGTAAAATATTGCAAATAACGCCCAGCACTTATTGGAAATTGTTAGTTTCGCTCATATAACATCAAAGATGGAGGAATAAACAACAATAAATACTACTAACGGCTAATACGCCGGTTGTTTCATTTTGCCATTCTGCGAATAAAAATCGCTGCAGCAACAGTAAAGCAAATACAGGGACATAAAGTTAATTATTAAAACCGGGAAACCAATTTATTTGAGCCCTGTCTCGCTCGATAAAAGTATCCTTATAAGCTGTTCAATATTTCAACGCTAAAGTACAAGCGTTGTAAAATTCCATAACGACTCGCGACAGTAATAAATTGTGATTGCCTAAAAGCAATTATAACAGCAGTGTGGTCGCCATTAGACGGGCTCCGATTCTTCACGAGTCTGAAGGGACCGTGGATGCGACACCAGTTATTTGTTTCTCACGCTCGCACCCGCCCACTGCGCCCGCGCCGCTGTGCAAACGTGCGTCTTGTAAAACTTGTAAACCATAGAGATGCCAGATAACGACACTTGTTATTGATATACTTATCGCTATCTTAACGATATGTTCTGAAATTGATGCAGCCAACTATCTACATAAATATCACGATTAAATTCGAATCCAATGAATATTTTCTGTTGTGTCACCTCGAGTGAAAAATAGGTTTCTAAATTAATCTTAACACCTTTTATCACTAGTATTACAGGATGTTTTATTAAGGGTCAAACCGAACCCGCGCCAAATATTTGCCTAACCCTCATTAAGGGGCAGGAAAACCTAATAATTGTTTTCATAATTACACACTAAGCCGCGAAGGTAAATGCTGGTAATAAATCTTGTGAAGGAATTCTTTTTGAATGTAAGTCGATGATGGCGTGGCTATCGCGGCTTGGTGTGAGCGACGCCCACGTCTTTTCCGATTCTAACTAAGGCACTAATTTCTATTACCATTATTGACACGTAATAACGGCGCGGCGGTGAGCTTCGTGTCGGACTGTGAAACAAAGTCGTTACGATGTTTGGGCTTACACTTGTGAGTCGTACGTGGCGTGTGTGACCACCATAAGTGGCGGCCACTTAGATGCACATTAATAAATAATGTCGCATCGGTAGAAGATGTTAATATATTCTTTAAACGCTGTTAAGTGAGTCGTAATCTTGCTTTACTTGATTCTATATATGGGTGTGACGCGCCCGATCGGGAAAGCTGGTTGTAGTTACGGTGATTTTTTCAGTGTACCGGTTGCTGGCAATGATTTCTATCTAAAGATGTGCCCTACCACGCTAAAAGATGATCATGTTGTCATCACACAAAATACACATCTGTTTTTTTGAGAACGTTCCACTACAATATCGTTCGTTGTAATGAGGACGTAATTTTTCTTAATCCGTCAAAATATTTATTTTTGAAATCGTAATTGAGTTGAATAAAATGTACCTACTTACACATGGAAAGTAATACGTTTAGCTTTATTTGATTTTTTGAATTATTGGTACATTTCCTGAAGGCACAAGAGGGCATTTTTATACAGCTGTTTGTATTAAAAACAAGAAAGTTACTCCGACATGTCACGAACTGTGACGAATGAGCAACTGAATCGGAGTGTGCGACGTCGCTCAGGTTAGGACGGACACTTCTCGTGCGACGTAAGTACGGTGAGGGCAAATCCTTGATTTATATCTTTGGTTGCTGGTAGATAATTTTGCTTGCTTCGCAGAATTAGCTACTTACTGTAATAATGAGGGTGTAGTGAATAATTAAAATCTGACTGAATTATTAGCTAATAGCTTCTGTCCGCGATTTCGTCCGCGTGAAATTTCTTGTTTTAACATAAAATATATCTTAAGACACTCGGCAATACTGTAGCTTTCCATTAGTGAAAGAATTTTCGGAATCGGATCTGTAGTTCCGAAGGTTACCCTACATACAAACAAACTCACTATATTATTATTTTATCATTTTTTATTTTATTTTTTTATTTAATTATAGAGAAATAAGATTGTGCTATATAGCACAATCTTACGTAGGTAACTGAATTCAGTGTAAAATACGAGTCAATTATATATTTTTTTTAAATCTTGTTTACGTTGTTTTAATCAGACTGCGCTTCTGATATACCCGAAATTACAACTTACAAAAAGTTTCAGTGCAAAATTATGGAATGACTGTAGGGCATTTCCTTGTGAACGTGACTGATAAGGGGTCAGTTGCAACAAATAACAAACACAAATTAACATATTTATGAACATAACAAGGCCGAAAACTTTTCATAAGCTTTTCCCGTTCAACAAAATTGATATTTTGTTAGTTCTGGCCACGCACGCTACTACTTAAATAAACCGTTCGTGTATAATGTTCTATAAATTTTCACTCAAAACCTTGACGGGTTCGTGCGAAGTGTGCGAGTGAGCGTCAGTAGTCATTGCCTTAGAACTAGTAGCAGGTGAACCGTAAAGTTGGTCGTCTGCGTCAGTCCTTAGACGAGGCGAGTTAAACCTACGTGTGACTGATCTAGACGTCCGGATAAAGTGATCAGGGGGGCAATTCCCGTATTTTTAGGAACGGTCGCATCCTAATCTCAGTCTTAATCTGTCAAAAGTTTTTGACATTAATTATAGCTGCGATGAGATTTTGACTAAATTTTGAACGTTTCAAATTACGGGAATTGGCCTTCTGTTTCTATTTTTGTTTTACTCATATGATGATAGATAAATATTTGTACAATTATTACTAGAAGGCAGACTTGAAAGACAAAAAAAAACAACAAAATAATGTTGTATAGTGTTTGAAATAGGTTGTTGATCGTAAAAGCTGATTTCATCATTGCTACTGAAATATGTAAGCATGGTATTTAATCGATCACTTAATAATCCCCATGTAGATTTCCTAAAAAAACCGAAGAACAGGAAATCGATCGTCTTTATTCGTAAGTACGACCAACTTTAACGGTGCAAATAGTTTTGAAAAGACCAGAAGATAAAAGAAGATGTACTTACAAAAAAGCGATTACCATTAGAAGAACAAAAAAATTTTAGAGGGTCAATTAAATTTTTCCTTGAAGGTATAATAGGTATAGTATAATACCTATATCATCATCTGCCTAGCCTTTGCCCAACTATGTTGGGGTCGGCTTCCTGTCTAACCGGATGCAGCTGAATACCAGTATTTTACATGGAGCGACTGCCTATCTGACCTCCACAACACAGTTACTGGGTAATACGATACCCCTTGGTTAGACTGGTTGTCAGACTTTCGGGTTTCTGACGACCCATAACGACTGTCAAAGATCCACGAATGACAGCCGGCACCAACGGTTTAACGTACTTTCCGAGGCACGGAGGGGTCTCGGTATGTAAAGATGGTCACCCATTCACGGAACAACCGCGGCAAGCGTAGCTTAACCTGATGGACCGACCCGTGCGGCTGTTATTACTTAGTCACAAGCCTCTCTCAAGTCACACTACTTGTCATTATGAAACTTCTTGTTTTGTTATAGATATGTTGATAATTTCCACAAAATTGATATTTACACTACGGAAAAGCTCTTGCCTAATTATTGCAAAATCTTAACGCAAATTATGAATGTTTAAAATGCAATATAAACATTACAAACTGCGTGTCGTATAAGCCATAGATGAGTATTAATAATTAAGGACGTGCTTATACATGGTGTTCACAAACGAGCGCTAACCGGGCGTGCAAGCGATACTTAGTTAAAATCACGATAGGTTAATCTCATTGTTATATTAACGGTCGCAAACAATAGCTTCGATTTGATTTAGATCATCAATACACTCCGAGCCATTATATTGAGGCATTAACTGAACTAATATCTGCCTAATATCTGCGGAACGCGGGAGGTAATTATGACGTAATCGACTATCGATGCCACGAACACCCACCAATATATCCTATATTTATCGTGTCAGCGAAACCTTGTTATAATCTCGTTCGATAGTAGGTATATTAATAAACTTGTGTTGACTAAAATATTCACCCTCTCAAAGTTAGGATGTTGGTAAATAACAGCAAAATTATTTTTAGGAGGACGTTCTATATTGGATTTTCAATATGATACACTTTCAACGAATTCGCGGCTCCAAAATAGTTAACAACCCCTGGAGGCAGAAAAACGGAACAAATCTATCTACTATTTTAAATCCCGTTCCGTTACAAAAGTGAAAAACTAAACTAAAAAAAAATTCATCTGCAACGAAGCTCACTCTGCCTCTAAATACGTCGGGGTCATTACTTTGAGAGCGACCACCGCAGTGTAATCTTCCGATAGCTTAATGAATCAGGACATTATGTTGGAGGAGTGGACCGGTCTGCGGACATTACCATGAATTGTCCCATCACTACAGGGGGTCATTTTATTGAGTAAACGTGGAGCCGTCCTAGCGGGACTGACCTCAAATATAGCCAAGAGATCACTAACTATTAACGGTCGTAAACTAGTGCTGTGTACTCGGTAGAGGTTGGTACTATCCGAAATACTACCATGTTCTTGTACTTACAAGTAATAAAAATTGTATAAAAAGGTAGCTGTATGTAGCTATTTTCTTAGTTCTGTCATGAGGATACAGGTGTACAACAATAGACTTTGTATTTGTTTGATAAAATAATAATGTTATAGACGAAAGACAAATACCTACCTAGTCTGTTTGGATAAAGAAGAAAAGAACAATCCGAATTTATTTACCTAGTACGGAGACAATCCCGTAATAGCACACAATTTTGCTTTGATTTCTGGGAACGGTAAATAAGGAAAACATCTTAACAAGAAAGTATTTTCGAATAAAGATGATCTACATTTTCCTTATGTCTAAATGAGCGTAGCACATTTTATATAAGCTGAGCCACTATCGATTTTTATAAGGTACAAAATAATCACGGCGTATGAGTCACGGCGTGAGAGTCGTGGAGCGTCGCAGGCGCAACGCGTGGGCGAGCCGGTCCTGCGCACACGCAGCCGTACTAACAAATTACGTTTACCCACAACAATCCAAGTTCACGAGTAACTTAATGTACCGTGGATCCACTGGAGCCATAGATACACTCAGAATTATAATATTATACGGATAATATGGACATTTGAATGCGTGAGAAATGCTCAAGCAGACATCTACTGAACGTTCAGAAAGCACAGTTGAAACATTTCGAGGATACATTGTAAGTGGAACGGACCAGAAATGTACTGAGCACCATTTATACTTGCATTTAACCACTGTTCTGTTTGCTCCATAAATGTTAATACGTCGGAAAACAAACAGTTGGCATCATAAAACAATAAAATGCGATGTTATTGCAGATTAGTTGTCGAATAAATTGAACTATATGAAGATAAGATTCTTGTATTTAATACATGTTAAATAACAGAAATGCATCTGAAAGGCAATAAGTGAGAGGATTGTTATTTCAAGAGATATATCAACATCAACAATAGGCACTTGTGACTAAACCGAATATCGTAAAATGTAAGTTATTATGTAAATTTCTTGTTAAAAATTAAACAGAATCAAACAATTCAATTCTAATAAATCAAAAATAAAATTCCAAAAAAATACTAATAGAAAGAAAGTAAAAAAATATGTGTATTTTTTAACCGACTACAAAAAAGGAGGAGGTTCTCAATTCATCGGAATATTTTTTTTATGTGTGTTCCCCGATTACTCGAAGACGGCTAGACCGATTTGGAGAATTATTTTTTTGTTTGAAAGGGTATACATACTTCACAGGTCGTCCCATTGTCATCAGGTCAGGATCTGATGATGGGATCCTGGAGAAATCGAGGGAACTCTTCAAATTACTTAAATGCGATAGTATATTATAGAAGTTCCTTAATAGGTCAATTTAATATTGTACGTATATAAATACCACACCATCGCATTAGATTAATCCTGTTATGATAGTTGTAAAGGTAAATAAAATATATAGCGATTTGGGTATTTTTTATAGTAGCTTGTGCATTTGCTTTCGGAAAGCACCATTTGGTGAAGTGGAACTGGTGATGAAGACCACAGATGGCCATGATGATGGATGATTCGATTACTTTAAAATGATTGCTAAGCAATATAAGCTCGTCACAATGCCGTGGTAAAGTGGAGCTGATGGTGAACTACAAGGAGAACTCGTCAAAAATTAACGTCCCTGCATCGGGAAAAGCAATATTTTGTAGGTGATGATCAGTTGTCATTAGATCATTGTAACTTTGATAAATTACAAACCGACTCACTAAAAAGTGAAAAATAAAAAAAAGTTTTTTGCAAAAAAACAAACGACTTCCAAAAAAAAACACTACAAAGTGAAAAATAACTTTAATTTCGGAAGTCGGTGGTAATAACCTAAAATACAGGTTCAAAGACACCAACTTCCGAAATTAAAGTTATTTTTCACTTTGCAGTGTTTTTTTTTGGAAGTCGGTTGTTTTTTTTAAAAAAACGTGACGCAAAGAAATAACACAAACACAAAAATGAACAAGTTGGGGAGAAATTGATATTATGGTAATTTTATATGTTATGTTACGTGCGTAATAATGTTATGTTATGATGGCAACTAAAATACTCTATGAAATATAAACAGTGTTCAACAGTAAACAAAAAAATTAATTACAATAAATTAGGTGCTTACAAAGATAGCAGAAATATGAGCGACCCATTTCGCAATTTCGCGTAGCTCTCATAATTAATTAATAATTAATCTTAATGATATCAAATATTCAAGAGAACTTTATAATACTTACATAATAACATTCGTACGTTTTTATCCCACTGGATAACACATGTCTACTTTCCATATTTATGAACCTATACACGTTCTTTACCAAAAAACCAAAAATTAACGTTTCCAACCATTAACCGGATAATTGGCAGAACCCAATTTTCGGCAGCGATTTCTGACTGTAGGAAACTAAGACCCTGAAAAAAATAAGATCAGCAAATACTTACAGAAAATTAATTCACTTCTAATACAGTGCCAGACTGATGGGTCCCTGTGATATGCTGCGAGGGTCCTGCTGAATAGCCGGTCACACTAATCATCAGTCAGTGCATATATCAACACAGAGCTTTCTGAAGTTTGTACTATTCAGCGGATTGGACTGTCCCATACATAGCTATATTTTGTACCCTCTTTGCGCTTTTTTTCTATGGAAGGCCACTGCCACTTTGAGATTTAACTGCAATTTTTTGTGCATGTAAAAGTGAGTTTTTTGGTCAGGCTTTTTTATACATATGGATATAAAACAAACATACATACGAGTATTCTTACTGGCGGGGATCTGTACGACGCTACAGCCCAACTTCTTGACTTAAAGCGGATAACCCAAATTATACTCTATTTACTTATAGCATTAGAAAAATAACAACAAAATAACGACGGTTATCGTGTAATATTGTTGAAATTACTGCACTTTAGAGTTATTTTTTAATGTAAATGGTAAATAGATTACATTGCTTTATATTTATCGTGAAATAACGGAGTTTATTATACGTTTATAGCGAAATAACGAAAGGGTGATAACCGTTATTTTTGTAATGTTAAATAATAAATGGAGTTTATGTGTAGGAAAATAAATGGGATGCCTTCTTCCATCTGGAACCGTGGCTTGATGCGTGTTTTGATACTCAAAATATATAGGTAGGTATGATTTTATCAACCAGTGTTCCATGAAACCTTAAAAGGCTTCTCTGTGCTTAGGTATTTACATAAATAAGTGATGTGCGATAGGCAAAACTAAAACTAGATCATTAGTAAGTCTGTACCTATTATGTTCCAAGGTCTGCCTTAGGAATTTGATTATATAAATTCTTCTAGGCAATTTTATAGTGATTTTATTATTAATATTTAACAATCTCATTATTGTAGTTGATTTTGCGACTGCCTGGAACGGATTGTGTGGTTTAGAATTTCAGAATGGGAAAATTAATTGAGTTATCAGATGGACAACTTCCAATGGTAATCATAGGAGTACCATCTTCATATCAATGAACAGACTTTTAAAAAATCAATTAGTAACCCGAAACGATACATGAATAGCTGGTGCCGAAGTATTATATTTAGCCAGTCAGTAAGCAAGGCTGGTATCGAAGTAGACTGCCCGGGGTGCGCCAGATATTTTTATTATCACCGTGGTTTTTTACCCATATTAGCAGCTAGCAGTAACTAAGTTTTTTTTTTCACAAGGTACTGCTTTTTTGTGCTATCCAGTATCTGCATATGGAATTGAATTATACTGGCTATATGTACGGTCAGAGAAATTAATTAAGTATTTAACAAATTAACACACTACGTCAATTTGCCGTGTTACCCTTTCATACGTAGCCTACCGTACCTATGTCAAAGAATGGAATATGTGATTTGAATTTACGGACAATTTAACTCAGTAGTCAAGACTTTACAATACTAATACGCGCAATCTTAGATACTACTACATTCAAATTAAATTAACTAGCGAAACTCCGCAGACGTGATGGGTTTCGATATCTAAACAAATGATACAGCAAAAATTAAATTAATTTCATGATGTTTTTGGGATCATCCATTGCAATGTAGTTGAAATATCAGTTTAAAAAACAGTTTTTTTTTTGTGTAAACTTCACCAACGTGATGGGTGACGTGATGGGATGCGATATCTAAACATGATGAAACAAAAAAAAAAACAGGAGCTAGACCACCACCTCTTAACGCAGTATTATTTTAATCTTACTTGAGTGTGGGAAAGAGATGGAGCTAGACGTCCTGTATAGCTTCATCTCTTTCTCACACTGAAGTAACATTAAAATAATACTGCTTTAAGAGGTGGTGGTTGGCCCCCTGATATCTTAACTCGTACTTCAAGTAACAACACCACAAGCGGTCGTTAACCCCAAAAAAAAATATTCAATCTTTTTTATTTTTATTTTGTCGCGTTTAGATATCGACACCCATTACGTCTGCAGAGTTTCGTTAGCTAATTTAATTTGACCCTGTATAGGGATTTCATGTAGTATCTAGGACTGCGCATTAAAATGAATGTGCTCACAGCGCATGCGTGGCCCACAGGTTTAGCACAAGGATTATAATCACACGCACGTGTGCACGTTCAGAATCACTTCATGTGCGTGGATCACAGATTATTACGAGATCTCGGGACGAGAAACTATATGTGCATGTTAGTCTTAAAATTATGGGTTGGGAATTTTCTCCTATTAATTCTACATCCTATTACAATCTACTATTAAAAATCGTGTTTGTTTTTAGTTGCTTATTTCCTATAATAATAGGTTCTAGAACGGGCAAGAATAATGTTGGAAGAGGCTTACTCCCTGAGTGGGACCAACAAGGCTGTGCATACAGGCTTTTATGCAGAAACTGATCCCGTCACTGGATTAATGTATTAAGTCTGGTACAATTTGCTAAAATAGCTGAAAAAATAAAAATAAATTAAACAAAATTAATTAATTAATAAATTTTCAATTACTAAATAGCTGGTTAACATTGCTCTAGATGGTTCATGTTATGCTTTACTATTAGTAAATACAATAGTAACCAGATAATGTTTATTGGTTCTTCAAAACAGACAATAATTTTATTATTTGAAGTTCATTGTTTGATTGGATTAGCTTACCATAAAAAAAAACATAAACCGTCAAATTCAAGTGCTAATACACTCACCTAACAATCTAGAAATTTTATCATTTTGCAAGCAATGCAAACTTCTGAATTCAAAAGTTATGGATATGATGGTTAGGAGTTAAAGTTATGGTTAAGTTATGGAAACAAAATCAGCTCTTCCTAACATTTATGTTCGCATAACTCGTCAAAATGTAGGGACCAGCTGATTTTTTTTTCGCGATTTCAGGATTGGTGCCATAGTAAAAGTTGCTTGTTATCATGTGTAAAATCATGTGTTTAAGTATCGGTCACTAATTACCAGTCATCCTAATATTATTTTTAAGGTATTTTTAGCATGCTGAAATAAGTATCTAAGCAAAATATGTGGAACTAGTTATATTTAAGACCTTATATGTATGTACCATATTTTATGTAAAATAAAGATAAAGATATACAACGACATTTACACGTACACACTATATTATTATGTCTGATATTGTTGTGAGGTATAAATAAATAAATAAAACTTTATTTCAGACTAAGATCCATAACTTTGTTAACACTCCCCTTTGTTAACGTTACTTTGTTGCTTTGTCTTTGAGTTATGTCTTCAAATCGCTTAATTCCTCTGATTCTGGCATACACAATTATCAACAAAATCAACTATGAAGGTTAAAATGAAAACCTTCAAATATTTTTTTTATCTTTACAATTTAGTATCTCAAATGGTGGTTCTAAGATAAGTAGAATCAACAAACATAGCGTCACATCACTCAAAACTTTATTCAAGAAGAAAACAATATAATTCAACTTCAGTTCAGTGTTTTCAAACAATACTACCCTACGGGCTAATAAGTGAAAACACAATCTAAATTTCGAAAATGTTCCACGAACCATACTAGAACGAGTTACCCACAACAAAATAATTATGTAAAGATTTCTAGATATTATTATGACAACTACGGCTACTTAAGAAGTCGATGTGCAGTAAGACCTAGTTCAAGCAAGCTAGGGTTAGATGCAGCCTCCCCTTAATGTATTTACTTAACCTGACCCAAGCGAACGTAAACAAATATATCTACATTTACATCATATATATCTTGTCGGTTGCCACGTGCATCTTGATTTAGCCGAAACGTCCACGTTAACACTTACATTGATATTCATCGGAGAGAATATTTGCATATTTCATAGATTGGCAACGATAGTATGTACTTTAGGTAATGTAACTATAATTGCACATGTGTTTATTATAATTATCCGAGTACTTATTTGACAAATTAATACAATAGATATTTCCAATTTAAACATACATATACTATTTATTTTACATTAGCACACTGCTGTTAAAATATTATACGTTATCTGTCAAGGCTACGCTCACTTTACCCACGTGATGATTAAACTTATCATTATTTAAATAAATATTACATTTCTGTCTAAAGAACCAGTGTGTATACGTCTTCCGTATCGAAAACACTGTTTATATAATCAAAACAAAATGAGTCCAACGGAAAGTACGCGCGGAATTATTTATAAAGAGCAACCGTATTCGATACCGTCACATATGAATTATGGGAAAATGGCAATTGATACCATGTTGAGATCTAAAGACAAAGTGGCTTTGGTAAGGAATAGAAGTGCTAATAGTGTTTAGGATAAGTTGTGTTAAAATGCGTTGTTAATTGAAAATGTTTTGAATGTCGAAGATCAATGGGATGACAGGAGAACAAATCACGTTTGGTGAGTTGGTGCAGTTGGTAGTGAATGCTGCCTCGTCGCTAATGCGCTTAGGTGTGGAACGTGATGAAGTGGTCGCCGTGTGCAGTGAGAACAGAATGGAGTTCTTGATTACTTCGATCGCTGCGTGGTGTAGTGGTGCCACTGTAACTTTTCTCAACGCTGCCTACGGCAAAAGTGAGTCCTAAGATGCAACGTTAGAGCTTGGCTTACTTTTTGTTTGAGTTTTAAAGTCATCATTGTTTAATTTACTTTTGAATTTTAAGTAGACTAAAGAGTTAAATCGCATTTAGAAGTTAGTGAAGTTTATTATTTATCTTAAAGATTGAAAGTCTTATTACGTCAAGTAAAATGTCGTATATTCGTTTCTTTTTCCAGATGAATTGGTGCATACGATGAGAATCTCAAAGCCAAAATATGTGTTCCTCTCACCTGAGACTTACAAAACTTTTTATGAGACCATGGCTGGTACAAACATAGTGGATAAGTTCTTCATTTTTGGAGATTCTGTCAATGATCCAAAACTTTTTAAGTTTGACGATTTAATTAAAACGTATGTTAATGTAAATACATTCAAACCAGTCACCGATCCTATTAATGGTAAGAATACTTATTTATTTTAATAAAGGTAAGAATAATAATTTAATACGGGACAAGAAACTTCGCCGTAAACCCTTTTCTGTTTTTAATGACTAATTCAAGGGGACAGAGAAGTATTAAACCGATTTCGCTATTAAACTTGAATTAATACTCACAAAGAAAATATTTACGAATTTCCGTAAAACTTTTAGCTTGATTGGAGCCTCGATAAGTAATAGTTTAGTTGGTCAAATTAAATGTTTTTACTACACTATGGATTTAAATTTTACCTACAGCATAATTCAAGTTATTCTACTGAAATATTGGAACATGTTTCACAAAAGCTATTGTATTTCATAGGGTTGGCGCGAACAGCTTTAATACTGTACTCGTCCGGAACAACTGGGCTGCCCAAAGGAGCTAAGTTGTCACACCTCAATTTAATCACTGCCGGTAATCAGCCTTGGTGAGCAGCTATAATACTCATTTGCATATGTCCTTCTTTGTTAATCTAAATTATCCTCGTCATTGCGACTTATACCCCACTTATGTTGAAAGTTGTCAATAATTTATTTTAGCTAAATCTTCAATATACAGGTGTACTAGAAAGGTGTGGTCAAATTGAAGTTTGTGGTACAGACCATCAAACTGAACAACTTCCTCCATGGGTTCAACATCGTAATCACGAATAAATAATCTGCCGTCCCATATATTTGCGTTGAGTAGGTATTGAAATTTACGAGAGTATAAGTTTATGAGAGTGGATAATTTTTTCGCGATTACGATGTTGGTCCCATGGAGAAAGTTGTTCAGTTTGATGGTCTGTATAGGTAGATAGTTCATACAGGGGTATGTACTACCTACCTATAACTTACAGACACATGATTTGATTGTAATATTGGAACTAACACAGATAATGGTAAATTGCTTAGTACCTACTTTATCAAAGTAGACTATACGATTATATCGAATGTATACCTAATAACAACGTTTTCTGTTACAGCCACGTCACCAAAGAACTCATCAGTCTGTCGATCGCACCGTGGTCTAACACCGTGGGAATCATATGCACAATGGATGAACTGATGCACAACCGAACTATACTATACTTAACTAGGTTCAAAGAAGAGCAGTACCTATCATGTATTCAAAAATATAGAGTAAGTTATTACTTATACATTATTGTAACACAAAAATTACATCAAAATATATTCATAATTTCAATATGCAATATGTTTCCAGGCGGGATCATTATTGGCAGTACCTCCACTAGTAGTAATGCTGACGAAATCAACAATTGTAAAGAATTACGACGTGAGTTCGGTTGAAGCAATATACTGTGGAGGGGCACCTTTAGATTTAGCTGTTATTGATGAAATCAAACAAAGGTATTATGATGAATTTGTAACCTCAGTGGTTAACCAAGAAATGAAAATCCAAGAAGTAGAATGTATGTATGTATGTTTGTTTTTCAACAGATTCCAGGGTCTAAAGTACGTTTTACAAGGCTACGGAATGACAGAAACTACAGGAGGATTAACTGAAGAAACAGACATAGAGCATAAACCAGGAAGTGTCGGCAAAGTTGTTCTTGGAAATATCGTTAAGGTAAAAACATTACCCATTCAATTGAAACGTCTTTAACTCGGAGTACTAATGAAATTGCATTTCAGATAGCAGACGTTGAAACTGGAAAAACCTTAGGACCTAATCAGGAAGGCGAAGTTCGCGTAAAAGGTCCTACGTTATTTGCTGGTTATATTGGAAAAAATTTGAAGGATGAGCAAGACGAAGAGGGATTTTTTAGAACTGGAGATATCTGTTACTATGATGAGGATGGCTATTTCTACTTTGTAGACAGAATTAAAGAACTGATTAAGTATAAGGCTGGACAAGTTAGTATTGAAATATAAATAATACAACGATCATATTAGGATATCGTACAATCAAATTTGTTTTATAATAATCGTTAAAATCCAGGTCGCCCCATCAGAGCTAGAAGCGATCTTGCTCCAGCATCCAGATGTAAAAGACGTAGGAGTAGTCGGCAAGCCAGATTCTCTTGTTGGTGAACTTCCAACAGCTTTTGTGATAAAAACTCCAGGATCAACAGCCACAGAGAAGGAACTAATCGATTTCGTCGCTGGAAAGGTAAGTTTGAAAATAATATTTTGCTTTGGAGCAATTTATATACCTTCCTTATCACTACTGATATAACTAGATAATTAATCTGTTTATAATAATTATTTATAATATTTCGTAGTAAATTTGGTTCTAATCTAATTTAAAAATAACACGAAATAACACTAGTAGTAGCATAAGACTACTTAATAATATATTTACTTAATTTCACGGTACACAATAAGTATATTTTTAGACGTTAATGGCTTTTATAGGCTAAATATTCTATATTTTCAACCTTTAAAAGCTTTTTTGTATTACGGTAACTATAGCTATTCAAAAATCTTGCTAAATTACTTTATAATAACAAAAGAGTAAAAAAACCAAAGCCTTCGGGGAAACAAGGCGTGATGTTAGGTTATGTGTGTGGTATAAAATGTATAATTTCCGAAACTTACAATTTCAAAACCATCTTATTAACAGAAATCGAAATTGAATTGGCAAAAGATCTGAATAATCGACAAGTGATTGTGACTTGATTATTATGTACCTAAGTACAAACATATCCTACCCACAAACAAAATGATACAACATTTTATTTTGTCATGCATCAAAATATTACGAAGCATGATAAAAATATTAAGATAAGATAGAAAGCCAATGACAATGCAAGTAATATCATAATCATAAACGACCACACGTAAGCAGTATCGCACAGATAAGTATGTATGGTACTAGATAACTATCTAATACATTTGTAGCTTATAGGTAGCTGTAATTAATACATTTTCATTAGCTTTTTTTACATGAATGTTACGAGTTAACCTAACGCTTGACGTATTTTGATAACGTAAAGATTATACCGAATACCTACCTAATATCAGTTGGGTATTTACAACTAAGTCTTTTAAACTATCGCATTTTTTCAACTTTGCATTATCGGCTTACAGGTATCGCAAATAAAATATTATCGTTTTGTATGTTTTTGATATTACGATTTTCATTCTCTTCAAAATACTTATAGCACAATAAGTACGTCAAACGCACACAATGAATTGAATAACAGGGAATTTAACTGTTAATAAAATGACACCCTACGTCAATTTGCCGTGATTGAGCTAATTTATACAACTGTCAAAGAAAAGAAGTTGTGATTTGAATACACAGACTATAGTCACTTTGCTTAACAATTAATTTCCCCGAGTTTACCAAATAATGTTCAGATCGAGGTTTATATTTTAAGTACCTACTCACTTGCCCGTATTAAATAACTAGATTTCTAACTCTACTTGTGTAAACTGTGCTTAATTAACGTCATTCCTTTCTAATCAACTTCAAAGAACGAACTAACAGAACCTCTTTATTTAGGTCTCATCGTGGAAACAATTGCGAGGCGGTGTCCATTTCGTAGAGGACATCCCGAAGACTCCCAGCGGAAAAATATTGAGAAGAATATTACGTGATTATCTAAAGAAACCTGTTAGCAAACTATAGACTGCTTTATTTTATTTGTTAAGAGGCATAAGGAAGAAATAATAAACAGAATAGTAGAATTTAACAAGCCCCGTATTCATTGGGAAACAAAGTTGTGCAACATATTGCTGACAACGTGATAATGTTCCGTATCTTCTATACCTACTCGTGTCTGTTTGTGTGTCCGCGTTGTTCTTCTAAACTCCGCAACGGATTTTGATGCGGTTTTCATCGGCGAGCGCGGTAAGGGAGCCGAGTCTGTAATGATCAATGCGCACGCGTTTCATACGACGTTTTTCAACACACTTGCGAGGCAAAAAATAAATAAGTAAAGTTTCATAAACTAATTACCTATGTAAAAAAGATATGCACTATGGCCCGCGGATTCCCTTTATCGCGGTGTCTTCGCAGGTTGAAGGAGAGGCAAAGGCACGAAGCCGTCGTACAGTCTAATAGGTATTAAAAGCATAAAAACTGAACATTTTGTATGTTATTTCGACTTAGGACACGAAGGAATGTTATTTATTTGACAAAATTAAATAATTTGATGAAATATTATGTTAATTTATCATATTTTATTTATGTACATAGTAGACATAAAAAGACATGAAGTCTCTTCGATGAGATTAAAAAAGCGCACATCTCTGACTAGTAAATAGTTATCTGTGGCGCACGTTACCGCACTAGTGCAGTAATATAAAGTAAAAAGCACGCGTGTTTAATACACTGCATTATGAACCTAAACGCGGTTCAATAAGAGCCTCTTTACGAGCAAGTGTATCGAAAATAATATGTAATAAAGAAATCTCGTGTTTTAAATCCACTCGAAGCAGGGGCGGGTCGCTAGTTCATAATAAACAAAAGAACTGCAACTGTTTCTGAACTTTGTTTTTTCGATGAATACGCGGCTCTAAAAGGAAACAAGTACAGACGCCAGCAGGTCAAGCTACCCGAAACTGTCAAATTTTCCCAATCAACCTTGAACCTAATGCTTTAGCAATAAAGTTGAAAATCTATTAAAGAAATTTGACAGATTGTAGTAGCTTGATGTGCTGCCGTCCATACATGAAACAAGTAACTGACAGCCGTGGGCGAAGGACTACTTAATAAAATTAAATGTATCACAATCTCATATGATTTTCCTTATCTACGACCTTTTAAAGTAAATATCGTATAATATTACTATATTATAACGCATTTATTGTCGTTGTTTATTACTTACATCGGTCGCCTTGCAGTAATAACTGCGTAACAATACTTATTGAATATTAGGTAGGGCAAAACTTGGGTAATCGGTGATAGTTTTGTTTTTTACTTGTAAAATTCGATTCATTGATCAGATTATTTTTTAAATTTACTGCAATATAGTAGACAAAAGAAGCTTTGCTAACTTATATCTAAAAATGTGGCAAATACTATAATGATTGAAAAATATACATTTATCAAGTCAGTAGTAACTTGGTAATATAACACATATTATCTATCACCGAATAGCTGCATATCACCAATTAGCCAAGTTTTGCCCTATAGTATTTTTAAACCTATAGGTCTGTTATTTGGTATCGATTTGTAATCGGAAACAAACTCGCATATGTCTAGTCAGGGAAACGTATTTGTGTAGCAAATGGAAAAACAGATAAGTTACCCGTATAATCTAATCACTACTGTCATACTTTGTTAGAAGCATGAAAGCATGAGCATATTATTATACAATTCCCAGGCCGTACTTCCGTTACTTTATGGATGAACTCTGTGACTTGGCTCCCAAAAAGAGCAGTCCTCTGGTTTCTGGTATCTGCGTACCGTACGTGTAGTTATTTTAGAACCACTCAATTAGAAACGCAAGTTTTGAGGAAACTGTCAAAAATGACATACTTTTGACGATATTTGTGGCAAACAACCTTACACACCGAAGTATCCATAAATAAACACCTAAATTCGGTATAAAAGTACCTCGATACATATGTTACCGTGCCTGTTTAGGAACCGTTCGCGTTTAGACGTAGGTAGACCCGTAATGGTACGTAATAGACCATAAGACATTATAGCTTCGTCCTCGAATGAGTAAATTGCATGGTGTAGTACGTTCCGACCCCCGCCCACAGCCTCGTATAGCCCATAATGACACTGCAAATGTCCCATTAAAATATTTTTACTTTTGTCTAACCGCACCTCGAATGGACCGCGTGATTTTATTTTTTTGCGTTGTTAAAGATAACTTGAAAGCTTTTTTTTATATAGGTGCCTATATAAAATACGAAGGAGTATGTAAGACTGTAGTTTCTGCCTACACCCATGGGAAGAAGGCGTGAGTTTATGTATGTATGTATGTATATAATAAACTGCTTTGTTTAAATTATTTTTAATTTAATTAATTAAGATTCAGTTTTAAAGTGGTTTTGTCTCTGAAATGGCAAACTTCGGGGCAACGACTCATTGCTCATTTTGAAAACTCTCAAGAAAAAGCTGTACTTAACTGATTTGATTAAATATTGATATTTTTAAGCAAGTAGCTCTTATGTGAAAGGAGTATCTTTATGCTTGTCATAAAACTACGAAACGAATCAGCGAGATTTCAACACACACATAAAATAAATGTATCGCCATCTCACTTCAACACATTCGTCACATGATGCAAAGTTTTATGACACAGATTAAGGTAATATTTCCCTACAGTTATAAAGCTATGTATAAAACAGAATAAGTAGGCGTATAATGCCACTGACACTCGACCTTGCGCAGATCCTGACTCAGACGTAGAGGTGGAACTGTGCCACAAATTATCCTACTCAATAGAACACACTAGTATGCATCATGACGTAATAAACGAAAGCAACAAATAAAAAATAAAATATGGAATTCGACGTACCTATAGATTGACGTGTAATCCGAGAGATGCGAGTAGTTCATGCGCGCACACGTCAACAGACGTGTGATATGCGCCCGATTGTTAAAGACCGATAAACACTGCGCTGTCAAAATTTTTCAAAAGTATCTGTCAGCCTTTTGTTTCCTCCGTTCGTTAAATACACAATTTTATTTTTGCTATCTACCGTCAGCGTTAATCATGAGCGAGACAGTTGCCACGATATTATGCATAAATGTAAAAGCTTTTACCAGCTTTTATAAAAATAACGTCAGGCTACTCGTTTCATTTTTGCCAGAAACAACTTCGGATATATTTTTAATGGGCCTTCAAATATTCTCAGAACACAGCTAGGGATAAAAACTAACAAAAAAGTCCCATAGATATAAAACCATAGAGAAGTAGTATAAAGTGTAAGCGTACACAAGGGAACAATAAAAGCACATAAGTTTATAAGTTGTGTGCATACGTAGTGGTCACAAGCGCCGACACCTTAGGACACAGTAAACATTTACCTTTCAACGCGGCATTCACTCTATCCAAATCATAAAGTGACAGTGGAAGAGGCTCGTTCAACAGCCGCAGCCGAGGCTTGTTCCCGTTGCTTGAGTCTTCGAAAAATCCGTCACTCAAAAATATTCCCGAAGAATGTCTGTACAGTTTATAAGCACACTTGTTCGTCCGAAGCCAGTCGACATACACTATCGCCCCGTTCAAAGTGCGCTCGTCTCCTGAAACGACGTGACTCCTCAAATCGTCGATGTTTCCCTTTATGACCAGCCGGATGTACAGTTTGTAAAACATAAAAACCTTCGCGGTGGGCTTCGTGCCGCGCTTTATCTTCCTCACGCTCAGGACCCTGGCGGTGAAAATGTATTTAGATTCAGACACGGCTGACGACAGAATCTCGTAGTCATTAGTTATAGTCTCGTTTAAAATACATTTGGAGCCGTTTATGTCTTTCTTGCGGTAAACCGTATCCCGTTTCCTCACTTCACCCCTTATACGGAAATGGGCATGTATTATCGTGAAGCAGTAAAGCAATAACACTAAAATCTTTAGCTTCATTTTGATTGTTGTTCCGTTGTTGGGTTCGATGTCATGTGTATATCGAAGCCATTTCAGTGGCTTATACGTTAAAACTTTAGAAGTGGCTCGTAAACTCACGTGGTACACAAAGTTGCGCAAGCTGTCGGCGTGGCGCCACCGAGACGCGTGCGCTAGCGCAGCCTCGCGCGCGGACTGGGAGACCTCGCAATTCGATACAACCTTCATCAACGTAAACAAACATGGACTTACGTTACGTTAAACTATGACTCGAGTCGGTAGGTAATTAGTACAGGCCGTGCTAATTGGCATCATGGTTTAAAATGGAAAGTGTATGTCTATATTCCTGTAGTAGAGCTGTGTTAGCAAAAAGCTTTCCCTTTTACTAGTGGTAACTGTTAGTTGAGCAATCTGACACCAAAAGAATTTGAATATCCATTTGAAAGTGCGTTGTCAGCGTTGGAGAGCTCGTGGTTCCACATAACAGATAGGATAGAGGAATACGTGGCACAAGTTAACAGTTATTGCCGAATGCGCCGCGCGCCCGCCTGCGCGCCTGCGCCCCTGAATATTCATGTACAAATTCGGGGTGAACTACTCGTAGCAGAGAAACTTTCCCTGTTTCATACTGTATACTAAAAATTTGAACAACAAATGTGTTTCGAGGTATAATTGCGGCAAAATGTGTTTTTGTTGTATAAATAATTATGTTTATTTTTTAATTTTCTTTTTTGGTTTCGTGCACTGTTGAAAAAGTATATTATAAGTACATTGCTCTCTAATGAATTTCATCTGGAAAATGTGTACAAATGCGGTTAATTGAGGTTAACGACGTTGGTAGCTGGTACGGAATAATAGATACACAGTTTAAGTCAAGGAAGAATTTTATATCATTATGGCACTGTGTAGTGGAACTGTAAATGAGATTTAAAAAATGTTGTTAGTCGTCGTGGCACGTACATAGGTGATTGCGAGCGCTTACACGAGGAATTTGGAAAGTGGTACAAGCGTGGGCGGGCGAGTCGGCTCGCTCGCTCTCTTGACGAATCTTCAACGTCGCACTTTATATTTTGTAACATTTTTCACAGACTAGTCTGTTTACCTGTTTACTTTATAGCTACACAAAAACATTTAAGTAGACAACTTGTTCACAAATCACATTATCATCTGGTTCTGATGATTGAAAATTACCATTCTTGTCAAACAGAGTTGTGTTGAGTGGACACAGAACATAAACTTCGAAGGTTGAATCAGTTACACTTTATTTCGATATTAAACACAATTGACGGCGCGTCAGATCAATATCTTCCTCCTAATACAGCACCAAGTAGCCGTGTCTATAACAAGATGATAATTGAATATTCCCAACAGATTACTAGCGTAAGATATTTTAATTTTATAGTCATTACAGGCGCGCAGTATGCAATCAGATGTTCGCTTCGTGTGTGGTACATAGCTATCGTGACGAATATACTCAGTCATTACTTTCTCTACAGTCTATAACGCCTCCTGCGATGATAGTTTTAGATATGAAACCGCCCGGTGAAGCATCGACGTATCGATGCGATGGCATTCCTTAACACATTGCCTCACTCACTGATCATAATATGTAGAATATCTTTGAAAAATCTCCATTGTCGAGGGTTCAGTTGGACTCACGCGAGCATCTTTAGCATGCGAGCCCTTAAATGCCTAATGAAGCAGATTAAATCACGTCCGTCTGTGGGTCTCCTAGTTTATCTGTGAGGATTCCCACGGATCGTGCGGCCTCTGGTCCGATACGGATCGTTCGGTTGCAGGCGACGTCGCAGTTGCTAACTAAGGCGACGCTGAAGTGATACATAACAACAAAGAGTCACGTGTCAGCAGCTCTACGATGGAGTGTCAGATAGGGCGTGCGATTCACATCCCTACGAGCGGGAGCGCTGCAAGCGGCCGCGCGGCTAGCGGCGGCGAGGACGAGACCCGCGATACTCATCTCATCGCCGGATTATGCGAGGCTTAAATTGGATCTTCTTGGAATTTTTAGGTTAAAATGGCTTTCGCAATAAAATTTATTGCAGAGTATTTGACTCGGAAAGAGTGTATTCGTGACCCACTGCGAATTCAATTAAAGAGCATCTCAGCGTAATATTATTTACATTCTTTCTTACTGGGCAACCCGCTTTTATAAAAGGTATAAAAGATATTGGAGTAATAAATAAAAGAGGAATTCGTAGCATTTCATCAACGTTAAGTAATATTGCAGATTCACAAATGAATCTGTTTGAAATTGTTAAGAAGAAATGAACACAAGGTCTTGATTTGATATTGTATCTACATTGGTATTTGTTTAAGGAGGTTATTACACTGTTATTAAACCGAGTTATTTTACAATTACCATTGGCATTTGGAGTGTTTGCTTAGTTAATTAGAATACGTTTGTGTTAACAATAATCTAGTGCGGTATACATTGATTGATCGTGGTCGGTGTGTTATGTTTCATATGTTAAGCCCGGGCGGCCGGGCAAACGTTCCGATCGCATTCACTCCATTAAGTTAACGAACAGTTGTCAAGATGTCGATCAAAATCGACTTTTAATACGTTCCCGATGTTATGTACGCTATGGATGCGACGCCCACACGTTATTGTAAGTTGTATGAAGTTAAACCGATTGCATTGCATTGCATTACTTTGCTTGGATTTGTTTTATTTATGCTGCACAGTGTAGATATGAATTTTAATTGCGTGTATTTGATTCGTGTGAATTTTATAGATTGAGTATATGATTTGAGTAAGGGTATTTTTGAATTCCGCGACTAGAGGCTATTTATTTTGTTTATACGTCAACCAATGTAACTGAATAGTAAGATAGTAGATATCTGGAAAAAATAACTACCGTATAACGGGGTGAATAGGGATGTAGGCGCGAATCGGGACGAAACTCTAAAAGGGATTTTAACGTTAAAATAATATAGTTTGTTACCAAATAGGACTCTAGTGTTTACCGTGCCTACAATAATTAACAATTAAGTGTCCTGGTTGGTAACAAACTATATTATTTCAACGTTAAAATCAATTTTAAAGTTTCGTCCCGATTCACCCCTGCATCCCTCCCCCCACCCCAGTAAACTTACCTTTAACGGCAGCATTAACTCTATCCAAATGATATAGGGTTAACGGCACTGGGTCTGTCAGGATCCGAAGTCTAGGAGTGGGTCCTCTGCCCTTGTCTGCGTACGCGCCGTCGCTGAGGAAGATCGCGGAGAGGCGCGGCCGCGGCGCCGGCGCACACGACTCCCGCGCACGAGGACGCTCGACCATCAACGTCGAACCACTCAAAGTCTCCTGCGACCCTTCCAACTTCACGAACGTCCTCAATTCACTCATATCCCCCTTCAATAATCTCCTCAAATACACAGTGTACAAATTAGACTTTTTCCTCGAAGACTCATCCTCCGATCGAAACTTCTTCACATTCAAAACTTTGCCAGTAAAAATATACTTCGACTTCCCTATCGCTTCCATCAAGGACCACTCATCATTGATAATCGTCTCATTGAAGTCACAGGGCGGCAGCACGGCGCGGTGCCGTCTGTGCGACGAGTATCTTTTCCTTACTTTGCCGCGGATCCTGATCTCGCCACCGACGACGATCGCCAGCGCGATAACATAAACAATAACCATCGAGGGCTTCATGGCGCAGGATCGTTGGTTAACACTCCTGAATGCGGTCGCAACAAATGTATCTGTCACATTATGCACGTTATTTATGTCCACAGAAGCGTATAAAGTGGCGGCGACGACTTATTAAAGGGTCGAGGCGTTGACATCTCACTAACAGAAAGTCATCAAATTGAATATTTAAAACCTTGATAGGATCAGTTTTTTATGCGAGGAATAAAAGTCATTTAATCGGAACATGAGCATAATGAGTATGGCGGGTGTTTCTCACGGTCGAGCGATCGGGTTGTTGGTAAACAAACAAGAGAGTGGAGCCGATCGGTGCGTGCGAGAAACGCGTGCGCACGCGCAGCTAGCCGGCGCTGACTGAAGCCTGTCACACGCAGCCTCCGCCACGGAATAAGGGAAGCCTCTGTTCTCGCTCACTATGATCGTAAATACTTAATTGTCTCTTAATTGAGCCATCGATTTTTCACAATCACTTGAGTAGGCATTTAAAATGGTCCCTTAGCTTGAAAGCTTTCCTTAAATGGTTATACTTAAACAATACACGCCATCGTAATTACTCTCGTCATTGGTTGTAAAATGTCTGTTATAACGTTTCACATCTTTTTAGCGTATTGTTGTGTGAAACTAAAATAACAACACATTACTCCAACTAACATTAAACCTCCAAGAAATGAGCTAAGCTAGCTTTTTAGCTCAGCTAACAAACCAGAATAAGCTGAACCAAGTCAAAGCGGACGATCGCAACAGCATTTTCGACGTTCCAAATGACTAGCATGCTCTGGAAGGCAGTCGAAGGCAAATAAATCCGTCTGGAGTGAGCTAGATAGTGTTGTGCATAACTCGCCGGTCGCCGGAGTCCGTGGTACGCAAGCGTGGTTGTGAAAGCCTGCGATCGCGATGCGTGCGCGCGTGGGCGGACGGGATGTGGCGCCGCGAACCGCTCGCCTAAGAATGGTGCAAGGTATGGGCGATGGTGAAGGCATTGTCGCCTTTTTTGTAAAGGAATTAATAGCCGTAAATGTAGAGATGTATGAAATTTTTTTTTTTTTATGTGATATTATTTGACAATTCGTGGACACTTGAAAAGTTCTCACTGTGAAAAAAGCGAATATCTTAAAAATATTATGAAGTAAGAGCAAAATACATCGCAATGAGATGAGCCGTAAATTGTAAGACACCTTGTATTAGATAATGTCGTGCAAGAGGTGCCTACATGTTAATTTAATTGTTGAATTCCCCGCGACACGGTTCGTAGCTACACCGAAACATCGTTCGCATAAGTTTCCCAGTCCATAGCGTGTACCACATCTGTAGTCGATGCTAACAAATCTTTGAGGTGTAATTGCAGTATACCTACGTTGATACAGAAACAGCAAAACGGGAATGTTATTTGCGCCGCAACAAACTACAACACTAATGGTGAAACGCTGTACCCCAGCGAGACCCGATAATTTATGTTAATATTTTATACGTATAATTTTTATAACTATGTTATAATCTTTATTGCCGTCTATTTCGCTAAAATACGGGCTCTTACACAGTATCTTAAGATAACTATCCAGTTTTATTGTACAAGGAATCATTGGCATATCGAAACAAAGGTGTTTACACAAGCATATCAACGAAAACATCATGGTAATGCAATAATAACAAACCGAGGCCATTGTCGAAAGAATAAAAAGTACGCACAATGCACATCTTCCCACACATGCAGCTTTGTTTGTGTTAATAACTGCATGCGGCCCTCGTACGGAACCACGGGACTCGTTCGAGTTGTTGGCATGCTTTTGTTCCGCCGGTCTACCACCCGTACACTCGTACTCCTTGTAATTGATGTACTTGTGAACCACTTACCGCGTGTGGGTTACCACCTGATATTTCGTGTTCAACTACAGAACCATATCTCACTGATAGATATGGACGGTCATTGTGAAAGGTTAATGTTAATTCATTCGTATTTTGTTATCATAATGAAGTCATTCTCTAATCTTAAGATGTTAAAGCAAACAGATTACAAATCGCAGATTTGCTCAAGTTCTATTTAGGAATACTATTACGGAACTTTATGGACGGCGATAAATATTTGAAGGAATATGGTCAACCACTCCAATTGTATAATTTGCTTAAGCTCTACATTCTAAAAGCACTTTTAATGCTTAGAAACTGAGTCTATAATTGAACATCGTGGGCCAGAGAGCAAAAGCTATCGACTTAGCTGATTGTACACACATGATATTGACGCAGAATATAATTTCGGTACCGACAACGCGGCATATTCCCCGCAATAATTCACGCTTCGGACTCACCCCAAACTAATCCCGATTTACTGAAACGATCACGCCGCGATATTAAATCACTCTGTCGAACTGCAACAAGCCGCTCATTAAGCCCGCCCCGGTTAGTAAACACCGATACACCCCTATTACGGCCGACTAACTCAATTAATATACCGATGAAAGTAAGAAAAACGCCATAACTTGGGAAAGAAAAAGCATTCGACTATGTCCCTTCTAACTACAGAGAATAAAACAAAAATTTGATTACACGCAGGAACGTTAGACGAAGGCATTAAATTGAAAATGCAAATCGATACCAGCACTGAGCTTATTAAGATTACTTTCTCGTTAAAAATATTCTTTATGGTGTAGACAACATATAGCCAGAGGCGGATACTCAGTTAATAGCTATTTTCTACTAGAATTATCGTAAAATGACGATGTCAATGTTAGCGTTTAACGTAATTAAAGATGGGAGGTCTGAGGATACTGAGAGATATATTTAATTATTGGTTGGCTGGTCCTATATAAATATTCATACACATCTAAAGAGCAAATCACACTAAATAAATGAAAATTGCTTAAAACTAACATTGCGCAAAGCTATGTCATAATTTTCACAATCGCCATAATGCTCGCTCACTCGCCGCTGTAACAAGAGCCTTACACACATTTGTGCATGTTAATGTGGGATTGCAGTAATTAGGGTCACGACTATCAAAACCAATGCTCCCGCTTGAAATATAAACTAAAAAGTCATTTTGGTGAAACAGTAATTTTTTCACATCTCCATTGAATTTACGATTTAGAACACTGTCGTTTGCATGCCCACTCTAGATTCTTCGGTTCGTCTTACTTCAACAGAGTTTTATAAATCCAGACTTGAAGCATAGCTTTAGTTTAATTTTGTTTTTTTTTTTTATGAATAATTATCATAATTACAGACAATCACAATCATCATGCACAAACATAAACAAATAAAAGTTTTTGATCACATTATAAACAAATAATAAAATAAATTCCCTTACTTGTTGCGTTATTATTACTCTTGATGGTTCTTACCGATTAAACATCTATCCGACAAAAATGGAGCTTTTAAAAGTGTCTAAAAAGTCTCGTAAAATCTTACAACACATTTCAATTTGGCAAACGAGCTGCATTCCTTTTCTGTACTGAAAATATCTCACTAAGATCACCAAAAGCAGCGAGTGTGGCATATATTCCCTCAAAGTTTCGTAGCGTCTTTGGGCGACCCTTGCTCGTTAGTGGCTCTTATTATTAATAAATAAAATAAAATTCATTTAATTCAGACAAAATACTGTCCATAATTTGTTAGTCTTACATTCATTATCTTAAAAACTATGTTAGTAATGACGTGATCAATTAAATGCCTTTATAACAAAATATAAATAAATAATAGCAAATAAATTATTATCTTACAGTTGTAGCGACCTGCAAAGGTGACCCACGTCCACCAAATGATATTTACTCATTGCAAATGAAAATGAAAATGTTATGAATAAATTACAATGTTTTGTCGCATTGGTCATTTGCGCCATTAATAAATTAACGTCAGTTAAGGGACATGTCCCAGTGCAGCGCTATATTTTTCATCAGTAATGAATTTTTTGTCCCATGGGCTGGCTTCAAAATCTTGCTCACTGATTAACTGAGATATTTACAGCCATATCAATATGTCATTAAAATACTTCAAAGAGAGCCGTCGCCGAACGAAGCCTTCTTAAGTTATCCGAAAAGTATCAGCAAAATGGTATAAGAGTCCTTATTTTGTACAAATAGAAAAACACCTGAAAATGGGACATCATTAGTCTTTTACGAATCACGGTTCAACAGACCAGAAGTTCCTTAGAGCACAAAGGTGTTGAGCGTCGAAGGACGGCTCTTGGGTTTCGTTTGAGCGGGAGCGGCGATGCGGACCAAATGTACTGCTCAGTAATGTCCGTTAGACCTCGCCTTTTTGTTATAAAGCTCCTCGATCTACCGTTTCTTGCCTGCACTAAACACTTCAGTTCCGCTCCACTAAGTCGTGCGTTTATGAGCTGCTGACACAGTTTGATGCCGATCCGGAATATACTATGAGCTATACTGCGACGGCGAATGCGGAAACAGGTTACTGCAGCATTGCCGATGGGCCGGCAGCGGGTAGCCAGTCACAATTAATACGGTATTTGTATGATTGCAACCGATTACGTCTGCAAATGCCGTACCTTACGGGCTATATCACTCTGGCTACCTAATATCTCATGTTTGTACCTACATAAACACATCCTACATATTACACAACATCGCTATTTCTCTACATACACCCAAACTTCTTGAAGTAATTATTGAACATAGCCCACAATGTCAGCTCGTCTCCGATAGTTAGACAGGCACTCCCAGTTTATCCTGCTTGGAATGTAATTAACGTCAACTGATCAGGGGCTGGATGGATTAGTTACAGATTTAGACTAAATTGAGCGCGTCAATCTGAAACTTAACCACGGGCGGAACTTACATTGACGGGTGCTGGCGGAACTTCCGGTGGGCACGAGGACACCCCATCAATGATTCAATTTATCAGTCCACCACGGCCACTTCCGGAAGATACGACTACTCGCCGATATGTATATTTTATCTGTTCGACAATTCCATAAGCCTTTATTGCAGACGTAGTTTGGCAGCGGGTTGACGTACGCGCATTTACTATAGTGTAATATATTTGGACTATCGTTATTTGTATTTTTGATGATAAAGAACAATGTGAAGGTTTATATCGCGCGCTGTGAAAGACAATGTGCTACGATTCTCGTAGGCGTAGGTCTACGAAAACTTGTAACGATCTTCACGCATAACTCGGACACTATGATTAATTGATTGATATTTTTATACATCACATACAAAGGCATACTTGACGAGAAGTCTTATGATAAAATTAAAATATTTCATTTTAAAATTCGTGCTGTCTGAGGGTATTTTCACAAAGCCAGTTCAATAGAAAAAAAAAACAATCAAATGGCTACGATATTTTTATACAAGCTAAACTTTTATAAAGTAAAATCAGAATCTTCTTTCTAATAAAAACATGGGTGGGAACTCTTCAAAGTACTTAAATGCACTGCCTAACACTGTGTCTATTATTAGTTCTCCCCCGGAGTGCTCCTGCCATCATCTAATCGGACGGAGGTGGCCGACGGACACTGTCTTCTACTCACCTACTCGACAGTACAGTCAACACTATTTCAAGACGATGCCTTAGGTGGAAACACCATTATCCTTAAATGGGTATTGAGCTGTATTGATTTAATTCCGAATATCTATTTGAGAAACACTATTTATATTTGTATATTAATCCTAATAAAGGTAATTATTTCGAAGACACTATGGTAAAATTTTAATATAGTTGTCTTAAATTCGGTGATAGAATACGTACCTGTACTGACCTACCTATAGGAAATCCCTTTGACTCAAAATAAAAAGAATTACTTTCTTACGTAAAACTTGAGCATGATTTCAAAAGACACATTCTAAAATGATGTGTTGGTAAGTTTTGACTCTAATTTCTCATAGCGTGCTGCGTGTTATAAAACAAAAAAAAAACTCTAGAGCATTATGCATCCAAACATTACGTACTCGGCACCAATAGCAGGAGAGTGACAGGGATAAAAATATTTTTATTCGCGGATTATACTAGAGGCGCTCGCATAATATGCATGAACTGGACGGGTTTAAAATATTTATTCGGATTGGGAACAAAAATTGCATAAAACATCAGTATTTCAGAGCGAATAAAGGAATAATGACACGTCGATACACCGCGCCGATAGCCTCTAGATTATGTATGACAACTACATATTAGACTATTTGGCATCGGACTGCGTAAACTGCGATAAATGCATTGTTTGTTAACAGCGAACGATATTGAATCTGATAATCCAGTTAGAATGGTATTGTAATCACTGGTCGGAAAATGATTTTCACCAAAATAGCTAGCTGGTTTTAAAAACTGGAACAGCTTGCGCGCTCATTTGTTTCTTATCTTATGTATTTATTCGTCTTTAATTCAGCCACATTACCCATAATTTTGATAGTATTACTAACAAAATTATATAGCATCTCGGAATATACTCCTTCTTTTGAAATAGGTACCTACTACTAAAGAGATATAGGTTACGTTTATATTGATCAATAATAAAACCCGGCCGAGTGCGAGTCAGACTCACACACGAAGATACCCCCGTACAATATTTAACACTACATTTTTTTTTAATACTTCAGTTTAAGAAAACACGTTTCTTGTATGGGGACCCTCTTTAATAAAACACGTTTCTTGTATGGGGACCCTCTTTAGTTTCTTGTATGGGGACCCTCTTTAGTTTCTTGTATGGGGACCCTCTTTAATAAAACACGTTTCTTGTATGGGGACCCTCTTTAGTTTCTTGTATGGGGACCCTCTTTAATAAAACACGTTTCTTGTATGGGGACCCTCTTTAGTTTCTTGTATGGGGACCCTCTTTCATTCTTATTTTTATTTTATTTTTATTATTTGTTGTTTTAGCGACAATAGAAATACACAATCTGTGAAATTTTCAACTGCCCACAACTGTTCATGAGATACAGCCCGCTGACAGACAGACGGACGGACGGCCGGACAGCGGAGGCTTAGTAATAGGGTTTCGTTTGGCACAGTAAATATTGTATTAGCAAGAGCTGGTGTCATTATTATTATAATGGCAGGT
This sequence comes from Fissipunctia ypsillon, assembly GCA_947568875.1. Lineage (NCBI taxonomy): Eukaryota > Metazoa > Arthropoda > Insecta > Lepidoptera > Noctuidae > Fissipunctia > Fissipunctia ypsillon. The sequence goes on along the minus strand of OX387644.1, from coordinate 16,324,208 downwards.
ATATAGGTTATTTTGCTAACCATTTTATGGGTTTTGTAGCGAAAAAAAAAATAAAAGGAAAAACACGTTTTCACCGCGACACGTTTAATTTTGTTTTTTTTTTTAATTAGAAAAAACATTGCAATTTAGTATAAAAAGTAAAAAAAAAAAGAATATTTAAAGTATATAAAAGTTGCTGGTCGATTTATGTAAAAAAAAGAAGATAAATAGCAGAGAACTTTGGTCCGATAGGGTAAAGTACGCGAATATCGAAAGAAAAAGACGTCCTAACAGGTCGATTGTAATCGCCATTAGGTAACGCTCCCAAAATAAACCAAGGTATCTCGCATTTTACAGGCTTGAAAATTTGAAATAAAATAGTGAACGAATTAAAAATTTGCAGAGAGTTACTAACTACGTTACTTAACTACCTAGTATGTAAAAATATCGTAAAAAAATCGTTGTCCAACGTAATTACGTCCGGTGAAGTGTCGTAGACAGCAGGAGCTGGCTCTCTGGCTCAGGAGTAGGCGCTGGCTGTGTGGTCCCAGTGGTAGTGTGGCCTTTGCGGCTGGATGCGGCCAATTACTCCGCGTTGACCAACGATGTCAAGCGTTTATTTGGGCCAGAACCTGGAGCCCGAAAGACGGCCTGTTCTAAACTGATTAATCCAAAGACAAAATGAATTAGAGTTAGACCAGAGTGATCAGACTGAACTTACGATTGAGGAAAACGATTAAAAGATACGTACCAGGAAAATTAAGATGAAACTTCATGACTCAAACCATGGAAATATGGGATTCGTACTTGAAAGAAACGTTCCTATGACAATAAATAGCGGATATTAGCACAGAAGGTAAAAAAAACTATAATCTTACTACGGCAAAAACATAACAGGAATACATACCGAAAGTAAAAGACAAGGGCGACGTCGAAAGCAACTTTGCTTTTATTATACAACAGAAAATACGATTTCACAAATTACACGTTTTTCAACTAACTGGGTCAGTATCAACAGATCAACTTTTTGCAACTGACGCACCATACTGAAAAAAATGAGGACCTATCTGTCAGAAAAAAATTATTCGAATCACGAAATAAAAAGGTAAAAAAAATATCGACAAGAATCAATGACAAACGGAAAAGAAGATTGACATTAAAGAACCTAAAAGTTTTGACATGCAGAGTTATGCTGCAGTTTGCTACTTTGTCAAAGCCTTCTGGGATGACCATTTTTCCCGTTTAGTCATAGACGTTTTCAAGAATAGGCAAAGTTTGCCTTGAAAGTGAGATAAAAAGAGAGAGGCATAGGCATGACGCGGACTCAGTAATGATCAAAATCAAATCAAAATTAATTTATTTAAACTAGGCTGAGAATCAGCACTTTTCGCACGTCAAAAATTACATAAGACAGTCCCCCTAAACGCCCGCCCTTCACCACTTCCTAGTGCTTTAGCTGGGAAGAAGAAGTAGCGCAACAAACTCCCCAGCAGCACAGCTGTGTGTTTAGTTAAAAACACTTGATTCTATGCAAAATTATTTACATTACATAACACTAAAACATTAAATAAAATTATTTAAACATTAATAAAAATTAAAACATCGAAACTATACTCAAGCAGAAATTATGGTACATGAATGATGATGACTATACCTATTAAGAACTTACCTACCGCAATAAAATTTAGAGATTCTGACGTTCTATCTGCACGTGGATGAAACTTACAAATAGTTGTGGAAGTTTTTAGAACAGAACTCCATGTAAAAGAAGTTGGTCGGGTTGTTGTTTCGTGTTTGAAAATAATCTAAGAAACAGATGCATGAAGTTTTAAGCTTTTCAGGATAAGTATTTCTGGGTGGCAGGTGCAATGCAATGAATGAATAGTCTACACATGAGAAAAGTTATAACATTTAAAACTTGTTTTCGTCAATAATATCTCCGTAACCAGAATTCCCAGGTGTTGTGGTCCTGGAAAAAAATAATGATCACAAGAACGAGAAGATGGCTTCGTTTAGCGTCTTTTTACACCTGTTATAATTTCCTTTAAGCTAGCAGCGCAGAGGAGAACTACGATTTATAAGTATAAGCTATACCAGAAGTCGCCAGTGAACGGTTAGCTCTCGATAGCGGCACTAACTCATGCTCTACATGACGGCCGCTGTTCCCGAGGCATTAGAAATGTTTAGAACTTACTAATAACATTTAGTTTCACACGACGTTGCTCCGTTTCAGCTGAAGCTGGTTTTAATTAACTTTTGACGTATGAATAATGTTGTCTCGGTTCCTAATAGGTCACCGTGGCACTTGCCGTGGGTGTTTGGTCGTTGAGAATGGGATTTAGTGCAGTAGGAAGCGGGGGCTGTAGTTACGTAAGATGTACATAATGATAGTGCAGGAGAAAGTTAACTTTGGTATATAATAGATTAGGTTCTTAAGAGCAAGATATTATAGAGCAAGGTATTTTTGGGGAAATATTAAAGTAAAATCGATCACATTTAGGTACAAGAATAAGTATAAAAAAATATCGGTATTACCCACTTAGGTAATACAGGGTCTTTATTGAATTCCCTCTATCCTCAAATCACTGAAAATAATTCATCGTTGTAAAATATCTTCACTTGAAATTCGTATCTATGATAATAGAAAATTTTATCCCAGAATGTAAAATCGAAAATGCTTCCACAAAATTAATAGCTAAAGCCCGGGGCGTTTGGAACCCTAACTTCCATAGTGCAAAACAAACCTCTAAAATATGAAGTTCATAAACATGACACGAGGATCGGAACCTAGGACACGAGTGCAATCTAACACAAAGGTAGAAGACTTTCAGCGTTCCATATTTATTCTAGCAACAAAGGGAATCAAATGTGACGTACATTCCGTCTGACTTACTAATATCATGAATATAAATTGAAACATCATGGATATTTATGCGGGGTTGCCCGCGGATATTGCTCACCGCGGCGATACGCGGCCGGCAGGTGTTCAGACAATGTGCCCGCCAGCAATAGATTCCTGATATCAATATTTATGCCTATTACCGACCCGTTCAGAAGAAATACAATACCATAATTTCGACCACTCTTATTCATAGCCGCTTCGGACATTACGAGAACTTTGCCCGCTTTTTGTGTGAACCGGAATTGACTGTTTATGTATTCGTTCAAAATGATTTGCGGTAGTGATATCCAATATATTCAATGCGTTACATAAAAGTTACGTCTTTCTTATAAAATCTAAGTGAAGGCGCGTACTTTGTATCTAGGTATGTATGTACGAAGTTTATTGTATTGAACGTTGTGTCAATTTCCCATACAAACGCATAAAATGGCTACAAAAGTATGGAAAGACACCAAAAATATTTTACTGCAATAAGTTTAAAATTAAATAAAATCACGACACCAATTAAGGCTCGCCGGCAATTTTAATGCATCCGAATCGTCATACTGAAATTAAAAATATATTTTAATTAAATTAATAAAATCGAAGCGTCGCATCGCACGATGATAACCGCATCGTATGCAATTACAGTAATCCCGTAACGCACGTATGTATTAAGGGTATGTGACAACGTAATACGGCTTTTGAGGTTTCCATATTATACGGCGTACTGCCACTCAAATTGAATTTAATTTCGCAGTAACGGTCTTGCGTACGCAACACTGGCTAAACCGAAAACTCGAGGAGCGAAAAGAATGCTATAAAATTAATTTATAATGGAGGAAATTGTACAAATCAGAGGAGAAATAAAATGTATTTTCTTGGTGCGAACTTTGTATCTGCATAATTAATTTCATAGCTATAAATACATCACAGCACCTATTTCATATATAACACATTTCAAACCATCGTAACAACTCCAATAACAAAGTTCCCCAAGTTGCTGAACCTCAAATCCCCGACGTTAAGAATTTACGAACATAGATTTATAGACAACAGCGTAGGAACAAGAGCTGAGCATGCCTACACGGAGAGGCTTCGATGGCAGATATGCGAGCGATCCCCGACGGACGGCACCTACTCCGGCGAGATTGCATACCGCACTGAGATATTGACTACCCGACTAATGTGGGCGGTAATGGATGGAAAGTGCCCCAAAACTAGTGTAGGGTTGGCGTCGACTACACGCCATTTGAATATACACCAAAATGATTTGGTGTTATCATAAATCTGTGCGGCTGTTTATACCATGACGCTACTATTAAGCCACGATATATGACTGCATTTCTGATGCAATTGCCACATTGTGCACCATAAAGATTATGTATTATGGCGTTATATTTTACATCGTTATTAGAAGGTGGGCAGCACTAGCATCTCCTGTTTGTTTAGGGTTTTGTAAGTGAATATGAACTTTCTTAATTATGAATTGCAGCAACATTCCATCGAAGCAACGCTGTTAGGAGAATAAACAACTATTTCTCATCGACTCAGGATGTACTCCAAAATTAAAGACGTTCGCTACTGGAGGCGATAGAAGGACATAATAGAACCGAGGGTACACGGAGGGTCGAACGGAGCGGTCCATTGTGAGTGAAGCTTGAAGCGAATCTGCGCGCCTTGCCGTCTCGGCCGAATATAGATTCCATTAATTAGCAGCCCACTGGAGCCCATTGGGGCTCACTCGACGAACAAACAGACAATGAAGTATCACAGCACACGTATTTGCATAACAAATGCATCTTAATCGAATCATAGCTAATGGAAACATCGCAATATCTTGTTCATTATTTGATGTATCAGGCTGTCTGGTGCTGTGATGATTACTATGAAGTTTTGCTGTAGAATAAGTTTGCAATAAATGGAAGTATTCCTAAATATGACAGTAGGATACGTACTGTAGTAATGATCTTTTGGGGGGCGAGCAGACTACTACGTGTGTTATGATGGTGTCTCGTTTGTTGAGTGTGCGGGACAGCTAATCTACTATAACTCAGACACAAGGGAGCACTATATTATTATATTCTTTCAGCTTATAGAAAGTACATTTACAAGACACCGCTATTTTCTATCTACATGCACATCAGTCAGGGATGGGAGGCCGACTGTCAACCAAAGAGTAGTAACTGTCAACTACCTTGTGTTTCTTCCCCTGTTCTAACATTCAAAATCAACGTTTGTCTTTTTAAATTAATCTCGTCTAAACTTGTGAAGTTTGCATGCTTATGGCACGCCCGGTTAAAACCTCTACAGTATCTACACAAAATAATGTTCTAATTTAAAGTATGTCATAGTCTCACTTTATTTCTTTAAAATATGTTTTTTTTTTTTTAAATATACTAGCAACGCCCCGCGGTTTCTACAGAACTTACAGAACTTTGTAGTGTTTTTCTTGGGAGTCGGTTGTTTTTTTTTTATAAATAAGTTTTTATTTTCCACTTTTTAGTGGTGGTACCTATCCCCCCCCCCGCGCCCCCGATACCACGACTTGCTAAGTAAATAACAGTGACAGGAAGTTATTATAACATCATCAACATACACTAAATGGAAAAAAAATACGTATTATTGAAGCTAACTCAAAAACCACTCATCAAAATTTGACTAAATTTATATGCTATTAAATGGCAAATATATGTCGCACTAAGTTATGTCAGAAGTTTGGAAAGCGTAGTTTTATCAGATTTAGACGCCGTCGCCAACAAATTATTAAATCAACCACACGACAACAGATCGTTGACGGAATCTGTCTTCTGACATTATTGTCATGATTGTGAGTCTATCAAGACTATACATAAGACTCAAGTAGCGCAATTTTAAGCATATTACCATTAAAATCATTTATAGCCAGAGTGCATCTCATGAAAATTCCAATAAGCCCAAACACGGCTAGGATACATTGTTTTATTACGGAGTTCCGGTGCTCACCTTCTGACTTCGTTATCAGATCAGTTCGATGGTACCATTTTCATCAGAACCATTTATTTAAAGCTTCATCATAGTCGCTTAACCATCTTAGGCCCATTTGCGTGAAAAACTTAAGTCAGTTCAGTTTTCCACGCAATGCCTTATACCTTTTCGCCACCCATGAAATACTTATCATTGAAGAGTTCCGTGGCCATCTGTAGTCTTCTTCATCAGTTCCACTTCACCAAATGATACTTACTGAATGCAAATGCTTGACTTGTTGGTGAAAATACCAAAATCGCTATGTGTATGCCTATAATATTTGAGAAGCTCCCTCTATTTCTCATGGATCCTATCATCAGAAGTGGATTTTCATAAAAATGGGACCAATCTGGAAGTCTGTCCTTTCAAATAAAAAAATAATTTTCCAAATCGGTTTTTAAATGGCAAACATTAACAAACATTTAAAAAAAAATAAAAAACGTACAACCGAATGGAGAACCTCCTCCTTTTTTGAAGTCGGTTAAAAATAAAGACTAAAATGTTACCTCAAGAAGTCAAGATACGAACTATGACTATATTTCCAATCTCTTAAATCTCTAAAAAAAGGCATACACAAAATTTTTATATAATTTGTGATTTTTAAAATCAACCCCTATTTTACCCCCTTAGGGGATGATTTTTCAAAAATGCTGAACCATATAATTCTTAATTTTCTACCAAAAGCATAAATTTGAATTTTCAAATGCTGGTTTTCCATACAAACTTTCATCCCCTATATCACCCCCTGTAGGATTATTTTTGAAACAAAAAGTAGCCAATGTCCTTTCCCAGGATTCCATCTGTCTCCTTGCCAAATTTTATTGAAATCCGTTCAGTGGCTTAGGCGTGAAAAGGTAACATACCGACAGACAGACAGAGTTACTTTCGAAATTATAATATTATATAATATATAAAGTAATAAAGTATAAAGTATGGAAGTATGGATGTAATTTGTTGTCATTTAATTATGCTTTTGTGTGTTGTGCTATATCTTTTGTGCGCACTGAATAAATGGTTTATCTATTTTCTGTAAACCGCAACATGGTTTTGTATTGTATGTCGTCCATAGAGTCCAATACTTATAAAACAATGAAAAGGCAACGACGGGCTTATGCTCTTTGCCATGGGACTTATAAAAGTCCCATGAAATAAATCCATCCACAAGGACGATTGTCAAGGGTCACGATCACAACCCACAGATAAAGGACCAGGATTAATCCCTGATTATGGGAGCTGTGAAGGGACTGCAACTTTGTGGAAATAAATTTTAATAATAATCGAGAAATTTGTTATTTAAATAAGTAAATAGTGCTCAACACATTCGGGGACATTGAACGAAACACAATTGAAGTTTTGTCACAATTGAAGTGTCCCGCAAAGTGTTAAGCCACTTCAAAGAATTTTTTACTGTTTTATAATCTGTATCCACAGATGTTAAATGATCAATAACTAACAGCAACGAACATAAACATAATTATGTTCGTTGTTTCGATCTTGCACTCTACGTTCGTGTGGTCTTAACCTGACTTATGGGAAAACTTGCTAACCTTTTCGACCTACAAAGTGAAATTTTATGAGCACCATGTAAGTAATATCTGTTGTCCTAGTCCTCAACATCCTTGTTTTGCCGGAAATCGTTTAAGAATTTAACAATTTGCCCGTTTTGTAATAAATACGAGTACTTATAGGTACGTCCCCGTTATTTCTAATTAAGAGCCGGATTCCTGTTTCAGACTTCGCTTATCTGAAACTTAAGTTACTTACAAGCTTTAAGTCAAAGCTTGTCGTACAAACTCATTGTTGTTTCAATTACAACGCATTAACTTAAATTCAATTAAAAATTACAAATTTAACGGCATCCATTAATAGTGGAAACCATATTTTATTTCGTTCACGGTACTTAGCGGACGCGTCAAGTTTTCAATTATGTTAATTGAAGGCGGAGCTGCATTTCTTGCCGACGACGCGTTGCGGCCATCTTCCTGCTAACTGCAAATAAATTAGGCACCAACTCATTTCGGTGGGCAGTTATGCACTTTGCAACTTCATTAGCTGTCAGTGGGAAATAATTCATCAGACGAGCTTGGTCAACAAACAGGGCGCGCGTGTTTACAGGTACTGGATGCTAAGCTATGTCCGTTAGTTGTTTTCCTGTTCTTATATACCTAGGTATTTATCCTATCGGGGCTAGTGCTGAGAACATGCCTTTAATCAATTCAAACATCAACAATTTTTTTTTTAATCATTTTCAATTGTGCATCTCTATTGACTATCTGTTGCCATTTCTCGATTGCAGGCCCATATCATCGCATTTTTATCTGCGATCATAAAATCATCAGCGGGGTACCTATTTGCGTAACACACTAACAATTGCAATGTCTTTCATTTTGACAATTTGACAACATTCATTGCGTTATTTACGTTGTCGAGCAAACGATTTTTTCAACCCTATGAAGCAATGGATTAGGAATGTCCTTCAATATCTTTCGGATTGTGATAGAAAGCGCGTTACGCAATTGGGGTGCAGATAGATGAGGTGGAGAAGTGCTTCATGAACGATGACCATTAAACTCAAGCGCAAGAGTGATATTGACGCACTTATGTCATCCTAATAAAAACGTCACTTTTTTACATGTCACTTGAGAGAGATTTTTAATTATACAAGATGTAACATAAATAACGCACAACCTCTTAAAGGATCATTGTACTCATCATTATGAACAACTTTTACTATGGGACCAAACCTGAAATCGCGAAAAAAATCAGCTGTTCCCTACATTTTGACGATTTATGCGAACATAAATGTAGGGAGCAGCTCGGTTTTTTTTCGCGATTTCAGGTTTGGTCCTATAGTAAAAGTTGTTCATAATGATGAGTACAATGACCTCTTAAGAGGTTGTGCGTTAATTATTTTACATTTTGTATACGGAGTTCCTTTTACATTTTGAAACGTTTCATGATTTAATACGTAAACCATAATTTTGTACCTATAAAGTATGACATAAATTCTCGAGCAAGGTCAGTGCACTGACATTGTCTACTGTGTAGGTACCTTCTCTCTGCAAAAAAAAACTGTTTTCTTGTTAGGAGCAAGATTGTGAACATTGCAAACAAGTATGGAACAACAAAATGTTCATTAACATGTAAATTATGATGAGAAGCTAAAAATATTTCACATAAAATAACCTAGTTAAAGAAGTTGATTAAAAATGTCACTCGATGCATTTAGAGCCTATAAAGATTGCATAAATTGAAAGCTAGAACGACATTTTAAGGTGTTCCTTATCTTACACGTGTAACATAGTGTTGCCAGTAAGGCGCATAGTGACAATTTAATGATAATAAAAATGTGAGTGCACAAAATTAAAAGTGCTTTTCACTACATTTTTATTGCTATAAAAAACTATCATCTAAAAACGGCAATCAAAAGCTGTTTTACAACACTGTTCGTTAAGTTGACGACGTATTTGAGTCAAGTCCTCCCGGCGCGGGCGCTGGTCGAGTTGTTTTAATAGCGTTCAAGTAAAACGACCAGCCTCTACATGCAAACTTCATTTACTTTACGGCACAGTATCTACATCAATGTAAGCGAACAAATTCATTAGGGCCTCGTAACTTAGCCGAACTGAGTGATAAAATACATCACACTCCTTTGTGAAATTGTTGACGCTACGAAAAGTATACGTGTTTTACGTGTAAAATTACAATCGTGTAATTAGGTTTTTGTTTAACTCGGATAGTATTGAGTAGGTAGATTCACTGTGAATATTTGCGTAAAAGAAAAAATATTTTACTTTTTATCGATCTTTGCCTAACACCAAACGTTAGGCTGCACAAACGCGAAAGGACTTCACAAAATAAAATTGGTTCACGTCCGCACAATATTTCTATTCTGAAACAAATGTCACTTGAGAAAGATCAGAGGGCCCAACAAAAATGTATAAGTAATTCAGCATAAACGGTCCCACATCCCCTTATTCTGTTGGTATGAAATCCCGTAAATCCATTCGAGGCGGGTCCTGCCGCTGGCGTCGCCGGCGCGCGCATTGACTGAGACGTATGCAAAGGGATCAATGAGATAAATTGCTCGCCGCTGTCACTTATTTCACGGCGAAATGGATGGAGGGGAAAAAGGGGGACCAGGGACGGGGGCAGGGAATCTGCCGAGCTAATGGTGCGCGTGGGCATTACGCTCCGCTCGGTTTAATTACACTTTAGACAAAGGCAAATGGCTCTACTATAATTACGTATTACGCAAGTAATCCTTCGATAATAGTGTTATTTCGCCTAATGATTCTCTGTTGTAAATTAGAAAACACCTCAGTTAGCAACACGATGACGATATTTCGGTCGACCGTCGAGTCAATTAAGTTCGATAATCGACAAGAGAGCCTCGAACTCGTCTGTAAGAACATGTGAACCTTCGCGCGCTACTACGTCGAGGTTGGACCAATTTATATTCCAAGAAAGAACCTTATTAACGCCGCTACACTTATCAAAAATCGTTTTATAGACAGAACCATCAACAGTGTTCTAGTCCGTTAAACCCTTGATTATATTGCCGGAATACAACATCAAGCGAATGGAAGCACTTGGGACGTTGTTCCCGCAAATTACACCGTTATGAGACTACAAATAACCGCAAATTTATGTAGATAGCTATCGAGTGCTCGGCGTTACGTAAAACGTGTTTAAGACGGCGGCGAGGGCGATAACACGACACTAGTGTTAACATCTGGGCCTCGCTCCTGCCTGAGCCGAAAGCCGAGCGCCGAGCATAAACATCCCGGTGTCGGCGTCATGTCTTCATTTGCATGTTTCAGACGCGGCAACATCGGCTGCCGTGCCGACAATGTCAATGGGATCGTTACTAGAATGTATTCAAAATAGGTTCCCTCGATGAGACGAGGCAGATTTATGTCGCTACAGATTAACAAGCAGTCGCCGATGTTGTTAACGTAACTTACGATAATGTACTCGAGGAAAATATTGGCTGAGCTGAAAAGCCCAATCAACTTTGGTTATTTTCGTCTACGATATTGCATTGTTAAATCGATAGCTCCCGCACAATAGAAGCTCGTTTGCCAACCCCATAAAAGTGAAACCAACAACGACCTCGAGCCTTATTCTTCTCTCCTTTTATGTACTCGTACCTACAATTAGGAAGCATTGTGGGACTTAATCCGAAATCTATTAGAATCTGGGACGTAAAAGTTATAATAAATTGGAATCAAACAGACTCTGTTCAGACCCTCCAGCTATCTGCAAGTCTATATTACCCACCTTTAAAGCAAATTGGCTAATTTCAGAGTCAAAGCCCGAGTGCAAGCTGACTTTGTATGTCCATCTTAGTGTTTGTTACCTCCTAACCATTACACAATGTCCCGATCCCGACACGCACGATTATTACATTGCCTATGCATTTCAGGACCAAAGTGCGTAGATTATTTAGAAACTTTATTACAAAAGCACCAACGAGAAAATAGGGTTAAAAGAAATACACAGCAAAAGCGTATTTATATTTTTAGTGAACACAACCATTTGGTTTCATAATAATTTGTGTGGAAACAAAGGCAGTAAGCAAATGTGGGACTTCAACAAAGTATTTTTACCAGCAAAAAATAAAACAAAACGTAGTCGCAGTGAGGCTCTGTTAGCAATAATCCTATGGGATGCCTGTAGACTCAGCAAAATATTTCTAGTGAAAAAGCAGTTAACGCTGGCCCGTGTTGGTGCAATAGTCCCCTCCCCCACTTCCCTTCCCTTCGAACATTTTACGATCGTATTTTATCAATAACTATGAGGTTTTGTTCCCTCACGGAAAGACAATCCCATGAGTGCCGTAAAGGGGGACCGAAAGATTACAGGAAAAGTAGTAGCATCCACCTGGGTTCTTTAACCACTGTGATCACTTTGTTGTGCGTCAACCAGGAAAATATTTGTCATTGATTTTCTAAACTCGGTGTAGGCGAAGCACAGTAATGTGAGCTCTATTTCTAGGTTTAAGATAGTTATATTAGGATAGGAGTATATAACTATAAGAATATTGTAAAGCAATTTGACTGGACATGTTTATTTTACCAATTAGTATACCCGCTACTTGTGCCATGGTAGTAAAATGCGCGCCTCCCGCATTGTCAGTCATTGGGTAATAACGGCGGGGGGTACATTTTACGACCCCCGCCACTTGCGCTACCCATGCCAGCGCATAAAAAGGGCGCACCTTGGCACAAGCAAGTCAGTCTCCAGCGATCATCCAGTGAAGCGACATACCTACACCCGTTGGTTCACTTCGCGCCGCGCTTGAAGTAATTAGTAATACCAGTCAAGTTGCTAAGTTTGTAAATAGTGTGTAGATTTGCCCGTGTATTTCCTTTTAATATTTTGTATTGTGTTGTGTCGTATTGGAAATACAAGTGTTTTACCCCGTGTCGCGTGGTTTTATTTCCACTTCTTCGTCAAGGGAACAACGTCACCCCCGCCTACACGCCCGTATCCCCCACCTGCCCCTCAGCGTGGGCTACATTTTGGTCCTTCGAGCCGGATCGGGTTCAACAAGAAGAAGTGAAAATACATCATGAGTCAGAAAAGTGCAATGACCACGCGCAGTAAGCTAAGAAGATTGGGCGAGGAAATAAGTGCGCGTCGAAAGGATGACGTCATCTCGGACTCAGGCTCGCCATCTGAAAAGGCACCAGGTTCACCATCGGTGGCTCCAACATTGGCACCGACGCTGGCTCCTAACATTCCTCTGACGGGTGGTCGTGTGATTGACCACAGCGGAAGTACGTCAGAAGGACTGCAGAAAGGACAGACAGTCGCACGAAGTCGCCATGGATCAACGCGAAGCAGCAGAGTCTCATCTAAGAATAGCCGCAGGAGCGTCGATTTCTTACGAAAGAGGATCGAGTACGAAGCTGAGCGCGATTTGGTGCAACTAAAGGAGAAGCTCATGAGAGACAAAGAGAATCTCGTGAAGAAAAGGATGGAAGCAGAGATTGCAGAGATAGAAGCCGCTGCTGAGAGTGATGACTCTGTCTCGGATGTGGATTCGGAACAGCGCGTTGAAGAATGGTTTAAAACAACGCCTCAAATGACTCAACAGGATGCAGTATTGTGTGCGCCTTCTGTATCCCGCGCACCTGTTGAAGTGACTGCACCCCGTGAAACAGCTGTGACCCACGATGAAAATGTGAGTACAGCGAATCGTGAATCCACCGTGCCTCGGAAGATAGATGTGTTGCATGCGCCAGTCCCGGTACCTGACATGACAGCACCGACCGCGCAAATGTACATGCCATTGTCGACAGAAGGAGTGAGATTCCGTCTGCCTGATGACTATCCCGTCTTTACCACTCCGGCCGCAAGTGTACCTCGAGTACCAACACTCGAGTTGGATACACGGCGGCAGAGATATGACGGAGTGGATGAAAGAGAAAGACGTCGAGAATCGTCGGGTGAAAGAGACAGGAAGATAGACAAGCTGGCAGAAGCAATCGCAAGCATGGCACGCCCGCGACCGATACCAAGGCAGTCATATGAATTGCCACCATTTCACGGAGACCCTTCCGAATGGATATCGTTTCGGAAGATGTATTGGGACACAACTGAATTGTACAGTTTCAAGACACATGAGAACCTAGCACGACTAAAGACCTCACTGCATGGCGAAGCAAAGAGTTCAGTGGAGGATTTACTGCGAACGTCAACAGACCCCACAGAGATAATGCATGCGCTTGAGGAAGAGTACGGTCACCCGACCGTAGTGCTCCAGTGTGCGTTGAGAAAAGTGAGAGATTTACCCAGAGTGACGGAAAGTGGCCGGGAGCTGAGGAAATTCTCATCAACAGTTAGAAACTGTGTGTCCTTATTGAAGAACATTCGTGCACAAGGTTATATAAATAACCCACAATTAGTGAGTGAGTTGCTGAGCAAGCTGACACCAGTACAACGTGCGCAGTATGGTGACTTTGCGATGGGCTTAGATAACGCACAGGGAGTGGATTTAAGAGTGTCACCGAACTTAGAGATATTGTCTCACTTTCTCATACATTTGACACGTTCGACGTCATACTATGTGCAACCAATGATGGATGAGCCTGGACCGTCGAAACCCCTTGTGAAGCAACAGAAGAATGTCACCGGTCAAGCCCGGCCAGTGAATACCGCACGACCTGTCAGCAGCAGACCACCGTTGGCTCATCGAGTAAATACGCAGAGTGACGAATCCTCCGTACCTAAGGATTGCGTAATATGCCAACAGGAACACGCCATTGAAGATTGTGACCAGTTTAAGAAGCTAAGTGTGCAGCAACGTTGGGACACGATAAAAGAAAAGAACACATGCTTCAAATGCCTTGTCAAGAAGCATCCCAAGAGGTTCTGCCGCGCAAACAGATGTGAAAAGTGCGGTTATGGACATCACGTGTTGTTACACGCGGATAAGCCGCAGAAAGAAGATAAAACAGAAAGTGTAACAAACATCGGGGAATGGCGAGCTACAGCGTTACTGAAAATAATGCCAGTGACTTTAAGTGACGAAAACGGCGACGACAAACAGTGCTATGCGTTATTAGACGATGGCGCGACCGTATCGCTCATAGACAGTTCGCTCGCAACCAACCTAGCGGGACCGCGTGTACCTCTCTCGCTAAAAACCGCGGGTGGCTACGGAGTGACGGACTTAACCTCGCGAGTAGTACAAGTGCGTGTGAAAGGACCTAATGGACAGTGTCACAAAGTAAAGTGCCGTACAATGGTGAACGTGAACTTACCAACGCAAACAGTGTCCGCCTCAGTGATACGTGACAACGCTCACCTCTGTAACTTGGGTTGCGTGGAAATGAGGGGAGCCAAGCCGCTGCTGTTACTCGGACAAGACAATTGGGAGCTGCTCGTCAGTCGGGACATCCGCCGTGGACGATCCGGTAAGCCGGTTGCCTCACTCACGAAGCTAGGTTGGGTCATACATGGACCATTCGATTCAGCTAGTACTAACGAAACAGTGAATTGCACAACAGTCTCCCTTCCTGATCTACATGATTTGGTAAAATCACAGTTTGACTTAGAAGCCATAGGAATTTCACAAGATACTCGCAAACATAAGGATGTTGAAAGAGCCTTAGATGTACTAGATAGCACTAGTCACCGCACTCCTGACAGGTCACAGTGGGAAGTAGGTTTATTGTGGAAGCATGATAATACGCAATTGCCTAACAATTATAATCAGGCCCGGCAGAGGTTGTACGGTATCGAGAGACGTATGCGCAAAGACGCTAGTTTCGCTGAGTTATACACGAAACAGATAGATCGACTATTAGACGAGGGCTATGCGCGCAAAGTAGAGGGCGAGATAGATAGCTCTCCGGTTTGGTATTTACCACACTTTGGTGTAGTGAACCCAAACAAACCAGGGAAGCTTCGCTTAGTGTTTGACGCGGCTGCTGCATCTCACGGTACATGTCTGAACGACAACCTGCTGACCGGCCCTGACATGTTAAATTCATTGCTCGGCATATTATTAAAGTTCAGGATAGGCCCCATAGCATTTTCAGGGGACATCGCTGATATGTTTTTGCGGATAAGAATTAGGTCAGAAGATCAAGGCGCGCAATTATTTTTATGGAGAGGCGCGGACCAACGTAAAGAACCAGATACATATGTGATGAATTCTATGATATTTGGTGCAGTCTCATCACCAACCACGGCAATCTATATACTCAATAAAAATGCCAGTGAATGGGTTGACGTCTATCCCGAAGCTGTTGAAGCCATAAGGACGAAGCACTATATGGACGATTATTTAGATAGCGCATGGTCCGAAGAGCAGGCTAACAGACTGATTGAGGAAGTGTCCAGAATACACGCCTCCGGGGGATTTGTAATACGGGGGTGGGTCACGAACTCATCAGAGCTTAGGGACAGACTAAGAATAGATATGCCTGAGAGAGTAGCCCTCGAAAAGGGAGTAGGTTCGGTAGAGAGGACACTAGGTCTAATATGGTCACCCAAGGAAGATGAATTGGGTTTTGACCTTTCATTTAAACGGTTACCGGCAGAGATAATAAATGGCGATCTGATTCCCACTAAGCGGCAATTTTTGAGCGCAATAATGTCAATATATGACCCTCTGGGTTTCCTTTATCCCTGCGTCATCCAATCACGTATATTAATGCAAAGAATTTGGAAATCAGGAATCAAGTGGGATGAACCATTAAATGAGGAAGATGCCTATATGTGGCATAATTGGCTTAATAATTTACAGCGATTAAAAGATGTTAAGATACCGCGGTGGTATAGGTTAAACCTAGAGAACCTAGAGTTACATGTGTTCGGGGACGCTAGCGAACTAGCTTACGCCGCGGTAGCTTACCTAGTAGGCTATAACTCCGAAGGCAATAGAGAGATTGTTATGATACTAGGGAAAGCGCGAGTAGCGCCACAAAAGGTTATCTCTATCCCTAGACTAGAGCTACAAGCAGCGGTGTTAGCTTGCCGATTAGCGGATACCGCCGAAAAGGAGCTAGGGTTACCAATTAAAGAGAAATTTTATTGGACTGACAGCAAAACTGTTTTAAAATGGATAAATTCTGATGCACAAGAGTTTCAAAGGTTCGTTTCGCATAGACTAGCGGAAATAGATAGGCTGTCAGATAGAGGCAACTGGCGCTGGGTCCCCACAAAGGACAACCCAGCTGACGTAGCGACCAGATTGTGTTGGCCCGATAACCATGCAAAATGGCTCTCGGGCCCCTCGTTTTTACGTGATTCACAGGAGCAGTGGCCGACATGTCAGGAGCCTGAGGCGGCGGAGGCGGATCTTGAGTGCATTCAGCGGGTCCACGCCACCATAGCACCTCCAGCACCACTCCTGAACTACGAACGATATTCATCGTGGACGCGCATACAGCGCGTTATGGCGCGCACGCTCGTCTTCGTCAGCCGATGCCGTAAACGCCGGGCGACGACGGAGCTGCGAACACACGACTTAGAAGAAGCACACAACATTTTAATAAAGTTGTGTCAAGAAGACAGCTTTCACGATGAACGAGCTGCCATTCTCAAGGGGCTGCCCGTTCCCAACGACAGCAGCATAAAAGCTTTGGACCCAATGATTAGCGACGATGGGTTGCTACGAGTGAGAGGACGTCTGAGTGCCTGCGAAGTGCTCACATTTAGTGAAAGGCACCCTATAATCTTGGACGGGCGTCACCCTCTAACTAGGAAGCTAATCGCACACTACCATGCGATGGCTTTACATGCGAACCACGAAACCGTCGTCAATAACCTACGAGAGAAATACTGGATCACGAAGATCAGGACATCAGTAAAGACAGTGGTCGCAAATTGCCAGCTCTGTCGCATCTGCAGAGCTCAACCCGCCCCACCAAAAATGGGTGATCTCCCACTTGCAAGGCTGGAAAACACCAGAAGAGCTTTCGTGCGAGTGGGAGTCGACTACTTCGGCCCAATGGAAGTGGCGATTGGCCGGCGCCGCGAAAAGAGGTGGGGAGCCTTATTCACCTGCCTCACTACGCGCGCCGTCCACCTGGAGTTAGCCGCCACGCTGAGCGCCGATTCAGCCATACTAGCCCTACGGCGCCTAATAGCGCGCCGTGGGCAACCAGCACATTTGTACTCCGACCAGGGTACAAATTTCGTCGGAGCCAACACCGAGCTGCGAGCTGCACTGAAAGACCTCAACCATGGGCAGCTCAGGGACGAGGCCATCAACCGAGGCATATCATGGCACTTCAATCCCCCGGCGACACCTCACATGGGTGGCTGCTGGGAACGCCTGGTGAGGTCGGTGAAGAACGCGCTACGAAGCACACTCAAAGAGCGAGCGCCTCGTGAGGAGGTTCTTTACACCCTCCTCACAGAGGCCGAGCAAATAGTGAACAGTCGACCGCTGAGTTACGTGCACGATGACCACAACGAGCCTGTGGTCCTGACACCGAACCACCTACTCCTGGGCACTGCATCCGGGAGTACGCCGTTTGCACCGAGGGACATCGAAGACGTCGATTCCCGCAGGCAGTGGCGGCGTGTGAACGCGCTTGCCGACATGTTCTGGCGGCGCTGGCTGCGGGAATATCTCCCGACCCTGCAACGTCGCGAAAAGTGGAAGAACAATGTGCCAAATGTGCGTGTCGGTGACGTAGTAGTGTTGGTGGACAGTAGCAAAGAACGAAGTGCATGGACAAAGGGGATAATCCAAACAGTGTACCACGGAAATGATGGAATCATCCGTGTAGTAGATGTTAAGACTGTATATGGGGTCCTGCGTCGGCCCGTAGCAAAGATTATTGTGCTTCCCACAGACCAAGATGTAATGCGGCTGAACCCTGTTACAGGGGGTGGAATGTAGGCGAAGCACAGTAATGTGAGCTCTATTTCTAGGTTTAAGATAGTTATATTAGGATAGGAGTATATAACTATAAGAATATTGTAAAGCAATTTAACTGGACATGTTTATTTTACCAATTAGTATACCCGCTACTTGTGCCATGGTAGTAAAATGCGCGCCTCCCGCATTGTCAGTCATTGGGTAATAACGGCGGGGGGTACATTTTACGACCCCCGCCACTTGCGCTACCCATGCCAGCGCATAAAAAGGGCGCACCTTGGCACAAGCAAGTCAACAAGTCTCAAGTCAAGTGTGGATTCCCTCGCTCGACTCCGCTGTGGACGGTCGTGCCGCTGACGCATTCCGCTCGCTGCACCGCTGACTCACCGCTGACTCACCGCCATCGACGATCGTTCGTGACGTCACGTCACGGAACGACTCCTGACTACACCGCTGTATCAACCATTGCCTTTTTCAAGGCGATCGTTGATAAACTATTTCTTTAACGTCGTCCGTCAAATAAACGTTCGGCGTGTCTCCTTGACCCCCTCAGGGTAAAAACCACAGTTTCGTGGTCCTTGACGGATACCTCACGGTGACAACCAAGTCAAGGGGGTGTTGACCCAACACACCCGCTGAGCCCCTTCAGGGTAAGGCAGTCAATTGGACGGGTCCCAGAGTTAACCGGCCTTGGGGGGTCTCCTAGTCGGCTCTGGTGACAGTTTTCCTTCCACAGTTACTCACCTAGTGTCTTTAGGGTGTGTCTACACCCTTCGCGCTAGACTGGTCAGGGCCCTGTCGCACATTAAGATTGGCGACAGGTTTCAGCTCTAGGGCTCACAAGTAGGCACACACCTCCCTGTCTGCACCCGACAGGGAGGGCCACACACCCCCGGGCCCATCCACCCGGGGAGTAGGATCTTTTAGGTCCCCTTATTTTTCTTTTTTTTTAAATTCCTTACTACTGCGATGTCTGACGCCGACATCGCAGCTTTTGCAAGAGAGGTCCTTTTTAAGGACCCTGATTTCCTCCTCAGATATGGGAAGGCATGGCGTAGTCGCCATCTCGACCCAAGCGAGGCTCTTGAGAGCCCGCTTTCCCCCCCTGTAGCAGACAGGGGCACCCCTCCTACGGCGGTTTCGATGCCGGCTGTAGTCTCCCCCCAGCCCGAGGTGATGGACACCTCCACCCCTCCTTCGGACTCCGAATCAGAGGACGCCATCTCGCTCACTTCCTCCTCCTCCTCCTCAGACGACTATCAGGTCGTCGGAAAGGGAGGGAAGAGGAAGAAGAGCGCCTCCTCAAAGGCCGGCAAGGCCAAAAAGCCTCTGGCGGCAGCCATCCCCTCCGCCCCTGACTGCGCCCCTGCCTGCGCCCCTGCCCCTTCCTCTACTTCCGGCTCGGCACCCACCCGATCACCCACCTCAGCCAGTCCTATCCCAACGGACTCAATGAGGAAGGTGCGTCCCCCGCCCCCCTTATACATCCAAGATAAGTCCAAGTGGACAGAAATCTCCAAAGTTTGTGTGGATCGCAAGATCCAATACACCAATGCCCGATCTACCCAGCAGGGCATCAAGGTTACTGTCCCCTCGTCTTCGGACTACAGGGACCTTGTCCGAATTCTTCGTGAAAGGAAGTACTCCTTTCACACATTCTCCCTCCCGGAGGAAACTCCGACGAGGGTAGTCATCAGGCGTATCCCGAAGGAGATCGCCACCGAAGAGATCAAGGCAGACCTGATCTCCAAGGGTATCCCAGTGTCTGCAGTCCACCGCCTTCACCGGGCGAAACAGGGCCTTGTATATGACATGGTCCTGGTGATCTGCGACCCCGTTGAGGGTCATCACCCGATCTTCAAAGTGAAGTCGGTGTGTTCACTGTCGGGCATCTCTATTGAGAAGCCCAGAAAGTCCAATATCGTTGGCCAGTGCCACCGTTGCCAATTATACGGCCACTCCCAGTCGCACTGCTACGCTACTCCCAGATGCGTTAAGTGTCTGGGCGGGCATGGCACCGCGGACTGCCCTCGCCCCAAGGACAGGACTCTGTGCACAGAACCTCCAAGTTGTGTGCTCTGCGGGCAAGCTGGTCACCCAGCTAACTACCGGGGATGCAGTAAAGCCCCTAAATCCTCCTCGGCCAAGCTGGCGAAGCGTGCCAGCGAGCGCCAGCAAAGGGAAAGCCCGAGCGTAAAGCTCCCCTCTGCTCAGTTGCCCGAGCGCCTCGCTCCTCAGAGACCCTCCCCATGGGTCAACTTTAAGGCAGCTTCGGCCTCGGTGCCGCCCTCTCAACCCATCCCTGCGCCATTGGCCATTGCCACGCCGGTCCCGGCAGCAGCCCCATTGGCTCCTGTGGCCACCGCCGCTCCCAAAGCTGCGCCGGTTCCCACGGCAGCAAACAGGTCCCCTTCTTCAGGCCATCAGCCTTCAAACCCACAGGTGCTTCTCAGCGTATTCGCTGTTTTCTACACCCCGGCGGCCAACGCCATGGTGAAGGAAATCCGTGCCGCTCAAGGAAACGCTCTTCGTCTCCTTGAGATATTCAATGCATACCCTGAGGTATCGCAAGCTCTCGAAAATCTAACTTTTTAAATTCCATTATGAATTTACAAAAGATTAGATCCCTCAAACCCCGCTCCCTTAAACTAGGCGTCTTCAACGCCAATGCAATTACCGGTCAACGCGATGAGATCGCCACCTTTCTGCGTGATCATCAGCTTGACATTATGCTCATTCAAGAGACCTTCCTGAAGCCCCATCAGCGGGACCCGAAAATCGCCAACTATGACATAGTTCGCAATGACAGGTCCCGCTGCCACAAGGGTGGCACCCTTATATACTACAAAAGGTCTCTTTACTGTAGTCCTATGGACCCTCCTCCACTAGTCTCTCATCTTGAGGTCTCAATCTGTCGGCTCGGCATGACTGGTCATCAACCAATCACCATCATCTCTGCCTACTTCCCGCCTGCCAATGGTGCGGAGGATCCCACCGCGATCACCAAGGACCTAACTGTCCTCTTCGGACTGAGTGACTCCGTCATCTTGGCGGGGGATCTCAATGCCAAGCATCCCGCCTGGAACAGCAACACGACCTCCACCAGAGGTAGGATACTGTTCAACCTAGGTGCCTCCCTCAACTTCGATGTCATCGCTCCGATGAACCCAACCCACTACCCTGGCGTTCCCAGCCAGCTCCCAGACGTGCTCGATGTTGCGCTACTCAAGAATGTAAACCTTCGTTTGCACTCTATTGAGACGCACCACGAGCTCAACTCGGATCACCGCCCAATTACCATGCTCTTCGCCCCTTATTCGGGCCCGCTCGATCCTAACCAGCCCCCTCGAACCAAAGTGATAACCGACTGGAAGAAAGTAAGCGAACAGCTGAAATCCACCACGTCGCCTCACTTGGATAAAATCCCCGACCACATAGTGTCAGTCGAAGACACGACGGGTGCGATCGACTCGTTTACAGAACACGTTCAATCCGTTTTGACGGATTGTTCGCGGGAGGTTCCGGCGATGGATGATCATCGCTGGAAGTTACCGATTGACGTACGTGAACTGATAACCGAGAAGAACGCGGCCATTCGTGCCTACGACTCCTTTCCCTGCGACGCGAACAAAGTCCACATGCGACATTTACAGCGTGCTGTAAAGAAACGTATAACGGAGTGGCGTTCCGAGGGCTGGGACAAGATGCTCAGCGAGCTCGAGCCCAACCATCTGGCCTTCTGGCAACTCCAACGCAAAATGCGTACCTCCACTGGGGAGGCTTCAATGCCCCCCCTCATTCGCCCTGACAAGAGCATCGCATTCGATAATCCCGAAAAGGCAGAATGCCTAGCCGACAGCCTGGAGTCTCAATGTTCTCCTAGCTCCCAACCAGCTGACCAAGCGCACCTTGCCAAGGTCGACGCCGAAGTCGAACGCAGGGCTGCTCTTCCCCCTGTGGAAGACCCTGATGATCCGTTGCCTCCCGTCACTCCAGACGAGGTGCACGACATCATTAAAGGGCTACAGGATCGGAAGGCCCCTGGCTCGGACGGTATCACCAATAAGGTTTTCAAACTCCTCCCCGCCCCCCTGATAATGCTAATGACCGCCATCTTCAATGGTGCTCTCAGCAACAACATCTTTCCGCAGACGTGGAAAGAGGCCACCGTTATCGGTATCCCCAAGCCAGGCAAGCCCAAGTCTGAGCCCGCTAGTTACCGCCCCATTAGTCTCCTCAATGTCCTCGGCAAAATATACGAGAGGCTTATTTATAAACGTCTCAAAGATTTTGTCGAGGCTAAGAGCCTTATCCCTAGTGAACAGTTTGGTTTCAGGACCCATCACTCTTGCATCCAGCAAGTTCATCGAATCGTTGAGCACCTAAGCGCTGGCTTCCAGCGCAAGGCAACGACAGGCATGTTGTTCTTCGACATAGCGAAAGCGTTCGACAAGGTCTGGCACAACGGCTTAATATATAAGCTGTACCAACTCGGGGTGCCTGACCGTCTCGTGCTCATCTTACGAGACTTTTTGTCGAACCGCACCTTTCGCTATCGCATTGAGGGTACACTCTCCTCCCCTCACCCCTTACGCGCCGGTGTCCCTCAGGGCTCGGTGATCTCTCCCCTCATCTTCTCGCTCTTCACGAGCGACATCCCCAAATGTAGCAAGACTCATTTGGCGCTTTTCGCCGATGACACAGCTATCTACTACACAGGGCGGTGCCAGAACTCTATCGCCAGAACTCTCCAAAACTCCGCAAACGCTTTAGGCGTCTGGTTCCGGAAGTGGAGGATTGAGGTCAATCCCGATAAGAGTCAGGCCGTCCTTTTCACGCGACCGCGACTCCGCGCTTCCGCACCTCCTAGCCCGATCACCATGTATGGCAAGCCGATCCCTTGGGAGAAGCAAGCCAAATACCTTGGCGTGATCTTAGATCAACACCTGACCTTTAGAGAGCACATCAAGACGGCGCGTTCGCGTGCCGCTTGCGCTCTCGGCAGGCTTCATTTCATCCTGACCGCGCGTAGCAAACTATCTCTTAAGTGCAAGCTGCGCATCTACACCGCAGTCATCCGTCCCATCATGACGTATGCTTGTGTTGTATTTGCGCACGCTAAGCCACACTTGCTCCATAGGATGCAGACCCTACAGAACCGTTTCCTCAGAAAGGTCACGGGGGCACCCTATTATGTACGCAACGAGTCTCTTCACGTTGATCTAAAAATCCCAACCGTCCAGCAGTTCATGAAACGCCTCGCCAAGCGTTTCTTCGAATCTGCCTCCAAACACCCGAATCCCCTGATTGCGGCGGCCGCCCGCTACACACCGTCGCGCATAAGTCGCATCCGCCGTCCTAGGCACGCCCTAACCGTCCCGGATGACGCCATAACTCTCCTCCAGGAGAGTAATCCCGCCACCAGCACGATCCGGAAACTCAAATCGAGACCGCCGTGCTTCCGTCCTCGCCGCCGAGGGCCACCGCGACGCCCCCGTCCATACCCACCCCGACCCTTGCTCGAGCCAGCCCGCGCAGCTGAGCCCGTAATTCTAAATTTGCCCCCAAATAATCCGATCCAGCATGTCCCATTGCTGTCCTCTCCCAGCGACGCCCTAAGCCGAGGTCCGTACCCCACAGGGGGTGCCCTTAGCGTGTAGTCGCTTAGTTTTTAGTCTTAGTTTTAAGCCTGGCTGGAGGCCTTAATTTATTGAGGCATCCACAGGAAAGCCCGGTTAAGCAGTCGACAACCTCCTATAGGTTGAACTGCGAGATGCCATTCCCCAAAAACAAAAAAACACAAGCAAGTCAGTCTCCAGCGATCATCCAGTGAAGCGACATACCTACACCCGTTGGTTCACTTCGCGCCGCGCTTGAAGTAATTAGTAATACCAGTCAAGTTGCTAAGTTTGTAAATAGTGTGTAGATTTGCCCGTGTATTTCCTTTTAATATTTTGTATTGTGTTGTGTCGTATTGGAAATACAAGTGTTTTACCCCGTGTCGCGTGGTTTTATTTCCACTTCTTCGTCAAGGGAACAACGTCACCCCCGCCTACACGCCCGTATCCCCCACCTGCCCCTCAGCGTGGGCTACACTCGGTATATCAAGCAACAAAAATAACTAACTTGATTTATGATAGCGAAGCACTATCACACTCTCAGTATATTAGTTAAATATAAAAATCTTGATATTTCTAAAAACTGTGTGGAAATCAACTCAGTAGCTTAGGTACGCGATATACCAAACCTACAGACAATTATGTAGGTAGTACCAGTGGTCGAGAACTTTGCTTTTTCACAACATAGTCACACTCACAACGGAAAATAAATCAGATAAACAACACATCGTCCTGAAGTTCACCCTGGTGAGCAGGGTGCGGGTCAGCCCGAACAGTATCCTGAGCGCCTTCGCCCAGCGATTCGACTGCCAGTAAATGTATCACTGTGACATGGTACATGTATGGGCTAATGTGGAAATATTATTTTAATTGTTCTGTGACTAGTATTTGTATTGTATTTTTGTATTGAAATTGTATTTAATTGTATTTGTATTAGTTTATTTTATAATTGGTCCATGTTGGCTTTTAATTCAATAATAAATAAAATAAAATAAAAAGTATACGTACCTATAACGGCCGAACCCAATAACCTATTTTCAGTAAAAGACAGATCGCTAATGATGGTAGACAGTATAATTATATCTGTCTTTATGTCAAGCCGGTAAGATTCCATAATCCCTTATAGATCATTGGGCCGTTAAAACCATAGATAGATAGGTTTTCTGTATCCAGTATGCCAAAACTTGTGACAGATAGGTTATTGGGTTCAGCCGTAAGTGTACAGAAACAAAACAACATCTAGTGAATAAGCAT
Source organism: Fissipunctia ypsillon (assembly GCA_947568875.1). Taxonomy (NCBI): domain Eukaryota; kingdom Metazoa; phylum Arthropoda; class Insecta; order Lepidoptera; family Noctuidae; genus Fissipunctia; species Fissipunctia ypsillon. Next base: position 16,299,121 of record OX387644.1, on the reverse strand, counting down.
AGAGATGAGTAGCAGATGATTGGTCACCCATTGTTTCAGAAAATGCTGTCGAATTTATTTACTTACAAATCTAAGTACAGTAGGCCGCCGCGCCGGTCAGTGGTAACGTATTTCGTTCGGTCGGTTCGGATCTGACCGAACTTCATTTTGACGTTTGGCCGGATACGAACCGACCGAACGAAATAGAAAAAAGTGTAGTAGAAAACTTCCGAACATTCGGCCGATACTTCGTATTTACGCTTCGGAGTAGGTATGTGACACTGTGTACTGCGTTAGGCCAGTTCAAGTCTTTGCCCTTGTTGTGTATTACCACTGACGTACAGCCTACTGGACCAACATACACAGAGTAGTCGTTGAAATAATTATTTTTCAAGGGTAGCTGTACCGTTTATGTAATCAATGGTATGATCAGCTACGAAAGTAAATTAACACCGATTGTTTTACCTACCGACGGAGCCTTAGTAATACGGTCCTGTTGGCACCCTTTGGGTACGGAACCCTGAAAAAACTGAATTGTTAACCTTCAACCTTCGTAGTCGACTCAACCAGAAAATGGAAAATATTTTACGTAATAACTTTTACCAATAAAACATTTACTAATACTGTTTAAATTGAGCGAGATTCAACCAAAAACCGATATTATGAACTGCCCTGATTTGTTTATAATCTACTCAACAATAAACTGTTTTTTATACATACCTATACATAATCATCATGAGTACTCCTTGAACATAACATCATAATGTTCATAGTAGTTCAATAAATGCAAGAAAGCTTTTAAAATTACTTTACAGTGACATAGGTAAGTACTGTTACTTAGCATTTGCTCTACTTAAAGGAAGCCGATTGAAGTAAATAATAACGGTAGTTCGTAAACAGATTACAATGATTAATTACTAGCAGCGCCCTGTGGTTTCACCCGCATAAGTCTCGATTCCGTGGGGATATCGAGATAAAAATATTTCTTGAGTTAATCCAAGTTGTAAACTATCTGTGTGCCAAATTTCATCCAAATCCGTTCAGTAGTTTTTGCGTGAAAGAGTAACAAACACACATCCATCCATCCATCCAACCGTCCTCACAAACTTTCGCGTTTATAATATTAGTAGGATAATATTGTGCTGCAATAATGTTTACCCAAACATAACAGCAGTATTCTGTAAAAATCTGTCTGTGAAAACGTAGGTGAACCTGAAGTGAGCTGTCATTCGTAGCATTAGGTGGTATGACAGCTCACATCAAGCTCACTTCACCTTTGTTTGGATCGGCTGTTATTAAAATGAATACTGCGGAGGTACAAGATGATTCGCATGTACCCGTTGTCTGCCGCCAGGTCAAGGCCTTTTCCTCAAAAGTCCATGCCAGGCGTTTGTTTACATTGTTACACTCACAAAGGTCACACACACCTGATGAGATTTCCCATCGGCAAAAATTATGAACTTCGGTACAAACCATCCCCACTATTTAACCCCATAACGGCATGAATTTTCAAAATTTCTTTTACAGTGCTCACTTTCGTTCTAAATGGAACTTCTACGCAATATTCCACGCATCTAGACTCAGCGGTTTCAGCTGAATGAATGAATGTATTTGCAAGAATATAGGTAGCTAACATAAGTTCTTAAGATATATGGGTTTCACAATATTCGGCATGTCCGCCGTACAAATATTTCGATTTTACATCTTGATTATACTTATAGCATGCAGTACACATTTCATAATTTAAATTTAGATTACAATGCAATTAATAAAATTAAAAACAATTCTATTCATCACAAGAATAATTTATATTAAAAATAGCGATCAATAATAATGATGTCATGTCAAAAAAATAGCAAGAATAATCAAAGTGTTTCAATATTAAATCACACAACCAGTTATATAGTTTTTTTTATTAAATTCTAAGTCTGTAGCATTTCTAAATTCTTTGGCTAAGTGGTTAGGTATATATTTTCACCGCCATGGTATAACAATTTTTGTTGCATAATTTTAGTCTATTACGCGGAACTACTAGTGGTTTTTGTGCTATTTTCCTCTTTAACTTAGCCTTTTCATCTTTTTCAAAAAGCGAGTAATGCAGGTTTCAAATATATATAGAGACGGGAGGGTAAGCAGCTTTTTGCTTAATAAATACAGGTTTACAAGAATCTGTCCACTTAAAATTGAGCGTTGTCTATCAGTGAATTTAAGATATTTATTAACTAAAATAGAGCCCTAATATAACTTAACTAAAGAGTTTTTTCAGCGTCTCATCTTAAAGATCACACGTATGAGAGATAAAACGCAGACATCACCTGGAACTGCGTTACGTTGTCCTTAGTTGAGCTGCACGATTACTGACAAGTGCTTGTACTGACTGGACAGGTCCACTTGTGTGGTTCTTTCCTCAAAAGACCATTTCAGACACGAAGCTACATGGTCCTCACATGATCTGATCAAGATTATGTCTAGACTTTAAAAGAAACTTTGAACCCTGAGTTTGTTTCGCCATTTCTTCTCAGGGGTAGTCAGATAGTAAATGTCGACTCCATCTAGCATATTTTTTTTAATATAATTTTTAATTAATTAAGGGCTGATTTTTCAATCGTCAGCTAACTTTTACCTGAGGAATAAATATGGCGGTTTGACATATTTTCTATACAATAGCTGTCAAAACGTCATACATATTCCCCAGATAAAAGTTATCTGACGATTGTAAAATCAGCCCTTAAAGTAATTCCGATATCCTATTTACAGAATAAACAATTTCATTTCATTTCACTAAAAATCTAAAATATTTACTAGTAAAAATCGTTGAAAGATGTTTAGAGAAATAAACAATCATTATAAACATTTTACTTCACTTGTCAAAAAAAAAAAAACAATGCAAGAAGTTATACCTACTTCAAAGTTCAAACAATGTTCAAAATAGTTCCTTAAGCAGATAACGTCGTCTTTGCATTCCCAAGAGAGGGAGACAGTCAAGATGGGACTGGTCGTAGATCCGGTAGCCATTGGCCCACACGCGAACCTCTCGTTAGCCGGACAATAAGTAAATAGCTGGAAACTCTAAATAATAAATGATCTCTAAATAAAGACCCTCGGTCCATTTGCGAGGAACAAATCGTGGGCCCAAGGTCTGAATTTCTGAAACGATGCAATTTTGTGTATCTGTTCTATTTACGAGTAGTTAATCGTTTCAGTATCAGCTTTAGTAGGCTTTCTATAGTCATTTTAGAATCAGTTTTTTTACAGATATAACTTAAACAAGGCAAAAAGAATATGTAAGGATCGTAGCAGGTGGCTTTCTGTAGGTTCTGCCTACCCCCATGCGAAGAAGGCGTGAGTTTATGCATGTATTGTATGTAGACATAGTCGGTTAACCTACCCTACTAGATCTACTATAATCACTTTAATATATTCCAGTACTAGCTGCGCCCCCCCGTTTCACCCGCATAAGTCTCGATTGCGGGATAGGGATATAGAGATAAAAAGAATCCTATGTGTTAATCCAAGTTATAAACTATATGTGTGCTAAATTTCATCCAAATCCATTCAGTAGTTTTTGCGTGAAAGAGTAACAAACATCTATCCATCCATTCATCCATCCTCACAAACTTTCGCGTTTATAATATTGTTATAAGTAGGATAGTAGAATGTGTATAGTTGCCGGCACGAGTCGTGAGCACAAATTCCACTTTTAAACCTTACGAATCTTATTTCCTATTACGGCAATTCATACACGGGCAGTGGCGATGAGGTCAATAAAAGATCACGCTTATTTATGTACAGATAGAAAACAGAACACAAGAGCCCGCTGAAGACGACAACAGCAGTTCATGTGGAATTTGTGCTCACGATTCGTGCTGGCAACTATAACTGTAGAGCAACTACATTAAAGTACCACTCTTTATACATATTTATAAACGACACTGCATTCCAGTCTCTAACTTACCCATTGGTATGCAGTTAATTAGTAATATTACACAATAACATGACTTTCACTGTACATCGTCGTGATTCATCCTCTTGAATGAGACATTATTAGCCGCAGTGCACACATGTAAATATAAATAAAGCCAATAAAACTGATAGGCCCCATGGTTACTTGCCCTTGCGTTGTAAATGGGCTGCCGGCAATGACATTACGACCACTTTCGACGCCGTAATCTTAATTGTCCCGTTTAAGATAATTTAACCTCTTAATATTTAGTATAAAGTCATCGAAGCCCATACATTTGCTCAGCGCCTTTGAAATACCGAATGAAGTATGACGAAACTTGCATTGAGAAAGTTCGGACGTTAATGTATATTTTTTGGAATGTACGTATATAACACAGTTGGTATAAAAGTAAGTTCAATTAAGTCATCATCCTTAACGTTGAGCAAATAATAAAAGAAAATAAGAACACCTCTTTCCATGTTTTGGTAGTATCCGAAAATATCAAAATGAAGCCACATAATACATTATTCATCGTAATAATGAGGTGAATGTGATTATTCTGACGTTATTTTAAAATGATAAAATAAAAATGAATTCAACTGAAAGTGCTTGGTGAACCCACATACTTTGTGTATGTAGTACGTAGGTATCATTAAAATTATAATAATTTAACATGCGTGGCTGGAACAGGCGAAATGGGAACTGCCACCGGATCATAAAAGGTTTTAATGAAAGCCATAACAGGAGCCGATTTCAATTTATGCGTGCGACGCGAGCGAGGTGTGCGCCCAAACTAACTTATTAAATTAAGAAACTAATGAGCTCTTACAGCCGTACAGCGTTTCAGGTTCCCACACGGTTTCCAATTTTATTGTTATATTTAACATTAATATTAAAAGTGTAGGGTTGTCTATATTTAAACAATACTTTTTAAAGTATTCCTAATTCCTACAATCTTTTCAAATTTTGTTACCAGTGAAATAATTTTTCTGTCATATTATAGGTAAATAGTTACTTTGCCCTTTTATTGAAATATTCTTCCAATTATTGCACTCTTTAATCACAATGTTTTTTTTATTTATTTTTTTATTTTGTTATTCACATTACCCAGGTACTGTGTTGTGGAGGTCAGATAGGCAGTCGCTCCATGTAAAATACTGGTTTTCAGCTGCATCTGGTTAGACTGGAAGCTGACCCCAACATGTAGTTGGGAAAAGGCTAGGCAGATGATGATGATGATTATTATTATTATAGGTAAATAGTTACTTTGCCCTTTTATTGAAATATTCTTCCAATCATTGCACTCTTAAATCACAGTGTTTAGGTAAAATCATTACCTAAATACTGCTGTAAACTCTATAACATCAAACAAGTCTAAACATAAACTACGAAGTTACCTATGTAAACTTGTAACAAAAGTTAAAACAAGTGATTAAATCCGTAAGGTAGCATAAATTTTGAACGACTCACATTCCGAAACCACATGCAATGTTTACTACGAGTAGATCCAACTCCACCGAGCTTTGTAAACGAACTACTGAAACAACTGACGGCAGTATTTGAACACAAGATTCATGAAGGAAAAATAAACACACTCCTAAACAATATACGTTAACAGGTGAATTTACTTGTCCTTCGTTATTCTAATTTAATTCGTTAAGTTAAATAATGTGTTTACCTCGGCTCTTGGATAAAATCGTCGCGAGCGCCGTTGCTCGACTGATTCGATTCCAAGACCAGCCTATGTTTTAATTATTACGGGTCCCAATTAGGAAATCATTTGCATACAGGGCAATTTTTTTATCACTACCCAAATTTTCACAGGGTGTTCTACCCATGAATATGAACAACTTTCACTAGGGGACCAACTCTTAAATCACGAAAAATAATCAGCTGTTTCATACAAAGGATCAATACCTACTCGACAAAAATGTATGAAACTGCTTATTTTTTTTCATGATTTCAGAGCTGGCCCCATAGTGAAAGTTGTTCATATTCATGGGTAAGTAATCCTCTATCAGTTATAGTGCTCTATACGATTTTTTCTTATCCGTCATAAAAATAGGTGCCGCTAGCTCCAGTAGAAATTACAAGTCTATCCACGTTTGAACTACTGCAATCTTTAAAACCGATATTTCATCGCCGCACGTGGCTGAAATCGATATAAACAATATCTCACTATTCTTTTCTATAAGCCACCTGTTCTTCACTTGATATAAGATCAAAAGAGATGCTTTTCAGGTGGCTCGAACATAAAAACAACAGAATGGTAAGGATTTCAAATATCGTAAATAATCCACATGCTGAATATTTGCTACCTGCGTGGAAAAACCCGAATAATGTTTTTCCATATGCGAATGTTTTTCTACTAAAGTTCCAATATTCCACGTAAGAAAATTTTAATGTTTCTGTTGAAGAATTCCCACTGGTAAGGGTAATATAGTACAGTCCTCCAGACCGAATTTCGGCCATAGCGGCCAATCTCAGCGGAGACTGGCCATCTACGCCGGAGATATTATAGTGCACAAGAGTGTGCGCAGACACAGGTGCACTCACTCTTCCCTCACTCTCATAGTCCGATGGGACGGCAATCCGACACGACCGGGGAGAGATCAGGTGCAAGAGCAACGGCTAAGGGAGTAATCGAGTGGGGTAAACTCAAGCAAGCAGCAAATTCAATACAAAGCATACATAAAAGTAAAAAGACAAACATGACAAACAATGCGGGTGGCCTTAAGTACGCACAGTTATTAAAATAGTATTTTTACACTCCGTACACGTACGTGTACGGAGTGTAAAAATGTACATTTTCTCCGCGGCAAATACTGCAAATGTCGAACAGTTTGCATAATAAGCGTGTAGGCGAGAGCAATGATATCTGTTCCCGAGTTCCCGACTGCACAGAGTCGCAGACCAAATATTCAAAATGTTGTTTTAGGACAATGTCAACAACAGCGCTGTACCAAGATTCCAAGACAACATATTAATTGCAAATGACCAAACCCTACTTATGCTGTTTGTATAGGTCAGTCAAAGGACTCCCAGCTCGCAATGAGAGTCAGGAAATAACACGGTAAACATCAAACAGAAGCTAATTTCGGAAGATGTTAGCAATAAATTACTGAGTAAAACAATACTGATTCAAGGATAACGTTTGTTCAAGGCATTAGGATATAGGTCAGTTCATGATACTTTCCTTTTAGAATGTGTTCGGAATAGTGATGACGTCAGTTACAATTTCCTTAAGTGAATCTGTTGAGAAAAATTAAGTTAGGGACGATAGTCAGTACTGATTCCTTTACGATTCTCAAATGAGAACTAAACATTTGACTGGCGAGGATGCAATTAATGCAGAAGGTAATAATTAGGTACATCATTGTTGAAAAGTTATTGTTGCTTATTGACGATGTCATGGTGGTACCTATTAATGGTGGATCGAAGAAAGTATGAAAGCTAAACTACGAAATGAAAAATCTATTAAAAACGGCGACAATTTTTGAACGCTCACTGAAATAACGAAATAACTTTTTAATAACTCGTGATATTGTAACTAACGAAACTACAAAATTGGTAAAACACGACACAAATAGTTGTGTATAAACGTATGGCAGCTAAATACACAAGTTGTTCAGCTGCCGTAAACACGTTCCGTAAACTCTGTATCGGACTAATCGAATCGACCTATAACTTGGCTACGAGCTTGTCGTAAATACGGTCCACTTTATTATCTGCGCCAGATTTAACAGCGCCCTCTGCCGCCCGGATGAGACGTTAACGTTACACTTGGGAACTTGCTATCGCACAGTTCGACACTTAATTGAAACTCATATTACTTCATAATCTAGTGAGTGTTATGTGAAGAGTTGTGTTTTGTATTGACTTTATTGTAGAAACGTAATTAAAATTGCGTAATGGCAGGTGGCTTAGCTATTTCTTGATTGTATCGTTCACTACCAAACATAGGCTCATTCATTGACCGCCATAAATGCCTATTGAAAACTATACGGGATAAAACTAAATGCTTGGTAGAAATATTGGCAATCGCAGTATTTTTGCTGTCTTACAGATGGGAATACACTGCTACCCTTCCTCTTGATAAAAGTCTTTTAGATCCACGTTGGGTAAACAGGGTTGGCCTATTATTACTGTCGAAACCACACAATCATAGGCGAGCCAAAGAGTCATAGACAGATTACATCGCAGATGCCTTGCCATCCCAGAGACAAGACACAACAGACAGTGAATGATAATATGCAACTGGAAAATCAGGCGAATGGTGAAATTACTTCGACAAGGAACTGTCTCAGCAGGCTGAGAAATGGATGGCTCACCACCTGTGCGAGACACAGATCTACGGTTTCCGCAAACTGATTGACCAGAACTTCCATATATTCAAACATATTGTGACGAAAACAGACTAAATATAAATGTTTTTTTTTTTATTTCGCGTCTATTGTAAAGATTTCTAATGTTTGCTATATTAGAAACCTTTACGCAGTTATTTCAGATATCTCAAAGCTGTTTTATAGTTGACAAAACATTACTGACAGAAGCAATCACAGCCTGTTGAACGGTATGTGACGGTAAACCAACAAAATTAAAAAACTTTTACGAACGATGAGTGACGAGCATGCAAATCGCACATACGACTATACTCGTATGAAGGAGCATACAACACTTGCAGAATGGAAACTTTCATGCATATGACCAGCCTCTGTCAGTTCGTGGTATAATTGAATCGCGCGTCAGTTTAGTGATACACGAGAACCGCCCGCCGCCGCCGCCGTCGGCAAACCGACCCACGCCGAACAATTAATCCCACATAAACAATTATGGAAGACCGATTTATATCCGATAAATTCGTCGAATCGAACATTCAAACCGTCACTCCTTTTTAATGATATCCAGTACGAGTTAATTATGTAACGAGAATATAGACGATTTCATTTAAAACCGCCTGAAGGTGTTTCGACTTAATATTAAAAGTGGCCGCGGCACATGGACGCTCGCGATCTGGCCTGACTCCTGAGTTTATAGTTGGCGTTGTTATCCCAAAGGATCCCAAGTTAGTCAGAGTTCAAGCGAACTCGATCATCAACTTTAACGACCTGCGAAGTTCAGACATTAAGCTTTCTACTTTTACGTTGTTACTAATATTTTGATAACCACTTAACCTGCTATGATAAACTTAAAACAACTTAAATTTTAAGAACCTCTGCCTATTTGTTCACACAAGCAAGACAAGCTGAACTATCCAAAGCACATGCAATAGTTAAACTAATAGCCATTATGATTTTTTATTTACACAAAAGACATTACGAAGGTAATCTTCCTAATGACCATGAATAAAATCAATAGCCGTCCAAGTGGACACTGTATTTTCATTGTTAATGTGTTTTAGCTGTAGGTATGTTAAGTTAAATATTTTAGCTAACACACAGGCAACAACAGGCAAGTAATTACACAGTTCCAGGAAAGTCGTTAGTGTCGTAGGAGTGGATAGATTACGAACGAGCCAGCGATCGCAGTTGCTTTAGCGTGAGTGCAGGTACGGTCGGCAACAGAAGTCACTGGACACATCTCACTGAGCAGTGAAAGCTTCCTGTAGATTTTTGATCTGAACTTACGAGTACGTAACTGGTGACAAGATTAATTTAGTTTTACATTTGGTCAGAAAAATAAAGAAATCATGTAATTTGTTATGAAGAATGGTCAATCATATATGGCCGGAAGACTAATGGTTATCTTGCCGAGGCTGTGTTTCGTGAGTCTACAAATAATGGACTGGAAACCACTGCCGCAGCTACAATTTATCATTAGGGGGAAGCCGAAGAAAAAATGGTTCAGTCCTCATTAACTCAGAAAAACTGTAGGTTTTTAATCTTATGATTATGATGTATTAAACTGGTATTAAATATAATTATGTAATGTGATGTGATACACAGTTACACACACAGGTGTACCATATTATTTGGCAATAGTAGACACTAAGAAGAGTGGTTGTTCCGAAGGGAAGCCGATAGGAATCGAGTTGTATGAAGGCTACGCCCCTGCTGGAAACACTATACCTCCTATACTTGAATCCATCTATTTATGTTGCTAATAGTGAGGAAAGTTTTCAGTATGAATGTGGATGGCTAAAAGAGAAGGGGAAGACCAAAAAAAAGATGGATGGGCTGTGTGAAAGATGACATGGGTTGAAAGGGGGTAACTACCGAGATGACGACTACTAAAGAAAAAAGACATGTTGCGCCGACGCCAAGTAAATTAGGATAACCGCAAGAGGATGATGCTGTTGCTGTCTGTACATACGGAGGCGTTGCTATTTATTGGCGTCATAATCCCATCCTTTGAATGGCTAAAGATGAAATCTATAAAGTCTGAATGCTCATTACTATTAAGAAATAGCAATGGGAACATTATCGAAGTTATCTGAGTAATCTTATTGATGGTCAGTAAATTGTGATGGGTTTTAACAATTTCAATTATACATACGTACAGTCTTTGTGGGAAAATAGATAAAATATGCTGTACATTATACCTACCACGGTAGAGTAGGTAAATACAATATTAATATATAATATAATGTATTCACTAATTTATTTACATACTTACAAAAAAAAAAGGAAGCAATTCTTAAAAGTTTTCCCGTTTACTGAAAAGCATTTTACAAGTATGTGGAATTCATGATTATTTAGATTTACATGTTCATAATAGATATTATTTTGACTTGAACCAAACAATGGCAAAGTATAGTCGGTAGGTACTACTCCTACCCGGTACCTATCTCTGGTCGGCTCGGCTCAATGGCTGCAATCAGACAGTCGCCAACGCCGACATAAAACATCGCCCGTCAAACTTTATGTCTTCTTATATTCTTAACAACGACCATGTGTGAAATATAATGCCGAAATGAACATAAAATCCTCACGAGCCAAGTTTTTATTAACTTGGTGAATAAGTCATTTTCAGAACTCCAGTTAATTAAATTCTTCATAATCAGGTGGTAAAGTGAACAAAGGTTTTGGTAAATAATTTACTGAAACTACTTTTAAAGGATACGCCTTGGGGTTGTTAACCTTTCAATATACATGGTTACTGGTAACTCGACGTATTCCTTACAGGACGTCATAGTAGGGTTAAAACGCAACAAATTAGGTCACCAAATGTTCTACCGAAATTCTGTAGTTTTTGAGTTAGTTAGATTTTTAGTTTTTTTTATGAAAAATCTCAGGTTAAATCATTTGAAGCCAATTTAAAAATGATTTACGGCGCTACTGTGCTGAAATTTAAGTTACTATCATAGTTGATGCCGTAGCAGATCTTTATCAATACTTAATAAAAAATTCAAAAATGTCTAAAACCTTGGCAAATATCACTAATCAAATATTTAACCAGCAACCCTGTATAGATAGAGATCACCACGATCGTGATTTCGTAAACTCGTTATTGCAGACGTATTGGGTATTTCGTGATATCAAAATTAAATCGACTTCAAAACGAAATAACTCAAAATTATGAAATAACTTTAATTTCAGAAGTTGGTGTCTTGGGATCTGTATTTTAGTTTTTTGCCACCGACTTTTGAAGTTAAAGTTGTCTGCGCTATATCTTCTATTTAATTAATTACGCATTTTCTTTAAAGCAATAAAAACGTTTTACATATTGCAACACTCAACATTCACTCATCCGAAGGACATTCGTTCCTTGTTCCTCAACCCATTCAATTACCTCATTCAATCCTCTCGATCCCATTCAATCAATCAGTCCAAAAATTACTCGCGGCCCAAGGGCACGCCCGCTAACCGCTTAATAGACGCTCCCGCTAAAAACTCTAAAAAGTGCCAATATTAGTGAATTACCGGTGTATGCCTAAAACAAATTGACTTGATGTGGGAAGTCACAAACCTGAACCAGCATGCTGCATTATCGAAGGGACGCAAGCTTCAACCTTGTGAGTAGGTACCTTTACCATCCAAAAGTTATTTCATAATTTTGAGTTTTAAGTAAAACCTGGAATATTTGTTTTTAAGATGTAATTAATACCTTTGTTTGTAAATATTGCACTAGAATTTGACGAAGGTTTTGAGAGGTTTTCCTTTTGACACCACACCCGTAGCTCGTATCAAGAAGCCAGGCCGTCACACTTACACGTATTAGTCCACATCTTGAAAACTACCCAACCGATTTTGATTAAACTTGCACTGTTCTCTAAGTTAAAGTAAATGTAACCCAATAAAAAATGGTCGTAATCCGATTAACAGTTTCGGAGCAATGCGTAGACAAACAATACATATACATACACTTATAAAAATGTATATATTTGTTTGGAAGCCCTAATAGATTATCATATTTGAATATATTGCAGTTTCAATAATATTACATACAGACGTGTCTAGTTGTACTTTTTTTAAGTCGGTTAAAAACCACGTGGAACTTACTCAAGTCGCTGCTGCTTGCCATACGGATGTTTCTTACTCAATCAATCTGCCTAGCCTTTTCCCAGCTATGTTGGGGTTTGGCTTCCAGTCTAACCGGATGCAGCTGAATAACAGTATTTTACATGAAGCGACTGCCTATCTGACCTCCATAACCCAGTAACTGGGTAATACGATACCCCTTGGTAAGACTGGTGGTCGGACTTTCCGGCTTCTGACGACCCATAATGACTGTCAAAGATCCACAAATGACAGTCAAGACCAACGGCTTAACGTGCTTTTCCGGTGCACGGTGGAGTCTCGGTATGTAAAGATGGTCACCCATTCACGGACCAACCGCGGCAAGCGTATCTTAACCTGATGGATCGACCCGTGCGGCTGTTATTAATTAGCCACGAGCTCTTCTTACTGCCAGACTATTTTTAATATTCAGTTTATATTTTTCCGTTTGGTACTGGGCAAAAACTTGGTAATTCCTTCCTAAGGCGCGCGTGTCAAAGAAGACAAAAGATATGTAGACTAGTATCAAGAAATGGCTATAAAGATGCAAAAACCGAACATGTGAGTAAAACAAAATATTTATCTCAAAAAAATACCTTCCGTCTCCATTACTAATATTAGTTCCAAAACCACTATAAGACGTAGGAATAACTAAATAAATAAAATGCAACTCGTATCTCAGCATCTAAGTTGACTCGGTAGTCAAATTCATATAATGTATTTACCTACAAAAGTTGCCGTCGAGTTGCGGTTTTCATAATATTAATATCTGGTGCAGCGGGCAGGTAAACTGAACTTCTGAACATGACGAACTTTGCGGAGACATGCACATCGCAAATTTAATATTCCCGTAGTTACCCGCATTACACGTTCCACGGAAATTGATTTTTATTTATTAAAAAAATTTGACCCCATTTTTTTTGACTTTGTGATGTTTCGACATGAACTGCTTTTCAGTTCATACATAATTTAACTATTTTATTTTTCCGGCTTGTCATTTTACCAGGCTTTGTAAAAACAGATGACGCCCTAAATTAGATTTTGGGTCGACAAATTCGACAACTTTTCTTGATGAGCGTATCATCAGGTGATCGTAGGCCCATGCTTGTATCTCTAGGAAATATTGTAAAAACCAGAACTACTGAACTTTCCATTTGGACGATGCCAAAACTGTAGCCTGCGGTTTCACTCGTATCCTACGGGAACGTCTTCATAAATGCGGGAAAAAAATAGGCATCCTATGTCTTAATCCAGTACTTTGTCTATATATTCTGTTTGCCAAACATCCTAATCCATTCTGGCGTTCTAGGGTAATTGAGGAACAAACATCTTCACAGACTCAGATTAACAATTTTAGCATACCTAGATTATATATACCCATATCTGAATATTTAAGATAAACACTAACTGGCTCAATTTATAGAAACCGTGAAACATCGTGATGCCGTGGGCGATAAGCTGGAAACCTTTCACTGGCTATGATTATGACACTACTGTGAAATGTAACCTTCAGTTGACCACAATACACTAAGCTCGCCCGTCTGCCTACGCCTAGCTAACGTACTTTGATTCAGTAAATATAAGCTGTACGATATAAAAAAAGTTTTTTACAAAAAAAAAAACAACTGACTTCCAAAAAAAAAGCTACAAAAGTGAAAAATAACTTTAATCTCGAAAGTCGGTGTCTTTGGATCTGTGTTTTCGTTTTTGCCACCGACTTCCGAAATTAAAGTTATTTTTCACATTGTAGTTTTTTTTTTTTTGGAAGTCGGTTGTTTTGTTTTTGTAAAAAAGTTTTTTTTTTATTATTTTTCACCTTTTAGTGGGTCGGTTTCTAATTTATCTAAGTTACAACAGGCTAGTGTCAACTTCTCATCACCTTTTACAATATATTGCTTTTCCCGATGCAGGGACGTTAATTGTTTAGGAGTTCTCCTGGTACTTCACCATCAGCTCCACTTCACCATATGCATTATGAAGAGCATAAATTGTTTAGCAACCATATTAAAGTAATCTAATCCCAACCCGTGAAATAACTACTTATTATTGAGTAGTTTCGGTGACCATCTGTGGTCTTCATCATCAGTTCCACTTCACCAAATGGTGCTTTTCAAGAGCATATTATGCACGAATTACTATAAAAAATACCCAAATCGCTATAGAAGTGCCTATAAAATTTGAAGGTTTCCCTCGATTTCCATGAGAGCCCCTCATCAAATTCTGACTTGGTGGCAATGGGACCACATTGAGAACATACCCTTTCAAACAAAACAATAATTTCCAAAATCGGTGTACAATTAACGGAGAAATCGGTGTACATACATTTTTATCCTTTTTTTTCTTTTTTATTATTCTTTCTCTTCCATCTGCAATCAGCCATTGAGCTATAATCAGATCTGTTGGCGTACGATGTTGTGGCAGTTAGAGTGTGACGCATCCTGTGACGTGTCTCCTCATTAAAATTTCAATTTAAGCAGTAATTTTAAATTGAGGCTATTCGTTTCTTTTTTAGGCGAAATATGGAGTTTTTACTGTCCAATATGGTACCAGCGAGTTGGTTTTGGTGTCGCTCGAGTCTTTTTTTGTAGGTCTTTCCACATCTTCCTAAATTAGTGAGATTTGTATTGAATGAGTATTCATGAACTTCACTATTCTTTGTGAACCAAGATGCACCGCTTATCGTCTTTAGCGTTTTGTTTTGGAAGCGTTGTAGAATTTCTATATTTCAGTGGCTGGCCGAACCCCAAAGCTCTATGCCGTATGTCCATACACGTTTTAGTATGCATTTGTAAATGAGGAGTTTGTTTTCAAGGCTGAGTGAGGACTGCCTACCTACAAGCCAGTAAATGTCTGCTGGTTTTGTATTTGCCTGATCTTTTTGTTCTTAACATGTTCACGTCAGGTAAGCCTTCTATCTAGATGCATACCTAGGTATTTGACCGTATTTTTCTGGGTCAGGACACTATTGTCTAGTTTTACTGGAGGGGGCAGTCATCTCTCCTCAGAGAGAATGTGAAATGGATCGACTTTGAAGAACTAGTTCTGATCCTCCACTTTTTTAACCAAGATTCTATTTTGTCCAGTTGTTGTTGGAGTTTCAAAAACGCTGCAATAGGGTCCCTGTCGCAGCCAGCCGTGGCAGTGACCACATGCTCCGATGTTGGGAGGTCAGTAGTATAGATAGTGTAGAGGATAGGGCCCAAGACGGAGCCCTGTGGTACTCCGGCGTCAATTTGGTGTACATACATAAAATATATATATACGCGACCAATTGAGAAACTAACTCCTCCTTTTTTTCAAGTAGGTTAAAAATTAGCGGAATTCTGTAAGTCCGCAACTAGGAGTGCCACTTGTTTTTGTGTAGAAAGGTTTGGACAGGCAATTAATATATAAATAATAATAATAGGGAGAAGTCATGTTCCTCATCTCTGGCTTGCCTTTATTGGCCGGCTGGAGTGAACACTGACGAGGAACTGACCTCCCACCTCATTCTTGCCTTTATTGGCCGGCTTGAGTAGACATTCGCAAGAGCACACGTGCTCGGAGGAAGAAAGTATTCCAGTAAGATGCTGGTAGGGGTCTTGACCGTACTTCCGGGATTGCCCTGATAGCCGTGGAATACCTCTCCACTCCTCTTAAGCACCTCAGGACATGTTGCCCCCTTGTCGCTACGATACTATGTGCTAACGACCGTTTCTGGGGGCCCATTATTGAGTGTGCAAGTCACCCCCTGCCATTTTACCCGTGTGTTGTATTTATAAAACATTGATTTGGCAGGGGCCATAGTCCTTCCATAGTTTTAGGTAACCAATCTACTTTAGCCACCCAAACCCATAGCCCAATAATTATTTTTGTTTCCATATCCTGCAATAGTCCTACACCAACCAGGGGTTGTCCTTGGGTGCACTTGCATAGTGCGAACAGGGATAATCGTCGGTTGTTGCCTCATTTTCATTGAAAGCGTCTAACGGGCCTCTGCGAGTTGGCTTCGGCCCCTCACACGCCTTCCAAAGATCTCGGATCCCAGGGTCTCGAGAAATGTCAAAGACATAAAAAAAATTATAATAATATATTAAGGGGGGGGGGGGCACCGGATGCAGTTGCACCCCGCCCTGGGCTTCCACCAAACCGAGTCTAAAACTCTAAAATAACCTGTATTTATACTTTGTATACTTTAAGATATACAAGGTAGAACAGGACGATTGACATTCCTTTAAACTACGTAAAGAGATTCATGTTCTTTACCCGTATACAAAAAATCAATCAAATCCAATGAATACTTTAGCCATAGGAAATTATTTTTCATTTTCTCATTTTTCAACATGATGTAGATCCGAAGTCCGTAATAATAGGTAAACATAGCCGCCACCGCGCCCCGCACCCCGCACCGCACCATTGGTCAGTGACTTTTCGTAGATAAAGCGTGTTTACTTTTTATGCAGTTGATTCTGCTATTTATTTTGTTTGAAAACTGCAGTTTTAAAATTTTCCATTAACTACTAATCTTCGTGTTTTAAAATGTTTCAATGGATTAGTACTGTGCTCGTTTTCATTTAATGTCGTATATCCAGATACACGTTGTACATAAGTCGTAGTCATACTTGAAAAGGGGGGAACATTGTTGAATTTACAGAAAATAGGTGCGGTAGGTTTTTTACAAGAAAAATATACGCGTCGACTTGAGAACCTTCTCCTTTTTTCGTCGGTTAAAAAGGGCTTTCACGAGAAATCCCCCCCCCCCCCCCCCCCTCCTTTACCATCCTCCCAGAGAGAAATATTTGCCTCCCTTTGAGCGAAAACCTAGATCCGCGCCTGGGTTTGGAAAGAGAAAGGTGTAAAAAATATCCAAATTATGTATGAAGCTTAGCCGGAAGGTTGATTGAATTATTATTTTCTAGCAAAAAATAATAATTCAATCAACCTTTTAATGCATAGATTTTTTTTAACTTTCAACTTTATAATTTTATATCATTTTATTTATTTTCTTTTGAACGGCTTGTGGCTAAGTAATAACAGCCGCTCGGGTCGATCGATCAGGTTAAGCTACGCTTGCCGCGGTTAGTCCGTGGATGGGTGACCATCTTTACTAACCAAGACCCCTCCGTGCCTCGGAGAGCACGTTAAGCCGTTCATTCCGGCTGTCATTCGTGGATCTTTGACAATCGTTACGGGTCGTCAGAAGCCCGAAAGTCTGACGTCTGTGGAAGTCAAATAGGCAGTAGCTCCATGTAAAATACTGGTATTCAGCTGCATCCAGTCAGACTGGAAGCCGACCCCAACACCACACAAGTTGGGAAAAGGTTAGGCAGATGATGCATGGCTTCTGGCTTTAGTAGGTACTTATTTATTTGGCGTTTTACAGGCTGTCTCAGAAAAAACTAAATTTTGTAAATCCATAAAAAATTAACTGTACTGAAATACTGACCTGCAAATTGCAAAAATTGCAGAACTAAGTTTCATCACAACAACCGGAAATAAGTTTCCTATTCAGGTCATTTTGAAACACCTTCAATAATTCCGAAACTACTATCAGTAAGCAATAAAACTTAGCCATTAATTTGATGTAGGCACCTATTGGCAATGTAGTCTCTTGCGCAGCTACTTTAACATTACAAGATATTTCTGGGAACGGAAATCAATTAGCAGATAACTGTAAGCGATTTGATGGTATTAGGTCAAAACTTAAGCTCAAAGCATAATCAGCCTATAATGTTCCCACTGCTGGGACACAGGCCTCCTCTCTTCAAGAGGGGGGACTATAATCTACCACGCGGACCCAGTGCGGGTTGGTAGATGTCACATGTCTTCGAATTTTTAATCCTAGGACATGCTGGTTTCCACGATATTTTCCTTCACTGTTTTGAGAGCAGTGGTGATCAAATTATTTACACAAAGTAAAGCGCCTGCTTGGGTTCGAACCCACGACCTACAACTCGTAAGTCGGGGCCGTTACCATTGCGCCACCACTGCATTTACTTCAATTAAATCATTAACAGGCACTTTTGATTTGCTAAGGAGTTGGTCAGTCAAAAAGTTGAAACAACTTTTGGAGTGAGTAAGAGGCTGTTATCACCTGATTATAACTGGGTATTGTTAGATTTTAAGTCATCATCTGCCTAGCCTTGTCCCAACTATGTTAGGGTCGGCTTCCAGTCTAACCGGATGCAGCTGAATACCAGTATTTTACATGGAGCGACTGCCTATCTGACCTCCACAACCCAGTACCTGGGCAATACGATACCCCTTGGTAAGACTGGTTGTCAGACTTTCGGGCTTCTGACGACCCGTAACGACTGTCAAAGATCCACGAATGACAGCCGGGACCAACGACTTAACGTGCTTTCCGAGACACGGAGGAGTCTCGGTATGTAAAGGTGGTCACCCATCCACGAACCAACCCCGGCAAGCGTAGCTTAACCTGATGGATCGACCCGTGCGGCTGTTATTACTTAGCCACGAGCTCCTCGTGTTAGATTTTAAGTACACACAGAAAAATAAAAAATTATAGACAGAAAAATAATCCTAACTAACACGTGTAAAACAACAAAAGTTAGTTAAAAAAATTAAAAAACCCGTCTGAAACAAGATTACCTATTTCTGTATCCAAACAATCTCATGCAGTCAGAGGCACCTTCTTAAATTTAACAATAATAAAGACCTTGCCTCCGAGCCTCCTACTGCATGAGATTGATTGGAGACATTAAAGGGCTTCTTTGTTTCCATCTTTTTGAAATTCACTTTGTACGCAGTCGGGTTTTTTATTTTTTTATTTAACTCTTTTTATTGTTTTTAATCTGTGAGTGATTGATGTTATGTTATGCCCTTCACATATACTTAATAACTAATTATGTTTGTTGTGACCCTTTTGTTTTTTGTGTGGAAAGCCATTAAATGACTTCTCCCGCTCTGGGCGGAGCGGGAGGGCGTGTCAGGCTTTTGCTGACTAAAACCCACACGTGTTCCTTCAGTTGCCTGTACCGGGGCCACGGTAACTCTTTCGAACATCCCGCGACCCTAGGTTGTGTGGGACCCTGGTGATCTGCTATACACGTGTTCCTAGCGCAGACAGCAGTCTCTCACAAACTAGTGTCACGTAGTTTTTATTAGGGTTCCGTACCCGAAGGGTGCCAAACGGAACCCTATTACTAAACCTCCGCTGTCCGTCCGTCCGTCTGTCTGTCAGCGGGCTGTATCTCATGAACCGTAACACACACAGAGTATGTATTTCTATTGCCGTTATAAAAACAAATAATAAATATAATTAAAAATAAAAGGGGGTCCCCATACAAGAAACGTGTTTTTTTTAAACTGCAGTATTAAAATATAGTGTTAACAAAATTGTACAGTGGTACGGAACCCTGCGTGTGCGAGTCCGACTCGCACTTGGCCGGTTTTATAAGCTTGAAAAAAAATACTTAAAATTATTTGAATTTGTATTGTTTTCTATATATAATTATGATTAAGTCCATTTGTGAATCATGTGCGTATTACACTCGCCCACACGCCCAACCATTATTTCTACACAATTGGCTGCTGCGCGGCGTGTCATCGCAATCGGTTGCTGTGGCGCTTAACGCCCCGGTGGAATATTTGATTTGGCTGCCTTAGGGTGTATTCACGTAGTAAGCTGGTAACCGGCGCCGATATGCCAGCGTTTGTCGGCGCTGGCAAGCGCTGGTTGCCAAATCAGCGCGAACTATACAGTATGTCCAGTTTGGTACTGTACAAACTTAAAGGGGTGGTACAGACCATCAAACTGAACAACCTTCTCCCGGAGACCAACAAGAAAAAATTATCAGTCGTCACATACATTTGATCGAGTAGGTATTGAAGTTTATGTATGGGATAGATACTGATTTGTTTTTCACGATTACGTTGTTGGTTTGTACAGTCCGAAACCGAACATACCTACTGTATATACTTACTAAAAACTGACCGACTCTTTGACAGTTCAAAAGTGCCTGTAATTGGTTTAATTGAAATAAATGCTTTGGGTTTGAGTTTGTACGCCTGTATTAAAAACGCTTTATAGAATAAAGAATCCTTTTCCGCTGCGCGTACATACTACAAAGCAAGTCTGCAGCAATAAAAAAACCTCCAATTTGTCCGAAACAATTAGTACTACGTTTTAATTTATGTCTCTCATAAAAAGTATAAAACGGGAAGTGACCATGAAGGAAATACAACCAGTTTGATGGACTTAAAAATTGCCAGCAATATCGATATCTCGAGTCGGTAGCCTCGACCATAACAGGTAGCAATAAGAGCCGGCCGACGTCGCAGGCCGCGCTGACGTCGCCCCGCCCCTCGACTAATTGCCGCCTACTTGTTTATTTACGAACCACTATTAAAACAACGCGAACACATAAACTGGTTACTGATTTACGTGGTCTGGTTGAAGTACTCACGACTACGAGAGAATTTATGGAATTTTGCGTTTTCTGGCAGTGACAATGAGTCATATACAACGTCCAAGGTCTATGTTAGATCCGTAGAGATTTAATGGAGTTGCTGTTTAGTAATACAATGGTTAGCCATAACAATCATAAAATAAATCTTACCTTTGACAGCCGCCTCGATTATTCCTATACTCCTTAACGTCAACACCAAAGGTCCTATTACTAAACTAAGCCTCAAAGTGGCTCCATCTCGTCTCTTTTCAGTTAAAAATATACCGTATGTGCGAACACGTAGAGGTGGACACAGTATACTAGAGCTTTCCACGAAAATCGTGGCGTCACTGAAGCGTAAAGATCTTGCGGTTCCGAACCGCACCAGCACACCTACATCATTTAAATCACCTTTCAATACCCGACGTATGTTCACTTTGTATATTCTCGTTCCATTACAACCGGAGTTTACACCAAACACTTTGCCCGTGAACACGTACTTTGATAGCAGAGTGACGTGTTTCAGCAGCACTTTGTTGTAAGTGACACTTGTGTTGCAGGCGGAGACCGCGTCACGCAGGCGCGCGCGCTGCACCAGCTGCGCGTCCGCGGCGACCATGTCCAGAACAAACATCAACAATATAAACGAGCCAAGAGCCATCGCGAATGGTAAATAAACAATTAATGGGATGAACGTCCCGATAAGTCAACACATTTATTTCCCGAGCTCCGGTTTACGTTTATCAGATAAGGATAGCACGTCACTGGGGGATTTGCAACGTTAGAGCTGTGCCATAAGCGTGCGCTCGTGCGCAGGGCGCGCCGGAGGCTGTGCGCGCAGGGCCTCTGCCCACTCACTCCAGAACGTTCACCTACCCTACATATTTACATACTGATTGGTCCCGCGTAAATAACACCACGCACCTGGTAATAGGACACCAGGTGATTGGATGCGACGTTTATCGCGACACTATCTTGATTTGTCGAGCTAGAAAACGAACTAATGTTTTCCAATCCACGTCTTTATAGAAAGCCCATTTGTTACCCAAACGTCTCTATAAAATTTAATGTAGTGCTGTACAAAACATGCATCGTGATATACGATTACCATGATATAAAATAGGACGAGAGTATGATACGAAATCTATAAAAATATAATTACTAAAGATATTTAATGGATTACTGTCCCGTGTCGAAAACGAATAAAGCTTCGACTCAAAAGGTCCGAAAGAACATCTAGCTTTATCAAAAATACTAGAAGAAAGAACTTTCATCTCTCATAAGTTTTATTGAATACCTATGAAATGAAATGTGCTCGTCCTGTCATTGTAACCTGCACTGTGTATGACATGCTCATTAAACCAGACCTCGTAATAACACAGGAGGTACGACAGAAGTGCGATCATAATAATTAATAATTAAACTAGGTATCAGGTAATGGCGAACTTAATTCAATCAATCACAGATAATGAGTGTTCGGCAAAGGATCCTTTTACATAGTGCGGTTATTAAAGTTTATCGATAAATTAAGTTTTTGTCGGTCAATCAGGTGGAAATGGCACAGAAAATCATTATCTTGAATAAGCGAGCCGGCAACATCAAAAATCAATTTGTTTTCTTGCCTCTCGAGGACCGTTCTCTCTTCGTTTTTACTGCAAAACATATATTAGCCGCATATAATTTGTAAAAGTTAATTACGAGCAATTTGTTCAAGTGTTGTAAGAATGTAAGGCTTATTCTAAGAAAAGAACCCTGTTATATAAGCAAGGGTAAAATATGTGAGGAAGACGTCAGCAAGTGGTGACAACAATGAAGTAACCTAGAAGAGACATGGATATCGAAATACGCAGAGACGTGTTTTTAGAATAGCCACTGTATTATCAAATTAGAGAGATATTTTTACAAAGGTCGATGTAAACAAGGGTCATAAAATTAAAATTCATGCGTACAGAGGTGCTCTAGTGGAGCTGCAATTAATATGAAAATCTCTGGACAATATTTATGACACTGACACAAGCGAAATTATTGCTGAGTTTAATATTTACTGACGCGCCGTATTTTACACGTCGGGCGGATTACGTGCGAAATGTAAACGTAAGCTGCGTTATCCAAATTTAATGGTCGCTATTTGACACCTTGATCATTTGCATTTCCTGTAAATACTCATTCTGTATGTAGTTATGGCCACCGTTTATTATTGTCGATAGGCCATACTCGTGCCGAGCTTTATTTATGATTACGACGACAACCTTCGATTTGCTTTCGTAGTTTATGTACTTCCCAACAGATAACATCGATTTCTAATAACTAGAAATTTCATATTTATTAGATAATCCAAATAAAATAGGGTATCGTTTCTATACGAATCAATATGTAGAGTCAATTACAATACCAAAGCAGTCAGTTAACGAACTTACCAACTGGGCTGAAACAAATCTGCATTCTATTATGCATTCTGTCAGTGCATTACAAATGAGGGCGCGCTAACCTCCCGCATCTAAGCGTGCAGTGGGGATCATTTTCGACATGTTTCAATGTTTATAGTGATTACTTTCACAACAGCCACGTGGCAGCGGCTGGCGTGAAATATGGGCACACCTACGTTTACGTTTTCAAATAATCCTCTACGCCGGGGAATTATAACCCGTGAATAAACATAAAAGGCCGCGGTGGTGCAGCAGGCTGTAACTCCGCGCTGGAAACGTCGTCGTAAATAATTGTCGTAGCTTTCGCGCTAATTCCTCGCCAAGAGTGAAATCTGTGAGAACGCTCGCGTTGCGCTCTTATGAAAAATTGCCTGCGACTTCATAACCTGTTGCTGTTTTACGTATTTGGAATTCTTATTGCTTTTTATAAACAGTAGGTACATGGGAATGAAAAACTTTGTTGTAAATTTTAACTTCAAAGCTACACCACTAATAAAATGTATTCATTGCAGAGATAGGTACAGGATGTCTCAAACGTAGTGGTCCAAAGGCCAATACCCCATTTGCCTTTAGACCACTACGTTTGAGACACCCTGTATGAATCGATGATTCATTGCGGAACTTCAAACAAAGCTCTGGCTGAAATATCAAACTGCCGTTCAGCTAATATGTAGTTATATCACAAAACTAGCTGTTGCCCGCGGCTTCGCCCGCGTGGATGTCATTGCTTCCCTATTTTGTTCACAATTTCATGGGCTTTAATTCTTTTTCGCGGAACCCTTTTTTTTTAATTAAGTTACTCCTTATAACATCAGCTATCTGCCAGTGCCGTTTCAGAGATTAGCCGGAACAAATAGACAGACAGACAGACAAAAATGTTAAAAAAATTAAAAAAGCACCGTATATTTTCTTAGGCATTTAGAAAAAAGATGTTATTTTTACATTCTAAACAAACATATCAATTTTATTTATTTGCATAGATTACAAGACGTGCGTTGAAAAGCCCAGAGCGGCATGTGCGGCGCGCTACGATAGCGCCACTGTCTCCTCGCCTCGCAGGATGTCACAGCGGTAATTAAACATTCCTCAGCCGCTCCTGATGTTAACCCGTTTGAAAATTCTAACAATGTCGTGTACTAGGCGCTCCCTATGAAAACATTATGTAATAAACAACACATTATATAGCGCCAACGCCGGCTAAATAAGTATTTTGAATACATACATACAGTACATGCCTAAGCACTAAATTCCTTTAGGTAATATCAGCTTCAGTATCTTTATAATCAAGTTTAAATTCAGCTTTATGGAACTGATACCTAACAAAGGACTTGTTAGCGCCACAATTTATCGCCATGAGGTTTTGTGCATTTGAAAAGTAATTAAACTATATACAACGTGTTTCTGGATGTACGACATTAAATGAAAACGAGCACAGTACTACTCCATTGAAACATTTTAAAACACGAAGTTTAGTAGTTAATGGAAAATTAAAAAATTGCAGTTTTCAAACCAACTAAATAGTAGAATCAACTGCATAAAAAGTAAACACGCTTTATCTTCGCAAAGTCACTGACCAAGGGTGCGGTGCGGGGTGCGGGGCGCGGCGGCGGCAATGTTTACCTATTATTACGGACTCAGATCTACATCATGTTGAAAAATAAGAAAATGAAAAATAATTTCCTGTGGCTAAAGTATTCAATGGATTTGATTGATTTTTTGTATACGGGCAAAGAACATGATTCTCTTTACGTGGTTTAAAGGAATGTTAATCCTCCTGTTACATGTGGTATACACTATGTACAGGACCTTAAGTAAATTACTTCTGTAAAATAGTATGAAATAAGTAAATAACATAACACATAACATAACATCACGCCTGTGATCCCCGAGAGGTTATGCAGAGGTGTACCTATAGTAGCACCCACATTTTGCCAGTTATGTACAGTATAAAATAAACAACACCAATAATCAGTAAACACACACACCCACACCCCCACACACATCACATAATCAAATCATGATGGAAATAGAAAACTCTGAAAGCAAACAGAAGGCCATAAAACATTTTTAATCAGCAAATGTAATTTGATCTACGAACCTGTCTAATGGGATTTCCGTGGAGGAATAATTAAAACAAGCATAATTTACATAAAAGGAAGGGGCCGTTTAGAAAATCTGCTGATCCTAAATAATAACAAAAAGTAGGCACAGATAAGCCTATAATCACAGGAGGGGGCCGCAGGTTTCACTAACACCACTTATAAACTCCCTTTTGTTACGCCGTTTTAACCGGTCGACCCTCAAACCCGACCCTTTCTTTAAACCATCGGTACTAAATAGGCATCTATTCTGTTGTCATTCATAACAAATACTTCATAAGCACTTAGCCGGTAACGATGTGCGCTGAACTGACATAAGTAGATGGCCGACACTCCGGCGAACGCTTTTACCCCTCCTGATAGGGGCGCATTAATTATTCACTGTAATGAACGCGTATTACATATATCTCTACCCTTTAGTTCATACTGTTCCTGGCTCCACTATCGGAAAAATGACGAAGCACTTATATCCACACTACATATACCTATATGCGTATACGTCACATTACGTACAGAAGCTGACAACAAAAGAAAATCTTATTAATATATTCCCAAAGGAATACCTACGTTGCGGATTACATTCCGGCTAGTAACTACGTCGACTTAACGGGAGATAATATCAAAATCTGTAGCTCAAGGCACCTTAATTTCCATCATCCCATTTCTCGCAGAAAGTCACATCAATACGATAGCGTTTGAGCGATGGAGGGGGGCGGAGAAATAATGAATAGAGGCTTTTAGCTATATTACTGCGGCGCAGGCGGTTGGCTAAATGACTGTTATGACGAAATTAATGTCTGCCGCCTAAGTGAGTGCTCATATGGTTCACCTCAATCTTAATGACTAGGGGCGACACTCGCGAGTTAAAAATTTATTTATTTTTCTCACCATAACTCGCCGAGATGACTACAACGACTTTTCTCTTGTAATAAATGGTGGGTTTGTGGTAGTGCTGAAATATATTTATGTTATGAACGTATTATTTTACACTTGTTTTAGTATTTTTACTTGTGTGTTTTGCTGTGCTGTTCATTTAGCTTAGTAGGTGTGGTCTTATGTTATGACGTTTTCGCCACGATGTTATTGGTTAAAGGTCGTATGATTTACACTCATGAATCCTCATTCGCCAATAAATCATCATCTGTCTAGCTATTACTTAACTATCTTGTTTTCCAGTTTAAGCGGATGCGGCTGAATACCAGTAGGTATGTCACACGGAGCGCCCTGCCTATCTGACGTTGACAAACCAGTTACAGTGTAACACGATAGACACCCCTTGGTTAGAATGCTTGTCAGACTTTCGGGCTTCTGACTACCCGTAGGTACAGTTTGACAACGTTCAAAGGTTCCATCGTTTATCTTCGGAAAAAACGAAATATAGCGAATAAAATGTGACTATGGACCAATAGAAATTAATTTATATTCTCACCTAAATTATTATAGATTGATGCACTAATGCCGTCACTCCCTTATTGGACTAGTCACATTTATCGACGGACTAACCAGGGCAAGCTTAGTCTAAGCTTGATCGATCGACCCTTGCGGCTGTTACTTAGCCACAAGCCCCTTTCGTACCACAATCAACCCATTTTTTTTAAAGAAAAAGTAATTTAAAAAAAATTAATCGATTTAAAAAAAAAACTCAAAATTATGAAATAACTTTAATTTCCGAAGTCGGTGTCTGGAGACATTTCTGGAGTTTTTTGTGTGTTTTTTGCTACCTACTTCCGAAATTAAAGTTAAGTAGGTATTTCATAATTTTGAGTTAATTTCTTTTTAAACTCCATTTTTTTTTTAATTACTTTTTTATTTCGTAAAACTAAACATAGTTTTAAGTAAAAACTAAAAATACCATCACCCAACATAGGCACTATGCTGGGTGATACCACATTCCGGCTCGCTACTTGTTTGCGTCTGGGTGCTCCTTGCGGAGCTCCACATCGCTGTCAATGCGGTGAAGGAGTCGACTGCCTCGGACACCATGGCCTATCCTGCAGCAAGAGCGCTGGTCGTATGGCACGGCACGCTAGCATTAACGACATCATCCGTCGGGCTCTTGTCACCGCCGGGGTACCAGCTGTTTTAGAACCCAACGGCTTGGCACGTGACGATGGGAAGAGGCCGGACGGAATGACCATAATGCCTTGGAAGTTGGGTAGGCCTTTGGTGTGGGATGCAACCTGTGTCGACACCCTCGCGCCATCCCATCTTCCTAGCACGGCGGGCTGTGCTGGGGCGGCTGCTGCAGGTGCAGAAAACCTCAAACGGCGCAAATATAACAACCTCATTGGGAGCTATATGTTTGAGCCGTTTGGTGTTGAAACACTTAGGCCGTGGGGTCCGAGTGCTCATCGAGTATTTCGGGACATCGCTAAGCGGTTGGTTGACTCTCTACGGGACCAGAGGGCTGGCCTATTCTTAGCCCAAAGAATCAGCATTGCCATTCAGCGTGGCAATGCTGCCAGCCTTTTGGGCACTTTTCCGATTGACAGCGATGCGGACGAATTTTTTGATGCCCAATGAGCTCTTCTCCCTTTTTATTTTTTATTGTATAGGTACTTGTACATAATATATATATATATTAGTGTTATCTTGTACCTACTTACAGAAATAAGAATCTTACTTTGTAAAGTATTAAACTTATTTAACAGTAAAAACTGGAATATTTGTTTGTAATAAGTAGTTAATAGTTTTGTTGTAAATATTGCACTAGAATTTTGACCAAGGTTTTGAGATGTTTTCCCTTTGACACCACACCCGTAGCTATTATCAATAAGCCATACCGTCACACTTACACGTATTAGTCCATAGGTATCTTGAAAATTTTTGAACCGATTTTGATGAAACTTGCACTGTTCCCTAAGTTGAATGCAAATGCTTGATAAAATACCAAAATCATTATGTGTTTGCCAATAATATTTGAGGAGTTCCCTCGATTCCTCATGGATCCTATCATCAGAACTAGATTTTGATAAAAATGGGACCAATCTGGAAGTATGTCCTTTCAAATAAAAAATAATTTTCCAAATCGGTTTATAAATGACGGAGTACTGAGGTAACAAACATTAAAAAAACATACAACCGAATTGATAACCTCCTCCTTTTTTTGAAGTCGGTTAAAAATAGTAACGAAGTCAGAACTGTGCTTTGCATATATTTGAAAAGAAGTGATTGAATGCGTCTAGACGCATTCAATCACTTCTTTTTCTGTTGCGCACACTATAGTTTTTAGAATTTTTGTCCGTTTGTTGTTTGTCGGGATGTATGTTCCGGATTGGCGCAAAAACGGTTGATTGAATTTAGAGGAAATTTGGCATACAGATGTTTTAGATCCTGGATTAACACGTAGGGTAGGTACTAATTTGATATATCCCAACATACACGCAGGCGAAGCCGCGGGCAAAAGCTAGTACACCTATAAAATTTTATGTATTTGATAGGAAGCCCTAATAGATTATCATATGTCAATATCTTGCAGTCCCTATAACATTACACACATTCGTATCGAATTGATAACCCCCATCTTTTTTTGAATTCGGTTAAAAAAGACAAAATCAATACTTTGTCGTGCTTTGTTGTGTATAAACCTTGGCGTAAGGACCCATAAGATTAAAATCAAACACCTATTAAAACTATGGTGTCGTTAAAAACTTATAAAATAACTTTACGACTTCCACTTGTTCCTGCAACAGAATAATGGTTTTAAATTTTGAAGTCTCCCGGTTTTTATGGAGTAGGCAGCGATAAGGGGGGATTATGAAAGGGAAGTGGGGGTGAAACGTTGATAAGGAAATAATGGGCCGGCAATGAAACTAAGGGTAGAGTATTATAACTTGAATTATATCGTGTGGTTCCGTTCTTTAATTGCCGTGTTATTGACTGAATGAAACGGTACCTATTACGTTTTCGGAATTGTTTTCAATTGTGTACTGTTTTTAATTGTAAGGCATTAAAATAATTTAAAGTCGAGGCAGCTTGATGGATGCTTTGGCGTAATGCTCAAAGGCTCCCGCAGACAGGCGCGAGGCGACGCGCGACGACGGTGCGACGCTATTCTGGTAGAACAATTTCTATGAAGGTTTCATATAAATTGTTCTAGTAACGTCGCGTCGCGCCTGTCTGCGGGAGCCGTAACTGTCAGCCATCGTGGATTGCCAATAGAGGCACTTGCGTCTCCAAAAGTTATCTTTTATGATTTTGCTGTTGCAAATTGTATTAGGGTTCGTAATGCTACTTTTCTTTTCTCCAAGTTTGTCCATTATATTTAGTTGGTGCATTTAAAGTTGGTTCCGGCCAATCCAAATCCATCCCAGTCATATTTGGATTCATGGCCGAAAACGAGTAAATATAATGTTACCAGTGGTCAAAGGGGTGGCCCCAAGTCGATGGGCAGATGTTTTGTATCGGTAAGCTGATATCCTGCGTATAGTGTTTGCATAAGCAATGAAAGACATGAATATTTCAAATAACTGTATTATATAAAAGGAGATAATTTATTATAAAATGCATAGAATTAGATATGTTAAAGATAACAATATGTTACAGTATTAGAAACCGTATGAAGGTACAGTTACACGAATATCACATTGCAAGGTATAGCATAGTTTTAGGAAATAGTTTCAGTACAGTTGAAATAGTTCAAACATTATTATAACATTATTACTGCAATTTCTACATTAAAATCTGTTAAATGTAACAGTTCTACAATCAACATAGTTATTTAAACATCGAGATGTGTGTAACGAACAATGGAATAAATTATTTGAATCAAAAACGATAATATCACCAAGTTATTGCAACATCGATCGACGCTCACTTTCTATCAACAAATTGAGGCAACATATAATGCTAGAAACAATTAACGCCAGTTTACTTTTTCAGTTGGGTCGTTACGGACATACCAGCCGAGCTAAATTGTGTGGATTGCAAGACCGAAGCCCCACCGAAGTTATAGAAAGTCCTCTGGATGGAGGTATCAAGTCGCGGCCACTCACGCGCAGCCGATGCACGCAGCCCACGAAACCGGGGATATTTGACGCACCTGACAATCTGCACCAAGGTATGGAATGAAATGATTGCAGCTTTTCTAAAAAAAATACATAAAATGAACGAAAATGGTGCTAACTTTGTTACGTTGTCCGGAGGATGACCGATGTAGATGTAGGGATCGACATCCAAGGAACTCATACGCCCCTGTGACGACCCTCTCGCCACAGACGATCCAAGCTTTAAAACCGCATCTTTTTTATACCTCCTTGCTGACACTTTGGATTTGCCCTCAATTTTAACCTTTCCAGTGTGCAATTCAAATGGTCCACTGCCGGCGTCCCACCGTAACACGGCCCTATCTTCCACAAATCCAAGCCACAAATGGTCCCTCGTACCGGAAGCACTCACTAATGCGCCTTTACCACAAACGGCAGACACTTCAGCCCAAATATCGAAGCGTTTAGCAGGAAACCTCGTGCGAGCTGTCATTCTCGCTTTGCCGTCAAACAAGGGCACTTCGTACATATCACGGCTATTCTCCTCTAAATATTCTTCATATATTGAATAATCTTCCACTTCGTTAGAATCAAATTCTTCTTCGACGTCATCAATAAAAGTTTGGCTTTTATTTCTGCTATATTTAGCACAATTTCCTTCGACGTTATTTTCTATGACACTACTAGAATGAGTGTACGTTTTTTCTGCGAATTATCAGTTGAAGGATATAAAATCTGAATTATATTTATTAAATCAAATATTCAACTACGAAAATGAATTCTACAACATTTCTAGCTTGCAACTCTAGCGATATCCAATTGGTGGGAGTATATCGATACAGGTCAGCTCGGGTTCAGGACTGTCGGGTTTGCCGCTGTCACTGGTGTCTACGGAAGCGTCAGTGAGCTGCAGTGAGTTGGGGCTTTGTTTGATGTACTCGAAGTCTTTGAGTGATGTTCTGTCGGACTCCAGGGGCGTATTACTGTGGGGGTCACTATTTTGTCGTGAGAGGGACGAGCGGTTGGATCTACTAGAGCGACTACCTCGGCGCACGTGCGGCGCCTCCTCGCTGCAGGGCCCGAAGGCCTGCACCACCACGTCCGACTGCGTCCTGCAAGCGTGCGTGCGCAGGTGACAAGCAGAGAGGTAGGTGCGCCCGTCACTACCACAAACAGACGGTCCGTCAGACGGCGGACACTCTGTTGTACCGCATTCGCAGGTGGCGAGTCCGCTGCGCACCACGCAGTGCGCGCCGAAGTAGCACGTCATGTGGTCGCAGTTCGTGGCAGGCAGTTGTGTAGATTCCGCTGTTGAAAAAAAGTAGGAATAAAACTTCTGTTCACACTGCGTTAAAATCAGCTCCTTTATATATGTACGTATGAATCATTTGTACTCACGGTCGAAACATCCATTAGGACCAAGAGTGTGTTCATGGTTGGAGCAAATGGTGCACTTTTGTCCTTGTATACCCGGCTTGCAAACACAGCGTCCAGTCATCTGTTCACAATCCTCTCGTACTGAACCGAACGCCGAGCAACCGCAAGCTAGAATATGAAACATTCTTGGGTTTCAAAGATATTTGTATTTATTATTACCCCACCACCACATTAGACCACCACCAACTAAATAAAATCATTATCGTGCCATTAGAGTATCAAGCGAGACGCAATGAATTACTTATTTATTATTGCAAGCCTCTGAAGAGCCAACGCACACCAACGGGTGACATGCCATCATACTCACGTATACAACCAGTATGTCCAGTGCCAATCCTTGGTAGTCCCCAATACCCAGGCTCGCATCTATCACACTTCAGGCCCCCGACTCCTGGCCGGCAGACACACTGTCCTTCTTCATCACACTTTTCGTTAACGGATCCGAGCCGGTGGCAGCCGCATACTGCCGGGCATCCGGCACCGCCTGGACCGCGCGCCGCTGTAACGCCGTCCGCGCAGCATCCGTGCCAGGACTCCTGGCAGCCTTTCTTCTCAACAACTGCCTTATCTGTGATGTGACAGTATTTGTTTTAAAAAGGCCGGGAAAGTTAATTGCGAGAGATCATCGTCTCAAATAATCAATTGCCTCATAAAACATGCGCCTGCCCAGCGAGATAAAAATTTTAAGAAGACCAACGCTAAGTATTGCGTTGTTTGGACTACCTAATGCATTAGGCTTTATAGGAATGGTTAAACTCTATTAACTAAAATGTAGAGCTCAGTACATACTATTCATAGGACTTTATGTGCATAATTCTATGATGACATATTGAACGACAGCTCCGCTAATGAAATCACAACGTAACGTTCAATAAAACCATGTGTGATTTGTACACATCCGGCCCTGTCATCATCGGTAACGTCTTTCTCTTCGACTACCATAAATAGATCAGGCAAATATGTAAATAGCTCGTATTAGTCTTGTGGGCAATGCAACTTTCGAAATAAATTATGCAAACAAGTATATTATTAGGTACTGGCTCACGGCTGTGTTTACTTTGTGTAGATACTTTCTGGTCGGTATAATATTCGATTTTCACCTGCCATTCGGTCAGTGACAAACGGGCCGTGATTTAACTAAGATAAATCTGCATTAATTTTTTCCTGGCTCTTTCTCTATACAGTTAACTGTATATTAACGTCCATACATAATAATAATAGTGATCGTTATTCACATAAAGTTCTGTCTACTTAGGTACCGTGAAATTACGTCCCACAAATTAAACTGTGTAAATAAGTAGGTACTTTCCCGATAAGAAAATTTTCTGAATAACAATTAGATTGCAAGTCATTAGGTACCTACAGGTATATTGCAACATGTTTTAATTCAATGGAAAAATAATGTTTTTGGATTGTTATCTTCCGCCCAACTTCCTTTGTGTCTTAATTTCGATTTCGGTTACCAGATGGAGCAACATATGTGCGTAGATACAGATACCTACAGCTGTCTGCTGACCTATAGTCTACCAGTAGCGAAACCATCATATAACACAATTCCTACCGGCTTCCCTTCGGAGGTTCGCATCAGCAACACTACCCCAATCAGAGAATGGCACAGTCAGTAGTGTCTACTATTGCCAAAAAAGTTAAAACCAGACCAGCTTCACTTCGGCTTCTCTCTTTCAAAAATTGACACCTCGTCGCTGTAGTCTACACTACAGTCAGTGAGGAAAGACGATTACACGGATAGACTAAAATTCGATGTTCAATTTGAATGTCTTGTGTAAGGAGTCCGAAATATGTAGATCTTTTTTCGGAACTGGACACTCAGGCGCTATTCTGATTGTAAATCCGCTATTGGTACAATAAAGAAGACAAAGAAGTTACCTTTCCTGCAGCACCGAGCAGCTTTAGCTGTATGATGACAGTAGCTGCTGACTGGACAGTCCTTCCTGTGAGGACCACCTCCGCAGTCAATAGGTCTACCTTCAGCATCAGTCAGCGGTTCATCGTCACCACATGGCCTGAACTGCAAGTAAACAACATAATTATAATGTAATAATGATGGCACAGTCAGAAAAAAATAGTGTTCGGCAGATGAACACCCTACATCAATTTGCCATATTATAATCATGTAACTGTCAAAGAATGACAATTGTGATTTGAATATACGAACAATTTAAGTTGGTAGTCAAGTTGCTAACAATTAATTTCCCTGACTGTACATACATTAAACCTAAGATGGCTGTATGAAAGATACAGTCGCTACTCGTCTGGTGCGAAAGCTCTGTCTTCGACTGTATAATTTCTTAGGGTATCAGTCTCAGTAAAATGTGGGGTGAGTTTTTCAAATGTGCGTGGGTATACACATCCTTAACCCTCGACGAAAACAGAGGGGTGTACGTGATCGGTATCAATACCTAATCACGAAAAATCAAAAAAAAAACTGATTTTCTGAACTCATATTTCAAATAACGTGATTACGTGCGGGGGTGGGGGGGGGGTTGACCCAAAAAAAAACATCTAATCTTATTTTTTTTGTTTCATCATGTTTAGATATCGATATCCATCACGTCTGCTTAGTTCCGCCAGCTAATTTAATTTGACCCTGTATAAAGTTTAAAAAGCAGGAAATAAAAGTAAAAAATACACATTCTTAGAAAGGTACTTTTAATTATTATAATACACACCTATAGAAAAACTTTAATTTAAAAAACCCCTCACACATACAAAAACCTCTAAAAAGTTAAAAAAATGCCGTCCCCAGAAGCTACGACGTGACGACTTTTTGATCAAAATATTACCTACAACTTACATTATACTTACTTGGGAGGGGTCAAATTATTTTTACTTGTTACAGGCTTTTGTTTGTGTCGGGGGTTTTTAATTTTTTTTTTACCTTTAGGTAAAAAATTATTATAATAAT
Organism: Fissipunctia ypsillon; assembly: GCA_947568875.1. Taxonomy (NCBI): domain Eukaryota; kingdom Metazoa; phylum Arthropoda; class Insecta; order Lepidoptera; family Noctuidae; genus Fissipunctia; species Fissipunctia ypsillon. The sequence continues at coordinate 16,264,498 of OX387644.1, read as the reverse complement.
ATTATACTACGAATGTGTATTTTAACCTAGAATTTCTGGTGTATCTATTGTATTTAAAATTATTTGTTTTAATTTTTTCCTACACACAAACAATGAACCCTGCCTTGTTATGTCGCCCCCTCTTTGCTTAACTGGTAGAGAATACCTTACTCATTAAGTCCCCCTTTGTACCTTTTATGTTGCATAAATAAATAAATATAGGAAAATAAAGAAATCTGCAGTTACCTCTAACCCTCGACACAGCGGGAGGGGTCGAAGCCGCAGGTCCTCCTGTCGCCGACACGCCTCGAGCTTCATATGGCACAGGGTGGGGTACAGGCGCAGGTCTGACGCACACACTGGAGCCGACGACGTAGCCGCAGCAGCCGCCGCCGCGCAGTCGAAGAGACAGGCACACCTGGGGTATGTCACTTTTGTTTTATTACTTACGACTTCAATAAAGATGGAGGTCATGCATTCGGCGGGTTTCTTCTTTCTTGTATGATTTAAAACAACTGACTTCAATAAAGTCACTTCAAAGTGAAAATAACTTTAGTTTTGGAAGTTGGTGACAAAAATCCTCGCCGAAAGCATAACCTCCTCCTTTTTTTTAAGTCAGTTAAAAACTAAAGGCAAAGAAAGATAACAACTTCCGAAACTAAAGTTATTTTTCACTTTGTAATAGTTGAAGTCGGTTGTTTTTTACTTTATGACTTGAATTAGGGGTAAGAAGTGTTGAATCTTAGTTTTGAATGTAATCAATGGTTCATGAATGTAATGATGTTTTCCTAGGATAGGTAGTCGATGACAATAGATAGAAAACTCTATGGTAAATGTACCTATCGCACACAAGTGACGTGATGTGAACGAAGCACTCGGTGCACTGCTCCACTGTACATCCCAATGCCTCATTTTAATGTGCTAAAGATGGCTACCGTGTGTTTACTCAGTAGAAGTCTAACTTTTTTTTTTATTTGAGATAGGTTTGCTCTTGACTCTAGTCTAGGTCAGAGATGACAGAGACAAAGTCGACGATGGAGCGAGCTTACCCAGAAGAAGCCTGTTAACTCTCACTTTGAAGAGATCGGGATTGTATGCGTTCGGAAACACAGACGCAGGCAGAGAGTTCCACTCCTCCACTTATACTTTTCATGAGTATGTTTTTCACGCGAAAAAATATCAAAAGCCTCATACCTAATTCTGGACCCTTCTCAAGGATTTTACTTTTAAAACCCCTGAAAGCTTTTATCTTTGTCTTCTACGGAGCATGTATATAAATGCTTCTTCATGTCAACACTTATACGACGCTGTGCTGAAGAAGCTTTTGGTCTGACAAATTGTAAATACGAGCTAGGTACGTATGCTTCTTTAAAACAACACACGAGCTGTATTGAGGCGAAGAAGGAAATGCGTTCTCTGTGTAATCATCTTTATTACTACACAGGGCATTTTTTTAATCACTACCCAAATTTTCGCAGGGTGGTCTACCCATGAATACGAACAACTTTTACTACGGGACCAACTCTGAAATCACGAAAAAAAATCTGCTGTTTCATACATTTTGGTCGAGTAGGTATTGAACTTTTGTATGAATCAGCTGATTTTTTCTTCGTGATTTCAGAGTTGGTCCCATAGTAAAAGTTGTTCATATTCATGGGTAGAACACCCTGCGAAAATTTGGATAGTGATTAAAAAATGCCCTGTATATTCTAAGATTCACTTTACTTACCTGGGTTGTCCATTAGAGTCAACAGCGCACGTGGCCTCGTACGCGCACTGCACGCGTGCGCAGACAGCCGTGCCCGACACCGCCTCACTTGAGTTCTCGTTCTCGTCCCCCGCGCGGATCTCGTTAGTCAGGTCTGTGTACTTCGATGATCTGTTCCCGTCTGTAAACGGAAGATTTGTCTTAGAGCAAAGTGTGGTGTTCAAATATACAAGATGTAACATAAATAACGCACAATCTCTTAAGGGGTCATTGTACTCATCATTATGAACAACTTTTACTATGGGACCAAACATGAAATCGCGAAAAAAAATCAGCTGTTCCCTACATTTATGTTCGCATGACTCGCCAAAATGTAGGGAACATCTGATATTTTTTTCACGATTTCACGTTTGGTCCCATAGTAAAAGTTGTTCATAGTGATGAGTACAATGACCCCTTAAGAGGTTGTGCGTTATTTATGTTACACCTTGTATAGGCACAGTAGTTCATCTGATTCAAGTGTAGAGTAGATACCATTCGCCTCATAAGTTTTCGCTAGCTATACTATAGAAACTTTAACAGGGCAAAAAGAGAATACATTACTGAAACGTCAACCAAACCAGTCCGCCCAGCACCCTAATTGCGTAAAACAGTTTCAATCACAAAGACCAGAAAGTTTTGAAAGATATTTCTAATCCATTGCTTCATAGGTTTAATAAATTCGTCTGCTCAACAACATAAATAACGCAATGAACGTGGCTGAACAGTCAAAATGAAACCCATTGCGATCAGTTGATTACCCCGCTGGTACTGACGACACGTCCAGGAATCCGTAGTTGGTCGTCAGGACATTGTATCTTTGTCTTTTAAGCCCACACTACCACCTATCCATCCTATCCTATCTTATTATGATATGCGAAAGTAACTCTGTCTGTCTGTCCGTCGGTCTGTTTTATACCTTTTCACGCCTTAACGATTGAACGGATTTGGATTACATTTGTCGTAGGTACGGATAGACCAAGACCTGGGCTACGACATAAAATAGTTTTTATCCCGGTTGTACGTTCCCGTGGGATAATTTCCGACCTCCACGGAGACGAAGCTACGGACAAAAGCAATTCGTTTTTAGGGTTCCGTACCTCAAAAGGAAAAAACCGAACCCTTATAGGATCACTTCGTTGTCTGTGTCCATCTGTCTGTCTGTCAAGACCCTTTTTCTCAGAAACGCGTGGAGGTATCAAGTTGAAACTAATATCAAATACGTAGGTCTACAGTCCCTTGGAGCTCTAAAAAATCAAGGTTCTAAGTTAACGCAATAAAAAAATACGGCCAATTATGTGACATATTTTGATTCTCGCAAATAAATCAAAACCTATAGGGTACATCCCCTTGACCTAGAATCATCTAATTTGGGAAGAAGCAAGGTCTCACAGCACAAGTAAAGGAAAAAATACGAAAATCAATAATTTGTAGTTTTATCACATAAAAAAAACATTTTTATTACAAACTTACATTTGCAGTTGGAAATTCCCCAACTGTGACGTATATCGATGTATAGGAGAACATGTTTTTCAACTACAATGTAAAGTTTGTTTATGGGATAAATACGAGTACATCCCAACGATGGAACCCTTCATTGTGCATGGTTCGACACGCACTTGGCCGGTTTTTTAAACCTGTAGCACCTCACCTGCTGTACCATTCTCATCCTGTTCAGTACACTCGCCGTAGTACGCCACTCTGGGTGGCGGGTCTCCTCTAGCCTTCGCCTCGCAGGCACTTCGTCTTAAGGCGCAATGGTGTGGGTATGTTCGTCGATTGTCGCCACAGACGGGCTCGCGTGCTGCCTCTGCGCACGCAGCTTGGCAGCCGCAAGCGCCGCGTGCGCACCACGTGTCTGCTGGACATGCGATCTCCACACACGACTCTGAATACAATAAAGTTGATTTTATCTTTATCTAACGCACAAAACGAGCAGAAACTTTTAGCGGGCGATCAAGAAATTCAAAATGATTGACGAAACTTTTCCGAATCTGATATTTCGGTCTTCCGTCATGACAGAAATTCCAATATTGTAGGAAGGCGGTTACAGGTCAATATGAAGATTATGACTTACCGCACGATCCCATATGCTTGATATGCAGCCGCCTCTTCTCCCTGCAAGCCGTGTCACGCAGTGCGCAAACGCTGCTATAAGTTTTATTATCCGTACCACAAACTTCTTCCGTTTCCTGCAAATCAGAAAGATAAAAGATGAAAATATCCTATCAAGCTATATCTTGGTTGATTGTATTATCTATCAAAATACTCACAGTGCCTTCTTCACAGTGCTTGGGGCAGACGCAGCTGGCTTCTGAAACGCCGTCGCTCTCGCAAACGGCGTAGAATTCGCACTTCTTGTTTTCACACCCGTCTATAATATTATTATTTAACATTGAATTGTGTCCGGGTAGAGGTCGCCTACGCCAGCCTTTTAATAATTTAAACTTCTCCCTCAAGGTAAAGGTTGCAGAGGTTGCTAGAAGTTGCCGTCCGTACCACACAGCACATATTATGTTAATAACAGTGCCACTTACTGCAGGGTCCGTCGTACAGCACCTGCACGTCGCGCCGATGCCGGCACGCCTCCAGCTGCAGCTTGCAGCGGTTGCCGTACGAGATGCCGTCCGAGCCGCACACGGGCGCGAACTCGTTAGAGCAGCGCGGACACCGGCACACGCCCCGCCCGCTGGTCGCCACGCACTCGCCGCCGTGCGGACACACGCGGTCGGCGCATACGCCGTTGGAACCTGGATTTATAAAAATGGAAGGTAAGTTCAATTTCTATTGTCATTTACGTTTATCTTCACCCCATGATCATATCGATCCTGAGTAATATAAAGCCTTAAACGCTCTCCGCCTACGTCTTCAATTTGCGCCAAATGCATCAAGCGTCTTGCGAGCGGTTTTGCCTGTTAACTACCTGCTGCCTGCCTGATTCTTTGTGGTAACTGGTTACCAACCCATTATTAAGAATCTAGGCTTATTGAGAAAAATTAAGACACATCATTGTCAGTGTAACTCCGACAGGGTGGAAGACTGTTTGATACATCTAGACTTCTAAATTACATGTCGCAGAAGCTGCGGACTTCTATTGTTTTGCATAATTGGGTAGGTTGAAGGATCGATTGGCGCATGAATAACATTGACAAGGGGGCGCTGTTGGTAACCATATGTAACAATGTTTCGTGACATTGTATTGAACAAACAAGATGGCGGCGTTATTTCCGGTTTGGCCATGCGCCAAAAGATCCTTGAACTGCTACTGCGTACAGTACTCTCAGCTCCCTTACCGCTAACTCCTGCGTACAGTACTCTCGGCTCCCTTACCGCAAGCTCCTGCGTACAGTACTCTCGGCTCCCTTACCGCAAGCTCCTGCGTACAGTACTCTCGGCTCCCTTACCGCAAGCTCCTGCGTACAGTACTCTCGGCTCCCTTACCGCAAGCTCCTGCGTACAGTACTCTCGGCTCCCTTACCGCAAGCTCCTGCGTACAGTACTCTCGGCTCCCTTACCGCAAGCTCCTGCGTACAGTACTCTCAGCTTCCTTACCGCAAGCTCCTGCGTGCAGTACTCTCAGCTCCCTTACCGCAAGCTCCTGCGTGCAGTACTCTCAGCTCCCTTACCGCAAGCTCCTGCGTACAGTACTCTCGGCTCCCTTACCGCAAGCTCCTGCGTACAGTACTCTCAGCTTCCTTACCGCAAGCTCCTGCGTACAGTTCTCTCGGCTGCCTTACCGCAAGCTCCTGCGTACAGTACTCTCAGCTCCCTTACCGCAAGCTCCTGCGTGCAGTACTCTCAGCTCCCTTACCGCAAGCTCCTGCGTGCAGTACTCTCAGCTCCCTTACCGCAAGCTCCTGCGTGCAGTACTCTCGGCTCCCTTACCGCAAGCTCCTGCGTACAGTACTCTCAGCTCCCTTACCGCAAGCTCCTGCGTGCGTACTCTCAGCTCCCTTACCGCAAGCTCCTGCGTACAGTACTCTCAGCTTCCTTACCGCAAGCTCCTGCGTGCAGTACTCTCAGCTCCCTTACCGCAAGCTCCTGCGTGCAGAACTTTCAGCTACCTTACCGCAAGCTCCTGCGTGCAGTACTCTCAGCTCCCTTACCGCAAGCTCCTGCGTGCAGAACTTTCAGCTACCTTACCGCAAGCTCCTGCGTGCAGTACTCTCAGCTCCCTTACCGCAAGCTCCTGCGTGCAGAACTTTCAGCTACCTTACCGCAAGCTCCTGCGTGCAGAACTCTCAGCTCCCTTACCGCAAGCTCCTGCGTGCAGAACTTTCAGCTACCTTACCGCAAGCTCCTGCGTGCAGTACTCTCAGCTCCCTTACCGCAAGCTCCTGCGTGCAGAACTTTCAGCTACCTTACCGCAAGCTCCTGCGTGCAGTACTCTCAGCTACCTTACCGCAAGCTCCTGCGTGCAGTACTCTCAGCTCTCTTCCAAGCAGACAGGCGGCTCGTCTCAATTCGCACTCGCTGTCGTGTGTGCGCGAGTCCGAGCCGCAGACGGGCCGCAGCACCGGCTCGCACGCCGGCGGGCACGCGCACACGGCGCCGCCGCCCTCTACACGACACTCCGCCCCGTGCCGGCACTCCACCTCCGCGCAAGGGTTCACCCCTGAAAGAAGTTAGTAGATAATGAGGTTCTTACCTACATACATGCAACACAACATGGCAGAGAAAATTTTTGAAGACAGCGTTTTTATTTTCCTTTTATAAAGTAGGTAAGTAGATATCATATCTGATGATAAGTAAATAAGTAATTTAAATATAACATAAACTGATAAGTAACTTTATAATTAAGAAATCGTCCAATAATACATCTTTTTCATTCACTTTATATTCAGTGGTATCTACTTGGAGACACTTGATTTACGTGTTCTTTATTATAGTCAGCACATGTACTGCAGTTTAACACACTCACACTGCACTAAACTAACTCAATAGGTTTTACCCTTTTAGTCTTCGCACTAATTCAGTTTGAACCTAGATGTTGCCGACGACGAAAACTTAACTCGGTACCAACCCACGCCTTCGCAAAACCAAAACTACTTTACTTTAACCAAGTCTTAATCCCCACTTACCAGAACTACACTGTCCTTTAAAAATAATCTTCAACTGTTTTCTAGCCCGGCAGGATTCCCTATGCATCTGACACTCGTTGGAGTATGTCTTGCCGTCGGAGGCGCACACAGGAGAGAACTCTAGAGGACACGGCTCGGCACAGCGGCAGGATGGGGAGCGGCGCTCGTCCAGCTGACACACCTCAGGGTCGGGACAGGTAACTCCGGAACAAGGATCTGTAAACAAAATAATGTGGTCTTACTTTTTCCGGCTTTTATTTATGTCAACGTGTTGGTGATACCTTGGGTAGGAAGGCGCCTGCCTATACCTATTTAAATACTTCACACTTTACGTCGCAAACGCGACTGCTGAGCTGGTCCTAGATTCGATTGCCACGTCGAAAAAGTGTTAAGTATTGAGTTTTTCCTTCAAGAATTTCTCAGTAGCAACCCGGAGTCTGGATTTGAGCCTGGTTGGTGAAAATAGGCTCGCCGCCTAAATTGAACTTATACATAACTGGCAAAATGTGGGTAGGTATACCATACACCTCTGCCCACCCCTTCGGGAAATCTGTATTTCCCGAACATTTACATAACATAACGTTACGCCTGTGCGTAACGTTATGTTATGTACTCGTAAATGTATTTCTAGTTCTCAATATCCCAAAACAATGCCACTTGCACTACTTACCACATTTACCGTAATACTTGAAAGTTATATTAGTGTTGGATTCGCAGGCAGCTCTCCGCATCTCACAGTCGCCGGGGTAATCGCGAGCGTCGCTTGCGCAGAGGGGTCGCGAGCCCTCGTGGTCGCCGTAGCTGGGGCACGACGCGGGGCAGTCGCAGCTGTGCGCGCGGCCATCGGGCGCGGGCCGGCACAGCGCTCCCGGCCCACACGTCACGCCACTGCACGGATCCGGTACGTCTGATGACGAGAACAGACGGAGAGTTCGATACTTCCTTTTAACTTAAGGTATTATGGAATCCTACATGTCTTTTTTGCTCAAATGACTGTTGACATAATCGTGACACACTACCACGATCACAATAAGTACCTACTATGGTTTTTTAGCGTTGTAAATACTTTAGAATAGGCTCCGGGTGCCATCCATCTTCAAATCATGATTACCTAAATAGGTACGGTACCCCTACTTCAATGATAACACACAGGCTCATCCATTTTAGTCTATTGTATGCAATCTATAGGGGATGCTCGGAGGGAACAGGATAATTACCTAATGATTAGTGTGCTTACCACTAGGGAACAGGTAACAGCAGTCAGCAGCCGCCACCAGCACCAACAGCGCCGGCAGCGTCGCGCTCACCATGGTCCGACTGGATCGCCACACTTGGCCTGTCTTGCTTCCACCATCACACATCGTATATTCGCATTGCACTATTTTCTACGAAAAAAAGTTAATAACTTAAACCTTTCTGCTATTCTAGTCGTATACATAGTAGCATTCGTAATTTATTCATAATTCAATACCATTGCAACAACATTAAATTTTGCTTATATTTACAAATTACAAGTAAACTTAATTAGATATTATGATCAACTTGAAATCTAAAACGTAGCAGTGGAACTTTCAACTAACTCACCCAATGTTCGCTTTTCGCATTACAACTAAAACCGGTGTATGAAAATCCAACACGTTTATTTATCTAGAAGTATAGACGACAATATCTACAAGTAAAAATAACAAGCCAGGTAGGTACTTTGTTTCTGCGCACAAAGTGTCATCGTTGGCGCGCTACCCCCTCAATCGACGGAGGGCTACTGAAGCCGAACCGAAGCACTTGTCTGAATGAACTCCTTTCGGTCATGCGCACTGTGATATCAACGATATGACCATCGAGAAAGAGACTAATTTAACTGGACGTGCTATAGATACCTATGTAGGTACTTAGTCAATAACTCGAACCTCTAATGTCTAGAAATGTAAACTAAGTCTAGTCTAGCGTTTCTTTTCCTGCAATAAACCTTTTGCTCTCAAATGCATTTTTTTTTCCTACATTATATTAATCATAAATGTTCTTTATTACATTTTGCAATGGATACGAGCAAGGGCGGAAACGGGGGGTTCAAGGGTCCCTGCCCAAGCATTAAACATAATAGAAAATTATCATTATTATACAATTACCTAATTTTTTTATTAAACTTTTATCACAAGAATTTTTTATATTTATTGTATGTCATTAACATTGATAAATAATAATGAATCCCAGTGACATAGTGCAATACTAGGGAGACACTCCTGCTTGTCTGGCCCTTGTGCCCCTCCCAGACATAAATCCTGGATCCGCCCTTGGACACGAGCTATAAACCAAAGGGTTGCATGCACGTCAATAACGGTATGACGTGACGTCATATACCTTCTACACATTTATCAAGGTTCTTGTTATCGATGTAGGTACCAAACACTGTCCTGCTACTACCTATGTAGGTACCATGGGAGAAACAAACATCTATAGGTACCTACACCGTAAAGAATATTTGTACGATCTCATCACCGTACATTTGTCTGCTTACTCTGTAACCTACTTTAGGCCAACGATGCACGTCATAGTTTATCATAATAAAACAACATGACTAATGAATCGACATATAGTGAACTTATAACTGTGTAGCTATCAACAACTGAGAGAAACAATCGCCTTCCACCCTAGTACTGTTACATACTTAACTTAAATAAACTTAACTACTTAGTGCATCTTAGTGGAAGGTGTTTCTCTATACTAACTGAACTTACAAACCTTCACGACAAATCTGTGTACGTAGTTAACTACTACAACCCGTACAATATTCTTGCTTGCAGCGCTCGGCCGCTATAGAAACGCTTCCTAACAGGTGTGTTCATCATGCGCACGGGATTTAGTTTTCATATTGGTCAGATGTAAGTTTCCTCAATTGTACATTGCCCGTTGTACACTATTTTTTTTATATTTTTGATCACATTATGAGCATACCTATACAAGCTGGCAATTTCGTCACCTGCGAGCGAAGCTAGAAAAAAAAAACTTTCAAACAAGCTGTCAATCTAATTACGCATCGAAATTATCTGTCTTATGTTTTTATAAAAGAAGTTGATTTTTTTCACGAATCGAATATAAAGGGTGTCTCAGTAAGAGTGCACTTTTTCATTTTAAAATAAAAACAAGTATTTTATGACAGAGTTGTGATATTTTTATTGTATTGTAAAGAAGACATGTTCCGATTAAGTATGGAATAAAATATCCGGCAAATGACCCCCACGGCTCCGATGACAGGCCATTACTCTTTTCATGAAATTTTCCATGACTTTTGCACAGAGATGTGGCTGTATCTCACCGATGACGCGTTGGATTTCCGATTTGAGCTCAGGAATTGTTTCGGGTTTATTCGCATAAACCCGATATTTCACAAGACCCCAAAGAAAAAAATCGCACAGCGTTAAATCGCACGATCTTGGTGGCCAGTTGACATCAGAATTTCGTGAGATAATGTGTTCTGGAAATCGTTGCTGCAATAAGTCGATTGTTTCATGCGCGGTGTGGCAGGTTGCGCCGTCCTGCTGAAACCACATGTTGTCCAGATTCATGCCGTCCAGTTGAGGCTACAAGAAATCCGTTATCATATTCCTGTAACGAATGCCGTTCACCGTTGTAATGAGTTTTCACAATATAATGCGTTATTCTTTCGAAAAGCGCTCCATTTTTAATAATCGGAATAAACAGAGGTGACAGCTGTCAAATTTCAGAGTTGCCACTTGCATGAAAAAAAAATATTCCAATTTTAAAAAGTGCACTCTTACTGAGACACCCTTTACTTAATCGGATTCGTGAAAATCAACTAAACTTTGATCATCACCCTAACTCTTGCAGGTGGCTAAATCACCAGCCTGTATAGTCCGTGGTAATAAGAGAAGTTCGAAGGTCCATTCAGAAAACAGGTCTACCAAAACTTACTTGCCAAATACCAACATCATAGGTTGCTAACGTACCTACGTACCTACCTAAGTAGCTTACTACACTTTTTGGCTTCTTATCCAATAAGAAGGCACGATCGATACCTTTTGAATATTAAATGGACAAAACTGTGGAGATGTTCATTGCAGGTAACCTTTAAATGTAACTTTATGATCTCATGAATGCTAGAATACCTACCCAATAATTAGTTTAGTTATAAACTAATATAGTTACATGACTTTAACTAGTTTAGAATAATAGAATAGCAACTCTAATAGTACATTATAATACAAGTGTGCTATGTTGGTTATTGGACTCGAGGAGGAATTATGTGGTGAACTTCTTAGTCGCCACATACAGACTCGTTGAGAGTCGTATGCTTTTCAGTGTCGAAAATTAAATGTTGATTATAGCCAGCATTTGGTAGCATTTCACCATTGTTTTTTTTTTATCAATTTATTCAACATTTAAGGGTTGACAGACATTGACAATTCGCGCGAGCCGCAGGCGAGCGCGATATGGGAGCCGAGTCTGTAATGATCAATGCACACGCGTTTCATACGACGTTTTTCAACACACACGCGAGGCAAAAATAAATAAAGTTTTATAAACTAATTACCTACGTAAAATTATGAAATATGGTCCGCGGGTTCCTTTTATCGCGGTGTCTTCGCAGGTTGAAGAAAAGGCAAAATATAAGGAATGAAAAGCATAAACACTGAATATTTTGTATGCTATTTGGATGTAGAACACGAAATAATGTTATTATTTTGACAAAAATAAATAATTTCATGAAATATTATGTTAATTTATCATAATTAGTACTGTATTAATGTACACAGTAGGCATAAAAGGGCATGAAGTCTCTTTGATGACTTGATGAGATTAAAAAAGTCAATCAATCAAGTCAAGTCAAGTTAATCTTATCAAGTGCGGTGCACTAGTGCGGTAATATAATGTAAAAATCACGCGTGTTTAATACACTGCATTATGAACCTAAACATTTAAACATTTTCATCAGACATCTGTTGAAAATGTTTATAAGTCTATGGATATCTACGTATCCATACTAATATTATAAATTCGAAAGGAACTGTCTGTCTGTTTGTCTGTAGGTATGTTACCTTTTCACGCCTAAACCATTGAACAGATTTCGATAGATAGAAGATACATGGCATCCTGGGGAAGGACATAGGTTATTTTTTGTTTCAAAAATAATCCTACAGGGGATGAAAATTTGTATGGGACACCCAGCATTTCTTAAGTTAAGGATATGAAAATTCAAATATATGCTTTTGGTAGGAAATAAAGAATTATGTGTTTAATGCCCGTTTTCACCGACATCCCCTATTCTACCACCTACGTATGGGACCTTTAGCTTAAACGCCCCCCCAAACTAGCCCCTAAATTAAATTTCGTTTCACCATCATTTTTATCACCTATCTAGGGACACATAACTAAGTGACGTTTTGTTTTCGATAGTAGTGACTGATTCGTCTTTGAACTTATTGATACTTTGAAACAAGATAGTTTTTTAATGAAATTATCTAAAGCATATATGGGCAACAACCGGCCCGCGGGCCGGATCCGGCCCGCTGTAAGATATGATCCGGCCCGCGAGACATTTTGAAAAAACCCAATTAAAAAAATATTACATTAGGTACTTATACTCACGGGAGGGACAGCGGCTGGCTCGATCAAATTCTTTGAGGTTTGCCGCCTCACGGGCGACACATCAAAAGATTTATTGCTTCTCAATTATTCTAAACTAGTTTATTCCAGATTATTCCTTCATTTTGCCTATATAAGTGGGTGGATGGCCCGAACGTTAGTCCAGTCGATTTCTGACGACCTCTCTGCCCTCTTCGGCATGAGTGATTCCGTTATCATAGCGGGCGACCTCAACGCCAAACACCCTGCCTGGAACAGCAACACCACCTCAACCAGAGGAAGACAACTGTTCGGGCTCTGCCCCATACTAAACTTCGATGTCATCGCCCCGATGACTCCAACCCATTTTCCCCACGACCCCAACCATACCGCCGACGTCCTCGACATAGCGCTTCTGAAGAATATCAACCTACGGTTGGATTCTATAGAGGCGGTACAAGAGCTCTCCTCTGACCACCGACCAGTGGTCATGAAACTGGCCCCCCGTGTCGGTCTCCATGACCCCACTCAACCCCCTCTCACCAAAATAGTCACAGATTGGAGGAAAGTAAGCAAAAGCCTGAAATCCACTTCTTCCCATCACCTGGACTCCATCCCTGATCAGTTCGACTCTGTCGCGGACACGACGGCCGCGATCGACTCGCTCACTGAGCACGTACAATCAGTCCTGAACGACTGTTCAAAGGTAACTCCAGCGGACGATGACCGTCGCTGGAGATTGCCGGACGATGTGCGTGAACTGTTGCGCGAGAAGAACGCGGCTGTCCGTGCATACAGCAACTTCCCCTGCCTTGCGAACAAAGCCCATATGCGCCATTTACAGCGAGCTGTAAAGACACGCCTAGCGGAGCTGCGTACCGCTGGCTGGGACAGGATGCTAAGCGACCTAGAGCCCACTCATCAGGCCTTCTGGGAACTCCAAAGGAAACTAAAGTCCAAAGAAGTAGTCTCCATGCCCCCCCTACTCCGCCCCGACAAGACCATCGCTTTCGACGATGCAGACAAGGCTGAATGCCTGGCCAATAGCCTCGAGGCTCAATGCTCTCCCAGCTCCCAACCAGTAGACCAAGCTCATCTGTCAAAAGTTGACGCTGAAGTCGAACGTAGAGCCTCCCTTCCCCCCGTTGAAAACCCTGACTATCCTCTGCCTCCCGTCACTCCAGACGAAGTGCACGATATTATCAAGGGTCTAAAGCCCCGTAAAGCTCCCGGCTCAGACGGCATCACAAACAGGGTAATCCAACTATTCCCTGCCCACCTAATAATGCTGCTGGCCACCATCTTCAATGGTGCCATGAGCAATAACATCTTCCCAGAAGCATGGAAAAAGGCCACTGTCATCGGCATCCCCAAGCCTGGAAAGCCCAAATCTGAGCCTACGAGCTACCGCCCCATCAGTCTGCTCAATGTCCTCGGCAAAGTCTATGAGAGGCTTATTTATAAACGACTCAGGGACTATGCCGAGACAAAAGGCCTCATCCCAAATGAACAGTTTGGTTTTCGAACCCAGCACTCTTGTGTGCATCAGGCCCACCGCATCATCGAACACATAAACGTTGGCTTCCAACGTGGCTTGATGACGGGCGTTGTATACTTCGACATAGCGAAAGCGTTCGACAGAGTCTAGCACAACGGCTTATTATATAAGCTCTACCAACTCGGCGTGCCGGACCGTCTCGTACTCATCTTACGAGACTTCTTGTCGAACCGCACCTTCCGCTATCGCATCGAAGGAGCACTATCCTCCCCCCACCCTATCCGCGCAGGCGTCCCCCAGGGCTCTGTGCTTGCCCCCCTCATCTTCACGCTGTTCACCAGCGACATACCCAGGAGCAAAAAGGCACAGTTGGCTCTGTTCGCAGACGACACGGCCATTTACTGCTCGGGCACAAAACAAGCCTCGATTTCTCTCACTCTCCAAAGAGCAGTCAACAAACTTGGCGACTGGTTCAGGAAGTGGAGAATTGAAGTGAATCCCGACAAAAGTCAAGCGGTTCTTTACTCAAAACCGCGTCATAGCCCCACCCCCCCCCCCCGACCAATCACCATGTTCGGTAAGCCTATCCCTTGGGAGAAGCGAGCCAAATATCTAGGTGTGATTCTCGATGAGCACCTCACCTTCGCAGAGCACATAAAGAAGGTTCGTTCGCGCGCCGCTTTCGCTCTCGGTAGACTCCATTTCATAATGAATGCAAAAAGCAAATTGTCACTAAAGTGCAAGTTGCGCATTTACACGGCGTGCATTCGCCCTATCATGACGTACGCCTGTGCAGTCTTTGCACACGCAAAACCCCACCACATCCATAGGATGCAGACCCTACAGAACCGTGCCCTCCGAATGATCACGGGATCCCCCTACTATGTCCGGAACGAGATCCTCCACCTCGATCTCAAAATCCCCACCATCCGCCAATTCATGAAACGTAACTCCAAGCGTTTCTTCGATAACGCCGCAAAACATCGCAACCCCCTAGTTGTCGAGGCGGCAAATTATACCCCCTCCAACATTAGTAAAGTCCGCCGTCCGAGGCACACACTAATAGACCCTGACGACCCTATTACTCTCCTCCAGGAAAGCAATAGGGCTTCTAGTACAGTTTACAGGAACAAAAAACCGACATTCCGACCCCGCCGCCGAGGTCCAGCGCGAAAACCCCAAATTAATAATTCCCCCCGTCCCTTGCTCGAAGAAGCGCCAGCCCGCGCCGAAGCTGAGCCTGTAGCTTTAAATTCCCCAGACAATAATAATTATCCAATTTTGATCCAGCCTGTCCCAACTTGCTGTCCCCCCAGTGACGCCCTAAGCCGAGGTTCGTACCCCACAGGGGGTGCCCTTAGCGCGCAGTCACTTAGTATTGTAAGTAACACGCCCCTGGCTGGAGGCTTTGAGTTAGCTTAAGGCAGCCACAGGATTGACCGGTTAAGTAGTCACGGCCACTCTTGGCCAACTACGAGATGCCATTGATAGGAAAAAAAAAAAAAAACGAACGTTAGTTCAGTTCTATTTGAGCTACCGAGGTGATAACTTGGACAAGCGATATTCTAGTGAATTGCTCGAGCCGTCAACTTGCTTTGTGACTTTGTGTGCATCTTGAGTGGTTACTAACTATAGTTTGTTATTAAGTTTATTGAACGAAAAGTAAACAAAAATTATGTCTGGTGGAAAGAAACGAAAAGTAGATACAGAGGGTCGCCAGTTTCAAGAAAAATGGACTGAAGAATTCTTTTTTATCTTGCACAATGGTAATGTTTGCTGTGTAATGGATCCATTTCAGTTATGAAAGAATTCAATATAAAGAGGCATTACTCAACTAAGCATGCTACGCTGCACTCACTGACAGGACAATTAAGAACAGACAAAATCCAGAAGCTTACCGCAAATTTGGAAAAACAGCAACAAATTTTTATAAACAAAGAACACAACTTGATAATGTTGTGAAAGCTAGTTTTATAGTTAGCTCAAAATTGGCAAAGGCATTAAAACCATTTGCCGAAGGAGAATTTATTAAGGAGTGTATGATAGAAGTTTGCAGTATTTTGTGTCCTGAAAAGAAAAATGAATTTGAAAAAATTTGTTTGTCAAGACGAACTGTTGTTCGACGTATAGAAATGATGGCTAATGATATAAAAACAACATAGACTGACCGTATGGCTGGTTTTGAATCATTTTCCATAGCATTAGACGAGAGCACCGATCTGTCTGACACAGCCGATCTATTCTGTAAACATCACACCGTGAGCACTTAGGTGAAGTGAGTTTGAAGTGAGCTCAATTCTTATTAGAGTAAGGTGGGATGACAGTTCACATCACGCTCACTTCACCTAAATTTTCACGGTGGGATCTTTACAGAATAGCACCACAGCTCAAAAAAGTAAAGGAATGTTACCAAATTGATAACTAGCCTTAACAAAAGAATGCCTACCACGGTAATTTTATTAATGTTTAGCTTGATATCATTACTAAAATGATTACTTTAAATATTCAGAGTAATTATTTCAAACATCTATGCAACAAGATATAAGCAAGTTCAAAAAATATGGATGTCACGTGATCTACTTTGTACGTATAATATCTTCGAAATATGACACTTTACGGGGTTTGGTCTTAGTATGTTTTCTGTTTACATTGATGTCAGCTATCGATTTATATAGATATCATGCATGGCCCCCATTTTGAAAAAAAAATCAAAATGGCAGACAGTAGGTTTACCATGGACTTTCAAAGCCCTTTAATTTCACACGTTTGAGAGATTTTACCAAGAGGTATTTGATATTTATATTAGTGTTTTCTACAACATAATTAAACATTATTATACTTTTTGACATTTTTTTCGCATATTGTAGATACAAAGTCCTTAAGGAAGTATCAAACGTTTATTTTAAATGCATATAACAAATATTCCTTTTAAATATAAAGCGAATTTCTAAACGCCGCGCCATTGTACGATGTGCATAGTAAGATTAAAAATATTTGTAATCACGGTGGCCAGCAAACTCGCCTACACTACTCCAAAACTGCGTGGCAAAGCAACTCTGAGCGGTGAAGTGAAGGTCAACCCCGAAAAGGTTTTGTGAATGACCGTACTGTCGTATTGAGTACTTATAGTAGTAGATTTAAATAAATAAATAAATATACCCTTACGGTCTAGCATAAATCAGCGGACATATCCTAAAAAATATATGAACGTTCGAAAATTTGTTGGATAATTAATAAATCTGTTATAATATAAAATCAAAAATAGGAAAAAAGATATAAAAATGGACGGAGCAATTTTTCACATTACGTAGTTAAGAAAAAATAAAAAAATATGTTTAATAAGGAAAATCTTTTGGATAACAAAACAAAGCTATGTATTTAAGGATATAAAAACATATTAAAAAATAAAAATTAGCAGAGCAATTTTTCTGTAGAAGTTATAGGTACAAAATGTTAAAAGTTAATTTTGGGGTATCTCTGAAATCAAAAAAATGTTGGATTCCTTTACATACTTATTCTAACTAGTACATACGTACGTATACAGAAAGTATTTCAGTCTGAGGAAATATTCACAGAGAGTAATAAGCGATTTTCATGTTTAGGTTAAAATGCCCAACTTCTCGTAAAAAAAAAAATGTTGGATTATTGTACATCTGTAATCAGTATCACCTAACTTCATCACATGCCAAATTTCAGAGGCGGAGGAATTTTCCAGAAGTCTCCATACAACAATATCCTCGTTGATTGGACTAGATGATTATTTCAAGTTTGTGGTAAGGTTGCTGCAGTCTTGCATTATTTTTACATGTCAAACATGACGTATCAAGTTTGTTTTTATCTTGCTACAAACTTTATGAAGAGAATACGAATATTTTTCGTGACAAGTCTCGACATGTAGGTACGGCGCCGCGCGCGCCGGCCGCTACTCCCGTTTGGATAAAGTTTGACGTTTGTCTTAACTGTGGTTGTGTTTAGTCTAGTCTACGACTATTAAACGTCATGTTTGTTTGTGCGGTGTGGACGCAGACAGGACGCAGGACATTGTGGGGCTAAGGAGGCACAGAGCATCATAGGAATAAAGAGTAATAGTAGAGTATACCCTTTCAAACACAAAAAGATTTTTTCAAGTCGGTCCCGCCATCTTCGAGTAATCGGGGAACACACTTAAAAAAAAAGATTCCGACGAACTGAGTGAGAACCTCCTCCTTTTTCGAAGTCGGTTAAAAATAATTTATAGCCAGTGCATATCATGACAATTCCAATGAGCTCAAACACGGTTAGGATACATTGATATGTTACGGAGTTCCGGTGCCTACTTTCCGGCTTCATCATCAGATCAGTTCGATGGTACCATTTTCATCAGCATTATTTATTTAAATTGGCTTCGTCATTGTCGCTTAACTATCTTAATCGAGACATCTTATCGCCACCCGTAAAATGCTTATCATTGAGGAGTTCCCGTGGCCATCTGTGGTCTTCTCCATCAGTTTCACTTCACCAAATGATACTTTCTGAATGCAAATGCTTGACTTGTTGTTGAAAATATCAAAATCACTATGTGTTTGCCTATAATATTTGAGGAGTTCCCTCAAATCCTCATGGATCCTGTCATCAGAACGACTTTGATAAAAATGGGACCAATCTGGACGTATGTCCTTCCAAATAAAAAAAGAATTTTCCAAATCGGTTCATAAATGACGGAGTACTGAGGTAACAAACATATTAGGTTGGGGAAAAAGTCTTTTCGCATTATAGTATGTATGAACTTGTAATAAAATCTCTTTGGCTATACTATTTGTATCTGGCTGGTTTTGGTATCATTGAAAGTTTAAATTTTAAAGAACATAATTCTAAATTCAAATTAGGAAAATGTGTGATTTTCATTTGTTTTTCGTACTGTCAAGATGAGTGAATCTAATGAAGAAATTCGATACATTTTAAAATTTTACTACAAAAAAGGTAAAAATGTAACGCATTGGCGATGTTTATGGTTATGAGCCTGGAAGTAATTTTATGGCAGCGGAAACTAAGGTTCCCATGTACATATATAATGTGGCGAAGGGCGTGTCCGTGTGTAACATCCGTACCTACATTATGAAGAAGATTTACATTGATGTTAAAATTGAAAAAATGGAAATGAATTTAGCGAAGGATTACGAATCATACAAAATATTCGTACCTAAACGTTCGTTAATAATTTTACTGAGTGATGACTTCTGGCCAAAGGGTGTGGCCTATCGTCGATTTATAAACATCATCAGACGAGATAAGGAAAATGTTCGTGTGACTGGCGAGAATATTGACAGTTCTAATTTATGAATAACATCAATTTACTAAGTTTTAACTGCAGAAACGTGATGAGATCAGTGGATTGTGTGCGGAAGCTTTGTCGCTCGGCTGATGTTGTGGCGCTGCAGGAGACGTGGCTACTGCCGCACGACCTCGGGTACCTGGCCGCGATAGACGACGACTTCGCTTGTACGGGTACTTCTGCAGTGGATATTGCGGCAGGGGTCTTACGCGGTAGGCCCTACGGCGGAGTTGCCCTACTGTGGCGAAAGGTTGCGTTTCCGACGGTAGCCGTAGTGAAGTGCAATAGTGTGCGTCTCGCCGCGATAAAAATCGAGCTCAGTGATCGTTCCATATTGATATTTTCCGTATATATGCCTACCGAGTCCAATGAAAACTATGTGGAATTCACAGAGTGTCTCAGTGAAATGACTGCCATAATTGACAGTCACAATGTGGAGTCGGTGTTTATGTTAGGGGACTACAATGCGCACCCCGGTGAGTCATTTGCTACTGAACTCTTAACTTTTTGTGCGGATCAATCGTGGTCCTGTGTAGACTTGGAACTGATGCCGCCGGACAGTCATACGTTTGTCAGTGATGCGCACGGCTGTCGGCGCTGGCTCGACCACTGTCTTGTGACTAGTGCCGCTCGGCACACTGTGTCCGCGGCCTCTGTGTTATATGATACCTACTGGTCTGATCATTACCCTGTGTCTATACTATGTAATTTTAATTTAGTTAAGCCTAAGATTTGTATACCTACTGTTTGTATAAATAGAATAGTCTGGGGTGAACGTGACTCGACTCAGATAGCGAAATTTAAAAATGTATGTCACTCTAGACTTCGTGAAATTGATTTTCCTTCAGAACTAAGAAACTGCTCAGATAATATGTATTGTAACAAAAGTCATAAAACCCTGTTAGATAATATGTATGACGAGATTATTTGTATACTTTCGGAGGCCGCTATAAATAGTTATAATGTTACCGAAAAGCGTAGAGGTAAATACATAACCGGGTGGAACAGGCACGTCCGTGATGCTCATAGGAGGGCCCGGCTATGTTTTCAGGCTTGGTTATATGGAGGTAAGCCCGGGGCGGGCCGTCTTTTTAATGACATGTGTGAAACCAGACGCGCTTTTAAATCAAAATTAAAGTGGTGTCAGAATAACCAAAACCAGATCAAAATGGATATTATAGCTGAACTTTACTCAAGCAAGAAATTCGGTCAGTTCTGGAAAAACACCAATAAAATGAATCATAAGCAGGGCCGTCCTGTCAGCGTGGCGGGAGTGCACGAGCCTAGCGAGATCGGCACTATGTTCTCCCACCATTTCAGGGTGGACTCCCCTCTGGGGCTGGCGCGGCAGGTGCTCGATGCTGAGGAAGGTAGTGAGCGGAGTGTTCATTTTACTACGAAGGAAGTGTGTGCGGTGATCAAGGGCATGTCGAGGGGTAAATCCCCGGGTCATGACAGCCTTAGCATCGAGCACCTGCAGCACGCAGGTTTACACCTACCCAGAGTGCTCTCTATGTTTTTACCCTGTGCTTAGGCCACTCCCATCTGCCCGGTGATCTAATGCGTACTATAGTTGTACCAATCATCAAAAATAAAACTGGTGAAGCATCAGATGTAAACAACTATAGACCGATCTCTCTAGCCACAGTGGTTGCAAAAGTGCTGGACAGTCTGCTTGGTCAGCACCTGGATAAACACGTCTCGCTAAACGACGCGCAGTTCGGCTTCAGGCCCGGGCTTTCCACCGAGAGTGCTATCCTGTGCCTCAAGCGGACTGTACAGTATTACACGAGTAGAAAGACCCCAGTGTATGCATGCTACCTGGATTTATCGAAAGCGTTCGATCTTGTATCGTACGATATTTTATGGGGTAAATTAAGGGATGAAACCTGTCTACCTGGGGAAATTGTGTTATTATTTAAGCATTGGTATAAAAATCAAAAGAATTTTGTGAGATGGGCAGGCGCTCTCTCAGAGGAGTACGGGCTGGAGTGCGGGGTGAGGCAGGGGGGGCTGACCTCTCCCACGCTCTTCAACGTGTACGTCAACCGACTGATCGATGATCTCAGCAGCACCGGCATCGGGTGTCATATAGATGGTGTGTGTGTGAATAACATCAGCTACGCAGACGATATGGTGCTGCTGAGCCCATCGATTGGTGCCTTACGAAAGCTCCTGAAAATTTGTGAGTCCTACTACGCGGTGACTCATGGGCTCAAATACAACACGAAAAAGAGTGAAATAATGATTTTCAGGCCGGACAACAAGCGATACACATTCGTTCCGAATTTCACTTTATGTGGTACAGCTCTAAACAAAGTCGAGCAATTTAAATATTTAGGCCACTGGGTCACTGAGGATCTCAAGGACAGTGTGGATGTTGAAAGGGAGCGCAGAGCGCTGTCTGTCCGATGCAACATGTTAGCCCGCAGGTTTTCACGATGCACGTGGACTGTCAAAATTGCGCTTTTTAAAGCGTACTGTCAGTCCTTTTGCGCCTGCAGCCTGTGGGTTAGCTATACGCAGCGGACATACAGCGATCTGCGCGTTCAATACATAACGCGTTCCGGGTGCTGATGGGGCTGCCGCGCCACTGCAGCGCCTCCGCGATGTTCGCGGCGGCTGGCACAGACGGCTTTGCGGCCATCATGCGCAAACGATGCGCTTCTATCATGCGCCGCACGCGCGACAGTCCCAACACCATCCTGCGCGTGCTGGCGGACCGGTGGGACTCTCCGATGCTGGCTCGCTGGATACGGCTGCATGCAGTCGTGTAATGATTTGTCACCATCATTGGGGAGTCCACCCGGACCTGCCACTTAATCAATTATTAATTATATTATTACTAACACTAGTTTGTAAGCTTGCAGTTGTACTAACAAATATGGATGTAATCGTAAGATGAATCTGAAATAAATGATTATATTATATTATATTATTATTATTATGGACCTGGTGCAGTGTCTGTGAGAGTAGCACAAATTTGGTTTAAGCGTTTTCAGTCCGGAAATTTTGATGTCAAAGATGCACGTCGCTCTGATCGCCCTATTACGGATAAAATGGATGCCATTTTTGAAAAAGTGGAGCAAGATCGACATATCAGTAGTTACGACGTAGCTGAAGAACTGGGAATTGACCACAAAACAGTTTTGGCGCATTTGAAAAAAACTGGGTACACAAAAAAGCTCGATATTTGGGTACCTCACGAGCTCACTGAAAGAAACCTAATGAACCGTGTACTCATTTGTGATTCTTTATTACGACGTAATGAAACCGAACCATTTTTAAAGAAGCTGATAACTGGTGATGAAAAGTGGATCACGTACGACAAGAACGTGCGAAAAAGGTCGTGGTCAAAGGCCGGTCAGGCTTCAGACTGTGGCGAAACCCGGGTTAACTCGCAACAAGGTGATGCTGTGTGTGTGGTGGGATTGGAAGGGCATTATTCATTATGAGCTGTTACCACCAGGCAGGACCATCGATTCTGAACTCTACTGCGAACAACTGATGAGATTAAAGCAAGAAGTTGAGAGAAAGCGGCCGGAATTAATCAACTGAAGGGGTGTGGTTTTTCATCATGATAACGCTAGACCTCACACATCTTTAGCCACCCAGCAAAAATTAAGAGAGTTTGGCTGGGAGGTGTTAACCTTTTGAACGCCAGAGCATAAACGCACGCGCGTGCCCTCCACGCCAAGCCACACTTTTTAAACGTTTAATTTCTCTTTTTTTGTCATCAAATTTCTCTATATCCATGGTATAATTTAATTCGTTTCAAGCAATTAAATATGGACAAGAGCTTAAATATTTAAGGTATACAAATAAAAACACACAAAAGTAATGATTTAATTGTTTATTTCGTGATAAAGTGCACCGCATTTTTTGTCACATATTTGTGTCGTTGGCGTACAGGGCACGCGCTTGCTTGTCACGTATATGTGACAATGGCGTTCAAAAGGTTAATGCATCCGCCGTATAGTCCTGACCTTGCACCTCCAGATTTCCACCTGTTTCGGTCTCTTCAGAATTCTTTAGGCAGTGTCAGGTTAACATCATGAGAGGACTGCCAAAACCACTTGTCGCGGTATTTTGATCAGAAGTCCCAAAATTTCTATAGCAATGGGATCATGTCCCTACCTACAAGATGGCAAAAAGTTGTCGAACAAAATGGTACCTACATGCTTTATTTAGATGTGAATATTAAAAAATGTTTTGAATTTTCTTAAAAAATGCGAAGAAACTTTTTCCCCTACCTATTACATACAACCGATAACGGATTGATAACCTCCTCCTTTTTTTGAAGTCGGTTAAAAAAACAAGTGATCGTGAACTGCGTTATTAATAGCCGCACGGGTCGATTGACCAGGTTAATCTACGCTTGCCGTGGTTGGCCCGTGGATGGGTGGCCATCTTTACATACCATGACCCCTCCGTGCCTCCGAAAGCACGTTAACGCATTCAGTGCGAACGACGCGCATGCTCGTTTTTCGGACTTTTGCCATATGCTTGCGACGCGTATGCGCGTCCACCCAATTTACATAACTTTCTTCAAGTGCGGCGCGCCGCACCTGTGCGTTCATTGTTCATTTCTATTGTTTCGGAAACAACCGCGCATAAGCGTTCATAGCACCACACGAATTTTTTATTGAACGCGTAAGAGCGTTTGCCGCACAGGGTTAGTGAGCTACTAATTAGCATTTGAAAAAAGTTAGCTAATAATTTAGCAGGTAACGCGTTAAGCCCCTAATATTATATAAAACTATGAATATGGCGCAGTTACCCATGACCATGGGTAACTTCGCGCCTGGATATATTTCACAAGCAATCTCCATTGTGGAAGCTTTTTGAGCAAAGTTATACATACTTTCCTTATTCAGTGATATTATATATATATTATATTTATTATGCGGATAACGGTGCTGGTTGCGTTATTACTCAAATGTCCTAAAATCTATCTGTACTAGTATTTAGCATCATTACGCAATTGTTTGTTGTCCTGAAGAAATAAAAATAAAATAAAAAAATAAAATTACGCTTTACCTTTTTTGGTCCCGGCTATCATTCGTGGAATTTTAACAGTTGTTATGTGTTGTCAGAAGCCCCGAAAGTCTGAAAACCAGTCTTACTAAGGGGTCCCGTATTACATGTAAAATACTGACATTCAGCTGAATCCGGTTAGACTGGAAGCCGAAAAATTTAGAAAGCTATTATCATCATCCTAATAGCTTTTAAAATTTTCTGCCTACCCTGAGCACCGAGCGGTACCGACTCGCACAGACTCGCCTGCACTGGAAACCTGTTTCTTTATGTAAGCACCCTAACGGGCGAACCCAATATAAGTATCTATCACCAATTTTGGCATACTGGAGATAGAAAAACCTATCTATGGTTTTAACGTCCCAATAATTTATAAGAGATTATGGGAATCTTACCGGTCTGGCATAAAGACAGATAGAATTATACTGTCTACCATCAATAGTGATCTGTCTTTTACTGAAAATAGGTTATTGGGTTCGGCCGTGTCTAGATCGTCTGTCTGTTCGTTTCTGTTTATTTGAACCGTAGGTAGGTACCTAATAGCAATCAATGTATGTAGATACTGTCTTTTTTACTGTTGTGTTAAATGGCTTTTTATGGGTACGTATTACATTACCGAAATTTAAAAGACCGAATTTTAAAATACCGATGGACGGAATCCCGAAAATTGAAACGCCGAATGGTTGTTTGGTCGAAAGTTTTAAATCTCGAAAGTTCATTTGCCCGAAAGTTTAAAATCCCGAAGTTTAAAAACCCGAAGTATAAAAACTCGAAATTTAAAAACCCGGAGTTTAAAATGCCGTAGTTTAAAATCCCGAAATTGTTACCATTTCCGAGATAAACGATTTTTTGTAAACCTAAAAAGCGTAGTCAGCTGCAAGAAACCATGCAAGCAAGTAAGCATGCAAGCAAGCATGCAAACAAGCATGCAAGCGTGCATGCAACATGAAAGCGAGCACACAGCATGCAAGCAAACATGCAACATGCAGCAGGCATGGTTTCTGTCACGGCTCCGGCGCTGTGGGGCTCCGGCGGTCCCACGCGAGCTTATCATCGCAGATGCTTTTAACGCTCACCACCGCAGCTTCGGCTTGCTGGCCGGCGCACGCGGTGGCGGGCGTTTAAAACCACCTGCTCTTCAGCTCGCGGGCCACCTCGCCTACGGGAATTTAAATTACACTCTAGGGGTAGGGCAGATAAGACCACATGGAGTCGGTTTTGCAGCGATCCGTTTCTGTCACTGACGTTTGTAGCTCGACATATTGACTTTAAATACAATATTTTAATTTTATGTTAAAGTTAGAAATGGTAGTTTATAGAAATGGCCGTAAAATTCGTAATAAAATTACCCACATAATTGGTATATAACATAATTAAAACAAAAGTTTAAATGATAATCATACGTATAATTAGGAAAATGAATGGTAAATCGAGTATTTTCTTCTAATATTTCGTTATAAGAATTATTAACAACCTATAAAAAAATACAGAATATTCAAATTTAAAGATTACTGGCGATTCCACTTAAGAACTCCACGTATGTATAGTCGGTTATATTTTGTAAAATATTATGAATCTTCTCCATCTTCATTGTTTTTTTTCTTTTCTTGGCAGGTGTTTCTCCGTTTAGTAATTTAGTTATAAGAATATCATTTACCTTTGTTTCCTTGATCAACTCCGCCTTGTGAGCTGCTCATCCATCGGTATTTCGTCCATTCGGGATTTAGTTCATTCGGGATTTTGTCCTTTCGGGCATTTGAACATCGGTATTTTGTGTTGCGATATAACGACTATCGGCATTTAAAACTTTCGGTATTTTGAATTCCGGTGTTTTGGACGTCGGTATTTCAAACATAGGTATTATGAACTTTCGGGATTTTGATACGTACCCCTTTTTATTTATAAACTGTATCTGTAGGCTCTTTCTTGTAGTATTCATCACACATTTCTTGAACAATTTTTTTTTAAATAACTGCCAATCAAATTGATCTTTAAAGTACTTTTTTCCACTAATATTATAAATGAAACTGTCTGGATGTTTTTTTTTTACTAGGAAGTGCGTTTGGATTATCACTTGGTAATAAACAGTTGCAGTTGATGACGATGACGCCAAGGACACCGTTGCGTTGAGTCACGCGGTTGCACTGTTACTGTTTGGTTACAAGTTGGTTTTTTCAAACTCAAAGCATTTGTTTCAAATATTCGGTTGAAAGTGGCATAATAATTAAGCATATTCGGACATTTAAATAACGGGTTATGATGATGGCACGATATGCAAGTATTTAACCTTTTAACCGCCTACGTCGGATTAATCCGACAAATATTTTCGGGCCTATTTCGCCAGAGTCGTATATGTACGACCAAAATATCACTGCTCTCTTAATCAGCTTTTTTATTTAATTACGCTGTATTCTATCAAAAATATGTTTATATTAGGTAAATAGTTAACTAAGTAATCATTTACAGTTTAATACACTTTAGTCTCTTAATTAGAAGTCCTAAAAAAAAGGTCCAAAGTTAGATGACTTACTAACATTATTTTTAGAAAATTGTATTGATGTGCAACGCCCATGACGACAAAATCCGACATGAGGGACGGGACATATACCAAGATTTACCGATACAAAAATAAACATAAATCAAAATATTTCTCGTTATACTGACTAATTATTAACTTTAAAACAAATACAGCAATTGTTAATAAAACATTTTTTTACAAAATATTTGTATTTCATTTAATTTCTTTAAAATTAAGTAAATTTACTTGTGAAATGTCAGCGACTGAATTGATGATCATCCCATCCCTAGCCTACATGTTCCGAAACTTACTTTGTTAGTACGCCCTGCGCCACGGTCGTATAAAGACGACCGCTTCTTACGTCATAAACGAGTGCCGACTTCTGGAATTTTCCATTAGTGTTGTGCTTGCGCATGTAGTTTTACGTTCGTATGTCGATAAATGTACATGTCAGAAATTTATCATGACGACTACTGAAGAGTTAATTAATACGAATTCTAGAAGGCGATGAAAATGAAGAATTTTTATCAGACGAAGAGTTTGACATTGATGTAGAGGTAATTATTATTTTTTGTTACACACCTAGTTATATTTTAATTTATTGTGTAGTATGGTGGTGATGTCTGAATGAAAATTTTAAACTTAATTAGAGTGAGTGAGATGGCGAGAGCGCACCGTGCGATAACTTAAATAATAATAATAATAGTTTTTCTTCTCTGGACTGATTTTATTGTGAATAGCCTAAGTACTAATTAATAAATCGTTCAAATTTTTAAACACTTTTTGATTTTACTGGATTACGAAAAATGCCGAATAATTTCGTAAGGTAAGTAGTATTCAAGTAGGTACCTATATCTCCACCAAGCTAAGTTTGCACCTCACTGGAATGCGGCGTGTACCCGTGTACCTATGTATAATATAATGTTAAAAACAATAAATGCAAAGTAAAATCTAACAAACATTTGTTTACATTTTTAAAGTCATAGCGAATCCTTTTTTGCAGCCCGTACCTAAGCGTTAGTGTGACGTAATCGACGCGTGGTGCAAACTTAGCTTGGTCGAGTTGTAGTTGTTAGTTAACCACGCTTGCAAATGCAAATGTCGTTATTAAAACGAAATATCGACATCGAAAAGTTAAGTACTGCACATCCCTCTTTGTTGTAGGTATATATTTTTCGATTCACTGTGCCGGGCGAAGGGGGCACGCCAACTGATATGAAGTCAGGCGGTTAAAAGGTTAATGGCATTGTTTTGACTTATTCAAAAGTGCTTGCACTTATGTTAACAAACAATGTACTGATTATTAAAATAAAATGTGTCTCGTCATTTTAAACGCTGAAAGTACATTTCATTACATTTTATTGAATACAGCTTTTGACATTATTGTATTTTGAACATTTTAAGTACATACCTAAGTGAAAAAAATCACAAGTCAATCATCATTATCTCAACCCTTTTTCCGTCCACTGCTGCGTATAGAACTCTGCTTGTTCCACTAAGGGCTGATTTTTCAATCGTCAGATAACTTATCTGAGGAATAAATATGGCGGTTTGACATATTTTCTATACAAAACCTGTCAAAACGTAAAACATTCCTCAGATAAAAGTTATCTGACGATTAAAAAATCAGCCCTAAGTGAATTTTATTATGCACAGTTTATTCAATAGTTAATTGCCAACAAACGTTTGAACGCGACTGTACGATTAGCTTAGGTTGAATACGTTCAATAAAGAAGGTCATCGATATGTACGAATCCGTCGCTTTTTTGTAGTCATTCGAATATGGTTGGATAACCATCCGTTTTTGACATATTTTGTTTTTTGTTTATATCTACTTAACGCGAAACATTCCAAGCTGAATATTTTTACTATATATTTTTGAACACACGCACTAATTTTTGGTTTACATCATCTTGGGTTGAGCCGCAGCCGGTTTCTTGTATTTTGCCGTCAAAGTTATGACACCGTCGTTTTGACTTTTACCAATATTATTCGATAACGCATGCATGTACACTTTTGAAACTTTCTATGGTTATTATAAGCGTTAAGAAGGACCAAATACAGTTTTCAGCGAGCTTATAAGTTTTCTCATTTAGGCGCTACGGCAATTTTTCGGGTTTTCAAAAAAGGGCGATTACTTAAAAATTATAAATATTTTCATAAATCTAATTCTGTCACAAATACGCACAAATTAAGAGCTACTCGTGTATGTTTTTTCTACAGGCGCACATACAATGGTTTTAGAGATACACGATTCTGCAAAACGTTACTCCAGCAGGAATTGCAATATCTCGAAAACCTGAAGACGAACAAATTATATTTTCGGTGCACAATTTTGCACAAATATAAGCTCTCTGCCCATGCACGATGTTTCTCTCTCCGATCATTCGTTTAGAATTTTCCTGCTGGAGCAACGTTACTCCAGCAAGAATCATTTTTCCGTTTTTTTCCAAAACGACAAAGTGCACAAATTTTTTATTTGGCGCACATTTACAGCAGAACGCACTAATTATACGTTCCATTCAAATCACTCATGGAGCTACTTTCCTGCTGGAGTAACGCACACTGAATCCATAGACTACAAAATTCAGCGAAGTTGAAAAGCGGTTGAGATTTAACCGATTCATGGCCAATGACACAACAGTTGAGTCATTAAAAAACCTTCAGGGAGGCCGATGACTCAAATGGTGAGCCACCGACCAATGAATGGGGCCTGGCTGAAATGTTACCGTCCCATTCATTGGTCGGTGGCTCACCATTTGAGTCATCGGCCTCCCTGAAGGTTTTTTAATGACTCAACTGTTGTGTCATTGGCCATGAATCGGTTAAATATTTTGAAAAATTCAGTTGCCGAATGAACCGTTCATTCTCCACGACACCACTGGTGAATCCCAATCTACGCTCACAGCGTGACAGGACATCCTAACCTAGGCCCTCACTCGCGCACCACACCATGTGCTGGGAACAATAAAAATCACTTTTAAACTTTAATATGTTTATTTATTATGGTATATACCATTTAAGACGTTTTAACTCTTATTACATTCACAATTGCATGTAACAGAGAATAAGACTTTACATAATGTATAAAAATAGGATTGTACGAGCCATGACACGACTCGGAAATGCACGCAAAATGAGAAATGAATTTACAAATTATAACTCCTTCCTGTCCACTGCTAAAATGCAATGACAATATGTGCCCTTTCTGCTAAGTTATTCACAATTTCTTGAAATTGCACATGATTTTAAATTACATGCAAACCTACTAACAAGTGCTAAATTTTGTACATTTGCTACGACCTATTAATATCACTTGTTTCTGTCAAGTTAAATACATAAATCATGATATGAAGGCATCAAATAAATATAAAATTGGATTAGACATTAAAAAACATTAAGACTGCGACTAAATTGGAACAATATAAAAATTAATGGTATTTTTTTCTAAAATTCTGTACACATTAACCATCAATCGACAGATTCAGCAATAAATAAATTTACTATACAGTCTTACTTACAAAATGTCACTATTAACGTCTCATTTTATATCGATGCACTTTCGTTTATCACATCATAGATAAAAACCACAGCACTTTTTGTCACTTAAACTTTACACTTCACGGTTAAACCAGCGTTCTCGGAAAGAGATGTCTACAGGCTATCTATTTACAAAATATAAAGTACAATGTTATTTAATAGGTATTACGGGCTGGTTGTCCGCAACTCCACGTCAATGCGCGTATTTTACGTAACAGGTGGTACAATCGATTATTCGATTCACCCCAGCTCCTCAAGGAAGATCAGCAACGCCTTGGTGTTACTGACAATCTCACGTAGGGTATCAGGGTTATCAAAGTACTTTGCCCTGTATGTGACAAGCACCAGGCAGTTTAGCAGCATATGAGCTGCTGTCTCGTTGTCCTCCATGCAGGCTCTGCACAGCAGACTGTCTGTGATTTACAATGTTATTTACAAGGCAACGGAACTACGGCATTATGTGGGAGGTGCGCGACGATCGTAATCCCTCCGGTACACCTCCCGCTCGTAGTCCCGCTCGTCGTACGGGTACTCGGGCTGCGTGTAGCCGCGCCACTCGTCGGGGTAAGGCCTCGTAGCCGGGAAGCCCATGCTGCCCGCCATGCTGGCGCTGTCGTAGTAACCGCCATACGGGCCCGGCATGCCGCCGAAGCCACTGTACCTGCTGGAAACATCAGACACTACATAGAATCCTTATCGGCGAAAATGAAATTAGTCTAGTTACGAGCAAATAAACAGGTTCACCTCCTCTTGTCGTGCGGCCGCGGCGTGCGCTCCGTGCGGTACTGGCGCGGGCCGGGATAGGCAGGCGGCGTCCAGGCGGGGTGCGCGGGGTGCTCGGCGTGCGCGTGCTGCAAGCTGTAGGGCGGCCGCGAGCGCGCCGCGCTCACGCCACCGCTGTCCCGGCGCGTGCGCGAGCGCTCACGGTCCCGGTCGCGCTCCCTGTCCCGGTCCCGCTCCCGGTCTCGGTCACGTTCCCTGTCTCGGTCTCGGTCCCGCTCACGCTCCGAACGACTCCGCTCTCTGTACATCAAATCGTCCCGCTTCAGGCTGCTATCCCTATCCTTGCGATCCTTGTGCTTGTGTTTATGTCTGCAGGGATGGACAAAGCGATAATGGCGGTGAGCGACAACAGGAGAGGTTAGCGATTTGATGAGTAAAGAATATTATAATGAAAATGAAAAATGAGGAAGCAGGCGAGCGATTGAAATGAGAGTTGAAGAAGACTATTAGTTACCAAATGAATGTTAACACAAAACCCCAGTTTGAATATTGATATTTACCTTTCATGACGTTTATTTTCACTCGGCTCTGGGTCACACTCTCCTTCTTCTAACTTTCTCTTTATTCCAGAAGTGTGTGCATTTTTGTCATTGATTTTATCGAATTTATCTCGATCAGTTTTAGGCCTCTTCTCTTTTTTATCATTAGCATTATCAGTTTTGCCATCTTTTTTATGCGACTTCACGTGATTACTATTGTGATTATTTTTATTGTTCTGCAATATAAAATCAGATTTTATAGGAACCTCATACTAATTAAAAGATACAGTTGAAATTACTCATAAAAAGACACTAACCTTAAGATTTTCTTTGTGTTTACCATCTTTCTTACTAGACGATTCATTTTTCTTCAGTCCATATTTGTATAACCTATAAAGCTGTTTTGCATCAAAGTTTGTAAACTTTGAAACAAAGTACCAGAGATTACTCCTCCACTCAACTTTCTTTTCAGGATCAGGATATGCATCTACACATATGTCTATTTGGTTCCCTATCTGCGTGAGGCAAGCCCGCGTCCTAGCAACTTGATCAGTTTCAGACAATGTCTGATCTGGATTGTCGAGTGCTCGTAGGGCTTTTTTGACTGGCCTCATTTTTTCTTTGCACTAAAATAAAAATACAATGGTCATTAAAAAATGTTCATTTAATCTAAATAAATAAAAATGAAATGCTGTTCATCGGTGAGCGCATTGTAAAATGTTCGTAATAGTCCGGAATTAGGTTTTTATGGCGATTCCAGGAAATTTTCAAATTCGGGAAAAATTTAACATCCTTTTTTTTCTATAGGATTTTTGTATGAACGACAATGTCTGTCGGCTCAGCTAGTTCATTATAACAAATGACAAATTGCTACATAAGATAAACAGTTCCATTACACACCTCTTCAAAAACTGATGGATCAAGGTCACCAAGAACCTCCAGCGCCCTTGGTTCATTGTTGGCAGTAAAATGCATGGGTCCAGCATTCTTCTTATTGCGTGGCTTCAGTTTATCAGATTTCCTGTTGCCATCTCTTTTTGCGCGTTTTTTATCTCTCTCTTTTCTATCGTTTGACGTTTCATCGTGTGTGGATACATCCTCTAATTTAGTTTTATTCTAAAAATAGAAAAAGGTAGAATTATTTTATTGAATTATTGAAAATATTGAGGCCAGCTTGCACCACAAACCACGAAACGCGTTTAGCAACATCATTGTTTGTCATTTTGAGGCCGACCGCGACCCCAATATAGTCGGGAAAAGGCTAGGCAGATGATGAAGTTTGTCATTTTCAAAGATTTTCAAAAACAGAATGATCTTTTAAATTAGCTTAACGCATTTAGTGATATGTGGTGCAAGCGGCCCTTAATTTATGCTATTTAGAGGCTACAAACCTTATCCGATTTATCATTTTTAGCAGTCTTATTTGATTTCTTATTCTCATCTGCAGAACTACCGTCATCTTCTACAATATCTTTAGTAACAGGCTCTTTTTGACCCCGTTTAGTTCGAGGTTTCCTCTGTTTTTGTTTGCCGTTCTTCTGATCAAGCAATTTTTTTATAAGTTTTAACAAATACTCAGCACGCGACTGCAGATGCTTTGCTTGAGGTTTCTTATCTTCATTCGTGAGTATTTTATCGCCAATTTCAAATGAAGAGTCCATTTTAATAGCTTCCCAAGAACCCATTCCGTATTGATAGATTCCTGCCAGTAATTTAGAGTCATGTGATACACCCCATTCAACATCGAAGTTCGCTGGCCTTGTCCTACAAAAATTTGAATAATAATTATTTTTATTTTAAATTTCGAATGTAAATACTGGTATTCAGCTGCATCTGGTTAGACTGACAGCCGACGCCAACGTAGTTGGGAAAAGCCTAGGTGAATAAAAAATAAATAGCTACATTTTTGTTTTATAAATTTTAGTTACAGCTTTATGGAAGGAAATATGTTGCATTGCACACCTGAAATCCAATTGCCATTTGAGCCTCTCTTCTTTAGTGTCTGGCAGGAAAACGTCCAGCGCCGCCAGTTCGTCCTGACACGCCGCCATCGTCTTGGCGTTGACAGGCACGCCACCAAGCTTGAACGTCTTTCTCGTGTTTTTGCGACCTTCTGTTTGTTCATCTGCAATGTTAATTATCATTTGTATTATATGTATTGCTGAGGCCACTTAAACGGGCCTTCTAATA
This sequence comes from Fissipunctia ypsillon, assembly GCA_947568875.1. Lineage (NCBI taxonomy): Eukaryota > Metazoa > Arthropoda > Insecta > Lepidoptera > Noctuidae > Fissipunctia > Fissipunctia ypsillon. The sequence continues at coordinate 16,230,755 of OX387644.1, read as the reverse complement.
AACTGAAAAGTTTGAGTAAACATTCATGAGTAAATAAATTGTCACACCCATTCCATCATATTGGCGAATGTAATGTTATTGGACTCTTGGGGTTACTGCTTCATCTGATAGACCCAAATCTCCTTTCATTGAGATAAATAGGACCTGTCAGACAGGTGCTATTTATCTCTAATAACTACACAATCATTAAAAATTTCAAAAAGTTTTGAACTTACTTGCTATTTCCGTTGTGTCATTGAGCACCGCTTTACATCGCTCTTGCAGAATTTCTCCAAGCTTCTTGAGTTCAGCTAAGGGCTTTTCTTGCAATTCAGCATCACACGCGATACTATCAAGATGTTTTAGTGGGGCTGAGAATTTCTTGAAACTCTTGACGAATCTTCGAATCTGGAATTTTATGAGCAGTGGTTAATGCTTTCCCGGGCGCTTGACAATTATTAGACGTCATAACAATAACACTTCTGTCAGTATCTCGTTCACCATCCGCGAACCAATTAATAATTGAAAAATTGAGAATATAATATGATTGACTACATTACGGAATTGACTGTGGACGTAAGTTTAAGGTTACAGCTCATCGCAGTTAATTAGGTACAGCAACTACGATAGTTAAGTTTAAAATATTTCCTTCCTATGTTGTTGTTTTGTTTCATACCTCTTGGTCAGTGAAGCCCTTGATCTTCTCCCTGTGCGAGGCGGGGGGCCGGCCTCGCTTGCGCGGGCGGTCGTCGTCGGAACCGGCGTCGGAGCCGTCGCTCTCGGCGTCTCCGTCCAAGTCGCCGCCGTCGCCGCCTTCGGCCGAACCGCGACCGCGACTCTTACGACCTTCAGCTACACATTAACAAAAACTGGTAACATGTTTTGAATTTCCTGACATGCTGTATTTTGATAAGACGGTCCTCAACTATATTTTTTCAACACACTCGCTCGTAAAGTGGCTCTTATTGCACCGCATTTAGCTTCACTATTTAACACGCGTGCTTTTTACTTCCCGCATTAGTGCGGGAACGTGAACCACAGATAACTAAGGTATATACCTACTAAGCGAAGACGTTAGTTTTTGTTTTTAATCTGATGCGCCTTTGTGCCTAAAAATGTTGTGAATATTAATATAATATAAACTGTGTAAATAAATAAAATATGTTAAATAAATATGACATTTTATCAAAATATTTATTTTTGTCAACATTAATTTGTTTGAAATATAAAAACTTTTTATATTTATCATATATAACTGTTTGGCGCTTCGATCAATAATAGCACTAGATTCCCGATAAGCGCTTCAAAAACGGCCCGAAAAAAAAGCACACAAATACTTTTGTGGTCTTATTTCAAATTAGTATGGTCCAATCATAGCCAACGTGAAGACGTCAAAATGCCGCAGCGAAGTGCGCGTTGAAAAGCTGTGTAAAAAAACCACCGTAACAGCAAGATTTTGGAAGGAATATATTTTTTTCGGTGAGTTTGTATCATTCAATGTTTTTCTGAATAATATAAAAACCGAATTAGATAGTAATAATAAATCAAATCGCAAATATTATGACTGGTTGATCAATGCTTGCGACAACGCGCCAATCACAAACAAACAACGACAAACAAACATCGACTGTTCTGGAAAAGGGAATGCATGGAGTAGTATTGTTATTTTATATGTTACTTTTGTTTGTAGATTTCTATACGGCTCGTGACTTGTGGCTAAGAAATAACAGCCGCACGGGTCGATCGATCAGGTTAAGCTACGCTTGCCGCGTTGGTCCGTGGATGGGTGACCATCTTTGCATATCAAGACCCTTCCGTGCCTCGGAAAGCACGTTAAGCCATTGGTCCCGGCTGTCATTTCTGTATCTTTGACAGTCAATAAGGGCCGTCAGAAACCCGAAAGTCTGACAACCAGTCTTACCAAGGGGTATCGTATTAGATAGATAGATAGAATACTCTTTATTATGCACACCATCAATATTACAGATATAAAGTAGAAATGTTACAAGGGGTGACACAATGGGCGGCCTTATCGCTAAGAGCGATCTTTTAAAGATCCAGTAACTGTATTACCCAGTAACTGGGTTGTGGAGGTCAGATAGGCAGTCAAATACTGGTATGCAGCTGCATCCGGTTTGACTGGAAGCTGACCCAATATAGTTGGGAAAAGGCTAGGCAGATGATTTTGTTTGTAGATTTCCTAGCAACTCATTTCACATTTAAATAAAATTGATTTAATACAAATATTTTTTTATAACTTCTAAATTGCGTACAAAAGTAGACGCACCCATTTTTTTTATACGGGTTGATCACAATGAGCCTACCCGCATTCAATTAATAGCAATGTCGTAATAAAATAACTAAATATTGTACTAGTTTAGTCCAACTACTTTTTTAATCAGTCAAAAATATGTGTTACCCACACAAACGAACCTTCAAACGAACCTTCGCCTAAAAAATATATTCTGCAACTCTACGTCTTTCAATACTTACTGTGTTCAGAGCATTGAAATGTAATACCAAGAACTACATCTAATTCCAAAATAGAGTAAGCACGAAACTGTCAACAAAATATTTTTAACCTTATTGCTTATAATATGTTAAGTTTAATTTTAGAATATATATTTTTTTACTTATTATAAAAATGACTTTTTATTTTCAAGCGACATTTTTTATTGCTACCTTTTTCCGATGACAGTAGGACCTAACAAAAATATTTTGCAATCATAATTAAACTTTATGTTTGAGTGATAAGGTTTATAATAAACTGAAGTTGTTATGTTATTAAACTTTTTTCTATATTTCGTAGTACGAAATATAAATGGTTTACATGTGTGTGTAAACGTGGCCACTTGAGCGACTTATTCTTGTTCCTGATCCTTTATCTAGTGCTATTATTGATCGAAGGTTTGGCGGCTACCAATCAGTGCCTCTCCCTCAAAACGCGAAGACAAGGCGCACGAAAAAAAAATATGTTGTATCAAAATGTTGAACCATTAGGTACTAACCGCCGTCAGCATTATTTGCTTGAAGATTCTTTCTCCTCGGAGGGAGGTATAAGTCCTCCATTTCTTTATTTTTCTCTTGCTCAGCTATGGTCTTCCGAACATTCTCAGGTATGATATCATCCTAGAAGTTTGTATTTACTGGTTAATTAAAATAATGATTTTGAAAATTTACAGAATTAGAAATAAAATCGACACCTACCCAATCTTTAATGTCGTCCTCTGTTTCTTTCTTAACTTCCATTACCGCCTTGTCTTCATCGAAGGCAAAACTAGCAACTTTAAAAGCTGAGAGCAACTCGTCTCCCACCATAGATGGACCTTCGTCGCGGGTTTCAGCTCGTTGCAAGATTTCGTCAATATCACACTGTGAAAGTAGGAAAATATTGATAAAACAAAATGTTTCACTAATAAAAATAATAAAATCATGTTATTTATTAATACTTACGACTGGATCCTCATCATTTTCATCGTCATCCTTAAACAACTCTTCAGCACCAAATTTTAATATTGCATTTAAGTCTTCTTTGTTGAATGGATTATTAGCACTTGTAGCGGACGCATCTCGTTTTTGTAGAACAGTCCGCCCAGTGGTGTCCATTCTCTGGATAACGAGATGATCAAGCACCATTTTTCTTTTAGCTCTTTCAACAATATCTTCTTCTACAGATCTAGCAGTAACTAACCTATAAATGTTGACCTGAAATGTTGCACAAATTTAAATTAACTTTTTCAACACAAAACAAGTGTGCGTTGCCCCAGCCAGAAAATGTTGAATATCGTCATTTGACTATAATAGATCAACACAAACAAACTTTCTATTTTATCTGAGGTCCTACTATGTAATTATTATTCTTTGCTATCGACCTAATAGAAATCCGTAAATGAAGATTTTCCATCACATCACATCTCATTTTCAAGATAATAGAGACAAGTCAAAAATGACGATTTTTTTCAAAATTCAGTCATTCAAAATTCAAGCATTCACTTTATCTTTTTTTGATGATTTGATTGAAAAGGCGAAGTTTTCTTGGTGCAGGTTGCTTTCCTCTTGTAATGAGATCCAGGAGTATCACTGACGAGGCTCCAAAACAGTAGTCTGCGAGCATAGCAGGCTCCCATCTTCCTTTGAAACGTTTTTCGATTGCAGCTACATCTTGATGAAAGCGTTCCCCAGGTTCATCGCTAACTGAATCCATATTTTCGGGGAAAAAGTTCAAATGTGAATGAAGGAAATGCAATTTTAATGACATATTGCATCCCATTTTATGGTAGCAGTCCAACATCTGTTTTATTCTTTCGCGATAGTCAGCGGATTTTTTTTACCAAGGAAATTTTTGGTCACGTCAATAAAAGCGTTCCATGCTTGATTTTCAATATGGTTAATAAGGGTAGATGTAAAAGATGAATCTTCAATAAGCTTTTTTATGTCCGGACCTACGAATACGCCCCCCTCTTTGATTTTTGCCTCACTAAGTTTAGGAAAGAGAAATTGTAATGCAGGACCGTCTTTATTTATGCTTTTCACAAAAAAATTTATGAGGCCCAATTTAATGTGTAAGCGGGGCGGCAAAATAATTTTATCTGGCTCCACCAATGGTTCAAATTTAATGTTTTTTTGTCCTGGTACGAGAGAGTCGTGATGGCCAATTTTGTTTTATAAAATGCTGTGATCGCGCTCGGCTATCCCACTCGCAAAGAAAGCAGCAGTATTTTGTATAGCCTAACTGCGAGCCAGTTAACAAAGCAACTACTTTAAAATCTGCACAAATCGGCCATTTATGTTATTTGTAATTTATTTTTTCTAATACAAGTTTCATAACATCATATGTTTCTTTCAAATGTGCACTATAGGCGAGCAGCAAAGATGGTAACTTAAACTAGTTTTTGAAGAATCAACAAATAATCTCCACTCTACGATCATGACCAAATTGCGACTAACTAAACCATCTTCTTTAAAATAGTATGGAACTAGTGAACTATGTCTTTCTCGATAGAAAGTTACCTTTACATCTGGTTCACAGAATCCATTGCTGTAATCTTGAAGGCAACAATTCTGCTTTATCAATGGGTAAATTCAGATCTCTTACCAGGTCATTCGAGCCTCGTTTAATTAACAAAAAGTGGCTTTGATGCATCTTCAGGCATAAAATCCTGATCATCAAGATTTTCACTGTCTGTCAAACTAATTTTTTCTAAAGTTTCTGTTTTACTAAAATTTTAAGTGGGCCTCTCAGGAATAGGTAAATTGTCGGAATGTGGCTGAGGCTTTCTTACTAATGACACCTCTGACCTCGACATACTTAATACTTCGTTTAGATTTTTCAGAAAACCCCTTTAATTGTGTTAGACAGAAATAGCAATCCACGGCATGATTCGTTGGTTCGGTCCATATCATCGGCGTACCAAATGGCATTTTTTTTATTCTTCCATTGTACCAATCGTTGAGATTCGTATAACACCTTAGACAGCACATTTTAGGAACCCACGTCTTATATTGATTTCTCACATCACACTTGAAATAAGCTAAATAACACTGTTTGATTAGGTCAGAAAGTGGTTTTTTTTTACAAAATATATTAGATCTGTTAACACACACGCGTGACATTTTGAAGATTAACAATTACACTAACTCGTAAACTATGTTTTGTTTGCAGTACAATCGTATTTTCGAATTACCCGCAATTTGAAAACCAAACATACGTCAAAAGGTTAAAAGTTAATTTCTCCGCTTCTAGACGTGATTCAAATTAAAATGCCTAAAAAACTACGATATTTAATTATTAGTCAACCTCAATGTAATGATATGAACCAATTCAGATAATCTTTTGTTGAGTATCTACTGTAATTAGTACATCAGATTCTGTAATTGTTGACTAGATTTTTACATTTGTTGTGCTAATCGTTTTTTACTTATTTTACAAAAACAGTTCTGGCTGCAGTAATGTTCCCGTGGCCAGAAGTTTTGGTTATTAATGGGTATATTGAAATAAATTTTAGCTACATATTTCGCTTAATATACGAGGTAAATGATACGACGTAATTTGTATTTGTATCTTTTATGGTTGTATTCAAGATCCTGCTTTTTTTACGTGGGAAATCATCAAATGACTTATCCCGCTCTGGGTGGAGCGGGAGGGCGTGTCAGACTTTTACCGACTAAAACCCACCCGTGTTCCTTCAGTTGCCTGTGCCGGGGCCTCGGTAACTCTTTCGAACATACGCGACCCTAGCTGATTCAAGATCCTGCTGAAGGAACGTTTGCGTGTTTGATCTCTGAAACGGTTAAGCGCAGTTTTATAATTTTTTGACCACTACTTCTTATGAATTAGCTTGAATTTGCTTATCAAAAAAAAATTGCACTCTTAAGGAGTTATATAAGTAAATAGAAATATGCTTTAATCAGTCCTAGCACTTCAAATAGGAAACATTATGTTATAGCTTATAACCAGAGGTCAGAATAGGTAGAGTATATTGACCTAAACTTCAAGGAAGTAAGTAACATAGAGTGGATAATATCTCCTCTAAAATCCCGAAACGATGATAATGACGTTTTAATCCCGGGATTTAAAAATCACGAATTATTTATTGGACTTTATTGTAGTTACAAATTATTGACAATTTCAACAATTCAAACAATTACAGCAGCTGATGTACTAATTATCTTTATTACATTCTATTACACTCAAATGACGATATTCGACATTTTCTGGCTGGGATATCACAAACACAAAACAGAAGGACACACGAACAACAAGATACAAAATAGATTAAAATTATAATTACCTGGTTCTTTTGTCCAATACGATGCGCTCGCGCTTGGGCTTGTAAATCATTTTGAGGGTTCCAATCAGAGTCGAATATTATTACAGTGTCGGCAGTAGCCAAATTGATGCCCAGACCGCCAGCGCGCGTTGACAGTAGGAAACAGAAATCCGTAGAGCCTTCAGCATTGAAGTGATCTAAAGCTTGCTTTCTAATTTCACCTTTTATACTACCATCAAGACGTTGAAAAGGAAAATGTCTCCTTTGTAAATATTCAGCCAAAATGTCCAACATTCTGACCATTTGAGAAAATATAAGCACTCTATGGCCTGTTTCTTTTAACCTACATAACAGCTTATCTAATAGGAGTAATTTTCCCGAGCCCCTTAATAATTTCTGAAACAACATGCAATTTTATTATTTTGCAAATAATTATATAAGAGACCTATTAAGTAATTAATTAATGTGATTTGTACCTCTACAGCATCAGTCGTGGCGAGTGATGCCCTAGATTCAAAATCTTCAGGCTTGGTCAATAAGGCGTGATTGCAACATTTCTTTAATTCGATAACTATATTAATAAACGTATTAATTGACCCTTTTACACCCTTCCTTAGGGCACTATAATTTTTGGTCAGGATCCATTTATAATATTGTTTTTGAATAGAAGTCATTTCCACTCTCAATATTTGTTCTACTTTCGCAGGCAGTGATTTTTCTACATCTTTTTTCTGCCTTCTTAGGATAAAAGGTTCTAACTGCTTGTGTAATTTTTCATAACCTTTAGTAGCAGCATCTTCATGGTCTTTCTCAAATTCTTCCCAAGATTCAAACCTGAAATAAATGAAATTATGAAACTATTTCAAAAAATATCAATACCAAATACCAGTTATAATACTTACTTGTAAGGCATGATAAAATGCAATAAGGCCCATAACTCTTTCAGAGAATTCTGTAATGGAGTACCAGTAACCAATAATCTATGGTTTGTGTCAAATTCCTTGAGTGCTTTATACAATAGAGAATCATCATTTTTCAACCTGTGCGCCTCGTCAACTAATAAGCACGCCCAACTAAAGGACCTCAGAAATTGTCTATCTTTGAGTAAAATCTCATATGTAGTTAAGATGGCATTGAATTTCAGTCTTTTAGAGCTTGCAAAACTCCATTCAAATTGTCTGAGCTGAAAGAAGAGTAAGATCCATTCAGTTATGTTAAAGTACATCAACCAGTCACTCTTACCCCGCGTCCTAACCAAAGCGATCGGTCGCAGTAATACGTGATCATCGCGTTCATATGTCATTCATTGTTAGGAAAACCGGATGGTCTTGCCGGCGGGCGCGACCACGCGTTCAGGTCCGCCACACGACGGTCACGTGTTCGCGCGACGATCGCTTTGGATAGAACGCGACCTTAGGCATTCAGAAACATGATTACTTACAATTTCTCGACTACTGAGATCACCAATATAAGTAACAACATTAATATCTGGCGCCCACTGCTCAAATTCTCTTTGCCATGCTGTCATTGTACTTAAAGGCACAACACAAAGAAATGGTCCATAGAGTTGCTGTGATTTGAAGAGGTAGTATAGGAAACAAATAGTCTGAAAATAATGTAAGCAAATTAGAAATATATTGCATCTTCTAATAAGGTTCATTTAATTTTTAAAACGAAATATTTTGAATACCTGTATAGTTTTACCTAAACCCATTTCGTCGGCAAGAATAACCGAGTTGTCTTTACACCAGGAATGTATCAACCAATTCAATCCATCCATCTGATAATCTCTCAATATGTAACTCTGAAAAAAAAAATGGATTTTTAATTACAGATATGTTGGTACAATTACATCTAAATTTGTTTAAAATGCAATAGAAAACTGGCTTAATTTTGTCAAGACCAAGACAAAAAACTAAAATATTTAAAAAAATAAAAATATTTCAAGTGTTTTAAGTTTTTCCTCATTAAGTGCTTCTTCAAACAACAATAATCATCAATAAGACTCCATAACATTTAACGCATACTAGGTCATGGCTACTAAGCTGTAGTAGAGTAGAGCGCCATCCAACTGATCTTTAGAACAACTCGACTATAGAACATGCTAATTCAAGCCTGGATCGATAGATGACGTTGTAGTCAATGTTTTTTTTATAAATAAAACTTTGCAAAAATTTTACTAAATGTAGTACAAGCTAAAAAAATATATTTCTAAACATTTAATTAAGAGTGGAAAATCAAAACTTGAAATGATCATCACTCCAGTCTACCTAGTTTTCAATCAATTCCTTTAAACATCTCTTTTACATTGGCTATTCAAATACCACAAGAAGCATATTTGCAAAAGATAATACTAGAAACAACAAAACAAAAAAACATAACTGGCGAAATGTGGGTGTACACACCTCTGCCCAACCCTTCGGGGACACAAGGCGTGGCGTTATGTTATAATACTAGCAGAAAATTAAGTGAAACCACACTTACTGTGTCTTTTCCTATGTATTCTGGCTGTTCCTTAACATGGTGAAACTTCGGCCTTCTCCTTAAGACAGGACAATGTCTCGAAGGCGTTGTTTTAGCAGCTTCCCTATGTTTAAAATGTTCTACTTGCGTCGGCCATCTTCTTTCTATTAAAATAGCATCTTCCCAAGTAGCATCAGCATACGGAAGTGATTCCCACTTGCAAAAGTACTCGTGAGCTGTTCCGCCGCCTTCTAATTCCCGTGTTTGTTCCGCTAGTAAAGCAAACAGTTGTGGCCTTGATAAGTATGACTACGAAACCATGTTTTACATAATATTTTATATAATTATAAATATGTTTAAATAATTTAATATTTTGTTAGTTTTATTTCAAATTTAATAAAAAAAATTGTTAATGATAAATCAATAAAACAATCACCTATTATCCTCTCTACATTGTTGTAAGTCTTCACCAATTCTTGCTGCAACTCATTTTGACATTCATAGTAATCTATATCCTCAGGACCTGCCTGCTGCCTCCACCATGACAGTTCAGCTTCTTTTTTCATATAATTTTCTAATTTCTTAATCCCTTTAACCTTTTGTTCATTGAGTGACCTCTCAGACTCCCATGTGTTATGTATATGGGACCAGCCTTTCCATTTGATCATGTACTGAGGCTCAGTTGATTCAGCATCATCAGGATTACAGCCTTCATTAGGATCTCCATGCTCCTCTATATAGTAAAGTGTAGTCACATTTCCAGTGACTGCATAACGATAAGAAGACATTAGCTAAAATTTAACAGTGTATTTGCACCAAAATGCAAAAAAAAGAACACCAAACAAGATATTTTTCAGTTGTATGAAATATATCTAAATGATATCACTAAAATGCAAAGACTACCTCCTTTCTTCCCGCGACGGATGCCTAAGACCCTTTCAATGGTCTCACTATGGTCTTCCGGTTCTGGCTCCGCCTCAGCTTCACCATCCACGCCTTCCACTTCCAAAAGATCAGAAGAATCGGTTTGTTCATCACTTGCTTCTTTGTAACTAACTGCAGCGCCCGTTCGTCGCGTCGCTGCCCTACAACAACAAACCACTCATCAAATGCAATACTCAAGCGACATCTCTTACGAATTAGCGCAAACAAAATGGTTTCTGACGTCATCGTCAGACGTAAGCATCTCGGTCAAGTACGCGCGATGATAGTCACTAAATCAGCCGCCATTTTGTGTTCACTCATTTAAGAAAGAAATTGCTAATCATGTACTACTACATTATTTTTGGAAAAAATACTAACATTATTTTTGGAAAAAATACTAATACGTGATTATTTAGTAATTAATATTTTCTGAAAAAAGTATTTTGGATAAATGCCGATTATTCAAAAACATTACAACAAATACTGAAAGAACGGCTAGTGGCGAAAAAATCTTCAATAATCGGCGTTCGGCCTACTGGCCGATTATTCAATTTTGATCTTTAAATTTAATCATTTTCTGCCATGGCTACCCAGTTTGTATAGTTTTGCCGAATGTTAAAGATGAACAGATATCCAGCAAGTATCCAGTATCCGGCCGGATACTGAAAAGTAGATAAATATTCGGCGGATCTTCGATAAATTGATAAAAACTTTTTTACAAAACAAAAAAACCGACTTCCAATAAAAGCTCTACAAAGTGAAAAATAACTAATTTCGGAAGTCTGTGTCTTTGGTTTTGTATTTTCGTTGTTATTTTCACAATTCTTGTTTTAATTTTTGTATTTTTTTTTTTCACTTTTTAGTTGTGGTACCTACCCCACACAAATTCGAAGGGTTGGATTTTAAAACGAGTCGCCTGAATTAGAGGGTATTGGTGGTGTAGGGGGCTTAAGGGAGTTAGTCTTAATCCCCCCAAAGTAATTTTGGCTGCCGGAGTTGCGTCTAAATATTTTTAAACAATTCCCAAAAATTCTTAAATACTATTGCAATTATGCAAAATGGAACGTAATTTTTATGCTTTAGTACAGTTTTTCAAATGTAATTTTTAGGTTTTATGTGAAAAACGTAAAACGAAACGCAACCCGCCATCTTAGATGAATGATATTGACAGCTAATGTCAAATTTGTGCGTCATTCCTTTGCTTTCGAGTATAAGTATTACTCCGACTTGGCACAATCTGACTTCATTGGGTTAGGTTAGATGGCTAAGGCGGTTATTTTTTTTAAAACCACCCAGAAATAGGAGCGTCGACTCATAATTGAAGCCATTTTTTTATATATATTTTTTTTTGTTCAAATATATGTTTTTTATTTTTTTTAAGGAAACCAAGTATTTCCGGCGGGTGAAAATGGTGAGGGGGAATCCGACCCCTCCCCCCTCCCCTCAACCACTCACAACCCCTTAAAATAGCGACGTATTTCGATTTTTTTACCAATTCGAATACCACTACCTGCTATGTAAATAATTAGTGACAGGAAGTTATATAGGATGACTGGTAATTAGTGACCGATACTTAACCACATGATTTTACACATGATAACAAGCAACTTTTACTATGGCACCAATCCAGAAATCGCGAAAAAAAAAATCAGCTGGTCCCTACATTTTGACGAGTTATGCGAACATAAATGTAAGGAAGAGCTGATTTTTTTTTCGCGATTTCTGGATTGGTGCCATAGTAAAAGTTGCTTGTTATCATGTGTAAAATCATGTGTTTAAGTATCGGTCACTAATTACCAGTCACCCTATATAACATCATCCACATTAAGTGGGAAAAATACGTATTATCTGAAGCTAACTCGAAAACTACCCAAGCAAGGTTAATAAAATTTATATGTACTCCCATATAAATTTTATAGGAAGGAAGTGTACATTTTCAAACAAAAAAAGAATTTTTCAAATTGGTCCAGCCGTCTTCGAGTAATCGGGGAACATACATAAAAAAAGATTCCAAACTGAGGAACCTCCTCCTTTTTTGGAGTTAGTTAAAAATTCAGAAAATGTAAAATTGTTTCGATGTTATTAAACGGCAAGCAAGTTGACGGCCCAACTAATAACAGATAGGTCGTAGTGTGACTGTAACAACACCCATATCCTTCAAACAAGGAACACAGCAAGGCTGCTGTGGGGCCTACTTCCATTGATCGTCTGGTCGAAAAAAGGCATAGCATAGTATTAATACCTATTATAATTATTTTCGGAGTAATCTAAAATATTATAACTTGTGACAACAAAAATAGTCAATAGATCAATATAACGTTCGCTGCATTCTCACATTCACTTATCATCATTAACTACGATGCCCGAATCGACCCAATCCATCGATCGTGATTTTATTTCTGTAAGTAGGTTTATACAAACACTTTTACACGTCAAACATTTTTTTTTTAAACTAGATGAGTCCGGCGTTTCCTATCCGACTACTCTGAGAAGAAAGGCCGAAACAAACTCGGAGGTCAGTCTCTTTTAAAGTCCAGACATAATCTTGGTCAGATCATGTCGTGCGTGCCTACTTCCGTAAGCTCACTTAGATTTTAAGACACGCTTTGCGGCAATTGTCAGGTCCTATATCCGGCCGCCGGATATTTGATTATTCAGTTGCAGAGTGACCGGTTATACCCTCATCCGGCCAAAAACCTTAACGTTTTATCTTTACCGTATATTGAATAACAACAACAAACTATAATTTTGAGTTAAGCTCTTCTTTGTACATGTCATTATCATCTCACAATAGTTAATGTAGAGAACAAATCTTTAAACGAAATAGACCTGAAACATCTTTAGAAAACAAGTATTCTGCAGAATACTGGAAGTATTCAGTATCCGGCCAATACTGAAAATCTGGCCACATAGAACGACTAGTGATCTTATATTTGGTATTCGACCGAATAAAGTCAATTCGATCTAGTTACGGATATTCGATGCATTTTCTAACAATTATTAAAATAATTAACAACGTCTTATTTATCGTAAACAATGTTTCAAACGAATATTTGACTCAGTTTTTTACAAAAGATTGTTATTCGGCTCTTTTTCTCATGAATGTTTGGCACATTTTCAACAGATATTTATTTTTCCGCGACAAATGTAAACTTTCTCCTTTCGAATATTTGACCCCTTTTTTCTTGCAATTTTCTTATAGCCAGCAATTAGCTTTGCTTTGTTTCCGAAGTTGTATAAAATATTTGCAACCATTGGAAAAAAACTGATAACCTTTTAAGACAACACATACATACATTCTGTGAAGTGAATTTATTGAGAAATGTAGTTTTTATCAAATATCAAGATTTCAGAGGTGAAGAGTAATGTAGAGACAAACAAGAAAAATATAATTTAAAAATGTCTATTTGCTTGATGCAATAGCACCTATTAAGCAAATAAACATTTTTAATTTTTTTTTTTTGGTATTTAAAAATGTAAACATGAGCATAGTTTCTTGTAAAAAAAAATATTATTTGCTTTTGTGTAGTATTTGAAGTGATTTAATTACCACTGTAACTTTATAGAGTTATCAAGCCATGTGCCTGATGCAATTCCCCATTGCTAAAAATGACTTTGTAAAAATTACGAACTTTCATCCCCTATTTAGCCCATATAGTGGATGAATTTTCAAGAATCCTTCTTCAGTATAACTCTTGTGTAAAATTTCAAGCTTCTGGACCCAAAGGTTTAATAAGCATTATCTGTCAGCAAATTTAAGATTTTGGATACTGCAACATCTTACTAAAAAATTATACATTCCAATCATATAAATCTAATAACTGGGGGATTGCATAGAACTCAATTGACTGAATATTACTTGATTCTTGTTTTAATAAAACTTATCTACAAAAATTGAACCTAGCCTTTAAAATGTGTGGTTTATAAAATCACCTGTTGTTAAGTTCAGCTTTAATATCTGTTTCCACCGCAGCTCACCTCCTAAGAGAAGTTATATTAAGGTCATAACAGTTTTCTTACCTTTTGTTTTCATCGTCAGTGCCTTCTGAACTTTCATCCTCGTCACTGGTATATCTTCTACGTGTTGGTTTTCTTTTCCTGAGAGGTACATTTCTTTGGCCTGGACGTTTGGAGGGTGGAGGTGGTGAACCTTTTAAGTCACTATCACTATCTGAAGAGTCTGAATTCCATGAATCACTAAAATATTTGATTTTTGTTAAAAAAAAAGGAACATATTTTGATATTACAATGTATTTGGTTTTTTTTACTACCTTTTTTTTCTACTTTTTCTACTATGTGTCCTGCCTCTTTCACTGGAATCACTATCTGCTAATTTAAGTCTATCTGGTTCTTTTCTTGATCTGGCTGATCGCCTGATTCCATATATGTCTGGATTATCCTCCCATAAGTCAGACTTTAACTTGCTATTTCGTGATTTAGATTTAGATGGAGAGTCATCATCTGAAGAATTTTTGTCAGTATGGTGGTCAGATTTTGATGAGTTGGCATTACTGTACTTAGGTGATGATTTCGTATCATCACTATGATGTGATCTGCCTAATGACTTCTCAGACCCAGACCTTCCAGATCCAGAACCAGATGAACTAGACCCGCTTTCACTGTTAAATAAAGCTATTATTATAAAACAATAAAGATTATTAAAAAGACTACAGAATTATGTAAAAATCACAACCCACCTCTCACTTCCTGATCCTGATCCACTGGAATCACTCTTCTCACCTTTATCGCTATTCGAATCACTTCCAGACTCGTTCATGAATCCCTTCTGAAACAAATTTCCACATTAACAGTAGCTACCAAAACAATATTATATAATATGTCGTCATTATCTTAGCTGTATTACATTTCATAAAACAGAAAAAATTACTTCGCAGAACTCATGAAAGATGAAAATAATTAGGTAATTCATAAATATTTAAAAAAGAAAAACCATTTACTAAAGTGTGAATTACAAGGTAACATCAGTATCCAATAACCATCCTGTATTTGTTTTTTTTTCTTCTATACAGATGTTATAGGCTTCCTTAGCACTGTACCTATTGTTAGAGTTTAAGAGGTTAACGGCCCCAGAAAATAAGTTTTTTTTAAAGCAAATGACAATTAAATGTTCTTAACATTGATCTGTCCTGAATAACAGTGATTCCATCTGATCTGGAACCTAGTAAGGGCCGAAAAAGCAAGAAATAATAATAAATAACCTCAAAGCATTGCACATAAAGGCAGAAAACCTCAAAATCTTTGAAAAATATAATAAAATAAAATAAATTTGGGAGGAGGTGCAGAGTATTAGAATTTACACCAGTATTTCAACTTGGAATAGATGGGAATTAACCAGAAATGCGTAACATAACCTCAAATGATAGTGTCTTCAGATGTAATGCTCAGCAAGACCAATTTTCAAAGCCAAATTGCAAAAATGGGTCCCTTTTCAAAATCATTTTCAATGCGTGCTAAGGTAAGATTACGTAACAAAGAATCATCGCAAACACTTTCTTGCGTGGGACAAGAATGTTTTCATACATAAAAACAGCAAAATGTATTGTAAACAATCACAAAACCCCTCAAATTCACTATTACGTCTTAAAATTTCACCCTGTTTCGGGGCCACACCCAAGACTACTAGAACGTTCCATGGATATTTCAAACCTTTAAATTATTATAAAATAAACAAATACACAAAAACAATATAGGAAAAGCCTTTAAAATCACTTACCAAGTGCATTTTGTAGTAAATTCAAGGAATACACGGTTTCTTATATAATTAACGACCGAAACGAAGAAAACCTTGATAATTCACTAACAAAAATGTTAAGAAAACACACGACAACAAATTTTTCGGCATATTTTTATGTTAAGCGAATAAAATGCGAAAAAATATTTTGCAGTAAAATCTTGTCAAGCGACGCCATTTTGTCGTCGAATAAATTCTGGTGACGACGGAAATGAAAGAACAGTAATTTTGCCACAAAACTACAGTTAATTTTAGGTAAACAGAGACAATAACCACTAAAAAAATTAAAAACGAAACTTTAGAGCCGTCAGAAATACTACTTCTGTACTGGAAACGATGCGAGCACCGCGCACTGCCAGCGAATCTCGAAAGCTACAGCCATATTGCCATCTGCCAGCTGCCTGACGACCTAATTGTGTAGGGATGTGTCAACAAAGATTCATGATTTTGTTAACTGCTAAACACGGAAAATACTACGTTTTATCGATTATACGGTAAATCACGTTACAAAATACAAAAATCACAAAAGATCGTTTCAATTCAACTTCAGTTCAAAAGTGATACGAGAAAGATCAAACTAATGATTACGCGATTGATTAAGCATGCCCCGAGATCGAGACCAACTGACAATGAATAGTAAATTCTGGTTTCAAGAAAAGTTTTTAGCAGTTACAGCATTCCTTGTTCAGGGAAAGATGGTGTGGCACGGGCGGACAGTTTCAACGTACAGTCACACATAAGAAGTAACACTACAAACGTTTCTTGTGCTACGACATAAAAGTGGCCTCAATGTCAAATTGTTACCACTGAAATGCGTTTGACTTTACCAACTTTTTTACTCTTTGTAAATGTCCTTTCGTTTTGCCGGATTGTGATTGTAGTAGGTAATAATCTCCATCGGACTTCCACAACTTCACAATTAACATACTTCTGACAAGGATGTTTAGGTATTGGTAGTGTTTAATCTAGTCAATCTGTTTTGATGTGAAACATCTATAGGCGCGCCTTAGGAGTAATACCAACTCGTGTGCCGTGACGGCAAACGGCATGACGCTCTTGGGTCAGATCACACCAAGACGTGACGCAACGTGACGCTGCGCTTAATTTTTAAGATACCGACACAATATCGACCTTATTTACGACACGAAAAGGTACAATTTCAGTTCGAGCGTGAACGCGTGTCGAAGTATGCTGAGATGCGCTGTGCTGCACAGCGTCACCACCTTATTGTCTAGTAAATAAATTTGATTTTGGATCGCAATAT
The DNA here is from genome assembly GCA_947568875.1 of Fissipunctia ypsillon. Lineage (NCBI taxonomy): Eukaryota > Metazoa > Arthropoda > Insecta > Lepidoptera > Noctuidae > Fissipunctia > Fissipunctia ypsillon. The sequence goes on along the minus strand of OX387644.1, from coordinate 16,213,603 downwards.
AAAAGATTTGCCGTGTGGCCCGTGATAGCAAACTTTTCTTTTCCAACGAATAACGTTTTTCGTATATTAGTTATAACACACAAAACGCGACACAATTATTGTTTTGTATTCAGTATAGAAAATAATTGCGTAATTAATAAAATTGTGTTGGGTTTTGTGTGTTTATAAAATATACCCATGTAACGGAAACGTAACTATGTATTTTTAACTAGTCCAATATAATACTAAATGTTGTCCATCACTATGGCCATACAGCAAGCATCACTTCCGCTTTTCTAAAAAAAATAAACATTTCGATGTATATGCTCGATGGTCTGACTGAAAGAACAATGGCGGCTAATTATTTATATAAAAAAGCTTGTTACATAAATTTAAAAAAATGTAAAATGTTCGTAACTAATTCCTAAATATAGTGTAGAAAAGATATTTAAAATAAAAACTCCGTGATTAATAAATATTGAGAGTTTCATTCTTTGCTTTTTTTTGCGGTAAATATGAATTTTAAAATAACTATTATATGTCTGAGAAATACGTAGGTAGTGGTGATGATGTGTTAAATAAATAAATTGACATAAACAACATACCTATTTATTTTTTTTAATACTATGTAGTTTGAAAGATATTTTATTTTGTTTTATTTGTGCGAAAGAATGATAAAAATGGCGACTGTGATGGCGATGCACGATGGCGATGAATGGCGATGGCGATGCTTTGCGTTATTAGCAACACTGACAGATGCCGCTGCCCGCTGTTACTGTTGTCGTTGTGTTCCGTGTGTTACGTTTAGACTGGTTTATATTTTTCGAATTTTATTTGACCCGGACTTTTTATGGACTCTCGATCGACTCTTCCTCTGTGTGACCTGTGCGTGCTTATGGACTATGATTATCTTCCTTGCGTGGCGACATTGTACTTTTCGTAACTGGACTCGGATTTTGCTTCACAACTTGGTTCTGTCTGACTGGTGTTGGATCTTTACTTCACCATCACAATGGGAGACGACGAGAGACCTCGTCGTCCGCGGATTCTATACATTAACTGCAACACTGCAACTATTTGTCCCAAATAAATAAATAAATAAATAAATAAACATCTGCGTTAATTAACGTTTCAAATTCAAAATTCCCGCCAAAAAGACTAAAGTCTCAACATTTATTAAAAACGGAGTTTTTTGTTGAAAATCTTTTCTAATATAAGTCTAGGAGCTTATTACGAACATTTAACGGTAGTTTTCATTTTTGTATCAAGCTTTTTTACTTCAAATAAAATGATGTATGGACACCTGCCATTGTTCTTTACCCATCAATTCATTATGTGTTATTTTATTTTACTCCTGTGCCCCTGTGCTTTGCCCACGGTGTTGCACACCTAATAATTATGCATGTTTTTTCTTTGCCGACTCCAAGACTTTGAAGACTCCTCGGCAGCCGCTGCTAAAGGCGGGATTGTCAACACTTTCCGTAGAAACAAATTGTGTCACCGTTCTACTCAAACTCCCTCGTCCCCCGACCCGCCGCGTTGCATCGCCTCCCACGCTATTACTTCGTTTTCGCTTAGCGTTCTTTCCGGCTTATTTTCCTTTTACTTAGCTCCTAAGGGTCGTAGTGTGATGTTAAATAGGCTACCAACACCAAACCACCAAATGCAAAAAGAATTTTTCAAATCCGACTGGTAGTTCCAGAGACTGGCATTTTATTTTTTTGCGCAGAACCCTAAGAGTTTTTCTTAGATAAAAGTAGCTACTCCTTATAACATCAGCTATCTGCCAGTGAAAGTCCCGTCAAAATCGGTCCAGGCGTTTCGAAGATTAGCCGGAACAAATAGACAGACAGACAAAAATTTTTTAAATAGTTTTTTGTTATAAGTATCGTATAAACATATTTTCTTAAGCATTTAGTAAAAAAGCTGTTATTTTGACATTACAAACAGACACTTCAATTTTATTATTTGTCTATTTATAGACAAATGTGAGAACCTGTAGGTATGTTTGAATATTTGGCTAACGACTGAACGGATTTTATTCTGGTAGTAGGCTCCGTAGGATAATTTTAACATGCTTTTTATTCGTTTTCTGATATCGACACGGGCAAAGTTGTGGGCAAGTTAGTCTGACATAAATCTAGAAATCACTGATGCCAGATTGATCGTCGAAGGTTCCCTTAATAAATCCTCGTGTTTGGAAAACGGGTAAACGTTCTATTTTTAAATCTGCAATATTTTTAAATTGATTCATACTGCCCGGCACTGTTATTACTTTTCTCTGTGGCAGTGCTATTCACAACCGTTCGATGCGCTATCGAATTCGGGGCAACGCTACAAATTGGTAATTTTTATGTTGGACTACCCATATGACCTTACCATCGATATGTGGTTATGTATAGGTGCTGGTGGCGTCTGTAAGAATACTTGTGTTGTTTATTTAACATCTTATATACCTTGCCATCTTTGTTTAATTCTTGGCTAGGGCTTAAGAAATTTGCTTGCGTTATATGCATTGCACCACTTTGACTCTTGGTGATTTTAATCTTCCCAATTTGAAATGGCTTCAGTCTAATGATCACGTTCTAGGAATTAATTACCCTAAGTCTTTAGCGTTGAGGGACTTCCTAAACATCACCGGATCGGATACATCATCCGCCACTAGAATTAGCCCTTACAAAAACTTCAATTTCTAATTTAAATTGTAATATTTTACAGTCTAAATATATCTTCATTAAAACAGACTATAAGGCATGTGTTCGTGATCTACGTAAACTGAATTGGGAGGATTATTGTCATTCGAGTAGTAATGATTATGTTCTGAAATTTTATAATATTCTATGGGAAAACTTAAGTTATATAAATACACTCCGAAGGGTAAACCTAAGAATAATTGTCATCCAGTTTGTTTCTCAGCTTCGTTGATTACTCTTCTTTAAGAAAAGCATAAATGCAGTGGTGCTATTCTGTAAAGATCCACCGTGAAAATTTAGATGAAGTGAGCGTGATGTGAACTGTCATCCCACCTTACTCTATAGGAATTGAGCTCACTTCAAACTCACTTCACCTAAGTGCTCACGGTGTGATGCTTACAGAATACATCGGCAGGACTCGGTTCAAACGGTATAAAAACCCTCGGGACTACGATACTTTTGTTACCCTATGGATGCGAGCGGGGAGAGCTATGGATAACTATTTTAAAGATTCTATAGAAAGGATTGAGAGTGAATTAAAAACAAATCTAAAAGCTTTTTGGCGTTATACTAAGTCTAAAAAATCTTTCAGAGGTGTCCCAAACCAAGTTTCGTGTGGTGATCGTGTTGGTGAGGGTGGTAGTGGAGTGGCTGATTTATTTTCAGATTATTTTGCATCTATGTACGGTGTTTATCAACAGCCTACTAACTTATCTCCAGGTTGCTCCTCGTCTAATTACAGTATGTTTTCCATTAGCATTACTGAAAATGACGTTAGAGTTAGCATCAAAAAGTTAGATCTTAATAAAGGAGCGGGTCCTGATGGACTTCCTCCTATTTTTATTCGTCTCTGCATTGATGCTCTTGTTATACCACTACAGATAATACACAATAAATCCCTTATGGAAGGTACATATTTTCCTGATTTATAGAAAATATCCTACAAATTATACCCATATGTACATAAATATGGTAGTATGAATGACGTAACTAACTACAGACAATCTCTATTATATCACAATCTGCAAAGATCTTTGAGGGTCTCGTATACAATGTAGTTTATTCCCATCTCCGTCATTAATTAGTTCAAAGCAACATGGTTTTGTGTCTAACCATTCTACTATATCTAACTTATGTACTTATTTCTTCATTCTTTCGCACAAATAAAATGAGAACTTATGATTCAAGAGCGAGTGCAACGAGCTTGGGACTTGGGCACCCCGACTCGGACAGGTTAGGTTAGAATATATGTTATTATTGGTTATTTTTTTAAACCACTCAGAAATAGGCGCCCCGCGAAGCGGGGCTCCGTCGACCACGCCTTACTTCGAGACGTATGTTATTGACCTTGATGCCCTTGACCTCAGAGCTTGTCAAAAGGTAATATTCCAAGATTTGACTATATTTTGGTTCGACTTTTGGGGTGCTGACCTTGACCTTGAAAATGTCATTGATCTTATTATTGTTTGGAAACGAATTTAGACCCGCTACGTGTTTTTTTTTTAGTTATAGTGCCGAAAATTTGAAAGTTAGGTTAGAATATTAAAAAAATCATAACTCAAAAAGGGACAACCGCAACTTTTCCTTCATAGGGGGGTTCTACACCCCCCCCCCTCCCCCTTAAATCGACGGCAGGTAAAGTAAAGTCGTACCCAATTAACAGCTAATGCTAATGATAAAAAGTATAGTTTTGTTATTGTTTGGTTGTTTGTTCTTTATTAAGGTCATTCATTAGTTAAGATAATATATCACTAATTCCATAGAATTTTCATAAGAAGTCCCTAACTCCACTAATTTTGCGATAAGTCATGTATTTAATACTAAGTTAGTTCAGACAGTTTTCCAAAATCCGATTACTTTTCCTAAAATGATAAAATACTTATATTTCCCATATATGGCATAATATGCATTGCAGTCAAGGCGACTGAAACTAATGGGTTAGTCGCAAAATGTCTCTTTCTCATAATGTCGCTTTCGCGAAATGACTCTTTCTCAAAAAGTCGCTTTCTCACAATGCCTCTTTCGCAGAATGTCTCTTTCGCAAAATGTCGCGTTAGTAACTTAGAATAAAATTTAGCTCGGTTTATAAAAAAAAGGTTGTGTTTTCCCATTTCTTATTAAATGTTTACAAGTTTTACAACTTATTCATTAGTACTACGATTGAGCCTAAAATAAATATATGAATCTGTCGGCAGCACATCAAGCCACTACAATCTGTCGAATTTCTTTAATAGATTTTCAACTTTATTGCTATAGCATTAGGTTCAAGATTGATTGAGAAAATTTGACAGTTTCGGGTAGCTTGACCTGCTGGCGTCTGTACATAAATAACACTATGCTTAAGGTCCATAATTGGTTCACTGTAAATAATTTAGTATTAAATGAGAAGAAATTTAAAGGCATAAGATTCGCGATACCAAATGTTAGAAGTAGTGAATGTCACGTAGTATTGAATAAGGAATTACTACAATTCGTCGAAAAGACCGTTTTCCGGGGAATTACGCTGGACTCAAAGCTGCAGTGGAGTCCTCACTTAACATCACTTGCAGGGTGGCTAAGCTCAGCAGCTTACGCTGTTTGGAAAATCCGCCAATTAACAGGCGTGGATACCGCGAGACTGGTATATTTTAGTTACATTCATAGCATCATGTCTAAAAGTATTTTGTTATGGGGACGGGCTGCAGATATTGATTCTATCTTTATTCTGCAAAAGAGGGCTGTCAGAGCCATCTACAACCTACGCAGACGCGAATCTCTAAGGGAACTGTTTTAAAAAATTAACATCATGACGGTACCTTGCTAATATATATATATATATATGAAAACATTAGGTAAGTTAGAAAAAATCTACATCCTTTTAGTAAGTGACCGGCATAATTTTAAAACTAGAAATAGGAACAAATTAGATCAACCACGTTTCAGATTGTCTAAACTACACATTTCTATTATGTGGTACTGTGTAAAATGTTATAATAAAATACCTCTCGATACAAGCATATTATAAGTTGGATGATTATATCGTAGATAAAAATGCTTGGCTAAATGCTGGTCCTGCTCCACAGCCACTTGGGCTTTGTTAATTTTTTTTTTTTGGACGAAATGCGTCCCTTTTTTTCTGACATAATGACCTTTTTGTTTACTTTAAATTTTTATTTCATCAAGTTTTCGATGTTGAATAGGTAATTCAATAGGTAGGATTTTCTTTCCTTTTGGTAGTAAGATTTTATTAATCTTCAATCATTGCAAACCATAGAAATGCACACACACACACATGCACAAAAAAATGCACATTGCTGTTGTTTTGTATAAATTATCATCATAGAAACATTTTTTCAATTTTGTAAATGTGAGTACCATGGAGCTGTTTTATGTTATGATGTAGGTATGTTGACTTGAAAGAGTATGGCAGTTGGAGTAGGTATGTCATGCTGGGGTGCGTGCAGAAAACCTCCTCGTGTGCCTGATACCTGCTGGTCCCTTATGGATACGTTCGAGGGGAAGAGCAGTTGTCGGGCCGGTGCACCCTGGGCATGAACAATAATCTCTTTTTGAAAAAGGTGTAGGAGTTTTTCGGAGAGAGTATTGTTTGTGGCGAATTTCTGCGGGCGGGGGAGCAGTATGCTCCACGTCTTTCTTCCACGTGTCCCTCTGATTAGCAGAGGGCACAGTGGAGGAACAAGGGAGGTGGGTCGCTCCTGATCAGTCGACATTCGTCGACTGACACTGGATGTGACCTTGCCACCACGGTGCAGGCGCACCAACGTGGCTATTGTTTCTCCCTCAAGAGCATGCTTGAGGAGAGAACTTTTGACGGGTTCGCTGAGTCGGGTTAGCCGGACAGCGAACGAAGGCATGCTTAATGCCGCCGTCGGGGGCTTGGCTTAACCGCCCGGCCCAGAGGAAGGATACCTCTAAGATAAAAAACCACCTAATCCTAAGCTTTGAAGTGTGGCGAGAGGATGAGTGGCTGGTGGGGGACCAGTCGCTAGCGCTTCCCCTGTAGATACCTGCCGCACTCTACAGTATATAGGCTTACCTAGTGCAAGAGGCTCTGCCTAGGCGGACATTTATTTCCTCACTACTCGTGGGAACAAAATGGAAATAAATAAATCCAAAAGATGCGAAAAGGAGAGTGACGTGCCAAGTTTATTGGCGGAGGTACTGCTTGCCAGTGATGGCAACAAGAGTCGAGGAGGCTCGCGTTCCTCAGGGGACATAAGCATGTCCGACCAGGACTCGCGTAGGAATTCCAAATTTTGGAGAAAGCGTTCGCGCGGCGAAGATTTGGACCGAGCGGGGTCGATGGTGCTTTCCTCAAGCGAGGAGAACCTGCCGGCTGCTAAAGTGGCGACAGCAAGGAGAGGCCGGGGTCGTGCGGTGGTGGGCGGAGGTTCCGCTCCGATGCCAGGGCGCGACGTTCGGGGTCGCTTCAAGCGGCCTGATACGCCGGGAATCGGCAGGGAGAGTGACCCCGGGGTCTCATCCGGAGTCTCAACTGAAGAGCCGGGAGGGGTCACTGTCTCTCTTATGGGCACGAAGGCGGAGGCCAACGCTGCGAAGCGTGCTCAAAATAGAGCGGTCGCGGCCGACGAGGTTGCCGAAATGGCCCGTCGGGCCCGGGAGCGGCGGTCTGCCCAGACGGCAGCAGGGGAGAGCTTAACGGCAGAGGCTCTCAACCGCCAGGTGTTGGACGGCGTGGATGTTGTCCTGAAGGTTGCTACCAAGTCCGGCAACCTGAAGGGCTCCTTCACGCGCGCCCTTAAAGAGGCGGCAGAGGGGATCAGTGAGGCGGTGGAGAGTCTCCTTCATCGTACGACCTCGGAGGAGACGGCGAAGCTGTGGGAGGAGAACAGCCGTCTCCGATCCGAGTTAGAGGAACTCAAGTGGCAGGTTGCCGCCCAGAGGACAGCTCCCGCGGCCGCTCAGTCCTCTCCCGTTGCAGCCCCGTCGTCGGCTCCATCGCCGGCCTCGTCGTCGACGCCTGCACTTGTGGATGCGGAGGTCGAAAAAATCGTCCGCATCTGCATGATGCAGTGCGGGGACATGGTGGGTGCCCGCCTTGAGGCCATAGAGGCGAGGCTCCTCCCGGCAGAATCCATCCGCCCTCCGCTCGCTGGGGACGGTCGTGGGAGAGAGGGGTCCAAAAAACGGGGCCAGGCGGCCACGGCGGCTGACCCCGCCCAAAAACCCGCGCCCCAGATGGCCACCTCACGGACAGCGGCACCTCCAGCGGTGCCTCCGGCGGCCGTGCCTGGGCCTGGCACAGATACCTGGACGACGGTCGTTAAGAGGGGCCGCAAGAAAATAAAGACGGCGCTGCCAGTACCAGCACCCGCTGGAGCACCGGCACCCCAGAAGGCACAGAGACCGCCAAAGGTTAGAGCCCCACGCTCCGCGGCTGTAGTGATAACACTGCAGCCCGGAGCCGTCAAAAGGGGCGTTACATACAAGGCGGTCCTGGCAGAGGCTAAAGCCAAAGTCGCGTTCCCCGACCTTGGCACACCGTCCGGCTTCAGAATGAAGCCGGCAATGACGGGGGCGCGGCTGCTTGAGGTGTCGGGTGCCTCCAGCGGGGAAAAGGCGGACATCCTGGCCGCCAAGTTGAGGGAGGTCCTCAACCCGGAGGACGTCCGGGTGTCTAGGCCGATGAAGACTGCAGAGCTGCGCGTCGATGGACTGGACGACTCGACGACCCCGGCTGAGGTCGTGGCGGCCATCACCAAAGCCGGTGGATGTCCGCCCCAAGACGTGCGGACGGGTGATATTCGCGCCGACGCTTCCGGGCTCGGCACGATCTGGGTGCGGTGCCCGGTGGCGGCGGCGAATAAAGTCGCCGACGGAAGGCGTTTGGTGGTGGGGTGGGCTGCGGCAAGGGTCAAGCTGCTGCAGCCCAGGGCTATGCGGTGCTACCGATGTCTGGACATTGGGCATGTCCGGGCACGGTGCACCGCCGAAATGGACCGCAGCGAGCAATGCTATCGCTGCGGCCAGCCCGGCCACAAGGCGGCCCAGTGCTCCGCGGCGCCAAACTGCAGCCTCTGTACAGCTGCAGGGAGGCTCGCTGGGCACAGAGCGGGCGGAAAGGCATGTGGCGCCCCCGCCGCAAAGAAGAATAAGGGGGCCAAGGCTGCCGGGGGCTCTTTACCCCCCTGTCAGCCTGGCTGCCCTTCGGCCGACTCCCGGCCTAGGAATGGTGTGGAGGGAATGGATTGCGCATAATGGCGCTCTACCATTTCCTCCAGGGCAATCTCAACCACTCTGCTAGAGCTCAGGATCTCTTGCTCCAGAGCATGGCGGAGTGGTCGATTCATGTGGCTGTGGTCGCCGAGCCGTACTTTGTCCCCCCCCGGAATAACTGGGTGGGTGACCTGGACGGCTTGGTGGCCATCATCGGCGGGACTCTCGTCAGCCTGTCCCGAGGTCACGGTTGGGTGGCCGCTCTCGCGGACGGCGTTGGCACGATTAGTGCGTATTTTTCGCCCAACAAGAGTCTCGCCGACTTCGAGAACTTCCTTGTCGAGTTGGGTGCCGTCGTAGGCCGACTCCACCCTCGCCCCGTGCTGTTGCTCGGGGATCTCAACGCCAAGTCTACGGCGTGGGGATCCTCGGTCACCGATGCTAGGGGTGAGGCGCTGGAGGAGTGGGCGGTCACGACTGGCCTGGTCGTCCTGAACCGGGGCTCGGTACTCACGTGCGTGCGGCAGCGGGGCGGATCCATAGTGGACGTCTCGTTCGCTAGCCCTGCTGCCGCGAGCCGTATTTACGACTGGCATGTCGCCGCGGAGGTGGAGACGTTGTCGGATCACCGATACATCCGTTTCGACGTCTCCACCCAGACCGCCGGCGGCTGCAGTCCACCGGCCCCGCGAGTGACTGGCCCGCGCTGGGCGCGCAAGCGCATCGACAGGGAGCTTCTCGAGGAGGCCGCGATTGTCCAGGCCTGGATCCGGGAGTCGGCTACGACCGGACCCGTCGACGGCGAACAGGAGGCGCTGTGGTTCCGCGGGGCGATGACGCAAATTTGCGACGCGTCGATGCCCCGCGTCCACGCACAGACAGGAAGGCGCCAGGTGTACTGGTGGTCTGCCGAGATTGCGCAGCTACGCATCGCGTGCGTGACGGTTAGACGCCGGTACACCCGATACCGGAGGAGACGTCGTCGGGTCCCTGACGAAGAAGCCGCGCTGTATGAGGTGTACCGCGCGGCGAAGGAGGCTCTGTGGCTGACCATCGGCAAGGCGAAGACGCGAGCCAGGGAGGAGATGTTGGAGACTCTAGACGGGAATCCATGGGGGCGCCCTTATCGTGCGGTTCGGGGGAAACTCAGAGCCGCGGCGCCCCCACTCACGGAGAGTCTCCAACCTGAGCTGCTGGAGGAGGTAGTCGTAGCCCTCTTCCCGGCTAGAGCGGAGCATACCCCGCCGCCGATGGATTTGCCCACAGCCGCAGAGCCTGAAGATGAGAACGCCATCAGCGTCCCAGAGGTGACACAGGCAGAGATGAGGGCGGCCGTGATGCGGCTCCGAGCCAAGAACGTGGCTCCGGGGCCCGACGGGATTCACGGCCAAGTATTAGCCCTCGCTTTGAAAGAGCTGGAGCCCCAGCTGAGAGGTCTCTACACAGCGTGCCTTGAGCGGGGCCAGTTTCCCACTCTGTGGAAAACTGGTCGTCTTGTCCTGCTCAGGAAGGCGGGGCGCCCTGCCGATTCGCCGTCAGCGTACCGGCCCATAGTGCTGCTCGACGAGGTGGGTAAGCTGTTTGAGCGGATTATCGCAGCCCGCCTCGTCGGCCACTTGTGCGGAGAGGGGCCGGACCTGGACGAGTGTCAGTTCGGGTTTTGGTACGGGCGCTCCACCATACACGCTGTGTCACGGGTGAGAGTCCTGGCGGAGGAAACGGTGTACCGGGGCGGGGTGATGATGGCGGTGTCGTTGGACATCTCCAACGCCTTCAACACCCTGCCCTGGAGTTGTATCCGACAGGCACTGCGGTATCACCGGGTGCCTCTCTACCTCCGCCGCCTCGTTGGGGCTTATCTGTCGGAGAGGTGTGTCACCTACGTGGGATGTGATGGCACAAACCAGCGCCTCATGTCGTGCGGTGTTCCACAGGGCTCGGTCGTAGGTCCCCTCCTGTGGAACATCGGGTACGACTGGGTGCTGAGGGGTGAACTCCAGCCGGGCGTGGACCTGACGTGCTATGCGGACGACACGCTGGTCACGGCCCGGGGGAGTTCGCACAGGGAGGCAGCGTTGCTTGCGACGGCTGCGGTCTCACAGGTGGTGGGCCGCATACGGCACCTCGGCCTGGACGTGGCCCTCAACAAGTCGGAGGCCATGGTGTTCCATGGTGGGGACCATGGAACACCATGGCCTCCGCCGGCGGGCGTCGCCGCCCGGATCACACATAGTGGTCGGGGGGGCCCGGATCGCTGTCGAGTCTACCATGAAGTACCTGGGATTGATGCTCGACAGCCGGTGGGACTTCGGACCCCACTTCCGGCGGCTGGTGCCCAAGTTGATGGGCGCGGCTGGGGCGCTGTCAACGCTGCTTCCCAATCTGGGGGGCCCGAGCGCCGCCTGTAGGCGACTCTACGTGGGGATCGTGCGATCGATGGCCCTGTACGGGACCCCGATCTGGGCGGCTGACCTGACGGCCGGTAGCATTGCTGTTCTGCGGAGGCCACAGAGAGCGATGGCCGTCAGAGTCATCACGGGGTATCGCACGATCTCCTACGAGGCGGCTTGTGCACTGGCCGGATCCCCGCCCTGGGACCTGGAGGCGAAATTACTCGCGTCATTGTATCGGTGGCGCGAGGAAATGCAGGCGCGAGGTGAGCGACCGATGCAGCGACTAATGGAGCAGCGTCGGTTGCTGCTTCGCGAGGTCCTGGTGGCGGAATGGCGGGACAGGCTCTCAAGCCCTACCGCCGGCCTCAGCACCATCGAGGCGGTCCGGCCGGTGCTCGACCTTTGGCTCGGGAGGAGGCACGGCTCCTTGTCGTTTCGGGTGACGCAGGTGCTCTCGGGGCATGGTTGCTTCGGGAAGTACCTGTGTCGCATAACCAGGGAGCCAGACGCCCGGTGTCACCACTGCGTCGACTGTCGGGAGGACACGGCGCGGCATACGCTGGCAGAGTGTGCCGCTTGGGAGGAGCCGCGCCGTGCCCTCATCTCTAGAGTAGGCAGTGACCTGTCGCTGCCGGCTGTCGTTAATTCGATGGTCGGCAGCGAGGAGTCCTGGGACGCGGTGGTTTCCTTCTGCGAGACAGTCATCTCGCAGAAGGAGGCTGCGGAACGGGAGAGGGAGATCACATCCTCTCACCCAGCCCGCAGCAGGCGCACTGGGCGTCGGCGGAGGGCGGACAACGCCCTCTTCCAGCCCCCCTAAATGGGTCCAGGGGCGACGGACTCGGGGACGTCCGTCGCCCCCCATACATCGGACCCGGGGTGGCGGCGCGTAGTGTTCCACGCGCGCCCCTCTTAGACGTCGCGGGGGGAGTCAAACACCTCACTCCCCCCCTCGACACGAGGAGAGGCCTGCCGTGGCGGGCCGGCACCAGACGGGGGTTGCGGAAGGATCCTAAGTTCCCGCGACCCTCGGCGTAGGTGTGAGATGGAACACCGGGGTGGTTTTTAGTCAGTAAGAGTCTGACAGACCCCTCCGCCCGCCCCAGGGCGGAGGACATCCATGAGGATTTTCCATCCCGAAACAAAAAAAAAAAAAAAAACAAAAAAAAAGGTATGTCATGCTCACTTAAATGTCTCGCTGACGGTGGTGCGTGTGTTGGATCATTCGGTTCCCTACGAAATGGTTGAGCTGGATGGTGCTGATCCACGCGTCATGTTCGTGAACGGGCGCCGTCAGTGGAGACTGATCATCTCTTAACTGCCAGGGCTTATTTTTAATTAGTTATTTTTTACATTGTTCTCACATATAGAAGCAACAAGAACAATGTACCCAGGATTTTGTAATAATTTTGATTTAAAAGAGTGTCCATGGAGTTTCTTGTCCATTCTTCTCCGTAGAGATCTACGTTTTGGAATGGGCGACTATAATAGCTTCAATTTTCTAACTCGCTGACTCTGACAATTCAAAAGTAATTGAAATAAATGCTTTGAGTTTGATGAGATTGTGACTAGATTTTGAACGTTTTTCTTCTGATCTGTAAATACTCACCAACTTATCTGTGAAATGGTGAAAATTGGAACTACGGCCGTCATGTTGAAATGTCATTCGATTGTCAGTGTATACTACATTCGGGTTCTCTGGTTGTTTTGTCGTGATATTGCTGAATTTATAAAGTTAAATATGCCGAAAGCTATTAACAAAGATGCTCGAAACATTATTTTAAAGGTTAAAACCTTTTTTTAAGAAGAAGCTCGGGCGAGGTCTCCGATTATTCCATTTAATCAAATATACAAACGAATTTCGGCAGCGACAGGTTAGTGTTGTCAACTTTCTTGTTATAAATTACCCGATACTTAACTAATTATTTAAGTCCACGAAATATTCGTTTCTATTCTTGCTGCAGGTTAGCGTAACGGTAACGTACATCTAATAGGTAACCTGCTAAGTGAGTGAGCAAACTAACCTGCCAGATTTCAAATTTCTACTAACATTTATTTTATTATCTTATATTTCAGGTGTGAGTCAAGGACTAATTTCAAAAATAGTTAAGGAAGAGCACGCAGCAGAAGAAACTTGTACAAAAATTCGGACACCAGGCAAGGAGAGAAAACGTAAAAGTGGATTTGTGCATGTTGATGATTTTGACATGGCAGTTATACGGAGGAAAGTACATGAATTTTATTCTGCTAAAAAAGAGGTCTCTACTGTTAAAAAGCTTCTAGAGGTCTTAAAGACAGAAATAAATTACACAGGACAGCGAGAGAGTCTACGAAAGCTGCTTCACAAGGTGGGATTTCGTTTTAAAAAATCTCAATCCAATCGGAAGGTTTTTATGGAGCGTAATGAAATATCAGCTTGGAGAGCTAAGTACTTGCATGCAGTGGATAAAAATAATAAATCTCCCCAGCCCCGGCCCATAATTTATTTAGATGAGACCTATATTTACTCTTCACATACATCGGGTAAATGTTGGCAAGGAGAGGGTGAAGACGGAGTATTGGAGCCTGTATCGAAAGGGCAAAGATATATTATTGTTCATGCGGGAGGAGATACTAGATTTGTTAAAAATGCACTACTTGTGTTTAAATCAAACACAAAAAGTGGTGATTATCATGACAAGATGAATAGTACCAACTTTAAAAAGTGGGTTATTGAAAAACATAATAGTGATGGATAATGCTCCTTATCACCGTATTTGTGTGAATAAAGTCCCCAATACGAATTCCTTAAAAAAGATATGCAATTATGGTTGACCCAAAATAAAATTCACATTGAGGTTTAGTTACATTCACAGAATTTGACTAAACCTCAGCTTTTAGAAATAATTAAGAGAAACAAGCCTGTACCTGTATATGAGATTGAAAAAAATTTAGAAGACAATAGACACAAATGCTTATATGTACCACCTTATCACTGTGATCTCAATCCTATTGAACTCTTATGGAGCACAATGAAAAGAAAAGTTGCTGATGTAAATATTGAGCACAAAAATGCTGAAATTCCCCGCCTAGTTAGAGAAGCTTTTGACGCTATTCCAGTTCATGAGTGGGCACAGCATTGTAAACACGTTCGCAGGTTAGAAGGAGAATACTTAAAACATGATTTGTATTTAGATAAACCTTTTATTATAGAAGTGGTAAGTGACACTGAAACCGAAAGCGATAGTGATAATGATGATAGTGGTACGGAAATAAGCGGAGTATGGCCTCACAACCAGGATGAAGTTGTGTATGCAGGTTCATCTAAAGATCACAATTACTGTAAACCTGGTTTTCAATAAATCATTGTAAAGCAATTTGTTTTTTTTATTACACTACCACTAGGTACCACTGCTAATTATAATTAGTCAAATCTGGCGTTAGGGGTTAGGTACGGTCATAACTAAATGCTAGACATCCAGGTACCTCTTGCAAGGTAGGTACCTATTTCGCATTAAATGAAAGTTGTATCCCCCCCGTGGAACATTTTATCTGCTGAATTTCCACTTCATTGCATTACTTTTTAGATAAAGCCATTGTTTATTGCTGAGAGACTAAACTGTTAGCGTACCTACATAACTGTAAATTATCAAATTCTTTTTATTTATTTTATTATCTTTATATAGGTATCATTGTTTTTAATTTGTAAAAACTGTAATTCTTATTAAACAATTATGTCTAATGTGAAATTTCCTTCTTGAAAACTTACTCAATTTTGGACACCTTATATTAATTAGCAACACTGAATCGACGGTGCCATCCTCTTTCAGTTCACAGATAAGTTGGTAGGACTGTACTATTTTTTTTTTCTGTACTGTTTTATTTATCATAAAGTTACATGCTCTATGGTCCCGCTGTGGACTGTCAGGTAATATGTGTTCTGTGGTCAATCCTGTGCAACTTGTGCAAGTGTGTGCATAGCACATTAGTTTATGGTGCACAATAAAGTAATAGCAATCAATAAACGGATTCTATCGATTTTGCATGGGAGAATGAGAGTTTGGAGCCCGTAGGGTAATAGTGTTCTGTGATTTGGAGATAACCGTCTGAGCTACTCTTAGTCTGTGCTTCTGAGTAAACATATAAATTAAATTGCAATGTTGATACCATGCTAGAAAGATGTAATAAAAAAAAAACGTAATTTCACAATGTGAAGCATAAATATTTTTGCTGCACGAATTACGAAGCAGTGCAAGTAATATCAATCATTTGTGGTTTTGGTCAGGATCAATTTTAAGGTAAATAACAACAAAGAAACTGTATTTAATTAAAAAAACAAAATGCTTGAATTAACAATAGTACAGGAAAACACCCTCTTAGTGTGCTTAAAAAATTGAATGGTACTAAACAAGTACAAGTATTTTTTTTTGGTAGACCGTACCTAATGAAATTTCTTGTGTTTAGGTACAGCTACAATGGCTCTGATTACGGATCTTCCTGAAGAAGTCATTGTGATGATTGTAAGAAGACTAGATTTTTCATCATTGTGCAGCATGTATGATGCTTGCAAATTTTTCAGAAATATACTTAGTTTGCATGGTGTTATTTTAGAATGCAACATGTCTCTGAGTATAGTGGCCACAGTGAACACAATGAAGCTAAATTTTTTTAATGCTATATCAAATCATCTGCTAGAGCTCAATATGCGTGGCATTCCTGACTTAACCAAAACAAAAGTTTTACCAGCCTTTAAGAAGTTAAAACGTCTGAAAGTCTTAGATATCTCGTACACAAATCTAAATATTTTAGATTTAATAGCAATACATAGTGCATGTCCAACTCTGAAAGATATTACTGTCGACTTTAAATTTGGCCAAGCAACTGTTCAGATAGCAGAAGACACATTGCAGCAGTGTCAAACACTTTTTGAACATTTTGAAAATGTTCATTTTGTGGGTGCCTTATACAATTTGTTATATTCTATGGTAGTACTTCATATTTTAAAGAAATCCAAATTGGACACACTTAAATTCAGTGTTGTTGAACTAGATACTGTGCATACTACATTTACTACAAAGACAAATACCGGGTGTGAGATACCTCACTTCAGTCACTTTGCTGCCTATTGGTTGACAAACTGGAGATCAAAAAGAATATTTGAAAGTATTAGTGGTTTCCCTGTTATTTCAAAGATACAGTTTAAAAACTATGAATTTTGTATAATCTACACATCTGAGAGCCATGTTCCCTCAGTTTATGCTTCACCATTATTTAAGAAATTCTTCAGTGAACATTTTAATGTGAATATACGATGTTACACAGACTACGAGAATGATCGTAAAGGAAATGTTGCTTTAATGCTATGGAACAGAGAAACTACACAATTTGATAACATATTTTTTCAAAAATTTTATAGCCGTGTTAAGCCATGTTTCCCTTTTTATTATGAAGCTCTCTCTGATGTTAGCTGTCCACAAAATTCTGATTGGGTCTATACAAAACCAAGACCTATTGAGGTGACCAATCAATCGAATCAGTCTGAACAATTATTAGACAGAAGGAGGATAGCGTCAATGCCCAATGTAATACTAGATTATGATAATTTTTTGAAAGACAAACAGAAGGCCCAGCTGACTTTAGTTTTTTTACCAAATCAGATAGTATCAGCTTCCCTGCCCTGTAATGGCCACTATTTTAGTAAAATTACATTTTTAAGTCTAGGTGGGTATGTAAAATATAATACAGATTTCTTTTTACATTTATTTGAGCGGTGTCATAATCTAGTTACACTATCAGTTGAAATTGCAGCTATTGCAGCATGTAGAACGTCTTATGACATTCTTCATGCTATAAAAGCAAGTCAGTCTATGAAAAATTTACGCTTAATTGACAAGGGAATGGATTTCAAACAGTTTTTTGATTTATTAAGTAAGTGTAAAACTTTAGAAAATATTCATTTAGTAGATTCGAAGCAATGGGATTTTTGTCCAATTGGTGACCCTACTTTATTAGTAGCATCTTGTGCCAAATTGTATAATGTTTTCATAGAAGCACCATTTTTTGTAACAGCTATACCTAAACAGCTGCAAAGTTTTAACAAAGTTAAAACAAGTTTGAAGAGACCTCATCTTAGGGTTGTAATAAAGGAGGTTTCTAACGATACATATATATATGGATATGATCCATTTTTGGATGTATTTAAATTAAATTCTATAAAACCAATATGAGAAAGAGGTGGCGAGATGAGTGGACGCGTACCGTGAGGGCTGGTTTGAGGTGGCGCGGGAAAAGACTTCTTGGAAGAACTTGGGGGGGGGGGGGATGCCTTTGCCCAGCAGTATGGTAAAGGCAAAATAAAAACAATATAAATGAAATATCTGGTTTATTAAAAAAAAAAAAACTCCAGTTTAAGCCCACGTTCACGCGGCCTTGAATAGTTTATTTTGCTGTATAATTTTCAGATCACGCGGTAGTTTTATATACAGCACTAGCTGTTGCCCGCGACTTCACCTGTGTGTATTTTGTAATTCGTAATTTTTCAATACAAATATCCAGCACGCGTAGCATAACCTCCATAGAAACGGGTTTGGTCGATGGAAGAATAGGGGTACGTTCCGAGTTGCGCTGTAATCGATTTGAGCGTGCTTACAGCCATTCCAAATTTACGTGGGCGCGATAACGTGTCCCGTGAATCGTCATAGATGACGTCATGACATGCGCCATCTTGCGATTACGCTGACCATGCCCTAAATTGTTATCACCGTGAGCGCTGTTAAAAATGACAGTTGTGCTGTTTTGTTTTAAGTCGCATCATATCTTTAAACTAACGTGGCAATTTCGAAATTGTACTTCTGGCTACAGCCGCTACCTAAGCAAAGAAGAAGAAAAAAGTGGTATATAAGGTGTAACATAATTAAAGCACAACCTCTTAAGGAGTCGTCAAAAAAAAAAAAATCAGCTGACAACATTGACGTCCATAAATGTAGGGAGCAGCATATTTTTTTTTCCGCGATTTCAGGTTTGGTCCCATGGTAAAAGTTGTTCATAATGATGAGTACAATGACCCCTTAAGAGGTTGTGCGTTATTTATGTTACATCTTGTATACACAAAGAAATCTGCAATCCGACCATTAGTATTCAAGTGCACTGTGAGCGCGTTCACTAGCGTTCCGAATTTCTGACAGTTCTCAGCTGTCATAATCGTGATATCTAAATCGGAACGCAAATTATTGATGTGAGCGATTACGGTGTAATTCGGAATACAGACTAGATAAAATGACAGATTGTATGATTGATTGATTTCTAACATTCATGCATGGCGATGTGTCATTTTGTCTATTCTTCCGTCGACAAAACCCGTTTCTATGGTGGTCATGCTACGCGTGCAGCCCTATGTCCATCTCCAACATCTAATTGCGTAAGACACTCGTTTAATCCCATTGCGGTTCATTTTGACAGTTCAAGAACATTCATTGCGTTAGACGATTTTTTGAAACAAATGAAGCAATGTATTAGCAATTTCCTTCAAAATCCTTTGGATTGTGATTGAAAGTGTGTTACACAATTAGGGTGCAGGACTCAAATTCCAAATCACCTATCTGTCAAATTTCATGATTTTTTT
Source organism: Fissipunctia ypsillon (assembly GCA_947568875.1). Classification (NCBI taxonomy): domain Eukaryota; kingdom Metazoa; phylum Arthropoda; class Insecta; order Lepidoptera; family Noctuidae; genus Fissipunctia; species Fissipunctia ypsillon. The sequence goes on along the minus strand of OX387644.1, from coordinate 16,194,761 downwards.
AACCGTGAACAGTGGAATGTTGACGCGTGATCTTAACATTGTACAGTTACATAAGGGGCCAACCACCACCTCTTAGCAGTATTAATTTAATCAGGAGTGAGAAAGATATGAGGGTATACGTCCTGCATAGCTCCATCACTTTCTCACATTGAAGTAAGATTAAATCTTATGGGGTGGTAGTTAGCTCTCGAACTGAACCGCGCCGTGTGAACGGCTGCTAAGTTAGTTACCAACCTACAATTTATCATGATGTGCATCGCATCACAATATTTACCGACGTAATTATGTAGTTTCTAATTAATCTAATCGTATGCAGGGAAAAGTACAGTCCGGCTGTCGAGAGTATGCGTTCCTGACACCTGTCAGTTGGACATTTTCTAGTTGTAATAAGAATCAAATTCGCAAAACACATAAATTCGTTAGTATGAAACTGACAGGTGTCAAGAACTCATTCTCTCGGATGTTACGGCAACGTAATATACAGGGTGGCCAAAAAGTCCTGGATCAAACGCAACTAGGGGTTAGATGGGGTCATCAGCTGCAAAAAGTTGTTCTACGGGAGGTCCTTAAGGTCAACCCCTGCAGAGTTATAATTTATTTTGTGTTTTTATGAGAAAAATGACTTTTTTTAACTAATTCTTATTAAAATTCGATAAAATCTACATTCTATATCTTTTTTTATAATTTTCACTAGATTGGTACTGATGAGTCCTTGCGTTAGACATGCTATTTATGGTTGTTTATTGGGTGTGTTGAAGATAATATTAAGTTTTACGATTTTTTTTTTCTCAAATCATAACTTTTTATTTACTTCGGACCCCACTGTGAAAAAAAAAATACTCTACCGAAAAGTGACCCTGTATTACAAGTTTTGGCGTATATATCTTTTCTAGGAAACAAAAGGCCGGGCCGGCCGGGGCGGGGCCATGGGGCGCATGTTTCTTTAGAATGTTTAGTGTTCTTTAGTGACTCGCTTCCTGCCTGTGACTACGCACGTGTTCTTTTTCTCGGTTTTACGACGACTTGTGATGAATTTCTTTCCTTTGACCTACGCTTTGTTTTTCGGATTTGTGATAGATTGCCTACCTGTGACCAGTGCTGTGTGAATCGGACGGATTAGCTACAAAAGTGGACAGATGGCTGCTGAGAGGAGAGAATACACCCAACGGGAGTATGCAGAAATGTATTACCTGTATGGCTTTTGCAACGGTAATGCCCGGGCTGCTGCCAGGGAATATCGTCAACGCTACCCTAACCGTGATCGTTTTCCGGACTACAGGGTCTTTATGCGCGTACATAATTCATACATGGAGGGAGTCTTACCCGGTCAGCATGCTCCGAGAGCAGGCAGACCAGTGGTGCAATTTGAAAATGAAGATGAAGTGCTGAGAGAATTAAGATTGGATCCTGGTATAAGTCAACGCCAAATATCCCGTAATCTCGGGATTCCAAGATCGACGGTGCAACATGTCATTAAAAGAAACAAATATCACGCCTACCACGTGCAAAGGGTGCAAGCTTTGCTGCCCGGTGACTATGAACCTAGAGTGCGGTTTTGCAGAGAGATGCTAAGATACCACAGAGAGGATCCGCAGTTCTTCAACAAGGTTTTATGGACGGATGAGTCAAATTTTAGAAGAATGGGAGTATTCAATATCCACAACCTACATTTTTACTCCAGAGTGAACCCCCATATCATAAGAAATGATCGATTCCAGCATCTGTTTGGTATTAACATGTGGGCTGGTATAATTGGCCAGCAGTTGGTGCTGCATGAAATGCTAGCAAGGCTGAATGGTGCTCAGTATTTAAGTTTTTTACAAAATAATTTAAACCAAATTCTTAACGAAGCTGAAGTTCCAGAAGAAAGAATAGCAGAAATGTGGCTGCAACATGACGGCGCCCCGCCTCACTACGCTCGAGCAGTTAGAGATCATTTGAACGAACGTTTCCCCAACCGGTGGATTGGTCGAGGCGGACGTATTGCGTGGCCACCCCGGTCGCCCGATTTAAATCCATTAGATTTTTTTCTTTGGGGCTATTTTAAAGAAATAGTTTACCAAGGAGAGAACAATAGCGAACAAGAACTACGACAAAAGCTCGAATTTGCTAGGGTACAAGTTACTTACAACAGAGGTGCATTCCGTAGGTTACGTAGGAATTTTATTAGACGGTGCAGATTATGTATTATGGTCAGAGGCAGGAATTTTGAGCATTTATTGTAAAATGTTTTGCTTAATAAAACAATTATTTCACAATCGTTGTTTTGTTTTTCGTCCTAGAAAGATATTAGAGCCACTCATGGCCTTTTCAGAATCCCTATTAAATGCGCCATACCTTGTAATACAGGGTCACTTTTCGGTAGAGTATTTTTTTTTCACAGTGGGGTCCGAAGTAAATAAAAAGTTATGATTTGAGAAAAAAAAAATCGTAAAACTTAATATTATCTTCAACACCTCCAATAAACAACCATAAATAGCATGTCTAACGCAAGGACTCATCAGTACCAATCTAGTGAAAATTATAAAAAAGATACAGGATGTAGATTTTTTCGAATTTTAATAAGAATTAGTTAAAAAAAAGTCAATTTTCTCATAAAATCACAAAATAAATTATAACTCTGCAGGGGTTGACCTTAAGGACCTCCCGTAGAACAATTTTTTGCAGCTGATGACCCCATCTAACCCCTAGTTGCATTTGATCCACGACTTTTTGGCCACCCTGTATGTAAGTATAATTTTTATTATTGCCACTATAATTTTGTATGTATTAAACATAAGTTTGTTATGTACACAATTCAAACCCTAAACAATAAATAATAGAAAAATATGTGAGTTTTATAAGTCCGTTTCATTTTTATGCTTATGTATAAATTTTGCGAAAGACAAAGATAGCAAGCCCAAAACTGCGCTTCCACCGCAGGCGTAGGTTAGGACTCCCCTGTAGTATTGTGGACATTCTGCTTCATTTTCACATTTGCTGTAACAAACAAATACCAAATTATTATTATTTTTTTAATGTAAGCTTTTTGTAATTATCATGTAAGGAGGTAAAAGGGAGTGACTGAAATGTATGAAGCATTGGTACCTTTTTTCTATTTGGTGGCACTTGATTGAATCTTTAAAATTAGGTACGTGTACATAGAATATAATTACATCGTTAAGTGAGTTAATCAGTAAGTTTATACTATGATTTTTGTGATGTCAGGGCTAAATCCGAAACTATGGCTAGTAGAGCAGTGGTCAAAGGAACCAAGACCTCTATTTTCGACGAAAATAAAACAGCATTTTTAGTTTTTTTTTAAAGCATCTTTCTGGGTTAGGAATCCATCCCGGTTTTTTTTTGTTGACAAAAACCAACCTGTACCTATTATTGCACTAACCAATAGTATAGCTGTACAAACTAATATTAACTCAGTTCGGACTGATTTGTACCTTTTTTAAAGATTCATTAGAGACTGCTAAGAAAAAAAGGCACCACTGCTTCGTGCTCCATACATTTTGGCTATTTGCTTTATGTGCCCTTTTCTTAAAAAATGAGATTTATAGAAATAGGTACAGTCAGCCTCAAAAAGATGTAAGCATCGACAGGAATTCTTTTGAGCGTCTACAATGTGTGTTCCATAATACTGTATCAATGTGTAGCTACAATTAAATAGTAATATTTTTTGTAGACATGGATATGTCAGAGATGGATTGCCGAATCGGCTATTTGACAAAACTGGTACTTAGTTGTTGTACAAAACAGCGCGGTTATGTAAAACAGCTGAACGACGTTTAGCAGTTTTTCATAATTAATGAAGTTTAATATGCAGAATTTTGCATAAACGTTTTGCATTTATCAATGCAGCGGGCAGTGGTCTCGAACGTCATAGAGCGAGATCAGTAGAGTTGCCAGCTAAAATCGGTATATTTGTACCCAAAATCGGTATTTGACAAAAAAATACAATATTCAATCAAATTCGTTTATTTATTGAAAAAAAAAACTTACAGACTAATTTATAACGAGAGCCCATATCGGTAGAAATACCGAAAAATCGGTAGGTTCGAGACCACTGGCAGCGGGTTAACGATTAGAGGTTACGTAAAACAGCGTGAAATGAAACGTCAGATTGTAGATTTTAGTTGTATGCTTGATCTCTGAATATTTTTTAAAATGATGATGATGATAGCTCAAGATGAGGATGTTTTTTCAAATAATTTGTTTGCTTAGTGACATAGTAAAATTTTTAAATATCTACCCGGTTTATGGTATACTCCGACGATGTTTAATTTTGCTACTTTTAATTATTACTTTCAAATGTTTGATATACTTATTCTAATTTGTGAATACTGACAAATCTTCACAAAAGTGCCAGCTACAAATTGATGCAGAAATCAAAGCTATTGATTTGGATGTAGATACCTAAATGCAAAATTACGTCCACTTTTGGGTACTTTCTTAAATCAGTGTTTCATTATATTTCCCAAAAGGCACCATCAATCTGTCAGATTTAGATTCACTAACAGGACATATTAAATATAACTTTTATTCGCCCAAATATCCTTTTCAAAATTGTTCAAAATCTGAGTTTTCAAAGATTTGGGGAAAGTTCACAATTTCTTCATCACTATTTTAGTCACTATGCGTTAGGCGCACACGATTATATAAGTACGAAAATCAAAGGCTCTAAAGATCACGTTATGTTTTGTCCATTTTGGAAATCTGAAAGTGGATCCCTGACCACAGGGTTACTTTTCAAACATCTTTCGGTGTTCTCTCATCATGCCGCACCTACTCAGCTATCAACTAGGTATTCGGCCTGCAGCTTGCTCAAAAACCCTCTGGGCTTCCCTACCAATATGGACCTCATCATGGGCGCAGCCGCGCAGGCCTCCTCTAGTAGGTACCGCGACGGTAATACCCGGGCGTAAATATGGCTCATCGAATTCAGACAGAAACCGTCACACAGATATTGACAGAGACGACGGCGACGCTCTATACCTACAGCCGAACTTTTTGTAAAACTAGAAGTGATGACGATTGCACCATCTCTTTCATAAAGCGAAGAACTCACCAAAACTATTAAAATAAAAACTGAAGCAAGTACCTACGTGGGTGTAACCTATGTTTAGCATGTAATTTAAAAAAAAAAAAATATTCTTAATATAATAATTATGTATTTAGAGCATGTGTAAGTACTCGATAACGTGTAAGCTGTGGTTACCTGTAATTCAGATTGCATTATACGATTAGGTATAATATAAGGTACCTACTATACAAGTTTTAATATTGTACAAGATATTGTAACGTATCTCGTTAGTAATCCTTAAATAAATAATAATTGGGTACCTAATGATGTATATTTTGGAAATACTCAGTAACTGGGTTGTGGAGGTCAAATAGGCAGTCGCTCCATGTAAAACATTGGTATTCAGCTGCATCCGGTTAGGTAGATGAGATTTCGGAATAATTTGGTGAAGATCCTAAAACATTCCAACGGGATCCTGCCGTTTTGCCGAAAAGATTTTGACAAAATTTCACTACCCAAACAAATAGCAACCTTTTTTATACCAATGCAACATTTGGAATGATTTTAACACGCACATTTTCATTTGGTCAAATTTTTACTTGGCAGAATATTACCAAGGATAATGTCATTATGGCATTTGGTCTTAACAATCGTTAGACAATAAACGTTTGGTCAAATGATTTGTTATGACAAAAAATATCATCATCTGCCTAGCCTTTTCCCAACTATGCTGGGGTCGGCTTCCAGTCTAACCGGACGCAACTGAATACCAGTATTTTATATGAAGCGACTGCCTATCTGACCTCCAAAACCCAGTAACTGGGTAAGACGATACCCCTTGGTAAGACTGGTTGTCAGACTTTCGAGCTTCTGACGACCCGTAACGACTGTCAAGATCCACGAATGACAGCCGGGACCAACGGCTTAACGTGCTTTCCGAGGCACAGAGAGTCTCAGTATGTAAAGATGGTCACCCATCCACGAACTAACCCCGGCAAGCGTAGCTTAACCTGATGGATCGACCCGTGCGGCTGTTATTACTTAGCCACGAGTAACACTAACTAAAAAAAATGATTAAACTGAATACTGAATAGGAATTATTAAATTGAAAACTGACGATACTAAATATTTGGCTTATTTTATTTTGCGTAAAATGTGTTATTCCAACTGAAATATTTGACTACATAAAAATTGGTAAAAGTACTAGTTGGTAAACAATTTATTGTTTAGATAAACGTTCACTCGCCAAACATTAGGTTTGCGTTACAATTATTTATTTTGTAAAGAGATTTTTTACTAAGTAATAATTTGGCAAATTAAATTATGCGGAAAATTGAATTGGGCTAGAGAACACAAGAACTGGACAATAGCAGTTTGGGAAAAGGTCCTGACGGACGAATCAAAATTTGAAATTTTTGGATCCAAACAAAGAGTTTTCGTACGGCGGCAAGCAAACGAAAGGGCGAATGACGCTTGTAGGTACTGTAGCTTCAGTTAAACACGGCAGAGGGTCTGTGATGGTTTGGGGCTGTTTTTGTGGCTCCGCCGTTGGAGATCTTGTGCGAATACAAGGCATCTTAAAAAAAGAAGGTTATAAAAAGATATTGGAGAATAACGCAGTGCCTTCTGGAACCATTTAATTGGTCCGGGATTTATATTTCAACAGGATAATGACCCGAAACACACGTCAAGACTATGCAAGGACTTTTTAAAAGGAAAAGAACAACAACAGGTGTTGAAACTCTTTGGCCTCCACAGTCCCCAGACCTAAACCCGATAGAACTATTGTGGAATCAGCTGGATAGACAGGTGCGGAAACGTTGTCCTACATCTCAGGAAGACTTGTGGAGAAAACTGCAAGACGAATGGCAGAAGATAACCAAGACAACATTGGAAAAATTAGTGGCTAGGTTGCCGAAGCTTGAGGCTAGGTGGACACATAGATTAGTCCAAAATTTAAAAAGTGTATTATTGTTATGTTTAAAAATACTAATAAACAGTTTCATTGAATCAAACTTTTACAAAATGTATTTTACTAGATGGCCAAATACTTTTGAGCGGTACTGTATATGTACAGAAAGGGAGTAAGTATACCTACCTACGCCTATATTTCACCATGAGTTATGTTAAATTCCATGTAATAGGAAGCGATCCTGTTGCCATAAACCTAGCACAAATCCGGGCTCGAGGATGCTACTTACAAATTCTAAATGAAAAACCCAATAATAGTGCCATCCCGGACGGACCCACTCTCGGCAGTCGCGCTTGCAACGATAAGACCAACGAGACATCTAACAGTTTAATTTGAAATTTCATATAAAAAAAAAACTACTGTATTGTATTGGGAGCGATTACAAATAAATCTTATGTACTTACACTCACACCAACCCAAACCCGGAACATTTTTCAGTAGGACTTAATAAAATACTAAAACTTGAGGTTCCTTATAGAAATAAAGTCAGTGATCCGTAGCGCGCAGTGCACTTACCAACCATAAAGCTGGATTTACATTACGATGTAGATCCGGCTTTAAAGAGCGTCTATAATGAGAGAGGACACCTACCAAAAAGTGTGTCACCGCAAATGTCCGCGATGGTACCTACTAAGCAATGTTACCAGATAAGAAAACGTAAAATACAGTAGCATAGCTTGAAAATTATAATGTCCTCGTCAAAAATCAACAAAAATTTCCAAAAAATACGGTGTTTGTATGATATAACTGATGCCAAAATTACAGTGTTTGTATGAAATTGTAGAAAATTCATTACAGTAAACAACATGAAAATACAGTAAATCTACTGTAATTACAGTGTATCTGGCAACGCTGCTACTAAGCAAAGAATATACCCACTACTCTCTAACTAGCTACTAAGCTTTCGTCCGGCGCATCCAGGGCTGTCAGCCGAGCTACTTACCTGCTGACTGGCTAATAATTTACTAGGTAGGTTCTAATAAGCTAATATTCTCATTTAGCTTATGAAAACGAAAGAACAAGAAGAACGCGCTAAAGCCCATACCTACGCGCACCCCAGTTGCAAAGGCAAACATACGAGTTCAAAATGTGCTACTGTCCAACCATTTACCAAATGTTGAAATTAACAAATTGACGATCAATAAATTATAATTATATACTAACTAATTTTCGATGGCGACAACTGCAATTCCCGTCACGAGTTTATCGGCGAAAGTGACGATCGAGTAGATGGCGGCTCCTTGATGAGAATGGGGGCCGATCAAGTCAGCCGTCACACACAGACTGGACACGAGGGTTATTGAGCTACCCGCACCTGGAAATAATAATAAAATCGTGTTAATAAACGAAACTGGATAGAACTAGAACAGAAATGCATAGCCGGCTCTTGAATAGAGACGAGAGATGGTGACGATTGCGATTGTATGGAAAAGAGCACTTCCGTACCCCATATACCTATCTACGTTCCACAAATAACATCGTACTGTACCTACCAAATAGATATCGTTTTTCGCGCATGCTTAAGCTGTTTGACGGCTGTTTTAACCGACTTAAAAAAATCGAGATGTTATGCATTCGGCACGTATTTACTAGTAGATTCTGTAGATAATTTTCAAGTCACATTGCTAGTAAGCTAAATGTACAGTACGACAACCTTCAAAGGTTCTGGTTCCATCGTTTATCTTCGAAAAAACCAAAATATAACGCAAATAAAATGTGACTATCGACCAATAGGGAACCTTATTGACAAAATATCCCGCTAGAGGGCGCACCAGCAACGCTTGGTAAACAGAACAATACGGCGTCCGTCTGTGGTAAAACTAGCTAATAAAAAGGTTGAAAGTTCTTAATAATTTTAAATTTTAAATAATTTTAATAATAAATTAATTTTATGAGACCGTACTATCCCATTAGGTAATGCAACCTGTAATGATAGTTATAAGGGGAATAAATAATTAAATACAGTGATATCCATAAGATAAATACTAGAAACAAACTTTAATTGCTGCCCTAGATGTCCGTTAACTTACTAACCGACATTTAGTAATTGTAAAAAACATCGAAATAAAAAACGCGAGTCTTTAATAAACGGCTAGCTAAAATGATGTATTGTCAGTGAACATTGACATGTGACATTGCGACTTTTTTATTTTGGTTGCTTTGACAACTGACTGATTTAAAAGTGAATGATACAGCCAGGTTTGTTATTTTTTTCTGGTGGAACGTAAATACCAATAACATCGATGTTTATTTTGATGGCTGATTTACTAATGTCCGATTATGAACAGTTTGGTGAAATTAGCTCTAAAACTTTTTTAACCCTTTAACCGCCTACGACTAATCCGACAAATATTTTCGTGTCCATTTCGCCAGGGTCGTATATTTACGATCAAATACCGTAATAATTCACTGTGCCGGGCACTCTGGGGGCACGACAATTGATATGAAGTCGGGCGGTTAAAAGGTTAACAAATTATAGACAGATCGTAACTTACCAATTAACGTAGCGGTCAGATATATTTGTACTATACTAGCGTGTGGATCTATAGCTACAGCTATCCATAGACAGCTTATCAGACTTAATAGACTTCCTATTAGGTACGCCACCTGAGGAGGAAATTGTTTATTGAAAATAATGTATAGGAATGTACTCCTATATTACAAGTAGTGCAGCAAGCATAAATGGGTCGGTGGATTTAATTGGGACTAGCGAAATCACTATCAAAATTGACAAGATCTGTCATTATTGTTCGCCGACAGCGCTTCCGTCACTGGGATAGGCTTACTTGCCGCACTATGAATCTCATGTTATGATCCTGCGCAAGACGTGAACAAAATTGCGTGGAAATATCTATTATTCTATTCACATAATCATAAACTTTAGGTTGTTTGTGGCCGTATCTTGAAATTACCTGATTTCCAAATCGATTAATCTTACTCTTGAGAAGTAAAGAGAAGAAGAATGACGATATGTATAGGACTAGTGGAACACTCGCGACCAGCTCGGACCCAGCGCTAGGGTTGTACACCAGGCGCTCTTCTAGGAACAACGGCACGTAGACTAGACTTAGTGCCCAGTATAACCGGGAAAATACGTATCTGAAACATGGAAATCAAAGTAGGTATGTTATAAGTTGACTACTTACTTATATAAGGTGAGGTGACTGGTAATTAGAGACCGATACTTAAACACATGATTGTACTCATGATAATAAACAACTGTTACTATGGGACCAAACCTGAAATCACGAAAAAAACAGCTGGTCCCTACATTTTGACGAGTTATGCGAACATAAATGTAGGGAACAGCTGATTTTTATTTTTCACGATTTCATGTTCGGTCGTAGGTTCGAACCCAGACAAGAGAGCAGTGTTGGTCCAGTGGTTACGGCTGCGACCACGCGACGGGCGTGCGACGAGCGTGTGCACTGCGGGGCGCGGCCCGCGCGAACCAGGATCGCCAAACATAGGAAATTATGGAAATGCATGGAGGAGGCCTTTGCCCAATCTTGGGTACCCACAAACGAGTTGTAGGTCGTGAGTTCGAACCCAAGCAGGCACTTTACTTTGTGTAAATTATTTCATCACCACTACTCTCGAAACGACGAAGGAAAACATCGTGAGGAAACTGGCATGTCTTAGAACCAAAAATTCGAAGACATGTGACATCCACCAACCCGCACTGGGCCCGCGTGGTGGATTACGGCCCACTCCCTCTCAGAGAAAGAGGAGGCCTGTGTCCCAGCAGTGGGAACATTATAGGCTGATTATGATGTTATAAGTTGACTACGTACCTACCTATATAAAAGTTGCTTAGGTACTAAGTACCAACCTAAATTGTAAGTACCTACCGATTGCAATCTGTGCAAAAATAGCTTACCAAGACCTACCTACAGCTCACTACCTACAATATTTTTATCATCACTATTGTGTTTCGTGTGATCAATTAATTACTATATACCTACAGAAATTATAAAAAAATATAAAGGCTTTTTATGGCTCTTAATAACGCGCTTTATAAAACGGTGTTTCCACTTAAAGAATCCAGGATGCAACAGCGAGCGAAGCGAGCTCGACAATTTTAGCACCAGGGTTAGGTTAGAGATCCTTTTGATCATTTACAAAGAAATAGGAGTTATAGTCCCTTTGTCGATTTTTGTAGAAAAGCTTAAGAATTAAAAAAATCTAGGCTGCAGGAGCGAGCGAAGTTCTCATACTTACAATAAACTAGTTTGATATAGAAGCGGCATACGAAGAAAATACATAATTTTCGACTTGGCGACTTCAAGAGTTCCACTTTCTTCGTTTTGTACTGGAACCGATCCGTTATTCACAGCTTGACCATTGCTTGCTTTTTCTTCTTTTTTCGATTTTAATTTGAAGAATATTTGGAATACAAGGAATGTTAATATCCCGATCCCAGAAATTATTAGTGATACATTCTGAAAAATAGAGAGAAGGGTACATTTTTATCCGCAAAATACCTATCCTATGAAGTTCGGTTGTTCGAACTTCGAACAACGAATTCGGGACTATAGGTACCTACGCACGATCTTTCGGAAGTTTTCATTTGAAATAGGTAGGTAATCAAATTCACAAGTATGTATTTCTTCATAGTGCAGCTCGCCTATAAGTATTGGAGTTGGTTAGACACCTGGGGACTTCCGGTCATCAACAATTTATGAACTAATGATGTTGATCGGTAGGAACCTAGTAGTAGGTAAGTACTACCCCTCGCCCTCAATTTATGTTATTTCCTCAGATTATTATAGAAGGAAGGGTTATTTCCATTTAAACAAATATCAACTTTATTAAAGTGTAAATTGATTTTTTTTAGAATGACTGGTGCTATTGAAAATGTCATAAAAATTTTGAAGTTGTAGAGCAAACTGTTCTTAAATTAGGTATAAGTAGGTATCTATTACTTAAAGCTGATTTTCCATAAACTCGTATTTTGTTTACATGTTTGGAAATTAAATTGCAAACGCAGATTAGAGGTAGGCTCACGATGTGAGCCTCACTCACATTGTAAAAGACCGATCAAGTACGCGTCGGACCACGCACAATGGAAGGTAGCAATTTATCCCAAGAAAAAAACTTAACATTGTACCTAGTTGAAAAACATGTTCTCCCATACATCGCTATACCTACGTCACGGTCAATTTTTCAACTGCAAATGTAAGTTTGTAGCCGCAAAAAAATTCTTTTTTATTTGAAAAACTAACAAATTTTACTAACGATTTTCGGACTTTTCCTTTACTTGTGCTGTGAGACCTTGCTTCTTGCCAAATTTCATGATTCTAGTACAACGGGAAGTACCCTATAGGTTTGATTTAGTTGCGAGTGTCAAAATACGTCGCATAGGTAAATGGCCGTATTCGATATTAATTTCAAATTGATAGCTCCACGTAATCCTGAGAAAAGTGGTCTTGGCAGACAGACGGACGCACAGACGGACGGACGGACAACGAAGTGATCCTATAAGGGTTCCGTTTTTTCCTTTTGAGGTATGAAATCCTAAAAATGGAATACCTACGTAGATAGATACACAGATACTTGCAACAAAAAAGATAAATTACAGTGCATGCCAGCATGTTATTAAATGGATATTGAATCTAACGATAATCAAGCTAACATCGGCAATGATAATGATGGTGAAAGCGATTAGTAGAAATGAACTCCGAAGATCACAGTAACCATGTTACGTGTTTGATGTCTTACTCTGAATTTGTAGTCATCCATGGGTCCAATGAACGTGCTATAGTTGCTGGCTCGCAGCACCACCCATGTTATTAGGTACACAGCCAAACTTGACGTCACTGAAGCCATATATCTGAAACGGGCAACAATAACTACATTATTATTAATTAAGTAGGTACCTACTCAGGCAGGTAAGAAGCTGTATAAGAATAACATGCATAACTCCCTTAACTCCTACTACTTTTAAGCATAACTAAAAAAATAAAAAACAAATCCGAAAAATCGGATGTGTCAGGTGTACGTGTATCTGATGTTTAATCACACTTATTTAAACAAATAAATAAAATTGATGTGTCTGTTTGTAATGTCAAAATAACAGTTTTTTTACTGAATGCATAAGAAAGTATATACGGTACCTACGTAATGAAGCGGCTTCTCCGACTAACTAAACAGCAGTTGCGCATAGTTACAGCAGCTATAACTGCCCACGGGTCATTTAATAAACATCTCTTTGTCATAGGAGTCACAGACAGTCCGCTGTGCAGGGCCTGCATGGAGGACGACGAGACAGCAGCTCATGTGCTACTAAACTGCCCAGTGCTCGCCACATACAGGGCAAAGTACTTCGGTAACCCAGGTACCCTACGTGAGATTGTCAGTAACACCAAGGCGTTGCTGGCCTTCCTTGAGGAGCTGGGGTGGATCGAATAAACGATTTTCCCACCCATTACGCAAAATACCCGCACTGACGTGGAGTTGCGCACACCAGCCCGTATTATCTACCTATACGGTACGTAACAAAAAAACTATTTTTATAATTTTTGTCTGTCTGTCTGTCTGTTTGTTCCAGCTAATCTCCGAAACGACTGGACCGATTTTGACGGGACTTTCACTGGCAGATAACTGATGTTATAATGAGTAACTTAGGCTAAATTTATTTTAGAAAAAGAAGTAGGGTTCCGCGAAAAAAAATAAAGCGCTAATCTCTGGAACTGCCAGTCGGATTTGAAAAATTCTTCTTGCATTTGGTAGCTCAATTCTTGAAAATGGTTATAGGCTATTTAACATCACGCTACAACTCTTTGGAGCCGAGCAAAAATAGTAAGTAAGAACGCTAAGCGAAAACGAAGTAATAGCGCGGGCAGGAGATGCAACGCGGCGGGTTGGGGGACGAGGGAGTTTTACTAAAATGGGGCCGTTATTTTAGTAAGTATATTGTGTATCTTATGACTTCCACGCGAACGAAGTCGCGATCACAGCTAGTAAGTTAGTAATCCAAAAACGCACATAGGAAACCAGTAAGTATTAAGAGTACAGAAAGAAAGTATATACTATAAGGAAAGTATTTTCCATGTTGATTTCATTGATGTCTTGATTTACCTACTCACAAGTTGGAGACCATTCCCGTATGATAGAACGTTTTTTTTTACTTAACTGTCTTTAGCCGGTAGGTACTACTTGTGTAAATATTATCAATTTACTCAAATGTTTCCTTTTTTCTCTTCATAATGAGAAACTGGAGCAGCATCGGGTATTTGTTTTGTGTACACTAACCGGAGTGTGGCCGTGAGAAAACGATATTTATTTAAGTTCATGATTTTATTTGGGCAGGGCTGACAAAAACAATAGAACTCTTAGGCCAGTCTATGTACAGGGTCAAATTAAATTAGCTAGCAAAACTCCGCAGACGTGATGGGTATAGAATTATAGATATCTAAATATGATAGGTATCATCATAACACATAACATCACACCTTGTTTCCCCGAAGGGTTAGGCAGAGGTGTACCTGTAGTAGGTACACCCACATTTCGCCAGTTATGTTTAAGTCCCAATGTAATAGGGGGCGAGCCTATTGCCATCAACCGGGCACAAATCTAGACTCCGGGCTGCTACTGAGAAATTCCAGATAGAAAAACCCAATAACACTTTGCCCGACCTGGGAATCGAACCCAGGACCTCATGCACAGCAGTAGCTCTTGCAACCATTAGACCAACGAGGCATGATAGGTATATAAAACAAAAATGAAATTAATTTGATGATGTTTTATTTTTGGGTCATCAACCATCAACAACATCAATAGTGTATTCAGAGTCACTTAAAATTAGTTAAATCTGTATCAGTTATTTTTATTTTTTTTAAACTTGCACAACTCGTCAAAATTTAGGGAACAGCTGATTTTTTTCGCGATTTCGGGTTTGGTCCCATAGTAAAAGTTGTTCATAATGATGAGTACAATGACCCCTTAAGAGTTTCTGCGTTAATTCTAGGTTCTAATGTATTTTATAATCTGCATGAGTTTTTTGATAAAAAATAATTTTTGTAAGTAGGTACCTAATTTGTTAAAATACTATTGCATATCCGACTTGGGTAGACTGTTGAAACAAGAAATGTAATGTTTAAGAACTTAATGTACACAGTTATGCAATAAATATATCTTGTATCTTTATCTTTAGGACATGTTGTATGTACAGGGTTTCCGGTGGCAGAATTAGGATTTCAAATTTAAATAATAAAAAAACTACAAAAGATATACATTTATTTCAATAACTGTTAGAAAGAAGAGAAGTGCAGGTTTTAATTCTTAAAAATTATTCCGTCTAAATGTTGACCGTCACGTCGGACACACTCATGGAACCTGACCTCAGTATTCCGCGCCACTCGCTGGAGAAGTGACGTCGGGATGCCATTAACCTCGCGAAAGATATTTTCTTTTAGTGATGAGATGGTCGCTGGGTTTGTTTCATAGACTTTACTTTTGAGGTAACCCCCATAGAAAAAAGTCCCCCATAGAACTTTTTCAAGCAGTGGAATAATCGAACCATATTTTTTTGAAAATTATCGAGGGCAAGCCATTTCTGTGAACGGTGTTTCTTATCGGAGCATGCTTAACGATTATTTTCTGCCAATAATGAGAAAACTTCTTGCCTACAGTTCACACACATGGTTCCAGCAAGATGGCGCCACGCCTCACACTGCTAGAGAGACCATGGCGCTTTTTCGTGATTTCTTCCCTAGAAAATTGATAAACCGTTTCGGTGACATCTCCTGGCCACCCAGATCGCCGGATCGCACCACCATGAACAATTTTTTATGGACCCCCATAAAAAATAGGGTTCGATTATTACACCGCTTGACATTTTTCTATGGGGGACTTTTTTCTATGGGGGACTTTTTTCTATGGGGGTACCTCAAAAGTAAAATCTATGAAACAAACCCAGCGACCATCTCAGCACTAAAACAAAATATATTTCGCGAGGTTAATGGCATCCCGACGTCACTTCTCCAGCGAGTGGCGCGGAATACTGAGGTCAGGTTCCATGAGTGTGTCCGACGTGACGGTCAACATTTAGACCAGGTGTTCCCAAACTTATTTTGTGCACTTTGAGAATAAATTATTTTTTAGCGCTCCCATTTTTTCACCTTCTTAAAAACCACTACCTAGATGAAATTACAAATCGCCCCCTAAGAATAGAATAGAATAGAATACCTAAGCCTCTACACAACGCCCCCATTTTTTTCCTGGATCTCTTACTGCCCCCCTGTAGGCCTGCAGCGCCCACAAGGGGGCGTCATCGCCCACTTTGAGAAAGGCTGATTTAGACGGAATAATTTTTAAGAACTAAAACCCGCACTTCTCTTCTTTCTAATAGTTATTGAAATAAATTTATATCTTTTGTAGTTTGTTTTATTATTTAAATTTGAAATCCTAATTCTGCCACCGGATACCCTGTATATACAACATATTGAACTGCATCTCAAGATTCGATCCAAGTACGATGTGCCAATTAAGTCAAAAATTTACTAAATAATTTAAAACAACACTGGTGATAAAAATTACCTGATTGAAGTCAAATCAGCGCGCACTTGTAGGTTATCCGAAATGGCAGGGATCATCGCTAGGTGAGATATCTGCACCACTGCCCATCCGATCTGAAAGACGACGATGAGGACTCCATAGTAGACCGGCATCCACCAGTCCAGGTAGTCGGGGTCGTTCGTCAGCCAGCAGCCCCAACATCTCACGAAGAGCAGGGGAAACGTACACGTCACTAAGACGCAGCCTGAAATTGTAAATGTGCATTTTTTGGTAAAAAATAGGTACGTGATACATGGCGCATGGTACCTACCTACCTTCTTTAAAACTTCGTGAAGTTATACAGTCTACAACGATAACAAGGAATGTAATATGCATAAATTTAGTATAAACTACTAACGTACACTAAATCTATGGTAATATGTGGTGGAATTCCAGTAAAATTGATCAGTTGGTAATCTTGTAGGTACCTACATACTTAGTTTAAATTTCTGTTTATCCTATCCATGTTAGAATATTCTTTTAATTTACCTATCTTCTTATTATTGTACAGTACACCCTAGAGGTATGTTGTAGAGATACTTTTTTTTTTGTAATTTTGACCAAATTTATTTGTTAACCATTTACAACGACAATAAACAATATTCTATTCTAATCTATTGACCGGCACCCTAATTGCGTAACACATTATTACTTAATCACAGTCTGAATGACTTTGAAGCATATTGCTAATCTATTGCTTCATAAGTTCGAAAAATTTGTCTGCTCAACACGTAATTAACGTAATGAATGTTGTTGGACTGTCAAAATGAAACTGATTCTTACTGTGTTACGCAATTGCTCTGCGGTGGGTAGGTATGCATTCATGACCCTTATTAAAGTGGTTGTTGGGGAAGCTTAACTAAGCTCAACAGTGGACGTTAACAGGTTGATGCTGGGGGCCAACCACCACCTCTTAAAGCAGTATTATTTTAATGTTATTTCAGTGTGAGAAAGAGATGGAGCTATACAAAACGTAGAGCTCCATCTCTTTCCCACACTGAAGTAAGATTAAAATAATACTTACCACAGGCAAGCCCGTGGTGCCGTTGCCCGGGGTGGAACACTAGGAGGTAGATCCCAACCACGCCACCATCCCACCGGAGTCTGGCGCCAAACAGCTTGCTGTGTTCCGTCGGTGTGTGGGAGTGCCAGTGCCTTTGGGGGAGAAGAAGATTGTCAGTTGCACTGTTCAGAACCGGTCTTGGTCTCTGGGCATGACTAGCCGGGTAACTCATTTTGGAGGGTAGCGGGATCCGAAGCACGGTGCCAGCCGTTAGCCGACCGCAGTCAGTAGAGGGCCCAAGTAGCACGCCAGCCACGTGCCAAAGGCTGCCCCGCCAACTCGCGAAAAATCCCGGTATGCTCCACCGTGCCAGCCGGCGACTGGATGGGAGGACCCGGTGGCCATATCCGGGGGGGTTCGGGCGTCCCCGCAGTCTCCAAATGAGTTCCCCATACGTTTGATTAGCTCTAGTGTTCCACTTGGATTACTGAGCAGCGCCTCGACAAGTCGACTTTTTTCCCCAACAACTCTTCACAAATATGGCCAAAGCAAAAAAGAAAAACAGGTTAGAGAACGGCTGCACTTCCCCCCACTAAAAGTGCACCTCACTAACATCAGGGGGTTGCACTCCAATCTCGATCCGTTCCATCACCACCTTGAGACTGAGAAGCCACACCTTTTTTCCTAACGGAGACGATGATAACAACCCCGTCGGATATGGCGTATCTCAACTACCCGGGTTACTCTCTTGAACACAAGTTTAAGAAGCAAGCTGGGGTCTGTGTGTACGTCCGCGATGACATTTGTTGTCGTCGTCTCCGTTGCTTTGAGAAATCGGGTTTTCTGCCATATGGCTACTTGTGGACACTGGCGTGGAGAAATCTCTCTACATCGGCGTCTACCGATCGCACAGCGGTGACCATGAGACAACAAAGCTCTTAAATTTCCTCGTAGAGTCGACTGACGTAGCCCAGCAGCGGTACCCAACAGCGAAGCTCATCTTTCTGGGGGACTTCAACGCCCATCATAAAGAGTGGTTGTTCCCGTACCAGAAAACTGACCATGCCGGGTTAGAGGCGCCCAAGTTTGCTTTAACGCTAGATCTGACCCAGATGGTGAATGTGGCAACGCGGGTACCGGATGCTGACGGCCATACACCCAATTGCTTGGACCTTCTGCTGGCATCTGATCCGGACAGTATCGGTCTCAGCCCCGCTGGGAACGTCTGACCACTGTCTGGTGAAATCCACATCGACCTGCTCTCCTCCAGATGAGAGTCCTAGAGGCACGAGGCGAGTATGGCGATACAAGTCAGCAGACTGGGATGAGATGCGGCACTTTTTGCGTCTTATCCTTGGCGGCAAGTGTGCTTTTCCTCGCGTGACTCCTCGTGCTGTGCTGACGTGGTTGCGGATGTGATTCGGCAGGCGATGGAATATTTTATTCCATTCTCCGACATCCCGCTCGGTCACAAATCTCGACCTTGGTATAATGCAAAATGCGCCCACGCTGAGGCCCGGAAAGAGTCTGCCTACCAAGCTTGGGTCAAGGCCCGCGACCGCAAAGTTAGAGAGCGTAGGGTTCGCGCGAGGAAGAGAGCTTTTAATTCTGCCGCCAAGTTCTGCAAGCAGGTTTTACGTGGGGCACGTTTTGACCATGTCGGACGTATTGGGGCCAAGCTGGCTTCGGACCCTCCGGGTAGTAAACAGTTCTGGTCCCTGTCTAAATCGGCTGAAGCGAACTTCTGTCGACCCACTTTGCCTCCAATGATGATACCTGATGGGTCGCTGGCTCACTCTGCTGATGAGAAAGCAAATCTATTTGCATCTCTCTTTGCAAGCAATTCACGTCTGGACGCTGGCTCTTAGCAACCACCTACTGTTCCTCATTGTGACTCCTCGATGCCGGAGATCGCAGTTCACATTAAAGAGGTCCGAAGAGTATTGTGCAGTCTAGACGTGAACAAGGCCAGCGGGCCTGACGGCATTCCAGCGAGAGTGTTGAGGCAGTGTGCGCCTGAACTGTCTCTTGTGTTGACATAATTGTTCCGCCTCTCTCTTAAAAAAAGGACGGTACCAAAATCCTGGAAGCTTGCAAATGTGCAACCAGTGCCCAAAAAGGGCAACCCCGATCTCTTCAAAGAGAGAGTTAACAGGCTTCTTCTGGGTAAGCTCGCTCCATCGCCGACTTTGTCTCTGTCATCTCTGACCTAGACTAGAGTCAAGAGCAAACCTATCTCAAATAAAAAAAAAATGCTGATTTAAGAGCTGGCGGTCTAGCTCCTGATTGCTGATGTATGTATATAAATATATCGAGGCACAACGCTTATTTCCATTTTTGGCACACATAGAGCTACTTTCCATTGTTTGCAAATCAGTAGGAATGCCATACCTACCTATAAAAAATTAACATAAACAAGGTGTAATTTTTCTCACTGTTAATCTCTTAAGGGGTCACTGTCACTCATCATTATGAACAACTTTTACTATGGGACTAAACCTGAAATCGCGAAAAAAAAATCCGCTTTTCTCTACATAATTTTATGATAATATCATAAAATTATGTAGAGAAAAGCTGATTTTTGCTGAAGGTGTTCCCTACATTTTTTTTTGCGATTTCGGGTTTGGTCCCAGAGTAAAAGTTGTTTATAATGATGAGAACAATGACCCCTTAAGAGGTTAACAGTGATTAAAATTACACCTTGTAGATATTGTGATTATGAACCTTCCATGAACCTTGCTTTTTGCAACGATCACCAAAATTCTATGTCTGGTGTTTAGTAAACAGACTTGTGGCTTGTGGCCATTACTTAGAACTACCGCGGCCGGCAATGACAATGAGCACAAAAGATGTTTTGAATGGCTATATAAACTATGGCGGAGATTTAACCCAAAGTACATACAATGGGAAAGGCGATCCTAAGTTTACGTTAGCTATTATATTGTGGAATACAGGTATATTACCTCATTTAGCTACATGAACAATTAATCAAGCAATTTGGTAAGTTCACGTAATTTCCTAAGGTAGGCAGGTAACCTCTACCTACCTCGGTATTATTTTGTTTAACCATACATTTTCACACAACTTTATACGTACCAGTTAAATGCCAGGACATCAAGCTTCCAAATCTGTCAGCTAACACACCTACAACTGGAGTAGCCAATGCGTCGATAACTTGACCTGGAATTTACAAATGAATAATGTTAGAGAACGAAAACAATGAAAAGGTAACATAAGAATAAATTGTGATATCTAACTATCGTCATAATCATTTTTAGGGTCCCGTACCTCATAAGGAAAAAACGGAACCTTTATAGGATCACTTCATTGTCCGTCTGTCTGGCTGTCAGTCTATCAGTCTGTCAAGACCCTTTTTCTCAGGAACGCGTGGAGGTATCAAGTTGAAACTAATATCAAATACGTAGGTCTACGGTCCCTTGGAGCTCTAAAAAAAAATCAAGTCAACGCGCGTTATATTGTGCGTGGTCCGACGCGCACTTGGCCGTTTTTTTTTAAATATTAAACATAACATCACGCCTTGTTTCCCCGAAGGGTTAGGCAGAGGTGTACCTATTATAGTAACACCCACATTTCGCCAGTTATTTTTAAGTCCCATGTAATAGGGGGCGAGCCTATTGCCATCTACCGGGCACAAATCCAGACTCCGGGCTGCTACTGAGAAATTCCAGATAGAAAAACCCAATACCACAGTACTTCACCCGTATTTATTGTAAACTGTTAGTGAACCTACAAATATGTAAATGCAACATCTGTAAACTTTACAATCCCTTATGAAATGAATAAATGAAATGAAATGAAAATGAAAATAACAGTTTTCCCGACCTGGGAATCGAACCCAGGACCTCATGCTCAGCAGTAGCGCTTGCGACCACGACGTTTTTTTAAATATTATTTTAGCCTATTAATACACTAATTCTGCATAATGCTTAAATCATTTTAAGACTTTAAAGGTTCATTAAAGTGAAAGAAAGATAATAATTTATCGATAAACAATTTACACTAAGTGCTAGGTATGTAAGTAGGAACTTACATACCTATATACATTTTTAAGTCTACCTCTTGCATACAACTTACATACAAGAAAAACATAATGGAACATCCACGCTTTTTTATAATAATAGATATCACTCCATTCCATTAACATTGTTCTTGATTATTGAAATAAAAACATAAAGGGCGAATAAACACAGCACAGCTGATGAGTCATCAGTGGTGCTGTTCTGTAAAGATCCCACCGTGAAAATTTAGGTGAAGTGAGCGTGATGTGAACTGTCATCCCACCTTACTCTACTAGGGATTGAGCTCACTTCAAACTCACTTCGCCTAAGTGCTCACGGTGTGATGTTTACAGAATAGATCGGCTGCAGTGCTGTGTTCATTCGCCTTTTCATCAGTGATGAAATTTTTCAAAAAACTTAGCAGTTATTTTGAAAAATATGAAAATTGCCAAACTGGTCCAAAGTACAATAGGTACCGACCGTGACATTGCAGAACATCCACACTGAATTACAGAACTCAGAAAAGCACTTAATCAGAAAGAAAATAATGACTTTGGGACATGGACACTGTCCCTACTGCGATGGTCAATAGTTTTGGCCTTTCTCAGAGTTCTTATTCCAAAAGCTTTTAATCATCAATAACAGTTATCAGAGGTTTACCTAAGAGTAGCATAGCACCAGCCACTGCAGCTCTCATGTTCAGCACGGCTTGGAAGAATAGCATCATGTAAGAGAACCACATGGCTGCACAAAGGTCGTTGTACACATGACCCAGGCCAAAAAGCACGTGCTGACTGACCCGCCACCATTTTCTTTTGAACGAGCCACTGGAAAAACCAAGAGAATTGTAAATACAATCTATACAAATAAATAAACTTGAAGTGTCTGTTTGTAATGTCAAATTAACAACTTTTTACTAAATGCATAAGAAAGTATTTACGATACTTATAACAAAAAAGAAATTAAAAAAAAAAAATGTTGTCTGTCTGTTTGTTCCGGCTAATCTCCGAAACGTCTGGACGGATTTTGACGGAACTTTCACTTACTTATTACGGCGAGTACTTTTATTTAAAAAAAAAATAGGGTTCGCGCAAAAAACATTAAAGCCTACGAAATTGTGAACAAAAAGTTGGATTTGAAAAATTCTTTTGCATTTGGTAGCCCAATTCTCGAGGATAGTTATAGGCTATTTAACATCACACTACGACGATTGGAGCTGAGCAAAAAGAAAAAAAGTTTACCCGTGTGTTATTTAAAGAATCGTGAAGTAATGAATTGGTTTTCAGCTCACTTAAACTTCTGTTAATTAGTTTAATTTCGTTTTACGATATTTCGGATTTAGCAAACAAACAGCTGTTTCCAAATGAGACTGATTTAGTTGCACCCTCTGTAAAGTACAGACTATGGTCAATCGGCGCCTCCACCACGTGGACATCAAGAGACGAATCTATATAGGTATATCTTTTACCCCAGACAGACTTACAAGTCTAATAAATGCAGCATAAATAAAACAGTTTCTTATAGAGCACACGGTGCAGTGTATGTGATCCCAATAAGAGCTTGCCTAACGCCATACAAGTTACGAGCCACAAAACCAGCATCAAACCATGTTGTAGTAGGGCACTTATCTACTTCTCTAGACGATCGATTACAATCGATTTGCACTTGAGCGTTACATTACACTGCCATTGTTATCCGAATTGATCGAAGCTGCTAGTACGCTAAATTAGTCAGATTGGTTAAGAAAGGTTCTTAAGAGGATATTCTTCGTGAGGGGGAAATGTGTAGTTAGAGGTATACTCGCAAGTGCTTGTGGGAAACGGACGATTTTCGTTCCTAGTCCCATTCGCGCCGGACCATTTTCCTCATTTACCTTAATTCAGTTTCGTGTGTCACTAATTGGATAAGTTGCACTAAACTGAATTTGCACCAGATTAGATAAACAGTCCTGATAAGGAATGCTAACGAGTATATTACCTCAAGTTAATTTCAACTTCTTTGGGTTCTTCTTTGTCGGTCTCTTCTATTTTTGTATCCACATCCGTCGCTCCATATTTCACACTCATTTTTTAATTTATGATCTCTTATAGTGCACTTTGCTTATGCGAGTTTCAAAGAAAACGTCTATAATTTGTAACATTCGCTTGTCACCCACGATGAAGCACCTTACACACAATGTTTAGTAATATAAAACACTTTCACATCTGTGCTAACATTACACTGCTTTATTGCTTAGTTTAATATATTTATTGACAAGTATTTGTATCGTGTTGTGCGCGGTTGCGAGCGCGTGTGCTACGCATGGAGCACTCCACTTGTGTGACATCAAATTAGCCCCTATACCGACTAGAATTATAAGACAACTGTTCTAGGCAACGTTCAATTGCCAAGGGATCTCCAAATTACCGATTACTTTCTACTGGTCGTTAAATATCTGAACATTAGTTAATGGTGTGCGGACAACAGCCAATTAGGCATTTATGTTACACCTAATTGCTAATTAATTTTTCCAACAATTGCAGTTGCATAGAAAGATAAATTATAGAAAATGAACAATCATTTTTGATATTTAATGATGAGAGCAATTAAGCAAATATGAAAGTGTGTTACGTATTTTAGAAAACGACTTGAACTGAACCTTAACTGTTGGAAGACAATTGTTTTAAGTATTTTATTCCGAAGGAGAATTTCTCAGCATATCTTGTTACCAATAACATTTACTTAAACAATTAACTACCGACATAAAGAAGTTTTTATACCTATTTTTATACTTTAAACAATAAAGAGAAAAATGCAAAACGCATCATCTATAGATACTAAATACCTAATCCACCACATAATCTTACATATGTGGCAGTTCTGCCTATTTCTAAGAAAATGTGCTAATATAATTTCAAAATGGAGAAAGGATCCATAATATTTACGAAAAATTGGATTTCCGACAGAACGATCGTGGGTTGAGTGTGAGACGTTAAATTGGACTTACAGCGTGTCCACCTACGTGTGTGTGGACCAAATATGTGCGCGTAATAAGTATATGTATATATAGGTGATTTGACATGGCAGTGGCTTCCGTGGGTATTAGGTTTCATTTCCATCGCGGTTCATGCCTCACTACCTATGCGTATACTGACCGTAATATTAAACTACACACTTTATCGATATTATAAACTCCAGTTTGTGTATGACGGGCTGTTAATGGGAAAAATTCTCGACAAATTGTTATTTTATGATACTACCTATATATATATATCTATATAAATAAAAAGAAAAGTCCTGACGGACTGATTCACTGACTGATTGACTGACTCATCAACGCCCAGCCCAAACCCTTGGACCTAGAAAGCTGACATTTTGCACACAGGTTCCCTTTATAATGTAGACAAGGAATAAGAAAGGATTTTTTGAAATTCAACCCCTAAAGGAGTGAAATAGGGGATGAAAGTTTGTAAGCAAGAAATTGGTATTAAGCTTTTTGTTTAGACATTACGAATGGAATGTTTTGGCGTTTTTGGAAAATCATCCCCTAGGAGGTTAAAAATCCTTACTAACTCATCATCCGTCAGCCCGATTTTCGCCATCGCCATAGACACTTTAGTAATTCAGAGAGCAATAACTTTACTAAGTTCCGTACTTGTAATAATTTTTTTCGAAATCCCCCCGGGATAGGGAGTAAAGAGGATTTATATTATCGCTTTAAAGTTGCCTTCATTTGGCATGCATGTAGGTATAATTTTCCGTTCCCTTATATATTCTGTTACTATTGTTAGGTTTTAGGATTTTTGGAACGAAGTTCTTTTACGCGGCTTGTGGTAGAAGTAAACCGGCAGAAATCGTCACAAACGAAAAAGCGTTCATACTTGTATGCCCATTCCATGCGACTTTCTTCTTTCGAATTCTTTAATCGGATCGATTTTTCGATATTTTTTTCGATTTTCTTTCGAACTTCTTACGAATTGGTCAAAATGAAAATCCAAGATGACAGCTGCGAACATTTTCAAATTTTTCGTCATGAGTGTCGTTTTCATGGTTTTCGAGGGTGCTAAAGCGGATAGTGACGTCAAAACGAAAATCCAAGATGGCGGCTGCGATTCAAACCTTTCGTCATGGGTGTCGTTTTCATAGTTAAATGATAAATGATTTTATTTCTGTAAGTAGGTTTATACAAACACTTTTACACGTCAAAAGTTTTCGAGGGTGCTAAAGTAGATAGTGAGGTCAAAATGTAAACCCAAGATGGCGGCAGCGAAAATTTTGTTTTTGTTTTAAATCATACGTGAGAAGAAACTTCGTTCCTGACGGGGGTCCCCCGACCGAATACGTGTTTTATCCTCCAGCAATCATTTATATCAATCCGCGCGCCGCTCCTCGGATACTATATAAGCAGTGCGAGAAGACATTGTTTACCTGGATTAACACATAGGGTACTTTTAATCCGGGTAGTATGTTCCCGTGGGATATTTTCCGACATCCACGCGGGCGAAGCCGCGGGCAATAGCTAGTTAGCTTTGCAATTAGCTATGCAACGTGTATGCGGATGTACGACATTAAATGAAAACGAGCACAGTACTAATCCATCGAAACATTTTAAAACACGAAGATTAGTAGTTAATGGAAAATTTAAAAATTGCAGTTTTCAAACCAAATAAATAGCAGAATCAACTGCATAAAAAGTAAAGAAAGCAGGCACTTTAGTCGGAGAACAATACAAACGCAGAGAATAGAATCATATGTTTTGCACAGGTTCTTGACCTTACAATGTTTACCTATTATTACGGATTCGGATCTACATCATGTTGAAAAATAAGAAAATGAAAAATAATTTCCTGTGGCTAAAGTATTCATTAGATTTGATTGATTTTTTGTATACGAGTAAAGAACATGATTCTCTTTACGTGGTTTAAAGGAATGTCAATCCTCCTGTTCCACCTTGTATAATTTTTATTGACTACCGAATTCAGACTATCGCCTAACTAAACTGTACCTACATAACTTCAAGTCAATGTTCAGAATATTCTCATCTTGTATGCAATCGTTGAATGCTTTAATTTTCCACCTGTAATACCTAATTATAAAATTGACGCAGTGGGTAATGTCACTGATAGAACACGTGTCGTTAAAAATAGTTGCGGCGACAATGACCGAGTGTATTAACTCTGTGATGAGTATGTGTACTTACCTTACTCTGTACTGATGACTAACCAAATATGGTAGCTGTATGGTATTTAAGAGAAATCTCTTTTTTGTTTTGATTAAACGAACGACATCAAACCCCTTCTTGCATGATGTTTTCATATCTTTGGATTATGTTTTCATAATCACGTCCCTTCGATGTCTGAAAACGCAGACCAGTTACTGAAAAATATTTATCTTCCTTGAAGCATGGCAAGTAAGAAACAAAATTATTATGCATCCGAACTGAAGGCATAATTTAGTTTCTTATTATAAAGACTATTTAGGACCTAATGTTTTGTGCTACTTTTAGTGCACCTAAATTTTAGGTGGACTGAAAGTAGCACAAAATATCGTGATTCAAAATTACACATAAGTCAAGGACGACGGAAACTGACTTACCAGGTCCAATAATGATAATGTGACTGATTAGCTAATTTTACCACTCTGTTAGACCTTTCAACAACCTCATAATAGCATGGTGCACTCTGCCCTCTTCAATGTGACAATGGCATGGTTCAGTTCAGTGCTGAGGACTACCAGTAGACTCTAGAATTTTGACAATGGACCCGAAATGTTTAGTGTATTCACTATGTTAAAATTTTGCATTGCAGGCCTGTTTCTAGCGCTAGAAATTACCTAGAATTATCAATTAGGAAGAGATCAATGATTGTTTGGAACAAGGAGATAGTTTTATAGCGATTTTATGGAAAGTGTCGTGCGTTAACGTGAATGACTCTGAAACCACACCGTTATCACCAGTGGTTTGTCAGCTGTCGTGCACATGACCACAGGCACTGTCATACCACGTTGCGGGTTCGAATGTTGGGCCGAGTTCACATTTGCGTACAATATTGCCAATGTATAGCAATAAATTAAGTTCGGTCCCCTCCCGACACTGATTCACTCGCCTCTCTCCGGAAACTCCAGTTAATAATGTCACTGAACAGCACTCGCCTAATAGAACTTGCATTGGCTTTCGTTCTAAAATACAACAGCGAACGAATCATTTCGATTTTCCAATGCCAAGAAAACTACAAATGGTTGAAGGAAAAACATAAAGAAAGAACATTATTATCTACATGTCTGACATCTCTGAATGACTTACACATACGTACTTGGAACCAAAAACCTGAAAAGTCCCGGGAGCCACCCAACCCAACGCGTACTGTCGCTGACCTACACTCAGAACTCAAATTCATTCAGTCTTGCTTACCTCATTATAAACAAAGCATGATGGTACAGATCGCAGCGCCACCTATGGTTTACAGCTCGAAACTCACTGCGATATGACTTAGTATATTTTGTAGTGGCGAACGGTTATCTGTGTGGCGAACGAATGTTCCATGGACCGCACACTCGCACAGCAAGCAGGCACGCCAAGCTACCAACTCAAATGAGTCAGTCGTTTGACGACAGAGGACGCCACGAGTATGTATTGGGGAAGCCTATCTAGCTTGGATAAAATAAATATTATATAATTGTAAACCTTCGTTAGATTTATGTGTATATTATTAAAATTTTATGAGTCAATCAAATCTAAGAAAGTGTATAACTTTTAATACATAAGAATACAGTATTATATTAAAGTACGTAACTTAACTTCCTACTCACTAAGCTACCTGCCTATTTTTGTTACAGGTGGCCTTGATTTTTGGAGTGAATACAGTAGCGGAGGGCTACATTGAAAATTCTATACAGAATAGCACTGGTGACAACATCAAATTAAAAACACCGTGGGTAACTAATCCTTGGGCACATTTGCCACCGCAACCATGCACAACAACACATCATTCATTTAGCATAGGTACTGCCTCAAGCACCACTTTCACCGGCTTTCACGATCCAAAATGATCCTCAGCAGACCCAAGTTTCTAAAACCTTACTCAATAGAAATAGAATAGAATATAATAAAATAGAATAGAATACTCTTTATTAATACTCAAATAACCAATGTAACACGCAATACTCAAATAAACTCTACCTCAAATTCGCTTGTCAAGGACAACAAATTATTGAAGTTAAAGAATACAAACTAGGACTAATTCTCGATGTTAATTTGACATTACAAACAGACACTTCAATTTTATTTATTTGTATAGGATGAAGAATATAGGTACTAGACTAAAAAGTATAAAAATATTTAGTTCAAGAAAAAAACTAAAAAACAAGCTTATATCATGCACTAAAAATTATAAAATAATTAAATCGACTTGTATTAGTTAAGATATAAGTAATGCAACTTGTCACTTCTTAAAATGATTAATTCAAAAAGCTTTGTTTAAATTAATTAAAAGTACGCACAACTAATAAAAAGCGCTCCACGCTTTTTGAATGATATCATTTTATATAAAAGAAGTGACACGCTCCATAGGTAACTACTTTACTACTATTATTTTATAAATAATTAAATCGACTTGTATTAGTTAAGATATCATTTTTAGTGCGTGATAAAAGCGTGTTATTTAGTTTTTTTTTTTAAACTAAATATTTTTATTCATTTCTCCTTTCGCAGGTCTGCTGGAAGAAATTCCTTAAGAAGTAAGCAGTATCTTTGTACTCAATACTTATATGTCGTATCGTATCTATTTTACTGTAAGTAGTAATATTTTTATTAAAGTAACAGCAGCTGGTCAAATCAATGCCCAAAAATAGATGATAAAGAAAGACTTATTTAATGACCCCTAAAACATTACCTAAATAATTTAATTATATGTGTTTAATAACGGTAACATTTATTTATAACCCATAACCTATAACATTAAATTAATAAACTGAACGTAATTAAAATGTGTGGGCAGCTTCGATCCCATGCCAGCCATAAAATATTTTACGTTATATGCAATGTTTTCAGCGAGCTCATGTGATACCAGTAATTGAATTCCGAGGGAAATACCTACTTTGTTTGGCGAAAAAGTTGAAATTTTACCTCTAGGTAAAGTCTAGTTTAAAAGGGAGAAGATATAGGTATTTTATATTGCACCTATTGACGAATAATGATAGTCGGTTTACTGTTGAGTTTCCGGCATAAAATAGTTTCGATCTCCGACTCAAACTCAAACTGGTTTCCCGAGCCAGTTTGAAAAAATAACTAAGTAAAATTACTTAAATCAAATGATCGTAACTTACATAATTAATTTAAAAAATAATTATTAGTACCTATTGCATTAATATGTATTTGTACATATTTCACAAATTTTACAAGATGCCTAGCAAACCAGAAATAAGGTACAGCTCAACCATAGAGAAGTGGTTATATAGTCTTTGAGCTCAACTAACTGAAACTAGCTGAGACCTGCTTAGGCAGTACAAGACTCTGACAGACTCCTTCGTCCGCCTCAGAGCTGAGAATATCCGTAAGGATTTCCACAAGAGAAAAGAAGGTCAGCATGTGAAAACCCCCCTATATTATTACGGGATGGCAGGGGTAGCGAAGCATAACCAATACCATGGATTCAGTACATGATTCTGGTCATGCTTTGAAATTTTTCGTCGGTTAAGTGTTTAAAAAAAAATGCTGTTCCATACATTTTGACCGCGTATGTCACTTTTGACACTTTTGTAGGAAACAGTAGATTAAAAAAAAAACCGACGAAAAATTTCAACGCAACGGTCCAGAATCATGTACTGAATGGTAACAGGTTACGAGTCGACGTCCCTGCCACCCTGTATGTGTGAAATAGAAAAATGCTGAAAATGTTTCAGGTTTGCATCTATGGAAG
The DNA here is from genome assembly GCA_947568875.1 of Fissipunctia ypsillon. NCBI lineage: Eukaryota > Metazoa > Arthropoda > Insecta > Lepidoptera > Noctuidae > Fissipunctia > Fissipunctia ypsillon. Next base: position 16,164,304 of record OX387644.1, on the reverse strand, counting down.
GTATTATTAAGACTTTATTACCTCCTCTTTGAATAAGCAGCCTGCCAATTGAGGGGCCAACTTACATAATACAGGTATTTATTTACATGCTTTTGGTATGCATAACACTTTCCCAATTAAATTAGGTACCTAGAGCCCACAGCTAGGGCCTAATGTTAGTTAATTCTGTTGTAGAACATGTTAGGTTTAAATGAAATGAAAGAAATTCTTAAATTCATACGTAGTACCTAAGTGTTTTTTTAACGTATGCTCGTGTTTGCCGTATTATCGTCCCTCCTTCAAACCAACAAAAACTGTCATTTCTTGAAGAGGTTCATGGAACAAAAACATGAACTAATTTAACATAATCGCAAGAACTATTTTGTGTGAATTACTAAGCATTAGTTTAGCTCAGAAGGACTCAACAAAAACTGTTAAGATTGCACGAATGGTCTCTGAGGTAAATCTCGGACCACATGTGTTGCTTCCATTGTTATTCATTAAACAATGTCTTCTTACAACAACGTTGAGGTAATGTTACGAATCTTCAGTTGTAATAAGAATTTCGTAAATTTCGTTTAGGCTAATGAAGGAGTGCCAAGAATCTACTTCATTAGCGTAAACGGAATTTTGTGTTACACATTTTGTGTTACACATTTTGTGTTACACATTTTGTGTTACACATTTTCATACAACGCAGGTAAACTTTTTACTTTTATTACTTGGATGAAATTTCCTATGGACGTATCTAGTATCAACAGATTTTCATTTCTTGCTTGTCCTGTTTAGTGCTGAAACTAAATTCCAATTAGACGTTTGCTGAAAAGCGACGTCACAAGATAATTAATCGATTTAACCAGTCATGATAAATAGGTACAATGTCCAACGTAGAAAGACAAACTGCAGAAACGCGATCGTAAACTCGTAACCTACTATCATGCACTAATAATGGCCGAAATCAAAGTGCAAAGGCATGTTAGTTTGAGCCTTTTGTTCGAACGCTGAAGTAGATTAAAAATGGTCTGATCACGATTGGTCACAATCGATTGCACAGTCGTATGTCCTAGTCCTAGCTGCACACAGTGACTACGCTTGTGATTTATGAGCAAGCGGTGCTATCTACTGACTAGACAGTCTGCAGATAATTAAATCCAACATTAATTGATATAGCGGCACTAATAGCAATTACGATTTATTATGCCTGCCTCAGTTGTCGTGACAGAGAATCCGGCACGCGTGTGTTCTGCAGTCAAGAGTTATTTCAATACTACTCTACTCAAAAGGCATACTTTTATAGTAGCTATATGAAATTATAGCGTGTAATAGGAATTATTGGAGCTATTTCACGGCGATTCTTTTGCCATTTTATTGTAGTTTAACGTGAATCAGAGTTGTTTAGCGATGAGGTGTTAAGATAGTTGTGCTTTATGTAGGCACCTTGGCCAATAGTTCGTTGTTAATAGGATAGATGGCGTTGGATGTTGTTAATGTTGTTACATTCATTTTCAGGGGGAAATGGTAACTGAACTTTTTTGATACCGAATTACCACATCACATTTATAGTTTGTCCTGTTCTTTATATTTCAAACATAACAAAACTTACTTGCTTATTGCCAACATAAATAACATTGCTCTGAGTTGTAGGCGAAATGTTTTAATTTTCTATTGTACCGAATGTTAAGTGTTGAGTGAGTGGCCGTTCACATTTTTTGATAACATTCACTGTGCCAACAGGAAAATGACTGCAGCGAAGGTTATAAAAAGGAGCAGGGTACTTTTAAAAAGGCAGTGACACGGTGGTCGTTCAGAAAAGGTCAGCCGGGAGCTGCCGACTGCCGACAAACTTTAAACTGGTTCCAAAGAAAGCCTTCAAAAGCCCAATAAGATTGTTGTTTCTGCCGAAACTTATAAACGTATCCATTTATAAGTAAATGTATTTTGTCTCAAATGTTTGTTTTACATACTTACTTACAATGTATTAAAAAGATTCGGGATGATATTGGATTTCGGCGCTGATATTAAAAACTTTTTGTTGGATCAATATTGGTAGGTAATGGTATTGTTTCGTTCTAAAGTAATACAAATAATTATTATTAAACAATCATGTTTTTACTTTGTTTTTTTCTTTATTCGTTCAGAGTTGAATCTTGTATTTTCAGCATCCATCATTTTCAGTTTATTATTTACTTTACAGAAATAATAAATATATTAGGCTCACTGACTTTTGAATTTAACGAGACAATAATTCTAAGTACCTAATAATGATTAAGGACACTGAACAATCTGAATTAGATTGAAAAGATTCTAATAAACTTTTAATTCTTACTTAGAAATTATTTGAAGAAACTGCTCTTACATTCAAACTTGAATCGTAATAATGATATATTGAGTTTAGATTACATTTAGTTGAAAAATTTCAAGTTAATTTAAATAAATTATTTTCGTTTTATTAAAATATTTGTAACCTTTAAAATAAAATTTGTCATAGTCCCCAAATTAATTCTAAGTAAGCAAATTTACATGTAGGTAATTAATTTAGATTAAAAGTGTGATTAATAAAATTGTCTGGCAATTTATAGTTAATACCTAAAGTAGCGAAATAGTTTCGTTTTGAATAAGATAATATTTCTATAAAGTAGGTAACGACATGCTTGTAATATGTTTCATGATTAAGGATAACGTAATTTGTTGTCAATATAAGTATCATCAATAAACGCTGCGCACACAGGATGTTGCCAAACGGAGGATGCGACACAATGCATTAGATTTTTCATCTTGCCTTGCTTAAATTATCATAATGCTAGTATTTTAGTGTCGTAAGTCACTTTCAGCGCATGCTCGTGCGTGGGAGGACTTGTTAAATTATAGCATTTGACACTATTATGTATTTAGGTCCATTGTATGAATTATTTATTATATTTAGCATTATAAATCATAGTTAGAGCATTATAAACACACTAGGTTCTACACACCTTAAAAATTCAAAAATGTACCAGATTCAAGAGTTTATGTTAACGTTTTTATAATTTAGGTAAATGTAATTTCGTAGGTAAACAAAACTGATCCTGCGTACACCAATAAATTTTAATAAGCATGACAAATTGTTATCATACCACATAAGGATTTACCTACTGAACCACAAAAAAATACACGGAAAGCCTATTAAAACAAAACTGTTCTTTGGAAATCCCTATTACATTACATTAGGTAATTAATTAGTACTTACCTATCATTGAACACCTGTCTATTATGGCTTGTGCAACACATATTTACGCAACCATTAATAAAAATCTAGATACAGGATGTTTCTTCTTTTATAGCGTGATGGAGAGTATAAGGGTTGATGATATAAATACGAATGAGTTAGTCTTCGAAAAAATATTACAAATGGACTTGATTGCCTTCAATAAACTATGTTTTCAAAATCATGCCTCGTTCCTAGAATTTTATTAAGGTATACGTTCAAGAAACATGCCTAAAATCTGTATTCCAATATTAATGTTACCGACATTAGATTGCCGATGTAAGCTGTGTTAAGCTTTAATACGATTTATGGTATGTCTGTAGGGGAACTTGTCACCGGCGACAATCCTCGGATGTGCAAAGTTGAACACGGCCTACGCGCTACGCTTTCAATTCAAACATGATATGTTTTAACATACACACCTATAAATTGTCGCAATTGTGATTTTGACTCCACTGAAAACTAATTCTAAATTAACCTAACGCACACCACATTGATTAACTTGACGCATCCACTTCTGTAACTAAGCAAACACAAAACTGAGGTAAATATGTGTAGGTAAAGCTTATGTAAACGACCTGTAGGGTAGCAGTAGGTACCCGCTGAATGCTGCTTGTTTTACAGCACTCGTTTCAGGTTTTAGCCACAGTTTTATCGTCAAAGAGTTTACATTTAAATATGTTAGATTTATACACCTTACATAAATATGAGGTGCGCGGCGGCGCGTGTCTCGGCATACACGGAGCAATATTATCACAAACGACTAACCCAAGACGTGGGACTCCCTGATAACAATTTGATTATTCTGCGCCCTTCACTGTTAGGTCGTACAACGTTTTAAGGTAATCTTAGCTAATGATTCTAGCCTCACCCTTCGCTAAAACAACATCGCACCCTAACAATTTACAGGCAAATTAGTTTGTAGATAGGCATACATTACATATAGGTACCTACGTCGCGCTGGTTGATCACCGCCAGCGCAGTACATAAACGTAGCTATAACTTTGATGAGTCTACGTCGTGTTTTGAAAATATTATGTGTATGAAAACATGAGAGTATTATCATCGTTAAAGTAGATGCTGAAGGATTAAATGTAGGTCATAATCCAAGGGAGGTAATACCGTCAACTCGATTGCCAAGTGCCGCGCGATCCCGTGCAAAAACGCTATAGACGCTGGATTAAAACAATTTTTATGTTTATTTTTAGTAGAAGCGTGACCCGGTTTACACGTGATAGTCTATAAACTCGTTAGGATACCTACAGCAACGTAAGTGCGGGAGATGAACACATGTACCACTTGATCGAAATGGAAATACTCGATTTATGAATCTGTTCATTTGGCGTTTGTTTATTTAAAGCTTGTCTGTTGGAGTGGCGCCGGTGGTTCAGATATTTATGATACACAAAACATTAATAATTATGTTAATTATTAAAAAAAATGTTATAACCAGAGTTATGTTAATAAGTGCCACTGCAAATTAACATACGAATGGTCGTTTTCAGAATTATTCGTGTATAATATTGTACGCATTAAGGAAATGGCGGAATTCTTAAATATTATATTGAAAATTATTGGCTATTTGTTACGTGTGCAATTTAAATACAACAAATATATGTATATGTGTATATGTATAGCAACAAATTAATAGGTATAAAATAAATAAAATATATGGAGATGTCAAAATAACTGTCGACAACATGATTCTGAATACCACCAATTCATTTTTTGCACGAGTTTATCTTGTTTTTCAGACAAATCCAACTAATAAACAGTTTTATACTCTATAACTTTTGACATCTTTACAGTGTAACAAAATGTAGCTATCAAAATTAGGTACTCATATCTTCACAAAATTTTGCTATCTGGCGTAACAACAACTCTTACATAAACATGCAAATACTTTATCACCCAGAAAGCTGAGTCCACGTGAATGTAGGTCTTGTACTAAAAGAACATTATATTCTTAGGTTACGGTAGTCAAACGTAACGTCTAGATACACAAAGTGTGTATTGTGCCGTTATCGGTGTAGGTACTAATATCGGTGTCCAAAAATACGACAGCTTAGTTAATAACAAAGTAACAATGGTGGATGGTGATCGTTCGCATGTGGGTCACGCACGCGTTATCCGTTCCAATTCGCATAAGGCCAAGAACGCACTATCATTATTTGCAGCCAAGATAACAGTGTCTGGCTGGATAAAGTCGTAACGCCATAGATTATCCCATATGGTAACACTGGGCGCCAAAATAGTTTGAAGAATACTTTCAGGAAACTGAAGAATATGATGACGACAAAATAAAAAGATTTGTTATTTACGGCCTAAATGAGTAGGTACTATCGGTATAGAATAATATACCCATTCCAAGACACGCTAAACATTGACGTAACTGGTTATAATGAGGAATTACACCGCATTGGTAGAAATGGGTTAAAACGTCAAATATAAATAGAGCTCTTCAGCAAAAGAATGACGAAGTATATTTTGAGCTTCCTTTAACTGCACTCAAAAACACGAGCTTGCTATTGTGTTGTTGAGCTTGAAATAAGTAGGTAAAGATAACAAATCTTGCTTTTTGATTTATCAAAGGCCTTAGACAGTCCACAATACAGTTTGAGTCGACTTATATTCTTAATTGGCGCAAAGCGGTGGTCTTTGACGAAAATTAACAGCATAACTATTTATGTAAATGTCTATTAACTGCTCCCAAATTACTTTAATTGCTTTTTTTAAATTTTTTAAAATTTTTTTTTACATTATTCCATGACATAATCTTTTCATTATTAGGTATAATCTTGTCTTTTAAATAGATTCTTTTATATTTTGTGAATGTGAGAACGTTATAGGCTCAAAAGACTGTAGATTTGTAGACCATTTTCTTTTCTGTTAAGTACCTGGTACTTGTTGACAGGCCTACACTGTCCTCCCATACTTAATAACACTGTAATTTGAAAACATTGTAAAAGCCAATTATTTTTAAAAGAGTAACCGTGGAGTTTCTTGCCGGTTCTTCTCCATAGGAAACGACCAATTGGAACCGTGCAACTAGCTTCTGACGTTTCATAAGTGCCCATGTAGGTTTATGTGAAATAAAATATTTTGAATTTGAATCTTAATATAATAGTGTTTTAAAAATTGCTAATGCGTGTGTATTGGATGTGGTATGCCAGATTTTGCAAGATAATAAAGTCGTGCGACGGTTTTTAACAGCCTATTGCATGACCTTAAAAGACATACGTGATTAACTCGAAGCAGCCATCTGTTATCATCACCTCACACACGCGCACAGAATATGAGCAGTCTCAAATAATATGTAAAATAGACACTTTATTCATAATGGTCTACACAAGCTGCGTATGACCGTTTACTGATACTCATATTAAAATAGCTGTAAGCAATTAAACGGAATGAGGGCGCGGAATATCTCGTAACATTACACGCTTAATTACTCTCTGTGTGATTTGAATCCAGTTTCAGATTTAATTTTAAGGTCACAATAAATTACAAAGTACCAGTTTACCTACCACGCACTTCGAACGCGGTAGTTTCTAAAACGATAACGTTTAATTATAAAACGGCTACTTTGGATGTTACTATAACGGACGACGCTGCAATCAGATTACTTGAGGTGGAAGCTTAGCTGTAGGTAACATCATCAAATTAATTTTACTGAAGTTAGTTTTTGCTGTAAGTTACGCTGGATTCGAGGATTTGGAAGTGGTAAAAACTAACTTACCACATATTTCATTGAGCTATAACTTTTGTAATATGAATGTCACGCCTCTCGGGAAACTTGGTTGGGCTTGGCGGTGTACGCGGAGCGCGGCGGGCGTGGCGGGCGCGGGCGGCTGACACGAGACTTACTAAGAGAAATTGGAGACTTTCGTACAAGTTTATTAAGTCCTGTAATCCTTGCTTAGTTCTCATTTATTTAAATTGATTTATTTCGTGCGATGTCATCCGTCGCCTACTGAACAATTAACCATCCAAATGGCAGTTAATATTTATGGGTAGTGGATTCCTACAAATGTTCACATTAAGAATCGAGCTAGCAATCGAACTTGTGATTTGACCCTTACTTTCGATCGTGACGTAACGATACATCCTCCCTAACACACACCGGTCTCTGTGGGCTTCCGTCCTTCTTTCCTCATCGAGCAGGATGTATTCGCAATCACGGTATCGTGTAAGCGGTCGATTCACAAGGGAACAGTTTATATACCTCCTCCACTTTTTGCTAAATTAGCAAATAAATTTTTCATTCCAGGTGCGCAAGTGCAGCGACCGCGACGGAAATGACGCGGTGTTTCGTGGAATACTTTTTATAAACCCATGAATTTGTAAACGTGCCACCAATAAGTAAATTGTGTGTTAGGTAAGCATTTGTGAATTCTGAAGCTCACCTTACCAACCCAACGTGATAATTTAATGTCTATGTCGCAGAAAAATTGTTGAATCTGCTGTTTTACATAACCGCTAGCCATTTTACAAAACAGCTCCGTTATGTATGTAAAACAACTGAACGACGTTTAACGGTTTTACGTAATTACTGAACTTTAACACGCCAGACAGTTTAAACGTTTTGCGTTTATCAATGCAGCAAGTCAACGTTTAGACGTTATGTAAAACAGCGTGAAATGAAACGTCAGATTGTAGATTTTAGTTCTAAGTTTTGTCACTCGTGGCTCTGTGTGTCATAACAAGAATAATGACGTCCGAAACCGAAATAAATAAAACGACTAATATGAACAAAAAAACAGATTTTAAGGAAAATTTTAACATTAAGTTATCAGAGTTTTATGAAAGTCAGTCCTAAAAATACTAAATAGCAAAGTAACTGTGACTAACTTGGAAGTAGCGCTCACTCAGCTTACGCGCGGTTGGTCTCAGTTCTAACCTAACCTAAGCCAATTGGTCGGGGTGCCCTAGCTTAGTTACTGCGACCGATTCGGAATTAAAAGCTACACCAAACGCTCATTGTGACTGCAGATTAGCCATTCTGCATTACTTCTAAGGGGGAGATTACACTATCATATCTAGGATCATAGATCTATGATTCATAGATACATAACAATGTATTTGTAAGCTTCAGTTTAATAATATATATTTCTTATATTTCGTATAGGATTAAGCTTAACCCCATTATTAAACTGAAGTTTTACAAATGCTCTACCTATATTACATTGTTATGTACATATAAATCAAAGATAGGATCCTAGATATGATAGAGTAATATCCCCCTAAACGTAGGTAACAGTTAGCGGTTATGTAAAACAGCGGATTCGACAATCCATCTGCGACATCTACATATCCTTTTGTTTCTCAAAATCACGATAGATCGTAATGTTCTACTATCTACTCGATTTGATGGGAGATGAGGACTGAGTTACTAGATGATAAATGAGGATCGTGAAATAATTAGTATAGGTCGCTCAATTCTCTCTTGGATACACGTTGAATTTATTTTTTCAGTGCAAAATGAGCTGTAATGCGAAATAACTTGGGAATTTCAACTTTAATTAAAAGTTCGTCTCGGGAACTTGCTCAGTCGGCAAAGATTACAATCACTTATTGGCCGAAGTTAAAACAATGGAGTATCCTGTTTACCTTTGCCATTGTGAAGTTTGTCGAATGTTAGTTTGTTTGAAACACCCAAGTTTAGTGTGGGTGAGGACATTAGTATTGTCTTGGAACAGAGTTACGTAGGCTGGTGCTAGTATCCTTCAGACAATAAGCCATTTATTCGGTCTGTTTCCTTATTTGCGTTGAAATTAATTGGTTCAGGTTTTTAATCTTGCAGTCACGTTCAGTAGGTAAAATATTTGCTTGTCGTTGTTGTCTTCAGTGTGTAAAGACAAAAGCTTGACAATTTCGTGGGTATACTTAATTTGACCAACCTGTAGGTACATAAACACACCCTCTAAAGTAACGGCATGGTAAATGGTTCCATCTGCCAAGGCACCTATCTAATGTACTTTTAATTTCTTTGATAGACTGTTTTCCTTATCAGCCCTCTTCCAGTTCGCGTCCTCTTCAGAAACAGGAGCACGAACTGAGTCTTTTTGATTACATCTTTGAACGGGCCTTTTGATAGTAGGTACTTTTAAAATGAAGATATTGTTTGAACAAAGAGCTTTTCGTAGGTTTTATGTGAACTACTTCTTCTGACAAAGGGACATACTTAATAAATTTGGTGACACGCAACTCGCAAGTTCTATGACAGAAAAATGTAGTTTGGTGACACGCAAATAATATTCAGGGCGCGTTCAAGCTGGCTTGGTCCAATGGTGTTCAGTGCTCGCCACAAGTTCACCAACAGTATATTTATTACGTATGGATACCGCACGCGACGCTAATGTTTAACCAATTTACAACTAGTTTCGTTCAAGGTTCAACCATAAACTGAGCTTTTATTGATGTAGTTGTTACTTACATTTATTGACTTCTTAATAAAAATGAATTATTACAACGTTAACTTCGTCGTGAAATACAACTGTTAAACTAAGTTTAGAATAGGTTCGGCAGTTCAAAAGTGTCGTTTGGATTTTGAATTTTCTTGTTCATTACTTTTTTTTTTAGGTAAGTACAACATTTGCAACTTTATCAAAGACAAGAGCTCCGAAAGTTTTGACATGTAAAAATGGAACCGGCTCGACAAGTGACACATGTGTTCAATTAACTTTATATAACTTTCTTTGTTTATAAATTGGTTACACCACGGTAACATATTAGATACTATTCCAAACATACCATATTATTGATCAGCGGGTACCTATATTAGAAAGCAGTAACATTATTCACTGGAGCTATAAAGCTGCGCTGTTTTGATTAGTAAGCTATCAATTACGATTTATTTTCAAGGTAGTAGTGGTACCTACGGCAGGTGCAATGGACTGCATTCCCGAGTGCTAGAAAAACTGGATCCAAAGACCGCTCCTGCGGCCAAAGCCGGCAATTGCCGAGATTAGATAAATTGATAGAAATTTTATTTTATTATTGACGTTAACGACGTGGGAAACTATTGTAAAAACGATTATAGTATACCTATCTGACGTCATCATCACTATTGATATGATAAAAAGCCTCGTAAATAGCAATATTAAACTATAGGTATGAGAAATAAAGAAACTTGGTCCTTACTTTAGCAAGATTTACATACTTCGCCAGAGATATTTCTATTATTTGGGAAAGTTTGACAAGTCATGAATAAGTTTTATTTCCTCGAAGCTAAAGTTCTTAATGCGAGCGTTATATTCAGTTACATCGAGTGTAAAGTTGAAGCATTTATATTCCAGTTACATTAGTAATTAGGTGGAAATGTACAATATAAAGTTAAAGCTGCACTCTGTCATGAATCGTAATCTCATTATGTAAATGCATGGTCCGTGTGTCCGAGCCGTGCGGCTGTGCGAGGCGCGCCGGGAGGCAGGCGATGCGACGTCGCGCGGTGATTAGCACCGCTCATACCTGTCAATTTACCTCGACAGACGAGATTTGCTGTCAAACCGTATTACTATTCAGTATTCTGTGATACCACGTCCAATTTATACAATTTATTGTTGTATCAAAGAGGTTTGAATTAGGTAGAGACTGGTAGAGATCAAGATACCAACACGTAATTTTTAGCATACCAGTGGCGCAGCAACAATTATCATTAGAGGGAAGCCGACGAAAAAATTGTTCAGTTCTCATAAACTCAGACAAAAAACTGTAGGTTTTAATCTTATGATATATTAAACTGGTATTTAAATATAATTATGTAATGTATGGTATGGTACGGCACATACAGGTGTACCATATTATTGGCAATAGTAGACATTATGAAGAGTGGTTGTTCCGAAGGGAAGCCGATAGGAATCGGGTTGTATGAAGCCTACGCTCCTGTAGCATACTTTAAAAAAAATAAAGTGTCACAGTTGGTAACCTTGGTGATAGGTACTTTTTTCACGCTACAATCTAGTAATTTCAATGTAACTTAAACTGAATCAGGTATACTACCATGCATAACAGGAAAAAAAAAACGGTTGAATAACTGTTTTTAAACCGATTTTTCTTGTGTTACGAAATTTTGATAATCATCTGCGTTGTCAAGTTGAATGTTAATTTGCTGTAACTATAACGTTTCGTCAATAATCGATCTAAGCTCCGATCGATTTAGCAATGTCACTTTCCAAATTACACGTTGTATTGTGAGTGTATAATTACTTAGCTCCGTGTTATTTCATTACGCGCATGTCTAAACAGGCAGCTAGCCTGTTAATAACATTGTGGGTGAAAGTCGTTGCTTTTTCACAGATATCGTGCCAACCATCTATAATTCACACGGCTCGAGGACACTGTCACAGTTACGCCATCGCCTTGCATGTGTTGTGTTCACGTTAAAAGGCTCAATTGCCCGAATCACAGTACTAGACTCATAACCAGAACATTTAACATTGGGCAGCCATTACACAGGTACACATAAATTAGTGAGCGCGGTGGGGCCATCGCACCTTCATTAGTGAAATTATTTGCTAATTTGTACTGAACACGACCGCGGTACTAAGGGGTAACGGGGCTTAATCTACTTCATTACACAGGCTTTAGTGATAATGAATGCAGAATGTGGTTCAGTACAGCTTCACACTTTAAACCATCAATATTTTACCACAGTCATTGAACTTTGTGTGGGTTTAGTCAACATTGTGTGTGATAAACATACCATGCTGTAAGAAGGTGAAGATCAAACGTCGCTCGCAATATACACATAACCCCGTTTGTATATATTCAGCAAACATGTGACTAGGTAATATTTGTAGAAAGGCAGTGGATACAAATCTAGAACTTGGTACATTGTATTACCTACAACTATAAATAGAACAGTGTTCATGAAACTGAAGTTACAACCTGAGCTGGCATGTTTGATACTAGGAGTCGTTGACCGCGGTACACGGCTACTCTACGAAATTCTGTGTAAACGTTTATAACCAGTTCATCCACGATTATCACACAATGTTTAAACTATGCGATGAATGCCTATTCTACTATTGATTTTTGTTATTGTGTACAGGCTAGTAATTGTATAGGCGGCTCGGGCGCGTAGATTTCGCATTAAAACGCTAACTATAAAATAAACGCACGTGTCTCTTTTGTCGGACACGAGAATGTGACCTCTTTGAAGTAAACGAAATGCCTCCGGAGACCAATTTCTCTTTAAAAAGGGTGTTATTTGCTCAAGTGTGCAGTGTGCCTGGTCCTACGCACAAATGAGCGTATTACGTACTGTAATAACACTTAGCTGAAACTAATTTCGTTTCAGTGTGACTGTAGCTTTGAACAGCTTATGCACATTAATTTTTATGGACGTAGACACTGTGACTAAAGAGTAATCATAACATTACACCTTCAATCGCTTCAAGCTGGACACAACCAATGATTTATAATCAATTAAATAAAACGAATCAAACATCGACGTCGAACAAGAACTGAGTTGACTCCATTTTAATATCAGACTGCAACTTTGCTATGACTTCTGTAATTGACACTTATTTCATATTTAGTATCCTTTATTATCGTAATTCGTAGACCATAATTTAGTTACGGCTCGATTGCCTCTATTGGAAAACGTAAAATCATAATTATAATTATAGACAGCCGTTTGGTGTATTGCAGTACTTATTATAGCTTTAGTGCCTTACCATAACCAATTTAAAAACAGCTTTGGATAATACTTAATAATTGTGCAAGTTTATAAGTGTGAGAAATCGACGCGACGTGATCAATGGTAGTGTGCGAGCTGACATTTCCGTTGTTTTGCATAACCTGACATTAAGGCTTATGATGTGCCGTCTCTGTACCAACGGAGGACACCAACGACGCACTTCGTTATTCTCTTTATAGTCATCGATTTTACTCCAGATCGGAGACAACTACATAAAAATATTATTTTCGAGAGAAATAAAATCGAAACATTCATGTCGAACTGTAACTGCCAATGAGAGATAAAAAATAAAAGTAAAGAGCCACGTCGAGTCAGTTACGCGGTGTGCGTCTGTATAATAGTATTATATTTGAATTTTTCTTGTATTGAAGAGATTGAATCACGGAGTCAGTTTTTATCAGATGGAAAGTTTATAAGAAGCATTTTTGTGTCTCAATAAAAATAAGATTTTAGGAGTAAAGCATTTTACGACGAACGTAAATTAGCGACGAAGTGTGTGATATTTGTCAGATGATGTTACATGCAATGCCAGCCCCGAGACTAACTGGCCCATATATTATAATGCCGCTGGTTGTCATAATAATTACCTACATTGTTCCGTATATTATTAACTACTCTTGCTCCTGTACCAATCAAGAGTAGTTGGTGCCGGCTGAGTGCTTACACAACAATGCTTTGATGATATGTAGATGATAGACATGATAGTCTACGCACGAGAGACTCTGCTGACGTGTTACATAATATCTTTCTTTGTAATTATCTTCATAAAAACCCGTATTGTGTTGCACGTGAAAAATAGAAGAACTATAATGAACAGTATCGGAAATATATCATAGTGACAGCTGCAAGCTAGAATTTTAGATGCGTGTTAGAGACTGTTGCGTTGCACGGATGCAATAAGATTTATAGTTCTATCATTACTATTTCTAAGGCAGGAAGCACTAAATTGATTGGAGCTGGGAGCTGTTGAGAATTCCTAGAAATAAACAAGGCTGACGAGGCAGCCGTGACAAAAGTCATTACAGAGTTACGGTGGCTGGGCTTTTATGACAACCGCGCGAAAGGTCGGAGGTACTGATTCCTATCGTTAACAATATATAATCTGTGCGCTCGTAACTTGGGAACCATAAAATAAAACGTGTATTGACACATTTATACGACAACGTCAGTATCTATGCATTCAAATTACTATTTAAATGTTCCAACAGCATTTGTAAATTGAACTACGGAGCTTTCCACTTCTGTCGTAGCGTACACAAAGAGATGTTTATAGAAATGATTATTATATTCTCAAAAAATATACTTACGACTGAAGTTGTATTTGTTAGTCACACGTTCTCCATAACAGTTGCTGTCGTGTGAATGAACATTGAACAGTAAAGTTAAAATGACATTACAGCAAGTATCCCAAGTTTCCATCATTCTTTTTTTGTTTACGAAACAAAAACATACCGAACAATTAAGTATTGTAATTTGTTTTGGGTATAATTAACACGGTGACCCGGCAGATATAATAACTTCCTCGACTTTCAACCAAGAGATGGTTATTTTGGGAATTGATTGAATTGATTGAACGTTTGATTGTTCTTGATATGTATTGTACGCTAAGCTTTCTTGTATTTATAAGCGTTGCGTTTCATCTTGATTTCCCTTGTATAAATACGAATGTTGAACAACCTTGAATATTTACTTTATGAATTATTATATGTATTATTATTTTAATTACTGTGAATGTGAGGACTATGTGGTTAATTCTGTTCAAAGAGACTGGGACCTCTAAGTTGGTTTCGGTCTTTCTTCTCGGAGTAGTCGGATAGGAAAAACTGCTCTCATCTAGTTTTAAATCATAATTTATATTTGACGCGTGAAAGTGTTTTTTGAACCAATTTACAGAAATACTTATATATAATTTATAATAATTTATCACCTGAGAACAACAATCCTTGGTTACACAGATTAATAAGCATTTTAATACATTCCTTGTAAAGGTTCAGATCAGATTGAAACATTATCCTAGATAAAGGCGATACATAATGAATTAGACAGATAGACAATAAGAAAATAAAAATATATAAATAAATAGAATGAATAGAATGTGGCAGCACGGGTACCGGATGTTGACGCCGTACACCCAATTGCTTGGACCTTCTGTTGGAATCTGATCCGGTCTGTCATTCAGTGTCGGTCTCAGCCCCGCTGGGAACGTCTGACCACTGTCTGGTGAAATCCATATCGACCTGCTCTCCTCCAGATGAGAGTCCTTGAGGCACGAGGCGAGTATGGCGAAGTCAGGAGACTAGGATGAGATGCGGCACTTTTTTGCGTCTTATCCTTGGTGGCAAGTGTGCTTCTCCTCGCGTGACCCCTCGTGCTGTGCTGGCATGGTTGCGGATGTGATTCGGCAGGGGATGGAGTATTTTATTCCATTCTCCGACATCCTGTTCGATCACAATTCCCGGCCTTAGTATAATGCAGAATGTGCCCACGCTGAGGCTGGAAAAGAGTCTGCCTACTAAGCCTGGGTCAAGGCCCGCGACCGCAAAGTTAGAGCGCGTAGGGTTCGCGCGAAGAAAAGAGCCTTTAATTCTGCCGCCAAGTTCTGCAAGCGGGTTTTACGTGGGGCACGTTTTGACCATGTCGGACGTATTGGTGCCGAACTGACTTCGCACCCTCCGGGTAGTAAACAGTTCTGGTCCCTGTCTAAAGCGGCTGAAACGAATTTCTGTCGTCCCACTTTACCTCCAATGATTAAACTTGATGTGTCGCTGGCTCACTCTGCAAGTGAGAAAGCAAAATTTGCGTCTCTCTATGCAAGTAATTCACGTCTGGATGCTGGATCCAAGCAACCACCTACTTACTGTACCTTATTGTGACTCCTCGATGCCGGAGATCGCAGTTCACATTAAAGAGGTCCGAAGAGTATTGTGCACTCTAGACGTGAACATGGCCAACAGCCTGACGGCATTCCAGCGAGAGTGTTGAGGCAATGTGCGCCTGAACTGTCTCCTGTGTTGACACGTTTATTCCGCCTCTCTCTTAAAAAAAGGACGGTATCAAAATCCTGGAAGTTTGCAAATGTACAACCAGTGCCCAAAAAGGGCGACCGTGCAGAATCTGCCCATTACCGTCTGATCGCCATTACCTCCATTCTGTGCAAGGTTATGGAAGAGGTACTGAACAGTAAGTTGCTGACCTACTTTGAAGACCTCCTCAGTGACCGTCAATTTGGCTTTCGCCGGGGATGGTCAACTGGCGATCTTCTTGTGTATGTCACGCGCTGCTGGGGCGAGACCATCGAGAAACACGGCGAAGCACTTGCTGTATCGCTTGATATCTCGAAGGCCTTTGACAGGGTCTGGCACGCTGGTCTAGTCAGCAAGCTTCCTGCTTATGGCATTCCAGCTGATTTTTGTAGCTGGATATCAGACTTCCTTAGTGAACGGTCGATCAGAGAAGTCGTTGACGGCTGCTCTTCCGACCGTATGGCTATTGATGCCGGAGTTTTTCAGGGGTCTGTTCTATCTGCAACTCTTTTCCTGCTGCAAATCAATGACCTACTTCAGCCTGGTATTGTTAGGCACGCAGATGACAGTACAGTTTCAGAGGGATACTTGTCCAGCGCAAAAACCAGAGGGGCCGAAGTTCGTTCCTTGAGAGCGGCTATGGTAGAGCGGACAGATTTGACCTTAAGCCTTGTCTCCCAGTGAGGTGATGATATATTATTTATATATATCTGTTCTCTTTTAACGCCACCAAAATACAGGCGTGTCTTTTTACCGCTAAAAGGAGTCGTTTCCACCAAACTCCTACTTTTCGGGGTACATCTGTTCCTGTAACTGATCGATTCGAGCTCCCAGGCATGGAGTTGACATCATGTCTCAACTGCGGTGCCACCATCGAGTAAAAAGCTCAAACTGCGGCTAAGGAATAGCATAACTGGGCATACTAAATAGGGTGAAGCGATACTTTACGCCTGGACAGCTTTTGACCCTTTACACAGCGCAAGTCTTGCAGCCACCTTTGGAATGGCTCAGCTAAATACCAACTTGCCCCGCTTGACTCGATGGAACAAAGAGCTAAGAGGCTCATTGGCGACCTAAAACTGGTGGATGCCAAGTTTCACAGCTTGGCTCATCGCCGCAAGGTTGCCTGCTTGTCGGTCTTCTACAGATTGTACTTCGGTGAGTGTGCTCAAGAACTCCACGACCTCATTCCACCGGCCCCATTCTATCATCGGACATCTAGACTACACGCACTGCAAGTTACCATCCCTGCCTAGCTGCTATTGCACCAATTCGCACTAAGCGTTTCCAAATGCTTTTGTGACGCGCACAGCAAAGTGTACGTTACCCCAGCAAGAAAGTGTCTCCTAGAGTTATATGAGTAGAACGTATAGTTGGTGCCTTATCTGCTGTAAATGTGCCCCCACATAAAAAATGTGTGCCCCCTGCCGTTTTGGAAGAAAACGGAAAAAACGATTCTTGCTGGGGTAACGTTTTTCTAGCAGGAAAATTCTAAACGAATGATCGGATAGAGAAAAATTGTGCATGGCCAGAGAGCTTATATGTGTGCCAAAATGTGCCCCAAAAATTAAATTCTGTGCCCCTTCAGGTTTTCGAGATATTGCATTTCCTGCTGGAGTAACGTTTTGATGAATCGTATATCTCTAAAACCATTGCATGTGCCCCTGTAGAATAAACATACACGAGTAGCTCTTAATGTGTGCCCTTTAGTGCCCGAATTAGATTTAAGAAAATATTTATAGTTTTCAAGTTATCGCGGTTTTATGAAAACCCGAAAAAACATCGCAGCGCTTAAATGAGACAAGGTATAAGTTCGCTGAAAACTGTATTCGGTCCTTCTTGACGCTAATAATAACCATACAAAGTTTCACCTGCGTCTGTGTTTCCGAACGCAAACAACCCCGATCTGACCCTGATCTCTTCAAAGTGAGAGCGAACAGGCTTCTTTTGGGTAAGCTCGACCTATCGTCGACTTTGTCTCCGTCACCTCTGACCTAGACTGGAGTCAAGAGCAAACTGATTTCGAAATAAAAAAAAGAATAAATAGTAGTAAAAATGGTAAGAAACACTAATGTAATTGTCACCTGTCGCCTGTAAGTCTTATTTAAATTAATTTTCGTGGTTGTCATGAGACAGATGAACTCTGGGCCCAGACGACTGATTTTGTAAGTATACCTAAAATATGGCGTCAAAAAATTTCTCCGCATCGCTGTCGACTGGTAATGTACCCAAGAGACTGGCGGCATTGCCACGTTGTATACCTTATTTCTGTTAATGGATTAATTATTAATTACAAATCTTACTATGTCTTCGTCAAGTTATTGAACTGGTGTTATAAAGCCAGTTATCGACCAAGAGCTAAGTTAAGTTAGGCTGAGGGAAAACATCGCTAGGAAACCTGGACTTATCTATACAAATAAATAAAATTGAAGTGTCTATTTGTAATGTCAACATAGCAGCTTTTTACTAAATGCATATTAAAGTATATACGGTGCTTATAACAAAAAAAACAATTATTAAAATTTTTGTCAGTCTATCTGTTTGTTCCGGCTAATCTCCGAAAAGGCTAGACCGATTTTGACGGGATTTTCACTGGTAGGTAGCTGATGTTATAAGGTGTAACTAAGATTACTTTTATTTTAGAAAATGAATTAGGGTTCCGCACAAAAAATTAAAACGCTAATCTGTTCTGTATTTTCTGTTGTTTCCTGTAATTTCTGTAGTGTATACGAACGTTGATAAATCTAAATAAATAAAAATAATCTCTGGAACTACCAGTCGGATTTGAAAAAATATTTCTGCGATTGGTTATAGGCTATTTAACATCACGCTACAACCGCATCAACGAGCCGAGCAAAAAGAAAAAAAAGTCAGAAAGAACGCTAAGCTATCTTACGACTTCGACGCGAACGAAGTCGCGGGACACAGCTAGTAGTTATAGTTAATAATAAATAAGTCTGAAATCGCCAACCCGTTTTGAGTAAGCGTGGTCTTCTCTGTATGTGAAGATGCCTTTGCGAAAATAGTAGGCTGGTATTATTATTATAATGTGTCGACCAAGGGACAACACGTCAATATTATAGGTTGAATGATTATATCATAGATAAAAATGCTTGGCTAAATGCTGGTCCTGCTCCACAGCCACTTGGGCTTTGTTAATTTTTTTTTTGTTTTTTTTTGTTTGGAAGAAATGCGTCCCTTTTTTTCTGACATTATGTTATTACTATAGACTTATTGACTATATATAGACTAGATTTATTGTTTACTAATCTTTTAATACAATCATTGCAAAGTATAGTTTTGTATAAATTAGAAGCATCTTTTCAATTTTGTAAATGTGAGTACCATGGAGCGGTTTTATGTTATGATGTAGGTATGTTGACTTGAAAGAGTATGGCAGTTGAGAGTATGTCATGCTCACTTAAATGTCTCGCTGATGGTGGCGCGTGTGTTGGATCATTCGATTCCCTACAAAATGGTTGAGCTGGATGGTGCTGATCCACGCGTCATGTTCGTGAACGGGCGCCGTCAGTGGAGACTGGTCATCTCTTAGCTGCCAGGGCTTATTTTTATTCTTATATTTTGAATTGTTTTAATTATCTATTTTTTACATTGTTCTCACATATAGAAGCAACAAGAACAATGTAGGTACCCAGGATTTTGTAACAAGAAACTCAAACTCAGAATTTCTTGCCCATTCTTCTCCATAGAGATCTACGTTTTGGAATGGGCGACTAGCTTCAATTTTCTGACTAACTGACTGACTCTTTAACAATTCAAAAGTGCCTGTAATTGGTTTAATTGCATGAAATAAATGCTTTGAGTTTGAGTTTGAATACGTAAAAATTTCCAGCTAAGCTAACTTAGCTTAGCTCTTGGTCGACCACTCGCTAGTATCCCAGCATTAGCCAGGGTCATGTGAATGTTAACCTCGATGAGTTAAACAAAGTTTTCAGAAAAATCTTTTTATTTATAACAATAGTCCTGAGAATTTTCTGTCTTTTATGTTTACAACAATCGGCGTACCAACCTATTGTTTTTAAAACTCATTGTGTCGCTATTTCCCACGATGTCAGCCACTTTCTTTCATCAATGCGCTATGCTTAGATGCTGTATTCATTGCTACTACTGACAGCTGGGACCAACGGCTTAACGTGCTTTCCAAGGCACGGAGGGGTCTCGGTATGTAATGGATGGTCACCCATCCACGGACCGACCGCGGCAAGCGTTGCTTAACCTTGAAGATCGACCAGTGCGGCTGTTATTATTTAGCCACAAGCTCTTCAAATACCTAAGACTACTAATTATTCGAATTAACGACTAAAATAGTACGCAATTGATAACGAAATATTGTAAGTACTAAATTGTTGTACCAAACGTGATTAGAATACAATGAGGTAGTTAAAACTTCTTCTATTGGGAACAGGTAACCGCAACATGAACAAGTACTAATCATTTACGAAGGAAGTAAAAAATATAAATAACCCCGCAGTCATGACAATAAAATCGGAAACTGTAGGTACTAAATAAGGGACTTTGCAAACAATCTAAATTGGAGTTTTCCAATTAGGGTCCCATTTATTTTAAAGTAGGTACGAATGGGTCTCGAGCGTGTCAACAGTCGGTTAAAACGCAAATCGTTCTCTTATGACGCGTAGCGCCGCGCGCCGCGTTAAGGCGCGGTTTACCAGCGCGTGATGCCGCGAGCAAATATGAACCGACCCTCATCGAAATCGCCCAACTACAAATAATTCCCTTCATTCCCGCTCTATTTAACATTTACCAGTACTTCGCTTTAAACGCTCCTAAGCTAAGTACAATTTGATGTTATTCCATAAAATGTAAGCCTGCAAGCGACGCATTATTAAAGACAAATACACTGATACTTGTTGCTTTAACCGAGTAATTTAGCGCAAGTCACGTCGAAATCCTAATGTTAGAAAATAATCCCTTATGAATATCACGTGCGGAGATTTGCTGGTTCCATAATCATATTAGCTGATATACCTCATGGAGAGGAGCGTGCGTGCGTGTTATGTGTACACGTAGATTGCAGACATAATCAACGATGGGGCAAAGTACAGGGGTGATTGCTTCAATTATTAAACGCTCAAAGTGCTGCTCGCTTTCAACAAAGTGAGCTATTCAAAACTTAACAATAGTCAGCTTGTAAATGATGACTGTTCAACAAACGCAACAAAGTAGATTACTTAAAGAAAAAACATCCTTCCATAAATCGTCCTGTTCGTGACAGGGAAGTTATTTATCCAAGATGCGTCAGTAGCTTGAGCTTAATCATTGATAAAATTGTGCTGTTCACGTATGTGGAGGAGTGTGTATGCAAATGAGGCATTGTGTGCGCGGGTTGATTCAGTCCGCGGTGCAGCCGCAATCAGTCGCATTGACACGGACCGCCGCCCGCGCCGCCGCTCCGCCGCCGCGCCGCACCGCCCTGCCCGTCGCGACTATATTTTTCATCTCCTGACATCCGCTCTGTTAACGTGAACGCACTCGGAAATTTATGTTGCTGTACCTGATGCATTGGAAGTCGATGTGTCTGTGCATGGTGCCAGACAACAAACTGGATATAAATTTAAGTGTTTTTCGTAGCTCGTAGCAAGC
This sequence comes from Fissipunctia ypsillon, assembly GCA_947568875.1. Classification (NCBI taxonomy): domain Eukaryota; kingdom Metazoa; phylum Arthropoda; class Insecta; order Lepidoptera; family Noctuidae; genus Fissipunctia; species Fissipunctia ypsillon. The sequence continues at coordinate 16,142,733 of OX387644.1, read as the reverse complement.
CTACGAAAACAGCTAGACAAACAGCGGAAAATGTATGTACTCGAGTCAATCAAATCAGATAATAAGGACCTACAAATACGAGAAAAAGAGTCTATGATTTAACTACGTATTTTACAGTGCCCAGCCACTATGAATCACCTAACAAAGTATAAGCTACGCTTAACAGTATTTATTAAGTTTCCGTGGAGATGCTCCCTGCGCCTGCTTAACCGGTAAAAGACCACGGATGTTGTAAATTGCACATCCAATTGCAATAGCTAAGGAAGCCCTGTTTTATAGTCGTGATAGTTTAGCGTGATAATGCGTTCAGAAAGTGGCGCTCAATGAGAGTGTATGAGAGGAAATCGGTTCCCATTGAGCCTAGCCGTAATCACGAGCGCGCACAAATGATCGCGGGTCGCTGCCAGCCGCGCCGACTCCGCGCCGCAGCCGCGCCGACTCCACGCCGATGCCGTGCCGCGCCGCAGCGCCGGTTGCAACGCCGATAATGAATTACAGAGCCATTGCTCGCTTGCAAAATCTAGTCGTAGTCGTATCGGTAAGTAACGAGGTTAGCTGCTTTCCCTGGAGCTGAGCGAGATGGCGCCGTGACTCGCGATGCCTTCGGGAGCGTTCATGGGCGAATTATCTTCTAAAATGGGCGATATAAATTATCCTTAATGGGTTTTATTGCTGTAAAATATTGTATTTGATTCAGATTATTTTTCAACTTATTGAAAGTTGAGCACAATACCTTTTGCGGAAATCGTTTTGCCTTAGGTAATATGAATTTAGGTAATCATGACTGAATTACAAAACGAAAAAGGAAGCAATCGCTGAAGTGTGGACGCGATAAAAGCTTTTATCGAGAATTTTACGATTCTTTTCGCACTATCCCAGCTATAAACGCCGAATCAGATGGAGTGAGAGACCGCGGGTGGCATAGCAAAAAATAACTCTATTTACTTCGCCCACATAAAGTTGAATCTCTGGTATTTCATCCGACCAAAATGTAATTCGACGATTCTGTAGACATTTCTCGGTTTTTTATTATGATTTTGTTTACAATAATATGAAATTGAGGCAATCTACTCAACGTTGTGTCATCATTATTATATTATTTCGACTCTAATCAAGTTGAAGTTTTCAAAAATACCTTTTCTATTATTAGGACTTTTTATACAACTTTATTAAGTTTTCTTTCAGTTCCTGTCCTACGTACCAATTAAAATAAAATATAATTTTCCTTTTGAAAACTCCCCTTGCCTTCACATAGCTGCTGGCGGCCTTAGCACTGTGTTTTCCCCACAATCTCGCAAACTTATGCTAAAAAAGTATAAACTAAAAAATGAGCACGTTGAGGTCAACGGTGAAGGAAAACGGTGACCAGCGTTACGAAACATCCAATTTTTTTGACATAGAAAAACAATTTCATGGCAAAATCAAATCAATTTGCAAACTAAAAGAAAAGGGCAAGCAATAACTAGACCAAAATCCGATATCCGATCGGATATCTCGCGGCTGCCCGAGTGCCCGGGCATTCCGTAACCTCAGTGCATTATTTAAGCATAGCTTTTGTTCTGGAGATAGTAAAAATGATATCGCACCGTCTTGACCGGCTGGGTCGCGTTAGCCGTAGGTAAACCACGGAATTTACGAAGCATTCCGTAGTTCAAAGAGCATCGAAGCCAGTCAGTAAAACATATAGCCAGCCTCCGAGGGTGACACTGAATCACCAGGACTCTCTGATAGAGATTGTCTGCAGCGGACACTAGACTTTATATTGACTATTTATGGGCGAGAAATTCTCTAAAATAGGTTACGTACGTACGTTTCTTGTTTAATGCAACGGGTTTCTATATCTACCTTTCGTTGAAAATCGTTGTTTTTATTTTATTTTAATTTATGCTAAAAGGACACCACGCTCTCAAGATGCAGCGGTAACAGTTACCAGGTGCACTGGTGCAGTTAAAACTTCATCAGGAAATATCTTCACTTACGTGCAAATGGAAAAAATAATCGTTTGCAAACTACCTGCGAAACAGGTTATTAATGTTTTTATTATTTGCGGAATACCTCCATATTTCCCTGAGTTATTAATTATACAGTCCAAGTAATTATGCTACTAGATATTGAACATTTAAAAGTAGTCGCACTTGTTATACGAAGGCTGCGATTCTCGCCATCATTAAAACAGAAAAAAAATCGTGGTTGGTTTTAAATATTTTTTACAGAAGCTCTATTTGGGTTACAAAAAAGAAACCCCAACCCTTATGCTTAGGTTATTATAAATGTGTGTAGCAAGGTAGCAATAAAACGTATAGTATGCACGTATGCAGGTAAACCAATTTATTTAAACTGGTTTCAATCCTATTTTCATTTTAATAAAATTAATAGTTATGATGATTATAATCATCAAAATCGACTTCAAATTGAAGAAACAAGCTCGCGTTAACGATGGAGAGTCCATTACAATTATAACCGTTTTGATGTTAAGTGGTCCATAAAACCAAAAATATGTTCAAAACGAAAGGCTTTAATTCTGTCATAAACGAATACAGATCATTACGAACACCGCCACGTGTCGGTCAACGTCTTCCAGGAACATTACACATGTATTATGCTAACTGCAGCTGCTATAACAGCACCGCTCATTTTTTTCAGCTCGGTAATAAGCAGTTACTTACATTGCTAACGGTAAGTCACTCTCCCGTAAGCTAACTCTGAGCTCGCTTTATTAGCCTGGGCAAATTGAAACCTAATTAATGTAGAGTAGAAACTTAGCGGCTCGTGACGGGCGATCGCTGCTCAATAATCGACCCCCACGACTATGGAAATTCAGTTAACTGTTGTATCACGACGCTGACGGTCAAATTTCTATAAACACTCCAATTTTGGACTTAATGGTTATGAATGACAGTGAAATTGTGGGCAAAGGTCGGCTCAAGAGATATCGTCATGGAGTTTTGTAATTGTATCAAATGGTATGAGGTACACCATTCTTAGATGAGCTACATATGGAAAGAACTTGGGTTTGTTTAATGAAAGTGAAGTAAACGTCAGTGAAGTAAAAAAAAAAATTACATGATCAAGTAGGCGACATTATGTACACATAAAGGCGGTAAGATAATGCCGCTACACTACACTATTTACATTTATACGTGCCGTCGTAACACTTAGACTAGCTGCTAGCACCGAGTATGCGAGCGGAGACAGTTACGTGTGATAACAATTATTTGCTCCCGCCGCGCCGTGATATTGTCTTCGTGTAAATTCAATTTCGGAGAAAACTATAAAAATATACAGAGTTTTTACACCAATATTGAGATCCGAGTAAAAAATAACGTTAACGTACTCGTTAATACTGAAAACACGAGTGGAATTTTGATAAAATTAGTAGGTATATGAACTTATAAAAAAAAACAACACGTGTCTCGTATTGGGAGTTCTCATTGAAACGTTGTAATAGACAGACAGCCATTGCTTCTAATAATTCCTGACGTTTGAAGCAACGTGACGCAATAAAGTAATGGGTTTTAAGATTGCATTAACACACCAGTAATGACAGGTTGTTAGCCCAGCGACTTACAAACACCATAGGTACTCCTTTCCCTTGATTATTTGCGCGTGGCGTTTAGTTCTTCACTTATACTGCATTTTTAGCGGAGCACGTAACTACATTTTATTTTATAGAAAAAGAAACCTAGTGATGATTAGATCGAATTGCAGTAATCGACGTAGGTGTGTCGAAAAGAGTTTGTATTGTTGCGTATGCTAATCAAATGTTCGCAAGTCAGTTGGGCAAGCAGCACATAATAAGTATTAATAAAATAAACTGCCTCATTGGTCGCAAGCGCTACTGCTGAGCATGAGGTCCTGGGTTCGATTCCCAGGTCGGGTAAAGTGTTATTGGGTTTTTCCATCTGGAATTTCTCAGTAGCAGCCCGGTGTCTGGATTTGTGCCTGGTGGACGGCAATAGGCTCGACCCCTATTACATGGGACTTAAACATAACTGGCGAAATGTGGGTGTACTATATAAGGCGTAATTTAAATAACTGCCAACCTCTTGAGAGGTCATTGTAATCATCATTATGAACAACTTTTACTATGGGACCAAACCTGAAATCGCGAAAAAAATCAGCTGTGCCCTACATTTTGATGAGTTATGTGAACATAAATGTAGGGAACAGCAGATTTTTTTTCGCTATTTCTGGTTTGGTCCCATAGTAAAAGTTGTTCATAATGATGAGTACAATGACCCCTCAAAAGGTTGGCAGTTATTTAAATTACACCTTATAGATATACCTCTGCCAAACCCTTCGGGGAAACAAGGCGTGATGTTATAGTAATAAAATAAAACATGCTCCATATTTCCTTTTTAATTAAAAAGGCTTCGACCAACTACTTACTTAGCATTTACAATTTAACTGGACTGATAAGTCAGGTTGTACTTTCACTCCCATTCGTATTACTTAGTGTATGAGGCAAGTTAATTATTTTTAATGTATTTGTAACTTACAACAGATAAATCGTGGTGAATGCTGTCACGTAACTATTGCTGTGACATGTAATTTGTATGGATCTTAAACGTTGGTGTCCACCGTGGTGGATAAAGACAAGAACTCGCTAGACGTGTCTAACTGTTTGGTCAAAATACCTACTAGTTGAAAAAAAAAACATTTTCTTTGCCAATTTTTTATCAAGTTTTCATAGAATGTCAACATAGTCAATAGGCGTATTTACATACAACAATTTTCTACTAAACTAATACCTAATTTTTACCATTTTTTCTACTAAAACATGACGTGTTAGACAACAATTTATTAACTGTAAAGAGAAATGAAGAAAATTAAAGAAAAAATCTGGATTGTTCCAACCCTGGTATTTCTAACATAAATTATTATTGATGCACTTCATAGTATTGTCCATCTCCAAGACAAGAATATTCTTTTAGTTCCGCTTAGTTACTTCTAGTAAAGTGCATATACGGAGGACATTGCAGATTCTTGGAACATCTGGTGACTTCGCTCTAAGAGCATGCGTAGAAATTAAACTTTTATGTGGTGTGCGGTAATAGGTTCCTGTGTTATATTTAAAAAAACTTAAAGAAATCCACGCAATGACCTGCATATGTAAAATTTTCACCGTGAAAACTCAGGTGAAAGTGAGCCTGAACTCAATTCACCAGTGTTCACGATGAGATTTTTACAGAATAGACCGACTGTTACGTCGCAGTCGACGGGGGTCTTAAGTCTTAACTTTCAAAGATTATGTAGCTGTTAAATGCTATGTGAAAAGTATGAGAGACATGAAACAAGTGTATCTTACATAACCTTCTCCGGGCTGCACATAGTAATCAGAGGCATGATAGCAGTCTGTCTTTTGTTTATTTTTTATGTAACGACGCTGTGCGGTCACCGGCTCGGTGTTTAATACTGGCAAATAAAACTTACGAGCAAGCACTTAGTGCCTTAGCGAATGAAGAAAGTTCAGAAGTGCCTCTACTTTACACGTTCATGAAGTTGTACAAAACCCTAATAAATAATGTAGGACTTTTGAAAATGTTCAGAACGGATTCCAATAGTCAGAGCAACTAGATTTAGATTGTACCTATGAATTACAAATATTTTTGATGCTTTTATGGGATCTCCATAGAACATCTGTCAAATAGGCGACCACCTAATCAAAATTAACTCTCAGTTTACGAATATCAATTCTTTGAATGTCTCTAATTTAAAAGCTCTAATAACTGAGCAGGAAGTGGCTGCTGCAGGCATGTAATTTCTAATTACTTTATAAAATTCTAGTAAATTAGTATCATAACATTTTTCAATAGAGCTTTTCAGGATTAAAAGTTACAGAAATTACAAGTTCAACGTAGCAACACTTCCTCCAAGGTTGACTATTGTGCTATACACACAAGAATATAATTTCCGCCCTACATTCTGGATAACATAATTTTTAATAAGGCGCTTTGGGTTTGCTCTGAAAAGAGCACTAAGCCCCGAATATTTTTTCCTTTTTATTCGGCTGCCATATTTTTTTTTACACAAAACAAGCTTTAAGCTCACACATTTGTAAAGCTAATAACAAACCAAAGCCTCTTAAAACGCAGCCAGAGCATACCGCCGCCATACTTGTTCGTTATCCTATTACAACTCGTAGCCATGAAATAACAAAAATATTGTATTTCAAAAACCAGAAAACCTCTTTTTATACTGTTATGATTTACAGTCCATAAATTGTGTTTATGCAACTAAGTCCACTAAATCACTAATTTACATATGAACACAAACAAGCTTATCTTGATTTTAACTGGAATAGGTCTCATATTTTTAGTGTTACTAATAATTTTAATAAAAAATCACCGAGGTGTCGGAGCATACTGATTAGACCGGTTCGCCAAATCAACGATGAGTAGTGAGCGGGTGTCGGATGCAAATCGAAAGACTGACTTGAATAAGGCACCTGTCCCACCGCCGGCGAGGAAGCAACTAGCTATCAACGATTTTCTCGCTCCAGAAACGTACAAAAGATAGTAAGTCCCGTGTTAGTAAAAGAGATACATGTATTAATAGTTGATCGCTGACTGTGTGACAAGAGCTATCGAGCGAGTAGTCTCTGTACTCGCTCAGCGACGCTCGTTTGGCGGCAGAACACTCGCTGATAGACTCTCGCTTAGGGCTTTCAATTCCGCGTACCCTTGCGGGATCTCGGTATAGGTGAGATCAAAAAAATTCTATGAACCGGGATCCCGGTATAACGGGGTCCCGGGAAAGTCTAAAGTATTTGTTAGAAAAGAACTAGTTCAAAAATAAATTTACTTTACATTTTGGAAGTGTTTTCGCAGGAAACACAACATTCCCAAAGTGTCGTCAGCCAGACTTCTTCGTTTCTTGTTGGCAAGATAACCGGCAGCGGAGAGCGCCCGCTCAGCATCTACGCTTGTAGGCACTACAGTACAGACTTTAGGGCATTGTGTGCTAACGTTAAGTATCTACCCATCGAATAATTTTCAAACCCGCAAATCCCGCAGGATCCCACACTCTAATCCCGCAGTGAGCGGGACTGATGAAATCATAGTATATCTCGGTATTTTGGGACCTCTGTATACCGAGATTGGAAGCCCTACTCACGCTAGGAGTACATACGCATACCAGCGAGTAATCGCTCGTCGCCGTCGCGCACTCGCTGCTCGTTGCTAGCCAACTCGTTTTTAGTTGCTAGCTCTACTCGGTTCTCGTTAATCGCCGGCGGTGGGACAGGTGCCTAAGTTTACTATATAAAAATCAGGTGTACACGGAAACCGGGCTTGACAAGTTTACAAGACTGGTTGAGCTGAGTGCTGAGACTGGTTCCTGGTAAAAAATAGTTACGTATCACTTCACAGTTCAAGCCGCGTTCAAAAAATAATCCACATATTAACTTATCTGCTCACTCGAAACTTTGGAGGTGTAAAGTGTTTACGAGAATAGATAAGAGTTTCGTAATAAATCTCTGAAATCCTTCGCTAAGCTTTAGATAAACTTTTGATTCTTCTCGTTGATTTTTATTGTTACGGTTGTTAAAATATATTATAGGTACTTCACTTTAAATGAGCAAACTTAGTAAACAAGAATTCATTCTCACCTACCTACCTATAAGTATACAGGTGCAAAGTAACGATTCTCCGTAGGTATCTTGTACCTACTTGTATCATTTACCCACTTACTGGTAAGTTTGTGGAACCTTGGAAACGAAGTGCCAATTACATTACATTCCATGATTTTAAAACCGCTTAATTTTACTTCGCTACTTTGGCCACATTTACCAAGCTACAAGACAAAATCAATCAAACTAGTGAATGTGTGACATACTTATTCAAGCATCACTGTTATTAAACTCCACTTTTTCAATTTGGCACGGCGTCAAGGCAGATGTGAGGCATAGTTTCCAGATAACGGCTAAGTTGGTAACTTTTCACATTTCCTCGGAAGCGTGTCCCCTGGCAATGTCGACATTGTCGCGCGTTGTGAATTTGTTATCCGCCTCGCGATTAACGAGATGCATGTACTCTAACTTTGTTAAACAGATGATACAATTTAATCATACTTCACGCCGCAGCTTAAGTTAAATCGTTAACGCTACACGATGATAGTGGCTTTAAACATTAATTTCCATAGTAACATTATAATTACCCCGGTCATTACTTACGCTAAAAGCTATTTATTTTGCATAATGGTGTTTGGGTGAGCGCAACAATGGTGAGTCGCAATGCGGCGGTGCACGGTGTGGAGATATGGCTATGGCGGCCGACTCGTTGCCTGTGAATCGCCAAACTTGACCGCGCTGCGCCCTTTGTTTGCTCGCTCTGGGCGCGTGCTTCCTATATATCTACTACTGCTCACTAAAATTATCCACGATATGAATCTGGGGACTTAACGACCACTTAACATTACATTATGACTCTAATATTTTATAAAGAAATATTGTCTAGTTTCCAGTCTCCACTGTTATTCCTAAGTTTGTGAATGTTGTCGGGAATATAAAAAACCGCAGTAGAAATCTGGAACGTTTATGACGCGCTTTCAGTTCTGCTGACAGTCGTTACTGGGGACGGCTCGTCATCAGCGGAAAGGTTCGTGCGTCTATGGCTGCGGGCGACCGGAACTCGGTAGGTTCTGTCACGTCATTTGCGCGAGAGAATACGACATTTTTTTTTCGTGCAGGACGGGACAAGAACGCTTACTCGTCGAGATAAAAATGTCACTTTCTCGTCGAGCTTTTTGCTATCTCTTGACGTTTTTACCGAACTTATTTGTAACTGTCGCTGCTATACGTGGTTTGGGTTAACATGCCTTTTGTTGGGCTTTCTAAACTAAATTGGGTATATAATTATATTCGCAAGGACCTATGGATGAGAACAACAAACATGAATCAATTTACTTGGCGAAGTAGTTCAATATTTCAGTAGGACAACGCTGTGCTTGTTGTTATATTACATGACTTGACACTATCGTAACCTCTATTATGTTTTAATGTGAGCTGAGCGTACGAACCGGGCGATTGAATTTAAGATGAATATTGGTTTGCGTGTCGGATTACATTAATAACGGTAACCTTTAGTGACCTAAAACTTTCTCCCGTTTCGCGACGCCAGCGCCGATGCAGGTTGTATTGATCATTAATCACGTTAATGATGTCAAATGAATTAAACATTAGTTCGATGGCGGCTTCAGACCAAAACCTTCAATATCCAATTAATGCTAACTGCTAGAGGTATTACGTCGCAGCTCATTTGTAGCATGCAAAGTGATGTAGGAACAAAGAGTAACGAGCCATTGAGTACGCCATGCTAGGTATCTGTTCTGTTGACCAAATACGGAACCTTGCAGTTGACGCAACACGCATGTTGAGAATGTCGGTAGAGTAGAACTTAAGGCGACCTATACCAAATATTGCATCACTTTGATTCAAAAATAAACAAAGAAATAGTGATTGTTTAAAGCCAAAAAAATATATATTGTAGCTACTACTTTTACTAGTCGACTTTAGTATCCTCGAAAACTAGAAAAACTATACCCATGACGAAAAATTTGAAAATTTCCGCAGCCGCCATCTGGATTTTCATTTTGACTTTACTATCGGCTTTATCACCCGCGAAAACCATGAAAACGACACCCATGATGAAAAACTTGAAAAATTTCAAAGCCGCCATCTTGGATTTTCATTTTGACTTTCCTATCGGCTTTAGCACCCGCGAAAACCATGAAAACGACACCAATGATGAAAAACTTGAAAAATTTCAAAGCCGCCATCTTGGATTTTCATTTTGACTTTACTATCGGTTTCAGCACCCTCGAAAACCACGAAAACGACACCCATGAAGGAAAATTTGAAAATTTTCACGGCCGCCATCTTGGATTTTCATTTTGACTTTACTATCGGCTTTAGCACCCGCGAAAACCACGAAAACGACACCCATGATGAAAAATTTGAAAATGTTCACAGCCGCCATCTTGGATTTTCATTTTGACTTTACTATCGGTTTCAGCACCCTCGAAAACCTTGAAAAGGACACCCATGAAGGAAAATTTGAAAATTTTCACGGCCGCCATCTTGTATTTTCATTTTAACTTTCCTATCGGCTTTAGCACCCGCGAAAACCATGAAAACGACACCAATGATGAAAAACTTGAAAAATTTCAAAGCCGCCATCTTGGATTTTCATTTTGACTTTACTATCGGTTTCAGCACCCTCGAAAACCACGAAAACGACACCCATGAAGGAAAATTTGAAAATTTTCACGGCCGCCATCTTGGATTTTCATTTTGACTTTACTATCGGCTTTAGCACCCGCGAAAACCATGAAAAGGACACCCATGAAGGAAAATTTGAAAATTTTCACGGCCGCCATCTTGTTTTTTCATTTTGACTTTCCTATCGGCTTTAGCACCCGCGAAAACCATGAAAACGACACCAATGATGAAAAACTTGAAAAATTTCAAAGCCGCCATCTTGGATTTTCATTTTGACTTTACTATCGGTTTCAGCACCCTCGAAAACCACGAAAACATGATGAAAAATTTGAAAATGTTCACAGCCGCCATGTTGGATTTTCATTTTGACTTTACTATCGGTTTCAGCACCCTCGAAAACCTTGAAAACGACACCCATGAAGGAAAATTTGAAATTTTTCTCTCGTGATAGAGAGAGAGAGTGAAAGTGTGAATTTCAAAGAAGAAAGTATGAACGCGCATTTTCGTTAGTGACGATTTCTGCCAAGCCGCGTCAAAGAACTTCGTTCCAATGAGTTGACCTACTGCCTACACGACACGCTTACCTATACTGTGACACATTTTGGGTTCATGCAAGTTCACGCTGGCGAGGTAAGCGCACCGCTCGCTCCGTGGGTAGGTTGGTAGCGTTAAATACCTACTTCGCAGGGTCTACCTCGCCTTAAACAGAAAAATAAAACTAGGCAGTTATAATATGCCAGTAAGTGCTTGAAGAAAGTCAAATCATCAACCAGTGCGATGCAGAAATGACACAGCAAAAAAATAAATCGACTGCAAAAATAAATTAAGACGAAAGCGCCAGGTAGCCCGGGAAACTCAAATTTTCTTACGTTTTTTTTTTGCAATTTGCAAGTATTAGGTTCTATGTTCATCAAAATATGATTCGCGACGGTAGAACGTATGTATTTACAGAGTTATAATAATTAAAGTCATCAATAAAACTCTTTAAGACTAGCTATTGAGTGACTATTTCATGAAATCTTGACAATTAGAATTACACAAACTTATGGAGTTGTATTACTAATTTTGATGACTATAATTCTATAAATGCATTATGTTACGGTCGCGAATTATACTTTAATCAACTTACAATATAATAATGACTTGCAAATTGCAAAAAAATATAAGAAATTTTAAATTTCGCGGGCTACCTGGCTCTTCCCCCTTAACTCAAAATGATAAAACTTTAATACTTAACTTACTTACTTTTTTACTTAATTTTAATTCCGGAAGTCGGTGTCTTGGGATCCGTATTTTAGTTTTTTGCCACCGACTTCCGAAATTAAAGTTATTTCATAATTTTGAGTTAATTTCTTTTTGAAGTCGGTTTAATTTTTTTTATTACTTTTTATTTCGTAATTTTTGGTTTTAAGTAAAAACTGGAATATTCATTTGTAGTTACTTAATAGTTTTGTTGTAATAAACGTATTTTCTTTCATTTTCTTTTTTGTGTGCGAGATGTTTTCCCCCGTAGCTCGTATCAATAAACCAGGCCGCCTTTGCACGTATAGTCCATATTATTTTGAAAACTACTGAACCGATTTTAAGGAAATGTAAGCCAATAAAAAATGAGCACAATCCGATTAAAAGTTTCGGAGAAATGCGTGGACAAACATACATACACCTATAAAAAATTGTATATTTGTTTGGAAGCCCTAATAGATTATCATATGTGCATATATTGCAGCTCCAATAATATTACATAGGTACATAGGTACGTGTCGAAATGATAACCACCTTTTTTTTGAAGTCGGTTAAAGAGGCCCTAAACAAAATTAGCAATAATTGAAAAAGATAGCGCAAGCCTAACAACAATAAAAAAATCACGTAACTGGAGACCATAGACTCAGCAATAGATGGGCTGAACAAACAGATAGGAACTAAACCGGGTTGCTCCAAGTATCTAATCCTTCTTTACGCGTTCGTCCGTCACGCCAAAATGAAGCCCACTCGTGGGTGACGTCACGACACATGAGGGAACAGAATCATGACACTATTAGGATAAACGAGGACGCGGCCGCTCCTGTGGGACGACGTTATAATCTAGTCCTGAATAAGTAGGTATTTGACCCGCACTTACATCGCCTTTCATGAATTCTTATATCTCGAATAAAACTTATTTTATGGACTATTTCACGACTTTCGGGTAAATTATGTTTTCCCAGCGATTCCAAATATGATGGCTACGAGAGTGTTATGATGTCGAATTTTGATGAGATATTTTTTTTGTGACAAACTGTAATAGAGTTTTCCTTTGTAGCTTACAGGAAAATAGCTAAATATAAAACTCATATTTGGAAAGTTACGTTGGTTTTTACTTAGCCAACTGCTGTTGAATCACCGAGCTCAGTGTGTATCCGAGTAAAAACGTGCGCATTTCGCAAATTTCGGTACGTCACAGTGCACTTCCAAAACCACAGTAGGTACTTAACCTACATTTGTAGCGCAATTTGCTCAACGAATTCGCGCACTTCCTTCCCCAACATGGTCATGGCATATACAACAAAGAACCATTGCCTCCACCATAAGCCTTGCCTTGTATCCATAAAATACGCATCTATTAATTAATATTCAAATAACTAACAATCTGTGTTCGGCGAATTGCATATGAATTCTATATGGATTTGTTGTAGCTCATGCATTTTATAGTAGGTGGTGTACGAGGAAAACTGCTCATTGTTCAGTCTAGTAGACTTATGTGCACCTACTTCTCAATTCTACTGACATACCTGTAGTTTAAGCACGTCGCCTACATACGTGCAGCCTTATTAATAGTACTACGCTATTATTTCGTACAAAAGGAAGCGCACTTACTAGCCTTGTAGGTACTATGAACTCGAAACAATAAAAGCAATGTATATTTATGTATATGTTACGGCTACAACCCGAAGTGTGACTACATCTAGTTTTAGTCAGTTACAACTAGATGTGGCCGGTAGCAGTTGGCTAAAACTAGGTGTAGCCTTCATCATAACTTCCCGAAACATTAAATTATCTTGTGCCTAAACGGACCCTGGCACTCGCCGGCCGCTGCCGCGTTACCGCTCGCATCGCTCACTCGGCTCGTGCATTGTGTAGGCACAGTTCTAACCTAACCTAACCTTCCTTTCAGCCTACACCAAGTTTAACTAACTACGACCGGCCACACCGGTAGTTGTAGCCGGCTAAAACTAGGTGTAGCCGCACTTCGGGTCTTAGCCGTAACATATACACATCTGTACATGAGCGGAGGATACGTATTTAGATAGACTCCTTGCTGAGAGGGTTAAAAAAACATTAAGCACGTAAATGGAGGTCCATCAACGGGATTAGCACAAAAATACTCGTAACATGCACAAGTAAAATCCTTTTGTTCAATTTACACGCATCGCTGACGAAACTGTGAATCATATTATTATGTAACACAGAGAGAATGATATGAAATGAATATCCAATCAATTGAAAATGTAAACAGAAACTAATATAGCAGCAATAAGCAATAAACCGAACAGAACAGTCGTACTAAACTAACAATTGGTAAATAATAATTAGCCTACAGTTTTATAGTGGTTAGGAAACAGGTAATGCGTTGTCAAGCATTCGACGATTTTATGAATGCATTAAATATTTTATTATCATAAGCTATCAAGCGAGACTTACGTGTAGCTAGTTTAGAAGTTTAGTCACGAAACAGAAATTAAACATTTAATTCCGCAGGTAAGGGTCCAGATGTACTGGTGTTCTAAAATATTTAAGACCTTTTTGCGTTCAGCCCACTTTATGTAATATACCTTCTAGTTTAACGAGCCCCATGTACCTACAAATTACACATTAAGGTAATGGGCACAAATAGACAATTTGCTAACGGTCCATGAAATATGATGTTCAAGCATCACTTCGCGGTCGTCGTGTAATAATGTGGCCTAGTTGCGTTGATTTGCTCAAATTGCTCATACTTAACGCGTATGATGTACATTTGTTCGACCTATGTAATATGAACTTCAAAATTGTCACAGATTTGACCTCGAGACACGTGCTAGATGTTACAGGATATGGCTGTATATTTTTGTATCATAAAAACTACATTAGACATTGTTGTATCGTTGACACGCCTTTTATGATTATTTTATTTCAGTAAATAAAATCAAATTATTTTATTTCACATAATCCTACATGAACATGAATCCTATGAACATCCATTGGTCGGACCGTGTTCGTAACACGGAAGTACTACGGCGAGCTAATGTCGGTTGAATAGAGGCCTATGTAATGCGGTGCCAGTTGCGGTGGGCTGGCCATGTCTCCCGAATGTCTGACGACAGAGTGGCGAAGCGCATCTTCTACTCAGAACTGCGGGATGGCAAGCGGAAACAAGACGGCTAACTCCTTCGGTACAAAGATGTGCTCAGTCAGAAGCTAGGTGCACGGTTCCTATTGGTCGTTTCCTATGAAGAAAAGCCAGCGAGAAACTATACGGTCATCTACTCTTTTGAAAATGATTGGCTTTTACAATGTTTTCAAATTACAGTGTTACCTAATAGGTATGGGAGGACAGTAAAATGTAGCGAGGGCGTTTATTTTTTGTAAGGCTTGGCTCGACAAGTTCGTGGTGCTGTCTTTTGCGAATTAATTATGCAGCGGATAACCAAGTCGCGGTCGCAGCGTCCCATGGACTTCCACGTTAATTAAATTCAGTTCTATTTCCTTATGGATAGTTCTCAGAATGTCTCCATTTCAAGTTGTTTGGGCGCACTCAAGCCTCGTATCATCGACTGCTGATCAGAAACAAAATTAATCGACAGCCACGCTTCCATTGAAAAATGTAGACTGTTTCAAACTGAAAATACTTGTTTATAAACTACTACGATATGCAAAGTGTGAATAAAGATTGTACATATCAAATGAAAAACGACACTGTCAGACCGAAAAAGTGCTTCAGTTCCGTAGTTGAAACTGAAATATATGCGAAACCATCCGTGTTGTTTGTTTCCAGTGTTTTATTTACTGCCTTTGATTTCCCAAATATTTATGAGTTTGTATTTGAAGTTTCATATTTTAGAGAGCATGTGAAATATTGGTGCGGATTGATGTTACGTTATTTGAATGATATCAGTATCCAATTCGTAGAGTTACACGTGGACCGTATTATTGGAAGCTTGTGTGTTGTCATGTAAGAGGTATCACAATAGATCAAAGGCTCCTAGGTATTCTAGAACGACATACCTAAGCCTTGAATCTGTGATAGAATCGAGTTCAATGCTTGAGTATCGTCCTAGATATTATACGGCCTTGAACTAGCAGTTAACAAAGAACAAAAGCTTTGAGGCATTTGAAACTGTTTATTATAGAATTAATTCTGATTCTGCAATAATAAAAAAAATCTTACTGTTTTTCAAATAATGAATCATTATTTGAATATTTCTTTAAGTTGGTAGTCTTACTTAAGTTAGTCAGACATGACTCAGATATGACTAAAGTTCACATGGCCGATGTCTAGGGCGGGCGGAGTTACCTTGACTTGAAGTACCGACACGTAATTAGGTACAACCTAAATATATGAAAACTCTCAATTTATTAATAATTAACGTGTGCTAAATTTGTAAGAAGCTGTGCCAATTTGCCAAATCAACGATTCACAAGTTTAGAGAACAACTCGCTCTAGGTGGCCTAATTTAAACGAGCTCTTAACATCTGGCAATGCTGCCAAACGTTGCAGACTAAGTGATAAACACAACTACACAAGACAAAATCGTACGCTTCTAGACTTACTTTACTTCACTGTGATTTCATGTTGGTTGACATAATAGCTCAACCGGTCAACTTTTATATCTATAATAATTATAGGTACCAAGGGTACATTTCCTTTGGTGCTACGGAAAGATGATGGTGATCGTGATCTATGAAAACTATTGTAAATACTGTTAGCGTGAAAGCTCTAATTTTGGTTAGTATTGTGGGCGTCACGATACCCAATAATTTTCACCCAATACTGTATGATCTGTATGCGATTATGTTTAAAATTGGAATTAAATACAAAACTGAATAGAGAATATGAAATTTTAAATGTTATAGATTTCCGCTGAGTTTATCTGTATGATATTACATCAGTAATAATACCAACAATCAACTAATTTAATGTATGGTTGAAAACGTTCTTATCCAGAGCCAATTAGGGTGAAATGTGTGCAAAGAATTGTCGTGGTTAAATGATAACAGCCGCACGGGTCGATCAAAGGTTAAGCTACGATTGCGCGGTCGGTTCGTGGATGGGTGACCTTCCATTACATATCAAGACTCCTCCGTGCCTCGGAAAGCACGTTAAGCCGTTGGTCCCGGCTGTCATTCATAGATCTTTGACAGTCGGTACGGGTAGTAGCCCAAAATTCTAACAACCAGTCCGAGGGTATCATGTTACCCCCAGTTACATGGTATGTAACTGGGTTGTGGAGGTTAGATAGGCAGTCGCTCTATGTAAAATACTGGTATTCAGCTGTATCCGGCTAAACTGGAAGCCGACCCCAACATAAAAAAAGAAAAAAATAGAAAAAAAGAAGAACAAAAGGCTAGGCAGATTGATATTTTTTGAAGACCTTATTATATTGTAAGTCACCTATACTTGGTTTTAAAAAGAAAATTATTATAACTAGAGGTAAATCACCATTAAGTTCATGTTTAACAGGAAACCTCTTTTTGTTTATTTATTTAAACTTTTCACACTCAAAAAGTACAAAGGCGGACTTAATGCCTTAGGTATTACCAAGGTGGTACCAAGGGTGGTGAAGAGATTAGATGGCAGGTGCTCTGTTTGAGAGGAACAATGATTAAAAAAAAAACTATTAAAAATATATAATAATGAATTAGATACAAATAGAATAGGAGATACACAAGTACATAAATAGGTTATAAACTTATGATACACATACATACATGTTTACTATAATATATGCCTATATTATACACAAGGTGTAACATAATTGACGCGCAACCTCTTAAGGGGTCATTGTACTCATCATTATGAACAACTTTTACTATGGGACCAAACCTGAAATCGCGAAAAAAAAATCAGCTGTTCCCTACATTTCGACAAGTTATGCGAACATAAATGTAGGGAGTAGCTGATTTTTTTTTTGCGATTTCAGGTTTCGTCCCATAGTAAAAGTTGTTTCAAATGATGAGTACAATGACCCTTAAGAGATTGTGCGTTAATTATGTTACATCTTGTATACATGGATCTGTACTTTATAAATTAGCAGGTTTTATAGTGGGGAGATTTAATATCGCTCAGATACAGTTCTTGATTATGATTGCTTGCTCTCGGCTTGACGTATAATAAATAACTACTAATTTATAGTCTGACGTCTACAATATTATGTGTATATTCGCTACCATAATATATTTTCTGTTCTATTATTAGAAATCATAAGTCCATCGAGAAGAGGGTTGACAATTTGACATGTTTTCAATTCCATTTTATTTTATCTGTCGTTCACAATAAGTTTGTCGAATTATTTAGTATTAGATAATAATATGTTTTCAAGAAACTTTTCAGGCTTATTTTAGGAGCAGTTTTTGTCATCTATTCAAATATTTTCGGTACAAAATGTTCTAAACGCAATAATCACGTTGCCGCCGCGGGCCAGGAATAGTGCTCTGCAAAGGTTAAGTTTAATCTGATTTTGGCTTTAACAATGCACTGGGGAGCAGTAGACCGACAATGGCGGCGATACAAACTTTTAGCCTTCCAGGGGATATTTTTATATAGCAAGTGACCGTGAACGCGGCTAGGACCGTTTTTGGATATAACTTATTACAAGTAATATCCGGACCATATTTTTTCCCAACTTCCAATTTGGGCTCAATTACACTCCTCGCTTAACTTGTTGGTACACCGGGGTTAGGTATCGTTTGTTTTACTAATTCTGGCCTCTGTTCCTTGGGCGTAAAGATGTTGAGAATTCTACGCTGAGTATTTACAAAGGATACCTTTATTTGTCTTTACTTATTCAAAGTTAAACAATGTTCATAAATGTTGCTTGTTAAATCTCGGACGTGTCGATCTAACAATGTCAGTAAAAAAGCAACATTTTATGTGATGTCGGCGCAGCCTCGTTCACGTGTCGTTGGGATGTAAATCGATCGTGTCTGATGGAACCTATGGGCGAAATGAATTATACACCGGCAGCGGTGGCGCGGCGCTGACCGGCGGCGATGCGACGTCGCGCCGCATGTGAAATAAATTCATTCGCACGTCCCTTGCTGTTATTATTTTGATATCTTTCCAATACTGTCCTAAAGTTGATTAACGCTGGCTATATTTTTTATAGCTAACTTGCATGAGTGCACGATATTGCTCAATGCTCGATGAACGATAGCAGCTGTGTCGCTTAAACACGTTTTGCTTTATAGCTGCATATAAAACTAAATAAAGCACAAGACGTTAATATGGCCCATCTGTAATTGATATGCATATATCGTCACTGTGTGAGATAGAAAAACGAAAGCAAGGGTCTAACAAGCGCTTGTGACGATGTGTGGGTGCGGGACGCTGCGCGGGCGTCGTGTGGGCGTCGTAGCGTGTAATGATATTACACCTAATAGAAACATAAAGTGGTATCATGTCCAAACGATGCGCTTTATCACGGTTTATTAGCATTCAGATTAATTAATTATGTTTATCTTGTTAATTTAAACTCCAAAGACTCCTCCTCAGGTTAAATCTATTGTCCTAATTTCCACCGAATGTATTCGAAGATGTAGATAAGTATCGTTTCCCAGATAGAGCGAAATTATTGTTTTGACACGAGTGCTATATTTCAAGTCAGTTTGTTTATCTTCCCTCATCTATTTGTTAAAGAAGCAAACGAGCAAAATATTTGATGGTGATGGACGATGATTTCAATGAAAACAAAATAAACATTTGGTGTGAACTTGGATGCTGAGTTGCTGATGGTTTATCGTTGTGTCTAGCAGTCTGTTTGCCAAATCCGTTGTGGCTCAAATGTTGACTCAACTTGGTTACAAAGTGACTAAGCGGCACTTTCACTTCAATGGACGAACAATCTATGTAATTATGATATGTGCGTGTTAGTTTTACTTTCTATACCAGTCTACATTCGTAGTTCAACTTAATACGAAATAATACAAAGGTTCACTTACCATTTTATTATGTACAACAGCCAACGCATGTCATTCGGCCACCGTGCTTGTTAATAGCTGAAATGAAAAAAAAAAGATTAGGTAATGATGACTGGATTTGGTAAACTATAACTACAATGTGACTAACAGACAGTGAATCACAAAAATGAGGTACCTATAGTAAAGTCGGCTGTGCTGAGTACAGCCAGTTCCCCAGAACGTGGCGACTCGAACGGAAGTCGCGCCACTGACTCAGACAAATCGACTTACATTGCTATTTTATTATTTTTCGAATGGCGGCGTCAAATTTCACACAGCTATTTTAACAAGTGTTTTGTTCTACTTCTCTGTTCAGAAATAAAGGATTTTTCATATGTTTGGAAAACTTAAACAACGGTAACAGCCTGGGTTTTTATGGAGGTCGGAAGGTAGTTTATTCAACGTCATGTTGTTACTTACTGCATCCGATAGATGGCGATAGTGGGATGAATAGACTTGTTTAGAAATAAAGAAAGCCAATGAACGACAAAGAATTTGCTAGGAAATAAAAATAAAATAAAATGTTATTTAATTTAGACCTAAAAAATGAGTGCAATAAACTTGTTAGAAAGGAAAAATGCTGTTTGGCAGAGAATGCGGCAGGTAATAAAAATTAAATAAAAATGTTGCTTAATTTACACAAATAAACAAGTTGTCACGCAGACAGATTTTAAAACTGAATAATGAAACAAGCAAAGTTATCTCATGTAGAATTTACAGCAGACATTATCACGAATGCAATCCCACAATGACTAACTTTATTTTTCTACGCAAAAAGAACTATAAATACAGACGTGAGATTTTTTTAAAATTTAAAATGCGGGGTTAAGGCGCGGTTTGTTGTTCATTTTGAGGGATGTACCAACGCGTTAAAATATTCAGGTAGTTTGCGTTATGCGCTGACCTTTGTTCAGAAGGGCTGACGAGCAGGATCAACCCTGTTGGCATGACAGGTGAAGGTTATACATATGCCGCGTAGGCACTCGCTACTGTTTTTAAACTTTTTGTACTGAGACCAGCTTCGTCTGGCAAAGTAATAAAATACAAGGTTTTTGCCGATATTTTTTATTTTTATAGTGCAATTTTTACAATCTTCTTCGGAGTTGTAGTGTATTGAGCTAAGATAATTTAGACGATTTTTATATCATAATATAAAAATTACCAGTTTAATTTAACAACTATTGAACCTTTTATTAGCTGTAAGTATTCAAACATTACCCACACGAAGTTACATTTTCAATTTAGTTTTCACCCAGACCCACAAAAGGTCAATTACATCGTCCGTGCCTGAGTATTCTATTACACTTGGTTACCTTGGTCTCCGCGGAGGTGTAACGTAGGGTGGTCACACAGCTCCGGTAAGAAACCCTACCCTTTTCCCTTTTTTTGTATTGCACTCCGTCCCGGCCACTGGACCGCAAAGCGTGTTTTTTTAAACCAAATTCTCGTTCTACCGATCCCGATTACACTGCGCCCCCTTTATGATTCTGGCCCCGATCGCTCTCTTCGAAAACTAATTGAAGATAACAAGCTTGTTTTTTCGCTTCTCCACTTGTTCATTTTGGAATCGCGGCCGATCGAGTACGATATTGTTTTCTTTAGCAGAGTTTTCTTATATAAAACTGAGTAAGAAATTCTTAACTGTGGAACAGTGGGGTGTTTTAATATGATCCACATTAAAATAGTTTTATGACGACGATATTTATATATTCCTGAAATTCTGGTGCATGAATTATTTGTAGGTAGGTACCAGAGTTTACAACAGAATAGCAAGTTTATATACCTATGGCTCCGTTCACCTACCTAATTGGCTTTGTTTTGTAATTTTCACTTGGAATTATTAATTTATCTCATGTCTTTGAGTGTCGCGTTTGCCCGACTGTTATTCGGGCGACTCATTTAACCAAAATGTAGGTCATAAAGAAGCTTCACTAGTCCACTTGGTCGGCTATGCAATTAGGTCTGCTCTGAATAAGTTCTCGTATCAAGAGACTGCAATAACATAATGACACAGTATGGGTTCTGATGCTGGTCCTATAAATAATTAGGTGTGGGCTGCAATCACTGTATTACAAACGTTCTCAGTACCGCTGTAAATTGATTCTGAATCAGTACCGGAATCTATAAATCACAGTTCCAATCAATTCCAACATCAAACATTGATTTGGTCACAGTTAAGAGGGTGACTGCCGGCGAGACGCCGCCGTCTCCCGCGGCCATCGTGCCGTAACGTGCGTGACCGCATCCACCGAGCCTTTCATAAATATCACATGCGTACAATTTTACTTATCATTCAGCAAACGCTTAAAGCATTTCGTATTTGCGTTCAAAACAGCATCTTATTTATTCTTAAAGAACACTTAAACTGCAAATAGAATATTTAAAGTAAAAAAAAAAAACTTAAATTCACTACATTTTTTATTCTCAAACCAAACTTCTAAGAAACTATACATAATTTAAAATTGTTTTAGATAATAGAGTGCAACTTAGAAAAAGAAAGCAACTTTCCATTCCACTAAATACAATGTCAACTGAAAACGTTTATCTTTATGAAAGGTTAAAGCTAAAGTTACAGCAAACAATAATCAATAAGTTGGGTCGTGAGCTCGTGAGCCGGTCGACGACCGAATAATTTTGGCGTGAATTATCGTCACGATAGCGTGTAGATTTTGGAAAACGACCGCAACCTTAGGTCAGCCACCCACAAGTTGATTTTGTTACGTTAACTTTAAATAAACGAAAACAATTCAAATTATTTTTAACCGACTTCAAAAAGGACAGGTTCTCAATTCGGTTGTTTTTTTATGTTTGTTACCTCAAAACTCCGTCACTTATAAACCGATTTATAAATGATTTTTTTATTTGAAAGAATATACTTCCAGATTGCTCCCATATAAAGGTCAAGTTCTGATGACTGAGTTAGATTCAATAATATGTATTTTTTCCACTTAGTGTATGTTGATGATGTTACAATAATTTCCTGTCACTGTTATTTACATTACAACTAGTGGTATACGACTTTGTGTGGGGTAGGTACAACTAAAAAGTGAAAAATAAAAACATTTTTGCAAAAAAAAAAAAAACAACCGGCTTCCAAAATAAAACACTACAAAGTGAAAAATAACTTTAATTTCGGAAGTCGGTGTCAAAAAAGTAAAATACAGTTCTAAAGACACCGACTTCCGAAATTAAAGTTATTTTTACTTTGCAGTGTTTTTTTTGGAAGTCGATTGTTTTTTTGCAAAAAGTTTATTGGATCAATCTATTCAAAGAACTTTTAAGACCATTTTATTCAATTTGTTAGAACTGAAATCAAGTTATTGGCGAGACGAATCTTTCAGATACGCCAAAAATTCCTTCGATAAGCAAAAATTGCTTTTCGCTTTCTATTTTCATGGAGAGCCTGAAAAATTGTATTAATTTAATTCATGCGGAACCTGCATATTTTGTAGAAACCTATTTCATGAAAGATATAGGTAGGGAATCTACTTTTAAAAACACCAATTAGGTACGTTTCGTAATGTTGTCATAAAAAGCGTTCCATATTCCGTTGAAGTTCGTTGCATGGGGTTATACCATCAAGTGGTTTATAGTAGTAATAGCTGTTGCCCGCGGCTTCGCCTGCGTGGATGTCAATACTTCCCTATTTGAATCGAATTTTGTTCACAATTTCCTGGGTTTTTTGTTTTTTTTTTGCGCGGAACCCAATTCTTTTTCTAAAATAAAAGTATCTTAAGTTACTCCTTACATCAGCTATCTGCCACTAAAGGTCCTGTCAAAATCGGTCCAGCAGTTTCGGAGATTAGCCGGAACAAACAGACAGGCAGACCGATAGACAACAAAATATTTTAAAATAGTGTTATTGTTATAAGTACCGTATATATATAAGCTTTTTACTAAATAAAAAGCTGTTTTTTTGACATTACAAACACTTCAATTTTATTTATTTGTATAGATGTATAGATAAACAAGGCTCGTAGTAGTATAAACAAGACTTGCCGTGTGCAGCGGGCGGACCACTTCTCGGGCGACACTTAATCTGTCGCCCATTATCTGTCAACTATGATTTCCTGCATCGAGCACAACCGAAACTCTACATTTTGTTGTTATTGGGCCACTCACTCGAACCTCCGATACACTCGGATCGGACAATCGGTTTCCCGAACAAGTTTTATGCCTTAATTTGAGTTTATTATTGACAATAGACCTCTCTGCGTGTGGTGTGGTGTTGTGGGTTTTGTTCAAAGTAAATATGGAATACCTGTTCCTGCTCACTTGGTGGCAATATGGTGTCCGACTCCGAAACATACAAGAACAACGTAAAACCTGTACTGACTGTACCTAGTTTAAATAAAAAACTCAATGTTATTATTGAGAACAAAAGAAATTTTAAATGAAGGTCTCTTCGCACACTTTTAGCATTTGTGTTTGACGATAGTTCTCATAATAGGCAATCAACACTTAAACATCCATTTCGCTCAAATAATTTAAGATCAAAAGTAAACAACACTGATTGATTGTTTTAGATTAAAATTGACCTTTTAAAGATAATGAACACTTAGGTAATTAAATACACATTATGGTCTTCGTTATTTGTGAAGCACACTTGTAGACTCGAAGATTCAAAGTGTTTTAATAAAAGGGAAATACCTCAATAGATACAGTAAGGACATAGGTACTTCAATATTATTCCGCGATAATGATAGAGACCCGAATTATTTGCTTGTCAATGTTATCTGAAGCATCTGGAAGTTAATATAATTGTGTAGTACACAATCGAGATTGTAGATTTTATTGTCCATTTATAAACAGTGAGCAGTAACGCTTTGGACTGATAGTGAGATAAGTGAACGGGCGGACAATTCGGCGGAGCAAGGCGCAAGAGTCTAGCGACTTTCATTAGCCGTTTCTCATGAACCCTAACTAATATTATAAATGCGGAAGTGAGTTTACTTGCTACTCAATCACGCAAACACAGCTGGACAGATTTGTTGGTACACAGATGACGGGATGACCTGAGTAAGGACATAGGCTATTCTTCATCCTGGATCGCTGACGAAGTTGCGAGCAACAGCTTGTAGTTTATGAGAATTACTCGGAATAGCGTTACATTATTAACTAACCAATCAACGCAGTCTATTCTAAACCACTACTGAATATTCTTACCTTATTGATAGAGACAGAGAGACGGTGATCGCAACATCGAATGAATGTTGACTGTGACCAACTGGTCAATATTGTAGAAAATATTCAATTTAATCTGAGCACTGCTATTTTTGATATAAATAACATAATTGATAATGGTAACATTTTCCTGTCACAGGATAATATCGAATTTAAACAACAAATTAATTAATGAGATTGGCCTTAATTAATTTCTCGAACATGAGCATTTCTCTTATCGTTTACAATCAATTTTTTAATCAAGATTTGCCTATCTTTCGCTGACAAATTGCGCCAAACGCAATAGCTAGTTGCCGTTTGCAGTCCAAGGTTAATGCAGAAATCGGCGCGGGCGCAGGCGGGTGCGATACGTCACGAGTTGCACAACCCACGCGTCTTGTCAAGACTAACTGACCGCCAGCCAAATTAATTACTGACCAACGGTTTAGACAGATTACAATGAAGAAACTGTGTTTTAGCTAAATATTATACAGCTTTTTGAACTTTAATCTACCAACGCTACAGGTATGCAATAACTGCAATAAGTTAAATTAGAGACTTTTGATCATTTGATCATCTATACAAACATATTATTATTTTTGACAGTTCTGTTAGATTTAGTAATAAGTTGAGTTGCATTTTGATTTCTCGGCTTATGCAACGTACAGGTGTTTGCTAAATCGGTTTAAGAAATAAATTATCTAGCTATCACAATTCTTACATAACATTGAATGCAGGGAATGAGCACAGCGTGGTAATTTTCTTTTACTTCAGAAACTAGATCTTAATATTAGATTTTCACTACGGTAATGGGACGTTTATGCAGATTTAGTTCGTGAACGTTTTGCTTGGGTTATGAATGAGCGTCCTAGATTTGCTTCTATAATCGTCTGGTGTGTCGGGGTGCGCACGCCACGGGAGGCGCGGGCGACGTATAGTGCGCAACCCGCGCGACCCGGCCCGTCCACGTTTCCTCGGAACCGTCTAACTACCGCTAACGGCGCCTCCATTCCTATGTAAATCCTGGTGCCGCATCCGACGCCAGATAATACAGCTACAATTTGCATGTCCCTTTGCCCTTTGTGGTCGCACAGCCGGGACTCGGTCACCGCCACCCTCCACAGTGGGTATCGATTGTCGAACAGGTCCTGCAGAGCGTCACATGAATAACAAGCATCCTCTATTAGACAATGGTTTATCGAATAAGATGTAGTGATTTACCATTCATTGAGTAGTAAGAGCAACCCACTGCCGGCTCGCTGTGCAGAGGACACAGGACAGTCACTGTCGAGCCTACCGTGACTTGAATAATTTAATCCGGAGCGCCACTGTTCCCTGGGCACATTTGTTACCCGATATATTTCATATTAATTAAATTAAGTAGTTAAAATTCAATACGTATAGCTAATCCACAATGTAATTAATTTTGTGTGCGAGCCCTTGTTTATTAAGTTAGGAAAACTGCCCTCGTAACGCAAGTATGACTACAGGACTATAATTAACTAATTACGAGTATGAAACTGAATAATTAACAGGTCCGTCTAAAGGTCAGCTCATATACAAACTGAATTAGTCTACTCATTATCACTTAATTCGCGTGTTTAAGTTTGCCAATCGTACTAGCATTTAAACATAAATCCAGTTACATCAGAGAGTTATGTAAGTAATCACTTTTGGTAGAGCCGGTGAATATATCCACGTACAGACACAAAAAACTTGTCTAATTTCCAATATACACCGACAGGTCCGGCTGTGCCATTTTAATTGATACGTCAATCAGGATGTTATTCGTCCACGACAAGCATTTTTTTTTATTGAAGATAGTTGCATACTATTTCCTCTAATGGCGTATAGAGGTCGCGCAAGCGATGCAGCCGCACGTGAAGCCTCGGCAGTCGCCAACGATACGCAGAACCAATTATGAGTTTTTCCCTCCGGCACATCGGCATCCGGTGCCATCTCTGTGTAGATTGTAGCCGGTTCTTATTACTGATCGCGCAGATTCCGAGCGTATGCACACAACCACCACACATCCTGCTTTCTATATACTTCTTTTAATTGCTCATACTTACTCGGACGGCAGGGACTTTTATGGCTGCATTAAAATATTTCGCAAACGTTACATATGCCTTGATAATGATTTTGTTGACTCATTATATCGATATCTACAATGCCAATGCTATAGGAACCAGTGATAAGTTCCAATATGAAGCTTCTAATCGGCTACAAAATAAAAACCGGCCCAGTGCGTGTCGGACCACGCGCAATGAAGGGTTTCGTTGGATAATTTATCTCAAGAACAAACTTAACAATGTAGTTGAAAAACATGTTCTCCCATACATTCCAACTGCAAATATAAGTTTTTTCACACAATATTGAGGGATTTACCATGTTATTTTAAGACCATAGATTTTTTATAGGTTTTCCTGTAATCTATAAGACTATTTTATGTATTTTTTTCAACATAGGCTCTGTGGTTTCGGACATCTTATGGGGAGGGAATGTTTAATTTTCATATATTTTCATAAATAACTTTAAAACTATTTATTTTAAAATTATAAAAAAAATCTATTTGAGACTATCTCCGTAAGTCCTTTCATTTAATGTGTCACACAGTACAGTTTGTAAAACTTTTTTTAAATTTTCTAATTTGTGCCCCAAAAGTGACCCGCATATTAAAAATTCATTTATTTATGTTACACTGCGGCTGAAGTATCTTGACGAGTCTTAGCATAGGCTCTGCAAACTTTCGCGCATGTTCTCTCTCACTCACACTCGCCTCATGTCACCATTTGGTCCTTGAAAAAAAGGTTACTGCGCAGCCTTCTGCGCGAAGTTCGGACTCGCCAAGATACGTCGGCCGTATTGTATACGCCGTGTGTACAATACAGCCGACGTATCTTGGCGAGTATAAGCTGACCTCTTATTGTACGGAAATCCTATACAATGCGAGATCAGCTTATACTGGAAATGTATAGCTTGATATGTAGCCGGGTGTACACGTCCGTGTTTGGGTCACAGAAATTCATAATATGTACAGACGCCAGCACATAAAGCTACCCGATACTGTCAAATTTTCCCAATGAACCTTGAATCTAATGCTTTAGCGATAAAGTTGAAAATCTATTATAAAGAAATTTGACAGATTGTAGTAGCTTGATGTGCTGGCGTCTGTACCTACCAAGTTTCAACATAATCAGTCCATTAGATTCGGAGCAAATAGGCTGTGACAGACAGACGGACAGACACAGGAGTTATCCTATAAGGGTTCCGTTGTTTCATTCGGACGTACGGAACCCTGAAAAACTCAATAAAATATGTCGCGCCATGATATTACTCGGGCAATAACAAAGATAGTAACCATTTTACAACCAAAAACATTCAAGTAACAAGGTTACATTATTTCAATGTACCCAAAGTGAAATCTCGCTTGAAAGTAGGTATTCCTCGTCTGCTTGGAGGCAGTAACACAACTTTTATTATTAAAATTCCCGATAGTTTTATTACACACGGCGGGACCGACGTGGCGGGTGTCTACCGACTTTAATGGTCTATATAGAGTAATTTGTTTTCGGCTTCCGATACGGCTCATACAGATTATAGTCATGATAGGAATGTTGGAACGACTTATCAATTCGATGCGGACGTTTTTTAATTCTCATACTACATAGTAACATAGAGATGGCCTTACAATGGGGTCGTAATGAACTAGAATGGAGTCTCACAACAATTTAGAGGCTATTTATAGAGCAATAGTCAACATATAGTAGCGCTAACTTGTTCCTAGATCATTAGTTTCGTCTTAATTGAACGGGGGCACGAGGGCGTCAGGGGAGCTTTTGCCGACGAAAAGCTTCATGCGTGGAGCGCACGAGCGTGAAATTAGAACTGCCTTTTTTAATGCGGATGATGCTTACCAAAACTATCTGTACTGTAATGAGTTCATAGTCTTCGTACACTACTACTACTACTAGCATTTATGTTAGGCTTGATTGAAGGAGATGGATGAGCAGTGTTTAAAAAGTTCTTGATGTAATTAATCATTCATCGATTACTCGTTATATTATTCACAACAAAGTCTGATATCTAAAGCTCTATCACCTGTTGTAACTCTTGTAATCCAAATCATAGCCAATCATCCATTAGAAGAATAAATTATGCTACCCTTAGCATATAAGTTATCAAAGTTACAACTATAGAACAATCTTGTTAAAGAGTCTCTTACAGAAGAATATAAGTCACCTGTCCGCCACGAAAGTTAATTTCTAACCGATCATTAAATTAAATACACGTAAAACATGTAGTATTTGAGACAGTATCGTAAACTGTCGTTACTTTACCGTCTGAGAAAAGCGTCTATAAGGTTGTAAATCAGAAAGATGTCAACTCGCGGGTTATCTGAACCAAGATATACGTGGGACCAAACGCACTGGCTTGTTTCCTCATATCAAATGTCTGTGCTATCGCACACACCTGAGGTTTATGCTCTATTAACTGAATCATTTATGTACTCGTATCACAGCAAAATGGTCTATTTCTAAACAAGGAATACTCAAAGGTACGTAACGGCCAAGTTGCTCCGTACCAGGCACTTTTAAGAACATTGTGAAAGAGCAGCGCTTTGTAGGAGACAGGGACATGTCACTTCTGTGACATAAAACATAGTTGTACCTATGTTTGTATCATATTCCTGAAACCATCTGCGTGCCGACTCACCATATCTCGTTTTAGGTTTGTCTGTAATATAAATTCTTTTAATATTATTGATAGAAATTCGTCCCCGAATGTCATAAAGCTGAAATTGTCAGTATATTTATACTGACAATTTCAGCAAACAAAAATAGAAAACTGTTACGTGAGGACGAGCGACGTTAACAGACGCGCTATGTGGCCTTGTGCGATCAACTACGGATATTCACCATGATATATATGTATTATATACCATTTGCATATATAATATATTTATCACTTCAGCTCTATGTTCATTGTGCAACACAGAAACCCAGAAGACCTTTATTTTGGCCTGATTTTTAAATCGTACCAAATACGAGTATATCAGAAATAGCCAAATGCTGAGGTACACAGTATTAATAAACACGTAAATACTGCCTGAAAATACATATTAAAACATATCGTTTATTCAAACTCACACTGTATTCTTCCCATTCCCCATTCTTCATTTCAGCAGTCACTAAAAGCTTTTCCTTTCAGCACTATGAAGTACTTAACTCGGTTTTTAGAACTAATTCTAGACTAATTCCCTACAGCTCACATCCTAGAATACATAGCTATGTACCTAGAGCCTTAGAATAGTGTCTGTTGGATTAAGCTCTCAGTTTCAGCTCGATCTACATACCACAGGGTAGGAGCAAACATTTGTTAAGCACAACAGAATTCCGGTTTACAGCCGTTGTCGTCGATCGCTGAATAACTAGAATATCTTTCTAGGATCTATGTGCCCTGTGGACTGCCAGCAAGGCTATTGACGGCTAGTTTACTTCCCCGAAATATAATACAATTTTGCTTAGTTACATTTGTTATTATAATTAAGCGATTTACGCTGTTGTTTAGCGATTAGCTTAGCGAGGTTATTTCTCAAAGGAAACTATTTCTTACAACCGTATGGGTATATTTTCTGGATTTAGGTAAGTATTTTATGCAAGTGTAGCCTGAAATCTATATAAACACCCACAGGACAAACGTAATGTGGGCCAAAGTAAAGAAAAAGCATTGAACAGTATCAATACGCCTCGTGTTTTTATTGAAACTTGAAGAACTTCGTTAAGGAAAACATAACATTATATACATTCGTAGGTACTATTACGTACATAGGTACTGTTACCGAGCTACATGTGTGCTACACGAGCATTTTTTTGTTTCTCAGAAAAATGATACAATTTTTTACCTACCTACATAAATATTGTGAATTTACTTGGTAAAGTGACGTGTATTGTGATTCTAAATTAAATTGAAGCTCTATGTATATTTTCATTTCAGGTACATTTTACCGCAGAACTCAATTGTGAACTATTTTTATACCTGACTATTTTAGATTAAAACCTAGGATAATGTATTCCGTCACATCTGTAGCTACCATATTTCTGGGAACCACGCTTTTAGTAGCTGAAAGGCCCCCAACGAGTACCTACCAACATGACATGGATGGATTTTTGTTATCTGCTGTAATAGGGACTCTAATCGCCAATTATGGGAACTTTCAACCCCGGGCTATTTCTTAGAAATTCCTCCCAGAAAACCCAACTAATGCTTCGCGCGACATGAAATTTCACGGTAAAAGGTTAGCTTTCTTGGGTTTTTCCAACGCAGCAGTTGCGCAATTATAATAGTGACTAATATGTTCCCGTGAGGTGGCCCATCGTGTCACTATGTACTGTGGAATAATATTATACGCTCGGTTGGAAGTTGGCAAACAGAGGTAGTTGTATGGCACGGTGCCTACAACGACCATAGGTTCTCGTTCCCCGACAGTAGTTAATTGAGCGTGAACATTTACAAAATGTTCACTATTTTCTAAAAATATTTTCGGTTACTCCAAATAAATTCGGTAATAGATAAACAGTATCAAAAGCTTACAAAGAAAGGATTGAACTTTCAAATAACAGGGTTAGTGTATTCCACGAAGAGTTGAAGTGCACAGATGAGTTCAATAAACTGTGACTGTTTCGTAATAATATAATTTGTGGTTATTTCGTAATAAAGCCGAAATAATTACGTGTGGGTTCTCAGGTCCCTCTAGAAATAAGGCACTATTTATTTAACAAACATTCAACATGATTGAAATGTAATAATGTCACTAAACAGAGAGAAAGTCACTTTGTTGCCATGAACTTTTCGCAAGGGCGGGCGGGCGGTCGTGTGGCCGCCCGCCCAGTGTCGCGCCAGCCGCCCAGCGAGACGAACGC
The DNA here is from genome assembly GCA_947568875.1 of Fissipunctia ypsillon. Classification (NCBI taxonomy): domain Eukaryota; kingdom Metazoa; phylum Arthropoda; class Insecta; order Lepidoptera; family Noctuidae; genus Fissipunctia; species Fissipunctia ypsillon. The sequence goes on along the minus strand of OX387644.1, from coordinate 16,111,236 downwards.
GCACATTAACCCCTGAAAGTGTTCGTTATCGTGAATATTGTCGAAGATCGTGTACTTTACAGTGAGTGATGTCAGTGGATGCCGATAGCCAACTACGGTAACCGAATGTTGAGCGACAACTAAGACGTTTACTGAAGTTTAACGTTCAGTTGCATACGGTACTAACTACGTATTATGAGTTACCTGCCTGAAGACTTTTGAGAACTGATAGAGTTTTCATAGTACATATTCGCATTAGTTTTTCCAAGTAAAGCTAGTACTTGTTAGCAAAATTTTCATGTTCCACGTAAATACTTTAGGTAAAGAGAATATCGTGCAACAAACGGGTTAGTTTGCTTCATTACATCGGACATGTGAGGAGACACTTTAGACACATAAGTGAATAGAACTCTTGAACACAACTTTTCGGATTCGCCGACAAGTTTGCAACGGGACTTTAATATAACGTACGACTAAATTGGAAGTCGCCGGATCTTCTGATCAAGGTATGGAGATAATTTCTTTTTTTAATATGCTTGAATTTTTCCCCTAAAATTAAATGTCGGAGATAGCAGGTAAGTAAACTGTCAAAATACTGTCCGTTAGCTAATTTGTTATTTTTTTATTACCTAGCCTCTTAAGTATTCATTTACCTAATAGTAATTAGATAAAATGAGGCAATTTTTTACCCAGGGCGTCGCACGAATTCATTTGACGTTGGCGTAATATTAAAAGTGTAATAATGTCTCGACTTATTTATATTGACGGCACATTGACACGGAGCTTGGTGTAATAGTTGAGTTACTTATCACCGTTATACTGTAAACAAATCGTTCGTCAGTCAGTGATGGTCGGCAATTTGGTCGCGGTTCAGACTTGTTGTCAAGACTCTAAAAGGCGTGGGAAAACAAACAACCGCTGCTCTCGTTAACGAGCTCTTGTCCTCCACCGGACCAGAGCACCGCTGCGGGTACTGCCACCGGACACATTCAAATTTCAACTTTAGGTTGAAGTTCCAGGAGTAATGACTGCGTCTCTTAAGTGTACGGACAGTTCTATGTCTACTCGTAGCATTTGTTCAGGACTGTAAAATCTAGCGACAGTGACTACCCAAGGAAATGACGGAAAATGTAAGTATACCTAATGATTTATTTTGTATTTGGAACAGTGACGCTGGTTTGTCTTCCAAATTCTGTAATCTTTTGTGCCATCTCCATAGTAATTTTGTTCTGCGGACAAACTTGATATTTAATTCGCAACAATGGCAAAAAAGGTATTTAATTCCATTTCGAAATTAATGTTTTCCTGTATCCCACACATTAAGAAGAAAATTTGATTTATTACAGTATTTAAGAGATTATAGAGCGGAAATACAATAAATATACACTTATACATAAACAATAAACACATTCAATTACGTCTCGGCTGGTATATTCTGGTTCCTGGTCCTATGTAAATGGAGCCACTGCTGGTGTCCATTTCCGTTCGGTAACAGTTTCCTTCCATCGCAATAACACTCAATCCCTTCGTGAAGCTCCCTGCGAGTGTGGTGTAAGGTGTACGATTATCTATGCATGACTTTTATTTGTAAGGACTAAAAGCTACAATAAAACCGGTTCTCAACGTCGACGCTAACCGGACGAACGACAAAGTTTCTGTTTCTTTTTAGTTCAGTGATCTAATCTAAAGTCTCCCCTGTCACCCTGAGTACGAGCGAGAGAGGAAAGTTGTTTTCTTATTTACTCGCACATGAAGCCGAGCTTTGCCGAGTGTTTCCGAAGCGCGCGCGCCGCTTGCCGAGTACTACGCCTACACTATGTTTTGTGTGACGTTTCTATTCTATGACGTGAATTCATTGATATTTTTGTTAGTATTGTGTAGAATTTGACGTGTTGTCGCGTATGTGTATTATGCCATCACGAGTGTGTACAAATTGTTATGTCACAATGCTAATATAACAGACTCGCAACTGAATTCAGGTAATTAAAAGTTGTCTCACCTAATTATGATACTGGCGGTAACTGTCACAATATTGTTAAAATAATGTTCTCTTTAATTAATTAAACGCGTGTTCGCTGTTAATGTTGGTGCAAAGTAAGAAACTGTGAACTCTTTGTTCGGACCGGTTCGTATGATTGAAAGTGGGTGACTGTCAGTATAATTCCGTGGTGGAATAAGGCTGAGTGCCGCAACAACGGTGAGCGTTGCACGACTCAAGTTAACATTGAACGTGAAGGTAAGGCCCAATTAACTCCATACCTATTACAATAGCGCAAAGGTGTATTTTAAAGGACTCTTAATTATTCGCCTTTTACTTACACGAGTCATTAATTATTAATAGGTACACTTGCATCAGCGAAATTAATAAAATGTGGCACACGTTACTCATGAAAAGAGCACTGTGTTGTTGTTAAAATGTCAGTAGGTACGTAGGTAATTACTTATTTGTGTAAATGTCGTAATTAACATGAAAGTACCATTTATTAACAAAACTGTGGTAAACTGGTAACTGAGCAAGATAATTTCAGAAAATAAAGCGGTCAAGAAAAAAATTGTTTACAAAATTATTACAGTGCCTACACACAGTGCATTGGCCGTAAGTCCGTAACAAATCGTTCAAACGTTCATAAAGCTTGATAAAAGCACATAACATTAACATGCCTACATATAACTAAGGTGATCGTTACAATTCAAACGAATTATTAGACGCGATCCGCAAAAGAAAAGAGAATACCAAACCAAAAATTATTCCAGCACAACCGAAAGTGTATTCTGTCACATCTCTGAAAGCCGAAACACAATGAATTATGCATCATACTTTACCTTTGAAACCATACTGAATGCTTGACTAAAATATCGCGACAAACTATCTCGGCCATCTTCATCTAGGCACTAAATGTACGGCTGATGTCTTAGATAATTTGACGGTAACGTCAGTGGATGGGTAGACGTTACCGGGCCGCGCAGTCGTTACCGTAACTCAGTAGAGCCCAGGGTTCATCTCGACTGTGCCACTTATCCTGCAACCATCTGACCCCGCGGGAAAGCGGGTGACGTCACCATTTACCATACGCGTATAATACGAGGGTATGAGTTGTAGACACAGAAGGGGTTAACGATTATAAGGGTCGGAGGTTATAGGCTGGCGAACAGCCTTTACTTTAGTATTTACTGATATTCCAGAGATATTGACACAAAATTAATGGTATCTTAGTCAACGTGAATGATATTAAAATATTGGTTTTAGCTATAATAAAAAGCAAACTTGCTACTGGAGGACATAATATGTTATTTTAGTCGTAGGATATTGAATTAATAAGTTAATGTTAAGATCAAACTTAAATTTTATCATAGTTACTAAATAATAATGTTCTCGAGCTGAATTTTAAGTATCCATTCGAAACTTAAGATGAATACTAAACACTTTAGAATATTCTTAAAGTAAATGTTTTTCATTCATTGTTAGTAGTTCATCTTGTAAGTTTAAAACAATGTCATTGTGTGAATAACCCGATAATTATCAAGTTCAACCATTTATCTTAAACTAGTGACCCGCCCCTGCTTAGCACGGTTTTTGCGACTTGACAAAATCTCGAGATTTCTTTATTACATTTAGTTTAATATAAATGCTTTAATATACACATAAACCTTCCGGAACAAATTCTTTAAATGATGGTGAAAACACCATTAAAATAAGTTGCATATTTTAGAAGAACAACGCGGTCACACAGACAGACACGAAAAGCGACTTGAATTTATAATATGTATATATACATAGATGTAATAAGTGTTAATCGCAAATGTAGGTTGTTAAGTATCGAATACATTGATAATAAGAGTGGTTGAACTTGGCCCGTAACCTTTCAATGTGGCGACCACGCTGCCTACTAAATACCTACATATTTTTATTCGATCAAACCTGGCGACATGGCTCTGCGAATGCCTAATTTTATTGAAAACCGATTTTAAACTAGCTTTAAGTTCATTCACATGATTATTTTATGCTTTTGTTTAAAAGTGACCTTTTATTTTTTTTTCTTTTTAAAACCATTATGATCCGAAATTCAATGCATAGGTATTTTACTAAGTTCTCCCAGAATGTTTAAGTTTGATACTTAAATAATTTGAAACAAAGTTTAATTACGTGTCTTGTTCGTTTTATCTAAACCCAAGGGAGAAGTATTTGGGGCATTTGGTATTCAAGTTAGTGTCGAAGCTCACAGCTTATAAATTAATACGAGCTGCGTGCTGTCAGGTGTGAGCGGAATGAAGCGCAAGTAGGCCAACAAATCATTGAATTTAACGAGACTCAATGCCATTACTAATGTTACTGGGAGGCCGCACAAGTGTCGGTGTCCGTGTCGCTTGCCGAATAACACAATTGGATCCCGGCTCGGTGTCCATACAAGATTTTCCCCTTGACTTGCTTTAAAACAACAGCACCGATATTCATTACAGCTATGTGATTGTTAGAGTTAATTAAGCTGGCATTGTTCCTACATTTTCACTTGTGGTAATGTATCTCAACATTCCCATTTCCATCGACGAACCTTCGAACATACCTACCGACCAGCGCAACGTTTAGATATACATTTATTCAGCGTGTTCAATCAGCACTTATTTTAGAGCAGTCGAGTGTAAAACTGAGGCCCAAATCTTCGTGCGTTGAATACAATTTTGCAATCGATTGGCATCTGTAGGCTATTGTAACACCGATGGAGATCAATTCGTGGCAATTGCAATAAATGGGTCACGTAACTGACGTTATTTGACCGACTTGCGAGCGGCAGAAGACAACGGTGACAATTATACCGATTGTTCAAACACAGGTCACTTCCACCCATTCAATGTCATTTCGTTCACCCTGTTTGTTTTTTAACTTGTCACTCTTCAAACGGTGTCAGCACAATTGGTATAATTTGATGTGAGGACTGTTTTGTTAGGTCGATTTAGCCTACAAAGCCCGTCGCCTTATTTCTCCACGCCAATTTTAGCGTTTACTCAAATCTACAAATTATAAAGGAAAAATATCTCCAGATTTTCTGTGGTTTCATGAAACATTTCGGACAATGATCCATAAAAAAAATGTATTCAAAGTTGATATTATATTATATTCATACACTTTCCTCGAGGCAATATTCTTATCTCGTTGTTTTTTAACAGGGAGAACTCGGAATGTATTCGTTTAATTCGTTCATCTGAAGCCTATCATTATACTTCTTTCCTTGGTAAGTAGTCACTTTGGGATAGAAAGTTGGCCTTTTGTGTTCTAATTGACACTTTTCAAAGAAAAAGATTGAATTCATTGTTAAGTTCTCTAAAGCGACGTGACTTAGACACTAAGCGTTTAAATAAACTTTTTTAAAGAAAAGGGACAGAAGAATTGGAGTAACGTCATAGACAAGGCGCGAAACTTTTAATAAAACACTTTAAATTTGTCTTACGTACCGACGCTGGCAGTTCCTGCTAATTGAATTAACTTGGCGGTAATGAGTACATTTTGTAGAGGTTTTAATTGAAACGGACTGGTGAACAAATTGTACGAGTGTACGTGGCCAGTTAGTAGCGAGTACCATAGAGCACACGTCACCGCCACACGTGTTTAGCCTTGAAGCGGATCCCTTGAGAAGCAGACAGACGTGTTGTCAGAGGCGTATTGTAGTTCACCCACAGTTAACGATGACTTACTGATATAGATTGCAAGTCATGCCTTAGGTATATCGAACACATACTATTCTAAAATACACGCTCTAAATGACAGAAAGGTTACGTTGCATTGTCCAACAAATCCAATTCAACTCTTTTCCGACCCCCTAATCTGGCGAAATCGCGATACAGAAATTATTTGATGTTCGATTAGTAATATTAATCTACAAATACAGGTATGGATTGACTACCTAGTGGTAATGGAATAGATGTTGAATCGATATTGAGGTCATACCATAGGAATTACAAGTCATTCATTGCTATGATACAATACGAATGCTTTACTTTAACTATTCCTAGCAGTGGCGAAAGCACCATATAACACGATTCCTACCGGTTTCCCTTCGGAGGTTCGCATCAGCAACTCTACCGCTATTGATAAATGGTACAGTTAATAGCGTTTACTATTGCCAAAAAATATAGTTACACTACGGGTATTTAGTTCACCATAACTTTCAAACAACAAAAACACCTCTTTTTAGTAAATAAATAAATTTTTACTTTGTAAGTTAAAACTGGCTTCGCTTCGGCTTGTCTCTTACAAAAATTCACACCTCGCCGTTGATTTCTAGTAATCGATTCGGTTAGTTATAGGTACCAGTCCTTACTAAGAAAAAGCATTCTGACCACTTCTCGGGGAATTGATCAATAAGATAGAAATGTTATGATTCTGGGTAGTAGGTACTAAGAGGAGGATCCAAATATAACTCGTCCCAGATGTACAGCGCACGCCAACAATGAATTTAGTAATGCAATCGTCTGAAAAGAAACTTATTCACTAACATTTTATTGCCACAATGAAATTAGTAGTGTACAAAAAAGCACTTTGAATAATCAGTTCACAAACGTTCTGAATGAGACAGCTATTGTCAACGAAACTCTTTCTCACGATAAAGGAGAGAGAGCGAGCTATCAAGCAAATTGTCACTCCATTCTTTACTTACGATATTCACCCCGCGTTCAATCGTAATTATATACGTAATGCATCAATGTCTATTTGAGTAATGTTCGTGCAGTATAAACAAAAGAGATTTGTTTTTACTGTTGATTACTACTCGCTGTTTTCGCTTACAATGGCATCGAGAGCTCGTAAAAGCTAAGCGAGCTCATTGAAAAAGTACTGGAGACACGCAAAAGCAATGTTCAACTGTACTGTCTCATTAATTTGCAAACGGCAGTTGGTCACGGGTGCGCAAAAAGTTAATCTCTCGCGGCCATTATTTTGATGTAGTATCGACTAGAACAATGGACGACGTCGCGTGACGTGATTACGCTATCGCTATGGAAATAGTTTTCGGAGATTATATCGGTATTATAGTAATACGTGAACGTTTTATATTATTATATTTGTCTACCTGATTAGAAAATTAATGCGCTAGTAGGCAGTTTGTGTGTGACTTTGGACTACTAACCACCGAGGATTATTATTATGTGATGGTCTGATCGCATACGCGGATGTATACAATAAACACACAAAGGTGCGTATCGTTATTTGTTACTATTACTATGATGCAACAACACAATCCACACAAGCCCTGTTAGTTGTATATGAAAGCTGTCGAGTTGCAGCACTAGACGGCGCTGCGCGGCGCGACACGGCACGGCACGGTACGGCGCGGCACGGCGCACTGGGCGAGATGTCGTTTAGAGGAAGTGGTCTCATCCAATTAAGAGCATGCCCGCTGGATTGCTTCAGCGTTTTTGTCGTTTTTGTAATTGTCTTCCCGCACATTTCTTTTTACAAACCGCTATCGGAAACGCCTATCCTATCTTGTGTTCAATTAGTAAGTTTAATAGTTACTAGGTAGCACCAGCTAAAATAAATTCCAACGCCAGTAAAGTTAACTGTTCTGCAGTTTACGAATTAGCGACATGCGTGTTTAGTTAGCAGGAATTAGTGTTTCGGTGGGTTATTAATAATTACAGCCAATTTGTCAATTACCGTATAACTCTTAGACTTTGGCCGGACTTCGGACTCACTCATGAAACTATTCAGAAGCCAGAGTATAGCCGCAGCGATCTCTGAAGTGATACCTACTTGCTACCTCTAGGCCCAAGAGACGATAACTCTATAGTTTATTATGCTAAATTATTCACAGTGTTGCTTGTTTCGTATCTAAGCTGCAATGACAAGAATAACTCCCGCTGAACACACATTTGTTATATTTAAACTAGACATCAGCGCTAAAACACAAGTTCTTTGGTAAGTAATTTGCGCGCTCAAGTTTTGTGTATACCTAGTGTTCACGTGCGGGTATCTTGCGACTTAAAAGAGACATGTCGGAGTAGACGTGCATCGACGAGAGGAGTATGCAAATGAGGAATATTGGGAGTAGCGGTGACGGCGGTTGGTGCCATTGTCACCGCGCCCATTGTGTGCCGCCGGTGCAGTACATGTAGTACTCATACTGCACAGTGTGCGGGCTGCGGGCCCGGCTCGGCAATCTGCGTCGGTCGTCCGCCGCATGACAAAACGGTACCGTCTAAGTATTTGTTCCGAGTCGTGATCGACGCTCGCGCGGTTTCTTACTCCCGATTCTGATGCATTCTGCGTTTTATGTCTTATGTGGTACCGCTATTCCGTCTATCTCGAAAGATTGTCAGCTTGTACAAAAGCTTCAGCCAACTACTTTACATTGGCAAAATTTTATGACCGAAACACTTGAATGGCTGCACCGACTTGCGTTCAAACACAAATTGGGCAACTGAATAATAATGCTGACGTTTACATAAAAGCGTGTTTATATCGTGTGCAATAATAAACGCGTTTATCTAGCTGAGAGACACCGTTAAAGCTCGTGCAGTCGCAGTCGCCTAGTCGTGCCAAATCTCTTCATTAAACTGGTTGGAGGTGGGCCGATAGCGGCACATCCCGCTGTTTACATTCTACACGTAGCTGTAGCTGTTACACCGCGCATACAGCCTATATTATCTAACTCTGTGCATTGTATTTAACTCGATGTATGTAGATCGTTATCAGACTCTGCTCACAACTATGACCACATTTTGCATGTCTTGTACGATTTAAGTTTATTACTAAGGCTATCTAAGGAGAAAATGTAAGATAACTTGTATCTTAAATAGAGATAGCATTTATCCATTACTAAGTAGATACATACTATTGTTAGGTAAGAGTAACAGCTGAAGGAGCAATACATAAATAGATATTACCTAATACAAACAGCAATTGGTGCGATTCTAAAATAATAATTACATTAAACCTACCTGCCTTTATTTATGTAACACGAAATGCATGTATTATGTTACACAAGATAATGTTGTGTTATTAATACCTATATATCCCAAATCTTGTATTTAATCAAGCAGTTTGGGAGACTAAAGCAAGTTATTGAAGCGTGGTGCACTCAACCTCAATATGTTGCCCGTGAGGCTGAACTTCGGCTGTAAGTTCTGACAACCAGTAGTTATTAACATAGATAGCGCACTAATAACATATCGGAACGCCCATTATCAACAATCAGTGATTCGAAATAGAGATCATGAGCAGAGATTAGAGCGCGGTCGTTTTAGCTGAGCCCTAATTTATTATTTAGCGAGTGTCGCGGCTACTTAATTTATATAGAAGCAGTTATCGCAGACGAATGCGGCTGTGGCGCTTTGAAAGCTGATTACAGCTTTAAGCGGCTAGATAACGTTGTACTTAGGGATTCGCAGTGTCCCGTGTCGCAAGTGCGGCGCCCTGACACAGTTTCTGTTAATTCAACATGCGATAATTGCAATAACAGCTAAATATAATTGCGCATTGTGATTACGCGCACGCCGCTGCCGCCGCCGCGCCGCTCGCTCCGCGCCGCTCAACATCCTCGCGCGCATCCAAATCAGCGGCCGCCACTCCCGCCGCCTACGAATGAGGATTTAATTTAATGTTCTGGATAGTAATTCGTTTCAAAACAATAGCATCAGACGCAGCATTGAATACATATGCAGCGTTTTAGCTGTTTTATACTTAACATATAAAGAATAGACAACTGTTTTTGTGCCGCGCTATATGGCATAAGTATTATCATTATGTAAATATATAGCTACCGTGGAACAGATTGTGACACCCATATAATTACACAATATGTATCTGATGGAATATTTTATTTATAAGGCGGTCAAATTGTCGCGATAAAACTACATAAAGTTTTTATTGGTAATGAAAAATGTTGTTATTGAGTAACGTTCTGAAATGGCTCTACGAGTTCACGAAATGCGAAACAAGTCTGATAAAGACAAAACACAATATTGAATATAATATTTTGTTATGAAAATATACTTAGTAGTAGTGAGTTTGTTCTGTGGGTTTGGCAGCCGTCCATCAGTTAGGTACTATCGGGATTCGAACCACGGAGAATGAAGCAAACAAACTAGACTTTATCACTTGATCTCGCAAACAATCTTTGATTCAGTTTAGTTTAGTAAGTATCTAAGGCGGGCATCACACCTCCGCTGCGAACCATAACAGCGAAACCGCAGTAGTTCAATTCAACTGACTCGTATGGTGTTCCGCTTCTCAGGTCGCGATTTGAGTAGCGGAACATAATACGGTTTCGCGGCGGTGTGATACCCTAAATCAATTATTAACTGAGTACAAAGTCTACAAATATTCCTTGTAGGTACCCAATGTATCTGTTTCGCAATTTCATTTCAGTTCAATATTTTATTAGCTTAAGACACTGAAAATATGCTGAAGCTTTTGAGCGAATTTTGCAAGAACGGAGGACAATCATATTTTATGATTTTCTATTCATTAGTTATCTGAAATCGTGTGTTCATAATTTAGGCATATGAAAAGCTGAAAGCTTAGAACGTTACAGTATTTTCTCAAGCTCCTGAAATGATTAGAGATACAGTTCTGGGCCTTCAAGAAAATTGTGAAGAACAGTTGATTTTTCTTTAACAAAATACCCTGATCTGACCTGGGTTAGGTTCGTTTGATCTAGAGTGGTAGAACCCTCGAAAGTTTTATAAACATTGTCTTACCTATACAAAACAAAAACCCCGCGTTTTTCGAGCTTCTTGTTGAGTTGGGATTTGGAATAGGTTCTAGAATATACATACATGTGTATATGGCCCTCATTAAAAAACAAATGCAGAGTTCCTGTAGCCAATCATTTATGACACGAGAAAACCAATTAATTGAATGTTGTTAAATGAATGTACCTGCACCGGGGATCCAAATCGTAATCGTTCTTAATGAAGAGAAAGTTTATTCATAATGTATACTTACAATTTACGCGTAGTTGGCAGGGTAACGTTATCCTTACAAGTCAGTGCGTTGAGCGTGAAAGCCTACCGAGCGGTCAGAGGGACGCGGGCGGCGCGCGCGCTGCATACTGATGCCGCGAGCGAGACGCCGCATGCCCCCCGCACTCCGGAGCGACGACCAACTACCACAGTGCTAACGCTATCCCCTCGGCCCCTCAGCCAACTACACTGCAAACACTAACAGCTCCAGGGCTCAAGCGGGTTTAACGTTCGTGTGTGGAACACAGCCAAGCAATAAAACTTGATGTTTATACAGCGAGTCTGCAACATGCTAGTTTATGTATCGAGCTTAAACTAACACATACACAGATAACGCACACGAAGACTTAATATACCGGTTGTGACAACGCTAAATGTCGCCCGTCGAACAAAATGGACCACAAATAAACGGTAGGTATCGGGTCAAAGGCATCTATGTGAAAGGTTTTGATTCATTTTTTTCATTGATTATAACAGAGCCGGGGCGCAGGTGAACTGTTATTGTTGAAGTTAACGAGCCTATTGTTCCAGGGGTGGGTTAGGCTAGGCGTCATCCGAGCCACATTGTCTGTCCAGCAAGTGTTTTATTTAATATCATCACACCATTGTTAGTACTGGCCATAGACTATTTATACCACTGTGATTCCTGTTCGCATAGTTATGAAAACATTCAATCTAATAGTTCAATGTTGAAAAACGTTTATATAAAAATATATTGTGCTCACAAATCTAATATTGTTTCCGGGGCATCGAACGTAACTGTTATTAAGCATCTATTTAGAAAACAATATCGGAGCGACACAAACAACAGTAAGAGAACAAGCTCTATTTACATACCGCTCGGTGAAAGTAAAATGTACGAACTGTGGACTCGGACTAAACTACTATTGATTCCATAATGGGACGCCGGAGAGAACGCCACAAAGAAATAAATCCTAATGTACAGTATTAACATAATGGGTTTGATTCTTTAATCTCGTACAAGATCATGTGGGGAATGTGATACAGGTACACGTCACGACGCGACACATTTTGAACTTCGAAGGTGGCTCGGTACAAAGTTGTAGGTTACAGGTATGTATGTATTTTTTTGGCTAGATTAATTAAGTTCTTTGTGTGATTACTCGAGCAACATACATCACAAGGTCTATATTATTTATTTATACATGTATGTCTGAAAATAATCACTCACATGGCAAGGTTTTATCTATTATTACGAAGCACCCTTGATTATTCATCTCAATGTTGCGTGTTGCGTGAGTGAAGTCGGGAGTAAAACCACGATTAATCAACGTTAACCTTGAAACTTCGTGCTCCACATCTTAAGTTCAAAATTAATTTTCATATAGTACAGATTTAGCAATTAGTTATCTCGGTGCCGTTGAGCTAGTGTTCTCCATTGTGTTACGAACTGAATTCAGAATAACATGGTTATAAATTGGCATGTTTATTGAACTACGCCATTATTTAAAATGTCGAAACAACTGAAAGACGAATTATTGAGTCTATTTAATAAACGTTTAATTAACATTTGTATTTTGCCATCGTTTCTGTAAGTACTACGCCATCGTGATACTCAGAAGATAGTTTTTCCTCCTTATGTAAGTAAGCTAACAAGGAACACAATATTCTTATTCTATATCACTATGCACATACAAATGCATAATGTAGGTAATACTTATGCGTAGCTTGCAAGAACTAACTCGGATAACTGAGGAGTTGTTTCCCCTCGACAAAGTCGAGTAAATAATTCATTTGGAGGAATGGATGGGGCGAAAAGTAACACCTTGTGCTTGGATAACGACGACTTTGGAGGTGCTAAACTTCAGATAACAAACTACAGCTTTCATTGCGATGTGTAGCTAAGTGATTAGTGCAGGTAAGCGTAGGTGGTCATTTGTCCTAAACGAACGAAACGACTTTACTATTTAGAAATACGATTATACTAATAGTGATGAATGCAGCAACCTGTTGACGCTCATTCAACAGTGGTCCTATTTACTTTGCTAAATAAACGCTGTTTACAAATATAAATTTTATTTTCATAATCTAAACTTTTTACGTGCGTTGGGAACGCAGTAAAAAAAGAAATTGCGGTTCAGTGCGAAACTAACCGCAAAATATAACGTTTCACAGTGCAGCTAACTTATAATTCAATATTGGCAATCGATTAGTGCCGAGCCAAGCCTTTATCGGTGTCAGTTTTCCTTAAGATCGATTCGCCACGATAAACCGAAAAGTGTCTAGTTTCTCAAACATGATGAAAAACTTTTTAGGAAAAAACTGATCTGTTGTGTAACTTTCATGTAAAAAAGTTGATAGTTTTGACATTGAGATTCAATAAGCAGTAGGTACCGTAGTTAATGAGGGGCTTGTGGCTAAGAAATAACAGCCGCACGGGTCAATCGATCAGGTTAAGCTACGCTTGCCGCGGTTGCTCCGTGGATGGGTGACCATCTTTACATATCAAGACCCCTCCGTGCCTCGGAAAGCACGTTAAGCCGTTGGTCCCGGCTGTCATTCGTGTATCTTTGACAGTCGTTACGGGTCGACAGAAGCTCGAAAGTCTGACAACCAGTCTTACCAAGGGGTATCGTATTACCCAATAATTGGGTTGTGGAGGTCAGATAGGCAGTTGCTCCATGTAAAATACTGGTATTCAGCTGCATCCGGTTTGACTGGAAGCCGACCCCAATATAGTTGGGAAAAGCCTAGGCAGATGATGACCGTAGTTAATGATGTCTTCTATTAAATACACCTATGTAGCAACCAAGTATTTTGATCAACGTTAGTTTTTATGACGTCGCCGGACATTTAAGGTCGACGAGTAGGTACATTACATTGAACAGTGATTGAAAAAACCCATCCCATTGTAAGTGAGGTACATGTACTTATCGTTAAAGGGGCTTGGTAGGTATTACATGTCCTTACGTCTAATTTGTGTAGATAACATGCATGATTATTTTAGGCATATCTACATCGGGGCATGCCATCGTCCGGATGGGGCCAGGCTGTCTGCGAGCTCAAGGCTAAGAGTCTTGAACGGTTGACAAACGAAACAATACTTACATATATGTGTACTTACGTGGTTAGGTAGGTACATAATACATATATACAAGTACATATAGTCAATATGTCCAATTAGTACCGGCAACGAATCAAAATGTCAATACGTGGTTTTGTACTTCAACCCACGGGATTTTGTCTACGAATAAGTAATAACATGTGTTATGTATAGCGCCTACCTTACGGTGCTACGTTTCGCTTAGTTCTTATGCTTAAACTAGCTGTGCCCCGCGACTTTGTTCGCGTGGAAGTCGTAAGATACACAATATACTAAAATAACAGCCACATTTTAATAAAACTCCCTAGTCCCCCGACCCGTCGCGTTACATCGCTCGCCCGCACTAATAATTCGTTTTCGCTTATTGTTCTTTCTGACTTTTTTTTTGTTAGGCTCCTAATGGTCGTAGCGAAATGTTAAATAGCCTATAACTATCCTCGAGAATTGGGCTACCAAATGCAAAGAGAATTTTTCAAATCCGACTTTTTGTTCACAATTTCATGGGTTTTAAATTTTTTGTGCGGAATCCTAATTATTTTTCTAAAATAAAAGTAGCCTAAGTTACCCCCCGTAACATCAGCTATCTGCCAGTGAAAGTCCCGTCAAAATTGGTCTAGCCGTTTCGGAGATTAGCCGGAAGAAACAGACAGACAAAAGTGTTAAAAATTGCTTTTTTATTATAAGTACCTTATATAATTTCTTATGCATTTAGTAAAAAGTTGTTATTTTGACATTACAAACAGACACTTTTTATTTATTTGTATAGATGTATAGATAAAAAGAGTTAGGTCACTATTACTGAAGAAATTACGATGAATAAGCAAAAAGTTGAGCCATGCTTAACTAAGAAACGTCCCTGCTTTATACAAATATTTTCTTGTTTATGGAAAAGCAGACGTATCCAAAACAAACCCATGTTAGCAAACTAATTAATTTATCTATAATTCTATATATTTATCCCGCAATGTCCCACTGCTGGGCAAAGGTCTCCCTTTCCCTTTTCAATAAATAAAAAACAAAAAAAAAAGTTAAATTATATTTACAAATTATTGCTACTTTTGAGTCACTCCCAAAATATGATATCTAGTTATGTACTATTCAGTAGTAGGTATAGAAAGTTCATAAATAATAATACATTTTCATGCCATTAATGCTAATAACTCTCATTAGTAAGTAAACAACTAGAAAAATCGTTAATAATAAAACTATAATGAGGTACAATTTCCATAGAATTATATCAAATTCTACAATAGTTAGATTAGGTACCTAAGTACCTACTGAGAATAGGTCCTATATTGTACGTTTTTCAAGATGCGCCGAGTTCGTGGAAAGGTGACTAGTCTTACCGTAAACCCTGTAATTTAATGATGTAACTATGGGGTACCTCAAGATTACGTCCCAACAAGTTTCACAAAACTTTTAGATATACAACATCTTCAGCTCTCTGAGAAAGCTTGAACAGGATAGTGACTGTCATTTTTCTGTTTAAAGTAGATTTTCCTACGATTCTACAAAATTATCTATTAACATGTATATATGCGACGACTACAAGTCGCCTATGTGACCTCTACAAGACGTCAACACGACCTCTACGAGTCCTCTACGAAACACCTCGAGTCCTCTACGAGATGTCTACGAGGCCTCTACGAGACGCCTACGCGGCCACTACGAACTGCCTACGATCTCTCTACGAGATGCTGACGAGATGCTGACGAGACGCGTACGCGGCCTCTACGAGATGCCTACGCGACCCTACGACACGCCTACGCGGCTTCTACGAGATGTCCCCTGCATCTCGTGCGGTGAATTACGCGATCGTTTACCTGAATAATGAAGAACATACGCGGCTTGATTGATCGCGCTAGTATGTCATATTCATATAAACGAGCGCCGTGTACTCGCGCGACAGTTGTTTTCGGTAAGGAGGCGGCCCTCGTCATGACATCGATGCAACGTCTACGTGGTGTATATTTACGCTTACGCTGTACATACTTAGCGCTTCGCTTTTACCCGACTGGGGCGGAGCCCAAAAGGAGGGTATTTGTTTTTAAAGGATGATTTAAAAACAAACCCCTACATTTATGTTCGCATTAGTCGTCGAAATATAGGAAACAGCAGATTTTTTTTTCCGCGATTTTAGGTTTGGTCCCATTATAAAAGTTGTTCATAATGAAGAGTACAACGACCCCTTAAGAGGTTGTGCGTTATTAAATTACACCTTTTATATTGTTGTTATACACCGCGAACACATTTTTTTTTAAATGATTTAAGTGTAGTCTATAATTAAAATAGGTAGTACAGTCCAGCATCTGATTTTATTTGTTTGTTCTTTGCTTACTTTGCTGTTGAAATCATAATTTATTATATAAAACCACATTTAACGAGAAAATAACAGAAAAATTGCGAGACTGAATTCAATAGGTACCTACTTTGCCGTGTTAAAAAGCCTCCAACGTAAATAATACATCAAAAGTTAATATTAATTTGACATCATTGTACTACTTAGTATAATTTCAGTTGTCATACACTATCTTAAACCATCGTATGACAGGAAATCCCAACTAATGGCCACCTTAAGCTAAAGGAATGCGCGCGAGTGTTATGCAACGCGACATAGAACGCACCTGCGTATGAGTCGCCAAGCGGTCTTCTGACGGCAATTAATCTCACGTCAAGAATTTTCTTACGATCGAACAGATACTTAGTGACATAATAATAATTATAAAATGGTGAATTAAAACTGGTACCACACAACTCAACTTGTGAAACAAGAAGGTGTTGCGAGAAACGGCTTGTAGTTTCAGATAAACTAATGGTTTTTATTACCATTTTAAACAATCTATAAAAATAAATAAAACTGAAGTGTCTGTTTGTAATGTCAAAGTAACAACTTTTTACTAAATGCTTTTATGAAAGTATATACGGTACTTATAACAAAAAAGCAATTTTTAAAATTTTTGTCTGTCTGTGTCTGTATGTGTGTTTGTTCCAGCTAATCTCCGCAACCGCTGAACCAAATTTGACGGGACTTACACTGGCAGATAGCTGATGTTACGGGGAGTAGCTTAAGCTACTTTTTATTTAAGAAAAGTAATTAGGGTTCCGCGCAAAAAAATTAAAACTCATGAAATTGTGAACAAAAAGTCGTATTTGAAAAATTCTTTTTGCATTTGGTAGCCCAATTATCGAGAATGGTTATAGGCTATTTAACATCACGCTACGACCCTTAGGAGCCGAGCAAAAAGAAAAAAGTCAGAAAGAACACTAAGCGAAAACGAAGTAATAGCAGCGCGGGTGGGCGATGCAACGCGACGGGTCGGGGGACGAGGGAGTTTTATTAAAATGTGGCTGTTATTTTAGTATATCGTGTATCTTACGACTTCCACGCGAACGAAGTCGCGGGGCACAGCTAATCTCAAATAAAATTTTTGGTGTTTATTTCCATTGTTCTAAACGACAAAACATCTCAAGTAGAAATTCACAAGTCGAAACATTGTGCCTTTCTCAGACGGAAGCGCATAGTCAGTCTCAGTCATGTACAGTCACGAGCACTAATTTGTATACACTTGGCTACTTTTAAAACTGATTTTCTTCTACTGTATTGATTTTAATTTTATGTTGTTAGGAACATAGTGTTTTGGAACACATAGAATTATGAAATAGGTAGCCATCTCTAAGTTGCTATCGTTAGTCCACGAGAAAATTACTTTTGAATTTACCTAAGTGTATACATATTAGTGCTCGTGACTGTATTATGAAGATGATAGTCATGATTTAGTACATTGTTTAATGGTATGTATGGTAATAATTATGTAATTATTACTTGAGATATAAAGAGACGGCCACTTGGACAGACAATTGGAATAACTTTTATGACAAATAATAGCGTCAGACTTACATCAATAGTATTTATTGAATAGACCATTATTTAAGCATGTTGATTAATTTACAGTGATGTGGTATACAGCCATTTATAACCCTATTAGCATTGTTTCTGTAAAACCGTTATTACTAACTTGATAATGAATAATACTTATGGTTAATTAACCGTAAATACTTCGCAAATAACATAAAGCACTTAAAGATCATTGAATACCTAAGTATTTATTTGAAATTGTTTGTATGAGAAATCTTCGAATTTAAACCTTGCAATGTATCATTGATAAATTGTATGAAGAGACAATTTACTACTTCGGTGATAGTTTTAAGAGATTGTGAGCTATTTACAGGGTTAATTAACATTCAAATAAAACATTATTATCTTATCTTCAATGCTTAGTGATATGTAACTTAAGTAGTAGTGGTTAACCGGAATACCAAATAGGTGTTTTTAATCATATGTATGCAGTGCTTCTGTATCAGCTATCTTCAGATGTCACGGTAGGTACAACCTACCGTGTCAAAACTAGACTGTAGACTAGTAACGGATTTTTGACTCTCTTTGAGTCTGCTAAAAAACAAACAAATAAATAATAATAACAGAGATAATGACTAATTTTTTTTGTCCGTCAGGTAGATTATTAAAAAATATTTGACACGTATTTTTTCGTTTATTACGTAATCAAAAGATTATGGCGATACATTGAGTTAAAATGTGATAGATTTTATACTGAGTTGTGACGTAGCGTGCCCCCACTCGCCAACTTTAATACGTTTTATGTAAGTTATTTATTTTTATTCACATGATACCTAAAGTAAAAAATACGTGTCTAATATTTTTTAATCAGGCTTCATCCCTATTATTAGTTATTATATGTACAAGATACTTCGTTTATTGCCAATTATAGTATAATCTCAGTTTAACTTCAAATTATACAGATTTTTTTCTGTGCTCGAGCATTATAAGTCGCCTCGGGCATTGTAGTACTTGTCTACTTAATCCTCATAATATAAATCTATACGTAGGTACTTTACCGGCACTGCATTATCGTTGACAATCATAAAGTAAATAGTAGATAATGTAAATACGTACTGCAACATTACTGTTACCGTCGTGGTTCAATTTATGCACAAAACTTTGATCTTTATCGCAGTCACGATAAAGTCAAAAATAGCGTGTGATTATTTTACAGATGGTTATAATTCACCATCTTGCCTGTGCAGATACGGCCTATTGCAGCCACATTAAGCACTATCGAGTATCGATATCAAGTAATTTACTAATGCTTGCCTGTGCGCACGCGGCACGACCACTGGGGCCATTTTATATCGTCGGTGACCGGCACCAGGTACAGTTTCAATTCAATTGAGTGGCCACATCGACCAGCCACAATGGAACAGCTTGGGGTGGCGTCTTATCATTACGCTGCGGTACACGCACACATAGACCCATTGATCTTGAATGGCCGTTATTTGAATAATAATAGCAGATTTCTTTTCTAAAGATGCTGGAAAACTTTTTAACTCTATACCCGGAGATAAAATACTATGATGATCGTATTCTATGAAAGTAAGCTTCAGATATTATCTACTCCGCAGAAAGTCAGATACTTACCTGCGTAGTGGGTAGTCTAGTATGTTCGTGTTAGCACTAAATACAAATCCAGTAGCTGTTGCGTTAACTCTTTATGCAATTACCAACACGGCTTGTATCTTTCGAGAGTTCTTCAGTTACAAGAATTCGTTTTATCGTTTGAAGTTTCCTAGAAAATTCCATTTAAACTTTGTTCGCACATTGTATTTGTTATTCCTCTTTAAACATAAAGCATTGGTGTAAATAATGTAGAGATATATATAGGTATAGTATGTAACGGTGTAAACCTGGCAAGAGCTAAGAACAACACGCGCGTTTGCAGAAAATACATTAACCACAGTTAAACGCGCTAATAAATGTTATGATTTAGTTCGTAAATATGAAATGCATTACGCATGTAAAGTATATGTGCTTCACTGAACTAAAAGCCAGTATTTACAGATCTTTTATCTGTTTAATGGCTTTATGCCAATTAATTTCGCCCACGGATAATTTTGTTTCACTAAAATAGCATTAACTAGAAATAATCTAAAGAAAACTTTGCTTGTTAACTTATAGTATTTTATTTACTTGTAGGTACATGTTATACCGATCACCGTCAAAGTGTCAGAATAGGTAAGCATTGAAACCCTGTCTATGACACGATATTATCTAATGCATAATGATTTCCTACTTAACATTCTATTTGACATTTAGGTAACCTAAAACATACGTCCTGTCGACCAGATAATCCACTGGGTTTTTTACCATTCAGATAAATTATCTAAGCCGGAGTTATTCAGTCCATAAAATTAATAATAAATCCATTGTTGAAGGACGAAAGTAATTTTCAAAGTCCTTTGAGATAACCAGAAGATAAGTTCAGCGTGCCCGTGTAGTTTATTATCACAACAATAGGATGGGATGAATTAATTCAAAATCTTAAGATTACAAAATTTGAAACAAGCAATATGAAGCATAAAAACAGTCCAGAATATCTTCTATGAAAGCTTCGTTCCTTTTTACTGCTGATTGTGCGGCGAAAACACCTGAGCAACAACGTAGGATGAACAATACCGCGATTGCTACCGGATAGCCGTCTTGTAATAACAAGTAACTACAACCAGACCAGATGGGGAGCTCACAAACAGACCAGCTGGAGTTTTGTTACGTTATAATACACCCAATAAGTAATTACGCAATTTTAATGATGTTAGGAAGCGTTCAAATCGTAAGATTGATCAGCTAACTCATTCGAAAGACGATTCAGAACTCGGGTTGAGATGTAAAACCGACATTAAACTTAATTACTCCGAATAAAAGTCAGTGGAACTCTGACCAGACTGAGAAGTAATTACATTTCTAGAGGCTTTGAATTTTAATCGTTTGCGGGGCTGCATGCCACCCCAGCGCACACATGCCCCCCCTCCCCCTTCACGCAGATAGCTTCTTACATTCGATTTATACGTGACCAGTAAGTAAATTATTAAATTTATTGAAAAGAACTGGAGACCTCCATTGAGAAATACGACGATATAGATTTGTGAGATCCCCGCTTGGATTTTGAATTATCCCTCATATTAAAACAATAAACATCGTTAATGGAATCGAAGATTATGTTATAATTCCTCAGAAAATGTAAGCCTTTACCGACCTGATTGAAAATCTTATATTATACCGAATCAGCTGTGCTATTCTGTAAAGATCCCACCGTGAAAATTTAAGTGAAGTGAGCGTGATGTGAACTGTCATCTCACCTTACTCTACTAGGGATTGACAGCTCACTTCAAACTCACTTCACCTAGGTGTTCACGGTGTGATGTTTACAGAATAGATCGGCTGGCTATAACCAAAACAGTGAAGAGTGTGTCTCGATAACATTTTTATAACGTAAGCAAAACATTGAAAGCAAGTGCGAGGTGAGACAAAATTAATAATAACCTGAAACTGAACTGCAATATTACCTAAACCAAAAGAAGATATCGCGGATGTTGAGAAAGAATATTACAGGTAACTGTAATAGTTCTATTATTGAATGATATAAAGTTTCTGTTGCACTATCAGAGATTCAAGTCAAGATGTATCGGGCTTCATTAGAGCTTCCTCTTAGCGGCAGGTGCGCATGACGGCGTGTTAGCGACGCGCCCCACCATTGATCGGTCGATGTCGATGCGCAGGCGCTGATTTACGAGAGCCGGCTTCGTGCAGCTGCCTTACTACAGTTGTGACTACACTACAGTTAGGTGTAGGAAGCCGATGTTTAGACACGTTGCACCAAAAAGGAAGTCGAGAAACGAGATCTCTCAGGCAATATGGAACACCTTGTCTTAAGTATTTGCGCCTTTCTTATAAGGGCCGGACGCGTTTCATGTACCTGTTCAAGATATCGTAAGAAGCTTTTTACTCAAGTCTAATTCCAGCGCATAAACAGACGCAAGGCATAGTAGTTTAATGTAATCACAAGTTATAAATCCTCATTTGATTTTTAGCATGGCAATAATATGGCACATACCTACCGCATAGCGGCGCAGTGGTGGCGGTGGGCTGGCGGCTGGCGGCTGGCGTGACCAGAGACATGACAGCGACGACGGCGGGCGCGCCGGGACACCGGCAGAGCCAGGCACGGCGCGAGCTTCCGTCACGCGATGTCAGCACAATAAATTGAACTGAAAAAATACGGAATTAATATGAGAATTATCGTAACGAAACTTCCGATATATTAGTTCCATCGTTCGTCTACAGGCGATGGTACAGAATGATCTATGATCAATCAACAGAAGTCTTGTTCGTCGTCATGTTTATACGTCGGAGACCATTGTTGGTTAATTAGTCGTGAAGATAAAAGACTGTCGCAGCAGCCATTCTCTGCTAAACAATTTTTTTTTTTTTTTACAGTGCATGACTATTAGTCAGCGTCATCTGCAGCCCGTTTCTTTTGTCACAGCGTCATTCACAAGCGGCGTCCGCAGCCCGGCGCTGCGCCGTACATCAGTCCACGCGACCGAACCGGCCGTCAGCAATGACTGATGTTCACCATCAGTCCTCAGAGCCCACATCTCTATGATTAATGTTAATTACACCTCAATTTTCCCGCGGATAGCGATTAAGACAGCCATTAGACTATATCCCAAGGCGATCATTACTCGTACTTTTCAAAGATCTGAACTTTTCCTCCGATAATATTTCTAAGAATAAGACAGTGCCATACCTAATTGCTAGTAAAGGTATTGGTACTGTTATTGGTTACAAATAGCGTCTGTTAATCAGGGGATTAGATACATTATAAATTATTAGGCCGGCCACACACAGTCGGAATTCCGAATGCAAAGCAGCAAATCGATTCATAATCCTACTAAATTACTACTAACTTAAAGATTATGAATGGATTTGCTGCTTTGCTTTCGGAATTCCGAATCGGAATTCCGACTGTGTGTGGCCGGCCTTAACTAGCACTGCCAACCAGGTGTAAATAAGAAAATATTGCAGTGCCAAGATTACTGCAATCCGTAAATATTGTGTATCTACAAATCGGAGTCTTATTTGTTCAGTAATTGAGCCGTCAGAGCTCGACACTGAGGCATCAAGTACAAGTAGCGCTGAGGAAGTTCTCGTTTCACAACACTAGATAATAATAATATATTTATCTGCTATATTTGAACAAGTCAAGGCACTTGTCTGCGTAATCAATGCTTTTGTACGCAACTTTTACTTTTGTATCACCTACATAAAGTATGAAACGGACTTTATCGTATCGCCACATTCGCGGTATCGTTCAACAACACCCATTTACAAGTATTTTATGAATGCAGACTGTAGAGCACCTTGCATAATATTGTAACTGGAATATTTTATTTAGTTAATGCTTAACTCTATCTCTGTTTTCCTCAGACAATGTTGGTTAAGGCTGGGTTCCCTTAAGTGTTGACTAATAGGAAACTTATCAACGTATCCGCTCGTCCATATCGAACAATTACATAAACAAAATTATTTGAAATATAATAATCAGTCCGGTCGTCCTGCCACGGTTCACCAGTCAGTCACAATTCGTTGCTAACTTTCTGTGTCGGCTTTAATAACCGTTAAATTTGATTACGACGCGACGTGTATCGAGATGAAAACGACAGTTGCCTAACAAGCTATTGCATTTTTCTGTTCTGTGTGAGTACCTTTCGGTACAATACCTATTACTGATCGTAGTAACTAGTAACAATAGTTGCGTAAGTATTGTCAGCTTGTAGTTAAGTAGTCATTTACTTTTTATCGTTCATTGTGTCTGCGGCTAGCACGCGCCTCATAGAATAATAAGATAATTAACTGTAGCTAATTATCTACCCACAACGATTGATTGCTTTATCAGATCTTCGCATTGTATTACGTTTCACACCACGACCCATCAGGTATTTTGCGCTTGGAATACTAGATTATTTTCAAACCCACTAACTGTTAAATACTTTAATAAAATTAATAGCCGAGTTTCGGGTTCAAACATGAATATTTTACTTCATTTATTAACCTCGCATGGTCTTCAGTTGTTTTAAAATTTCCCAGGATCGACATCATTTGTGTCGATTCTAGAAAGTTTAATCAACTAAAAACAATCAATGCAAATTACCTAGCTAACGGTACGGAATACGTCTCTGAATTATTATAAAAATTGATTGAGTGAGATGAGTGACTACAAAAAACTTTTAGCTAATTGCATGCCGCGATAATTACGATTGTGTTGTGATTTATGCGAATTAACTAGTCTTACCTAAAGCGCGGCTCTGTTCGGGTTTACCGCAGGTTTGATTTGCAAAGTATGTTTTTGTAACTTTAAGACTTCATAAAACCAGTATCCACCACGAGCAACAGGTTTATTAATTTTGAGATATCTATTAAATAGCCAAACATTTTGGTAGAGAGTTTAGAGACCACTATTTCAAAATCAATCTCAAAAACGTACAGGCACATGACACGCTTCGTGCAAGTTTATGACATAGACGTATAGTTGTTTGAGTTCAAGCCATACTTCGTAGCCTACCTATAGTGAAGAAGAGGCTCTAGCCATTCGCATGACACTCGTTAGGTAATAGATTACACAATAGCGGGAGTGTGAAGTCATCATTGACCCCTCGACATCTCACCATTAGGGCACCCACGATTAGCGCATCATCATACCTTCTCATAAATAAACCGCGGTATAACACCGTTACGAGTTACGAAAGCTTCGACCTCCATTTACCTATAAATAAATTAAAATATTGCGTAACAACAATTACATAATTTGGATTTTTTGTAAAAGAAATTCTGAAAAGCGTGGTCGTCAATTTTCAACGGTTTGGACATGGTTGTCGCATCAGTTTGTCAATGTCGCATGTCGGTCGACAGACGGCACGGACGGGACGGCCATGTTGTGACCAAACCAAGCACAATACTAGCTTTCCGTCATGTGACAGCTTGTACAGTAACATATGGTTACTTATTGTTTGCAACAGAGATAGAGTCCAATAAATAGATTACAATTACGCAGTAATCACGATATCCGATTGTTGAATGGTGCCCACGCTAATAGGTTCTTGGTCAAACTAATTAACGAGTACACAGGCCCGTAATAATTTAAATTTTCTCATTTGTTACAGTACAAGCAGTGCGATATCGACTAATAAATGCCACAACAATAATACTCAATTCTCGACTAATGGGTAAGTAAAATAGTTAAATAAGTAGGTACACTAATTCTAGTGGCCTCATTCACTTAGATTTCATGTTTTAACTAAGCATAACTCGACTTACGTCACTACCTCTAAACAAGAGTATTCTATGATTTATTTTGTCCGAACAAATAGCAGACTAATTAGGTCCTTCTTTGTGGCTTGACCTCCTTTCTCCAGGGTTTCAGAGAAAAATGATTGCTTTGTCATGATTGAGTAACAAAGAAAACTAATATTTCTTTCCTAAATGTCGAGGGAATTCCTTAACCTTGTGGCTATCATGAGTATAGTTTGTGCCCTTATGGTGTGTCCTTGTAGTTTTATCTTGGAAACACATCCGGAGCGATATGGCTTCATAAAAAAATGGCATATATTATTATGAAAAATACAGATTTATGGTTGCTATAAAAGCTAATCTTACAACTAAAACATATCTCGTAGCAACAGAACTCCAAATCACAGTATTATCTAAACTAATGTAACATAAATGAGGTAATGTCGATAAGAATCGCCGATAAACGAGTAAGTTCGTGGGTGTAGTCGTACCAGTTCATTCATAAGTCCGCGGGAGGTAGGCTGCGGATCCGAGGCTCGCCCACGCGCCGCTAATCCATCGCTAGCCCAAAAAATAACACCTTCAAGGTCCATTCTATTCCTCCACTTAGGCTTGATAACTAAGTAGATTATGCCGTCTATTACTTACGCCATCTTACCTACGATTTACGTCGTCTGTCGATAGTCACATCAACATATTGCCACATTCAAAAATGGTCCAGTTAATATGAATGCCAGGTAGGATTACAACAGCTCACTAAGCCATAAATAAATCTCCACCTTCGAGTGAGTGACAATATTTCTCTGAATCAAGTGTGTATCATATCACTCATTTCGGTTTGTTGTATAAGAGATTAAAAGTTATTTGTTATATCTGAGAAACTGGCTCCGCTCGACGCGATGACGTCACATTAATAAGTTCACCGCCAAGACGTGACAACAGTAAACAGCACAAAGGAGATAAAACTGTATGCGTTGAAAGGAAACCGGCGTTATCTTAACTCAACCTAGAATTAATTCAACTTCTCAGAACTGGTCCTCAGCTCAGTTGACTATACCATAACTAGGTATACTCCACTTAAGCCAGACGAATAGATATCGATTTAAAATTGCTAAAAAGCTATTCCAATTTTCTATTTCAAATCCATACCAGGAAATTATAACAATTTCTGCGATAGATTTAGCAACAACAATGGAATAACGAATTGACGAACATTATACGAAATAAATAGAGCAGTGTAGTCGTGGTCTCGCGCTCACTATTAAAGTTGATTGACGCATACGTTCAATTGCAGTAAATGTATAATTACACAGATTTCCACGTGCACCGCGGAATGAGGCGGAATGTAGGCTCAACTCGGCTCAAGGCGAGCCGCTGACATCATTACCTAGGAAAATACTCAAGCTAAACTTAAGGAAAATTGTGTTATCATATCACATATTCTGGTAGACAAACTGGCGACACTACTTAAGCATAGTTCACATCTTATAAATAATTTATAAGTAAGTAATATGAATTAGGATTAACTAGGGACTTATGTAAAATCATTGCAATCTGAATAATTTATATTCAAGATCAAATTGCGAAACGGTGTCGTGCCAACGTAACTTTGATTTCGAACTAGAAATCAAAAGTAGAGGTCACATCAAAATGTCGGGATTAGCATGCGCATTGTTATCAGTTAGATGGAACTTATTACAGCGAACGAAATACTTATGCCTAATAGGCAGTGATAGGAATAGGTAGTGCTAATTTGCCTAAACTTCGAGGAAGGAAGTAACATAGAGTGGATAATACCTCCTCTAAAATCCCGGAATAATTTTAATGACGTTTAAATCCCGGGATTTAAAAACCACGAATTTTTAATCGGACTTTATTTGTAGTTACAAATTATTGATTTGAAAAATCATAACATTTTTTAGGGTTACACACACACACACATTTATATCTGTAATTTGTATGGTGTACATGGTAAAGAGTATTCTATCTATCTATAAATAAAGTCCAATAAATAATTCGTAGTTTTTAAATCCCGGGATTTAAACGTCATTAAAATTATTCCGGGATTTTAGAGGAGGTATTATCTACTCCATGTTACTTCCTTCCTCGAAGTTTAGGCAAATTAGCACTACCTATTCCTATCACAGCTAATAGGTAACTATTACTTTTATAAGAATGCATTTTAACACTAAGAAATCGTTTCATTCTCTACGTAGGCACCTATTGTACTTCGATTATTTAATAGAGGAAGTGCTGCCACGGTGCATAAATGACTTAAACACGCATTCTAGAATTTAAAACATTCAATACGTACGGTCTATTATTTATAGGAATGAACTATTTCTAGGTACAAGGTACCTACCTTGTGGCTAGAAACAGTTGATTCCTAGGTATTGTAGTGTATAGGATTGTGTGTCCTATACAATTAGGTATATGTAAAATCATGTAAACTATTTATTTGTTTATATAAATTTAGGATCTCCAATAAAAGATATACACACACATAAATAATGGGCAACATCAAAACCTCAATTCTCGTAACTAAAAACGTTCAAAATCTAGTCGCAATCTCATCTCAGCTACAATCAAATGTTAAAAACTTGTCAAAAATGTAGGGTAAATATAGGTATTTTTGACTTAATAAGACTGAAATCAGACTGTGAACGTTCTTAAAATTACGGGAATTGCCGCTCTGGTATTAAGTCGGTGTACTCGCTCACTAACAAAGTTAAAATATTAATAATAATGTACTTTTAAATATTTAAAGAGAAATAGAAAAATTGTTGGTAAAATTTGGATTAGAAAAAGTTAAAAAGTTTTTTAAAGTATATTTTTTTTAAAAACGTGTGCTGTTGGAGGACCCCCATCAGGAACGAAGTTCCTTCTCATGTATGATTTCACTCACACTGCACACACACTGTGAGTGAACTTAAACAGACTGTAGTGCAAGTACTAACGAATGAAAACGTGAATTGAGTGTCTTCCCCTTAACATAAAGTGAATAAGAAAGATGTTATTGGACGATTTCTTAATTTTATAGTTACTTAGCAGTTAAAGTTATATTTAAATTACTTATTAGCGAATAGGCTAGATTGTAATGTGAATAAAGTATTAGTAACCGTGATAAAAGGAAAAAAAAAACGTATGATTTAAAACAAAAACAAAATTTTCGCATCAGCCATCTTGGATTTTCATTTTGACCTCACTATCAACTTTAACACCCTCGAAAACTATGAAAACGCACCCATGACGAAAAATATGAAAATTTCCGCAGCCGCCATCTTGGATTTTCATTTTGTCTACAACATCGGCTTTAGCACTCTCGTAAAGTATAAATACGATATGCATGATGAAAAATTTGAAAATTTTCGCAGCCGCCATCTTTGATCTTGGATTTACATTTTAACGTCACTATCGGCTTTAGCACCCTCAAAAACCATGAAAACGATAGCTATGATAAAAAAAATTAAAATTCTCTCTTTCTCTCTGGGAGAATTTTCTGGAAGAGAGTGAAAGTCGCATGCATAACGGGCATAACGCTCTTTTGTTACACGACGATTTCTACCAGTTTATTCCTACCGCAAACCGCGTTAAAGTACTTCATTCCAATAACATTTAGAGATACTTAAATATACTTAATCTTCGCGGCGGGCGGTTTGTAGTACATATTTACATAATGCTTGAAGATATACAAGAAGGCTACTCGCTCGTTTACCCCAAGTTCCACGGAAGGTCAGTTCAACCCATACGTTGGCATTTTAACATCCTTCAATTAGATTTTATGATTGCCAGTTATAGGTGGACATCCGTGATAACGCCATTTGGCGTGGTTCCAAATGACTATGTCAAATGGAGCAATTGGACTTCCAGAGTTTTACATCACGACAACGGATTTTAACATTCACGATCAAATTTTGGATGTAGTACATCACGCCATTTGGCGCGATGGACTGACCGTGAATGGCAACAAATTGTCTGTTGCTACTTTGCTAGTATAGTCCATTCGCTAACTTCCAGTATTAGAAAACCTTTTTGACATTCATACCTACCTACATGTTTTCACGAGTTAAATAAAATTCGGGCAATTACATTTTTTTTCATATACTTTTCCATCATCTTCACATAATATGTACCTATATCCGTGTTTCTTAACACTTATTACAATTTCTACGAAGTTGTAATACTGTCTACAAAATTACGCTTTTCCAGAAAGGTATGTAGGTTCGAATCCAAATATAGACGCAGTATACGAAACAAACTTTGTCAACAACATTTTATAGCTAAGATAGATTAATATGAGGGTAAATAACGCGAAGGGCCATAAATCGGGGATTAGCATGTTATGTAGGTACCAACGTAATACTTTTCTTAGATTCATGTATTTTGTAGGAGCAGTCGGGCTGTTGCGGTCCCATGATTGATGACCTAAGGACGAGTGCTGTATGGTTGTACCACTATTGATTATTCTGCAAATAACGTGCCGCACAGAAAGACGGAGGAAATACTAATGCTGTGACGATATTATGATTAATAATGCTGTCAGAAACAGGATACTACTAATAATAAATCTAAATCATGCTGAAGGATTTGTTTTAGCTTTTTGAAGTAGACAAAGACATTATAATTATGTAGGTATCTTTAGCTTCATCTAGAGCCAATGGAAAAGTGGTTAGGTAAAAAGTGCTAGGCTAATTAAAACCTTCACAATCTGATAGCTTACAGTGTCAAGGCAGGCAGGTGATGGTCAACAAATGCGGTTTTTATATAGTGCTTAGAAGCAGGTCAATGACCATTCGGTAAACCACCAGGACAAATGGCTCGAAGATATGGACGGGATTTCAAGTTTGTTCCTCTAAAGTCATGGCAAAGTTGAGTGAGACCGATGAAGGTAACGTCAAAAAGAGGATGATAGATCATCATACAGATAAACCTAAATCTAAGACACGAATATTTCAGAGAAACCAGATTCCATTTTGCGCACAAAGCGTGTTAAAATCGGTTTTTAATCGCCACCTTTCCTCCGCCTTAGAGCAGGTAATTTAATTTGTTTCCTGTAATCCGATTGTTCGTCCTTAATTATGCATCGATAAGACGCTTTCATTATTTCTTCGCTGTAACACTTATATTAGTAATCGAACTGAAGTACAAGGTTGTTAAAAGAAAAGCTCTTTTTAGGGTTCTGTACGTCCGAATGAAAAAACGGAACCATTATAGACAGACCATCTGTCACAGCCAATCTGCTCCGAATCTAATTGACCGATTAAGTTGTAATTTGGTAAACATATGAATTTCTGTAAGCCAAACACGGACGTGTAACGTAAATGAATTTTGAACATGGGGGATACTTTTGAGAGGCATAAAAGAAAATTTCTAAAAAAAGTTTTGCAAACGGTACCGTGTGATATATCAAATGATAGGTCTCACTGTGAGGGTCTCAAATATATTTTTTTTTTAAATTTTAAAATAAATAATTTTACAGTAGGTATAGTTCTATATCTACTTATAGATTACAGAAAAACCTATAAGAAGTCTATGGTCTTAAAATAATATGGTAAAACTCGCAATACTGTGCATACAAACTTACATTTGCTGTTGGAATGTATGGGAGAACATGTTTTTCGACTACAATGTTAAGTTTGTTAGGACAAATTCATTTCAACTTCGGAACCCTTCATTGTGCGTGATCCGACACGCACTTGGCCGAATTTTTGTTACTTGTTCTCCGGCTCTTATAAAATCTTCGATGAGAGATAGGTCCGTGGTCCGAGATTACTTAATTACATACATTTGAACGTAAAACAAAAGCGCCAAACACAAAAAAACCTGTCAGTGACAACTGAAAACTAACGAGCAGATGTATTACTTCGCTCACAGCTTCAACAAAACAAAGTTATCTGTCCTCCACATTAACATTTTTATCAGTAACACAATAATAAATATCAATAATTCCTGTATCATGGTACAATGGTGTCTAATTATCGCGTGCTCGCAGCTGCCGGGCACCTGCAAACTTATCGCAGGGACACTGACCCCCGCTGACCTTTCATATGCTTTCATTTGACTCTGCAGCACACCACACACCTGACTTGTTCCATTTAAAATGCGATAAGAAGTGGCAGATGCTAGTACAAATAAATTCAGGTAACTGTTGACCGGTACTTGATAATGTCACTGTAGGTATTATGACTCTATTTTTATGAACGATCTTGAGACTTGATGCAAATAATTTTAGCTACGGTAAGTATTTCTAGTATACATACATGCATACATTATTTTAATTTTAATCAAATCAAATGTCATTTATTCAAACTAAGCTGAGAATCAGCACTTTTCGAACGTCACAAATTACTTAAGACAGTCCCTCTAAACGCCCGCCCATCACCACTTCCTAGTGCTTTAGCTGGGAAGAAGAAGTGACGCAACAAACTTCCCAGCAGCACAGCTGTCTGTTTAGTTAGAAAAAGTTGATTCTATACTATTCTTGATTAAGGTACAGGTATAGAATCATGACAATGATTTTAGTCACCAAGTTTCCACTTTTGAACACAAATCGCATGATATATAATTGAAAATACCTGGTGATTTAGCGCCGTTTTATGGTCATCATAGAAATAGTTTTAGAGTACCTAATAGCAAGTTTTACATAACAGCCTGGAAGATACATTGCTATTAACAGTGATTCATATCTGTCCTAACAGAAATTGCATAAGGAAATAATAGTGTTCACCTATCATTTGCCACTGACGAGATGTCAACTGACGTTACGAATTCTCAAGAGTATGTTAATGGCGGCAGTTACTGTGCCGTTACACGACAAGCATTACGTAATGCGGGATCATTAAGGGGTTTTTCTAAACGCGCAATTAGTCGGCGCGATTAGGGGCGGCACGGGCACGGCTCGCTCCGGCACCGGTCCGGTTGCCGACGGTATCCATAGGGTGTCGTGACCGTTACACGGCAGCGGGCAGCCACAACTGTTTTGTGTCGCTGTAATTAACCGCAACCAGATATCCTACCTTACTTATAGCTACTACTTTCTGTGATTTCTAGGTCCTCGCCTCAACAAAATGAAGGACCCAAAAGCGGTTTTGTGAATGTACCGTAATGAGGTGAAAACTGACCGCAGACGTTATATTACACTGAAACAGAACTTTGTTTAAAACAATTTACATATATTTCATTGTTATGTTCAAACAATGTTATTATACCAATATTTAAAGATACACTCAATTGTCAAGGAACAAACGTTGAATTATTTCTTTTCATGTAAGCAAGTCCGCTGCACTACTTTTGTTTGATTGTAATATAGTGTTCAAAGCCGTATAAGTCAGTCGGTAAAGTTGGAATTTACATCCGTAAATTACTAAGTATTATTATTAAGTACTTACTGTACGTAAGTGGAACTACGAGCAAACATGTATGGACGGCAGCACATCAAGCTACTACAATCTGTCAAATTTCTTTAATAGATTTTCAACTTTATTGCTATAGTATTAGGTTCAAGATTGATTGGGACAATTTGACAGTTTCGGGTAGCTTGACCTACTGGCGTCTGTACTTCCTACCTACGTAGCTAGAAGAGAAAATAAATATTCTGGAAATTCCTATTTCTACGGTAGCATTTCGTCATTCACGTGTGTTTACTGAGAAAATATATCCGAACGCGAAATCATGTCAATAATACAATCGCTGAAGGCAGTTTAATATGGAAGTCATCGCATTAAATTCCGACGCTAATGCGTCAGAAGATAACAGATGCGCACATAAAAGCGTAATATAATCCATTTTCTTTTATGACAGAATAGATTATCAAACAAATACGTTCTAGATCAGGAATAACTATGCAGTTATTTTCAAGGGCATCATAAACGCTCGCCGTCTGCCGCCCGCCCTCCGCGCGCCCGCCCACCGCCGCGCGGCGCCACTGAATTAGAACTCGCTAAAACAACGCCAACTATACTATTTAGTCGCCAATGTATTTTAATGTGAACTTTTACATCGTCTCTTTGGCATTTAGGTTTAATACCAGAATACAAAGCGACTACCCTAGTTGGGATGCTAAATGTGGATAGAAATGTTTTAAGCCAATAAGAATTTCATTTGGTATTGCTCATTCATTTCATTTGAATTGTTTAAAGGATCCCACCTAGTAGCGTGGAGCTTTCATAAATTAAACGAACTTTTTACTACCGATCAAAACTTTTGCTTCACATTAAAGATCCACTGAAACGGCATTTAAGATAATCCCGTTATGATAAGTGACCTAAAATCTCTAAAAGTGTTTTAAGTTGAAAGTCGATATTTTAATGACTTTTATCATCACATTGGGAAACTGTAACTCATATGTATTGTGTTAAATAAATATTCCGAGCGGCCACTAAACCTCTCACCATCGACTTGTCTGTAAGATGTGATTTTTTATGTTTGCTGTAAGAGTAAATATCCATTAGGGGGAGCCAAGTAATGGCCGCGGCTACATTAGGCGGCGGAGGTCGTCTTGCCTTATTAAAGCTATACTTTTCTTGTGGATGATAACGGAACGACAATCGTCTTGCTTGCCTCTTATCTTGTTGTCATTTAGAAACTCTGCTATAGGTACTTTAATTTTCCGTCTCAAAGGAACAGTAAGCCGAGGGTACAAGAAACAAAAGCTTTTCATGAAAAAAAAAACAATTAAAGCGCCCTCCTTTTTGAAAGTAACAAAAAGGCCGTGCGTGAATGTCATTAACCTACGAAGGTCTTAAGAATAATCAATTCATAGGTCTGGAAGTGTTCTATTGTGTGGTAGTTTGTTAAGTATAGTGAAGTACAGGGTTCATACGGACACGAGTAGAATGTAAATAGAGCAGCGCGCGGCGGTGTCGCCAGCGCTGCGAATGTGTCGCGCGATAAATCGTCGCCGACGACAGCGACGCAGACGCAGACGCCTGACGGCGCTCTTTACAAATATACTTATTTAGAGATCACTGACAGTTCTCGCATTGTCCATTGAAACATTATTAACAATATTCATGATTTATTATTTTTTTCTTTGTTTGCCAAAATGTGTTGTTTTTTATAAATATAGCTGTCAAAGTTTATTAGAATAATAACGAAACGAGTAGGCGTTAAGATTCATCTTGTTCCGTAATATCTGCCACTGCACATAATTAGAATTGATGAAAATTGATGTATTTCACAAATCTTTAGGGCTATTTATTTTTGAAAACTGTGGAACCTGTCAGAAATATAAATAAGCGTAATACATCAACTGGATCGTTTCGAACTAAAACTACTGTTACGGCTATTTCTCTCCGTTGGCTCGGACCGCGCTGGCGGGGCATCGAACCGAGTGAAAGCTTCTTGAACGATACGAACGTTGTGCTTGAACAAACACAACTTCGGCATGCGGTCGAAGCTGCCGTCTTGACTTAAACTTGTAGTAAACATGTATAGCAACTATAGCAAGAGTTTATTGTTTACCCGCTACATACAAGCGCGGACGTAGAGCATCGCCGTCGCGCCGTGCCCCGCTATGTGTCTGATTCGGTTTTATTTGCGGCGCCTTGGCTATAAAAAGATCCTGTGTATGTACTGTGCGTGCGTCTGCCACACTGTCTCCTTTTAGTTCTTATGCTGGCAACATGAACGGTGGCAACGTTTGTAAATTTTAAGGATAGAGTAGCTGTAGGTATTTGTTCATGGAAACACCATCCAAATTGTAGTCATGTCATTCAAAACCGATACTTATCCCTAGGAGGTGGAACGTCTTGTAACTCAACATAGAATATTTACAACAAATGCTGAGGTTCCTTAGAGACATCAGTGTTATCTAGTACGAGACATTGGCTCGGGCCGGCTCCCAGTGGTCGCAGCGGGCGTGCAGTCGCGTCAGCCCCGCGCCGGTATGACGGCTTGCGTCTTGCGTCGAGTGCCAAACCACGGGACGGCTTGCGCTGTATCGTGTAACAATATCCCAAAGTGCGGTCACAGCCGGCTCTCGGCCCCGACTGCCTTGTTGTTGGAAACTCAAGTGAAATAAAATATTTTAAATCGTAGTTAGTCCGTATGGAAAGCTGCACAAACAATTCAAACTGTCATTATTGGGGTTTGTTCTGCGTCCATTCTAAAATCTGAGTTTTGTGGCTCCTACCCATCTTTACATAATAGATATTTGATTGAACACCGCAGCAGTATTTCGAGCAATATTTTATGTTCAACACGCAAAGATAGAAACTATAAACTATTCCCATTTTAACGAGCCTTATTAAATATCTTACCCACCTCACCAATTTGTGAACCCCTTTATATGCTAAATAGACTTCCGTCGGCGAAAATAATAATCCAGCCATGTTATTGCATCGGCAGTACCATTTTAAAGTGGGGAGGGGTGGCCAAGACAGTGCGTGGCGGGGCCTGGCGCCGTCTGGCCGCCCGAGCTGACTCACTGGGCTCTCCGTGCTTCGTCCTGCACTCCCCTTTCATTTAGCTCACGTTTTACCCCATAATTGATGTACACGACCAATGGAAAGCAAGATTTTAATGGGCTATGTTTTATTACATGTGAAGTGTTAATGATTCATCATTGATACAAGTTTAACTGTTTTTATAAACAGTCTGAAATAAACTGCTCCGCTAAGTTCTGTTACCAACGAGAGATGACCGGATTTAATCCTTAATTCACATGAAAACTAAAATTCAAAATGGCTGGCACGTCTAGGTTTATTTTTAACAATTAGCAGAACTGGCCAGTTTCGTGCTTACTGTTAATGATAAACGATGGTTGGTAATGTAATTCCGTGTATTAATATGCATTGGTTGGGGCTGTCCGTCGCGTGACTTGCACCCCTGCACGATCCCTGCACGCACCAAATTGGCCTGTCTGTGGCCCATTCATGGACTCGTCGGCCTCACTTGGGTTCGGAAGCTTTTTGATTTAATTATACTGTATATGATATCACAT
Organism: Fissipunctia ypsillon; assembly: GCA_947568875.1. Taxonomy (NCBI): domain Eukaryota; kingdom Metazoa; phylum Arthropoda; class Insecta; order Lepidoptera; family Noctuidae; genus Fissipunctia; species Fissipunctia ypsillon. The sequence continues at coordinate 16,075,095 of OX387644.1, read as the reverse complement.
AGCCTTAACGTTTTAATTACGAAATTGGATAGATGCGAAAGAGATACACTGCGTAATGAAAAGCCAGATTAAAGAGGTTGTTTAAATAAAGTATAAAATACGGTTTTATTTAGGACCTTATACCAAGAAGATAACTTTATTTCTCAGTTGTAAAACTAAATTGAATTTAATTAAATATTATGCTATATTAGATCGTAATACCCTACCTACTTCTGTACTCATGTTATGAAACAATGTTGAACTGAAAAATCTTTAAAATCGAAAATTACAGTCATCATAATATTATACTTCTAAACCTGTACCTGAACTTGGGTGTGGCTTCTAAAACTGTATCTAATATAAAAAGATAACAGTAAGAATATTGTAAACAATAACAAGACGCAGGGTACACATGAAACTTCTAAAAGCTTTTTCAGCAGTTTTGGAAGATTTATTTCAAGTGAGTCACAACTAACGGAAGCGTTTTCCTGTCCGTGATATTTCCTTGGAGATGCAAAGCAATTTTCTGCAAGAGATAACCTCTCTAAACGAGTTTCCTTACACATAAAACACAATATTTGTTTGAAAAAAAAACCTGTCTTACTTGTGTGAAATCTAATTCCTAGGTGTTATAATCGTTTCCATATTTAAAAATTGACCCAAATAGACGTGTTTCAAGATGATGATAATAAATACATTTCAGCAATGATTAATATAAACAGAGTTTCCACTGCACATAAAACCGAGATCTGACACTGACCATCTGGCCTAATAAAAAAGTAATCGAATCATTTAAACTTTTTGAGTGGCGGCTTTTACAGAAGCCATTTATCCGGCCGGGGCTTCTGCAAACATTTCAAATGGTTAAATCAAGCTTTCAGAGAACAACAAATAAAAGTGTCCTACTGAAATGGCTATAGTGAGAAATGGGCAGACGTTAAACGTGTTAGCACCGCTATAAAGAAGAATGCAACCACACTATAGACATTTCGTTTTACTATTCCTAGGCGGAGCAGTGAAAAATCGAAGCACGTACATAGTCAATATGGTAATGATACAGAACACAAGCATCAATAGTTCAATATGTCTACAACCTTATTTGTACGTCATGCTCTTAAAGAGTTACTATTTGATGAAATAGGAAAGACCACGTTGTTTGCTCTGGTACATAATGAGTGTCATTAAAATATAGCTTAGCCCGTTGTTCTATGGACTTCACTTACCTGTTCCTTATAAGGAGTCGAAACTACGGACGGCGCCAGAGAGAGTACAGTCCCAGTCTGCGCTACTTGCAAAGGAGTCAATGCTAGTTTATTCACGAAATATAACCATACTGAAATTATTTACAAAGCGTCCTAATTGCTCTTTGTCAGAGTCTCTTTGTATAAAAGATTAGGTCTTGAGATATTCCGCTTTACATTCCAGACAGAATTCGTGAAAAGCTACTTTTTGAGATAAAAATCTTTAGATACAATTTATTCATTGCACAAGCTAACTAGTTACCTAGTTTTTTGCAGAAACATGGAATATTACCTACACTGCTCACTTTGTAAGTTAGTTTTTCTTGAAACTACTTTTAGAAGTACGGCAAGCGAGTGTCGTGATGGAGATTTGCATGTCGATGTAAACTTGTGATAAAAAGCTGTCCGCACACTATCACGAGACTCGTTTTGCTTCTGGATATGGTGCACTGGTTAATTTATTTTTTTTTATATTAAATGCAACTGTCTGCTAAAAGGCAGTAGCCGTTTATTTCAGGAATTAGTTGTTCAAATAAAATATGACTGTCATAAAACTTTTTAGCTTAGTTTTTGCTATTGTAATGGGGAACATTTTTGCACAGTTACAGTCTGCTATTTTCCGCAAGTGGATGGCTATCTAAGAACTTGATTAATAAGGACGGACTGACAGCAATGATCTAACAAGACGTTAGTGAATCGCGTTTGAGTGAGGATCAGGCGCGAGGCAGCCCGACCGCAGGGCTCCGGTCGAAAACGAGATTAGCCGAATTAAGGTATTACACCCGCATCGGCAGCGACCGGCGCTCCAAGGTATTTCCCAGAAGGCGGGTAAATCACACATTTCATGGTTACGTCTGGAACAAACCACTCGCCTGTTTTTCCAAATGTTTCAGTGTTATTACACCGCGTGAATAACACGGGAACCAAACGTCCGGAAATGTTAACAAAAGTAATTCACGATTTCCATGGGGCTGTTTTTCACTTTCGGCTGTAATTTCTCGCCAAATTCGTATCAGGTGTTCAGAACCGATATAACGAATAGCTTTTTACGCAGAGAGTTTTTCAATTATTGTGTTAGGCAGTTTATTTATAAACGGCAGACGTATCACTGTAAGCTATCTAACAAAACGCAGATGTATATAATTGTCGTAATATTCCTGCTTACTCGAACTAAAACAGTTCGCTTAGCCATTTGTCCTAACGTCTGATATAACAAAATCACACACCTGTGTTCTAGTACAATTTTGACCCCGGGCTATAAAATACCCAGCGTGGGTCTGATGAAGGACGAATTCGAACATTCAAGGGTCATTCCCTTGGGGCTAGAGAGCTTCTAAAATCTTGTATTACGTGCCACATCAGCGACTACTAACAGAATTACGAGCGCAGTGTTTTCTCTTGAGTTATGGGCTCATTTACGATATTATAGAACCTAAAAAAGTAACAAATAATGTCGCATGTGTCAGGAGAAACTACAGTATGATATGAACTGTAAAACAGTCGAATATATACCTAAGCACTATAATTATGTAGTATACAACAACTGTTTGAAAATACCATGAAAACTTCTTAGTTTGGAAATAGGTGCATTAATTATAAACGAAGAACTTATCGCTTTACAATCTTCTCATCTGCGTAGTATTTAAACACAGTACTTGCGCAATAACAATATTTACTAATACATTTTTGATTGCTCGGTATAACAATTAAAATCGTAACAATCCAAATAACAAGTTCCATTCATTTAGGCATGTAAATTAATACCGTAGTACGGCTAAAGCCGTTTATTAAAATTAAACTCGGCCTGGCGTGGAACTAGGAAGATTAATGATCCCTTGAATACTGAGTTATGTAAAGAGCAAATGGAGTGGGGCTCCACGGGCCACGTCCTGGCATCATTCCAAAATCACTTATCTCTATATACACTGTTATCATCATACCTATAGCGGCTATAGCTAACGTTTTCAATTACATCTATCACTATGCACTTTACATTTTTATTGTATGCAGTACGATATGTCGTATGACCCTTTAAAGTTTAAATTTTATTTTACTTCGAGTTACAGAAAGTTTTATTTTTATCAAGTAATACAATTTAATAAATAAAGAATCCCTACTTGAACTTCAAATCAAGTCAAGCGGCTGATCAATAGTCATGAATATAAAAGTAATTTAATCGCAGGCTGTAAAGAAGGAAAAAGATTATGCGAAAGAGTTTAATGTCCCGCGAAGTTGTAAAAGTCATTAAAGGATTACTTTACAGGGCTGAAAGTTTATGCGAATAAATCTACAAGTAATAAATGTGCAAGTAGCCTTCCCTACAAATACTAAGATACAAAACGTAAATTATTGCTGTACATACGTTACCAGTGTATAACGAGTCAGTGCCGCTACAATTAATAGTCGTACAAGTATTCCACATGAATAAAGAGCTTCTCCTACAATACGCTGAAACACAATAGGTTTCGATTAACAAAGTGAACTACACTATACATGGCACACGGAATGTTTCTCACGGGGCCCAAACAAAGTTAAAGAAAACATATTTAACGTCGTCACGGGCGCGAGCAGCAGCCGACGACGTGCAATTCACAATACACTTGTTCGACGACAAGTTGGTTAGAGTTCGCGAGCTTCAAGTTTTATATTGTTCCCGATGGACTACAGAAAATAGGAAACAGGCAATAAAAATAGTTCCCAGCATCCGTCGGCCGGGGACAAATTCCGACCAAAATTACGTGAGCAAATTAGACATTCCGGGACAATGCTGGCGGAATAATTGAGGGCCCACAGTCGCTCGTTTGTCGAACGAAGAATGTGGCTCGTTGCGCCGCAGTTGCCTCGCACGCGCACCGCCGACATATTATTATAATGTATTCCGATTATGAATTGAATATGGATTATATTCTGCGCCGAGAATAGTTCGGATTGGGACAGAATAAACTTGGCTCCCTGATTTTCCTTTATTTGCATTATTATCATAGGCTACGGAAAACAGACGCTGAACTGCTACGCGTGTGCTACGCCATTTTTTCGTAGCTGTGAATAAATTTTACATTTCATAATATTGTAGCGCGCTTGTTGGCGCATTTAAATTAATGTATTTGTATAAATAATTTGTTTGCCAAAACATTATTTTAAACTGTTTGTCACGAGGTGTGCATTTATAATTTTCAGTTTCACCAAAATTCATTTTAAACAAAATCTGTTATTTTTTTGTAGGTATTTAAAACTTGGTGTCAATCACTGTCAATTATGTGTTTAAAGGCACTGGATCTATTTTCTTTCTCATCTAATGTGAAAACAACAATGAGAAACGGTTTACAAAAGGGAGTATTATTAATCCATGTTAAAGTACATGTAAGATCGTACTAACTCGTCCATTATTTGATACCCTTTAGCAAAATAAAACCATTCGTTACGAATTCATTAAATCTATATAAAATATGGTGAAATGAGGTCAGTTTGGTTTAATTACAGAATACGTAGGTACATATAATATTAAAAACCGCTGATACTGGATAACCACATTAAAACGTAAATCTGCGATTCTCATTTCATAATATAACACGTAGGTTTATAAATGATGTGGTTAGTAAAATTAATTAACAGAAATGAATCTGAATACGGCTCATCAAGCACAAGTTTCAAAAATTACACTTTCTTAACAAAATCTTCGAATCAGATACAAACCAATTTACTAAATGCAGTTACATTGCTATAGTAGTTAAAAAGTATGCCTGAGTCCTGTTCCAAAAGCAACAAGAACGACACTATATTGGCACAGGCTCGTCAGCGTTACCTGCCGGTCAAACTTAATTAACTGTTATCGTCGAGTAGCGGTTGTACCGTACTGCACTATTGTTTTTATCCATCAGAGCTTCTTCTGCTATTCAATATGGCTGCTAAGTCCAAACATCTAACGCTAAATGCATATTGCATGTGTCAAGCCGGTTTACAAACATAATGCGCAGACGCGGACGCGACGCGTGTGACACTTTGCTAGCCTACATTTGATTTCAGTTCTTTCCACTACCTTTCGAATAAACCAAAACACGTATGTAATGGAGTACGTTACGTCTGTATTTTATCCCAGTTTAAAAAACGAAAAGACTTCCAAGTTATTCGGTGGTATTTCTTGTACACATAACATAACATCGCGCCTTGTTTCCCCGAAGGGTTGGGCAGAGGTGTACTAACTATCTATAGTACACCCACATTTCGCCAATTATGTTTAAGTCCCATGTAAAATGGAGCAAGCCTGTTGCCATCGACCGGACACAAATCCAGACTTCGGGCTACTACTGAGAAATTCCAGATAGAAAAACCCAATAACACTATTGCTGGTGTTATTTTCAAAATAAATTCCAATAAAGAAAGTTTTTCTGATTCTTATTACTATGACGATCACAGAACAGATTAATCATTCAGTCCTGGTAGGCATTCATCCTTCGTAGGTATCTATAGACATTATTTATAAGGTTAGGTACCTACATACTGAAAAATGTACCAACTGGGATTTGATCGTAACAAATACGTAGTACGAAAAAGGTAATTTATTATCGTCGCTGAATAAATATTGCTTGAAACTTGGATACGATATGAGCAAAGACGTGAGATTTATTTTTGACTGTTACCCAGACATTGGTAATTCAGTCGGTGGCTATAACGCTCTTTACGAAATATAGATAAATCCACATAAAGAAGAAAATAACATACTCTGTAAATGTTCGCAGTATCATATTATCAATATTCCGATGTGTAGCTCCCGATCCTCTTGTTATAATCGTCTTATGACAGGTAGGCGAGGCGAAGGGTAGTCTATAAGCTCCTTGCAACACACGCAAGAAGATAATACGTAATACCCAAAGAGTCGACTAGAGGCACTTACACATGAGTTAACTAGTTATTTATTGTTGAAAACAAATTCTCAAAATATTCTGTATCATCGTATATACACGGATTCATTATATACGTCCTACTTTTTATAAATATAATAGATAATAACTTTAATATATCGTTGAACATTATCGTTAGCCACGCAAGAGAGCGCACGATCCACACAGTGAACTATTACACACAAATTAATATCGTTAAATAACACCATGACTCAAGAGTGCATCAAAATATTCAATGAAATACATAACTTGGTTTACGGATATTAGGTACATCTCCTTTATTTTTATAACAATCGTAAACACGAATTCGATGAAACTATTCTTCGCTATTAATTCAGACATCAACAGGAAATATCTGTGTATTGATTCACGGAGCGATGCGGCTTCGCAGTAAACGTATTTTGGGATAAAATGTAATAGGCGAGGTCTTGCAACAATTCATACGCGTTAAGTGTGACGTCTGCGGCCATATTTCACGATTTTTCCGCTTTCAGCGCTGTGTATCCGGCACGCATGATCGCCCATAATGAAGACTATCAGATAGTGCGGGCGCTCGGCTCGCTCCTCACATCAATAACAATCCTCACAGATCCTCCGCAGTCCGCAAAAGCCACGGCGACAATTTGTCCGGGACTTTACTCAACTGGATATTCTTGCTGAAATTTTCTTCCCGCGTCGCCGCTTTTGAAACGTTTTTGTAATAAATAGCGCCGTCTCGGTTTTGTACTCCCTTTCTTTGTATGCAAATTACAATCTAGAAACGTTTCGTGTATTAAGTGCTAAAAACGTGAGGCAAGCCTTTTTTCACTAAGTTAATTGTGGATGAATAATAACAACTCTATTAAAACAGGGTGGGTAGGGCAGGAAGTCAATGTGCTGGTAAGCTTGTAGTGGCGTTTACTATGTTCCTACTTATGCCTATACCTATTAATTAATTTCCAGCGAAGGAACTCTTCGCTCGAACAAATTAGGTGTTTAATTCAGAATGTTCGTTGATTAGGTGTGAACTTATATTTTATTGTTCGTTCGACGTTAATCGACAAAGTAAATTGTTATGATGGTAATAATCTCTGCTCAGTAGAAGTAATTATAGTAACATGCTCCCTAATCGTTCGCCGATAGTCGATAGACATTATAAAGATACGTGTTAGGATCTCATAACATATGCTATGACTTTGTACTATCGGCAAAACTTAAGCATGCTCAGTTTAGAAAATATTTCCGCGGAAGCGCAGCTAGTGACAGACCACACCCCTTCCAGGTTTCGCCAAATTAGAGACAATATGCATTGGTGTGAGTACATGGCATGTAACAAAAAATAACAAGAAACATTAGCAACAAATCAAATAAAAAACAAACGTGCAACCTAATTGGTCAAAACGCACGCATCGGATGATAGAGTCGTGAGCCGTGCTATGCGATTATCGCCTTAAAGGTGAGCATGCGGAAGTTTGGCCGGTTGTACTTGTAGGATGACATTTCACATTATTGCGATTAAAGGTTACCCTTTTTCTATATTAAAAAAAAACTTCTAGTATTACATTCCATTGTGTCTGAAATGTCCTGCATATACTTAGGGAGTGTCGCTGGTGCGCTCGACCCCTGCGCCTGCACGGAAGCCGGAGCCTCACGCGCTCGGGTCACGATTACACTCCAAATCTAAAATTGATTACGTACAAAAAAGAACACTCAACAGCGACCGGTCTCCGGTAAAAAACAAACCCACTCGCCATTAAACATAATTTATTCAACATTATTATTCCATCCGAATCTAAAAATGATATTTCAAGGACAACTCCAAAAAAATGTTATGGGATTCAGCAAAAAAATCTCTACTCGAATGTTTAATTGATAATTGGCGAAACATTGTGAATAATAAAAACTGAGTCTAGTTTGGAATACGAATTCAGACAAATTATCTATTAACTTGGTGAACAGTGTGAGTGAACATCAAAGCGAAGTTGAATGCTTCCTTAATTATACATCACATTAATAACAATAAAATATAAAAACCTTATATGTGCGACCGTTAGAGGCTTGTGGCTAAGTAATAACAGCCGCTCGGGTCGATCGATCAGGTTACGCTACGCTTGCCGCGGTTGGTCCGTGGATGGGTGACCATCTTTACATACCAAGACCCCTCCGTGACTTGGAAAGCACGTTAAGCCGTTGGTGCCGGCTGTCATTCGTGAATCTTTGACAGTCGTAACGGATCGTCAGAAGCCTGAAAGTCTGACAACCAGTCTTACCAAGGGGTATCGTATTGTACCTAGTAACTGGATTGTGGAGGTCAGATAGGCAGTCGCTCCATCTAAAATATGGTATTCAGCTGCATCCGGTTAGACTGGAAGCCGACCCCAACATAGTTGGGAAAAGGCTCGGCAGGCGATGATGATGTGCGACCGTAAACATTAAGAGATGTTTTAAAGTGCAAATAAAAACTTGTAAAAAAATAATTAATTTCTGAAATATTTGATTCCAAGTGTCCTAACTAGTATAAACGTTTCTCTGTATGCGTCTTGTAGGATTTCTTACCTACTGTTTTAGTATGGTTCCTAAATATTACAATGGCCATATACACTCGTACGCACACCTCATCCCATGCACGTTCACAGCTGAACATTGACCTGTTCGGTCCCCACAGACCGCTACAACGTGCGATCTTGATGCGTTGATAATGCTGTAATAACTACGCTTTGCAGGCACATCGGGGATTGCAATATATTGTTAGCTTTGAACGACATACCTTACCTATTTGATATTTAAATTCCTACCTACTTTAATTGGGGGGCAATTTAGGGGGATTTTTATATAAGTCCTTCCGCAAAGATAATCGTTATCTTAGCATTCATTACTCATTATTTTTATTATTGTTTATTTTTCATTATTTTCTTTTGGAAAAAGAAAATGCAATCAAAGATGACTTGATTTAGGTATTGGATAAAAATAATTGCCAAAAATTCAAGACCCATGATTTCCATCAACCCGTACTGGGCCCGGGTATTGGATTACGGCCCACTCCTCTGAGAGGACGCTTGTTTTTTTTTATGTAAAATCATATTCTGTAATGCGGTTCGGGTATGCGAGCACAACATTGCGTTTGAAGACCTTTGACAGGCACGGTGGCGGGCGTGCGGTCTCACACAGGCGCGGCCACAAGAACGTCTATTCCTGAACCGGGCCTAACGGACTCCGCGCCCGCGCTGGCTTCCGTGTCTTGCGGTGGAGACAGCGTTCCGCGCTCAATGAACCGAGACCATACCGACACCAAGCACAAATTCGACATTAATTACTCACTTACAGTTAAACCTACAAACGTTTTACTGTAATTATATTTCCAATCTGTGGAAATCTCCGGAGATTTTCCCATTCTTGTCGAAATTTTAATATCATAAAAGTGACATCATCTCCGAATAAGATATTTCTCAAACCGCAATGGCGTAGACAAATTAATTGGTCCGTGGTAATAACCAAATGACTCAAGACGATTAGGTACAATCAATTTCGACGATTGCCTAAAATCGGGGTCAAAAATCATTTGTGTCTGTCACGGAGTTGCTACAGCGTCACGTATGCCAGCAAAATTGTAATTACTGAATATCAAGTTGTAATTCTATGTAACATCAAAGTTTTCAAGCATTCGCGCTGAGTTCTAGGGTACGTAGGTACCTATGTAATTAATTTCCAACCATAACGAAATAATTGAAATTAATGTGTCCGGAAAGTATGTTTTAGTTATTTAAAAAATTAGTCAGGTACTGCGACCAATTTCGATGTAGCGCTCACTGGGCGCTGCCTCAGCACCGGTTGGTTGGTCACAGATTTAACCTTTTTTTTTTTTTTTGTTTCGGGGTGGAAAATCCTCATGGATGTCCTCCGCCCTGGGGCGGGCGGAGGGGTCTGTCAGACTCTTACTGACTAAAAACCACCCCGGTGTTCCATCTCACACCTACGCCGTCACAGATTTAACCTAACCTAACCTATTTGGTCGGGGTGCCTTAATGTAGTTACTGCAAACTTCAAACAATTATATCTTACGACACGCACCCAAGTAAAAGAACCCAAATCAATTACTAAGCTTATGTCCTTCTTGTTTAATGCAGTGTTTTTCGTTTTTCTGTTTAAGTAATTCGGAGACATTGTTAGCGGCCAATCATCATTATTCTCAGAGCATCACGCGACTAATAGTCGGTTGGTTTAGCCATTTCAGCCGCATCTCTTGCGACCATCCTGAGACTAATGTAATTAGTTCATTACTTTGTCCCGGGACGCTCCCCGCTCGCTTTGTATGTCTCAGCAGATTTATGTGAGCCTCTCTGTTTTGCTGCGGTCGTGAATGCGAAATTGCGTTTTTTCCTCTTTGTAAATTGCTAAATGTGTTCTCGTTAATAGGACCGAATAAAGAAGGATTTGAGATATTTGAAATCGGAAATACAATCCATTTATTTCCATGTTCTAAACGATTCCTCCTTCCTGTAAATGGTTTAATTAAAATCCGCGGTTTGAATGGCGACGTTAATAAACACAACCCACCTTGGTAAGTCATGCGAACAACCGACGAAGACGCTTTTTTGTCGTTCTATACGATTCGTTAAATAAACCTTGGCAAATGGACGCGGTGAACCTTGAATTGTTATAGTAAACAGTTACAAAACCAACAACAACAGTAAGTTACCTATTTACAAAGAACAAAATTTCGATGTACTGTTGCTTGATGGGTCATTTCACAACACAAACAGTATTTAGTGGCATATAGTAAATCGATACGGGATTTTGTAGATAACAAGTTAGATAGGTACAAGCTGTGATTTCACGTTTTTGTTTAAATACGGGTTTGGACCGCGTGTAAGGGCCGGACTGTCCCGTTAATAACTTTATAATGCTAATGAAGGCTCCACCTGGCCGAGACGGGCACACGGCGGCACGGGGGGCAAGCGCCGTGCTGAGGTGATCATCCGTTCTAAATTCATCTCTACTGTGTATATTTTCTTGGATCGAAATTGGTGTCATTGTAATTAATATTTGATGCATTAGGATTTTTGGAGGATGTCTTCAGTTGGTTGGTCAAAGCTAAAAGACCTTAATTAAGGCTAAAAGCTCCGAAATTCTGTTGCGAAAGTGCATTTTTTACTAGACCAAGTTCTTTTAAGTAAAATGACTTTTATTTGTATCATGGTTTAACTATTTATTTCAATTAGACTATTTAGTTAGTATACAAACCCGCAAAAAATGTTGAGGAAAAAGTGTTAAGGACAGCGGCTCAGTAAACGTCACCGTGAGCGATGTTTCCATTAACATTTCAGGTCACGTATCGTACGCGTTTTAAAACTTTTTGTTTATGTACACATATATTTTATGCAGGGTCTACCCCACAATACACGCACTGTGCAATTTTAACTTTATCACAAAATGTGAAGTGACAGCTTGTATCGGTAATTCACTTTTAACATTTTGGGAACTTAGATATTGCTTTTCACGATCATACAATAATTGTCTGTTAATGCATAGGCACCTTCAGAGCTGTTTGTGCTTAATTAATGATAGAGACAATATTGTAGAAACTACCGAGATTTTGATTCACCAAGATTGAACTCCCACGCTAATCTGATTAGCATTACGTGGGGAACTCCTGGACGGTGTGTGTAGTATGTGTTACGTATGTAGGAGAGATATGGTTCAGCTATTCCCTAACCAATCCAATCAGGCGTCATTGTTTTGTTTTAGCCGCATGTCACCAGGACGGGCCCGGGGCGTCAGCTAACCGTCTATGCCACTCAGCGTGCAATGAGAGCCGTGTACAACCGGACTCATAGCTGACAGCCAATTAGCCCTATGCTCCCGTGCTCCCGTACCCCTACACCCTCATATTCCCCACACCCTCCTAGCCCACACTCACAGACCCATTTATCTTTATTCGATGGAATCGAACAACTAACGCATTCGATCCCTGCGACTAGCGATACGATACCGATTGTGACCCGCACTATTCGCTAAATTTTGGTGGTTATATCTGAGATTGGTCGTGACACAGGTACAATGGGCCAGATTTATGGCTTTTGAAATAAGATATCCTATAAGATTTATTAAAGTGGTCAACAATATCAATCTTAGATGTAAAAGATGTTTGTTAACATAACTCATTGTGTTTAAACGACAACTTGAATAGGATAATACTTGTGACACCAGTATTTTACCATAATTAAAGTTAGTATTTTGTATAACAACCTGGCTTAAACCAGTACTTAGCACCTATTTTACCAAAACAGATTCTTGGAATTTATTTGCATTTAATATCAGTGTCATGTCTGAGGCAAGTCATGATAATTGGAATACTTACCTACATCTATGTACTTCTCAGCTCATGTTGACGTATTTAGGAGACATGGGCCGGTGAACAATCTACTTGCGATTGTCAAGGCTATTTGCTATTCCCAGAATATCTGTTAGCGCCGTCCGTGAGTCAGTAGCAGGCCCGTGAGTCACCGACTCTACATTACTCCTCGATTGTTTCCCGATAATTTGCTCTTTTACTGATCCATTTACGTCTATTCTCTCGCAGTAAGACTTCTTTGTCTTATTCGGACATAATAGTTTCGCGATGACGTTAATGTTAGTACCTATGTGTGTTCTTTTAATTATATGCTGTAACTCTGATGAAATCAGAGTTAAGGAAATATGGATTTAATTACAATAATTATGTAATGAATGACCGAATGAGGCGATAACATCTAGCAAGACTTTATTATTATGAAAACGGCTGCGTAAAGGTTAGATGTCAGATCGCCGGAGCAAGGGGCCCGCTGCATTCGAGGTGACGTTTTATTTTAAAATACAGTTGAACATAATATTGTGTTTGCAATTAACCTGTCGCTAAAAACCTGTCGTTAAAGAAACATTTATAAGGAATGTCTCGTGACGATGGTCACTAGAACGAGTAAGTAACTTAACTACCCACTAAATAATTTAGTCCCGAATTACGACATATTTTGAGACGTTTTTTGTTCAATCTATTTTCATTAGTATGATCAAAGCTTGTCCAAAATGCCAACCTACATACATTTCCCTAGTGGTTAAAGACCTCCTAACGAAACGACTGAAACAGAAAAGTTGTTTTTTAATAATTTAAATAAGTGTACCTACCCATATAGCGTTTAAAAACGGCCTTTTCCGCTCTAGAATATAAATATCAGCAAATGTATCGATTAAAATTATAATACTACGTTATTTTAATACCACCTAAATGTCATATAAAAAGTGAATGTCAAGTCTGAAGATGATCAAATACAAGGTTGCTTGTTAAGTACCTACATACATAAGTATGCATGCAAGAATCTTTAAGTATTTGAATCGCAATTAATACCTAGAATATTTCAACCTACTGTATATTAATCCTTAAATTAAACAACTTTGGGCACAACACGAAGCAATTATTTGTCGTATTTACATTTGGCTTATTTGCGTAGTCCATTGTTTATCTACCCTACAGCCCTATACATGTAAACATCAATCTCTAGATACTTGAGGTTTCCATGAAGGCCCAAAACTGTGATGTGAGTCACAATGTTGACTTAAACAAATAAACGCGAACAAGAAGGAACTAAACACACTGAAACTTGAATAACTGTTTATGAGAATTCTTTTGTTTTGTTGACAACTAACAATATGCAAATGGCAAACCAATATAACGGTCAATTAAATATTTACATAAAAACTTTCTATAGTTAAATACATAATGTCACGTTTTGCTGTAACTAAATAATTTTAAACCGGAGGGGGCGACGTCCATATATTACCTTTGGCTTGTGTGGAGGGCGGCACCGCGGCACCACTGGCATGTCTAGTACAAATAAATTCTGTATAAGCATATATCAGAGGGATTGGGCGTACCGTTTGACATTCAGCGTGGTTGCAATAAAGCGAGTATTATGCAAAAATGGCAGTGATGCAAGTATGCAAGCGGAATGGATGGGAGCGAGCGTCTTCATTCGCGAGTCGCGGCCCGTGACACGACTCCTCACGACGCCATTCACGTCCGGAACAGAGCCGCGGGCACACGCTCGCTAATACCGGGATAGGGCTGGAAATATACCTACTGCAAACATAAACCTATATTGTAAAAAACTAACCTCATATTATTCATGTGCTCTACAACGATATTACTTCATGACTATGACATGAGCACTTATGGTCGAATCGAGCTTTTGAAGCTATCATTTCTTATTTTCATTCTTATAGGTCGTGAACTAAATCTACACACTCAACAGACGTCTAAATAGTATTAACATTAATATATCAAAGTTCGAAAAAGACGAGGTCGTGACTGGGTTAGAAAAAAGGAATATCATAGATCACTAAGTGACACTTTGTCAGATTATAATTCGTAAGTGGGTGTTTCATATTTTCACTTTATATTATTTTTTTTACGTCTCTCGACAATTCTCAGGACCCTGGAGTCCTGGATCTTTAAAAGGCGTACGAGGGGCCGAAGCCAACTCGCAGAGGCCCGTTAGACGTTTGCAATGCAATGAGGCACCAACCGACGATTATCCTTGCTCAAACTATGTAAGTGCACCCAAGGATAGCCTTCGGTTGGTGTAGGACTATTGCAGGATATGGAAACAAAGTTACTGGACTATGGGTTTGGGTGACTACAGTGAACATTTTATCTAGAACTATGGAAAAAGTATGGCCTCTGCCTGATCAATGTTTTATTATACACGGAAAAAATAGCAGGGGGTGACTTGGACACCCAATAATGAGCCCCCGGAAGCTGTCGCTAGCATTTAGTGATGTAGCGACAAGGGGGGCCACATATTCTGAGGTTCTTGAGGAGTGGTGAGGTGTTCCACGACTATCAGGACAATCCCAGAGCCCTGAAGATGGTCAAGATCCCTACCAGCACTTACTGGAATACTTCCTACCTCAGAGCACGTTTGCTCTTGCGAATCTCCACTGCAAAGCAAGACTGAGGTGGAAGCTCTGTAAGTTCCTCGTCAGTGCTCACTCCAGCTGATCAATAGGGACACGCCAAAGATGAGGAACAAGACTTCTTCCGGGATATAGGATCCATGGGGTCGCTACTGCCCAACAGCTCGCCACAAGTTGCCCTGCGGGTTTCTGTATCTCTTGGTCTGACTCCTCATCCGAGACTTGTTCCGGCAAAGTAAACTCTACCGGCGCAGACCTAGAGTTTGGAGCACGCAGGCCCTACCACGACATCAACGTAGAGATAAGGCAGTTGGGGAAATGATAGCCATATTTGTCAGTATTATTGTAATGTCCAAATAAATTCCGAGTTATATCTACTTAATGACAATGGTTGATGGCAATAGGCTCGCCCCCTATTACAAGGGACTTAAACATAACTGGCGAAATGTGGGTGTACTATATAAGCCTCTGCCTAACCCTTCGGGGAAACAAGGCATGATGTTATGTTATGTGTTAAAATATAGCAGAAGTAGATATAACAACACACATAACATCACGCCTTGTTTCCCCGAAGGGTTAGGCAGAGGTGCACCTATACAGTACACCCACATTTCGCCAGTTATGTTTAAGTCCCATGTAATAGGGGGCGAGCCTATTGCCATCAATAGGACACAAATCCAGTTACTATGTGTCTGTTTATTTTCCTTTAGAAAATAAACAGTCTTCATAACTTACACCTTACAGGTAGTCTGGCAAGTATTATTCCAATTTCACAACCACTCGCGTCCCCATGTCCAGTTTTATTGTTTCGCCTCAATTTCTCATTCCTCATAAAGGCAATGTTTTTCATGAAACCAAGCTTAGGCTAATTGATTTTTTTTATTTTTTTTTTATTTGAGATAGGTTTGCTCTTGACTCTAGTCTAGGTCAGAGATGACAGAGACAAAGTCGACGATGGAGCGAGCTTACCCAGAAGAAGCCTGTTCACTCTCACTTTGAAGAGATCGGGGTTGTATGCGTTCGGAAACATAGACGCAGGCAGAGAGTTCCACTCCTTTGCTGTGCGCATCACAAAAGACATTTGGAAACGCTTAGTGCGAATTGGTGGGATAGCAACTAGGTAAGGATTTTAAATCCCTTGAAGAGCCTTACGATCTCTTCGTCTCTACTTACGAGTATTTGCGTCCACAATGTACGTACATCAATATGGTATGGCTTTCCAAAGAGTTTTTGTTGCATCGCAGCATGGTAAATATAAATAGGTGTAAAAATCATTTCGATCACTTGACAACCCTAGAAAGGGTTAAGCCACCGTACCGGAGATTAGGTAAACGAAAATAGACTGGCTTGTTTACGTTTGATGAACACACTTTGCGCTTCTTTGACTTTCTGAATTTTAGATAAAGTCGTCTTTCAGAATACCTTGAGATCGTAATCAGTTAATACCTAGATTACATTTCGTTGCCGAGAAATATCGCAGATTCATTGAAATCTCTTACCCTCATAGTGATTAAGAGTTATCTACCTACCCAATATTCGAAAAATTTTCGTTAATATTTTCGCCCTTGTAAATGATAACCAGTTGACCGACCACGACATTTCGTATAATCAATGACAAAAAGCCGTTCAATGGACGTGGAGTGTGACAGCAGCTCAGACCGTCACGAACGGAGCGGGAGCGGGAGCGGGGTAACAAATGGAACGAGTCCCGCGGGAGCGACCGGTACCCGCGTCACGGCCCCCACTTCTAGTTTGGCCCATCATTAATTTATGGATTATTTTCGTAAATTTTTATCTCGATAGGTGAATGTTATTCTAGGAAAACTTATTACGCCTCATTTATTATACAGAATAGTTTTTAAGATTATTTTAGGCAAAACCTTTTTAACGTAGCGGTCGCGCGCGGTAGATCACTTCAACCAGTTTTTCCGAATAAAAACTAAATACTACATTATTGCTATCACTGTATTGCTCAAATTCGGTTCGAGTCAAGCCAATATTATATGATAGGTATTCTGCCCAGTTTAACCCTGAGGGAAAAGCTGTGATAATACATAGGTAACCTACATGTCCGACCGTGGCAGTTCATTTATCCACCAGTGTCCGTTAAGGCTACATACCTACCACTTATCTAAATTGCAGCGAGAGCCGTTGAGTGTGTGTCTGTATGTGTTGTTATTATGTATTCTGATCACATTTCTCACTTGCAATGGCACACAGCCCCGATGCAGGTCGTATTGCGAACTATCACGTCGCTGGCTGCGAGTATGATAAATACGACACTAAATACTTCCATGCTCTCTGTCAATAATTACATAACCTTCGCCGGTTCTCATAACACACGCTAATTAATGAACTTATAAATATAAATAGATATTTATTTAGATGTTGACATAGTATAGGAGTATTAGATAGAAGTGGCCTTTTTGCCTTCGATCAGTTTCACAATGTCATAGTTGTGGAACAGTTGGCTTCACACATGTTGCGATATACTCAGCGGGAGATGAAGCGTTGTGGAATGTTATAGTGGAGAATTTTAATAGACATTGTTGACCTAAGAGGTCAACAGAATTAACCCAAACAGAAGATAGTTCATTATTTTGATAGCTTACATAAATCAAAACAAATTAATTTAATGAGTCTAATGCGCTGACATTTAATAACGAGAACTAAAATCTATTATTTTTCCCAAAATCTCGCATTTCATTTGATCTCTCTTCGTAATATCTCAGTGATATTTCAATTGCCTGTGTCAGATCTGAAGAAAAATTTTTTTTTTAATAAATTTTGCTCGAGATGTTGTCTCCCGATGCGGATTCCCTCTTTTTGTACCACTTGATTGATGATTTTTCTTACAACGTGACGCTTCTTTGGAACTTTTTCGACAGAGCTTGTCCTCTTAAATCCATCAAAAAGAGTCAATTACAGTTAACAAGGGTTTAGTACTGATAGGCACTTAGATATTAAAATACCAAAAAAAATATTCTAAGTACTTTTCGTCTTTAATATGAATTATATTTCAACAATGATTGTCGGGCTTTCTCAATAGATAAAGACCTTTATTCGTGAAAGTATCAGAATAAATTAGACAGTCTAGACTACTTCTTAAAGCCTATATTTCTGACTGTCAAAAAAGGGATGGTAGACCGAATTTCTAAGTTTTTGCTGTATTACGTTGAAGGACGGAAGTTTTTACACAGCCGGGACTGTGGACAGCCACAAAGTAGTCGTGCGGCTCGTGACCTCACGCATCTCACAAAATTCCAACTCCATTTGCTGGCTACATGCGTGAACAAGCCGACATGTCCACATTAATATTATTTCCCCCGGGATAAGGTTGAATAATCGACTTATGTCAGCATTGATCTGTGCTATGTGGGTGGCTTCCACCAAATGTTTAAATTTAACTTTAGCACGCCCGTCTCTCGTAATGTTCATAAAGCTCGCCGTCCCATAATGCATACAAAAGCTGTAATATATTCGTAGTAAGTATACGTTGTGTAACGTTAAATCTAACGAAGTGCATGTAAGTTTAATGCAATTGACCCCTCACAAAGTTCAATTCTGCCAGGATACTTAAGTCAACGGACGATCCTGCGCAGTGATCCGGAGAGGAGGGAAGTGCCACCAGACACGCTCTCTGCTCACTACCTACCACTACATATCCATATACTTGCATACAAAAACATTAATTATGTACTCCAAGTCTAGCGTCTAACCTAAGAACAGTAAAAATCATAGTAATAATATATTGAGGTTGAGGTTGGATAACATAGAACGTAAAGAGATCCTTGACATTTTAGAGTTGGACGTAAACATCAAAGGTGTGAATCATTGAAAGCGCGCTTCTTCAAATATATTGCATCAACAAAGGCTGCTATATTCTAGCACTTCCCGCGCGACTTCGTCCGCGTGGATTTCGTACTTTAGTACCCCGTTAGGGGTAGATTTTCAAAAAACACTGATATACGTTATTCTTTATTTTCAGTCTTTTGAGTATAAATACTGAGTTTCAAGGTAATCGGACCGCGCGTTAAAATTCTTCCATACAAACTTTGACACCCCCCAATCCTCCTTTAGGGGTAGTTTAGGAAAAACAAAAAATTACAAACTTCATAATTTACTTAGATAAGTAGTCGTGCCAAGTTTTACTAACTCAAGAAATAAGAGTTTTCGTACAAACAAAGGGGGGATCCCCTTTTCACTCTGCTTACAACATAAAAGGCATCAACTACCAAAATTTCAAGTTTGTAGCCGCAGCGGGCTAGGCTCTGCGTGGATGAATCAGTCGGGACAAGTAACTGTATATGTATGTATAGATACCTACTCAACGTTATAAGCTTGATAGTTTGTAGAAATCATTATGAACGGCACTCACCAAGAACTTCCGCTTCGCTGAATTTGTTTTGCAAACATTTGTTGCACGAGCTTTTACGCAACGAACATTCATTCGCGAAACAAACATTCGTTCGCAAGTACAGCTATTAGAATTTGTTTTTCGTGTTTGGCTAGATTCACGTACCTACTCACCAAACTGTTACGCGAATGAATGTTCGTTGCGTAACAAAAGCTCGCACAACGAATTTTAAGAAAGCTAATGCTCGCGGTGAGGTACTTACAATCCAAACAACAGATTGTCACCGGATAATTGTGACCAACTAGGCGTATTATGTCGCTTTAGGAATAAATTGCATTCCGGAACATATACAGAGTAGTTAGCCTATTGTAGTTTAACGAGAACCCAAACCGACAGGCAATGATAAACAATTTATTGGCCCACTAACAGCACTAAATCTGCAAGGGCAGCATTCTTGCACGCATTCACAAACCGTAAGCCATCAATTTATTAACCTTAGAGAAGTAAGGTGCTCATTTTATGGGAATTCCCATACAGCAGTAGATCCCTTTTCAACGTGTGGGTTGAAGAAACATTTTTTCCACGAACAGCTTTTATACGCTTTGTAGGCAACATACTGACCTACAAGTAGGTACTTCGATGCAAAACCTCGTGAACACTAAGCAGTAGAAGCTTACTGAGCTTTTTACAGATTTGAAAATGTAACACACTAAAATGTTGAAAAAAAAAAAGAAAAAGAAAATACCCGACTGTAACTAAAAAGTTCAAAACAGGGCTAATGCAGTTGGTAGAATTAAATCTGGGATTGAACTAAAATTACTGCCACCAACTGCATCAGACTGCTTGATAAGTGAGCTTGTTTTGAACTTCATAGTTGCAGTCGGGTTTTATGATTTTTAAAATTTTTGCAAACCTACTTGTCATTGTCCCGCTCATAAGCCAGGAAAGTCATAATTAGCTCAGCTCTATAAATCATGTCACATATTTTTTTATTCCTGTTTATAGGTAATAAACATCTCAAACAGTCTTCTCCGTTTGAAGTACGGCTATATTTTTGTGTTAATGACAAAAAATGTAAATCAAAGCAAGAAGTGATTGATATACCGCTCGGTTGTGGCACAGGCCGACTATTAAATTTGAAACGTTTTTGAACTTGACTGGAGCTATTAAAGCGTTATTAAGTCTGGTTGTATGGTGGTGCGAGGCTGCTATGGTGGCGGCCGCGGGAGGGAGAGTGTCGGAACGCGTTTGATGCATAAGTGATCAAATGGACTTCACTCCGGGCGCGGGTCGATGTCCCATTGCGCAACAAACCGTTACCTATCTATTTAAATTAGGTTCGGATATATTTGATGTACTATCAAAAGCCTACATCGCGGCGGCCCCTTGGGCTGCGACGTGTTGACTCGGCTTAAATTCAAGCACAATTATGTACAAATTACACAGTGGTACGTGACTCGAGAACACTTCTTGCAGCCATGTCACCCGGCTCAACGACTTGCGATGTTATCGTAGCGAGCACATTACCTTCTGAAACTGTGCTAGTGCATTATATCAAATTATAAGTACAATAATATTTTAGCTGATGTGAAAAGCTTATGGTGCAGTTAAAGTTTTTAAATGAATTTCTTCAATGGAAGCATAATACAAAATATACATAATTGGAATTTATTACGAAATCATGGACTTATTGAACTTTGACACTGAATATGAGCAGTTATATTTTATTAACACCATGTCTAACACAATATACGCCGACATCGATTCTAATAGATATTATAATAATACTAGCTGTTGTCCGAGACTTTGTCTGTGTGTATTTTGTATTTCATAATTTTTTATACAAATATCCAGGATGTAAAGTAGCCCATGTCCTTTTCCAGGTTGGGACCTGAAAAAGGACATACCAACTTAGGCTACCTATCTGTCAAATTTCATAGCGACCGGTTCAGTGGTTTAAGTGTAACAAGGGACAAACAGACAGACAAAGTTACTTTCACATTAATTATAATATACATAAGTATGGATATGGAAGTATGGATGTGTGTGTAACCAGCTTGACGTCTATACTTAAACAAGTAGCAGAAGATGTTTGTCTATCATTATTGTTGCCTAGAATTAGTTATCAAATAACAATTCCACAATCGTCATTATTATAAGTATTGAAACTGTTCTTGGGAAAAACTCATTATATTTATTTTTAATACATACATCTATGTAGGTAAAGAAAATTATGATTGTATAGGATTCGTCATCGTCCTGCCCTTGTCCCATATTACTTGGGGTCGGCGCAACACGTTTTCTTCTTCCATTCTCCCCTCCCCTCCCCGTCACGCTATCATTCACGCCCTTCTCTTTCATATTATCATTCCTCACACAATACCCATCTTTTCTTTGGCCATCCTCTTCCTCTCCATCCGTCAACATTGGGATTGTATAGGATCATAAAAAAAAAATCAAGCAATCACCCTGATGGTGATAATTTTATTATAAAAACTGCTTGGTCACTTTTCAGCAGAACATTCGTGAGGTGTGTTCGAAGTAGGTCCCTGTGATCGAACAACGCTATCACGTTACTCCATCAGTTGGCGCCCATTAGAAGACGAGCTACACGTATAATTATCAACTTTGAGCTATACCTAGCAGATGTTGTGATATTCAATATTAATGTAGCATGAAATAATTTAAAGCGTTTTCCAGGGCTATCAATCTGGCCCGTTAATGAGATTCGTCCGGTCGTTGGCGACTGCGTCGGCCAATTTGTGCCACGTTGCACCTCACTAATGAAAAACATAGATACAAACTTTACAGCGCATAAAATAATCCCATCTCTAGGAGTCGCATCCGTTCGGTAAATGGATTTCCATAACGTATGCATTTGCTGGAACAAATATTTATCATTTTTGGAGTAGTAACTAGTAACGCTGATAGAAATAAAACTAAAACATAAACAACGTAACATTCGTGGCCGCCATGAATAAATATCTAGTTTGGTAACAATCAATTAATTTTATTTTGTTTGTATGGGAGGAATGAAATCTATTTTTGTCTTTTATGGTTATATATACCTATTCGTTTAATAAAATCACTAATGATGAGGCTGTATCGTCATAATATTGTAAGAATATTTCACAATCAGTCCCGCGGTATCATCGCTGTTCGGCGCGGGTGACAGGGCCCGCGGGCTGCGGCCGCGACCTACGACCGCGCTTTCTCTCATCTGCCCACAGCAACCACCACTCGACGCTTTCCAATCATCTATAAAATAATTCTCACATTATTCCTGACTTTTTGCACGACAGCAACGTATGACATGTCAACTGCAAAACATTTATTTAAGTTACAATAGCTGTTAGTGAGTAATTTGCAAACAATGGCACCTTCGCCGGAAATGTTTTGTATGTACTACCACTATTGACGTATTAAAGGTGCATGTAACTTTCTCAACAGATACAATTATATTTGATAGCCCTGTAGTAAGATATTCGGTAATATCGACGTATTATCTGGTGAAATAACATCAGTAACGCAACGCTGCTTTGTTTGTTCTCTCTAGTTATTTATAACGAGCCGGTTCTTAAACAATCTACTTATAAACTAGATGAGTAGTGATTGGCCGAGTTGCAATGTAGACATAAGTTTCAATCTGTTCGCTTCCTGCGTCTCTGACGTCTCAATTGCTGCTCTTTTGTAATCAACAATTTGTGCCGCCAGTCGGCGCGATGCTACCGTCGCTCTCATTCAATAACAACGTGAACGAATTCCAGACAATTTTAGTTCCCTCGTTATGATTATGTCACTTCTAGATAGGTATTGTGAAACGACTTCTCTTGTCGCAAGAATAACTAGTCTTACTCGTAAATCTCATGACCCGACAACGCATCATGGTAGGTAGACTTACTATATATTATATCGAGCCTTTTCAGGAAGAACATCGTAAGCGACAATTTGCACTTTTTACAGGAAAGGGTTTTTTTCTTTCGTAATGATCGATGTTTTCATTTACGATGATAAATTTCTTACGACAATAAAGTCGTGTAAATTTGAAACTAAATTTAAGAGTAATCGCGACAAGATGTAAAACTGTCTAATTAAGAGGTTACGAAGAAAAAATAGTTTTGTGATTTTTGGCGCTTACGATGTTTTTCCTGAAAAGGCTCGATATTATATATACCTATGTCAGAAAATAGTTCAGGCATTTTCTAATTACCTACGTATATCTACCTATTCGCATTCTTAAGTTGTGTGTCGTTTTGATAAAGGTATTCACACTCATATGTCAGCCTCAATTAAAATTCTTAAAAACTGAAATCAATTAAAATTGATGCAACTTTGAGAGTAACATTAAAAGATAACTTAAGGAAAAGAAAAGTACCTAAGTACTACTCGAACCATTGGTAAAAGAGCACATTTAGCGGAAAAAAATTGCCTTTGTATTTTTTCTTTGCAGAGCGTTTCTTTCATAGTTTCCTTCTATTATCAATTTATCATCATTGGGAAACAAACGAAGTCACTTATTATTGCTCTCAAATGCTGCGCAAAGGGGCATATTAATTAATTATGCATATAAAGAAGTCGCTTGTTTACAAAAAAAGTATGGACATTGATTGCTTAGCTGTCAAATTCATGTACAATCGACAGTGGCGACACCTGAACTGAACAAGTGACAGTCTTTATACCATTTTGTGTCATTGTAAAAAAAGAGGATTTCATGTCATAAGTAATGTTGTTCTGCGAAATAGAAGTTTTGCTAAACAACATAAACAGATAGGTGTTATAAATTGGCTCGATAGATAACAACAATCTAATTTAACGATATAATTGTATTTACAAATTGACTAGAATTCCTTAAATATCCAGTTTCAAAATCAAGCATTTGTAACACTACAAAGAGTATTTACTGCCCTGCCCTCAACTTAACAAAAGTAGATACGACATGCTTGCTTAAGATTTAAACATGCTATTAAACTATAATCAGGGTTTACTAATCTGTTTGTCCTACATAAAAATTGGCTTTAGATTGAAGATCTTTTTGCTCGTTTAATGCCAGGGGCCATTCCATTGTCTCTGCAAACAGCAATTTATATATCGCAATGCAAGCATCACGCGACCGTTGTGTGTATGGGTTCAAGCTAATCGGCTTCCCGCTTCACACCGTACATTAAAACTGCATTAAATTCTATTTAACGGTGGATGGAGCATGCCGAGTTAAGTAATTGAAAACTATGTTCGTGCTTCATGCAATGCAAAAAATCTTCAGCGACTAATCAGTAGAATTTGTAGGTGCCTATGGTCGAGATCACAGATAAGAAAAAAAACCATAGAAGTAGAAGGCATTAATCGGACATTTTGCTCCAAATAATTATGAATGTCATGGTGAGGGAACAAAGGCGGCGGATAGGTCACGCAACAATAAATTGATCACGCGCACACGTGTGCAGTCTCAGCCGACATCAGATATAGATCGAATGGAATCTTGCTTCATTAAACTGTCTTTTCAATGGCCACGAACTGCTGTTGTAAAGCAACGCTTGATAAATTTGTAATCGATTTGATCATAGTATCCGCACAAAATATACGGTCCGAGATGAAAAGATACGCTTAAGTTAAGCATGAATGAAACTGTAACCGTAACATTTACTGACACACATTTATGCACGCTATGGCCAGTTCATCGGAAAGATTTTTAGGAATGCCCGCAACCGGCCGGCACTTCCGAAGCCACGCGGGTCGGCCGCTCGAGATGACTCCGTGCCGCTGTATCCCGCGCGGGAACCTCGCGCGCCGGCCGGACTCCGACATGCCGCACGTTCCATTAACTATTTTGCAAATAACTCTCGAATGTTTTGAATAACTTTGAAAGCGAAGTTATTGTTACGTCAAAGCCATGTTTACAAAAAAATGCCACCGCTTTTATTATGAGTTTTAAATTTTACACACACTCGGTTCTGAATTATTGTGAAAAAGTATACATATTATCTGAAACAAAACACGGCCATGTTATAGAGCATGATATTTTTAAACGGCGGCTCGTTGCTCCATCTTCATAATAATGTGAGGCATGGAGTCGGCACCAATATTCATCGTTTAATAACGGATGCCGTCGATTGTGAATTATTTTGGTCTCGGGAAGCATAAACTAGCGAATGCGGCGCAACGAGTCGCGCCACGCGCCGCCCACTAGTCAGCGTTCATAAGGAAACGCTACGGTGCAGCTCTACATCGATCGGCTTATTTTAGATATTCCGCGAACAAGTGCTACGCTTGTTTGGTTTGTAGTCAGACCAAATGCGGATGAACTCTCTATCATAGCCTTAGAGGGTGTAATCAAACGAGACGTGTTGGTCAGCAAAACATTATGGATCGCGCAGCACAACAATGAACGTAGTACCACAGAACGTGAGCATCGATGCGTGTAGGCATAATTGTGTGTAATTTACGTCGTTATTTCGTCGTGTTGTCATGTTAGGTGAACCTCATTAAATAATGACCGGGCGACGGCGGCGTCGTTCGCCGAATTCACTTATGCAAATAACTTATCCGTTTGTGTGCAGAACTTGACTCGAGGCTAAACAGACATGTTTTATGATATTGTTCTGAGAATACCTATTTAAGAACGACAATCACGAAGCCAATAAATCACGAGATAGATGTTTAGTATGGATAAATATTATTACGAAGCATTTCTTTGGATTTGCTTTTATTTTCTATATAAATTAATTACATTTTGTTTATTCACGTAGGTCGTTAAAGGACCTAATGTGAAAGGGTCTTCCTGGGGGTTTTATTCAAAAAGTAACTAATTATGTCAAGAGGGAGATAAGTAGCTACCTAGTCCTGATTCTTAGTCTTGCGAGCAATAATAAGTGTTAGGCATTGTTCAGACCAAACGCATTGTCGGCCGCTGACTGTGAGCGCGCGTTACGCAGTTTATCGCTTTTCCATATAATATATTTAACTTTTCGTTCACACCTAACCGACTATACGCTATTACGTAGTGCATTGTCGCTGACTCTCGGTGGCCGATTATTATACTACGCGTCTATGCACGGCGGACGCGGATTGGCTACGTTGCCGAACGTAACAGAGTATTAGATTGCAGCGCCTTCTTTTGTTTACACAAGTAGTGCATTGTACGCTATAGCGTATTGTCGGCTTGGTGAGAACTCATACTACAGACTGAGTCCACGTTCACACTGGGGCTGACAGTGAGCATACTCACAGTCGGCGGCGGACAATTCATTTGGTGTGAACGATGCCATAGGCTTTTAGTTTCGAAATCACGGTAATTACACTAATTGTACCAATCGCAATATAGATTTCGAAACCGCTAATTGTACCTACTCTTCTAATAGCATCTCCATTTGCTGTTGCAGTCGTGTGGGTACAGGCTGCTATCATGACGATGAAAGGTCGACATAAACGCTGTTACTAATCTTAGAATCGACGATCTTTCAGCCAATGGTAGTTGACTCACTGATACTCCGAAGTACTAGAGACTATCAATGACTGAGTACTCGGTAGTTCCATAAGGGTGCTGAGATATCGGCGTTGTTGACATGGCCCGCGGGACGCGACTCATAGCCAATCAAACAATTAAGGTTAAACGTGCCCGCTCCATCTTAGAGTCACAGCGTTTTATAACCAACACTTGCATAAAATTCATGTTACCTCATCGGGTAACGTAACTAATCTTTACAAGCATAGGTATTATACACTTAATACACTTACCCAAATTGGAAGATGCAGTTTGAGTTTGCCACATTAACTGATAGTTTGTGAATGACGCACCCGCTACGAAATGAATTGGACTAAGTTCCAATCCAATACAACCAGTATTTGCATAACTCGGGGATATTGTCCAATTTCGCCAATGTAGGCATTTTCAATCTTAATGCATGTCAACTGGAAAAAGTGCTTTAATTTTCTAATTTAGTGCACTTGAGTAATCAATTCGTTATCGACTAGTAAGTAGGTACACGTAGTGCCAATTGTGACACGTAACACCTACATACCTGCCGCTCGCGAAACTTACCGGTTGATTGCGATACATAATTATGTATTTATCAACATAATTACATGACTGTGCCTAATGCTTTAAATAATTGCCTCAGCACTCGTTTGGTGGCATTGTCAAGTAATTTCACAAGAAACACGAATTTACACAAATTGTTCTTATTTCACACAAACACTTTATACTTTTAATACTTACTTAGGTTATTAATTCTTACTGGAAGGCGAGAGAGCTCTCGTTAAACCCGGAGTAGCGTGATATTGTCTTGTTAAATAATAAATGCGAATAATGTAGGTACAACTCAAAGCAGACGAAGCGAACCGAGTGAAAATCACTATTGTAGGCACTTTCTCAGATACTGTTACACAATCCTGTTACTGGAACAACAGATTTAATGGCCCCGTATTTATACTGCTGCATCATTTTGTGGGTTTCTGCAAATCTCATTCTCGGGTATTATTTTCGAAAATAAACAGTTCCTATAAATCATGATTTCATTTGGAATCTTTTTTTATGAATTTGGAAGCGCATATAGTTTTAACATGATAACAGTATTTCCTGGAAAATATTGGAAAGATGAACTCTCAGTAGATTGGTACTCGTGGCCCGTAGCCCGTAGCACACAATGCCAGTACCAATTGTATAGAAGCGCGGAGGCTCATTGAGTTGTTTACAGCGATGTGACATGTGCATGTGAACTAACGTACTGATGAATGTAACACAACTAGACTGCAAAATTACTGCCTGTTGTTCGGGAAATTTTAAAATAGCCGGTGATTACTTGACGTCATCCGTCCGCTAAACATACTTCTCTAAACAACAGGTACGAACAGTCAATACTTACCTAGCTACAAATACTTAAGAGCGTTGTCACATTTTGCACCTCTCTCGCTTACACAGAACCAAATTTTTAAAAATGTTAAATGAAAAAATGCTTTTATGAAAAATGTAATCAATGGGCGGTCTACAAAATAATATTAATTTAATAGGTAGTTATCAAAAACACATTTCTATTGTGTTATCTATTAAACATATGTAATTAAGTATTATGATCTGTTTTTGAGATGATGTAAATAAATGCCGCAATAAAAATGTGTTTTTAATAATTACCTATTAAATTAATATTATTTTGTAGACCGCCCATTGAATACATTTTTCAAAAATGCATCTTTTCATTTAACATTATTAAAAATTTGGTTCCGTGTGAGCGAGAGCGGTGTAAAATGTGACAACCCTCTTAACATAGGTCCTTCCTATTTAGTAGGTAGTTGAAGCAATCGTTCAAATAAACTTGTACCTACTTATCTACTTAGTGAAATTGAATCCACGATCTTGTTACCGCTGACTGGCTGGCGAATGCTTAAGTTACGCCTAGGTTAACAGTTTACATCTTGTAGACATTGGATACGCCGCTTGTAAATGGAAATTATAATTTGATATTATTCTTTAGGAGCGTGAGAATATCACGAACAAAGAAAAAGAAGTGTATTTTTAATTTGTATGTTACATAATAAACGTTTTTAGCTGTACCTACAATGTTAAATTAATGTGATATCTGCGTCGCATCTCGCAATGGCTGCGCGCGGATGTCCGGTGTCCGCCACTTTGTACAAACACAAAACACACGACACGACGCTGAATACAGTGACTAGGTACACAAAAAGGACAAGAGGACAAGCAGGATGTAAAACATTGCTCCACTACATGACAAACGATGTCTATTTTTGTTAAACGACCCAAAGTTAGTTGCTTGTGGTTGTGGGTCGTAACTACAGTGGTGAGCGCAAATTGTTTACATAAAATCTGATACATTGTTGTTACATGGATAAACTTCCATATACCTACATACTCTGCAATTGCCCGGGCGCAGGATCAGACTTTGCTATTCTTAGAAGGTGCGTCGAAGTTTTGAACTATAGGTACGTTAGGTACCTACTAAAAAAACACTTACATTATGTAATTATAATGAACAATGGAAATGTATAATAATATTATCATTGAGTTGAAACCAATATAGGGTGTTTGGTAGCTGGATGCAAAACCTTAAGCGGGTGATAGTTGACACCATTTAGAATTTTAGAGCATTCTGAGCCATACATGTTAAGACATGACGAAGTATGTTTTTTTTTATTTTTAACTGCATACTTTTAATGAAAAATAACATACCAACTTCAACTGGGAAAAAATAAAAAAACATACTTCGTCTAAGACATGTATGGCTCAAAATGCTGTAAATACTGTCAACTATCACTCCTTTAAAGCTTTCCACTCAGCTTCCAAACACCAGCAATTGGAACTCGAGATGGCCCTGCACAAGTCCGAGGCCATGTGTTTTCATGGTCCTCGGAACGCGCCACCGTCGGGTTCCCAAATAACGGTAGGAGGGGTTCCCATCGGCGTCGAATCGACGATGAAGTACCTGGGACTCGTCCTCGACAACCGCTGGAATTTCGTGGAGCATTTCCGACGTTTGGCTCCCAGACTGGAGCGGGCCGGGGCTGCCTTGAGGCGGCTCCTGCCCAATCTGGGGGGTCCAAACGCTTCCTGCCGGAGGTTCTACGCGGGGGTCGTGCGGTCCATGGCCCTTTACGGAGCTCCGGTGTGGGCGCGTTCCGTGAGACGGCGACCGGTCCGTCGGTTGAACGCGTCCCAGAGGGTCATGGCCATCCGGTTAGCCCGGGGATGCCGCACGGTCTTCGGTGAGGCGGCGAACCTCCTTGCCGGATTACCGCCATGGGATCTGGAGGCAAAAGTCCTCGCGCACATGTGGGAGTGGCGCGAGTAGGCAAAACACCGGGGCGTAACTCCGCTGCCGCGAGAAATCGCGGCACGGCGGACAGAGCACCGGCAGGATCTCACGGCGGCATGGAGAGTGCGATTGTCGCAACCCAGCGCTGGGCACGCCACAATTGCGGCGATAAGTCCCCTCTTTGAGGAGTGGCTGGAGAGGCGCCACGGCGTCCTCACCTTCCACCTGACGCAGGTCCTCACCGGACACGGGTGCTTCGGGAGGTACTTGTTCCGGATAAGGCGGGAGGAAACGCCCGGGTGTCACCACTGTGTGGATCGCCCGGAGCACACGGTGGAGCATACGGTGGAGGTCTGCCCGGCTTGGGCCGAGCACCGCCGTATCCTCCCGAAAGCGATCGGCGGCGGCGATCTCTCGCGTCCGGCCCTGGTCCAGGCCATGGTAAGGGGCGAGAGTACATGGGAAGTCATTACCTCCTTCTGCGAAGCAGTAATGCTCGCGAAGGAGGAGGCGGGACGCGTGAGGGAGAGGCAAGCTTTGCGCCCTCACGCCCCTAGTCACCGCAAGAGACGCCCTGGGCGTCGGGAATTGGCAGCCGATTCCCGGCCACCGTAGGCGCGGGCATGCGGACGGCGAACAATGGGTTGCTCGCCATCCGGTAAGGACCAGGCCCGAGTCGACGGCGCGTTGTGTTCCACGCGCGCCTCAAAGAGATGTCAGCAGCATTGAAGGGGTCCGCTAGGACCGATGCCAGCTAGGGTTGCGGGATGTTCGAAAGAGTTACCGTGGCCCCGGCACAGGCAACAGAAGGAACACGGGTGCGTTTTAGTCAGTAAAAGTCTGACATGCCCTCCCGCTCCGCCCAGAGCGGGAGAAGTCATTTGATGATTTCCCATCCACAAAAAAAAAAAAACACCCTGTATAATTAATTAAATTAACTTTAAGTAGGTTGGTACTGCTGCGTTATTTTAACAAAAATAGGTATTGTTTGGATTTAATTAAAAATCAATATACATAGGTCATACCTACCTACTTTTCATGCTGCCAGAGTTTCCTCCGGGTGTATACGTGTTTTATGGCTGTTAGCACCATGTTAAATGCTGTTTGTTTACAAGTACCTATTTCTGGCCCTTCCATACGTTTGCGCAAACTCTTTGTACAAGTACCTAACGACAGTCCTTAACAACCAGTAGTTATATCTTCTATTGCAAAAACAACTCAATAATTATTATTTTTTACAATGATTCCCTAGACATGATCCGCAATCTTAGTCATAATATAGTGCAGTTTACATTAAAGAAATAGCTAAACTACCTAGCTCTCTCATACATGTAGGATAAGTACCTACAGTTAGGGAAATTAATTGTTAAGCAAATTGATACCCTACGTCAATTCGCCGCGTTTCAGGCATTTCATATGGGTACTGTCAAAGAATGACAGTTGTGATTTTAATATACGGACAAATTTCAAGTTGGTAGTCAATTTGCGTAACAATTAATTTAGCTGACATTGCATTGGTTGGTATAGTGTAGGATAGCTCAGAAATCT
Organism: Fissipunctia ypsillon; assembly: GCA_947568875.1. NCBI lineage: Eukaryota > Metazoa > Arthropoda > Insecta > Lepidoptera > Noctuidae > Fissipunctia > Fissipunctia ypsillon. The sequence goes on along the minus strand of OX387644.1, from coordinate 16,043,381 downwards.
TATAGTCCCTTAGTATCTTATAGTCTTATTATAGTTATAGGCCCTTACATAGTTTACTTTTGGACTTTTCAAAGGAGAGAGAAAAGACAACGAAGAGTACGACTGTACGCAAAACTGTTCGTTTTCAGCCAAAATAGCTGGACAATTATACCTACGAGCTATGGTTGAAATATAATAATTCGATATTACTAATAACTAGTAATAACATTAAATTACATCCATGTAAAATAAACATCAGACTGTTTAGACAGAATAGTTTTAGTATTACGATGAGACTTAGTGCAACTAAATACACGAGCGGCATGTTGCCAACAGCCCAACAGCAGAGGCCACTTCAGTCGTCGACACTCGTCGGTGGCAGCCGTAGACGCGTCGACGTCAGCCGTCGACGCGTCTGCGGCTACAGTTGCCTCTACTGTTGGCAACGTGCCGCGCTCATGTATTTGAGCACGTATTCAAATATACGAGCAGCACTTTGTCGACGGCTGCAGTTGCCTCTGCCGTTGGCAATATGCCGCTCGTGTATAAGAGCACTAACAGTTCTTATTCCAAATATGTCTGAAACAGGCAAACTCAAAATGCGGGTGCGAATTTTTTAAGCAAAGTAACAAAATTTCCTCGTGAAAAGAGTCAAACAATGGTAAAAGAACCCTGGGCGGGCTCGCTCGCATTGCATATCGTGTGAAATCTTGTCGGCTGCATATGCACTCCGTTCCATTGTACCCGTACGTTGGGAATACAAGAGCAAAATGGCCCATTGTCCTTACACCTCATTCTTGTCCTAACTGATTAGTAACTAACACTATGTTTTTATCGTTGACACAAAGCAATTCCCAACAAATATATATTGCCAATTGTGGGAATCGCATTTAGCGTCGCGCGACGCCGACGCTCAGCGACTTTTGTTGTTCTACGATCTCACGAGTGTCGACTCATTTAGCTTTATTTTCTCACACTCAATACTTGAGATTAATTATACGCATTCTGTTCCTGTAGTGGTGGCATTACACAAGATACGACTGTGCCGCGGATATACGCGGAAGTGAAGCCGTGCACGAGTGAGATACTTCCTTGTATCAATCATTTAAGCTTTTAAACATTAACCGTCCTAATACCTAATGTTATAATAACCTATGCAATCTATACAAATAAATAAAATTGAAATGTCTATTTGTAAGTAATCTTAATATAATAGCTTTTTTTACTAAAGAAAGTATATACGGTACTTATTATATCAAAAACACATTTTTTTTAAATTTTGTCTGTTTGTTCCGACTAATCGCCGAAACGGCTGGACCGATTTTGATGGGACTTTCACTGACAGATAGCTGATATTCTATGGAGTACTACTACGTGTGGTGGGTGGCTACTTTAATTTTAGAAAAAGGATTGGGGTTCCGCGCAAAAAAAAAAAAACATGAAATTGTGAACATAATCCGATTCAAATAGGGAAGTATTAACATCTACGCGGGCGAAGCTGCGGGCAACAGCTAGTAACTAATAAGATTGAATAAAGCTGTTCCCTCTTTCATTTGAAACACGGGAAATTGCTACCAGCCGTCACATATAGGTACGCGACTTTCTTTTGCACCGCAATTATAATGTAGTACATTATTATAAAATGTAGGTTGCGCATTTAGCGCAGCCAACCGTGAGTAGGTAGGTACAGCAGTTGGGTTACAGTACGATACTCTACATTTTTAATTGAGAGAGCTCGTTGTGTGATGTCAAGGGTCGGGCAGTGCATGTCAGTGCGATTTAATTGTCGTGATAAGAGGGCGCGTTTCGCGTGGGAGTCGGTCGACCGACCGTGACGTCACGCCTCGTAATTGCGGAGTCTTGCGCACATCCGGACCCTAGCCGCGCACACCCCTTTCTTTTACATTTAGACCTTCCATGGAACTAAATATAGCTTCCCGACAATTATGTAGGTATGACCCTTAGGTACAAAAGAATTAGATGTAATGAAAATCCCAAATATACAGAGATACATACAAAGTAGGTAAATTAAAAAAAAATATCATTATGTCGGTAGTGTCTATGAAATGACTGTTTCCTACAGCTAGAGGCGGCACTTTCAACACTTTCCATACAACGCCGCTTGCGTTGTAAAGGTGTATGCGTTCTGTGTGATTTACCTAATTAAGTTGTTTAAGAAGTTACAATAAAAACATCTGCAGCAAGACTATTGACAGACTATTGATTGACTACTGTGTTGGTTGATGATCGATTTATGGCCGCTCATTCTCATTTAGAAAATTAACCCAATAGATTATGAAATTCTTGACTCTAATTACATAGACATACAATTAATTATATTTTCTTAGAACATGTGTGATGATGATGAAACGTGAATAATGTAAGATTTCAAACTACAAATGGCCAACAATCTAACTAAAACTTGTAATTCCCATATTCCAAGACATTCTCACATTGGTTAATGTCCAACCTCACTCAAACTTCGGGAATTTGTTGATGTTGTTTAAGTAATTTTATGTAACTTAGTTTAGATGACTTTACAAAAGCTGATAGCCGTTTTCACAATGTCATTGTAGCTGAGTCTACAATAATTTCACTTCCAGTGCATATGGTGTGGTTTTTGCGAGCACAATACTAATTCGTTGGCCTGTACTCGGCCTTTCAATGGTTGCGTTTTTAGAAATGTATCCCCCCTGTTTTCTAAAAACGCTTTGCTTGCTCCTACGGTGAAATGTCACGTTTTGGAAACGTAGCGGAAGGCAAAGGAAACTAAACAACCTGCTATTGATGCATGACCGCTGCAATACCTATCTGATGACGAAACAAAAATGGCAACGAAATGGCTACACCGCGTATGTTACCTACATACGCGTATTTGTAGAGTTGTATGGTACCTACTTAGGTATGTATAGTTCCAATCCAACCAATGTTTCTACTCGTAGGTAGTCAAAACTAATTAACAACTTGGTTGATATTGTTAATTGAAATTCTATTCACTATGTGGGTCGTACAGATGTTAGATTGGGTGTACCGTGTAATATATCGGGCTAATGAGCTGGCCGGGCGGTTTGGTAGTCGGTCCGGCACGGGTGACGGGTCAGCGGCACAATGAGCGACTTCCTGCGGAGAGCGGACCAAGCGACCGGCGACCGAACCAACCGGACAAGGACACGCAGCTGACACCAACTCACTTATCCTACGCTCATTACCAATACCCCGCCCGCACTCACATTCTCTAAAATATCTTAAGCTAATCATAGAATCAATAGATATTGAAGATTCCGTGCAGCCCTAATTTCTTCAGTCAGAAAACCTGAAGGACTTACCGACATTCATGTAAAAATTCCTTAAGTCACCAATTATTGGTATACTACATGTACATATGGGTGGTCTCTACAGCGAAAGATGAAAGAGTATATTCCAGGTGAAGCGGTCGTGTGGCCGCGATTAACCTCGTGCCAATTACGCGGCCATTAGCGCTCGAGCACTAAACGCCTCCATTCAGCGGATGTCCACTATACCAGCACCGGCTGGCTGTGGGTACCGCCCAATTTGCATTTGTTTGGAATTAGAACGTCCGAGCGCATCCGCGGCCCGCTTTATGTCACCTGTAACTAAAGCACCGAGCCTGCCCCCGCATATTACTGACAACCGTTTTAATTCTCTGGTACGACGTACCTACATGTAAGCGGTTAACCTAATCGTTTCTATTGTCACGGATTCCGCTATACATAAAGCAGACTGACCGTTTGCACATACTGTATGTGGCCGTAAATGGGACAGCTCTATCACAAAGGAAGAACGACAATAGCGTGGGAAATGACAAAAAGTTGCGTTATTATATTACTGATGACCTCTGAAGTCACTTTAAGTAACGTAAAGGTGCTTTTTTAATTTATTTAAATTGTCGGAGAAATGCGCGATTGTATTTTTTCATTATTTTCAGGTACCTATGTTGCATTACTAAAATATATGTGTATAGTTCCGAAGCTACGATGAAATCCATAATGAAATCCAACCAACACACGCCCACACAGAACCTAGGTTAAATGAAGTTCATTCAAGTACAATAGAGACACCCCAATCATTGAGTCGTGGATTTCGTTGCGATGGAATTCGAATGTCTTTGTAACAAATTACACAACTGCCATTACCATACCAGTCTAATTCTACGGTCACGCAACTTACGTTACGGACATATAACAAAAGAGGAACACACGCGGTCCCAAGCAGTCTAATTTTATCAGTCGACGTGCTCGAGATGAATTTAGAAAACTCAAGTGGATTACACGCCCAAGTTCCAGATTCATAGCTGCATTCAATCACGTAGTTTTTTCTTCCCCACAGTTCATCGTGAGTCATTATTAATAAGAGCGGAGCGAGCGAATAGCCAGGATATGGTAATGACAAATGGCGTTCTCTGCTTATCTGAGCGCTCTATGTAGAAAAGATGTGGCGGTTGGTTTTCTCGGCGAGTGAGATGTCGTTAGCGAAGCTCCATCTAACAGATATCGCCGCGCTACCCTTCTTGGCTCACCGCTTACTGAATACCGGAGATAACTATTTTCGCCTTATCGAAGATATTGCAAACTACACAACTTTTGAAGTGCTTATTTTGTACTTACACGGAGTGCTCACAACAAGCGCTATCAATTCACCTTTAAAATCACACACTTGGGTTAATTTAAGATTTGCAGTATGAAATGCAAAACAGGAAAGCTCGGCCACCAGTTAACCAGAAAGTAATAGAATCCAAACACTTTCAAAGAGTTTTTCTTTAGCTGTGGCATAATGCCAGTAGGTAAGGGTACCTTTCTCGCTCTTGTATACAATAGCGGGAGATAGCGCGTCGTCTTCGGCTGAAATATTGTCCCCGGCTTGCAGCAAGTCCGCACTGCTCAACCCCAACCACAGTCACTGATATGCAAATAGGCGCCGCCGAGATCGTAAACCGTTTGAGATCTGATAACGTAATTCGGAGCTAAAATACACCAAGTTAATGTGACTGCATTTTTACCTTTCAAGTTTCTCTTGGTAAGTACATAATAGATTCGAAATAAGAAAGGTATGTTTAGGAATTGGTTGTATTTGCAAGTTAGGGAACATTTTATCATAATGTTGAATAGCTTTGGTTGTGACAAATGTTCGCGATAACCCACCGCTGCGTCCCCGGCGCGCTCCCACTACCTGCTCTGCCTATCAGCCATCTTGAACCTCTTCTAGCTTATCTTCCGTAATATGTTATTCAGGAGAAAGTCGGACGTTACGTAGCCATAGGCCAGTATCGATTGCTCCTACAGTCCTACTATCTTTGCTCTATTACGGTAATGCTTTTGCTATTTTTGTCGTTTCATGATTTACCTATTTCTTACAAAAAATAGGTACATCTGAGTAACATGTCATGGGAAGAAGTTTTATGATAAATGGAGCTGTTATGCGCACTCGTCCGTCACCGTTCCAATTCGTAATTGAAAATCAAAAGATCACGATTCACAACTGTTTATTTTTGTTTTATTCGTCCCGACGCGACGCGTCATCATCGGCACTTTATTTAGGTTAAAGTGCAGTCAGCCAGGGTCGCGGGAAGTTCGAAAGACTTACCGTGGCCCTGGCACAGGCAACTGAAGGAACACGGGTGGGTTTTAGTCAATAAGTCGTCTGACACGCCCTCCCGCTCCGCCCAGAGCGGGAGAAGTCATTTGATGATTTCCCATCCAAAAAAAAAAGTTAAAGTACAGTCAAAAAGAAAAGCTGCTATCTCCCTAATTCTTATTTATAACATTAGGTAGGTAGGTAAGGGACATAGTTTTTTTTTTTATCCACTCTAAGGGATCTTGTAAGCGTTAAGAAAATACAACTGTAACAATAACTTTTATAATGGTTTCGAATCGGAAATATAAATGAATAAAAATTTATTTGTTTTTAAATGGTGACCAATCGGTACTTCTTATAAGGAGTAAAATTTTGCGACGAGTCGGGCATGAGCTATTTGAATACAAACAATGAGTAGTAAAGAAGGTTTGAAACACGCAAAGCTCTGCTGTAACACCTGGCTTACTGAGCAGGTAAAATAAATGGTAGTGACTGCACATTTTTTTTTTTTACGGATATTATACTTATCTGAGTCTGTTATTACCACACTATCTGCACATTTGACAGGAGGCTGTGGCTGCATAATAGCATTACCGCAGGTACGGGGACGGGTAGCACCTGACACGTACAAATATTCCCACAACAAACGTGCGACGTCCTGTTGCCTCAATTGCTGTACAATATCTCACGTTTGGATTGGAACCAAACATCTTTATTCCAACAAACGACTCGAGTGTTTCCCGAAATGCATTAGCCACTTATGATTAAGAGAAAGTTGTCATTACGTAAATTATAAGCCTCGAACTGTTATCGAATTAATAATGATCCTTCCCACGCCGCGCAGCGAGTCTCTAGACCATTTGAATTGTACTAATAACGTTAATTCTTGATACATTCTAAGATTTCAAAATTCTCTAATCGAGATAAATAAATTGTATCGGCGGACATCATTATTTACAAAGTTACTTTGAAATTCTATTCTGGTCAGGTTGATATCTGCTTTCAAAGGAAGAAGTAAGAGGTACCTACAAAAGAAAACGAAATATTCTGCAATTCCAACTAAATTATAAACTAGTATCTGAGTTTCTTAGGTCAAAACAAAATGGGCATATCGGGACAAAAGTTGAACGCAGCAGTAGATAGCGAATTGTAGTCGTGGGCATTTTTTTCAAGCGCTCGAGGGTCTCTCTACCTGGCGCACAGCGAGGGGCGAGCGTAGCTGCGTATAATAAACTGAGACTGCCACATGTGTCTGTCCTTTCGTGTGTTCAAATCGTAGTATTTAATAATAATAGCAATAACCAACAGCCGCAGTGGAATAAGCAAAATAGTTGCAGTAGTGTCGCTAGGAATACATGTGTTCTGTGAGAGTTATGCTCTTCGTGCTCTACCACGCTTTATTCAAAAACAGTGCGGGTTTATTACTAATATGTTTTATTCAATTATGCTCGTTCATTCCATTCAAACTCATCTTGTTTATTCTCTAAAATTTTCATGAGTTTTAACTACTAAATAAAGCATGTGAGAAGCAATACTCCTATCAATTTCAATACTTACAGCAATATGTATCATGCTAGACGCTAGCGAGAAGAGCCAGTAACTAACAAATATAACCCTCCTAATTTTTTATTGGACGAACTACGTTTCTATTTTATGGGTCCTCATTTAGAAGCGTCAACACAAAACAAAAAAAAATATTGTGGAGATCTGGCAACGTGGGACGAAACGTGGCATCGGCGCAGCGAGCGCACGCGCACGTTCAGAAGTAGACGAGCCTGTCGGGCAAGTTCGGGGAGCGAGATAGTGGGGCGCTCGCCAGCTCGCTCGCGCTAGTGCCCCTGCCGAGTGCGCTGCGAGAGCACGCACAGCGATAGTCTACGCTGGCTTCGTCAACGCGCCCACTGTAAAGACACCACTTCTGTTAAACTCTCTACAAACCGGTTACTACCTTTGTGATCTCGAGTGCTGCATCTGAGTGATTTTTCGTGAGCGTTGTGATTTATCTGACTATGTCAGACAGATATTTGTGAATGAGTGGAGTGTAATTAAATGTTGTGCTTGAATTTTACTATACATATTTACAATGCGATGACCCGTGATTTAAAAACGAAACTGGATTACAAAGCTGGGAATATTCAAAATTGGTGAGTGACCGGTGGCAACTTCTTATAACATCACAAAGATATTATTTAAACAGTTTTAACTAACGGGCCTGGGGCTAGAGCGTTGCGGAGACGGCACAAACAAAACCCATAGGATAGGGGAGTGAAGGAGAGAGCAAGCTTTGTTGACACAGGGCAAGCGACTAGGCGAGCGAACGGGGCCGCTCTACCAAGACTGCTCAACTAGACACTCACGCCAACAGTGTAAATTCAGTAAATTGTTACTTCCACTCAAAAGCGCACTGTTATGTCCTCTTTTGTTACTTGTTACCTACTGTACTCATTTGGAAAGTCTTGCGATGATACTTGCTAATTTCGAAACTGAACCAGTTAGTATGTAAGTACTGTATACCGACCTAAAGAAGCAAACTTGTTTATTGTAAATACGAGCTTATTTTTTTCCAAAATATGAATTGGTTAATCAGAAATGTACGCAGTATAAAGAGTAATTGAATGATAACGTCGTCGTATAACTTACGTACATTTCACTGTATGAGTAATTAGATAAGCGATAATATACGAGTAATTAGATAGTTTTTATTGTCTTAGAGTCTAAGGCCGGCCACACACAGTCGGAATTCCGAAAGCAAAGCAGTAAATCCATTCATAATCTAATAATACTGCTAAATTACAACTAGACTTTACTAGACTATGAATGGATTTGCTGCTTTCGGAACGAAATTCCGACTGTGTGTGACCGGCCTAAGACAATAAAAATTTCTTAGACCGTTACAAAGAAGTCTGGACGTTTGTACACCACTACGAGTGGCACACGAATTAGCAACGTCAATTACAAACGTGGCTGATGTCCTATACTCTAAAATGTTTCCATAGTAGCCTTTTTCAACAACCAAAGAGAGTGTGTAAGATTGGTTCACTGTCAGATGAACATTTAAGTTCGTAGCTTCAAACTAAGTAGATAGCTTCCCGCCTACTGACCAATTTTTTCTCTGTCATCATCTTCTTCACCAGGGGAAAGCCCAGAAGCAAATCATCTCGACAGATATAGATATTAATAGGTAGCTATAAGTATGTTATTCATCCTTCTCCACTTAATTATTACATTATTTGTTTTTCCTTATGTTACTACATAACACCAACAACGCTTTCTTGCCTAGTTACCTCTCGCATTTAAACCGAAAATACATAACCAAAAACTGATGAGATAAAGAAAAGCAGTGTCATTGTCCTATCTATTTATAATCACAAGTCACAAAATAAGATTCTTAAACGTCTGATTCACAAATAGCGACAATAATAATTACTCTAGTTTACAATATGTTAATGAATGAAAACATTATCAACATCCTGCGTAATTGCGTGCGCGTCATGTGTCATACTTATGATAGTAACGAAAATACCAGATGCGGGCACACCGAATGTTAACTAATTGTAACTGGGGCCAATGGGTCAATGCAAGACCAAGTTTAGTTGGACACTTAGTTACTCCCAAAATGTAATCACGCACTGTATTCGACTTATTATTTTTTTAACGCTTGCAACTAAAAATCTAGCCACCCGATACTTAAATTCAGTTAAGGTGAAATAAGTCCCAAAGATCATTTTTGACGAATTTCGGCTGCACGCAAAATCAATTGTTGCCCTCAAAAATTACAGCCTTATTCATTTTCATGCTTATTAAAATTGAAGATTCTCTTTAGTCAATTATGAACGAGGGCCAAAATACGATTGACACCATTTGGCTCAATACAAAAAAAAAATCGCAGTTTCCTCAAAATTTGCATTTTTTATGAGTAAAAACTGATTGAATTGATTCGATTGTCATTAATTAAAGCAATTTCAATAAAATTTCTCTACGCGTTCACCATTAAAGGGGTTTATTTTAATATAACATGTTTGGCCATACCGATACCAATTGCTCCCTACCCCGTTACGATACCATTTCGCCTTAATCTTGTAAGAGTAATATTTCCAAAAGTTCTTTGTCGATTGAATCATGCATTTTGAACCCTAAACTAAATATTAATTTATTGTTCAAATAAAAAATCCCAACGCATGATGTATCTCACTAGACATAAACTAATTTAATTACCTACTTTTGCTCCGTCACTAATTAAAATAGTATTTCACAAACGAGTAATCATGGCTCAAGTTGAATTTTATAGGTAGGTACATGATTGAAATCTACCCTCATTAAGGTTTATATTTAAATTAAACAAAGTAAATACTATACATCTATTATTTCCACAAGAGGTGGTGATATTCTTGTTAATCAATGTTTATGTAATTAAAAAGATGTAGGTACCACGTTTGCAACCCGATAAATTAATTACCATGATCCTATTTTTCGCTCCAATGGATTTGTCAAAATACAAAATTATTTGCAGCAATATCGAATAATAGTATGGTTTATTAAAGTTCATTTACAAGTTAATTTGCGTTACATATGCAAATAGTCAATTAATTTTCGCTATTGCACGTTGATTTACTTAACACAAATAATTTGGAAACTACCATTTCAGGAAGTTATTTATCTAGGAGATATGCTAACTAATGGCGAAAATACACATGCCTGTAGCTGGTACAAAACTATGCAAGTAGCTAGCATGCCGTGTGCCACCATAACAAATTCTAATTGTTCGATGTCACAATGGCATGCCAGCTACTTGCATAGTTTAGTACCAGCTATAGGCATGTGCATTTTCGCTCTATTGTATACATACTTACTTAAAACTATATTGTACATACAATTAGCTACTAATCGCCGAACAACAACAAACATCTGAAAAGCAACGCATTTAGTTCAAAGAACTAAATATGTAACGAGCTACATAATAATGTTAAGCCTTAGAACAGACGAAGCATACTTCGTTTACGTTTTTGTATTTCACAAGGACTCTATAAATGTGTCTTCAAATCAATTTTCCATCATAATACCTACTTATAATTATCATTTATTAACAGCAACAGTCATTGATGCTAATGTAGGTAGAACTCATTGGTGAATCAGTCATGACTAAAATATTTTATACATCCTCATAATGTAGTAGGTACATACATATATAATTATCACGTAACCACATGCCAGTAAATTACATACTCGTATGAAGTTTCCATAGTTTACTTGAATTCCCGCAGGAATAACCAGGTCACTGGAAAATAATATATTTTTAATTGAGCATCATTCATACGCGTAGTAGAGAGCATTTTCCCATACCTACATGTCTTATTTGGTAAACAAACACTCTATGAAATTCAAGTTTTCGCAATATGCAACGTTTTAAAGTAGGTAGGTATTAGTACCGTCTTAATCTTTGAAAGAAACACATACGGAATGGATTACAACAAAAATTCTTCGAATTATCCAATAAAAACATTATTTGTCTCAAAAGTCAAAATCGAAATCTCATTATATATGCCTTATTTGTTAACCAAAAAAAAACAGTAAAGAAGAATAGACTAACAAGCACAAAGGCGTTGGTTTTACTTGTTTTTTTATAAGATTACTAAGTAGTAATGTATAAATAGGTAAGTTGCTAACGCAACGTCTGCGAGCTCCATTAAGGAAGCCATTTCGTTCCTACACCTTACGTTACACGGGCCACGAGCCAGGACACCTAACATATCTAAAAATAAGCGACCGATAAAGTACCTCAACCCTCACCCGCAGACCATAGACTAACATAATAGCGGAATACATTTCGATAAAAATCTACTTTGCCAAAAGTGCCAAAATTTACTTTGGCGAAAAATGCGAAAATGTTCAAATGTTTAAAAATTGTTTGAGAATACATTGTGGTGTGTTTCTTTCTTTACGGAGATCACTAGGGGTGCTATACAAACTAATAGAGGTAGAATTTTATGTAAACAATCCATTAGGTATCTAAAGGTTTTCCAAGAGTATTAAGACTTGTGATAACATTTTTAATGTCATAGTTACAAAACCGTTTCTCCTGCAACCAAACACTAGTTACCTAATATGGTAATAATCTTATGTAATTGTAATTTGAGTGTAGGCCTATAATTAAAATACCGGAAAACCATTAACAATGAGTATTTAATTTATACAATGTGTCACCATCCTCACGTAATCACGTACTTATGTTCTTGACCATGATACCTATCAATTGTTTACAAAAAGAACAACGGGTAGGTAGGTACTGGCCAGGTGTCAAGACAATGTATCATCTATACTCGTATCATTCAAACATTTGTACCGTGTTTAAATCCGTAAACAATTTGTAATTAGTAATTATTTTAGGAGCGGTTCTTATTGATAAGTTATCGTAACACGCTAGCAAGTTGTGGATCCGATACCCATGTAAGTATGTACTTATGTACCTATAGTTTATCGTAGCTGCCGCAATCAGTATATAAATACGTACGAAGTAACGAGCATTAATTGGCACAAATAATATTTTTATCACGATTTACTCACTAGGAAGTTGGCTCAATGTATCTTAGAAACTGGGTAAATATGTCCATGTTATGTAGCGGATGGTATAGCCAAACTAATACATAGATTGGTGCTCCTCTCACTTCTCAGTGGATAAAAATAACCCCATTTTTCCAACTACATTTTTATTTTTATAATTGAGTGATATTGTAACTTTCTGATACATTAGTAATCGTCTAAACGTGATATTATAACTTTTTGATATATGGGTACGTACCAGTGGCGAAGGCTTCATACAACCCCATTCCTACCGGCTTCCCTTCGAAACAACGACTGTTCTTGAGTTTATTATTACTAAATAATATAATACATACATAGTCATATTACAGGTAATTAATACAATATCATAAAATAAAAAGCATTACAAAAACGCATATCTATAGTTATATAGGCGTTAAATTAAGAAATTTAAAGGAATGACTTAAATTTTTGAGGTAATATTAAAATGATGTTATATTGAGTTTATGAGAACTGAACAATTTTTTTTCGGCTTCCCTCTAATGGAAGTTGTAACTTCGGTACTGGTACGTACGTAAGTTATCAAACATACTCCTATACCTATTATCAAAGCGGACAAAGTTTAATTCAAACAAAGGCAATACAAACAGTTACATTTTAATAAAAGCCAACAAAAGAGTTATAAAGCCACGTAATGGAATCTGTGTGTTTCTGATTGAAAGTCTGTTGATGAGAATTCAGGGAAATTATAGTTAATTTATGACATTCCAGTCAAATAAACCAGACTCAAAATCAAAAGTATTTATTCAAACTAGTTTGAGAATGAGCACTTTTCGAAAATCAAAAATTACATACCCCTAAACGCCCGCCCTTCACCACTTCCTAGAGCTGGGAAGAAGTGGCGCAACGAACTCCCCAGTAGCAAAGCTGTCTGTTTAGTTAGAAAAACGTAATTCTATACAATAGTATGCAAAATTATTTACATTACGCAATAACGCAACACAAAAACATTATACTAGCACACGCTAATCATCATCTGCCTAGCCTTTTCCCAACTATGTTGGGGTCGGCTTCCAGTCTAACCGGATGCAGCTGAATACCAGTATTTTACATGGAGCGACTGCCTATCTGACCTCCACAACCCAGTACCTGGGCAATACGATACCCCTTGGTAAGACTGGTTGTCAGACTTTCGGGCTTCTGACGACCCGTAACGACTGTCAAAGATCCACGAATGACAGCCGGGACCAACGGCTTAACGTGCTTTCCTAGGCACGGAGGAGTCTCGGTATGTAAAGATGGTCACCCATCCACGAACCAACCCCGGCAAGCGTAGCTTAACCTGATGGAGCGACCCGTGCGGCTGTTATTACTTAGCCACGAGCTCCTCCCACTAGCACACACTAATATACCATTAAAAAAAACATCGAAACTATACTCAAGCAGAAATAAAAATTAAAAACTAAATACGTAAAAGAACTTTATACCTAAATAAAAGCCTCCAGGCATAAAGGGCGTGCCCGCTTACATAGTATATGTAGCTACAGTGCTAGTACGAGTTGTTTGTATACAGTGTTACCTGAATAATTAAATTAAATTTCAACATAATGAACAAAGTACCTTATGATTTATTGGCATTTTTACCTAAACACATTTTTCATCATCATAAGGTACTTTGTTCATTAAGTTGAAATTCATTTAATTTAATTTCATTAAGTTGGACTCATATTTCTTGAACAGAATAATACGTGAATGCCTGACTTTCGAAAATATATGTCTAGTCTCGTTCTTACTTACATAAAATAAATAGTTAATTTACCATTACTAATTATAAAAACGGTAATTAAAATCTAGATTTCTGTAACATATTCGTTCCGAGTCTTACTTTCTAAAACAGGCACTCGTTTACCGAATAAGCGTTTTCAGACAATTCTAGGAACAGTTTATAGCTAAAGTAAAGAGTTGTGCTCTAATCGCACAACAAAATATGGCTTAAAAGTTTAAATGTTTGTGGTGAACATTATCTTAAACTATTAGTACTAATGCAACGCCGCTATTGCACGTCCATAGTTGAAAAGCATACATTTTAGGCGTGACACCGCCAGAAGCGAAAATGAGTTTCCCGACATTGAAAAATGGCGCGAAACTGTCTTTTATCGTTTCAGCATAGCTTTTCCGTCCTTAAAGTCGAACGTTAAGCCGCCCCACGATCCTTCAAATGGTTATTTATTACAAGTGACAGAAAAGAACCGCAGCTTCCTGATCCGCGTGGGATCGAGTAAGTCTTCAGCACGTCGCGGCCGCATCTCGAGGCTCAAGTGTCAACCGGCTCTGCGCAACTGCAGCCTTATCTTATTTACCGCATATTGAGCCTGCGTAATCTGCCGGAGACTCTTCATACCAATAAAATAACACAAGGGAATATAATAATGTGCATGACACCGACGTACATGGATATGTTGTTTCATAAATTGAACACTAACAAGAAACACACATGAGAACTGACCGCGACACCTTGCCTGCTTGCAGTGTGGCAACTAGTACTACTGTTAACTCGTTCTATAAAATATTCATTTGAATACCTATTTTACATTTTTATTATCTTTCTTATTTCGTATTCGACGTTAGACGGCAAGATTTCATTATTTATTTCTTTGATATTTCGATATCAACATGGCGAAGATCTTCCACTTGTGTCCTGCACATATGAAAGTAGTTTAGTAAAACTTACGCATTCTGTAATATAACTTCAACATGAACGTACCTAACTAGTTTAGCATCGCTATTTGTTTACTTCGGTAATTGTTCCGGTACATTCGCCACTCAGCGCCCATAAATTGTACGTTCGAAGTGCAATATATCGTGTCGTGGGGCAGAATTCACGCAATCCAGTTTAAATAGCATACATCAGTGAACAGTTGTTCCCAAAACAGCACCGCGGTGGTGTAATGTAACAGCCTCATGAAAATATCAAATGCATGCGTCGCGTCGCCCTCCGCGCATCGCACTCAGTCCTCGGTGCATTGTGTTATGCGCCACATCTGTGCGAGTACGTGAGCAACATGTTACATCAATTTCTCAACCCTTTTTAATATCGTTACACAATGCAGAACATCTGACATGTGTGATCATTTTTGCATAAATTCCATTAATCACTTTTATTGTTAGTTGTTTAGATACGTAATGTTGAATTCATAATCTCATTCATTGTTTTTATTTTTGTTAGAATATAATGAAACTAGCTTCTACCCGCGACTTCATCCTCGTGAAAGTCAGAAAATAGCACAATTGCACCATGACAATAAGTTAAAATTTACGTCGATACCTACTTAGGTATGTAGGAAAAAAGTGTCCATCCCGCAACGCAACAACAATTCACGATAGCGCCATTTGGGGTGGCTCCAAACGACTAAAGTCAAATGGAGCGATTGGACATCCAGAGTTTTACATCACGCCAACGGATTTTAACATTCACGATCAAATTTTGGACGTGCGGCGCGATGGACTGACCGTGAATGCCCACCTTAACGTACCTTACGCCACGTCGCATCGCTGACTACAAATTAATTAAAATTAATAGATGCAATCCTGTCGACTAATATTTTATCGAAACTACGATCTGTCGTCATACCATAATCCTTCGTACGTTTGTATTTCGAAAATCGGTTACGGTCTCCATCGTCAGTGGTGAAGTGGGCAGTGCCGATACCTATAACGGCAAATACAAGTTGAGCTTTTCAGATATTCTGAAAAGCTCAAAAAACCCTTTATAGGAAGAAGCCTTTATAGGTAGTAACCTATAAAGGTCAAAAGCCAAAGCTATCATAAACAACCTCTACTTACCTAACTAAAGAAAACTGTTCAAAGTGTTCATAACTAATCCTGATTTCGGAGAAAATTACATTGTTCGTTGGCTCATATAGTCTTCGCCCCAAAGTCCCGCTGTCCCATCTGAAATACTCCTACTGAATCTATTTTATAGCTAGGTAAGCAATAAGCAATTATAATAAGTAGATAGGTATAAGCAATAAAGAATGATAGCCACATTAAGAAGCCTAGTCTAAAAATAATGTCATGCGAACCGATTAAATATTTATAAGGTAGATCAAAATTATCCGGTTTACGATGGCCATTCACTGTAATATCTGTAGAAATAAAAAATGAAATGTCTTCAATAAACTGTATCGAGCGAGGCATAAAAGGTGGATTAAAAATAAGATATCGTAACAAGTGAACGGTGGGTGCTGAGATCACGACTGGGACGAGACGATCGAGTTTTGTTTCTCACGATCGACAGGAATAGTTTAAAAAAATTTAAAAAATAGTAGAATGCGAATCCTGAGCAATGAGTGCGTGTGCGGATGCATGCTGCGTGCGTCAAACGATCGTCCCGTGTGACCAAGAACCAGACGCGCCACTAGATATGCGTGCGCACAACGACATCTCACGCACTCATTTACATTTATCATTTAAATTAGTTCTATTTTTAGGATTCCGTGTGTCCGAATGAAAAACGGAACACTTATAGGATCACTCATGTGTCTGTCCGTCTGTATGTCCGTCTGCCACAGTCAATTTGCTCCGAATCGAATGGACCGATTAAGTTGTTTGGAGCACATATACATTTCTGTAACCCAAACATGGATGTGTAACGTAAATAAATGCATTTTGAATATGGGGATCACTTTTGGGGGGCAAATAAGAAAATTTAAAAAAAAAATTGCACACTGTACCGTGCGTGTGACATATCAAATGGCTTACTGTAAGGATCTCAAGTATATTTTTTATAATTTTAAAATAAATAAGTAGTAGGTTTTAAAAATTACTTAAGAAAATCGATGAGAATTGATCTTTCCCCACCCCTTAGGTACTTCCGAAACTACTGAGCCTAAAATTTTGAAAAAATACAGAAAATAGTTCTAAACTTATAGATTACAGGAAACCTATAAGAAGTCTATGGTCTTAAAATAACACGATAAATCTCCCAATATTGTGCGTATAAACTTACTCGTACATTTGCAGTTGGAATGTATGGGAGAACATGTTTTGCAACTACAATGTTATGTTTGTTCTTGGGATAAATTCATCCCAACTACGGAAACCTTTATTGTGCGTGGTCCGACATGCACTTGGCCGGTTTTTATGTCTAATTATCGTTAGGCTCCAAAAGAAAATTAGGCATAACAACGGCACATAAATGTAACAATATGCCTGCCTACATCCTACGTAGTTTACATTTATTTACCTACAACGAAATATGGTATAAGGTACCTACATCATATAGTTTCATTAAAAATATATAAACTGAACAAGAACGTCGTTGTTGTTATCAGAAACATTCCAAAATTTAAACAGGAATCTGTGCTTCTTCTGCGAGGCTTCGGTAGCAATTCAGCCACATGCTATGAAACGCGTGGCTTACCTACTGTGGATTCAGTCTGTTATTTTGTTATCGCATTAAGAACATAGGTTCGCTTCTGATTGGTCTGCCATTTACGAGCATTCTGTATTTTTCAGGTGGATTATAATTGGGTACCTACATATCTATCAGATTCTATCTATAGATTATTGCTCTGTACCCACCTCCTACCTCCTCCTAGTTGTAATAATACCTTTTTGTTAATTAAGTAAATTAAGTCTTAATCTTTTTGGGAACTATTTTTTTTTATCACACACGCACACATACACACACACTTTACATCACATAACATGATCATTACATAAAGTTCCTTGCTCTCGTTTCATGTTTATTATTGTATATAATGTATGTATGTATACACGTATGTATTTATTGTATACTAGCTGTTGCCCGCGGCTTCGCCCGCGTGGATGTCAATACTTCCCTATTTGAATCGGATTTTGTTCACAATTTCATGGGTTTTAATTTTTTTGCGCGGAACCCTAATTCTTTTTCTAAAATAAAAGTATGTACCCTAAGTTTAGTGTATCTGCCAATGAAAGTCCCGTCAAAATCGGTCCAGCCGTTTCGGAGATTAGCCGGAACAAAGAGACAGACAAAAATTTTAAAAATTGCTTATTCATTATAGGTATCGTATAGGTATACTGTTATATGCATTAGTAAAAAGCTGTTATTTTGACATTACAAACAGACACTTCAATTTTATTTATTTGTATAGATATAGATGTAACTGGTACACCACTGAATACCTACAGTATTGTCTCTCCTTCTCCCTTTAATCTATCCTAAAGTTGTCTGTAAAAGATCGCTTTTAGCGATAAGACCGCCCATTGTGTCACCTTATGTAAAATTTCTACATTTATGTCTGTAATTTTTATGGTGTACATATATCTATCTATGTATGTATCACTTCCTAACTAACATGATTTTTTTTAAGTTTTAAAAGCCATTTCGTTTAAATAACTTAATGTTTTAAATGATGTGTTACAGGGTGCCAGAAGTGCGGAAACATGGCGCGCATGGAGAGGAGATATTAAGTTAAAATGGCCGTCGCGCGCGCGGTCCTTGTCCTCCTAGCGTCCACGGCTCAAGCCTGGATGCCGGATGCTAACGCACGCATACATATCAAATATGGTAAGATCAACGTCATAAATCAACAAGATAATTTATTACTTTTGCATCTGTTGGAAATTAAAAAGTATTTTCTGCTCAATGTTGTCCAAGGAGTTTCTATAAAGTTGTCAAAGTAGCGCTACATACTTACTAATACTCACTAGTAGCGAACTCTTCTAAATTCAAATTACTAACATGTAATATTAAAACAAGAAAGATAACACGTATATGTCTGGAAAGGTATGCTCGATGTGAACACTTTTCTTTTATGGTTTCATGATTAGAAAAACGGATAATGGAAATAGCTAATTATTTTAAAATTAACTTCCTGCTACATGGCAGGTGCAAGAAACTTCTCGGCATTTCGGAGTATTATGTGACATGTGAGAATTTCCCAACCAATTGTAATGAAATCGCAAATGTTCATTGTTGTTTAATCGCTGCACAATAGGAACATTGTTCGTTTGATCTGGACAAAAAAAAATCTCCAGTACCTATGCACATTCAAATCGACAACAAAAGCGTGTAAAGATTCCTATTACTTGCCGGATTATATTTATTTTAAACATTCCTATTGCAAAATAAAATCTGGTTAGGCTTAGGATTTGCTACAAAAAAATGAAATTATTTTTATGAACAATATTATATTCATCAACGTAATTTAGCTTTACGAGTAACAACAGCGTTTTACAGAGCTGAACTGCGCGCGGATCTTTCTGAATAATTCACCAGCTTTAGCAGAATCTGCTATCTTATAGTGTCGTGTTTCTAGCGCTTTTCTCTAAGTCAGAGCGTGGCTAGTTTTTTATTTATTTAGATTTCTATCATAAATAAAATTGAGTCGACTGGTACTAAACTTTTCTTGTTTGTTTCAGGTGATGAAACGTCAGAGCAATTCGTAGGCAACGCGACGGCGCCGGACCACTTCCGCATATTAGACAGAGATGACTTCTCTATCATAGTTGGCGGCAGGTAAACTAACACTTCATTATATTATAATACAACAGCAACTTTTAAATGAGGTAATTCTACTTTACTACTCCATTCACATCGCCCTAAATGTTTCGATTATGCAAATTAACGCCAATCAGCAATTTCCAAAGAAGGCACATTACAAAATACTCAGTATCTCGGTATTATTAAATCAGGTGCGACCATTCTCAGAATAAACCTGTTTTGTTCTAATAATACATATAGTTTTAAATTATTTACTAAGTTAATACCTATTGAGCGTCCATTACAAAATACTTTTTGTGTATTCGCAGGAACACAGTGTACAACCTAAGCCTCTACGATCTGTCAGAAAATGTAGAACAGGTAATTATACAATGTATACATTATGCATGTTAACTACTATAAAGTTAATAAATTATTTATGAATTTCTGATTACTGGAACTTATATTAGGTAGTTTGTTTGTATTATTTAAATAAATAAACCATCAAAAATCGTCTATTTATGAACCAATAATATTGAAACGAAAGCATTGTGCGGGCGTGATAGGAAAGCCCAATACAAAACTATTTTCAAATCACTTGACGAAATGCCCTATCATGTATTTGATTAAAATCCGGACTCCTTGATAAGAGATATCTCCAGATAGTCCAGATTGATATCGCCGTAGATTTGGCCAAGTTAATCTGCCTGCAGTGGCAGCCTGAACGAACCAGTAACGAAAACCTTAATAGGTATCGCACTCTACTACAGGTTTATGTATCTAATCTTGCGCAAACAACTACACTCAGTAGGTATTCTAGTGCACTCACTGTTTATTCTTAGTTACGTTACGACCCGTTTCGCGCGGCAGACTGTTTATTTTGTAAATGGTATAAGATTTTATTTACTAATCGTAAAATCTGCACCGTCGCTGTAGGGACCAACGTTTTACAAGGCAAATTCTTTTCAAGTCGAGTGTTATAGCGGTGAATCATAGGATTACTTATTGGCTTTTTGCTGGCTGTGCATTTTTGTATAAGCTATGCTTAAATCTGATAAACAATTACCTATGTATGTTGTATGTTTATGTTGTATCATGAGTAGGTACTAACACGTATCGAGAAAAATGGTTGAAAATATATATTCATTTCCTATTGACAGCTGGCTAACAGATCAAACGAGTCTGTAAATAAAAAATCACCTCAAGAGTATTAACATTTTCAACGAAACGTGAAAATTATTTAAACAAATATTTGGATAAATCACATAAAAGAGCATTAGCTGATATAGGTACTCCATGTTATTTGAGGCTCCGATTGACGGTGTGATAAATAAAAACACGAAACGACATACGAACGGACGCAGGGCGAGAGATTGTTTGGCACGAAGCCAAAAATTACTAACGTTTCACTCATGAAAAACAGTACTGTGTTTGTAGACGTGATTTTATGACGGCACGTCAGACATCCGTTCAATGCCCTTACAGAGATTAATGGAAATCAGGTACCTACGTAGCACGCAGCGATAAACAAAACATACAATAAACTGTATCTTATTTTTTGCCTAAAACATCTGTGTCCGATTTCCACGCCAGTGCGAGTCAAATGAAAAACATTGTAATGAGGTAGGAAGGAAGGCGCTACAGAGCTACTTCGTATTCCACTCAAGTTGTAGAAAATCGGAAGAATAGAGGTTAACAGGGAATCCTTGTAGGTCAATAGAGCCAGATAATTAGCATTTATGGAGAGATTGCTGCTGTGTATGTAAAGTCGAATTGATAGAATCGAATGTGCCCTAACTTAACGTAATACCTACGTTTAAACACACCCTAGGAAAATCAATTGTGCAAACAAATTACAAATGGTTATTTTAATTGGTCATTTATAAAAAATAAAAAAAAAATATCCTAGCATTCAAAGGGAATGTGGTGCTCGGTGTTTAAATTACTCGTCACATATTAGAGCTGGCCAGTGCGGTGATGCGTTGAATTATTCACGGCCGGCGGCGCAGGGCAGCTACTCCGCCTCGCCCGAATACTAATCATATCTATACGGTTACTTTTCTTCTTCAACCTGAGGAACATTTTTTTGTATGCCAGTATATTTCCAATTATACCTCCTGAATTCTAACTAAGGTGTGCTAGTTAGCAATTTTCACACCTATTTTATCAAAATAAACCGACAGTAATTATATTTTCGGTGCAAATGAAAGTAGGTTTTAGTATTTGAACAGTGAACGATGGACGATATCGATATCGCTATCTTGCCGCGAAGATAACTGCACGCTTAGCCGATATTGTCCATATTTTCGATGTAGGTTGCACTGCATTTTGACATCAACGCGTAGCTTTCAAAGTAGACGCTGATCCAAATATACATATAACGTGAAAGACGGTCGCCTATAACCATATAGCACAAAACAAGCGAATTTTGTTGCTACTCGTACTTAAGTGGTTTGCAAAACAAGACTGAGTTGTTTAAAAGTCAGTTTCAGTAGGTACAAATTGTGCAAATTGGCCAAAACATTTGCACCGTAGCTTTATTTATTAAGCTCAGAGAAAGTTAATAATACCGGTCGGACCGACCTAAATCCTAGATAAATTATTTAACAAATAAGACAACAAGTTTTGATGAAAGACTACTGTAGTAATTAAAAAAAATTAAATCGACTTCAAAAAGAAATTGACTCAAAATTATTAAATAACTTTAATTTTGGAAGTCGGCGTCTTGAGATCTGTATTCTGTGTTTTTTGCCACCGACTTCCGAAATTAAAGTTATTACATAAGTTTATTTTTTTTTAACGGACTTCAAAGAAGGAGCAGGTTCTCAGTTCGTCGGAATCTTTGTGTTCCCCGATTACTCGAAGACGGCAGGACCGATTTGGTAAATTCTTTTTTTTTTGTTTGAAAGGGTATACTTTCGAGGTGGTCCCGTTGTCATCAGGTCAGGATCTGATGATGGGATCCTGGACAATAATATTACATACATACATGTCGAACTGATAACCTCCTTCTTTTTTTGAAGTCGGTTAGTAATAAACAATAGAAAGACAGATATTACGCACGAGACAACCAGACTTGTACATATATGTATAGTGGAGACAAGCGCGACATTGCCGTCGTGTCGGTTTGCTAACGCAGGTCGACTGCGGGCGCTGCGGCCATCGGATTAACTAACGCGTTTGACTGAGAGTTCTGGTTGTGCAATGCAATATTTGACTTAGTTTCTATTTCCAAATTCAAATTGTTTAATACAAATACAATTAAAACACGGTTTTATCGCATTGAATGCAAAACATTCGATATAATCTATCATATCTATAAACATAAATAATTTTACCCTCAGCGACTGGAGTGGCAATCAACGGACGCACACAGGGAGCTTTGCCAATTAAAGGGCAAGTCTGCCGATGAATGTCAGAATTACCCACGAGTAGCAGCGCGGTCGCACGGACGTCTGTTGGTCTGTGGCACCAATGCATTCAAACCGTTATGTCGTCGGTACGCAAGGCATCCACCTAACCACCATCTAGAAGAAATCGACGGATCAGGCCGCTGTCCTTACGATCCACAACATAATTCGACTGCTATTTTTGTTGGTAAGCAAAACTGTATTACTATGCCACCAACGTTTTCGCTTAGTAGACAGGTTTGGACCACTGTTTTACTGCACATATACAAGGTGTAATTTTAATCACTGTTAACCTCTTAAGGGGTCATTGCACTCATCATTATGAACAACTTTTACTATGGAACCAAACCCGAAATGGCGAAAAAAATAATCTGGTGTTCCCTACATTTTGATGAGATAGCGAACATAAATGTAGGGAAAAGCTAAATATTTTTTTCGCGATTTCAGGTTTGGTCCCATAGTAAAAGTTGTTCATAATTATGAGTACAATGACCCCTTAAGAGGTTGTGCGTTATTTATCATACACCTTGTATAAGTAAATAATAAAAGAAAATTCATATTGCAAACTGCATTACAAAACTCTGTAGCAAAATATGAACATGTGGATCTGTCTAGCTAGAGACAAGAGTAAAATGGAGATTCTGCGTAGTTAATTAACGCAGAGGCTCACGATTTTATTATTTGGCTATAGAGATTCAAACGCGTACTTTACCTCAAGAGCAAAAGGAAACCTAAAAAAGATCGCGACTAGACGCCCCATCATTCATGTTAACACATATTTGGTAATTTATATTACTTACATTGTGAAAATAATTCTCCTTTTTTCAGACGGTCAATTATACACAGCAACGGCAGCCGATTTTTCTGGAACCGACCCTCTGATCTATCGCGAACCAGTACGAACTGAGCGCTCGGATCTCCGACTGCTCAACGATCCTTCATTTGTGGGAGCTGTAGCTTCTACCAGCCATGTTTACTTCTTCTATCGGGAAACTGCTGTCGAATTTATGAACTGCGGAAAGGTCAGTGTTGTTTATATACCATTTTTATACAGTCTTAAACAGACTAATATTACTGAGCGGTGAATTTTATGATGAATTCAGTCATAGTTTAACAATGTTCGTATTACCTCTGCAGGCAGTATACTCAAGAGTAGCAAGGATCTGTCTTAACGATAAAGGAGGACCTCATACGTTTAGCGACCGTTGGACTTCGTTCTTGAAAACCCGCCTAAATTGTTCCATGCCTGGAGAGTATCCTTTCTATTTCGATGAAATACGTAAGTATCTTGGGTTGATTAGAGATTTTGTGTTCCTTGTATAATTTTACGACGGCCGGTTTTATAAAAAAAACATTTTTTTTTTTACAGAGGCTACTACTGAACTAATAAATGGAATGTATGGCAAAAGCAGTAGCAAAAATGATATAATATACGCAGTATTTACTACGCCTCAAAATGCAATAGGAGGGTCAGCTGTATGCGCTTTCGCTATGAGAGATATCATAGATGCTTTTGAGGGATCATTCAAAGGCCAAGAGGGTATGAACTCGAACTGGCTGCCTCTAGAAAAGGAAAAATTACCAGAAAACAGAGCGGGATCTTGCGTTGAAGACAGCAGAACACTCTCTGACTCAGCAGTGAATTTCATAAAAACACATCCACTAATGGATAAAGCTGTTCCATCATTCTTAGCGCGGCCAGTTCTCATCAGAGTTAGTTTACAATATAGATTTTCCGCTATCGCGGTGCATCCTCAAGTTCAAGCGATGAATGGAAACAAGTATGATGTCATGTACATCGGTACGGATGACGGAAGAGTTATCAAAGCTGTAAATGTAGCAGCTAATGAAGGCGACTTTGATGCCAGTGTAGACGAGTATAGTAGAAACCCTGTTAGAACAGCTGTAATTTCAGAAGTACAAGTATTACCTCAAGGCGTGCCCATCAAACAAATGCATGTCGCCCTAACGACAGAAAAATTAATCGTTGCATCTGGCGATATAATCAGAGCAGTGACTCTGTCCCATTGTGGAAACGTGCTGTCGTGCAGGTAAAAAAAATATAATTTCTAAGATCCTAAAATATTATATCCAATTCATTTATCGAAACAAACAAAATAACTAATGAATTATGCTTTGGTTTCAGGGATTGTGTTGCGTTGCAAGATCCACACTGTGCGTGGGACTCCAAGCAGCAAGTATGTTCTTGGGTTGGAAACAGGCAATTTCCTAATCCTGAGAGGTTTCTACAAAATGTAGAACATGGAAAGACTGATATATGTAATAAGTTCCCAGCCCTCTTGCCGGGTGATAGACATAGCAATAGAAATCCAGGCACTAAGAAGCCTACCCAATCAGAATCAGACTTGCGACAGAAAACGGACGATATCCAAAATGAAATATTAATAGAAGTTGTCGAAACTAATGTTTTGTCGGAAGATAAAACCACTACTAATAACAAACATGAGACAGGTAAATAACGTAATGTTTAAATTGATTCCAGTAATAATATTGTGTTTACACCTTGTATCATAAATAGGGATAAAAACTGCCACTTGCTCGCTTAAGATGTGGCTATTACCTATCAATCGTCCATAAATTTTACTGCTAATTGTCACTATCCATTTTTTGTAAACCAGCTACGTCTTTTACGAATAATTATTTGACCCCTGGCGCAGCTGTTAATTGCATACATACGGAAATCCATTTATTTCACAAAAATGTAAATAAAACACAACTATGGGAGAAAGCTCTGCAAGGAGAAGATTGAAAAGCCGGTATTTTTCCGCTAAATCTGCTCTTTTATCAATGATAGATAAATTTCAAAATCAAAAGTCATTTATTCAAACTAGGCTGAGAATCAGAACTTTTCGAACGTCAAAAATTACATAAGACAGACCCCAAAACGCCCGCCCATCACCACTTCCTAGTACTTTAACTGGGAAGAAATGGCGCAACAAACTCCCCAGCAGCACAGCTTGCCAAATTATTTACATTTATTTTCCATAACACATATTTTAATCCCCACAAGTTGTTATCGTTTAATTTTTTTATTAAAACCAAACAACCACAATAATGACAGTAAGTAACATTACAGAAGTGCTACCATCGCACAGACGAGCTTTCAGTTTTTAAGATAAATTTTTCATTGTGCAGACTTGCTGACTGTGGAGGCCGCTGACGGCAACATCTACAGTGCGCAAGCATTGCTGACCGCTGTCGTAGCGTCCTGCCTCGTTACGCTGATGGTCGGATTCGTTATCGGATACCTTTTTTCACGGCGATTTCGACACCCCTTTTTTACCGATACCTCACCCTTCAATGAACAACACAATCATTTGAACAGGTACCTACTTACATTTGAAAATACATATTTTATAACTATTAATATGAATTCGTATGAAAAGTTTTCATAGTTAGCATGACTGACATTCCAGTTTTCCTTTACAGGCGAGTTTTTATGATTTCCAGAAGTGAGTCATAGTTATACCTAATCCGCAAATGGTCGCTGAAAGTTTTTGCCACATTTAAGCCCTCGCACTAGTTATTATTGTTTTCTTTGACCTTGTACAGATCCGACATGCTTAGTCACAAATCGTTTTTGCACTACACATGTAACATATCTCTACATATAAATCAAACTGAATGAGAAAAATGCTAATGATACAAACACATTAGCAAATCACTGTACAATAACACGAACAACTTTTTGCAGTAGGTTATAAATAAACACAAGGATAATAATGATTGACTTTAGTTAATTAAAGTATCTATTTCAGATTAAGCCCATTGGAAACACCGTTGAATGCCAATACTGCGTACATGCCTCGGTCGAAAAACGTGAACATGGTGGCGAATGTTTGTCCCAAACAGGACAACTTACACATGGAGCTCGGCAAGGAGCGCACGCTTGACTTGCGAAACTCTACCGAGTCCCTCGACAAGGATCTCAAGTGCGGAACCTTACAGAAGGTTAAAAAGACTTATATTTGAAAATTACCAAAACAAACCCTGTATGGATCCATTGACAAGTGATTGAGACGATAGTATCGTGTCGCGTGTGCCAAGTCTTCCGGAAACATTCGGCTAAGACAGTGTTTTAATGTGGACTCAGTGTTTTGTTTACTATGATTTGTGTAAATTATAATGTGTCTCGTCTCCTGCCTGTGTACAGTCTACTGGTTATTCCTTATAGCTAATGTTGTTATTTACTCAAGTAAACGGACGGTGAATATTGCATTTAAAAATGATATATTATCAGAATGACTGTAAACATTTAGGGAGTGTATGTTTCTAAAAAGTAGAATGTGTTGTTGTTTTTAGATGAAATCATTAAATGATATTGATTATAAATGAAAAAAAAATCATTACATCTATCATAAAAATTAAAGGACAACAATAAATCAGACTGATAGGACTCATTTATTATACACCGATTGTAAATATTCGGCATTAGTATTAGTTAGGTAGGTACAGTTTTTGTCACATTCCATAATCCTAAATACGTAGGAGATAATATCAAGGTGCAGCTATAATTGTAAATATAATTAAATGTGTATATAGCGTTGTATTGTTACTAGTATCTACAGCCAAACAGGCTCATCGATATCATGGCTTGACATGGTCAGCTCATGATTATAGCGAAATTACATTGATATTCATAACATAATGAATATTATTAAAATTAAATATCAGTTGACTTAGTATGTATTTTAATTTCGTTAGGCACATTTAATTTGCAGTAATATTTCACAAAAGTGAACAAAGAAATTATGTTTGCATGATTAGGACAGAACGGTTTTTACCTATGTAATAGCTTAGCTGTGTTAGCTATAGAAGCTCGTTTTCATAATATCGATGAACTTCTTTAAATCAGTGTTTAACAAAAACTGCAAAATAGTATTATGAGCTGTAGTAAATAATAGAGGTATAAATTTTGTTACAATATAAAATCATAATATAATTATTATTATAGCATGTATTGCTGTGCTAAGTGCATAGTGCCTTGTAGGTTGCCAATTTAGTGCCTAATGTTATGTAGGATACATCGGGACAGAGAAAATTATTTATTTGTAAAATATTATAAAACAGGCTTGTTTCATTCTCAATTTTAATGTATTAATGTCAAACCAAATAAGCTTGATGTATGTATTCCTATGCAGATTTGCGTTTATACCATGGATTTAATTTAATTTAATCTTTATGTACATAAAACATGACCTCAGTATTGATGTGGATTAAAATACTTATTAGGCTGAAATAACCACCAATTATCTAAAAATGAGCTAGTATTCCCACCGTAAAACAATCAAAGTCTCTTTAAGTTAAGCAAAAATAAAATAACTATCTATTTCTGTACATAAAAGTAAATAAGCAGTAGAGGGTATGAATATACTAAGCTTTATCTCAGTATGTATAAATAAAGTGAGTATCACAAAATGTTTCCTTTCAAAATGATTTAGTGTGTATAATAAATAATTAAATATTAATAGGTACCTACATTTTTGGATCATTTATATTAATACCGATGTTGTTATATAATATCAAATAAATACTGTAATTTCATCCAAATATGTCATTAGTACTCACTACTCACTCAAAAATATGTTTTATTTATTATATTTTTTATATCATAATGCTGGCAATTATATAAATTTCAGTACTAGAAGAGAAAATATAAGTATTAAAACATTACACAGTGGTTTTATTGCAAATTAAATATAATTGAGCCCTAAAAAGTAATCAAAGAGGTAGTTACATTATTGTTTTCTTAAAAAATATTGAGACTTAAAAGTAACAAGTTAATCTTATGATTACTTATCTCATCTCATATCTTATCTTATCTATCTATATTAGGTACATATTCTTTGGATAGTCCTCAAACATCTTCTGTGTCAATATAATTAATGTAGTTACATAAAAACTGTCTCTTTTCTAAAGCAGTTTGAACAATACTTGTATTGATAGTGACACCATCGTCACAAGCTACTGCCTCCTCTTTCACTTCTGAGCACCCTTCATGTATCAGTATAAAGTTGTGCAATATGCATGCCACAGATAAAAGAAGATTAACCGACTCGGCCTTCATAACATCAATATGATTCAACTTCCTAAATCTTTCCTTCATTAACTCAAATGCATGACCAATATAGCTGCGAGTCTTCCAGTGAATCTCATTAAACTTCATCTCTTCACTAGTTAACAACTCCTCACTTGTAAATGGAGTAATTAAATTTTTCCTTAATTTATATTCAGAGTCTCCCAAAATATGATTCTCAAACTCTATAAAATTCTTTAACTGATGTGCTAAAGCACTTTCTTTAAAAACTCTATTTTTTCTTGTCTTTCCTATTTCACCAATGTGAATATCTAGGAATATTAAAGATTCATCACAGACTGCTTGTAAGAGAACAATATCTGGCTTATCTTTTTTATTTATTTTTGACCCAACTTTAAAACGACATGTGTCAATGAAACCTACACAGTTGGGGAACTTAAATCTGCTGTTCACCTTTATTCTCGTAATATGTTGTTCCTCTACTGATGGCCAGCTGATAAAACTAAACCTATGTTCAGTGAGGTGGCTAGCTATCTCATTAAATATATAGCTAACTGATGATTTGTGCAAGCCAAATAGTTTACCTATTTCATTATAAGAACAATCACTCACCAATAACCAAAGAAACACATGAACTTTCTTATCGAGGGGGATATTTCCAGGCTTCACATAGTTCTTCAAAAAGTTTATGAGTGTCTGAAAAAAACATGTTATTGGTTATTTAGAAACCTTAAAGCAAACTATTAAGTAGGTAATAGATACAGCAGTCAATGTATGCAATCTACCTAGCCTTTTCCTCGGTCGGCTTCCAGTCTAACCGGATGCAGCTGAAAGCAGTATTTTACATGAAGCACAACAATTTTGCATGACAGCAGACAATGTATACAGGGTGCCTAAAGAAAACATAAAAGTAATCTCCAAGCACTGATACCTTTCTAGAGCTGAAATTATATTAATAAGCTAGGTAACATGTAACTAACCTGAACCGTACTCCTCTTCATTTTAAATCTCACAGCATAATCTTCATCGGTAAAATTTGGCACAGTATTTTCATAAAATCCTTTAATACGGCGAGTAACAGGAACAATTCCGGGACATTGGTTTTCTACACTCTGTGATGTGTGATTGAATTCCTTTTCGAAAGCCGTGCTGAACATATTCATATTGTCATTGTTTTCGCTTACTATATTAGCCACTGCTACAACTAATCTGTTCATAGTACAAGCATTGTCATTGTCCAAGAACATGCCCATTAGAAATTCTTTTTGAAAATTGTTCATTTTGTATTTTTCGCGTTTTACGATTATCAATAATTGGTGTAGTTGACATTGACTGACTTTTGAAGTTCTGACATGTTTTTGTTTGACATTGATAGCATTTTCGTCAATGTCAAATAGGGTTGGTTGTGATAAAATATCTATGAAATTCCCGTTACAGGGCCGTCACGTAAAAAGAATGCTGGCCGTTTACCTGCGCACTGAACGATTTATCCATTCCAGCCTATTCCAAAGTACTAATTAGCTAGTAAAGTACCTATTATGATTCTACAATAAAACAATTACACTTATGTTTATAAAACAATAGCCTATTACTTCAGGACGCAACTGTACCTGTGCGGAGCCAGCACATCTCCTCAACTGTCGTTCAGCGTTCTTTTTACGTGACGACAACTAGAGTCTGACCAACGAAAGCTGTCCAAGAAAAAAGGCAGGAATTTAAAAAAATCAAGAGCTGTCAACCCTGGCTACACACTGCTTAAACGGAGTTGATACTATTTATAATTCAAGACATATTTTGCGATATTTGGATCGGTATTTCATACTTATATACTTGGACCATAATAACCTTATTACCCTTGATATTTACTTGGAACTGTTAAACCACCATTATGTATTCGCGTAATGGTGGACAAGCAAGTTAGCGTTACAATATTTCGCCGTGAGGATGATCATTATCAGTACCAAAGTTAAACTGTAAACGAAACTAGCTTGGCATTTTTTAACTTCTGCACATTGAAGTTTACAGCTCAACTTTTCTGGTACAGCCTTATACAGAAAAGGTTGAATTAAACAAAAAGTTATTACTATACATTTATTTAATGGAATAGAGACCACTGATGTGATGAGGATGACACTATAAAATCAAAACAAAACATAGTCATAGTCGAAATCGGATTCCAAAAACTCTACCCCTGATAATATTGAATCAGCTTCATTGGTTTCTTCGCTGCTACTGGTACTGTCAACAACATGTATTATGAATCGTTCAAGTTCATTTTCAACAATACGGTCCCTTAATTTGTACCGATATTCAACATTTAGTACATGATCAGTATAATTCTTCCAGTCACCAGCAGTTATGGATAGAAAACATTATTTTATTAAATTTTGCATTTCCGACCCTGGTATTCCTATATTTTTGCTTGCTACTTTACTCTTCGCCTGACTCCATACAAGCTCAGTTGCATTGAGGTCGCAATGATACGGTGGCAGCAACAAAATTTCGTGATTGTGGGTATGACTGTATTTTTTTAGAAGTACTTTTGCTACGTAAACAACCTTTCACCAAACACTAATTCAGCTTTGATATGATATTCTTCAAAATGAATATTATTGTGGACAATAGTGTGGGTTATACGTTTATTAGATAAATCTAATTAGCTCCGATATTCAAATTGTAATGTGTAACTGTTTTTTGTCCCAAACAATAAAAAAAAAATATTCTCTTGAAGCCATATTTGGAGATTAGCTTTGGAATCAGACATAGTAGGGGGTTTGTTTACTTGTTTCACATTGTAACTTGCATTGTCCTTCACAAGTACACTAGGTTTAGTGAGATTTGGTATTAACATTTCCTCAAACCATTTCATAAAGTTGGTAGCATTCATATCATCATGGTAGTCAGCTGATTTGGTTTTTGTGCTGAATACCAATAATGCACCGGGCACAAACCCTTCCTCCAATCCTGCATGCACAATAATCTGTATTTTTCCTGACGGTATATTAGTAGTGACACCACTTGTTGAAAGTCCTTGCCACGATTTTTTAACTTTATAGTTTTGATGTATGGCGCCAGCACATCAAGCTACCCGAAACTGTCAAATTTTCCCAATCAACCTTGAACCTAATATTTTAGCAATAAAGTCGAAAATCTATTAAAGAAATTTGACAGATTGTAGTAGCTTGATGTGCTGGCGTCTGTACATATGTCTCATCAAGGCAAACAATCTGTTTACCTTCTAGCTTCTTCTGATTTATTGTCCTCAAGAATCTGTGTCTCCATGCTGCAATATCATATTTTTCTATAAATAAAGCCCGTTCATTTTTATTGTTTTGAAACTCAAACCCGTTCTTGTGTAAATTTTTCTAATGGTTTCATGGCATCCCGTAAATTCAATTGCTTCCTTCAGCTCATTGTGCAGGCTTCTCAGTATTGGGAGTTGTTTTTTTACTCCATAAAATTCGTTTATTTTGTTTCTTATAGCCGAAATATCAAAATTATCCAAATTGGAAACTGTTGCTAAATGTGGACGATTTTTTCCCGGAGTATTCCACTGTCCTTGATTTTTAGACCCTTCAGTTTTATTTCTTCATAAGGTCTTAACACTTACATCTGAAGAGAACAAAGAAAATAAATTATGTAACAGCATATTAATACTAATCAGTCATTAAAGTTAACAACCATAATATAATACAAAGATAGCATATAATTTAATTTAGCCATCCACACACATTATCATAAATGTATAAGCCCTTCAAAGTAACTGTTATAAATCTATAATTTCTGAAGACCTGTCATTGAGGATATTTTTTTCTAAATAATGTGTCACAAGTCGACATTAATTCATGTTTTTCGAGAGTTTTCAATTTCTTAACAACAACGTTATTTTTCCGTCTATCATAGTAAGAATCAATGAATGTGTGATTGTTTTGCCACTAGATAAGGAGGGTATTAAATTTTTAATCGCCGCATCCATCAAGTTTTTTTCATTACTAACATTAAAAGAGGTCTCCTTCATATATTTGAAAAAAATTGGACGACAATAATAAGTGCAGTTAGGAGCCTCATTTTCCCATAATTATGATTTTATCTCCAGACATCAATCGAATGGGTACTAAACTTTCCATAAAAATGCTAGAATCATCATTGCCTTTGTTCTCAAAGTTTGCTTATAATTGGACTGGTACAATGCACCATCAAGTCTCCATTTTGAAACTAAAGTCAAATTACACTTCTGGACACATCTATTGGCCCACCTCAGAGTTTAGGTTTCGATGGCCCCTACCGAAATATGATTGCTAGATTAAACAAAAACTGTTGATGCAGTTTTAAACCTGATACATTTTACCATCTTTTTCGATCGTATTGTTTTAAATTTGAATTCAGAATACCATACGACATGGAGCTACGCCTAACAAGTCGGATATGCGCCTTGTTAAAGGCAATTGATTTTTGAATAAAAAACATGTTTTATCAAATAAAGGTTTAATTTAATAACGCGTGTTGCCTCCATGGGCATCTACCACAGCTCTCATACGATTAGGCATAGAGTTTATCAACCGCTCTATGAAATTTTGAGGGATCATCTCCCATTCCTCTTCTATGGCAGTTTTCAACTCCTGCATCGTCTGGGCAACTGGCTGACGAGCCCTAACACGTCTTTTTAGCTCGTCCCACATGTGCTCAATGGGGTTCATGTCTGGGCTTCTGGCTGGCCAGTCCATAACTGTGATGTTCACATCCCGAAGATATTCCCTGACGATGCCGGCCGCATGGGCTCTTGCATTATCATGCATAAAAAGGAAATTTGGGCCCACATAGTCCGCGTATGGTATCACGTGAGGTTCTAAGCACTCACGAATGTACCTTTCAGCATTTAATGTTGGCAGCCGTGGTCCTTTTTTTTTTTTTTTTTGTTTCCGGGTGGAAAATACTCATGGATGTCCTCCGCCCTGGGGCGGGCGGAGGGGTCTGTCAGACCCTTACTGATTAAAAACCACCCCGGTGTTCCATCTCACACCTACGTCGAGGGTCGCGGGAACTTAGGATCCTTCCGCAACCCCCGGCTGGTGCCGGCCCGCCACGGCAGGCCTCTCCTCGTGTCGAGGGGGGGAGTGAGGTGTTTGACTCCCCCGCGACGTCTAAGAGGGGCGCGCGTGGAACACTACGCGCCGCCACCTCGGGTCCGATGTATGGGGGGCGACGGACGTCCCCGAGTCCGTCGCCCCTGGACCCATTTAGGGGGGCTGGAAGAGGGCGTTGTCCGCCCTCCGCCGACGCCCAGTGCGCCTGCTGCGGGCTGGGTGAGAGGATGTGATCTCCCTCCCCCTTTCCGCAGCCTCCTTCTGCGAGATGACTGTCTCGCAGAAGGAAACCACCGCGTCCCAGGACTCCTCGCTGCCGACCATCGAATTAACGACAGCCGGCAGCGACAGGTCACTGCCTACTCTAGAGATGAGGGCACGGCGCGGCTCCTCCCAAGCGGCACACTCTGCCAGCGTATGCCGCGCCGTGTCCTCCCGACAGTCGACGCAGTGGTGACACCGGGCGTCTGGCTCCCTGGTTATGCGACACAGGTACTTCCCGAAGCAACCATGCCCCGAGAGCACCTGCGTCACCCGAAACGACAAGGAGCCGTGCCTCCTCCCGAGCCAAAGGTCGAGCACCGGCCGGACCGCCTCGATGGTGCCGAGGCCGGCGGTAGGGCGTGAGAGCCTGTCCCGCCATTCCGCCACCAGGACCTCGCGAAGCAGCAACCGACGCTGCTCCATTAGTCGCTGCATCGGTCGCTCACCTCGCGCCTGCATTTCCTCGCGCCACCGATACAATGACGCGAGTAATTTCGCCTCCAGGTCCCAGGGCGGGGATCCGGCCAGTGCACAAGCCGCCTCGTAGGAGATCGTGCGATACCCCCTGATGACTCTGACGGCCATCGCTCTCTGTGGCCTCCGCAGAACAGCAATGCTACCGGCCGTCAGGTCAGCCGCCCAGATCGGGGCCCCGTACAGGGCCATCGATCGCACGATCCCCACGTAGAGTCGCCTACAGGCGGCGCTCGGGCCCCCCAGATTGGGAAGCAGCGTTGACAGCGCCCCAGCCGCGCCCATCAACTTGGGCACCAGCCGCCGGAAGTGGGGTCCGAAGTCCCACCGGCTGTCGAGCACCAATCCCAGGTACTTCATGGTAGACTCGACAGCGATCCGGGCCCCCCCGACCACTATGTGTGATCCGGGTGGCGGCGCCCGCCGGGGACCATGGAACACCATGGCCTCCGACTTGTTGAGGGCCACGTCCAGGCCGAGGCGCCGTATGCGGCCCACCACCTGTGAGACCGCAGCCGTCGCAAGCAACGCTGCCTCCCTGTGCGAACTCCCCCGGGCCGTGACCAGCGTGTCGTCCGCATAGCACGTCAGGTCCACGCCCGGTTGGAGTTCACCCCTCAGCACCCAGTCGTACCCGATGTTCCACAGGAGGGAGCCTACGACCGAGCCCTGTGGAACACCGCATGACATGAGGCGCTGGTTTGTGCCATCACATCCCACGTAGGTGACACACCTCTCCGACAGATAAGCCCCAACGAGGCGGCGGAGGTAGAGAGGCACCCGGTGATACCGCAGTGCCTGTCGGATACAACTCCAGGGCAGGGTGTTGAAGGCGTTGGAGATGTCCAACGACACCGCCATCATCACCCCGCCCCGGGACACCGTTTCCTCCGCCAAGACTCTCACCCGTGACACAGCGTGTATGGTGGAGCGCCCGTACCGAAACCCGAACTGACACTCGTCCAGGTCCAGCCCCTGTCCGCACAAGTGGCCGACGAGGCGGGCTGCGATAATCCGCTCAAACAGCTTACCCACCTCGTCGAGCAGCACTATGGGCCGGTACGCTGACGGCGAATCGGCAGGGCGCCCCGCCTTCCTGAGCAGGACAAGACGACCAGTTTTCCACAGAGTGGGAAACTGGCCCCGCTCAAGACACGCTGTGTAGAGACCTCTCAGCTGGGGCTCCAGCTCTTTCAAAGCGAGGGCTAATACTTGGCCGTGAATCCCGTCGGGCCCCGGAGCCACGTTCTTGGCTCGGAGCCGCATCACGGCCGCCCTCATCTCTGCCTGTGTCACCTCTGGGACGCTGATGGCGTTCTCATCTTCAGGCTCTGCGGCTGTGGGCAAATCCATCGGCGGCGGGGTATGCTCCGCTCTAGCCGGGAAGAGGGCTACGACTACCTCCTCCAGCAGCTCAGGTTGGAGACTCTCCGTGAGTGGGGGCGCCGCGGCTCTGAGTTTCCCCCGAACCGCACGATAAGGGCGCCCCCATGGATTCCCGTCTAGAGTCTCCAACATCTCCTCCCTGGCTCGCGTCTTCGCCTCGCCGATGGCCAGCCACAGAGCCTCCTTCGCCGCGCGGTACACCTCATACAGCGCGGCTTCTTCGTCAGGGACCCGACGACGTCTCCTCCGGTATCGGGTGTACTGGCGTCTAACCGTCACGCACGCGATGCGTAGCTGCGCAATCTCGGCAGACCACCAGTACACCTGGCGCCTTCCTGTATGTGCGTGGACGCGGGGCATCGACGCGTCGCAAATTTGCGTCATCGCTCCGCGGAACCACAGCGCCTCCTGTTCGACGTCAACGGGTCCGGTCGTAGCCGACTCCCGGATCCAGGCCTGGACAATCGCGGCCTCCTCGAGAAGCTCCCTGTCGATGCGCTTGCGCGCCCAGCGCGGGCCAGTCGCTCGCGGGGCCGGTGGACTGCGGCCGCCGGCGGTCTGGTTGGAGACGTCGAAACGGATGTATCGGTGATCCAACAACGTCTCCACCTCCGCGGCGACATGCCAGTCGTAAATACGGCTCGCGGCAGCAGGGCTAGCGAACGAGACGTCCACTATGGACCCGCCCCGCTGCCGCACGCACGTGAGTACCGAGCCCCGGTTCAGGACGACCAGGCCAGTCGTGACCGCCCACTCCTCCAGCGCCTCACCCCTAGCATCGGTGACCGAGGATCCCCACGCCGTAGACTTGGCGTTGAGATCCCCGAGCAACAGCACGGGGCGAGGGTGGAGTCGGCCTACGACGGCACCCAACTCGACAAGGAAGTTCTCGAAGTCGGCGAGACTCTTGTTGGGCGAAAAATACGCACTAATCGTGCCAACGCCGTCCGCGAGAGCGGCCACCCAACCGTGACCTCGGGACAGGCTGACGAGAGTCCCGCCGATGATGGCCACCAAGCCGTCCAGGTCACCCACCCAGTTATTCCGGGGGGGGACAAAGTACGGCTCGGCGACCACAGCCACATGAATCGACCACTCCGCCATGCTCTGGAGCAAGAGATCCTGAGCTCTAGCAGAGTGGTTGAGATTGCCCTGGAGGAAATGGTAGAGCGCCATTATGCGCAATCCATTCCCTCCACACCATTCCTAGGCCGGGAGTCGGCCGAAGGGCAGCCAGGCTGACAGGGGGGTAAAGAGCCCCCGGCAGCCTTGGCCCCCTTATTCTTCTTTGCGGCGGGGGCGCCACATGCCTTTCCGCCCGCTCTGTGCCCAGCGAGCCTCCCTGCAGCTGTACAGAGGCTGCAGTTTGGCGCCGCGGAGCACTGGGCCGCCTTGTGGCCGGGCTGGCCGCAGCGATAGCATTGCTCGCTGCGGTCCATTTCGGCGGTGCACCGTGCCCGGACATGCCCAATGTCCAGACATCGGTAGCACCGCATAGCCCTGGGCTGCAGCAGCTTGACCCTTGCCGCAGCCCACCCCACCACCAAACGCCTTCCGTCGGCGACTTTATTCGCCGCCGCCACCGGGCACCGCACCCAGATCGTGCCGAGCCTGGAAGCGTCGGCGCGAATATCACCCGTCCGCACGTCTTGGGGCGGACATCCGCCGGCTTTGGTGATGGCCGCCACGACCTCAGCCGGGGTCGTCGAGTCGTCCAGTCCATCGACGCGCAGCTCTGCAGTCTTCATCGGCCTAGACACCCGGACGTCCTCCGGGTTGAGGACCTCCCTCAACTTGGCGGCCAGGATGTCCGCCTTTTCCCCGCTGGAGGCACCCGACACCTCAAGCAGCCGCGCCCCCGTCATTGCCGGCTTCATTCTGAAGCCGGACGGTGTGCCAAGGTCGGGGAACGCGACTTTGGCTTTAGCCTCTGCCAGGACCGCCTTGTATGTAACGCCCCTTTCGACGGCTCCGGGCTGCAGTGTTATCACTACAGCCGCGGAGCGTGGGGCTCTAACCTTTGGCGGTCTCTGTGCCTTCTGGGGTGCCGGTGCTCCAGCGGGTGCTGGTACTGGCAGCGCTGTCTTTATTTTCTTGCGGC
Source organism: Fissipunctia ypsillon (assembly GCA_947568875.1). Classification (NCBI taxonomy): domain Eukaryota; kingdom Metazoa; phylum Arthropoda; class Insecta; order Lepidoptera; family Noctuidae; genus Fissipunctia; species Fissipunctia ypsillon. The sequence goes on along the minus strand of OX387644.1, from coordinate 16,005,028 downwards.
CCCTCTTAACGACCGTCGTCCAGGTATCTGTGCCAGGCCCAGGCACGGCTGCCGGAGGCACCGCTGGAGGTGCCGCTGTCCATGAGGTGGCCATCTGGGGCGCGGGTTTTTGGGCGCGGTCAGCCGCCGTGGCCGCCTGGCCCCGTTTTTTGGACCCCTCTCTCCCACGACCGTCCCCAGTGAGCGGAGGGCGGATGGATTCTGCCGGGAGGAGCCTCGCCTCTATGGCCTCAAGGCGGGCACCCACCATGTCCCCGCACTGTATCATGCAGATGCGGACGATTTTTTCGACCTCCGCATCCACAAGTGCAGGCGTCGACGACGAGGCCGGCGATGGAGCCGACGACGGGGCTGCAACGGGAGAGGACTGAGCGGCCGCGGGAGCTGTCCTCTGGGCGGCAACCTGCCGCTTGAGTTCCTCTAACTCGGATCGGAGACGGCTGTTCTCCTCCCACAGTTTCGCCGTCTCCTCCGAGGTCGTACGATGAAGGAGACTCTCCACCGCCTCCCTGATCCCCTCTGCCGCCTCTTTAAGGGCGCGCGTGAAGGAGCCCTTCAGGTTGCCGGATTTGGTAGCAACCTTCAGGACAACATCCACGCCGTCCAACATCTGGCGGTTGAGAGCCTCTGCCGTTAAGCTCTCCCCTGCTGCCGTCTGGGCAGACCGCCGCTCCCGGGCCCGACGGGCCATTTCGGCAACCTCGTCGGCCGCGACCGCTCTATTTTGAGCACGCTTCGCAGCGTTGGCCTCCGCCTTCGTGCCCACAAGAGAGACAGTGACCCCTCCCGGCTCTTCAGTTGAGACTCCGGATGAGACCCCGGGGTCACTCTCCCCGCCGATTCCCGGCGTATCAGGCCGCTTGAAGCGACCCCGAACGTCGCGCCCTGGCATCGGAGCGGAACCTCCGCCCACCACCGCACGACCCCGGCCTCTCCTTGCTGTCGCCACTTTAGCAGCCGGCAGGTTCTCCTCGCTTGAGGAAAGCACCATCGACCCCGCTCGGTCCAAATCTTCGCCGCGCGAACGCTTTCTCCAAAATTTGGAATTCCTACGCGAGTCCTGGTCGGACATGCTTATGTCCCCTGAGGAACGCGAGCCTCCTCGACTCTTGTTGCCATCACTGGCAAGCGGTACCTCCGCCAATAAACTTGGCACGTAACTCTCCTTTTCGCATCTTTTGGGTTTAATTATTTCCATTTTGTTCCCACGAGTAGTGAGGAAATAAATGTCCGCCTAGGCAGAGCCTCTTGCACTAGGTAAGCCTATATACTGTAGAGTGCGGCAGGTATCTACAGGGGAAGCGCTAGCGACTGGTCCCCCACCAGCCACTCATCCTCTCGCCACGCTTCAAAGCTTAGGATTAGGTGGTTTTTTATCTTAGAGGTGTCCTTCCTCTGGGCCGGGCGGTTAAGCCAAGCCCCCGACGGCGGCATTAAGCATGCCTTCGTTCGCTGTCCGGCTAACCCGACTCAGCGAACCCGTCGAAAGTTCTCTCCTCAAGCATGCTCTTGAGGGAGAAACAATAGCCACGTTGGTGCGCCTGCACCGTGGTGGCAAGGTCACATCCAGTGTCAGTCGACGAATGTCGACTGATCAGGAGCGACCCACCTCCCTTGTTCCTCCACTGTGCCCTCTGCTAATCAGAGGGACACGTGGAAGAAAGACGTGGAGCATACTGCTCCCCCGCCCGCAGAAATTCGCCACAAACAATACTCTCTCCGAAAAACTCCTACACCTTTTTCAAAAAGAGATTATTGTTCATGCCCAGGGTGCACCGGCCCGACAACTGCTCTTCCCCTCGAACGTATCCATAAGGGACCAGCAGGTATCAGGCACACGAGGAGGTTTTCTGCACGCACCCCTGGCAGCCGTGGTCCTGTAACAACCTCAAGTTGAGTTTTGCCGCTCGCGGATATACCGCCCCAGACAGTCCATGAGCCACCGCCATAAGCAACCCTCTCTTCAAAGCAGCATTGTGCGAAACGCTCTCCCTTACGTCGGTAGACCTTCTTCCTTCCATCATTGCCATGTAACACAATTTTAGACTCATCAGAAAAGAGTACACGGCTCCAATCTTGCTGTGTCCAATTTAAATGACTGCGTGCGAAATGAAGGCGCGCTGTTCGGTGGGCTCGCGTTAGTTTGGGCCCATTAGCTGGCTTGTGTGGTACCATATCGCGTTCTTTTAACCTTCTCCGAACAGTTCGAGCGCTCACAGATACTCCGTGGAAGTCGCGAAGTTGGTTTTGTATCTCAATGGAGGTAAGGTGACGATTTCTCAAGCTGGTCGTCACGATGAATCGATCCTGCCTTTCAGTTGTGACCCGAGATCGTGGCCTTCCTTGGCGACGAACAAAGCCGCCAGTCTCTAGGTACCTCCGATAAACATTTCGGACCGCAGATCGACTTAAATTAAGTTGAGCACTCACGTTTCTTTGGCTGTGTCCGGCCTGAATAAGTGCCACAGCTTGGGCGGCGACTTCAGGTGAAGTATCCATAGATTATTGATAGAACCTCACCTTAATGTTAAGAATAAGTAATGTTTGTTGCAAAACCAAAGATCATATCAATCACTTTTTCAAGAATTAAATCCAAGTAAACCAATAAAACCAAGTTTTCTTAGTATTCGATTGTTTGATATCAACAAACAGGCTCCAAATTGTCTTTTGTTTCTTTAAATTCTGTGTTCGAAATTCAAAAAAAGACTATTGAATGAAATTGTGAATGTGCCAGGTTCAAAACTGCATAAAAACTTTTTGCTCGACCTAATATAAAATTTTAGCTAGGACCAAACGAAACTGAAAATACAAGGTGGGCCAATAGATGTGTCCAGAAGTGTATTATCTTCGTCACATATTTGACCTTTCAAAAGTCTGATTGCAGTCAAATCTAAAAGTGCCTGCAACTTTATCTGGGCAGAATTATCAGATATTGTTATATCTTCCCTATGTGGGTAATATGTCTGTTTTACATTTTGTATAGAAAAATATGATGGAAACAAATCAATGTTTTCTTCCCGGTTGATATTTCGAAGGTATTGCTACTTTGTCAACTTTAATGATAAAATAGTACCTAAGGCCTTTTCTGGGGATAATTTTACTTTTTTCTTGGAAAAAATGATATCTGTAACTCTTTGAATTTCATGTGGATTTTTCATTAAGTAATCTACAAGTTTAGCAATATCTTCATTGCTACTCTCTTTCAGTTTTGTTGACTGAGCAAAGGTTAATTCATCGATAGAATATGCAGTGAGATGTGCAATGCGTCTTCTTTTGTTTAGGCCGTAAGTCACCAAAACGTTTTAGGACTTACCAGAGATGAAGTTCCTACAGACTTCGTGGGTGATGTCGTCATAGATGTGCTTGGTTCACAAAGTTCCCGACTTGTCGCATCAAAAACGGATGCTTTTATAAAATCTGACCACGTAAACCCCGAATCCAACCAGTTTGAATAATGTTTTACAAAGTCAGGACCTTTCGATCCAGACTTTTTGCAGTTTTTTTGTAGATTATAACAATATTTCTGGTTTCTGCCTAACCCTTCGGGGAAACAAGGCGTGATGTTATGTTATAACAATATTTAGAACAAAATGACGTTAAACCTGATGTTAACTCACATGAACTGGTAATAACTCCATTAAGATATTGAATAAGACAAGTTGCAGGTACATATAACTTTAAACCGTTTTGTAATAAGTAGGTTCAGTCAGAGAAATAATAATAACAAACAAATTACATTGCATTTGTAAGAAATGTAGTGATCCTTAGGTGTAGAAGAAATGCCATAACATTGCAATTAGTAACTTTTAAATGACGTGCATACATAAAATATTTTATTTTTAACGTTGAAAATGTCAATGTTACGAGGGCTTCCGAGATTCAGGCTTTAGTGATAATATAACTTATATGAAGCATTTTATGATACGGAAAGTCATATCTTAAGAAAGCTTAAGAATAAGGAATAAATTAAAAAAAACTGTTCAGCTCCATACAAAAAAAAAAGAAATCACAAATAACTTCTTAAATAATAGCTTTATCAAAAAAAGTTTCACAACATAAAATATTGCTATTCAGTAAAGAAATACGCTGGCATGTTTGTTTTTTCAAAATTAGGTACTTGATTTTTGAGCGACGCAAATTATATGGAGCCACATTTTCAGCCCACCGTACGCCACTTTCGAGTGGATAGTATTACTCGCAGTTGATGAGCTTATCACTGATCACTTGTTGCTTATTCACTTGTTTTCAATCTACTGCACACGTACAGACGCCAGCAGGTCAAGCTACCCGAAACTGTCAAATTTTCCCAATCAACCTTAAACTTAACGCTTTAGCGATAAAGTTGAAAATCTATTAAAGAAATTTGACAGATTGTAGTAGCTTGATGTGCTGCCGTCCATACAAACTCTTAATTTATTGAACATACTTCAGTTTTTTAGGATTTGGACAATGAAAGTTTTATTTATGTCATTAGCCTGCAATGTAGACTCTTCACAATACATTTTTGTAGTATAAGAGAAAGATCAAGAAAAAGCATTGCCATACAATCACCAATATGTCGTCAAAGATTAGAAAATTTGGTTACATCAAAAGGTTTGTACCCAATGGAATAGCAATGAAGGCCATTAAATTTGAGAGTTTAAAGAAAAGTGATAATTAGTGAACAATACTGGGAAGTTTTCAAAAATACATAAAATTTGGGTTTGCTTAATTGTTGCAATTGTTGTGTGTGTGTGTTTGTCACACTGTCACATCCTGGAAGGAACACGCCAAATTACAAGTCACCTGTATACGGTACATAAAAACAAAAAAACAATGTTTAAAATTATTATCTGTCTGTCGCTTGACAAGCACTTAATTTTTTCGTGCTTGTCAAGTAATTTTGACCATCTAGGGATCCCATTGGGATTTTGTGACCAAATTCAGTCGTAAAGCGATCTCTATCGATGGCGAGACTGCAGCCCCTAGTGGTCCGAATGATTTTGAAGGATGCGCTCAACAACGTAATATTGTCGCTAATGTTGTTGATCCGTCAAAGTGAAAGCCCCCTCCATAAGTGTGGTATGCAATTATCCTGCGGAAACCATATTAAAAACTTGTTTATTGAATGTGCGAAGAAAGGTTATAGGAAATAAAGGCTATTTTATTATTTTTATGGTTTGTCGAGGTTTAGTAAGCGTGTGGATGGACCATAAAGTTATATAAAAGATGTAACATAAATAACGCACAACCTCTTAAGGGAATTGTACTCATCATTATGAACAACTTTTACTATGGGACCAAAACCTGAAATCGCGAAAAAAAATCAGCTGTTCCATACATTTTGACGAGTTATGCAAACATAAATGTAGGGAGCAGCTGATTTTTTTTCGCGATTTCAGGTTTGGTCCCATAGTAAAAGTTGTTCATAATGATGAGTACAATGACCCCTTAAGAGGTTGTGCGTTAATTATGTTACACCTTGTATAAAAAAAAATATCTTCATGGTGTGGACTGGAAGTATAGTTCTATTTCAGTGTTCAAAAAGTAACCATGCCATAGAATTCCATTGATAGAAAGTCCGTCACAGAGAGTAGTATACAAGGAACTTATATGTAGTATATTCTTTGGTCCGTCATCTGTCAATGTCAAAATTGTCACAACTATAGGTCTCAATGTAAATAATTTTAGCAAAGATTATACTAATAAACAAGAGGGAATTAATGTATTGCTGAACCGATTATTTGGTATAAATCTACAGAGACTTCTTGAATTGTTATGAAGTTTTATTTAAAAGCAAATAGCGATGTTTATCGTGGGAATTTTCTTACACATAACTTTTTTGTTTTCAATTTTTGACATATATTTTAAATCACCTATTGTGAAGAATGTGGTCCCTTATCAGCCGCAGCATGAATACTTGGCTGAAAGACTCGTTCTCTTAATGGTTGATGGACTTAGAGCAGAATCGTTCGTTAATCAAACGACAATGCCTTACTTGAGGTTTGTGTACTAACAATACTTGACCTACTTAATAATCAACAAAACAAAGATGGTTTAATTTGGTCAGAGGGTCGTTACACATATTTTTTATTTTCATCAAAAGATCACATAAATGGCAGCCCGCCATATTCACGCACATTCTTTAATTAATTACCATGTTTGTTGCTGTATGAATCTAATAGGATAAATACCCATAACACCCTGCCCTAAACAAGACCAGGCAGAAAAAATGGATACCTATTATTTTCATAAAGATTTCAGTTTCAGTACAGGATTTTATAATTGGTAGTCTAATCAACAACCTACTTATGGTACAGGATGGCCCAAATTAACACATTCAGTGCCCAGCACCCGAATCCTGGGTTCAACAATAATTCGTTTGTGTGCCCACAACCCGGCTCCCGAGTCGTACATATAGATAGCTATTGTTGACATGTGACCATGCCCAGCACCTGCCTACCGGGTGCAAATCAAAAGGGAAATAATAATGGTTCCGAAAAACAAATTAATCTCCAGCGATCTGTGGCCGACTATTATTCTAATTAACCAGCATTATAATGAATTACCGACAAAAAAACCCAAAACATAAACGAAAAAAAATATCCAATTTAACAACAAATAAGAGCATGTTCAAATTACATTTTCTCCTAAAAAAAATGGATCTTCGAATAACAAAACTAAACTTCCGAATAGAATACTGAACCTCCGACAAAATTACTAAGTTACCGACAACAGAGGTGTATAACCACTCAGAATAATATTTTCAGTATAATGTTACAGTTAAAATAGCACCACAGTCTATGAAATATGAAAGGTAATTTATGAATTAATAGTAGGCAAGTAAAGATAAAAATTACTAAGCATAGTTTTCAGTAGAACGTAATTTATGCTGGTAGAAAAGTATTATAGCAATAAACAGTCATGTTTATTTTTCGAAGATTTCAGTATCTCATTCGGTTGTTTCTTCATTTTTATTCGGACAAAAGTAGTCGGAAAGTTAGTATTTTAGGCAGTAGATTTAATATTTTGAGTAAGGACAATTCTTCTTTTTTTGTTGGAGCTTTTATTACTACCCAAATCAAAACACGCCAACGAACAAACAACGAATTATTGTTGGACCCGGGAGTCGGGTGCTGGGCACTGAATGTGTTAATGTTGACAAAATTCAAACATTAAAATTTTAAAAATGTTATAGCTCGCTTTTTCTTCTGTTTTTTTTATTGTATACTCATTCTTCGGCGTCATTTTTAACATTTTTTGTTTGCTAAAAAGTGTTAAAAATATATTTATTTCGCTATGTCAGTGCAATGTGGAGCCATATTTTCATTGCATGAGAGTGGAAAAGGCAGTGTAAGATGGTAAACATTCTTGGTGTTAGTCGTCAGTTAGTTTCTTCAGCAATTAAACATTAAGTATAACAAGCTCGGCAATATCAGAGACTGTCCTAGTAGAAGACTGTTAGAACTTCTAGGAACCGACATATTATCAAACAAACAACAAAACAAAGATTAGTCCGTAATCCACAGACCAAGGTGAGGAAAATGTTGCGAGACTTGTGGATAAAACATAATCTACAATTGGTACCTTATAAACTCAGAACAGCGATGGACAAATACAAAAAGTTCGGCTTAAGAGATGTTGTTTGCTTAAACAATGCTCTGCAGCGTCAAAATGGGAAAATATTGTAATCTCTGATGAAAAATTATTTTCGATAGAACAGGCCCATAATCACCATAATTACAGGATCTGGTCGTCTACTCGTCCTGGAGCTACTGCAGTTGTTCTACATCGCTAAAACGGTTATGGTTTGGGGTGCGCTTTGCGCCATGCACTGGCAAAACTCCCCTAGTTTTTGTAGAAAAGGGTATCAAAATCAACCAAGAAAACCACCGACGAGACATTCTTGAAAATGTACGTCTTTCTTGGAGTCAACAGCACTTTGGTAACCGTCCATGGATATTTCTACAAGACTCTCCAGCTCACAGGGCCTTAAGTGTTCAACAGTGGTGCAAAGATAATTTTGTTTCATCAGCTCCAAAGAATGGCCACCCTACTCGCCTGATCTGAATCTGATGGATTACAGTTTATGGTCTATCTTAGAAGCAAGGTCCTGCGCTACGCATCATAGAAGTGTTGATGAGCTAAAGGCAACTCTTACAAAGAAGTGGGACCAAATATCTGTGGAGGACATGCAGAAAATTGTAGAAAATTTTACCAAGAATTTGTCTCTATGTATCTGCACTAAAGAAGATTATTTTGAAGACAAATAGGCATTCTTGTATAAAATAAAGTGTATTTTTATAATGTATAACCTTCTATTTCAATTATAAAATTAATAAAATAATTTGTAAAACCTCTTGCCAACATTATTTTGGGCCAACCTGTATGTTTGCTAAGGGTAGGGTTAAAATGTTGGATACTTACAAACATTTATTTATTCCAGGTCTGTGGCAAATTCTTATGGTAGATGGGGAATTTCAAATACTCAAGTGCCAACTGAATCACGTCCAGGACATGTGGCGGTGATTGCAGGCTTCTATGAAGACCCTTCTGCTATTGCTAAAGGATGGAAAGAAAACCCTGTTGATTTTGATTCAGTCTTTAATCAAACTTCCTACACTTGGTGTTGGGGTACTTATGACATTGTGAATATTTTCACAAAAGCTAATATTGACGATCACATAGTTGTACATGAATTTGACCCTTATGACCAAAGTTTTAGTGCAGACAAAAACACTACTCTACTAGATGCATGGGTGTTTGACAATGTGAAACAGTTTTTCCGAAAAGCTAATTATGATAATGCTGTTAAAGAAAAATTGCAAAGTAATAAAATAGTACTCTTCTTACATCTACTGGGAACTGATACGGCAGGGCATACTCATAAACCAAAGACACCGTAAGTTTAATTTATCCTGTTATTTATAAATATGTGCTATAGTAATAACTACTCCCTCTTTCAGCTTAGAAAAATAATGTAAACCTAATAATTACAGGAACTTCTTAACTACATTGAAGCATGTTGATGAAGGAATAAAGGAAATAGAAAAAGTTATAAGAGATTATTATGATGATGATGGAAAAACCACCTTTTTGATGACCTCAGACCATGGCATGACAGATTGGGGTAACTTATTTTTATATTATTTTAACTTCAGAAATTATCTTTATAATTATTTAATGATAATCGCCCTATAAATATGATGTTAAGTGGACTTAGCAGTCATTGTGCCAAGTTTTTAGGCTTAACCTGTCAAACGTCCGCCTACTAGAAGCCGTTTGCATGTGACCGCTCAACAGTTTTCACTATTAAATTTATTGTTGATTTGAGAGTATTTCGCTTATGTACCTATGGGTGTTCATACGATGTTTGAGAGATTAACCTTTTAACCGCCCGACTTCATATCAGTTGTCGTGCCCCCAGCGCCGGGCACAGTGAATTATTACGGTATTTGGTCGTAAATATACGACCCTGGCGAAATGGACACGAAAATACTTGTCGGATCAATCCGACGTTGGCGGTTAAAGGGTTAATAGCCAAGAGCCTACCAACACTGAACATCTAAGAAGAGGCTAGAGGTAAGGGGTTGAATTTACCTTAACAAGGGAAACATACTTCTGAACTACTATTAACATGGCATGTGTTATTGTTAGGAGTGTCTAGAGCCCAGAGCACTGGTAGCTTGCTACTTTTTCCCTGATGTTGCAATATTCATAAGGCATCAATGGATTGGCCTTAATATAATACTTTTTACATAGCTTCATGTCTTGTATTAAAGGCTCACATGGAGCAGGAGACGACCATGAAACTAAAACACCTTACGTAATATGGGGCTCAGGAGTAAAACAAACAAAAATGCAGCAACCTGATCCTGAAACAGCTGGCATGTCCTTAGAACACAGGATAGACATTAATCAAGTGGATTTATCTCCTCTTATGTCTACTATTCTTTCTATTCCTGTGCCTGTAAATTCTAGAGTAAGTATTTGAAGGTATTAACAAATTACTAATGATTTGGATAGTTAACCCTTTCCTTTCTCTGTTACATAAAAAGCAACATTGTGTACTTACATATAAATGCATGTACACCCGCGAACGTTCCCTGTTGCTCACTTTTTGCCCTTATTCCCATAGTAATAAGGTTGAAAAATGGTCGACCGGAAATGTTTGTCTAAGTACCTACCTTACATAGTTATATAGCAGGCTATATGCTTCTACAACCATTTTTTGCATTTGTGTGTGGTTGACTGACATCTACATTCAGAATAGAGTATTGTATGAGCAGTAGAGGAAGTTTTATTCACACCATTGAAATCATGTTGAAATTGCTACAGCTTGTTAGACATAGAATTGTAATAGTTTTGAATTTCAGGGAAAACTAACAACTGAACTGTTTGATATGACTTTGTCTAACAAAGCAAAAGCTATATATAGCAACAGTAGGCAACTAGCATCACAATATAACAAGAAAAGACTTGATGTGGAGGAATATGCTATCTCATATCTGTATCAACCTTATGAACCATTCAGCAAAGAAAAATATCAAGAGCTTATACAATTCACTGAGAAGCTACTTGCTGAAGAAGAGTATGAAAAATTGATACTATTGAGTGAAGAAATTATAGACCTAAGTCTTGCTGGCCTCAAATATTATCACAATTACTATCAGCAGCCACTTCTAGTACTAGTTACTTTATCATTCTTGGGATGGATAGCATGTTTGCTAAAAGTTTTATCAGAACAAAAATTCAATACTCAAGCAGAAACTTCTAACTTGAAAATCATGACTTCTTCGAAATTGTGCCGATTCTTGAATACAATATTTTCCTCTTTATGCTTGTTGTCTATGTATTTAGTCTATGGTATGATTCAGTAACTTCTGTATTATTTTTTATAATTAAATAGTTTAATTGAGCATACATTAATATCTACATTAATTTCAGCACAAAACTTACCACTCCAGTATTATTTGTATGCAATTATGCCTCTGTTTTTATGGTGGTATGCTTTATCATCCCTATCTCTTTGGATGCAGGGGTATGGCCAATTTAGAATAAACAGAAAATTTGGCTTATTGTTAGTGGAGATTTTATGTTATACCCTGGGTTCTATTGCATTGGTAAGCAGTATTATTTAAAAAAATAATAATTAAAAATCATTATATTTTTCCTTATGCCTGCAAAAATTATTTTCAGGGTCTGTCTTTTACATATAGATGGATGTTGAGCATCCCACTTTTGGGCATGGGTATATGGCCATTCTTCTCTTCAACAAGACACCATTTATCAAAACCAATACTGATTACTTGGCCTGTTGGATGTTTGTTACTTAGTGTATTTTCCTTCATGCCTGTTGTTGGAAAAAATGTTTTTATTGAACTAGTGTAAGTAATTTTGCGTTTGAATGGATCTGGAAATGAAACGCTTTTATCATACCAGAAACTAACAGATGTCTTTTTTTTCAGAATAACTGCCGGTATCATTTGGTTGATAGCAATTTTGCTATACATTTATAAAATACTGTTACCATTTAGTAATAATGAAAATAAGAGAGAAATTTCATTATTTGCAATACAAGCAGCATTACTCATAATATCGCTTCACAATATTTATGTGCAGTCTAAGAGGTTTGAACAAGGCACATCAGTTTCATATTTTTACCAAACATTATCATGGCTTACAGCAGGTAAATTAAAGAATGTTTGTTTACTGTTTGCGCTGCTAACGCCACTAGTGGTAACACTAGGCAGTATTCTCTCCCATTGAACATACCATACATGAAGACCATGTTTAATTTATATGTTTAAAATTTCAGCAATTTCATTAGTGCTACCTCTATTGTTTTCAAGAAGACTGGTATGTCGTATATTGGCAATAAACACGTCCATCCTAAACTTCTACCTTCTTCTATCAGTCTCCCATGAAGGTCTATTTATAGTTGCTTTGATTTTAAGTCTAACATGTTGGATATACATTGAATGTAAACTGCTGCATATAAAAAATAATAAGGTAGGTAGAGTAAAAAAAAGTCTTACTTTTAGTATTTTTTAATAAAATCTATGGAAAATAATAAAAACTATTACCTACTGTAATAGTTTTGTCGATTTTATTTTCAGCTAATAGACAGCAGTTTCGAAAAGAATAATGAGAGTACATTTACAACAATCGAGAGAGGAATAAGCAGTCAAGATTTTAGAAGAGCATTCTTTTTCGTATCCTTTTTAAAAAGCTCTCTCACTCACAATCACGATTTTTAAAGAATTTTAGAAAGCTATAAATATCGTGATAAACTATTTTGTAGATTTATTTCCAAGTACCTACTTAGATATTATTTTTTATCCAAATAAAAATCCTTAACTTTTCCATCAGATATCATATATTATATTAGCATTTTTCGGGACTGGAAACATAGCATCATTGAACTCATTTGAAGTCAGATGGGTGACTTGCTTTATAACATCGTTTCAGCCTTTTATAATAACTACACTCATATTGCTGAAAACTTTAACTCCATTTTTGAGTGTAGCTTGTAGTTTCAGAGCAGTGCAACATTTAACTAAGGTATTTATGATTATTCTTTTCCATAAAAAGGGTGACAAAACAGACATAAATAATTACCATCCTATCCTCTGATTTCGCACATGTTCAAAGCTTTTATTAAAGTAATCGAAGTCCGAATAACAGGATCACTCGACAAATAACAGCCTCCCGAACAGGCCGAATTTTGCGGCGGCCTACTACTACTACTACTACTACTGACCACCACTCCGGCAACTAGATTATCGAGAAACACTCAGAATTCCAACTCCCACTTTATATCGCCTTTGTGGACTATTCAAAAGCTTTCGATGGTATCACCCAAGCTCAATTTTTGGCGCCCTGCAGAATCTAGACATAGACACCACTTACATTAATTTTCTACAAAGTATTTATAGGAACAGCACTGCAGCGATTAAGATCAGTTTCATGACGGGACCGTCCTTCCAGATTGAGAAAAGAGTTAAGCAAGGCGACCCGCTGTCTCCGAAACTTCACGGCTGTGCTGAAAGCTGGCAGCGGGCTAGACGGTAAAGGGCATTATGGTCGGCCATAAAAGGTTAGGTAACTAATCTCAGTTTCGCCGACGATATTGCCCTCTTATCGTCTTCAGCCTCCGAGTTGTCTCATATGCTAGACGATCTTAGCACGACAAGCCTAGAGGTCGGACTTCAGATGAATATGTCAAAGACCAAGTTGATAACGAACAGTGCGCATCGCAGGATCACTGTGGGCGGGTGGGGAGGAGGTAGAATACGTTGATGAGTATCTATCTTGGTCAAATAGTTTCTTTCCAGGCAAGCCAAAAAACAAAGAAGTTGCAAAACGCACCGAAAATGCTTTTTTTTTTTTGTGGATGGGAAATCATCAAACGACGTCTCCCGCTCTGGGCGGAGCGGGAGGGCGTGTCAGACTTTTACTGACTAAAACCCACCCGTGTTCCTTCTGTTGCCTGTGCCGGGGCCACGGTAACTCTTTCGAACATCCGCAAGCACCGAAAATGCCTGGAAGGGCTATTGGGTCATGAAAGATCTAATTAAGGGTGATCCCTTATAAGATGGTTCTCACGGTTCTCATTCTCAAACATGATGATGACTTTGAAATCAGCAGAGGTCCACGTTCGAGGTTTGCCAGAGGGCTATGGAACGGAGTATTCTGGGTATCAAACTAACAGACCGGGTTAGGAATAGGTACGACCATCATCAGTTCAATCACAAAGATAACTGATGTCACTTGGAAAGTTGCCACACTAAAATGGAATTGGGCTGGACACATCTGCCGCATGTCAGACGACCAATGGGCCAAACTTACGACCTAATGGGTCCCTCTTAATGGCAAGCGACATCGCGGCAGGTCCAGACGGAGATGGTGTGATGAGCTGGACTCCTTCAACAAGAACTGGTCCTTAGCAGCTTTAAACAGAGAGAAGTGGAAAGAGAGTAGGTAGGGAGGCCTTTGCCCTGCAGTGGGACACCGCAAGCTTATAATAATAATAATTTATATTGTACTATCTGTTGCCCGCGGCTTTGCCCACGTGGAAGTGAATACTTCCCTATTTGAATCGGATTTTGTTCGCAATTTCATGAGATTTTATTTTTTTTGCGCGGAACCCTAAAATAAAAAATAAAAATCTATAATAAAAGTATCGTAAGTTACTCCTTATAACATCAGCTATATGCCAGTGAAAGTCCCGTCAAAATCGGTCCATTCGTTTCGGAGATTAGCCGGAACAAACGGACAGACGAAAATTTTAAAATTTTTTTTTTTTTTTTTTTGTTATAAGTATTGTTGTAGGTACCGTATATAGTTTCATGTGTATTTAGTGAAAAGTTGTTATTTTGACATTACAAACGGACACTTCAGTTTTATTTATTTGTATAGATGAGTAAAAAAATCAAAAACCTGACTGCATAATAACTACGTGAACTTTAAAAAAGATGGAAACAAGATGACCTATTTCTGTCTTATTATGAAACAGTCTCATAGGCATTTCTTCTTAAATTTAACAATAAAGACCTATTGCCTCCGATTACATGAGATTGTTTTATAGTATTAAGTGGGATTGGAGACAGAAATAGGTCACATTGTTTCTATCTTTTTAAAGTTGACTTTTTACGCAGTCGGGTTTTTGATTTTTTAATTTTTTTATTTTATTTTACACTCCCACACCTCTGCCTAACCCTTCGGGGAAACAAGGCGTGATGTTTAATTTACATTTTTTATTTAAGATTGTTTTTCTCTCACTGTATTAAGTAACGCTTTAGGTAACGGTTGTTAAAATAATATTTCACGGCAGTAAAATTCTGGGTTTGTCACTCGATTTTAACACGTTCAATGCCATGTCGGACAATGCTGGGCGACACTTAACTTTCCCTATAAGCCACACAAAAAATTTGAAATTGACTAAAATCGACTTTTCGTTTTATTAATATAATAAATTAATTAATATGCATTTTTAACTTACAAAACATTGACATAACTGCGGAAATATTTATAAATATGAAGATAACTTATGTCGCCCAACATTGTCCGACATAGCCTGAATGGAAATTTATCATTTTATTCCATGGCGTTGAACGTGTTAAGAATTATATTAATAGTAGTAATAATTAATTCTCGTGTGTACAATTCCCACTTATAATAAGGTGATAACAGCCTCTTACTCATTTACTTCATAAGTTTGGGATTGTTTCACCTTTTAAAACCCTTCATTGTGATACCCAACTCGATAGGTTTGGGAGTAAAAAAAAATTTTGCCACAAAAAGTCCGCCATTTAAATTTTTTATAATTTTAATTTATAGAATACCTAGTGACACTCGCGCATTTAGGCGAATCTAACGACATCATTCATCAAAATCGGGTATATAAAGTAAGTTTATTTTTAGGCACATAAATATATTCATATTACTTTTTCTTTTAATTTCAGGCACCAACTGGTTATTTAATTATCATTGTTTTAATATATTCCAATTTAATGGGAATACAGTTGTTGTACAATGTGAAAAACACTGGAAGCTGGTTGGAAATTGGAACATCTATATCACAGTTTGTTATAGTTCAAGTGATCACATTATTTATTGTTTTAATTAATCAAATAGCTAAATTGTTAACTGATGTCAGTGTTCATAGTTTAACAGATAAGTTATTTAAAAGTCGGAAAAAATATGTATAAAATAAACTATTTTATTGTTACAAATATGTAAGTTTATTTCATTTTATGTGAGTTATTTAACCTTTTTTACATGTATAATTCAAAGTCTATTCTATTGGAAGTGTAGAATTGACTGTCTTCTCCTTGCTTTCTTACCCAAACACCAGTTTTGAAATATCCCTCTGTTGACCATTTATGCATTTGCTCAGTAGAGTGAGGCCCTGATATCTCTTCATCATTTTGGTTCCACTTGAATTCCCATTTCATTTCTGGTTGTTCTTCCTCATCCTTATCATCACTTTCATTCTTTTCAGGGTTGTTTTTATCCAAAACATTCTTTTCCTTTTGATCAAAATCATCAGCATACATATCCAAATCAGTATCTTCTTTCTTATTTTCGTGTTTTGCTATGATAGCACCAATTTTTTCATGAGTTTCTTGGTAAATGTCCATGTTACCCAATTTAGTCAAAATTTGGTTGGCAAGTTCTGTTACTCTAGTTACTATTGTACTGTTTTCATCAACAATGCCAGCCTTTTTCCTTTTCCAGCGCTCAGCACTTGATATTTTAGAACTGGCACCTACAAAAATAGAAACATTCTACAATTTATTATGCATGATCATGGTGTGATTCTTTATATTCTAAACAAGTCTTTAACTAATGTAATTGACTTTTGGCTGTGTTATATTAAAGTAAAACAAATAAATAAACATACAGGGATAGATGCTATAGTGACATAGTTTGTAAATAAAGTTAAGAATGTTCTTGTTTTTTACCAAGGCGCTGTAGAGTTTTTGCAATTGTTTCTTTTGGCTTCATGTGCTGAATAATTTCTCTGTAGTTTTCCAGTAAATCAAACTTTTCATCTAGCTCTTCATCTTCACTGCTGGATTCATCCCCAAGCCCTTTATTTTCATCATCTTTGTGCACTTTGTACTTGTCTTCTGGCCGACCCTTGACTTTGACCCAGTCTATATTATCAAGCCATCCATCTCTTATTTCTTTCTCTTTTTTCCAGTGGTAGTGACCCTGATTATCAAAGTGCCCCTCTTCAAGTTCTTCTTTCATGTTAAATGGAGTGATGGTAATCTGTAGCAATACAAGTTGTAGTTATAAAAATGATTTTGACATTTGAACACAAACTAATTTATTATATTCATCTATAAAATATTCAGCATATGTGTGATGAGATTACACAAAATGATTATTGATACATTTGTGAGAGTAACTTTTGACTAGATTTGTAGAAATTGCCTTGTGTGTGTTACTCTTGCGACAAATGAGACATTTTTTTTATTCACAATGCATTTAATTATGAAATCATTTATTTTGATGATCTTGATTGATTTAGCTGTATATACTATGCTGGCTTTTAGTCCTGCTGAATGGAATTACATGCTTCATAACTTTGTTATTACTGACATTACTGATTCTCTTTAGGTTAGCCTTTTAGTTCGACTGTCTGGACTGGATAACAACTAACATATTAGGTCTACATTCGTTTTAAAGGAAACATAGTTTATCAAACTCTCAGATTCACAGAAAACTCAATAATACTGAACTTGAAGCAGTTGGTGTTGTAGACAGTGCTAATGACTGAATAAATCATTAAAATGTGTATGTAAATAAAAATGCAAATCTTAGGTATGTACTCACTTCACCTTCCATTCCAGCAACTCCGTCTTCTTCACCTTCGATGTCATCTGCATTGAGAACATTATTTCTTTCTTCCTCAGCACCACTGTCCTCTTCGTCTGAATCTAGCGAA
The DNA here is from genome assembly GCA_947568875.1 of Fissipunctia ypsillon. Lineage (NCBI taxonomy): Eukaryota > Metazoa > Arthropoda > Insecta > Lepidoptera > Noctuidae > Fissipunctia > Fissipunctia ypsillon. The sequence continues at coordinate 15,987,588 of OX387644.1, read as the reverse complement.
TGCTTTTTGCCTTCCGTTTTCTTTATAACTTCTTCAACATGAAATGCTTCTGAGGCTGGTCGCTTAGCCATTTTACAAAGCTATAAATCAAATAATTTGATTAAAATTTAATGCAACGATCTCTGATTGACGATTGATTTGATCATTTGACGTATCAACATAAAACATTCTTTTTTTTTTATTCCTGACCATAGATAAAGGTCTTTCAGTCGGATACTTTCATGAATAGATACTTTAGAACATTACATACACACACACACATTACATACACACACACACACATTACATACACACACGCACATTACATAGAAAATCAGGCGAAAAACGCCTTATGACCGGTAGGGTTGGATTTCGTTTCACACAGACAGGCGGATCTGCCTGATTGATAGTCCCTAAGAATATTGTCCGTCCTAGGTCCTAGCCTAGATAGCCCATTTTCATTAGTCGATAAACCTGTCGAAATACAGCATGCGGGGTAATGACATACAGAAATCATAAGTCGATAAAACGTTTGGTACACCGTCTCCGGGGAATCCCCGCGGGGGCGTAGCGACCAATGAAATTCATCGGTCGGTATATAATGCGGAGACGTTTGGCAGGTTCGAAGCTCATTTTCATTAGGTGTGAACCTAATGAAAATGAGCCTTCAAAGCTACTGCCAAACGTGCGGTGCAGGTTCACCATATACCGCAATCGTTCCCTATCGATTAATGAAAACGGTTCACTGCATGCGGGCCCTATGGCATGCGTTACAGACATCTCCCGCACCCCGCATACGAGCCTTATCGACCAATGAAAATGAGCCTAGAGATGGGCTACACGATAACTGTTATCCTTATTACTGTTAGCTAAATAGGCACGAGGGATTTTATACTGATGCAAAGACGGAACTGAAAGTTTTATTGATTATTTTAATGATAATAATTCTGTAAATACATATTTTTTGCAGCCGCGAATCATATTTTGATCAACAAACAACCTGATACTGACATGCAAATTGTTAAAGACGTAAGAAAATTTGAATTTTGCAGGTTGCCCTGGCGCTTTCGCCATAGGCCTTTTTTTTTTGACTTCGCACGGTTTGTGCATTTAGCCTATGTCACGTTTAGTTTAGCCAATGTCACGTTTAGGCCATAGGCCTTATAGTCGCCGCTGCCATAATTATGTGGCCCCATTTTTTAAGTTCCGTAGCGAAATGGCAAAAACAGAAACCTTATAATTTCGTTACCTACGTCCGCCTGTCCGCTATTTTACTTGGAGACTATTTTTGCACTATATCCAATGATGTTAAGTTAAAAGAGGTAGTTATGTATATTACATGGTATATACCCCGTTAGGGTATTTATGTTCTGTGGTATACACGCTCCGCAAGTGCCACGTCAAAACATTATCCTACCTAGTTATTGTGTCTCTATTTCACTCCCGATAATTACGACATGCCGTCCTACTTCCGTCATTGAGATGAGACGTGGAGATCGTTTTTGAAGATCGAATGTTGGGTAGGTAACCTATCTACCACTTTTGTACGTTACGTATAGTAAAATTAATACCAATGCACCAAAACATATGGGTTATCGTTGAATCCCGTATTAAAAAGATCTGATACCCAATTCTCATAACTAAAAACGTTCAAAATCTAGTCGCAATCTCATCTCAGCGACAATCAAATCTTAAAAATGTAGGGAAATTATAGGTAAGAATAGGAATAATTTTATAGGTCCATTGCATTGTTACTAAATATTTTGTAACTAGAATATTTTAACATAGTTATTTGAACAGTGGTCCCCAAACTAAGCAGCGCTTGTATCTCGGGGGTCTGAGTTGCGTTAACTTATATTTTATTTATGGATGTTTGATAATGGACATAATACTTAACTATCAAGATAAAATAAAATAAATTGAAATAATTAATTGGACAAAGTAAAATAATCTATACTATATCTATTCTAATATTATAAAGCTGAAGAGTTTGTCTGTTTGATTGTTTGGTTGAACGCGCTAATCCAAGAACTACTGGTTCGAGTTGAAAAGTTCTTTTAGTGTTGGATAGCCTATTTATCGAGGAAGGCTATAGGCTATAATAACATCACGCTACGACCAATAGGAGCGGAGTATCAATGAAAAATGTTGCAAAAACGGGGAAAATTTATTCCGTTTGAGAGCTTCCGTTGCGTGCGCTACGTAAACGGTTAAAGTTACGCAAAAATCATGTATGACGAAATTGTTCCTCTTAACAAGTTATAAAAAAAGTCCGCGATAGCTCAAACTCAAACTCAAAGCATTTATTTCAATTAAACCAATTACAGGCACTTTTGAATTGTTAAAGAGTCAGTCAGTTAGTCAGAAAATTGAAGCTAGTCGCCCATTCCAAAACGTAGATCTCTATGGAGAAAAATGGGCAAGAAACTCCATGGACACTCTTTTAAATCAAAATTGTTACAAAATCCTGGGTACATTGTCCTTATTGCTTCTATAAGTGAGAACAATGTAAAAAATTAAAAACAATCCAAAATATAAGATTAAAAATAAGCCCTAGCAGCTAAGAGATGACCAGTCTCCACTGACGGCGCCCGTTCACGAACATGACGCAATGTCTATCTTTTAAGGTTGGCTCACTATAACATTTTTAATGGTAATCAAATTTGTTATAAAACAACGCATTACTTCCGAAGGTGTTTTCATAAACATGGTATTAATCCTTATCCAAATAAATACTTTCATCATCAAGGTTGATTAAGTACATGTAAATCCCTTTTTGAATTATTCAATTCGGACCTTTCGTTTAGAAATTACGACGGGTATAAAAATGCTTAAAGTAAGAAAAATGCGCTTAATCTATTAGTTACCTACACATTATATTTTTTATAGACTGTTTGAACGCGCTAATCTCTGTCACTACCAGTCGGATTTAAAAAAATCTTTCTGAATTTTACAGCCCAATTCTCGAAAAACTCTATAGGGTATTTAACATCACGCTACAGCCCTTAGGAGCCGAGCAAAAAGAAAAAAAAGGAAGAGCGAGCGCTAAGCGAAAACGAAGTAACACCGTGGGCAGGCGATGCGATGCAACGGGGTGGGTCAGGGGAACAAGAAATTTTACGCGGATGAAGTCGCGGGCGGAAACTAGTTCTAAATAATGTGATAGTGTGCGTGCGAGTTTTAGTAAATATGTATGTGTGTGTGTGGTGAGTTGTGAGAATGTGGGTTTTTGTATGAAGGAACTGAGTGACTGTGTGGATGACTTGCTTGAGCCTTTTGGTGTTAACTCACTATTTCCTCAGTTTCGTTGTATGACAGGGAGAGAAGACAACTTTTGTCATTCTTTTATACGAATGAGTGTTATTAAGACCTTTCGTATCACAGCGCTTGCTTATTTTATTGTAAATATGGGTGTGTTCGTAAGAGGGGCACCGTCTGGCCAGAAGACTGTTTGCAATAAGAAGAGGGACATGAAAGATACGTTTTGAGAGCAGGCTTTGGTAGTCCGGTCTGTTTTTAATAGATTTGTGTGCATGCAGTGCGGCACTAGGTATATACAGGATCGAATTTTTTAACCACACCTGCAGGGAAAGTACTCTTATTACTGGTGATAGCAAATTTTACTCAAAAAAAAAAACATTCTTTTATTTTTTAAAAGAACAACAAATGTGCAACTAGTGCCCAAAAAGGGCGACCGTGCAGACCCCGCCCACTACCGTCCAATAGCCATTACCTCCATTCTGTGCAAAGTTATGGAAAGGGTACTGAACAGTAAGTTGCTGACTTACCTCGAAAACAATGATCTCCTCAGTGACCGTCAATATGGCTTTCGCTGGGGACGGTCAATTGGCGATCTTCTTCTGTATGTCACACACTGCTGGGGCGAGGCCATCGAGAAACACGGCGAAGCACTTGCTGTATCGCTTGATATCTCGAAGGCCTTTGACAGAGTCTGGCACGCTGGTCTACTCAGCAAGCTTCATGCTTATGGCATCCCTGCTGATTTTTGTAGCTGGATATCAGACTTCCTTAGTGAACGGTCGATCAGAGTAGTCGTTGACGGCTGCTCTTCCGACCTTATGGCTATTGATGCAGGATTTCCTCAGGGGTCTGTTCTCTCTGCAACTCTTTTCCTGCTACACATCAATGACCTACTTCGGCCAGGTATTGTTGGGTACGCAGATGACAGTACAGTTTCAGAGAGATACTTGCCCAGCGCAAAAAACAGCGGGGCCGAAGTTCGTTCCTTGAGAGAGGCCATAGTAGAGCGGACAGATTTGACCTTAATTATTGACATTTCAATTTGTCTTGTCTCCCAGTGGGGTGATGATAATCCGGTCTCTTTTAATACCACCAAAACACAGGCGTGTCTTTTTACCGCTCAAAGGAGTCGTTTCGATCAAACTCTTACTTTTCGGGGTACATCTGTTCCTGTAACTGATCGGCTCGAGCTCCTAGGCATGGAGTTGACATCATGTCTCAACTTCGGTACCACCATCGAGTACAAAGCCCAAACTGCAGCCAAGAAACTGGGCATCCTAAATAAGGTGAAGCGATACTTTACGCCTGGACAGCTTTTAACTCTCTACAAAGCGCAAGTCCGATCCTGCATGGAGTATTGCAGCCACCTTTGGGATGGCTCAGCTAAATACCAACTTGCCGCGCTTGATTCGGTGAGAGATTGGCGACGTAAGACAGGTGGATGCCAAGCTTCACAATTTGGCTCATCGCCGCAAGGTTGCCTGCTTGTCGGTCTTCTACAGATTATACTTCGGTGAGTGTGCTCAAGAACTCCACGACCTCATTCCGCCGGCCGGCCCCCTTCTACCGTCGGACATCTAGACGCACTCCAGGTTACCATCCCTACCTAGTTGCTATTCCACTAATTCGCACTAAGCGTTTCCAAATGTCTTTTGTTATGCGCACAGCAAAGGAGTGGAACTCTACCTGCGTCTGTGTTTTCGAACGCATACAACCCCGACCTCTTCAAAGTGAGAGTGAACAGGCTTCTTCTGGGTAAGCTCGCTCCATCGTCGACTTTGTCTCTGTCATCTCTGACCTAGACTAGAGTCAAGAGCAAACCTATCTCAAAATTTAAAAAAAAATAGAAAAAAAAATCTGCATTCAAAGATTTTTGAAAATTCGCTTGCCACACTCGGGAATCGAACCGGCTAAAATCCGAAAACATACAGTTTTGAAGTTTGACTTATTTAACAAAAATATGGTCGAGACAGTTGGTATTTATGTAGGTATTTTTGACTTATTGAGTTTGTGAATGTTCTTAAATTACGAGAATTGCCCCTCTGATGTTTCTAAGACTACTTAGTTTGGCCATAAATACTGTTACAATTAAAAATAATCAAAATGTTACATTTGAATTTGGAATCTGTCATTTTTATATGATTGTTCATTTTTTCTCATTTTGGCGCCAATACATTGTACAGACGCCAGCAGGTCAAGCTACCCGAAACTGTCAAATTTTCCCAATCAACCTTGAACCTAATGCTTCAGCGATAAAGTTGAAAATCTATTAAAGAAATTTGACAGATTGTAGTAGCTTGATGTGCTGCCGTCCATACAATATTTTGCGATATTAAAATGGAGTGGGGTGATAAAGAGAACCGAATCGCTGTGATTGCATTACACAAAGTAGGTATGGAGCCAAATGCAATTTTTAAGACTCTCCATACGCTTGGTATTAGTAAAATGTCTGTGTACCGGGCTATTAATAGGTACAATGAGACCTCCTCTGTTTGTAACAGAAAAAGATCTGGCCGTCCACGTATTGTTCGTACGAAAAAGATGGTCAAAGCAGTAAGGGAAAGAATTCGAAGAAATCCTGTCCGAAAGCAAAAGATTTTATCTCGGGAGATGAAGATAGCACCTAGAACCATGTCGCGTATTTTAAAAGATGACTTAGGACTTGCAGCCTATAAGAGACGGACTGGTCATTTCTTAACTGATAATTTAAAAAAGAATAGGGTGGTAAAATCATAACAACTACTGAAGCGGTACGCAAAGGGGGGTCACAGAAAAATTTTGTTTAAGGATGAGAATTTTTTTACAATTGAGCAACATTTTAACAAACAAAATGACCGTATTTATGCTCAAAGCTCTAAGGAAGCTTCCCAATTAGTCGACAGAGTGCAACATGGGCACTATCCGACTTCAGTGATGGTTTGGTGGGGTATTAGCTATGAAGGAGTGACTGAGCCATACTTTTGTGAAAAAGGTATCAAAACATCGGTACAAGTGTATCAAGATACCATTCTTGAGAAGGTAGTGAAGCCCCTTAACAACACCATGTTCAATAACCAAGAATGGTCCTTCCAGCAAGACTCGGCGCCGGGTCATAAAGCTCGGTCTACGCAGTCTTGGTTGGAAACGAACGTTTCGGACTTCATCAGAGCTGAAGATTGGCCGTCGTCTAGTCCCGATCTTAATCCGCTGGATTATGATTTATGGTCAGTTTTAGAGAGTACGGCTTGCTCTAACCGCCATGATAATTTGGAGTCCCTAAAACAATCCGTACGATTGGCAGTGAAGAATTTTCCCATGGAAAGAGTGCGTGCTTCTGTTAACCTTTTCACCGCCACGGACTTCAATAGAAGTTCCAGATTTTCGTGCCACCAGCGCCACGACTTCGTTAGAAGCTCTTCATTTTAACTGTCTTATAAAAATATACTTACTGTATTTAAAAGGTTTGTTTCATTTTATTATTAAATATAGCACTATCTAATACCCTGTTTTATATTTTTCCACACAAAAGAAGCCCTTATTTGTCTTAGAATCGGCAAAAACAAAAACTCCGAATATTTTTGATGTCCCCAGCACACCAAGGACTTCATATATAGTCGGCCAGTGATGTGCCGCGAAAGTTACAATATTGTATAAGTTAGTAATAAGTTGAAATATTTTTCAATACTACTATGTAAAACAATTTGAGCTCAGTAAAATATGAACTTAGTTAACTACTTTATAACAATGGGAAAATAGACGAATTTCGACCTTCAGAGGGGTGCCGATCCGGAATTAAATAGTTGTTAGCAATCCTTGTCGATAATTATATTCCCATATCTACAAAACAATTGGTTGTCAGTGCCCCGGGCGCCATGGACTATTATAGAAGTCGTTCTGTGACGTCATAAGCGTACGGCTGTCAAGGTCACTTTGGCATAGTGCAGCACTAGTTGGGTGAGCGCGCACGCATCCTTCTTTTGGTTGTAACAATATCCGATCCGATGTCACGAAATCTCCTAAAATGTGTCTAACAATAGAAAAAGTAATTGTGTTGTGTCTCATTAACTCATTACTGACAGTTGTCTTGAGCTAGTAAACTAAGTATTCTATTTTAATAATAAGTAAGTTCTATTTTATTAATAAGTAAGTTTCACTGTATGTGAAATGAATGAAGAACTGGATTCGGATGAGCTTCTAAACATTTTAGGAGGTGTGGAATCGGACTCGGAGTATTTTGTGGAGAATGTTGCACTAGATGATGATTCTGAGGTATGCCCAACTAGATCATAATGATAACGTTTATTCATCAAAAAGTAAGAATTCAAGTGAAATGTTCGGTGAGCCACAAATTAAGCTTCACTTGTAGATAGGTATCTTGTGGCTCCGGAGTGCGAATTTAACAAAGTTGGAATGGTTACCTTACGGCTTACAGTTTGTAATCGCACATTCATTTGTCTAGCTCACGTAGTACACTCCGATTCAATTCTGAATGCAAAATTAAAATTAAAAATTATGGTTTAGGTACGTTGGGCTTGTGTGTGTGTAAGTATTATCCTGTGGTCCCACGGCCCACTTTCTCACGAGGCAGATCGCGCTAGGCCAGGCTGACAGGCCGTGGGAACAGTCGCATCCAATGAGACCTGCGGTGGCCTGTCCTCCACCGTCCGATCAAATGTATGGGAAGATCCGTGGGAATGCTCGGCACGACCTGGCGCGGACTGTCCGTTATCGGGTTGTGGGACCGCGGCTTTAGAATGGCCGGCCTGTCGAGTAAACGCTACCGTTACATGAATAAAGAAAAAAACACAGACAAGGCTTTAAAAACAGCTGTGATAGGTACACTGCTACCTAGGTGTTATAATTTAAATAATAATATACTTACTTTCCATTTCGAAAAAACACGACGAAGAACACTTTAAATACAGTGACAAATTCTGCCGCTTACCTAGCTACGGTAAAAAACGTCGACTGAAGGAGTTATAAAAAAAAACACGGGAGTAGACAAATATAGACGAAAGAAATACCATAGATCACATCCCTAATCAGAATTGAATTATACGTGCTCTGAGCGCCAAGGACTTGAAATGAAGTCAAGGACTGACGTCATGAAACAAATAGAGATGTACCTTTTCCTACAGTTCTAAATGAGTTATGTATTTGTTTCTTTGATACTTTTAATTTATACTGGTTTTTCTTACTAGGAATACTGTGAAATAAAACAATATTATGGAAATATTTAATCAGTCTTTATTTATATTCGTAAAATTATAAATAAAACTTCACTTAACGCGTATAAATCTGTCATCGATATGACGATACCCTCATCACTACTGTTTACTGTATATTTCGTTATACATGTATAGCTTGGCGCTGGCGCGGCGTCGCGTTCTGTGTACGTTGGCGGTGAAAAGGTTAATAACTGGCCTCAATGTTTAAAGGACTGTATTGCAGCCAGTGGAGACCACTTCGAATAAGCTTTCTATGTTTTAAATTGTTTTTTTTTTTTTTTCTTTGTTTCAGTATTTATGGCAAGACTAGGTATTTTCGCCAGGGTAAGCCGCGAAATTCAAATTTTCTTACATTTTTTGCAATTTGCAGGTCAGTATTGGGTTGTGATGTTGATTAAAAAAAGATTCGCGACCGTAACAAATGTCTATTTACAGAATTATAATAATCATTATAGTCATCAATACAACTCTCTAAGACCATGTAATTCTAAGAATGACTAATATGAAATCTTGACATTTGAGGATTATACTTAACATAATTGTATTACTAATCCTAATGATTATAATTATGTAAAAACATATCTGTTACGGTCGCGAATCATACTTTAATCAACATACACCACAGAACACTTATACTACAGGCAGACATACACCCAGACACTGAGCTGCAAATTACAAAAATTGTAAGAAAATTTGAATTTCGCGGGCTACCATAGTTTTTGAGATATTGGGATCTTTTTGGTTTTTTACCACCGCAGCGCAGTGATAACATTTTCATAATTTTTCGAGATAAAATAAAATGGCATATGCTGGAGAAGAATGATTGTGCGAAGAAATTTAAAGAGCGAGTTGTGGATAAAATGATAGATATGAGGGATATGAATGATCGAAGTGTAAATGAATGTCGGAGTGAAATGGCGGGGTATATTAGGAGTGCAGCGAAAGATATTTTGGGAGAGACTAAAGGAAAGGGTACGATAGATAGGGATACATGGTGGTGGTCGACAGAAATACAGAATGTGTTGCAGGATAAGAAGAGAAAGTTCAAGGAATGGCAGAGTGTTGAAGATGAGAATGTTAGTTTGAAAACAGAAAAAAAGTGTCAGTATGATGCTCTAAAGAAAAAAGCTGTGGCCATAGCAAGAGCAAATGCCCAGGACAAGCTTTATGACACACTGGATAGTCCAGCAGGCCAAAAAGCCCTATACCGGCTTGCTAGAGCTAGAGCGAGAAAGATGAGGGATGTCTGTCAGATAAAATGTATAAGGAATAAAATTGGAGTAGTGCTTTCGGATGATCAGAAAATTAAGGATAGGTGGAAGGGATATTTTGAAAGACTGATGAATGAGGAGAATGACTGGAGTGGTGTGCTTGAGAACAAACAAGTAAATGAGGGGTTAGTGAGAATGATTGGTATGGATGAAGTGAGAATAGCAGTAAATGAAATGAAGAATGGTAAAGCAGTAGGTCCGGACGGAATACCAGTTGAAGTATGGAAATTATTACGGGTACAAGGATGGACGTGGTTAGCTTTATTCTTCAATAAATTGTTGTTGGAAGAAGCCATACCTGACGATTGGTGTAACAGTTCACTGATGCCCATCTTTAAAAACAAAGGTGATGTGCTGGAGTGCAACAACTATAGAGTAATAAAACTAATATCACATAGTATGAAGGTTTGGGAAAAAGTTATTGAAAGGCGACTGAGAGAAGAGAGTGAAATTTTGCAAAACCAATTCGGTTTTATGCCTGGTCGGGGAACAACAGATGCCATCTTTGCTATCCGCCAGCTGTGCGAGAAATACAGAGGTGCGCATAAAAACCTACACATGGTATTCATTGACCTCGAAAAGGCATACGACCGAGTGCCTCGTGAAGTTTTGTGGTGGGCCCTTAAGGAGAAATGTGTGCCAGGGAAGTATGTGCAGTTGATTCGAGCGATGTACAGTCGATGCAGTACTCAAGTCCGGTCTACAGTGGGCACTACCGGCAGCTTCAATGTGGCTGTCGGATTGCACCAAGGGTCAGCACTCAGCCCTTACCTCTTCGTGATGATAATGGACGCTCTTACGTCGGATATCCACGAAGAGGCGCCCTGGTGTATGCTGTTCGCTGATGACATTGTGCTGGTTGCTGAGAGCGGCTTAGAGATCCAGAGCAGACTGGAGGTGTGGTGGGCAAAACTGGAGACCGCTGGCCTGAGATTAAGTCGGACCAAAACAGAATATTTGTTTTGTGATTTTGGCGGTCTCTCCAGTCCTGTGCCCATATCTCTCGCCGGAACGCCCGTACCGAGCTGCTCCGACTTCCGGTACCTCGGGGTCGTTTGTCTAAGGGGATGGCGAAGTTGACCGAGACGTAGCGCACCGGATCAACTCAGGTGGATGAAATGGCGACAGGTCACAGGAACAACTTGCGACCCACGGATGCCTCTCAAATTAAAGGGAAAAATTTATACGTCCGTGATAAGGCCTGTCGTACTGTATGGATCGGAATGCTGGGCCGTGAAGAAGACGGATGAAAAAAGATTGCATGCAGCGGAGATGAGAATGTTGAGATGGATGTGTGGAGTGACGAAATTGGATAAAGTAAAAAATGAGTATATAAGGGGAAGTTTGAAAGTGGCGCCAGTGACAGAAAAGTTGAAAGGAAATCGTTTGGCTTGGTATGGACATGTGAATAGGAGGGAGGAAACGCATGTGACTAAAAGAGTGATGAATATAAATGTTGATGGATGGAGAGGGAGAGGAAGGCCAAAGAAAAGATGGATGGATTGTGTGAGGAATGATATGAAAGAGAAGGGAGTGAATGATAGCGTGACTTTTGACAGGGGAAAATGGAAAGAGAAAATGTGTTGCGCCGACCCCAAGTAACATGGGACAAGGGCAGGAAGATGATGATGATGAAAAACTTATTTTTGTGGTCGATAAAATCGTGCGTAAATATTCATCCCCACTACGGAACCCTTCATTGCACAGCTGCATTGTGTGGTTCAACCCGTTCGACGCGACACGCACTTTGCCGGATTTGGTCGATAGCGCTGGTTGCCTCTCGGAACAATATCGATAAAATCGTGCGTAAATATTCATTCCCACTACGGAACCCTTCATTGCACAGCTTCATTGCTTTAGTTATTGTTCCGAGCCATATTACTTTACTCTATGGTTCCGAGGGTTGCCCATCGCCAGCCATGTGCAACGTCAGGCAATGAACTCACTATTGTCACTAAGAGAACTGGATGCTAAAGCGAGCTCGACAATTTTAGCACCCCACCTCGGATAGGTTAATTTTTCTTTAGAGCATTCATCCAGAAAAATATCTTGTATGTAGGTATGCAGTAAGATTTTCTTTTGACCACTCTTGCATGAATTGGGGGGGGGGGCATGTTTTTTTGGATAACGATAAGTATATGTTCTCCTTAGCTTAATATGATATTATAAAATTCTCTCGCCGACTGAGGACCGAGGCCGGTGCCTTGTTGACTTGGCGGACCTCCCGGCCCAGACACTGAGTGGGCTCCCAAATACCTGGTGCCCCGCACCACATTCCACCTTAATAGTTACCTACGGCACTGATTATGATTGTGCCCAATACAGTCACAAATAGGATACCTTTACAGTTAATATATTTATGGTAATCTGTGGTCACAAATGCACAAGTGTCGACAAAGCCTGTGAAGTCCCACTACAGCCTCCCTACTCTCTTTCCACTTCTCTCTGTTTAAAGCTGCTAAGGAGCAGTTCTTGTTGAAGGAGTCCAGCTCATCCCGCCATCTCCGTCTGGGCCTGCCGCGAATCGCGGCAGGCCCAGACGGAGCATCATAGTCAAAATAACGCACTACAACACAAGCCGTTTTGACTGTAGATACATCTGTCTGTAGTCTCATCAGTAAGCGCTGAAAACTTAGTTAATTTCAATTTATTCGCCAAATCAACTTTGTGCACAATAGCATTTTTTACAACTGCTGTGATTTTAGTACGCTTCAATTGAATTTCTTGCTCTAATTTAGAATCGGGAATAATTTCTTTTAACAAATCAGTCAAGTGGTCAGCCACAGAAAAAGCAATATTGTGTTCTGCAAAAAATGCAGCTAGTTTTATTTCAGCTCGATCCTTTTGTCTGTTTATTTGAGTTATGCCTGTCTTGAAACCAAATAAAGTCAACTTTTAGGATTGTAGACCCGATGAACCAGGTTTGTTTCTCAAATGTTTTTTTGATTCGGCATGTGATTTGAGATTTGTGATTTCAGCAACCAGAGAGCTTGATGGACAATATGCACACTTCGCTTTCTTGGGATTTTTAAGATCTGGCTGTAGCCAGTCTCGAAATATCGGATTCCTTAACCATTCATCGCGAAAAGTTTGCGAATGATGTTCAAAAGTCGTGTTACCTGCTTTCTTTGCTGTCCATCCTCCCTTTTTTGGTATTTTTCTAGGTGGAGTGGATGAAGATTCACTGTCACTACTCATAATGTTAAATTAACCACTGAATAATTAGGGTGAAATTCTAAAACGCGCTGGACTTTCAACCACTATACGCGTTAACTTTTTTTTTTTTTGGCTTCGCACGGTTTGTGCATTTAGCCAATGTGCGCGTTAACTTTAATGTAAACTTTAGTGTAATACATCTTGCGGTGATTCCCCGGTCAGCGACTAAAGATACATTTAGTGATGAGGTAATGAATCTAGTGATGTGCTTAGTCGAGTTTGTGCCATGGACATGTATTCTTTTCTTTAAATGTTTTTGGTTTGTATGTTATAATGTTTCTAACATTGTTAAAATCTCGTAAAAAAGTGAACGAGTTTTTTTTTTCTCGTTTCTCGTACAGAGACTACCAAATCTCGTAAAGGTACGAGATTTCCCGTACATCTGTCAACGCTGGCCCGCGATGTCCCCTGCCATCAAGAGGGACCCATTGGGTCGTAAGTTTGGCCCATTGGTCGTTTGACATACGGCAGGTGTGTTCAGCCCAATTCCATTTTAGCGTGGCAGTTTTCCAAGTGACATCAGTTATCTTTGTGATTGAACTGATGGTCGTATTCCTAACACGGTCTGTTAGTTGGATACCCATAATATTCCGTTCCATAGCCCTCTGGCCAACCCCGAGCGTGTATCTCTGCTGATTTGTACCTAAAAGACCTTATTTGAGAACCATATGTGAGGATGGAAATAATGCACACGTCAATGAGTCTTCTCTTAAGGGACAAAGGAAAATCACTCTTCATTAGATATTTCATGGCCCAATAGCTCTTCCAGGCATTTTCGGTGCGTTTTGCAACTTCTTTGTTTTGCCTTGCCTGGAAAGACTATTTGACCAAGATAGAGATCTCATCCACGTATTCAACCTCCCCACCCGCCACCCGCCACAGTGATCCTGCGATGCTTCATTCCATCAACCATATTATCAAGAAACACTCAGAATTCCAGCTCCCACTTTATATCGCCTTTGTGAACTATTCAAAAGCTTTCGATAATATCACCCATAGCTCAATTTTTAACGCCATGCAGAATCAAGACAGACACCACTTACATTTATCTTCTACAAACTATTCATAGGAACAGCACTGCAGCGATTAAGATCAGTTTCATGACGGGACTGTCCTTCCAAATTGAGAAAAGAGTTGAGCAAGGCGACCCGCTGTCTCCGAAACTATTCACGGCTGTGCTGGAGGAAGTCTTCGGAAAGCTGGCAGCACGCTGGACGGAAATGGGAATTATGGTCGGTCATAAGAGATTATCTAATCTCCGTTTCGCCGACGATATTGCCTTTTTTTCGTCTTCAGCCTCCGAGTTGACTCAGATGCTAGACGCTCTTAACACGGCAAGCCTAGAGGTCGGACTTCAGATGAATATGTCAAAGATCAAGTTGATGATGAACTGTATTAAGTAATTAAATATTAAATTGTGCATTGGTCCACTATTTCTAAGTTTATCTTGGAAATCACTGACATCAATGAAGGAAACTGTGGGGAACCTGGACTTTTAATTAACATAACTGAAATCGCCAACCCTCCTTGAGCAAGTGTGGTGATCAAAACTCATGCCTTCTCTGTATGAGAAGAGGCCTTTGCCCTGCAGTGGGACAAAATAGGCTGGTTAAAAAAATCACTGATCACAGTCAGTAAAAATAGCCATGTTATCAGCACATTTATTTATTTATTTATATATTTTTATTTCTAAAACACTTATTTTAATTTACATTTTGGTTTTAGCCACACAACGAAAACCTCTCAGGGTTTATCTGTGTGTTGGCGAGCCGTTCACTTAATTTTGACAAGATAAGTGCTAGGCCTGTGTACTACTTTGCTGCCAATCTGTCAGCCTTAGGGTATAAAAATCCCATTTTTTATGCACTTGGGCAGTTAATGGGTAACTAGGAATGAATAGTTTTTTCAAGAGCAGTATTAAAAAACAACAGATTGTGATGTATAAGTACAGTCTATTGTTTATTAGGAATACATACAGGCAGTATCATTAGGTATATTTATTACAGATCTGGACACACCTGTTAGTTTTTCTTCCATATTAATGTTTTGTTATTAGAAGGCATTTCTACTGTATCCATTAGGGACAAATTATTATTTTCTGCCAATTTTATTAGATCTGCAATATCTCTTAGACCCCAAGCTGCATTACGAGCTCTAAGTGATGCATTAAATTGAACATTACTCTCAGGCGTTATTTCACCATCTTTACTATAAGGCCCATAAGTAATCATAAGAGCATCTGGTTTTAAATAGTTTCCAGCATTTTCAAACAATCCAACTGTGCATGCATATGGGCTAATGTGAATCATGTTAGAATTATACATATAGTCAACACTGTTTTCCTCAAAACCATAAAATGATAATTTTTGACTTATATCAATAAGTTTTGGTGGCAGGATGTTTTTTGTGGGACAATTTTCAGCATAGTAAGTTATACTGCCTAACAAACTATCATCCACTTCAGTTGGTTGGAACCTAACTCCAGGGAAGTGCGGTGCAAAATGTGCCAAGTGTTGTCCAGAGCCTGCTGCTATCTCCAGGAACAATGGGCTCTCTTCATCCTCAATATTTTCAACATCACAAATGATAAACCTTTTCAAAACCTGTAGTATTGGATCTTGGTTTCTTGATGCGGAAGGGTATATTAATTTGTGATTTTTTATGCTGAAACAAAGTTTATTGTTAATTTTTGCTCATTCCATTGAATTAATGTTGGTACTTTAGTTCACTAATAGCTTTTAATAATATGCAATAATTAGATGCAAACAAAATGCGAGCAGGTATTTGACTTTTGT
This sequence comes from Fissipunctia ypsillon, assembly GCA_947568875.1. Lineage (NCBI taxonomy): Eukaryota > Metazoa > Arthropoda > Insecta > Lepidoptera > Noctuidae > Fissipunctia > Fissipunctia ypsillon. The sequence goes on along the minus strand of OX387644.1, from coordinate 15,971,859 downwards.
AGAGCTTGTAAAACGATACATACCTTTCTTCCCCAGTAAAATAGGAAGCAACATCTTTAGCCATTGAAGTTGGCTTTAAATTAAGCCGTTTGCAAACCAGAAATCTTAGAAAATTAATTTTGACGATTAAAGAAACCTTGTTGTTTCACCGAAAATTACGGGGAAACTCACGTAGTACTTAGGGTATTAAAGGAATTTATTACAAAACTGATCTTTGGTTACTTTTACGGTTTCTTCGATAAGCAGACAGTACAAACAGTAGTATATATATGTACTACGCACCGGAATTCTGAGTTTCAGAAAAGCTGGGAAAAACAGCTGTTGTAATGACTGCTGACAGCACAGGATGACAGGTTGTCTTGACATTTGAGTTTTTTTTTCTACAATATTATTTTCGTAGGCCACATTCCGAATTACACCGTAATAGCTCACATCGATAATTTGCGTTCTGATCACGATTATGACAGTCGAGAACTGTCAGCAATTCGGAACGCTTGTGAACGCGCTCACAGTGCACTTGATTACTCATGGTTGGATTACAGTATTTCTTTGTGTACACATCACAAATTTCTTCTTCTTCTTTGGTTAGGTGGCGACTGTAGCCAGAAGCACAAATCCGAAAATGCCACGTTAGTTTTAAAAATATATTGCGAGTTAAAACAAGCGCTGTTTAAAATGACAGTTGTGCTAACTGTCATTTTTGACAGCGCTCACGGTGATAACAATTTAGGGCATGGTCAGCGTAATCGCATGATGGTGCATGTCATGACGTCATCTATGACGATTCACGGGACATGGTTATCGCGCTCACGCTAATTCGGAACAACTGTAAGCTCGCTCAAATCGATTACAGCTCAATTCGGAACGTGGGGTAGTAAATTAGCACGTAAATTGAATATAACGTAGGTTGCCGTCGAAGTCGATATTCTTGTTATATGGGGAAGGCAACTGTCAAAATGGCGCTATCGTAGCTACTTCCCAACACAATCCGATAATACAAGGCGTGAGACGGTTTTATTCTAATTTTGCGAAAATAATGCGTCGTTATGTTACTAAATACTCCGAAATTGGAGTCCACCATTTCCCGAGAGACCCTAAAATTAAAAGATGGCGGCTTAAAGCTGTTCGTAGAAATGTTTTATAAACAGAGTAGAAACATTTTGAAGAAAGTGGCTGTGTGTACATTGGTATATGTACATGGTTTTAAATTCTGATACTTTCCATGTCAAATACTTGATTTAAAATATTAAAATCACCTAAAATAATGAAATAAAAGCAAACTCAGAATGAAAGCAATATCAAAATTGTAGGGCGTGGGAACCTAGCTATAACCATGCCATCTACAATTAGCTTGGTCCGCCCTTCCCCATTGACTGCTACACTCCTACCAACTTATCTGTGAAATGGCGAAAATTGGAACTACGGCCGTCATGTTGAAATGACCGTCATGTTGTCATGTTGGAGAGGGTGAAGACGGAGTATTGGAGCCTGTATCGAAAGGGCAAAGATATATTATTGTTCATGCGGGAGGAGATACTGGATTTGTTACAAATGCACTACTTGTGTTTAAATCAAACACAAAAAGTGGAGATTATCATGACGAGATGAATAGTACCAACTTTAAAAAGTGGGTTATTGAAAAACTTGAGCCTAATTTACGAGAGCCATCCATAATAGTGATGGAGAATGCTCCTTATCACCGTATTTGTGTGAATAAAGTCTCAAATACGAATTCCTTAAAAAAATATATGCAATTATGGTTGACCTAAAATTAAATTGACTACGGAGAGAATTTGACTAAGCCTCAGCTTTTAGAAATAATTAAGAGAAACAAGCCAAATGCAAGCCAAGATGCATAGCAATAAATGTAAACGGAACGAAGGAGCCTAAATCTGAAACTGTTTCGTCACTCCAAAGGACATTTTCCCATTGCTGTTAGTCCAGCTTTGGTGCGCGTTTGCCCATTCTAGTCTTTTTTTCTTATGTTGAATTGTTAGTTTCGGTTTTTTGGCTGCAACACATCCACTTAGTCCCGCAGACAAACGTCTTTTAACAGTTGTTTTTGAAACAGGTGTTTCTCGCGTTTCATTCAGAGCTTCGGTGATTTATAGTGTAGTTAAGCGTAGATTCCGTTTAGAGAGAATCCTGATGAAGTCTTCTTGCTTTGTTGTGGATTTGGGCCTACCAGGGGGGCTAAAATGGCCACTTTGGCAGAATCATAATAGGATAATATTATGAACTTTAGTTAAATTAATCGTAAAATGGTCACAAATTGACAATTCATAATATTAACTGTGTACAATTCATATCACGCAATTCATCTGTTTGCCAGTTTTGTACGGAGATTCGTAAAATGGTGCAGAAACTATGAATTGCTTTAATGTCAAATAGCAGAATCATAAGAAGTTAGTCAAGAGCAACATCTTACAATTATTCATATTGAAGATTTTGTGAATCAATATTGTAATGGTATTGATTTAGACATTTATGTAAATTTCCTTGAGGACGCACGTGTTACGGAGACCATTTTATATCGCCGACGAAGTGTAGCACTTCAGAAAATGAAAATAGCCTAGGTAATAGGTACAGTCGCCGTCAGATATATTGTAGCAGACAAGGTGACCAAATATTTCTGAACAATTTAAAATGTCAATAAGTTCCATACACTACAAGTTACCATTAATATCTGAACATTCATTACTTCATTAATATCTGAGCAGATGCTTGTAAATAATTTCTATACAAACAACTAACCAAAAATATCTGAACACTTACAACGTCAAGTGTATCTACGCAGACAAACACTGAGCTTACCTAATTCGTTACTGTGTGATATAAAGGACGAACCAAAAACGACTATCGACTTGACTATCTGTGATTAGTCCAGTCATTTGGTAGTTTTACCTGGAAAGTTTTTAAACTGGTGATTTTATTGAGGTCGACGTGCTCTCTTCGAATTTTCACATTGTCCCCAGAGTTCAACCGCAAAGGCATAAATAACCATCTCATGAGATTCATCCCAACCAATTTTTCCTCAACGCCTCAGATATCTAAGACCACTCCATCTGTGTAGATACACTTGACGTTGTAAGTGTTCAGATATTTTTGGTTAGTTGGCGCGTTTCACGATCGCCCCGTGTGCTTAAGTTACAAGGTTGCGATCGAATCTCGTTTGAATCGCGTATACGCGCGTAATCTGCGCGTCGTCTGCGCGTTTAAATACGCCGTGGCCTAAACCTACGTGCGTGTGAACTGAGGGACTTTATAACTTTCTGAATATTGGATCTACGAATTTGCGACTTTCATCGTTAGTGTTTTACAAATTCCTTCGTAATGTTGTTTTAGTCGTTTTTCTTCTACGACACTGTGGCCGAGCATTCGAAACGGACACTCTGTACCACATGCGTCCTCAAGGAAATTTACATAAACATCTAAGGGCCGGGATTTTTCACTCGTCAGATAAATTTTATCTGGGGAATATTTTTGACGTTTTGACAGCTTTTGTATAGAAAATACGTCAATCCGCCATATTTACGCGGTGTCCTGCGCGAGCGAGGAAAACGACGCGATGCGACGCAACACGATAAGGCGTAATGCGACGCGATGCTACACGCGACAAATGTCCTACGTGATTTTGGTGATTACTTCCCGAATCATTGAGAAGTACAGTACAATTTTTCTCGACCATTTCGTAGTTCGTGGTGACGCGTTTGGTCGCCCTCAAAACAAGTACGCGTTACGTCGCGTCTCGCCGCAGACTATCATATAGGCCGCAAGCAGGGTATGCCGTTGAGTTGATCGCGTTCGTCGCGTTCGCACCGTCGCGTCGCTTCGTATTCGTCGCTCACGCAGGACACCACGTTACGCGGTGTCCTGCGTGAGCGACGAATACGACGCGACGCGACGCAACACGACGCGACGCAACGTAATGCGACGCGATGCTACACGCGACAAATGTCCTACGTGATTTTGGTCATTACTTCTCGAATCATGGAGAAGTACAGTACAATTTTGCTTGAAAGTTCATATTTAAAGTACAGACTTTTAAAAAAATATCGTAAAAAGCACAGAAAGAAAAAAAATATAATATTTTTACAAAGAAACACATTTGGCGAGTTCCGTCATTTATATCCAAAATTAAGAAACGATTCTAAAATGTTTAAACAATATTGTGGAGTGTTACCGTCTACTTCCGATTACATTATTGCTGATATTAAGTCTGAATTTCAATTAAAAACAACAAATTTTCAAAAACCTATTTCTATTGAAGAAAGATTACTCTTGACATTGCGGTGAGTACATAGAAACTACATAATATTGTATTATTGAAAATATTTTAATTATTATGAAATTATCACTGAGATGAATAACCAGAAGTGAAGTAACCCATCACCCATCATTGAAGATTCTGTGTTTGATGGGGTATTCAGTTTTGATATTTTGTTGATGAGCATCTCCTGAACCTGAGTCCGAAATAATAATTTATTCAGAGATGGTAGCTTATTCATATACGGCATTATAGACTTGAAACAGTTCAAGTCGTCGTCGTCTTCATTTAAATCTTTCTTCATTAGGTCTATTTTTTCTCGTTCGAGTGTTATTAAGATTTCTTCAATACTTTTTGCTACACTTTCTTGTACCTTTTGGTTAGCCAACGTTCCAAAGCTCGCGATGGGGTATGCGACGGTCCAGGTGTCGAGGTATCATATCGTATCTGTGCCGAAATAGCATTTTGTGCAGTTGCAGCATCAGTCGTAGGGCCATCAATTGTTGCCAAATTGGTATCATCTGTATTGAACTGCGATTCATCGGTTTGTGTATTGTATGATGTTTGCTCAGAAAGAATAGACATCATTGTATCATCATCGATAATGTCGCTTTCATCTAATATTTTATTTTGAATATTAGATGAGTAGTTTTACGAGGTTTCAAAATTGTCTTTAAAAATTGCATTGATTCAAAATGTGGCCAATCGCCTTGATATTGACCATTTTGATCTGCATCCGAACCCGATCTTGGCTTTTCTACTTTTTTAAGCTCTCTGTTATGGGAATCTCTTTAATTCTTCCACTTCTTTTTTACATCATCAGCTGAAATTAAAACAATATTATTATTTACAGATATTTGGTTACTGGAACACCATATAGAAAGTTATCATTCAATTTCCGTATATCAAAAACTGCCATTTGAAACATAGTGAAAGTGTGTACTGCAATTTGGAAGACTTTAGTAATAAAACATATGCCTATACCTACAACTGAAATGTGGAAAAGTATCGCAAAAGATTTTTGGGAGAAATGGCAATTTCCTAATTGCATTGGTAGCCTTGATGGCAAACACATACGTATTAAGAAACCAAAAAAATCTGGTTCTATGTACTACAATTATAAGGGATTTTTCTCTATTGTATTACTAGCCTTAACTGATGCTAACTATAAATTTATAATGGTTGATATTGGTGCCTATGGAAAAGATAACGACGCTGGAGTTTTTAACGCATGTACTTTACGACAAGCAATAGAACATCAAAAATTACAAATACCGGAACCCGACTTTTTACCAAATACTTTCATTAAAGCGCCTTTTGTATTTGTGGGTGATGCTGCATTCCCAATAAAAACATAACTTCTGAAGCACAAAAAAATGTCAGTGAAGGAGATATTAAAGAGCGGTTCAACTATAGATTGTCTCGAACGAGGATGGTCGTTGAGTGTTCTTTTGGTTCAATAGCGGCAAGATTTGGATTACTTAATACGCCAATTGAGACAAATATTGAAAATACAATTAACACTATAAAAGCTCTACTTCACAATATAATACGTGATCTTGAGAGTAATTGCGAAAATTTGACGTCAACTTCATCACCTCATCTTCAAAGATCAAGAAGATATAATGCCTCAAGTTAAGCAGCCATACATACAAGAGAGACATTCGCGAATTATTTTAATGAACATTGAAGATTTCGGCACTTAGCGGAAGTGGCAGGCCAGAAGAACGGCCAGCCACCTAACGATTGAAACACCTAAAATTATAGCAAGAGTAAATTACTAAACTTAATAATAACCCCATCGCCGTATCTGTACGTTGACGTCGTGATGGGGCTTGCGCGCTCCGAACTCTAGGTCTGTGCCGGTAGAGGTTACTTTGCCGGAACAGGTCTAGGATGAGGAGCCAGACCAAGAGAGATACAGAAACCCGCAGTGCAGCATGTGGCGAGCTGCTGGGCAGTAGCGACCCCACGTACCCTATCTCCCGGGAGAAATCATGTTCCTCATCTCTGGCTTGCCTTTATTGGCCGGCTGGAGTGAACACTGACGAGAACTGACCTCCCACCTCATGGTGCGTTTACATTAGGTCGGCCACCTTATACGGCGATCGCTTTCGGTTGAACCGGATCAGTTAACCGAATTGGGTTGTTTACATTAGGTTGATTCACCGAATTCGGCGATCGCTTACGGTGTTACTCATCCGAATTTAGTGCGACCGAACACGGTCAACCGAATACTTGTAGTGTTTACACTAGTCGGTGACAGATACGGGCTAAGACCGAATACGTCCAACCGAATACCTGTTTATACTAGTCGTTGACCGAATATGGTCGCAGCCGAAAACGGCCTAACCGACCTAATGTAAATGCGCCGTCATTCTTGCCTTTATTGGCTGGCTTGAGTAGAGATTCGCAAGAGCAAACGTGCTCGGAGGAAGGAAGTACCTAGTCCAGTAAGATGCTGGTAGGAATCTTGACCGTACTTCCGGGATTGTCCTGATAGCCGTGGAATACCTCTCCACTCCTCTTAACCGATTCGTTGCGGATGGCACGTTTCAGTGCCATCACTTTTTTTTGCGTGAGGCGTTAGGCACGGATGTGTGTCATTTTAAAATCGATGGTAACTCCTTCAATTAAGTTAAGGAAGTTTTTACTCAGAACCAAACTATCTTCATTTTTCACGTATATTAAGCTCGTAGCCTTCGTTTCTGGATATTGTAAGATTTTTTTTTAAACAGGAGTAACCAACCTTTTTGAAAGTTGAAAGTCGATTCGTTGCAGATGGCAAGTTTCAGTGCCATCACTTTCTTTTGCGTGTGGCGTTAGGCACGGATGTGTGTCATTTTAAATCGATGGTAAGGAACTCCTTCGATTAAGTTATGGTTTTTACCCAGAACCAAATTATCTTAATTTTTCACGTATATTCAGCTCGTTTCTAGATATTGTAAGATTTTTTTTTGTTTTTAACACGCTTTTATTAGCTTCACTTGTAACTAACTATGTATGTAAGAAAATCTTCGAATCTTAAGTTGACCCACTTCCCGGTCTTCGATTAGGATGTTTTGCACACGCTCCGAGTTCTGATGACAATACATGACTAGCTAAGAAACGTCATTATAAATCCAATATGGCGGCTTCCCCAAGATGGCGGACTGGCTGTTTGAAATCCACCTTCATGATATGGGTATCAAATGAAAGGGTTTGCTGTCAGAAATACGAAAAAAAATATTCACGGGACTTAAATCTAATATTTTTAGACCTCAATAATCAATCAAATCATTAGAAAATGCGAAAAGGTTTAGCACAACTGTAATAAAAAAGTCACTTACCCTCCATTTCCAGAAATACACTTATTTTGCCACTTTTAACCACTTATAACAATGTGCCTGGCCGTTCACGTTAGATTTCGAATGTAAACTAAAAGTATTCAAGCTTTGAACATGTAAAAAATGGTCAAAATACTGTTTTCTTTCCCGCATGGCTGAAGGCACAGATGCGTGTCATCTAATCGTATGGCGTTGGGCACTGAACAGTGTCACGTTATTTTTGTTCGACGCCACAGTTAGAAGTTAGCGAAATTAGACATCGCAACGAATCGGTTAAGCACCTCAAGACATGTTGCCCCCTTGTCGCTACGACACTATGTGCTAGCGACCGTTTCCGGGGGCCCATTGTTGAGTGTGCAAGTCACCCCCTGCCATTTTATCCGTGTATTGTAGGTATTTATCAAACATTGGTCAGGCAGGGGCCATAGTCCTTCCATAGTTTTAGATAACCAGTCCACTTTAGCCATCCAAACCCATAGCCCAATATTTTTTTGTCCCCATATCCTGCAATAGTCCTACACCAACCGGGAGTTGTCCTTGGGTGCACTTGCATAGTACGCACAAGGATAATTTATCGTCGGTTGGTGCCTCATTTCCATTGAAAGCGTCTAACGGGCCTCTGCGAGTTGGCTTCGGCCCCTCATATGCCTTTCAAAGGTCCATTACCCTAGGGTCCCGAGAAATATATAAAATATAAAAAATGTAAATAAAATTTACCTGTGCATTCTACTGCTTCGGCAACATTCTTCCAACTTCTTTGTACTAATAAACGATTCCTGTAATGTTTATGTTTTTTGTCTCACAACAATCTTTGCTCACGCACTGCGGCTATCAACGCTTCTGAATCAACCATTACGTAGTAGTTCGTGGTGTCGCATCTGGTCGCCCTCAAAACAAGTATGCGTTACGTCGCGTCTCGCCGCAGACTGTCACATAGGCTGCAAGCAGGGTATGCCGTTGAGTTGATCGCGTTCGTCGCGTTCGCACCGTCGCGTCGCTTCGTATTCGTCGCTCACGCAGGACACCACCAATAAATGGTTTAGATTGAACTCTGTTGTATTAATTATCATCCCAAATAAACCATCCTTAGAACAATAAATGGCGCGTTCGGAATGCCATCTTGAAAGAAAATTTTATGTTTGAGTTATAAACATGCAATTTTTATTATTGGGTAGCTAATACGATGAAGATTAATTTAAAGTAATAAAAAAAGGTAAGTAAAGTGGGCGTCTTATTGAGAAATTTTACAGTTATTGTAAAAATTGCTGAAAAAACGCCGTTATTTGCTAAAAAAAACATGTTTATTTTCAATTGAGGGCAGTTCTTTTCCACAATTTTGTTTTATGAGGACCCCTAATTACCTCCAATCACTATGAAGTTTGTTTTAATCGTGATAGATCATTCAGTTTAAAAGTTACACAGTTTTGTTTACATTGGGGTCACAGGAGCGAACAAAATTTAAAAAAATTCTATTAAAAAAAAAGTATTTAGATTTTTTAATATTTTTGTCGACGATAAAATTAAGCATAGATTCCCTCATTTCGATATGTGCTCATTATAAAGAATCACACTGTAACTGTGTACTGTCATGCCTAAGAAACTGAGCTCAGCGCAGTGAATCTATTATACCTATAAAATAAAACAAAGTTAATCTAACTTATTTATTTTAGAACAGGAAACAAAAGAAAGTAGAATAATAGCACGTTTAAAATATACCCAACAGTGCAATACAATAACATACCTACAACCTGGTTGAGCTAAGTTTGCACTTCTTCACTGACCTCGGCGTGAACTCGGGAAGGTGAGTGGGGGAAGTGGGAGTAGCGCGAGGTGCAAACTTAACCGGGTAATCAGTCAGATTGACTTTCCTGTATGCTTTCTTCTCTTGTAAATCCAGGTACTCCAGCAGCCAACAAATCAAATAGTTCTTTCTCCTGTGTTACTCGCAAATTATTCAATACAATATCCGTTGGAATCCTTTCTGTTAAATTAGCTGGCGGAGTTAGACCCAGCGTAGTAAATGCTCTACGGACTTGTCCAGTGCTGAGCCATCCTCGTTGACCTGGATCAAAACTTTTGACAACTGCTTCTAAATGTCTAAGCGAGAAAATAATAATAATAATTCAGTACCAGTCAATCAAAACAAAATAATCCCAAGTAAGTAGGTAACTCATTATGAAAATGTGTGCTTTGCATTGACCAAATCCATGGGGTTAGGGATGATTAAATATGAACAACTGCACCGCGTGGTAGCGCCTGTATTCAACTAGCGATGCCTTTCATGAATTTACTAATTATATTAGTGCCCGAGCGCAAGTTTCGGCTGCTCTAAGCGCCGCAAGTTTCTATGAGTGTAGCTATAATATAAAATATGTAAAAGTATATTTTGGCGCTCGGTAAATATTTATGAAATGGTGACAAAACAAGATAGCGACGTTAGTTCCAATTTTAGCCGCGCGCTACAATAACCTTGTACCTAGTGTTGTAGTCACATAACACTATTACTCCTAGGGGAGTTGTAGTCAATATCGTTGCCTTAGCCGCAGAGGCGACTCCATGCTCCGTGGTGAATATGAATAAAAAATGATTTTTGTGCTTTAATTGTGTGATATACAAAAAAAAAACTGAGCTCCGAGATCCAGCTGAATCTACTAAACCTATAAAATTGTCATTGTCATTGAGCAGCTATAAAATTGACAAAATGTCCGTTGTGATTGATTGGTTTTTATTACTTTTTATTAATAGGCATTGTCCTTTACCTTTCTTCAAACAACACTGGCGCAACTCCGAGACCAGCACGGAATATCATACATTCATCTAAAATTTTCGCCGTTATATCAGTTACATTACTTTTAGGGTTACTTGCTAATATTTTGGTGAGAAGGAATCTCACGAGCTCGGGTATACGACGTTCACGCAAATAATTTTCAGTTCGAGCAACTGTTGAGAAGATTAATTTCTTCCGTTCTGGAATAATTTCTCCTTGAGACGACTCGGCAGATGTTTGACATTTACATACTGCTATGGGTTCAAGTGAAGGACCAGATGGTAACCGAGATAACGGCTGTAACTCTTCTTCTTCCGTTACAGTATAATCGTTAGATTCATTCTTTGAATCCATTTGAATCACAAAAACTTTTGTTTTTTTTTTTGTTTCTTGGCCGGTGTCGACTATTTGGCAGCGTCACGTTGAGACGGCAACACGAAAACTTGTCACTTGTCAGGGATCAAATAATGAATAAATTGATGTACGTAAGTCATACGTTATGTCAAAGAATGAATTTACCGAACGTTTTAAAGTATTTTTTTTTATTTCTTGACTATTGTAATGAGATGAAGTCAAAAAAGGTTCACGTAAAGCCAAGTTTGAAAACATTAATTTCTCGTCTCTCTATTCGACGAAGACGAGCACATTCAACGGAAAAGTCGAGTATAATTAATTGTATAACACTCAGTTCGCTTTTGTTATCCTCGTCACTCGCGAGATTTGTGGTTTTGGTGATAAAAAGGTGACAAAAGATACTTGTCAGTGGTTTACAAAAAAAAAACTTGTAACGTTGTTTATAGTGACACTGACAGGGTCTAAGACGGTAGACAGAAAATAGTATCTACCGAGTACTATTTTATATATATGATAGTATCTACATCTACGTCTAAGGGTAGGCACAACCACCGGTGGCACACGACTCACGATCCACCGGCCACAACCACCGGTGGCTGTCACCATTTGCTGCTTGCGGTTTTGAGTACTGCAGCCGTAGCGGGTGGCCGCCACCGGCCACACATGTGCAACGAATTCATACAAAACGTATGAAAAAGCTTGTGAACTGCTTGTCGCTGGGCTATCGGTGGCTGTGGCCGGTGGCTCGTTTGTGCCTAGCCTAAGACTGAAGGTAATGAATTGAAGTTTTGACAGGTGTCGTCAGCCGTGTCATACATAAGCAGTGGCCCAGTCGAAGACCTCCGGCTCAAAGATCAATTTTCAGGCCCAGTGGAATAAAGCATCACTGCAAGTCATTTACATATTTATGTTTAATTTGTCATCGACACAAAAGTAAACATAATAAAGTAAACAATGGTGGTTTGTGGACGAGGAACAGTTTTGAAACCTATGACGAGCTTTCAGGTTTTAACCCTAAAATTATGATAATTAACGGGAAGGCAAAAATGGCGCTGTAGTAGTTAGTTCATAAAACAAGCTAGTAATGCAAGGCGTGAGGTGGTTTTATTTTATTTTTGTGAAAATGGCTCGTTATTGTGTTCCTAAATACTCCGAAATTCGAGTCCCTTACAATGGGGAAGGCAACTGTCAAAATGGCGCTGTCGTAGCTAGTTCCCAACACAAGCCAATAATACAAGGCGTGAGGTGGTTTTATTTTATTTTTGCGAAAATGATGCGATGTTGTGTTACTAAATACTCCGAAATTGGAGTCCACCATTTCCTAAGAGACCCTAAAATTAAAAGATGGTGGCTTAAAGCTATTCGTAGAGATGTTATAAATTAAACAGAGTAGAAATATTTTGAAGAAAGTGACTTTGAGGAAATATTTATGGTTTTAAATTGTGACACTTTCCATATCATTTACTTGATTTAAAATATTGAAATCACCGAAAATAACGAAATAGCGAAATAAAAGTAAACTCATGACTGAACGAAATGCCAAACTTATTGTAGGCCGTGGGGACCTAGCTATGATCACGCCATCTACAATTAGCTTTGCCCGACCTTCCCCATTTCTTTTTGAACAGACTATACCGAAAACGGAGTAAGCGAGTGAATATGCTGAAAGACTTGGCATCAATATCCCTAAAAAAAATACCATCGACGACAGCAAATGAGCAAAAAGGAAATCAAATATAACCGATTGAATGTTGATGGCTTCTAAGGATCAGCGAATCAGCCGTTTTGTTTTGAAGATTTTGAATGCATCCAAAGATTTCAGAAGATAATGTTTTGATGCGTACTTGTATTTAATAAATAAAGCTGAAGCTGCTGCAGTGTTTGTTTATTTTCAAATGAGAATAATAAAGATAGTGAACATTGTGAGAATTCTACCACCATGGGGAAGGACTTGGACGAACTACGAATTGGAAAAATCGACGACTGTAAGTAGGCAAAGTCAATATCATTATCTTTATTGGTTTGGCTGGTGGCTGTGTGAGCTGTCGCTATTTCTAGGGATGAACAACTCGAAATCGAAAACCATTATTACATTATTAATTCTGTTAGCAATCTTGTTCTTAATTTTTCTAGGCGACTCGGATATTCGCATGACGGGACAGGAAATGGACACAATAAGACAAAGAACTGTTGCCTATGAATACTTATGTCGACTGGAAGAAGCTAAGACTTGGCTGGAAGCATGTCTAAGGGAAAAACTTCCGCCAGCTACAGAGTTCGAAGAAAGTTTACGCAACGGAGTTTATTTGGCAAAATTAGGAAATTTTATTTCTCCAGACTTGCTTCCTATGAATAAAATTTATGACATTGATCAAAAACGTTATAGGGTAAGAAGTATTTAATTATGTACCTGTCATTGTGTATTGTATTGTTATGGAAAATTTGTTTCTGCATCCAAGGTTTTCTTATTTTTTTAGGTGTTTCTGCTTATGTTGACAGAGTAACGCCTATTTATGTATGAATGGTCAAAACAAAACCTTAGGTACTTAACACAGGTGCAAAGTGAAAATGGTATTCTGTCCACTACATATTGTGCATTTTTCTGAGCAAGAACCTAACAAAAAGTACTAGGCTTGCATGTATTCAAGATATTATTTCATTAACCCTAGATCACTAAACTTTTTTTTTTCAAACTCTGTCACTAAACATTAGTCCTACAAACTAACAAAATAAAACCGCAATATTTATCAAAACTAGAGTATTTATTTAGAAAAAGTCTACTTAAAATATGGAATGTCTTTTAAATTACCACATAATAAAACAAAAGGTTAAAAAAAATTATTCTTGGCAGTCGGCACACACTGGAACCGTATGTTCCCCGCAAATCGCCGTCTTGCAGCGGCTGCAAACATATTTAGTCATCCTGTGTTTTTTGTAAGGACAAAAAGAACATATTTTGCGCTTATTTTGTTTCGCTTGAGAGGTACTAGGAGTAGCATCTTCAATTTTTAAAATATCTTTGATACTAGCTTTTATATCCCTCCTCAAACGGCGTTAACGGGAACATACATAAACAGCGAATGCGTCAGAGTCGTGTAGCCTGTGAGACTAATGTTTAGTGATCTAGGGTTAATGTTATTAATTACTTTTTTTTCATATATATTTACATAATATAAAGCCTATGTCCATCTGGAGTAATGTACAGACGGCAGCATATCAAGATACCGGAAACTGCCAAATTTTCCCAATCAACCTTGAACCTAATGCTTTAGCGATAAAGTTGAAAATCTATTAAAGAAATTTGACAGATTGTAGTAGCTTGATGTGCTGGTGTCTGTACAGTCGACTACAAAGAGATGTATACCCCCTTAAGTTACAAATACATGTACCCATTGAAAGAAGTGTACAAACTTCGTTACTAATAATTATACACATGATATATGACGATTATATGTGCCAAACGTATGTATACGGCGAGATGGACACTGTAATGTGTATGCTCTGAAACAAACTAATATGTTTGTCTTTGGTTACAATATATATATAGGGTGACTGGTAATTAGTGACCGATACTTAAACACATGATTGTACTCATGATAACAAACAACTTTTACTATGGGACCAAACCTGAAATCGTGAAAAAAAAAATCTACTGGTCCCCTACATTTTGACGAATTATGCAAGCATAAATGTAGGGAGCAGCAGACTTTTTTTTTCACGATTTCAGGTTTGGTCCCATAGTAAAAGTTGTTTGTTATCATGAGTACAATCATGTGTTTAAGTATCGGTCACTAATTACCAGTCACGCTATGTATATATTCGGCCACAGCGACTTGGATCTGCCTATTGATGACATTGCTGGTGTGCCCTCAGGTGACTGATATAACCAATTTTTGTCGTGAAAGTGTGTCCACATTCACGGCAAGTCAGCACCCCTCCGATGTAATTATATTGGATGGCCGCGGGTGGTCGGACCTTGAGATCACTCGTTTAGCATCTAGCTCCTCTTTACGTCGCCTTTCAAACGCAAACACCTTAGTGCTCACGGTATGCCTCCACAGTGACCGGTCTGCTGCCATCGCCTCCCATTGTGATGTCTCTAGATCACACCGCTTCATGTGGCGCTTAAGCACATCTTTGTACCGAAGGAGTTGGCCGCCTACAATGATATGTATACAAGCGGACATTCCAATTTTAAATTTCAAAATTTTTGTCAAAACCACTGAAACTCTTTAGAGAGTTTAATAGGTATTAGCTTTTTTGTGTTTTATGATGACACTTATAAATGTCAAAATATGAATACTCCGTAATAAATAATAGATCCTCATATCCATCGTCTGAATGAGAATACGTACACGATTTGTGGGATTCATGGGTCAAACTTTTGGGAGAATGCTGCAAATTCTTTGAGAACTCTTTTGCAAGACATAATCAATGCTAATGGAGGGTATACAAAATATTGAACAAGTTTTATATTTTTTTGCCAAAATGTGAAGTAGGTCTACTATTATTATAAGTAAAAGAATATTATAGATAGTTATGTTATTAGTAGCAAGATCACAATATAAGTTTAAATTAAATGAGTTTTATGATTCAATAGTTTCTTTTTACGAGAAGGTTGTAAAAGAATGGAAATATGTGGTGAAAATAATTTGTGTCAATATTGATAAACAAACGACAAGCCAATAGCGTTATGCAGGTGTCGTGGCCAGATCTTAGAAATAATCATTACCGTAAAACGGGGTGAATCGGGACGAACTTTTAAAAGGGATTTTAACATTGAATTAATATAGTTTGTTGGCAAAAATTACACATGTGTTTATTGTATTATAATTAACGATTAAGTGTCCTTGTTGGCAACAAACTATATTATTTCAACGTTATAATCCATTTCAAAGTTTCGTCCCGATTCACCCCTGCATCCCTATTCACCCCGTTTTACAGTAGGTACATGAAGTGTTCAACCATTTCATGAAATGGTTGTATTTCATGAAATGGCCAATTAAAATTGACCATATCATTTAACCCTCGGCATGCCTGGAGGCAAAAAGTTACACGATATGCCTGGTGGGTCTGTCAGACCCGGATTTTTAACTTGTTATTTGTCTAATAAGTTTTGATAAATAAGTTATTATAATGTGTTAATCATTTTGCTAGGGGTATACATTAAAAATTAAAATAAAAAAAATATTACAAATCAAGAACTATTTAATTATTTTTCTAATTAAACTCAGGTACCGGTTTTTGACAAAAAACTAGATTTCGTTTCTCGTCATATATTAGACTTATAACATACTCTTGGAACTATACGCACTTACTATCCTACTACTATGAGTGAATGCTCCGGACTGATGTAGCGTCTAGCGATTCATAACAGCCAACTATTGAGTGCGGTTAGGCGCGAAATTCAAATTTGAATGAAAAACAACGGTTTATGTGCAGAGGTGGGTCTGACAGACCCTACCAGGCATACCGAGGGTTAAACGTCAACGTTTAATGATTTGTCAGTCGCCCCCTATTACATGGGACTTAACATAACTGGCGAAATGTGGGTGTACTATAGGTACATCTCTGCCCAACCCTTCGGGGAAACGGCGTGATGTTATGTTATGTTCATGAAATTATCAATTCTAAGATCTGGTCACGACACATGCACGAAATGAAGGAGAAAACAGGTAATTCCGTACTATTCTAAAATTTGAAAATAGAATGTCAGACCTGTATACATATCATTGTAACCAAAGACGAACACATTAATTCGTTTCAAAGCGTACACATTACAGTGTCTTTCTTGCTGTATACATAAATTTAGCACATTTAATTGAAACATAAATCTGTCATACATTGTGTCTACAAATATTTGTAACAAACAATGACAACATCATCAAAGGATATATATTTTTGTAACTTTCAAAAGTATACATCTCTTTGTAGTCGACTGTACCTTTCAAATGGTGAAAGAATTTTTCAAATAGGAGCTGTGGTTCTAGAGGTTACCCTGCACATACAGCCTGCACACAATAATTTACAACTTTCTATACTACTTTGGCTGGAATTTCTATAAATGATATTATTTCTTCATTTTGTTTTTTGTTTATTACTGTGGAATACATGTGCTGTCACATGCTAATATTATTTTAAGTGTCATTTTAAAAATATTAAAGAAGAAAAAAAATGTGTTTATTTCAAATTTCAACTTGTATCTCTAGAAAATTATGTGACTTGGGGTGCGAATGGTGTAAAAAAATATGTACTACACTGTCAGTGCCTGTATTTTGAAAACTTGTCCAGTTAATGCAGATTCTAAAATAGTTTAATAATAACTGATTCCATTATTTAAACAAAAGTTATAGCCATTTCTATTAAAAAAGAGCTAAATTTAAAATAATACACAATTTCATTTAAATTCATTACAGGTATTGCAAAATGTTTTGGACCAATAATTATGAAAATTTTTTTGAGTTACAAAAAAACAATATAAAAAAATGTCATTTATAGAAATTACAACCAAATTAGGAAAGCAAGATGTCAATTCAAATAATAATAAAGCAGCATGTGGCGAGCTGTTGGGCAGTAGCGACCAAACGGACCCTATCTCCCGGGAGAAGTCTTGTTCCTCAACTCTGGCTTGCCTTATTGGCCGTCTGGAGTGAACACTGACGAGGAACAGAGTTCCCACCTCATTCTTGCCTTTATTGACCGGCTTGAGTGGAGATTCGCTAGAGCAAACGTGCTCGGAGGAAGGAAGTATTCCAGTAAGTGCTGGTAGGGATCTTGACCATCTTCCGGGCTCTGGGATTGTCTTGATAGTCGTGGAATACCTCTCCACTCCTCATAAGCACCTCAGGACATGTTGCCCCCTTGTCACTACGACACTATGTGCTAGCGACCGTTTTCGGGGGCCCATTATTGAGTGTGCAAGTCACCCCCTGCCATTTTATCCGTGTATTACCTAACATTGATCAGGCAGGGGACATAGTTTTTCCATAGTTCTTGGTAACCAATCCACTATAGCCACCCAAACCCATAGCCCAATATGTTTCGTTTCCATGTCCTACAATAGTGTTGCACCAACCGGGGGTTGTCCTTGGGTGCATTTGCATAATGCATACAGGGATAATCGTTGGTTGGTGCCTCCTCATCGTTTAAAATTGTCTAAGGGGCCTCTGCGAGTTGGCTTCGGCCCCTCGTACGCCTTCCAAAAGTCCGGGACCCCAGGGTCCCGAGATATAAAAACATAATAATAAAATTATTTGGAGACCTAAGGGAAAAAATTGTTCAAATTGTATTATATGATAGCTGAATATACGGCGTATTGACCCCTTAGCGTTGGACCACTATTTACGCCATACCCTGTATACTCAAACTCACAAAATTTGCTCTCACTTGTTTTATTTTTATTAAGCTACTAGCTTCCGCCCGCGACTTCGTCCGCGTGAAATTTTTTTTTTCCCAAACACCCCGTCGCATCGCATCGCCCGTGCTGTTACTTCGTTTTCACTTAGCGCTCGTTCTTCCTTTTTTTTCTTTTTGCTCGGCTTCTAAGGGTCCTAGCGTAATGTTACATACTTAAAGCCTTCCTCAAGAATTGGACCATAAAATGCAAAAAGAATTTTTCAAATCCGACTGGTAGTGACAGAGATTAGCGCGGTCAAACAGTCAATAAAAAATAAAATGTGTCGGACAGACTAAGCGCATTTTTCTTACTTTAAGCATTTATATACCCGTCGTAATTTCTAAACTAAACGTCGGATTTGAATAATTTAAAAAGGAATTTACATGTACTTAATCAACCTTGATTATGAAACTATTTATTTGGATAATAATACCATGTTTATGAAAACACCTTCCCAAATAATGCATTTTTTTATAACAAATTTGATTACCATTCAAAAAGTTATAGTGAGCTAACCTTAAAAGATACACATAAATAAGCCATCGCGGACTTTTTTTTTAATTTTTTTTAAGAGGAACATTTTCGTCATACATGATTTTTGAGTAACTTTAACCGTGTACGCAGCGCACGCAACGGAAGCTCGCAAAAGGAATAAATTTTCCCCGTTTTTGCAACATTTTTCATTGATGCTCCGCTCCTATTGGTCGTAGCGTGATGTTATATAGCCTATAGCCTTCCTCGATAAATGAGCTATCCAACACTAAAAGAATTTTTCAATTCGAACCAGCAGTTCTTGAGATTAGTGCATTCAACCAAACAAACAAACTCCCTCTTTATAATATTAGTATAGATGATAAACAACAATTTTATGTATGTGCGTCACTTTAACGTTAATAAACAGTTTTTCTTTCTTTCTTTTCTTTTCTCTCTTTTCATAATATTTGTATAGATAGTATAGATAACTATTGAGTATTGACTGTAGCTCTAGCTAAGGTTAAACATGAGAAGGTATACCATTTTTGAATGATTTATATCACTTTAGAGTTGAATGGTATTTCAGGTAATGGGGCTTCAGTTCAAGCACACTGATAACATAAATAAATTTCTGCAAGTACTGAAGAAGACAGAGCTACCTGTGGTAAATATTAATTTTAGATATGCTAAGTGTACCAATCATATCAAGTTTAATTAATAATAATAATCTATTGTTGCAGACCTTTCAGCCAGAGACTACTGATATTTATGATAAAAAGAATATGCCAAGAGTAATTTACTCCATTCATGCTCTTAGTTCACATTTATTTAAGCTTGGAAAAGCCCCACTTATTCATGATTTGTTTGGGAAAGCCATGTTCACAGGTAATTTTCTTATTCTGTTCAATTTATCAAGAAAAGAAAAACCCATTGGTCCTAATTTGTTTTTATTTTGGTTCTTTGTATAGATGAAGAATTAGACTCTATTTCGAAAGACTTGCAGAAATGTGAACACCCACTTCCAATGTTTCAAAAAATTGGGAACATTTTATCAAAAAATAATAGTGGGTATGATGGTGCCGCCATGCATGATGCTGTTGTAGAGCTCAACAACCTTTTAGACTCGGACAAATCAATAACTTCAGCTATACTGAACCCACAACTGAAGTTAAAACATGTACAAAATAGGCTAATAGATGAGTATGGGAAAGTTTTGAAATCTGCCAAATATGAAAAAGTGCAAGCAGCTCATAGTCATTCACTAAATGATAGCTACATTCCTGACGAGTATGATGAATTGCTGACTGTTGTTGAAATACAAGGACATATAACTGCTGTTAATTACAAATATTTATGGAAGAAAACATGTTCTGCATCCCAAAATGGCGATATTGTTGCTTTGGACAAAATATTTAAAGAAAGTTGGGTGAAGACAAAGGATTACAACACTAATAATCTAGATTTTTATTGTGATGTAGTAAAAGAAATAAATGAATTCAATAAAGATGTTGATGTGGAGAGTGTTACGAATTGGCACAAAATATTCCAAAACATTATCAACGAAGGGAATCAGAAAGCTCTTGAACATACAGACCATAAAACAGCTATCAATGATGTCAACAGAGCTTTAGATGAGGGGACCCCTGATGACTTATATGTTGCATTGAATAGTCCTTATTTAGAACTGAACTTTAAAATTAATAAGTATGCTGTACCACTTTTGTATGAAGAAATGAAATTAGAGAAGTATGAATTAGAAAAGAACTTAAATGAAAGTGAAATAGCAGCTTCAGTATCATATCTATTAGCTATTGCCTCCATATCCGAAGCTGTGGACCGAGGTGATGATACTGCTGTATGGAACTGCCTCAATTCAAAACAGTTGCATCTGGAAGCACTGCGTCCGCATTGTCGCTGCCGGTACTTGTCCGCTTTGGCAGTAGCATTACAAGTGAAAATAAGAGAGCAATGTGCATGCCCATTGCTAACACTGGATGATATTAGAGACTCAATAGATATGGTCAACATGAAAGACGATGACAATGAGGAATGTAAGTATGGCCTATATTTGTAATGTTTTATCATGTCATGCTAGTAAAATTAGTAGCTTACTAAATCAATATCTTTCATTACAGTGGTATCAGTAATAGAACAGGTCAATAAGGCAGTTATTGAAGAAGACTCTGACACGTTAATGATCCTATTGAAACACTCATGCTTGAAATTAACTACATCCTTACAGAAGGAAGAAAGTCATCTCTATTTACGAATGCTAAAGAAAGTACTTATTCATAAGGAATCTCAAAACCTTTGGCTTGAAGATATTGTTGGGATAGTTAGTGAAGTTAATTCAGAATCTCAAAATGCTAAGGAACTCACTGAATCATTGGTTCAGTTAAATTTGGCAGTTATGAAAAATAATGTAGAAGAATTTTGGAAAGCTCTCATGCAGCCAGTTCTATCTACTTCAGGGATGATCGAAATCACTTGTAAAGATATTTATTTTCAAATGTTTTCTAAAGCCTTAAAAAAGAGGGGTCATCACATTTGTCCATGGATTGTTTGCCATACAAATGCTGGTAATACTGTATACATTGATGTAGAATCATATACATACTGTTGGTCTACCCCTAAGGATTTTGTTCCTCACGCTCGTTACTTAACCAGAAAAGATATTAACATCATCATCGAGAAAACGAACAAACACCATGTTAATAAGTATATGCAGATGGTTATAGAGAAAGCAATTATAAAGCTTCAAGCCTATGGTAGAGGATACATGTTCAGGAAAGCTATCAGGGATAGACTTTATTTTTTTAAACATAATGAAGAGTACATTGTAAAAATCCAAGCATGGTGGAGGAGGGTTACAATTGAAAGAAAATATGGAACCTTGATAAAAATGAAAGCTATAGAAGCTAAATTAAAAAGGGAGAGACAAGAAAATCCAATGGCATGGTATAAAGTACAGGTATGATTCAGTTCTAGAAGTTGTTGGAGAATGTTTTGTGTTGTTCCAGTTTTGTTTTTTTTTTTCTCTTGAATTCTTAATTTATTAATGGCTGGAATATATTATTTTAGGAACAGAAAATAATTAAAATTCAGGCTCTTTGGAGAGGACGTCGTGCACGCGAAGCTTTCACGTCTTTGTTTTACTCTAACAATCCTCCACTAAATGTAGTAAAAAAGTTCATACCTATGTTGGATTTCTCTACGGAAGATTATGATAGAGAAATAGAGTTACAAACTCAGAAATCTGAAGTGGTTCAGTCAATTAGAAAAAATCAGGAACTATCTAAACAACTAGATGACATGGATTTAAAAATTGGACTTCTTGTTCAAAATCGCATCGCTTTACAGGAAGTAGCTGCCCACGGCTTAAAGTTAAATAATTTAGTTAAGCACAATTCAATGACAAAACTTGTTTTAGAAAAACGCCCTGATGGCAAAGGATCATTGATGACAGTTTCAACAGCTGTAAAGGGGTTAAAATCACTGACCAAAGAAAGTAAAAGGCTTTTAGATGGATACCAACATCTTTTTTATGAACTACAAACAAATCCGACTTATTTGTCAAAGCTACTATTCTGTATACCACAAAACAAAACTAATTTCTTTTTACAAAATGTTGTTTTGAGTTTGTACAACTTTGGTGCATATGCTAGGGATGAGTATTTGTTGCTGAAACTATTTCGATTTACTCTGGAAGAAGAAATAAGCTGCAAGGTCGTCAAACCCTTTGATATTATAGCATCAACACCATTAGTGCTAAAAATGGCTGTGAGTTTATCAAGACAGCTGTCTGGATTGAACAGTTTGCAGACCATAATTGGCCCACTTGTTAATAAGATGTTACAAGATAGAGATCTTAACATAGAGACTGGGCCTGTCGAAATTTATAAAGCATGGAGGAATGAAACTGAAATGAAAACTGGCCAAATATCGTGAGTTAACATTTCTTAACTCTATCATTAACTAGCTGTTGCCCGCGGCTTCGCCCGCGTGGATGTCAATACATCCCTATTTGAATCGGATTTTGTTCATAATTTCATGTGTATCAATTTTTTTGCGCGAAACCCTTATTCTTTTTCTAAAATAAAAATAGCATAAGTTACTCCTTATAACATCGGCTATCTGCCAGTGAAAGTCCCGTCAAAATAGGTCCAGCCGTTTCGGAGATTAGCCGGAACAAACAGATAAACAAGACAGACAACAATTTAAAAAATTGCTTTTTCGTTATAAGTACTGTATAAACTTTCATATGCATTTAGTAAAAAGCTGTTATTTTAACATTACAAACAGACACTTCAATTTTATTTATTTGTATTTCAAGTATAGATAGGTAATGATGTCACTCTTAACAATAAGTTACTGATTGAGTATAATTATTAATTATTACATTTTCTTCATCTAGGAAACTGGCATACAATGTGACTCAAGAAGAAGCACTTACTTATCCTGAAGTAAAATCACGGCTGCAGAAAGCTCTAACTCAACTTAAGACAATAGTTACGATGTTTCTGGATGAAATCATTAATTCCACTGAATTGTTACCGTTTTGTATAACATACATGGCCCGAGTTTTACATAGAACTCTTACTTCGAAATTTCCTCACACCCCTGAGAAAGACATTCTAAAAGTAAGTCAGACGTATCTCTGTTGGTATGGGTGTATACTGGTGGTGTACATAAGTTTACCTTTTGTCTTAAAAGGTTTGTTTACATACAATATTTTCTATTTATCTATTTATTCATGTCTTTATTCTTAAATCTTGCATTTCAGGTTATAGGAAATCTCGTTTATTACCAATTTCTAAATGCAGCCATAGTAGCTCCTGATGCATTCCACATTATTAATTTACCCAATGGTACTGGGCTAACTACAGATCAACGGAAAAATCTTGCATCAGTTGCCAAAATCCTACACTTTTCTGCAGCGAAGAAAGGTGTAAGTAATGCCAATTTTTAAAAAAAAAGTTTTTACCAGAGTTTTTTTTACTATTGTATTCTTAATGAAATGATTGTATTTCTAATTCTTAAAAGTTTGGAGAGGAATCAAGTCATCTGCGTTGCCTGAACTCGTTTATTGTGGAGTGTCATGATAAAATGAAAGAGTTGTTCCGGCGTTGCTGCCGCGGGCCTACCCTTGAAGAATACTTCGCAGTCGATGAATACACAGAAGCCACAATGTTGCATCATCCACACATCTACATCACAGTTCAGGTACAGTATTACACAAAAAACCAACGACTTTTTTAAATAATCATTTGAAAACTTTTTTTTGCTCTAATTAACAAAATCTTTGCAAACAATCCATCAACACAGCCTTTCACAGTCTTCTCCAGGATATGGGTAGGCCTCTCCCAAGATGCGTCCCAACACCCGGTTCTCCACCATCCGAGTCGCCTTTTTAAGGTCGTCAGTCCATCCTGAGGGGCATTCCACCCTACGCTTGTCGATACGCGGTCTCTACTCGAGGAGTGAGGACTTAGGCCCAACGGCCATCGGTCCTTCGACGGTCGTGGCCCGCTCACTGCCACTTCAACTTGCTAACTCTGTCTTAAGCTATGGCGGTAACTCGATCCACTTCTTTTCCGGATTATTTCATTTCGGATTTTTTCCTTCAAAGAATCTGCAAGCACAGTTTGCTCTAGCTGATCAACTTTGAATTTTTGGAACAATACATTAGTAACACAGTCATGTCAGTGTGCAAGTCTCGGCACCGCATGTCATAACGGCCAAGACGCACTGGGTAAAGACGTTAGTCTCAAACATTACTGCATTATATCGTACAGGCGACGAGAACACTGCGCAACCTAACTATCCCTCTGTTGGCATGTTTCTCGAAGTTGTGATGTGACCAAGATGGATGACTTGTCCCAGATAGATATTATAAGTATGTAGGTACATACTTATCCTTCACCACTAATAATTGATTGTTTATTCATAATTATATCAAACTTTCTATTTTTAATGTATTCCATAATTTATCAATATTAACACTGAAGGACACTATACAGCTATAGCAGTAATAACAATAAAACTTATATTGTGTCTCGTTTGCGTCCCGCAAACTGTTAATACAGTCTAGTAAATAGTACTAACTTTACTTTTAGGAAATTGTTGACACACACGCACTCCTAATTGAATATCAAGACATAATAGCTCCCGATCCGAGGGACCGACTTAACAATTTGCTGGATGATTTGGGCGATGTGCCCTCAGTCGCCCAGCTTGCATCCAGAGATGTTGATACAGTATGTATAATATTGATAACTTGCTTTTACATTTGAATTTCCTCCAAAATGAGATCTATTCCGTTGTTGTAGCAAATGGGAGACACCACGGAAGAAAATGCAAGGTTAGAGGTATGTTTGGCACTCACAAATAAGTTCCAGGCGCCTTCCGACGACATGACTGATTTAAACAAACTCTTCATTAAAACGAAGGAGTTATGTGTGTCTATTATTCCATTTTTAAATGGTAAGTATTCATTTTACCTCTACAATCAAAAACCTTCAGTAAACTAAGGATACTACATAGAATTCTGTGTTTTAGGTGAACATCTTTTGGAAGCATTATGTATAGGCACTACAAAGGCCCAGCAAGAGCAATATGCTGGAAGAATACAAAGGCGTATCTATTCAGGTCAGGCTAGGCAAGACGAAGCAATGACCTTGCGGGAGCATATCGCTAAACTTCGTAAGAATCTGCAAATGCTTGAAGATGAAGGGTATGTCACACGAGAAGATGGTTACCAGGCATTAGTGACTTCCATTGCGCTTGATCTATGTAATAAAGGCAAATATAGGCAGGCGCAAAGAAGAGCTTTAGCGACATTGACGCGTACACAACAAAGTTTACAAGAGAAAACAAAGTATTATGAAGAAAAATGCAAATCTTATGATCAGTACATAAAGTCTTGCCTTGCTAATCTACACACTGGCAAGAAGTAAGTATTTACTGCACATGCACATCATTATTATGTTTCATTACGCATGCATTTTTTTATCTAGTTGTAGTGGCCTTCCCCAAGTCTTTCCAGGTACATACCTCTATTCCCGCGCTGTCTCGAACCAGTTCTCGCAGTGCGCGCTTGCACATTGCGCTGACAAGAGATAAATTCTCCAAATAGGCTGTTAAGTTTTTAGCCGAATCTATTTATTTAGTTGTCCCATGGGGGTAGGCAGAAACTACAGAACGCCACCTGCTACGATCCTTACATACTACTTTTGTTTCGTTTACTTTCATACATCTGGCCATACGGTCTGGTCTGGTCATACATCTGACCATATCGCATGTGTCTTCCTATGGCCTCTCCTCCTTCTTAGGCGTGTCTTGAAGGCGTAAGTTTATATACTGGATGATTTTTTTTTACCGTCTCGAAATTTTTACAGGGTGTTCTAACCATGAATATGAACAACTTTCACTATGGGACCAACTCTGAAATCATGAAAAAAAAATCTGCTGATTCATACAAAAGTTCAATACCTACTCGACCAAAATGTATGAATCAGCAGATTTTTTTTCGTGATTTCAGAGTTGGTCCCATAGTGAAAGTTGTTCATATTCATGGTTAGAACACCCTGTAAAAATTTCGAGACGGTAAAAAAAAATCATCCAGTATGTATGTACTGTGTATTTACTTTGTGGCAGCAGAAAATAAAAGTATTCTTGAACATATTCTGAGAACTTGGTTGTTCACAAAACAAATGTCGATACAAATGAACGGTAAACTAACTTCTTACCTTGACTTAAATCCAAAATATCTGTACTACTTGACAACGACGTTAGTAAAATAAAAAACTTTATTACAAAACAACAACCAACTTTAAAAAAAGAAACACTACAAAGTGAAAAATAACTTTAATTTAGGAAGTCGGTGTCCTTGGATCTGTATTATAGTTTTTGCCACCGACTATGAAATTAAACTTATTTTTCACTTTGTAGTGTTTTTTCTGGAAGTTGGTTGATTTTTTGTTAAAAAGTTTTTTATTTTTCACTTTTTAGTGGGTCGGTTTGTAATTTATCTAAGTTACAATATCCTAATGTCAATTGCTCATCACCTTTTACAAAATATTGCCTTTCCCGATGCAGGGACGTTAATTTTTGAGGAGTTCTCCTGGTACTTCACCATCAGCTCCACTTCATCATATGACGAGCATAAATTGCTTAGCAACCATATTAAAATAATCAAATCGCAACCCGTGAAATACTTACTATTGAGTAGTTCCGGTGGGCATCTGTGGTCTACATCATCAGTTCCACTTCACCAAATGGTGCTTTCCGAGAGCAAATGCACGAGTTACTATAAAAAATACCCAAATCGCTATAGGTGTGCCTATAATATTTGAAGAGTTCCCTCGATTTCTCCAGGATCCCATCATCAGATCCTGACCTGATGACAATGGGACCATCTGGGAAGTATATCCTTTCAAACAAAAAAAGAATTTTCCGAATCAGTCCAACCGTCCTCGAGTAATCGGGGAACATAAAAAAAAGATTCCGACGAATTGAGAACCTCCTCCTTTTTTGGAAGTCGGTGGGTTAATAACAATAACGTATCTTATTGAATGCAGAACTTGGTTGTTTTTTATTTTCTATTTCTCAACTCATTATTGAGTAAATAGTTGCATATTTTGGCAGTCGACTAAGGGACTTACTAGAGAATGGGCAGCAGCGTTCTCTATGAATTTTACCACCATAGTGCGATCGCCAACCCACTTGCCACGTGTAGCGAATATGGCAATTTCCCCTCCTCCCGGCCCTCCAAAATTACTAGCATTAAGAAAAACTTGCCCCTAGTGCCCGGCGTCCCACATAACCTTGGCTACGGTAGCGGTCAAGGCTACGGTGAGGCAAGGGGTGCTAAGAATCTTCGGAAGAGATCTGGCTACCACAATAATTGAAAACTGGACGTGGCAACATATAACACGCGTACATTCCAGACCGACGAGAAGATTACCGAACTCGAGGAAGAATTGAGCAGGTTACGATGGGGTATAGTAGGGTCATCGGAATTCCGAAGAGAGGGGAGGACTCGATAATCCTCGAATCCGAGAACTTGCTCTATTTCCGGGAGGACGACCAGCAATCCCAAGGCGGTGTTGAGTTTACTGTCCATAAGTTCCTTCTGAGCAACGTGGTGAAGATCGAGAGTGTGTCGACTAGGGTGGTGTACCTTAACACATTCAGTGCCCAGCACCCGACTCCCGGGTCCAACAATAATTCGTTCGTGTGCCCACAACCCGGCTCCCGAGTCGTACATATAGATAGCTATTGTTGACATGTGACCATGCCCAGCACCCGCCTACCGGGTGCAAATCAAAACACGCATGCTCGCATTTATGGCATGCGAAGTAGCTTGCAGTCTTGGACTTTGGCAGTGAAAGTGTTAAACTCAGAATATCCGCAAGATATTCGTTAAAGGTCATACAGGTTTGCGCCCCGACCTCATCACACCCTGACGATGAGGTTGAGACCATGTATGGGCATGTATTTCCAGAGCCATACATGGCTCTAAAACTCACTTTACCACTGTCTTTGTGGACTTCAGCGCGAAACTGGGCAAACGAGACGAATGATGAGCTGCGAATAGGGCTATTTAGAGTTGGACGTCGGAACCATCGGGGTCACCTACTGGCTAGTTTTATGGAGCAGGAAGGCCTCTTTATGATGAAATCCTTCTTCAGAAAGCGTGAGCACAGAAAGTGGACCTGGTAGAGTCCTGATGGTCCAACTAAAATGAGATTGACTTCAGCATGTCGACGAAGCAAATATTCAATGCTGTCTCTGTGATCAACGCGGTGAAAACCGGAATTCATCACCGCATGATAAGAGGCTCATTGAATCTAAAAAATATTAAGTTAGAAAGATTTCGACTAATTAAGTCGGCGCTCCGTCCAGCTCCGATTCAAATCCAGAACCCCGAGAGCTTTCAGCTCGAACTTCTGAATCGTTTCGATTGCCTAGGAAGCTCCGTGGACAATTATAACGATGGGCTTATGAAAACTGTCCATATGGTCAGCTCTAAGATCTTCAAGATCGGTCATACAAATAGGAACAAGAAGCTCTCTGATCCTACTTTACAGCCCATGGAGGAGAGGCGCGAGGTGATCTTGCAGTCTTCAGACGATGCGCTCAAGTACCGGCGGCTCAACAGATGGAACTCGAAGTCCTTGAAAAGCCACCTTCGCAATTTTGACACGGACTGGTTTTAGGAAGCGATAGAACGGAACAAGGGCTCCAAGGTCTTTGCAAGAGATCTATTTATCGGACAGAGCCAGCTTGCGAAACTGAAGATGATGGCAGAATCGTATCCGCCAAACCTGAGCTGTAGAGAGATCGAGAGGTTTATTTATTTTGATTTACCAACGTTCGTATACAGGTTCTGTGGACAGTTATACACGTCAACCAGTAACCCTGTTACGAATCTGGCTAACGACTCAAGAGCTAGATTGACCCGACACTATATCGAAGACATCTCGGACTTCAGCTTGTACGAGATTAGGATGGCTCTGAAGCAGTTTAAAAACAAAAAGGCATCGGGTGATGACGGAATTACGGCCGAACTCCTGAAGGCCGGTGGAAACCCGTTCTTAAGGCCCCTCCAGAAGCTGCTCGATTCCGTCATACTTGAGGGTAAAACGCCACAGGCATGAAACAGGTGTGGTGGTACTCTTCTTTAAAAAGGGCGACAATGCTCTGCTTAAGACTTATTTTAGCACCGTAGACCACATTTATACGCTGCCGCAGGTTATAAAGAAAACCGAGGAGTATAAACCTGCCTTTCTGCTTAGCGTTTGTGGACTACGAGAAAGCTTTCGTTTCGATCGAGACTTGGGCCGTACTGCAGTCTCTTCAACGGTGCCAATTTGACGATCGGTACATCGAGGTGCTGAAGTGTTTGTATGAAAACGCTACTATGTCAGACCGACTCCAGGACCGGACCTCGAAACCTATCTTCTGCGGCATGTGATGAGACAGGGAGACGTAATCTCTCCGAAATTATTCATCGCTGCAATGGAGGATGTCTTCAAGGTTTTGGACTGGAAAGGGGTTGGTATCAACATCAATGGCGAGTACATCACTCACCTTCGGTCGGTCGACGATATAGTCGTCATGGCTGAAACTATTCAGGACCTCAGTACAATGCTCGATGATCTCAGTAGAGCTTACGAAAGAGTGGGTCTTAAAATGAACATGAACAAAACGAAGATCAAGTCAACTGTCCATGTAACATCCATCCTCATGAAGATCGGAGACTACACTCGAAGTTGTGGACGATTATGTTACCTTACCTATGACAAACTGTCCAGTTAAGTAGGTCCAACTTCGGGAAAGAGGTCAATCGTCGAATCCGACTTGGCTGAGCAGCGTTTGGGAAGCTACTCGTACGTTATATCTTCTCGTTTCATATACCACAGTGTCTTAAGACGAAGGTCTTCAGTGCTTAGAAGGCTGAAAGTCACACAAAGGGCAATGAAGAGGGCTATATTTGGAGTTTCCCTACGTGATTGAATCAGAAATGAAGAGATCTGTATTAGAACCAAGGTAACCGACATAGCCTGAAAAATTGCCAAACTTAAGTGGTAGTGCGCAGGGCACATTGCCCGCACAACAGATGGCCGATTGGGCCGAAAGGTTCTGGGAGTAGCGACCGCGTACCTACCGGAAGACGTAGCGTTGGAAGGCCTCCCACAAGGTGGACGGATGACTTAGTGAAGATCGCAGGAATCCGCTGGATGTGAGAAGCACAGAACCGGTAGAAGTGGCGGTGCTTCGGGGAGGTCTTATGTCCAGCAGTGGACGTCTTTCGGCTGAAATGATGATTTTGCAATAAATAACAAGCTTTGTGTCATTGTGTTCTATCATGTCATTGTGTGTGTGTGCTTTGTGTTCTATCTTTTCTACGCAGTCGACAGTGACCGCGCTTTAGGTCTTTTCAGCGCCTTAATAACGATAAATTCATGTATTAATTTTTTACAGAAGCGTTCATGCTTGTTTGAGAAGATCGGGGAAGGACATGCAGAAATTGAAATCAAAATTGACTGTGAAGTATTCTGGTGCTAAGTTGTTAGAGAGGGGTGTTCTCCTGGAAATAGATGGACTGTCATCATCTCAGTTTAAAAACGTCCAATTTGACATTACCCCAACAGACCACAATGGAGTCTTCACTATTAAAGGAAAATTCATGGGCGTCGAGATGGAAACCATTGAAGTTGACATACAAGATCTGCTTCAAAAACAGTATGAAGGTTGTGCTATCATGGACATGTTTGGAAAAGCAAAAATTAATGTTAACTTACTAATATTCTTATTAAATAGTAAGTTTTATGGTAAGTCCTAACTGTGCTTAATTTTATGATATTAAAGCCTGGACAAAATTAAATCACGGAATGGGATGCTGGAGCGGCCACTGAGGATTATTCTGTAGTTTTTACACCATAAAAATGGATATGTTTTATGAATATCAGTAATATTTACGCCCGCACTTTTCCGCACACCCGGTCTCATTGCTCCTATTTGTCTTTAAGTATTGAGCGTAATTATTATAATTATATTATTAAGTAATTCTTAAATTAGTTTAGGGTTTTTTATTTAACGGAAAACTCAAATTAACTACTAGGAACTTTACCAGCGACACGGTGTAATATGAACTGCTTAAATTCGTTCAAAGTCCGACGTTATAATGCTGATAATTAGAAACCGAATATATGTGAATAATGCTAGAACCAACGCAGGGACCAATCAGACCTGTGATAGTATTTGAATAATAATGTGGTCATTTTAACCCGACTGTTGTGCTGAAGTTCATCAATCTCGGAGATTTAGGCAACTTGAAACGAGGCAATCGGCGCGCCGATTACCTGTATGAAATGCGTGGAAATTATAACAACAGTATGGTGGTAGAAAACTGTATTTAATTATTATTATTCAGTAATACGTTATCTGGCATTGAGTAACCAATCAACATACGACATTGTGTCGCATGTTGACTGAGCTGCAATTTGCAAGGAGCGTAGGTAAGATAATTTAAGTTTGGCGGGCTACCTTAGAGCATTATTTATGCCGAATGTGCATTTGTTTTCCGTTATTAGCTAACAAAACCTGTTATACATACCAAATGATCAAAATTTTTAATGAAGTATTAAAATACCAAATATTGTTAATATTTATTGAGTACCTGTAAAATAATGTGACCCTTTCTCACTACATCATTGGTATTTAAGTTAATGTATTTTTTTTGTATTAATAATCATAATTAGTATGTAGATTATTGTTAAGCTACGTTTGACTTTGAAATAATAATGGAATTTATGACTCCTGAGTAAACAGTGTGCTCGATTCATAAACACGATATTTCGTTATTGTTAAAACAAGACGTATTTACAAGTGGTACAAAGTTATTTTATCAATGTAAATTAAGTTTTCAAAATCCTTGTTCTGCATAACTCTGTCTACTGTCACTTAATGTTAAAACCTCTTTTTCATTCCAATAATCACTTGAGAATATAATTTATTATAAAACTGTGATAAACCATTGAATTATGAATTTGCTATGACATTTTACAATATTACGTTCGATTATTAATGTAATTATATATATTAATATCAGTTAAGTACCTTTTCTATAATCATAATTATTTTCTAATAAATGAGGCTAACACTACATTAATTTTGTTTTTCTTTGCGATATATTATTATAACACTAGCAACATTTTCACAGCCGTCAAAACTACACATTACATTTTAGAACTTATGTCTTATCTGTACAGTATGTGTCAGTTGATAAGATCGGGAAGATCTGATAAAACTATTAAATAGTTAATCATTTAACCGATATTTAACGACAAGATCATGTCTGACCACAATGCGGCGCATTACAAAAAGACTGTTGATGTTTCTTTTAGGTGTACTATTCACTGCAATTTATTGTGAATATCTCATTTATTATGTGGTTGCTTTACAGGTAAATATGCAACACTTTTTTTTTTATTTGCAATAACTCTTATTTGTTGATTTTTTTGTGGTTATTTTATTCCACAATTATTTTGCATTACAGTGTTCTTGGCCTGCTTTAGAGCAGCCACACAGTGATAAGCAGACGCTTAAAGCATTTATCTTATCGGATACACATTTACTGGGTCCACGGAAAGGGCACTGGCTGGACAAATGGAGACGAGAGTGGCAGATGCATCAAGCATTTCAAGCAATCATGCTTATACATAAACCAGATGTAGTATTTGTATTGGGTAAAGTTAGATAGCAAATTATTAATATTAGTTGTTACGTTAGTATGTTCACAGTTGTGGTTTTTGTAGTACTTACCATGATTTTCCTGAAATTATCACTGTTGAGAGTTATGTATACCATTTATTTATTATTAACTGAATGCCATATAAACATACATAAATATAATTATTAGCTAGTTTGGTCTTGCTAATTGAATTGTATAAACACCTTGGTTTAAAAAATCCATACTTACAGAAAATAGAAAGGTTAAGTTCATTTGTTAAACACAATATTCTTAATGCATCATGAATAGTTATTTATAGCTGGAAGTGTAATGTATGTTCTTCATTATTTTGTTTTCAGGAGATCTTTTCGATGAAGGCGAGTGGAGTAATGATCAACAATTTATGGATTATGTAGATCGCTTCCATCAATTGTTTCCAGTACCTAGTGATACTCTAATGCACGTTGTTGCTGGAAATCATGATATAGGCTTCCATAATCAGTAAAGTATTACTTGAATGTCAGATAAGCGAGAATTAGTAAACGCTTTAAAATATTCAAAGCTTTGCATGTTAAACATTGCTAATAGTTGCTATACTCGACACTGCAAAAATACTCTAATTTATTTCCTTTTTTATGTTAACACGTATATCGCACATGACAACATGTACCGTCATAACTCAAAAAATGGTCGAATTGAGTTAATATTACCTACGGATCAAGTAATTTTTAATCTACATACTGACAAGACATACAAAAAAGTCAATTTTTGTAAGAGTTATGAACATTTACGTAACTTCAATAGTTTTGGTTCTATGATTTTTTGAACTTTTAAATCACTTTTACTCGAATTGTTTAATTTTGAGTTATGACTGTACATGTTGTCATGTGTGATATATGCAAAGTCCGTAATTTTTTTTGTTTTATTTATTTTTTTAGCATAAGAAGGGGTTCAGCTCAAAGATTCTCAAAACTACTGAATTCTTCATCAGTTCAGTTCATAAGTTTAAAAGAAAATCATTTTGTTTTAATTAATTCAATGGCAATGGAAGGCGACTCCTGTAATCTATGCACCAAGGCTAGAAACGACATTGTAAAAGTTGCAGGTAGGGAAAATAATACCTACATAATTTTCTAAACTTTTGCTTTAACGCTGGATCTAACCCAGATGATGAACGTGGCATCACGGGTACCGGATGTTGACGGCCATACACCCAATTGCTTGGACCTTCTGCTGGCATCTGATCCGGATAGTCATTCAGTATCGGTCTCAGCCCCGCTGGGAACGTCTGACCACTGTCTGGTGAAATACATATCGACCTGCTCCCCTCCAGATGAGAGTCCTAGAGGCACGAGGCGAGTATGGCGATACGAGTCAGCAGGCTGGGATGAGATGCGGCACTTTTTTGCGTCTTACCCTTGGCGGCAAGTGTGCTTCTCCTCGGGTGACCCCTCGTGCTGTGCTGACGTGGTTGCAGACGTGATTCGGCAGGGGATGGAGCATTTTATTCCATTCTCCGACATCCTGCTCGGTCACAAATCCCAGCCTCGGTATAATGCAGAATGCGCCCACGCTGAGGCCCGAAAAGAGTCTGCCTACCTAGCCTGGGACAAGGCCCGCGACCGCAAAGTTAGAGCGCGTAGGGTTTGCGCGAGGAAAAGAGCTTTTAATGCTGCCGCCAAGTTCTGTAAGCGGGTTTTACGTGGGGCACGTTTTGACCATGTCGGACGTATTGGGGCCAAGCTGGCTTCGCACCCTCCGGGTAGTAAACGGTTCTGGTCCCTGTCTAAAGCGGCTGAAGCGAATTTCTGTCGACCCACTTTACCTCCATTGATAAAACCTGATGGGTTGCTGGCACACTCTGCAGGTGAGAAAGCAAATCTACGGTGTGATTCTTTATAATTTGCACATATCGAAATGAGGGAATCTATGCTTAATTTTATCGACGGCAAAAATAATAAAAAAATCTAAATTTTTTTATGGAATTCTGTGACCCCAGTGTAAACAAACAGGTGTAACTTTTAAACTCAATGATCTATCACGATGAAACAAACTCCATAGTGATTGGAAGTAATTAGGCATCCTCATAAAACGAAACTTGTGAAAAAAACTGCCCTCAATTGAAAATAAACATGTTTTTTTTAGCAAAACATGGTTTTTTTTTCAGCAATTTTTACAATAATCGTAAAATGTCTCAATAAGACGTCGTCAATACTTACCTTTTTTATTAATTTAAATTAATCTTCATCGTATTAGCTACCTAATAGTAAAAATTGCATGTTTATAACTGAAACAACTTTTTCTTTTAAGTGTTATAAGATGGCACTCCGAACGCGCAATTTAATGTTCTCCTAAGGACGGTTTATTTGGGATGATACAATCGGCAATACAAAAGAGTTCAATCTAAACCATTTATTATTTTACAGAAAATTTAATGCATCAGATTCTCAAAATGTCCACCTCGTTGTTGTAGGCACAAAGCCGCACGAATTAAAATTTGGTGTGTCGCTCTCCTTATCATTTCAAGATCATTGCGAATATCATTCGCACAGTTTATTATGCGGTCACGCAAATCGGCCTCACTGTTGATGAGGACACTGTAAACGCGTTGCTTCATGGGCCTCCATAGAAAGTAATCAAGGGGCGTCAAATCGGGTGAACGCGCAGGCCACGCTACAGGTCCTTGCCGGCCGATCCATTTATCCCGATAATTTTCGTTTAACAATGATCTTACATTTGTAGCGTAATGGGCAGGGCATCCGTCCATCTGCAAAAACATCCTTCGGCGCAAAGCCAGTGGTACATCCTCCAATAACTCGGGTAGTTCATTTGTCAATAAACTTAAAAATCTTTCACTGGTCAACGTTCTCGGCAATATGACTGGTCCAATCAACATGTCATCGATAAGACCAGCCCAAACATTTATTGAAAATCTTACTTGAAAAGTCGATGAACGTTTTAGTTTCTGGTTTTCACGTGCACGGGACCATCTTTGTAAATTTCGACAGTTAGTTATACCGTCGCTAGTGAATGTCGCTTCGTCCATCCATAGTATGGTTCTCAGAAAGTTTGGGTTTGCTCTGGTTTTTCTTTGAATCAAAGTGAACATCACACACCTTGGACGCCGGTCTACGTCTTCATGTAGATGTCGCACCCTTTGGTAGTGATAAGGATGCAATCCTTCTTTCTTTAAAATGCACCACGCTGATTTTTGGGATATGCCGTGACGAAGAGCCAGTCGTCTAGTACTATGGATGCATCAGCAAACAAATCACTCAGTACTGCTTGTTCAATAGCCACATCAATAATTACTTGAGGCGGCTCGCGACGATCTCTACTTGATCCAAGTCCAGTGATCGACAATCTTCTGTGAACTTCCTGGAAGTTGCGGGCAGACGACACTGGTTGCCTGTTTGGAAACGCAGCTATGTAAGCTGCACGCGCAGCTCTGGCAGTAACTCGTCCCACTCCATAGTAAAAATGAATGTCGGCAATGTGCGCGGGGGAGAATTCATTTAAACGCGGCATCATACATGATGCTGCTACAGCAGCGAACGAAAGTTACGAAACGCAGGCAGTAGCGAACGAAAGTAACGAAACACATGTAGCAGCGACGAATAATTCGGAGCGACTGCCTGTCTGACGTCTGTTACTTATAATTTAAGGTCCCTTCGGCTGGCCCTACCTCCCCGCACCCCAACCCGCGCACATTCACATCAAAATTCACAAAAAAAAGGTTAGCTACCTGCTAAACAATAGTGTGTAGCCATAGTCTGGGCCTTTCTTTGACAGTTGATAAGAAATGTTAGGATTGAGTTATAAACATGCATTTTTTACTATTGGGTAGCTCATACGATGAAGATAAATTTAAAGTAATAAAAATGTTAGGTAATGGGGCGTCTTATTGAGAAATTTTACGATTATTGTAAAAATTTATGAAAAAAAAACGATTTTTGCTAAAAAAAAAACATGTTTATTTTATATTGAGGGCAGTTTTTCCCCGAAATTTTCGTTTTATGAGGACGCCTAATTACTTCCAATCCCTATGGAGTTTGTTTCATCGTGATAGATCATTAAGTTAGAAGCATAGATTCTGTGCTCAGATGGAGACGCTGACTCCAAGCA
This sequence comes from Fissipunctia ypsillon, assembly GCA_947568875.1. NCBI lineage: Eukaryota > Metazoa > Arthropoda > Insecta > Lepidoptera > Noctuidae > Fissipunctia > Fissipunctia ypsillon. The sequence goes on along the minus strand of OX387644.1, from coordinate 15,934,911 downwards.
ATCACCTACTGTACCTCATTGTGATTCTTCGATGCCGGAGATCGCAGTTCACATTAAAAAGGACCGAAGAGTACTGTGCAGTCTAGACGTGAACATGGCCAGCGGGTCTGACGGCAGGCATTCCAGTGAGTGTTGAGGCAGTGTGCGCTTGAACTGTCTCCTGTATCGACACGTTTCTTTCGCCTCTCTCTTAAAAAAAGGACGGTAACAAAATGCTAGAAGCTTGCACATGTGCAACCAATGCCCAAAAAGGGCGACCGAGCAGACCCCGCCCATTACCGTCCGATCGCCATTACCTCCATTCTGTGCAAGGTTATGGAAAGGGTACTGAACAGTAAGTTGCTGACCTACCTTGAAAACAATGATCTCCTCAGTGACGGTCAATATGGCTTTCGTCGGAGACGGTCAACTGGTGATCTTGTGTATGTCACGCACTGCTGGGGCGAGGCCATCGAGAAACACGGTGAAGCACTTTCTGTATCGCTTGACTGGTACGCTGATCTACTCAGCAAGCTTCCTGCTTATGGCATCCCAGCTGATTTAGGTAGCTGGATATCAGACTTCCTTAGTGAACGGTCGATCAGAGTAGTCATTGACGGCTGCTCTTCCGACCTTATGGCTATTGATGCGGGACTTCCTCAGGGGTCTCTGCAACTCTTTTCCTGCTGCACATCAATGACCTACCTCAGCCTGGTATTGTTGCGTACGCAAATGACAATACAGTTTCAGAGAGAGATACTTGTCCAGCGCAAAAACCAGCGGGGCCGAAGTTCGTTCTTTGAGAGAGGCCATGGTAGACCGGACAGATCTGACCTTAAGCCTTGTCTCCCAGTGCTGGGGTGATGATAATCTGGTCACTTTTAACGCCACCAAAACGGGCGTGTCTTTTTACCGCTAAAAAGTCGTTTCGACCAAACTCCTACTTTTCGGGTTACATCTGTTCCTGTAACTGATCGGCTCGAACTCCTTGGCATAGAGTTGACATCATGTCTCAACTTTGGTACCACCATTGAGTACAAAGCCGGCCAAGAAACTGGGCATCCTAAATAGGGTGAAGCGATACTTTATGCCTGGACAGCTTTTAACCCTATACAAAGCGCAAGTCCGATCCTGCATGGAGTATTGCAGCCACCTTTGGGATGGCTCAGCCAAATACCAACATGTCGCGCTTGACTCGGTGGAACGCAGAACTAAGAGGCGCTCATTGGCGACGTAAAACTGGTGGACGCCAAGCTTCACAGCTTGGCTCATCGCCGCAAGGTTGCATGCTTGTCGGTCTTCTACAGATTGTACTTCAGTGAGTTTGCTCAAGAACTCCACGACCTCATTCCGCCGGCCCCCTTCTACCATCGGACATCTAGACGCGCTGCAGGTTACCATCCTTACCTAGTTGCTATTCCACCGATTCGCCCTAAGCGTTTCCAAATGTCTTTTGTGACGCGCACAGCAAAGGAGTGGAATTCTCTGCCTGCGTCTGTGTTTCCGAACGCATACAATCCTGATCTCTTCAAAGTGTGAGTGAACAGACTTCTTCTGGGTAAGCTCGCTTCATGGTCGACTTTGTCTCTGTCAACTCTGACCTAGACTAGTCAAGAGCAAACCTATCTTACATTATAAAAAAGCTGATGTATTTCCTCGCGATTCCGTATTTTGCTTCCACATTTTTACAAATTACTGAATTGGTCCCGCTATCCTTCGTGGCCTTAAGCTTGTCTCACTGGTTAGTCTATGGGCACCAGCTAACTCAGTACCATCTGGGGCCACAGTTATTTCGGCGTTCGGACAAAATGTGAAGCCCTAGTCTTAAAGTGGGATAGATTATGCTAGCAAAAAATGTATTTTAAAAGATGAATAGAATTTAATTGTGTTTTTCTTCTAGGAATATTGAAATGTGCAGAAAATCCCAAGTTTTGTTATGATGGTATCCTGAAAGTTGAATATAGTAGACCAATCCTAATGCAGGTGTGTTTATTACATACAAATAATGAGATAGAACCCAATTTAATTAAACTAGAATCCTCGTAGGGTTAGGCAGAGGTATACTTATTGTACACCTACATTTCGCCAAGTCCCATGTAATAAGAGTGAGCCTATTGCCTATCTACTGGGCGAAAACTCAGACTCCGGGCTGGTACTGAGAGATTCCCGATGGATTAACCTGATAATACATTGCCCAACTTGGGAATTGAACTCAGGACCTCATGCTCCGCAGTAGCGCTTGCAACCACTAGACCAACGAGGCACACCACACTAACTAACTAAACAAACTAGAAACATCCTCATCAACATCATTTATTGTGATTACTTTTAATTTCAGCATTTTCCTCTGTTCAGAGTGTCAGACGCGGTGTGTACCGAGCCAGATGCACCGCCACTACCTGAACGAAATAAGCCCTTTCGCCTTAAAATTGACGCACTATCTCAGCAAGCTACAGAATACATCGTTTCTAAAATCAAGCCCAAAGTTGTGTTTGGTGGTCACACACATCATGGTTGCTTGCAGCATCATGTCTATGAGAGACCAGACACATTGGAATTTTATGAATATTCAGTACCATCTTTCTCATGGAGGAATAGACCTGATCCCAAATATATGCTGGTAAGTCAACAATCTGACTGATTTTTTTTACACACTAGAAAAAATACTAAGCAATTAATAAAAACATTTCATCATTTCAGGTGATCTTTACACCAAGTGATTACTCAGTACACAAATGTGAGCTGCCTAAAGAAACTACGATAGTGATAACAGCTGTATTAATGCTGTTCTTGGTGATATGGTTGACTACACGACGAAGACTTATTGGTTGATGAGGTGCTATGTAAAACAAAAAGACATTGTAAAATTAATCTCATGATTATATTTGACAATAAATATTTTTGACAAGATAGAGCACTTTGTACATTGACAACTGGACAATTTCAGTTGAAATCATTACATACAATTATTACTTCTTTAACAAATTATCACAAAGACCTACCTGCTAATGTAAACATATTTCAGCTGTCCACAATAAGTTATAAATACATTACGGAAGCATAATAGAGGTAGATAAAACGTAGAATTCTTTCATTAACTTATAATAACGAATACTGATATTGGTAATGTAATGGAGAGGGTTTTTTGTAACATAATTATGTACATTGAAAAATGAAAAACAGTTAATCGTTGTAAAAAGTAAGTAGATGAGCAACCTTAACATAAGTATGTATATTGTACTTGAACCTTTCATTTAACATTTTTATAAACTATCGCTGGAGTACCTAACACTTACAACTAAAATCAGTCTATGAAACTCTAAAATGAGTTTTGTATTATCAAAGGTACATAGTCTACTGAGCATTATCTCCTATCAGTATACATTACATCATGAACTCTGCTACATCTCAAATTTCAATCAACACCAAAGTTACCAAGTAAAGGCACGTTTTGACAAATTAAATATGTAAGGCCGCGTTTAAATTACTCTCAACTAACACTAGTGCAGTCTACTGCTGAACATAGGCCTCTCCTAAATTGCGCCACATGCTGACTTTAATAAAAAAAATAGGTAATGTTGGAGTGTAGCACATATCAGCTACTAAAGATAGTGTAAGTAGAATCTTCAACTAATTGGCTTAGCTCTAATAAGACAATACTGGGTTAGTTAATCAGTTGTTAAATTATTAAGTCTATTCACAGATATATATAGTACGGAGAAATTATATAAGTAGGTAATAATTTTATTAGGCTTGGATTATTAATACTAATAGGCGGCAAACATTTTGAATGTCTTATTTGAGAAATAATTCTCACAATTTGTTGCTTATTGTTTTAAAAGTTGCTTTCAAACAGTGCTTGGTAACTGAAAAATAAAATTATAATCCTAGCACAAACACACGAACAAACATACTTAGCACGTGAGCAGGACAAAACCGTCACTGGAGATGCCCTTTCTTAAATTCTATAAGAATATTATTTGTAATACTCTAGGTTGTTGCGTTGCATGCGCTTGCGCGGGTAGGTCGTGTGAGCGAGAGCGCGCGGGTCGCGCGTGCGGCGCTCGCGGCGGCCGCGGCATCTGCGTCTGCTTCTGATGGTATCCTGTGTTCGCGTGGCGCGCCGACGAACAAATTACAGCATGCAGGTAACGGTCGTACCTACATAGATGTGAATCGCCGCCGCTTGCTAGATCTAGGTATCCGTTGCCAGAATTATCAGATTTCTTTTTTTGGAATGCATTTGTAGGCTTCTCACTGACAGTGTAAGATCTATTTCGAAGCTTTTGATATTTGTTTGTAACTTCTTCTTCAATAGTAACAGTTTCACAGGGCTTCCTGTAAAAAGGAAAAGAGTGTTTAGATACAATTTATAAAATCGTAAGAAAGTCTTAACTACTTTCGATACTGCCCAATTCGACAAAATAATTACTGTACAGGTTGACAATATTCACAGGTTCCATCATTTATCTTCGGAAAAACCGAAATATAAATAAAATTCGGAAAAACCAATAAAATGTGACCATCTAGTATCGTCACTCCCTTAGGCCCGGACTCCACCAAAGCGGAAAAGTGTGGAGATGTCGGAAGCGGAGACGAGAAGAGATGTTTTTCAGCTAGGCTGTATCCACCGAAGCTGTGCGGAGATGCGTACTGATGCGTGCTAGCTAGACTGGAGCGGAGATGTGTGCTGGCTAGAGCGGCTGGCGGGTTGTGCGACGCGGGGGGAACTAGCGGTTCCGCTCACATCTCTTCTCGTCTCCGCTGCGCGCCGTCGCCAGCTTGCGAGGCAGAGCTCACATCTCCGCTTTGTACCGCCGCCCAGCTCGTATCTCGGCGAGGCACAGCTCACATCTCCGCTTCGATCGCGCTATACAAATATGACACATCTCCGCTCAGTGGTATCCACTGAAGCTGTATGGAGACGAGATGTGTGAATAATGAAATTCTATTGGTTGTTTAAAACACATCTCTCCTCTTCTCTCGTCTCGTCTCCGCTATGGTGGAGTCCGGGCCTTATTCGACCAATCGCAACTCGCATTCGGTTTTTCCGAAAATAAACGGAACCTTTGAATGTTGTCAAACTGTAAATATATTTATTTTCCGTATTATGATACGTTTTTACCTTCTGACTATAACTGTAAAATTAAAATATAAAAAAAGTGGAACATACCTTGAAGCTTGGAAGCTCATATGGTTTTTTTCCATGTTAGCTTGAATTATTTCTAGTAATTCGCGTCTTTGCAAACTTCCGGAACGTTTTTTAGTGTGTTTTCGTTCCCGATGTTCTCTGCGTGGTTGACGGTGGGCTCTTGATTGAAGGTATGTAGTTTGTCTTGGTGAATTGTGAACTGGTCTTCGGTCGCCTGAACATGATGACTTGGAAGAGATGTCATCATCAGGTGAAAGTCTCCCTCTTTGCTCGTCCTCGCTGTGGTCGATGCAGTCAGGCGGCGGTGCGTTAGCAACGGACGAATACTCTCTACGTCGACGTCGCCGGGCCTCTCGCCTCTCTCGGTGGCTTCTACTTTTGCCATCTTCTGGTACCACTGTTAACCGCACTTGAATTGTTTTTGACCCATAGTGCGGCACCGTCACTGATTTACCTATAGATTCGTATATTGTAGACACGATACCGGCTATGTCCTGTGAATTAAGCATTATGTAAAGGTTGATGTTTAATTTTTATTTTTCTAGGCACGTACTTATTCAAAAATACTTACGTCCTTGGTCATGCGGCCATGTCCATCAAGGTCATAGAGTGTAAAGGAGAACTGCAACGGCTGTTGTTTAGAAGGTTCTGGATGCTGCAGCTCTACATCACACGTCAGCTCCTAAAAAAAGGAAAAAATCGTTAGATAGAAAGAAAGATGATACAAATGTTTTATTGGAGCTAGAGCTGGAGGTGGTGGTTGGCCCCCAGATGATATAAATGTACAAATTTTAAATAGGGTGACACAATGGGTGGTCTTATCGCTATAAGCGATTTTTTACAGACAATCACTAGCTACTTTTGGATAATAATAGGTCTTTACCTATGTAATTGGAGATTCTATAACCAGCATTTTCAGATTTAATTATCTGTGGATTGGCGCGCAATTCGTAATTCAAATAAATTTTATTCGAAAGCCGTGTTAATTTAATTTCAAATTCTGTCATTTGTTTTTAGTTTTTTTTTTTTTTTTGTGAAATTGTGGTAGTTTTTTGGCGCCATGGATAAACTGAAACTTCGTACAATTTTCGAATATGAGTTCCTACGTGGAAATACCGCTGCGCAAACAACACGAAACATTAACGACGTGTACGGGCTTAACATTGCTTGCATAAACACTGTCCATTATTGGTTCAATCGTTTTAAATCTGGAAATTTTGAGTTGAAGAACGAGCCTTGCGGTCGGCCGGTAACTATTGACGATAACGCCGAATTGAAGGCGATAGTGGAAGCGGATCCAACCCAATCTACGGCTGAGTTTGCTGCGGGCCTTGGAGTTAGTGTCAAAACAACATTGAAGCACTTGCGTCAAATCGGAAAGATTAAAAAGCTAGATAAGTACGTGCCACACGAACTCAGCGACCAACAGCGAGACTTACGCGTCGAAGCATGCATAGCACTACTGAATCGGCATAGAAACGAGGGAATTCTAAATCGAATTGTTACCTGCGATGAAAAGTGGATCCTGTACGACAACCGTAAGCGTTCGTTTCAGTGGGTGGACCCGGGTACAGCACCTAAGCAGTGCGCTAAAAAAAAGATTACTCATAGGAAGATGATGGTGACTGATGGACCAGTGCCGGACTTGTACATCACAGCCTCTAACCGAATGGCACAACAGTGACGGCAGATGTCTATTGCCAAGAATTGCAAACAATGATGGAGAAGCTCGCAATTCAACAACCCATACTGGTCAATCGCTCTTCCCCATTGCTTCTCCACGACAACGCGCGAGCTCAGACTTCACGACAGACTATCGCAAAGCTACAAGAGTTACAGCTGGAAGCTCTCCGTCGACCGTCACTCACCGTACTCACCGGACCTTGCCCCAACAGATTTCTACTTTTTAAAAGATTTAGATAATTTTTAAGTGGGAAAAAATTCAACACCCGAGAGGCAGTACAAAACGCTGACTTCATCGCCTCCCGTTCGGCAGACTTCTACAGTAAAGGGATAAACAAACTGCCATCAAAATGACAAAATTGTAGGTAGGTTTCCAATTTCATAGGTAAAGACCTAATATTAAAAAACCTTGACATGCATGTCAGTGTTACCACAACAAAATACAAACTAGGCTGACAAGGCACGCCTATTCCTCGATTTCCCGAGTGTCCGGTGAGGACCTGCGTCAGGCGGAAGGTGAGGACGCCGTGGCGCCTCTCCAGCCACTCCTCAAAGAGGGGACTTATCGCCGCAATTGTGGCGTGCCCAGCGCTGGGTTGCGACAATCGCACTCTCCATGCCGCCATGAGATCCTGCCGGAGCTCTGTCCGCCGTGCCACGATTTCTCGCGGCAACAGAGTTACGCCCCGGCGTCCTGCCTCCTCGCGCCACTCCCACATGTGCGCGAGGACTTTTGCCTCCAGATCCCATGGCGGTAATCCGGCAAGGAGGTTCGCCGCCTCCCCAGAGACCGTGCGGTATCCCCGGGCTAACCGGATGGCCATGACCCTCTGGGACGCGTTCAATCGACGTACCGGTCGTCGCCTCACGGAACGCGCCCACACCGGAGCTCCGTAAAGGGCCATGGACCGCACGACCCCCGCGTAGAGCCTCCGGCAGGAGGCGTTTGGACCCCCCAGATTGGGCAGGAGCCGCCCCAAGGCAGCCCCGGCCCGCTCCAGTCTGGGAGCCAAACGTCGGAAATGCTCCACGAAATTCCACCGGCTGTCGAGGACGAGTCCCAGGTACTTCATCGTCGACTCGACACCGATGAGAACCCCTCCTACCGTTATTTGAGAACCCGATGGTGGCGCGTTCCGAGGACCATGAAAACACATGGCCTCGGACTTGTGCAAGGCCACCTCGAGTCCCAATTGCCGGATCCTCTCTACGATTGTCGCAACCCCGCGTGCCGCTAATTCGGCCGCCGCCTGGTGCGACCTCCCCTGCGCCAGGACCAGCGTGTCGTCAGCGTAGCACCCAGTCGTACCCGATGTCCCACAGATGCGGTCCCAGAACCGATCCCTGCGGGACACCGCACGACATCTCTCGCCGGTTCCACTCTCCCCGGTGACCGGGGAAGGTTTCGCAGACTAAGTCTTATTTTCCTGGGCCATAACGATAACATCGTATTTCACCATAGAGAATGTGGTTATATAGTCTTTGGATGTCACAGTCCAACCCAGGACCTCATGCTCAGCAGTCTCGCTAGCATTAGACCAATGTTTTTCAAACTGTATGTCGCCGGATCCCTTCGCGACCCCCCTCGGGGTCGCGAAGCTTGGAGCGCGGACTCGGGGGATCGCACAGTATTTTCATTAGAACAAGCTAGCTAGACGAAATTATATACTGGGGTATTTTGCGTCGTACGGCTTTCTTATGAGGTTTTAATGCGGTTTCAGCACAAAACACCCAAATAAAAGAAGGCAAGGTCACGTGTACCAACAAAACAAAAAATGACAATAGATATTTCGTATATTGAGACAGATAGAAAAATTACAATAAAATAATTGTTAACAACAGTAATAAAATACTCAACTACTAATACCCTAGCTACTAATTACACAATTGCACATGATGGGATATCATTACTACTCATTAACAATATTTTTTTACTTAAATAACACATGCAGATTATGATCTGCATGTGTTATTTAAGTAAAAAAATATTGCGAAAATATATTAATAAAACTAACTTAGTATTAAATAAATCAATATGTTTTCAACTAATAATAAAGTTAGTAGGAAACACAGATTAGAAATTTATTAGTACAATAGTATTTACAACTCTTATTTATTCTACATCACTAAATTCTTCTTCTGAAGAATCTTCTACATTATAATCTGGTATACTAATATTTTGGCAAAAACAACTAAGACTTACACTAGAACTCATATTTACAGTAGCGGGTTAGTTAATTTTAAAACCTCAGAAGGAAGTTTGCTTGTCGGTTTTTTGGGAACTTCTCTAAGACCATTTATTACGGGATCAGATGTGATTAGCAACATATTACGTGAATCCCTATTCGTGGCAATACGCGAATGTTTTCGAGTATTGTGTGCTCGGAATCTTCTACAATCTTTATTGCGCGCTTCCTGAGCTTCCTCCGAAAGCTGCCCGATAGGTAGAAGAGCCGATTTCACAATATCTACACTGTGCACAAGAATTTTGTGCACAGTAACAGGCATGTAATACCACGAATAGAGACTAAGGTACATTTTTTTTGTGTCCTGTGTGAAAGAATTAAATTTAGCAACATCAATATCGTAACCCGAAGCCAGAGTTCTAAGGATAGTGTCAAAGTTCTTAATTAGAGTCACATCTACACCTGTAATATCTGAAGCCTGTTCAGGATTCTCAAAAAACCAACGAGTAGTATTCCCATCATTCGTACTTATTATCGAGTCCTGGTTTTGGTTTATCTACAATTAAACCCATTTCAGCCTTAAACCTATCTTGGATACGAGCCGAACGTTGCTTCACATTTTCTTTGTCACTTTCGTCTCGAACCTGCTATTTTTTAACTTCGAGACAAATAGCTTATGTGAAGCAAACATTCGAAAGAACGTATCCAAGCATGAAGGGGAGAAAGTAGCTCCACAAATGTAACATTTTTGTGCTGAAGAAGTTTCAGTCAAAGCGTTGCACACTTTACCGTCAATCATCGTGAACAGTAATTCGTGTTTGACAGATACCGGATTACCATCTACGTTACCTATTGGTCTATTTCCTCCAAAATTTTATTGGTTTCTGTTACAGTAAAATCTAAAGTTTCTTTAGAGAAAATAATCGGTCGACAATACACTGTAGAAGATGGTCGAGAATTCTGCCAAACAACGTTACCACTATTGTCACGTAATTGAAGCGGTACGAATGAGAATACAAACAAAAACTCATCCGTGTCTTCACTGTTTGTGAATTTTTGTTTGTAAGTGCTAAGACCGGAACTTCCATCGCACCCCCACTTGCTTATAAGGTAGAATGATGAGACAGGAGTTAAAGAATTTAAAACTTCATGCTGTGCAGAAATTAGACGTTCATCCGTTTTATTTAAAACCGCTTGAAGTTTAATTTCTGCACGCGTTTCGTTTACAAAAATCTGTTCCTCGGGAGGGTAACACTCAATTTTTGCCTGCCTAACACTATAGAATGATGGAAATACCTGATGTCCTGCTTTGATGCTCCACTTCCTTGTTTGTTTATAAGAGTGGCTTGTAGATTTGGCGTCTACGTAATATGCAAAAGCCTCCTCTTTTGACAAACATCTTTGTTCTTCATGAACACCCACACCTCTTTTCATTACATGGCACTTTTCAGGACTGTGGCTTGCTTCTTTAATCACTGAAGCCAAGTTCCGATGTCCGGACAATCGTGGCGATATTTCAGCTGCCACTACCAATTGGTTCACGTCCCATGATTGAAGAAGGTCGTCCACGCGCCACTTTCGTTTTTCCACTAGCTTCAATGAAATCCACTGATGGACGCCCAGGAATCGAAGTCTTTCTTGATGATGATGGCGCTGAGTGGTGGATGGATACTTTGAACCTAAAATACCCAGCCAACCACTCAAGAGTTCTTAACCAAGAAGCGATCGCGGCGCTTACCAGAACTTTCCCATTTTTCTGTCAACTTGGATGACAATCTTCCAATTGTCATTTTGACTTCCCTCGCAGATGCTTCCGTGATAGTTGCAAAATGATTTTTCATCGATATAAAATCATATAGGTAGTCTACTATTACGGTTCTCTTTGGGATGTTTCTGCCATTCATCAAAAAACTCCATTTTTGAGACTGAGAATTCGTATTCTGAAAAACACAAAAAAAAAACAAAGTTGTACTCAAGTGCGCGAGCTAAAATTACTAAAATTTAAAAGTTAATAGATATGGCTATGATATATATAATTTCTAGCCCGGGTACATGAGGGTACAAGTACTTTCGAGTCCGATGAATACAGAAAATCGTCTAAAACTAACTAAATTATTTAAACTCTAGGTATTAAAACAAAGTGCGGTTAAATTATATCCATTTACTAACTATAACTAAAAAGTACATACCTTTAACTTGAAGATCCATCACTAATAGTTTTCAAAAAACTGAAACTCACTGTTACTTCGGTAAGCGCAAAAATGAATTAAATAAGTCATTTTTTAGCCCTTTTTATACTGCCCTCATTACCTTATCAGTAGTTGGCATTAGTGAAAAACAATTCTTGGAATTGAGACAAATGGGGGTGTGGTTAGCTGGCTAGGGGCTCGGATAATAAATTCCAGGAAATTCAACAATGACTTTTGTCCAGCTAATTACAGTGGATCGCGGGCAAAAGAAAAAAGGCGTGTTTTTAGGTCCTACACTACAATAAAAAAAAATACAATTTCAATGAAAAGGATGGGTTTGTTTATTTTTCAAAAATTATCAAAACGTGGTTCTATTTTTAAGGTTTTACTAATCCAATTAATTTTTTAGTTAATTTTAATCTATACCTACAGGGTTACTGGAAACTCGACCACTTCCTTGCAGGAGGTGATAGAGGGGCTAAAATGTGACAAATTTAACCCCCCATATATATGGCCGAAAATTAATACTTTTAAAGATATTTGAATTTTAGGTCTTTTTTAAATTACTTCGAATTATCACACTAAACTTTTAATTAAAAAAAAAACAAATCATGTTGGTTGGGTTCATTTTTATTTTTATTTATAGCTAACATTCTAACAAAGCTAATACAGCAGTAAAATGTCTACAAATATCAAATCATTTCAAATTACAACAGATTATTTTAAAAAATCAAGTTTTTGTATTACATTTTTAAACAAAAAAACATACCCTAGCTAAAAAAATAATGCAACGACTCGTACAAATAATTACAAAAATGTAAAAAAAGTTGGATTTTTTAAAATTATTGGTTTTAATTTGAAATGATTTGATATTTTTAGATATTTTACTGCTGTATTAGCTTTGTTAGAATGTTAGCTATAAATAAAAATAAAAATGAACCCAACCAACATGATTTGTTTTTTTTTAAATTAAAAGTTTAGTGTGAAAATTCGGAGTAATTTATAAAATACCTAAAATTCAAATATCTCTAAAAGTATTAATTTTCGGCCATACATATGGGAGGTTAAATTTGTCACATTTTAGCCTCCCTATCACCTCCTGCAAGGAAGTGGTCGAGTTTCCAGTAACCCTGTATAGATCCTAAAAGAAAGAAAATTATAAACGTAGTCTTTTAAATCACTAACATTTTGTTTGTTTATGGCCCTAGCTAGGGCCTAGAGCGTCGCTAGAATATTTTTACTTGGCCGCGTACCTATTCAAAAAGAATGAAAAACACTGCACTAGACCAACGAGGCAGTCATGCATGTTGTCAACATGATTATGTAGATTGTAAAGACATGAAATTGATTAAATCTTAAGTCACGACTTGCTTGGTTACTAATCGCCACTTTCTATTTCCCATACAAGCATGGGTGGCTAGCGCCTGGGTAAGTAGGTACAACTAAACCGTACTAAAGTAACAATATTTCCTAATCTCTGTTTGCAAGTGACAAACTTTGTGGGATTTTTTTATTGATCCCCATAATCCATAGAAAAAAAAAGCCAAGTGCGTGTGTCGGACCACGCACAATGAAGGGTTCCGTAGTTGGGATGAATTCATCCCAAGAACAAACTTAACATTGTAGTTGAAAAACATGTTCTTTCATACATTCCAACTTTAAATGTAAGTTGGTCGTCTATTACTCGTAAACTTGTAAAGCCTAGGTACTTAGCTGTGATCGTTTTCCTTTTAATTTCGTTGTATATACTACTATCGTGATTTTTTTCACATATCCAAAACTAATCGTTTAGTTGGCAGGGGACACTTGACTTTCAACAAAAATTAGCACTTTAAAGCTTAATATTTCAGAACCGGATCCCTTAATCGAAAAATTGTTTCCACAAATCTGCAATATTTTTGAAACACCTTTCCAACCACACCCCACACCATGCGGTAGACGAGAAAAAAAAACATCCCCACTTTACGTGTACAGGAGGGTCAGGAGGTACCCTAAAATATATTTTTTTTCATGATTTTATTTTACCACTTTGTGGGCGTGATTAATATGTATATCCATGCCAAATTATAGCGTTGTAGTACTAAGAGTATCTGAGTTAAGCTGCGAACGGACGGACATGGCGAAACTATAAGGGTTCCTTGTTGACTACGGAAACCTAAAAATGGGTCGCTAAACTGACGAATTCGTGTAATTTTGCGGTGGATGGAACTATGTCAAATAAGTTTGTTTTACCTTGGCTCTAAATAGGTAGTAAGTAACAGAAATATATAAAACGGGAGATTAAAAAAGTCATTAAGATATTGGTAGAAAGTTAATCGTCTCTCAAATCTAGTTTCGAGATATCACGTCGCGTTGAAAGAAGCATAAGACTTTATTTTCGTAGAAACTCTCAATACGGAATAGTATAATCTGCCTATAATTATGTTCCCACTGCTGGGACATAGGCCTCCCTTTTGTGCGAGTGAGTAAGCCATAATCCACCAGACCACCACGCGGACTCAATGCGGATGCGGGTTGGTACCAAGTCATGGCTCTTGGACTAAGAGCTGAGCTCTAACGGCCGAACCCAATAACCTATTTTCAGTAAAAGATAGATCGTTATTGATGGTAGACAGTATAATTCTATCTGTCCTTATGTCAGGCCAGGCTCTTATAGATTATTGGGATGTTAAACCCATAGATAGATAGGGTTTTCTATCTCTAGTATGCCAAAACTGGTGATAGATGGGTTATTGGGTTCGGCCGTAAGATTGGTTGCTACCACCGACCTATGAAAAGCGTACCTACTTAACCTCCTCTCCTTTACCTGTACTCTGCTAGAGAGTAGATCGTTAGCAGTGGCTGAGTAGACTTGAGCCTAAGGCGGCAGATTTTAGAGGCTTCAAATTTAGAGACCGTATTTCTGATGTCTTGCAGAAAGAAATCTACAAGACATCTTTCCGATGACTTTTCCCTGTTCCCTACCATTGTACAGATGTTCACATTCAACTGTTAGTTGCTCGGAAATATTCCTAAAAACCATTTTTGTGCAATTTTAACCAAATGTTGGATGTAAAAAAATAATCTAGGAACTGACAATTCTATTAAAGAGGCAAGAGCGACAACATTTTAACAGCCTATTAAGGTCTTGGGAAATGTGTAAATCCGCCACTGGTCGTTTGCATTCAATAATTATATTCTACTACGTGCTATTGACCGCTATAAATGATGTATTTTATAATACTGAATGTGTGATTTACCTCAAATCGTAATCTAGGTTGTTTATCATCATTGCTCTCCTTCGCCGGGGTGGGTGACGGTGTTGGTTTGTAGGAGGGTTCGTGCAAGGAGCGCGGCTGCGGCGCCGGCGGTGTAGTCGGCCGCAGCAGGGCTCGTGCCTCGCTCGGCAACAGGTCGGGGGGCGCAGAGCACTGGGAAGCGGCTCGTCCCACCAGCTCCTCGGTGTCCGTCCGCTCGCTCTCCGCACCAACTGAAAAACAAAAGAGGTCGGGTAAGTGCCACTGAGTTTATATTATTGGCGCCAAAATGTATGTAATGTGTAACCTCATTGTGACAGAGAAATGTGCTGGGAGTCTGGGACTGCTGGGCTGGGCCAGAGTAATGTTTCTGGGGTGTTTGTTGCCCGGCTTTTTCGGGGCTGAAACTTATTTTTCGATGTTCAGAAAATATTATTTTTTTTTAGTAAAAGATTTCAATGGAGAATGCCAGTCCATGGTAATTTTCATGCCCTTACCGAACATCCTCAAAATAAATAAAGAATTCGCAATTTTAAATATATATCGGAGGATAAAAATCCAGTCGCCCTTTGCAAAACATCACTAAAATCGGTCCACAAGTTTTGGCATGAAACAAAAAAAAAAAATACGTAGGCAGTCATGGGTACTGCTGACAGAAGTGAAAACTTAAAACAGTTGCATGCAATTATGACAACTATTTCAAAGAAGTTAGCGTGCTAAATAGAGTAATTTGGTTACAGCGACCTCTAGCGTTGAGTCGTTGAACCCGTTGGAGCATGTCGCATGTCGTGAATCCGTAAGTTTTCCCCCTACCAAAAAGTGCTCAACGCGCCTAAAGAAGTTTTCAACTTTTCACAACCCTTCTTTGCAATTTTATTGAGATTGTTAATGATATAATCTTTAAAAACTGGATAATCACAATAAGCAATGCCGGCGCCATGTGAACTCGAATTAATCAGTAAAGAATACAGGGTGTAAGGGACAGCCCTCCATAAACTAACAGGGTGCATTCGGCTCCATATCTTGATCTTGAATCATATTCCACTGGAATATTCTCAGGAATTTTTTTTTAAATCGTTTTTTCAGTTACTATTCCTTTATTTCAATGTAAAATTACATTATCTGTACGCAGCACTCCATTTATGTAAATAAAACAGCTAAAATAAAAAAAATCAGCAATGGATGTTGAAATACTCGGTGGCCGAAGGTTCGCTGCGCTGCCGTTCGCTACGCGCGTTTTGCTACGGTAACGATACATTGCGTGTGACGTAATAAAACAAATCGTGTTTATTGGATTTCCATAACGTTCCTGAAATAATTTCAAATACCGGTCATCTCAGTATGATAAACTGAACTCACCCCATCAGTCTGCGGAGGGCTGTCCCTTACACCCCGTATAAAATAATGGGCAGGACTAATACAAAACCTAAATTTTGTTTTATCGTCAATTCGTATTTCATGCTATTTTAGTCATTGTAATCATTGCCAAGGAAATACAATGCGAGTAACATAATGGCAAAAAAAAGAAACGTAGTACCTACCCAAAAGTTTGTCGGCGAAATTCAAACAGTGTGTGATGCGGACCGACCAACGCCCGCGCCCGCGCCGAGCGGCGGAGAGATGTAAACGACACAAGGTTACGGGGAGCGTTGAGACATTTCCTGGAAGGCCCGGTGAGTGGGTCGCCCTTTGGATTGGAACGTTTGGGATCCACCGTAGCATCGCACATCTGCCGCTAATGTTATTTCTCTCAAAGGAGGCGGCATTTCTTTTATTCATCTTACAAAATTTATTTTAGAAGCATTCTTATTTTTGCGTTGTTCTCCCAGTGTTTATCAATAACAAGTAGTAATTTGCGGTCATGATTGCATACTTTTTGACAATGCAACCCTTAAGGGTCATTCTAACAAACCTAAATTAAAGTTGTGTCTAGAGGAGAGAGGACTCGGGGACGGGTATGTCTCAAATGTCTCATAACGACTGAACTCTATGGGTAACAACCCAACATCTACTGGATACGTACACCTAATAATGCGGCTAAGCGTAACCACATTCCTGCAGTGAGTGATTTAAGGCGCGTTCTATTTAATACAACGTTACAACCTGCGTTTCATTGCTAACTTTTCGAGATAGGTAAGGTGCCAAATGTCAAAATATTAAAACGGCCTTGAAAAAACCTGTGTTCAATGGCAAAAAGAAATAAAAAAAATATCACAGATGGTTTTGAACAAAGTACCTACCTACAAACCGAGATAGGATCACGGTTAGTTTATATGAAATAACTTTTTTGTCTTTAAAAAGTTTCCTTTGAAAAACCTAATTCTCCTAATTCGCTGCTTTGTTGGGAGTGTATTTTAATTTATTAAATTAAAATTCTCTTTGAACTTTATGAAATGAGCAAAACAGTCAACAAACTCGGCAAGTTTCTATTTACGAACTGTAGACTGTAAGAGATTATTAGAATGAAAGACGTTTTCTTAATGAAGTAGGTTTATAATAATTATTTTGTTGTAACTAAACAGAACAAGATCAAAGAGCTATTTCTTTTTGTTTGCTTTGAAGTTGTATTAGTTAAGTGGGCGCTCTGTTGCTCACATAATATTAAGAAGCCGGAAATATCTTTTATTTATTTACGAAAGACTGATGTGTTAATTTCTTTCGTACGTGGCTAACACAATCAATTTTAGGATTTGCAATTTTAATTTTATGAAGTTGGACATCTAATAAAGCACAATCAAGTTATAAATATAAAGCAAGCAAGATATCTATCTACAGAGTGTGGCGCAAATAATGGATAAGGGTCATATTCAAAATAATTGTAAGTTACGGATAGGAAACAAATATGAATATTATTTGATTGTAACAGAAAAATAACAGAAAGGAATTATTAGGGCAAGTGTTGACAATTGTTGACAACTGCAAAATATGAAAAATGTAGATGTGCCAATATATTGCTAGGTGAGCGATAAGGTTTCTATGGTCTGAAAATAACACGGTAAATCTCCCAAGTTTGTTCTTGGGATAAGTTCATCCCAACTACGGAACCCTACATTGTGCATGGTCCGACACGACGACGATGCCCTTAGCCGGTTTTTGCAAATTGCAGCTCTAGTAGGTTGTATGTAGATCAAAATGTGATACGCGACGATGGTAGTGTAGGTATTTATATTAAGGCGAAAGGATTCTAATGATTATAATTATGTAAAACTATAACTATACTATACTATAATTGTTACGGCCGTGAATCATATTTTAATCAACATACAACCTTCCACTGACCTACAAATTGTAAAAAACGTGAGATAATTTGAATTTCGCGGGCTACTTTGGCGCATCCCCCTTAACTGATTCTGAGACTGCCGACGACGAGAGGCCGGGTACGCGTCGGCGAGGCTGTGCGGTTAGTACAAACGGCGCAAGCGGTGATATACCCAGTAAAACATGCACACACAGACAATACATGGCACAGCAATGCAATACAGGGCACATTATTCGAAAACTTTACATACTTCAAATAAATTGAAGTAAAAAAAAAATGTTTTGGCTAACCTGAGGTGCAGTAAGTATAATTAATATTTTATTATCATTAATGTATATGTGACACCATGTGAATAACGCCTAATCATTCATATCTGTTACGTAACAGAAAAAGTGACGGATAAAATAACGTATATGAATTAATTGCACGTGTGTAACCTACAAATCTATTTATTTCCACACTAATTTAAATGTTATACGAATATTTTATATTTAAAACAATTAGCACAATACAGACATTTTCTAGTATGAGTAATAAAACAGTAAACTTACTAACCGCTATTTTAAACGTCTCACATTGAATATCTACTTTTAAAAGTCTAATTTTCTTCGACAACGAAACGAGCTGAGAAACTATATTGAACAAAACGGCCGATCATTTATTCTTACGTCGTGTAGTGACAGGTAGTGGACTAATGTTGCCAGTATATCAAATTTCTTTATGACCATGGAAATAATATTAAAATAGCATAACAGAGAAGAATAACAGATATGTGTAAAATCAGGAGACTCATTAATAAATTAAATTTGAAGAACAATAAATAGTATTTTATATTTTGTTTAGTGAAGTATTGAAAGTTTAAACAATATTCTCTGAATATAGTTTTTTTTTAAACTTTTGTGTAATGGTTAATAGTTAAATTATTTTTTTTAGTTTACCGTCAAAGACGTGGACATTGAATACTTGTATGAAACGGAATCTACGCAATATTTGGTTTCATTTTTTTTTTAAGAATTGTTTAGCTGTATCAAATGTTTCGTTGTTTTTTATTAAGCTCAAATAAACATTTAATCTGTTTGTTTATGAAATTCTAGTCAATTGTATCTCGTTATAAAAATAATTGGGTTGGACAATAAGACAGTAGTAAATATACAATTATTTTGAATATGACCCATAACTCTGTATCTGGAGGTGGAGGACCCCAAGTTCTATAATATAAAAAAAATCAAACCTCGGAGTGAGCATTTAAAAAAAATATTTTTTTGAAAAAATGGCACCTTTGGTCACTTACTCGGCCACCGACGCCGCCGCTGCCGTGTTCACAAATGAAAAAAAAATCACTGTCTGATTTCTGCATTATATTATTAAAAAAAACATGCTACAAGATGTTACACTTAGAGTACCTCATGATTTTGATTAAAGTTCTTTTTTTAATAGGTCATTCCTTGGTTTAATAGCAATAACTTTGTATCTAAAAAAGAAATGTAATATGGATATATCTTTATGGCATCTGCATTAAGGGAACAAGTTTTAAAAAATATGGGCAGCTAGGTTTCCAAAGTTTTTAGGAAAAAAAATTACAGAAACACAAAAAAAAAACCACGTGAGGTACTCTAAAACTGTAATACACATCTTATAGCACATTCATTTAAGAATATTATGCAGAAATAATACATACCTATATATTGAAAATTCCTTCATTTATGAACACGGTGGCCGAGGAAGTGACCAAAGGTGGCAAGTTTTCAAAAATTAATTTAAAACTAATTGTGCATAAGTACCCGTCGACTTGAGTTTTTTTTTATATTATAGGGCTTAGGGTTACCCACAGATACAGGCTAATCCATTATTTACGCCACACCCTGTATATCTATAGGTACTACTGACGAGTTTGTTTGTTTGAACGCGCTAATAATCTCTGGAAGTCCCAGTCGGATTTGCAAAAATCTTTTTGTATTTGATAGCCCAATTCTTGAGGAAGGTTTCAGGTTATTTAACATCACGCTACCACCGTTAGGAACCGAGCAAAAAGAAAAAAAAGTCGGAAAGAACGCCAAGCGAAAACGAAGTGATAGCGCGGGCGGGCGATGCGATGCGACATAGTGGTCTGCGTTACGCCAGCGGAATGTTGTCGCTTTTCAGGATTTCGGCTTGACAGATAGTTATAGGTACCTCATCTCGTGTAATTGTGCCCGAAATTTACAATTTGTGCGTCCAGCCGATCCAAAGATATTTACGAAAAGCAGATTCCGCTGGAGTAACGTTACCCCAGCGGCATGTTTTTTAACCGGTGGTCGTAGGTAAATAAAAAATAGCTACTTAGAAAGATGTAATTTGTGCATAATTGTGCCCAAAAGATGAAATTTGTGCGTCTTGAGGTTTCAGAGTTATTCAAGATGCCGCTGGGGTAACGTTTAGCAAATTGCTGTATCTCATGACATACAACTACGATTCTTTTTACGACGGTAAGTCTTAATTTGTGTAATTTTATTTTTTCTATAATCGACACCGTTGGAAAATTAGATATGTTTTTTCAAAATCCCTAAAATCGATCCTTGCACTTCAATGAGAAACCCTAGAAACTTACCAATTACGGTGGTTTGTACCTTTTATGAACTCAAAGCATCATGTGAAATTAGATGTTTCTATTCCAACTCCTTAGAGAGTTATTCCATTTTAATTAAAATCTGGCTATGATATAATGTAACGCTCCAATACATGAGTTATTATTAAGTGACGGTAATTATGATTCAACTAATAATTAGTACTTTTATTAAATTGTTTATCCTTGAAGTTTCAGCTGAAACATCCATCCTTCTAACTACTCAGATATAAGAAAAAAAACATAGGAAAAGAAATCACAAGATTAACCGAACAAATTCGAATGACTGCATAAAAACGGCCGCACAGTACATTGTGCCAACCTTCTTAAATTGGTAGTACAAGATTTCGTTTCTTGAAACAGTCTTGCACAAAAACGTTACTTATAATTTATTGTTTTGTAAAACACGTACGTACAACGGTTGTACACACGGTGTGTAAGCCATATTATATTGAAGATGTGCAAATCTTAATCTCGCCTACTTACTAATAAACGTTGTATAGCATCTGTATAGTTACACAACGCTTTGTCTTCTTTCGAAAGTCAAATTACTGACGACTGAAAGAGAAATCGGTGTGTAACTATTCACTTGATATAATACGTTTATTAGTAGGTTAGTCAAATCAAATGTTAGTACCTACTGCAATTTAATAAAGACTACACTACGTTCATTTGACGATAAATGGTATTTTTATTGCTAAAAAAGGTAATATGACATAACAAGAAAATAAAAATACCGTTTATAGATTTTGTTTTGAACTGAAATAAAATAGCATTTTATACTATGTGAAATTTTGTTTTATGATTTACTACAAATATTCACAAATTAATCAAATTGAGGCAAGTTGATGTCTAAATTGTCTATCTCAGCCTATTCGCCAATCGGAAATAACATACTCATACATAAAATACACAGCTATCCTATTCCGTCAGTCAGAACGACCGGGATAGTAAAACACTACGTGGGGGAATCCCCAGAGCTTGTAGTTCATGTTGGAGATAAAACGAGACGGAAAATACTAAAGTCAACACCGAACCGAACTTCAAGGAATTGTGTGTATAATCATATTTATATAAAAGTAAGCAAACAGTTATTTAAACCACTTGTACGCACCTGTACCGCTCAAAATTCAATTATAATACTACCAATTTAAGAAGGGTGGCACAATGTACCGTGCGGCCGCTTTTTTGCAGTCATTCGAATTGGTTCGGTTAATCGTGAGATTTCCTTTCCTATGGTTTTTTTCTTATATCTGAGTAGTTAGAAGGATTTTTCAGCTGAAACTTTAAGGATAAACAATTTAATAAAAGTACTAATTATTAGTTGAATCATAATTACCGTCATTTAATAATAACTCATGTATTGGAGCGTTACATTATATCGTAGCCAGATTTTAATTAAAATGGAATAACTCTCTAAGGAGTTGGAATAGAAACATCTAATTTCACATGATGCTTTGAGTTCATAAAAGGTGCAAACCACCATAATTGGTAAGTTTCTAGGGTTTCTCATTGAAGCGCAAGGATCGATTTTAGGGTTTTTGAAAAAACCATCTAATTTTCCAACGCTGTCGATTATAGAAAAAATAAAATTACACAAATTAAGACTTACCGTCGTAAAAAGAATCGTAGTTGTATGTCATGTCGTTTAAGAGATACAGCAATTTGCTAAACGTTACCCCAGCGGCATCTTGAATAACTCTGAAACCTCAAGACGCACAAATTTCATCTTTTGGGCACAATTATGCACAAATTACATCTTTCTAAGTAGCTATTTTGTATTTACCTACGACCACGTTAAAAAACATGCCGCTGGGGTAACGTTACTGCAGCGGAATCTGCTTTTCATAAATATCTTTGGATCGGCTGGACGCACAAATTGTAAATTTCGGGCACAATTACACGAGATGAGGTACCTACTAACTATCTGTCAAGTCAAAATCCTGAAAAGCGACAACATTCCGCTGGCGTAACGCACACACATGGTGGGTCAGGGGAACAAGAAATTTCACGCAGACGAAGTCACGGGCAGGAGCTAGTATAAGCACATACATATATCCATGTTTTTGTTTGTCCGTTCGGTAATCCCAATCAACGAAATTTTGTTCGTTATTTTAGTACTTACTATAAAATGCTTTCAATAAACAAAGTCTGTCTACAACGCGAAAAACTGAAAAGTAATTCTTTTAAAGAAACAAGTAACGTGGGTCTGTGTACGTGGGCTGCGGCCGTGTAGCGGAAGACGACTCGTCCTATTATTTGATTTTACTTTTTTTTTCCATTCAATTCATGTTGCCGCGAACGAATCGCCCGGTCGGCCGGGTCGCCGCCGTGCCAACACAACGGTGCCACGTTTGATCTTGCCGACTGTTGATAACATCGTGCGAGATCGTAAAATCTTATAATAAGCACGATAAAGGTATAACCTTTACATTAGTTAGCTATTTCATACAGCGCTGACTAAGATAATTGAATAGACACGATATGTTAAAAAAAACATATACCTATAGTATCTGTGTTGTTGTACTTCTCAATTTTGGTTTATAACTTTAAAACATGCTCTTTCTAGGTATATCAGTAGATCAGTTATATTTTTTTTATTAAATTGGTTTTCCTACTTTTCCACGTGGACAAAGTTTACCTGTCTACTTTGATTCCAATTATTTTCATCAGAATAATAGGTTGGTTGAACGATATCTCCTCTCTCCTGTTACCAAAATAGGTAAGTAGGTATCTAGGTACCTATTTACCTAATTTGGTACTCATTAACCCTATTTACAAAAACGAAGCCTGAAATATAAAAGATGCCTGCGTCAAAACTGGACAAAACCTTAGTATGTCTAGATGTTATTCATCAGGGACCCAAATATATTCGAGTACTTAGATAAGTACCTACCTGACCTGACCTATTTATATAGGTTACCTTAGTTGCCTAATTTTTTAAGTAATTCAATTAGTACATAATGTAACGGCCATGTGCAAGTAGTGCCCAAATAGATCCTAACAAATAACTTCATCTAATTGGACTGCAATACCTACCAAAGCAAAATAAAAAATCAGCCAAGAGCGAGTCGGGCTCGCACAATTTTAAGGGTTCCGAACCAAATTACACTGAGCAGTCTGACGCCACCGATATGCCGAACTGAAATGACTGTATTACGATTTACGCTTAGTTAATAAAACCTGCGCTAGTTCCTAAAGTATACATGGCCTTTTGGGGGGTCCCAAATAAATCTAAATAATATGTACTTACATAGATACATTTTTGGTTTGACCGGCGATCTGTGTGCGCATCGTGATTTTACAATAATGCCAAAAAACAAATTCCTACGTTGCATACCTAGATCTCGATTTCTCGAGCAAAACCTCTGTGACAGATTGACAAAAAAAGTTATCTTATAAGGTTCCGTTTTAATAAAATTATAAGCAGAAACTACCCCAAAATAAGGTGAAACAATAACTCTACACAAAAACCAGATGGCGTTGTTTTAAATGTAAACAACATTTTATAGAACCATTCTTGCTCTATTTCAACTCGCCCTTGACCGGTTTTTATAATAATATTGTGAAGTTTGCTGTTCGTATCAAACTTATTTATGAACACGTTCTTTAGTTTGTATAATATATTACGATACCAACATGTTTTCCTGTTTTGTAGAACCTACGACTTGCTACATGTAAGACAAGAACATGGTATTTTGTGATTGTCGACCTCACGATCGACGTGATCGACAGGGCAGTGTCAAATAGCACCAACAACGTTTTGTTATTGAAGCCTTGTAGGTACAAAAACAAAACGCAGGTAGGCAGATAGTATTTATGGCTAATAACTTACTGCTAAATTTCTTGTATCCATTTCTAAACTTGTTGCGCCACCACTTGACGAAGTGGTGCGCCATGGGGGCGTCCGCGGCGGGTGCCGGAGCTCTCAACGTTTCGTAGCACGTCATGCGCTGCGCTCACGCACGCATCCCGTACACTTCAAAAGAACCGCAGGATTAATTTGATATATCACTAACTATAATTCTAATTCACTTGCACTGTATTCGGTCACAACACAGGACGTGTAAGGATTCGTTCGACGTTAGCACGAAGCCTTTGACCCAGTTGTCCGCGTGAATGTTGAGCGGAGAGAGAATTCGAGCGACCGTCCCTCGTGCGTGCCGTAAAGTGACTGACTGATGGATGAAGGGAGTAGGGAGGGAGGGGCGGCGAGGGCGCGGGATAGTGCGAGTGCGGCGCGGTGTAGCGGCACTGGCGGCTGGCGGCTGCTGTGTCGCGATCGCGAAACAAATACCGCCTGATAGTGTACAAAACACAACCGTATGCGTGACGACAATCGTCCCGAGCAAGGTATCAGTCACAGTCTGCCGTAAAAGCCTTTGCAGTTTTCAAAATAAGCAAATAGGTACTAGGAATGTTCTGGTACCAAATGGGTATCTTATAATAGGTAGTAGGTACTTGTTATATACCCATAACAAGTACCTACTTAAGACTTGCACTTTTTTAATTTATTTATTTATAGGGGCTTTTACGCATAGCTTATGTCAGTCAAATCGTATCCTAAACAATTATTGTGCTTTCATAAGACGTGGGCCATGAATTTGAACAAACCCTTCGCATCGTCGTCATTTGGTTGGGATAGAATTGTACGGAACATGCCTAAATCAGTTCTGTTCAAATTCAGGGAACTTAACTAAATTATTTCTACTGGACGCATATTGGATACATTCCATTAATAAATGTTGTAGGTCCTCGACAACTCCACATTCCTCACAATTGGATGAAGCGATTTTCTTCATCATGAAGACAAAATTTTGCATGGAATGTGTCCAGATCTGAGCCTAAGAACAGTAACAATCAGTTTTCTACTAACATCACTACTTATTCATGAACCAGGGCACGCGAAGAGGTTCCCATTGTATGGTTTTATACCATAAACCCTTCACGAATGAGATTTTATTAAAATATTCTTTCCAATAAGACTTGCACTTATTATTACTTACTTAGTTTAATTTTGGCATTGATATTCAATGTAATATCCATACAATCAAGTAGAACACATACCTACAAAGTTTTAGAACTTTGTTTTATGTGGATTAACTCTTGTTTGCACTTGATATGCCCAGAAGTATCACGAAAAATAAATATGCTCTAAAGGTGCTCGAAAAATTATAATATAATTATGTAGAAAGTTATTTTGAAAATTGCTGCAAGAAAAAGGTTTCAATTTATATATGTAAAAGAAGAACGAAAACTAGCCAAGGGCAAGTCTGATATAACACAGAATAATAATAGTACTTACAAAAAGTTATACACTGTCTAGTCCCAAAAGGGAAATATTCGACGTAATGTCGGGTTTAGTATTAATTTAAAAAGAAACGGATTTCCCATCCCCATTTCCCATTACCTAAAACGATTGTTATTTCGCGATTTCAGGATGGTCCCATAGTAAAAGTTGTTCATAATGATGAGTACAATGACCCCTTTAGAGGTTGTGTGTTATTTAAATTACACCTTGTATAAGAGATCAAAAATGTTGTCAAAATTGAGCAAATTTCACTCTAACGACATGATGAGAGGTCGTTCTAATACAGTTTGAGTAGAATGCACTTCGCATAGTAATGTTTGTGATTTTGGCAAGCCAAACAACGGTGCTTAGGAGTTTTTAAAACGACTGGGAAGTATTTGCCATACTACCTTTACTTCATTTTTGGGGACTGAAAATCGGAAACGAATTTTGCCGAACAAATTATTTCAAATGTGTGTTTTCTCCATAACTATAGATAATCGCTAGACATACTACATGGAGGTGTTTTTAGAAGCCCTCGACGAGATGCTTCTAAAATATCGTTTTGGTGCACTGTAAATGCACATTATGTATCATCATCTTGCATTTCATGCTTCTAAACCCAGCGGTTCAGGTTGTACGTTGTATGTCCGTGCGTGAGTGAATTTAACCTGTTTAACCCAGGGACACCTTTTGCCTTCAGCGAATTCAGCAAGTTAAGGGCTCCCACACAAAACTGCGAATTCGCGCCGCATCGGGGCTTTGTGTGAGAGCCCTAAGGGTTAAGATTTTGATTAAGTAGATAAATACACTAATACGCTAACGCAACAGATTCCGAAAATTTTCGTTCTTGGAGAAAAAGTAACTTAAAGCAAAAAATAAAAAAATATAAATGCTTCTAAAACCTTGCATGTACTCGTATCTACACTCCTACAGTCACGACTTCTCGAGCAGAAATAGTAAATACCTTATAAAGCGCTAAGGTAGCCCGCGAAATTCAAATTTTCTTACGTTTTTTGCAATTTGCTGGTCAGTGTTAAGTTGTACGTTGATGAAAATATGATTCGCGGTCGTAACAAATATGTATTTACAGAATTATAATCATTACAATCAGTAATAAAACTTGTTAAGTTAGTATAATCCCCAAATGTCAAGATTTCATGAAATACTAATTCTTGGGGTTTACATGTCACATCATCACATGCCCATACCAAGATAAACAGTTTCCTTTCAACTTTACTGTCTCAAGAGCCCCTTTTAAATTCCTCTAAATATTCTAGTACTTAAATCTAACTTTATCAATTCCAGTCACTCCACACATCACTGCCTTTCATTTCTGCTGCAATTTTCTTCGGTTTTCTTCTCGGCTCTCGGCCCAGTATTTCGATCCATATAGATGTCTCGACTTTCTCAGGTTATTGTGGCAATTGGGTGTGTATTGTGCAACACTTAAACATTGCACTACTCGTCACGCACGACTCACGACCTAACTTGTAAGAAAGAAAAATGTTTGAGTTGTATTATTTACGAAAGAATCGTCATAATAAGTTGCAAGTTGACAGGACAGGCAGCTTGAATCACGCACATTTTGTAAAAATATGTACTGAAATAGTTTCTAGATGAGGTGCTCGCAAAATTATTTGACATGTAGATAATTAACCTATAACTATACCTGCCTACATACCTACTGTATACATAGGTACTTTTATAGAAAAAACCTACCTACGTTGTTGTGGCGTGGTGTATTTGTGGTTTCGTGTTTATACCAACTTTTACTTAGCAAAGAAAGTGAGCAGCAGGTAAATACCTATAGGGCAGTAATAGAGAGAAAGGTGAACGCGCATCCGCTACGCTGCCAATGGCAGCCTCCATGCGGTCGATGACCCTGAAGTAAGCGATTACTAAAAAGATTAAGGTAGGTAGGTAGATAGTAGGTAGGACTTGGTTAGTGGCAATGCCAAGCCTCACTTCAACCGGCTCCTCCGTACTTCCACCTTTGAGACGAATTTATATAAGACACATCTGGTAGCTATTCTAAATGCTAAGTATTCATAAAAATAAAAATTCAATGTTTCTTATTGATTTTAGGTAGGCAATAAAACAATAGGTATTGGCAGAAATTAATTTGTGTAGAATCTAGGAAACAATACAAGTAGACCTCCTGAGAAGTTATCCACGTTTCGAAGGAAAGCCCTCATCTAAAGAGATTTTTGTTGTTAAAAATAACCAAACTTATTTTTTCAGGAAGGCAAAGAGGGAAACTTATGTCATGTCATACACTTTGCTACTAGACCCCGGGTGGAGGGTGCGGGCTCGTGGGGAGCCGGGGTGCCGTGCCGGCCAGGGATGTAGCACAGCCAGAACGTTTCAAATTAGAATTTTACGGCCTCTTCGTGTTAGGTTTATTGTCGAGAAGTTATCGTCGACCAAGATGAGGTCGTATTCCTAAACTGACTTACAACAAACAGTGTTTTATGTAAGTTTTATGTCTGTAATAAAGAAAACTTCATGAGAACGTAAAATTGTACCTATTCTCTCGTTCATTATAAAGTATTTAGGTAATGAAAATGATGTTAGTTCTAAAGTCACTATATGGACCAACTCCATAGTAACTCGCCTTAAGTGTGTTATAAGCACAAACAACACAGAACACATTCCGTCAAATTCTACGCCCTCTAAAAGTGACGTAAATGACAAAGTAGGTAGTGCCCACCTTCCTTTACTTGTTACCATAACATAGGTATTTATCGGATGACGTTACAATAAGATGACCATACACAGCGCCCGGGAGGGTCTCGCGCGCAGGCTCTACGTGGGTGGCGTGTTCCACGAAATAGTGTTGATGGCTATGCCGGACGATTATCAATATCATCAATAAATTGCGGCTTTTATATTTTAATTCTACTGGGTCAAATTAAATTAGCTAGCGAAACTCCGCAGACGTAATGGGTATCGATATCTAAACATGATAAAACAAAAAGGAAATTCATTTGTTGATTTTTTTTTTGGGTGATCAACCGCTGGTAGTGTATTCACTTAAGATATTAGTTTTTTTTTGTATAAAATTCACAGACGTGATGGGTAATAATAGGATTGATATCTCAACATGATAAAACAGATTTTATCAAACACTTCAAGTAATTTTGTCGTGTTTAGATATCGATACCCATCACGTCTGCGGAGTTTCGCTAGCTAATTCAATTTGACCCTGTATATATAATGTCAAACAGTTACAAATAATATTACACTTCCAGTTTTAGCGGAATTATAAAAGCTATCAATGCTGTCATTCAACGAATAATACGTTGGCGTTGTAGTTGTGTTCCTTCCTAGTAATCCCGTGCTCGGCAAGATTGTTTGTTTAGTATCTGTAAGAAAATCAAATCTTTGTATATACGCATATAATAAAAAGATAATCTTACGAAGTGACCTGGAATGTTGATAGTGGCGTTATTTCTGCTATTCAGTCGGCTGGCACGTCGCCAGATGTGGTCGCTCGACTTCTATCGCGTCGTGTGGGCAATGCCCACTCACGTATTTTCATCACACTTCTCCAATCTTCAGCTTTTCTTGTAAAAGCACTTGTTTACTTGAGCATACATACAAGTAGGCGTTGGACAAGGTACTTCTATAAAGAACATTTGCTCCATTCAACATTTCATTGAACTGATGAGAGTTAGTTATCTCACAGTTTTACTACTGTAGTCCCAATTTTCTCGGAGATACGTTATGGTATTGAAACATCAACCTATTTATTTTTTTTGTAATTGTAACAGGAAACTATAATAATTCCTATACATGCCTATAAGTTTTGTTCATTGTTCACAAAGACAGCAACAGTATGATGCACACGAGGGCGGCAAAACGTGCGGCGCGGGCACAGATGCAATTTGTAGAAGGTAGACACGGCATGTTCTGTCGGCTCGGTACTTCAAAGAAAGAAATAATAACATACGATTACGTATCTCCTTTTATCCCCTTATACTTTACGGCGTGAACACGTCTTTTTCTTTACATTCACCACACAAAACCTGTTCTCTCGTATGTCGGACGCTTAAAAAGTGATCCCGAATTAATAGCTACCAAGTGTGATTATTATAGATGGTAGGTAGGTACGTGTTATAGTTTAAGGCTCCTGCAAACAGGCGCGACATGGACGCGACACAAAGGTACCGCGTGTCGCGCGACGAGCGGTGCCTTTGTGTCGCGTCCATGTCGCGCCTGTTTGCAGGAGCCTTTACATTTATTTTTACATACAGGTGTCAGCGGTGTGCTATATTTATACAGGGTGGGTTTTTGAAACGGGACAGTAAGGGCAGGTATTTTAACCGTTGTAGCTACAGGAAAACGGATGCATTCTAAGATTTTGAAAACTCACGATTTTTTTTTTCTGATGCCAATCGACAATCGATGTAGTTTCGTATAAAGATTAAAACAGCCTTCTGGACCAACTGAGGTTAGAATAAAGCCACAAATCGCAAAAAATCTTTTCCCGTTTACATTTCGTAAGAAATCGACGCGGATAAATCAAATGAATTATGAAATTCAAAACTTATTCCGTAGTTTGGATGAACTATTTTCTTAGTTTACTTTTATTAGAAAAATATACTGATAGTAAAGACCACCTCATAGATGCTATCTAACATCCCTTGATCTTTTTCGAGGTACCTACTTAACCAAAAAAAAAGTTGATTAAAAAATACGGTTTTTATTTTGAAATTCACAATTTTTTTTTATTTGATTATGTTTTCCATATGTAACAGTAGCATTTATGCCCGTTTTCACTAACACTAGATGACACTTACATATTTAGGTGTCATCTAGTGTTAAGTCCAACAGCGAATTCATTTGAATGCGCTGTTGGATTTTCAACACTTGGATCAGCGCCGAAAGTTGATAATTCCACAGCGCTCTTTTATTTAGGCATTCATTTAGGTGTCGCCTAGTATTAATGAGAACGGGCTTAGTCTTTATTTCAGTCAAATCGGTCCACTCTCCACTTCATTAAAAGTTTTTTTTCAACTGCAAAGTTAAGTTTGTCTTTCAATCCGGAATTGGAAATGCGGACAGCTTTGAGGTGGATCACGGAACTTTTAGGGCACGAATCCTATACTCACTATTGTCCGTTTTAAAAAAAAATGTTTTAAGTTGCGCCAGGGTATCCCACGAAATTCAAATCGCCTTACGTTTTGTGCAATTTGCAGGTCGGTATTAGGTTGCATGAAGATAAAAATATGATTCGCGACCATAACAGGTATGTATTTACAGAATTTATTATAATAACTAGCTTTTGCCGGCGGTCTCACCCGCGTGGATGTCGCAAAATATACCACGGGAACGTACTACCGGGATTAAAAGTACCCTATGTGTTAATCCAGGTAAACAATGTCTTCTCGCATACCCTATGTGTTAATCCAGGTAAACAATGTCTTCTCGCACTACTTATATACAGGGTGTCCGGTAAAGAATGGATAACCTTGAAATCGCATATAACAGACCTTATGGCTGTTCTAAAAAAAATACAAAAAAAAATATATCCCAAGTAATAACTAAGATTTTTTTGAAAAAGAATACTAACTTTTTTTTACATTTTTCATCACCACAACCACAAATGAATGAATTCCATCGGTTATCTATTGTTATAATATTGTACGTTGACTATGCCGCCGACAGAGAGGCAATAAATAATGTGACTAGAAATTACACAGAATTTTTTTCTAAAAAAATTATATCTTAGGTACTTACTTACTTGGGATATACATTTTTTTTGTATTTTTTTTAGAACGGCCATAGGGTCTATTATATGCTATCGCAAGGTTATCCATTAATTACCGGACATCCTGTATATAGTATCCTAGGAGCGGCGCGCGGATTGATATATGATTGCTGGACGATAAAAAAACATGTGCGCTTGGGGTACGTCAGGTATGAAGTTTCTTCTCACATATAATTTAAAACAAAAACAAAATATTCGCTGCTGCCATCTTGGATTTACATTTTAACCTTACTATCGGCTTTAGCACCCTCGAAAACTATAAAAACGACACCAATGACGGAAAATTTGAAAATATTCGCAGCCGCCATCTTGGATTTACATTTTAATTATTTATTATTTATCTTTTCACATTTAAAAAACTACAAAGGCGGACTTAATGCCTTAGGCATTCTCTACCAGTCAACCAAGGGTGGTGAAGAGATTAGATGGCAGGTGCTCTGTTAGAAAGGAACAATTTGACGTCACTATCGGCTTTAGCACCCTCGAAAACTATGAAAACGACACCCATGACGAAAAATTTGAAAATATTCGCAGCCGCCATCATTATCATAAAAGTATGAACGCTTTTTCGTTTGTGACGATTTCTGCCAGTTTGCTCCTACCGCAACCCGCGTAAAAGAACTTCGTCCAAAAAATCCTAAAATCTAACAATAGTAACGCAATATATGTATAATGCAACGGAAAATTCCTACCTAACATGCCAAATTTGAAGGCAACTTTAAAGCGAAAATATAAATCCTCTTTAATCCCTATCCCGTTGGAATTTCTAAAACAATAGTTGCCTAAATAATTACAGGTACGGAACTTAGTAAAGTTATTGTTCTCTGAATTACCTACTAAAGTGTCTTTGGCGATGGTTGAAAGTCGGGCTGACCGATGATTTTTCAAAAATGCCAAAACACGTCATTCGTAATTTCTAAACAAAAAGCTTAATACCAATTTCTTCCTTATAAACTTTCATCCCCTATTTCCCCCCTTAGGGGATGATTTTCCAAAAACGCAGAAACACGTGTTTTTCATATGCTAAATACCAATTTTCATGGTTTAAACTACAAAAATGACGATTTTCCATACAAACTTTCATGCCCTATTTTACTCCCTTAGGGGTTGAATTTCAAAAAATCCGTCCTTATTCCTTGTCTACATTTTAAAGGGAATCTCTGTACAAAATTTCAGCTTTCTAGGTCTAAGGGTTTGGGCTGAGCGTTGATGAGTCAGTCAGTCAGTCAGTCAGGACTATTTATTTTATTTATATGTATAGATATATTCAAATTAATTATGTGCTTAAGCCAATAAACGCATTGTCTTTCTTTCAGACTGAATTTGAGCCAAGTTCCTAAATCTTGGGCTGCTTGCATGCTTGCTTGTGTGCCTGCATGCTGGCATCACCAGACGCCATTGAGCATTGATTTGGTGGACCCTCGACTCGGGTAAGGATTTTGGTGGGTGGGGCATTTTTGAAACCTTGAAAATACTTGCTTACTCGTTTGTTTGTTTTCTTGCTTGCCAGCCTGAACGTTTGCGAATTTAATGGTGATACCATTAATAAATCTTCAAAGACTGATCCGACTCGGTTAGGTAAGTTTGGTTGGTATATACTATGGATGGTTTCGTATATTTATTAAACCCTGAAACCATTTGCAGACAAATGGCATTCTTTCTTGCTTGATTGCATTCTTGCTTTGCTTGCTGTTACTATTCAATTTTCCACGGCGGGCGGACCCGACTCGGATATAATTGGGTTAGAATGGATTTTCGAATCCTGAAACCACTTGTTTTCTTGCATGCTTATTTATTGCATGTGTGGCTGCTTGCACGCTTGCCTATTTACATGCTAGCCCGGCTTGCTCGCTTCGGAAATGCTTTTTTTTCTATTTTAGGAAATAAGATTCGACGCAAAATTGTCGTACTTTAATAATAACGTTTTTTAGATATAGTCGTCTGGGTGTGTGTTACAAAAAGTCAGTTAAAATCGTTTTATAAAATGAAGGAGACTTATGTTACAAGATACCTGAAAAAAATATATATTGAAAAGTTTCATTTCATTTCAGTCGTTAGGGCTTAAAAATCTGGTTTCTCCAAAATTCATTTTTGATTTTAATTTGATTTGATTTGCCCCATACGACAAATTGAAATAATGGGTAAAGGTACTCGTTATTTCAATTGACGTAAGGCCATATCAATATGCACTTTACATTTTTTTTTGGTTCGACTCGCACTTGACTAATTCTTAGGTCTGAGGTGCCTGCATCCAAATTACGTAACACACTATCAATCACAATCTGAATCATTTTGAAGCATATTGCTAATCCATTGCTTCATATGTTCGAAAAATTTGTCTGCTCAACTATGTAAATAACGCAATGAATGTTTATGAACTGTAAAAATGAAACCGATTCCTACTGTAAGTGTGTTTCGCAATTGACCCCGCTGGTTCTTAGGTCCCTTACTGCGTCTAAAGTCTACGCAAACAATATCCTTATTACCTACTAACTTACTTATGCAAATGACAAACTCAGTAGCAGGTCAAATGCAGAGCAGACATACACATTCAGCAATTAAATGCACAAACGCTTTGCCCTGTTCCCAAAGGGATGTAACAACGTCGGTGATTATCAAAGGGATTTAAATGATATCAATAGCTTTGTGCTACCGAGGGGCCCTTTGTCGGCGCGCTCTGTAGCGGCAACATCACAAGCGAGCGACAACTCTGTCTGCTCGCCGATCCATTACTGGATTTACTGGATAGTGGATACAAAGCGGACATCAAACGCGGCGCCGGCTATTGCGTCACGTGCCATCATCGTTCGGCAACCTCTCGAAGTTGCAACTGCAAATAGAGAGCAATAGCTGCTGCAGTACATTTTTTTTTTGAGTCGTTGAAAAATGTACGGTCAGCAACAAAAGTCACTTAACACTTCAGTTTTTTTAACACAATTTATGTTCAAAAGAATAAAAAAATGGACAGTTGTTAAATTCCGATGATAAAAACTTAGCTATTACATGAAATACTGAGAAGTAGTGAACTAATAATTTAGGGTCTATTGATTTCACATGTAAAAGTAACAGTGTTAATCTACTTCTGTTGCTGACCAACCTAACTTGGTTTAGCTGGGCACTCCATTTTTTAGAAATATTGTATAGAAGAATGAATCCAGTGGCAGCGGGTAGTTGTTGGTATTACCTACATGTATGGGTATCTATCTACTCTATCTTAGCCTGCCCATAGTAATTTTGCCAAACTGATTCATCACGTTGCGTCGCGGTTTTAAATCTATCTTTTGCGCATTGTCTACATTGAAAATGTGGTTCAGCTTGTAAAATTGTGCAATATCTTTATAGGAGTTGAGAGATGCTGAAATTCTAATAGCAATAAATTGTACCTACTCGCACACTATGTATCTAATAAAGGGCACCTCAGTACTGGGTCCAAGTAATAAGAGGTGCCTACACTACATCGGTTCGGAAAGAAGGCAAAAATAAATTATTATTATTATTAATTTAGGCTCCTGCAAATAGGCGCGACACAAAGGCACCACTCGTCGCGCGACACGCGGTGGCTTTGCGTCACATCGCGTGTTGCGCCGACTCGCGCCTGTTTGCAGGAGCCTTTACGGCTGGGTACCAAAGTTGTCGACAATAGTCGGCATAGCTCATGCAAGCTGAAGTGGCAATGAATGGGTCAGCCATATTAGCCGTAGAACCGATGACCGTTGGGTAAACGTGTTCTTGAGTGGAGACCGCGAATCGGCAAACGTAAAGTAGGACGCCCTCAGGCTAGGTGGAGCGACGATCTTCGCAGGGTGGCTGGTAGCTGGATGAGAGTTGTGGAGAGTTGAGCTGAGTGGCGTGCAATTGGAGAGGCCAATGTCCACAAGTGGCCTGCTATAGGCTGATGGTGATGATTATTAATAATAAATTGTGTGGGACAGAAATCACCACTTACGAGTACCTACTAATTAAGTAATTATGAAATTTGCTCACCCACATTTGCATACACCTACCTGTTTTATTATTGTGATAGCTTGGAGTACATGTAACTATCCGCATACAAAAAGATTATTTTACTGCAGAGTAGGTCTTTTTAAAAGTATAGGTATTTGTAAATGGAGAACTGTGAGCTAAGTGGTTTAAAAAAATATATACTTACTAAAAACCGTCGAGTGAGTTGACTCGCCTACCGAGGGTTCCGTAACTTGGTAGGGACAATAATTTTTTTTTTTGCTACCGCAAATCTAAAGGAGAATGGGCAAAATTGCATAGAGATTGTCCTATTCGCGGCCAACAATGATTTTGGTATTTACTGATGTGGTTTAGTCCTACAAAAACTGTGTAGAAGTTTCATTGCTGAGATTCTCATAAGAAGTGAGTAAAACGAATTTTTGTTTTAGAAGATTTTGTATAGTTTTACTAAGTATTAAGGCTTCTTTTAGTGCAAAAATTAAATAACGAACGTATTATGACTAAAATATATTAATTAATTAATGTAGTGTAT
Source organism: Fissipunctia ypsillon (assembly GCA_947568875.1). Classification (NCBI taxonomy): domain Eukaryota; kingdom Metazoa; phylum Arthropoda; class Insecta; order Lepidoptera; family Noctuidae; genus Fissipunctia; species Fissipunctia ypsillon. The sequence continues at coordinate 15,899,064 of OX387644.1, read as the reverse complement.
ATATTACATAACTGAAACATATAATAGTAATAACATACCTATACTCGTCAAAATACGATGTTTATATAAAAAATAAAATCAAGGCTAAATGCCTCATTGCTCACAGGTTATAGGAGAATACAGCATGCTTACTTATTAACCAATTCTTATACAGAGATTCAGTGTAAAACAAAACTAGTATTTTATGAATCTTAACAAGAAGACGCAACACATTACTTGGAACGACAACTTAGTAACAACAGCTCTTATTGGTGACATCTAATAGAAACCAAGTCAGTGAGCGTAGACGCAACATGTTAGACAAATGACAACATAGTAGTGAAAATCTCTTAGAAATAAAAATAGTTTTAGTTTGAAATTATTTTTGTGGCTACTCGTGTTCTATATTGATCTTAATTCTGCTGCTGGTAACAAACTATCTTCCGTTTGGTTTCTTGCCCATTCTAAGTACCACACTACGCACAAAATATGTGCGCAGCATCCAACTGTACGCCTACCACTCAGGCAAGTACAATAGTGATGAGCCTCTCCTCCGTTTCTTTGTCGGTCAATTATGATGTAAGAATAATAAATCCTGAATCTTGCATGTCTGGATTGGATTCAAACACGTAACAACTACACATCTTGCTCTTCAATAGTCACTAAGACCCTTTATCTGTTGCTCTCGGTTCACTTCAATATTATACACACCTTGTACTAAGTGCTCAGCAATAGCTGCGAGGTAACTTGATCTGATATCTACCGAGTGCAAACAGAATAAGATCATCTTCTGAAAGATTTGGGAAATCGAACGTCTGGGCACCACTTATGCTTTGAAATGTTGCTCTTTGTCTATTCATATTATAACGTACAACGTAGTCCGCTAGGTGGTTTGGTAAACTCAAACGGTTATATGATATTTACAAAACTTGTTGCATATACATTATCTATATGGGCTCCTGCAAAGCGTTAATCAGTGAGGCTGCTATTTTAAAATCTTCGAACATGTGATTTAGATCCTATTAAAATAATCTTGTCACATTAACTTGAAATCGCGCTTGAATCTACTATGACTTCTACAACCCTGCGGCATATGGTGACCAGTCGTGACTTGGTTTGGTAGACTCAAGCGGTTATTTATGATATTTACAAAACTTGTAGCATATACATTATCATGTATGGGCTCCTGGAAAGCGTTAATCAGTGAGACAGCTATTTTAAAATCTTCGAACGTGTGATTTAGAGCCCTATTAAAATAACCTTGTCGCAAAAACTTGCAATCGCACTTGAATCTACCATTACATCTACAACCCAGCGGCATATGGTGACCAGTCGTGACTTATTAGCTTGTTCTGTTGTGAGTTGATGAGCGCCGTGGTTTTTAGTTGCAGGAATATAAGCCGAGTACTTAAAACGTGTCAAATCCGGAAGAGCGTCCCTTAACCCGCGATCGAAAATAAATACATCACCAGGACGAAAAACCAATGGAATGTACTATCGAGGAACCTTACATCTGACCAATTTGAAAACAAAATCCCGTGCACACGATGACCACTTCTGTTAGCAAGCGTCACTATAGCGGCCGAGCGCTGCAAGCAAGAATAGTCTCTATGATGTATAGATGGTCGTTTTTCCCATGGTACCTTCATCGTTACATAACATTCTTAGTAAAATAGTGGTATCTAAATCAGTAGCCGCATATGGCCTACAAACATCTATTATGTAACCGTCACATAATAAAAGGTTTGAATATTTGTGCAAACTATAACTATCTCTTTGAAATGAAAACTTCAAACTTTTTTGAATATAAATATATGTATATGTGTTCCGTCCATGATTACTATAGCCTTTCTTTCTTCTATTGTTGAGTTAGGGTTCCCAACAAAGCGTTCGGTATAAGAAGGTTGCGTTCAGTAATCATTCTTTGATTTATATGGTGAAAACCCAGGTGCCTAGGCACGAAGTCCGCACTTATGCAATCTCTTGCATTTTTTAAGTGTCTCTCCAGCGTTCTCCTGCTCATTTTAAAGAGAGTTGCAAGCCTTTCATTGCTTTTACCACTTCGCAACTTCATTAAATAAATGGCTAGAGGTTTTCGCAAAAATGTTGTCTACTTAGACCCAGTCGAGCGTGAATTTCAATGGTGTCCATATTATCAATGTTTTCGAAGTTTATAATAGAGCTCTGGTCACCGCTGCTTTCATAAGATTTAGCATACTATCACTGAAATGGGGGCTATTAAAATCATGTCTGAGATTTGGACTGTCAATGACCTCTATCCAGTCATTTTCGTCGTCGTCGTTTCATTCTTATCGCTGGATGCTGATTGGTCCTCCGCGTGAGCAGATAGAAAACCGGTTTTATTGGGTCCATAACATTTTTAAGTGAAGTATAATGCATAACTTACACAAATAAATAAATAAATCCTCCATACATTATTGACATAATTTTTTTTCGAAATGAATACACGGCGTAACGTCCGTCAATAGTAAAAGTTATCCTTTGGTAATTGGACTTTCATTTGGCACAGCTTTCGTTACTGGCCGCCGATAGGACAAAATGCCCATTCTACTTTGGTCGTAAAGGGTTTTTGCTGATTATTAAAAAAAATTGTGCTAGTTAGAGACATCGTTTTATTTTTCCTATAATATTTAGACACATAAACCTCCATCAAAGAGATTTAGTTCAGATTTTTCGCTATGCAAACTTCGGAAACAACCTCAGTAAAAAAAAAACTAAGAAAGGCAAGAATATAAAAACATATTAAAATATGTTTTCTAATTTGCAAATAAAGCCCTTTCACAATTCAACCCCCCATTTATACTTAGCAATAAATAACAATTTTTTTTTCAATGCCTTCATTTTGTTATGTTAAGTGTACAAAAGTGTTAATTCCAAATTTCAAACCGATAGCATTAGTAGTTCCTGTTCCGATAGTATTAGTGAAATAAGCAGCTGTGACAGAGAGACAGACAGACGAAGTCGCACCATATGGGTTACTTTTTTATCATTTTGGTACGAAACCCTAAAAAGGCAGGGTCTCCGCCGCCGGGCAGCGATACGATACTCATCTTTAATCTTTGTGACTTTGATCTTTCCGCTGGCATGGCACGGCGCGCGATTGTCGAGACGGCCGACCCTCCGCCAGATTTCCTTATAAATTATACTTATGCACCTACATACATCTATAGGTAATTTTATTTAGTGTGTAATTTTAGTCCTTTAAATCTAGAGTTTGTTGACGTGTTTGAATTTGTTGAGAAATCCTCTGACTCTGCCTAAATAATAAGATCGAGTTTCATATTTTGTCCAAGTAACAGCGTAGATATTCTGCCCAGCTAAAACAAGTTTTACAACAGTGTGTTAGCAGTTCCATCGCCGACGGCCAAAATGTGCGTCGCGATAGCATCATTGTGCCGGCCAGTAGTCTGCGCTATCAAATTGATTACCTACATATTTCATCTCTTTGTCGGCTTCACGCTTCACCTGAAACAACGGACAAGTTTACATTTAAAATAAAAGACCGCTAACAACATTTTTAATGAAATCTCGTATTACATTACCTTACTTCATAGGTCTAATATCTAGCTATAATTATCGAAAACTAACTTTTAAAGGGGGTGGGTCATTTCAGGGAAAATACGAAATCCACGGGGACGAAGCCGCGCGCGAAGTTTATTTTAACCGACTTCAAAAAAGGAGGAGGTTATCAATTCGGTTGTTTTTTTTAATGTTTGTTACCTCAGTACCAGGGGGCGAAGCCTTCATACAACCCGATTCTTTTTCGGCTTCCCTTCGGAACAACCACTCTTCTTAGTGTCTACTATTGCCAAATAATATGGTACACCTGTGTGTGTAACTGTGTATCACATCACATTAAATAATTATATTTAAAACCAGTTTAATACAAAAAAAAATGAAATAAAAATAAAATGAATGGAATAAATGTATCTCTCTATGTAATGTATAATCTGGTGTACAATGAAGTATATACATAATATACATCATAAGATTAAAAACCTACAGTTGTTTGTTTGAGTTTATGAGAACTGAACAACTTTTTCTTCGGCTTCTCTCTAATTATAAATTGTATTGTAGCTGCGCCACTGCTCAGTACTCCGTCATTTATGAACCGATTTGGAAAATTCTTTTATTATTTGGAAGGACATACTTCCAGATTGGTCCCATTTTTATCAAAATCCAGTTCTGATGATAGGATCCATGAGGAATTGAGGGAACTCCTCAAATATTATAGGCAAACACAGCGATTTTGGTATTTTCATCAACAAGTTAAGCATTTGCATTTAGAAAGTATTTGGTGAAGTGGAACTGACGAAGAAGCCTACAAATGGCCACGGGAACTCCTCAATGATAAGTATTTCACAGGTGGCGATAAGATATCCCCTTTAAGATAGTTTAGCGACTATGAGGAGCAAATTTATATAAATGGTTCTGATGAAAATGGTACCATCGAACTGATCTGATGATGAAGCCGGAAGGTAGGCACCGGAACTCCGTAATAAAACAGGATACATATCCTAGCCGTGTTTGGGCTTATTGGAATTGTCATGAGATGCACTCTGGCTAAGGCTATAAATGATTTTTAACCGACTTCAAAAAAGGAGGAGGTTCTCAGTTCGTCAGAATCTTTTTTTTTAATGTGTGTTCCCCGATTACTCGAAGATGGCTGGACCGATTAGGAAAATTCTTTTTTGTTTGAAAGGGTATACTTTCCAAGTGGTCCCATTGTTATCAGGTCAGGATCTGATGATGAATCCTGGAGAAATCGAGGGAACTCTTCAAATATTATAGGCATACCTATAACGATTTGAATATTTTTTATAGTAACTTGTGCATTTGCTCTCGGAAAGCACCATTTGGTGAAGTGGAACTGATGACGAAGACCACAGATGGTAAGATGGCCACCGGAATAAGTCAATAATAAGTATTTTACGGGTTGCGATTCGATTACTTTAAAATGATTGCTAAGCAATATAAGCTTGTCACAATGCATATGGTGAAGTGGAGCTGATGGTGAAGTACCTGGAGAACTCAACAATTAACGTCCCTGCATCGGGAAACGCAATGTTTTTTAAAGGCCATGAGCAGTTGTCATTAGGCTATAGTAACTTAGACAAATTATAAACGGACCCACTAAAAAGTGAAAAATAATAAACTTTTATGCAAAAAAAAAAACAACACACTTCCAAAAAAAAAAACTACAAATTGAAAAATAACTTTAATTTCGGAAGTCGGTGGCAAAAAACTGTACTTGATACAGATCCAAAGACACCGACTTCCGAAATTAAAGTTATTTTTCACTTTCTAGTAAGTATTGGTTGTTTTTTTTTTGCAATTTTTTTTAAATATTATATTTTTTTAAATTAAGAACCTAGTGATGATCAGCAACACATGCAAGTAGGTAGGTACATACATAATAATATTAGGTATTTAATTATCTAGGTATATACCTCAAGCAACTGACCTTAGACAATAGGTACGGTAGGTACCTATTTTAGTACTAATGCTGGCAAAATGTATTTAACTTTCACTAGGTGCTTCGGTTTTATTTAAGAACTAGCCGTGGCCCGCGGCTTCGTCCGCGTGGATGTCAATGCTTCCCTATTTTAATCGGATTTTGTTTATAATTTCATGGGATTTAATTTTTTTGCGCGGAACCCTAAAGGCTCCTGCAAACAGATGCGACACGCGACGCGACACAAAAGCACCGCGTATCGCGAGTCGAATCAGCTATGTGCCAATGAGTCTCGTCAAAATCGGTGCAGCCGTTTCGGAGATTAGCCGGAACAAACAGACAGACAGTCAAAAATTTTTAAAATTGTTTAAACAGTTTTTAAATTTTTTGTGTTTTTTGTTTGTGTTTTAAGTACAGTGTACTTTCAGCATTTAGTAAAAAGTTTTTATTTTGACATTACAAACAGACACTTCAATTTTATTTATTTGTAGGTATACTTTATTTTTCAAAAAGAATTAGGGTTCCGCGCAAAAAAATTAAAACCCTTGAAATTGTGAACAAAATCCGATTAAAATAGGGAATTATTGACATCCACGCGGGTGAAGCCGCGGGCAACAGCTAGTCGTAAATAAAATCTATCTATTGGCGGCGCCAGTTTGTAAACGATTACTTTGCTACAATAATTTAAGAGTAGGTATACTTCTGGCAAAGCCAGCATTAACAGCGCCTACCAGGTAGCATATAAATCTTTAATAAGTACCTTCCATTGTAGTGAAATAAAGAATATTTTACGATATTTCCCTGCGTGTAAAAGTACCACTTCGTTTCAAGAAAAAACCAGCGACAAATTGACTATTTCGAGGCGTGGCCGGCGGAGGCGGCGGCAGTCAAAGGCTCGTCGTGATCAAAGGCGCCGCCATCGAACGGCCTCGGCTTTGATCTCGCCGCACGAAGTGCAAATTATGTTATAAAGACAGTGAGTGGCTCGGCCGCCGAGCACTGCACTACTAATTAATTCAACCCGTTGCGTTACGATGGCCGTCGGACACGCCATGCCGCCATGCGCCACGGCGAACGCACCGCGCCGAGCTTTGATTTTATAATGTACTTACGTTTTATTTTTTGTTTTCTACAATTTATGCTGCGAGGGGATTAGGAGGAACTCGCTTTTGTGTAAGGGGGAAGTTAACGGGGCTCACACATGAAAGTCGCGTGTGAAGTTGAGAGCTGTGTGTGGCTTAATGTTGTACCTACCTAAGCGATGTAATGTTTAGTTAGGGTTTTTTAATGTTTTTGCTATCCTACAGAGCAATGGCTAAAAAGGAAATTATTAGAGTATGTTTGCAGTATTAGAGGGCAATTCCGGTAATTTAATGAACATTCGCATTTTAATCTGTCATAATCTGTCAAAAATTGTATAGTGTTTACCAAAATTTTTGACATTTGACTGTCGCTGAGATGAGATTGCGATTAGATTGTATGTTGATCAAATATGACATGATTCGTGACCTTAACAGATATGTACCTATCTATCTACAGAATTTATAATCTTTACAATCATCAATGACAGTTGCATTGATGATTTTAAACAAATTGCATTAAATAGGTACAATAGACCTAAAATGTTACCACATTTGGCCAACTCTTTGCATAATCACAATGAATTATTAGTGCTTGAATAAAATAACGTTCAGCCTACTGCCTACAGTTAATAATAATAGTTTTGTCTTTTAGCTTAGTCTGAGAGGAACACGCTCACAGAATAGCAAGGCCGCAATATTTCGTTAGCAATTTACGAGTATTACACGCTGGTCGTTTGTAAACAATAACCGGTTCAAGGATGGTATACTTACTTCCTTTTGAGTATTATTTTGCGCGCGCCGAGTGCCGAGTGCCGATAGGGCGGCATCTCGAAGTCGGCCAAGCGGGCGAACGAATTGAGTTGAGGTCGTTGTTGAAGACGCGGGCGTCGTGGGCAGGCGAGCCGGGGCGGCGCGCGATGTGCGGCGCGCGGGACGTGACGCGGCGATCGAGAGCCGCGTGCGTCGACCCGCGCCGAGCTTTGATCTCGCCGCGCCGAACCGCCGCCCGAACCGCTCGACCGCTGCCGCTGACGACGCCGCCGCAAACCTCGGACGATCCCGATCTGTTTCCACCTACCTACCATGATGTTGTGTAGGTAGTTCCTCTCGACCTACACGACTACCACCACCTTCTTTTCGTATTGCCGGTACGGTAGGCTGCACGCCAGTGGTATCAAAACCAGTATAAGCTGGTCTCTGATTCCATTGAAACTCCGTACTTTGTTAGGCCAGGTCATAGCAAAAGTTTTAACACCGACGTGCGGCCTCCTGTACAATTGTAGGTAGGTACATCTATAATACTGTTTGGGCCCAGTAGAGGTGGCCACGTGTATAGCAGTAACTATTATAGCAAATAGGCAACTTTTATACAACCACCTACATAAGTACCTAATTGCCTTCTTTGCAGGTAAACTAAATACGTATAATGTTATCATAATATACATGTAGGTAGTTGCGTGAACTTGCGTGGGCGAAGCTCCGTCAAAATCAAAAGGTTGGTTCTGATTTATTTGTTCATCTTTGGACAAAAAACACCTAACGTTAATTAGCGTCGGCGCTGATTGAACTTTTAAAACGGTTCTAAAATCAGTAGGTAAGTAGTATAATGTAAGTAGGTATATCTGTTGTTGATTAACACGTACAATAAATATGGAATTTTAAAAGTTTGTGTCCACATAGCACATATTCAACACACACTAGCTCTACCCCGCGAGTTCGTTCGCGTGGAATTCGTAAGATAGGTACACAATATACTAAAATATCAGCCATATTTTAATAAAACTCCCTCGTCCCCCGACCCGTCGCGTTGCATCGCCCGCCCACACTATTTCTTCGTTTTCGCTTAGCGTTCTTTCTGACTTTTTTCTTTTTGCTCGGCTCCTAAGGGTCGTAGCGTGATGTTAAATAGCCTATAACCACCCTCGAGAATTGGGCTACCAAATGCAAAAAGAATTTTTCAAATCGAACTGGTAGTTTCAGAGATTAGCGCAAAATACTTAGCTTAAATTTCATGGGTTTTAATTTTTTTGCGCGGATTCCTAATTATTTTTCTAAAAGAAAAGTATCCTAAGTTACTCCCCGTAACATCAGCTATCTGCCAGTGAAAGTCCCGTCAAAATCGGTCCAGCCGATTCGGAGATTAGCCGGAACGAACAGACAGACAAACATTTTTAAAATTGCTTTTTGTTATAGGTAAGTACCGTATATACTTTCTGCATTTAGTAAAAAGTTGTTATTTTGACATTACAAACAGACACTTCAATTTTATTTATTTGTATAGATGTATAGGTTACTAAACTGTGTAAACTTTCTTTGATGCTAAAACAGTTATTCTAGTCGTGGAACACAGGACCCATGATAAGGTCGTGGAGTGATACGATCTTAGCAGTCGGTCGCCATCAGATTAGGTACAGAAGTTGTATAAATAAACATGAGACGGGCGACAAGAGATCCAACGTAAGAGTTACTCGGAAGCGCTATTTCCGACATTCTACGAATGCGTCCTCTTCAATAACAACTAGTTCACTCTGCGCTGACAGCCGATAAAACAGAGTCGATTGTTTGAAGCTGTCATTTTATGTGCAGTAGCTAGTGTAGCCACGGGTAAGAAAATTAATTTGCGGATGGTGGTCAGGAATACCCCTTTCAATGTTTCAGACACTAAATAGCAGATAATGTTAAATGTAGGTAGGCAAAAGTAAGCGAGCTCGAAATTCTAAAATGTCGAAAAAGTCCCTTGGCGCGAACTAAGTACGTACAAGTATAGACATACTATAGTAATATAAGGAATGAGTGATGTCGAAATGTAGTACGGTTACGGTAGGGCTAGTTTAGTTTCACGTGGTTTATTTTAATGAGGCGGTACGGGCCGGCCCGTCGCCGCCGTTATCGTTCAGACTCCGGACTACTCCGGACAGCGGACAGCCAGCCGCGCCGCCTTCCATATTCAAATTACAGGTTTGAATTTGTGCTCAGTCGTCTTGCGCTCTGACGGACGTGAAGCTACTTTCTAGGAAATTTCTAAATTTTTACATCGTCTACAATGCTACAAATTGTATCATCAAAATAATCATAAATGCTTCATTATATGTATTACCAAACACAACCTTGTAAATAGACAATGTTATAAATAAATCGGGAATTGCTGAAACATAATAAGTATGTACTTACCTACGTAGAATTAAGCCTCCACACTACCTAATTATTATTTTCAACACACTCGCTCGTAAAATGGCTATTATTGCGGCGCTTTTAGTTTGACAATGCAGTGTATTTAACACGCGTGCTTTTTACTTTGCATTCCCGCATACCTACTATTAACATTTTAAACAGAATCCTAATTTTAAGCTCATCCTGACAAGTAAAGCGGTATTTCAATAAAGTTTTCAATGTACAAAGTAGGTATCTAATTTTAGTATCTCGTTGTTTGCGTTATCTGAGCTACCACTGGTGCTACACAGTCGACTTGAGACCAGGATGTCTTTATTTGTTTGGTTTTCTTCCTCATGACAAGAGCACCGCTCTCCTATCGCTCTTTATCTATCAACTTGTTTAAATAACTCCGGAATCATTGCCGTAGCGTAAATAAAGGAAGAGATATTATCAGATGGTGTAAACTTTAAAGAAATTATTATACTTAGCTAGGCGGAATGTAAACAGTAAATAACGAAAAGAAAACTGGTTAGTAAATTAATAAGTAACTAGATATCTATTTTTTTTACGGATAAACATGGTTTGTGGAGAACTGTCTTAAGGCGCCTGCAAACAGGTGCGACACAAAGGCACCGCTCGTCGCGCGCAACGCGCGGTGCCTTTATGTCGCGCCTGTTTGCAGGAGTCTTTAGCCATAGAAATATAAATGATATCTATGGTTTTAGCACTATAAGTAGCAGAAGAGGCATTAGCTGGTAAGCTCGTACGAAGTTATCAACTGTTTGAAGTGGCTTCCACACGGTCACTCGATCAGGTTATGGTTTTGCAGGACTGCAGTAATAATTGGTCAGGATTATTTTCACAGTTAGCTTAGAGCCAGATTTTAAACTACTGTAAATACCTATTTATTTATTCAGTAGTAGGTACACATACATTTTATACATTGAAGTTGGTGCCAACATAAAAGCAGGCGCGACAAGCGACCCGACACAAAGGCACCGCTCGTCGCGCGACACGCGGTGCCTTTTGTCGCATAAAATTCACGTCGCGTGTCGCGCCTGTTTGCAGGAGCCTTTACCGTGCACCAAAATCATCGACTACATAATGCATTTGGGCTATCCCAAATGGGAGTTATTACAAATGGATTAAGTACAGTAGGCTGCACGTTAGTGGTAACACTTTGTTTGACCTGGCTTTGGTGGACCTTGATCTGGTTTGCGTAGCCTACAGAGTTTCAATAGAAAAAGAGGCCAGCTCATACTGATATTGGGAACTTATACTGGGACCAATAGCTGAAAGTGCCCTTCTGAGGCGCGGAAGAAACGTCATCATCATCATCCAGTCTCAGGTTTCAAACGAACAATACCACATTGTACAGACGCCAGCACATCAAGCTACTACAATCTGTCAAATTTCTTGAATAGATTTTCGACTTTACTGCTGCAGCATTACGTTCAAGGTTGATTGGGAAAATTTGACAGTTTCGGGTAGCTTGATGTGCTGGCATCCATACCTAACTTATAATCAAGTCATCTCATATCAAGCTGACGCTCTGCTCATTTGGATCAGCTCTACCGGCTCTACGCCATCTACGGGCTATAGCTGAATCACCCGTATGGCATTTCTTTACCTATTTCGGCTGTTACCATAACATTATGTGAATTAGATATCTACTTGTTTGCTACTTCCTATCTATTATATTTCATCTTGGTACATAAGCTCCAAGAAAAATAAACATCGGATCGTGTTCAATAGCTCTGGGGTCGGATTGTGTTGCGGAAGTGCGCGATGCCGGTTCAATGAGAATCCGCTCGAGGCATACAAACTGCACTGCCGCTGGCTCGATATCCGATTCAATTCAATCGAATACGATACGTACGACAAAAAACTAAACTCTGTTGTGACAAGAGAACGCTGAGAACAGACGAGTTAACATGATTCCGTCGAAAATCGCATCCTGTTCTTGGTTTTATTAGCGTCGCTGAACGTATTCGCGTCCGGTCGTGTGCGTTATAATCATTTCTGTCCAAATATTGATCTTTTTTCGCTTCCGTTTCATTGGATCGGACGGAAAAGGGTGGATTTCTGACAACAATCTCGTAGTCTACACTCTTTGAACACTCCTCTATTAATTAATAAGTGGGTAGGTACTGACTGAGCCGTTCTCCATCATAGACCTATTTTCTTTGTTCTTCATCAACGCACGAACAAAGAACACTCAATGCAACACAAAAGGGAAACTGCAGGCGCAATTCATTGGACCTGTAAATTTTATTTTATTACCCGACCGCGGCGAAGCCAAGAAAGGAGGGTTATGTGTTCGACCTGTATGTATGTATCTACATATATACGTATGTAGGTATACTGTATAGATGTCCGTCCCTATGTTCCGCCTCGTAACTACTAAACAGTTGAACCGATTTTGATGAATGATATGTCGTTATATTCGTCTATAGTGCGCGAGTGTTACTGGGTATATTAAAATTTAAAAAATGAAAATGGCGGATTTTTGGCGCCAAAATGTACTACTATGTTGTACTATGTATGTAGATACTTATGTTAAAAAAAATATCTCCCAAACCTATCGAGTGGGGTATCAAAATGAAGGATTTTAAGAAGTGATTGCAAAAATATATACAGCGTAAGTACCTATTTATGTTTAAATGTAATTTGGAATGAGAAATGATAAAAAAATAATCCCGAACTTTTGGAGTGAGTAGGCCGTTATCACCCGATTATTATAAGCAGAGGGACAATTTTCGTAATTTTAAGAACATTCACAGTCTGATCTCAGTCTCAATATGTCAAAAATACCTATCATTTCCCTACATTTTTGACATTTGATTGTCGCTGAAATGAGATTACGACTAGATTTTGAACGTTTTTATTTACGGGAATTGGGTTTCTGGTATTGTATTTAGGACAGTTACCTAAAGATTGAGAGAAAAATAATCCTAACTAAAAAGTGTAAAATAAAAAAAAGTACTTAAATTTACAAAAAACTTAAAAGTTCGCTTTTTACGCAGTCGGGACTGCGTAAAAGTGACCTTTTAAGAAGATGGAAACAACAATCTCACGCAGTCGGAGGCATCTTCTTTAATTTAATTTAAGATTGTTTGAAGACAAAATAGTTCATCTTGTTTCCATCTTTTTTAAAGGTTCTACACTTTTTACGCAGTCGGGTTTTTAGATTTTTTTTAAAGGAGAATGGACACCGAATTATGGGTTTCTGCCCTGAAGCTCAATAGCCATACGATATATATAAATGGAAATAGCTTTTCAAGTAGAAACTTGGCTACAAACACGACTTTTGCCAATTGTTAGTCAGATCGGGGTTAATGACCTAAATAGGCCACCACTTTGGCACCAAAGTTAATGAATTTTTGGCACCCAGTAGCCATAAAATATACATCAATTGAAAGTACTTTTAAAGGAGAATCTTTGCTACTAACTCGACTTTTGCCAATCATGGTATTTACCTATGAAATTGGAGATTTGTACTAAAATTTTAAAATATAAAAATTTTGGTATTTTTTTTATTTCAGCTAATCAAAGTACTGGCCCAAATTATCTATACAATTTTGCCATTTTGATGGCAGTTTGTTTATCCCTTTACTGTAGAGGATTTACTGTGGAGGCGATGAAGTCAGTGAAAGCGTTTTGTACTGCCTCTCGGGTGTTGAATTTTTTTCCACTTAAAAATTTGTCTAAATTTTGAAAAAGGTAGAAATCTGTTGGGGCAAGGTCCGGTGAGTACGGTGGGTGACGGAGAGCTGTAACTCTTGTAGCTTTGCGATGGTCTGTTGTGAAGTGTGAGCTCGCGCGTTGTCGTGGAGAAGCAATGGGGAAGAGCGATTGACCAGTATGGGTTGTTGAATTGCGAGTTTCTCCATCATTGTTTGCAATTTTTGGCAATAGACATCTGCCGTCACTGTTGTGCCATTCGGTAAGAAGCTGTGATGTACAAGTCTGGCCCTGGTCCACCAGACAGTCACCATCATCTTCCTATGAGTTATCTTTTTTTTAGCGCACTGATTAGGTGCGGTACCCGGGTGCACCCACTGAGACGAACGCTTACGGTTGTCGTACAGGATCCACTTTTCATCGCAGGTAACAATTCAATTTAGAATTCCCTCGTTTCTATGCCGATTCAGTAGTGCTATGCATGCTTCGACGCGTAAGTCTCGCTGTTGGTTGCTTAGTTCGTGTGGCACCTACTTAGATCCTCCGACCAGACGGGTGTTGTGTCTGGTGGGCTACTGCCCGACGGTTGATGTCGGGTTGTTGTAATATATGCTAGTCGCGCGGTAAACTCTGATTGCGCGATGCAGGATTTTGCGTGACGTCAGTGTGACGCGTTCTATTGTGGCGACGTAGATATACCGCCACAGACGTAAATAGGTGACTACATGGGCAACGAAGCTTAAGAATGTTCTTGGCACCCAATAGCCATAAGTGATTGATATATCAATGAATAGTGCTTTTTAAGAGAAACATTTTGTTAGATACAAAAACGAATTTGGATTGTACGGCAATTTGACAAGACTTGGAGATCAGAAAAAAAATCTCAAGTAAATGAGTAGCTTTCTTTGTGTTGTCGGGAAAATCTAGTAGTGCTGTGGTGACACGTCAAAACATCCGAGATTTCTGTGCTATATTTAATTTTAAGCTAAATAAATTTTACTGTATTAAACACACAAACCATCGGGAATAAGTTTTCTAAATGATGATGAAGAACTAGACACTAAGAGTAGTTTACTAGGAGATAGAAGAGAACAATTTGGCTAAAGAGGTATTTTTGTCTCTGTAGCCGAAATGTAGTTGTAAAATACATGTCTGCCTACCCTTTAGGGAATTCAGGCGTAATCTTTTTTTTATGTTAATATAATAATGATGATGTTTACAAGTTACTGTTACTGTGTGTTGTAGTTAACTTATGACGAGAATTAAGTGGTGACGTTAACGTCACATTTAGGACGATTTAACGCTGAACAAACTAATAATTCAGACAAGTAGTAGGAGCAACAAATGTTCTTCTAGATGAGATCTGTTCAATGTAATATTAACGGTATTGGGAGTTTAGGCAGGCTTGACATTATGTCCGACCGACTCTTAGGAACATTGTTCCTAAAACGGCATACGAGTATAAGAAGCCATATTTTAAAGCGGACGGTGATAGGCTTAAAAGATGATGTTTGCAATGCACAGAAATAATTAATGAAAGCTATTTAATTGACAAAATACTCGAGTTTCAATAATGCTTAATTACTCATATTTAGGGCGGGCGTACACGGACTGCTCGAGCAGTTAACGGCTGACCGACGTACACGGACCGCTCGAGCGGTCGGCGTTGACTGCTTGAGCAGTCGGTTGTTGACTGCTCGAGCTGTCTCTACCAACCGCTCGAGCAGTTGAATTTCTACCGCAGTCTAGTCATGGATTCTGACGAGGAAGCACTGCTTTTGCTGCTTCTGCTCAAGCGGAGACGACCGACGGCGGCGACGTCAAAAGAGAAAATTTTGGGTTCATCCAATTTTGGAATTAAGAGAACAACATGGACAATTCCATCATTTGTTTATGGAACTTAGAAGTGATGAAGAAAAATTTTTCAACTATTTTAGGATGTCAGTGTCTTCGTTTGATGAAATGAATAATATGCTAAGGTCTAAAATTAAACGTGAAGACACAATCATGAGAAGTATCCAAGCAGAAGAAAGACTAGCAGTAACATTGAGGTTCGAAAAATAAATAACAATTATTTAAATTTTTATTCATTAAAAATATTGGAAAATAATTCATCAGACATTACTGAAGATGATGAAAGGTCTTCAAATTGAGAGTTTTGGTCATCAGCCGCTGATGTAGAGGGGCCAGTCGCTGATTTAGAGGAGCCAGTCGCTGATGCAGAGGTAGAGGGGCCAGTATTATAACCATATTGTCCACGGTAATCATAAGGTGAATTCTGTGATGAATATCCCCTGCTCGCAGGATATATGTGATTTGTCATCCCTTTAAAGTATTTAATTACGTTAAGTATTTCTGTCTTAGCATCTAATTTATACTGCTCATTAATTTTTTTAAACTCGCCAACTAATGACAGAAAAAACAATTTATCTTCATCTTCAACAATGCGCGAATTCTGTGATTTTTCATCGAAGCGTTTAGCCAATTTTTCAATTAAGACGTTCTCATCTGTGATTGTAGTATTTAATTTTCTTTTGTTTCTTTCTTTGTTTATTTTATTTTGACGATTTTCACTTTCTTCAGACGTAATTTCAGCGTGCTCACTTTCTTCTAAACTGTTTGTTTTATCGGGTCTATCTTCTATTATTACCTTTAAAAAAGACATCTGCTGATAATATGCATATGGCCGAATGTTTAGGGCTGCTGACCCACTCTTTGGTTTTATTTTTTTAGCATATCTGGTGTACCCATCTCTTAATGTCTTCCATTTTTTCTGTATTAACATGGCTGTAACAACAAAAAAAAAAATTTATTGGTACAATTTATTGATTAAAAAATATGTTTTTACAGGTATTTGGCAACTGGATGTACATTTATGGATTTGCAATATAGTTTTAGAATAGCATCAACAACAATTGGTAAGATAGTGAGGGATGTTTGCAGAAATATATGGATACATATGAAGGATATGTGTATGGAACAACTAACTGAAGATAAATGGAAAGACATAATAAATGGTTTCAAAAAAACTTCTAAGTTTCCGAACTGCCTTGGCGCCGTTGATGGCAAACATATTAGAATAATACAACCCGCGCAAAGTGGATCGTCATATTATAACTATAAAAATTATTTTTCGATAATACTTCTAGCAGTATGTGATAGTAATTATATGTTCACTTTCGTGGATATAGGCTCGTATGGAAGGCACGCTGACTCGACTATTTTCGAAGAGAGTTGTCTATATAAAATGTTACAAGAAAAAAAGTTAAATATACCTCCACCTTCTGCAATATCGCATAATGGACCTGTATTACCGAATGTGTTTATTGGGGATGAAGCATTCAGCTTGCAGGAAAATTTAATGCGTCCATATGGTGGCAAGAATTTACCAGAGAAAAAAAAAAATTTTAACTATCGGTTATCACGTGCTAGGCGATATATTGAATGCACGTTTGGCATTTTAGCTAATAAATGGCGGATCTTCCATAGACCACTTAACGTCAGTGTTGATTTCGCAGTGGATATAGTAAAAGCATCATGTGTTCTTCACAACTACGTAAAACAACGAGATGGAAATAAATTTGAGGATACGTTTGAGGGTCTTCCTCACTCTATAGTACATTCAACCCAGCAAGTTCGCCCAGGTGGGCCTATGTTAACAACAATCCGTGAAGAATTTGCTAATTACTTTGTGAGCGAAGAAGGCAAACTAGATTGGCAATGGAATATGATATAAATCAATAAATATGTGTGTGACTTTATAATATGACATAAACTTAATAAATGTGTGTGTAATAAAATGACTGACTTTTTTACTTACCGATTTTATTTTTTTCTTGATTTGTTTTTTCATCAAAGTTCTCAATAACTTGGGCGCAAATAATTGCCCATGCATTGTTCTTCTTTATTTTGTCGCTGTGCTCCTTAAGCTTATAGTTATGTGTTTTAATTGCACTTATAAGCGCATCACTATCGCACACACCCTCCATTTTCAAAGATCAGTCGACAAATGAGACGAGACAGAGAGAGAGAGACACTAGACGCCGCGAGGCCAGAAGAGAAGGGAGGGGGAGGTCGTAGAGCTGTCGACTGCTCTAGAGCCGCCGAACGGCTCGAGCAGTCAGTGTATGCCTCGCGACTGCTCGCGAGCGGTCGACAGCACGATGGAATTTCATCATGTAGTTGACGGCTTGAAGCGGTCGCGACTGCTCGAGCAGTCGTGTGTACGGCAGCGAATGAATGGCTATAGTTCAGCGCGCGGTCGCGGCTTCAAGCAGTCGGTCATAACTGCTTGAAGCAGTCCGTGTACGGCTGGCCTTAGAGCTCTGTAGCTACAGAGCTCAATTGCTAACAATCGAGAGACGTTGTCATATCACGAAATATTACCTTTGAAGAGATCTTTCCATTGGCACGTATCTTAACGCTATTGGGGGATGCAGCAGGCCTAACGTTCTGTCCGGTCGACCGGCTCTTAAAAATAGTTTCTAAAACGGCATTCAAGAGGCCAATGTTTTAAAATATCTATTTCTAGGCTTAAAGGATGATGTTTACATGGCAAAGAATTAATTAAAGTTTGTTAATTGATGAAATACCAGAATTTCAATCTTTATTACTCACATTTGGAGCTCTGTAACTCCTTACGTACTAACAATCAAACGAAATCTTCATAATCAGAAATGTTCTCATTGATGACATCTTTCCATTGGTATATGTCGTAACGCTATTGGACTTCAGGGCAGAATCGCCCAATCTCCTTTAGTTTTTTTTATAGTAGTATTTGTCATGTCTAGAAATAAAGATAGGTTCCTAAGGTAGGTACTAAAAATAAGGCTAAGGTGGCTCAACGACCTGTTTTTGTTTAAGTATTTCATTGTGTCCCATGAAACATTCTTTACGACGTTTATAAATCATTGATTTCTATAGAGCCTTTTGTTATTGTACGAAATACATAAAACCGAAAACGTTAAAATAGCGATTAGGGGTCGGATGTCTCGTCGATTATGAGAATGAACAATAATATGGTATGGTATAATATTTTAATGTTTTTGTTTGGTATCAATTCTATCTTATAAGGCCCCAGTGCGTCTGTATGTATGCATTTTGTAGCTTATCTATATATACCTTATTAACATTTGTGTTCAACATAAATATAAAAATATTTAGTACTTAGTTAATTTCCGACTGGTTTGGTTTATGGTTACAAAATTGCGATAGCTACCAGAATTATTTAATCTGGAATTAGGAAAAGACTAGGCCGATGATCATAAATCTAATCCGGGTAAGTATAGGTATACGTTTAAAAAAAAAATAGGTAAGTTTCCTCAAATTAGGTAAACCTATTATTTTGCAGTTTCTAAGTAATCTGCTCTACAAAATGCGGAATTTCAGAAACTACTGCGTTCAATACAATAAGGCGATTGTAACAGTCGGCGCGTTGTCAATGTTAAATGAAGCGGCCCACGAAGCGAGTCCAATGATAATGGAATTTCTGAGAACAACCCTTGTGTTCGTGGGGTGTGCCGCGGGGAGGGGTGCACTGCGAGGGGGGTGCCCCGGCCGGCCTGGCGCGGACCATCCATCACGCCGCGGGGGTGCAATTAGGCGAAGTAGATGTGCTGACTCGATCACACGAGCGCCGCGCCTGCCGCCGCCGCCGCCGTCGCCGCCGCCGCGCCGCGCAGTTGATACGCATAGTCGCTTACATAGACCACTTACACCACGCTCATCAAGTCGTCACGGGTCGACGTTACACCAAATTATATCTATGCAAAACGGCCACAAGTAGTTATTCCTTATAGCCATTCCATAGTCTTCAAGTCAATTTGTTAAACCGTGAGTAAACAATTTATTATAATACAATCTATTTATTAAGAAAAATGTCCCAAACTTGACTGTCATCATGCTGATGCTGTAGGTTGTTCAAATACCTACGGTGCCAAGTACCTACATACCTACTCCAAAAAAAGAGGTCTAATCTTTAAAACCCAAAATTTTAAAACGGCTACAAGCAGGAAAGCTTTTAATCTCCGAAAACAAAGGTCCTGTTAACTTAAACTTTGTCTAGTCCACCTCCACCTCGTTCGCATTCCAAACTAGCGGAGTCATAGTATTCTAGTTATTACCCTTCGTTATCGATTACACTAAAATCCTTTAATAGCCTTCCATTAAGCTGGGTCGAAAACGATGTAGGTACTTATAGTGGTGGAAGACGTACCTAATGATTATATCGGTTCGTTATGTTTAATTCCCATTAAAATTCGACAAAAAGTTAAGTCCATCCGAGAGATAGCGGTCATGTGGTGGGGGAGGGGATGAGCGGCAACGGCAGCGCGGTAGCAGCCGCCGATTATCCGCCGATAAGACACAAAAACAACTTTTTGATTTATGAAGAAAGCTTGAGAGGCGGCTACCGGGCGCCGCGCGCCGCTCGCCCTCGCCGCGCGCCCGGCCCGGCCCTCGCTGCACACTATAGTGAAGCTGACGTCATGTTATCGTCTACTGCATCGACTCGTGTAGGTATTTGCTTATTCGATTTCGATCCTTTCTGAACTTTATTCTGTACCTACCGCCTATACAAGTGTAATTTAAATAACGCACAACCTCTAAAAGGGTCATTGTAACCATTATGAACTACTTTTAGGACCAATTCTGAAATCGCGAAAAAAAAATCAGCTGTCAGTTCAGCAATCAGAATGAATTAGATTGGGTAGATTCCATATTTTAAAATAAATATGTACGCGATGTATATGTGCCGCCACATGTAAATACCTACCTGTGTATAGGTAGGACACATGAACTACAAATACTACAAAGCAACTATTTTATAATGGAAAAAAAGATGACGCATTGGTAATGAGAATGATTTAAATTGAAATTATCGACAAGTGTTAAGTCGGACAACACTAGCGGGGAGTCGACAAGTCCGTCCCGCGACCAGATTTTGAAACAAATGAGTCGGTCGGCGCGGCCGGCGTCGGCGACTCACAAAGGCGCCGCTGCATCTGCCTCTCGACTTGCGCCCAACCCTTTTTAGAGTTACGTAGACAAATAGAAAAAAAACCGGCCAAGTGCGAGTCGGACCACACGCAATGAAGGGTTCCGTAATTGGGATGAGTTTATCCCAAGAAAAAACTTAACACAATAGTTGAAAAACATGTTCTCACATACATTCCAACTGCAAATGTAAATAAATAGTTACCCGTACTCGTTAACTTGTAAAGAGCATTTTTTTTGCCCAGATCTTTTTTTGACATCACAAAATAATGATCGTTTAGTTACTTACAACAATAATCACAGTTTAAATAATAACACTATTATTTGTAGTATTAATACAAATAATGATTTAAAAATATTTAATGTGATAAGCATTGTAAATTTTTTTTATGTGTGTGACTGTTTGACAAAACAAATTGTTCCTAGAACTTAACATAATTTTTTTTTATATTGTTCCACTGCGAATTCACATAAAGTCTTAGAGCATAAAGTATTTGTACCGCCAGAGGCCAAATTTCACGCACTATTAATTACATATAGAACAAAAAGTTCGCTTTCTGTAAGAACTAATTTGATAACGCCTAGCCTGTCGGAATGTTATTCAAAAGCCTTGTTCAATATCTCCGTTCCCTTCAGAGCAATCATTATGAAAGGACGATGGGCAACCTACTATGGACCCCGTCCCCACTTTTTGTTTGATCCAACATAATTCCATTTTGTCTCATAATTTTCATAAAGGACTACAAAATAACAAACAGTTTGTTTTAAGTCTTAAATATATGGGGACAAGCTTATTCTGCTGCTGAAAAAGAACATCCACATTTCACCAGTTAAGTGAAACACACACATAACCGTAACCAATGTATCTATAATGTACATACATAAACTCACGCCTTCTTCCCATGGGGGTAGGCAGAAACTACAGAACGCCACCTGCTATGATCCTTACATACTCCTTTTGCCTCGTTTACATTCATACATCTGGTCATACACGCACGCCGGTTGCGAGTACTACGCACCTGACCTTTCTGAAGAACATCACCAATAAGATCACTATACGACTTCCTAGGGCGTCCCCTTCCGGCCAATTCACGTCACCTCTGCGAGAGATAACTCTACCCTCAAACCGTTCATGCAGAATGTCGATTGTGTCGTTCGCTGTATGGCAAGTAGCGCCATCTTGCTGGAACCACATGTCGTTCACGTCCATATTGTTCAATTCAAGCCAAAAGAAATTGTTTATCATTGATATGTAGCGCTCGCCGTTGACGGTGATGGCCTCTCCAACGTCGTTTTCGAAGAAGTACGGACCAATGACGCCGCCACACCAAAATCCGCACCAAACAGTAACTTTTTGTGGATGCATTGCCACCTGGTGAACCTCATGTGGGTTGTGGTCATCCCATATACGGCAATTTTGCTTATTAACAAAACCATTCACCCAAAAATGTGCCTCGTCGCTAAAGATTATTTTTCGGCCAAAATCGGGGTCCTCTTCCAAGCGTTCCGATGCCCATTCAGCGAACACACGGCGTTGTCTATGGTCATTAACTTTGAGCTCTTGGGTCAGTTGGATCTTGTACGGATGCAGACCCAAGTCCCGACGCAAAATTCTCCAAGTTGAGGTCTGCGAAAGGCCGAGTTCTTGAGCACGGCGAGAAATCGACTGCCTCGGAGTCTCCTGAACACTCTCACGTACAGTGGCGATGTTCTCGGCCGATCTGGCGTTCCTTTGATGTAAAGGTGTTGGTTGGTTGTTTACCGAACCGGTCGTCTCAAATTTAGTCACCAATCGTTGGAGAGTGGACTTTGAAGGGCCACCGCGTCTGCCGTAAAATGGGCGCAATGCGCGCAACGTTTGCACTAACGAACACTCATTTTGATAATAAAGTTTTATCATTTGCACATGCTGCTCAACCGTGTAACTCGCCATGGTGATTTGGCAACACTGACTGCATAATATACAACAGATTTTACAGATCCTACCAAAATAGTATGGCTGCCACAGACTGTCAACATCGACCCGTCCCTATTGGAAAACCCTTGCTATTTAAAAAAAATTCTTAACAAATAAATATTATATGCTTCATCTATCACAGTCACCATGTCTTGCAATTGTTCTGCTGTTATTTTTGTAACGATATATTAATTAAACAGCAATTATAATATAACTGGCAAAATGGGGTATACTGTGCACCTCTGCCTACACCTGCTAGGAATACAGGCGTTACGTTGTCGTGTTAAACATAGAAGTATACTTAAATGAAATAAAATCGATTTTCAGTTTTTTATTTTTCATAATCAAACTTATTTCTACTAAAAATATCATCACATTTCATTGTTTTACCTTAAAACTCCATACTTTGACGGTTGTCGCCGTAATAAAATATGATCAGGAAACCAAGACCTTTTAAATGTATCTCAAGTCTGTTGACCAAGTTCAGAAATCGGGTTGTAGGTACACAATCTCTACCTACACCCACAAGGTATACAAGCGTGAATATGTTGCCATGGAAAATAAAAAACCATATGAAGTACTTAAAGTAAAAGCAATATGCTTTTTACTTATTTTTCAAAAATCAAACTTATTTTGTACTACAATAATACCATTACATTTCCTTCTTTTCCCGCAAAACCCCATACTTTTGACGGTCGTCGCCATAGTAAAGAATTATCAGTAAGCCAACACTTTTTAAATGAGATATGTCTCAAGTCTGTTGGAATAAGTTTCAATTTTCGGGACGCCAGCGCCCATCGTCCTTTGGCATAGCGTGCGTTCTATTTGGAAACTATTTTTATGTGTAAATTCTATTTCTTTAATATGAGCCGTTTTCTAGTACGACCATGTGTACAGTCGACTACAAAGAGATGTTTACGTTAAGTTACAAATACATGTACCCATTGAAAGAAGTGTACATACTTCGTTACAAATAATTATACACATGATACCTATATGACGATTATATGTGTTCACTCAATGTGCCAAATTTATGTATACAGCAAGATGGACACTAAATGTGTACGCTCTGAAATGAATTAATGTGTTCGTCTTTGGTTACAATGATATACAAGCGGGCATTTCAATTTTAAATTTCAAAAATTCTGTCAAAACCAATGGAAACTCTTTGGAGCGTTCAATAGCTATTATGTAACTTATTTGTGTTCTATGATGACACTTAAAAATGTCGAAATATAAATACTCCGTAATAAATAATAGTTCCTCGTATCCATCATCTTTACGATAACACAACATGTCCACGATTTGTGGGATTATTATCATGGGTCGAACTTTTGGGAGAATGCTGCAAATTCTATGCGAACTCCTTTGCAAGACGTAATCAATGCTAATGGAGGGTATACAAAATATATTGAACAGGTTTTATATATTGTTGCCAAAATGTAGATCTGCTATTGTTATAAGTAAAAGAATATAGTTATGTTATTAATAGCAAGATGACAATTTAAATTTAAATAAATGAGTTTTATGATTCGATAGTTTCTTTTTAGGAGAAGGTTGTAAAATAATGGAAATATGTAGCGAAAATAATTTGTAGTCAATTTCGATAAACAAACGACACGCCAATAACATCATGCACGTGTCGTGGCCAGATCTCTGAATTGAAACTTGACTTCATTTCATGAAGTGTTCGACCATTTCATGATAGGTTGTATTTCATGAAATGGCTAGCTAAAATTGACTATATCGTTTAACCATCAACGTTTAATGATATGTCAGTCGCCCCTTATTACATGGGACTTAAACATAACTGGCGAAATGTGGGTGTACTATAGGTATATCTCTGTCCAACCCTTCGGGGAAACAAGGCGTGATGTTATGTTATGTTCATGAAATTATCAATTCTAAGATCTGGTCACGACACATGCTCGAAATGAAGGAGAAAACAAGTATTTCCGTACTATTCTAAAATTTGAAAATAGAATGTCAGACCTGTATACATATCATTGTAACCAAAGACGAACACATTAATTCGTTTCAAAACGTATACATTACAGTGTCTTTCTTGCTGTATACATAAATTTGGCACATTTAATTGTAACATAAATCTGTTAAACACCGTGTCTACAAATATTTGTAACAAACAATGACAACATCATCAAAGGATATATATTTTTGTAACTTTCAAAAGTAAGTATACAGCTCTTTATAGTCGACTGTACGCTAGCTTGATCTTTATTGGTATAACGACAAAGCTAGCGAAATGAAGATAATAAATAAGATAATAAAAAATAACAAACATAACATCACGCCTTGTTTTCCCCGAAGGGTTAGGCAGTGCTGTACCTCCCTATAGTAAAAAAAAGCAAGTTAAAGAGGCACTGTTTTTTATTGTTGCACTAATTAAGCTCTATTAACGCTCAATTTATAAGGCCTAACTAAAACCGTGAATTACATCGAGTGTTGGTACGGATACATATCGAATTGATGGTAATAAAATCGAAAAAAGCAGTTGTTTTTAATCTGTGCGTCGCTAAACAGTGGTGTAGTAATATTAAAAAAAAAAATTAGTGTGGCATGCCATGACATGTAAATGTAACCGAGGGATGAAAAAAAATTATTCAATCAGTAAGCCGTAGGGTATTGTTGGATCCCATGTCCGAAAAGATTATGATGTGACTTTGCTATTTAAGTCAGTAGGTAGTATAGGTGTAGATACTATATCAGGGGTGGCGAACCAATGGCACGCGTGCCATTGGTGGCACGCCACAAAATATTTTGGGCACGGTTGCAACCGAAAATATCCCATAATATAGTAATAACTTTGTTTTTATCGTTTTTTTCTGTACCACTGCTAGGCAAAGACCTCCCCAAAGTCCTTCCAGGAACACATACCGCGCCAGCCCTCACGGTACGCGTCCAGGTCATCTCGCCACCTCTTTCTGGGCGGCCTCGGCGATTGCTATGAAACACAAACATATTTTTGCGTCCGATAAAATCAATATTGTGCATACGTAAATATTCATCCCGACTACGGAACCTTTCACTGTGCGTGGACCGAAATACACTTAGCCGGTTTTATTAGCTACGCTTTAATGTAACATTTAAGTACCTACTTATGTAAAACTAAAATTTCATCAATAAGTTATTGCAGATCTGATTCATACGCAGATACATGCAAACGGCCTTGAGTGCATAGCTTGCGTGTTATGTGCTGAGCTCACGCAAGCCAAGACGAGTCCTATTACGTACTGCGTGGACGTACGTCCACCCAGTAGGTAATAGGACTCGCCCATCAAGGAGCGCTGTCCCAAATTAGTCGCATTATTAATCTATAATAAATAAAACAAAAGGTAAGTTAAAATACGTAAACAAAAAGATAATTAAATTATCTTTAAAACAGTGAAGGTTTCATGAATATACGCTTGATAGTTTTTGCGTAATTCTGTTTTTTATCCGCATTAGATATAACTTTACAAATTAATTGCACTTATCTATCTTCTATACATATAAATAAAAAGAAAAGTACTCTTAGAAAGCTGAAATTTTGCACAGAGGTTCACTTTATAATGTAGACAAGGAATAAGGAAGGATTTTTTGAAATTCAACCGCTAAGGGATTAAAATAGGGGATGAAAGATTGTATGGAAAATCGTCATTTTTGTAGTTTAAACCATGAAAATTGGTATTTAGCATGCTGGTTACAAATAAAAAAATCACGTGTTTCAGCGTTTTTGGAAAATCATCCCCTAAGGGGGTAAAATAAGGGATGAAAGTTTGTAAGGAAGAAATTGGTATTAAGCTTTTTGTTTAGACATTACGAATGACGTATTTTGGCATTTTTGGAAAATCATCCCCTAGGGGCTTAAAAATCCTTACTAACTCATCATCGGTCAGCCCGACTTTCGCCATCGCCAATGACACTTTAGTAAGTAGGTAATTCAGAGAACAGTAACTTTAGTAAGTTCCGTACCTGTAATTATTTAGGTAACTATTTTTTTCGAAATTCCAACAGGATAGGGATTAAAGAGTTATATTTTAGCTTTAAAGTTACCTTGCATTTGTCCACTTTGTATGGGAATTTGGCTCGGTGTGAACAGGCACTTTAAGTATAAATATAACAGATTTAATAGCTAATACCAGTAGGAAAGAGAATATTGTAATATTATTGTATCGTGATGCTTGTAAGACTTGTTTTGCTTACTTATTTTTTTTAAATAACACACATTTTTATTTCTACATTTTGTTATTATTCTGACTCATAACTTAATAATATGTTGTCTAGGAACTGGGCAGGTGGATAATATAATTATTATCTTGGTACCTTGTCCAGCTTAAAAACCAAATTATAATCAGTACATGAGTGCAACAACCCACTGTTCTTCGACTCACTATGCATTTGCAGCAATATTGCTTGATAGAATGTCGTCCCTGACTGTTATTTCATTTTCATGTAATATGTAGACAAAATACACTTTGAGAAGATGGATGCAAACGTACCACTTGGCAGCGACACACTGCCTTATAACTAGAGATCGGATAATCGGATGCATATTTACCTAAAGTTAATTTTTGGCTAAGAAATTGTGGAAGCGGCTTCTTATTATTTTTTTCTTAATATAAATCCCGGGATTCCAGAAAATCCGGGAATGCAAAACTAGTCGAATACATGGTATGGAAACGACTTCTAAAACATGTGGTATTATTTATTTAAAAAATACCGAGACACCGGGATCAAATATTCTTTTGCTAGTTTACTTGAAATTCATTTTTAACCCCCGATGCAAATATATGTGTATGTAGGGTGTAAGAGGAAGGGTAGTGCGGGTCCATTCTATAGTCAAAAAGTACTAAATTTATCAATTCCTAAATCGAGAAATTTTTACGATCGATACAAAAGTGCATTCCATATTAGCCAACACCTCAACTTTAGGTAAATATGCATCCGAATATCCGATCACTGCTTATAACAGATTACACTTCCCCAAGATCGAGGGTATGCCTTCTCTCTTACGTGATATCACTACTTACCACAATTCGCACATCGTATCTGCACAGTTTCCACCACAGGCAGGAGTTGAAGCGAAATTGCCTATATAGTTCCGTACGATTCAGATCGGTGAGTTTGATATCCATATTCAAGCTTGGGTCAACGAATTTGATTGGCGTCGAAGTTCATAGGCGTGCCGGGGCTAACGTGAGAAAGGGTATCAGCGTCCATTTTAAAACCAAAACAATACTTGAAACATAATCACAGTAAAACGAGGCAAACAATATTCACGATACCAAGCATCACAGTAAAACGAGGCAAACAACCCTCAGATCAACAAAAAAAGGAAGATGGAGCGCTGCAAACATCAAAATTTTAGACGTAATTTTCAGTTTTTCAGTTTAAAATCATGAATTGTCGGTTATCGTCGCATTAAGAAGAAGCGCTCAGGTAGCCCGCGAAATTCAAATTTTCTTACGATTTTTGCAATTTTTGCAGCTCTGTGTCTGGGTGTATGTTGATTAAAATATGATCCGCGACCTTTACAAATATGTATTTAATAATTAGAATCAGTAATTCAACTCTTTTACTTACATATACAACAGAAATAAGGACGCGAAATTTATGCGCTCCATTTCACCGGCTTCGTCAATTTTAGTTTGTTTCTTTTTTTAATTTTTATTTAGTAAAAATCTGTCTATAGCTTGTTTGATTTTAATTCCATTATCACCCTCATTATTAGTTTAACCTTTTAGTACTCACTGTTAAGAGCGGGGACATTCAATTGACTTTCACGTTTTTTTTTTCCTAAATTTGACTTAAGAGTTTAGAGTTTTACCTCGGATTTAGTTACAGTTAGGTATCAATAATTTTCTGTGAATTTGTAGCTGTTATGTAGTAGATGACAAATAATGATTAAAAAAGTCAGCCTATGGGGACAATTTATGGACTTACACTAAGTAGTTTTTTTTAAACACACATTTTTTTACCAAAAAATGAATTCGGTTCCGTTTTTTTTTCATAGTCGATAATTTTTAGTAAAAATGTTAATTAATCTGTTAAAATAACTCATAAGCTTTTAGAAATAATTAACAGAATCCAAATCGACCCATAAACTTCGGAGATGTGTCAGAAAATAGAAAGCAAATCTACAAACTCTACTTAAAAAATTAAAAATTGAATAACATGAAAACTATTATAGATAGACCCTTTTAAAGTTAATTTTCGAAATTTTTTCATGAATATGCAGAAAATTACGGGCGGTCACATGCCCATGGGCGACATTGTATAGCTATATGTTAGCGGGCAGGCCCTTTATGCATGGAAGCATTTATTTATACATAACTCTAGTAGGGTATGAATGAGACCATTCAAAGAATCAACTGGCACATGAATTATTTTTCAATTATAATTCTTTTTTTTTGTTTTCATTTTCATACAAAATAATTCGACAAAGTCACGAATAATAATGTAAAACACCCTTACGTGAAATATGACAACGTCGCTTTTTCTTAGCTTTAAATTATGATATTATGAATGAAAATGAATTACTCAATCAATCAAATCAATGAAATCTAAATACCTACACACATCGAGAGTCTTGATGATAATTATCTTCGAAACTATGCATTTTTGGACCACATTATGGACTACATTTTTGGACTTTTTGTATTATTTTTACTTTAGAATATCACCCTAGAGTTATGACATATAAAAAAACACGTTGTATAAATGTATAAAGTTCTTTTACGTTTTTAATTTTTATTTCTGCTTGATTATAGTTTCGATGTTTTTTTTTGTTTGACACATGTCAAATAATTTAATTTAATGTTTTTGTGTTGCGTAATGTACCTAAATAATTTTGCATACTATTGTATAGAATCAAGTTTTTCTAACTAAACAGACAGCTGTGCTGCTGGGGAGTTTGTTGCGCCACTTCTTCCCAGCTAAAGCACTAGGAAGTGGTGAAGGGCGGGCGTTTTGGGGGACTGTCATGTAATTTTGACATTCGAAAAGTGCTGATTCTCAGCCTATGTTGAATAAATGACTTTTGATTTGCTTTGATAAGTTAAAATTGGCCTCAAAAATCATGATTTCATGAAATAGTCATAATTAGAGAAATTAAGAACTCGGGTAGGTATATGATCTGATTTCGGAAATCATGACATTTTAGATTAAAAGATGATGATTTTTATGGCTATAATTATCGTGTCATTACTAACATTAGTTTCTCATAAGCTTTTCTGTGTTACTAACAATTATATGGGTCTATGGAAACCTGAAATAAACGAATAATAATAATAATTATGTAAGTTCATAGTTGTTATAGTCGTGCATCATATTTTGATCAAGACAACGTGATACTGACCTGAAAATTGCAAAAAACGCAATAAAATTTGAATTTCGCGGGCTATAACTGTGGATCCACCTTAATATTGAACTAGGTAGGTAATTAATAAATTCAAGGTGTTAACTTCCGTTAAAAATAACATGGTAAGTACTAGAATTTCATTTTCGGTATAAATAACATTTTGTTCACAATATTATTTTCAAGACACTTATTGCTCATACAGTGGCTCATATTATGAATGGGAAAGGCTTTTGCGATTTGTGGCTTTTCTAGTAATCAAATTTCAGAAGAGTCTTTTAATTCTTATAGGTCTTGCTCTTGTACGTCGGGTTTTCAGTTTTTTTTTTCAACCCTTTAGTGTTAACCCTTTAGTTTAGTTTTATAGTTTTGGAATCGTCTTCTCAAACCCTATATTTTGGCACCCAACTGCACGTTGGTTTACTTGTTACCCGGATTTAATACTCGCCAATACAGTTTTATGCCCCAAAAAACACTGCAGTACATCCGTGCAAAGCTGGCACAGAAGAAAATTGTTACGTTTGTGTCGCTGGATATCGATGGAGCTTTCGACAGCGCGTGGTGGCCAGCGATTAAAGTACGATTGGCTGAGGAAAAGTGTCCAGTAAACGAGAGACGGGTGTCAGCAGCTACCTCAGTGACAGGATGGTCACCGTAAGGTACGCCAGGGGGGCACGCCACAATTGCGGCAATAAGTCCCCTCTTTGAGGAGTGGCTGGAGAAGCGCCACGGCGTCCTCACCTTCCGCCTGACGCAGGTCCTCACCGGACACGGGTGCTTCGGGAGGTACCTGTTCCGGATAAGGCGGGAGGAAACGCCCGGGTGTCACCACTGTGTGGATCGCCCGGAGGACACGGTGGAGCATACGGTGGAGGTCTGCCCGGCTTGGGCGGAGCACCGCCGTGTCCTCGCGGAAGCGATCGGCGGCGGCGATCTCTCGCGTCCGGCTCTGGTCCAGGCCATGGTACGGAGCGAGAGTACATGGGAAGCCATTACCTCCTTCTGCGAAGCAGTAATGCTCGCGAAGGAGGAGGCGGGACGCGTGAGAGAGAGGCAAACTTTGCGCCCTCACGTCCCTAGTCGCCGCAGGAGACGCCCTGGGCGTCGGGAATTGGCAGCCGAATCCCGGCCACCGTAGGCGTGGGCTTGCGGACGGCGAGCAATGGGTAGCTCGCCGTCCAGTAAGGACCAGGCCCGAGTCGATGGCGCGTTGTGTTCCACGCGCGCCTCAAAGAGATGTCAGCAGCATTGATGGGGTCCGCTAGGACCGATGCCAGCCGGGGTTGCGGGATGTTCGAAAGAGTTACCGTGGCCTCGGCAAAGGCAACAGAAGGAACACGGGTGGGTTTTAGTCAGTAAAAGTCTGACATGCCCTCCCGCTCCGACCAGAGCGGGAGAAGTCATTTGATGATTTCCCATCCGAAAAAAACAAAAAAGGTACGCCAGGGAGGAGAGCAGAAGACGAACCAGCAAAGAGTGCGTCCAGAGATCAATAGGGCGGCCCATTTTTTGGAATCTGCTGCTCGACCCGCTCCTCAAACAATTCCCAAGAATTAGGGGGCGACTGCTGCCAGGCATTCGCTGACGATGTGGTGTTGGTTTTTGACGGCGCCACAGAGCAAGAAATCGAGGGACAAGCCAATGCCGCTCTAGAAAATGTTCGTGCGTGGGTTGTCATAAATCGGCTGAAATTCGCGCCGCACAAAACCTGGGCGATGTTGCTAACGCGGAGGCTAAAGTAAGACTCACCATGCTTGAGCATGGGCGGGATTGACATTGGAATGTCCCAAGATGTTAAAATATTTGCTTACGATAGATGCCAATATCACCTTCAACAAACACATAGCTGCCGTCTGTAAGAAGGCGATAGCTATGTACAAGCAGCTGGCCAGACTAGCCCAGGTTAGTTGGGGTCTGCACTCAGAGGTGATACGGACTTCAAAAAAGGAGGAAGTTATCAATTCGGAATTCGGTTGTATGTTTTTTTTTATGTTTGTTACCTCAGTACTCCATCATTTATAAACCGATTTAGAAAATTATTTTTTTATTTGAAAGGACGTACATCCAGATTGGTCCCAATTTTATCAAAGTCCAGTTCTGATGACAGAATCCATGAGGAATTGAGGGAACTCCTCAAATATTATAGGCAAACACAGTGATTTTGACATTTTCAACAACAAATCAAGTATTTGCATTCAGAAAGTATCATTTGGTGAAGTGGAACTGATGAAGAAGACCACAGATGGCCACGGGAACTCCTCAATGATAAGTATTTCACGGGTGGCGGTAAGATATCTCGATTAAGATAGTTAAGCGACAATGACGAAGCCAATTTAAATAAATAGTAGGTACTGATGAAAATGGTACCTTCGAACTGATCTGATGATGAAGCCGGATGGTAGGCACCGGCACTCCGTAATAGAACAGGATACATATCCTAGCTGTGTTTGGGCTTATTGGAATTGTCATGAGATGCACTCTGGCTATAAATTATTTTTAACCGACTTCGAAAAAGGAGGAGGTTCTCACTCAGTTCGTCGGATTTTTTTTTTTTAAGTGCGTTCCCCGATTACTCGAAGACGGCTGGTTCGATTTAAAAATTCTTTTTTGTTTGAAAGGGTATACTTTCCAGGTGGCCCCATAGTGGTCAGGTCAGGATCTGATGATGGGATCCTGGAGAAATCGAGAGAACTCTGCAAATATTATAGGCACACCTATAGTGGTTTGGGTATTTTTTATAGTAACATGTGCATTTACCCTCGGAAAGCACCATTTGGTGAAGTGGAACTGATGACGAAGACCACAGATGGTAAGCTGGCCACCGGAACAACTCAATAATAAGTATTTCACGGGTTGCGATTGCGATTCGATTACTTTAAAATTATTGCTAAGCAATATAAGCTCGTCACAATTTATATGGTGAAGTGGAGCTGATGGTGAAGTACCAGGAAAACTCCTTAACCCTACGGTAGTCGCGTGGTCTACATATGTAATCCATTGATACAAAATTGCAAAGTTCTAAAAACCTAATAGCGCCAGTTATTTCATCCTTCGTGTACTCAGTTGCATGCTACGGTAAAAGGTGAGGAGCAGCTGTCATTAGGCTATTGTAATTTAGATAAATTAAAAACCGATCCACTAAGAAAAATAAAAACTTTTTTACAAAAAAAAACAACCGACCTCCAAGAAAAACACTACAAAGTGAAAAATAACTTTAATTTCGGAAGTCGGTGGCAAAAACCTAAAATACCGATCCAAAGACACCGACTTCCAAAATTAGTTATTTTTCACTTTGTAGTGTTTTTTATGGAGGTCGGTTGTTTTTTTTTTGCAAAAAAGTTTTTTATTTAATGATGAAGTTGATGTAAGTTTAGGTAGGCTGATCGATTCCATAAAGGGACCATACCTACTATAGGTAATTAGTTTAGACGTCATAAAGTTAGACTATTTCGCTCAGATAATTAACACCATTTAATTTGACTAGAATAGTGCTTAAATTATAGTACTTAATCTAATTCTAACATCTTAGTCGTCTTCCTTCCATCATAGCTTCAGCACAGTATCTTGGCAATTGGAATGCGCTCTCCAAACAGTCTGTGGTTTTCTGCAATCAAAGAAGTTATCAAAAAAGGCAGTTACAAACCAACTATATCAACTAAGTGTAAAAGTCAACTATAAGTAAGTGGAAGCCGTTTGGCTATTTTGTTAAAAAAAACTTAACACGGGCAAGTAATTAATTTATAGGCTTATTGTAATTTGGTCATCAAAAATCATATTTAATTTGGTCACTTTGGTTTTAGTTACATTTATTCTGTGTTAATTGGTCACCGCTTTTTAGGTTTCCGTAGCCAAATGGACCACAGACTCAAACTCAAAGCATTTATCTCAATTACACCATTTACAGGCACTTTTGGATTGTCAAAGAGTCGGTCAGTCAGAGATATGAAGCTAGTTGTCCATTCCATAGCGTAGTATGTAGGGCAAAACTTGGGTAATCGGTGATAGTTTTGTTTTTTACTTGTAAAATTCGATTCATTGATCAGACTATTTTTTAAATTTACTGTGATATAGTAGACAAAATAAGTTTTGCTAACTTATATCTAAAAATGTGGCAAATACTATAATGATTGAAAAATGTACATTTATCAAGTCAGTAGTAACTTGGTAATAAAACACAATTATCTATTACCGAATAGCTGCATATCACGAATTAGCCAAGTTTTGCCCTAGTACCTATGGAGAAGAACGGGCTAAAAATTCCACGGACACTTTTAAATTAAATTTTTACAAAATTATTAGATAAGTACATTATTATGTTGAATTTTTATTTAAATATGAGAACGATGTAAAAAAGACGCACACGTTAACCCGTTATCTGTTGCGCCACCCGAAACGGGTCAGTAATTAATTAAATTATAAATTGATAACAGGTAAAGGTAAGCATCCAGAGTAGCAAACAGAAACAAAAAACAATTCAAAAATAAAATAATTGAAATAAGCCGTGGCAGCTAAGAGATGACCAGTCACAACTGATGGCGCCCGTTCACGAACATGACGCATGGATCAGCACCATTTAGTTCAATCATTTTGAAGGGAGCCGAATGATCCAACACGTGCGACCCCATCAGGGAGACATTTGAGTGAGCATGACATACTCTCAGCTGCCAGGACACATTCAAGTCAATGGAAGACATTCAAGACATTACCCGGTTAAATGGCAGCTCTGTAGGAGGATAGCACTCACACATGTGCTATCTATATCTATACTAATAATATAAAGAGGAAGAGTTTGTTTGTTTGTTTGGTTGAACGCGCTAATCTCAGGAACTACTGGTTCGAATTGAAAAATTCTTTTAATGTTGGATAGCTCATTTATCGAGGAAGGCTATAGGCTATATACGCTACGACCAATAGGAGCGTAGCATCAATGAAAAATGTTGCAAAAACGGGGAAAATTTATTCCTTTTGAGAGCTTCCGTTGCGTGCGCTGCGTAAACGGTTAAAGTTACGCATATAAGGTGTTTTCATAAACATGGTATTACTTCTTATCCAAATAAATAGTTTCATCATCAAGGTTGATTAAGTACATGTAAATTCCTTTTTGAATTATTCAATTTGGACCTTTGGTTTAGAAATTACGACGGGTATAAAAAAGCTTAAAGTATGAAAAATGCGCTTAGTCTATTAGTTACCGACACATTTTGTTTTTTATTGACTGTTTGAACGCGCTAATCTCTGTCACTACCAGACGGATTTGAAAAATTATTTTTGCATTATAAAGTCCCATTCTTGAGGAAGACTATAGGATATGTAACATTATGCTAGGACCCTCAGAAGACGAGCAAAAACAAAAAAAAAACAGGAAGATCGAGCGCTAAGCGAAAACGAAGTAACTGCGTGGGCAGGCGATGTGATGCGACGGGGTGGGTCAGGGGAACAAGAAATCTATACTTATATCTATACTAATATTATAAAGAGGAAGAGTTTGTTTGTTTGTTTGATTGAACGTGCTAATCTCAGGAACTACTGGTACGAATTGAAAAATTCTTTTAATGTTGGATAGCTCATTGTGATGTGGGGGGGTAATATAGAGCCGCTCTCGCGATCGGTTTAGTCAGTTTGAAGAAAAATGGACGAGCGACGAGTTCTAACACTATACTTATACGAGTACTTGTTAGGCCACAGTGCGCGGGCTGCGGCTGACAATATCAACACTGCATTGGGCGCTGGAAGTACAAGCTATGCGACGGTGTCCCGATGGTTTGACCAAGCATGCAAGAAAACTTTGGATCGGGCTGAGCTTTGAGAACAACAACAAAGAGCAACAACCAACAAAGAGCTCGTCAAGAAAACACACTGTATGACTATTTATTCATAAAATAACATGAAGTAGAGTTATAAATACATTTTAAATTATAATTAGTATCTAAATACATTTATAAAATAAAATTGCAATTAAAATTCATAGGGTATTTCATATTAAACGAATTAAGTTATATTATGTCAATACGTCTAAGGGAAAACATTCGATATGGCTGTGAAATTAAATTTTCTTTCGTCTTTTGCAAACTGTAAGTAGCTTTGCTTTTGCTGCTTTTCTGCTGGTGCGTTTTATGTTATTCAAAATACGATTTGCGACCGTAACGGTTAATAATGTATATTCAATATTCATCAAATTCGTAATATACTTTGATAA